>OW443332.2:5000000-10000000 GCA_937001555.2 Hypsopygia costalis
GACACCGGTTCATTTGGTGCGGTATGAAGTAGAGCGGGTTGCGGTATTGGTTCGTCAGTCGACCTTTACTCTCCGCATTGGGTCTACGCTACTCCAGTTCCCGAAATAAAATCCTCGTTATAAGGAGGGAATGCTTTCAATAGTGCAAAATATTTCCTGACGATTCAAAAAATACACACGTTCAAGTTTTCACTTCTCTCGGCACTCCCGGTTTGATGATGAAAAGGTTCCACCAAGTCACAGTATAAGTAATAGCACTACGTACAGTATGGCCACTCCCTGCCATGCCGAATCGAGAGACGATTATAAATTGTGACTATTTAATTGTAATTAATTGTGAATCTTACAGTAATAATATTTTCGAAATCTATTGTAGTGACATTTAATTATTGAATTTGTAATAATGAATCTTGACAGATTTTTTTTCTCTTTAACAAATATTATCTATGTATTTTCACCTGAATTAAATGGAATTTTATTTATTATTTATTTTTTGATTCTTAGTCAGTACTTCTGTACGTACCTTGACAAGCACAAGTGCGGTTCTCATTAGTAGCACATCTTCTTGTCGTGGGCAGCCCGTATCTGTTAAGTTTGTGCGACAGTAACGTGTAGTCTAAGTCAGCTTCTGACTGCGGGATGCCCTCCCAGGCGACCAGGCACACCACTATCCAGGACGTCGCGCATTTGTGTCCGTTCCTGAACTTCACCACTACTAATACTTTCTCTGTGTAGTTTGTTCGTCTTATTATCTGCAAATAAATAAACAAATAATAAATAAATATTCCTGGACAAATTACACACGGCCATCTAGTCCCAAACTAAACAAAGCTTATACTATGGGTACTAGATAACTGATATAATAAAATACATTTATTTTTTTGTAAATACATACATACATAGAAAACGCCCAGACCAAGACAAACACACTTGTTCATGCACAAAAATATTTGTCTTGTACGGGGATCGAACCCGCAACATCGGAGTCCAAAGTAGCCTTTGCTAGCCATTCGACCAGCGGGCTCGTCAATAAATATGTATTATTAATACAGTATAAGTAATCTCTTGCTATCAATTTCTTGAGTCTCTTTTAGACCTAGAACGGAGCCTAACTATTCGTACCTCGCAGCAAACGATTCATGACTGTTGTTTTGACAGTTGTATTTAAACTGTGTCTATACTACATAGTAATATTTAAACAAGCATTCGGCCTGTTTGATGCAAAACGATTATAGTAGCCTATAGACGCCTGCAGTACTACAGTAGGAGTATTGCGGTTACGGTCACAACCTTTCTTCTAACAGACAACCTTTCTTCAGCAGTTTGAGACTAGTTTTATTGGCTTTGCGTATTATGTTCCGGAACATTTATTAGATTATTACTATTTATGTATCTAGCTTTTTTTTTATTATTATTTGTAATTTGTATTTAAAACTACGTATTTTCAAATTCTGGTAAAATAGTATATGTGTCATAGAAACGTAGATAGATGTGTCATTAACCAATACTAAAACGAGATATTGGTATGACTTTAAAGTTTTCAATGAAATATACCTACGTTTAAGTACTGGGGAAATTAGTTTTTAAGTAAAAAAACGCAGAGCAAAGTTCCGATATTCAATATAACGCCATATGATAACAATATATGTTACCAAAGATGTTAGCTACTCGACAATAGATGGCACTACATGTCACTTGAATTAAATTGCTCTGATCCGTTTCTCATAAAAACACCGAAATTTGCTCGGTCATCCCTTGTGATCACTTAAAGTACTGATATAGTATATTATTATGCAGTATAAGAGATATGAAAATGTTGGATCCATACACTCACCCACTTAGCCATCGGGCAACCTTGCGGAGATTTGCCCTCTTTGCCCGTATAGCAGATTTTCTCTATCCTCAGTTCCTTGCCAGATAAACCGGTACGAGCTTCCAGGTCTTTCCTAAGGTCAGCCAAAGACGCTGCCGCACCTGAAATGTCGATGATGTACAATTAGTTATACCTTTGCGAAAATATTTAAGTTCTTTAACCTGAAGACACAATGATACGTATACTTACCTAAATGAGTATAGTAGCTGCCAGGTTCCGGAGGGTTTTTGTCAGCAGGAAAACAATTACAATCAGGCACTTCAGTTCTAGAATTATTCCTCAACCTTTCTAAATTCTCCAAATATTCCTTTGAATAATTAAATTGGTTTTCTTTAGGATTCTTTACCACGGGGTCTGGTATTGGAGTATTTGACTTTGAGTGGGTTTTTGGGTCAGTTTTATCAGCTTGTTCGGGATCTTCGTCTAAAAATTCATCTTTGGTCTGGAACCCAGGACATGCACCATCTCTTAAATGTTCAGGGGGCGGCTTTTTAATAGACCCTTGTCGACAACAAGAGTATCCAATTTCATTTTTAATAATTAAAGGGCCACCATCACCTCGGAATAAATATGGCTCAATTCTTGGTGGCTGATTGTAAAGCATATTTTTATAAATTTTGTGCCCCGGAGGAGAATGCTCAGATTTGATCTGTTCTATATAATAAGGCGGTTTTGGTTCAACAGGGGTATTTCTGCCAGAGTTACCTCTACTTTCTGGTTCTTTTACTACTTTAACATCGTTGATATTCCTACTATACCTCTGAAATCCGATATTTTCTTGTAACCTAGGAACTTGATTATACATTTCAGATGGGTCTAGGTGCCTTCTATCAAAAGGATAATTTGAAAAATTTTGGAAGTTCTGTGATTTTTGGCTGAAATTTTCCTGTTTTATTGTTGATATAGGTGGCAATACAGTGTTTTGTTGTGGCCTAACCATCCCATTCGGATAGTCTCTATAAGTGTTGTTCAATGGCATTTCATTGTGTTTTGGATATAAGCTATGATTCATCAGCTGTTGGTCATGTTTTATTAACCTGTCATCCTTTTGATATTGATAATTATCAGGCATTTCTAATTTAGGTATTAAGGGCGCCGAAGGATGTTTAAATTTTGGATCGTATACTTCTCTCTCATAAGATCTCCTTTGTGCGTTCGTGTCCCTCGCCGTGGGACAAATTTGTTGTTGATTCATTTCCGATACTGGTCCGATAAGCATTTTTGATTGAAAATCTTTACTATCTTGTTGATTACTATAACTATCACTACCGTAAATTTCTGCATATTTTTGCGCTTCATATGGTACATTAGAAAAAGTACCGAATTGACCTCTCATGTCCGCATAAGGCGGTAACTTCTGAAGAGCTTTGGATACGTTCTTTGACGTGGTGTGTTTATCATAACCTCTTTGGACTTCCGTCCCTCCCTCCCATACGTGGTGGCCACCACCTCCGAACTCACCCGCGCTGTACGCTTGGGCGTTTTGTGCATAACTACCTGCGCCAGGATAAGCCTGTTCGCCTATGCGGTAATTATCTCGGAGATGGTGGCTATACGATAAAAAATGACCGGTAGTATTTCTGTCATCGTTGACGGAGACTACCCCGCCTTTCCTATCGTCAATTACTCGAGGCGGACCTTCCCCCGGGTCTCCTTTATCTGGTGGCGTGTTAGGCCCGTCTCGAGTGTGATTTTGTTTATTTAATATCATTGTTTTCAGTCTCGAGTTTAAATTAACCCTGTCAGATTGTGAAAACATCTGCTGTTCCGACTCCTCTTGTCTCTGTTGTTGCATTTGCTGATTTTGCATCTGCTGACTTTGGTGACTTTGAATTTGGTTTTGCATTTGCTGCTGTTGATTCTGCATCTGTTGTTGATTTTGAATTTGTTGATTTTGTATTTGTTGCTGTTGACTTTGAATCTGTTGTTGCTGGTTTTGTAACTGTTGGTTTTGTTGCATCTGTTGTTGATTTTGCATTTGCTGCTGATTTTGCATTTGCTGCTGATTTTGGATCTGTTGTTGGTTCTGCATTTGTTGTTGATTTTGTATTTGTTGGTTTTGAATTCTTTGGTTATGTTGCCATTGTCGTTGCTGCCAGTCATTTTGGTTTTGCGTTTGGCCGTTCTCTCTATACTGCCCGCTAGTATAGCCGCCCGGATACCCGCTACAATCGAGTGAAGCTCGCGGACCGTTGCTCCCCTGCAGGTACCCAGGCTCGGCGTTTCCCGAATGTTGTCCATTGGGTGTATTTTGTTCTTGTCTCTCCCCATCAGTGCTCGTTTCTCCCGTGCCATTTTCTTGATTGGAGTACTCTTCTGTGTGTTCAGTTGAATATTCTGTGCGTTCGTAGTTTTGTTGGCTGACAGTGTACACCGGCGCGGCTGATGTTGGCACTGTATTTTGGTATGACGCTGCGGATGCTGGTCGGGAGTCACTACCGGATGTTACTCCAGGAGTAGTTGCCTGTTGCGCATATTGTTGTTGGTATTCTGTGGTGTAATGTGGCGCTCTAGGTGATGGTACAGGCGTGTATGCTCCTCGATTGGACGGTGGCCTTTGCGTTGGGACAGATTGGACCCCCGTTTGGTAGTAGGTGTTATTAGTGACGTCAAAGGTGGTCGCGACGTTCTGGACGGTGTACGTAGTGTTGGCTTGGTAATGTGGTGACGTGGCATACGCTGTGTGGTTGCCTTGGTAGTCTAACGTCGTTTGTCCAGTTTGGGTCGGTAGCTGCTGTATGAACTGATTCTGCCAACCTGGGGATTGAAGTAAGTTAATGGTAAAAACAAGGTTGTACGAACATAGATCATATAACTCGATAGAAGCGAAAATTATTTTGTTGAATCTTTGATTTTTACTTATGAACAATTTAATACTTTAGTTAGATCTTCTGAACCCAAAGGGTTCTTTATCAGCTTTCAGATGAAGATATTACATAAAAGCGGAATAGAGCATCTATGTTTGTTGTCAAAATTATAAATAAAGATAATGCTCCTATGTCAAATAATTTTGTATGAAAATTTTCTGTGCGACGAACGCGTCGGTGTCTGTGAGGACACGTCTTGTTCATAAGGCATTTCATCAATGAAGATTCGTGCTAATATCTTCTTATCTATCTTCTTCCTATTATCATTATCTCTGTTATCTTCTTTCTAAGTCTATAAATCAGCATAATTGATAATACATACCTTGTGATGGGTCCGTCTGCCATGTCGCCGGGAATCTGTTAGGATCGCCTGCATAGAACGGCATCGGCGCCTGAAACAACCACAAATACTTAATTAAAATAAGTAAAACTGGCACTACCCCTGCTAACGCAGTATCTGGTGATCACATTCACTCGCAGGAACACGACAATTATTTTACTGCAACGACAATCTGCAAGGATGTTGTTATTTGGTTATGGTTTTTGTAAGGTGGAAGTACAATCCCAGTCGGATTCGATATACCCCACAGCTTTTACAGCAGAGTCTCGTTAATAAGTCGGTAAGGAGCACCTCGTGCAGGAAAGGTTGATTTAAACTCTAAAGATGACGGAATGAGTTCCCCTTACATGCCAAAGGTGGTATTACAATGTCAATTTATTCATACATTATTTATACATATTGGGAGAAACATAAATTTGCGTCGTAGCGGAAACAATTTTGATTTGTGAAGGTTTAATTTCTTTGCCAACCTCTGTTTTATATCATAATGTATGTGTCGCAGCCAATTGGTAGAACCGCCCCATTACAAAAAGGCTAACTTTAGGCAGATTGTATTTAAATTATCTTTTGGTTAGGTTTGGATAGGTTTTTGTTCCGATTAGAAATAGCCAAGCTATTTGATTTTATTATTATAGTATCCTTGGTGATGCACCATCAGGTAACAATTCGGTCGTGTAATCTGATAAATAGGCGGGTTGAAATAATGGCTCTGCCATTTTTTTAAACAGCTAGACGTTATGTAATCCGGCGGATTTTACGAAAAGGATGCGACATATGGATGATATAGTAAAGCTGTGTTTACACATACGCAATCGAGGCCGAGGCTACACATCGCATTGTGGCGTTACGAGGCGTGCGAACTGGCGCAACATACACACGTTGACCGAGGTCGGCAAACACTAGGACTAACTAATATTGTTGAATGTTTGTTTGTTCATTTATGAACGATGTGGTGCCGAGTGAATGAAGTTACGTCTCTAATAAATAAATATTCCTGGACAAATTACACACTGCCATCAAGTCCCAAACTAAGCAAAGCTTGTACTATGGGTACTAGATAACTGATATTATATAAAAAATTTTTTTTTTTTTGTAAATCACTACATAGTATAAAACAAAGTCGCTTTCTCTGTCCCTATGTCCCTTTGTATGCTTAAATCTTTGAAACTACGCAACGGATTATGATGCGGTTTTTTTTAATAGATAGAGTGATTCAACTGGAAAGTTTATATGTATAATATATGCATAACATAGTAGAAAAACACTGATAATTTAGAGGTTTCTAATGTGATGTCGTAAATAAACACATTTTTTTGCTCTTTCATTGCAAACGCTGGCTGAACCCAACGAGATAGATCAAAATAATGTAGTACAGTATTGTTCACCTTAAAATGGTCTACAAAAAAGTTTGCGATGGTATATGTCTATCTCTTAGTGGTAACACACAATAACCGTTATTTTATCATTTGCTTTTTACAAGAAATAATGCCTTATTTACGAAGCGATTTTAAGCAATACAGAATTAATCCTTATCCAACTAAGTACCTTAAATACATTGCGCATTTAATATAGATCAATATGGCCCTTCACAGCATGTAATTTAAATGAATAGTTTAGAAGATATTACACATTTAAAATGCAGGGACATAACGGCTGTGGCGGTACCGGCCGCGGAGCCGGCGGCGTGTGCCTATAACTGGGGAAGGACTGGATAGGACAAAGCGCAAAGACCTTCTGTAGTACATTTAGTATCAGCATTGCACCCGTGCGAAGTCGGGGCGGGTCGCTAGTACATACATATAATACACAGACAACACCCAGACGAAGACAAATAGACATGTTCATGCACGCAAATATTTGTCTTATGCGGGAATCGAACCCGCAACCTCGGAGTCAAAGTGGTTATTGTTAACCATTCGACCATCGAGCTCGTCTGCATGGCATCTTTGTTAACATGCGTAAATCTAAAAAAATGTTTTATAACCATTATCGTGTATAAAAGATGCTGATCGGTTGTACATTCCACTTAGTGGTAAGCAGCTGTAGCCTATAGAATAGACGCTCGAAATGTGAGATATAAAATAAATAGTCAATTTTAAAAATTCGTTGTTAGATTTTGCGTTTGAGTGATCTGGTATTTCATTGTAAAATTAGCAAGCCTTTATTTATTTTTTACACCATTTCAGTAAGTATACAGCTACATAACTATATAGCAGCGTCGGCTATGCGTTGTCGTGTTTAATAGGCATACTAATAGTAATAATTATACAAAATGAATAGTTTGTAAATCGGGCAATAAAATATATAATATATACATATACAGAACATATTCTGTTCTACATTAATGTTTCCAACTTCGCCAATCCGCAGTTGAGCGTGGTGGAGTACGCTCTAAAAGCCCACCTTCGATTGAGGAGTGTCCCGTATCCCAGCAGTGGGATGAATAAGGGTTGAGTTATATAGCCAAAACCCACTCATATCGGTAGAGCAATTGACTAAATAAATTTAGTAGGTAAGTAACTTTACGGATTATCTAAGTTTGTACATAATATTAATTTGTTTATATTAATTATCAAGATATAAGTAGAAATGTACCCGCTACATATTTTTTTAAATGAAACCATTGTCCGAAATTACAAGTATATATATAGTATCTGGCAACAATAAATTCTTTTGTAACTCAAGACAGCCATATTAAATTTACGTAGCGCCATAAAAACCAGAAAGCTTAATTAAAAATAAACTCGGCGTAAATCTCGAGAACCTCTAAAAGCAGGTAAGATTTTTTATACACGCATGAAAAAGTAGATTATTAAATTACAAAAGGCGAGTGAGCACCCCAGATGCATAAGCATTACTTTAAGGCGAGTACTTACGCACATGTTGATATTTAGGCTGTATTCGAACATACGCGGTAACGCAACAAAGTTACAACGTTATATAAGATAGTAATAGTATAATTATTTGCGACTATGAATATATATATATATATTGTAAACGTAATAGAAAGGTCGCAGCTAATCAGATATTACTTTATATTAGGTACATAGAACAGTTACTAAGATTCTCAAGTTCAACGAAATATGTGCTGATGGATGAAGACTCTACCTGAGTCTCATTTTAGACTATACAATTTTAGACAACTGATAAAAGCTAAATAGCGATTTTGAGCTCTATAATCAGTAGCTTCCGCCTGCAGCTTCGCCCGCATTTACGAAAAAGTCTTAATTTTTGGGATAATATATAGCCTATGATACTCACAAATAACGTGGCTTTCTATTGGTAAAAGAATTTTCAAAATCGATTTAGTAGATCCAGATTTTATGAGGTTGTAAATTATCTCCTACAACCTCACCAACTTATAAACTTCACGTCTTTATAATATTAGTATAGATAAGAAAGTGCATGGTATGATCTCAGCACATTTATAAATATCGCACCGGTCATAACACCATATAGGCATTTTAGAAGTGATTAGGTGAGTACAATTAACAGACAATACAATAACGTTTTATAATTGATGTTTGATTTTAATACCTATTGTGTACAATATACGTAAGAATCATACAAAGCTTAAAATGCCAATCCTGTCATCTTCTTAAATTGTTAATTATATAAAATTTTCAATATCGTAATGTCCACATCTGAATACAAAAATTATATAGTTGCTGCCTTAATACTCAAAGAGTTGCTGCACTTTGATCGGAACTTTACAAGACTGTATACAGTCTACTAACTTAGTACTACCTACAACTTATTTCATCAGCGCGCAAGTTTAAGATTTTAATTTCTTCGTTGCATATACCGCGCTTTACTCCCCCCTCTAGTAATATTTGACTAACCGAAGTGTTGGTGCGTGTGTAATTAAAACTTTTGACTGTTATATTAATGAGATTATTTAACGAGATTACACGCGTTTATTACGTACGTAATTACGAATGTAATTACGACTTCGACGTGTAATTCTGGTGCATCATTTATATCAATCTCATATTTAGTTATAACATTTGAAGTAGGTACAGTCCAGAAGGCCAATTTTCGTAATTTTTCTACGAACGCAGATTGAAAGTTGACCGAATCGAGAATGAATTGTGAATTGGCTAAAATTATATTCTTGATTTCATTAATTAATTATTATCAATTCTTGTTGTTGGCAAAGTAACATTCTTAGTTTCTTTAATTTTCACTCATATAATCCCGCTTAAATTTAATTTTGAAGCTACATATTGTGTTAGGAGAATTCCAAATGTGACATTTGTAAGATCGAGACTGGATCGAAACTGAATTTTGACTAAATTTTAATTACGAGAATTGCCCCTCAGTACAATACTTTTTACAACACCTGTATACCTGTATGCTGAATCAACCCATATCCCAACAGTGGGATGAATTGAGAGGAGGCTCGATCGAGGGGCGTTTAGAGCACTCCACCACGCTGCTTAAGTGCGGATCGGTGGATATGTGCTTCGGGGCCCTACCGCCTAAGCTGAGGTCGATTCTCATCGAGTTTTTTGAATACAAAAATCAATCTACAGCTTAAGTGATTTTTATGTTTAGCTTAATTTATAGAAAGTCTTGATGGAACTCTACCGTCTTAGCTAATCACGATTTCCACTAATCTATGTCAGCATAGATTAGTGGAAAGTTTGATTTTTGTACTCAAAATCTTGATGGGATCGGCTTCAGCTTAAGCGGTACGGCCCCTGGTCAGTCATAATAATATATGGCCGGTGTTTGGTAATCTGTGTCAAGATTGGTACCACGGCTCAAGCTATATTCACCAAACTTTATAAAAATCGGTTCAGCGGTTTAACAAACACATTTTTTATATCACTAAGTTGGCAAAACAAGCATATGCCCGCCTAATAGAAAGCAGTTAGCAGCCTAAGGACGCCTGCAACACCAGAGGCATCACACATGCGTTGCCGACACTGTAAAAACCTTATCACGCCCTTTTTGAAGAACCACATGCTGTAGTCTCCTCGGAAAACCTCGACAGGCATTTCATTCCACAGCTTGTTAGTACATAGGAGAAAAACTCTGGAACTGCATAGTACATGAACACTTCGGCTCTAACGTGTGAGGATGAATTCCTTGTCAATGGCGAGCGGTGTGACTGTAGAAGGAGGCCGTGGGAATCAAACAACGCCTCTGAAGACATACCCCGTTGTACTTATAATAATTATGTTTATTATTAAGGAAATAAGTTACTTATTTTAATAATCACCGTTTTTGACGTGACAACGTCTTATAAATTGGTTAGCCGGGTGACACTTCAAGAAACTGGCTCACGTTATGCGCTTACAATGAGAGCGAGTGAAAGGCACGCGTCCCTTCTAAGAGCGAGAGAGACAGACATAAAAAGTGAAAGGCATGCGTCCCTTCCACTCGAAAACATTTTACCACTCAAAGTCGTTGTCACGTAAAACTTTCGCCCGTATACCGACTTTACAGGCAACCAATTTTTTATTTATACTAATTTGGTGAAATTCTACCTCGAAGATTTTTTTTCCATTTCAATATTTGCTACGTGCCGTTCTTGATGTTAGTTTCTTTTATTTAAATCGAATGTAATGCCAAGCAAAATGCAATAAAATGTAAATTTGAAATATCTCAGTGTGGGTGTATAAGCAAACCAAATATAACACAATGTTTTGTTTGGCGCAAACGGCTCCATAAGTCATCGACTAACGACACAAGTCAATGGCAATTATTTATTGGTTTGAACAATGAACGGTTAACTGCTGGCTTGAGTAATGTTTGTTGGCGAATACTTTGCATATTACAGTAGGATGTTAGAGGAAAGTTGCCTATGACAAGTACAGGTGTGGAAATTTTGTAAGATGGCAACATTTCGTGTCGGGAATAGATGACAAATTAGCAATGTATTCGTACCCAGATAGAAGAAAAATATTGCGTTTTAAATACCTAATACAGAAACTACAAAAAAAAAATTCATATATATATATTTAGTCGTCGTCGTTAATTCAATTCATCCCACTGCTGGGTTACAGGTTTCCCCTCATTAGGAGGGGTTAAGAGTATACTCCACCACGCTGATCAGCTGCGGGTTGGCGAAGGCCAGTGATTTCAAGCTGCTAAAGGCCACTAACTTGGCTTATCGACTGTCATTTAATGATAATAGCCGGGATCGGCGGCTTACCGTGCCCTCCGAAGCACGGAAGAGCTCGAGATAAATAAACCTATCCATGGGCAGGATAAGGCTGACGTTGCTTAACTTGCGTGTTCGATTAAAGTGACACGCGCAACGACGTCATGGAGCTCCTCGAAATATTTTTTTTGTCTAATATAAAAAAAAAAACTTTACCCTCCCTAGCTCACGCACAATAGGAGTGTACCTACGTCCCAAAGATTTTTGAAGACAATTCAACTCTATATTGCCATTGACTAAATGCGTTTTCGAAATGATGTCTAATTTGCCAAAATATGCAAAGCTATTTATACCTAACATTTCACATGATGACGTACGTGAGTTTTTTCAACCATTTCGGCTACGGAGCTATAATGAGAAAACCAGTGAAAACTATGCAGGTACATACTTTTCTTAGAAAACTAGGGTAGGTTAGGTATGTCATATACGTACGATAAAGGTTCACTAAAATCGGATCTTTTTAAAATTATACGCTCTACAAAATATTTTTAATAGCCAATTTCAAGCCACTAACGGTCTTTAATGTTTTTGATAGCATTTTTATAGCTCTGTGGTGTTTTATAAATTTTAACATGGAGCGCAGACGCGGGCCCTTACCGTTCAAAATTCAATTGTTTTGTAGAGGCCTTGTTAGGCAACCTGCCAACTCACTTCGGTTCCGTGCAAAACATAAAAATATTTTAATTTAAAATTTGATGCTGCAAATTTTTAATTTGCACCCTGCAGTGTTAATTTTACGAAACTTTCTTTTTGCGAAATGCTGAGGGAATTTATATCCTACCTAATTAGAATTGCACACTTTTGTAGTCTTCCAGAGTAAAATTAAGAAATCAGCACTTTTACGCTACGAAAAATATTTGACAAAAGTACTTATTTTTTTTATTAGAATAAAAAGTCGACCAAATTAAGAACAAAAAATAAAGTGATACCTACTATTGCAATTTTTTTCTATATGTCATGTTTTAATTTCCGGGAAAAAAATATAGACCATGATCCGGGCGTCTAAGGAGTTTCTAGCGAATTTGAACTGCATACCTAGGTACTTATATTTTCAATTATTATTTAAATTTCCAACAATTCGGAATTTCACATTGGACAACGAACTTTTCGACGTGGGCGAAACCGCGGTTTGAAATATTATAATGATCAAAATTACAGCAAATAAAACTTAACGATAATACAACTTTTATATCAATTTTCAAAGATAAGATTCTAAAATAAAACAAAAGATAAGTCAATTAAAATCATGAACAGCGTCTGTGGGCCTGGCCGACCCGTGAATGGGGAACAGATAAACAAAATTATGTAATCTCTTTGAGAACGTTGTGTGTCTGCACGAAAATTGTACAAAATTCAATTTGGACCGGGGCGTACTCAAAATTACTTTCTTACTGTATTCTGTAATTACTTTAGATGAAGGATTGCTTTTTGTTTTATACAAGCAGTAGACTTTGTCTTTTAATAAAATGAAACAATTTTGTGTACGTAAAACATTTAGATAGGATAAATAAATAACATTGGTTGTTCTTACACAAACAAGAAAAAAAAAATATTTTACTCGTATTGTTAAAAAGATACTAAAATGTAAAGCATAGCTTGCTTGACTCCCAGCCATGTCAAATTTCTTTATGGACAGTAGGGTGGGCTGGAAGAAATCTCTTGAAGAGATAAGCTCGCCTTTGTATACTTGTCTATTCGTTCAATAAATTCTGTATTGTATTGTAATTGTAAGCTACCCGACTGAGGAATGTACCTCCACCTCACAGAATACCGCAGCCAAATAACAATTCCCTTGAGGGTTGTTGTGTTCCTGTGAGTGAGTGAGGTCACCAGAAAGAAAGGAAGGAGATGCTTGGCAGCGGGGATGGCGGCGCGCGAGCGATATTTTATGTTGCGAGCGTTAATATCTCTACGGTAACCGCTTCACATCAGACGGCCGTATGCTGGTCTGCCATCCGAAGCCGTATAAAAAAAGGCAGGCAAGCATATTCGTCGGAGTATGAAAAAACTTAGTATACATTTTAGGTTTCTGTAATAATTAGGAGTCAAACAATTTGGGGAAAAAACTATAACAATGAGTTATAGTTAGCTTCTTAAGTCTCGGCGAGTAAATTTAGTAATAAAACACTAGATTAAATTATAATGCGACATGATTTGATTTTCTGAACTTTTGACTTTGTTTATTCCGTGTCGGTCGTGTAGTGGATAATCAAGTAGTCTGCATAATAGGCAATCTCACGTACAATGTCAATATATCTGAAATTAGCATAGTAATAAGTATTAAAAAATCGAATGATGTCCTTTATTCGGTCCGCCCATTCATTTATCAAGTAGGTACGTTTTCCGTTTATAAAATGAAGGATAATTTTATTTCGGTAACAATTAAGGTCTCTTAAATTTGCATATCTGAGACATTATCATATATATCGTAGTATTTAGTCTTATATTTGGCGTTTTCATATTTTTATTTTACATAAGATTGATGCGAAATACGACATTAAGAAGCTCAGTAGTTTTTTATAACTCATAAAGTTGATTAAACGCATTTTTCTGGTAGTTATTAAAATTAAATGTGTCAAAAGCGGCCATTTTGGATTATTGTCGTTTAATCAAAGTTTAACAGATTTTTTTATGTAATTATTTAAAATTATGTTTTAGTTTAATGAGCATTATTTTAGACGAGTATCTATAAATAATTAATAAAATATACTTTTTTTACTTGAAAGTGTGCTTGTTTGTTTGTCCTTCTTTCATTTTTTCATGTCGACATGAATTGATATGATTTATTTACGGGGATAGTTTTAGGTCTGTAGAGTGATATAAGTACGCTACTTTTTATCCCGAAAAACATTTAATTTCTATGGCAAAACAAAATTTTATTAAAATAATTACCACGCGGGCGAAGCTGCGGGTTAACAAAGTGTAATAAAACAAAAAAAATCACACACTACCTTCCTGGCTAAAGGGGGACCGGAATGGGAAAGTGGGATGAGTGTGGATTCTGTATTATTGTAGTACGTACCATGGGCTGACTGGAGTGCTCCTGCTTCATGCCTGCTGTTGTGGCCGGGGCAGGGCTGGGTGCAGCCGGGGCCTGGGGGACAGGGCTAGGGGACGCCGCGGCGGGCACGCCGGGGCTCAAGCCGGGCACTCCGGGGACGGCCACGCCAGCGCCGGGGACGCCCGCTGAGCCGCCGAGAGGCTTGCGACCTCGGTAGCTCTGGAAGAGATACACTCCATCATGTGCCTGTAGCGACATTTAACTCTATATTGGCACCCGGCTACTACACGTAAGCTCCTGCGTTATATCACTACATCGGTTATTTATCTCGAGCTTTACGGTGTTTCGAAGGGCAAGTTAACCTGTCTGCCTTCGTTGATGTCTTTGCCTTTGTTGATTCATTTAAATGTTAAATCCAATCAGTTGCCTTTGAGCGGCTTGAATATACTGCGCTAAGTAAGAATACCTGCGTATCCTAGCACTGGGACGAGTTGTTGATGACTTCTATATAGAGATGACAATTTGTGTAAGGAATATGTCGCAGAAGACGCACAATACTTGGTTAGTAATAGCGGAATGTGACAAAGTGACATTGAATAGCAGCAGCAGTATAATAATAGAGCTATATATTATTGCTCTCAGCGATAAGGCCGCCTTGTTGCATATATACAAGGCTGTAATAATTTATTGATTCACTATACTTTAAATTTGTATTATGCAAATAAAGCATATTCTATATTCTATCTATCAACCTAATAAAGAAAGACAAAGTAATCTGTAATGAAAGAAGCTCAAGTGTTGGCTTTTAATCGAAGTGGTATTGCACGAGATGCATTGCATGATGAACCATATTTGCCACCTTGTCTTTAAAAGTTAACCATTGTAGCCGAAGCTGGACCAACTCAATGAAATATAGCATAGTTTGAAGCAGGGATGTTGCGGATGCCGATTTTTTCACATCCGCGGATGTGAATGCGGATGCGGATTTTTGAAGGCTCACATCCGCGGATGCGAATGCGGATGCGGATGTTTAAGATCTCATATAAATATAGTATATGAATGAAGATTTAAAACAATGATAAAATAATTATTAACATTTTTATTAATGAAAATTGGTGTTACGTATAATTTTTTTAATCTATTTCACTTACTAATTTTCATATTTGTAATTGAAGTCATAAATAGGAGCATTCTAGTTAATAATTGTTCGCTAGGAACACTGCCTGGTGGAGTCGATAAAAATCTTCGTGCTATCGGTGATAATATCTTAAACTCCTCTCGAGGAACATTTAAGAGGATTTTCATCCACATTGACTCTTTTTTTAGTGAGGTAAGAAAGTATTTCCTTTTTGATTACAGCTTCAGTGAAAACGAGAAACTTTACCTACAACAAAACGTATTACCTGTGTAATATAATGGCATTTACCTGGCGATTTTAATTAAATAAGCTGAGCTAAAACTAATGTAAAGATTTCCCAATAACCAATTATTAACACACAATGCTCACTGTATCTATCAATAATCTATGAATAATCTTTGACGAGCTCGGTGGCGTAGCGGTCAATGACGCGGCTTCGACACCAACGCTCGTGGGTTCGATTCCCACACAGGACAAACATTTGTGTGCATAAACATGTCTGTTTGTCTTGGTCTGGGTGTTTTCTATGTATCATATGTATCATAAGTATGTATTTACAAAAAAAAAATGTATTTACGTATGTTTATCAGTTGTCTAGTACCCATAACACAAGCTTCGCTTACTTTGGGGCTAGATGGCGCTGTGTAATTTGTCTGACAATATTTATTATTTATTTATTTATTATCTATGTATAAAACATATATCTATCTATACGATAAGTAATCGAGAAACAAATGCACTACAACAAACGCGTCGGAGCAATTTTTTCGCTCCCATTGGTCATCAATGTCTTTCTTGTTGCAACTTGTATTACATTCGCATCCGCATGAACATTCGCATTGATTATTGCGGAGGCGGATGCGGATGCAGATGTCCAAATCTATGCGGTAGCTCCGCATTTGCGGATGCAGATGCAAATATTCGTAACATCCCTGGTTTGAAGTATTTTGGGGATTCCCCATATAATATAATCGCAAGTAATTCTAAGAAAATGTTATCATCTCTGATACGTTTTTTTGAATGGATTCATTATGTTAAGGTAAGCAAATATGTAGCCCATCGGCACATTGCTGTTGCTACCTTAATACGAATGCAGTCGACGTCAGACTTCTATAGTAGTAGGTATTTGGTGTTCGAACTGACTATATTCTCTTGATTTTTTTATCTTCTATACTTAAATATTAAAGTTCTTATCATAATGTTAGCTATTATTAGGAAGTTGATTTTTTTAATCTACATATAATAGGATAGATAGAAATAGGTCTCCCTCGTGGTGCCACTAATAGGACAAATTAGTAGGACCACGAAAAAACGGATATATTTCGGCGGATCAACTAAAAATCTCAAATAAAAAAACTTTAATAAAGTTTACAAAATCATTGAATATACAAATACATCCTCCCTTTCTCATTATTTTTTATGCAGGTATCAAATCACACCGAAAATATTTATTTATCCAAAATGAATACAGTTTGAAACACGTTTTTACCTGAGCGAGGAGGATCCGCTTCTTCGTAACAAAAGTTACATTATTGTACACTTGCGTATATTACTATTCCATATATACATATATTAGGTTGGGGAAAAAGTCTTTTCGTATTTTATATGAAAATTCAAAACATTTTTTAATAAAGTTTATTTACATTTAACTAAAGTATGTAGGTGCCATTTTGTTCGATAACTTTTGGCCATCTTGTAGGTAGAGACATGATCCCATTACTATAGAAATTTTGGGACTTCTGTTCAAAAAACCACGACAAGTGGTTTTGGCAGTCTTCTCGTGATGGTAACCTGACATTGCCTAAAGAATTCTGAAGAGACCGAAACAGGTGGAAATCAGAAGGTGCAAGGTCAGGACTATACGGCGGATGCATTAACACTTCCCAGTCAAACTCTCTTAATTTTTGCTGAGTGGCTAAAGATGTGTGAGGTCTAGCGTTATCATGATGAAAAATCACACCCCTTCTGTTAATTAATTCCGGCCGCTTTCTCTCAACTTTTTGCTTTAATCTCATCAGTTGTTCACAGTAGAGTTCAGAATCGATAGTCCTGCCTGGCGGTAACAGCTCATAATGAATAATACCCTTCCAATCCCACCATACACACAGCATCACCTTGTTGCGGGTTAACCCGGGTTTTGCCAGAGTCTGTGAAGCCTGACCGGTCTTTGACCACGACCTTTTTCGCACGTTCTTGTCGTACGTGATCCACTTTTCATCACCAGTTATAAGCTTCTTCAAAAACTGTTCGCTTTCATTACGTCGTAGTAAAGAATCGCAAATGAGTACACGGTTCATTAGGTTTATTTCAGTGAGATTGTGAGGCACCCAAATATCGAGCTTTTTAGTGTACCGAGCTTTTTTCAATTGCGCCAAAACTGTTTTGTGGTCAATTCCTAATTCTTCAGCTACGTCGTAACTACTGATATGCCGCTCTTGCTCCACTTTTTCAAAAATGGCATCCATTTTATCCGTAACAGGGCGACCAGAGCGACGTGCATCTTTCACATCAAAATTTCCTGATTGAAAACGCTTAAACCAAATTTGTGCTACTCTCACAGACACTGCACTAGGTCCTTAAACGTCACAAATTTTATTCGCAGCTTGCGTTGCATTTTTACCTTTTTTGTAGTAAAATTTTAAAATGAATCGAATTTCTTCATTAGATTCACTCATCTTGACAGTAAAAAAACAAATGAAAATCACACATTTACCTAATTTGAATTTGGAATTATCTTTTTTAAAATATAAACTTTTTAAAGATATCAAAACCTGCCAGACACAAATGGTATAACCAAAGAGATTTTATTACAAGTTCATACATACTATAATGCGAAAAGACTTTTTCCCCTACCTATTATTATAGTGCTGTCATCGACAGAAAATGATGGAACATGTAGTTTTTGAAAATACATTCATCCACTCTCCTCCGCTGCGGATAACAGTACACAAATATATATGCACACACATACTCAAATATTAAAAATATACAAGGTATACTTTTGATAAAAGTATATATTCTGTATATTGGATTACAATAATTGGGCGTAATAAGCAACGTTACAAAATAAGGTAAGTTTATTTATAGTAACAACATGCAATTGAAAATACTGGTCGGTAGTATCTATCCGAGTTACATGATAATAATACGGCCCATCTATTAAAATAGACGCTTCCTTTTCTGAACGCAGCCCTGTGATTGGCCAGCCAGTTCTACGCGAACACGCTTAGTAATTTGAAATTGGAAATAGAAAATACAAATTACAGGCTATTTTATTACTTATTACAAGAATAATGGCCTTATTTGCGTTGTTGTAATAAAATAATGTTAAGTGGCTTGTCGAGGTTTCGTATTTCATTTTGTTTTTGAGTTGGCTTTTTATAGTTATTACTTTTTTTTTTATTTGAGAGGGGGCAAGCGAGCATGTGCTTGATCGTTGAAAAATATCTACTACTCCCTTCATAGTATCCCTAAATTAACTTTTAAATCAAAAGTTTCATCAAAACCGGTCCGGTAGCCAAGCTGTCTATATTGCATGGGGTAGGTAACGTTGCGTTTTACATATTTTTTTTTCATAGAGGCAAATTTAATTACAATCAATGTTCTGTATACACACATATAACTAATACTGTGAGATATTTTTATTCGTATTGAACTTTAAATAGTTTTAATTTAAAAGTAACAAAATGTATATTCTGTTTATCAGGGTCCAATAGCTTGTAATAAGAGATGCGGTCACGCAAAATTTAACAAACGATGCATCTGCCAAGAATTATTTTGATGTTCATGCCACCGGATACGATGGATGCATCTTGTAGTTATCTTCGCTAACAAATTCGTTATTAATACATTACAATAAATAATTTTACTCGCATTTGTAAATATCCTTCCTGATCGAATTGCCCTGAAATGCGAAATGCCAATGAAGACGGATTAATATTGCACAGACACTTAATTTTTCTTAGATGACTGGCTGATGATATAATCGTCAACAATCCTTATTCATTCCTCTGCTGGGATACGGGTCTCCCCTCAATCGAAAGGGTTTAGTGCATACTCCACCACGCTGCTCAAGTGCGCCATGACGGAGACCAGTGCTTTCAAGCCGAATAAAGGCCACTGACTGTTGTCATTAGAAGTTCAGTCGTTAGAACTTCTAGGACCGATGACGTAACGTGCCCGCCGAAGCACGAAGCGCGAGATACATAAACCCATCATTGGACAGGCTGCGGTCGACGTTGCTTAACTTGCATGTTCGATTAGGCTGGTACACACAACGAAGCCACCGAGCTCTTCACAGACACGCGCCACGAAGCTATCAAAGTCCTCTTACTTATCAATAACTTCGAGTATTTCATGTGAGATAACTTTGTATTTTTTTTGCAGTTTATTCCTGTTGATCACCTCACAGTTTTAAATTCGCTTTAAGTTCATGCCGCTTAGACGTTTACGGGGACAGTACCGTTTTATATTGATAAATCCATTATTAAACTATCAGCAAATGTCAACAGTTGTATGATTTACGTCATTCTGTCCTCATTATTGCCCACCTGCGTTCTTATTGACGACTTATAAATCTATGAACGCCGGCTGCACGCACGAAAAAGCGTGACTCATTGTCAGATTCCGCCTGAGCCAAGCGTGCAAGCGAGAGCGCGGAACAAGCGATGGAGAGACACGATCGGCCATGTTTCTTGACGTTATCAAGTAAAATTATCGTCCGTAAATTCGCCGTCGATTTTTTTGTTCTTTTTTTTTTAGACTTCGTCGGGTGGCAGACAAGCACACACACAGCCCGCCTGATGTGAAGCGGTTACCGTAGCCATATTAACGCTTGCAACATAAAATATTGCTCGGGCGCCTCCACTCCCGCTGCCAACGCAGCATCTCCTTCCTTTCTTTCTGGTGACCTCACTCACTCGCAGGAACACAACAATCCTCAAAGGAATTGTTATTTGGCTGCGGTATTCTGTGAGGTGGAGGTACATTCCCCAGTCGGGTATCTTACAATTACGTTTCGCCAGAGCTTCGTTTGTCAGTCAGCAGGGTGCACCACGTGCAGGTGAAGTTGGCTCAAAGATCTTGATGAACCACTTACGCCCCAGAAACTTCAACTTTACAGACAACCATATATATTTAACATGATGAAAGCAAAAGTGAAGACTAAAGGTGAGGACCGCCATCACTGCGATCAGCGCAGCGCCGGCGGTCCATCCCGACCCATGGGTTCTGTTTTTATAAAGTTTTTTATTTGAAATTTTTGGAAACTTATTTGAAAATATTTTTTGAATGCAACAAATACAACACGTTTACTTGAACTAATAGAATTAAACCTCGGTTTACTTCACTACAATGAACGCACTCGGAAATCCCTTTCAATATTTTAACAAAAAAACTTTTAACGAAACATGATATTGGCAATATTATTACTCGTAAATTGTTATTGCGTTCGCAAGCGATCGACGCGACGGAGTAATAAAAGATTTGTTATGCGTTATTAAAAGTTAAATAACTTTTTATACGTGCCATCATAAAATATGAACTTTTATTTAATTTCAGGAAAGCTAATGGCGACTAAAATGTAATAATATAGATAGTGTTTATTAAAACGTTGTTAGTGCTGTGTGTAATGTGTGTTTCATTATTCTGAGTGGTTGTGGTGGTAATTTTAAAGACGACAGCAAAGATAACTAGGTACTTACCATAATCTACTGGTGAAAAAAAATAGAAAATTGCTTTACGATCATTGCTCGTAAAGCAATTTTTTATTTTTTTCCATTTTTTTTCCATTTTCTAAAAAAGTTATTGATCGTCGATCAATAACTTTTTTGATACCACTAAGGTGGGAAACAAGCATATGGCCCGCCTAATGGAAAGCAGTCACCGTAGTTTATGGAGTCCTGCAACATCAGAGGCATCACATGCGCGTTGCTGATCCTGTAAAAACCCCTTCGTGCCCTTTTTGAAAAACCCCATGCTGTAGTCTCCTGGGAAAACCTCAAAAGGCAGTTCATCCCACAACTTGATAGTAATAAATAAATAAATATTGTCAGACAAATTACACAGCGCCATCCAGCCCCAAAGTAAGCGAAGCTTGTGTTATGGGTACTAGACAACTGATAAACATACGTAAATACATTTTTTTTTGTAAATACATACTTATGATACATAGAAAACACTCAGACCAAGACAAACAGACATGTTCATGCACACAAATGTTTGTCCCGTGAGGGAATCGAACCCACGAGCGTTGGTGTCGAAGCCGCGTCATTGACCGCTACGCCACCGAGCTCGTCAGATCCTGATCTATGATTACATTATATTATTACATTATAGGTTATACTGTAATATATAACCGATGATGAGTTTAATCATATCCAAAAAGCTTTATGCATTTGGTCCACTACGTATGTGCCACATGTCTGGCAACTCCACTGCGATTATGTAGGCATTGCTTGTCACATTCGCAATATAAGGGGTGAATAATTTTAATATGTATGTATCAGATTTAATATGTATGTATTGTATTAGAATTTGTAAGTAAAACTTTATGATATAACTTTCAGATATATGTACTTACTACTTATTATATATTTATGTAAGTAAAATTTCACGTAGCTAAAAGGACAATAAGTAATTTATCTCAGAGTACGAAGCGACCGTACATTACACAAACAAAGGCTTTGTCGGACAACTGGAGGTTCCAAACTCCGCTTTTGTGCAAGTCGACCTCTTCAGACCTTATTTAATTGTCTTGGCTTATTATCATATAAACTTATTAGGTGCTCAGGAGGGTTTGTACTGTCTACGAGTTCTGAATTTAAATATAAATATTTAAATATCTCCAGGAAAATTTAAATGAAATTAACAAAAACTTTACATTAGGTAATTTTTTTATCTAGAAAAAGAATTCGACGCTACAAGGCAAACAAACCAGGCTAATGCATAAGAAAGTATTTTTAGACAAACTATTAATAGGTACCTATCTCGTATATCTTATCTATATTTAGTACATCTTATCCATATTATAATTTATTCATTCAAATATTAGCTTATAATCTAAAACTTAAAATAATTAAGTATGTCACACATTAAAAAATAAGTTACTATAGCTACTACATAATATATGTAATACCCTACCCAGACTATTCCTCACACAGAACGGCACTTTTTAAATATAATCTATATAATAATATCGATATAAAATTAATACAGCATTTTTATTAACGGCAGTACAGTAATAAATAAATTACGTAAACATTATGAAATCGATGTTCGTAAATTTCAAACGCGATAAATCAAATTTAAAACACGATAAGTAATATTGTCTATGGTTGAAAATCTTTTTAATCTATGAAGCATACGAACGTAACGCAATGGGAAAGCCATAGATTAAGGGGAAAGCAAATATTCATAGACTATTCTTTACATAATACATAGACATATACTTGCATTGCGTATAACTGTGTAATCTAGTAATAGACTTCCGTATCGAAAAGAGTTGGTATAAAACCAATACAGATAATTAAAATTTGACGAAAAATACAGTAGTCCTGTACCTGGGTCATTAGTTACCATTGTGTAGTTGAGGCGTGTTATAGTATCGCGAAGTTTTGGGCCAAGGTCCTGCACCTTTGATCTTTTTGGCGCGGAATCAAAACGCGTAAACTCAACATTTTGTGTGACTTGCGAATTAATTCCGAACTTTACATTTTATACGCCAATTGTTTGTTTTTCGTGTTGATTTACGCGATATTCACGTTCGCGGTTCTGTTTATCGTTTCACTAAAATACAATGTTGTCACGTAACCCATTTTTTTAAAGACATGGCAACTTTTAGTTCATTTTTAATAGGTATTTTATTATTTTATAAACTTCCTTTAAGATTTTAAAAAGAAGTGGAGAACTTCTTTTTAAAATCTTAAGGGAAGTGGATTTTAAAAAGAATTTAAAAAGAAGTGGAGAACTTCTTTTTAAAATGAAATCGTTGAATGAACTTCTTGCCAAGGGTTTCCAAGGAGTTTACAGTATGGGGTTCTTCAAGAAACGCGTAGAGGGGTTTTTACAGGATCGGCAACGCGTGAGTGATGCCTCTGGTGTCGCAAGCGTCAATAGGCTACGATGACAGCTTATTATCAGGCAGGTCGTAGGCTTGTTTGTCACTCAAGTTATATAAAAAAACAAGTAGATAGATTATCATCTGGAATAACATACAGCTACTTATTCGTATTTGAACAAAAAAAGTGTTTCAAACAAACATTTTGAAGAAACTTACCATAATTTGAAGCAACGTCGAAGCAGTTAATAGGAAAGTGAGCCGCAGCCGCGACCTAATTAGATAGCAGCGTTATCAGATGGACGACGGGCCGCTCAAACCAATGGTGTTCACGGCAATAAATAGGCCACGATAAACCTTGGCGATATCTAACTCTACCGAATAACTATAATTTTGAATACCAAACATTAATCAAAAACTTTACAGCGCAATAAATTCAAATAACATAGAGTTCAATTCTAGGTCGCTCTTAGTTAAATATCACTGCAATACAATGTTCTTGCCGCCATGCCATGCGAGTATGAAATGGCTTTTCTTGTTCGTGTGGTATTGTGGCAAGAACGTTGCCTGATTACAAAATCACAGAGCTATTTCAAAATCATAGAGCTATTTCAAATCGTTCTCTGCCCCCCTAGCCAAGTGTAATTCGTAGCGTAACGAACGTTAGATACTTAGATCACGTAACATTTGTCAAAATCGAACATTTTAGTATGAGAATTGACAAATGTCACGTGATTTATCTAACGTTCGTTACGCTACGATTTACACTTGGCTATAATCATCGGATTTTTTGATTGCGAAAATCAAACGTTAGCTTAATTTGGCGGTAATAGTGATTAGCTTAGCCGGTGGAATCCATAAAGCTCTACCGACTAAGCTGAATATATTTGTCATTAACTTAAATTTAAGATCAATTTTCGCGACCAAAAAATTTCAAGGTTCATCATTGGCTTTAGCTTCGGCGGTAGGGCCCCTGATATGACTGTGACAGCAATAGGTACTGTAATTATTACTATTACTTTGCCACATGCGTACAAAAAGGCCTTTCGTACGCGTGGTAGTGTGGTTAGAATGCAGCCTGTGTACAAAACAGAGAGCATTAATAATTTCTATGTACAGTTGAATAGAGCTGCAATATCCTTTATGTTCTTATCGCTATGCCGTATAGGTACGAAGACAAGTACAATGCCTGTATGCAATATATCCAAGCGAACCCGCAGTTGAGCAGCGTGGTGGACTATGCTCTAAACCCCTTCGATTGAACGGTGGCCCGTATTCTAGCAGTGGGATGTTTTTTTTATACTATGTCCGGTGGCAGACAAGCATACGGCCCGCCTGATGTGAAGCGGTTACCGTAGCCATATTACCGCTCGTAACATAAAATATCGCTCGCGCGCCGCCACCCCCGCTGCCAACGCAGCAACTCAATCTCTAGATGAATAATACTGAAATACCAGCAGGGTTCCACCATGCCACACGGATATTTGTGTCCATGTGATGGGAAGAGGTATTGCTGCATTTCCTAGCTGAATTGCATTTTGTTATCTATACTCTCTATCAACTCTACAAAGTTTCCTCAAGAATTCTGTTTAGATTAAATTTTCGCACCATTTTTGTACATAAAGATGGTGCAAAAATATTGGCGCATTTTGCTAAATAGTGGTCTCTCAATTCCTTTCAGTGCATAATGCCATGTTCTTAAAATGACACAATTCGTATTTACAATATTAATATCACTTTAGCACAATGTCGGATTTGCTCAATATCATTTCGGCAGCATTTCGGCTAATAAGTAATTGATCGCTTTTCTGGATCAACCACTTTCCTAAAGAGGCTAATTCTTACGCCTTCTACCATTATTCAGTCAATTCACCGAAATTTCTTCTGCGGCTAAAGTAGAGTACTGATTGGTGGTACTTATTTCCTTCATCAAGTAACGTAACAAAATCTAATAGGACGACCTTTCATTCCATTTTCATATTTTTCTACGTTGCATTTCTAATATTCGTTATGATATCGCAAGATGGCTGCCGAGAAGTACAGCCGTTGGTAACCGACGTAAATGACCGAACGATAATTACAATAGCCGTAAATTACACTTGTGACGTTTACAATCGTACGTGTTTCGTTTGGCAGCGGTTCGTGTGCGTATCTGATTTAGGGTCAGCTAATGAGTTATGATCTTTATTGCAATTCGCATAAAGTGCAAAACTATGTTTAATATTTTACAAAAAAACAAAGTTCTTATTATTATCTCACACCATTTACCTAACTAGTAACTTACCTTTTTTAGATAATGACTTGGAACCTAACTTGTTGTATAATTCATTTTTTAATGCATTTCTTCACGAATTTAATTCAATATTTACTTCCAAGGAAATTACTTTTACTAATAGCCTCGTCTTTGGTGACTGGGCAACCGTAGGTATTTATAAGAGTAGGCAAACTTTGTACATGTTATACTATGAAAGACAATTCAATAATAGTGAGGAATTTAAAGAACATGTAAAATCATACTCAAAAATTTTTAAACGCGTTTGTCAAGTAGCAAAATCTATGTTTATTAAATCAAAAATTAGAAATAGTAGTAATAAAATTAAAGCCACTTGGACGGTTATCAATGAAGAGACTGGGAAGGGCAGGACAAAGGATTCAGAGTTTAAATTAAGTATCAATGGTCATGTTACCAAGTCAGATTTAGAAGTTGCCAATGCTTTTGAAAGTTTTTTTTCTGCTTTCCCTGTTACTTTAACTAGTGCTTTGGGCTCTTCCACCTCCGTTGCAGAGTCATTAATTAAAGATAATGTGCCTGAATTTTATAACGATTTTCATTTCCGTCATGTTAATGGATCTGATCTTAAAGTCGCATTTAAATCACTTAATATTAAGAAAACGGCTGATCTATGGGGCATTTCTGTACATATTATAAAATCTTTATTTGACATTGTTGCTCCCGCTTTAATTGTGATATTTAATAGATGTATTGATTGTGGTGTGTTTCCTGACTTGATGAAATTGAGCAAAATTATTCCTTTGTTTAAATCAGGTAGTACATTAGACCCCACAAACTTCAGACCAATATCAATACTACCTACATTTAGTAAAATTTTTGAAAAACTAATTCTCGCACAGTTACTTAAATACTTTAACGAAAATAATCTGCTGCACACTAAACAATTCGGTTTCACTCGTGGACGGTCAACATGTGATGCTGGGGTAAAACTACTAGAATGTATATATGAGGCTTGGGAGGAGTCACGGGACGCCTATGGGGTGTTTTGTGACTTATCTAAGGCTTTTGATTGTGTGCAGCATGAAACTCTAGTCAGAAAATTACACCACTATGGTATAAGAGGCATCGCTCTTGATCTTCTTACTTCTTATCTGGGTGATAGGGTTCAGAAAGTAGATGTTAATGGAAAACGATCACATGGATCAGCTGTAGCGATGGGGGTGCCACAAGGCTCTATTTTGGGCCCTTTCCTGTTTCTCGTGTATATTAATGATCTACCTCATCTTGTAAAGAATAATCATGAAATAGTATTGTTTGCAGATGACACTTCTTTAGTTTTTAAGGTAAATAGACAACAATCAGAAATTGACGATGTAAACAATGCTCTTTCAAAAATAGTAAACTGGTTTAGTGCTAATAACCTGCTTTTAAATGGTAATAAAACCAAATATGTTAGATTTTTTACAAAAAATGTTAAACAAGTGAAAACCAGTGTGGTGATGGACAATGAGAGATTGGAATTGGTCAATAAGGTTGTTTTCCTTGGTATAACATTAGACTCTAAATTACAATGGGGCCCACATATAGAAACGTTATCAGCTAGACTCAGCTCAGCAGCTTACGCCGTAAGGAAAATACGTCAACTAACTGATGTTGACACTGCGCGTTTAGTTTATTTTAGCTATTTTCACAGCATTATGTCATATGGTTTATTGCTTTGGGGTAGTGCCGCGGATGTAGACTCAATTTTTGTGCTCCAGAAGCGAGCTATCCGTGCTATTTATATGATGAGTCCCAGGGAGACACTGAGAAATAAATTTAAAGAGATAAATATTATGACATTACATTCTCAATATATTTATGAAAATCTTATTTACGTTCATAAAAATCAAACCAAATTTAGGAAAAACAGTGATCTCCATCAATTAAATTTAAGAAATAAAAACAAACTCGCTATGCATATTACTAGGCTCCATAAAATCTCTAACTCGTTCCCAGGTCAATGTATACGCTTCTACAATAAACTTCCAAACGACGCGTTTAAATTATCCATGGGTAAATTTAAGAAATATATCAAAACTAGACTATGTCAAAAGGCTTACTATTGTATCTCGGATTACATAAATGATAAAAGTATTTGGAAATGAATTGCTCTTGTTATGTTATGTTAATGATTGTATTTGTATTTAATGTAACGATATTGGCAATTAAAAGAGTCGGCCTTGAGTTTCTTGCCAGTTCTTCTCAAGAAGCCCCGTCGCCGGAACTGGCACTTAAATTCACTTTCACATTCAAGATAGTTTGATGAAAGTGAATCTAAGCTCTGCGGATTTAGAGTAGTGATGATTTATACATATTCTTATATTTAATTTGTATGACGTTTCTAAGTGCTTTATAAAGTCCAAGGAATAAAGATATTTTGAATTTTGAATTTATTTAGTGAACTATAGATTTTGTTACTTGCGTAATAATTTGTGACTATTTTTTGCTAATTTAATAAGAATCTTGGGTGCAAGCTTTATTTTGGATAACGCGAAAGGACTGCTTTTTTTATACCACGAAGGTGGAAAACGAGCCGAGTGGTGGAACACATCTATCGCAGCTTATCGACGTGTGGTATCACTCACGTGTTTCTGACATTCTTAGAATTTCTTCACGCATTAATTGAAAATGCCAATTTTGTGTGAGAGGGCAAACGAGCAAGTTGGTCACCTGATGGAAAGCAATCACCACTACCCATTCCTTTCTTTCTGGTGACCTCATTCACTCGCAAGAACACGACAACCCTCAAGGGAATTGTTATTTGGCTGCGGTATTCTGTGAGGTGGAGGTCCCGTTATGGGCTACGTCATGCCAGCAGGGTGCACCACGTGCAGTTGAGGTTGGCTTTTCATGAAATTTACAATTACAGCGGTTTATCGATAAACAGGGTCTAAATTCTGGGAAAAATAGTTTTCTCGTAATAGTCTTCCCAAGATCGGACCCTCCGGTAGTAAATTGATTAAATACGTCTAACCAATGGATAACAGTATAATTCATAAAATAATAGTACAGTGGACAAGACAAGTAAGGCTGCCATCCTTAGATTGGTATTAGTTTGTTGTTTAGAAGGTTTCTCAAATAAACAGTACGTCGATTTTATCAACTGTTCATAAAAATGCTGTTTAGATACTGCTGTACAGTGATATTGCGGAAGATTTACAAGTGGCATTACGGCAGTATTAGTCCAACACGTGTAAACCACGTTGGCCGTCGGCTATTCTTGTACGAAGCGGGAGAGCTTTGTGCATGGCAAGTCATAAACTTACAGCGATTTCGCCCAAATTTATACACTCGATATTTTTAAAAATTTTGTTTCATCAACAATTCGTGCATATCCTAATGATGAGATATATGTATCCTTCTATCAGAAATTAGATGCTTGGGAATGGTTCCGTTGAAGCGGATTTATGTGGAGACGAAGTGTGTTCTCAAACGTTTCATATCGCCAACGAAGGTAGAGCTAGGGGTGAAATATATGAAAATATTGCTCCCCCCCCCCTTTTTAGGGAAACAGTACCCACTACATTGTTCCATATCAGTGTTCCCATTCCTGTAAATATTCAACCGCTGTAGCGACTAAGTCTTAGAAGCCATTTAGTTGCGTTCACACGACGACAATAATGTAGCGTAGCGCTTACACGCTAGCATTCAACGCGATATTCAACGGGCATAAGCACAGGCATGAGCTCACGCCCGCTTCCGTGCTTATTATTGAGAATCCCGTGCGTGTGATTGGCTGGCTTAGTTCGCCAACGTGTGCCGCTGATACCAGCCTGCTGACTGGGCTGCGTGGCACGCGTTTAAACGTACCAAAAGATTCGATCAACACTCATTTATATTCCATAGGTTATAATTTGTAGCCGTAGCAGCCACTGAAGGAATGGTCCTAATATGTACAAATTATATTGCACATATGAAGACCATTCCTTCAATGGCTTCAACGACTAAATCGTTACGATAATTAAAGAGAAGAACATTATGATAATTGGACCCCGTCTCATGAAGAGGCCTGAAGACTTATCATTGTAACGTAATAACTGGATAATTTAGACCGATTGCAACTGAAAGAAATAGCATTGTTTTACTCATGACAAGTACTTATAATTTATTTAAGTATATTGTACATAGTACCTAATTCTTGCATAGTTGAAAATCATTCATTCAAATATTTTGCATCATTATAATTTAAATACAAACTTAGGTACTAAGCATGTCAGTTGACAATCTCGACTGGGAGGGATTGGAAATGGATGAAGAAAGGAAGATAATCAATATTAATTACTGCAATACCTAGTAAAAAACTAAGGTCCCAAATGACAGTTAGTGTTTAATTTGCGTGATAGTGCAAGTTATTCAATTTCAACATAAGTTTGTATATTGTACCACAAGTAAAGCTATCGTGATATCTTCATAGTAGCTCTATTTCCGAGGCGCTTTGATATTCAACGTATTCGCTTTTCATGTCTACATGAGTAATCATTACCGCTTGTCATTCAGTTTATCTAATCGAATGATAGATATGTTTGGTGATGTATCGATATAAAAATTAACATCGGACATCCTTTTTGAACTCAATTAACGGGTCGCAGAAGTTTAGGATAAAAAAGAAACAATGACCCATTCATCATCAGGTCTATTTTAGTCTCCACTACAGGAGCACGACCCTCTCTCGTCCGTCCTAGACGGAAGCAGGATTTAGCCTACACGCTGGCCAAACGGGTTGGGGAGGCCTGATCGATATTTGATAATGTATTTCCCTTAGTCGCCTTGTACGACATCCACGGGAAGAAACGGAGTGATTCTATTCTAGTCTGCCGGAAACCGCACGGCCAAATGACCCAATGCCTACAGCTAATGCTCCCCTGTGCACCAACCTTACGGTTATATCACAGGACTGCGAGTTTCTCACCCAGTAAACCAACTAGGCAAGAGGACATTTACCTGCTCCGCTATCGCGCCCAGTAAACCAACCAGGCACTCAAGCGGATTGGTTGCTACCAATTGGGGCCCTAGGGCCTAAGCTGAAGCCGATTACCATCGAATTGGTGTCAGGTCTATGTTACTGATAAATATTTTTAACTTTGTCGGCAGAGCTTCATGATTTCTACATTCCAAGTTAAAGAAAAATGCGTTTCAAAAATAAAAAGTAAACATGAAATTATTTGGTCTACTTCCGGGTGCGTTCCAAAGCAGACATTTTTTTCAGACAGATTTTCGCTTAGAATATTGAATTATGAATATGTAATATCTTTTTCCTAGACTTGTCATGTGATCTGGTATCTGTATGATAATCCTCTCTCCTCTCCTGGTAGATGTAAAATAATCTGCTTTTCCACGTATGACTTATCTCCAAACACTTTAAGATCCATGTTGGCCATTGTTCTTTACTGAATTGTTAGCAAACAATTGCTCAATAGGAAAAGTCTCCGATACTATTGAGTGATTTTTAATATAAAATGCCGGTACCAGATGCCAAGCAAGCAAAGGGCCCGTCTGATATAAAGCGGTTACCGTAGACATATAGACGCTTGCAAACAAAGCGCGCGCTGGCGCCCCGGTTCTAAAGCAGCATCTCGTCACAACTAGTAACCTCACTCACTCGCAGGAAAACACGAACCTTCAAGGGTATTGTTATTTGGCTGTGATTTTCTGTGAGGTGGAGCTACTGCCCGATTCGGGTTGGATTTGATATATCACTTTTTCGCCGCAAACTCTTTGTTAATCAGCAGCTTTCACCACTTGCAGTTGAGATTGACTTTGAGACCCTAATGGGATATATGAAAAATGGCGACTTAAAAGACAATGCAATACCTACGTGAATCACGCCTGTGCAAGTGTTCATAAGTAGCGGTGATAGTTTACCATCAGGCATTAAAAATCGTATCTGTAGTACACACCTAAAGGCTTCTCATAGCTATTGTGGCTATTGGGCACCCTTCGCAGATGACTCGTGTAAAACAGTGCACTTGGAATTCAGCCAAGACAACGCGTACAAAGTAATCTTTTGTTTGGAAAATTGGCAGAGCATCCATCTCTCGCGATAGTGGAGGTAATGGCTTCAATACAGTAGTAATAATAATGATAGATAAAGCATTTATTTGACTTCAGGCATACATATATATGAGAATATATACGACGAGCTCGGTTGTCAAATGGTTAACAATGGCCACTTTGACTCCGAGGTCGCGGCGTCGATCCCCGCAAAAGACAAATATTTGTGCATGAACATGTCTGTTTGTCTTGGTCTGGGTGTTTTCTATGTATGTACTTACAAAATGGCTGCGGTATTCAGTGAAGTGGGGGGGGAGGTACTTCCCCAGTAGGGCAGCTTATAGATACGCTGTACCCTACCTCTCTTTCGCTAGAGCTCTTTTGCTAGCCGGCAGGGTGCGCCACGTGCAGGTGAGGTTGGCTTTGGCTCTCAAGATCGTGGTGGGCAACTAACACTCCAAAATTATTAGTAAACGTATTTTATAGTTACTTCGAGTTTTATATCAGGCTCAGCAATTGTAGTCAGAATTCAGTTCCGATCCAGTTCAATCTCACATTTGGTATTCTCATTTAACAATATAAAACTTCAAAATTTAATTAAACTATGACTATGTATACATTGAATAAAGCCGAAAATTAAAGATACTAAGAATATTATTTTGCTAGCAATAAAAATTGATCATAATTAATTAATGCAATCAACTAAGTATTTCAGTTTTAATCAATTCATAATTTAATCTCGATTCGGTCCACTTTCATTCTGCGATCGTAAAATAATTACGTGAATTGACCTTCAGAGCCGACGGTACAGAATAAAAAAAACTAGTAGCACAAACGGTATCAATCAGTGGGGTTAGAAGCTTTAGGACTACTTCTCGTTAAGACTAGATGCACGGTATGACTAAATCGCTTTATGACTAAGTCTGGATATGACTAAATCTCGATATGACTACATAGCGTTTGAGCTAAATAGCTATCCGACCAAATACGCATACGTCTAGGGCTTAGTCCGAGTTTCTTAGTCACATGCGAACGTGTTCATGTTTACAAATATGAGAAAAAGTTTCATATTGAGAATTTACCAGACGCGTGTTACATATCCAAATTAGCCGGGTTGCTCACTTCATAATGTGAGCAAGTAAGTCACATAATTTTGATATGTAACACGCGTCTTATAAATTTACAAAATGAGAGTTCTTCTCTATTTGGTCGGTTTGTTTACGTTCACATGATCGAAAGCTGACAAAAAATTCGTACTAAGCACTCAGGCTACACGGACACACTTTACGTATCCGCGTCAACAACGACGTATTCTATGTAGATCAAAATAATTTCAATGACAAAGAACTGTTTGCCTTGATTATTTTTGAAGATACAGTGTCACGTTTTGTTTTGTGTATAGAAATAGAGCGTTGAAGAATTTCTAGGCAAAACTATTATACTAATTTAAAAACAAGGTTTTATCTGTTTACAACTATGGAGTGTAAGTGGTTCATCTTTCAACCAAAGCCTACCTCACCTGCGCGTGGTGCACCATGCTGACTGACAAACGAGACTCTGGTGAAAAGAGAGGTACTTAAGGCATAGCGTATTTTTTAAACTAACCGACTGCCTCCACCTGACAGAATACCGCACCCAAATAAAAAATCCCTCGAGGGTTGTGTTTCTGCGAGTGAGTGAGGTCACAAGAAAGAAGGGACGGTGGTCCCTTAATTTCCATGGGCGGTGCTGATTGCTTTCCATCAGGTGACCCACATGCTCGTTTGCCCCCCTCTCATATATATAAAAATGTGAAGAATTTCAAAAGAACGTTTTAATCTGTCAATGCGCACGTATCCAGATTGTATACTATTAACGGTTACGAATTACGATTAGAAATTCGTTATTAATATATATTATGTTTTGGCATTAATCATGAGAATATAATTTTTATAAGAATACAAATAACAATTAAATATAATTTTATTCTTACGATTAATGGCAAAACGTAATATGTATTAATAAACATTGCCCACCAACGTCTACGCGCTCATTTTTTTATTGTAATATTATGTATGCAATATATAAGTTACTACTAATACTAGCGACTCGCCCCGGCTTCGCCCGTTTGACATATTATAAATGCAAACCGCATCAAAAAAAATATTTTTTTTGTTATACTAATTTTTTTTTCGTGGATGCCATATTGTAATAAAATACCCTATGTCACTCTCACAGCTGAGACGAATCTAATGATACCTCATATTATGTTGAAATCTCTTTAGTGTAGTTTGCCAAAGAAATCAATACATACACTCGAAAAACATAAACCTTCTTTCTTCATCAGTCGGTTAAAACAAATACTGTTTGAATGTATATCTCAGAAGACACACTGACTGACCATCCTCGCGATTTGCCACGCAAATATTACAGCCGAGGAGTATGAAGGTTATCTTATCATTGTGCTCTTATTGGACCCTATCTAATGCTTTGTAGTCTTGAATTGATCGCTTCCGGAGTCGGCAAGTTGTCGTTTCGCCATTATTGAACGTGGACTGAATTTAAAGCGTTCTTTCAATGCCGTAAAATTAGTATAACCATGTAATGAAGTGTGTTTTGTTCTTATAAAAACTGGAGTTATATAATAATCATTATTCATGCAAAAAAGTATCAGCATTAGACCTTTTATATTTTGATGGCGGCTTAGATATTTCTAAGCCGCCATCAAAATATAAAAGGTCTAATGCTGACAAAATAAGTAAACAAAGTAAGTACACAGACAAAATAAGTATCTATAAAATTTAAATTGTCACATTGTCTATTAAAGTTTAAAATAAAAAATGCCCAAATAAAAATTAAGTTACATATTAATTAAGCTAGTTAAGGATTTATTTATTTATTTATTGGCTTACCAACATTTGTTTCACTACAGATACAATTATAAGTAACAAATACACATAACATTGACAAAGCAAAACAAACAATTAAAGGTAAACACCACATACATAAAATAACACATGAGACAACAACCTGATAGGAGACGAAACAAAAAATGCAAATTTCAAGTTACACTATAAAGACAAGACAAATGAAGACTACCACGTTGCACAGTTGCTACAATAATATACATATAAAATCAAATCAAAACAACAGTAATTTTTAACACAATAAAACGTTGGTTAAAAGGATGACATTTACCAGGCGCCTTATCGCCTTTTTTGATTGCGAAAATCCAACTGCCACTACCAACTGAGCGAAAATATTCGTTAATAAGTTAATAAGTAAATACATATATCTGCGATTTTCGGACTTAAAAAATTCCATTGGGATCGGTTTTTTTAGTTGGTATTTGGCTCCTGGGGTCTATTTGGCGAAGAACAGATGGACCGAAAATTTTGTATAGATAGTAGAGAAACAATAAATGCAAAGCGAATGGCACGATCGTCGCGGAAGTGGAAGAGAAATGCTTATGTTCAGCGGACGTGCTTCAGCTGAAATAGGATTACAGACGTCATGCAATGGAACATAATAGAATTTATTATGCAAACCCAATTTTTCTACTGACACAAAAATGATAGACTATAGAAAACATTATTAGGTAACATGATCTTCATAACTTTCGAAAACACTATTTTTATTGACAATTTTGATCATTATTATGATTTATGTGACTTGAGACAATAAATATAAATCCCTTTATCAATACAGAACAAGATAGTTCGTTTTACAAGTACCTACATAACACAACTATAAATAACTGACTGATTTATTGCAAACAATTTTATGAAAAAAAAAAAAAATGGTTGTCTGTAAAGCCGGTTTACGAACGATAATTTTACGTTATAACGTCATAAGAAAACATCGGCCGATGGAGTGGAAGAGAGATTAAAGATAGATGCGAAACAAGCAAACGCTTAGGCCTATTGTAACACTATAACACTCTGTCGCTTGTTCCGCGCTCTCGCTTGCACGCTCGGCTCAGGCGGAACGTGACAATGAGTCATGCTTTTTCATGCAGCCGGCGTTCATCGATTTATTTATTTATCCACATACACAATTATCTATATTATCTATATTCATAAGACGTTATGACGTCAAAAAATGTGTTCTACTACATAATACCTTGGATTACATGTATTCTTTATTATGTTGACGATAAGTATATTATTTATCAGATTTCAATGATCATCTGGTTTCGTGTCCTCGTTGTTAATAGTTGTAATAGAATTCACCTTGACGAAGCTAATTGACATAACATAATGCGTGGCCATTTGTGTGTTACTTCGGAAATACCTTTAGAGGACATCGTGATGATACACGGTTCTGAACACATTTATTATGCATAATTTATCGTACATATTCAAATATGTAAATTGGATAAAATGTGTTTCATATGAATAAAAAAGTAAAAGAAAACGCAATCAAAAAACGCTTAAACAAGAGTCATCTTTGAATCTTAAAAGTGACTATAGCTTTAACTAAGACCCTATTTTGCCTTAAAATAAGAAAATCTTTTAAATAATTAAAAAAGAAAAATCTATTCAGCTTTAATAATTAGTCAATTAAAAAAAAATGTTTTTGAAATAAGACCACAGTTTTATTTTGTATTATGTCAAACTTAGCGAATAAAATTGATGAATAACATTTACGCGTAGACAAATCATTGCGATTCCTGCCACATTCTATTGTTATGTTATCATCTAATAACAATAGACGTGAATGTTTATTAAATAACAATTGATTACGGCAACAATGGCTAATAATTTGCCCGTATGTTTCCCAAACATCCGTGATTGATATCCAAATATTATGATGACATGGTTACCCATCCGTATATCAAAATGTCTATTAGTCTTGTTACTTGAGATCCTCGTCACAGAACTGATAATAAAAAAATGGGGTTTAGCTGTGTCTCGGACACGGTCGTGTGTTGTACGTGAAAACGTTATATGCACTAAAATTATCTCAGAATGGCTGCGCTTCCCCTTCCCCCGCACGCGATCGTAATCATAATCATCATTTATTTGCAATGAGTACATTAATACATATATAGGTCTTAAATATGTAGTCAATGTAATCAGCCTGCTCGCAGGGGCACAAATATTAATGAAATCTAAAAACAATTTGGTAATACTAAAATAATAGAGTAGTACAGTCTAGGTTTAAGTCAAAAGTTATTTTCTCAACGTACCTATTACTTGTCAAAATGGTAAATTAAATTAAAATGGCAGTATTAATATATAGATGTTTACTTAGAGAATGTATCATTCAGTATTTACTGTCAATGAATTCTTTGACGCTATAGAAACACTTATCATTTAACCATTTAATTAATGTAGTTTTAGATTTATTTTTATTTAAACATTTTATACTATTAGGCAGTTTATTAAATATTTGTAAGTATACACATATTGTAAGCATTTTTCCTGTATATATCCTTGTTCTTGATGTTCAATAGTCCTTACTTAGCATAATAAATTCTTTGATCCGTCATCTGTCCAGTGGTGTGATTGAATTTTGGATGGAGATGATAGATTTGTAGCTGCAACACCAAACTGTAGCCCCCGATTTTGTTATCATTCGTTTTTTTGAATCGCCTCTCCATGGAGGCGATTTTAAATTTATTATGAGCCTTATTCGCGTAAAAAAATATGTAGTTCATTTAAAATATCAGATGTTAGGTTAGGTTATTTACCTTTCAATTCAGAACGTTCCAATTCAGAAAATGTAAATTTTGTTAACGTTAAAATTGAATTACTCCGTGGGTGAAATAATCTATGCGTTACAAGACAATTTTGTGCTCTTCGCCGATCGAATCGCGGGCCTTTTCTCAATTTTGTGGATGAAATAACAATGCTGTCTCGTCAATTACTTTAAAAAATATTTCGATTCATAAGTAGAACAGAATCCGATGTGATCATAGAACAAAAACTTAGTTACGCGAGCTAGACTATATAAGGAATATGAATTGTTCAGACATACGTTTTTAAAAATTTCTTATCTCATTTATCTTCCGATATTTAAAATCAAAGAAGTGATTTAAAAAAATCACCGACTTCAAAAGTCAAGGCAGTCATGCATACACTGAAAATCATAAAATTATAATAATCCAGTACGGTGTAGTTTTTTATTGTTACAATTATTGTCATAAATGCGAAATTTATCGTTATAATATTAGTTTATATTAGAAGTATTCGAAGAAACCATTTAAAGTCAGTGCCAATATACTTATATACTTATACATAATCAGTTTGACTGGAAGGGTTATATAGGAACGCGTAAGGAGTTGTACGAGATCTGATGATGGAAGGTACCTTCCACCGTCATCCTTCCATCATCAGATAAGGAATATGATGTGATGACTATCAGTCAGGCCATATCATGGAAATAAAGATATGAAAAGAAAAACATTGTAAGTGCTTATAAAATTTAAAGGTTGCCCTCGATTTTCCTAGGGTTCCATCATCAGATCCTGTCATGGCGACAATGGGACCACCTCAGGAGTTCACAATTGACAAATTGATTTCACAATTGACACCGAAAACGTTGAACATACATAAATAAACAAAGATACATATAGGTAGTTGAACGTAACTTCGTTCTTTTTTAAAGTCGATTAATAATGTTTAATTTGACATAAGCTCCCCATAAAAACGTACGAAAGTGAACTACCATTAATACAAATCGAACTTTGTTCTACGGTTGAGTTGATTTATGTGTGTAATTTTTTTTATGCATGATATACATATAATTTGGGATTAGATGGCGCTGTGTAAATTGTCCAGAAATATTTATTTATTATAAAAATATTTATTTATACTTCTAATAATTTTCATAATCTCTGGGACTACGACTTCACCATAAAATTTGTCAGTAGAGCAATGGATGCTATGTACATGTTTGTTGAATATTTGTCTTATTAGCTAATTTATATTGCGTGAATCACTTTCCAGAGTTCGGACTTCGGGTTCGGAGTTGGAAAACGACCTCTGTTTAGAAAGGGACCCGAAGACGAGGACAGAGAACGCGTGCGCATGACGTCACCAGCGCAGGCGCAGCTGGAGCGGCAACGGCGCACCAAATGTTTTGTAAATAGAATCTTCGAAGGCGATTGTTGTGTGAGGGAGTCGGGAGTAGATCAAGTGAAAGAGAGATATAGGATTTGTCAAAATTGAACTTTACCGTGTTGTAGTTATGGAATCGGGATTGTTTGTTTTATGAACTGTGTTGGTCTGATAGCGGCGCTTTTTCAATAACGCTGTTGGAAGTAGTCTTGAGTCTTGTACGATACAAATTATAGCTCTATAATTACGGCTACGGATCTCAATCGATTAATTAAATCTTTATCAGAAGCATGACAAATCATTTTTATATTAATTTTGTTGATTAGTTCCGTTCTACCTCACGCACAGTTGAAATTATTTTTTATAATTGACAGCTCTAGGTGATGCATTGTGATTCGTCACTGTATTTCGCAGTGTTTTTCAAAGTGTGGGTCGCGACCTCATAGAGGTTCTCCTAGCCTTTACAAGGGGGTCGCGGAAGGTCGCAAAGCTGTAAAAAAGCGCGTTCAGAAAGATATTTTTATTAACAAAATGTTAATTTCGGAAAATAATCGACGGCTATGTTAGATACTTCATTATTTGTTAAATTAACCGATACCACAGTATAAGTAATAGTACTCCGATACCTAACTATGAAAATAAATAAAAATGTAGAAACCCATATATAGGTACCTATATCATTATAGGATCATTCGTGATTCTTGTCTGTCATAGACAAACTTTCTACAAAACTACTGAACTGATTAACTAAGTTCAAGGTGAAGACGAATAGAATTTTTAATAAGGGAGTCAATTATGGGGGGCAAATAAGAAATTTAACATAAATATGACTTTTGGGGTGTAAGTGATTCATCAACATCTCCGAACCAAAGCCAATTTCACCTGCACGCGGTGCACCCTGCTGGCTGACAAACGAAGCTCTGGCAGGGAGCGTAATTGTAAGCTACCCGACTGGGGAATGTACCTCCACCTCACAGAATACCGTAGCCAAATAACGATTCCCTTGAGGGTTGTTGTGTTCCTGCGAGTGAGTGAGGATTGAAAGGGAACTAAACCGTGCCCTAATAGTGGGATGGCATAAAAAACATATTTTCGCCACGTAGTTTCAGAATGTCTTAATACTCTACAGTGTACTTAAAATATAATTATTACTTGCTTTCGGTATTTAAGGGTCTTTCTAAGATTTTGAATATTTTTAAAGACTTAAGTCTGACGAAGTATTTGAACCTGTAAACTTGGTATAAAATTTATAATTAAAGGCGAGGGGTACTTCCAACTTAAGTAGGTATATAAAATTAAATTTTCTTAAGTTATTAATACAAGGACGATATAACAAAGTACGAAATTTTAATAAATAAATAAGTTGAAGGCGGTACGGGGTGGCTTCGAAATCCACCCGGGGTCATTGAACCATCGACCGCCCCCGCGCCCCGCGCCGGCCCACCCTCCCCCTCACGACGTAGGTATCGAACCTTCGCGGATGCAATGTGTCTTATGGCCCATCCACACGCTTACCAAACAGCAAACAACAACCACCAGCCTGTGGATGGGTGATTGTTGTTTGCTATTTGTGTATCTGTTTGGTAAACCGCGGTATACTGTGCTTGCGGCAAACACCAAGTGTATGGAGCAGAGTTTGTGCTGGGTGTTTGTTGCTTGCTGCTTGGCAAGCGTGTGGACGCGGCTTTATGTGCATGATATGCGTGTGTATACCAGACTAGTTCCAGACTTAATCTTAATATATAAAAATTTCGAATCACGTTATTTGTCCGCGATGGAATCTTAAACTACTGAGCCGATTTAATAAAATTGTAAACGTAAAAATATTTAATGGCGATACGAAGTTCAGATCGGGCCAGCTAGTAAAATATAAAAAAGGATAAAGAAAGTGTTTTATTAACATTGATCCCCAACCTATTGACAGGTTAGACCTGAGTGGCAATTCTCGTAATTAGAATGTAGTCAAAATTCAGTTCCCGTGCAGTCCCGATCTCACAAATGTTAAATTTGGTATTCTCGTTTCACATTATGAAATTTCAAACTTTTATTAACGTGGGATTATATCGAAATGTGACCGGAAAATAAACTATGAATAGTATTTTATTAGCAATAATAATTGATTACAATTAATTAATCAAATCAGGTACCCATATAATTTATTGTCATTTCACCATTCAATCTCAATTCGGTTGACTTTTGTTCTGCGATTGGAATATAAAAAAGAATTGTACTTCAGAATCTTGAGGGTCAGGAGTATGGTCTACAATGAGGTTTAGTACATTAATGGAACTTCATTCATTAAAGTGTAAAAAAAGAGTAAGTTATATGCATGTGAATGTACCTACTTCAGTCTATTTCGTACCCAATACACTACTCACTTCCAGAATATTATCTAGTTCCAGAACATATTACCTAGGAATACAATGCCAGTATCATAAATGATAATACATTTATTTTATGTGATGCGATATAACAGTTTAGTTTATAAAATACTTACTCTAATTTTTATTTGTTTATTTGTTTCAATATTTTTAAAAGAATGAAGAATAGATAGTATTGATATTAATCCTTACTTCCTTACTAATATTATAAATGCGAAAGTAACTCTGTCTGTCTGTCTGTCTGTCTGTCTGTCTGTCCTGCTTTCACGGCAAAACTACTGAACCGATTTAAATGAAATTTGGTACACAGATAGTTTAAAGCCTGAGGAAGGACATAGGCTACTTTTTAATGCAAAAAAAGGGTTGTAAGGGGTTAAAAGGGGGGGTGAAAGGTTGTATGGAAGTATCGTTATTTTTAGAGCTAGAAGCTTGAAACTTATTTTTTAGGCTGTTGATTCGATATAAATAAATATGACATTCAAAGTTTGTAAAAGTTTTAGCCACACGGGGGTAAAATAACAATAGGGAATAGGGGATGAAAGTTTGTATGGAAATATGTAAGGTATAAATGAATGTTTTATCAGTTTGCAACAAGAGACAAAATATTAGTGCTATCCTGATGTAGATAACTTTTACGCAGTCATTACAAAATGAGGAACTGAAATTAACGCAAGTAGAAAACTTGCCAAGCATCGCGCGGTACTAGAGATGGGCAAAATGCCGGGCATTTACAATAAATGCCCAAAAAGTACAAGTGTAAAAAGTAATACTTAGTATAGAGATTTTGTTTATTTGGCTCAATAAAATTAGTTAAATTTAATTCATTTGGGTTTATAATATTTTTTTAAATAGGTTTCTAAACAATTAAATAAAATACTTAAATAAGTTATTTTCATAATAAGAAGTTTTGTTTTCTGTGTTTACGGTTAAAAGCAAAATAAAGTGTAAATAGTTATAGGGGTATAGCGCACTCGGTTCTAAAACTACCATTGAACTTAGCTCATGAGGACATGCCAGTATGTAACATTAGCAAAAGCAGTGAGCGCGGAAGAAAGTTGCAGCAGTGTAAGCTGTTGGTTGGGATGAATGTACAATGTTCCACAAAAGAGCTATATAAGCACTAGATCGCACACTGCAACTCATATAAGTATTAATACGTATGTGTCTTATTTGTAAAATAATTAGCCGAAATATTTAAAAATGCTGCCCAAAGACACTATTCCACGCGGACGAAGTCGCGGGCACAGCTAGTATAGTAATATATTATCTGTGTATTGAATAAACTGACTAGGATTGTGATTGTCTTTAAGAGGCAAGTTCTTACGTTGCGATCGTCTCAGTATCAGCTTCACATAGGGCGGGCATTAAGCTTGTTTATCACCTCAGTATATAAAAATATAGCATAAACTTAGATAAAAAATAATTATTAAGTTCGTAAAACATTAACAATGAGCGTATAAGTACTACCAAACAGCCAAAGACAAATAGAAAATTCATGCAAACGGAAAAGAAAGCAAAAACTGACTGAGCAAGTTCTTGTTAAGTGTAAACGAATTGAGAATTATGATACGGAGAGACAAACGTGTGAGTATATTTACCTTGATGTCTTGTAAGACCTGGAACCAATAAAAGAAAATTAGTTGCGTTTGTCAATAGACATAAAAATATATATAATATTGGGACACCTCTAATCAAAATTTGACATAAGTTTCATACTACCAAACATATAAACACACTCATACCTCTCAACAATCAATACAAGAGTATTAATCAATACTCATTCCACTGCTGGGATTCGGATCTATTTGTACATTATCTTCATTCTTTAATTTTGCTGAATAATGGTTATTAGAAGATGCAATTTGCAGAATAATTAGTGTTTTGTTCTATACAGCAAAACATATAGTTGAGCTATAGCCTGTTTGTGTTACTATGGTACACTTTACTTCTTTTTGTGTTTTTTAAAACATCTCCCCTTTCGTTGAGGTTTCGCCGTTGAGTCTTCACCCGTAAGTCCCGTAACCCATTTCCCATTAGTACTATTAAAACATTAATTGGGGATAAAAAGGCTACCCTAATTGTTCGTTAGAATGCAAGTCCGAGCGACAAGATAGTACCGAATACAACCAACAACTCCTGCTTATGCAATGGTAGCCTATGCCTTAGTTACAATATAGCATAAAAACAAGATCACTGCCAGTAGATACAGTATGTGGGATATTTTGTACATTTATTGCCTAGACAAGTCACCAAACCAAAAGGAATGCGCGTGGTGCGGGGAGCGACGTGTCTAATGCGATTGGCTATAAAATTTACACGATATACTTTTCAATTGGCTATCCTGTATAAGACATCAACGCGCACCCATTTGTTTATTTTTTTTATTTATTTGTTTGCAGTTATATACGAAAAATTAAACCGTAATAGTGTAAATATGTATACGAACCGCTTGTGATGTTCACGGGTCTAATATAATGACACTGAATAATGCTAATCCGAGTTACATAAATGAAATTTCGTGGTTGGTTGGATACCGTAGTACCTAACTTATGCTGGCGTTCATGTGGACTCTTGGAAGGTGATATGTGGCGCAGAATAATAGTACTAATTGGATGTCCCAGCAACGGTTTTTTATTTTAGATTAGGCGGATTTTTCAACAAAAGTATATTTGCTAACAGTCATTCTTAACAAATAACATGCTATTAAAAACCATCCGAGCTTTTCTTGGCGATTTTAGTAGGAAACAAATTTTCCTACCTAGCTGATGTTCTAGGTAAGGTTCTAAGACTACGTAAGTATAACTGCACAAAATTTTACCTTTCCAGGTCTAATCGGAACTTTTAACTCTAAATAGATTCTCTATAAATATAGAGATGACATTTATAGACCCTCCTTTGCTCTCAATGGAATATGTACACCTCGATAAGAGAGGGCAGCACCGCCGTAAGTTGTTATCAGTACGTTACGTCGCTTGCTGACCCGGGCGCCGGATAAAAAACCGGATAGTGCATTGTTAGTTTCCTCCATCATTTTCCTGTTGTTATAGGTCAGGAGAAATAATAAAAAGTATACATTATTACACATTTTAGTATATAATTTAAAGTCTACATGTCTGAGTGGTATACTCTATCTTACTCTATTGAAAATTATACTAGTGTATTCAGAAATTTATATAAAAATGATAATTTCAAAGTCTACAAACTATTTTTCTCACATTTTAATAAATGTGTCAATAATAGAAATACATATTTCTATTATCTTAGATTATTTCTATATTCTTTTATATTACAATATCCAACAAATTGTATGTAGTTAATAGTTTAGAAGCCCTGCCGCCGAAGCTGAAGCCGATCATCGGATTTTTTAAATGCAAAAATGACACTACTTCTTAGATTGTTGATAATTATTTTTTGCTCAGCAGGAAGAAATCCTAGAACTCTACTAAGCTAGAGAGGTTTTGTCAATAACTTTAAGCTAATACCAATTTTTGGAATAAAACAATCCGATGGTTATCGGCTTCAGCCTTGGCGGTAGGGCCCCAAATCTTGAAGTCCCAACGTAAATACAATAGCAATTGACTGCAGCTCAGGCGAGCCCCTGTTTTGATACTTTATGCTGTATATACTTATTAAGCTTTACAAAGTATGTTTCAAAGTAAGATGGACAAACATCAGCTTAATAGTAGTAGAAATAGAAAAAGCTATGAATTATTTAGTGACATGTCATACATTTCAAAGGCAAATATTGTTTGACCAACATGACCATGCATGTCTCACTAATTATAATGAGTCATTCTATAATGGAAGGACATTCTATTATGAATTGTGTCACAATGAGTACTTCAATAGCAATGTGTTTTTAATATTTTATATATAGACTTAGGAGTCGTGTCCATTTTGAAAATTTTGTTCACTTATTGCTCAAAGTAGGTATAAAAAATCTCGATTTTAATATGGTTGCAATTTTGTAGTAGACATGTGGATCTCTAACTACAAGAACTTGACATAAACATCTGGATTTTCAATACACACATGTGTGTGCATAAACATGTCTGTTTATCTTGGTCTGGGTGTTTTCTATGTGTTATTAATATGAATATACAAAAAAAAAAATGTATTTAAGCACACTTATCAGTTGTCCAGTACCCATAGTGCAAGCTTTGCGTTTAATTTAGGACTAGATGGCGGTGTGTAAATTGTCCAGAAATGTTTATTTAGTACTAGTTGTCCAGACAGACTTCGTTCTGTCGAAAGTTAAGTTGTTTTTTACATTTTTTAATTTTTTCTTTTTAAAACTTTTCAGTGTACCTTACAAATACGAAAAAAAAAAAATATTGCCGACCTCATGAACCTTTCTCGAGTTTTGCGCTTAGCAACATTCATTTTTATTTATATAGATTTATTTATATTAGTGGTTTCTTCCAGCCATACTTTCATTTGGTAAGAATTCATCAAAAATTCCTTCTGTTTATATTTGTTTATCTTTCGAAATTGCGAAGACAAATTTGCAAACTTAATAGTTGTAAAAATAGGTACAACTGGGCGGTTTCGAGGTTATCGACCCAAGCCGGGTGAAGTGACCCGGGTGCGGCCAACATCTCGGTGAAAGACGAATTGGACCGGGTAGTTAAGGGTAGGTCAGGGATGTTTACTGGTTGTTACGCTTAAGCCGTCTAATTAGGGAACTGTTACAAATGTTAACAATCTATTCTCAAAGGAAAGCCTTAGTTATTAAAGAGTGAATAATTAATTATTTGTAAATACAGCAAGCAGGAATTGTATTAGGTACTTTGAGTTTTTCAGTTTTATAACGTTCTTCAGAATCTATGGTATAAACGGTAAAACCGAAAGAGAATTTATTGTTAAATTGTCTATCTATTGTATTTAAATATAAATATAGTACGAGTAAGTTTAGAGTAAAAATGTAGTAAAGTTAACATCTTTTTCAAGGTCTGAACTGGTGTAACACTGATTAGCGTATTATTTTCGGGTGATATTTCATCATATATCATTAATTTATTAATTAATTCACCACAAACTCACAAAAATAAAGATATTCTTTAAGTTTAAGGTGTTAGGTATTTAAGTGTAACATTATTATTGTTTTATTAGTTATTCGTTTCAGTTTATTTTAATTTGCCAAATTTTTAGGCCAATTTTTAACATCGTCGTTTACGTTTCATCCATATTATGGCTACAACTATACTACATATGATTTATATAGTGTGTATAAACAAGTTAATCCTACGCTGTTAGATGTAATGTCTCACTTTCACTTATACTTCAAGCCTGCCTGATGAATATCTTATACACAAAAGACTACAGCAAAGTAATAAATAATAAATAAATATTCCTGGACAATTTACACAGCGCCATCTAGTCTATAATACATCTAGTAGTATAAAACTTAAATACATTTTTTTTTGTAAATATATACATATAATACATACAAAACGCCAAGACAAACAGACATGTTCATGCACACAAATGTTTGTCGTGTGCAGGGATCGAACCCGCGACCTCGGGGTCAAAGTAGGCATTTGCTAACCATTCGACCACCGAGCTCGTCAAAGTAACAATCCTTTTATCTCTGTGTTAATTCATATTATTACAAACCACAGTACAAATTACAACACGTAAAGCACCGCTGTTTATGATTTATTAACCGATTCCTATTTGCAATTGAACAAGCTACGTGAGGCTTTCTATTAGCTAACTCTTACGTAAAGTATTTGTATTTATATAACACAAGAAACCATTTTGTCGCGTCGCAAACGAAAGTCCGCGGACAAAATATTATTCTTTTATTTCTAAGCAACGGCATTTCAGAGAAAATTGGACTGATTTGTTTTTTGAGTCAAGTTTCAGTTATTTCACGCGTAGTCACACATACTAGTAGTAGCTTATAATATAGTCGTCGTCAACACTTATTCATACCACTGCTAGGATATGAGTCTCCCCTCAATTGAAGGGGTTTAGAGCATACTACGCTGCTCAACTGCGGGTTGGTGGAGGCCAGTGTTTTCAAGCCGCCTAAAGGCAACTGATTTGACTTAACGACTGTCATCTAATGACAGCAGCCAGGAGCGATGGCTTAACATGCTCTCCGAAGTACGGAGGAGCTCGAGATAAATAAACCCATCCATGGACAGGCTGCGGTTGACGTTGCTTACCTTGCGTATTCGATTATATTGATACGCGCAACGACGCCAACGAGCTCCACATATTTTTAATATAGTAATATCTTCATCATCAGGTCCATTTTAGTCTCCACTACAGGAGCACGACCCTCTCTCGTCCGTCCTAGACGGAAGGAGGATTTGGCATACACTCCCCACGCTGGCCAGACGAGTTGGGGAGGCCTGACCAATATTTGATAATGTATTTCCCTTAGTCGCCTTGTATGTACGACATCCACGGGAAGAGACGGAGTGATTCTATTCTAGTCTGCCGGAAACCACACGGCCACACAGTAATATCTTAATATTCCAATATTCGAGAAATCTGTTTGATGAAATGATGTATTGTAACATAAAATAAATTGCTTTAGTACTATTATACTAGTCATAAATCACACAAACTAAAACGTTCTTCCGTTTAAAAGCAAAATCCTAGAGACCAACAAAATATTAGCTCAATTTAAAGCCTGCTGCTTCCAGTCGGCGACATTTGAGACAAATTGGGGTCGATTTGTCTTTCCGACCGTTTCATGCATAGTTACACGCACCCTGCCACTCGGGCGGTATCCGGATAACCCGGGTTCAAGGGCCGTCTGCGGCTTGTCTACCAATGAAGTTTCGCATTGAGAAGAATACAGAGGGGCAATTCTCGTAATTAAAATATAGTCAAAATTCAGTTTCGATCCAGTCTTGATCTCATAAATGTCACATTTGGTATTCTCGTAACACAATATGTAACTTCAAAATTAAATTTAAACGGTATTATATCGAAATATGAGTGAAAATTAAACAAACTAAGAATGTTACTTTGCCAACAACAAGAATTGATAATAATTAATTAATGAAATCAAGTATATAATTTTAGTCAATTCACAATTCAATCTCGATTCGATCAACTTTCAATCCGCGTTCGTAGAAAAAATACGAGAATTGGCCTTCTGGTGTTTTGTTAATTTTTAACTTGAAATATTTGTTGCCTTGAAATTACGCTCCCTATCTCTCTTTTCGCCAGAGTTTCGTTTGTCAGCAGCGCGTGCAGGTGAAGTTGGCTTTCGTTCAAAGATGTTGATGAACCACTTATGTCCCAAAAAAAATATACACTCGATAAAATAAATATTCTATAGGTCAATGTTGGAGGAAACACATATATCCACTTACACATACAGGAGATTCCGGAACGGGTATCTTAGTACCTATTCAAATATATTTATAGTAGGGGCCACAGCGTTACCCGTATTCTCGGCCGGATATATTTCACCCGGGCTGGCATTTACCACTTCTTTGCACGACACGTTCTAGAGAAAGTTCACACGTTCTTTTCACCCGGGTATTTATTGCACGCAAGACCAGACGGTCTGATTTTGTGGCCATAGAAATGTTGGATTCTAACTTTTATATAGCTTTGATCGTATATGTAAATAATGTAATTACTCATATTTTTTTCTTATATATCTCCATTATGTACATTAATTGAAAAAGAAATGTAGTTTACTCTCGAAATATTGAATACAATGTAACAATAATATGTGTTAACTACCTAGCTTTACATGGATTTTCAAACACAATGTATATTTTTTAATGAATAAACTGAACTGACCTGATCAAAGATCATTTGGTGTAACAGCAATTAAAGTTTGATACTACACATTTCTTTATTTTTTTTTATACTATGTCGAATGGCAGACAAGCATACGGCCCGCCTGATGTGAAGCGGTACCATAGCCATATTAACATATGCAACATTAAATAACGCTGGCCTGCTGCCACCACTGTTGACGGCATAGCAACTCGTTCCTGTTTGGTGATCTCACTTATTCGCAGGAACACACCAACCCTCAATGGAATTGTTATTTGGTGGCGGTAATTTGTGAGGTGGAGGTACTTCCCCAGTCGGGCAACTTACAAGATACGCTTTGCCTTACCTCTCTTTTCCCCAGAGCTTCGTCAGATGGATGCATCTGGTGTAGGTGAGGGTGGCTTTGGTTTAAAGATGTTGATGAACCCTAAAATGCTTTTAATGCCTTATTACGTATATTGCTAAGAGGAGAAGTCTAATTCCAAAAGCTTTCTACGCCAATTTTTTCTGATTAAATTCATTGTGAGTCTTAGGCAGTCGTAGTTTTACCCCCACTCTTTATCCTGGCTACACAGGAGACACGGTGGTGGGAATGTGTAGTGAGCCTGTCCATTTAGTCAGATCATTATATTATTTTTATTACAGATTAGATAGATCAACTCATAGCTGCAGTCTGAACATTTTGAGTGCCTCTAATGTTAAGCTTTGATCAGAAAATACTGTGGTTCTTTCAATGTTTCCATTGGTAATATTCTTTTATTATTGAGGCGGTTATTTTAATTTAATTTCATTATATTACAGAAGACCATAGCAGATAACAACCTGTCACCCCTTGGGCTAGCAAATTCATGTTAAGTTGCTGTATTAACAGCAGGGGTAGTCCTTGTATTATAAGATTTGTATGCTACGGTTACCGCTTCCATCATTGTATAATTGTTTCCCAGCCGACGTTGTATAAAAATAAACTTGATTGATTGAAATACTAATTACAGTACATTTTTAAGAAAATGTATTCCTTTTAACTATTCCTGTTATGAAGTACTCTATTAGTATGTCGTATATTTCAAGTATCTAGACTATGATTCTATGAAACATAGCCTTTCTCGGAGGCAAACACCCTTGTTGTGGGCGTGACGAAGTTCAAGGCCGGATCAGCTCTGCGGGAATTGTGGGATATCTCACGGCTGTCTGCGGAGTGCCGATCCCGCCGGGAAATATGAGAGGACGAGTCTCAATGAAGTCGGCTCTGTTTGTAAACAAACCGCGGCTGTTCTTTACGGAGTTACGTCTACCTGACGTACAATTCAAAGAGTTATTTGTATTAGATAATAAATAAATAACATGCAATATGATATAAACTAAAAATACCTCAAACGAGAAACGCAGGTTCAATTGATGAGTTTATTTGGTTTGACGTATATGCATATTGACGAAATTCTTTTCTTAAAATTTTTTCAAAAATGATAAACAGAAGTTACAAAAGTTCAGAAAAATATCAAATACTGTCTACATTTCTACAAACTCGGAACAACTACGTGCAATTATTTGTTTCATTGTGATATGAGAACTTTTTTGATACCATCTTAATTCTATTCGGTTGGTTTCTATGAATTTATGTTGACACAAACATAACATAGTAAAAAAAAATCAAAATTTTCGCCCGAACTTCGAACAGAGTAGGACCAGGGTTCCTTTCGGTACCTTTATTATCTATGTAATTAGTATGATTCTAAGGCGAGACATATGTTCAGCCAGCATTCAGCATTAGTTCAGGATTCATTTATGTACATTCTAGTAACTGAGAACATCCTAGTAGATCATAAAAGAACAGATTTCAAACTACTAATAGACAAAACCAATCGCTTCATTCATGGCAATTTATAGCACTAAGTCCTTGAATACGAACGAACATTCACTTTCGATAGAAAAACGTTCCGAGAAGTATCCATTAGCGTGTTAACCCGTAGGGCGTTAACAGCGTAATCGTCACCACGTGGTCGCCGGCACAGCATGAATGGAATAAATTGTGGCGTCAGTAATGTTGCCGGTTGCAATGCGTGTAGCGTGACGTGATGTCGCCGCGCCGCGCCGTCTGCATTTGCCGGTATATGTTATAGAGATCATTATAAGGCTTCTTGCTGAGGGGACTTTATCTATTTAGTAGTGTGTAGTAATTTAACTACTATCAACTATTATAAATGCGAAAGTTTCGATGGATGGATTTTTGTTACTCAACACGATAGAACGGCTGAACGGAAGGAGATGGCATCGGGGGTGGCGGCGCGCGAGCGATATTTTATGTTTCGAGCGTTAATATGACTACGGTAACCGCTTCACAATCAGGCAGGGCGTATGGTTGTCTGCCCCCCGACGTAGAATAAAAAAAAACGGATCTGGATGAAATTTGTCACAGTGATAATCGTTGTCGCCAACCGTTATTTATACTACTGCTGGGATACGGGTATCCCCTCAATCGAAGGGGTTTAGAGCGTACTCCACGCTGCTCAATTGCGGGTTGGCGAAGAGATAGTATTCAGCTTGAAATAGCAATAGGCTACGTTATATCCCGGTAAAAGAACTTATTCATTAGATCAGAAGTATTAATCAGATCGACTAGCATTGCTTCCGTCCCAGGAGGTGTTGTGTCATTGTAGCTGGATGTAAATTTTGTACTTAGTTACTTTTGGATAGAGACTTTATCATGAATTTATCATCAAAAGTGGTCCGAGTTCCAAAATCTTTGGTTTCGACACTTTCAACCACAGAAATCGAAAGGTTTCTGTGGTTGAAAGTGTAGAAACCAAAGATCCTTCCCAATGAATACATGAATTTCTTACACCCCCTGCTTGCTTCTCGATTTCGACGCTGCAGCGCTGGGGGTCGATATGGACGAGTTAGGGACTCAATGATTTATTTTTATACCACTAAGGTGGAACACTAGGGGCATCACATGCGCATTGCTCCAAAAACCTCTTTAATGCTCTCCTATATAGAAAACCTACTCTAGAACATCATCCGATGTCTAAGACCTCGAATATGTTTTTAAAGAGTATATATTTCTTGTTAGAAAGTGTGGTATCTGAGTGAAAGCGTATGTAACACAGTAACAATAAGGTCAGCTCTACATATGCGTACCCTTATGTATTCCGCTGGCTTGTCGGCATTTTTACGCTCAACGTTTTGTTTTGCCGGCCATTGTTCTCCGAAACCAGCTGTGGTAATTATTGGAGAGGCTAAATTACGAGTTATTTCGTAAAAAACGAAACCATTTATTATTATTTATTACTCCATGTTGGTTTGAAAAAATAAAACACTGGATAAACATGAAGAATAAATGTCGCGAGAAATTAAAATATTAGGAATTCGTTGCATTACGCGGGACGCTCTTATACTAGACTAGCGACCTGGATTCGCCCTTCTTTTGTTCCCGAAGAAATTCCTTAAATGACAGTGAAAACCACATCAAAATCCGTCGCGTGTTTAGGAAGATATAGCGGATAAACAGACATACAAATATCGAAAGCTACTTTGTTTTATACTAAAGTATAGATGTACGCTTACCAAACCGTGCATCTGCCGGTCGAATGCAATCCCAACACGTCGACCTGCAGTTTCAGGCCAACCAAATAATGTCTGCTGGTAATCCATACTTTAGAAAGGACTGCCGTTAAGGCAGGCTATTCAGTGCCAAAGCCTCCCATCGGCGTCTAGGTTTTGTATACAATGTCTAGGCTAAATAGTATGTATGGGCATGAGGGCGAAGTTTTTAATACGTAGAGGGTTGTTTACCTACATTGTAAGCTTTTTACTTTTAAAATCAATTTCTTCTCAATTTTCAGATAGATTGTCTTAGTTTGGTTTATATTTTAAACCTAACGTAGAATGATAAATTCTCAAGGAACAAGGCATTTCCATGTATATATATAATAATATTTCTTCATGAAGAGAGCGACACCAGCCGATCAGAGATCATTGGGTCACCGACGATTAGAACAGCTCTGGCCCTAACTGAAAATCAGTGCCGAGTCTGCTACGGATTTCAGTTTTTATACTGGATTGGGACCATTTTGCGACATTGCACAGCACTTTCAATTTTCTAATATAATAATTGTGTCTGTTTGACTTGTTCTGTAGTGCTGCGTAATGCGCAAATAAATGTTTTTCTTCTTTTTCGTCGTATGCGATCAAATGGAGTTATATTGATGTAATAATATTTTCATTTACACTGCAAATTTAAACGCAAAATAAGCACGTAAAGGTACACTAGCAGCAGACGGGCTAATTGCAGTTGATACGAGGCTCGTAAAGTCAATTACGTCTCTGAAATGGGCCAAATTAAAATTTACGTCAGTCGCATAAAAGCAGGAACGGCGAGTTGCTCTTCGTGGCGTTTTATGGTTTCATTAGTGGTCGACTTTGGAGGTAATTTGAAACAGAAAGTGATTTTAGAGATTAAAAGTATCGCATTTTTAGGTGCATTTATCAAGTATAATTGTACTGATATTTGGCGATAGCAAATTATCACCTGACTGAAGGGATGATGATTAACAGGTAATCCCGTTAAGACTGCGAGAGTGTTGTAGTTATTTTTTAGCATAAGTGAAACACTGAATGAGAAATACTGGCGTGAATGTATTGTGAGCCTATATGCAGTAGTAGACATAATTATAAACTGTATGTCTCCTACTGCATATGAAAAAAACATCTCGGTGCGTAATGTCACGTTCGCAAAATGTATTAATAATCTTACAAGTTTACAAATAAATGACGAAGAAATCGAAGAAGAAATGAAGAATTTGCTACGATGGCAGCGGGGGTGGCGACATGCGAGCAGTACTTTATATTGCAAGCGACTATAGGCAGCGGTCACCACTGCACATAAGACGGCTCGTAATCTTGTCTGCCACCAGATATAGTATACAAACAACTCTACATTTTTATATGAGTATTTTGAAATCCTTTTTTGACATTAGTGGCAAGTTATAAATTTGCACTTAATTTATAAATCGACAAATAAACCCAATTTAAAGCTATTCCCAATCCAAGGTTTTTAACAGCGCGTGGGATCACCCACGCGCTGTTTTTGCCATCAGGCGGGTTTGTTTGATATCATTAATATCTAATATTAAAAAAAATCCTAGCCCAGCCATCTATGTGCATCTACGTTCTACAACATACGCGCTTTTATAGCAGTTAATGCAACAGAAAGGTACGGTGCGACGGGAAAAGTGAAAATTTATGCCTTTCAGCATACAGTGAATTTTCCAATTAACCAGTCTCCGCTTGGACAATATTGATTTTCACTTTTTATGCTGTCTGTCCGCCCCGTCTGCCGTGGGCCTTGTTTGTTGCACAGAGCCAATTGAAAGTTATGACGAGTAAGCCATTTTGGAAAGTTAGCGACCATGTTGTTCCAAACGGAAAAAAGGTTTTTCTTTTATACAGTCACAATAATGGAAAAAAGAAGTGTCGGTATTGTCATGTTATTAATGAAGAAAGTTACTATTTAAATTGAAAAGAGAATCTTATTTATGTGATTTGATTATTTCCATTTTTAAAATCTACTGGTACAGTGACCAAATTAAGTGTACATACAATAATTGATTTAACCTCCCATAAAATAACATTAAAGTTGATTGCACTGTGGGTTTATCATAATGCTGTATACTTTGTTATGGAGTGTACGATACAAGAGATATAGGTAGTTCTCCTTTTCTGTTTGTATTTAAAATAATAATACAAAACAATTGAAATCTGGACTGGTAGATAGTTGCGATTTGTCTTAAAGTAATCTTCAAAGGAATCGGAATGAAATGAAATAATTTTTCGGTTTTTTCCCTTATTTTTACACTTAGACACTTTTTTTTATTATAAACAATAATCTTACATTTGACTTTTTATTCTACTACCATTTCGGAATCGCTTTATACATATTTTTTATTAGATAAAGTATTTGTAACTTTTTATGCAGATACCTGTGTTATGAACTATGTACTGTGTAGGTCGAGTGATTGTAGTATATGAAAATTTTCAAAAAAATAATCTTAGCCAATGCCGACGTCGTAATAACTATCTGTATACTAATATTAATGATCTAAGCTTGTGTACCAAATTTCAACCTGTTTCGTGCAGTGAATAAGCGTTGATAGATTAGCGGGTAACTGTTGATTTTATAGATAAGTATCTTATCTATATACTACAATCACTAGACTAAATATGTATATATATTTCAAACACTCCTGCAGAAATGAAAACTTCGGTGCAGTCGCTGTTTTCTCGTCCGATACCTGTTCGACTGGTTAGAGTAGATGTTTGCACTGTGCCATTCTGTGATATGGAATAGTTTTATCGTTATCTATAAAATTGCAATCGGACGTGTTAGCCACGTGTTTGTATTTACACTATCAAACATTGGGCCGTACGCACGATGGCTCGGGCCAGCTCTGAATGGATCGAGGTCGCAGAGTGTAGTGACCCACATTTTTATTCCACACGCAAGCATGTGCCGGCCACAATGTGCGCTATTTGCCGAGGCCGATATAACTATGACGGGCAGTATCATATTTTTGGGATTGACGCATAGTAAGAACCAATATAGTTTTCAATTTTTGAGGTGAAATGGATATGGGATACTTCGTCACGTATTTTGATTAACTCAATCCTTAGCCTAAGCCTTAGAAAGTCGGGTTGGTTGTTGCTCTTATAACATATGTATGTATTTTAAGTTTGTATATAGTTTAAATATGTGTATTTAGAGGTTTAAGTGGTTCATCAATATCTTTGAACCAAAGCCAACTTCACCTGTACGCTGACTGACTGTACGTAATTGTAAGCTACTCGACTGGGGAATTGTACCTCCACCTCACAGAATATCGCGGCCAAATAACAATTCCCTGGAGGGTTGTTGTATTTCTGCGGGTGAGTGAGGTCACCAGAAATGAAGGAGATGCTGCGTTGGTAGCGGGGGTGGCGGCGCGCGAGCGATATTTTATGTTGCGAGCGTTATTATGGCTACGGTAACCGCTTCACAGCAGGCGGGCCGTATGCTTGTCTGCCACCCGATGTAGTATAAAAAAAAATCAAGTTGGTTGTTGCTCTTATAATATATGTATGTACTTTAAGTATGTACATAGTTCAAGTATGTGTAGTTAGGTACAGTCATTATTTATTTACATTGTGCTAAATACAATTTCCTCGCGAAACTTCAGTCTCCTGTGGGTATTCTGTGGTTGACTTGAAGAGATCCCTGATGGGATAATCCGCCATTGTCACCCATTGTACTAGTTATTAATATTACTGTATGTATTATTATTATTTTGCAATAAAGATTAGACAAACAATATTATTATTGCATCGAGCACAAAGTAATTTATTATTGCACCGAGTGCCTGATTTAGAGCCCGAGCGTTAGCGAGGGCTCTAATCTAACAGGCACGAAAGCAACATAAATTACTTAAGGCGAGGTGCATAATCTGCTTTTCTTTCAACTAATACCTATAGGAATAGTAGATAAAAGAAACTCATATCAAACAGTTAAAATAGAAGTTTAATTATTGAAATTAAAAGTTATGTTTGAGCAATTTATTAAACGTAAGGTTAAGAGTTTTGTTGGGCAAATTTATATTTGTTTATCGTTTCCAAAAATATTGTCAAGCAAAATTAACAAAGTTCCCGCCAAATCACTTTTTTAAATTTCTTTCATTTTTAACTCAGAGTTAGCAGCAATCATTTTTTAAATTTGGAACACGTAGGATAGAAACGAATAATACGTACGAAAAAAAACTGTGCAATAATGAAATTTCATACATTTTTATTGCTCTAGAGCATTAAAGACTCGTTTTGTACTGAGTTTTTAGTGTGATTGTGATGAAATTATAGCATAGTTGGAAGAAAACAATATTATATAAGCCAGCTTGAAACATTTCTTCACAGGCGTGTTTGAAATTAGACCTTTTATTAGAAATATGGAGATGATTATAATTATTTGGAAATGATATACCGTTTGTCTCCCTAATAATTTTACATATAGATTAAAAATGATTTTCGGATCAATACTTATATATAGGTAATACCCATAATATTGGCTGCGTTATCTTGAAAGTAGTCATGAATTTTTTATATTACGACGTACAATATAAATTCTTTTTTTCTTTGATTTGAACTCTTAGCATTTGCATTTTTAGCTTCAGCTCTTCACTTTTGTTTTTGTTTGCATATGTGTGACTAATAAAATCTACACGTTCTATTTTATAATCTTTGGTGATCTGAGGTAATCTACACTCACTAGAAATAAAATCGAGCCAATTACAAAAATATCCTAATATTTTCGAAAATATGAATGATGATTGAGGAGCTCGCTGGCGTAGTTGCGCGAGTCAGTCTAATCGAACACGCAAGTTAAATAACGTCGACCATAGCCCAGCCATGGATGAGTTTGTTTATCACGAGGTCCTCCGTGCTTCGGAGGACACGTTGAGCCGTCGGTCCTGGCTGTTACCATTAGCTGACAGTCGTTAAGCCAAGTCAGTGGCCTTTAGACGGCTTGAAAACACTGGCCTCCGCCAACAGCCAATTTAGCAGCGTGTTGGAGTATGCTTTAAACCCGTTCGATTGAGGGGAAGACCGTATCCCAGTAGTGGGATGAATAAGGGTTGATAACGAATGATGAATTCATACATTAAAATCAGGAACGCATAAATTAGCTCTAAGGCTATAAATGTAAGACTTTTTATAACTTGTTATTTAAATATGATTATGGAAGTAAATTTGTGGTAACCTGATTTTATTGTAATGGGAATGCTTTAGAACTATAATCAATATTATACAAAAAAGAAAAGTTCTTCGTTTGTTTGTACGTGTCCTAAATTACAATTATAATATATATGTTGCTATGAAACATGTAAGATCCTAAAACAACTTCACAGGAGAATATTCATATAGGTATGAATATTTCATTAAGTTTTCAAATTAAGTATTCCGTGCGCGTAATTAAAAAACTTTTACCTCAAGAATATAACAAGTTTAATGCCAAATATTATTTTGAAACGTTAATACATTTAAAACGAGGACGCGCGATACGTTATCTGCGGACGTATTATCTGTTTACTATTGTAGTGTAAACTTCACATCACGATAACAATCGATAAACTGAGAAAACCATGAATCAGTTGGCTGACTTTTACAAGTCGATAACAACTCGAAATAATTTTAATGGCTACACTCTTATCTTATCTTTTGACAATTTAAAGTTGAATTTTACCAAGGTGTTTGGGACCAAAATAGTTATTTTTATCTTATATATTATATAAAAATGAATGTCTATTTCCCTATATCATCGCATAACGCGTGAACGGCTGGTCCGATGTCGCTAATTCTTTTTTTGTTGTATTTGTTATTGTCAGGAGAAGGATCTTGTGAAAGAAAAAATAAGCAAGTTTCGTGGAAAATTAGAAAAAAAAAACCGGACAAGTGCGAGTCGGACTCGCCCACCGAGGGTTCCGTACGTAGAATCATTATAAATAGTTCAGGAATCTATCCCCCTGTTTGTTAAGATTTAATTACAAATGTATAGTTTTGAGATTTATTTCTGTACTTGTAGTCTATAACGATGTTACTTGCTCAATTTCGTAGTTCTAGGTCAACGGGAAGTACCCTATAGGTTTTGATTCCCTTGAGAATGTGTTGAAATATGCGTTTTTTGCTGAATAAACGGGCATAACTTTTTTTTTTCGTAAACTTAGCAGTTTGATTTTTTTACAACTTCATGTCTTGACAGACAGACAGACAGACGGACAACAAAGTGATCTTATAAGGGTTCCGTTTTTCTTTTTGAGGTACGGAACCCTATTAAAACTAAAATTAAGAAAACGAACGACCATATTAACTTTTTTTTTTAATATTGTCAGACAAATTACACAGCGCCATCCAGCCAAGTAAGCGAAGCTTGTGTTATGGGTACTAGACAACTGATAAACATACGTAAATACATTTTTTTTGTAAATACATACTTATGTTACATAGAAAACACCCAGATTAGTCAAACCGTCAGTCATTTGACAGATTGCGCGAGACCAATTCAAATTCAATCAGTATTCATTGTTAAGAAGACAAGACAACGTTCTACTACGGATGTTTCACTATATGTATTTGCCTTTTTCCTATTGCAGAGTAAAACGGAAATAGACTGGCCATATTTGCAAGGACATAGGGCCAATTCTCGTAATTATTTTACATAGCAGAATGAAAGTTCGCCGAATTGAAATTTAATTATGAATTAACCGAAAATTTTATAATTGTATTAATTAATATCAATTCTAATTGCGAATACCATTTTTAGTTTTTTTTTAATTTTCCGTCATATTTCAATAAAACTTTGAAGTTTCATATTGTTAAGTATAAGTTATACGTTACATAAGTTTGATATGAGGATACCAAATGCGACATTTGTAACTCCGATGCAGGTCGTTAACTGGCTGACAAATGCATAACACCGAAATACGTTGAAAGACATGGGAGTAGCTGATAGATTTATGAAGAAGAATATAGTCATATATAAAAGAAGAGTTAATTGTCTTTAGGGTAAAATCATCGGCAAGGTTTTCGGTATATCAAAAGTCCTGAAACAGCGGGGATCGTCAATACCTATTATTACATGGGCTGGTCTGCCTTTTTGCTTATCTTGAAGTGTATAAAAAATGTTTACAAGACACGAGCTTCTTTTCTTGTCTTAAAAATTTCTTTTACTTATATCAAAAATACTAATTCTTCCGGATTAAATTTTTTAGCCCGTTTCATATTTTGTAGAAAAAGGAATTTTTGGGAATTTTAAACTTATTCATCAAAGACAATAAATACGTTAAATGTAAGTATGGATATAAAATGTGCAAAAAAACGGCCATTTTTTACTTCTTATTAGGCATTTCAACAATTTCATGTGTTAAAAACAATGGAGTTCCAGCTCATCTGGGGTCAGGGTTCCGTGTTCATTTTCGTCAGAGAGTTCTCTTTTGGGTTGTCGTCGTGTTTAGGCTGTCCTGTTCCATCTCTTTCTATCCTATTCCTGCTCCAACGGAGCTCATGACTCGTGTGTAAAATTTTTCGAATAACTCTAGAGGCGTTTTACTGCAGTCAGTTCCAAAAACGTTCTTAAGCGGCACCTATGGTGGAAGCGATCACCGCCACGAAAATTTACCCTTGAAGTCTTGGGGCCTGTTAATTTGACCTTTCTACAGTACGTCGTCAATTTGATTGATGTATTGTCTAGGATACTCGTTTGCTTCGTGGCCTCGCCCGAGTTGCTCAATGTCTTCCACCTTCTGAGATTGCTTTCTTTCACTTTCAAGATGCCTCCTAGCAATAGAGTTACACTGTACAGGGTCGTATGATAAAATTAGTGAAAGAGTTTATTTATTTATTTGTACTTGTTGTGCAGTTTACAAGTAGCTGTGCAACAAGCTGTGAACAAATTACTATGATCGCATTTGTTCAGAAATTGTTATATTTGATGTATGGATTTTGGCTCTCTCTCCTCATTGCACCCATATATTGAGAACAAGTCACGAGTATAGTTGTTTAATTTTTTTTTCTTTAAATATCAAAATAAAGGTTACTGACGTAGTCTAGTCCTAATTACGTAAACTGTCACGGGAAGAACATACCTTATTTTATTGTACCATACATAGACTGATATTTCTATTTTTTAATGCGATGTTGGCTATGACTATATTATTAAAAATGGTTTTTATTTTGTAATCTTCAAACTTTATATGTACATGTTTCAGGTTATTTCATTAAAATTACTGAAATTATAATTTGGATACACATACCTATAGTTTTCATCATCGGATCACCCATTATAAGAAGTATTTTCTGAAAGTCAGCGTTACGGTTTGTTTTGGATGTCTACAGCTAATGATGGATGAGACTGTTCCATCATATACTAGAACTGATCTAATATATTACGCTACACAAAGTTTTGTACCAATTTCAGGATCTATTTATTTATAATCTGGAAACAATACAGTTTTCATACAGCATAAAAGCCATTTCTGAAAATAGCGATGTGTTTTAAATGATAACGCTTTTTTATCTTTCAATGGTGCATTGTACCACAAGTGAAACTGTATTGATAGTTGATACTTAGGTTTTTTTTATTTTTACACAACTCTAAAAAAAGATTTTGCAATGTCCATTTTTCTAATTTATAAAAAGTAGTCAACACTTTAAAAATATTAGTTCCAGCTGTCAATGCGTCAAACTCTTTTTTGCCAGGCTGTTCAGTTCGAAATTATCGTTTATTTTTCTATATTACATTGCCCCCAGATTAATTAAAATCAGATAAATGGGAGATATAATAATAAAAACTGAGGAACTGCTTACACCTCACAGAGAAACGAGTACTTCGCTCTCTGGTATATCTATATATAGATTATCTATGGTACATAGACTATCTATTTATTATACAACAAAATAAAGACTCGAATCCATCGATCTAAAAATGAAAGGGTATAACAGTAATTTTATGAATTATTTCGATGTCTTCCAGAGATCAAATGATATGACGGAAGCGTAAGTGCGGCCGAATATAACTATTTGTTTTATAATTAAGATTATAAAACAAGTATACAAGTATGAATTCGTTTAAATTTATGTCATTTTCTTTATCTGCATTATTGCCATGTAATTTTTTACAAATCTTGAAGATTATACGAGATTAAAGTCTCTATTTACTTAATGATATCAATTGCTATTCAACTATAAGACATATACTTAATTACATTGATAACGACATTTTTATGTATTATGTAACTAGAATGTAAATATTTTCAATATGACATATTTTTTTGGGAGACATTGTAATACATTGTAATGTACTGTAAATCAATTTTTTCATGTTTTTTTTAATGCGATTGCAAATTATCTCATAGATAGATATTTAATTTAGATAGATGAATACTTATTTTATTGATATTTAAAGCATAATTGATATGAATTACGAATATTCTTTGAAAATTATATTTTTTTAATTAAAAAAGATTTTTAATATCATAAGTTGGGCAAATTTTGTAGGTAACATTTTAGCCGACTCCAGCATAAGGTACACGGATTCGATGTGCAATGGCATGCACAACTCTTCTTCGCTGCCCGTGGCCGTACAGCGCAGCAAGCGGCCCAGTAAAGAACGCACCAAGAGTCTCCGAACTCTCCGACCACACCGCTCCACAACCATCGCCTCAAGTTGAGACGGCTACGGCATCGGCACGGCTCCGTACTCGACACTCGCGTGCCGCGCGGAGTATTGACCTCTTCACCAGCGCGATTTAGCGCAATCCAACCGGTTTCATTTCCATCATAATACTTCGATTTATAGCCTAACCTTGACCATCCAACCGGCAAAAATAATAACCCACCTGTTTTCCTCAGCGACCGCTGATACTATCAAAAATCCAAGGTCTCCAACACAAAATTAAAAAAATAAACACAAGACACACGCGACGTGAAAATTCGAAAATCAAAATAGCGCGGGAAACCGAGCGGTAGTGATGTGCATCGGCCGATCACGATCGATAGTTGCAACGAGAATCGATATGGTAAGTAAACCACGTTGTGAACCAGCGTCGTCGCACGTGACTGCTGCCCGTGTGACGGAACGAGCGCGGCAAGCGGCTGCCGCCCCCGCCGCCGCCCCGCAGACCGCGCGCCTTCCTCACACATCTACACAACGTACGTAGAGACGTTTGATAAACAAAATTACAAAATTTAGATAGGTATACGATGAGAACTCGAGCTTTTAATAGCTGTTTTTGGGTATTATTCTTGTTATTAATCATGTTTTCTATTCAGATATGTTTAATTTTGAAGCTGTTATCTCTACTAGTAAATTATTAGTATTCATTTACTAGTAGAGATAACAGCTTCAAAATTAACAATTAAGCTTGACACAAAAATAAAGTTTTAGGGCAATGAAGAATCGAATGTTATGCTCATTATAATATAATCTCATATAGTTGCATTTTATCAATAACAAACAAAATACTAGATAGTTAAGACATTTAAAGTAAATCTAAAAAAAAAAACAAATTATTCTATACGCACACTACTTTTTTTTATCGGTTCACCAAATAACTAACTAGAGTGCATTCTGTCTGCAAGTGCAGCTATCCCTTTTCCTTCCACGCGTTTTGGTGATTTCCTAAGACCCTTGTCCCTTTCTGGCAGCCGAGGGCAGTGCTCAGCGATCTCGTACGATAACTTTTTATTATCATATCAGCGGGGCATAGTCTGCATAAAGTTGAAATATAACTCTGAGGTAGTTGTATTATTTACTGGAGTCGAATAATATTCTACTAATTTGAACAGGTAAACTAATGGTCGAAATAATAATCGGAATATGCAAGAGTATGTAGCTTAATCATGTAAGCAGCTGAAAATCTAAGGTTAGTACTACTTTTATCATAATCGATTGATATCATGAAAAAAAAAATCACCAAGAAATAAGATTGTCTTGAAAAAATATAAGCTTTTTTATCCTCTACTGACTCCTAATAATTAAATTGTATCATTGAAGTATCTCTATTTAATTCAAATCATGTCATCATATTATACAATTAAAAATGTACAGCATGTCATGACTAAAAAGCAAGCAGAAATAATAAATATGTTAGTGAAAAATATGTCTAGGAGAATTGACATTTGTCTGACATAGCTATATTGTGTCGATTCTCGTCACGACCTCGGTTATCTGCCGGCTCGTGCCAGCCGACATTCTTCGTGTCGAAAGCAAATTGTTGGTCGTAGATTATGTTTGTCGTCTTGGTTTTTATGGTTAGAAAAATTAAATGTGAGAACTTTTTCATTATTGCCTCCGAATGATATAGTTCCAGTTATATGAATATCTATAATTGATTTTTCCTTTCTTATTTTACGAGCAGTTTCGAGATAGGGTTTTTTGTCTGGTGTTCTTTCACCCTGCCTGATAGAAATCACAGAAGATAATTAGGTGTAGCAGTGAACTCTACATTTCAGAATACACCAGAAAATTATTAAAAATAAATTATATACATAGTATTATGTATATAATTTATTATATACATAAAATATTATTTTAAAACAATGTCAATGTTCGCAACTTTTTGACAGTTTATGGCAACCATATTTTTTATGCTTTTATAGAGCAAATTAATTTATTATCGTACCAAGTTCCAATCCAGTAATAATGACTTTAATCGTAATATTACTGTGGTAAATAAATTGCCTATTTAATTATATCACGTTGGATTATAAATAAGCGTATGGCGTGCCTTATGTTAAGCAGTTATCCTATGGATGATTACAGCACTCGTCGCAATTTTCTCCTTGATGCTAATGCAGCTTCTTCGGGAGCTTCTTGGTAAGAGACCGCACTTACCCGCAGGAACACAATAATCCAATGAATTATTATAGTAATTATGTTTTTATTTTTAATTTCAAAAGGTTAGTAGTTATATGAATAGTTACTCCAACACATATAATACCAATATGTAAAAAACAAACAAACTGAAAAATTCGTTTTGCAAAATCATTTTTAGTTTTGTAATTAGCTTATTTTCCTTTTTGAGAAACCTACAGCTAGCATATATTCTTACATTTAGAGACCTCATTTTTTTCTATAAATAGATTAGAGTAAAATGTTCATTCGTACTTTCTACATTAGGTATTAAAATTGTAATTTAGGTACACTGAACCGCCTACAGACCGTACAACTTTTATTATAAGAGTTAAGGGTAAGGGTCCCGCGTGGTGCTACGATTGCTACGTATAAATCGGGTCTACGCAGGGCAATTTTTTACTGGAAATGTTACGGTTTTCAAGTGGTTGACTGTACTTACTAAACAAGACAACTTCAAAGGCCATTATTAAACCACTCATTGATTGAATTGGGATAATATTTGTCTGTTAATAGGAAAAATATATATAATTTCATTTATGTCAAAAAACACACAACTCTGAGCACTCTCATAATATTTTATTGACGTAGTAAAATAGTGTTATTAAGATTTAATTAAGTCATTCATAGTCCTGAACCGTTAAAATTTAAATAAAGCAGCCATTTTAATTTCGAACACATCTACAAATTTTAGAACCGTTACTGCTAATTGATATGACAAGTTTGTTTTCATTAGCGTTTCCGGTAATGAGCAATTAGGTTGCTACGAGTTCCGTAGCAGCGTAGCGACGTAGCGTCGTAGAGCGAGCTACGCCACGGTACTTATGCAAAAGAGCCCAATATTTCATCGCTCCCAAGTCTATTGCAGCCTTTATTATCATAACAATCGCTTACGCTATGTTTTAAGTTTTACATATAATAATACTGCACATGTGCATTGAAAATCAAGCAATAATCAACCTTAAAGAAGACTTACGGCATATTTTTTCTTTACATAAAAGAATCTACGTATATGGTGCTGTGTACGTAATACAAACACAATAATTAGTCATATAGTACGTCATTCTTTAACAAAATACTAAAGACGTCTACGTGAATTAACATTTTTAAGTATTTAACCTTGAAAATCATCTGTTTATACAACAAACAAAGATTTACGTATTCCAAACATATAGGTACGCTATTACACACAAGATGGCGCATTTCTGATCCCCGCACTAAAACAATTTAAAAGCTGCACGTTCGAAAAATAAAAGGCGTTCCATATTTAAAATTTACTTTTTTCTGTCCATACGTCAAACAACGTTGGGTAACCGAACCGCCGCCCATAGAGTTTATTTTTAATTCAAGGCCACCAGAAAGAGACGTGCTGGCGATATAAGCACAGAATAAATAATAAACAGCTAATGTCTGTGCAAGTTAATATCTATATTAAGCCGTTAACATTGATTAAACGGTAGGTACTATAGACGTTATATGGGGAATATGATTTAGCTGAATATGCAATTATATGGGGGCAGTTCCAGCGGCAGGTTTGACTGCAAACGAGAGGAAAGGAGAGAGCCATATCGCCACTCGATATTATATTGAACAAGTTTATAACTACGTGTATTAGACGAACGAGTTGGTACAACGTTTTCTCATTTCCCGGGACGAAACTTTTCTAATATTATAGTTTCATTCATATTGTCGGTAGTTTCGCGGAGTTTTCTTTCGTGGAAAATGAAAGACTATTTCCATAACTATTATTTCGCTTTTATAGCTGTGTTAGTTTCTTTTGCTTCAAATAGATTTGTTAAAGTCAGAAGTTTTCTACTTTATCGTTCGGAAATAATGTTAGTTTTTGGGAAGTGTTAGGCTACACCATTTCTTATATTATAGGCACGGAATTACCCGCCCTTGACGTACTTAATTGTGTTTATAAAATCCATTTTTAATTAAAAGTTTTGGATCTCTTGCCTGAAGTAGGACATTTATTACGTTATGTACATATACGTTATAAATCTGGTCTTTCATATTGGTTGGAATACAACAAGGAAATTATAAATAAGTACTGCAATTTTACTATTTATGACTACAGCACAGTATAAGTAATAGTATTACGTATAGTATGGCCATTCCCTGCTGCTCTCTCATATTGACCTTACCTCCCCTCTGAGACAAATCTGGAAAAGTTAATATCGCGCCGCACGCACACACGCTCATTCGCGCTCTGCACAGACGTCGTTGTTTATGTAGTAGTTCACGATGCGACATTTGTATGCAGTCGCTGGGGTGTGATTACAGAATAAATACTTTACAGTGATTATTGTAGTTATGAGTTAACAATATACCACAAAGAAAATAAGGAAAAATTTTATTGGAAAAATCACCAACTGACAAAAAAATCTAATAAGATATTAAAAGATGCAAACAAATAAATATCTTTCGTGTTATCCAATGCCGATCAACTGTCGACCTGACCTATCCCAACGCCAACCGAATCAACTACATAATGCAACCGCTTTTCTATTCGTCATTAATATGTATTACAAAACACACGGCGTCTCTCAGACGCATGTATTTGTAATGAAGCTTGCAGCCTCGGCCACACGTCAAAACAACTGAAGAAAACATAAACACGAGGTGTCCATTATTGTTAGTGAGTGATTTTGTTCAATAATAGTTACTATTTGCTATTATGTAAACATCTCATATATTTTTGACGTGATAACGTCTTTATATAATCGATGAATGCTGACTTCATGCACGAAAAATCATGACTCATTGTCACGTTCCGCCTGAGCCGCGAATGAAAGCGAGAGCGCGGAACGCTTGTGACGCATCTATCTCTCTTCCATTCCATCGGCCGATGTTTTCTTATGACGTTATCACGTAAAATTATCGTCCGTGAACCGACTTTACAGACAACATTTTTTTTTTGTGATAGGGTTTAATTTTTATGCTATACGTTCTATTTCTATAGTTTCTACGAGCATTCGCAAAGTGCTAGCATATTGCGAATGCTCGTGTCAAAACAAAATTTTGACTACACTTTTAAAAAAAGATTTGACTACACTTTCGCGTTGACACACCACACTCCCACTGTATGTATAAATTCTCCGCAGAACCTCAGGATGTCATCACGAAGAAAGGAGTTGCTCCATTGGCAGTAATGGTGAATGACGACCCGCGAGCGATGTTTCCAGTCTACGGTTACAGCTTCATATCAGTTGGGCCTTTCTTTGTTTGTGGCATCTGTTTTGTACACCACGTAGTGTAAAAAAACCTACAGGTCACTAATCATTAAACCATGTTTACGTCTTCTATTTTTATTTAGGGGTTAGAGCGTTCTTCGTCCACATCATACTCTACTTCCACTTCGGGTAACTGGAGGCCAGTTTATCTAGTCCATTGAAGTTGCAGATTATTTTTATACTACGTCGAATGGAAAACAAGCATATAGCGCCTGACTTACGATCGCCCGCAATAAAGGCGTATAACTCGCACGTAGCTCAGTTTATAACATTGTGAAACACCTTATACTGGTAACTCACTCACATGCAAAAATACAACAACTTTTCAGTGAATAGGTATGTTTATTTGGTTGCGATTTTCTGTTATATGACGATACTACTTTAAGAGCGACCTATTGAATATCAGTGTGCTCTACCTCTCTTTTGCTAGAGCTGCGTACAATTGCTAGTTGACATTACGAGTATGAGCAATGAGGTTGACCTTCGCCCTAAAGATTATGCCGCTTATACCCATATGAAATGAATTTCAACAATTACAATACTGAAAATATATGTCAATAGTATATCTTTACTCTGTTTACGGGACAACCTTATACTCTTCTATTTGTATTGAAATAAAATACAATGTAAACGCTGTTTAATCTTTGGTCTAGTCTCATTTTCATTTAAAATACGAATCAGAAATTTTAATTAAAAGTTACCTGTGCTCCAACTCTTTTGTCTTCGAACTTGAAAAAAGAACTCGCTCTATATTGTTTGTGGTCAGCACTCGCGTGAATCATGGCCATCCTATCATTACCCCGATTACAGCCATTAAGTAAATTGCAATAAATGCATTGTCTATTTTACAGTATCGTTCGATGGCTGTGTGATTATATGATGATCATGAATAATGTTTACCTTTGTACTGTTGTTTAAGAGTATGATACAATGTTGCACTCGCGATATCATAATAATCGTTACATTTACTTTGATGTAGGTAATCTTATGGCACGCCGTAAAAATATTAAATTGTACAGTAAAAATACTTTTTGTTGTTTATGGTTAATATCTAACTTTCTTACTATTTTTGTATTTTTTATCGAAACGAGTTCAACCGAATTACCTCTCTATATAACTTTAACGTACCCTTAACTGTCTAGTTGGTAACATGTCTTTTCTCCTCTTCTGACTAACATCAATCCTATGCCAATAGTTAATACACTTAATCTGTTGCAAGTTTCTCGTCCAGTAAACCAACGGTGGTAGGTCTCCTAACTGATAGTTAAAATTGACACAGTGAAAGAAGGAAAGGATTTAGGATCCTGTCTGATACCTGGATTAATAGCGATCGGGCATCTCTTGAAAATACCAATTTCAAATACGGCTCGTGAAATGTCCCTTGAAACCAATATGTGGACCCATTCATTCAAGGTTACGATCTGTTTAACGTGTCACTCTACGAAATGAAATGAAAATGAAAATCTATACACAGTGTAGAGTCATATAATAACACATTAATTTTATACATAAATTTTACAGCTAAAGCTTACGATTTAAAAAAAAGCAGTAATGGTAAAGGTAGAGCACAGTGACTTGTTCTTCTTTAGTTTTTAGCACTCTTACTGAAGAATACTTTACAGAAACGCAGCTACATACCTAATTAATAATTATTCCGAAAGAACTCGTAGGTATGTTTATGAGGAACCCCCTTAGAGTGTGTTAGCATCAGGACTGTGACCGTGGCAGTGCAACTGAAACTCCTTGCTTGCTTTGCTTGCTTGTTTCACATTATAAAATAGGCAAATATTTGTTCACCCGATAAAAAAGGTAAAACTACTAAATACATATTAATTAATACTCGCAGTACTAATTAAAACCAAACAATAAACGTAGAATATTTCGTATAATTGTGAATATTTACGGAGTGAGAAATGAGAGGAGGTAAAATAAAGATAGATGTAGATAGACGGAGATCGAATTGAATGTAAATGTTGATTTTTAATTATGTGAAGCTCTGCAATTTATGCAGGACGGTGTCTCAGTTTTCAGTGTAAACAGTGCGAGCAAGCAACGTTCGGAAATATGCAGCATGTAACTATGTATAATAATGGAAATTGTGATTTAAGATTGGCTGAGCAACCTCGCACGGCAACTCGCCGGCGACCTGGCAAATTTCCCAGAAAGAGTGCTGTAATTGCTTTCATCAGTGGTATATCATCATCAACCTGTATTAACTCATTATTGAATCTTGACATTCCTTAATGTCTTCTACAATATGCGATTCATATATTATAAGAAAAATGATTAGATCAGAAATTTTTTGGGTCACTCCTCAATGTAAAACCATGAAATTTACTGAAGTACGTCTTAAAATCAATTATTATTGTGTACTTTCGTGTGACATGTGATCTCTTGGGCTTTAATTACTTTATCAATATAAATTATATATTTTTAAATACAGAAAACTGCATTTTTACCTACTTCAATCAACTGTCATAAACGTTAGGTTCGTTGGCTTGCTCGTACCAACTAATTGCGAGGTGAGACACTGGACTTACTTTTTGGGTGTTCGTTTTTGACGCTTAATGGCATATCTAAAGAAATATGGCATATCTAAAGAATAATGGCATATCTAAAAAAATCATTGCTTCAGAGCCATTACTTAAACAAATGAACTAGAAAGTAATTTTAAAGGATTCCACTTCTTATTAAAATTTCGATTAAAAACCTAAGTAGAACAACAAGTACCGGGTTAGGTAAGAACGTCCAAGTTTCATTAGAAAAACTTCTTTGTCGTCGAGTTAAACTTTCCTCACAATGGTCGTAATTAAAAGTTGCGGCAATGCGCTGGGTGACAGCGGCAATCCGCCATAATCTTGCCGCTAGAGGGCACTGCAAAAAGGGCGCGAAACTTACCACAGATAAACAAGTTCCCGCCTTTTTGTTGCATTAACTTTACTTGATAGGGTGCAGTGCTTAGTTTTAATGGAGTTTACAAGTACTTGAAGCTAATTTATTTAGTTTTGGTCAAGTTTTCATTATACAACTTAACATTTGTGATAGTTCACTGCATACAGACCTCATGATTTTTTTAAATCAAATCAATGTATTTAAAGGCTGCAGTCGCTGCCGTGGTTCGGAAAACCAGCGTTGTTGCAACGCCTTATTTATGCTGAGTTGGGAACATTTTGATGCCACACGGACTATACTATATATTTTTTTTGTAATTTTAAGTTGCACATAATCTTCTAATTTTTTTATTCTACTACAAGTAAAACGTCATTCTATCAAGAGTAATATACATGAACGCCATAAATTTCAAAATTCGATATAGACGGCGCCCTCACTTTGATTAGATCGAGTGAGGCGACCGGGACGCTTATACGGGTATATGCCGAAAAGTCACTTTTGGAAACGAATAGACCCCGAAACCACTGAACCGATTTTTGAAGAAACTTGTCACAATTAAATACCTAGATATGCTTGAGGTTTGTGTCGAAAAAAATGAGAACTATCATGTTCTGGAGGATTGATCATCAAATACATTTTCCATTGAAATCAATGGAAAACATACACTTTCGGCCCCGTGAGCTAAAATCCGGCCTAGTTAGAATTAGAATACAAGAAGGCGTAAACATCAATGAAGTCTATAACACAAAACGCCACGAGTTTATACCTCGATGACAACTATGTGTATACATACTCATCGAAAAAATGAATATTTATTAGTCTTTATGCGTATACGAGTATTTAACTATTGTAGGAATAAGCATTTATTAGTCCAACAGTACTTAGATTTGTGAATCTAAGTTATTTTTGTTTGTCGAACTGCAATGATGTTATTATTGTTAGTGTGGTATTATTGGTAGTGTGTAAGTTTTATTATATGTAATCATTGTAAGTAGGCATCATTAATTCATACGTATTCCTCACCGGAAGCGCACAACAAACAATCCGGAAATGTATACAAATTAATATAATTTAATTAATATTAGCTCAATTTAATGTATAATAACTAATTTTAATTAATCTCAATGACTAAATTAATTGCAACACATACACATAAATTCTAAATTATCCAAAAATTAATTAGGAAACCCAACTATTGATAATATACGTTCCAAATATCACTTACAAATTAATGACCATACGATACGGAAATTAAACGCTGTACGGACGAGTGGGAGGGTACCCCTTCTCCCTTTTCGTGGGGGAATAGGGGGTAGAATAGCAATCTAGGGAGTCTGGGTGGTTGAATGAAATATCTAGCGTTACGGCCATCAAGCTTGTGAAAACGCATTAGGCTTGGTAGAACAGCCTAGACTAGACCCCATGTGCCAGTTATTTCAAGCGATGGTAAATTTGTGATGGTGGTACAGTCTACATCATTGAAGGGAGAGGTCTGAAAGTTCTATGAATAACGCATTGTTTGAGAAATCATTATTTCGTTGGTTAATTCTATAGTTTCATTATGAATACTTCGTACACATTCGTTGTGTTTACTTATACAAATGACAAAAATGTGAATATTTTCAAACAATTTATCATTTCTATAAAACGGGTATTTTCTATAATGAAAAGATATATAGAATTATATTATATCGATGAGCTCGGTGGTCGAATGGTTAGCAATGGCCACTTTGACTCCGAGGTTGCGTTGTCGATTCCCGCACAAGACAAATATTTGTGTGCATGAACATGTCTGTTTGCCTTCGTCTGGGTGTTTTGTATGTATTATATGTATGTATTTAAAAAAAAAATGTATTTAGGTATATGTATATTAGTTATCTAATACCCATAGTACAAGCTTTGCTTAGTTATGGACTAGATACTAGATGGCCGTGTGTAATTTGTCCAGGAATATTTATTTATATATAATTAAATTCGTAAGAGTATATGCCTCAAAATAAGAAGAAGTATACTTTCATGAAAAAATGTTATGTACGATAGTGTGCGGTAGTTTCCACCGCCGTATTACATTTTCAAAGGTTTTAAACATTAACATTAAATTCCGCTTTACACTAAAAAGAATACGTTTTTATTGTAAAAAGACGAAAACCCTCTAAAACCAGAAAAAAATAAACAAAGGAACGACGTAATATTTTCATTAACGGTCGATCCTTATAACGAATTTAATAAGAATGCAAATGGATTCTGGAAGTACAAACATAATTCCATTATTAGCGGAGACGTCTCGGTGATATATTATCAAGTTAAAATTAAATTAATTTTGCCGCGCCCCCGCCCCGCGCCCTTCCTCTCCCCGATATATAGAGGATGTTTAATTAAAATATCTTTAAGTGATTTACGAGAACCGATAATGTGAGGTTCAAGGGTGATTTATTGGACTTCTCGTATATTTATGTTAGTGATAGCATGATAGTGATTATAGTGTTATATTTAGAAAATTGATAGCCCTCTCTACATTGTAAATGAGGGATAAAAGTTCGTCATAGCGTACTCCACACCAAACTTCTTTAAATTTGATACCTCCTACTGTCTACCCAACATAATTATAGAGTAATTCGCATTTAAATTAAATAAAAAAATGTATTTTATTACAGCTACTTAAAAATATGTAATTGTAATATATTAACTATATTAAAAGTAAAGTTCATATATTTATATAGACGAGCTCGGTGGTCGAATGGTTAGCAATGGCCACTTTGACTCCGATGTCGCGGGTTCGATCCCCGCACATGACAAACATTTGTGTGCATGAACATGTCTGTTTGTCTTGGTCTGGGTATTTCCTGTGTACTATAAGTATGTATTTACAAAAAAAATGTATTTAAGTATATTTATCAGTTGTCTAGAGTACCCATAACACAAGTTTTACGCTTAATTTGGGAGTAGATGGCGCTGTGTAAATTGTCCAGAAATATTTATTTATTTATTTATATGAACTTGACAAAGTGATAATTTAAATAGAAAATTGACAAGTGATAATATTATAGACATGCATCGTATGAAATGGATACTCATAACAATTTTAAAATACATACATATATTTGTTACCATTATTCATCCATATGTTTCTATCTTTTTATCTATCTAATAAAAGATGGAAACTTATGGATTAGCCTGGTAGCAAATATATATTTTGAAATCGTTATAGGTATCCGTTTAGCTTTATAGTTTAAATGTTGTGATATGCGTGATACGGAATACGATAATCTACAGCGTAAACAAATAATACAAAAGTAACAAAATTTCGTATCAGTAATTGAAAGAGATACGTCCAATTGATCTTATTTGTGGCGAAATACCCGAACCATAGATATTTATAGGAATTTTATCGAGTAAATTCGATTCATTGCAGCTCCGCCGTGCCGCGGGACATCAATTTCTACAGAAAATTAAATTTGCCTTTCACCCGGAAAAAGTTAGGGCTCTCAAAATGAAGGCATATACATTTTTTAACTAGAACATTTTTTATTTAATATTTACGAATTACGTAATAAATAACATTCCGGTGGTTGATTAGAGACAGTTGCTAAAACGCCAAGAATCGTGGATTCAATTTTTATAATAGATACAAATATTTGGCAATTTTACAAATATTTGGAAAATATTTTGTTCCATAAAATCTGCATGGTGTACGTTGGCCGAAAGCCTGGAATGTCATAATTATGGTTGAAAGCATTGGGAAAGGTCTAAAATCAGCAGTTGGTAGATACAGGCTGATAAAAACTTTAGAGCTACATGTGATCACTATCTATTAACCAACTCCATACAAATGCTGCGACATCTATTACTGCTTCATACACAGATTTCAATACTCAATACTCAATTATTTATTGCATCCTTAATGTATACATAGGTCTTTTAATTTAATGTCAAAGTAACAATCAAGGACCCTGTGGGGCGCTGCAATGGGAGAGGAGCTTGATAATTCTATATGTATCTATTTTATTATATTATTACAACATCCTGTATATTTTTTACTGTTTTGGCACCTGCAGAATAATTTTATATAAATTTTGATGTCAATCATATTTTATTTAGTCATTTATTTTTGTATTATATTACTATATTCAGTCAAAATTGTTATTTTGTACTTATATTTATAATTGTTAATAACCTACCCATTGTTCACAATTCTATGAGAAAGTTTCCTTGAGTTTTGTGTCGTGACGTCATATTTTATCTTATATTTTTTTATATTATTTTGAATTGTATTGTACCGTATTGTATTGTGTTCAATTGTATTGTTATTTCTGATTGATAAAATTATTATTAATTATTATTATTAATATAATTGATATTTATTATTATTGTTTTATTATTTAATTGATTTATCGCTAAGATATTCAGAGGTAGTATAATAAGCTTTTTTAAACAATAGCTCTTTAATCTGTGATAGAAATAGTTTCTTGTTCTCAATGGTTTTTATAGTTTCCGGTAGCTTATTATATATTCTTATCGACATAGCCAGAGGGCTAGATGAATGCAGCTCAAGGCGAGAAGCTGGTAGGCGTAGTCGGTTTTGATGTCTCATGGTATAGTTTGCAGTTTTGTCTTTCCTTTTCATGAAGAAGTCTGGGTATTTGTGTACGAATTTACATGTTTCAAATATGTAGATGCTCGGTAGAGTTAGGATTCGAAGCTTTTCAAAATAAGGTTTACAACTGTCTGTTTTTTCTATGTTCACTATTATGCGGATCAGTTTTTTTTGCAAGGTAAAGACGTTACTCCAATCAGTTCCATTTCCCCATAAAACTGTGCCATAACTAAGCCATGAGTAAGCGTATGCATAGTATGTGACGAGTGCCGTTTCGATATCCGTGTTTTTTTTAACCTCTCTAAGTGCATACGCAAACTTTGATAATTTAGCACAAATCTTTTGGACATGAGGCTTCCAATTTATGTTTTTGTCGATGATTACGCCTAACAGATCATACTCACTCACTACCTCCAAGTTCATGCCATTAAAATTCAGCTTGACATCTAATGCGGATCTTTGGTAGGGATGGAATACCATTAGTTTAGTTTTTGAAAAGTTTATTTCTAAGTTATGATCAGCCATCCAGTTCGCTGTTGCTGTAAGGATTTCGTTGATGTGTTTATTAGAATTGTTATTGTTATTATTATGGCACGACGTAATTTTCCTCTATGGCGCGAATGCGTGTGTGTTTGAATGTATGAAGTGACAATTTTGTTACTGCGATAGTGTGAGTTTAGCTCGAGACAGTGGCTCAGTGTCCTTACACTAGAGAATACGATAAATTATATTGTGGCAAACCCTTATAGTCACACTATTGATGATGCTTTTTTAACTAATAAATAAATATACTTATAAATATTCCTGAACAAATTACACACGGCCATCTAGTCCCAAACTAAGCAAAGCTTGTATTATGGGTACTAGATAACTGATAATGTACTTAAATACTTTATTTTTGTAAATTCATACATATAATACATAGAAAACACCCAGCCCAAGACAAACAGACATGTTCATGCACACAAATATTTGTTTAGTGCGGGAATCAAACCCGCAACTTCGGAGTCAAAGTGGCCATTGCTAACCATTTGACAATATTATAAATGTTAGTGTATTTTGGTCTTTCATTGGTAAATACTATCGAGTAAATGCTTGATTACACCCAAGTAACAAAGAGTATAAATGTAGTTCACATAACAATGTTCCTACAGGATTCAAAACGATTCTTTGAACAATATATATATTGGAACGGCGACACACAACACACATCTACGTCTGTTTCCGTCCGCCATAATCCAGCAAAACTGATTTTCAACGTTTTGTAATCCTGATATATTAAAATTCGTGTAAGCTTCTTACAGTATGCAGTGTTATACGAGTATGTGTATCATTTTTCGATGTGCGAGTTGCGTTATTTGTACCGCTCAGGCGGGTCGAACCCTTATTTCGCAACCCACGTCGTATAAACAAGATTGAAATATTTTTTCAAGTAAAATTTAAATATTTCAACATTATTTCTTTCGAAATGATGTTGAAATATTTTTTCAAGTAAATAAGTGTAGTGGTTTCAATGAACTCCATTCACAAAAGCTGTATTTTTTTTAATAATAGTATGATTTATTGACAAATAATTATAATAATATGTTATTATTGTGATATAGAGACGCTATCTGATACCTTCAACGGTTTTGGTCGAACAGCCCTCATGAGCGAAGTCGCGGGCACAGCCAGTAAGAAATAAAATTGTTTTGCCTATATCGCCTTACTTTTAAAAGCAAGTCATTGTTGTACCTTCAAAGTATAATATTAAACATAAGTTTTTTTTTAACTAGACTAGATAATATGTAAATGCGAAACGTGGAAGTTTCTCGAAATTGACATTTGCAATGAATAATTCATGAAATACTAATACATAATGTATATTTTATTATGTGGAACAATGGCCGCGAACACTTTTAGGTAAATTGGTACATTGGTAAGTACCACTATGTTTCTAAGGGATATTATTAAAAACACTAGCTGTATCCGCGACTTCGTTTACGTAGGTAGGTAGGATAGATTGAATGGTCAAATTCATGCAATGCTTGGATTTAGAGTTGAATTAGATGGCATAATTTTTGATAATCTAAACCGATTTTAGGCTAGTATTATCACAGTATAAGTAATAGTATTATTGTAATTTGGATTTTTTTGAAGCAGTCTAACTGTTTTAATAATTAGCAGGAACAAACAAACATACTTACTATAGAAATACTATAGTCAGTACAATAAAAAACGCACTTGTTTCGTCAAATTAACATTTCGTTATGACAAAAAATTAATTGTTTTATTAGTTGAGGTATACTTTGTTCGGCTTATTACAACAAGGTGGGTGAATAAATAAAATCGTTTTTTTTCTGAACGTTGTTTGATGTTATCTAATTACAAGAAGAAATTAATATTATTTTATTATTAAAAAAACAGTTTTTATTATTTGTTAATAAAAAAACAAACTAGAAAGTGTACAATATATTGTCTTTCGCTTATTACGCCCTTTCATTTGTTACAAACATCATAGGGGTTAACGTGGAAATTGTAAATCGCCATTTTGTGGTAGCTGCTATATTACATTAAAATGCATTTAAGTAATCATGTATTGTTACGACTTAAATTATGCCAAATTTCAGTTTTATCGGACCCTGGAAAGTATATAAAATTTAACTTGGATGATTTGATTACAGATTCCGCGGTAAAGTAATTAAAGCTTGTAGTTAAGTAAAATCATGTGTAGTCATTATCGGTTCCGCGCAGTCAGATTTGGATACATTTGTGACATAAAAAGGTAAATCGAATCACAAGTATAAAACTAACGTACCAAACAATTAACTATTACTTACTACAACTAAGATAATCACACGTACTAGCACTACTAAATGTCTGCTGAAGAGGATCGTACAAATATCATCCCCGCAAACAATGTTATTCCCACAGAAGACAATGTAATCGTTGACCCAGGGCTGTCAGCACGTCTTATTAATGGGGAGCACGGTCCTTGGGTGCACTTGTTGCTTCGACTTACATTTTACGGTGTCGCATCTCGGCGCGTGACATCCCGCGGGATCGGAGACTCTCCGAGGGATTCTCGGCACGGCAGACGTTTACGGGCTTCAGGTAGGGTTACCAACGTCTTTTTAAAAAAATATATTTTATACAGTGTACTAGTTTTCCGCTACTCGGCTTCATACGCGTGCATTTAGTACAATGGTGTTTGCTTGTCTTTTCGGGGTCGCCACCTACACCACTACATTCTATATTTTTTTCTTTTTTCTTCAAACCCTCTTCCTTTTTCTCTTTTAAATGCAGTTACTAGTCCGGTTTAAATTTGTGACAGGTTTTGACTCTGTTCCTGTTTTCCTCCAATATTTTTCCGTTGCGTTTCCCTACTTTCCATTTCTCCAAAGTGTGAACTCTTTTTATAACACCCTGAATTGATTCATTATTAATGCGTGTTTCATTACATTACATTGAAGAGCTGCGGTCATTACATTAGATAGTGAGTGTGAATTTTAGGTTAACAAACATAATTATGTGTACATTATTTATGAGACAACAGTCAACCAATTTCCAACCAATGTCAATTATTTTATTATTTGACTTCATATCCGTATTTCATGAATAGTCGTCGAAAGTGAGAACTTGTATACAGTTATTATTGGACAGTAAAACAATGTGAAGTCATCCGATAGTAATCTGTTACCGTGTTTTTACTTCCTGTTGAATCAATTGCAACCCTACATATGTGCTTAAAAAATTGTAACAGCATTATTTGACCATGTATTTTACTGTTGTATTTCAATATGCAATTTATTGTCTTTATTTGGAACTTTCATAGTTTTAAGATTTATTTTTTCAATATTCGCTCTACTGTAGTAACATCAAATTTATTTACCAAGAAATACCATATAGAACTTACTTTAGAATTGTATAGTGTTTTCAGTTTTTCCTCAAAAAGAAAACGAATATAATTAAATCTCTCGTCTTCATCTCTGTAGGTTACGATCTCCCTTGTAGAACGGTGGAGGCGCCGAGTACGCAGATTTTAGCGATTTTGTAAGTTACGGATCTGCGGCGGCGGCAAGCAGATCGCGTACGAAAAACACGCCAATTATGTAAGAAAATATAAATGAGTAAAATACAAAGACACTGAAAGTGTAGTGTTTACAGAATAAATAATAGCATCTGTTATTTAGAGAAAAATATATAGAGAAGTTACGAATTGTTACTTAACCGAGTATCGAAATTACGTCTACCGGCTTGGCCCAAGCTTTTACAGCCGAATTTTCGGCAAAAATTGTGTGCATTTCGCAAGTGATAGGTATTTATCTAAAGAACGTTACGTTACTTTAAGCCAAACGCACCACTCGATCTACCCAACAATTTAAGATACATACCTAGATATCGAAATAACCGTTATAAATATATATATCTAGTAGGTATTATTTATATTTCAAATGCAAATTTCAAATGCAAAATGAGTCTTAGCTCTCTTCAAGTAAGAGCTTCAGTAATATATTTGAGTTTCGCAAATCCAATCTTCTAATTGGACAAATTGAACTGAACAGAAATTAAATTTAACGAGGACCATATTTCCATATTCCACACGCGGAGACATAAAATATTCCAGTCGTCTCTGTAGCGATATATACTCGGAGGTACTGTTTGGTTGGTGCTGTTCCGTCATAAAGGTCAAAGAATATCTTGAAGTTAATTGAACGTATGTCAAATTAGCCTTAGACTACAGTTTTGTGTACGTGAGGTTCAAAAATAACCTATAACGAATTGGGTAACGGAACTTCGAAGTACAAAAGTGCGGAGAACTATTATTCGTAACTGTGTACACTCATACTAACAAATTTGTTGCGTTTCATAATACCCGACAACTTTGCTTGCATATGCGTACCGCTAACGAACAGCGAACATTGTATTCGTCAAAAATGTTCGTCGGTGAATCAATTTTTTATTTCTTTGAATGATATTTCATGAACGTTACGTAACAACAAATTTACGTACAAACCAAATGTTCGTGTTCGCGATGGTTCGTGCGAACACGGCATATTGCGGATGTGAAAAATATTATATATAAAAATATATATGGAATATATTTAGCACAATTATTGTTTTTAGAAGTTCGGTTACACACGATACCAGCGAAGTAATATAGATTTACGAATTCATATTTTAATATTTGGGTTCTAACAGATATTATTATGTATACATGACTGACATACCGATGCTGAAATACAAATAAATGAATAAAAATCAAGCTAACAAATTCGCCCCCGTTTTTAAACGACTAGTTTACTATTTATATATAGGAAATATTTGAATGTAAAATTGTCATCAGAGGCAACTCTTGAGGCAAAAAAACCTTCTGTGTAAAGCTTTTCAAATCAATATTTGAAAAGGTTTTTTTTTATAAAACTAAGATGGCGAACAAGCATACGACCCGCCTGATAGTAATCAGTCATCGTAGCCTATGGAAGCTCGCTACACCAGAGACATTACTCACATCCGCCGATCCTGTAACATCCTCTTCACGCCTTCCTTAAAGAACCCTATGCTGTAGTCTTATGGTAAATAATAAGCTACTGAGTTTTGAAACTTGGAGAGCATAGATCCTTAGTTATGATTCTTTTATTTTCATATTTCATATAATATTCATTATACCGACACGAAACTAATTAGTAAAAAGTTGTTAATTGTAAATTATTGCGTTTTTCAATAACCGCTCGTGTCGTGAGCGCTGAACATTAATTAAAAAGAAAAATCTCGCCATTCCGTTCTAATAACTGTGAAAAATCGGCCTGTCTCTTCACCACGCGGCTTGGCTTACAAATTTGTTCTTGTAATATGTAAGGGGAAAACCACTGGTCCTACCGCTGAAACTGTAGCCGATTACCATCGAATATTTAGATCCCCAAAAATATGTGTCAAGTTTTGTTTTTATTAAATATTTTTTTATTTAGCTTTGTCGGTAGAGCTTCGTCCTTTCTACCAGCTAAGCTAAACACAATTGCCACTAATGTAAGGTGAAGTGCTATTTTCGCGATCAATAAATTCAGTGGTAATCGGTTTCAGCATAGCCGGTAGGTTCGCTTCCAGGAAGCATTTAAAAAATATTTTTGTGTCCCGGTTTTCCGGTAAAATAATGTTGGTAAAATAAAATCTCAGGTAAAATAAACTTATGGAATTCGGTGGTACAGGTTTTCAAGTGGATAGATATTATTTTCTTTGACATACGTATATACCTGCATCTTACGTCTAATAATAAATAAATAATACGTCTGTCTATTTGTTTTAAGTATATTGTATAATTAGTGATTCGTAAGCAATGCTAGGACATGATGGTATTTCAGTACTACTTACTATTTACATACAAATATACGAATTGCATAGACTCTTGGCATATCGGAATTTCGATTCGGAAATGAAGATCATTCAGATCAAGACCAGGACGAATCCTGGATTCGTCCTGGGGTCGATCGATGACCACTTTGGGAATCGTATCCATGCTCTTCAATGATCTTCAGTTGTTCTACAACTCATTATAAAAAAAATCACGAGAAGGAGAATGTGCATATATAATTATGTACTTCAAACGTCAGTAATATTTGGATACGTATTTAAATTTGGAAACGCGACTAGGTTTTGCAGATTCTAAAAAAGCTATACATTGTTTTTATTCAATAAAATAAGCGGCACATAACATAGAATATCTCCAATATACAAGATTTGGTTATACAAAAAAGTCGCAGACGAGAGTTGCCGGGTCCTTCAGGAAAATATGGCTGCCATAAAAATGTTATGACGCATTTTATCGGATTTTGCCAATTTGGAGGCCATGTGATCTGAAGGTCTTTTATCCGTAGGTACCTATATGGGAAGTATTTCAAATGTTATAGTATAGTGCTACAAACTTATCTGGCCCGGTGGCGGGGGCGGTGCGATCGACTTAAGTGTAGCCATTAAACGAAATGCCGCCAGTTTTAGAGGAAACATAAAAATCAAAGAAATATAATATATTTCTTTGATTTTTAAACAGTGTTAAAATAATAGCATTGATATACTTATTAATTGTGTTGTGTGGTGTTTCAATTAAATATCAATTGCCTTCTACTTTTTGTTGATTAGTTTTAAAAATGAACCACGTTAAGTCGCGATCATAGCTATTATATAATATTAGAGAGTTATAATATTGCACAAAAACAACACGTTGACGATTTTTTTATTGTAAGAAATGAAATATGTGTAGAAAAAGATAATATGTATTTAAAAAAATACACCTCAATGGAATGTGCATACGCGGTAAGTAAATTAATTGTACCTGGCAATACTACATTCCAAGATGGCGGCTTTAGTTCTAAATTTGGCCACCGGGTCAGATAAGTTTGTAGCACTGTACAAAACTTTTTATATATCTTCTTCTTCTTTTTCGTTAACCTTTATTCATCCCACGGCTTTGATACGGGTCTCCCCTCAATTGAAGGGATTCAAAGCATAGTCCATCACGCTGCTCAATTACGGGGTAGCAAAGACCAGTGTTTTCAAACCGTCAAAAGACTCTGAAACACTGAGAAGCTCGAGATAGATAAACCCATCCAACGGACAAGCTACGGCATAACTTGCTTAACTTGTGTGTTCGATAAGATTGACACGATCAACGACGCCATCGAGCTTCTCTGCGAGCTCGATTTTTGTATATCCCAATCTTATATTTACTACAATCACACCCCGGCTACACTATACAAATGTCGCGTCGTTAACTATATACATAAACAATGACGTCTGTGCAACGTAAATGTTCGTGCGTGCGTGCAGCGCCATACAAACTGTTCCAGATTCGAATTAGAGAGGAGGTGAGGTCGATACCAGAGGGCGGCAGGGGGTGTCTATACTGTACGCAAGGGTTATTTATTACACTGTGCTATATACAATAGAAAAAAGACATAGAAACAATTAACTTTTTTATTTTAAAGTAAATTACTGTTGTATTTGTACTTAAAAATAAACTGTTTATTTTTTTATCGCGCATTTTTTTCTTTTTTTAATAGATATAATATATAGGATTTTATTAGGCTAAAAGTTGTAAAAAATTGGTGGTGAAGGTGCAATACGGAAAGGAGGATTTTTTACGAAATTTCACATTTCATGGATTATTTTGTTCGCGACTCTATTGTACTAACAAATTTAACACGTGTATTACCTCCCTGCTGCTACATATTTACAGAATCAATTGAACGTTATTCCGTTTTGTTCCCGGGGGTTGTAATCAAAAGAAACAATTTCAGTCTGTGAGCTGAATAAAATATTAACGACTGCTTTATTATAACACTGAAACCGTCTGAAAAGTTATGAAATTTTCAAACGGTGCCGGAAATTACGACGCACGTAATACTGGTAGGTATGCTGTAAGGCAGTAAAATTACTTTATTGGAATCCAATAGGCTCGAGTTTATTTAACAATTACTTCGTCCGTTGAGCTTTTGAAAATACATGTAAGCTTTTGTACAAGGAGAAAAGTTTAGTAGTAGTAATTATCTAGTTTTTTTTATATGAGAGGGGGCAAACGAGCGTGTTGGGTCACCTGATGGAAAGCAATCACCACCGTCTATGGAGACCATCATCATCATCATCAGGTCCATTTTAGTCTCCACTACAGGAGCACGACCCTCTCTCGTCCGTCCCAGACGGAAGGAGGATTTGGCCTACACTCCCCACGCTGGCCAAACGGATTGGGGAGGCCTAATCGATATTTGATAATTTATTTCCCTTAGTCGCCTTGTACGATATCCACGGGAAGAAACGGAGTGATTCTATTCTAGTCTGCCGGAAACCACACGGCCAATGGAGATCAGCAACACCTAATGGTCGCGGATCCGTCGTCTATGTTCCTTCCTTGCTTTCTATCTAATGATCTCACTCACTCGCAGGAACACAACAACCCTCAAGAGAATTGTTATTTGGCTGCGGTATTCTGTGAGATTGAGGTACTTCCCAGTCGGGCAGCTTAAAAAATACGCTACGCCCTACCTCTCATTCGCCAAAGCTTAGATTTTTTTTCTATTTAAATAAACTAGTGCAATGTTTCAAGAATCCCATGATTACAAAAAGGTAAAGCAAGTTTTGATTAGATACTCAAGTTCATTGCAATCGTTGTTGTTTGTTTCTTTCACCTATATCTTACTTTAAAATATATATACGTTACAAGATACAGGGAAGAACACGCATAATAGGCTAGACGACATTTTTTTCTTTCGATTTGTTATGTAAGGTCGTCTCAATAATATAACTATAGGTGAAAGAATTACTTTGATAGCATAAAAACTTCTCGAGATATGATAACTTGAAAATCACAATCTTGGACTTTCCCGAAAACGCTCCATACAAAAGGCTACTGAATTAAGACGTCACACTTATGTATTTTGTATACGTTAAAACAGAAATTTTGTACGACAGCTATGTGAAATACTGCGTTTATGTGCTAGTGCCATAACAAAAGTTATAGTAGTTTTGATTGTTTTTCCAAAGTTAATATGTTTTTTTTTGTAATTTCATTCTTTTAAATTGGACTTTCCCACTACAATTTGATCGATCATAGAACAAGTCGGACATAAGTTATTAAAATTTCAAGATCGCAGATTGTTCTAGTTTTGTATAATTTATGACACTGATAAGTATTTTTTATATTTTTTTATCATTGTCGTCTAGCCTATTATCGCGAATAATTTTATACCTACGTTTATCTTACAGAAAAATATAATATTTCAATTAATTTGAAAGAAATTCCCTTCTATATGTTCTATGAGCAGTATTCATAATTTAATTATGGAATCAATATACCTATTCCTTTCATCAGATACTTACATCAATCTACATTCATTTAATTACTTGATTAATTAATAGTTCTCAAACTCTAAAGCATCGCTGCCGTAGAAAACGCTCTACTATTTTTCAATTTCTCCCGCAAAATTCCACATTTCCAACATTTCTTACAATTACAAAGCCGTTCGACTAGGCAAAGGAATACGAAATTGCATATAAGGGCAATAGAATGCATTAATGAAAGTTTCAGGCAATAGTTTAGAGTAACTACCCAATAGGAGCAGGCGGTCCACCCACCTCCACAGGGCGGCCACTCCGCTATCCAAATTGAAATAATATATTTTAAAGTTAAATTCTACTATTTATAGCCTATAATAAGACATAGTCTGTTATTATCTTTTTCTTTAAAAAAATATAACCTAACTTTTAATGTTTTGGCGCGCAAAGCTTATTGTATTGAGAAAAAAACAATAATAAAAGCGGTGTATTGATCGCACCTCCACGCATGCGCGACGACATGAAATTTGCAATTACAAGGTGCTCTGTGCAAATTTCGCCCGAGTTTATAATTCGAAGGCGGCCTCTAGCGGCGAAATTCCCGTCTACGATCCACGGAACGGAACGAGATGGGGATAATCGAAAATAAATTTAACTTAGTTGCGGCATTTTCGAAAATTTTCGTGTTTTTGCTTCTCTTATGGTATGTGCTCTTTGATAAATAATAATCAATTAAGAAAGTTGGTTTGATGTATGAAAGGGGATTGTTGCTGTATGTGCGAGATGCCAGAAACAAATGGGTTGTGTAATAACGAATGTTTCTTTTAAGAAATATGCTCTGTATATTGAATTGTTTCCATGTTGTTGAAAACTTTCTCCGTTTCACAATGCTTTGTAAAGTTTTATGTTTTTTTTTAAGTAACTACGTACATAAAAAGATTACGCGTTCATACGAGGTTTTTGCACTAGGGGTCTGTTTATGTATTTTTATTTAATATTGAATAAGTGGTAATAAGTATGTATTGTTGACAGATAATGTTAATATGCCTATCATCATACTAACACTGCCTACGTGCGTAGCAGCATCATGTAGGTCGTTTCTTATAACGCTTATGTAACATAATAAATAATTGTCAACTGGCTGTGTACGAATAAATGAGAGAATCTTTTTATTTTGTTTTTACCTAGTAAAAAGATAATTGTTATTTTTATACCACGCTGAGTGTTAGAAATGCATACGGTTGGCCTAAGGTTACGAACCGGTTAGTTTAGCCTAAGGGTGTGGTTCCACTGATGCGGAGAAAATCTGTATATTTATACATTTTACACGTCGCCATTCTCTGCATAATATGTGAAACGTATTAAAACGCAGCTCGTCATCGCCTAGCTTTATTTCAGTGGAAACTCATCTTAAAGAAGCTTGCAACATAAGATGTGTTGTTGGCGCGTTGTCAATCTCCCTGGTAACACAGCTCCTCTACAAGACCTTTCTGGTGATGATAGTCACAGGAATACAAAAAAAGGTTTTATAGTACCCTTAAACCTACACCCGTGTCACAAGTCTCGGGATCTGCTTGGGGTTTCTCTCTCTGCCACACGATGGACCCGGCACCCGCACGGTGAATCCATGGAAGCTAAGAAGTTCGTCTCACTATTGTCTATTTGACTGGGTCTGCTGTAAGATGGTGGTTTACACTGTGTTATTTAGACATTAGGCACCTTTTTCACAAAGAAAAATTACTTAGGCAAGAAATGTACCTAAGGATGCTATTACTAAGATTTTAACGCTCAGCATTTTTCAATTTGTAATTTGAATGTCACACTTTTACGCTAATGCACTATAATTTTGCATAAAACACACTATCGGCGATAAAAAGTATTCCATGTGAAATTCTACATGTGTGTATGCTAAATGTTATCAAAATCCGTTTAGCTAGCCGTTTATGCAAGTAATAGCACACCCCGGCCACTCCATACAAATGTCGCGCCGCTAACACCTACATAAACAATAACGTCTGCAAAACGTGAATGAGCGTGTGTGCGTGCGGCGCCATACAAACTGCTCCAGAGTTGTCACAGAAGGAGAAACGAGAGAGCGGCAGGGAGTGGCCATACTGTACGTAGTACTATTACTCGCGCCGGTAACTACTACATAAACAATGACGTCTGTGCAGAGCATGAATGAGGGTGTGTGCGTGCGGCGCCATACAAACTGTTCCAGATTTGTCTCAGAGGTGAGGTGAGCTCGACACGAGTGAGCCGCACGGAGTGGCCTTACTATACGTAGTACTATTACTTATACTGTGTTAATAGTAACAACCATCTACACATCTCACTCTAATTTTACTCATGTATATATAATGTTAATAGGATTTAATATTTGAAAGTCTAGAATATTTACCATAGATTGACAACCCGCATTAATATTGAGCGGCCAAATAACTAATCAAGCGGTCCCATCTCCGAATATGCACATCTAGTCGTATCTATAGTCTAGTTTCATTGACATTCGAGCTCTAGACTGCACATTATATTGTGCGAAAAATGTAGAGACAAATGCAAAGAAATTCTTGACTTGTAATTTAAATGAGGTCTATGGTTGTTGTGACATCATCATGAAGAATTGTGAACTTTTGGCTTTTAATTAAAAAAACATGTATCTTTTAATTAGTGTCGAATACCTATCTTTACTTAAGGAATGTACCTACTCATTATCACAAATTACTTTTGACATGGCACATCGTGATATTCTTTTAACTTACATTTTTTCTAAATTTTGATTAACCTGAAAACGTGCATTCTCTTTTCTGTGTAAATGCACTTCTCAGTGATTTGACAAACCACGAACTTGGCTGCCGTAACCGCTTCAAATCTGACGGGCCGTATGCTTGTCTGCCACCCGACTAGAAATGGGCTGCGGGTAAATTTCCATTTGGGAAGATGTAGCGAATATATTTTATCGTGAAAGTATGTTATGTACCGTAAAAGTAGTGTAATTTGTTTTTAACCAAAAGTAAGGTTTGGGGTATTTACCTGGGGTAAATACCCCGTTTTTATTCGCTTTAGGAATTTACTGGGTATATATCGGGTAGAATCCCAACTCTACACTCGACGTACAATTATAGTTATAGTATAAAATAATGATAATGTTGAAATGATTCTTTAAAAAATCTGTGCTTTAAAATTAGTAAGCAACTATTCAGTAGGTAATTTATGCTGTTACTATTTTTAGTAAGATATTCAGCCTGGAATACATTACTACTACTAAATTGCCTAACAATTTGGTCTAGCTCTTTATTACTTTTTGTGCTTTTGCTACCACAGTTAGTTCATGAAGTATCTTTCTTGTTAGATGACTTTTTGACATAAATGCAATCTTAAATCAATCTTTTAAACTTAATCTAAACCTGCGAATAGTTTCGTCTCTTTCGAATTTCGTGTGATCCTATCAGAACGTGCAGTCTATTCCTTTATGTCCATGTTTAGTCTAGCCTTTAGGAAGTGCAATGCAAGTGCAGGCGAATGGAGGTGGGGTGCGGGGGGCAACCAGTCTCGTTGCCATGGCGACCGCAAGATGGCGCCGGCGAAATTAGTCCGTCTGCAGGCTTTATGCGCCGTCTTCATTATGTTGGATTTCAATTTATTTCCGAATTGACCTGAGTGTTCCAGCTTATAATAATGTTAATATCGACGATGTTTAGGAGATTTATCATTTAATGAATACGGAACTCGGATATGCGATTTATGTAGTCTTAGAGAATGAAAAGGGGATTAAATTTTTTTCAGGGTTTCTAATTAAATTCTGAATAATATTACAACAGTGTCTACTAAAATAAATAATGTATATTACCTATATCATAAACAAAGATTATTTGCAATATTTATACCATGTCGTGGTATACAGGCATTCCACCCGCCTGATGGAAAGCGGTTGGTCATAGCATATAGACCCATGCAAGTTGCAACGTACGAGTAAGTATCCTGTATCGCTAGCGTGTCACCACATCCCCTGCTATTGCACCTCTTTAGGTGCTTTAGCTGAATGTTGACCTTTCCCACCCGTAGAAACAACATCTGTCTAGAGAACTGTTATTTTCCATTGATCGTCAGTAAGGTGGAGCTACTTCCTCAATCGGGCAGGCGACGTGGCTCTACTATCTAATTCGTCGTCAAACATTCACGTCAAAAGAATAGTGATGGTCGGCAAAGCATTGACTGACAAAAAGAGAAACGTGACTGGTTGACGATGAAATAACGATTTTGCAACCAACCTCTGCTGAGACTCTCCTAACTTTGTGAAAGTCTCGAGCCGGTGCGCGAGGCCGGCTTTGGGCCTGAAGATGATGGCATATTAAAACAGCACTTTTTTAATAAAATTTTGATTATGTGCATACATACTTTTACAATTAATTCCACTGTTTCTCCTTAGTTTTTACAATATTGTCTTTAGTTAGTAGCATACTCGTACGTAAAGATGAGAAATACTTTTGATTGACTTACGGCACTTACAGCTGATATTGGCATTTGATATTTATTAAAAAAAAAGTCGTGAACTCTATTTTCTGAGAAATTTCTATATGTTTATTTTTATAAGGTAATGAAATTATTGACGCATTGTTTACTTGTAACTTTTGTTCCTGAACAGAAAACACCGGAAATTGAGCACGACATCCCTTACGATAATATTTTCCTCGTCATTATATGAAATATTAGGTTCTGCTGTATATTCGCGAGGAGAAGTCGTTGCTTCTCCTCGCGAATATACAGTATCTGGTAAAAAAAAAAACTATCCTATATTTAAGTCCATATCAACCCTATAGATACGTCAAATTTCAACCAAATTCATACAGTCATTTACACTCAAGAAACCCATATACAATATAGTTTCGCCATGATTGACCACCCACGCATTTTATTCGCAGATTACGTGATTTTGAAAGCTAAAATTCAGTCTTGATCATTATTATCAACCTGTATACCCACTGCTGGATATAGGCCTTTCCTAATGATTTCCATCATATGCGATCCTCTGCTTTCCACATCCAACCGTTACCAGCCACTTTTTTGAGATCGTCAGTCCATCTAGAGACCTTTATATAGGTTTAATGTATGTATGGAATGTTCAACGTATGGAAAATTTAGTATAGTGTATAATTATATTATCACGGAGTCTATGTGTATAATTAAACGCTTACATATGTATGAAGTAAAATATATATATTTAAAAGTACCTGCACTGTAGCTACACTGCATCTGAAAAGGGGGCTGAATTTATTACGACATCACATCCCCATCGGCATCAGCTATCTACTCCTCCATTTCTTTTTAATTTTGAAGATTTCCTTTAATCATATTTATATAATGAGCTTTTATTGATTAATAAAAGCTCATTATATAAATATGATTAAACGAAAAATTTTAATAGAGAAGATTTTCTTTAATCATATTAATTATATAATGAGCTTTTATTAATCAATAAAAGCTCATTATATAAATATGATTAAAGAAAATCTTCTCTATTAAAAATAACACTATTAAAAAAAAGAAAAGAACAACTGTTAAACTTAGTTTTATAGAGTTTTCATACAACTAGCGCCTAGTAAAATAATCATTTTATAATCTATCTCTCTTTAAAACTAAGTTTAACAGTTGTTCTTTTCTTACAATTTAGCAGCAATATATCTTTATACTTACTGGTGCTATATTTGCATACCGAAAATATAGCCTCTTAAATTTCCTCTGTGTTACGATCATAGTATAAATACACCAGACGTGTTCTTCCCGTGACAGATAGGTAATATTGCCAAGACTACGTCACGAATATGGTTGTCAAATTCCATATAAAATACAGATAATGACGTAGGCATGTTCAACCGATCACATCTGTCAGTAAAGTACATATAATTAAATGACCAAAACCACAGCAAACTCCAACATTAATTTGAATTAAGTAGGTCCCGTAGAAATTTATACTAGTTACAAATTATAACTTTGAATATATCTTGTTATACTGTTGTATAAAGTTATATAACAAGTGCATGATAAATAATGCTAATGCAGAAATTCGCTGTTGCAAACTATCTACGTTTTATCGCATGAACCTAAAATCGAAGTCTCGCAGCTTTGTTCCAGGGATCTACGAAAAAATAACGCAGAATACTTTTTATTTTTGACGTGATAGCGTCTTATAAATTGATGAACGTCGCCTGCATGCACAAAAAAGTATGACTCATTGTCACATTCCGCCTGAGCCGATTGTGTAAGCGAGAGCGCGGAACAAGCGATAGAGAGGCCTTAAGCGTTTGTCTTGTGACACATCTATCTCTCTTCCACTCCAAAGGCCGATGTTTTCTTATGCATGACGTTATTACGTAAAATTTCTTCCGTAAACCGACTTTACAGACAACCAATTTTTTGACAGGAGCAGAAATATTTATAATCATTATGTAATAATTTTAGCTAATCACGGCCGACGTACTTTTCATTTTACGTCGGAGTGAAAAACGGAGGTGCCGCAAGAAAAAATAAATATGATAACTGGTAAGCATTTTGTTCATATAAATTAGCGTATGTCAACCAAATCACTATAACATACAATTTTAAACTTGCACGCTTACAACTATAGTGTTTTTACTTTAAGTGGTAATGCCAAATTTGCATTTGAATTGACAGAGAGAGCGAATTAAGCGAGGTCTACAAATAGAGTTGGGGTGAAAATGCATTTTTTTTATGTTTGTGTCGCGATATCGTTCGAACCGGGACCCTTAAATTGAAGAAATTTGGTAAATATATAGGAACCGTAAATATTTTTACAGTTCGTAGGACAACGTAATCGATTCACTAGTTTTTGAGATACTGATGTGAAAATAAATATTTCGTTATAACTCGCCATTCGCTGATCCGATTATGGTAAAATTACATTGGCAAAATATTGACATAGGTAATTACAATTAAAATCACATTAAGTTTGATATTTGCGATCCTATTTTAACACAAATTTCTATAATAATCCTAACACCAGAAAAGTACATGTACGTTTTACTTTACAAGACAAAAGTAAGTCCATACTTAATGTAAATTCTCTTACGAACTATAAATTCCACTACTCTACATTTTCGCACCTCCGTGTATCCTAGCACGACAAACGAACGTCTTTGAAAAACTTTTGTCAACCGGAGGCCCCGGTACACGCGGCAATCTCTTCGTTCCATCGTTAGCTAAAAACTTCCTTTGTGTTTAAGTCGGGCGAGTGTTTTTAGTACATACTGGTAGCAATGGTAGTACTTGATTATATTTTTATCTAGCTGGAAACTTCATCCGAGTGAACATTCTATAAGAGGGAAATTAATTAAGTTCCTTGTCTAAAAAGTATTACAGATTTTTTCTTTGAATTAATTACATAGTGCCCACGTACAATCAAACTGTGTAATGAACTGCCTGTCGAAGTTTTCCCAGGAGATTACAGCGTGAGGTTCTATAAAACGAGCGTAAAGAGGTTTATGCGGAGTGATTTCCGTGTTACAGGTGTTCATATGGTACAGTAATTGCTATCCATGAGGCGAGTCTTTTGACTGTAACACATTAGTGGTATAAAAAAAATCGAACACATTCTGCATAGTTCTACTCTTTACTGTACTGTCGCTCATAATACCTACGGGTGAAACCGCGTACATCAAATAGTGTTTTTAGAGTTTTAATTTATTCACAACTCTAAAAACACAATTTGATGCGAATCTAGGTTTATTCCGTATAAACTGGCGACACGGCAAACTCTTGAATTTAGTGCACAAAAGGTTCTATTTGTACCAAATAGCATTAAACTATTTGAACGTGGATATTTCTGAAATAAAAAGAAGTTTCCTTGCTGGCCGGAGTGCACTAGCTAATAACGCTAATGCGTTGCTTTAAAATTCACTTTAATACACTATAACATTATTATATTTCTTCCAGACGATATTATTATAATCCTCTATACTCCTACTACCTACTTAGAAAGCACTAAGTGCCTTATTACTGTTTCGGAAATGAGGAAGTAAGTACGTTTTTCCTCTCATCCAAATGTGGGAGAAAAAAATGTATGAAAATTCAATGTTAGCTGCCTTAGGGGGAAAAGTAGATGTCAGACAATAAAAAAACCGTTTCATAGCGTATCACAAAACGGATTTTTTGACTGCATACTTTATACATACATACATTTTTGACATTTGCTCATTAAAGTTTAACTATATACAAACAATAAAAATACTATAATTATTGTTATGAAATGCACATAAATTCAATATCTAACATAATCATAATCCTTTGGTATGGAGCAGGATTATTGTAGGCAAAGCAACGGAAAACTCCAAAATTGGAATTCCCAAGTTATAAAAAAAAATTGCATAAATCCTAATATCGATCAAATCTATGGTATGGTATGGCTTTACATAAGGCACCTGCCCCCTTACCACCAACTCTTATTGCGATTCAATAACGGGGGCAGGTGGTATAGACTTTGTTTCTTTAACTTTTCAAAATCGGATTCCAAATGTGTTGCTAAATAAAGAAATAAATTAGAGTTGATTTGTACATAAGAGGTATTTTAATTAATTAATTTCTAATGTATGTACACCATTAATGTGATTGCATTTGCCTGCCAATTATAAGAGACGTCAATTTAAATTCGATGTCTTCCTTTACTGAATACATTTTCCGGTATCGTTTCAGTCAGAGGTCCCCAAACTTTTGTAAAACCTTTGCTTATATTCTTATTTCAGTAGGTCCTATGCTCTTTACCTATATGAATAACATATTCCTATATGAATAACATATTATCAGACGAGCTCGGTGGTCTAATGGTTAGCAATGGCCACTTTGACTCCGAGGTCGCGGGTTCGATTCCCGCTCAAGACAAACATTTGTGTGCATGAACATGTCTGTTAGTCTTGGTCTGGGTGTTTTCTATGTATTATAAGTATGTATTTATAAAAAAAAAATGTATTTAAGTACATTTATCAGTTGTCTAGTACTCATAACACAAGCTTTGTGCTTAATTTGGGACTAGATGGCGCTGTGTAAATTGTCCAGAAATATTTATATTTATATTTATTCCTAGGTTTGTCGGACAGACCCCCGTGTCGATATGGACCACTTTTTCGAATTCTATGGTTTACCTATCTTGCCTCTAATCGTTATAGATTTGTGATGCTACCTTATATCATGTCATATAATTTAATTTTTTGGATAATATCACTACTTGGTATAAAGTTGACTCTCACTACATTCATTTGAATATACGATTTTTTTATACTACGTCGGTTCGGCAGACAAGCATGCCGCCCACCTGATGTTCCAAGCGGTTACCGTAGCCATTAACGCTCGCTACATGAAATTACTTCCGCGCGCCGCCACCTCTAATACAGCAACTAATTCCTATCTGGTGACCTCACTCACTCGCAGGAACACAAAGGAATTTTTATTTGACTGCGGTATTCTGTGAGGTGGAGGTACTTCCCCAGTCGGGCCGTTTTTAAATACGATGTACCCTACCTCTCTTTCACCAGAGCCTCTTTCGCTAGTCGGCAGGGTGCACCACGTGCAGGTGAGATACGCTTTGGCTCTAAAGATCGTGGAGACCTACTTACACCTCAAAAGAATTAGATTTAGATCTCACGAGATAACAGAATATACCCAGATATAGCTGGAATGGTAGATATAAGTACTTTAATCGAATCGCATGTCCAAACCAAGTAAAATACGTAAGAAGCACTTTTCATTTCAACAGTGGGAGCAAATCGAAGCGTTAACACCCATTCAGTAATTACAATTTACAATTCCAAACGCAGCGGAAGCATTGAATGAGCTGCAGTGAACTACAGGTGGCACGCCGCGGGCATATGCGGAAAAATCTCGGCTATTGGATAGGAATAATCCAATTCCATCTCTAAACAACACAATCCACTACGCGTTCGATATAAATACGATCCACATAGATACGACTAGGGCGAGTAATGTAGAGCTATCGTTGCAATCCTCGCCTGTGATCGGTCGCCGCCGTATTAATCTCGGTGAATGGGGTTTGTATTTACTCCGTTGACCATGAACCGGCGTTACTTTATTCCTATATTCGGCCATTTTCACCGAAAGTGAGAGTGACCTGTTTTTCAGTTGTTTGATTTACATATGTATAATACCGGCCGGGTCAGGTCATCTCATTAGAGATGTGCAGCAACTATCGTAAAGGCTGACCATCAAATTTAATTTAAATTTTATAAAAAACTTATTTGATTTTTTAAACCTACCTGCTTCGACGTACCTACTTATATTTTTTTTTAATTTTAATGGTGGTGCCCTCGTAGTTTTTTTTTATAATTTATGTGTTGTATTAAAAGTTAAAATTAGTTGATTTTGCTATATACTTTTTTTGATAAGTACTTATTCAATTTGGAAAATAATAATATCTGTTATAATTAATTTACTTTTTTTATATTTTCCGTCTAAAGTTCCATAATCAACTATAAAATAGTTATACCGCTGTAATACATTATTAAATGCAAATCGTAAAAAAAAATTCAAAACAAATAACGCACAAATTTTTATAATTTCCAAACTTGATAGAAAATTATTTTCGTATTTGTACAAAATAAAAAATTGGTTAATAATTATATTAGTCACAAATTAGTCACCGCAAACATTAGATACATGATATGAAAGGAATGAAAGAACAAAAAGAAAAGGTAAAAGAATAAGAAAGTAAAGGCTGCTACTCACGGGTGTAGTAGTCGAGCGCCCTCTGCCGCGACCTCGGCGAGACTCGCTCTTCACTGTCTGCAGTGTCCCGTCCGGCGCCAAAATAAGCTATAACAACACAGACACACCACAGACTTAACATAAAGCAAAATAAAGTAAAACAAAGGAGAATTAACACAAAAGGGAGAAAATGAATAGACAGGCATGCAATGGAGTCAAGGTTAGATGGCGACAGATTAGTGGTTTAGTAAACAAAAATGAATGAATATAACATGAAATAAGTTTTGTACAGTTGAGGTCAAAATGCAATAAATTTTATTTATTTTTTAATAACATTTAAAGTTTAATAACAGAAAATGCGCCCTCTATATTTATCATGACAAACTAGGAACCCATCATGTACGTTTTGCTCTCGGTTTCGTTTTAGATCCGCTATTCGACGTTAGATGGCATTACTCTGCTGTTTTACACCATAGCCCATCGAAGTTTGTATAGATGGCGCTCTAGTCAAAGTTTTTGTCTATAATTATAAGTTATCATAACAATTTGAATAAAAACATATACCTACAGATTATTTATTTATCATTTGCCTAACCTACCTATACTTTGTTAATATAATTTTTGGTACCCTTGTACTTTTTGTGGAAACATGTACGTATCACTTAGTTAGGGTAAAGGAACTTTACCATGTTTTTATAAATTCCGAAAAATACGATGTTGTGACAGATAATGTACACTTTGTAAAGTTGGGTATTTGTTCGTAAATAATAACTGTGTAAAACATATTGCAGAGTACGGTTAGTTTCATTAGGCCTATAATTTTATTGAAGAAAAAATCATAAGATGTAACTGGTATGAAATGACAATTAAGTAGTCAAATGTCAACGTACTGACATCTGTCATAGCTGGTGCTAGAACATAACGAGCTTCTAGTCGCACTAATTAAATTGGAGAGCCGTGTACTAAATGAACGGAATAAATAAATATAGTTTCTGTTACGCGCACATGGCACGCTCACACCTGGCGTTTAGTTCGTTACTCCTGTTTTTGTGTTAGAATGCGCACGACATTTGTTCTGTTGCCGTCTCCTTTTATCATCGGCTATCTTGCTCTACCGTCGTCTATTCTTATTCAAATCGCAGGTTTTGTAATTATCTTTAAAAACAGGTCGGACAGAATAATTTTTGGTTTTCGCTGTGAGATTTTTAATAAGATGAATAAACATGCGTACATACGACGGTTAGATTATGCCAGCTGTGTAATGTATACATTAAATTATTATTAACTTAGACAGTTGATATTAAATCATTGTCGAAGGAAAAAGTCATCTGTTTGTTCATTTTCGGTAATTTATTATCAATTGAAGTATACATTTATATATATAATTGCTTTCTCAACTGGCTTGGTCATGTCGAAAGGATGGGAAGTAATTGGAGCGTCAGGACCTGTAGGACGACATCCTATTGGTCGACCAAAATATAGCTGGAGCGACAGAATGGAGGCTGATCTGTACGAGCTTGATGTCAACAACTGGCAAGAGCTTCCGCAAGACAGGGACAAGTGGAGGGTCCTTATTTCGGAGGCCAAGCCTCTCTTTGAGTTGTTGCGCCAAAGGAGTTGAGTGAGTATATTCATTTTCTGTAAAAGTATAAACATGGCAGCAACAAAAATAGTATTTATAAATTTCAGATTGCGAATTCACATAAAAGAGATGAGACTCTGTATAATAAAAGGTATTCATTTTTGTACTAGAGATAAGCATCAACGATATACATTGCTACTTAAATAATTATTATACAATTGATGTGTCAACTAAATATCTAATATATGTAGATACGATGTTTAAAGTCTCTTTATATCACGTTGGTTAGCAGCCAGCCATATGCCCCGATGATGTGAAGCGGATACCTTAGCCATATTAACGCTCCCAACATGAAATATCACTCGTGCACCGCCACCGGCTGCAACTGCTTCCTTTCTAGCAACCTCATTCACTCAGGTGTTCCTGATTGTTGATGTGTAGTGTTCAACAACCCTCAAGGCAATTGTTATTTGGCTGCGGTATTCTGTGAGGTGGAGGTACTTTCCCAGTCAGGCTGCTTACAAATACACTGTACCTTACCACTCTGTCGCTAGTCGGCAGGGTGACACTTGCAGGTAAGGTTGGCTTTAGCTCTGAAGATCGTGGTGAGCCACATACACCCCAAATCAATCTATGGATGAGTCTTAGGGGAAAAACCAGAAAGCATTAATAGCTGCGATGTACCCATACATTCATACACGAGGATTTTCTTTGTATGGTATTCATTTATAACCTAAAACCTAACCTAACCACATTAAATGTACCTATGTAAACTGAATGGTATTACTGCTGTAGCCCTATATATAGACCTATATAATAATATTTATAGTAAATGAACAAATATTTTAGGAAAGCTATAATTCACTTAAAAATATGAAGACAAGAAATTATGCTTTGCTATAAATCGAGTAACCATGAAATAAAATATTACATAGAACTTTACTCAAGGACGAGAATATTTTAGTTAGGGAGACGGCTTATTTATTACTTTGCTTTCAACAAAAAATACAAAGAATTTTATTAAGAGTATTTTTTATTTACTTTAATATTTAACTTGAATTAATATTTCTGTGTGTATTTATGATTGATCAATCACGCGCAAGCGTAAACGGTTGAACAGAATTGGGAGATATTAGGCGCACAGAATATGTTTTAGATTTATACAGTAGATATAATATTTTTTATCCGGATAGTGCAATTACCTAGGACAGTCTACGTGTAGAAATAGTAGTATTTATACATAAATGAATATAAGAGGGGGTAGACGAGTTATCACCACCTCTCATAGAAGTCAGCAGCAGTAATAGCTCGCCGATCCGTGGCTAGCCTTCTCAGGGAAATATATACTCTGTTCTTGAAAGCTCCTTGTCGTATATGTATACCATTGAGGGAAGTTGATTCCACAACTTTACTTACAGTATTAAACGTGTGACAATTTCAGTTTGTAGAATATTTCGCGTCATTTCTCTCACTAGCATAGTATCTACTATTACCAGTAGCTTTCGTCCACGACTTCGTATGCGTATTTCGTAATTGTAGTGCAATTTTAGACGTGTATCGTTGAAAAACGTGTAACCTTGAAATCTCAAATAAAAACACAAATTTAAATTTCTCTTCACTTTTTAAAGTGATAATTCCGTTTCGTATAGCCTTTATTTATTACCCAAGTTATGTGTATCACGTGCAAATGAATAAATCGGTTTTACTCAAGCGTGGGTGCGTACGTACGCCGCGGGCTGCGACCGTGCGTCGTCGCAGATGCGTGGGCCGCGAGACGTTGGGGCAGGTCGGGAGAGTCACGCGATTACCTCTCATTGAAGACCTGCCTTCTCTCTATTTTATATACAATTTTACTATAAAAATAAACATCCAAACAACATTACATTTCATTTATACGACTTAGCTAGAGATACAAGGCTCAGTCTTGCGCAATAGCAAAGTCTGTTGATATAAGTACCTCATTACCCAGTTTTTTGTTGAAGAAATCGTAATATTAGTTACCAGTTTTCAGAGGTAAAAATTCAAAATACATGTATAACGCATCAAAAAAAATTGCACAGATATTTTTGCTAAAATTGAACCACATTATAAAGCATATTTATATATTATACAGCATATTTTTACTATGTAGACCTACCATTAAATAATATTACGAAGTTTGAATCCTTTGAAGTGGCGCTGGCATGATGGATGTAAATGGCAGTTATTTAAAATCGGTTAAAGGCAGGTGCGGCGTATCGCCGAAGATAATAAAGGCACAGATAATCTCGAACGTTAATCTGTACAGTAAAAATAACGAGGTTAATTGGAATATATTTTGTTTCTTGTGCGGTCTGTTTTTGCGGACCGTTAATAAATTAGAATGCGCTCGTGTATTAGTGCCGCTATCCGACGACAGATGGCGTACGAAGTAATTTGCGGAAATGCACTGCGCCCGCATAAATGCGAAATACCCGGTATAATTTTACAACACAAAATTTATTCATCTGCTTCGAATTTTCATGTATGTAATTGTTACTTTATTACTGAGTTTAAAATATAAATTATAGAAAGTAAAGACAGTTTAAATTTACTTTATACACACCCATAAAAACTGCCACTGCCTAAGATTAAATAAATAAATATAAATAATATTTCTGGACAATTTACACAGCGCCATCCGTACTGTGGGTACTACACAACTGATAAATTCTATTTATTTATAAGATTTATTTATAGGTAAACTCTCTCGTGAAACACGTTGGGCTCTGTACCGTTATTATTCGCTTATTAAATGTAAGTTTCACTTACATTTATAGCGATTGTAATAATAACTTCATGAGCTTCATGAGCTCTCGACTTTACCTACAATTCATACTTTTCTCATATCAACTTGCCCCCTCCTAGGTCATCGGCTGGCGACGATAGTACCATTAGTTAGTACATAGCTTTATTAGTCAATTCCATACAAAATTAAGTAGAACTTTGTCGACTGTATTTTGTTGTCGAAAAATTGGCGCTAAGTACGCTGGACTATTGTATTTTGGAAATGTTTCCTTAAAATTGAATTTGTTGTCGATCATGCAGTTATCACGATGGCACTCATAAACACCAAAATTTGTATGTTTGTTACTCAATCGGATTTGGATGAAATTTGTTAGACTGATTATAACTAGTTTATAACCTAGATCAACACTTAAAATACTTTTTATCCCAATAATGTGCCATATTAGGCGAAGCAGCGAGCATAGTCTAGTTTGTAATAAATTTATCATGAACGGTTTTCAAAAGAGGTAGAGACTTTTAACTTCTTTTTATGTGCATACATATATTTTTAATATATAATTCTAGACACAGTAGTATTTTATCAAGCAATATACGCTGTTTTTTGACGAAAATATATTTCTTATAGTATAGAAACTAATAGTACTATAATATATAGTAACGTTAATACGGTTATACGCTTCACATCAGGCAGGCCGTATGCTTGTCTGTCACCCGAAGTAGTATAAAAAAAAATCTTCTATCCAAGCATGTGATATTACAAACACGAAAGTTAGTGTGTGGATGGAAGTGAGAATGTTTGTTACATTTTCATCCGTAAACGGTCAAACAAATTTGGATGAAATTTGGCACACATATAACAAAATAATTATAAAATATAATGATAAAATACTATAAATAATGATATGCAGTATATGTTCTGGATTAATATCTAGAATTGTTACATCTCGGTTAGAGATGTTACGATCTGGAATTTTGTCAAACCGAGTTGAATCGGTTAGACAATTCATGCAAGTCGATTCCAAACCGAATCGACGAAATCGCGATATTTAATCGGTTTGAACCGATTTGAATCGGTTTGTTAGCGATGATCGGTTTAAAAAGTCGAGTCGTTACTCGACTTTTTAAACCGATTAAAAAGTCGAGTCGTTACTCGACTTTTTAAACCGATTAAAAAGTCGAGTCGTTGTTCGACTATAAACCGATTAAAAAGTCGAGTCGTTGTTCGACTTTTTAAACCGATTAAAAAGTCGAGTCGTTGTTCGACTTTGTAAACCGATTAAAAAGTCGAGTCGTTGTTCGACTTTTTAAACCGATTAAAAAGTCGAGTCGTTACTCGACTTTTTAAACCGATTTGAACATAAACCGAGTTACGTCGATTAGCGCGTCAGCGCGTCTACTCTACTAAACCGATTTGGCTGAGTCGAACTTACTTACGCATTTCGCTCGCGTCGCTCTGCGCGCATGCGCGCGCCTGTCGGTACGAGTTTATACCGTCCCGCATGCTGAACAATCAGAAAAGCCGGTGCCCGACTGGAGTAGCGGTTACGGTTATTTCTCGTCGTCACTCGTCCGTCCGTAAGTCCGACTGAATCGAAGTGAAGTAGCCGCTTCACATCAGCCGGGCCGTATAATTGTCTGCCATCAGACGTATTATAAAAAAATATAAGACAAGCATGGTAATAAATAATTAATCTATATACGTAATTGTTTTTCTGGACCGCGTGCGTAGGTAGGTTAGGTAGGAGGTAGGTACATAACTAAACTAAACTACCAATCATTGGTTCAATTCAACCCCATTTTGGGGTGTAAGTGGTTCATCAACGTCTTTGAACCAAAGCCAACTTCACCTGCACGCGGTGCACCCTGCTGACTGACAAACGAAGCTCTGGCGAAAAGAGAGGTAGGGAGCGTAATTGTAAGCTGCCCGACTGGTGTATGTACCTCCACCTCACAGAATACCGCATCCAAATAACAATTCCATTGAGGGTTGTTGTGTTCCTGCGAGTGAGTGAGGTCACCAGAAAGGGAGGAGATGCTGCGTTGGCAGCGACGGTGGCGGCGCTAAAATATGACTTTCTCAGAAGTGACCGCTTTGAATGAATGGATGGATGGACGGACGGACGGCAAACAAGCAAACGAGCAAACGGGTAAACGGCCAAACGGCCAAACGGTCAAACGGCCAAGCGGGCAAACGGCCAACCGGCCAAACGGTCAAACGGCCAAACGGGCAAACGGCCAAACGAGCAAACAAGCAAACAGCCAAACGAGCAAACGGCCAAACGGCTAACGAGCAAACGGCCAAACGGCCAAACGAGCAAACAGCCAAACGGGCAAACGGCCAAACGAGCAAACGGCCAAACGAGCAAACGGCCAAACGGGCAAACAGCCAAACGACCAAATGGACAAACGAGCAAACGGCCAAACAAGCAAATGGTCAAACGGCCAAACGAGTAAACGGCCAAACGAGCAAACGGCCAAACGAGTAAACGGCCAAACGAGCAAACGGGCAAACAGCCAAACGGGCAAACGGCCAAACATGCAAACGGTCAAACGAGCATGAATGCGCGCAGAGCGACGCGAGCGAGATGCGTAAGTAAGTTCGACTCAGCCAAATCGGTTTAGTAGACGCAAGACGTGCTGACGCGCTAATCGACGCAACTCGGTCAATCAGTTTGAATCAGTTTAAAAAGACGAGTCGTTACATCGCTTTCAACTCGGCCAAATCGGTTTAGTAGACGCGCTAATCGACGCAACTCGGTTTATGCTCAAATCGGTTTGAATCGGTTTAAAAAGTCGAGTCGGCCAAATCGGTTTAGTATACGCGCTAATCGACGCAACTCGGTTTGAATCGGTTTAAAAAGTCGAGTCGTTACATCGCTTTCGACTCGGCCAAATCGGTTTAGTAGACGCGCTAATCGACGCAACTCGGTTTGAATCGGTTTAAAAAGTCGAGTCGTTACATCGCTTTCGACTCGGCCAAATCGGTTTAGTAGACGCGCTAATCGACGCAACTCGGTTTATGCTCAAATCGGTTTGAATCGGTTTAAAAAGTCGAGTCGTTACATCGCTAATCTCGGTAGTATGTAAATACGAGCCAAAGCACGGCAGAACCTAATATTTAATAAATAATTTTATTAATCTATCTCACAGACAAATTCGTAAGAACAATCAAATAGGTACACTTGTGATTTACAGATTCGAGTGTGTAAGAGATATTGGTGCCTGAGCTATATGACTATATGATGAGCTATAATCCTAACAATATAGATCTGTGCATCAACTCTATGTAAACGATCAAATCGTCGCCCGAATTTATTTAGAGACTCGCCGTTATACGTTCGTAAGGAAGCTTTACAATGCGCTACGTAAGGCACATTAAAGTGCTGAGAATCGTGTACGGAAATGTAAAGCTTTTGAACGTATCAAAAGCTTACTGAAGGCCAATTCTCATAATTATTTTATGATCGCGGAATGAAAGTTGACCGAATCGAGATTGAATTGTGAATTGACTGAAAATTATATACTTGATTTAATCAATTAATTATTGTTATCAATTCTTATTGTTGACATAATAACATTCTTAGTTTGTTTAATTTTCGGTGATATTTTGTTAATAATTCCGCTTAAATTAGACTTTGCAGTTTTATATTGTGACACGAGAATACCAAACTTCACATTTGTGAGATCGAGACTGAATTTTGACTACATTGTAATTACGAGAATTGCCCTTCTGTTTGACATGCATGTTAAATAAAGTTTAGTGATCTATTTAAACTTACTATAGCGGTAAAATGCATAATAAAATATGTAACACACAGTAAAATTTTGTCAAATAGTTTTATTATCAAGCGATTATTATGAATTTCATGAACAACATTTTTGCAAACTAGTTATTAACTATGTTTGTTTGTTTGTAAAGACTTTATTGTACTATTAAAGTAATACACACAGTGTTAATAGCAATTTTTTTGTATAATGGCGGATCCCATGAGGGATCTGTTCCAGTCTCATTGCTGTGATCTGAGGTTCCAGTCAACCATAGAATACCCATAGGAAACCGAAAGTTTAGCTAAGCAGATGAAAAAAGAAGCACAATGGCTAGATGAATACATACATATAGTACATATATACACAGATACATACGTATATACTATATGCCTATATCATCATCAGGTCATTTTAGTCTCCACTACAGGAGCACGACCCTCTCTCTTCCGTCCCTGACAGAAGAAGGATTTTACATTTTTAATGGTTCAGCATAGTTTACGTTCATAATACGCGTTGACACCTCGCACCCTAGCCTGACACTGAGTTAATGTTATAAACAAACGAACGACCACGTAGTTCCATAATTGACATTGTGAATTTTAAGCCTTATAATAAAAAGCCTTCGGTCCAGTGTTCCGTAGGAATTTCAAATATCCTCTCTAAGGCTGCTTATATAATGATGTAGTAGTGAACGACGGGATATTTGTATGGAGTGGTCAGGGTGTGACTGTACTTAATGCCATACAAATATCGCGTAGAACTTAAAAACGGATATGAACAAAAAGCTTAAAAAGCTATGTTTAGTGACAGTGTACATTAGGTACCTAATTTATTTTACACATTATTTAAATTAATTTAAATAATGTGTTTATATCAGCGACTAAAATTCAACGAATAATATTTTCATATTTTTCTTTCGAGGTTTACTTGAATAAAGTAACTGTCGTTGGATTTTGTACAATATATAAATAAAATAATAATGTAGAGAAGTTTGTTTTTTGTCTATTTCATGTTAGTACAGTAGAACAGCCCCGTACCTACATGTTGATTAAATGTATTCACGTGAAAAAATTGTCGTCTGCTCGTGTAATTTATAGCTAAAGTTTATCTGACTCTGTCGGCGTAGTTCGTAGGTATGTCTGTTAATAAAGTTATCTATCTGTACCGTAAAGCCCAGTCATGTTAATCGTTATACGAAACATTAGGAAAAAAATTGCTTATTTTCAGAAGGCAAAGCCGACATGGGGCCCTATCGGCTAAGCTGACGCCGATTTCCATCCATTTTATTGATAGCGAAAATCTAACTTCAACTTAGATTTATGGTAGTTGTGTTTAGCTTAGCTGATAGTAACCCTGGAGCTTTATAGAGTAAGCTAAAGATATTTGACAATAATCAAAACGTAATACCTATTTTTCGAATCAAAATATTCAATGGTAACCGGCTTCAGCTTCTGTGCTAAGGCTCCTGGACCAGAACCACTGCATCAAGAACTAAATTGAGAGCCATGAAAGAGGCATAAGTTCAGCAGTGGAAGCAATTATACTGAGAAGAAGATGATATGTAATTCATAGGTGCATTACCAGACTACCCACATTATCTTTAATTTTGAATAAAACACGCATTTATTATGATACTAAAATTATCTTAAATTATTTTTTGAAAACTGATTAGAGTTACTAAAAAAAAAGTAAAGTAATTTTAAATATATACTTTATTCAATGTTAAATGTAAGGTAGATGGTAACTGTTCTTACAACCCTTGACAGTGTACATATAAAACCAACGAAAAAAAGTAATATCTTTTTTCAGTCAACTCTAATTTGCAGTTGAGCAGCATGGTGGAATGTCCCTACGATTGATGGCGGACTGCATTCCACCAGTTGGATTAATATGATTGATGTTGATACAACGAACAAATATAAACAAACTTCGCTTTAAAATTAAATTAATTAAAGGAATTATTTGGCTTGCCAGCAATGTTTACACTTAACCTAATACATGTTCTTTTTTTTTTTTTACAATAAATGTAACAATTACTAGGCTAGCGCCACTTGCATTTGCTATAATTATGAGACAATGCTGAAGTTGTCTAAAACACAAAATTTTAATAAGAAAGATTAGTTTAATCCATAAATACAATTCATAAATAAGTTCACTACATTACCCAAACTGTGAAAAATTATCAAGCACAGATCTATAAAATTTTCATCATTCAAGCACCATATGACAAGAAGATAGAGAAGTAGTCTCTAAGCTTGAACACACCAAAATATATGTTCAATTTTTATTTTAACCAAACTTTACTTTCGATCCAGTGTTCCGTAGGAATTTTTAAATATCCTCTCTAAGGATGGTTACTTAATGATTCCTGCTTACAGGCAGCCGTTACGTGTGACTTCAAAATAAACCGTACCACAGCATAAGTAATAGTACAATGTTCAGTTTACTTTTGTTAAATCAAGGAAAAACTTGAAAAATCGTTAAATAACCTCATGTGGAGATAGCTGAATCAAAACCTCATTAACCCCAAATTGGTATCGATCTGCAAATCACCCCAAGGTTACAGGTGTTATTCAGTTAGGTGTACCCCAAAGGGGATGCGAGGGGATACCGCGAGGGTGTCTGATAGGGCGCAAATTGGCCAGAAAACTCTTGTTACACAACGATTTGATCAAATATTCTTGATCTTGTGAGTTTGGAGTAAATATCAATAAACTGAATGTGGAACTGTCGGGTTTTGTTTTTTAATTTAGGATTTAAAAAGAACGTTAGCAGGTTTATGAACCACACTAGCGCTTTAGGCTGTCATCTAACGACAACATTCGGGGCCGACGGTATAGCGTGCCCTCTGAAGCACGGGGGAACTCGAGATCCATGGACAGGCTTAACTTGCATGTTCGATTAAACTGACACGCGCAACGAGCTCCTAGAAGATATAAATGAAGTGCAGTGTTTCATTGTGGTCATTGTAGAGCATTTTATATTGTGTTTAATATTTTAAATCTTCATAACTATATATGACCCACATTCACCTTACGATACAGTCATAGTAAGTAAATATACTCGAATGTTGAAACGTCGTTTTGACTAATCAATTAGCTATAGAAGAATATGGATAATAGTGTACCATCTACCTGACCTACTAAAAAGGACAAGATCATAAAATTTATGAATAAGAAATACCACAAAAACATAGATAAACTAAAGCTCGTCGGTGATACTGTAGTCGGAGATTCAATAAAATCCAAATTGACTCGTCGACCAGTTAAGTGTCCCGTCAGCCGATTGGCTATTGTTTAATGCCGACTGCCGAGGACGCGGCCGGGTTTTTTATCCTGTCGCGGCGGAAACTCAATTCAGTGCAATCACGGTACAGGCGGCACGCACACTGGTTGGTCGCTGATAGTAGCGCCGCGACGCGCTGCGGCGAGTAGCTGAACTATCTGTGATTTAATTTTACCGTATTATTTATACTTTTTAATTTTTGCAACTTAAAGACGGGTTTGGTTCTAATTATTGCCTTGCTGTATTTTAAACAAGGTGTCAAGAAAGTACGTGCTATTTTTTAGATATTTTGGGTGAGCGATGAGTCATAGTTTTCTTCAGGACATAATATATATTATACTATAAGTATTGATTCTCACGGAATTATCTGTACGCGAATTGTATAATTCTGAAAGTAGAAAATAGAGAACATTAAACACAGGGTACCCTATAGACGGCCCTGCCCTGAGCGACATGCTTACATTGAGTCCCTACAACTTTCTTGGGGTCGTCGGTCAATCTAGTTTGGTCAAAATAATCGACACAGAAGCAATAAAATATGCCTGTATCTCTATGGGTGATTTTCTGAGGCTACTAGTCTAGGAACAAATGAAGCAGCAGTGGGACAACCACGGCCGACCCAGTGCCACTTTACTTTGATCTTATAAGCTTTAACGGATCCTTTAGTTCTACTGCGGATATTCCTTCGGAACTTCATGTAAGGAAGTATACACATTGAAATATGATATAACCCAAATAATCGAGTGTCAGTGAATCTGTGCAGCTAACATGCCGCTAATTCAGCAATTGAACCGCCATCCGCCGCGCAAAGTGGCGGATACGAGGCCGCACAACTAGCTGTGACGCACGCGTGGCGCAATCAAGAAAAACAACAGAGACGACACTTAACATGTTATGGTCTACGAAACCTTTCCCTATTCCCACTATAGATGGGTCTTTCGTACTTTTCGCCAGGTTGATCTGGCCAGGGGTCCTACCGCCGAAGCTGAAGCCGATTACCACCGAATAATTTGATTTGAAAAATAAGTCTTATGTTTTAGGTATTGACATCAATCTTCAGCTTAACCGGTAGAGCTCCAGGGTCTAAGCTAAGCTAAACACAAGTACCATAAATCTAAGCTGAAGTTTGATTTTCGCAATCAAAAAAGATATTTATTAGGGTTGTAGTATCAACGGAACTTACAATCCAGTAGGGATCCCTGGATTGTAAGTTCTGTTGATATAGCTGTGCCTTGTCCATAATTCGGTACATACTCATCCAGCACATGACTAACGGATGCCCTCTTTCACGTTTTTTTATCAGGCAAGGCCAATGATTTATGAACGACATTGTCATCACCTCTCTGCATCACGGGTCCACAGCACTTCAGCGTAAGGTCAATAATCAGTGGCAATTTTTTTTTTATACTACGTCGGGTGGTAGTCAAGCATACGGCCCGCCTGATGTGAAGCGGTTACCGTAGCCATATTAACGCTCGCAACATAAAATATCACTCGCGCGCCGCTACCCCCGCTGCCAATGCAGCATCTCCATCCTTTCTGGTGACCTCACTCACTCGCAGGGACACAACAACCCTCAAAGGAATTGTTATTTGGCTGCGGTATTCTGTGAGGTGGAGGTACTTCCCCAGCCGGGAAGCTTACAATTACGCTCCCTACCTCTCTTTTCGCCAGAGCTTCGTTTGTCAGTGAGCAGGGTGCACCGCGTGCAGGTGAAGTTGGCTTTGGTTCACTGATGTTGATGTACACTTACATCCCAAAACTTTTCTAGTTCCTGTACCATGGCTTTGGTATTTCTAAAACAGTTTGTTTAGATACATCTAATTACAGGTTCATAACACGTCTCTATTTATCGAAACATAAAAAATGAAAACTAAATAATCTACGAATTTGTTATATTTTATGACAATCGTGGAAGATTCACAAGTTCATCTATCCTAGATACTGCTGGGCTGCGTTAGGAAAGAAGAAAGACTGGGCTACAATACAGTCAAAGTAATGATTTAAAATAAACAGTATTTTATTTTCTTACCAAAAAACGTTTTCATGTTAAGTTAAACTGTGATAAAGTCTGACTGTTATATGTGTTGCGGTCCATGAAGTACTTAGATAATGAGCATTACGATGTTCCTACAGAATTTTCCATTCGGCAGTTTCCGAATTATTAAGGTACTATGTACTGTATCAAGCCACGCAAGCTTGCTTGCCTCCTCGTTGTATGAAAAAATGATCTACGAACGAATAATTCAGTTATAGAGTGTAGTAATCGGATGATTTAAATTTGGAATTCTCACGAAAACCCGCGTTGATTGGTGGGTGAGTCAGTACATTGTCCCAACTCAGTTTGACGGCTGACTCATTTCGTATCCGCACATACATAGTATTTACCGCGGTTCGCTTCGAAGAGGAACAATAAAATTATCGTCATTGTGACACACACGATGTTTAAATTTGTTCTTATCTTTTTATTGTGTTATACTTGACCGACACGAATGTGGAGACTTTGAAGGCGAATATTCCAAAAACGGGAAATTGTAATATTGTACATTGGTTTGAAGAATATGCCGTTCAATTTTGTTGCAACCGACTGCGCAGCTTGGTTAATTAATTGTGTGCTTAGCAAGAGGACGGCGGGCGATCCCTTCCTTCGACGCGGTCACTTTACCGTAGGCTAGGAGGACGCGTTCTCCAAGCTTCAGGTAGTGAGCGTGCCTTACAGCTCACGTTCCTGGCCTGGACATCAGGTAGTCAGCTATCAGGCGCCCAAATGTGGATACACTAAGCGTACAGAGTGTGTCGAGAAGTGAGCGATCGACTTTTATCTTTAGGGAAGCGCGCCTTACAGCTCTGGTATCCATCATGGAGATTGGGAAGTAGTGGTAGGGCTACCCGAGCATCGGCTCCTGTCGCCTGGTTGGTTTACTGGGCGAGAGAAAGATTTGCAATCCTGTGATGTAACCGTAAGGTTGGTGCACAGAGAAGCATCAGCTGCAGGCGCAAGGTCGTTGTTGCAAATCTAGCACCACTCGAGTGAAAAATTAATTCTTATTCGCAAAACATTAAGATGAGAAGAGCAGAGTATATAGAAGAGATCCTCTATCAACGACGTGACGATAAAGCCACTATTGTGGAAATATGTAAATAACTAATCTCCTCTTGTGCTTGACCACAGACTACCGTTAAAGGTAGTCTGTGTGCTTGACTTATATGACTTTAAGGTAGTTACCACCAATCTAAATTTCAGGTAGGTACATATCTACGATAATGATCCTCATAGTGGTTTTTTTTTTATTTTCCTGGACAGACATTTTTGCCTAAAAGGAAACTCCAACATCTAGCTTTATTTTTCAACTTTTTCTGGAAAGCCAATAAATACATTTTCTTATTTTTATTTAATGGTCTTTTATTACATATTCAAATGATAACGACTATGAGCGATATCTGCTTAGTCTAAACTGTGAACGACCAGCTAGTAATAATTCTTTAGGATCTAATGCCATGTTCCTAGTAGTCTGTGAATAAGATGTCTGCGACTAACTGATTGACATATAGAAAGGCAAACAGACAGGTGGATAAAATAAGCGTATATTTTACTACGGAATCCTAAAAACGGATGGAGCTGGAACAATGAGCTGTACAAAACTTGTGATTTACAGTAATTTGAGCCACAAATCTGCGAGTTCCCGAGCTCTCCATTGTTTGTGAATATACAACTCTATATTTATTTATAACGAGAGCCGCCCAAACTTCTTCAACGGGTATATTCTGGGAGAGCTTTTAAAACTTTTTTTTAAATATAAAATTTTTCGCCAACAAGCGAACAAGCATTCGGTAAATGTGGTATGAAGCGGTTATCATAACCAATAGAGACTTACTGTATAACATTTATCCTTTGCCACGCCTGCTGATAATGTAACATCTCCTCGTAACCTTTGTCGAGGCTTTTTTAGTTTAATAAAGCTCAGCATAGTGGCTCCGCTTCGCCTGATTATTCAATTATTTTTCATTGCTATGCTGACGACAATACGGTTCATGGACGATATTTCGGTCCACCTTATGCTGGTAGGACATCGGTAAGAAACGGGAGACTCTTGTCGGTGAACTGGATCGGGTGTTGGATCTCATTAGTAAATGGGGTTCCAGCAATCTGGTCGAGTTCAATGCTAAAAAAACGTGCTAAAAAAAGTGTGTGCGTTTACCACAAAAACATCTCCATTCCTTCCTACCCCCAGCCTTCAGAGCACTTCGCTCAATTTGTGAGAGAGCTTAAACATGCTATAATATATATATAGGCATGGATATTCGCTGCAACCTTAACCAAAGGGAATATATTGAGAGCCTCATCTATTCGCGCCGGACCAGCTTTGTCTTTTGTATAAGACTCAAGTACGAGCCTGCGTGGAGTACTGCTCACATCTCTGGGCCATCCCAGAGAACCATTAGAGGAACCATTTCCGCCCGGTATCTCCTCGAGGCTCTCGACAGGTTGCAGCGACGAGCAGTCCGCATTATTGGTGACGAAGAGGTCACCAAGAATCTTGAACCTCTTTAGCTCCGGAGAGATAATGGCTCACTAAGCGTATTTTACCGCTTATACTACGGAGAGTGCTCTGAAGAACTGTTTTCCCTTATCCTTTCCTCCCCTTTCTGTCACCGAACCACACATACAGGCTTGCGGTACCAGAAATTCACCGTTGGTATCATTCCGTCGCGTACTAAAAAGTTTGGCAAATCCTATCTACGTCGCACTATTAAAAAATGGAACGCGTTGCCGGAATATGTATTTCCTCAATTATACAATATGAGATCCTTCAAGCGAAGCGTGAAGAAGCATCTTGTAGGCCAGCATGGCAGCGTCAACTGACAAGACATCAAGGTCTCTTCTCCGTTGCCGTTGCGATTGGCTTTTTTCGCTCACCATCAGGCGAAGTGGAGCCAATATATATAATATTTAAAAAAAAACTTACAGGAAAACAATAACACACTAAGGCACGTACATTTGCCTATTCGGACTGTTCCGAGTTTGATACCGCTGTTGCTTTACGACTATCTTTTTGATAGAACCTCAGAGCAGTGTAGGTAAAGGACTAATTTTGTTTGATGCTGTCTCTGAAAGATTTGACATAATTAATTTATTGAATTTAAACTAACAAAATTTGACATTCCGAACCTATGCAAAAACAAATCAGATATAACTCCCTTCGAACCCAAAACGATTTACACTCTGACAAACAGTTATTCCGGACATCTTCAAGTACATAACACGGGGGATATAAAAAGGTCGTACGAGGAAAACGGCCGGGAGGACCGAATAAAGCGGTCACAAGTACCCGGGCGTACCCGGGCGGGCCCGTGCCCGTCCGTGACCGGGGTCAGAGGCCTTGAACTTTGCGTAGTATTGAGGATACCCACAGAATTGTACGCATTCGTGAAATGAATATATGAAATGTAGAACTCGCCGAAAAAAGTTTTTATCCGCTAGAAGAGGGTGTAAATATCCAAGTCGAAGTCAATTCCAATATTTTTATTCTACAAAGGTATTGTTTGGAAATTTCTTGCGTTGTGCCGCATCGCTGTCGAAGTGGGGAAGATATCGACCGGCTAAGACCGGCCAAGTCATGGCAGCAGTAATGACATTATTCGTCGGGCTCTTTCCACCGCCAGTGTCCCAGCAGTTTTGGAACCAAATGGATTGGTAAGCGACGATGGCAAGAGACTAGATGGTATGTCATCGCTGCCATGTAAGATAGGTAGACATTTGGTGTGGGACGCAACATGTCGGCACTCTTGCGCCTTCCCAGCTTCTTAGAAACCTCCTCTTTTAAGAATTTGGATTTGTTCTTATAAGTGGAATGAATATAATCGCTTCTATAAGCATATCAAAAACCAAAATATTTCTTTGCAGATATCTATTTTTCAGCCAAAACTGGAAAAAGATAATTTCTTGATAAATGCCGTCAATGACACAACAAAGCCCTAAGCAGTAATTAGTTGATATTTTTCATTGTACATTTCGTACCGACTATAATTTTTCCATCACAAATTACGAAATTCCGTCGCCGCGCCCCATCATGTGAATACCGTTCCTATAGCATAATATATGACCATCGATTTTATCAACCGTGTGGACGGTGATAGGTGATAAAGCGCGGGAGAACCCTTATTGTGGACCCTAAGAAATGAGAAAGAGCAATAAAAATACGTGGAAACTTTCAGATCTGGTTGACGGTTTCTTTTCGCTATAATTATATATAGATAAATAAACAACGTAAGCATTATAAATAACTATTGCCGAGTACCCAGATTTTAGAAATAATCTGGGTACCTCTCCTCTCTCACCAAAAGCAAGTCTTCAGTTGCTTTGCGCGCTCGGGTTTGGGTTTTGGTTTTAATATTATTATGCTTATGTAAATTTAATCTTTAGAATGTAATATGTTTAAACATTGTATGCTTAGAAAAATTAGGCTTAAAAAGTTATGCGTAAGCTGTTAGGCGAAAATAATGTTATGAGTAAATGTCATTAGCATAAACAAAACTATGCCATGTTTTAATGTATAATTTAACTACAAAAAACGATGCACCGGCGGCCTTCGCGGGTTTAGTACTGCGCCAGAGCTCGTCAGCGTGCAAATGTATTATGGCTCTTAACTTTTAAATTGTAATTTATAAAGAAATATATGTATAATATAAATTTGCATGCCGATTGTTGGCGCAACACGCTTGCACAATATGATTTATAAAATATCCATTTATTACCGTGTCTGCCGCAAATAAATAATTTTCATTTCATTTCATTTCATTTCAATGTCTTAAAATTTTATGCAAATGGATAGGGAAACAAATATATGTGCACTAACACACACGGACATTGTCTGTGAATAAAACCCGCTTGGGTAATTATTATAAAATAATTCTTAATAAATAGCCTTTCAATGTCAAGGATACGGTCTGTCAAGTACATCTATTATATTTTGCAAGTTGAAGCTCGTATTATTACATACTTTTTTAGTCTACATTCCTAGAGTAAGAGCGCCTTTATTGAGCATACTTTTCCTCGGTACTACGAGACGTTCTGTTGATTAAAAATGCCGCCATATTGAAAACGTCGAATGTTTGCGCAGCTTGAGATATACGTTTTTTAAGTTTTCTTCCTAAAACGTACCCAAAAAGAAAGAATATTACAGCGTGAATAATAGTTAAAAGCACTCTGTGGGAAATGAAAACTTGAATGATGAAGGACTTTGAGCATTATAGCGCAACTAGACAGATTTATAGCTCGTTCGTAGTTGTTTTTCAAAAGAAAGTGAGAACATTTAATACGGCAAACGTGAATTATTATTGTGATAACTTTTGCCAGTTTCTAAAAAAGTCTTATAAGATGTAATTTACCGCAAAATTTCACCGGATTTCTATCTAGTACAACGGTCATATATTTCTCCTCAATTCTGGTACAATAAGCAAACGCTAAGCCAAGGGACAATCGAGTATGTCGAATTCAATTTCAGCATCGGGTCGACTATTTTTATAGCTTGCCAATCTGTTTCTATTTGTTCGCAAAATACTGACTAAAATATCTTCTTTTTACTATGTACAGCTGATTTTGTGGCTTTATTTAAGAGGAAAATAGGAACTAACTTGCGCCACCATTAAATAATAAATCACAGTTCGCTAACGACTACATAAACGAACATTATTATTCTCGAAAAGATGAGTAAATTTTATATCACTTATCCAACGTTTCAAATATAATACAAGGTAAGTTCTACACATAATTGCCTTAGGTGGCTGATTTTATTAATGTATTGAAATCATATTTACTAGAATCAAAATACCAAGATCATGTATGCCCGTTTGTGTTCTGTCCAAACACAACGTGAATTAATAATTCTAATGATCTAAATATCTAGTAAAAGATTTATTTTAATAATGCAAATATTTCATGTAATATATTCGCAAAATCTCGGGTACATTTCCATAATGTATCTCAGGTGATATCTTGCACGGGAACCTTGTATTTCCGCGAAAAATTCGCGTCTCTATATCGGCTTCAGTCGACAGGAGCGACATTCCCTCTCCACTTACTGCTATTGAAGCGAACGCGACATTCACCGCGATGATTTGTCTTCGACTTTTTGCCCTATCTGTTGAAAAAATATAAAATTTTCAACCCTGACAACGTAGAAGTTCTCGAGAACCCTTCCGCTACGCAAGTTTAGAATTTGAATGCTGATGTTTTTTTCTAGAACTACTTTATGAGATTTTTCAGAATATCTAATATTTAAATATTAGAAATTCTGAAAAGTCTCATAAAGTAATTGAGGAATGGGAAAATTCCTCGAATTTTCCCATTCCTCCTTCCGGGGGTAAGGAGATTTCTATTGTAAATTAATTTACCTGATGCAATAGATATTATTTTGTGTTTTTGTTTTCTTTGGACTCTCGCCCATTTAGTTGCAGAAATGCTGTCTGTCTATCTTTTCTTCTTATGTTGTAGCCACAGAACTAATAATATTTATTATTAGTTCTGTGGTTGTAGCACATGATGGTGACCAATGAATTTTGTTACGTAGAAATATTTTATATTTAGCTATTATTTCTACTATACTAGCTTCCGTTCGCGTTACCGACGGGAAGTTTTCAGTTTAGGCAAAGTATTCTGTGTTAACATCTAGGATCTGTTTAGAAAACTTACAAAAAAAAAATATTGGACAAATACTCGTATACTACACTTTTGCTTTTAAAATATTGATTTGTGATTCAATGTTATACATTTATATAGGCAGACTACTGGATAAGATTAGGTACACCAACTAAGAAATGCCCAAAGAATTCTATTACATATATCGGGTTAAATATAATTGCACTCTATGTCCATCTTTATTAAAGAAAACACCTACAAAGACAGCCAAAGAATTAAATACAGTAATATCCATTTTGCGTTAAGTTATAATTTAACAGGACAGTTACAAACCGAATTGCAAACAAACATTAAGCAATAAGCATGGCCCATCCGAAACCCGTGAAAATCTCGTCGCTGCCCCCGGGTCGGCGGGATTAGACGGCGGTCCTGGCAATGGCCGCCGTAATCCCGGCCGGCAGACGCTCCACAGACGTCGTACCTGACCCGAACTTATTTATTAACTATATTATCACTCGTATGCTAAATTTGCTTGAAAACATCAATGAGAATCAAGCAAATTTAGCATACGAATATTTAATTTTTTGTCCTATATATAGATTGTAATCATTTATATACAACTAGCTGACCCGGCGAACTTCGTACCGCCTACGATACTAACGTCACTCAATTGTTTTGCCTTCTCGGAACCTCTCTACTAACACTTGAACTTTACGGTACGGTATTAAAGTTCTAATTTACTTTTAAGTATTATTACGAATCGTTTGTATCGGAGTATAGAAAAGTGTTGTTTTTAGACTTTTTCAGGCATTTTTTGAAGTTTTCTCTGCGTAAGAACCATCCTAGTACTTCAATGAATATTCTAAAAAAAAAAAAATTTGCGAAATTGGTTCAGCTGCCCCCTTACTACCAACTCTTATTGCGATTCAATAACTGAATAGAATGCGTATTCATACCAATGAATAAGCGACTCTATGCAATTTGAAATAGAGTCGCTTATTCATTGGTATGAATAAGCATTCTATTCAGTTATTGAATTGCAATAAGAGGTGGTGGTAAGGGGGCTGTTCTCGAGATTTGCGCTTTGCAACACATTTAGCGATTCATTTTATATCTATATATATAAAAGAAAGTCGTGTTTGTTACAACACTTATAACTCGAGAACGGCTGGACCGATTGCCATGGTTTTTGATTTGTTGGATTTGTTTCCGTCCCGAATAGCACAATAACTCTTAAAAACATTGGAAAATTCTCGAAAAAATAAAATAAAAGAAAAAACATTTTCCCATACAAATGAAAATGTCAGTTGAAAAAGGCGATATTTATTGGTTGTCAAATATCAAAACGTCAAATCGATTGGTGTCACTTTTATGTCGCGAAAGTTGTCTGTGATTTGTTATGAAAATTTAAAAATGTCAAATCGATAGGGGTGAAAACGCTTTTCCCATGGGGTTCGAGCGCAAGAATCAAATCAGAGTAAACATCAAAAGAAATGACAATTACAAATCACCAAAATGATAAAACCTATTTCAAAACTAAAAAAAATAAAACAAAACGTTTTTTTTAAATAAAATTTAACAATAAGGAAATCTTTATTTTTATGAAATCTTCAGTTTTTATGGATACGGGTCTTCCCTCAACCGAAGGGGTTTAGAGCGTACTCCAACACGCTGCTCAACTGCGGGTTGGCGGAGGCCAGTGTTTTCGAACCGCCTAAAGGCCACTGACTTAACTTAACGACTGTCATTAAATGATAACAACCGGGACCGACAGCTTAACGTGCCTTCCGAAGCACGGAGGAGCTCAAGATGAGCTAATGATAACAACCGGGACCGACGGCTTAACGTGCCTTCCGAAGCACGGAGGAGCTCAAGATGAGCTAATGATAACAACCGGGACCGACGGCTTAACGTGCCTTCCGAAGCACGGAGGAGCTCAAGATGAGCTAATGATAACAACCGGGACCGACGGCTTAACGTGTCTTTCGAATCACGGAGGAGCTCCAGGTAATATAAACCCATCCGTGTACAGGCTACGGTCGACGTTGCTTAACTTGCGTGTTCAATTAGACTGACACGCGCAATGACGCCATCGAGCTTCTCTATTATTTTCTACTATTCATTGTTTTAATTCCATAAAATCATAAATTTAGTTCAGCTAATATGTACCACGACATTCATTGATTGTTAGGCGGTACGAAGTTCGCCGGGACAGCTAGTTATAGATAAATAATAGTACGCCGCCAGACGCTCCCTGCCGCTCTCTCATCTCAACCTCACCTCCCTTCTGAGACAACTCTGGGATAGCTTGTCTGTCACATACGCTCATTCACGAGCTGCATGGACGTTACTATTTATGTATTAGTTGACAACGCCACGTTTGTATGGAGTGGCCGTGGTATGGTAGTCGTATATGGCCGTTCATAATAAGTTACGTAGTACTACGTTAGTACTATTACTTATACTGTGGTAGTACTAATGTATTCGGACCCGTTTACTGGCTTCTCTTAGTCCCTTTTGTCACTAGGAACGAATGAGTTGCTGCATTGGCAGCGGAGGTTGCGCGCGAATCATATTTCATGTTGCAAGGGTTTATATGGCTACAGTAACCGCTTCATATTAGGCGGGCTGTATGCTTGTTTGCCACCCGACGTAGTATATAAAAAAAAGAAATATAATATAGAGTATAAACGTAGAGTAGGGTCTGATTGAACGGAATGCGTAAAACAAATTATATTGAAAAAAAATCGCAAAAAAATAAATAAAGAGGGGACAATCAATGTAAATTTACACATGTCGACACAAGCCAAAACATACATGACCTTGAAGCCAGATAGCCTCCGAGGCATTAATCTCGATAAGGTGCGGGACCGGAGGGCCAGACGCGCGCCAGACAGGGTCCCTCGCTGGGACCGCCGACCCATCCGTGTGCCGACCCGGGTAAGGTCGCGACCTTCCGCATAGCGACGGTGCTTTTACGGTTTTATTCTAATTCCAGATTTGGGGGTTTGCCATTCAAAGTATTGTTACTTGTTTACATATTGGAGGAAACTAAAATAACATAATTTATCATTTACATTTCTGAATCGGCAGCGAGCGAGCGTCGGAGCGTAGCGAAGACCTGCCATTAATCTATAAGCTACATACAGGCTACTGGAGTGAGAGATTTTGGTTTATTTTATTTTGACAGCTGTGATAATAGTTTTTTTTTTCAGAAAACTACGTTACATTGCATCATACTGATAAGGTACGGTCAGCAATGAAAGTTGATTAACACCTCCGTCTTTTTGAAACACGTGGTCGGTTGTTAGAAGGAACTCGCGTCCATACATTGTAAACTTAGTGTTATTGAGTCAAATTTCAAGCTTGAACATAGGAGTTAGAAGCTTGAGACAAACAGATAGGCAAGAACGAGTGCTGTTGTTGGAACTCTTAATTGTGTAAACACGGCTCACTCTAAATCAATTGTTTTATTTTGAACTAGCGGCCGCCCGCGCCTTCACCGCCTGGAATAAAATAAGAAAACTGAGGCCAAATTTTTTGAGGGTTATTATGTTTCTGAGTGAGGTCACCAGAAGGCCAATTCTCGTATGTATTTAACGATTGTGGAATGAAAGTTGACAAATTCGAGATAAAATTTATGAATTTACTAAAAATTATATACTTGATTTCTTTGATTAAATAATATCAATTCTTATTGCTAGCAGAACACTATTCTTAGTTTGATTAACTTTTCGGCCTTATTTGGATATATTCGGACTTTAATAAAATTTTGAAATTTTATATTATGATGCAAGAATACTTCATACATTTACAAAGTTCAATCAAATCAAAGTTCAAAAAAACAATCACCAGTATCAACAATACCAAATGTGATATTTGTGAGTTCGAGACTGGTTTGAAACTGAATTTTGACTACACTGTGTAAGAAGGAAGTGGTTGTTGCATTGGCGGTGGGAGTGACAGTTCGCAAGCGATGTTGCGAGGGTTTATAATATGACTGTCCGTATGCTTATTTGCCACCCAACAATAAAAAAATGTTATTTTCGTAAAAACAAGATTAAACATTCACCACATTGTAAGTTTGATCACCAACTGTAAAATCAGTTTCACCAACTGTAAAATAGTTTTTACGTGCTGGGCATTCAAACATACACACATACAAACATAGATTCCAAAATAATTGTTATGGCTTCTACTTCTTTTATGAAGACCATTGATATAGCTTTTTCTAAAATATCTCCTTTTTTATACTATGTTGTGTGACTGATACGTCCCGCCTGATTTGAAACAGTAGATGTAGCCTATTGACGTTTGCGAAATAAAGTTCCTTCGCCGCAGACTTGGGCGCGGACATGGCAGCGCTCGTGCATGCTTAATGTTGCAAGCGTTTAAAGGCTACGGTTACCATTTGACATCAGGCAGGTCGCATGCTTGTTTGCCACCCGAAATGAAAAAAAAAACCTACGCACAAGTAAAAGTAATTAGTTGTGAGTAAATGAGCATGAACACATTTATATCGATATATAATAATTTTATTAGAAAGAAACCTGAAAGCTTACGTTTATTCAATTTATTTTAAAAAAATAAAGAAAGAATTAAACCGTCCTGTCACCCAACGAACTTTAATTAAGAATTCGCTACGGAATTCTTTTAAAAAGAAAGTATCAAGACTGTAAGAAGATTACAGGAAGACGTACTTATAAGTAGACGCGTAGCGAGGAGCTACGCCGCTACGCCGTAGCGTTTAAGATTTCTCTATTTAGTACTTTATATAGGTACACTACTGTCGGCACTTAATAGTGATATTAATACCACTTTTACACATTTTTTTTTAATAAATAACTTATAGATCTGGAGTCGAACTTAATAGGAACTATGATTAAAAGCTCTGTAATCATAATTAAACCATCATAATCTTAAAAGTTTCGAATTGGGTCCTACCGTCTAAGTTGAAGACGATTTTGGTTAGATTATAGGGTTTCCAAAATCGAGCCTAGAGTTGCATTAGTGCCAATCGTTTTCCATTTAGTCGGCATTGCTAAAGGCCCTAGGTAAGACTGAAATGAACCGCCACCCAAAAACGATGCTCGATTTTTATTATACGAAAAACAGTTCTGATTGGATTTCAGCTTAGGTAATGCTCCACATTTATAATGTCAGTAATCTAAACGTTACAAGGACAATAGACTAATATTTTAATATTCACTAAAACATCAAAATATTTGTAATAATTTTGATGTTTGTTAATGAGTTGAGATGAAGTAGGAGTGACCTTTATTCAAATAGCATTTCAATTAGTTTTTGTTTTAATGGAAACAATAAAACAAGTACAAACACATAAATAAAATATATTAAAATGCTTCCATAAAGTATAGAGTTTTTAAATCAAATTTTTAGAGAAGAGAAAAATATTGTTTCAAGTAACACATATTGTAATTTCTTTATTATGAGAATTTTTTGTGAAAATTCTTAGCACTTTTAACCATTGCACCTTTGAGTGGAAATTATTTTATCTTTCCTGAAAATCTAGTACTGAATTACATAATCGGGGGTGAGGAAAGTGATAAAAACTAAGACGGAATTAGTCTATAGTTGTTTAAGCGAAAAAGGAAATACTCAAAAGTGGTATTAAAACCTCAAAATAGATCGCGGAAGGCACGTGGGGGGTGCGACGAGTGGGGCGTCACTTTCACCCTCTCGTCAAGGTCACACGGACATTGCAGCAGGGTATGTAAATGTATGTATGCTGTATGTTTCAAGTGAATGTGTGTTTAATGTGTTAGCTCACTTTGCGTGTGAGCTGCCTTTGCATACATATAGTAAGGCAGTAATTAATAGATTAGGTAAGCGTTAGTTTGTGAATTTGGTGATTTTAGTGCATTTTGTGAAAGATGAAGGAATTTTATAGAGGGTATTAATTTATACATCGACCCATCCGTAGAGTAGAGTTGTATCCGATGTAAACATGAAACAAAAACGCATTAAGCTAGATAGACTGGACAAAGAATATGAATTCTTCAGATATAAGTTTTTGGAATTTTCTCATCTCATTTAACTTTTGATATTTAGAGTCAAATAACGTTCAATCTGATATTAGCTCGCCTTAAAAACGCACGAAAGTGAACTATCAACAATAAGGTTGTGATATTAGATTTAAAAGCATTTGTCATTATGACAACCTTGAGCGAAAAGGCAGAAAAAGAAGGGCAGTGTACGAAGAATGAAGAAACCTAAAGTGGGAAATTAAAAGTATGCAGTATATTGATCACAATTCTGAATACTCTGACTGAAAACTTTCCACATAAGCAACATTCGACTTTCTATAATAATGTTACCATTCAATAATATAGTTTTCAATATTCTCAAAAGATAGCGGGACATGCCCAGACGTGGGTAGATGGGGTGGGTTCTGTAGTATTGCCAACAAGCACAGGACAATACTTGGCAAACTCTATGTCAAAGTTAGAATAGTCCATAGTTATCGTAATATATATTTTGTATAGATAATGTCTTATCTTTTAGTCTGCTAAGTGCTGTATCTTCGCCATTTATTTAACAAGGTTAGTCTAAATTGAAGCACTGCACTATAATTCAATGAAATATAACTTAGTTTCTAAGAGCAAAACAGTCCATTTTTTTTATGTGTTCTCTCTCTGTGATATCTTAGCTCTGTAATAGATAGACTGATTTTAAAATGGTTTTTCATAACAAAGCCGATTTAATTAGACTGGTTCTCATTATATGTGATAATCCAATCAGTGGTTATCGATATACTGTAAGTTATGACATCAGAAAACAGGTTTTGATAATAAATTTGCAAAATGTCACAAAGACAATATTACTACAATAAAAATTTCATTTCTTTTTACAATCAATAACGGAACAATATTTTAGAGTTTCCTTATTTTATTAAGGTTCCCAATATCACGGTGTCTCGATAAATTCCTTGGTAGCGTCGCTGGATGTATTTTTATTACGCAATCTGTTATATAGTCAAATCTTGGTATTTATATTATTACTTGTAAACGTTTAAGTAAATGTATTTTAGTGAGTAGTTAAGGTTATTCGTTTTTAACGTTTTCAACAAGATTTCTGAATTTTATTACTTTCTAAATGCATAGATTTATAACTGTATCGAATTTATATCCTGTCATAAACTAACTTTCGTACTTTCCTACAAAATATGCATTTCCTATAGATCTCTACTCCATTTTTCATATGAATTAACCTCATTGACAAAATATATATTTTACACAAGTTAGACTTAACTTCTAAGTTATGATGTATATTTCTTTAAAGGTGAGATTTTGAAAAGTTAACTCTAGTAAACACAATTTTTCTTATAAGCTATATTTAAAAAAAGTAGTCTTGTTTCATAGATATTTTTAATATTCGGTCTATTCTTATAGAAAAATATGAAAAAAAAAACACAACATATTTACGATGAAACTTGTCAACAGAAAATGTTTTTATTTTCTTTTAACACCTAAATGCCCAAAAACTCTCGATTATAGACTAGACGCGTTCGCAATTTGTCGACTCGGCGTAATTTAGGCGGGAAATTGATTTTTTATGCCATTAAAGGCGAGAGGGGGAGAGGGGTGGCCGCGGGTAGTGGAGGCCAGGGGAGGGGTAGACACGAAAGTTATCGGATTTTCGCGCCTCGAGCCTCGAGCTCTCCTATACAGTCGTCACTTTGAAGGTCAATGGCTTTATTCAGAGGTATACTGTTATGTAAATACTACAGTGTATAGGTTAAGTACCTAACGCTAAAGTTCTTGTTTGTTTTTGCTCATAGAGCTTTATGATGGAATTTTCAATAGATCTTTCGATTCATGTTGTCAAACTAGCCTCAATCATATATGACTACACTATGCAAAATATACGAATTGATTTTGTTCTTTTCTACCGTACAGACTGCGTACGGTAGAAAAGAACAAAATCAAGTCGAAAAGAACAAAACATTTTCAAGTCAATGAAAAAGTAGAGACATGCTTTAAGCGCTGAAAGTGAAAGTGGAACTTAACATTCAATAATTATCCGAAACGTAAAGAAATGTGGAATCTTCCATTCGTTGTACGAGAAATGATTTTTCTTTTCCGCTAATAACTTAATTGTTCAGAATCACGACGCAACGTCTGCGTCTACGGAACCCGATCGAACACGGAAGCGAGGCGTAGGTATATTGCAGCGCTCATACAAATTCGTCTACACACACATACCATACACGAACACACCGTATTCATCAAAACAAACGCACACAAATAAAACACGTCTGCCGAATTACACGCACACATACATAAAAGTTACGAGGAGTGAAGTGAACGAGTGAACTATCCTTAGTATGTGTTGGTGTGAGTGAATGAGAGGGAGAGTGTGACGAAATTTCACTTTCCGTTTTGGCAACGTCGCCCGACGCGCCCCCGTCCGTCGACATTTGGGGTGGTGCACGAATAGTGAGTTCGAAAACCGAACTTTTTCGCCCTGTAATGTTGGCAACGTGGGATTTTGACAGCGTTGAATTGACCCTGTGTCAGATGCAAGAATCCTCAATACTTTCATAGGGGCATTGCATTGATTAAAACTTCTTTGTTCAGCGATCGATCCCGCCGACACTACTACGTAAACGAAACATAGCACTAGCTTAGTTGAAGTCGACTGGAATATAAAAAATAATAAACAAGTTAACATATTAGAAATATGAATAAAGCAGTTACTTATATTACAAATAGAAATGTGAAAATACAGGAAGGTCCATTAGCTACATAAATGCAAAATTTCATACTGATTCGTTCAGTGGTTTGAGATGTGCGTTGATCGAGATTAGTCAGTCATTCTTTTTTCTCTTACATATACAGATTACCTACTTAATCCTAAATCTTGTAACTTGTTTTCTCAGAACTAATTTGCTACGTCCTCGAAATTATTATGATGTTGTAGTAAGGAAACTGTCTTTGACTAAGTAATTAACAACGTCGTTTCGGAATCCTTCTTTGTATTATGTATTTTGTTCTTTATACGCAATTTCCTTTGATATATAAATTCAGTAGGTATTGGCTTATAACAATTATCGTCATCTATTTTTTGCGCATTGAATTCTGTATGTCTAGTCTAAGTGTAAATAATAATAATGTGAAATTAATCGATCAGAATTCGTAAACAACACATACGGTCCAACAAACTCGAATTTCAAAAGATCTTAATAGACCAAAGGCTTTTTTCTAAAATTCGCATTGGTAAAGGGGGAACCGTACAAAAGATTTATAAAAAAAAAAACGTCTAAAAGTGAGTTGTAGATAGTAAAGTAACGGTACTGTGTGTGGGGCATTTCAAATACTTCAAAAGCTCAGACAATTTCTCGGAAGTGTCATCCTCTGTGTGGGAAGGCGACGGCAACAGCTATCGGTCTCTGTCTCACGACTATCGACTCACCATCGAGTCACAGAAGGGACGCGAGTTGAATACTTCTCGAGCAATTTACAGTTTTATAATTCGGTTCGCGTTTCCTTAAAATTGAAACTTATTCTTTTGGATGATAAATGTAGTCGAAATTATTAAACATAAAAAAATAGAACGGCTTGCAAATGGGATTAGTTAAATTAATTTTGATCTAACTACCTATGTATTTTGCCTTTTATATCGATGCTTCCGGCAACAAAAGTGGTAAACATCAAAATCATAATGATTAGAACTACCAAAGTGTTACTTTGGTAGTTCTAATCATTATGAATTATACTTACCGTCATTTCTAAAAGAAAAAAAACGTTGATTGTAATTATTAGTAAACTATTTGGTGGTAAAAGATATTGAGGCGAATTCTAGTTTCACAATTTTGGATTGGCTACGTAACGCTAAATTTGGATTGACTAAGTAGGGCTGCATTTTAGGCTCATTTTTGTCAAAATGGCTTTTACGGCCTATGTTGCCAGACTAACAGATTAAGCGGCATGACCTGCTAACACAGTATCTCCTCACGTCAGGTCACCTCACGCACTTGGAAGGACACGAGAACCCTCAAGGATGTTCTAATTTGGCCACAGTCATATAGGTACAAAATAGAGATACATAGTTGTACTCCTGGATACTACGAGATAGAGAAACTCTCTTTCGCCAAAGCGTCGTTTGCTAGTTGTCAGGATGCACCAAGTGCTTACACTTGGTGCATCCTAACAACTAGCAAACGACGCTTTCTCGTGACTTCAACGACGCAGCTTACTGCGGCTCAAAAGATGATAGTGATCCTAAACTCTAACATGATAAAGATTGATACGAAATTAATGGAGTCGTTTCATAATAGACTTTATACAAAACTAGCTGACGCGTCAAACGTTGTTCTGTTGCAAGATAAATTATTTTTAGTGAATCTCTGGATAGTGATACCTTATTCACCTGGCAGTACGAAATATACTTTCCAACTACAACAACAACAAAATACCTACAAAATATACATAAAATTATCATAAAAATCGGTCGAACCGTTTCGAAATCTACAAACTGACTGGACTCGACTCTCGTGACTTGAGATTTATATATTATATAGATAGATAAATCATAGGATTATGACATAGAAAGTTAGAAAAAATAACTCAAAATTGTTACGTAATATGTGACTTCATTGAAATACATTTATCAAACAAAAACTTTAAAATATGTAAAAGAAAACGCGCCAGGCTCTTATTACACTTGACAATGAGGTTCGGTCGAATAAATGGCGCTCTAGCGCTTAGTCAAATGCTGAAAGTCTTTTGACGGTGAATCTATTACGATAATGTCAAGGCCTTCTAAGAATTCTATGAACTATTTGTATTATTTCCTGCTGAATGCTGAAGTTCTGTAGTCAAATCAATTGGTATATGCTGAGAATTTATCCTCATACATTGGAATAAGGCTATGTTTCCTTCGGTGAACTCTCAAGTAGTGGAATGAACTCCCTGTCGATTTTTTCCCAGGAGACTACACCCCATGCTGTAAGATTTTCTTGAAGAAAGACTACTCTCTGCTAATCTATGAATGGAAGCTTCCATTCATAGATTAGCTTCTACTTATACCCATGGGTTATGACTGCTTTCCATCATGCGGATAGTACACGTATTTATATCTTACATCTGTTAATTTCTTTATGTCATGTATAGATGATAATGTTATGGATATGTTAACCCACATCACTCTTACTCGACTGATATAGTGGGTTTTAGTACACGCGCCGATATTCGGACCCCTATCGTTGTGAGTTCGACCGATTGTGATCTATTCTACAATGGATTTATCTTGACTCGCTCTACATTCGCAGTATAATTTTTTTTTGCTTTTTTGTGATGCCATCATCGTATTTATACACTTTCACTTTTCATCAAATTTATAAAAATCTTATGTCTACTTATTGGAATCATGCACAGCCCCATTTTATACTCTTAATCACTTTGAGGAAGTGCACAAAAGATCCAAGAGGGTCGACGTGCCACCGGTGCTGCAGCGCTGGACCCATGTCAAGATGAGATATACTCTTTAAAATATATCGTTTCTGTAGTATTACTAAATACAGAAAATGTAATAAATAAAGGTTTACATCTGCGCACAATTTGAAAAAAAAAATACAATGACAGTTGGTAACTCAACGGGAGTTACCAAAGACGATTTTGTAGACTTTTTACTTTATTGTAATTTGGCAAGCTTTTCTCGCGATATACACATGCAGCACCGTTTATGGGTAAATGATGGCTGAATAAGTAGTAGAAACGTGGTAATATATTTAGAGAAAAATATTTTAGAAAGTTTGTTGCCACATAGTGCCGCAAACACCGGGTTGATTGATATAAGGGTATATAAAAACGAACAACAATTCCATCCTTTACTTAATATATTTTTATTTAATTTTACGTTCATTTATATAAATAATAAATTATTTCCAAACTATTTGATTTGATATAAATTATATGATTTTTAAGTTAAATGCGTCATTTTTATAAGATACGCGATCAAATATATTATGTAGATAAACATATGTAAATAAGCTACAGAATTCTAACTGCTATGCAAGATCTAATTCATATCTGTATCATCCATAGACATCTTGGGATACATCCCAGCAGTGGGTTGAATAAGGGTCGACGGCGACGATGCATTTTATTGTGGTATCGTGTTCATACAAGGTGAAGCCGCCGGCAGAAATTAGTTTACATGCAATAGACATAGAGTCGCCGAAGCATCTTAGATTTTGCCTACTTTTCGGATGTTTTGGAAATATTCATTTACGAGTTGTTCGAACAACATGATCGTTTGTCGTGTTTATTGTTAGGTTATTGTCGTTGTATCTTATTTGTGAGAAATATACGGCATCGTTACTTTGATTTATGATATAATCTATAGCGATCTCAATTTTAGATAATGGAATAATAAAACTGTCACGTATAATTATTCCGATAACTTTGAAATTACTTTTGATATAAGATTGTATGGTTAATATTTACTCATATGAGTATAATAAATGACTTATTTTAGCAAAGGAATCACTAGAATATGTCACATTATGTTATTTATTAATAATGTATTTTTTGTATTATTTATATATTATGGAAAAAAATAAGAAAGTTGCGTGGAGAATTTTACCAATTCAAATTCAATATAAGTTAAAACAGGACATCGCCTGTCGGGTCTAAATAAACAATGACCTAGATAAATTAAATTTCTATCTAATATATATAAAATTCTTATGTCACAATGTTAGTTACCATACTCCTCCGAAAAGGCTTGACATATTTAGATGAAATTTTATGTTTATAAAAAAACATATAAAATTTCATCTAACAACAACTAATAACAACTTGTTATCTGTTTTTCTTGGCAAAACAACGTTTATAATGAACTTGTAGTTACGATCAATAGTTAACTTGTAGAAACGTACTACTTATTAGTAGAAATATTTTATTATAAATATGTGAATGTAATACAAAAAGTTTCTGCTCGAAGCAATAAGTGTAAACTTTAAGTTTACGCTCGCAAATCGATTGGTTAAGGCTTGCCGCAGGCTGCACAGGAGTCGAGTTACGGCCGGATGCGGCCGCGGAAGTGGCCTGGCGACCGGACGCGACGCCATCTTGCTTTTGCTCTGCGCGCGCGCACTTCGCTCGGATGTCCTTTTGTTTTTTAAGTGCACGAGCCAGTTTTTATTGATAACTACGAAATTAAGTTATTTTGGGATAGCATGACCAATTTTCTTATCACTTTAAGCTTTTTACAATATTTTTTTGTCTAATCGTTTAATCGACTTCGTTCTTGCGGAGAGAAATAGAAGAGAGTATTTTTCTTTTGTCATAACAATAAATCTACTTCGTCGCGTTAGATACGACTCGCATCTGCATCGGCATAAAATTGAGAATGAACTCTATCGCAGTAATAATAAAGTATGTTATCAGTCACACCAAGTTCATAATATTCTTGTTGACATTTGACAGATCCCATAAGTGAATAAAGTCGCATTGTTGTTTCTGCAAAAAGTGCACAAAAGGCCAGGTAAGTTTCTATTGTGCGCGTCTCGCTTTGCGCAAGTTTGCGCAACAAAAGCTGCGATTTCGAACCAAGCTCACAATGTCTGATAAATTATTTGCTAATTTACAGCTTTCAGATCGCACCTGGTGATATTCAGGCATTATTTAGTGATGATGTTTGCGAACGTGGTTTAATTTTGTTTATATTAAACGTATACATCGTAATGCATTTGCCTATAAAAATGTTTTTTGAACTCCTGAGATTTCTGTATAAAAGTATTTTTAACATTCATTGATATTTACACGTCTAGCTTTGTAGTGTAAAGTTAATATTAACTGAAACAGAACAGATTGATATCTCTCTTGAGTCACGGGTCAAGCCCGGTCATTTGATAGACGTGCGCGGGGATATGGATCCAACACGTAGAGGTCCCTTTGAGAAGTTTGTTGTAACGTTGTATTATTATAAGATTGATATTATTATTAGTATTGAATTTGATGAGCTCGGTGGTCAAATGGCTAGCAATGGCTAGTTTGACTCCGAAGTCGCGGGTTCAATCCCCGCACATGACAAACATTTGTGCTCATGAACATGAGTGTTTGTCTTGGTCTGGGTGCTTTCTATGTATTAAAATTTTATATGTATGTATTAAAAAAAAAAATTAAGTACAATATCAGTTATCTAGTACTCATAGCAAGGTATACAGGTATATAGGTATACAGGCTTTGCTTAGTTTGATGGCGATGTGTAATTTGTCCAGGAATATTAATTAATTAATTGTAGAGTTAAACGAAGAGATCTTGTTAAATGTTCATTGCTAAAGGAATTCATCATAACCGTCGGAGCAAATTAGTGAGGTTACCTAGCGATTAACGTTTGAGCCACAAATAGAACTAATTGTGGCGAAAAAAAAAATCGCTCGGCGGTGGCGTAATTAAAGAAACGGCAACAGAGCGTTTCGCGTAGAAGCGAAGCGGGAAAATGCAACGTCGCATTTTCACCCTCGAACGTTTTCCCCCTCACTTCGGCTTGCCTCACCCCGCGGTGACTCATTCAACCTTTCAAGTTATGGTGGTAGTACCAAGGTGTGCGTATTCGAACATTTCGAACATTCTCATTATTTCTAGTAACGATCCATAGACAACTGTTTCGTTATGAGTTCTGATACGCCTAACGTTGACAGTGAATTCTTTTTTTTAAATTTAATCTTTTAAGTTGTGATAGTAGTACCATGGTACGGGTATTCGAACATTCTCATTATTTCTTGTAACGATCCATAGACAACAGTTTCGTTGTGATACGCGTAAAGTTGGCAGTGAATTCTTTTTTTAAATTTTATATAATAAATTTCGTTACATACCTTTATATAGTTTGGTAGTTTACAAATGGTAACGAATAATAATAAATTAATTTTGATTACATTTTTGTGCGCACATATTTCCATATTAATGATTCTCTCATGTCTAGACATTTAATATTCTATATTTTGTGGACATTAAGTAGATACGGCTTCGGAATATAAATTGTTATTTCATGTGGTTTAATTAAAGCAAGTAATATAAATTCTAGGAATCGCTGAGAGCGAACAATAAAATTTTGTTTTTATTAACAATTTTACCTTTTTGTTGGTCGCCATCTGTTGTACTCGGTTGATTCTGGAATAGACTGAGAGAGACTTACCTGGAACAAGAATAAAGTTATGAATAGTATAATAAAGTGCAGCTTGGAGTTTGTAGACCTAACAACATTTTTTTTCAACGACGAGTTTTATATAATCGCAACAGATTCTAGCAGTTTGATGATAATTATGCTTCCCAAATCTTATGTTACGTGATATTTTTATTCCTATTAAACTTTAAGTAGCTTTAACTTTAAAGTAACAAAATATTGGTTGGATCTAATCTGCAAAATGGGATCCATTTAGTCAGACCGACAACAATGTCGGATGTTTAATACAAATTAAACGCGATGTAATATAGTCTTCTTCTGATTCTCGTCGTCGTCGTCAATTCTTATTCATCCCACTGTTGGATATGCATCTCTCCTCAATCGGAAGGGTTTAGAGCATACTCCATTATGCTTCTGAACTGTGAGTTGGCCGCCAGTGTTTTCAAGTCGCCTAAAGGCCACTTACTTTTAATGACAAGAGCCGGGACTAACGGCATAGCGTGCCCTTCGAAGCATGGAAGAGCTCGAGATAATTAAACGAATCCATGGACAGGCTACAGTCGACGTTGCTTAACTTGCGTGTTCGATTAGACTGGCACGTGGTACGACGCCATCGATCTCTGCTATCAACTATCCTCTATCTATTTCATTTAGTCCCATTTTATATTTTTTTTAATAACATTCTCTTAGATGATGACAAAACCCCTATTAAGTGATTGCAAATACATACTATATAATAGTATCTATACAACAAAACCGCTTTCTACATCTGTCTGTCTGTTTATGCGCTTACTCTTCCTAAACCACGTGACGGATTTTGACGAAGGATCATTTAGATATGGAATGCACTCCGGTAGTTTTTATGTACGAGTATAATACATTTACATTATTCCACACGGGCAAAGCAGGGCGGCTCGCTAGTGCTTTATAAGTAGTTCACATAATTATTTTTATCGATACCGAATTTTCCTAAATTTCTTTCGCGATAAGAAATATATCTTTAGTTCTAAAATATAAAGGAAGCTAAGCTAAGCCTGCCGTCTTCATAGTCCGAATATAATAATTCATTATTTTAGTAATGATGTTGATAATTACATCATCATTATTATTTTTATTTATTTATATATTTTTAACTTTATTGACCGGAAAATTACATGATGGTACAAAAGGCGGACTTAACGCTAAACATTCTCTACCAGTCAACCTTTAGGAATAAGACAAATAAACGAATGCTTTCTACCATATCACCTGCGGTTTTCCAAATTTGGATGTTTAAAAAAAAGCAGGTAGTACAAGCATCTGTTAGCTTACAAGAGTGACTCAGAACTGACCTACATATAAAAAAAATTAGAGTGACTCAGAACTGAGCTAGGTACATATAAAATGCAGTTATAAGGATTTTCAATTTTAGAATTTATATAGGTATCTAGGTTTTCGCTGGAGTCTACAGCATGGGGTCCTTCAAGAAAGGTGTGAGGAGGTTCTTAGAGGGTCGGCAATGCTCATAGTGTTGTGTGCGTCCATGGCCTGAGGTAATTGCTTTCCATCAACCGGGCATATCCTTATGTGCCAACATAGTGGTATAAGAAAAAAAAAAAATTAAACTATTGCATTATAAGGGTTTAATTTTGCAACCTGCTTAATATAGCTGAACCCAGGGCTGAAGTGAAATGGAAAAAAAGTTATTTTTCGATACAGTGATCCATAAAGAGCTGTATCGGAAAGTAACTTTTTAAATTTATTTTGATGGCTTGGGCGTAAAAGACTGACATTAAGATTCTATGTTTAGTTTTTTAGTCTCTAAATTTCAGAATGACGGTAGATAAAATAAATATCCTTATCATTCTAAAACGGTAAAAAGGTCCGATTTTAAGTATTAATCGGATATAATGGAACAATGCGATAAATCCATCGTCGCCAGCTGACGGCTAGCTGACATATGGTACTTCCTATTTACCTGCACACGCACATCTGCCTGGCGTGTGCCCCGCATCTATCGCAAGTAAAAGGTTATGCTGAGAGACGTGTGTTTCAAAGGTCAAAGTTCTAAACTGGATTAAGTTCCAGTCAGTCGATCATAAGACTTGAAGCCTATCCAATATTTTGATTCCCAAAAATGGAAGTTAAACGGGAGTTATTAATAAATATTTTTTACTTCGTCAATAGAGCGTCATGATTTCTATCAGCTATGATAAAAACAATTGCCACTAACCTAAGCTGAAATTTTATTTTCGCAATTCAAAAATCTAATGGGAATCGGCTTCAACATAGGCGGTAGGGCCCATGGACCCCTACCGGCTAAGCTGGAGCCGATTACCACCGAGTATTTTGATCCGAAACATAGGTCTTACGTTTAAGTTATTGACAAACATCTTCAGCTTAGTCGGTAGAGCTTCATGGTTCCTACGAGCTAAGCTAAACACATGTACCACAAATCTAAGCTGAACTTGATTTTCGCAATCAAATAATCCGGTGGGAATCGGCTTCAGCTTCGGCAGTAGGGCCCTTTGGCCCTATTGTATATGTCATACGTATTTTTTTTAAACTATATCGCGTGACAGACAAGCATACGGCCCGCCTGATATGAACCGGTTACCGTAGCCGTATAACCTCCGCCGCCACCCCCTCTGCCGATGCAACTCCTTCTCCTTCTCAAATACAAAAAAAAATACGTGCAAAAATAAGCTATTTGAGAATACGACTGTGTCGGCTTTTTAACCCACTTCAAGAAGGTCAGCCCCCTTACCACCAACTCTTATTGCGATTCAATAACTGAATAGACTGCTTATTCATACCAATGAATAAACGACTCTATTCCATTTGTAATAGAGTCGCTTATTCATTGGTATGAATAAGCATTCTATTCAGTTATTAAATCGCAATAAGAGATGGTGGTAAGGAGACTGATCTATGAAACTTGTATGTATGTTTGGAATTAAATGAAATTCTTTATTCTGCCATTAGGCCCTTGTGGGAACTTAGACATGTAACATCTTTTTCGTAAGTACTTTGTCTTTAAGTTTTGTTATCTATTAGCATTTCACAACTAATTGGCGATGAAAAAATGCTTGAAAGAAACTTGTCAATATGGGCCTTTTCTTAATAATCAGATAATACAGTTTACATAGAGTTTGTGAATGCGTAGAACACAAAAAATGCAAGCATTATGGAAAATATTTTATCCTCAGTTTACTACCTAACCCTAAGAGATGTAGTTATTTGCATACTTGCCGGAACTAGGTCGTAAAATAGCTTGCGGTCAAAACAGTTTTTAAATTTTGCCGGTTTCAATAGTTTTTTTTATATATTGTAAAGTTGTTTGTATATTTATATTATATTAAGGTTTCAGACGAGCTCGGTGGTCGAATGGTTAGCAATGGCCACTTTGACGCCGAGTTCGCGGGTTCGATTCCTGCACAAGACAAACATTTGTGTGCATGAACATGTCTGTTTGTCTTGGTCTGGGTGTTTTCTACGCATTATAAGTATGCATTTACAAAAAAAATGTATTTAAGTACATTTATCAGTTGTCTAGTACCCATAACACACAAGCTTTGCGCTTAATTTGGGACTATGCTGGACACTTAATATGGCACTGTGTAAATTGTCCAGATTTTTTTTAAAAAATTTTATTTGAAATTAAATGAAATTCTTTATTCTGCCATTAGGCCCTTGTGGGCACTTAGACACGTAACATTTTTTTTAGGATTCCGTACCCAAAGGGTAAAAAGGAACCCTATTACTAAGGCTCCGCTGTCCGTCCGTCCGTCCGTCTATCACTAGGCTGTATCTCATGAACCGTGATAGTTAAATAAAACATACGGCCTGCCTGATGGAAAGCAGTTAGCGTAGCCTATGGACGCCTGTAACACCAGAAGCATCATATGCGCGTTACCGACCCTGTAAAAACCTTTTTACGCCCTTTTTGAAGAACCCCATGTTGTAGTCTCCTGTGAAAACCTCAACAGGCAGTTCATTCCACAGCTTGATAGTTCGTGGAAGAAATTTTCCCTGGAACCGCATAGTACGTGACCACTTCGGTTCTAATGTGTGAGGATGAATTCCCTGTCGATGACGAGCGGTGCGACTGTAGAAGGAGGCCGTGGGCATCATGTCAAATAACTCCTCAGAACACACAAAGCGAGGCAAAATTTCTTCTCAGACTCAATGGTTCTAAACCGTATCTTATAAGTAGTTTTTCTATAAGTGAACGAGACACATTGTATTTGGAGGAAATTGCTAGTCAAAAATTTCTTATCTCTGTAGACTGTATATTTACAAAATACCTTACTAATTGAACTTTCATTTTAACCATTCTATTAAAGATAATAAATAAAAAATCGATCATGTAAACGGTACAAATCATCAGATAAGCACATTTATAGTAGTTAATGACAGTTTGCATGCGTAATGGGAGCTATTAAAACTCGCCGAATAATTATATATTGCTAGGAGATGGTTAATTGTCCGGGTTCGATGTCATACACAATGTTTTTGTGTAAGTTATACATGTAACTAATTTTATCGTCTATGCGATCTGAATATTATTATTCTTCTTATTTTTTTATTACAGACTCCAAAAAATATTTTGCCAAGACGGTTAGATCAATTTCAAGTCTTTCTATTTCTAATAATTTCTTGCGATAAAATTCCTTGTGAGTGCCGCCGCAAACACCTATAATCTCACATTACTTTTATTTTAAGCTCATTGTTAAAACGATTACATACGCTAATTAGGGCTACCATTTAATAAAATAATATGGTCACGTCAGATAACAAAGTTTATCGTTTGCGGAAGATGAATAAAAAAATAATCAATGGACCACTAGTTTTGGGCAGTAAAGCTGAACGCCCATTTATCCGAGCCGAATGCGCCGAACGAACCGAAGGAATCGAATTTTAGAATTATTTATATTAAATCTAATGACACCTCGCACACCTTTCCGCACTTCCCAATTCGGACGATTTGGCTCGGATTGATGCGTGTTCACCTTAATTGTCTTAATAGGACGGCAGTCTTTCCTATTACTAGCTAGGAAGTTGGACTGAAAAGGCACATCTTTTCATCAGTGTCTGAAGTTTCACCATGTGTATGATTTCAGATGGAAATTTACTGGAAGACTTACCGGATTATTTGGTTTAAAGCTGCGTTGTCACTTAGTTCTGAACGAGCATTCGTTCGTTCAGAACACTAAGTGACAACGCACGTAGAGAGCAATTGTTCTGAATATTTGCACTTGATACCTATCAAGCGCCTCTGGATCTACTAAATACACACGGGTGTACTTGGCGGATTTGTGTGCCTTATTTCGGCACTGCCCAGGTCTCAGATCTTGATTTTAACTAGACAAAAAATTAGTCGTTAATTTGTCGAAATTTGTCGCCCAAAGCAAAAAATTTGTCGGGGTCCCGTTAAAGAGTTATAAGGTTTTTTTTGTGGCAGTGCCGAAATAAGCTTATTTCGGCACTGCCCACTCGGGATCTATTAAACTACAAAACATAGCGAACATATGATTTTCCCCAGAATTAGTCGTCAATTTGTCGAATTCAGACACCAAGTATCAGAATTAGTCGACCTCCCGTTAAAAAGTTATAAGTATTTCTTTGTGGCAGTGCCGAAATAAGCCTTATTTCGGCACTGCCCAAAAAAACTACACCACCGAGCGAAAATCTGATTTCACCCAGATGTTGCCTTGAATTTGTCGAAATTTGTCGGATATAAAACACAACTGGTCGACGCGTAATTAAAAAGTTACAAGCATTTTAATAATTCGCGTTGTAGTCAGAGAGCCTAACGTAGGCAGAGTAGAATAACACCACCCCATTCACATATGGCTATCGTAAAACGCAACTAATGTAGTGCTAAAGAACACCTAAAGCATTCGTAGATCAGAAAACAGTTGCATGCATTGACAAACTTTGCCAGACTCTGAAAAAGGAAGGAAATGAAACGTTTACTGTTGCATTTTGTGCATGATATAATTTTGATGTAAGATCTCGGACTATATTTACTATGAGAATTATTAAAATGCGTGTAAATTTTTAATTACGCATCGACCAGTTGTGTTTTATATCCGACAAATTTCGACATCAGCAACATCTGGGTGAAATCAGATTTTCGCTAGGTGGTGTAGTTTTTTTGGGCAGTGCCGAAATAAGGCTTATTTCGGCACTGCCACAAAGAAATACTTATAACTTTTTAACGGGAGGTCGACTAATTCTGATACTTGGTGTCTGAATTCGACAAATTGACGACTAATTCTGGGGAAAATCATATGTTCGCTATGTTTTGTAGTTTAATAGATCCCGAGTGGGCAGTGCCGAAATAAGCTTATTTCGGCACTGCCACAAAAAAAACCTTATAACTCTTTAACGGGACCCCGACAAATTTTTTGCTTTGGGCGACAAATTTCGACAAATTAACGACTAATTTTTTGTCTAGTTAAAATCAAGATCTGAGACCTGGGCAGTGCCGAAATAAGGCACACGGCGGATTTGCATACTTGGCTGCCCTAGTCTCTTTCTTAGCCGCTCTGAGTCGTCTCCTGGTCGTCAGTTGGCCTAAAGGAAAATCCGTCTCTCAGAACAAGTGAGTCTTTTCAAAACGCCTGTGAAAACGCAGGTTAAGACCATAAGGACTAGGAATTCAGTTTTCTGTATGTACAAATTATAACAGAATATCACGTACTTGGCTCTCTTTCTGATATGTATTTGCGAACGTATTAAATTTTTCCGATGATTCATCCATTAAAACACCACGGGTATACGAACAAAAAAACAGAAAATAGTATTTGTATGAAGTGACAGACCCTGATAGCTGTATAAAAAAAAAGGGCGCCATTACGTGTGTCACAGACAGAAACCGAAATTGTTTGGAATGGTAGGTAGTCAGGTTTGTTTGTTTGTTTGTAAAACTTTATTGTACAAATACATAAAATGTAAAGTCTAGAATAGCATACAATGGCAGACTTATCTCAGAAAGGATCTTCCACTTAACCAAAGAATTCTTGGGCAGGGTTAGGTAAATTAAGTAGAGTAGATAAAAAGCAGTTATTACAAACACAAATATAGACAAATAACTTACTTAAAAATAATTTATATGTCCAGGAAAAAAAAACGTATTTTAAGAACAAATCTAGTGTCAATCAACCATGTTTTTTTTGCTATTGTGTAATATAAATCGAAAGAATTACGGTTTAATATTTCGATATAAGAATAACGTAACATGGTTTTCAAATTCTATACTCGTCCAATAGAACAAAGTTTTCTACCTGGATGTGCCATAAAAAAGAGGTCAACGAACCGACCCAACAGCTGCTTCGATTCAAAATGGCGGATATTATGTCAAAAATTAATAAATGCAAGCCTGTTTTCGTTGATGGATCGTGTATGGAACGATTTACTTTAGTCTTCATTTTGTATGCATGAACTGGTTAAAAATAATAAAGGTTTTGTTGGTACGATATTAAAAGATGATTTTCAACGTTCTTTATCTCGTATATAAATAAGATTATTATCCTTAACTCAAAAAAAAAATATTCATATTAAAATGTATACTTATCACAGAGTTAGATGCATAGATACTATTAATGTCTTTGTGTTATTTATACGTACATACATATAAGACAGAAGGGCATATGATTTCTAAATGGCTGTGATTATATTGTACAAAGTAATCTCAAGCAATTATATCGGGCTTAACGCAGGCTGGTAGAGGACTAGGGCACTAATTGCTTATAGTTTTTTTGTTTGAGGGGGGGGGGGGGGGGGGAATGAGCATGCATGCAGCATGTGGCTCCATGAGATCAGTAACACTAAGGGGGCGAAGTGAAAGAAAGGATATAGGCTGGCTTAACTGTTTATCTATTATAGGTATATGCCATTTTTTTATACCGATAGATACAATGGTAAAGAGCACTTAAGACGTTTTCTGTCTTCGATGAAGCGAAACCTCAAAAAACCGCACGCATGCGCGCGCAACCACATGGTGAGTGGAAATGTCTTCAAATTGTCATTAGGTTAAAAGTAGTAATAATGCCATTGCAAGTAGTTTTTTTTTAATAAAAAGAAAGATGTCCTTCAGGTGACTGTTCGTAGTAACTTGCTGATACATTATGTTTGGAAGGATTAATTAATAAACAAATATTTTTAGCTTAAATGCAAATGAAATAATTTTGACATGAATGTATCTTTAAATTTGCTACCATTTGTCATCATTAGATTATTTGGATACGGGGGCAATCCAAAAAATCTTGTAGTTTTTGGATTGCCCCTTTGTTGTAGTTTCGAATCTATGCTCTACATCCGAAATTCAATCACACCACTGCAAAGATGAAGGATTAGAGAATTTATTACGCTAAGGACTATTGATCATCGCGCACGGGGCAGGGGGAAGCGCTGCCATTTTGAGATAATTTTAGTGCATATAACGTATTCACGTACAACACACTGTCGTGTCCATGACATAGCCACACCCCATTTTTTTTTACGTAGATGAATTTGTTGTCGCAAAATATACAATTAAATTACATTAAGTAACTCATTTATTACTACTGAAATACACACAAGAAATGAGTTCATTTGCATTTAAGCCAGAAATGTTTATATAATAAAAGATCCTGGAAGGATGTAGAGTAAAGATCCTGGAAGGATCTTTTATTATATAAACATATTGTATAAGCTAGCTACCAGGATCAATCACCTTAAATCAAAACGATTGTGGAAACAGAGCCCGGTTTTTTGCAAATGAATGTATTTAAAATTGCTATTTAATATGGAAATACTTTCGAACCAGCAGGCATAGATAAAAAACGACAGATGTATGTCGAATGTCTCATCATACCGCCCGACCGTAATTACTAGTGGAGTACAAGGTCTGATGTGAAAATGTACGGAACCCATTGTCTATGGGAATATTAATGGTAATTTGTTAGATACGGATATTTTTATTTATTATACTCGTATGTAGTATTTTTTTAAATTTTCAATTATAATGATTCACACTACTTATAAATAGGTTAATTTAGTATGAATGTTTGTTTGTATGTAGTTGGATTCCAAAAACTACTTTTCGATACGTTTACATTTCAAATGAACATTCTTTTGAATAAAAAAGAATTTCAAAAATCGGTTCACAACAAAATTGGCGGAGTAATCGTTAAACATTCTTAAAAAGAGATACATACAGGACCTCCTCGTTATTTGAAGTCGGTAAAAAGAAACAAAGCAGCATACGGCTCGCCTGATGTAAAGCCAATGATGTAGAGTATTACTCACTCTCCATCATCCTTCTACCAAAACAGAACTTCCTCGTGCCTTTCTTCCCTAGCGACTTCATTGACTCGAAAGAATATAACAATCCTATAGGGAATTTTGAATTAGCTAGTACTTTATTAGTTGGAGGTACTTTCACAGTCGGAAATCAGTATCTACGGTAACTGTATAGTATGAGGTGGGTCGTTATGTTTGTTAGAAACCATCTAAAAGTAAGACATACGCTGTGAGTGATATGACATAAGTAAAGTAATGAAAGTGATAGTATTTTTCAATAAGATTTATATCAACATAATTGAGATAGTTTCACGTCCAGAAGTCGATAAAGCAGGTGTTGTGTTTAAAACAGCCACAGTTGGTGAGTGGTAAATTAACCCATGTGTGAGTGAGTAGATAATAGTACTTCGCAGCGAATTGAAAACTCGCTATTGTTATTTTCACGGCGATGTTAAAATATCAATAATAATAATAAATCTCGTTGACGGCACCATTCCCCATGATGTGAACTTCGTTAAGACTGAGAATGAAAAGCTTTCGAAGTATTTGGACTTGGCCCATGAGGTTACCACCATGTGGCATCTGGACTCAACGATTATTATTCCGATAGTCGTGTCAGTAAATGGTCTTATAGCGAAGAGTCACCTGTCGACTGTCACCTTGAGAGGCTCTCGCTCGACAGTTGGGTCGAGAACCAAATGCAGAAGGCGGTTCTTTTGGACAGGACCTGCATCGTGAGAAGGTTTGTCACTCTAGAGCCCTGACCACCGGTAGTTTTGGTCTTCGCTTCGATACCCCTGTTTTTTTTATATTTTTAAATGTATCTATATTGTAATAAAATAAGAGTAAAAAGTGAAATAAATAATAGTGCAAGACTCTTACAAAAATAACTATTGTTGTTTGCTGTCAACATGTGTAGTTGATAGAAGGCTGTTAATATCAGGATCGAAGGCTTAATTTTGTATTGACATATAGAATGGCCTCAGAACTACCTCAGAAGAATCAAAGTTGCATATTGTCGTCCCATGTTTTGAGGTTACGGCAGTTAGTACCTAAATACCTATTATGAGACACTGCATAACATAAGCCAAAAGAGTTAGATCTCCGCGCTTTCGACGCAAAATCGAAGAAATTCGAAAAGTAATGAGACCCCAATGCTTTGCAATTGATAAGCATGAAAAACGCAGCTCTTCTTTGCTTGTGAGATTAAGCATTAAGTTACAGTGAAACAGAAACTTCACATACGTATTTACCTATAGATATTTACTGAAAATACTTTTTTCACAGAACCTACTTTGGTACTTGATTTAAAATTATGTTATTGTGTATAAATGAACTACCTATCAAATGTCAACAAAATCGAAGCACCAAGGTTCGATGATATGACGGTAATGGGGTCACAGGGAATGCCTTTGTTTTTGTTATTGTTTGGTACTAATAGTTCTATATGTAATAAAATAATAAAACGTTAATAGGGCATTCGATTAATTTGTGACCAATACGAACACCAAAATCTTTTAATATAGAACTGAAACCGACTGATACTCCTCATGTCCAGGCTATGGCAACTGCCTAACAGGCCTTATGATTTGTGCCGCGTATAGAAAATGTACAGAGGCAATAATGTTATATTGTATTTATAACATTGTACAGAGGTCAATATTGTCATGATTATTTATGTGGAGCTAGGATGCGCTTGGATTCTGCGTCATTGTGTATACTACAGATGAGGTAATGGACATTACATTTAGTAATTGATATTCTTGCACTATGCTAAAGAAATGGATCGATTTTTTTATCACAAATGTAGGTATTCTACAATTTTTAGATACGAAAACACCCACAAGGTCGTGCTATATACTGTAGTTGGCGTACGAGGGTCTAGCGAAATGATTTCTGATATTTCAGAATGTGAAACCGACTGAATGGATCCCATATATTACCATACTAACCAAGGACTAACTATAACACCATAGATATTGTAGTTAGTCCTATTAATTGCGAGTTGACCAAGCTTATCAAATGAATTTACTATTGAAGTAGCCATCGGTATCTGACCTTGTCTTATCGGATCGGTATCTGACATTGACCCATGCTGTAGTGTCCTGGGAAAGCCTCAGTAGGATATTCATTTCTGAAACTGAGAGTTCAAGTAAAAAACTTCTACGGATCTCAGTATTCGACCATTATTTAGTCTCAATATGTAAGGATGAATGGTTAAGAAAAAGAATAAATAATAACAGACAGTTTCAACGACACGATAAGTAACTCATGTTACTGTCATGTGTTTCCCAGGGCTTTATAAAAAAGTAAGGTATAAATCAAATAAAGGTGGCGTATAGCGTTACACTGTTTGAGCGGAAGCTCGGGATCCGGACGAATCATAAATTATACTTTAGAGTTCCCGGCAGGATTCAGTTACTGTTGTCACGTAATTACGATCACCGTGTCGATTTCTCGACTATAAGTCATGTGAAATGATGATAATTTTAAGTTGCAACTGTTAATTTTGATAGTTAGGATATTTAAATTAAGTTTTTGACATTTCGTTTCCAGCTTAATTCTGTATAGTTTCAGTTACCTATACGACATTCTGATCAGGATATTTAGAAGAGCGTAGAAATTGGATTAGCAGGAAGTGGTATGGTGAAAGCAGAAGAAATAGTAACTATATATATACATATATCGCGTGTAGATACAACTGCAATAAAGGGACAAAGAGCGCAGAAATAGATACATTTAGAGAAAGATGGAGGTGAATAGCAATCGTTCTAATAACCGATTTATAGTTTATTCTATATATGTAATCTATATTTACAATCCAAAGTAATTCACTGAGTACTGAGCTAAAGCTCAATCTGCCCAGACGAATCTGTGGCAAGTTATGTTTAAAGATTACTATTTAACACTATTATTCATTAGGAAACAATATGTTTACACCATGTATATGTTATAATTATTCCCAATTATTCTTTTCCTTTCAAAGTATACTTTGAGTCATTTAATCCATCTTTACTAACATCAAGCAGTTAATTACAAATAAGCACCCTATCATCGCATCCTCGGTAAAAGTATTCTGCTCACCTCAATTACACCTACCAACCACCCTATCTCCCTCCTGCATAAAAAACTGCAATTTGCCTATCAGTGCTTAGGTCACAATAAACTTAGACCCTATCCAGGTTAGCTAGAGCTGCCTCCCCCTGTGTTTCTTCAAGGATAATGATGATTGAAGAGGAGTTGTATGAGTTTGTAGAGGTCTATGTTGTGTGGTTGTTGGAAAGGGTTGAAGCTGGGAGGTCGTTAGCCTGTGTTGATTGTTCGATGAGTGACGCAATGAGTTGGTATACGTAAATAACGGGGCGTAAGTAGGGAAGCGGGTATCGCAGGACTTGTAGCTTGTGCGATAGGTGCTTTAAGCCTGACCCGGTTCAGGACATCGAGCGCTAGTAATTATGTGTGTTATTCTTTGACTATTATATTAATCACTAGCTGCTCGAACAAACTTCGTTCTGGTACTTTTTATAAAAAAAAAAAGAAATGTGTTGTTTTTACTACTGTCTACGCAATTTTAATATTTTTTATCTTTATTAAAACTTTCCGTGTGCCCTAAGGAAAATAGAAAAAACAAATAGGCGAAATTGGTCAAGCCGTTCTTGAGTTATGCGCTTAGCAACATTCATTTTTATATATATAGATTATTATGGATTATGAATTTATGTTTTAATATGATATGTTCTTTATTGCATAACATTAAGTACTTAAATCAGTATATATGTATGTACTTGTACAAAGGGCAAGATCTTTAAGGGACTTCTTCCAATAAACCTGAATGAGATAACAGACATTTAGAAATTGACTTTGTTACACTGTGCTAAAGAAATGGATCGGTTTTATTTTAAAATTAGAAATGTAAGGTAGGTACTCTACAATTTTCAGAGACGGAAACACCCACATGATCGTGATATATCCTGCCAGTTGGCGAACGAGGGTCTAGTGAAAGAGAATTCTGATATGTCAGATTGTGAAGCAGTCAGAATAGATATCTATCATTCCCTTATAGAAATAACCTTTGTGTTGTGTTTTATTTTTGTGAGTGAGGGTATCAGAAAACTCTGGTTTGGCCTTTGGGCGGCTTGACACCACTGGCCTCCGCCAATACGCAGTTGAGCAGACTGATAGTGTACGCTCTCCCTCTACGTGTAGCACGAGACTCCTATCCCAACAGTGGTATGAATATGCGTTGATACAGAAGGTGTTAAAAGGAGGAAAGAGAGATATTTCATGTACAACAAGCATCTACGAACTACACTACGGTATCTTGACATTAGGCAAGATGTATGCTATTCCAATCAAAATTACCAAAAATATCTCGAACGAAAATCAAACTCACCCTCAAATTTAATTAGTTTTATCGATGGGTGTCATAAAACCGTAAATTGCCAAGCATTTATTTTTCTAACTTTACATTACAAAAATAAATATTGAAGAAAAGGAAGTGTTTACTCGCAATTAAAACCGGCCTCATCCACAGTTTCCACGGCAGATTGCGTTTTTTCCTGTGTGCCTTAACTGGGGTGTGCGTTCACTAGGTTACGCGCCCTCCCTTAGGTACGCGTCGACGCCTACCAGCTAGGTATATTATGTACTAACTCTAAACCCGGTTACGCATATACCTATGTTTCGTAGCTGTACACGGACTAACTTCTAAAGTCTTTATAGAAAAACGACTGGGAATTATAATATTAATGAATGACTGAATTCAATCAAGTTGAAAAGAAATTGATATTCAAATACACATATTTTGTTTAATGATAAAATAAAAACTTAAATTGGACTGATTTATGTTTTAATGATTTTTTGCGGGTAGTGTATGCTTCTTTTGAGTGGTATTTTTTAGAATACGACCTTAATACATTCCCTTGCGTACTAGAAAGGCTTGAATCGATAGTTAAAAACATATCATTATTCGTACTTGAAAACATAATTGAAAGTCCTTTTACAATTAATTGTTTGTATTAATTTTCTTGTAAACTTCTAAGCAAAAACGTTTCGTCGCAGCAGTGGGTAAATCGGCTAAGTGCACATTTGTAGGTTATGTATGCAACTCAACTTGCCTGCAGTGTGGGCGGGGTCTCACCACATAAAACTATGTACTACGTGCCCATGTAGAGGAAAACCTGCGTAGTTACTGTTTGAATATCTTCGCGGAATACGCGGGACTTGACTCTCATATGAAAATACGCTCCAATTTTACTAGGAAATTGTGTCGCAAGGCGACGACCTACTTTCCAGATTACTATCGATGTTTCAATAAGAATGTTTTTTTTTATAACTTTTGTTTGATAATATATCAACTGTTGGCATTATATTATAATAATTAAAAATGTACTACGTGTGTCAACGAGTATTACTTGGTAAACTACTTTACTAATACTACTACTTTGATAAACAATTATTTTAGTCTAATGGTATACATGGTTCACTCGTGCATAAACAATATCATTCTAATTACCTGTTAATAGAATATAAAGTAGACATTTTTTTTACAACTACAACATTTTTTTTTTACAATTTTTTTCTACGAATTTCACGCATCAATATAACTGAAGATATGCGGTATTTAATTTTCAGGAAAGTTATCTTTACTTTTTAATTTTAAGTAAATATAACGTCATTACCTAAAATATAGACGGTAGACACCTATCGAAACCTGAAACGCGTGCTCAATTAGATCTGTGTAACAGTAAATATATGAAACAGTATGTTCACGAGTATTTTCTAAAAACTTGTAACTTAAACTTGTAACTGTAAAGTTATAAAATTTTGAAAAACATTTTTATTTCAGTAAGAACAGGAGTATCCATCATGTTTCGAAATCGCAAACCTGCGTGGATCTATTAACAAACCTAATTATGACGAATTTCTCGTAAAAAAAATATATTTTCCCCGCATCTCAGCTCTGGCATAATGCTACGGAAGTACTATCGATATATATATGAGTAATATCTCGATTTTTCCTTATCAGCACCAACCACACCACTTTTTATATTAGTGACAAAGTTGTCTATGAACAAAACACTGTATTTTATCTATATGTAACTAACTCAGTTCGCCACTACTGTAGCACTGCGTGCGTCTAATAGCCTTTTGTTTCGAGATGAGACACCGATACCTATATTCAGTATGTCTTTGACGTACGGAGGGTGGTGGGCGGGTGCTTTCACGCTGCATGGCTCCGGCGCGTGTCACTGGGGACACTTCTAATGAACTGTATGAACTAGGCGTTAGTTGCGTAGCTAAATCTATACCTACTCGGGCTTTTCAAATGTTAGCTATGCTTATAGTGAAGGTTAGTGTAATTATACAGGTACTCGTACTATTTTTTGTGCCGAGCCGGGCCTTCGAGGCAGACAGATCCCGATGTTAGATGGATCAATGCCATGGAATGGACTGTAGAATCCATCCCATGAATACAAACAGCTTCCATTATCCTAGGCTTTCTCCATTTTTTTTTCTTCTTTTTTATATCACAAAAGTGAAAAACAAGCATAGAGCCCGTCTAATAGAAAGCAGTTACCGTAGCCTATGAGCGCCTGTAACACCAGGGGCATCATACAAGCGTTGCTGACGCTGTAGCTGTGCTGTGTTGTAAAAACCTCTTCACGCCCTTTTTGAAGAACCCATGCGTTAGTCTCCTAAGAAAACATCGTCAGGTAGTTCATTCCTAATTAAGCAGAAGAAAAAAGAAGTATAATTTGGAATTTAAAAATTGATCTGAATTGGCTACAATTTAGGCAGTATAGTTCCTGGACGAATACAAGCCAGATGTGAAAGATGATGAGCTCTCAATCCCTGTCCGTCTCTATTCCATCACCCCAATTTGTGCCACTGTCTCTCTCATTGTGCCTCTGTAGTATAAATTAGAAGAGGCGTGGCTCTTACCAATATTGAATTGATTCGGGTCGTGATGGGTGTTAATTAGGATAGCTATTCATTAGGAGTTGAATGGAAGAGGAAGAAACAGCAGATTGAAGCCAATGTCAATCTGAGGCAAATAATCATTGGAGACGGGACGGGGCCCACCACACAAACTGTGGCTCCTGTGTAGCCACGATTAACAGCGGCGGCCAAAAATGGCAATGAACAGTGAAGTCCATTGCAGTCACGGGAGTAAAACTACGGTCGCCTTGGAACTCATAACGAATTTAATCAGAAGAAATTAGTAGAAGTAAGAAGTTTTTGGAATTTGACTATCATTGGAGAGGCGATTAAATCAATTTATACACATACGCAGAAGAGAATCGTGTTCACCAGAGAAGGTATTTAGGATAGGCGAGTCATCGATCAGACGTGGAGTGATGGATGAGGTACTAATAGACCAATGTAGGATGGATTGGGAATCTCATCAGTGCAGGATGGTTTAGAATCATTTAGGTACTTTTGGAGGCTACCCAATTAAAGTTCCTACTGCACTGTAGTCATATGTAATCATTTCCAATGGAAGATCGACATTATTATGTTACTAGCTAGGAACTGTCAACGTCACGTTAGTGACGACTTCATAGCGTGCATCTAGGTTACTTGCTGATTGGATTTATGCATTGATATACAAAAAACCTTTTTTATACGAGTATATCAATGGTTTTTTGTATATCAATGGGTTTATGCGATTTCGTTTGGTTTCATGGACTTTTTTGTAATTGTCATATTCATTTGACTCTATATGCTCTCTTCTACATATTTTTGAACCAATGTCAGATTTTATGTTGTATAGGTTTAAGGGTAATCTTAACGTTTCTGTAAGGATAACCATCCGAAAAAAATTTTTTTACATTTTAAAATTTTGAAGTAATAATGAAACAAAGGAATTAATAAATGAAAGAAAGAATGGCAGTCTATTAGAAGATAGAACAAAGTATCTAATTATGCATGAATGCCACCCTCATTGGCTGTGGGTACTACATCCTGTGTTACTTTAGTAACCCCTGCAATGTTGCCACGGTGACCGCAATTACATTTGATCATTTTGCAGAAGTAATTATCGACAACACAAAGGAATTCCTTTTTTTTTATTTTAGTAAATTATATTTTTAAAATGATATGTTAAATACATTTTAGGGTGTAAGTGGCTATTAGTAACTTACCATAATCTTGAGCTGCTGATAATGAACTAACCAGGCTCTGGAAAACGAGAGGTAGGGTGCGTAATAATAAGCAGCCCGACTGGGGAAATATCTTCTCACAGAAAACCGCAGCCAAATAAGAATTCCTTTAGTTCTAGAGGGTGTTGTACCCCAAGTGCTGCAAGTGAGTGAGATTACCAGGAAAGAAGTTGCTACGATGACTCTGGCTGTGGAACTGGCGGCATGCAAGCGATTCTATATATTGCAAGCCCCTATAGACCGCTTTATATCAGGCGAGCTTTTCTACCACCATGTCAGGTATGTCATAGAAGAAAATTATTACGAATACAATATTACATCTACCACTGGCAGTATACCAATACTGAAACAAACAGTATTGGTATACTGCCAAAACTATAGAAACATTGATATGTTTCTATAGTTTATACCACTGATTGTGAATCCATATGTTATCTAGAGCAGGTTGCAAGTAACTTGTTGTAAAGTTACTTAGATTGCTTTACGTATAAGAAAAAACAGTATAAGGATTAAAGTGTCAAGTTTCATTTATCCTTAGTTGCACAAGTCTTTAGGGATATTGTAGTTATATGTTTCATTAAAGGGTTACTTGAATTCAAAATAAATCATATCTAGTAAATATTTTAAAATAGTGGTTTCTGGAAGTTACCTAGGGTTGTTACTGCGCCCCGAGGCGCGGGAGTATGCGCGGGCACGCACGATTTTGCCGCCCCATCGCTTCTGTACCCTTACGCACACGTCACTTAACATTTCGCATCGTTATAGTTTAGAGGTGGGCTTTGGACATATATTTTTAATATTTTGTGAGTGAGATACGTGTATGAATAATTTAAGGGTGACGAACTTTACATAAAATTCTACTCTATAGTTTTATGTCTGCAGAATATGAGATAAATAAAGTGGATGTTTTATTTGTACACCAATCTATTTATTATTATACGAACACAATTCTTATAATGACACTATAACTTGTGTATCTATATGCAACAAGGCGGTTTTTTTATGAAACACATACTCTATTTTTATAATACGTAGTATTATAATTCTTGAAATTAAGCCATATTAAAATAATTGATTAATAATATTCTCCGGCTCGTTATTACATACAGTTTATATATATAAAGTTCTGAAGTCTTTAAGTCAAGTTGGGCCAAAATATTTTTGTATGCTTTCACATAACTCCGATTTTGGAAACTATACTGGTTATTTGTGTAAGTAAACTATACTGAATAATCGTTTTGAATTAGAAAATGAAACTATTGCTTAGATTGTATGGTAATTATATTTAGCTTAGCTGTTAGAAACCTTACAGCTCTATTAAATAAGCTGAAAATGTCAATAACTTTATTTAACATAAAACCAATATTTGGAATCAGAAAATCCGATGGTAACCGACTTCAGGTTTGGCGGTAGGACCCCTATTCTGACAAAATTTGTTAATGAACAATTTTATCATTAAAATCTTTATGTGTATAAAATACTTCTTATGAATGTCTTTATTTCTTTTAAACATATTACGTAGAGTTAGATGCTACCGGCGACTTCATTTATTATCAGCCATTCGATTTCTTATTAAACAGATGTTTGTGAAGTTTAAGAAAATAACTTAAACTATATAGGTAACGTATCTAACAACCGACTCAAACCTAAAATCGATACGATGATACAGACCAACTGCTACTCAAATTTCAAACTTAATTATCACATTGCCTCAGTTCAGGCAATAAAATATGATAAATTACATCTAGCGGGCCGAGCCATAGAAATCCGATTTTAATAGTAATAATAAAATGCAGTCCAGTTTCGTGTTTAATGCATGGCAAGGGTGCATCGACGCACCCCTCACGCACTTACTCACACAAACATGAACGTACCTACACGCAGAAACTAGGCCGCGATTGGACGACCGGTGGTTTGCGCATGTGTGCGTACCTGTTTCGTAGAAAGGAGGTCGTATGTATAAAGTTATTTATACAGCGTGTTCTAGCCTGTATATGAATTAGTTGCGTGCATTGGGGTAGTCTTAGCTGGGAAAAAGTATTGATTTGCTGCACAGTAGCCGAGCGCTGCTTTCGCAAATGGAGCGTTTTGAAAATTATTTGAGCAGAAATAGGAATTAGGTAGTTTGCTTCGAAGATGATAATAGAAAAACTAAAAAAGATTAATGTGTAGCATATTATAAATGTGGGACTGAAATTGGACACGTAGATGTAAATCAGTTATGTTAATGGACAATATAAACCGGTTTGTTGTATTAACCGTTTGTTAATATAAAAAAGGATATGTAGTGTATTCATCCCTATATGGCTTAGTACCATTTTTGTTTTCAAACAATAAATTTTGGTGAGAGTGAACTAGTTAAGTTTACTATAAATAAATATACCTGGAGAAATTACAGACCACCAGAATCTAGTACCAAATTAAGCTTGTACAATGGGTACTAGTTAACTTATACTTAATACTTAATTTTTTTTTCTCAGTACATATAAAATACATGAAAAACACCCAGACCAAGACAAATAGAAATGTTCATGCACACAAATATTTGTCTTCTACGGGGATCGAACCTGCGACATTAAATGTTTGATAAAAGAGCGAAATATATTTTTAATGTGTGTGTTTATGCGAAAATATTCATATATTTGTTTAAATAACTTATTTAATTAAGATTAATTTATTGTGCTAAATATATAACCATTCCATAGAAAAACAATACATAGAAAGGAGGTTTTATCCATGCAGGATATTTTTTCCAGTCACTAAGATTTTATACACATGCAGATTTAATGAAATTATTATATTACAGTAATAGAACTAATGAATTAAATATTACAAAACGTAAAAGTAGGTTATTACTGAAATACAGCACAGGCCCTTCAAAACATTGTCAAAAGAGCTTTTAGTGCCGATATCAATTATGCCGCAGATCAGACATCTTTAATGATCTGAAGAGATAAAGCTTTTTCAAAATCATTAATTCTAATGTAATTATATAGATAATTTAAAATGTATATCGACAAAATATGTTATTGATATAAAGATATTAGTACAAACAAACGTGTTTTCCGTGAAAGCGTGAAAGTTGCATATGCAATTCAGGAGTAAAATTTATGAATAATTTACACGACAATTGAAAATGTGTGCATAGTTTTATAAAAGCGAACATACGGTAACTGGGGAAAGCTCGTCTAATTCTAAATAATAAAACCGTCGCGGCTTTAGAAAATATACATTAAAATAAAATCCCTCCATTGTGCTTTTTGCTCGAGGTATTATCTGAATTTACATACAGTTTTTTTTTAGTTTTTATCTGGTTTTTATCAAAAGCCGGCCCGCTGAATTATTATGAAGCTACATAATAAAATAAAGCTCTGAATGATAGATTGCAAAGAAACCAGAAATTACGGTATAATATCAAGTATATCTTTCTTAAGCTTCTTAAGGTGTAGACTGAGAAAGTATTTTTAATGTGCTTAGAAGAAATAGTGACATTAAAAACTATTTTAAGTGAAATTAACAATTAAATTATTTAGAAAATGTAACGATTTTACATGTTTATATTCAAATCTAGCCTATTGTGAAGGAAAGCTTCATGTATGTTTTACTTATATTTTTGTTTATTTTAGTAGTAAAGAAAAAACGTGTCGAATATCCGAAAGAAATATGAATTCTTATAGAGTTATAAGTGCAAATATGCAATAGCGAATAATCAAATATCAAGAATAAAAATAATTATAAAAATGTGTTGTTTAATGATATTAAGAAAACTGATGTATAGTAAATATATTTATTTTAAAAAGTTTCTAATTTAAAAATCCTAGATGTTCTTAAAAACGATAAATTCGACATAAACAAGCGTCTGAGCCACATCCTGTTTGTTTTTGTGAACAGCGAACACAGACCATTTTCTGTTGTCAAAGCTTACTGGTACAACGTCTTCGGTTTATATTAATCCTTAAAGTTAAAGAAATAAAGGATATTTAGAAAATAATGCGTAAATTTTTATTTATGAACTGTAAACTTAATGTTGCCATTTATATTTGCGGTAGATGGATTTTACGTAAGTTTATGTCTAAAATTGGAGTATTTACTTTAGCGGAATGAAAAATATTGTATTTCAAAAACAATGGGCCTATTAATACTACTGGAATATCATCACAATTTCAGTAGAAGAAAGTTTCTTCAATAAGAGTTTATAGAGTTCTGTAATTTCTAAATGTAAATAAAAATTGAAATAATTCTTCGAATTTGAGAATAAGAAACATCAAACAAACTTTTGGTACTATGACTTCTTGCTAAAAGTATTATTCAATGAATTGTCTATAGAAAACTGTTTTGGTTGGCAAAATTTTATTTGTGTAGGTTAAAATTTAATTCAAACCAGCTTACGCAACAGTACTTTTACCGCGGCAAGTTCATACGAGTGCGGTGGATCATTACCAAGTCGATGCATCGTGTGTCGTGAATCGCGCCCGTTACATCAGCTGATATCACAAAAAGCTAACATCTGCCGTGAATCACCGGGCGCGTGCCGTCCAAGAAAAAAATCAAAAGTGTAAACCCTGCCGACCGTTATAATCGACTGTGGACCCTACAACACGGCAAATATTGAGCAGTATCTAAATTACAAACATATGTCCATTTCGTTTAGTGAATAAAGGCAACAACACATGCCGTGCGCACGTGCGTGCAAAGGTCTTTTGCACCGGCTTTGATTTTGAACTTTATTTATATACTAGCTGTCCCGGCGAACTTCGTACCGCCTAACAATCAATGAATATCGTGGTACATATTAGCTGAACTAAATTTATGATTTTATGGAATTAAAACAATGAATAGTAGAAAATAATAGAGAAGCTCGATGGCGTCATTGCGCGTGTCAGTCTAATTGAACACGCAAGTTAAGCAACGTCGACCGTAGCCTGTACGCGGATGGGTTTATATTACCTCGAGCTCCTCCGTGATTCGAAAGACACGTTAAGCCGTCGGTCCCGGTTGTTATCATTAGCTCATCTTGAGCTCCTCCGTGCTTCGGAAGGCACGTTAAGCCGTCGGTCCCGGTTGTTATCATTAGCTCATCTTGAGCTCCTCCGTGTTTCGGAAGGCACGTTAAGCCATCGGTCCCGGTTGTTATCATTAGCTCATCTTGAGCTCCTCCGTGCTTCGGAAGGCACGTTAAGCCGTCGGTCCCGGTTGTTATCATTAGCTCAACTTGAGCTCCTCCGTGCTTCGGAAGGCACGTTAAGCCGTCGGTCACGGTTGTTATCATTAGCTCATCTTGAGCTCCTCCGTGCTTCGGAAGGCACGTTAAGCCGTCGGTCCCGGTTGTTATCATTAGCTCATCTTGAGCTCCTCCGTGCTTCGGAAGGCACGTTAAGCTGTCGGTCCCGGTTGCTATCATTAGCTCATCTTGAGCTCCTCCGTGCTTCGGAAGGCACGTTAAGCCATCGGTCCCGGTTGTTATCATTAGCTCATCTTGAGCTCCTCCGTGCTTCGGAAGGCACGTTAAGCCGTCGGTCCCGGTTGTTATCATTAGCTCATATTGAGCTCCTCCGTGCTTCGGAAGGCACGTTAAGCCGTCGGTCCCGGTTGTTATCATTAGCTCATCTTGAGCTCCTCCGTGCTTCGGAAGGCACGTTAAGCCGTCGGTCCCGGTTGTTATCATTAGCTCATCTTGAGCTCCTCCGTGCTTCGGAAGGCACGTTAAGCCGTCGGTCCCGGTTGTTATCATTAGCTCATCTTGAGCTCCTCCGTGCTTCGGAAGGCACGTTAAGCCGTCGGTCCCGGTTGTTATCATTAGCTCATCTTGAGCTCCTCCGTGCTTCGGAAGGCACGTTAAGCTGTCGGTCCCGGTTGTTATCATTTAATGACAGTCGTTAAGTGAAGTCAGTGGCCTTTAGGCGGTTCGAAAACACTGGCCTCCGCCAACCCGCAGTTGAGCAGCGTGTTGGAGTACGCTCTAAACCCCTTCGGTTGAGGGAAGACCCGTATCCATAAAAACTGAAGATTTCATAAAAATAAAGATTTCCTTATTGTTATCTTTTAAAAAAAAAACGTTTTGTTTTATTTTTTTTAGTTTTGAAATAGGTTTTATCATTTTGGTGATTTGTAATTGTCATTTCTTTTGATGTTTACTCTGATTTGATTCTTGCGCTCGAACCCCATGGGAAAAGCGTTTTCACCCCTATCGATTTGACATTTTTAAATTTTCATAACAAATCACAGACAACTTTCGCGACATAAAAGTGACACCAATCGATTTGACGTTTTGATATTTGACAACCAATAAATATCGTAATCCCTTTTTCAACTGACACTTTCATTTGTATGGGAAAATGTTTTTTCTTTTATTTTATTTTTTCGAGAATTTTCCAATGTTTTTAAGAGTTATTGTGCTATTCGGGACGGAAACAAATCCAACAAATCAAAAACCATGGCAATCGGTCCAGCCGTTCTCGAGTTATAAGTGTTGTAACAAACACGACTTTCTTTTATATATATAGATTCGGTATTTTTTTTATACTAGAGTTGATACTTGGTATTTTAATACTTTCAGATTCTTCATGAGTACTTTAAATTTAAGACCGCATGATATAGTAGATTACACGTTCCTCGTCTCCTCGTGAAATATTTTATGATCATCAACAGAAATCAGCTATACCGTTTCCACTCTACTTATAGTTTCATGGTCCGAAATCGTTAGTGGCTTTATTTCTGTTATAATCATCATTGCATGTAATAAAAAAATGTGTGTGTAAATACCATGAATAAACTATCTATTTATCTATCAATTTACACGCAATTTGCTCAATGCAAATCTCGATGTTGTATAAGAAAATTTAAAAATCATATCAGGTTGCTTGTAAAATATAGGGGGATTTTCGTAGAGCATTAAAATTTTCTTGGTAACGTAGGGGAAAAATCCAAATTCATAAAATTTCAAATTTGTAGAACCAGCAGTCAGTTAGTTTCAGCACTTTTTATATACAGCAAGGAAGTTAACAGTACCATGATATTTGATTTTGGTTCCCGAAAGCGGTGATCGCATGCATAATCGCAATGGAAATACTTCATGATATGTATTCAACTACTGTATTGACTAAATCTTTACTTACTTTAGATTTTGACTTTAAAAATTATATTTGTCAATGAAATATGAAAAAATAACGAGTCCTGATATAGTGCACGTACATACGTGATACGTACAGATACTGTTTAATATATTGGACGGCTAATTCCAGTCAGAGGTTCAATTACTGAGTAAATTACATATTTACAATATATTTTTTACAATATTTGCGGCATTGATTATTAGTACGTAATTTCGACCATGGTATAAAATAATAATTATAGTACAATTATAATGTTTCTGTGATTACATAAGTTGGTTGTATTGGATTTGATGGAACCATAATATTGGAGATTCGGCATCCGAGGTGCACGATTATATGTATATTATCTGCTCATTTCTCTGAAAGATGCGTCTGGGTGATTACGAGTGTTGAGGATATCTATCTCATCAAACTATAGAAATATAGATGATATATGTTTAGAGATATATCAAGTAAAATTTAAGAACATACATATGTAGAGTTTCGTCGAATTCTAGTTCACGACAAGGCCGCTTTACGAACCCATAAATTTACATTGTAAGCCGTTCGCAGCAAACAATGTAAGTTTTTGTGCTTCCATATTACAATAAGTCACAAAAAAATAATAACGCAGGTCATAGACTTCTAAAAGGCTTTTGCAAACTGGCAATCTTGTTCGGATTGTAGTTCAAACTCTACGTTAGAGAGGTAGAGTACCTCTCTACTTCGCTTTCAATATTAGTCAGTTGGAGTAGAAAACCTACTCGTAACAACAACCTCATCAAAACATTCTGTATCTATAAAAGACAATTGTTACTGACTGATCTCTCAACGCACTGCTCAAACCACTGCATAGATTGGATTGAATTTTTGCTTATAAGTAGCGATTTGACGTAGGCATCAGTTAAGAAAGGATCTTTGAAAATTACGAGATACCGAGACATGCACGTATGAAGTGGCGGGCAATTATATATACAATTTTTACGTACAAAATTATACATACAAAGGTAGGTTGTCATTAGTAACTACATAAAATAAAATTATAAAAATTATGAAATAGTTTTAGTAAAAAAATATATATTTTAGTAAGTATTTACGGTTCTCATATTCATTGTAAATATATATGTATTTCAGCCAAATAACAATTCCCTTGAGGGTTGTTGTGTTCCTGCGAGTGAGTGAGGTCACCAGAAAGACAGAAAGGAGTATACGCTGGCAACGGATCGGCGACCCCTTGGTGTTGCTGATCTCCATGGCCGGTGGTAATTGCTTTCTATCAGGTGAACCACATTTTGCCAGTTTCCCTTCTCTCATATAAAAAAATATATATAATGCTTTTGGATTATGACAAAAAAAATTAAGACAAAAATTACAAACACAATTCACAAGGGGCAATAAATAAGAAAAACAATGACACATTTCGCGACATTAATTAGATAGAAAATAAAAATGGATTAAATGTAAATATATGATTTGGAGAAAACAAAAAAGCCATTAAAATGGCGATAAAGGCCGCTGTGATTTATAGCTGAGTTTCTCGGTAATGTTTATTGTGCGATTGTTTGCGAAGATGGCAACACTATTATTCGTTTTGCGAGAAATTTTTGGCATGTTTTTATAACATGAAATAAATTATTTTGACTGTGATTTTATCGTTACGGAAACTTTGTATAAAATCAAATAAATGTAAAGAAATAACAACCTCTATTACGTACTAGAATATCGGCATTTGCTTCTAATAATATCTAATTAGTATCTATTTAATAATAATATAAGTATAAAATTCATATTTGTATCAGAAGTATATCTTATTAAGGGGTCATGACTGTCTTCCTAACAATTTTCATAATGCTGAAGTTATACTATGTCATCTTCCAAAGTAAATAGTTCGTAAACTAATAAAAGCTAACCTTTTGTTTTAAGAAACGTTACATTAAATTCGATGGCGTCGTTACGCGTCTTAATCTAATCTGACACGCAAGTTAAGCAACGTTGACCGCAGCCTGTCATGGACGATTTTTATCTATCTCGAGCTCCTGCGTGTATTGGAGGGCACGGTAAGCCGTCAGTCCCGGCTGTAGTCATTAGATGACAGTCGTTAAGTAAAGTCAGGGCCTATAGGCGGCTTGAAAATACTGACCTCAGCCTACCCGCAGTTGAGCAGCGTGGTGGAGTATGCTCCAAATCCCAGCACCCAGCAGTGGGATGAATAAGGGTTGACAACGAACCAATAAATAAAATATACTTTGAAATTTCGTATTAAATGACCCTAATTTAAGATATTTGATTTAAAAAGAAAATAACTGTAAACATCAATGGGAGACATTGTGATATATAATGTTTCCCTCGAAATATTTTCAGTGATCAAAACTTGCAGATATATTACGTTCTTCATTCATGAATATTTAACATATCATTTTCACTTTCTACACCTTCAAGACCTAACTATTATCTGTTTATCGTACTTTAAGTAACTTAGTATCTGCGATTGTAAGTCAAAAACTTTGCCTTTGTCGTTTTAGCTCTTTACAAAGTCTAAATATCCTTTTTTTTATTATACTACGTTGGGTGGCAGACAAGCATACGGCCCGCCTGATGTGAAACGGTTACCGTAGCCATATTAAATATCTACGCTCGCAACATAAAATATCTCTCGCGCGCCGCCAGCCCCGCCGGCAACGCAGTATCTCCTTCCTTTCCTCACTCACTCGCAGGAACACAACAACCCTCAAGAGAATTGTTATTTCGCTGCGGTTTCTGTGAGGTGGAGTACATTCCCAAGTCAAGTAGCTTACAATTACCCTACCTGTCATTTCGCCAGAGCTTCATTAGTCAGTCAGCAGGGTGCACCGCGTGCAGGTGAAGTCGACTTTGATTCAAAGATGTTGATGAACCACTTACACCCCAAATCCTAACCAAATATTAGCTATAATGAAATGAAAATCTAATTCTGTTCCTGATATTTATGTTTAATGCAGGTATCGACATTTCCTTGGAGTGACATCGAATCGGAGCCCACTGGCATTGACCTCGAGGGTCCCCTTCGACCATTGTGTCAACGATCGACAAAATATGGGGGATGCTTTATTTTTTACCAGCAATATGTCCGCAACTGTTTTTGCAATACTTTTTTTCTGTCAAAAAAAGTTTAATTGCTTTTTATATTTATATATTTATCAGTTATATTTATCATTTAACACAAAATAATATAAAATACAATAAATACATAAACTTATCGTAAACTTAAAAGAGATAAAATGAAATAAATGCTTTTTATTTAGGTAGTTTTACTTCCGCGTCTGTAATCAACTCTTGCAAGTTAAATTTAATCCACATCCCAGTGTTTCATTGAACTAAAATTTGGTACACTAGTTTGGGGTCTTGTAACAATGAACGATTACGTAAGTGCGGCCATTTTGATTCAATATGTAAAATGACGATTATAGTATCCATATTAACCACTATAATATGAGTAGCAAATGAAAGGCAAGCCCTTTTATGAGCGAAACATATCGAGTAAAATTTTATTACGCATATTCTTAAATAATACGAGAAAAATTACTTATATATAATAAGTAATTTTTTTTGATGTTTGACAACTGATATTTTTTTTTACTAATTGTATTAATTTATTCTGACATTTAAATTTTAATAATCTTTTTGCATGCCAATGCTCGCAAACAAAATTAATTGATTGACAAAAAATAATTATATACGAGTATGTACGACAAAACGTATCTAAATAATAAAATAAATAAATATTCCTGGACAAATTACACACGGCCATCTAGTCCCAAACTAAGCAAAGCTTGTACTGTGGGTACTAGATAACTGATATAATACTTAATTTTTTTTTGTAAATACATACATATAATACATAGATAGATATCTATATAAAAACTATGTATGTATCGAAACGCGTGCTACAGAAAGTTTGAAGACATAGCCGGAAATATTTTCGTGGCCTAAAAGTCGGCCTTTAGAAAATAATGCATTTTTATATAGGAACTGTAAACTTAATGTTGCCATTTATATTTGCGGTAGATGGATTTTACGTAAGTTTATGTCTAAAATTGGAAAAAATAAAATTGGATAATAGACTTAAATATTTTTTTTTTGTAAATACATACATATAATACATAGATAGATATCTATATAAAAACTACGTATGTATCGAAACGCGTGCTACAGAAAGTTTGAAGACATAGCCGGAAATATTTTCGTGGCCTAAACGTGTGACTAAACTAATTCGTGATTCACTATTTTACGTGAATAGCTATTTTCTACGTGATGACATATTTTATATAGAAATAGTAATCCAATGCTTATATTAACTTTTTTTTTATACTACGTTGGGTGGCAGACAAGCATACAGCCCGCCTGATGTGAAGCGGCTACCGTAGCCATATTAACGCTCGCAACATTAAATATCGCTCGCGCGCCGCCACCCCCGCTCACTCCCTCGCAGGAACACAACAACCCTCAAGGCAATTGTTATTTGGCTGCGGTATTCTGTGAGGTGGAGGTACATTCCCCAGTCTTATTATCCCCAGCTTACATTTATACTCCCTACCTCTCTTTTCGCCAGAGCTTCGTTTATCAGTCAGCAGGGTGCACCGCGTGCAGGTGAAGTTGGCTTTGGTTCAAAGATGTTGATGAACCACTTACACCCCAACTTCGTAAAACGAACATTTTGCTTGCCAATAAAAATAATTGATTGATGCGTCATGCCAAATTTTAAGGTCGTCGTTCATATAACACAGCCACAGATTAACCACAGCTTAGCGCTACTAATACTATTGCTTATCTATTGCAGTGGCAATTCTAGGATTCCATTTTTACCCCAAAACAGTCCTACTATACCAATTGCCTGAAGAATTGACGAATGGTATAAATATAGTGTAGCGGTGATGGCTGCCCCATGCATCAACTCGTGAACGGGTGCTGCCAGAGGGGACTGGTCTGCCCTGGCTGTCATGGTTGCAAGGTAAACAATAGGAGGATTTAGGTTAAGTAGTAATAGACAATAATATAACTATTAGCACAACAGCGACGTGCAATTTATTAATTGTAAGAATATTATAAGATAAAAAAAAAACAGAACATTGTTAATAAAAGGTACGGACCCCGGGTCTGTAGACTGTAATAAATATCAATAAAAAAAATAAAAAAAATATAGTGTAGCGGTTAAAGTGTAAAAAGTATTGTATAGTATTATTATTAATGATAATTGTTAATGACAGACAAAAGTGACGTCATCAACCCTTACTCATCCCACTACTGGGATACGGGCCTCCCCTTAATTGAATGGATTTAGAGCTTTCTCCACCATGCAACAGCGGGTTGGCGGAGGCCAGTGTTTTCAAGCCGCCTAAAGGCCATTGACTTGACTTAATGACTGTCATCTAATGGCAATAACCGAGGTCGATGGATTAACGTGCCCTCCGAAGCACGGAGGAGCTCGAGATAATATAAACCCATCCATGGACAGGCTACGATCGACGATGCTTAACTTGCGTATTCGATTAGACTGACACACGCAACGACGCGACGCCATCGAGCTCGTCAAAGGTGACGATAATTCATTAATTAATTTTATTTATAGTCACTAGAAAAATTATATAATCGGTTTACAGTTACAGTATTGTTTTGTATGTGATGGTCAACAGAGATCTCAGCCTAACACATATACTTTATATCAGCGAAAAGGTTGAAACTTAGAACTTTTTGTTTAGATTTAGATTACGTAGAAAGTATAGGCATTGACGGAAAGCATTGGGGAAGGCTTATATACAGCAGTGGGTAGATACAGGTTGATAAATGATGACACTACATATGCTAGGATTGTTTCGTTGAAGGCATTACACGAATACTGGAAAATGTTCTCTTGAGATTTACCCAGGCAATGTCTGGATGGCAGTTTAATATACAGATACATGGTAACACCGAAAGTGTAATCTAAATACTACAGGATAGAGAAAAGAGGGTATACCGTTAGATCAGTAGACTTTATTAAAATTCCGACGATATTTTCCGAAAAAATAAGAATGCAATGTATGCAAGTACGTTATTAAAATCTCTAGAGTGAATTTATATTAAAAAAGGAAGTGAGGCAAATGCTAGCAAACTGCCCAAGTTTCATGGCCTGGGTATATGCTGCCCCGTGAAAGAAAATATAAGCTTAGCCTTCTTATGTTAACGTTTTTCGTTATTTTGTTATATAAAATATGCCGATAGTTACAATGAATTTATTATATTAGTTTTGTTTGTTTGTTGTGTCATTATTGTACTCGTACATAGTCACCGATTATAGAAATTTAAGGCAACATATAATAGCAAGGGCTACCTTATCCTTATGATAGATCACTTCTATTTGACCTAAGAGCATCAAAAGGATTAAAATCAAAGGCAAGTTGCAGTAGTATTGTTGGTACTGGTGATTGTCGGCACATGGTGGAAACTTGTAGTCACTTTGTATTAATTAATTTCTTTTTTTTAAGTGATTTCGATTCAATTGTTTGGAATTTTGTTCACAAATATATTTTCAATAATTTTCTTACCTGGAATTATAAAATAACATAATTATAGTGCTGTGTTTTCATCGCTCTTTGAAACTTTTATTTAAATTGCCCTTTAAGTTAACCAAAACATACTTCAGGCATTAAAAAAGTTATTTAAAATATCAGTAATTTTATTTTAAATAGTCTGTAATTTTCATTTTTATGAATACGACGTGAACATAGTAATTTCATGTGTTGGCTTTTGCATCCATTATTTCTACGAGCTTTTTATTAGGGCCTTTGGCGCACGCGCTACTTAATATCGGCGTACAAAATCAATCACAAGTCAGAAAACACCTTTTGCTCAACAATAGTTACGATCAGATAGCGATAAAATCCTAGAGGCGTTACCTCGCCGGCTGCGATTGGCTAAGGGCACGTGCACAACGAGCAACTGTTGCTGGTACGCTCGCGTCACCTGGCCTCGTTGGACGAAAGTGAAACGCAAGTGATTGTAATTTCACACTTATCCAGCAATGCTTTTGGTAAAAAACAACACCACAGACAATCCTTTATTAAGATTATTAAAGTGTCAAGTTTCAAGTCCGTGTGTTCTGTTCTTTCAACCAATTTTAGTAAATATGTTAATACATACGCAATGGATCTTACATTCAATTATAACAATTGGGCTCTTAAATGAAGTATTATAACATGTACGATCAGTAACTAAAAAAGAACTGAACACACTTCGATATTTTAAAAACGATTTCAGAAAAAAGCTGTTCTGTCTATCAGTTTATAAAAACTGGTTAATTTATACAACTGAAACATTTGAAGACATGTCTAACTTGTGAGCGTCTTTAATTAGTCACTTGTAGACAAAATTTGAGTGAGTTAATGTACCGTCGTTGCTGACTATACAAAATACAAAAGTGTAACACAATATTGCGCCACTACGCTCTGAGGGGCAATTCTCGTAATTAAAATATAGTCAAAATTCAATTTCGATCCAGTCTCGATCTCACAAATGTCACATTTGGTATTCTCGTAACACAATATGTAACTTCAAAATTAAATTTAAGCGGGATTATATCGATATATGAGTGAAAATTAAACAAACTAAGAATGTTACTTTGCCAACAACAAGAATTGATAATAATTAATTAATGAAATCAAGTATATAATTTTATCTAATCTCATACTGAAATTTACACATTAAAAAACTAAACACAGTATCATAATGACAGTCTTTACGCACAAGCTGTCAAAATAAATTTAAAAAGTTATTTTTCGATACAGCTCTTCTATGGACAACTGTATCGTAAAATAACTTTTTTACCATTTCGATACAGCTTCAGCCCTGGATACAGATATTTTAAACAGGTTGCAATGCAAATACATTGCAACTATGCAAATTTTTTCTACATAATCTGTGAACGCGGCGCCGCGCGGCGCGTCGCGCATGCGCACTACGCATGCTCGATCTGCAAATGGATTTTTATGTAAGAATTATAGCTGATAGATTAACTTCATGGTTGTATTTAAAATATTATTATCATATATTTCTTGAGATTAGATAAAGTAGTGTATGAAACTGCACATAATTAGGTATTAAAATACTCGTGTGGTATTATTATAACACTCGCCTTCGGCTCGTGTTATAAACTCACACTCGTATTTTAATAACCCTTATTATGCAACAGTTTCATAAACTACTATTAGTCAATTCACAATTTAATCTCGATTCGGTCAACTTTCAATCTGAGTTCGTAAAAAAATTACGAGAATTGGCCTTCTGTTTTTGATACTTGTCATATTAGTCAGAAAAGGGTAAATATAAAAGATTGCTTCCTTAGACATTAAAAACAAATAATGGAAATTGCATGGCAGGTGACGTAAAGTCTACAAACGGAAACTTGTACAATTGTCGCATAGATTAAAACTCGTTTGTCGGTTAAAAATCAGTAGTTCATTGTGAAAGAGCCTTAGCCGGCGTAGGCGCAGCTGTCGCGCACTCGTGCGCACCGGAGATAATGTGGGCGACATATGAACCGTACAATATAAATAATGGCCGAAAAAAAGAAAATAGCGACGGGTGTCCAAATAACAGAGGTTTCCTCCTCGAGGGCAGCTGAAAAACTCCCACACTTTTTGTATTTTCTGTAAGTATGGCAGCTCGAAGAATACGTTGACATATCACCTGCTTGTTTCAGAGAACGCATAATTAATGCATAGAAGTAATGATGAAATAATATATTGCTTGTGATAAATGTTAGCATTGATATGCCGAGTAATGAGACTGCTATAAAATTACAAGCTCCACTACTTAGAGGGAAATGAGTTTTATTCATTACTAGCGACCCGCCCCGGCTTCGCACGGGTGCAATGCTGATACTAAATGTACTACAGAAGGCCTTTGCGCTTTGTCCTATCCAGTCCTTCCCCAGTTATAGGCACACGCCGCCGGCTCCGCGGCCGGTACCGCCACAGCCGTTATGTCCCTGCATTTTAAATGTGTAATATCTTCTAAACTATTCATTTAAATTACATGCTGTGAAGGGCCATATTGATCTATATTAAATGCGCAATGTATTTAAGGTACTTAATTGGATAAGGATTAATTCTGTATTGCTTAAAATCGCTTCGTAAATAAGGCATTATTTCTTGTAAAAAGCAAAGGATAAAATAACGGTTATTGTGTGTTACCACTAAGAGATAGACATATACCATCGCGAACTTTTTTGTAGACCATTTTAAGGTGAACAATACTGTACTACATTATTTTGATCTATCTCGTTGGGTTCAGCCAGCGTTTGCAATGAGCAAAAAAATGTGTTTATTTACGACATCACATTAGAAACCTCTAAATCATCAGTGTTTTTCTACTATGTTATGCATATATTATACATATAAACTTTCCAGTTGAATCACTCTATCTATTAAAAAAAACCGCATCATAGTCCGTTGCGTAGTTTCAAAGATTTAAGCATACAAAGGGACATAGGGACAGAGAAAGCGACTTTGTTTTATACTATGTAGTGATTCGTTGGGGGAGGAATTTCTTAGGAATCTTTATCGTAAATTTAATATATATATATATTCTTTATTTATCAGACTATATTAGTTTATAAATATATGTTTGCAAATTAATTTCAATTTATGACAAAAAATAAAACGTTAAAATTCATAGTGCCGTATTGGAGCATGTAATGCCATTTAGTGTCACACTATCAGAAACTACTTTTAGGAGGCTGTTGCCCGCCCCGCTATCGAGGCCGCTTTCTTGCAGCATGTAATGAAATCAGTCTACGCGCTTCTTAGCGAACCTCTCCGAAGAGCTACAGAAGCGAGTCAGCCGCACCCTGAATGCGTTATTATACTGTACACGAAGAGTATTAAGTGCAAGTCGGGTATTATTTACCCACATATTAATAATGTTTATAAATAAAAATTACAATAAATTAAAAATTTCAGTGTATGTAAACCAGTTTACATAAACCTAAACAAACTATCATAGTGCCTTAGGATAAAAATAATACTAAATAGCTTCTAAATATGTAATCCATCGTGAGCATTATTGCTATATTTTTGGTTAAGCGAAACATATACGTTATAATAAAGTAATAATTCTTCCTATATTATTTAATTTAATTAACAAAGATAAAATTTTGGTAACGTTTATAGGTAGGCAGTAGACAGGTAGGAGAAAATTGGCAGATTTTCGTGGCGAAAGAAAAACTTCCACAGAAAGTGCGAGGAAACGTTGGTACTTGAGTTAATTTACGATTACAAGTTACCGGCTGCGAAGTAACTTGGGCAAATTAGTTTTAAAACAAGCACCGTAAAGCTTAGCTGGGGGGCGCCCTCCACAGTTCGGCTTCACGAATTATCATTATTTAGTGGCTGCTCTTCTGAGATCCAGGTATTTAAAATATACTTAGCTTTATATACAGAAAGTAATTAGGTTCTGTACTAGCATTGCCGTATATTTTTGTGCGTTTTTTTTTAAAGAAATACATTGTTTTAATAAAAAAAATAATGATGACATGAGCTGATGAAAGATGTTCATAATATGAATTCTTAACTAGTTTGACATGACTGCCAACAAGAAATTTACTATGAGCGATATGATGATTTATGAGACCGGATACTTTTCATTGTTTTAAAAATATCTTTTCATATGTCAACTTTGTTAACTACTATTTTATAAAGAGAAAATAAGTTTTAACGCAGCACTCACACATTCGTTCTCACATAGGCAGTAACGATACGGCATTTGTATGAAGTGGACAGGGTGTATGTGTAGGCTCTATCGCTAAAGGTGAAGACGAATGAGATCGAGATTTTTGATTTAGAAAATCAAAGTTTAATTTAAGATAGGAACAATCATTTTATCTCAGTAGATCCTGGACTCTACCGATTGAATGTAATAATATAGAATAATGAATGAAATCCTTTATTATATCTAGCGTGGGTAGATACATGCAGATGATGATATTATTCCTATAACATATCTTAAGACCAGCAAGTGGATTTTCTATCATTTTACTTTGAAAGACAGCTTTGACCTGGGGTAAGCGTCAGAACCCCTGGACCAAGTGCGATATTTTATGTTTGGAGACTAGCTGATTACCATCGGATTTTTGATTCCGAATATCAGACTACAACTAAGATTTAGATAGATATTTAGCTGGTAGAATCCCTGGAGCTCTATCGACTAAGATGAAGGTGTTTGGCTATAACTTAAATATAAGACCTATATTTTGCCCCGGGGGCCCTACCGCCGCTGAAGCTGCTTACCACCGAATATTTTGATTCCAAAAATAGGACTTACGGTTTAGGTATTATACATACATACATATACGTATTATCGCCATCTAGCCCCAAAGTAAGCGAAGCTTGTGTTATGGGTACTAGACAACTGATAAACATACGTAAATACATTTCTTTTTTTTTTGGAAATACATACTTATCAGGGATGTAACGGATGTGGTTATATCGGAACCGGAACCGGAATCGGAATTTTTGAATTTGGTTTATCGGAGTCGAAACCGGAATCGGAACCGGAATCGGAATAAAATATGAAGTCAGTCAGAGATATGTGTAGATATCATTTTCAATGAAATAATTACACATCATTATTCGTTAGTGACACTAACTTAGTGTTATCTTTATTATCAATACTTTAACAGTGTAACAATGAAACAATTGCTAAAATCGATAGATCGCGACTCCGCCGCGGCTTCGCGCTGCCCGGCCCGTCTATCCACCCTCGCCCGCCGCGCCGGCCGCCGACCTCCGATATGACTTCTGACTTCGGTTTAAAATTTATCGGAACCGAAGTCGGAACCGAGGATGCAAAAGCAATCGGAAGTTCCGACGTATCGGAATCGAAACCGAAGCTCCGTTACATCCCTGATACTTATGATACATAGAAAACACCCAGACCAAGACAAACAAACATGTTCATGCACACAAATGTTTGTCCTATGTGGGAATCGAACCCACGAGCGTTGGTGTCGAAGCCGCGTCATTGACCGCTACGTCACCGAGCTCGTCAACTTTTATTTTTTTATTGACAAACATAAACATCTTCAGCATAGTCAGTGGAGGTCCAGGGTTTCTACTAGTTAAATTAACACAATTACCACCATCTAAGATGAAGTTTGATTCAGAAGTTGCATTCAAAAAATTCTATGGTAATCGGTTTCAGCTTCGGCGGTAGGGCCCCGGATACTGCAATTGATATGAACACATCTTAGACCAGTGGTCGTCAAAATGCGGCCCGTATCATTTCTCGTGCGGCCCGCAGATGTAGTGAAAATACGCAGAAATAAAGGTTGATATTAGCATATAAATGAAAGTGAAGTGGTACATTGTAGATTTGCAAATCTTATGTCCTGTTAGTAGTAGCTATAACAAAAGACGCACAATTATCAATACCAAGTTGTGCTTTAAAAGTAAATTATTTGGAAAAACAACTGCATATACCAGGTACGCGGCCCTCGCACTCTTTCACATTGTCTGTGTTGGCCCATTTAAAAAAAAGTTTGACGACCACTGCCTTAGACATAATAACACATACGGTACAAACACTACGAACTAAATTACAACCCTCATTTTGACTGAGGGTTAAAAACACGAGTGAAAAGTGGGTTTAATGTAGATTACGCAGCTGATTTATCGAGAAAAGTAAGATGTATGTAAAAAAGCGTCGTTATATCTCCATTGTTGTTAAAAACCCATTAACACATATCCTTTTTCTCGTATTCTCTCTTAATTTTCACGATAATGTATATTCCTTTAGAGAAAGATGCAAATATAAAATGTATAAAGAGAAAAGAGTGCGACGGATCTTTTCACGGGCTATTAATTTCGCTGTTATGTTTTTTATTACTATTTTATGGTAATCACTTGTCTTTGTTTTGTTAAGAACTCGCTTTTTATAGTAGGATTGTTTTATTTGTTTTGTGTAGGTATACTGAGATAAGGAATTATGTTCAAATATCAAGAATGTTTTTGCACAAAAGCAATTTATTGTTTTTTCACAAAAAATAAATGAATTATCTGTATAAACTGTTTTTTTTTTGTAATAAAAGTTTTGATATCGCAAGCGACTATAATAAGGCTATGGTTAAAGCAACCTTCAGCTATTTGTTTAAGAAGAGACTGGAAATACCTTCCGGACTCATGCCGATATTTATCGCGAGCTCCTTCGTGCTTCTGAGGGCACATTAAGCCGTCGGTCCCGGCTGTTGTCAATAGATGACAGTCATTAAGTCAAGTCAGTGGCCTTTAGGCCGCTTGAAAACACTGGCCTCCGCCAACCCGCAGTTGCACAGCGTGGTGGAGTATGCTCTAAACCCCTACGATTGAGGAGAGGCCCGTATTCCAGCAGTAGGATGAATAATTGACGACGTTTCATTTCCCATAGCTGAGTTATATAAATTGAGAAAACATGTACAAATCATCATTTAATCCCAATATTACAATAAGAACAACATTATTTTTATCCTTAAAACGTGGAAGCGTCAACGTAACAAAAATGGCGGTAATGTATACGACGGAATAAATTAATGCAAATAGCACATACATAAAGCAAAATGGGTATTTGCGTCATCCACAATCGATTCGAGATTTTTTTCACAAATGCGTCTGATTTCGTTCGTATGTATAAAATATTATCTCATTGAAACTGAAAGGTATTGAATTTGGCTCTTGATGTTTGTGTTGGTGAATTGTATCGTATTTTACTTATCGACAATTTTCACAGAGTTTTTATTCTAGCATTGAAACTGTAAAACGTTAATCATGCCGAAAGAAACTCGTATTATATAAATCATTTATTTAATAACTAGCTTCACTCCGCGTTTCCTTTTTTTTATATAAAAAGTATCATATATCTTTGAGACAATAGACCTTTGAGAATATGTGTACAAAGTTTCACGATGATATGTTGAGAAGTTTCGGTGTGAAAGCGTCACAAACAAACTCACATTCGCATATATAATATTAGTAGGGATATAAATGAAATTTAACATTTCAGTGTGACGTCATCAATTAACAATATTTTTGACTTGCTTCAAGAACCTCAGGCTTCAACTGCTTGGCACCAAGCAGGCAGTATGCTTGTTTGTCACCTTAGTGGTATAAAACACCTCTTTTGTTTAGAGGGATCAAAATAAACCTATTTTATTACCTTATTATCCCACCTATATTTACAAGCTACATGATAGGTGATGATAACTTCATATTAATGGTATATTTTATTGTAATTTAAAAGCTATGTGATAGGATTATAGAATAATTTTTGAGTGTTTTCAAAGCTCCCTGGTGGTAGATATGGAACTCTTAAATTCGCTCTACTCCATTGAGGGAGCATAGAAATCCTAGAGGGAGTATGTGGGAACAATCCATTCCTATTGCCCACTTAAATATTTCGGAAGTTGCAGTCGAAACTTATAAATATATTTAATTGTTTAATCTATGGTAATTGTATAAGGTTAGCTACTCACCTTCTTCTCCGTCAACTTCTCACATCGCCTCTGCTTGCATATCTGGTGCGATTTTTCGTTGCGACAAGGCGCACAGTCGCCGCAATTGTCCTTGCGTTGGCAGCCTATGCACTCCCCGCAACGCTTCCTCTTCTTCTTCGTCTGCGATGGGAAGAACTGGATTAAAGTTATTTTGTTGGCTAGTTCACGACGCTTAAAGAATACTCGACTTCATCTCAGGATTTTTAGTCAGGCAGTTGTTTAGTTAGAAGCAGTAGATAGGATCTACCCCCTTACCACCATCTCTTATTGCGATTCAATAACTGAATAGAATGCTTATTCATACCAATGAATAAGCGACTGTATTCAAGTTGAAATTGAGTCGCTTATTCATTGGTATGAATAAGCATTCTATTCAGTTATTGAATCGCAATAAGAGTTGGTGGTAAGGGGGCAAGTCTCTACCTGATATGTCTATTGCTTTTGTCTCTGTCCGTCTGTCTATTGCGTTTTGTTTAAAAAATGTAATAATAAAAATATAGCGAGAGGTGACAAATCCTAACAAGATAGAGACCAATTTATAGTTGGAAATAGATTTTTATACAGTTCCTCAATTTCCCTATATTTATTTTAGCCCCGATATCGCTCGTGAGAGATTTTTTCCTTTTTTTGCAACATTTCTCATTGGTGGCGCTCCTATTGATCTATCTCTAGATATCTAACATGATGTTATATATACTTCTCACATCGCCTACTTTGATAAATTTTACAATACGAACGTTAAGTTCTTGAGATTGAGAGAGAGACACACAACCTACCAAACAAACTCTTTAGCATTATAATATTAGTATAGACTTCATCGAAATCGATGGGCGTCACATATAAAATAAATCCTCCTTTGACAGTATAGGATATTTAATATTTCTGTTGCGTCCTTGCATCACAGACTATACATGACTGTACATTACTTGCAAAGCATTCTTGACATTTCGTCATTAAACTCCTCCAAGAAGGGCATTTGGACAATAGCTTGTGAACTCAATACTAAACGTTAACTCGATCGAATGCTCCACGAAAGATATGCAAATTGGTTTCAATGAAAGCTATTGATAAGATAAAAAAGCATGCTCCGCTGACTCGGAAATGTGGAGCGAATGACGAAATAATGACTGTAGTTTGTTATTGAAATTACCAATAAATATACAGGTTTTAATGACTTATATTCTCGGATAACTTACGGGAATTAATATTTTAGATAGGAGTATGCGATAGTAATGAGGAGTAGAGAACGTGTAAGTAGTGTGACATATGTCATAGCGTATTTTTTAAGCTATCCGACGGGGGAAGTACATACCTCCACCTCACAGAATACCGCAGAATTTAGAATAGGCTATTTGACTAACATTTTTTTCGGTTTGATATTTATGGACGTCTCCATAATATAACCATAGGTGAAAGAATTACTTCGATAACACAAAAATCTCTCGAGCTATGGTAAATTGAAAATTTTTAGACTGCCCTAAAACGCTCCATACAAAAGACTACCGAATTATGATGTCACAGGTTTGTATTTTGTATGCATCAAATCAGAAATTTGTACGACAGTTATGTTAAATATTACATTTATGTGATTACTATCATAATAAAAGTTATAGCATTTTTTATTGCTTCTCCAATGAAAATATATTTTTTTTATAATTTCATACTTTTCAAATGGACTTTCCCGCCAAACTTTCATCGACGCTAAAAAAAAGTCTGACTGAAGATATTAGAATGAAAGTTTGCAGACGTTTATAGTTTTGTGTATTTTACGATATTGTTAAATAATTTATACAATTTTTAAACATTGGAAAATAGCCTATTGACGAGTACGGTGCGGTGGTCGATTGGCTAAAAATGGCTACTATAACTCCGACGTCGCGAGTTCGATCCCCGCACAAGACAGAGATTTATTAAATATTGGGAAATTTTTAATCTTTTTAATTCTTAGGTAAGGTGGTTGGGTTGGGGCTTTCCTAACTTTTTCTTTTAACTTTATTTTTTTCTTCACTTTATAAAGGGAGAACACGAATGCCATGGTAATAACTGATTACAGATATCAGATTTTATTTCATGTGATGATATGAAAATATCTAATTAAAAATGTATTATGTGTAACACTGTTTAATTTATCCTGTGGTTGTACTGATGATTTATTCCATTCTAATACCAAAAACTAATACCACTGGTATTTGTTTGAACTCATATACATTTTCTATTCCAAACGGATACCACTCTTTAAATAATTAAATTTTATGTGCGAACGAATACCAACTTCTTGAATTTGGTACAGTCAGTTCAGATTGGTAAATGATTTTACATAAAACATTTCGTGGGATCAATGTTTGTTCCAATAAATTGTTCCATTTATCTCGTCGGGAATTGTGTCATTGCGTGTTGGTCCTGCAATAAAAACTCATTCATTCAGGACATCCCATATCAGACAGACAACAATTTTGGTATGTTTTGCACTTATTTTAATGAGTCGTCTCGGTCGTGCGCCGGCGCATTCAATCGAAGCGGTGGGCGCTACTCTCACTTTGATATTCGCATTCAACCCTTTATGGCTGTTTTATATATATAATATATATAAAAAAAAACAAAATATACTTGAATTGTTTACACTGAAAATGCTTTAATTTGACCCACCAATTAAAAATATGTGAAAAAATCTGAAATTGTTAATCAAGGGCTATTTGAAATGAAAATTCTACTTAGATTTATACTGTAATACTTATGTACTTTTGTCGCATCAAAATCAAAACCACCCATTATTCAATATTTCTTTGGTCTTTAGTTAGTCGTGTCGAATGGAAAGACATTACGGACCAACCAAATCGAATGAATAAAATATTAAATTCTTTTTTTTTAAGATTTTGAATGAAAATGAATGTATCATTTACTATTACACTTTTGTAATAATATATACCTCAAAATAATTCGCACAGGGGCTAATGTAATTTCATAGAATTAAAATTACCATAACATCGCAACAGCTGTGACGTAACAGGAATGCGGCCATTTTGGCGCAATTTCATTCGTGCACGGATCGGTTATCTTCGGGAGCGATCGGCCGTCCCACTCCCGGTTAACAGCTGACGAAATACAACGGAATACTTTTTTTTATATAGAATAATAAGTTTTTTTTAAAGAATATGTACCTAATAGACAATTAAAATATTTAAAACAGGCATTTTTTGGGTATAATCTTCGGGCTACCCTGCCCTGCATGGCACCACACATGTGCACCCCGGAGGGTAGGGCGATGTGGGTAGTTGCAGTCCACAAGTACCATCATCTCATATGAAACAGCAGCCAAGTTAGGAATAGTTGAACATATCCAGTCTCTTCTTCTAGACGTTGAGTAGAGATGATACACGATTCTACCAGGGAAATTATAAATGACACTTAGAGACACAGTATGTGTTTGTTTGCTGACATCGGACAATAACTATTTTATCAGACGTATAAAATGACATTCGTGGGAACAGAAGGTTTTAGTTTTAGTCAGAAGGATTTTCTTAGTTAATTCATATTTTTTAACGTGATAAGGTCTTATAAATCGATGAACACCGGCTGCACGCTCGAAAAAGCATGACTCGTTGTCACGTTCCGCCTGAGCCGAGCGGGCAAGCGAGAACGTGGAACAAGCGATAGAAAGCCACGATCGGTCTAAGCGTTCGGCTTGTGACGCATCTATCTCTCTTCCACTCCATTGGCTGATGTTTTTTTATGACATTATCACGTAAAATTATCGGCCGTAAACCGACTTTACAGACAATCAATTTTTTGCGTTAGGTATGGAATCTTAAATAAATAAGGCAAAGTAGGTCCCTCATTTCGAATAGTCAAAACAGTTATCGATAAACATACTGACGTATTGAAAAAATTTAGGTCCCCTAGAGATTGGACCGATGAGCGGTTGATGCGGTATCCTCCGCATTCCGCATATGCTGAAGGCATAATACCCAGCAGTGGGTAAATAGACCAAAAATTATGATCGTTGTGAACGAGCATCTAAGCTAACATATTTTTCAATTCGTTACCCACAAGTTACACGTTACAAAAAAATTAAGAACATTGGTCTATCCTCGGGACGAATATTCCTATGACTTATTTTTTTCTTCATAAAAAGGCTTGATGTATTCCTAATATTTTGTCTATAGTTACTATGTCACAGTTAACCCTATAGACGACTACTCTGGTTTTCCCAACAACTTAACTGACTCATTCTTAGTGAGTAATCTAACCATCATTATAGATCCGGCACACAATATTGCCATAGGAAAACGTAATGTATGTTAATATAATTAGACGCGATATTTGATTTGTGAGAATATTGATGGGACTCTTAGTGTAATACGCCTATATCGTTTTCAATATAATATTACCTATGTATAGAACTTACATTAGCAGTCTGTAATATTATCAGAAGATTTTTATTACACGGGGGCAAGTAAGCCTGTGGGTCACCGCCCTAGAAATTAGCAATACCCAAGGGTCGCCGATCCGTTGCAGGGTTTTTCAGGGAAATATGGAATCTGTTCTTGAAGACTCCTGTCGATATAATTTGGAAATACATCAAACTATAGATTTTATTGAAGTTAAATTGGTTATTATTAAAAAAAACTATTGGTTGTCTATGAAGTCGGTTTACGGACGATAATTTTACGATATAACGTCATAAGAAAACATCGGCCGATGGAGTGGAAGAGAGATAGATGCGTCACAAGCCGCGCTCTCTGTTGCACGCTCGGCTCAGGTGGAACGTGACAATGAGTCATGCTTTTTCGTGAGTGCAGCCGGCGTTCATCGATTTATAAGGTGTTACGTCAAAACCGATAGTATCGCTGGTAGAAGTCAAGAGAGTAGTCTACAATCTTTTCCAAGGTTCAAGCACTAGTTAAAAAAAATGTTTCAACCGTGAATGACGAATGAACGAACAATCAAACATATTTTCGCATTTATTATATTTAAGTACATATTATGATTCGGCAAATGCGCAGTTGTATGGAAGCCTTTTTGAATATATTTCCACATTCTTATAATGAATGTTTAATTTTTGATGTAACGGTTTTCGTTTTTTAGAAACGCATTTTCTTGCTCCTTGCGTGCGTATATGCAATGATAAAATCCATTTTTGTGTTGCGGTCTTTAGCATACATTAAATCGAACTGTTGTTTTTATTAGATGTTTTACTTTCAAGCATTTTTACGACGTGATAACGTTTTATAAATCGATGAACGCCGGCTGCACGCGCGAAATTCATGACTCATTGTCACGTTCCACCTGAGCCGAGCGCGCAAGCGAGAACGCGGAACAATCGGCCTAAGCGTTCGGCTAGTGACGCATCTATCACTCTTCCATTCCATCGGCCGATGTTTTCTTATGACGTTATATCGTAAAATTATCGTAAACCAACTTTACAGACAATCCGTTTTTACGTTAGGTATGGAATCTTAAATAAATAAGGCAAACTAGGTCCCTCATTTCGAATAGTCAAAGCAGTTCTCGATAAACATACTGACGTATTGAAAAAATATAGGTCCCCTTGAGATTGGACCGATGAGCGGTTGATGCGGTATCCTCCGCATTCCGCATATGCTGAAGGCATAATACCCAGCTGTGGGTAAATAGACCAAAAATGATGATGGTGATGTTATTTTGTGAACGAGCATCTAACCTAACATATTTTTCCATTCGTTACCCACAAGTTGTACGTTACAAAAAAATGGAGAAGATTGGTCCATCCTCGGGACGAATATTCCTATGACTTAAAAATTGATGACGTAACTATGAATGTAACTAATTGAATAAATCTAAACAGCACCATTGAATTTTATTCTCCTTATATACATTTACCCACGTCAAAGTTGTAAATTCTGACCGTACCTACAAACAAAGTGGGCATAAATAATATTTTATAGGTGGAGGAAAATTATCGGGGATGATCAGTACTTCTCAATTTTTATTTCATATTTTTAATAATTAGTCTATATACTGCCGAACCGAAATTTATAATATTAAAATGATATGTTTAATGATTGTAAGTTAGTTTCAATTTTGTAATGTTTCCAACATTATAGACATACAGTTATTTCATGCGACCTTTACCTTTCATCATTTAAACGTTAATTTGTATTTAAGACAAGATATAAGAAAAAACATTTCTTAAAAGTATGTAGGTTTTTATACAATTAACTTGGCACTAAGCATCTAAGCAGTGGTAAAAATAAGTCGCAATTAGCTGCCCGCGCGCATAGATACGGCAACAGCTGCCGCCAAGGTGTTCCTTACGTTATTAGACTAGGAAACGTTGACATTTATTGTGCAAGAATGCCGTTCCAGTATGGACCTTTTCCTTAGATCGCGTTTATACAACCATTATGTTGCAACAATTAACAAAAGCTTAAAGAAATATGTGCTCAAATGAAACAATATTCCACAGAAATGAAACGTTTGTAGTCTTTGCTCAGAAATTTTGGGGTGTAGTAGTTCCTCAACATCTTTGAGCCAAGGCAAACTTCACCCGCACGCGGTGCACCCTGCTGGCTGACAAACGAAGCTCTGGCGAAAAGAGAGGTAGGGAGCGTAATTGTAAGGTACCCGACTGGCGAATTACCTCCACCTCACAGAATACCGCAGCCAAGTAACAATTCCTTTGAGGGTCGTTGTGTTCTTGCGAGTGAGTGAGGTCACCAGTTGTCACTTCACTTGCGAGTGAGTGCGTTGGCAGCGGGGGTGGCGGCGCGCGAGCGTTATTTTATGTTGCGAGCGTTAATATGGCTACGGCAACCGCTTCACATCAGGTGGGCCGTACGCTTGTCGGCCACCCGACGTAGTATGTATAAGAAAAAATCGCCTAGTACGTATTGAACTGGTTAAAAAAAATTGAATTAAAATAATTTCACGCAAAAATGTTTTATTACACGTTACGTAATTAAATTATGGACGCGCTGGTGGTGAAGGCTTCAAAACTGCCGCCTAATTGCATTCGCTCTTAAATTTGAATGAAAGTCATAAAATTTTCTAAGCAGGACACGCGTAAATCGCCCGACTTTAATTTGTGTTTTAAACGAGAGAGGAAGTTAATTTATTGGTGGAGCAAGAGAATCGGCTAACTATTAAATTTATAGCCGCGAAGACAGAGAGTTCGGCCATTTCGAAACTCGGGAACGGAATAAAAACTGCTCCCCGAATAATAAAAGGTGGAATTACGGCGAAAGTTTCTCTTTTTCGGGATCTCTCGAATATCCACTTTCTACGGCGTGTAGTCGGATGAAATTCTGAGAATTCTCATATCTTTCGACGAATATTCAGTCAGCTTTTCGCGATTCCCGGGAGTCTTGTTTACGCAATTCGCCGATTCGCAGAAAGGAAGATTAGTTGTCGTGCCTGATTTTATTGTGTTGCGTTTGAACGTGCTCCATAATAGCGCATGTTATTTCAAAGTTCATTTAATGTATATTGTTTAGGGAAATTAAGATGAAAGTAACGTCGATAAATGTAGAAAAATCGTATTAGATAGGCTGAGAGAAGTCGAGTACAATTAAGAAAAAGTAAATACATCGTCATCCGGATTTTATCAAGTCAATTATTGGACAAACTTACGTTTTCATACATAAGATCCGTGAAGACGTTTGTCTTTACGTAAGGTTTATAAGAAATTATAAATCTCACCTGTTTTTCGCTGGATATGTCGTCGAGCTCCATGGGTCCGGTGTTCATAGGCGGCGCCCCATGCATCGGCGACTTGAACCCTGCGGTCGACGATACCGCGGCCACCTGCCCGCTGCTCTCTGAACTCATTTCCATATTGGAGCAGTCGGATTCAGAACTATTTGCTCTCATTTTCCGTCGTTCTTTCTTCCTAAAGTCTGACCTTGTCGGGGACGAGCCACTTCCAAAACCGTTGGTTTTCTTTTCATATCCGTTGTCTATTAACATTGGATTCTGAAAATTACTATGATGAAGCCCGTTTGGCGTATATTTGTCTTGCAGAGATTTGACATCAAACGGTTCATTCTTCAAGACATGAACCACAGTCGGACTTTGTATATTCTGTATTAAGCTTCCGTTTTGATGAAGAATTGTTCCATTTTGATGTAGAATTCCGTTTTGCGTCGGAAATGCATTTATAGTGGCGATATTTGGTTGATATAGTTGTATATGCCTGTCATCGATGTATGCTTGCCCAGCAGGCGCTAACTCCCTCGCTTGCAGTGGTGCGGGGACGATAGGGTAACTTCTCGCGTTGACAGCTGTTAGAGTATGGAATGTAGTGGCATTGACAGGTGACAACGTGGTGAGTGTCGTCGACAGTGGTGTGACTTGCGCCAGCGTGGTCAGGTGCGCTGGAGACGACGGAGTGGTGAGCTGCGTGAGTTGGGTTAACTGACTAGGACTCGCGCTGGGCGTCGGGCTGGCTGTGACCGGTACCGGGGTCACGCTTGGCAGACCCGTCTCCGGGATTACTGTCGTCTCTGGAAACGATTGGAACTGGCTCTGAAAGGATGGTAGCTTATTCGCTATCGGCTGCAGCGTAACTGGTTGATAATCTAGTGAAGCGGAAAAACCAGCCCGCAGTATGGCATCCTTGGAGTTGACCGACAAAGGCATAGACTCCCACGGTCGGTACTGCGGCTGGCTGGCAATGATAGAGACAGTATCGCCTGTCCTCTCGTAGTACTCCCAGGCAGGGTCGAGTAGCCGCGGGTCAGCTGTGAGGATGCGCTGTTCGTCCGCCATTTCGCCAAAGGTGGAGAACGGCGGCAGATGCGCGTTCTCCGCGCCCCCCTCACTCCGGGGCGCCTCGCTCATGACGTCTTGCCTCGACGCTGCCTCATCGTCATCACTAACTTTTATATAAAAATAAGCTCAACTATGTCTATTGTTGTACGGAACACTCGGAACTGCACTGGAACTTGTAATTTGTACTTTGTGACTTGGCTCCGGTGATACGAGTCCGCGATTTATATAGCACTTAATTTACGATTATACGGCACACTGGTTTACACTACTCTAATCACAATATATTCGTTTGCTCACTAAGAAATAAATAATGTAAAAAATCCTTAGTAACAGGCAGTTTAACTTATACGAGTCTTAATCTACAGGCTTATAAAAATCTTTGGCTGACTTTTTAGAAAATGCTCGAGGAATAGTTTCGTTTCCGATTTCTTAACGATTGATAAAATATTTTGTGCACTCGTTTAACGATTTCTATTATTTTGGAACGTTTAAATACTGGTCGTTGATAGATTTTTTTTTAATCTTTCGCTTGTTCGAAGGCTTCTTTTATTGTAAATACCGATCACTCAGACTTAAATTAATTTGTACTGTTTGGGAGTAGCGTATACTATTTACGATTTAACTTTATCGTTAAAAGGTTAAAAAATAGAGCTTATATTTAGATTTTCGAAACGAAAGATATGACTGGTGGCTTTGGTTTGAGGATTTCGTGGCTTTTGGTTGTTTTTCTTGAATGTGGCGACGTTGTGCGGTGGTCTTGGCGGGTGTTATCCGTGCGGCTCCGACCAATCTGTGGGAGAGAGAAAATAAAATTAGTCTACGGAAATAAAGGATATCGTATTCGCAAAATTAAACGAGGTTTTCTGAACAGTAAATTTGGGACGTAGAAGAAAGGTGGAAGGAAAGTGGAAGAAAATTGTAAAGTTATGGCCGAGCCTGGACATGTTTACTGCGAATACGACGCGCATGCGTGCGCACTGTTTTGAATCGTGCGAATCGATGGGGCGAATAATGGACCATTGCGAATTCTATTGTTATTTTCACGAATTAAATCTGTTTATGAGATATTGAATACACAACCAAATAATGTTACCGCTATTTACAGAGAAACTGTAAGATTTTTTTTACACTTCGCCTGTAAAATTATAGCTGTGATTATAATTTCTCTAAATGACAAACCTGAACCAGCAGCTCAAATTGAAAATAACAATAACAACAATTATGATAGGTAATATATCAAAATTCTGGCATGCTTGTATTAACAACACTCTGGATAGTAGAATTCTGATTTAAAAAGACTTTGGTAGAGCCCTAAAACTATCATAAAAATATACAGCCAAGAGTATATCACGTTTGACGGTGCGATTGAAACTTATACACAAGAATAAAGAAAAAAATGTATTATTAAATAAAAACCGGCCAAGTGCGAGTCGGACTCGCGCACGAAGGGTCCCGTACCATTATCTATAAAAACGGCAAAAAAAATCACGTTTGTTGTATGGGAGCCCGCCTTAAATATTTGTTTTATTTTTATTTCATTATTTATTTTTAAAGTGAATATATAACTAACTATTATGTGAGTATTTCAAGCATCTACCTATTGCCGTTATCAATTGCGAGCAAAAACGAGCAAAACAATCACGTTTGTTGTATGGAAGCCCCCTCAAATATTTATTTAAATAAATAATTAAATTAAAATAAAACAAATATTTAAGGGGGGCTCCCATACAACAAACGTGATTTTTTTGCCGTTTGTATAGATAATGTAAGGAACCCTTCGTGCGCGAGTCCAACTCGCACCTGGCCGGTTTTTACCCTTTGGGTACGGAACCCTAAAAAGAACTAAATAGTTTATTTACAGAGTTTCGTAATCTTTAATCTAGCCCATTCGATACCCATATCGTGTGAGTTAAAAGAAAAATTATAAATCGAAACATTGAATTAAAATGGCGACATTTAGATAATAAGTACCTACGCCAAATTTCAGCTTAATCGAATTCTAGGAAGTGGGTCAAAATTTACTTCCAAAATTTATTTCCACCGTGATGAAAAGCTGAGCTGCTGCGTTGTCAGCGGAGGTGGCAGCGCGTGAGCGATATTTCATGTTACCAGTGTTTATATGGCTACGGTAACCGCTTAAAGCGGGCCGTAAGCTTGTTTGCAATATATGAATATAGGTATAGCTTGAGGCGCAATTAGTAAATAGTTCGCATTATTATAAGAAAGAGACGTCACGATGGCAGGTGTTGCTCGACGTAACGTTTTGTGACGTCACATAGCCTGACCTGACCCCGTTAGATGCGTGCACCCTCCAAGGCATAAGGCGCTTTCTTTTGATATAAAAAATACGATAAATATTAAGTTTGAAACGCTTGATATCCTTTTATTCATTATACGTAAGAAATATGTTAAGTGGAGTCTGTCTGCGTTATAATTTGAAGAAAAAAAAAATTGGTCGGTTTACGTACGATAAGTTTACGTGATAACTTAAAAACCCTCGGCTCAGGCGGAACGTGACAATGAGTCATGATTTTTAGTGCGTGCAGCCGGCGGTCATCGATTGTTAAGACGTTATCACGTAAAAAAGTTCAATAAACAAATTCGAATTTCCTACGATTTTATTATGTTTGTGTTAGATGGCATAGATAAGGTTACATATACCTATATGTAACCTTAACTATGCCATCTAATTGTACATCCGATGTGTGTAATTTCTCCAGGAAAATGATTATTATTATTTTGTTCAATTCTATATTTTATGCTCAGTTTAACTTACGACCTTACGATTTTATTATGTTTAGATGGCATAGTTAAGGTTACAATTAGATGGCATAGTTAAGGTTACATATAGGTATATGTAACCTTATCTATGCCATCTAACACAAACATAATAAAATCGTAGGAAATTCGAATTTGTTTATTGAACTTTTTTACGTGATAACGTCTTAACAATCGATGACCGCCGGCTGCACGCACTAAAAATCATGACTCATTGTCACGTTCCGCCTGAGCCGAGGGTTTTTAAGTTATCACGTAAACTTATCGTACGTAAACCGACCAATTTTTTTTTTCTTCAAATTATAACGCAGACAGACTCCACTTAACATATTTCTTACGTATAATGAATAAAAGGATATCAAGCGTTTCAAACTTAATATTTATCGTATTTTTTATATCAAAAGAAAGCGCCTTATGCCTTGGAGGGTGCACGCATCTAACGGGGTCAGGTCAGGCTATGTGACGTCACAAAACGTTACGTCGAGCAACACCTGCCATCGTGACGTCTCTTTCTTATAATAATGCGAACTATTTACTAATTGCGCCTCAAGCTATACCTATATTCATATATTGCAAACAAGCTTACGGCCCGCTTTAAGCGGTTACCGTAGCCATATAAACACTGGTAACATGAAATATCGCTCACGCGCTGCCACCTCCGCTGACAACGCAGCAGCTCAGCTTTTCATCACGGTGGAAATAAATTTTGGAAGTAAATTTTGACCCACTTCCTAGAATTCGATTAAGCTGAAATTTGGCGTAGGTACTTATTATCTAAATGTCGCCATTTTAATTCAATGTTTCGATTTATAATTTTTCTTTTAACTCACACGATATGGGTATCGAATGGGCTAGATTAAAGATTACGAAACTCTGTAAATAAACTATTTAGTTCTTTTTAGGGTTCCGTACCCAAAGGGTAAAAACCGGCCAGGTGCGAGTTGGACTCGCGCACGAAGGGTTCCTTACATTATCTATACAAACGGCAAAAAAATCACGTTTGTTGTATGGGAGCCCCCCTTAAATATTTGTTTTATTTTAATTTAATTATTTATTTAAATAAATCCACAGTACAAGCTTTTCTGAGTTTGGGACTAGTCCCAAACTAAGAAAAGCTTGTACTGTGGATACTAGATATCCTTACATACATTTTTTTTCGTAAATAATATAATATTTGTCAGACAAATTACACAGCGCCATCTAGCCCCAAAGTAAGCGAAGCTTGTGTTATGGGTACTAGACAACTGATAAACATACGTAAATACATTTTTTTTTTGTAAACACATACTTATGATACATAGTGAATACATGTCTATAACATATAGAAAACATCCAGACCAATACGGGGGCCCACCACACATTCCCACCACTGTGTCTCCTGTGTAGCCAGGATTAAAAGCGGCGACCGCCAAAAAAGGCAACGAACAGTGAACAGTGAAACAGTTCATTGCAGTCCTGGGGGTAAAACGGCGGCTGCCTTAGAACTTACAACGAATTAAATTAGAAGCAATTAGTAGGAGTAAGAAGCTTTTGGAATTTGACTTCCCCTCTTAGTGATGTGAGAGACAGCAATATGGCAAATAAGGCATTAAAAAATAAAAAGTCTACAGAGATGGCTAGTCAAGTCTACTACAACTAGTCAAGTGAAGGCTAGTCAACTGCCGTGATGCGAGCTCAACACTCAGACCAAGACAAATAGACGTGTTCATGCACACAAATATTTGTCTTTTGCTGGGATCGAATCCGCGACCCCGGAGTAAAGCTGGACATTGACCACCATTGACCACCGGCTCGTCAAATTGCGACATACATAAAGAATACGGTTGGGATACGAGTCTCCCCTCAATCGAAGGGTTTTAGAGCATACTCCACCATGCTGCTCAACTGAGGGTTGGCAGAGGCCAATGTTTTCATGCCGCCCAAATGCCACGGGCTTAACGACTGTCGTCTAAAGACAACAACCGGGAACGACGGCTTATCGTGCCCTCCGAAGCACGAAACAGCACGAGATAAATAAACCCATCCATGGACAGTCTACGGTCGACGTTGCTTAACCTGCGTGATCGATTAGAATGACACGCCCAGCGACGCCATTGAGCTCCTCATAAAAGATACTGAGGTGTACATAAAGAATACTGAGATGGAATTACTTATTCAAACTGATTCTATAATAATACGAGCAACCTTTAATATTTCTACAGCTGTAGCCTAAAACAACTTGAACAGACCAGAATCCTAGTCTGATAACCCGTCCAACTTTGAAGTTGCTCCAATTCAGTGAATTTTCAAACATTTAGGGCACGCCGTAACTTAGCCGCATCATGTACAGGAGTAAACAAACTCTATAAATAGGGGTACGCTAATAGTAAAGCTTCGCTCTATTTCGGTTGTACTATTTTAAGGTCCACTATTTTTGAATGTTTCAATTTAAATCTGTGTCCTTTTACCTGATTGAAGAGATAACAGAGACTTTATTTTTAGTTGTAGGTGAAAATAATTATTTTTTTATTTTATTTTTTTATTGCTTCTATATAGAGGCAATTCAAAAAAAACCGAATGATAACAAAATCGGATGATACAGTTTGGCAATTGCAGCTACAAATCTATCATCTCCATTAAAATTCAAAATTCACACCACTGGATAGATGAAGGATCAAAGAATTTATTACGCTAAGTAAGGACTACGGAACACTGCGTGCGGGGGAGGGGGAAGCGCTGCCATTTTGAGATAATTTTAGTGCATATAACGTATGCACGTATAACACACGACCGTGTCCATGACACACCCCATTTTTTTTTTTACTATTTTTAATAGTAAAATCGCTAATGGGTCCATAAATGAGGCTACGTTAGGGACACTATACATGAAGAAAGTTTGGATTTCTCATGAAAAAAACTGACTCACCTAATTGTGAAAAGTGTGGGGTCATAGAGGATGCCCAACATTTGTTGATGGAATGTGCCATATACAAACAGAACATTAAAATTGAACGTCATAAATGTCGGATTGGCTCAATGTACATTGACTAATCCTACATCAGTACTTAGTCACGTCTTACACTTTTTTTTTATAAATACTTAATATTCTTAATATTATTTTTTTTAATTACTAAGATTTCGAAACAGAGCCTTTCGGAGGTTTTCATGTACGTATTTCTTTCGATTGGGCCAGTGGATGTGGACTTTTTATCCAGCAGGTTTTAATATATTGTCTCGGCATCGACGCATAATCCCACAAATGGGTTAAGTCTCAATCTAGCGGGTTTAGAGTTCCTCCACCACGCTGCTCAACAGCGAGTTGGCGAAGGCCAGTGTTTTCAAGCCGCCCAAAGACCACCGGGACTGACAGCTTCCATGCCCTCTGAAGCACGGAAGATCTCGAGACAAACAAATCTATAGACAGGCTACAGTCGACGTTGCTTAACTTGAGTAAACGATTAGATTGACACGCGTAACAACACCATCGAACCGGAACGACGCCATAGACCATATATTTTCTAAATAGGACAATAAGGAAATAAAAGATTTTTTCTCGAAGACTCCACAAAAAAAAATCCGAACTTTTGACAGAAGTTCGTATATTAATTTCCGAGTACGCCCGTTGTACCATTCATTCTATACTCGTTACTGCATGCAATGTGCATGACAAATTTAATCATCCTTTAAATTTTGTTCATAATAAATTGTGTCAAATCTATTTCAATTTGTTAACTAGGTAAGTAGGCTTAAAATCACGCCAGTCAATTTTGTAGCACAGAAACCTTGTCTAGGAGTGCCAATAAAAAAATCGCCATTTGCCATTAAATAATGTCCGCCATATTGGGCTAAAAATGGCAGCATTTAAATAATTATGCATTATGCTAGCTCAGCGAGTGTGCCAAATTTTAGCTCAAACAGACACTGGAAAGTGGGTCAAATTGAAATTGGAAGATTTGATTCAGACACTGCGATAAAACTAAATAAATGCTACTAATAAAAAAAGCTTTAAATTAAACACATTGCTATACTTAAGCGAAACGAAAAAATCGGTTTAAAAATAACAAATTCTAATTTTATATTTCATTCATCTAACGCCACGTGTGTTTCTATATTTAAAATTCGAATTATTATTGGAATGCGATTATTTCAAACTGATCATGCTTAGTCACGTTTTGTTCTAAAATAAGCGGATTTTATTCCTGTCATATCCTACTGTTCGGTACACTCGACTGCAGTGTCGATGACGTCAAAGAATGGAGATATAGATAAAGGGCACGGGCTAAAGTTTCAAAGGAGAAATTCTATTATTGCAATAAGAAAGATTTAATAGTAGTTCTATTCTGATGAAATATAAACATTACCACGGAATTTTATAGTGTGAATCATTTGGCAAATAGCAATAAATTGTAATGTAATTTTTATGTAAAAGTTGTAGTTATTTGCAGTAGTTACACGATACTATTTTATAGACTACTAGCTAACACGTGTCTACTTCATTGGGCGGTAAATATTTTTACGAAAAAATCTTTTATTTTTCGTGAATGAGTTAATATAATAGGTAGGGGAAAAAGTCTTTTCGCATTATAGTATGTATGAACTTGTAATAAAATCTCTTTGGTTATACCATTTGTATCTGGCAGGTTTTGATATCTTTAAAAAGTTTAAATTTTAAAAAAGATAATTCCAAATTCAAATTAAGTAAATGTGTGATTTTCATTTGTTTTTTTTACTGTCAAGTTGAGTGAATCTAATGAAGAAATTCGATTCATTTTAAAATTTTACTACGAAAAATGCAACGCAAGCTGCGAAAAAAATTTGTGACGTTTATGGACCTAGTGCAGTGTCTGTGAGAGTAGCACAAATTTGGTTTAAGCGTTTTCAATCAGAAAATTTTGATGTGAAAGATACACGTCGCTCTGGTCGCCCTGTTACGGATAAAATGGATGCCATTTTTGAAAAAGTGGAGCAAGATCGGCATATCAGTAGTTACGACGTAGCTGAAGAATAAGGAATTAACCACAAAACAGTTTTGGCGCATTTGATAAAAGCTGGGTACACTAAAAAGCTCGATATTTGGGTGCCTCACGATCTCACTGAAAGAAACCTAATGAACCGTGTACGCATTTGCGATTCTTTACTACAACGTAATGAAAGCGAACCGTTTTTGAAGAAGCTTATAACTGGTGATGAAAAGTGGATCACGTACGACAAGAACGTGCGAAAAAGGTCGTGGTCAAAGGCTGGTCAGGCTTTACAGACTCTGGCAAAACCCGGGTTAACCCGCAACAAGGTGATGCTGTGTGTATGGTGGGATTGGAAGGGCATTATTCATTATGAGCTGTTATCGCCAGGCAGGACTATCGATTCTGAACTCTACTGTGAATAACTGATGAGATTAAAGCAAAAAGTTGAGAGAAAGCGGCCGGAATTAATTAACAGAAGGGGTGTGATTTTTCATCATGATAACGCTAGACCTCACACATCTTTAGCCACTCAGCAAAAATTAAGAGAGTTTGACTGGGAGGTGTTAATGCATCCGCCGTATAGTCCTGACCTTGCACCTTCTGATTTCCACCTGTTTCCGTCTCTTCAGCATTCTTTAGGCAATGTCAGGTTAACATCACGAGAAGACTGCCAAAACCACTTGTCGCGGTTTTTTGAACAGAAGTCCCAAAATTTATATAGTAATGGGATCATGTCTATACCTACAAGATGGCAAAAAGTTATCGAACAAAATGACACCTACATACTTTAGTTAAATGTAAATAAACTTTATTAAAAAATGTTTTGAATTTTCATATAAAATACGAAAAGACTTTTTCCCCAACCTAATATATAGCCTTTGACAGTCACAAATAACGTGGCTATTGGCTCTATTCTTCTATTGGCAAAATAATTTTCAAAATCGGTTCAGTAGATATAGAGATTACCCCCTACTTATAAACTCATAAACTTTACCTCTTTATAATATTAGTATAGATATAGATGATGCACGGTCATGGTTATAAATGCATAACATTTACTTACTTTTAATATTGAGTAAAATACTTAATAAGCTACATATTTCTGTCATGTAAATTACTTTAAATTAATTTCTTAATTTGTAGTACAATAATTATTTTAGTAACGTTAAAAAATGCGTATTTTATTCAAAGTTAAAGGTAACTGACGCTGTCGACATGTAACACTTCGTATAGTTGTATCTTGGTTCTATGTGAGAAATCATAACTTTTTGAGATCAAAGTGGTTCTGAGTAATGTGCCTAAAATACTACTCGACCAAAATAAATATATGGAAACCTGAATATTGTATCCACAGGGAATTTACACTACACCGGGAACGAAGCGAAGCCAAATTATTTTAACTTCTTCTTTTCATAGAATAAATATGAAAAGACGTGGTAGCGACATGAACGAATATAAAGTTAAACAGAATTCAACAGAAGCCTTCTACTGGCTATCAAATTCCCATCATCTGATCTAGTTTCAGTATATATATCATCACATTAAGCAAGCTGAGCTGTCTTGATTGATACCGCGATATTTCTAAAGACCGAACATCAAAAGAAATGTCCTTTGTTTGGCCTACAAAGAGGGACTAAATTGCAACACGCCGGTTTCGACTTTTTCGCTTCCCCTCGAGTGCTCCGCAGATTTTCCGCAGAAAAAATATAAAAAAGTTTACAATCTATTCACGAGCAAGTGGAAACTGCGATGTGAGGTTTGTTATTCGAAATGTTCTTGGAAACGTCGCCGCTGCTTGAAAAACTAAGACTGACAGAAGTCTTGAGTCGGTTAGATACATATTTTTAACAGACTTAAAAAAAGGAGGTTCTCTGCTTGACTGCTGTTGTGCTGCTGTAACAGTTTGTTTACGATCAGGTAGCCCGTACGCTGGAATATAACGTGTAGATCAAATTGCCTGTAAATTTGACTTCGGCAAAATAACACTCGAAACATCAATTAACTGAATATAACCTTACTCGTATTCAGAAAGAAATATCCGAACGTCGAAAGGTTCTTTACTTTTATGCATAAGTATTTCATCTTTCTTATGATGATCCTTCCTTTACAAAATTCTGAAAAAATCCTGATGCACCCCAATACCTTCGCTCCCGTTTTCCACATTTACCTACTCCGAGCCGTTCCCAACGTCCCTGTCTCACCAAAACTTTCAATTATCCCTCATCGAACACATGTTTTTTCTTTCAGTCCTTTATTGTCCGTCCAGAGCTGCGCCAGCTCTGGAACAAACTGCCTGGACATATTAGAGATAGTTGTACTGTCGCAACTTTTAAAAAGAAGCTAAAGTAGCACTATCTTACTCATGACTTGTGATAAGTTTAAATTAGGTAGTATGTAACTCGTATTGTTTAAAAGATACCTACTAAAATGTTATGCTTGCTTGACTCCCAGCCATGTAAAATTTTAAATGTATACATACATTTCTTCCAGATATTTCCAGAGATTCCAGAGATTTCTTCCAGCCAACCCGACTATTACATGTAACAGTCGGGTTGGCTGGAAGAAATCTCTTGAAGAGATAAGCTCACCTTTGTATACTTGTCTGTTCACTAATTTTATGTATTTGTTGTTATGCAATAAAGAATTAAAAATGATGTGCTCCAGTTTTTAATATATTCTTCTATTATCATTTGAATTCCTAAAACAAATAATATTTTCTTTCTAAAAGAACGTATTGAAAATATTTCCGAATTACGTCACAGTCGCTTCAAAAGTGCGCTCAGAACGTCTCAACTAGCAATCACGGCTAAAACTCTTTGTAGACGTGCACAAAGAACGCTCCTAAAAAAATTAAAAAGCTTCGGAACGAAACGCAACCCAAATTCGTGTGTGAGTTTGTACTTACATGGCTTCATGTGTACATGTGTATTGCAAGGATTCGTCTGACTCGTAAACGTGTGGGTGAGTTGGGGGTGTGTGCGCTGAACGCGATAGTATCTGGGTCTCGGTTGTCAAGGGCAACCGTACAACCGCTGCAGCGAAAGCATTGCGCTTTCAGCTCTCCGCTGTAATTATACGACTTATTTTTAGCGTCGGATGTTGTCGCTTTTTTGTGCGGAGTCGCGGTGCAGCGCTCTGTGTTTAGATGACGTTCGGATATCCTTGAATCTTGTAAACTCCAATTTACTGTAAATCAGTTCGCGCGGAGTTTCCTCGTTTTCTTAGTACTTTATTGATAGTTAGTTTCATGGTAATCCAATTCAGGAATTCGATTGCTAAATTTGATCATTTTAATTTCTTCAATTTAACTTTAAATTAATATTATGTATTTTCTTGTTACTCATTCATCGATGTAGAGTTGAAATTGCTGAAGCTAGAATTTTGTTTACATTTGGACAGTATGTTCCTTATAAAATATAGACAGGCAAGCAATGAGAATGAACTTTGGGAAAGTCAATGTCTAGTAGAGATAAAAGCATGGGTTGAAAGACCGTGTGAGTAAGTTAAAAACATTGTTATTTGACTTAAAATTTTATACTTAGAATCTTTAAGAAAAGAAATGAAACACAGGTATCTGTATTTACCACAAATCATGTAAATAGGGGCAGTTATGGGTATAAAATAGAGGCTGAAATTTTGTCAGGTAAAAATATTTTTTGCGATTATTGTCTTATAATTAAGTCTGTTGATTTGAAATTAAGCTTGTATATTCTTCAATAAATGTAATAAATCACATGTTTTCACTCTTATTGAAATTCTCCATTTAAGGGATTTATCATAGGCTTGCAGAGAAGGATGAAAGAATTTGGAGAGGAAGAAGGGGAGATATGAAAAATAAGAGAAAACAGTAAAAGATAACAATATATATAAAATTTGGAAATCATGACAGAAGATAAGAAACGGGAGAGCGACGTGTGATGTGCAAAAAGATAAAATTAATTAAGTTATAAATGTGAAAATTTTACAAGAGACAAGCAAATCAATGCAATGAAACTTGAGGAAGAGGGAGAAGAAGAGGACAGAAAAGGAGAAGCTAAACTATGCAAATGAAACACAAGAATAGGAAGAAATTGGAGGAAAACAAGGAGAAAATGGGAGATAGTGTTACGTTACGACATTATTTAAAACCAAAACAACTGGGGTTAGATTTGAAAGGGCTTAAAGTTAAAGAAGAGAAATAGGAGGGTATAAAAGGGAGAATTTTATAGAATGTTTCAGAGGAGGTGAAGAATAGAAAAAAAAAAATCAAAATCTATGCAATTTGTACAAAGTGAAGACGCAAAGCGGAAGTCTTGGGTGGTATTATTGTCTTCATTATATTTAAATACAATCAAATTTATACGAATAAGTGCATTGAAAACATTTTGGTGTGTCTGAAAATAAATCTATTGAAAGAAAATTTGGTGATTTCAGTAATGTATAGCGAGAAAACGAAGGAAATCACAAATTTTTAATCCACTCCTGTTATTTTGTCCAAACCAGTATAATGTTTGTATTTCAGTTTCAGATTAGAATTTAAACGAAACGGAATATTAAATAGTTTCACCTCTCGGCGTCAGTGTGTCACACAGTGTTTCAGACCTAATGGCTAAACTGTAACAAACTAAAAGTACAGCATGGGTTCTTTAGAGGAAGGAGGGGCACGACCTTGCAGACTATCTGATAGCAAGTTCAGTCCACGGAATTCGTGCTTGCATGGCCGTTTTTTGAAGGCCCTTGTATCGGGACGAGGGCCCATCCCACATTCCCACCACTGTCTGTGTCTCCTGTCTGGCTACACAAATTAACAGCAGCGACAACAACAGCGATGAACAATTAAGTGTAGTGGACTTCATTGTTCATTGCTGTTACGGATGTAAAACTACGGCACACCGAATTTAATTCGAAGAATTAATAGAAGTAACCTTTTGGAATTTGACTTCCCTGCTTGGGCATGTGAGAGTCAGCAATTTGACAAATAATGATAAAAAGAAAGGCCCTCGTATCGTATAAATATTCAGGAAAACCGTTGAAGGTTACATTTATTTTCTATTGAGTTTGTATTCGAATAATATCATTGTTTACGGTTATTTCTATTTAGTAAATGACTGAAAAGTTCATATCAGTAGTTACAAGAAATTTTCAAGCCTACAGTTTGTCCAACGGCTTCCACTATAGTACTTAGCAATGTACCGAGTAATAACAATTCGGTCGAGCTTATACTTGTATTATCCAGTTGTTAGACATCCGGCGGCGCCTGCGCACAATACCTGCACCGGAAACTGATATCTCAGTGGCAGTGATCATTGCTGATAAATCGCTGATAACATTTCAATCATGTCCTCAAATATTGTGTTCGGTCACATGTTTAGGAAATTACAAGTTTTGGTGAGATTTTCAAACTTCATTGGTAGGATTAGCTTAGGCTTAGAATGTAAAGGTATTTAGTAATTCAGTTCATTATAGTGCAGTCTCTCGAACCAAATAAATTAAAGGTAATTTTGATGATGATGATTAATGAGACTAAAAATAGTTTTAATATGTTTATGCCAAGTCATATCAGTGATATTTGTAACTAATCATGTTATTGGCTAAAATATACTGTACAAATCGTGAAATTTTAATGTTTTAACGTAATTTGTGCAATTTATAAGAAAGAAAGGGAGGAGAGGTGGAGAGACGAGAGGCTGGCAACAGATAGGCGATCCGTTGGTGTTACTGATCGCCATGGGCGGTGGTGATTGCTTTCCATCAGGTAACCCACATGCTCGTTTCCCCCCTCTCAAATAAAAACAATATAATTCAGGAAAAAAAATAACTCTAATTCATGATATTAATGATATTATGATGACTTTTATACATTTTGACACTTGTTCATTCTGACATTTGAACTCTGTAACAATTAGTTCATTTTGATACTAGCTCGTTCTGACAATTCAACAATATGACTGGTAATGCATTTAACAATCGTTCTTTTTAACAATGGTAGTGTATATGTGCGTTATACATTTTGACTCTCATATTATTTGGCGCATTGGCAATCAAATCATTTGGACGTGCAGTCAAGTGAACAGCTAAGTCTTGGAAGAAATTAAACAAATAAGCGAGATATATTTTTTTCTTTTTGTGCAGGATTTGGAAACAAATGTTTTTTTAATTATTTTTTCTTTAATGAGCAAAGAGAAATATTCGAATACTCGTATTCCGATGATCCAATGGCAGTCATCGCTGCCATAATTATTGACCCAACAAAACTAGGAGAGTATAGTGACTCTCCTAGTTTTGTTGGGTCAATAATTATGGCAGCGATGACTGCCATTGGATCGCTGCTGAAACTGCGCACAAGCTTGACTACCATTTTGGTTGCTTCATTCAGTGTGAGATCTTTTAAAATCAAGCAGCCTCACTTTTTGTAAGATAACATTTTTTATCTTCTATAAAACAAACGTAAAAATATTGATGTGGTTTCTACTCCTTACTCAACTTGACGATCTACAAGTTGTATAGCTTTAATTAGATGTATATAACATACTTCTGTAATCTGTGTATATCTAGTACATACTCGTACAATGTTATTCGTTTCTGTGTTAGTGTTATTGGTACTTGTGATGGAATCGAATGGTTACTGGATCTCACAGATTTAATAAAGTAATTTATCCGCTACCCTTTAATGTACTTAAATACATTTTTTTTGTAAATACATACTTTTAATACATAGAAAACACCCAGACCAAGACAAACAGACATGTTCGTGCACACAAATGTTTGTCTTGTGAGGGAATCGAACCCGCGACCTCGGAGTCAAAGTGGCCATTGCTTACCATTCGACCACCGAGCTGGTCATATTATATATATATATATATATATATATATATATATATATATATATATAATATGACCAGCTCGGTATCATCAGCATATATATGTATGTAATAGTATTGTGAAATCTTTCATGACCAGGCTCACTCACTGTACTCATCATTTTTTAATTTTAATAATGTAGCGGTGTCACCCTGTCTTCGCAAGGGTGCAATTTTTGGGGTCATCAAAATATTAATATTTTTCTAATTACATTATAAGGGTAAATTGTATATACAATCCTTCCGTAAATAATATCTAACTGTTGCGCGGTTTACGAGGAGGTAGCGGATTAACAGACAGACATAGAGGAAATCGGCTTCGTTTTATATTGCAAAGAGATTAAACAGTGTCGTCGACAACCCTTATTGATCCCATTGCTGGGATATGGGTTTCCCCTCGATCCAATCCAAGGGGTTTAGAACTCCACCACGTTGCTCAACTGCAGGTTGACGGACACCATTATTTTCAAGCCGCCTAAAGACCACTGACTTGGCTTAATGACTATAATCTAATGACGACAGCTGGGATCGACGGCTTAACGTGCCATCCGAATCACGAAGGAACTCGAGATAAATAAACCCATCTATGGACAGGCTACGGTCGATGTTGCTTAACTTGCGTGTTCGATTAGTCTGCTACGCGCAACGACGCCATTGAGCTCCTCTTAAAACAGTGTGTAACTAATGTATTAGTATGTAGTTATTCTTGAATAGTTCAAATCAATATAATTTTTATACAAATTAGAATTATGGTCTTTAAACGGTTTAATAATGATTATTGGTTTGTCTAGCTAGACGATTTAAATTTAGCTTCCAAAGGTTACATTATGAAGTTAATAGCTTGTTGTTGTGGTCGTATTACGGATTGGCATTGCGGTGCCGTGTGCGATATACTGGCGGTGTGGAGGCCATGCGGTGGATTGTTACAGGGGTTGTTAATTAGGCGCAAATCATGTTTATTCGGCTAACTCTAATGTAGTCTGTGAAGTCTCTTTCTATCTATATAATGTATATATAAAAATGAATCTCTATTCCCTTTGGTCATCGCATCGCACGTGAACGGACGGGACAATTTCGCTGATTCTTTTTTTGTTGTGTTTATTAATGTCAGTAGAAGGTTCTAATGAAGGAAAAAATTAAGGAAGTTGAGCGGAATATTAGAAAATTAAAGAAAACTGAACCACCATACTAAACTTTCATGTTACGAGCATTAATATGGATACGGTAAGCGCTTCTACTTGCTGCGTATGCTTTTCTGCCACCCGACGTAGACTCTTATATAAAATGTCGTTCATCCTATTTAGGTTACTAAAGGTTCATGCATTAGCATTTTTCATTTACATTCATTTGGTTCCTATTTGGGAAGCAACAAACATATCATTGACATTATACATTATATATTATTAACATATCATAGCTTTTGTTCTAGGATAGGTACTGAAGATTATCTTCACTTCACCTACTACTTATTCTTGTTATCACGCGTGCGGCCGTGCATGCCTGAAATTAATTTAAAGGTAATGTGTAATACAAACAATTTTATTGTTATAGGTACTGTGGAGCTGATCTTGCTATGGTATCGAATGGTTACTGGATCTCAACGATTGAATATATTATTATTGTGTAATTATTTATCCTCGACCGTAATTTTATCTAAAAGATCGGTTGGCGATGAGATCGTCTTTATACTCACTAGTACGTTTTTCACTATTGTTGTATATTGCCTAAACTCAAAGAGTATTTGTATGTAAAGGAGTGTGTGTAGTCACATCTACATAACGAATATAGTTCTCCATGACTCACTCACTGTTACTTTGACTACCTTTTCTGTCGTAGCTGTTTCCAGTCCTCGTGCTGAATGCTTTATCAAATTTTTGTCGGCTTTCAACTTCTTTATTTGGTCGAAATATAACATAAGCCTTTCCCTGACTAGCTTTCCTTCTTCTTACATTTTTCCTTTACTTTCTATATCGCCTAATGGTAAATATACCATGAGCCATAGCACAATATACTCGAATCTCTCTTATTCTATTTTCATTTATATAATTTCATTGATCACAATACAAGGGCATACCGTTGTTGCTAAAAGCATTCTCTATCAGTCAATCTTTGGAATGAGCACATACCTCGTGTTATGTTTTGAATTTATGTATACCTCTAATGTAAATAATTTGTATTACAATTTTTTTCTTTGTTTACATTTTTTTTAGTTCTGCTTCTTCATTTCACACAGCTTAAACACTTTGAACTATATTGTGTATTTCAATTATTGCATATTTAAATAACCGCAAAGTGCTATATATTTTAATATAACCTCATAATTACTTTCCTAAGCTTTCTTAGAATCTTGAATATACTTGAATCATTATTAGCATTCTAAAATAACTGGTGTCCCGTCTGCTGTTCATATTGTGAGTTTTAGTTATCAATATTACACTCATATCTTATGTTATTATGTGATATTGCTCTAGTGTGCATGGAGACACTTCGCTCGTTTCATACTATACTGTTGATATAAATAAGAGGTTAATACTGCACTGTTTGTTTTATTATACGGGTCTGATCAACATCTTCATTCTGTTTCTACAGCAGCGACTGGGGTACATCGAGCCGTTTCTGTCGTTTTAGCACTAACACTATCAGTTATTCTTATTCATCTACTGTGCATTGAGTCCTTATAATGTTTCAGCAATAATATTCCATAATTTTTAAATAACATGCTTCCGAGCTGTACAAAGAAACAGAAATATTTTCTCACCCAGCTAGAGATATAGACACAAATGCAGCGTAATGATAACGTGCACAGGATACGTGCATCATCATGATTGCCGGTAGACTGGTGCGGATTCAATTCCAACGCTATTATTTTATAACTAACTGCAGGCTGTTCCATGCTGTGTTATTTAAATGACAATGAAACTTAGACATGTTATTTTATAGCAAAATGTCTACGTTCGAACATTGCGACAAAAAGAAGTAATGTTTGTTTACTTTCTGCTATTCAGATTCAAGTATCAGTTACATTATTTGCACTCAGATATCTATGTGTTAATCTTGAGTATAAGTTATGTCCATTCTGAACTTTATTCGAATCCGTCCAGCCACTTCACCATGAAGAGGTAACAAACAAACTTCATCGGTACGATTATACTTAATATCCTCATTAAGATTTTGTTTACTAATTAATTTTCATTATTATTATAGTTTTCATTATTTTTTTATCAGACTCTGTCATCTGCATAATGCAGGTATGATTTGGAGTACATTAAATTTGACACTTACACTGTCATATTATCCCCAATTGTGTACGGATAAAGATAATTCTCTTAAAAGCGGATGACATAGTACGGTCTGAACATTAAACTACTGTTATTATACAATGCATAATTAAATATCGTCATTATTGACCAATACTAAATATAATTTACAAGATAAATTATGGCAACTTTTACTATAAATACAAAATTACAAGTTATTAAATTCATGGGTCAGAGATGTCCCTTTTATAGATAGTCAATAATAAAATAATAATAATATACATAATTACATCAACATTACACGAAACTTGAAACATTAATGTGTTAGTTCGTAGAAAAATATATTACAGAAATAACTTTATCGCATACATATGTATATTAAAGAGTAAAAACACCATAAAAGCAACTATGTTGCTTTAATATCCTCTAAGAAAACAGTCAATAATAATGCAAGGTATAATGAACAAAAAACAAAAAATGCCTATCAAACTAATGTTAAGGCACATTAGAATGATAAGGCCTCGCAAGAACATCCCGATATAGAGTTACGTCCCATCCCATTCAAGCACTCGAAGCCAGTTGAATAGCGCCGCAGATGTGGAGTTTTTTACGTCCATCTTTCCCACACTACCACTTTTTCTGATGCCTTAATACCTTAACAAAGACAACGATGCACTTTCGAAACACAAAATCCAAACGATTATATCCTCTATTCCTTGGCAATAAAATGTTTCATTATTTTGAATCTTTAACCTCTAAAAGCATAATAAAGTTGGTCGATACAGTTTTGTAAAGATTTTTTGTACACACGTCTGTCTTTGCTATCGGATGCGACATCGGAAATTGAATATTTTTTGTACTTACACCTATAAGATAGAATTGTTTGAAGGAAGTCACATGTGTATAACGCTGATTGTATGATTTACTATTGTTTCCTCTTTAAACCATTCGTCGTTATCTTTCACTGCCAATTTCAAAGCTTGCTTAACCTTATTGGTTACTTATTCCACTTTACTGGGTTTGGCTTCCTACCATTTGATAAATCTACTCATAGCTTCAAGTTCTTCGTTAACATTTGCTTATTTTCTATGAACTGAATTAATTTCAAATGTCTAAATTGCTTCTTTGTGCCGTTTGTAGACCAAATAAACTAGTCAATTTTCGTAAACAAATCACTGCAATCAAATAACAATATTTCGGTAAAAGATTTGCTAAACTAAAAACTGAATTGGAGTCATTCAATAGCGAACGTTCACCGGCGAGACTCCCTCGCCAAATAAAATATTCTCCGCAATTACATTTCCACCAAAACTTTTCCTGCAGAATACACTGTGTTTAAACTTTTACCTAGACGAAAGCAAAAGTACCCACACGCAGCTATGGACGTTATGAAAACTGTAAGCGTCTTTTGAGTTTGCTTGGGAGCAATAAGAACCGGATTATCCCACAGAGAAAGTATGAATCAACTTATGATATTACTTGTGGAAATAATAAGGATATTGGAGAGTACAGGCTGATAAGTCGTTTGATCTCGAGACTTTGCCGGTATATTAAATATCCTTGCTTTGCAATTGAACATAAAAAGTAGTTTGATTTCAAATTGTTTTTTTTTAAATTACGATATAGTGTTTTTGTCATTTAAATTCAACGTATCTAACGTTGATTTTAAATGACAAAAATACTATCTAAGGGCAAAAAAGATCAATATCGTGAAACTCTTTTGGATGATGTACTGAACAACAACCAAAAATCCTAAAAGTATAATAGAGGAGGAAACATAACTCGCTTGTTCAACTAAAAAGGAAGCATGTAGCATTGCACAATCCGAAGCGTTGCTCTCGTTATGTACCAACAGTTAGCTCGGGCAAAATTGGCCAATTTGTTTATTTGTTTTCATTGGCCTCACTGAACTTGACTCCCCATTATCGCATTCACGGGAGGAAGGCGTATTATTTATTCGATTATTCCGTGGGACCGGATCATCTTCTCTACCAAGCCGTTGAGTATACATCTCAAATATTTGATTTGGCTGGAGTTCATGAAAAAGATTACTGTATTATTTTGTTAATCTTCTATCCATTCAACTTCCAAACAGTGTTATGTTTATTAAATGTTGCGAAAATATCTAGTCCAATCACAATTTCCATCTATTTTTTATATGGATTCCTTTATTGTCTGCTTCTAATTCCATCTTACAGTCCAAATTATCATTAAATTCTGCATACAAGATCAGTCGGTTACTTTGAGTTGCATACAAAACAATATGATCTTCCTTGCTGAGTCATCTTTAAGACTGTTGACATCCTCCATATGTGTCGTAAATCCGCAATGTCAAAGGATTCTTTTCAAACATCTTTCATTTGTTCCTTTTAATGTTCAGTTAACATTCTGTTCGTTTATTTTAAAGATAATGAAATAAACGTTTTAACGCAAAACTTCTCAACATATACTTCACATGAATTCTTGGAGAATATCTTTTTTTGCAGTGATATATCTAAACACTGTCAGATCAACCCTTCTATCTGAAAATAATACTACCGATCGTGCGTACAAGCAACGTTTCCTTTTCGTAGTTAGTACAACGTTTCCTTTTAGTAGACTATCCCTTAATGCTTCTTATATACCAGAAGTCTAGGGATCTATTAAGAATCATATTTAGTGGCATCTAATAGCTCAAAATATACATGAAAAAATGTGTAGAACCTTTGACTACACTGTATGATGAAAGGAATAATGTTTAATTAACAAAAGTATCGAAGATGTCGACCAATCTAGTGGTATTATAATGATACTTGATTACCTACCAAAACAAGAATGAATGGAATCTAATTTATCCGTCGGCAAAAGGAAGGGAATATCTGGAAAGATGGAAAAGTCGAATAAAGAAAAAAAGGACGGTACAACTACGAGCACATTAGACTAACAAGTAAAGGTCATAAGAGTGTAAATGGCAATTTGGATAAAAATCTCTCCACTTTAAATTCGCTTCGTGTACCTAATCAAGGACTAAATTACGTGACATCATGCATTGTCAATAAAAGTCTGGTGCGTCATCACGACATGCCATTTCTTTGACGCTTCCATGCTCCTGTTCCATGAACTAGGCAACACATAGTGGTCTCATGCCGGGTAACCTACATGCTGCAAGCTGCAACGAATGCTTCTTTTCAACTCTCGCAGCTGCTCATCTAACAGAATTCATTCTCCACTACTTTTAACTATCATATTTGGTGACATCGAACAGGTTGTTGTAAAATACGTAGCAGGAAAACGAGGATCGATTCGCAAAAGCTGCACACAGCGAAAGCTCTGACGGAAGCACGCGAACGCGCACCGGACCTCGCTTCACGCTCTACTGCCGCCGCTGTATACCTCTACAAAACAATCCACGAAACCAGAAGCTTCCACTAAACTCTTACACTTCCACAAACCGAAAGCTCGCACAAAACTTTTGACGCGAACTCTGTACCTTCATTGGTTGCTCGATCCATCCGCGCCTCTTTTTTTCTTCGTCTCGCTGCCTCGGAAACACAAAACGGTCCGAAGGACGCAAGCGAAAAATAAACAAAAAGGGAATCGGAGTTCGCGATCGCGTCAGTTGTGCGCGTGTCGTGTCGCGCGGGTTTCTTGTCGCGCGCGTGATGGCGCGGCGGCGGTTGGCGGCGGACTGGCGCGCGCGGCGCGTCGCAGCTGCCAGCGGGCGCCAATCGCGCGCGGTCACGTGACGCGCCCCGCGCCCGCACTCTTGTTTACAAATAATAATAATAGGGCCGGTGGCGCCGCCTCTACAGCGGCTACGCGCTACGAGCTACGCACAGCTGTCGTTGCATTTGGCGGGATTCGATTCGGAGCATTCGCTCAAGCTTCGATCTGTTTATTCGGAGCTTTCGCGTCGGCGTTCTATCGATCGACACGCAACCTTGCAACCGCTTCGTTACATTTTCTTTTGGTTATGAAAGTAAATATTTAACATCGAATTTCTAACGCCCGCCTAGTTCCTTTTTAGTATAATTCAAATTCATATTTTTGGATTTTTTTTTTTACCCTATCAACTTGTAATGTCCACTTGGCAAAATAAAAAGGGTTGTCTAATACCTAATAATGAAATTATTCTGTAATTTTTGCACAGAGGGTGCAACATACGTCCCCATGTCGCGACAGGTTGGTGTTTCCGATTGTTTTGCGTTTAGGCCGTAAGGTGCAAGGAGGGTCTGCGCCCTGCGCCCCAGTGCCCGACGCAGGCAGCCTGCAGTCCCCTCAGCCTAAATCTGAGGTGTTCCACACCCGGGACGGGACACTTGTCAGCGTTTAATTGATCCCCTACCCTATTAAGGTAACACCAAACTGTTCCGGTTATGGGAAATGTAACATTACGTATTTGAATAGCATTGATTAGGCATTCATGATGCGTTATATCCTCTGGCATCCTAATTAAGGCATGTTTTTCAGTATATACGCTGTCGTACTACGAATATACGTATTTAGGAAGGCAAGGAGCGTATGCCTGGACTAATGGGAAGTAATCGGCGTAGAAAATGCTGATTATTACAACAATTACCATTACCGGGGAAATAACCAAAAGGAATCAATAATCGGGATCGGTAACAACTAACATCAGTGTAACTTTGTTTCAACTATTTTTATGCCGTTAAGATAGCAAACAAACATACCACCTTCCTAATAGGAAGCAGTCATTGTAGTCTTTGGAAGTGGTTGTGATAGAAGTGGCACTCTAAATTGCCTACGCTGTAATACCCCCTTCATGTCTTTCTTGAAAAACTCCCTGATGAAGTCTTAAGCGAAACTTTGGCAAAGTCAATACACAAGAGAAGAGAGAGCTCGCTCTCGTCTTCAACAATCAAAGTCTTTTTCTTTCTTCGATAAAGGTCAGATGGGAGACAAACCTGATGTAAAGGCGTTACCGTAACTTCTAGACACTCATAATTAGGAGTATTATATATTGATTTGTCAATTTCTTTTTTTCAAGAACTTTGTTTATCGATACACACATGTCAAGTTGACGTTAAAGTACAATCGCACTTGAAAGCTCGCGTATCGTATTTATACTACCGAGGGAATATGGGAATACTACCGAGGGAAGTTGAGTTCGTGGTAGAAAATGTTTTAAAAAGGTGTATTGGGGTAGATCGCCAATTATCAACATAATATGGATGGAATTTTAATTTATGGCGAGTTGAGTAGGGCGCACCGGCCCAGAGATGAGAATAGTAAGTATTCCATATGAGGCCTGGGCTTTATATAGTTGAAGGTGATGTTGTGGTGTAAAATACCTTCTGGCTTTACTGATGACGCTAATCTTCCTAGAGGCCAGTTTGGCCTTGCATTCCAAGTGACCGCGAAACTGAACATCACTCGAAATGTCAACACCCAAGATACCAATGCTGGAGCTATTACTGAGGGGAGTACCTTCCAATCAAGGAGCTGCGACAAATGGGAACTTTCGTGGTAAATTTGTGTGTTTGAGGGATTCAGCTGGAGTTCAATCTACCCCAATTGGACACGTGTCCATGAGATGTCTCAATCTCAGACACAAGTTTTCTTCGGTAATTGAGGTGTAAGTGGTTCATCAACATCTTTGAACCAAAGCCAACTTCACCTGCACGCGGTGCACCCTGCTGACTGACAAGCGAAGCTCTGTAAGTAATAAGTAAGGATTCTCAAGTAAGCATACGGCCCCGCGTGGTCTGATGCGGTTACCGTAGCCTAGAGCCTCTTGTAACACGTACCTGGCAACCTCACTCACTCGTAGGAACAATCCTCAAGGGTGTTGTTATTTGGCAGCGGTCTTCTCTGATGTGGAGGTATTTCCCCAGTCGAGGCTGATACGCCAGTTACCAGAGCCTTATTTATTTTTTGGAGAGTGCACCACGTGCATGAAGTTGGTTTGAGCTCTAAAGATGATGATGAGCCGCTTATAACCCACCTCACCACCATCATGCAGGTTATGTGCTTCTATTCCACCCTAGCGGTATATAAAAAAAAATTTAGTGACTAATTCAGTTATACTCGTATACCAGGGCGAATGAGCTTTACTCACCGTTTTTCAGGAAAAAACAATTTTTCTAGAATTAAGTTCTAGCTAGATCGATTTACCGAAAAAGTTACAAAGTCGAAATACTACGTATATTGGAAGGAGTTAGGAAAACATACTATACTACGTCGAGTTCTCTACTATACTACCTCGGGTGGCGAACTTGCACATGGCCCGCCTGATGTGAAGCGGTTACCGCAGTCATAATAATGCTCGCAACATGAAATATAAGATCGCGCGCCGCCACCCCCACTGACAACGAAGCAACTCCTTTCTTTCTGGTGACCTCACTCACTCGCAGGAACATAGCAACCCTCAAGCAAAATTGTTATTTTACTGTGAGGTATGCTGTGGGATGGAGGTACTTCCACAGTTTGGCAGTTTAACGTCTATTTTGCTAGAGCTTTTTTCACTAATCTGTAGGATACGCCATGTTCATGTGTGGTTGGCTTTTTTACTTGTGCGTAGTGTTGATTATTTATTTATTTATTAAACATCGAGTCCGTGTTTACATTTCTCTAAAAAATATATTTTTGTAATTTAAGATGATTTAAGTGACGAAATCATATTTAACGAGTATAAACTTGAATAAATATAAGTGACTATTGTTATCTAATAAATCCTACCAGTTATTGTGAAGATATAGTGAATAAATTATAACAGTGTTGAATATCTCAAAAACAGTGCGATGAAGAAAATTTATAGATAAACAATATAATAGTGGTAAATGATTTCGTGAACACCATAAAGTAAAGAAATGTATAATTAAAAACTAAATATTGTGATATAGATCTTTGTTTGCCCGTTACACCATTCAAATTGAAATTATCGACAAGCGACAGCTGACGATATATTGAACATTATTTGTAACAGCGCCATCTGTAGACATCTTTTTACACTACCGACGTAGCAAGCCGCTTATAAAATATTTTAATTTATTATAATAATATATAAATTGCTCGACTGTTGATAAACTCATAATTGCACAATGACACCAAAACGACAAATAAATCAAATGACCGACTTACCTCAAGATACAAATGTTGACATTGCCCCAACCTTAAGCGAGTCTCCTTCAGCACTGGATTATATAGTCAACCCTTTATAAACACCAGAAAACGGCTTAGAACTCGATCTCTAACCAACCCGACGGTACCAGTAAATCATCTGATTTAAATAATAGTTTATATAGCCTACCAGATACATCAATGAGGTTGGATAGTTTAAAGATTAATGAATTGCAGGCTGAAGTAGCAAGTTAAAGCTACTTAGCGCAGACAAGAGATTAAAACTTTGCACTATGAAAATCATAATTTACACAAATTAATTAAAGAAATGCAAGCGAAATCAAGCCATTACAAGAATCTTTGTCTAGAGGCACTAAGCTCGCCGAACAAAATCTTGTTAAATAAAGTTCTTACACAATCTCAGCGATCTAGAAATGACAAGGTAAACTGCACTCCAAAAACATCAAACGACAACACCAATATACCTATGCGTAGAATATTACCTAATATATGTATTAATACTCCACGATTATCTGCTATACACAATACACATGGCAGCAGCACTGAGAAATCATCACGATATATGTTTATGTTTGAGTATATGTTTGAATTCTCAAAGAACTCAAACATACCCTGCAAAAACCGTTAACGAACTGATTGTATATTGTATACAAAGCAATGTCGTACAAAACAATACTGTTGTTGCCGAACTGCCGATAGATGTCGCTACCTGTATTAATAAGCCAACGTGTATTAAAAAGCCATTTACATAATTGGAGATGAACAGGTACGTGGTCTAGCGCCGATAATGACACAGAATAGAAAACATGACTGGAATGATATATATCATGTATTAGGTTTAGTGAAACCGTTTGCGACTTCCTCTGTTATTTTAAAACATTTTATTTCTAATTCAAACGTAAAAAAAGATGACATTATTGTATTGAGTGTGGGTTTATATGACAATAATCCATATACTGTGATATCATATCTATGTAATACGCTATATAAATTTAGATATAATAAAATTTTTGTTTCAAATATTTCTGACAGTCGATATTTGAATGTAAAACTATTAAATAAGCAAATAGAGTTATTACTCAAAAATTATGACAACTGTAAATTTTTAAATGTAGATTTGAATTCATATAATTGTGACATTTTTAAGAGCAAATTACATTTTTTATCATTCAAATTAAATATAGAAATCAATTATTTAAAACACAGCGAATTGTATATTATATATAAAGTACAACATGGCTAAATCCAATAAAATTATACACAAAAATAATTACAAACGTTACGCAAATATATTTAAAAAATGCATTCTTAAAGCGTAATCAATCGATAATACAGAATACATAAATAAAGCAGTTAATAAATGCAAAGCTGCGTGGGATGTACTAAAACAAAACGTTGAAGTGAAGTCTGCTAATAAATCGATAGATTTCGTAAAGTTCAAAAATGGTAATATGGAAAGCAAACCTTTGGAAATAGCTGAAATATTTAATGACTTTTTTATAAATGTAATGGACCAATCAATTACAGAAAAAACATATCAAGGTAACAATTAAAAAATCTATATTTTTATCGCCTGTTAGTCCTGATGATATATATAAAATTATTTTATCATTAAAAAATACAAATGCGACGGGTTATGATGACTTAAACATTGAAATATTAAAAAAATGTGCAAAACAATTATCAGTGCTATTATGTCACTTTGTTAATTTATCTTTTTGTGAGGGTCTTTTTCCAACACGTCTAAAAAAATCGCTAGTTAAACCTCTTTTTATTTAAAAAAATAAAAAGAGGAAGAAATAATTATTAATATTATATCTATCACCCAAAAGGGTGATAGATATAATCAGCAGTTTGGGTTCAGAACAGGTAAATCTACAAGATTAGCTTGTTTTACACTTATTAAAGTTATCACGGACAGTTTCAACTCAGGCAAGCGTGTGGTCTCAGTATTTCTGGATATGAGCAAGGCTTTCGTTTGTGTATATCATAAGACACTTATGAATAAACTTGACCGTTATGGAATCAGGGATAAAGCTCCTGACTGGTTATCTAGCTATTTAAATAATCGCCAACAATGCGTGGAAATATCAAAAATTGAGAATGCCCATCTTTGTTCTTACAGATCATCATATCGTGCAAATAAATACGGAGTTCCACTGGGCAGCGTACTGGGCCCATTATTATTTGTACTGTATATTAATGATTTACCTTTGGGTGTAAATCACAATTGCATCCTATTCGCAGATAACACCACGTTAATAATTCAGGACACATCTAAAAATAAAACTACTTTTGAGACTAAAATTAATAATACATTGACATTAATAATCAAATGGCTAAAGGCAAATAATTTAAATATTATCAACCTGTCTAAGACTAACTTAATTGAATACTTGACATATAATAGTAAATCACTAAGTATTGAGGCTTCATATGATAATATTTTAATTAAATCTGTTGACAGTGCCGTGTTTCTTGGTGTAACAATTGACAAATATTGTAATTGGAAACCTCATGTAGAAAAATTGTGTCATAAACTCGATAGATTTGTTTATGACTATCACTATATATAAATAGAGTGTTTGATAGCTGTATATTGCCACGTGTAGCTACGGATTACAAAAACCTTTTTGTTTACAAAATATTCCTATTTAATTACAGAAACAAACACAAAAAAAATATAGATAAACTCGTTGGGCGTAGCGTAAACTGAGTTGACTGGATGGAAACACGGGCCCAACGATTTTATTATTTTGTCTGATCATTGCCTTAGACTGATGAGGGAGAGGGGTGTGATGACTGAAACCTCCGACCTACCGAATTATTTTTTAGCTTTTAGTACACTATTTTCAATAAAACCGTTTAAATTAAAAGTTTTTTTACATAATTTTTATTTTCAAGTTTTTAGTTTCTAATTTCATTACATAGTTCCTTTCGTTCTATTAAGTTTAGATTTAACTTTTGTCATTTTTTTTTTTACTTTTAAATTTGTCTTGTATTGAAATGATTACCCATATTGAAAAAATGGGTATCAAATGATACCCATATTGAAAATTGAGAAGATATGTAACCGCGCCAACCGGCCATTTTGTTGACGGCCATCTTGGATTTTATAATATTCATCGTGAACTGTGTTCTACTAGTTAAGCCCTTTCATTTGATACCCATATTGAGGCAGTCGTGACAAAATTTGTAAACCGCCATTTTGTAGAGGCAGCCATCTTGGATTTAAATTTTTTTTCATGTGAACTGTATTCTTCTAATCAAGCCTTTTCATTTGATACCCATATTGAGGTAGTCGTGACAAAATTTGTATACCGCCATTTTGTAGCGGCGGCCATCTTGGATTTTCATTTTTTTTTCACGTGAACTGTGTTCTACTAGTCAAGCCCTTTCATTTGATACCCATATTGAGGTAGTCGTGACAAAATTTGTAAACCGCCATTTTGTAGCGGCGGCCATCTTGGATTTACAATGAAACAGAATTTATTTAATTGTATTGTCACCAAAATCCAAAGTGTATACAAAATTTCAAATTAATCGGTTGACCGGAAGAGGGTGAAATTTGAATTACTAAATTTGACCCAAGAATAAATAATAAAACAAACGGGGTGAGCTAAATAAAACCGTTTAAAAAATATAGATAGATATTAGTAGCGGGACTAGCCTGGCGAAACTCAACCTGGAAGCCTATGGAGGAAAAAACATACTGCTCAACTGTGGGTTGACAGAGGCCAGTGTTTTCAAACCGCCTAAAGGCCACTCACTTCGCTTAACGACTGTCATCTAATGACAACAGCCGGGACCGACGGCTTAACGTGCCCTCTGAAGCATGGGAGTTCTAAATATATAAATCCATCCATGATCAGGCGACGGTCAACATTGCTTAACTTGCCTGTTCGATTAGACCGGCATGCGTAACGATACCAACGAGCTCCTCAACAAGCTGATTAGCATAAATTAAATAATTATAATCTCTAATGACTGAAAACTATACATTTTTAATATTACCTACTTTAGTTTTTAATGAAACGGCAACTATCAATCGAAGCCTACCTCTCTCCACTAAATATGCAAGTTACATTCTGGGCCTACCTTGTTCTACTACGTTACCATTGCTAACTTTCAAATAAACCAACATAACCTTCTATTTACAAAAACATTGACAAATTAATTACTAAAGTCAATTAACTATGAGCATATAGTAATCCCGTGATACGAACTCACTGCTGCCAAATAACAATTCCCTTGAGGGTTCTTGTGTTCCTGCGAGTGAGTGAGGTCACCAGCAAGAAAGTAAGGAGATGCTGCGTTGGCAGCGGGGGTGGCGGCGCGCGAGCGATTATTCATGTTTCTGTTAACTTTATCAGTAAGCCTTTTTAGGGTTCCGTATCCAAAGGGTAAAAAGGAACCCTATTACTAAGGCTCCGCTGTCCGTCCGTCCGTCCGTCCGTCTGTCACCAGGCTGTATCTCATGAACCGTGATAGTTAGACAGTTGAAATTTTCACAGATGATGTATGTCTGTTGCTGCCATAACAACAAATACTAAAAAACTGAATAAAATAAATATTTAAGGCGGCTCCCATACATCAAATGTGATTATTTTGCTCGTTTTTGCTCGCAATCGATAACAGCAATAGGTAGACCCTTGAAATACTCACATAATATTTAGTTATATATTCACTTTAAAAATAAATATAAAAAAAAATAAAACAAATACTTAAGGGGGGCTTCCATACAGCAAACATGATTTTTTTTTTGCCGTTTTTATAGATAATGGTACGGCACCTTTCGTGCGCGAGTCCGACTCGCACTTAGCCGGTTTTTTTTTTTATATTAGCACCTCGTAGTGGCTCTGCTTCACCACGATGGTAAGCGAAAAGAGGAGCCCGAATTGCAGTGGCAACTGACTATAGACAGTAGACAGTCAGCTGATACTGCCATCTTGGCCTACGAAGCGCTTCCATTTGAAGGATCCATGTGGTAGCAAGGGACTGTCAGAAGCTGGTGTTAGTATGGTAAAGTCAGGTATACCTTTAACCTTTAGGTTTAAATACAGGTATCAATTTGACACACTCAGTGGGTTCTCATGACAATGAACGATTACCTAAATTTAATATGGCAGCCGCTATAAAATTACATATTAACCTCTACGATACGGGTATCACATGAAAGGATTGATGGAACACTATAACTAACTATTTTGTCTCTCTTTAACAAATAATAAAAACTTTTTTTGTTACTAATCCAATACTAAGATAAACGCGATGAGTCTATCTTTAGTATTATACTTCATCTAGACCAGTTTAGATAGTATAAGTATCGATTGCTCACATTGCTAAGAGGGGAAGTCAAATTCCAAAAGTTTCTTACTTGCTAATTTCTTCTGATCAAATTCGTTGTAAGTTCCAAGGCAGTCCAGTTCCGTAGGCTTACCCACGGAAGTGCAATGGACTTCACTGTCCATTGCCTTTTTGGTGGTCACCAATCCTGGCTACACAGGAGACACAGTGGTGGGCCCCAGTCTCATGTATAATCGATCACTTAGCCATAAAGTAATACTTATGTTTTAAAATGTTTTTTTTTGCAATATAATTAAATAAATAATATAAATAAATATTTCTGGACAATTTATACAGCGCCATCTAGTCCCAAGTTGAGCGCAAAGCTTGTGTTATGGGTACTAGACAATTGATAAATGTACTTAAATATATATATTTTTTGTAAATACATACTTATAATTCATAGAACACACCCAGACCAAGACAAACAGACATGTTCATGCACACAAATGTTTGTCTTGTGCGGGAATCGAACCCGCGACCTCAGAGTCAAAGTGGCCATTGCTAACCATTCGACCACCGAGCTCATTGAATATAGTAACAATTCAGATTGATTTGTTCTTTTTTCTATACAACTAAGATGGTAAACAAGCATACAACAATGATAATGGCTAGCAGTTATCGCAGCATATAGACGCTAGCTACACCAGAGGATTTAATCACGCGTTGCCGATCCTGTAAAAACCTTTTCACGCCTTTCTTGAAAAACTCCATGCTGTAATCTCTTGGTAAAACCTGGGCAGGAAATTCTTTCCACAACCTGAGAGTCCGTGGAAGAGAAATTCTGTTCATTCCCAAAATTCCAAAGAATCAATTATTAAAACACAAAACATACATTTCGCGTTTAATAATAAAAAATATTTAGGAATAATTGCTATGCTATAAGTATTATTTAATAGAATAAATTGTTTTATGTTTGTATTTATTTGCGTTACCAAATAAATACAAACATAAAACAATTTATTCAATTAATTAATAGCACAATTGAATTAGCTATTGTGAACATATAAGTAAATAAGCTACATAAATTGCGGAAAGTCATTCTATTTAAATTCAGAACGAAATAAACTTAGAATTATTAGTTTGAGTAAAGTATATCCAGAGCAATACATAGGAATATCCAAAACAAGCGCGGTTGTCTGCTGAAAAGCGTGACATATAAAATAAACATATTCGTAGAACGGCACACGATACCGCGAAATAGGAAAACTCCAATTCTGAGAAAAACGAGTATTCCACCCCTCCCACTGCACCCCGTACCAAAGTGACTCATCAGAAATTTACCACCCGCTCTCAAATATTACTCATTTTCGACTCGGTCCTCGTTATTTATCAAATTCATTATATCGAACCATCTGGCCGAAATTAATGGTTTAATTATATTTTTTTAGATTGAAATGGAAACTAATTCGTCAGCATTAATAATCTACAATAATATAAAAATGCGTTCCGATATGTAGACGCAGTAAAGAATACAACTTCATTCTTATTTCAAATTATCCGAAGAGATGAAGCGAATCAAAAATTAAAAAGATTGCAACGCGTGCAAACCACGTTCTTGCATCGCGCCGCGCCAATTTCATTGCTACAAAAGTGCGTAATATCGATTACTGACTCCCTTACCCCATCTTCTGTCTCGTTCGCGCAACGCACACGCCAACCACCGAAGATACAACAGCTTATATACGAACGCATCAGATTCTCGTGGACTTTAACACAAATGCAGAAGCAATAGTTTGTAACTTCCACGTTTGTTATAGGTCGTTTCATTTCCATGGGTTTCGTCCCCCGCCGTGGTCGTCATGACAACCGATCTGTCACACGCACAGCACATAAAACGCGCGCATTGATTTTTTCCCTGCTTCCTCTTTTACTTTACGCGTGTCGAACGACTTTTTGCTTGAATTTTTATTTTTAAAAGCGCGAGTTTTGGCGCTTGTTGTAAGTGCTCTCCTTCATATTGTGGCGACTGATTTGGTATGAAATGAAAATTTATTTTTGTGATTGGGTTACATTTTTATTGTAATACTTTTTGATTGTAATTTTTAAAGACAAGAATCTTAAAAGAATTAAAAACGCAGAAAAAAAAAATTTTTTTTTGACTTATTTAAATTTCATCAACATTTCCAACGGTTTGAATAATTTCCCCTAAAAATATTCGTGATATTTCCGTAAGTAACTCCAATTGTTAAAACAATTCCTGTATAATACTTAGTCCGGTTTCATCCAAAAACCTTTTAATTCTATTTATATAACTTTAGTAACTGAGTTTGACAAATTTTTTTTTAATTTAAGCTACGCAAATTTTAGCTTTTTTATTTAATTTAAATAAACATTAAATTATATTACAAATAAACATATTTACAAACCAGGATACCAATTTCATAGCCTAAGGGAAAAATTGTTAAGGTAGGCTCGGTAACCCCAAGGGTGCGGGTCCAAGGGTTGAAGCCTCTATCCCTCCCAGATGTGGCGATTTTCACTCTCTCACTCGCTCGTTAACTCAATAAGAGGAAAATATGTTGTCTTGGAGGGCGCGAAGGAGACAAATAGCGAAATTTGTAGGATTTATTGTTCCTGAAAGAATACTTGGAGACATTTTCATTTAAAAATTTTAGTGCCGGCAAATTACCTAATCAACGTACATACATACCTTGGCCAGTATTCACACACATTTCAGGTACTTGGATTGCAAGTATCCACTGAAAATAGATCTGCATAATATTACAATAAGTTACAGCATTTGACGAACCTTGAATGAAATATTTGTCTTGTGCGCGAATCGAACGCGCGACCTCGGAGTCAAAGTGTTAACCATGCGAACACCGAGCTCGCTTATATATTATATCATAAGTAACTGTAAAGCTTATATATTATATCTTAAGTATATATACCACAAAATTATGCCACAAGACCACGGGGCAAATCCCCATGTGTTGGACCGATCAGGTGAAGGCGGCGGTAGGCGCCCCGGTACACAAATGTGCCCGATTGACGACCAGCAGGCAGAAGTGGCGCGACGTCGACGAGTCCTATCTGCTTCCTCATCATGATAACCACGACCACTCTCGCAAGAGTGAAGCGACAAAGAAGAGAAGAAAGTATCTATAAAGTAATTGTCTAGTCGAAAGGCGCTTGCCGGTACGTGGTCTCCACTCGAGAACGAGTGGAGACCACGTACCGGCAAGCGCAGCATAGGACATCCATCCACAAGGTGGACAGACGACCTCATTAAGACCGTAGGATCGTGCTGGATGCAAGCCGCTTCCAACCGGTCTTATTGGAGATCTAGAGGGGGGGCCTATGTCCAGCAGTGGACTTGCAATGGCTGAGATGATGATGATTGTCTAATCTATTTATCGTATCAATGTACAAGCAAACCTACTGTTCACCTATCAATATTCCGGTTAAGCCTTGCGGGCTACGGTTCAGAGCGGCAGTCCATCGGGGATCGAACTGAAATCGCGCGGATTCAACGGATTAACCTCCCCACCGTATGAAATGAAATACAAAATGTGTGCTCAATTTTGAGGTTGATTTCAGTTTTATTGGTTTAACGAAATGTTTCAGTTTTATTGTTTTAACGTATCCCATTTCAGTAGCATTATGTTAAAAAAATTAATGATTGTTATCATAACAAAAAGCACTTTCAGACGAGCGTTTTTTACAGCGTATACCTACTGTCGTTTCAGCATTCAACTGTAACGTGAAATTCCGAACGTTTTTTTAAAAATCCATTTTGTAGTCTGTCTTTTTTTTGTATAAAGGGAGGGCAAGGGAGTATGTGGGCCACATGATGAACAATTACCACCGCCCACGGAGATCAGCAACAACAAGGAGTCGCCGATCCGTTGGCTGGCAACGGTATTCTGTGAGGTGGAGGTACTTCCTCAGTCGGGCCAATTTAAAAAAATACGCTATTCCCTACCTCTCTTTTCGCCAGAGTCTCGTTTGTCAGTCAGCAGGCACCACATGCAGGTGAGGTTGTGGTTTTGTTCAAAGATGTTGATGAACCACTTACACCCCAAAAAGTCTTCGAGGAAACTTACTTTAACTTAGTGTCAAATTCAATATTGTGTTATTTGGACAAAAAATTAGGCCCTGCTGGATGAACATTCCACATTCACCGGCGCATTCGCAGGAAAGTCTTATCTGGCAAGTTCCGAACTCTTGACCGAAACTTGGATTTTCAGTAGGCCCTCGGAGTAGGCCCTCGAAATCAAAGAAAAATAATTGGTTGTCTGTAAAGTCGGTTTACGGACGATTATTTTACGTGATAACGTCATAAGAAAACATCAACCGATGGAGTGGAAAAGAGATAGATGCGTCACAATCCGAACGCTTAGGCCGATCGTGCCTCTCTATTGCTTGTTCCGCGCTTTCGCTTGCACGCTCGGCTCAAGCGGAACGTGACAATGAGTCATGCTTTTTCGTGCGTGCAGCCGGCGTTCATCGATTTATAAGACGTTATCACGTCAAAAAGCAACATACACATACAGGGTGGAATTTTCTAATACCACCTTGAGGGAAAGTACTCTTAATACTGTAGAAAGAAAATTTTACTCAGAGAAAACATTCGTTTGTTTTTGGAAAGAAATAAAACTGCATTCAAAGATTTTCGAAAATTCGCTAGTCACACCTGGGAATCGAACCGACTATAAAATACACTCTGTACTTTTATTGCATCAATCGTTAGGGTCACTATACGGATGAAATCTCTCTAACAAAAATAAAGGAATATTTTCTTTGAGTAAAATTTTCTATCAATAGTATTAATAGTAGTTTCCCTCCAGCTGGCATTAGAAAATTCCACCCTGTATACACAGTATACGATATAATGTGTTACGATCTCACTGTTATAAATGACACACCATGTACTACGTACAGATGCATACGAATTTTACTTTCATGTCAAAGTGTGGTTTACCCGATGTATGTAAACAAGATTAGCCGACAACTCCGCGACTGCGTCCTGAAGAGTGCTCAGCGCGCCTGCAGCATCTGATGTTTGAATACTGAAGAGATACTATCCTCATAGAAATACTAAGTCGAGAATCATTTTTTTCTCGTGGAAATAGGGTTACCAACGGTCCTACAACAACGTCAACAACCTATTGATTGTTATTTCGGGTAAAAAATAATCAATAGTGACCTATTGACAGTTTTTTCGGGTAAAAAAACAATCAATAGTGACCTATTGATTGTTTTTCTACCCGAAAAAATTTGAACGGTTGGAAACCCTGCTCATTTTTTAATGCAAGACTCAAGACAATTAAAGCAAGGCTTGCTTTAATTGCTTTTATGAAGCCTCGCTTTAATTGCTTACCATAGTTATTAAAACTATGGTAAGCAATTAAAGCAAGGCCTGAATTAATGATGCTGATGGTCGAATGGATAGAATGGCTGCATTGACTCCTAGGTCGCGGGTTCGATCTTCGCACAATACAAATATTTGTGGGCATGAACATGTGTTCATCTGGACGCCATCTGTCTTCGTCTGGGTGTTTTTAGGGTTCCGTACCTCAAAAGGAAAAACGGAATCCTTATAAGATCACTTTGTTGTCCGTCTGTCTGTCTGTCTGTCTGTCTGTCTGTCTATCTGTCTGTCTGTCTGTCTGTCAAGAATTTCTATGTCGAGAATGCGTGGAGGTATCAAGCTGAAATTTGAACTCTATACTCAAGTCTACGGTCCCATGAAGTTGTAAAAAAATCAAACTGCTAAGTTTACGTAAAAAAAAGTTACGGCCATTTATTCAGCAAAAACGCATATTTCGACACATTCTCAAGGGAATCAAAACCTATAGGGCACTTCCCGTTGACCTAGAACTATGAAATTTGGCAAGTAACATCGTTATAGACTACAAGTACAGGAATAAATCTCAAAACTATACATTTGTAAATAGATCTAAAAAAATAGGGGGTCTATATTTTTTATAGGGTGTCGAAATTTCAAATTGAAACTCAAATTCAAATGGGGTATCAAATGAAAGGGCTTGATGTACACATTGCAAAATATATATTATTTATTTTTTTCGACGCATTATTTCTTATTTATAATGAAAAATATCAAATTTAATAATGATACTACGTACGGAACCCTCGGAGGGCGAGTCCGACTCGCACTTGTCCGGTTTTTTTTTATATATTATTTGTACCTATATATTTACAAAAAAAGAAATTAAGTATATTTATCAGTTGCCAGATAACTTGTACCATGGGTACGAAATAACTTTTATCGTAGATTACCCATAGTACAAGTGTACAAGCTACGCTTAGTTTTGGACTACATGGCATTGTGTAATTTGTCCGTTTTTTATAGATCTATGATGGGTCTCCGCTTGTCTTTAAAGCGTATATCAAGAAAATTGAGCATCTTTTCTGATTTGGGGTGCAAGTGGTTCATCAACATCTTCGAACCAAAGCCAACTTTACCTGCACGCGGTGCACCCTGCTGACTGACAAACAAAGCTCTGGCGAAAACAGAGGTAGGGAACGTAATTGTAAGCCGAATGGGGAGTGTATCCACCTCACAGAATATCGCAACCAAATAACAATTCCCTTGAGGGTTGTTGTGTTCCTGCGTGTGAGTGAGGTTACCAGAAAGGAAGGAGATGCTGCGTTGGCAGCGGGGGTGGCGGCGCGCGAGCGATATTTTATGTTGCGAGCGTTAATATGGCTACGGTAACCGCTGTGTATCAGGCGGGCCGTATGCTTATCTGCCACCCGATGTAGTATAAAAAAAATGTGGTACAGTCAACCGTTTTTACACCGTAACATTTCCATTAAAAGATAGTGTACGTAGCACCGTAGAAATACGCGAGACTGTTATTAGTAGGTAAGAAGTGTTATGATTTACAAGTGGTACACAGAATATCGCATTCAAATACCAGTTCCGTTCGATTTTTCAGTTCGGTTTTTCAGCAGGTCACCAGAAAGAGTTGCTGCGTTGGCAACGGAGGTGGTAGCGCGCGAGCGATATTTCATGTTGCGAGCGTTACCATTGCATCGATAACAGCGTCATATCAGGCGGGCTATATGCTTGTCTGCCACCCGTATTCGGTGAGCGACGCGAACTGTCCTATATATGCTGCTACGAGTATATATCCTATATATGCTGTGTTTTCATGTAAAAGCAACGTCAAAGTTATTGACACTTTTACATTTACACTAAGTCACTATAAGTTTTTCATATTTATACTACGTCGGGCAGCAGACACGCATAGGAGCCGCCTGATGTATATTGAGGTGTATTTTGATAAAATAGGGTGTAAGTAGTTCACCTTAGACCTGATCTGCACGTAGTGCAGTAAATTTAATCTGCAGGCGACTAATGAGGCTCTGAAAAAAGAGTAAAGCACAGTCACCCCTTTCCATCAGGCGGGCCGTACCTATATATGTCAAATGTCATACAAATCTGTTCAGCCGTTTACACATGAAACAGACATATGTATATACATCCATACTTACAAACTTTCAAATAATATTCCTAGGATATAGGATGTAAATTAAAAAAAGTTAATAAAAAAAGAAGACATGGAATAATTCTGCACCATATTTATAATAGTTTTATTTCAGAAAATAATATACAAAAGAACATAATTTACGTTCACACCATGAAGTTAATATATTTACTACTATAATAAGTTTATATGGTTCACATTATGTTGGTTATGAAACTTACGAATTATTGTTGTAGGCAATTTTACTTTGCTAAGGCATTTTTACTTAAGTAAAAACACAAACACCATCTGCTTACTTTGATAATGCCTTAGCGGCAAAACCGGTCGGTAAAAATAAATGTAATTACGTGGAACAGTACTTTATTATAACATTATTAAGCATTCGTTTTGATATTCTTATCAAGAAAATATTACTCGTCTACTTACTGAATTCATTAATGTATTGGAAGAAAAGACAGATTTAAGTTAGCCTGTTAATATCAATGGTAACAACAGAGAGTTATTTATTACTGGCACGTAGCCGATTCATAATTACTCTTAATTTTTTAAGTAGTATTAGTTTTCAGCAAAGTTAACTTCATTTTGTATGAAATTGCTATAGCACCATCTACCGACAAACAGGCGAAGTAGAGCATGTCTCATACTAATTGGAGTTAATGTTGTCGAAATTGATTATGTTGGAAAACTCGCAATAAGCCCCCTGCATGCCTAGAGAGAGTTTCTTGGTCACGTTCGATCATGTCGACATAAACAAACCAACCAAATGTAGTCTACACTCTCATGTTGTGAATTTATAAGACTCATTACATATCAAAATTATGTGGCTTACTTGCTCACATTTTGAAGTAAGAGCGTAAGAGCAATCCGTCTAATTTGGATATGTAACACGTGTCTGGTAAATACACAATATGAAACTTTTTCTCAATTTGGTGGCCTTGTAAATTTTAATACGTTCGAATATGAGTAAAAATCTCTTAATAAGCACTAAGATATCGTGACGCGTCCCAATGAACGTTATTTGACATCTGAAAAAACGATTATACAAATTAACTTATAACGCTTATGTTAGTGTGAAAGAAGAGGTTATAAACTTAAGTAAATTACAATAATTATAGCTTACTTTTGCTCAGAATATAATCTGAGAGATCAAAAAAGATTTGTCTAGGTACACCTAACAACAAAACGCGATGAAACTTAATTATTATTGTTTAATATATTTTTGTACAGAAAAAAATTAAACTAGCTGAGCCCGTGGTTTCGCTTGCATATAATATTCAGCCTATGCGTGAAAATTCATCTATAAAAAAGATAATATTAAAAAAAAAATAAGTTTGTTCCAATGTAGGGTAATTTCCAAAACTATCCTACAGGGATTTGAATAATCCTGCGGAGAGGTCGTATGCTGTATATGCAGGCGAAGCCAAAAAATCTTTGAAATCAGGTGATTACCTTCTACATCCATAATTACAAACTTTGTCTTTAATAAGTACTAGATGCGCCACCGACTTCATCCGCATGGACTTACAAACTAAACATAGTTATATAATATTAATCAATTCTAGTCAATTTTAGTGACTAAACACTGAAAGTTACTTGGACTAAAGTTTCACAATTTTGCAGTAATTCGATTTTCAAGTTATTATGTGACTGTTGCCTAATAGTATAGTTATATTTATATATTTGATGTACAGACACGGATAAGCTACAATTTTAATAATAATATTATAATACATTTATGTGAAGTAATGTGTAGTATTTATGAAATTAAATAAATCATCATATAATAATTTGTTCTTAGTCTTTAGTCAAATTATAAGTAGAGACACTTCACATTTTTTCCGCACTTTCGACACTTTCCACGTGATGGAGCATTGTTAGGATGTTACTAAATTTTTTATGTCGATTGACTTATTCCTGATTTTATAAGATAAACTTGTTTAAAATTGATTTTGAATTAATTATGTGTTATTATACCGAATGAAATTTTTATATTCAAGAGTACGAAATAGTGCATAAAACTAAATGGTCAATAAAATGGGATTGCGACGACATCCCACTAGTTTTAATTATTTTGTGATTAAATGATCCAAAGACATTTATTTCATTATTCAGAGAGCTCTTCTGTTTTCTGCGAGTGCATATTAATTTAAAATTTATTGCACACAATACAAAAAGTGAAATTAAAACAAAAGCATTATAATAATAATAAATTTATTTATGCCTCCCACATCAATTTTTTTTTTCTTAACTTATGATAATAATTGAGTGAAGTAGAATGGTTCCTGGCTTGCAAAGCCTGTATTTCCAGACACCAGTTCTTCATATCATTGGAATGAGATTATAAAAAAATATTCTATAAGATAAGGTAGCCTCATGACACATTGTATACCAGTTTACTTTTAGATCGTTATGAGATGAAACAAGGGGTGGAATAAAGATACCTATATGTACATAAAACATTACTAATAAAATTTTATATATATATTCACAACAATACATAAGTATGGTACAATATATTATAAAATACTTAAATTTGCAAGTTCGTGGATTGTATTAATATTAATTTATCCATCAATTAATCGGTTACAAAAGCATTTTCGGTGTTAACTGTTCTCATAATTAATATAATAACATTCCAGATTTCGATGATAAAATGAAGACATGACATAAATAAATATATATGTATATAGCTATTTCATAACATAAATTAATAATGTTTTGCTTGCAAATTATTGTATTTAAGATGACGCCTATGAACTGGAACTGGCACTTAAATTCACTTTCACAGATAGTATGATGAAAGTGCATCTAAGCTCTGCGGATTTAAGTAGATAGTAATGATTTAGATACATGTCTTATATTTAATTTGTATGACGTTTCTAAGTGCTTTATAAAGTCCAAGGAATAAAGATATTTTGACTTTGACTTTGACTTTGAGAATATTTCATCAATCAAGGCGTCGACTTAAAAATTATCATTAAATCATATAAACAAATATCGAGTGATATTACTATCCATGAATAAAAAATATTAGGTTATCATTAAACGTATTAGCATTTTGTTTAAATAGCTAGGTATAGAATCCCCAACTAACATTATCGAAACAGCATCTTAAAATACCACCTAATAATTATTTACAAACAACTTAGTTACCTAGTGTATCTACTTACATGAATTATGTGTGGTTGTTCAGAAAATATAGCATAAATTATAATTTTGACTATAAAGATTGTGCCACGGTTTGGCACGAAATTTATGATTAAAAAGCTGATATAGATTAATGAATATAAAAATCAATAATACCTAGCAAACAACCGCTTTTACCTAAATCTAATATTTACAACTGTCTAAAAATCTAAATTTTAATACATGATTAAAATTATTTATTGTCAAAATTGATTAATTTTATAAAATTATAATACTCTGCCTTTAGGATAAAATTGAGATTAAAGGTAAGTAATACGAATATTATAATAGAGGTACTATTACAAATTATGGAGCCTCATTTAATTTCTAAATTTAGTGAACCCAAAAAATTCATGCGATGGTGACGATAACACAAATTTTCAAATTGAGTAAAAACAGCCATGATGATAAAATTCATGAATATTATATTAATTACAAATATTTTGTTAGTACTATATAACATAAATATGGATTTTAATTATCTGAAATAAAGTTTTTATTTTATTAATATAAAGGCAGTGTAAATATCTTGGCAAAATTATCACAAATAACACTGCTTTGTTGACGTATAACGCCATCTGTTGTCGAGTAGTAAGATAAATGTTTATAATAGTTAACAAAATTAAATCTAATATTTCTTTATACAGGATCACAAATTGGTTATACTATTGTAATATCTAATTAACATTGGTTACAATTGTACATTGGCAACAGCTGGGGATCCAGAATACGTCTGTGTAGAGGTTCTGACCACTGGCTTGTAGTGCTACTAATCTTTTCTGAATGTATTTCTGCTCGCATCTGGAGGTGTATCCGGATGGTATTGAACACAACCCACTGCATTCAGTCGAGCTGTTGAACATAAGAATGGTATTTATTAAATTAATTAAATGTAATAAAAAAAATCAGTAACAGCATGAATTTATTCCATAACATAATTTGAATTTAGCGCCCTCTAATAGAAGGCGCTATATTCAAATAGCATGCAATTCTAATAAAGTACCTACATTTCACGCTAGATGGCAATATCCAATACTATGGCAATGTTATACCTATATGTATAATGTAAAAGTATTTTCTCCAAGTAAAAGATTTAACTTATATTCTTCGATCTTTAATACTAGAATTTATGTAAATTATATCTTTTGTTTTTTTCTTTGTTAATGATTTTTTTGTTTCTTGCGAAGAAGTACAGTCAATATCGGCATCAAACAGCGCAAACGCGCTAAGTTTTTTTTATCCTTGAGACTAGTTTATTTCAGCCCCAATTTGCTAGCCTGAAAACCCTGTGCTGCTAAAAGAGATATTATGATGTTATTTTGGCCCCGTTGTCAGTTTCTATAAACTTCCTTAAGGAAGCCTTTTTCAAATATCTTAGTTCTCTACTTTTGTAAAGCTCTACATTTCTATCAATTTGAACTAGACTAATAAGATCAGTGGCGTAGCTAGGTCATCAAAGGCCCTGGGGCAAAAAATACACTAGGGCCCCAACTATACTATTTAAAATAGTTTGTTCCGTATTCGTCGTGTTCCGAATACGGCGTACTCCACAATTCGTCGTAAGTACTCCAGATTCGACGTAATACAGTTGACTCCATAATAAAATGAAAAACCAAATACAAATTGTAACTTATTTTATTGAACAAATTAAAACTATTTAATGAATATAAAAAAAAAAATGTTTACGTGTTACCGTTAAAAAAAAAGCAGTCTTGTGACTGACAGACAGCTTCTGATCAGAAGGTTGATACGGCAGGACGAAACAAGTTGAGGACGTGATAGCGCGCAACAAAGGGCTGAAAGTCTTTTCTCGCCCTTCGGAAAGGGCTTATCTGTCGAGGCTCAAGCTAGAGGATGGTCGAGTCGTGTCTTCTAAGCCAGTGACTTCGCAGAGGTGGAGAGATTTTATAACAAACTATGCTGCACATGCACCTGTCCCTACATCAGCTGCTCGTGTAAGTGATCGCCGAGCCCCGCTAACCTGACACGAAACCAAGAATATTCCAGACATCAGCATTAAGATAGCCCTTGAACAGCTGAAAATTGGTAAGGCTCCCGGTGAGGACGGAATTACAACAGAACTGTTGAAAGCTTGAGCAACTACAGTTCTAAAGGAACTACAACGTCTGTTTGTTTCCGTCATTCACAATGGGACCACACCAGTCACGTGGACCAGGAATTTGGTCGTCTTGTTCTTCAAAAAAGGTGTTTGTCACCTTATTGAAGAATTACCTATAGACCGATCTCACTCCAGACCCACGTGTATGTATAAGCTGTTTTCGAGGGTTATCACGATTCGTCTCGCTCGAAGGCTTCATGACTACCAGCCACCGGAACAGGCTGGGTTTCGTAAAGGCACCGTGGACCACATACATTGCGGCAGATTGTGCAGAAAACCACAGAGTACAATTTGCCGTTCTGTGTGGCTTTTGTATGTTGGTCTGTCTCAATGCTGCATCTCGACGTGTGGGACTGAGGGTAAATTTCGGCAAGACGAAAGTTATGTACGACGAGTTTGTCATCCCTAGCTCGGTTATCGTAGAGAATGCAGTTATTAATTATGAAGTGGTTAAAGACTACGTCTACCTCGGACATTCCATACAGCTTGGCCGGGGTAATTTCAACAAAGAGATCGATGGACGCATTCGACTGGGCTGGGCAGCTTTTGGAAAGCTTCGGCACATCTTCGCCGCACAGATACCCCAATGCTTGAAGACTATAGTCTTCAACCAGTGCGTCCTCCCTGCAATGACATATGGTGCAGGAGACTTGGACACTGACCATCGGACTGGTCCACAGGCTAAAGGTCGTGCAGCGAGCGATGGAGAGGGCTATGCTCGGGGTTTCTCTGCGGGATCTGGAACGAAGAAATTCAACGGAGAACCAAAGTTGTCGACATAGCCTTCAGAGTTTGCAAGCTGAAGTGGCAATGGGTCGGTCACATCCGCCGAGTAAATGGTGGCAGATGGGGGAGCAAGGTATGAAGATGGTCCTATGACCTTAAGAAACCGGCTGGGAACGGCTGAATGCGAAAGGCGGAGGATCGGATATAGTGGAAAGCATTGGGGAAGATACAGGCTGATGGTGATAACTGACAGACGGACAGCGGAAGCACGTTAATAGGGCCCCGTTGAGCACCCTTTGGGTACAGAATCCTAATTAAGAAGAGATTTTTAAACCAATAACGCCACTTTCTTGATCAACTATACGTTTTACGACGAAACTGGAACACGTCGAGTTCGGAACACGACGAATACGGAAAAAAACTATATCAATACAAGTCATAACATAAATATGTTCCTACCTAATTACATTTAAATATTTTAAAATTGCAAAGCTACTTTATCATCAGTTCTTTATTGTGCATAGCGGGGCACGTCCTGGGCCTTACCGCCGAAACTGAAGCCGATTACCATCGGATTTTTTTTGTTAAGTGTAAAAATAAAACTTTAGCTTAAATTGGCGTTCTTGTGTTTAGCTTGGCATTTAAAAACCATGGAGCTCTACTGACTAAGCTAAATATGTTTGTCATTAACTTAAACCTGAGATCAATATTGGCGATTAAAAAGTCCAATTTCAATCGGCCTCAGCTTCCGCGGTAGGCCCCCTGGTTCTACACGCAGAGTTTAGGAATGAATAACTGAATAAATAAATTAATAAAGTATTATTGGTAACCTAGCGCCATATGGCAGTCTGCAAGGCGCTAGGTTACCGCGCGAGCCGCGTAAAGCCGCGAGAGTATGTGTGATGTTTTTAGCACTATTTACTACTACTTCTGATGGTGATATTAGGACTAGTAGTGAATAGTGGTAATAACGGCCGTTTTTGGTACTTGTCGCTAAACGCCATAAACATAAATTGAAGAAAAAAAAGGGAAATTTTGAAGGCAATATCAAATATCAATATCTTATATAATATTTGCATATATCAATATATGCAAATCACGCCAAACATTATCAGTGTACTTTCGGTATAATGAGTGTAGGTACTGTATTTAGATGATTACATTACATAATCAACTGAATACTCCATTGATTTGAGTCGTTTGTTTATTGTCCTCTCTATATATAATATTCACAAAAACAGTACAAATAGCCCGTAGAGTTTTAGTTCTTTATTTGTTAGAGTAGTACGTTTAATCTATATAGATAGCTCAAATGATAAGCTAGTTTCACTGTCAATGATTCGATTGCTTAGCTCTTGTGTGACGGGGTCACTTTCTTCCCCAGCGAGTATCGATTCTACATACTCGCTGGGGAAGAAAGTGACCCCGTGCTGGTGGACGCAGTGTGAGATGACTCAATGTTAAATTGAGCGAAAACTGGAAGAAAGTTGTAAAGTATCGATGTATGAAGATCGTTCAGTACGTGTGGCTTCTTTTGGGGGACTTCTATTTGATTTGAAGTTGATATTATTGTAAGCTTTATGTATTAGGATGCATGCGATCTTACACCTTGCTGCGCAAAAAATGCAACGCTTGTGTTCTTCTGTCCTGCGATATTACGATATCTGTTCTTAATACATTTTGCATTCGACAAATACGAACTTACACACAGCAGCGTTATGTCGAATGCGATGCGAAACATAGACATATCGGAGAATAAAAACGCAGTTGTGTAGAAAGGCACACCGCTATAGCATGTGGGTCACCTGATGGAAAGCAATCCTGATGAAAAAAATAAGAATGCAATAACGACTACATATGCCCCTGTAAAGCAACAGCTAATTCCAATAACCCACAATGTTGGCATGAAATCATTCGTCAATCACCTTCAAATGATGAAACATTTTAAACGAGGCCTATTTTTTTATATAAAAATGAGAGGGGGGCAAACGAGCAGGGTCACCTGATTGAAAGCAATCACCACCTCCCATAGAGATCAGCAACACCAAGGGGTCGACGATCCGCTGCCAGCCTATACACCTTCCTTTCTTCGTGGTGACCTCGCTCACTCACAGGAACATAACAACCCCCAAGGAAATTGTCATTTGGCTGCGGTATTCCCTAATCGGGCAGCTTACAAAATACACTTTGCCCTACCTCTTTTTTCCAGAGTCTCGTCTGTCAGTCAGCAGGTGAGGCTGGCTTGGTTCAAAGATATTAATGAACCACTTACACCCCAACTGTAACTGTAAATAGCGCACCTACGTAGATGATTTTTTAGAGGTATTTGGCGTATATACTGACGTGCAGATCTCCGCTCTGACAAGCTGCGTCATGTTATCAGGCATGTTGACAACGTAGCGCCAGTTGCCCTTGTTGTTGAGGGCGGCCCGCGGATTTATGTACTCGGTCCGCACGCGGCAGAGCTCCTGCGTGTTGTCCGCCTGCCTCCGGGGACGGAACTCCGCTGTTGTCTCTGCACTGGAACAAATTGTGTTGTAGGGTGTTTTAACCAAATATTTTTTTAATACAATTAGTTGGTTTCGAAATAACATCGAATCGAGGCGGTAGTGCAATGCTAATCAGTGACAGCGACGAAGTAAATATGGTGGGTCAAACGATATAAATAAGAAGAAAAATAGGGAAATAAATAGAGGTGGCTGAGCTATCAGGGCTGCACAGTAACAGCCCTGATAGCCCAGGTAGTCATGCTCGTTAAAGTGGTGTCGTTAAAGTGTGGCGGAACGCTGCATTCCTAATAAAATGAGTCCGGCGATGGCTGCCCCATGCATCAACTCCTGAACGCGTGTCGCTAGAGGGGGCTGAAGTAGTACTAGACAACACTGTGACAACTGACCATAGATTAATATCTTACGCTAATAGCGACGTGCCATTCATTAATTGTAAAAAAATTATAACGTAAAAATAAAATATGTAGGCATGGAGCCCTGAAAAAAAACTGTATATATTAGGTTGGGGAAAAAGTCTTTTCGTATTTTATATGAAAATTCAAAACATTTTTTAATAAAGTTTATTTACATTTAACTAAAGTATGTAGGTGCCATTTTGTTCGATAACTTTTTGCCATCTTGTAGGTACAGACATGATCCTATTACTATAGAAATTTTGGGACTTCTGTTTAAAAAACCACGACAAGTGGTTTTGGCAGTCTTCTCGTGATGTTAACCTGACATTGCCTAAAGAATTCTGAAGAGACCAAAACAGGTGGAAATCAGAAGGTGCAAGGTCAGGACTATACGGCGGATGCATTAACACCTCCCAGTCAAACTCTCTTAATTTTTGCTGAGTGGCTAAAGATGTGTGAGGTCTAGCGTTATCATGATGAAAAATCACACCCCTTCTGTTAATTAATTCCGGCCGCTTTCTCTCAACTTTTTGCTTTAATCTCATCAGTTGTTCACAGTAGAGTTCAGAATTGATAGTCCTGCCTGGCGGTAACAGCTCATAATGAATAATGCCCTTCCAATCCCACCATACACACAGCATCACCTTGTTGCGGGTTAACCCGGGTTTTGCCAGAGTCTGTGAAGCCTGACCGGCCTTTGACCACGACCTTTTTCGCACGTTCTTGTCGTACGTGATCCACTTTTCATCACCAGTTATAAGCTTCTTCAAAAACGGTTCGCTTTCATTACGTCTTAGTAAAGAATCGCAAATGAGTACACGGTTCATTAGGTTTCTTTCAGTGAGATCGTGAGGCACCCAAATATCGAGCTTTTTAGTGTACCCAGCTTTTTTCAAATGCGCCAAAACTGTTTTGTGGTCAATTCCTAATTCTTCAGCTACGTCATAACTACTGATATGCCGATCTTGCTCCATTTTTTAAAAAATGGCATCAATTTTATCCGTAGCAGGGCGACCAGAGCGACGTGCATCTTTCACATCAAAATTTCCTGATTGAAAACGCTTAAACCAAATTTGTGCTACTCTCACAGACACTGCACTAGGTCCATAAATGTCACAAATTTTTTTCGCAGCTTGCGTTGCATTGTTACCTTTTTTGTAGTAAAATTTTAAAATGAATCGAATTTCTTCATTAGATTCACTCATCTTGACAGTAAAAAAAACAAATGAAAATCACACATTTACCTAATTTGAATTTGGAATTATCTTTTTTAAAATTTAAACTTTTTAAAGATATCAAAACCTGCCAGATACAAATGGTATAACCAAAGAGATTTTATTACAAGTTCATACATACTATAATGCGAAAAGACTTTTTCCCCTACCTATTATAATGTAAATACAATGTTCCGCAGACTTTATATTAAGTTTTAAAGAACCTCGGTCATGCATTTCATGCATTTGAGAAGACACGCCGATAACGAAGAAAGTTCAGTGCGGCTACAAATAATCATACGATCTAACTTATAGTGAGCCTATGGACGCTTGCAATACCAGATACATCACTCACGTATAATTAATAAAATATTAAATAAATATTAATTATTAGTCAGAGTCTCGTTCGTCGGCAGAGAGTACCACGTGAAGATGGCATTGGCTTCGGCTCTAAAAATAGTGGTGGTGAGTACAGATTCAGATTAATTTATTCCTCATTTATTTAGTTTGACGCTCCAAAATTTGGGGCAAAGGATTAGAGCTATAGGGCTGTAACTAACCTTGGCGGCATCGACCCATAATTATCCCACTGATGATCTCCCCTCAATCGAAGGGGTTTAGAGCATACTCCACCACGTTGTTCAACTGCGGGTTGATGGAAGTCAATGTTTTCAACACACGCGACAACCGAGGTCAACTGCTTAACGTGCCCTCAGCACGGAGGACGGATAAATAAACCCATCCATAGACAGGCTACGGTCGATGTTGCTTAACTTGCGTGTTCGATTAGACTGACACGGGCAACGACGCCATCGAGTTCCTCTCAACCAACGACGATTATTATCCTTTTCTCTATGCTCTCAACTGAGCTCAAACTTATCTAATCAAGCTTTCGCAACGTACGAGTATAAGGTAATACTATTTCATCAGTACGGTCGCACTTCGTCTCTTTTTTGAATCCGTACGCTAACTTATAAGGAATAATATCATAACGCTATAAACTATTTACTTACCTTGCTAATCCCAGAGCAATCCTCAGTGCTTCAGCACCTGTTAGAGTTCTCTTTGAAGACTCTTTTACAAGCTCAGCGTTGCGTCGCCGTCGATTTCGTCGGACGGTAGTTGTCCGCGTCGGAAACGTCACGGATCGCTCCACTGTCACGTCAGAACGTGATGGTGATACATACCTGAAGCGGTAAGAAGTGAATATAATAATTATCATCATCATAATATCAGCCAAAGGTCGTCTACTGCAGAACTAGGTCTTCTCCTTAGAGTTCCTGCATCGGCTTCACGCGATCCTTGCTAGCTCATCGGTCTATCTAGAAGGGCCAGCCTACGCAGCTTTTTCTGATCCGAAGTTATAATATCCGTTTAGCAAGTTCTGCAAGTTATATTATATATCCGAAGTTATATATAAGAAGAAGAAGAAAATTTTATCATGATAAATTACTGACGGGGCAAGCCAAATGGCAGTTTGCGAAGTAGAAAAGCGTAGCGATCGCTAATTTAAACTGTGAAGCTCATACTAAAACGTACGAATTGACAAATGTCACTATTTAACACTTTAGTATGAGTTATTATCATAAGATAGCGTTCGTTACGAGACGAATTACACTTGGCTAGGGGTCCTGATGCGGCTATTACTCCGTTACGTTTTTAGATATCTATTTAACCCAAAGTATGATTTCAAACTCTGCGATATACCATTGTAATATTTTTATTTTGCCGCAGTGCCTTTGTGGGCACAGAGACATGTCATATACTTATTTTTCAATCAAAATCTTATTTTCTATCTACTAATATTTAGAAAACTACTTTTTACTATTGGCAAAGAATAAATACCGGAAGTGCCGAAACTTGCCAATCTACGTTTCCTAAGACATTTTTTACCACGAACAGTGAGACTGTGGAATCAACTTCCCTCATCGGTATTTCCGAACAATTACGACATGAGACTGTCTTCTGGGTGGGTCTGCCACCCGACGTAGTATAAAAAAAGAAAAAAAAACATCTTCGGCTTAGAGGGTAGAGCTCTAGAGCTCTACTAAGAAACCCTAGGGTTTCTTACAGCTGAGCTAAACATAATTAATTACCAACAATTTAAGCAGTAGTGTCATTGCTCCTATGAAAAAATCCGACGGTAATCGGCTTTAGCTTTGGCGGTAGGGCCCCTGAATAGCATATGGTTGCTTGCAATACCTTGTGCATCACAATAAATACATATCTGAGTGGACGAGCGGAACGCTTACATACGTCGAAAAGTCATTCTTGAAAATGAATAGGCTCCAAAACCACTAAACCGATTTTGATGAAACTTGTCACACTTGAAGACCTCGACATGCTTGAGGTTTGTGTCGAAAAAAATTGAGATCGATTATGTCCTTGAAGAATGGTCATCAAATACATTTTCCATTGAAATCGATGGAAAACATACACTCAGCGAATCTACTCGCACCACTCAACATCGATTTCGGCCCCGTGGGCTAGCATCTGGTCTAGCTATTATGTTATTGCCGATCTTGTAAAAACAAACTCTAGGCTCCTTGAAAATAAGTAGGTAATTATTTTCACAGGCTGAACGTTGGCGGAAAAAATACTCTTTTAATGTTATGGCGATATTATAAGTAATATCATTTTGAATAGACGAATACTATTACAGTTGTTAGGAAATGTTAAAAAGGGTGGGCAAGGCCGTCACTTGGGTGAAATAAGTATGATTAGTAAATAATGTCGTTTTTCGGAAGTCTTCAGTGTCTGCGACTTGGCGCGAATCTGCTTATTAGGGTGGCGGGCTTACATCGGCCCCGCCAAACGACCGACTACCCCTGTAGACGTGGCCCACCCCAAGTTGCCTCCATTCCTTTTCGCTTATATACCATCCGTCTGCGAAAACTTTGATAGCGCGATTCAGGATTTTTTGTAATATAATTTTACGAAATAAAACCCAAAACAAATTTTTGAAAGCAAAAATATTAATGTACGTTCTAGTTTTATTGGAAACGGAAATCTTGTGGGAATTCATTGGTCTAATAGGAAGTTAATAATGGTCTTGTTTTATAGTTAAAATTTTTGGATGTTTCGTAATTTGCCAATCTCAGGTTAGTCAGAATATCGTTAAATTATAGTTATGTTGCATTTTCATGAAGACTTTCAATTTCAATTGAACATAATGTTTAAGGTAATAAGGACATTTAACAAAAAAAAGCAAATGATAATTAAGGCACAGCATAAATTCTAATAATTAACTACTTAATTATTTATTGATATTGTTTCCCTTCGAGGTATTACTGTGCCATCTCTCTGTTTTCTTGGGCAACTAACTGACAATGTCTAAACAGAAGCCTACAAAATATTTACCTAAGCCATGAAATCTAAATTTAAAATGAAATAATTCACAGAATAACAAAATAATTAAATATTGATCGTTTGCTCTAACGTAACTTTGTTAAAGTTTTAACCACCTGTACACTAAACATGTTTTCTACGTGTCCTATTTTATTAGCAGAAATTAACAAATTCATTCATTCCTGTACACATGGTGGTAAAACAAACCATCTTTACCAAAATTAAGAAAAACAAAACACATAATTGGAGACTCCAAACTGAAAATTAACGCCTAAAAAGACTGAATTCATATGTTTTGACTTAAACAAATAGTATAATGGTACTCACTTCCACCATTCATTAGGATTGTACTGCGTGACTCCACTGGCAGCCTGTCGAAACCAATCGGTCGTGTCATAGTTCGGGTATACATTAGGGGTGTTATGCCCCAAATTGTTAAACCCCAAATTGTTGAATCCCAAATTAGGGTTAATACCATTCTGTCTATATATTTTTTTCTCATAATCTGAATCGAATTGGTTGTGCCCTGGATTCCAGAAGCCAGGAGACGAGGATTGGTAACCGTGGAATCCAAATTTTGTGAAATTTGATGACTGGTATGTATTAATATTGTACGGAGTCGGGTCTAATGTTGAAGGTGGTTGCAAAGGTGTTTTTTGAGAGTATATGTCTGAAAAATAAAATAATATTATATTATTATAAAACCTACTTTTCTTTGTAAATATCTTTTTACACAAAATATTCTAAGAATTTTGACACTATTGTAAATATAGCGACATCTGTGCGTGAAACGGATAAATGTTTTATAGCTCTACTGTCGAATAGCAGAAGGTTTTAGTAGGTTTTATTAGTGCCTATGTCCAGCTTGCTTTTACATATCTTTGAAAGAAAATCGATACCAAGGTGATGCGTCTATTAATAGGAAACTGTGTATCTTTATTTTGGGGTATAACTTATACCACGATCCACTTATACCGTATAAGTGGATCGTCATCGTCATAGAGTCAAAAGCAAACTTACTGCTTATGCTAGAGGCATAATTTACTAGTTGCTTCAACAATTCATACAATTTACTATAAACTATTTAAAAAAATATGTCAACAGTCCTTTCACGTGCTTGGTGAATAAGGGTTGACGACCCACGTTGAAACTTTTACGCAACTCGAAACTTTCAGATTTTTTTCAACTATATTCACTATTATCGTCATGACACACACCCTGTTATTTCACATGTGATACTTACGTAACAAAATATATTATATGAACAAGGCTCTACCTACTAAAGACTAACCAGACTATTAATGATCCAAACGAAAACTTAGACATACTCGTAAATTCGCTTCCTAAACAGTAAAAAAAAATAGTTAAATAGGAAGGCGAGGTGGCAGCGCATGAGCGATATTTCATGTTGCAAGCGTTTATATGCCTACGGTAACCGCTTCACATCAGACGGGCCGTATGCTAGTTTGTCAGCCGACGTAGTATAAAAAATGTTGTTTTTATATCATACATATATGATGTTACATAAACATAACGTAATTAGCTTTGTTAAAACGATATGTCGCATGTAATTCGTAGAACCGCCGCATTACATAACAACTAACTTTAGGCGGATCGTCTTTAAATTCTCTTTTGGTTAGGTTAGGTAAAGATTGTCTTGTAAACAATAAGAACTTCACAAACTTGACGATGTACCATTATGTGGAATTCACTTGGGGTAATATGAGAAAGGAGGTTTAAATAATCGCAAATCATGGTAAAGTATTTTTTAAATCAGCTAGCCGTTATATGTAAATCGGCGGACTCTACGAATTGGCTGGACATATACACACTACAATGTACTACAACGATTACTGAGAATCTCTATATAATATAATGTTAAAACAATTCCCTAGAGCAGTGTTTCCCATTTGCCGGGTCGCGACCCGGTACAGGGCCACCAAAATAAAATACCGGGTCGCAACATTCCCGCCTTGTTTTGAAAATAATCGCTACAATCGATGTGAATATTCGTACGATACCAAAATATTTGTAAGTAGTATTAATAAAACATATTTTTTTTCTATTCATAAATATGTATTATTTTACTTAATGGAACCAGCTCGGGTTTTAAAAGTATAAAGTGGGTCATGAAGGGGCAGTGTGAAAATTACCGGGCCATGGCAGAACAATGTTTAGGAAACACTGCCCTATAGGATTGTTGTATTCAAGCGGAGGTAGCGGCGCGCAAGCAATATTTCATGTTGCGAGCCTCAATATGACTATGATAACCGCTTCACGACGGCGAGTCGTACGCTTTTTTTATATGAATAGGGCGACAACCAAGCGTCCGACCTGCCTGATGGGCATCGCAGCCTAAGGACGCTTGTAACACCAGAGGCATCACTCACGCCTTGCCGATTCTGTATGTTTGTCTGCCATCCGACGTAATATAAAAAATGTTGCCTTAAAACCATTATGAATTAATATGGCTACGTTAACCGCTTCACATCAGGCGCGCCGTATGCCTGTCTACCACCCGACGTAGTATTAAAAAAAACAGTGGCACTCCGGGAGTGCTGACAGAAGTGAAAACTTGAACAATTATATGTTTATTTTTTGATTCTTCAGGAATATTTTATACTACTGAAAGCATTCCCTTTTTCTAACTCTACAACACAACGCGGAGAGCAAAGGTCGACTGACGAACCAATAGCGCACAGGCAAGCATGTGCCGCGCGACCCGCCCGCCCGACCCTACCTCATACCGCACCAAATAGACCGGTGTCGGTTACGGTAACAGTGACGCGAGTTCAATGGTTTTTCCCCATCTCAAAAGATTGCCAATGCGCCTAAAGAATTCACTTCAAAAAATTACTTACCATGATTATACCTTGTATGGTACTTCGTGTTATAGTTTTTTGGATACAACGGCTCGTTCACGAGTGAGATCTGGTCGACGTGCGGCAGTGAGTTGGGTCCGTACCCATACGGATACTCCACTTTCTTGTTAGAATTGAACTCGTCTCGACTCTCGTCTGACAGGAGAGTTCGGATATCGTATTGCCCGGCATCAATGAGCTGCCTGATCACTTGTCTGAAACAATATAAAGATACTATGTAATATAATCATCATCATTGGATTTTCCTTTTCACATTATTTGGGGGTCTGCCTTTTTCTTTTATTCACCCCTATCAGCCGTCATACATACGTCTACAGTTACCCCTTTCTTACCCATATCATCTCTCACGCAATTCCACCATACTAATTAATATAGTATTATAAATACAGTACAAGTTTTGCTTAGTTTGAGACTAGATGGCAGTGTGTAATTCGTCCAAGAATATTTGTTCATTTTATTTACTTATTATTAAAATAATTGTTACATCACTTTTGCACTTTTTAGGACATTGCTGGCTGCGTGCGCGTGTCAATCTAATCCAACACACAAGTTAAGCAACCTCGATGGTAGCCTGCCCATGGATGGGTTTGATTATGTCGGGTTCCGCCGAGCTTTAGAGGGTAGGTCGTCGTTGTTGTTAAGCCGTCGATCCTGGCTGTTGTTATATGATGACAGTCGTTAAGTCAAATCAGTGGCCTAAAGGCTGATTTGATTTAACGACGCCTAAATGCCTAAAGGCGACCAGAAAACACTGACCTCCGCTATTCTGCAGTTGAGTTGTTCGCGAAGACTTTCATACAAACTTTCAACCGCTCATGGAGTTAACCATTTGGAATAAATGAGACGAAAATTATCTTATCACACAAGTTGTACCAAATTGCGCACAATATATAATAACTTACTAAGATAGTAGTTTCTTATTTATTGTGAACAAAAATCGTTACACTTTTATTTAATAACATTCCCCTAAAATTTGATGTCAAAAATCGTAATAAAATTATTCGTTATAAAAATGTATAATGCTATAGTCAAGGCATTGAATATAAGTAAAGTTTACTAAACGGCCGTGATGTACCATTGAACGCTTTAAAGTAGATTATGTTAGACGATCTAATTAACAGCTCTGCCATATCAAATGGATCTATAGCAAACTTAATAATCTTCTTTGTTGAGTAAGTTGTGGTACAAATTAGAGCCGCTGTCTGCAAGTTTCTTATTACAGTTCTTATAAGTTGCAGGTACTTTGTCAGTAGTTGTAACAATTGACAAAAATAAGTTGAATATTTTTGATGCTTTATTTTTAATTTCAATACAGGAGCATTAAATATTTTTTAAAGGTGAAGTGATTTATAGGGTTCCGTTTTATAATAATTTATAAATAATTCTATTTTTTAGTAATAATTTTAGTAAAATTACATTAGCTATACTGAAAATAACCCCGAACACCAAGACATTTCTATTTTAACTAGAGGCACCAGTATGTATATTAATGTATAGATTTACTCAATAGCATTTTAGATGCATTTTCTTAAAAAAAAAGAAGCCACAAAAGGTAAATGCATTAATTATATTATTTAAGATACTTTATTGTTATAAAACAAACAATATATAAACAACATAACAATGGTTTTTTCACAAAGCTCAGTCTCCACTAGCCACCATGTATTAAAAGTCAAAATTACGATGTTTGTAGATACGAGTAGGTATACTATAGGTGGCTATAACTTACTCTGGATATGGTTCAGGATACAAGCAGTATGTGAGCCCTGGCTGGGCACAGGCCGGCGCCCGCCCTGGTGGAGCGGGCTCAAATCCGCAGTTCTGGCCATAAGGACAGCTGTAACTATCGCCTCCTCGTGATGTCCAGATCAACTGAAAATACATTATAAATGAGTAATTCCAAATTTCTATATTAAGCGTCGAAATGAATAAACACAATTTCAACTCAATTGTTGCATGTTCTTGAAAATAAATAGCTATCAATAAATCTAAGGCTGCATAGTGTAATACTACGTTAGTACTATTACTTATACTGTGGTAATACTATCATATAAATACGATCATAGATATAAGAGCAACATAATATCGTGTAATATCAAGATCAAAATATGTTTGGATGTTTTTTTAGAGTTCCGTAACTATAGGGTAAAACGGACCCTATTAACGAGACTCCGCTGTCCGTCCGTCCGTCTGTCAGTCCGTCCGTCTGTCACCAAGCTGTATCTCATAAACCGTGATAGTTAGACAGTTGAAATTTTCACAGATGATGTATTTCTGTTGCCGCTATAAAAATAAATACTAAAAAATAGAATAAAATAAATATTTAAGGAGGCTCCCATACAATAAACGTGATATTTTTGCTCGATATTGATAACGGCAACAGGGCGCTTGAAAATATTCACAGAATCTTAAGTTAATATATTCACTTTAAAAATAAATAATTAAATTAAAATAAAACAAATATTTAAGGGGGCTCCCATAGAACAGACATAATTTTTTTGCCGTTTTTAGAGATAATGATACGGAATCCTTCGTGCTCGATTCTGACTCGCACTTGGCCGGTTTTTATGAATGTATGTATGTATGCATGTATAGTAAAAAAGTTGGTGTCGTACAAAACCTCGTCATTCTATAGGCTAGTCCACTTCTTACGTAATAAATAAACAACAATTTTCCCAGGTCAGGATTTAAACAATTCAAACCTAAAAGCGACGACCCATCGCTCGAATCCGAGATTAACGCACGTTCACTTTCATTTACGTGGTGTGCATACGATGCGATTAGAGCCATTCATCTGTTCGCTCGTCGCATTACACAACATCGCGGGTCCTTAATACATATCACGCTCTTAGGTTTTATGTTGTTATTGCCAATTTATATTTCGTGTCTATCACGTAATACATATAGACTTTATTAATATACAACGCCAGACGCCAAACATGCATACGGCGCTCCTGATGTGAAATTGTTGAAATACAAGGACTATTGCTCGCTCCTCCGGTAAAGTAAACGTACATAACAGGCGGGTCGTATGCGTGTTTGCTGCCACCTTAGTAGTATAAAAAAACTTCAACTTCACACCGACGCCGACTAGGCTACTGCGTCTTTACTCTTTTGCCAGAATCTCTTTCGCTAGTCTGCAGGCATAGATCATCAACTTACTTACGAGTATTTATTTGCGAATAAATGCTGCGTTAAGCGGTTTTTATTCGATTCCTATTGTTATAAAGATCTTACAAGCCAATTGTTATACTTTGATGATTGTACCTTAGAAGCTATAATTGAATTACAGTATTCAGCATGACATGCTATACCTGTACTTCTACAAGTAATATGCTAGTAATGCTGAGGACAGCATTACTAGCATATTAGGAAATCTTAGGAAAGAGCAAATCATGCTAAAGCTAAACGCACATTTATCCAAGCCGAACGTGCCGAATGCGCCGAATGAACCAAATTATAGAATTCTTTATATGAAATCTTATGACACCTCGTACAATTATCCGTGCGGAATTGTCCGAATCAGGAAGGGCAGCTAGGTGTGCGACGTGTCTTATGATTTCATTTAATTGATTTAAGCTTTTATTTAAGTTACACCCCAATGTATGAAGTATCATCTATTTAAAATTCTGGGATGTTTATTGTATGTAGTATGAAGCTACATCCCAAAATATAAATAAACGTTAAGTATTAACTTCATTTAGTCTAATAAGATTTTTGGTTCAAAATTTTCGTTACTAATCGTTCTTCAGGCAATCGATTCATCTACTGTCATACAATAACGGCTAATCATGAGCAATAACGTCTTATGATACGATTTCGCAACACATAACCTTACTTAAAGATCTTGACACAAAATCGCTTAATGCCTCGTATTAAAGTCTATTGTCCCATAATCACCTACATATCAAATTAACAGGCCGGTGCCAATTGCCAAGGTGTCAACTATTGTTGCAACCAGGGATCATCAGTTAATATCGTTCTGGCCTTGTTCCAATCATTTGGTATTAATTGTTTAGTAAGACGGGTAAATTTTCTGATGGGCAATTCATGTAAAGAAAATGTAGTAAAAATTTAGTTCCGATCCACAAATGTCAAATTTGATTTTCTCGTATCACATTATGAAAGTTTAATTTAAGTCGGATTAAACTGAAAATTAAACAAATTAAGAATAATATTTGGACGACAATACGAATTGAAAATAATAAATTAATGAGTTTCAAGAATATATTTTTTAGTTAATTCATAATTCAATCACAATTCAGTTAACTATTATTTTGCAATCGTAAAATAATTACGAGAATTTGCCTTCAGAAGATTGAGACACCATATGAAATTATCTTTAAGCCAAACCCAGCCTCACCTGCCAGCACCATATGCACCTTGCTGATTGATAAGCGAAGTGTAATAAGCTGCTCGAATGAGCAAGTACCCGCAGCTGTAATGCAGCCAAATATTAAATCTTATAGACATGGAAAGTGTTTGTGTTCCTGCGAGTAAGTGAGTATGGAGTGGAGGAATGGAGTATGTAGTAAGAAACGATGGCGCTTGAGCTATACTATATTTTGCAAGCCTCTATATGCTACGGAAAACGCTTCCCATCAGGCGGGCCAGATGCTTCTCAGTTACCCAACGAAAAAAAAAAAAAAACCGAACAAGTGCGAGTCGGACTCGCCCACCGAGGGTTCCGTAGGTTACGTACCTACGGAACCCTCGGTGGGCGAGTCTGATATGAGGCTCTCTCTGATATGAGGCCTCGGTGGGCGAGTGTGTCGAAATATGATACTCGATGATAGTCGGACTCGCCCACCGAGGGTTCCGTAGGTTACGTACCTACGGAACCCTCGGTGGGCGAGTCCGACTATCATCGAGTATCATTATTAAATTTGATATTTTTCATTATAACTAAGAAATAATGCGTCGAAAAAAAAAAATATATTTCGCAATGTGTACATCAAGCCCTTTCATATGATACCCCATTTGAACTAGTAGTTTCAATTTGAAATTTCGACACCCTATAAAAATATAGACCCCTATTTTTTAAGATCTATTTACAAATGTATAGTTTTGAGATTTATTCCTGTACTTGTAGTCTATAACGATGTTACTTGCCAAATTTCATAGTTCTAGGTCAACGGGAAGTACCATACAGGTTTTGATTCCCTTGAGTGTGTCGAAATATGCGTTTTTTGCTGAATAAACGGCCGTAACTTTTTTCTACGTAAACTTAGCAGTTTGATTTTTTTTTAACTTCATGGGACCGTAGACCTGAGTATACAGTTCAAATTTCAGCTTGATACCTCCACGAATTCTCGACATAGAAATTCTTGACAGACAGACAGACAGACAGACAGACGGACAACAAAGTGATCTTATAAGGGTTCCGTTTTTCCTTTTGAGGTTCGGAACCCTAAAAAAGAAAAAAAAAAACACTGCTAAATAAAAAATATAATTGTAGCAACGAGACATATCCGTGTTTTATTCGTTTATAACAATTTCTATTACAAAGCTTCACATTGCATCAGAGAACGCAACGTCAACGCAATATGCTTCCGATTTTTTATCGACTCTACAATATACAGAACAATCGTGTTCCTGCCATGTAACAAGTAACAACTTCCACCGTTATGATTACAAGTTATGAAGTTGACCTTTGCTTCTAAACGCGTTACGATTGAAGGCTTTCTAACTTGTCAGTGTAGTGACATAAAGTGCTACTAATAAAAGTGCAAATATAACTACTTCTGTCTCACTGAATTTTTCCTTTTAATAAATATATTTTATAGTGTAAGTAAATAAATAAATATTCCTGGAGACATTACACATTACCGAACTTATCTAGTCCTACCTAAGCAAAGCTTAATATGGGTACTAGATAACTAATACTTAAATACATTTTTTTTTCAAATAGATACATAGAAAACACCCAGACCAAGACAAATAGTCTTGTTCATGTACACAAATATTTGTCTTGTGCGAGATCGAACCCGCGACGTCGGAGTCAAAGGCCATTCGACCACCGAGCTCGTCAATTGTGGTTCACCATCATCTTTAGTGCCGCATGTATATATATATATATACGAAGTCAACCTAATCTGCCCGTCGTACTCTGCTGACTAACGAATGAACGATTTGTTGAATGAACGAATGAACACGTAGCTTCATTCATGGAAAACATGCAGAGCAAAGTAAATCGCCATGTTTATACATGCAGATATTAGTCTTGTATGAGGATCAAACCCACGACCCTCAGCGGCCGACCCTCCGACTCCGACCGATCGACTCTCGGTACTAATGTAGCTTCTCGCTAGCCTCTCGTCCACCATGCGCGACAATTTTGGAATTAATGTGTAGTAATGTGTACTGTCGTACGAAAGACAACTTGATAATAGAGGTATAACATAATTTTAACAAAAAAAACCGCCTCCAAACATTACTCTACATTTATATATGTAGATACAAGCTGATGATGATGATGATGATGAAAAAAATATGGGACCAATCTGAAAGTACACTCTTACAACTATATATTTTTTTTTCAAATTGGTTTATAAATGACGGTGTAATGAAATAACAAACATTAAAAAAAACTGCCCAATTGAGTACCTCCTCCTTTTTTGGAGTCGGATAAAAATTGATTCATGACTATGAAATGACAATACACTAAGTACAAAAACCCGCGCACCGCCCATAAAATCTGTTCGTTTCTGAAATTTGCAAACACGCATGTTATTTATTACCTTGCAATTTGCTGTTTTTATTATTCGCATCATTGTATCCGTCATGATCTGGAATAATTTGTTTGTTTGCAAAAAATCTGTACAAAAACGTAATGTCAGTGCCCTTTGACAAACGTAAATATATGATGACATAATAATCATAGGTGGTAGAATCATTAAAGGTGAACGCACATCTATACGAGCCGAACGCGCCGAATGAATCGAAGTCAATGAGACAACTGCGCCGAAAGAATAGTTACCATTTCCTTTCCACATATCGCACTACAGTTACGTGTTTTGTGATGGACCGCCACTCTATGATTTGTAATTCCCTAGCTTCTCATGAAAATGCCCTACATTTTACACTTTTTGTAACATTTTAGGCATAAATAATTATAGAAAAGTCTTCTTTATCCAATATTTGGCAATTCTTTAATCTATGCGTATGGTTAAAGTGTAGAACTTTACAACAAATAAAAATACTAAAGAATTAGCAGTAGGGGTGCCATGTTACTGTAATCGCTTTACATCAGACGGACCGTATGTTTATTTGGTACCCACTTATAGTATTAGGTTAAAACGTTTCAGTTTTGCTAGATTATATTTAATTTAGATGTCTTCATCGTATTAAATTTTTAGAATTTAAAAAAAATGTTACCAAGAATGAGACAAAACAACATTTTCTTTAAATTAAAATATAAATTAAGCAGTATTGAGCTTAAAATGCAGTTGATATAAAAAAATATGCTCAAATATTTTTCAAAATAATTAATAGGTGGTAATAATGTCAGAATCCTTCTTCTTCTGCATCCTTCGATTCGCCCGATCAGTCCGCATCTTATGACGTGATCCGCGCTGAACCTGATGACATCATCAGAATTTTTCTAGGGTTTCTGTTCCTTCCCATTCGGACAATTTGGTTCGGATGGGATCAGATCGGTGTGTGCGGTGTCATAAGATTTCATATTAAGACTAGCAAACCCGGCGAACTCCGTTTCGCCACCAGATGGCGCTGTATGTGAAAAAAGATTTTCCCGCTTTTCTTTTCAAATTTTTCCAGAATTTTCTTTGCTATAAACCTCACGGAGCCCGAGACCTCTCCAACGAATGCAAAACCGTGGAAATCGGTTCGTGCGTTCTGGAGTTATGGCGTCAGGAAGGAAAACCCGACTTATAGTAGATTTTAAAATTTCGTTCGATTGGTTCGACGCGTTTTCTCGAATAGATATGCGTTCAGCATATGTAAAAATAATCTTATTAGAATTCTAATAGATTGAATAGAATGAAAAATAGTAATCTGAGATGACAAGATACTAAATTAGCGTGGGTACATTTAAATTATCATTAGTTGGTAGTTTAGAGTTACTTAATGTGCATATGTATAAAAAAAAAATTCGGCTAGTAATTTAAACAAGAACAAAAAATGAGGTGTAGTTAGTTCATCAACATATTTGAACCAAAGCCAACTTCACCTGCACGCGGTGCATCCTGCTGACAAACGAAGTTCTGGCGAAAAGAGAGGTATGGAGCGTAAGCTACCTGACTGGGGAATGTACCTCCGCCCCACAGAATGCCGCAGCCAAATAACAATTCCCTTGAGAGTTGTTGTGTCCCTGCTAGTGAGTGAGGTCACCAGAAGAGAAGAAGATGGTGCGTTGGCAGCGGGGGTGGCGGGGCGCGAGCGATATTTTATATTGTAAATTATGGTTGGTGCAGGCTCACTCAGTTGGGCTACTTGATCTGAGCGAGTAATAACGTTACAGTTAAATTTTCAGACAACATTCCTTCAACTACCTGTTTTGTACCTTACATTTCCGGTTAAATTAAAAACCCGTTTTGAGTATTTTCTCTCGTCGAAATAAATACTTTATATTTGTTGGAAGTATCTGTATCAAACCTTCACTTTCTACGTGCTATATTTCTTGATTTCCTAAGAGTATAAGAAAAATAAAACATGTTTTTGAAGTAAAACTTCTTAACGTACGCTTGGCTTGGAGAGTAAGTTGGCGAATACGTGACGAGAGCGTTACGAAAAGTGTGATCGAGCGAGGCGAACGATAGTTGAGAGAGAGATAAGTTAGTAGAGCTAAAGAAGTTTTACTTCATTCAAGCATACTCTTGGTAGGCGGTAGAGCACATTCGTGTTTTTTTTAACTAGCTTTTATTAATAAAGATATACTTAGATTTAGGGGTGTTAGTGGTTCATCAACATCTTTGAACCAAAGCCTACGTAAATAAAATGCCTTTAAGATATTTGAAATTTAAAACAATAATTCACTAATAGTTCCGCTGTCGCGCCATCGCTTGCGTTAATGAATAGCATTACTGCTACATTATGTATACTTTAAAAAGAAAGTTAGGGGTGTAAGTGGTTCATCAACATCTTTGAACCAAAGCCAACTTCACCTGCACGCCATGTACCCTGCTGACTGACAAACGAAGCTCCGGCGAAAAGAGAGGTAGGGGGAGGTAGAGGTAGAGGTAGATTCTTAGCGTGATTGAAAGCTACCCGACTGGGGAATGTATTTCCACCTCACAGAATACCGCAGCGAAATAACAATTCCCTTAAGGGTTGTTGTGTTCCTGCTAGTGAGTGAGGTCACCAGAAAGGAGGTAGATGCTGCGTTGGCTGTGGGCGTGGCGGCGCGCGAGCGATATTTTATGTTGCGAGCGTTAATATGGCTACGGTAACCACTTCACATCAGGCGGGCCGTGTGCTTGTCTGCCACCCGAAGAAGTGTTTCGCTCATCAAGTCTTTTAATTTGATACCCATGTCATAGCCGTTAATGCGGATATAAATAGCTGTTTTATGCCAGCCTCCATATTGAATTAAAAATGGCGACGGTTAGGTAATTGTCCATTTTCACGAGATTCAAACGTGTTTGTCAAATTTCAGTTCAATCGGACATTGGGAAATGGGTCGAATTTAACTACTAATTACTGCTGAAATTAAATAAGAGTTTGTAAATAGTATTCGTCCAAAGAATAGGGAGCTTTGTTACATGACTATATGAATCTTAATGCAAAATCATCTTCATATACAGATTCTTCTTTCTTCATATGCAGCCTGCTACACCCAATTACTCGTAGTAACTCGATTAATCCTACCCTCCTCTCCGAGCCGGTCTGTGTGAACGGACCCTTACTCCTTCGATTGAACGTCCTGTGGAGAACCCTCTTTACTAAAATTTTATTTTACTCTAAATTAATAAAACTTTAAATTATCCATGGGTAAATTTAAAAAAAGGCTTACTATTGTATCTCAGATTACATAAATGATAAAAGTATTTGGAAATGAATTGCTCTTGTTATGTTAATGATTGTATTTGTATTTAATGTAACGATATTGCCAATTAAAAGAGTCGGCCTTGAGTTGACGGGGCTTATTGAGAAGAACTGGCAAGAAATTGCCAGTTCTTCTCAATAAGCCCCGTCGCCGGAACTGGCACTTAACTTCACTTTCACATTCAAGATAGTATGATGAAAGTGAATCTAAGCTCTGCGGATTTAGAGTAGTAATGATTTAGATACATGTTCTTATATTAAATTTGTATGACGTTTCTAAGTGCTTTATAAAGTCCAAGGAATAAAGATATTTTGATTTGATTTGACTAAAGATTGGCAAACAAACAATCGCATATTGGCCAAGGTCAGTGTTTCCAAGCCCATCCATAGACAGACCTACCTCTACCTTTAATTTATTTGAAAAGGCTAAAATAGACTTTAATTTGACGTAGGTATAGATTTTTCAACATTTTTATTTTATTTTACTAAGTTGATAAACAAGCATACGGCCTATTTTAATCATAGCAACAATAAGTGAATTTGTAAGACAAAATATGCGGCTACGACAACTTGAAGTTCAAAGATTTCAGTAATGGTGTGATTGAACAAGTATCCAACAACCATTTTTAAAAACTATTTCAGCATCACCACTTTTATCACAGTTCGTACCCAAGGTATCCGAAATGAAAGGTGTCTTGGATTCACTATCTTTTTCGACTTCAAGGGACCGGATTGTATTAAAACGCAAAATGGCTGCATTTCAATTATACAAAATTGTGCAATGAAATTGATTTTGGTAATTATGCCTGGAAATTCTGACTATTTCTTTTTTTAACTACGTTCGATGGTGAGTAAACGCCAATTTTTGAAACTGCGCCAGCAGGTGCTCTATGGTGAGTAAACATCAAAAATATATCTAAATTAATGATGTAGAAAAGCAGGAAGAATATCACATTAAATTATGTAAGGCTAACCTATTCTAAACTATGGCCGTAGAATGAGACAGCATTACGAAATGCAATTGTTTAGAGACGTGAAACACGAGCTTACTCTGCACTATGTAGTTCAAGGTTGGCGAGAATTCGTTATATAATAACGCCTCTTCGTCCGTGTGTCCGTTGATGCGCTCCAGTTTCGATGACTGACGGGTTATTATCATTTTGGCAGGTAAAAGATAAATAGTTTAGTGTATTATCAGTATTATAGAAAAAATGATTTATAATCTGAGACAGTAAGCACTACTTACGCTCAGAATGCTTGATCTTTGGCTATAGTCGTTAAGGCTCAATTTATACCGCTGCAGAATGGAATGGAAGCGTCACGCCGCGAGAAGGCGCACGAATACGCTGGAATGCTCGAGTATTCTTACGCATTACTACTGTGACCTGCTGTGATACTGCTGTGACCGACCCAACCGACTCCCTGTTCGCGCTACCTCCCGCAGATTCCACAGACGGCAACGACAGTAGCTAGGGGAATTCGCCAGAATACGCAAGGATTCCCCGGAAGACGGGCGACCTTTTTTTGGCTCGTACTTTAGTTAATACTAGCTTTCGCCCGCGGCTTCGCTCGCGTGACATTCGGGGCAAACACATGTTTACTCATTAATCAATAGAAGTACTCGTATAAAATTTAAGATAAAATAGTCCAACTAATCTCGTTTTCCCATATAAACCAACTAATCTAATTTTCCCATACAAACTTTGGACCTCCTAAACTTTACCCTCTTAGAGGTAAAATTTGAAAAATCTTTTTAAGTAATTCGTGTCCACTACGTTATATTTTCAAATCGATGCCATTGTCCTAAATAACGTCCCAGAAAACCATAGAATCGACACCCATATTGATATTATGACATTTCAACCCCATTGCACCCCTACAGAGTTGTCACATCGGCTATGTTGGATTATTAAATAGTTGTTTTTTTCGTAATCAGCGACCCGATATACCATAAAACCGACCAAGTGCGAGTCGGACTCGTGCACGAAGGGTTGCGTACCATTATCTATAAAAACACATTTATTGTATGGGAGCCCCCCTTAAATATTTGTTTTATTTTTATTTAATTATTTATTTTTAAAGTGAATATTATGACTGAGTATTTCAGGCGTTTACCTATTGCCGTTATCAATTGTGAGCAAAAAAAGAACAAAAAGATCACGTTTGTTGTATAAGAGCCCCCATAAATATTTATTTTATTCTGTTTTTTAGTATTTGTTGTTAGAGCGGCAATAGAAATACATCATCTGTGAAAATTTCAACTGTCTAACTATCACGATTCATGATATACAACCTGGTGACAGACGGACGGACGGACGGACAACGGAGCTTTAGTAATAGGGTTCCTTTTTACCCTTAGGGTACGGAACCCTAAAAAACAATACCTATGACGATTTTCAGACTTTTTCAACACATTTTATACATTTCAACGCCATCGCACCCCAATAGGAGATGATGGTCACGTTTTCACCCTACGGGTACAATAAATAACAATAGTAGGTAATTTCTGGGATAAAAATATCATCTTAGGTAAGTATGCCTTTTCCCAGGACTCAAGGTATCTCTCAACCAAATTTCATCTAAAACGGTCCAGCGATATAAGCGTGAAGAGGTAACAGATATTCTGTCGCATTTATAATATTAGTATGGATTGGCGTTCCGAAAACCCGTAAAAACGACACATATATCGATATATAGACATTTCAACCTCATCACACCTCAATAGAGGATGATCGTCACGTTAGCCACGTTGGATTATAAAATAATTGTTGTTTTTGTAATCAGCGACCCGATAAACCATAAAAACAATACCCATGACGTTTTTCACCCCATTTTACTCCTTTAGGGGTTGAATTTTGGAAAATCCTGAAACACGTGTTTACTCATTTAAGTATAGAAGTACTCGTGTAAAGTTTCGGATAAAAGAGTCCAACTAATCTTGTTTACCCATACAAACTTTGGACTCCCGTTTCACCCGCTTAGGGGATGAATTTTGAAAAATCCTTTCTTAGTGCACCCATAGACGTCATTAGGAACCTACTTGCCAAATTTGGAATCTCTAGACCCAGCGGTTTGGGCTGTGCGATGATATATAAGTCAGTCAGTCAGTTTCTTCTTTTATAGATTTAGATTATGGGAATTCTGGGAATAGAGACGGTTTCTCCTGCACCGCCACCTGTTAAAATTTGAGCCTCGATTATTTTTTGTTGCAACTGGGTTACTTTTAGCCGAGTTCCATTGCAAAGTTGTGGTCTTAAATTTCGGAGCAGAATAATCGGAATGCCAATTTTTTTCGGATATTGCGACTTCTGACTGAGTCGGCATGCAAAGGCATAAAGACTCATTCATAAAACTTTTAAGCATTCTTATCTTTTGTTTACATTCACAGATGGTCAAATGCTTTGTTTGTACAACGCTCAAAAAAGTACTGTTTATTTGGTGAGGGCAATTAACTTACCGTTCTTAGGTACCTGCCTAGCATCCAAATGTGCAACAGAAAATAATGACGTAATAACATCTAATTAAACTCGAAAGTAATCTACTTTTAATGAATGAAATAAACAAAACAATGACCCAACTAAAGAAAACAATATTTAATAACTTATCTACTAAAATAAGCAAATCGAATTGTAAACAATTTGCAGTGAATAATAATGCAACGGAAAAAACAATAATTGTCACGTGTCTGCACGTTTGGGCAAGCACACTTAGGCATATTTTTTCTATGCCGTACTACCATCGTTTTTTACTCATGTGGTAACACGCCGCGTAACGACCCTCGCCCGCTCCCTGCCCCCCGCGCGGGAGAACTCCATTGTGTACGGGCGCGGTGCTTGGCAAGTTTCTGACTCAACCATAAAAGATAGACATATGCTGTTGTGGGATAATTTTTATATAATTTTAAGGAGAACATTTCCGTCATACATGATTTCTGTGTAGCTTTAACCATTAAGGCTGAACACGCGACGGAAGCTTAAGAAATGGAGAAACTTGTCTCGTTTTCCCAACATTTCCCTTCACTGCTCTGCTCCTATTGATCGTAGCGTGATGAAAAGTATACTATAACCTGCCCAGGAGTATGAAGAATAATTGTACCAAGTTTCGTTAAAATCCGTCGAGTAGTTTTTGTTTCTATAACGAACATACAGACAGACAGACAGACAGACAGACAAAAATTTTACTGATTGCAATTTTGGTATCAGTATCGATCACTAATCACCCCCAGATAGTTATTTTGGAAATATATTTCATGTACAGAATTGACCTCTCTACAGATTTATTATAAGTATGTTATATAGATATAGATGTTATACAATTCACATAAAGTTAAATATGCTATGAACAATTTCGTTGCAAAAAGTCGCTTCCATTCCATTCCGCAGCGGTGTAAATTGAGCCTAAATCTCTATACAACCAAAGCAAAGGAAACGAAAGAAAAGAGAGCTCATGGATATAAGAAAGACTCGATTAAGGATGTTTCTTATAGAAGACCGTCTTAAATTTAATTTATCATTTATTTAAAATTAACATTATGCATTCTCAACACAATACTGTATTATTTCTTAATAAATTAATATGAATAAGAAACTAGTTATAGTAGAGAACACGAAATCGATAACAATTGCAAAGAAAGGACATTGTGGTGATACGGTCCAGTTTTAAGTTTCCAATGGTTAAACTTTACATTAATATTAAAAACATTTTTTTGCATACTCTCAATGTTACAGTATATTTGATCACGTTTTCACACGTTGTAAAACTCGGACGGAAGTGCAGTTTTTGTTATATTTTCCTTATATGCATTACTCTCACTTACAGAAAAGTTTCACATGTTTTATTACGCTGCTATTTTTCTACACATAAGTGTAGAAAGTGGAATAAATCGCGCAATAAACACAGATCTAAGTGAAATCTTGAGATAACATCGTCTCATCCGCATGCTAAGTGAGTCCTTGCCGTATTCGTGCATGAAATATACGAGCAGAATTTGCGCGCGGTTCCGTTGCTGGCGTGGGATTTTTTTACAGTGAAATGAATTTAATATCTAATAGAATCGTATTGTCTCTAACAACAGTCTTACCATTGTTCATAAATGTTTTTATAACCTGACTTAGAGTTAATGTAGATATTACCACCATTAAAAAAAATAATAAGATGTTGTAATGGAAATTGGGAATTTAGGAAAAAATTAAATGACAATTGTTAGGATAACACATCCCGAGACGACATTCGGGTTATACAAATAGTATACTTTTTGTCCGATGATGGCAGGAACATAACACCCTAAACATGCACTCTTTATCAAGGACTAAGTATAATGCTATCTTTGAGCATCGCTGACCACTTCTTCTCTTCTCAATCCTTAAATTTTAAAACATAAATATACCTATGAAATATATATATACGTAAATGAAGCAACAATAGATATATATCTATGAAACATATACCTATGAAATTTAAACACTATCATGGAAATATATTTTGAACATTGTTCTGATCAATTGTGAAATTATTTTATGTGAAAGCTGTAAGCTCCTTAAAGCTGTTTGTTTAACTACAAATAAACAAATTTAAATATTGTCATAAATAAAAAAATAAAAAAATATCGTAACATATAAACTCGTAATACTTTTCTGTATATTTTCGATATATTACTAGCAAGACTGGAAAGATAATATACGGCCAAACGGGTCGAAATTCTGGAAAACCGTGTTTTATTTTAGAAAGTATACCGATATACACTTTCTAAAACCTGATTCTATTTTTGCTTTTATAGAAATTGTTCTACATTTTTTTTTATTGGGGAATGTAATTCCAATTCAATCTGTATACTCGTATGTACCTATGCCATTATTTTATATTACTCAAAAAGTGTGAATGACTATATAATTGTGGAATTTATTTAATATTAAACATCTATTTTCATGATAGTCCTTTTTTTTATACTACTTCGGGTGGCAGACAAGCATACGGTCCGCCTGATGTGAAGCGGTTACCATAGCCATATTAACGCTCGCTACATAAAATATCGCTCGCGCGCCGCCACCCCCGCTGCCATCGCAGCATCTCCTTCCTTTCTGGGGATCTCACTCACTCGCAGGAACACAACAGCCCTCAAGGGAACCGTTATTTGGCTGCGGTATTCTGTGAGGTGGTGGTACATTCCCCAGTCGGGTAGCTAACGATTACGCTCCCTACCTCTCTTTTCGCCAGAGCTCCGTTTGTCAGTCAGCAGGGTGCACCGCGTGCAGGTGAAGTTGGCTTTGGTTCAAATATAATGATGAACCACATACACCCCTAAAGTCTAGTCCAAATTCACCTGAATTAATAATACAAACAATATTACGCAATTTACGCCATTACGTACATTCAAATCAGCTGTTTATTAATGTTTTCCTTAATCATTATCCATAACATAATAATATATGTACGTGTAGCTGAATGATCTATTTACTAAAGTAAAATAGACTTTAAACACCCTCAAGTCAAGAAACCACAATTTATTGGTATTCCAACCACTAAACTAAATCTTATAAAATCGCTATAAATCATATGAATTCATAACATTATTAAACATTCAGATCATAACATTCGGCGAGAATATTACCTAATTATGCAACACAATAGTGACAAGCAGTTTGCTAACATAACACCAAACTGTAACGTTTGTCTACGAAGTATTTTGTTTCTTCACAGCTAAAAGGTAGCAAACTAGTGCAGATTAAATAGTACTTTTGTGATTCATTATGCCACTACTAGTGAAAAGTTCATAAGTGACACATTTTTACAAGCAACATTTAAGGGAGCAACCTTCAGTCCATTTATATTTCCATACAAACGTAGAAAGAGAAATACTTCGCTGTTTAATGGTGTAAAATAGGCTATTTGACCATCATTTTTTTCGGTTTGATATGTAGGGACGTCTCAATAATATAACTATAGGTAAGGTAGGTGCAGTTCAAATCATTGAAGGCTACCATTGCAGGCACAGATTGAAATATACTCTTACTTTAATTTAGCATAGTAATAAATACATGTGTCAAAATACTAAATTCACAGTACGTTTTTTAAGACATTTTCTAACTCGAACTGTGAAATTGTGGAATCAACTTCCTTCAGCAGTACTCGTATTACCAAAAAAATACGACATCTTCAAGTACAGTTTGCTTTTTTTTCTTGATAACTACGTTTTCCGGCTAGATTTTAGGACGTGTATAATACAAGTTATAGTACAAGTTAGCAGAGGCGGACACATCTAATCTATCCCTACTTTTTTTTTGATGGGTCTGCTTCATGGCGATCTGTTCAACAACAATAAGCCACTTCTTTGTCTGTTATTTTACTGTGAGTATCATCCCTACTAATACCACAGCATAAGTAATAGTATGCTAATACTATAAATGTGATTTTGAGTTTATTTGTTACGCTTCCACGCCGAAGCTATTAAACCGATTATCACGACACTTTGTACACATATTTTCACTATTGAAACTTTGTATACTTATTTTCACTATTGAAAATATGTGTACAAAGTTTCATGTTCAAATGATGAAAATTAGGAAGGACATAGGATACTTTTTAATAAAAAAAAAAGTAAACGCGAGCGAAGCCGCGAATGGAAGCTAGTACTTAATAAAAGTACCTTTCACTCCTGCTACTGCAGGTATATCGCTGTACCTATTGCACCTGTACCTGTTTGCAACGTCAACCAAATGTAACGCTAGATTAAAATGTGATTGTTTGTTGTGTCCTCGTCAACAATCGCTGTCACTTTTGACAACCCTGCCTTCTAGGAACAGTAATTAAGTAGCCTTGTGTACTGACAATATTATTTACTTTTTCCTTATATCAATTTCACAGTCAATTTAGTCGTAGATTAAAAAATCTATATTTAGAAGATCACTGTTGGTGAATAGAATTAATAAATATAAATAAATATCCCTGGAGAAATTACTCACGGCCATCTTGTCCCAAACTACGCAAAGGTTGTACTATGGGTACTAAATAACTGATATTATACTTAAATACATTGTTTTTTGTAAATACATACTAAAATGCTAAAACGATTGAATGGATTTGGATAGAATTTAATGTACCGAGTACATAATAGATTTTTTTTGTCACCTGATGGAAAATAATCATCACCACCCATAGAAATCAGAAACCTCATGGCGAAACACCATGACGTCACCGATCTGATGCCAGCCATTTAAGGGAAAATTTGACTTTGTTCTTAAAGGCTCCCATGTCGTATTTATTTAGGAATACTGCTGTGGGAAGTTGATTCGACAAATTCACAATTGGTGGTAGAAAATGTCTTAAAAAGCGTACTTAATTCAATCTGGATTGATGCAAAGGACATTATCAAGATGTCGGGATTTTACTCTAAGATTAAAGATATATATTTATTAAATCCTTGGTAATGTTAGAAATTTCACCTACAAGCCATAAAAGTGAAATTTAGAGCGAATGAGTCGTAACTTATTATTATTATTACTTCATTCACTATTTAGCCAAATCTAAATTGGGTATTTGTAGGTATTACAATACGGTTTAATACGGTTTAGTACAATTTAGTTTCAAAAACAATGTATGAAAAGTTTTTTTAAAATCCTCTGTGCCTTGAGATCCTCCACCAGACTATCGACTAACGGCTATTTTATTATATACTCATTAATTAAAGGGGCCAGTTACGTATTTCTATCGGGATATCCGACTAAAGATCCCATCTCAAATGCAGAACTTCATCAGGGCGAATCTCTAGACGCGGTCAAACCACGAGAGTACTAGCGCATAGTATTCGTTCATCGATAAACAGAGGTTTTCAAAAATACGGTACATAATTATTTTATTTCGCTTATTAACTTTGTGTGTCGCCTTGATGAAGATGTGATATAATGGACTAGTCGATATAGTGATGAAGATGTCAAAACCACGGATCGTCAAAACTATAAATACGTGAGTGATCCATTTAATTTAAATAATTAATTTTCTGTGTTCTTTGATGTCAGTTTTAATAACATTTATTATAACCTAGTGTTTTTGTCTTTGTGCAGGTGCGAACATAGATAAATCTATGTGATGAAGTCTGTCCATTTATCCTTCTGAATAACATGGTGCAAGTTCGGCAATTATGTTTAATTTTGTACAAGCTAGAGATTTGAAATGGAATTAGGTATCTATATTAAGGTATAGAGCTGAATGTCTTCAATTGATAATTACGCCTAAATAATATTAACAATAGGTTTCACCTGCGTGGTTGTTATTTTAATATAACTTTTTTTCCCATGGGAATAAAATGTTCTTTAAGATAAATAGTAGCCCAAGTAACTTTGCAAACCTTAAACTTACCCACACAACCACCCACCCCACTTAAATAACATGGTTCCTATCGACGTGAAAGAAGGACAAACAAACAAACTTTCATTTATGTAATATCAAGTATGAATAACACTTTTCTTCTTAAACGTCTAACCCCGCTCCAATTGCATGCAATTATATGACAATAGATTGTCTGAATATTAATAGTTTACACAGCCTACGAACAGACTGACACACACGACCACATTTTATCCCAATAGGCTATTTGACCAACATTTTTTTCGGTCTGATATGTAGGGACGTCTCAATAATATAACCATAGGTGAAAGAATTACTTCGATAGCACAAAAATCTCTCAAGATATGTTAATTTGAAAATCACAATTATGGACTTTCCCGAAAACGCTCCATACCAAAGGTCACTGAATTATGACGTCACAGGTTTGTATTTTGTATTCATCAAATCAGAGCTTTGTACGACAGCTATGTTAAATATTACGTTTATGTAATTAGTATCATAATAAAAGTTATAGTATTTTTTATTGCTTCTCCAACGGAAATATTATTTTTTAATAATTTCATACTTTTAAAATGGACTTTCCCGCCAGACTTTGATCGACCCTAAAATAAGTCGGACGGAAGATATTAAAATAAAAGTTTGCAGATCTAATATCGTAAAATAAACAAAACTATAATTGTGTATTTTACGATATTGTTAAATAATTTATACATTTTTTAAACATTGTCAAATAGCCTATTCTCATTTTACTCGTAAATTAGCCGACTGCACAAAAAAGGTTACCATGTTTTTATTATGTAACACAGTGTAGACATTTTTGTGAGCTTTCGTCACATTTGCTAATTGCCAATGTACGCGAAGAGCATAATTGTTTAAAGCGAGGAATAGTGCCATATTGTTGTTGTGGTTGTTCAATGACTTTTGAAACAGATATTTTAACTAAGAAAACTAATTTGTAAGTGAAGTGGTAATTTCTGTCTTTATGTCGGCTGTCACAATATCTGAATGGATGGTGACCGTAGAGAACCAAGTATTAGAATTCGTAACAGTATTTATTACAATTTATTTTATATGTTTTAAACATACGATTTTTGTATATATGGTGAATTGGAAAATAGTCTAGATATGAATTATTATAAGGCTATCTGGTTTAAAATTAATGGCTTAAATAAAAAAAAAAAAGAAACAAATAAAACACTTGTTTAAAACAATTTGAACGATTGTTTCATAAAAGAAAAAAAACTGTTATTTTTTCAACTCTGACATTAGGGTAGATGATACCCGAAGGTTATCTGGAAGAAATCGCTTTACGATAAAGCCACCTTTTGTACTTGAATTATTACGATTTTTTTTATTAGTGCAGCCCCCTTACCACCATCTCTTATTGCGATTCAATAATAATTGATAGATTGCTTATTTATACCAATGAATAAGCGACTCTATTCCATTTGAAATAGAGTCGCTTATTCTTTATTATTACGAATAAGCATTCTATTCTGTTATTGAATCGTAATAAGAGATGGTGGTAAGGGGGCAGCAAACTGTATTGTATAGAATGTCGAAAAAATTGGACCTGATCTCAAGAGTCAGTGATCCCAGATAGAAAAGGAAGGTTTTAGAATGGAGGCCGCATGCGGGGCGACGAAACATTGGACGGCCCTCGACATTGGTACAATGAAACAGCTGAAAGTGGCTGGATACAGAAGAGCAGGATCACATTTGGTAGTAAGCATTATCTTATTACTAGCTGTCCCGACAGACGTTATCCTTTCTTCATAACTAGGTATGTATATTTAATTCGAATGAGGGTATTTTGGCAGCAATACTGTAGCGTAGGGTCCAATCATCTGTCAATTCATAGCATCTTGTCAAATGTCTTGTTGACGTCTTCTGTTGTCTTGTCGTCTTGAAGTTTCACTGTCAAAAAATTCCGTACAATTTGGCAATCTGAACCCGACGAAAAAAACAATATTCCCATTGGTTCACGCTATCAAATGACTGTCAGTTCTCTCAAACGCCATAAAGTTAAGAATAGAAAAGTGGTTCAGTATTCATTAAATTTTGTAATATTACGCTCAACTTCCTTAATTTGTTTTTTTATTAGATTCTCCGGACAATAATAAACACCACAAAAGGCAAGGATTAGCGAAATTGTTCCGTCCGTTTACGCGTGATGCGATGACCAAGGGCAATAGAGATTCAGTTTAGAAAATTAGGAAAGCCAGTAGTAGGTAGACACAGGCTAATAATGACCATACTGACAAAAATTAGACATAATACCATAGACCGTACGACACTGGAACACCCTCCCCGACAACATTAGACGAGCACAGCAGCTACAAAAAAAAATACCGGACAAGTGCGAGTCGGACTCGCCCACCGAGGGTTCCGTAGGTACGTAGTATCATTATTAAATTTGATATTTTTCATTATAAATAAGAAATAATGCGTCGAAAAAAAATATATATATATTTTGCAATGTGTACATCAAGCCCTTTCATATGATACCCCATTTGAACTAGTAGTTTCAATTTGAAATTTCGACACCCTATAAAAAATATAGACCCCCTATTTTTTAAGATCTATTTACACATGTATAGTTTTGAGATTTATTCCTGTACTTGTAGTCTATAACGATGTTATTTGCCAAATTTCATAGTTCTAGGTCAACGGGAAGTACCCTATAGGTTTTGATTCCCTTGAATGTGTCGAAATATGCGTTTTTTGCTGAATAAACGGCCGTAACTTTTTTCTACGTAAACTTAGCAGTTTGATTTTTTTTTTTAACTTCATGGGACCGTAGACCTGAGTATACAGTTCAAATTTCAGCTTGATACCTCCACGCATTCTCGACATAGAAATTCTTGACAGACAGACAGACAGACAGTCGGACAGACAGACAGAAAGACGGACAACAAAGTGTTCTTATAAGGGTTCCGTTTTTCCTTTTGAGGTTCGGAACCCTAAAAACATACTTGTCTGAAAGGTAAACTGGTAAACAATGCTTTACCATTCGCCTTTTGTTTATAATAATTTAATGGATTGTTTGCAATAAATAATAAAGAAATAAATAGAGATATAAACGTTCCGTATAGTTTCTGAAAAATCTCGTATTGATTTTAACATAAAAAAGTCTTTACATTCAAAGATTGGCCGGGTTGTCAGCAGGTAAGTTGTCATTGAATCAATAATGAATGTTGGCCGATAAAACTCGCGATTGCTACCATACAACAATCTCGTTCACTATAATTTGTGCTTGATTAATTCGTATGACTCGACCAATAACTTTTTGTGTGCTGTCCAAACATACACCCAATCGATCTAATTTAAGTTGGCGCAAAAACATTGGTAAGATCATATCATTAATGTTATGTCATTTGTGAGATAATTCTATCCGGATACAGTTAGGGAACCGACATTGTTCGTCGACGGCCCAGATGGTCAATTGAATAAATAAATATAGTTTTAAAAAAAATACGCTTTAATTCACAATAATACTAATCTTTTTCGTTAATTTATATTTTCTTCTTATTTTTTCGTCTTTTAGTTCGATTGATCATAATAGCGCGTTTTTTAAACTATAATTTATTTTCTGCTATTTAGTTCGATGTGATATGTGAAGAACTTATTTAATCCTGGGGTTCTTTACCAGGATAATTAAATAAACTTAAATCATTATATTGTCATCGGTCCTTGATAAGTATACAAAGTTTAAACCATCTAACTGGATTATACCATCAAATGGTTACCACATTTAATGCAAATAAATTATATTCTATTCTAAATGCAATCTGAACGTTCAAAGTGGGTCAAAATCAAGTTCAAAGAAGTCGATTACAAACTGGCAGATAAGCAAACATGACAAAAAGTGTGTTACAAATGCACTACAGTCGCCGGTCCCATTGACGCATCAGAATCTTTTTTTTTTTATACGGTTTGCAATTGAATCATTTACGATAAATTTCTGTAAATTGTGGCGTTGTACCAAAATTTCAAGTGTCTGGTCTAGTTCTGGGATATATGCCAGTCTTTGGGGTGTAACTGGTTCATTAACATCTTCGAACCAAAGCCAACTTCACCTGCACGCGGTGCACCCTGCTGACTGACAAACGAAGCTCTGGCGGAAAGAGAGGTAGAGAGCGTAATTGTAAGCTACCCGACTGGTGAATGTACCTCCACCTCACAGAATACCGCAGCCAAATAACGGTTCCCTTGAGGGCTGTTGTGTTCCTGCGAGTGAGTGAGGTCACCAGAAAGGAAGGAGATGCTGCGATGGCAGCGGGGGTGGCGGCGCGCGAGCGATATTTTATGTTGCGAGCGTTAATATGGCTATGGTAACCGCTTCACATCAGCCGGGCCGTATGCTTGTCTGCCACCCGACGTAGTATAAAAAAAAAAGTCTGTATTTGTCATTGTACCTATTTTGTGAGTGTGATAATGAATAAACTATTTATCTATCTATCTACGTATTTAAATGGACGTCATGTCATGTTGTGACAAACAGATATCAATGTTCCATTAATAAATGTTCAATTTTTTTCAATTTTATTCGCATATTCTAAACAACAATAATCAGAACAAGACATGCCAACCCAGTTTTCATGCTTGGCAAATTAAATCATCAAATCAAAAAACTGAGATTGTGATCAACGTTTATTGTAACGTATGACTTAATTATCAGATTGTCCGTCCGTCTGATAAGCACATAGTCCCGACCAGTGACCACAAGGAAATCCGGCTAGCAGGCCGTATTAAGTTATTCTAATTGTTACGTATTATGTACATGAATTAAACTTTTATTACACTAACTATGAGGCGTGGTGGCCATTGTGTGATCTAGATAAATATTTTAGAAGGATTGCGGATATGCGAGTAAGTATTTTGGCTATAAACGTTATATATTATATGTAAAGTTGTTTTACCTACTTGTATACAATGGTATGATGAATGAGAGGAACTCGATGGCGTCGTTGCGCATTTCAGTCTAATCGAACACGCAAGTTAAGCAACTTCGACCGTTGCCTGTCCATGGATGGGTTTATTTATCTCGAGTTACTACGTGCTTCGTAGAACACGTTGTAACGACGGTGCGATGGTAGGTGAGTTGTGAAGTGACGGACTCGGAATACTTTATAATAATATATAATAAACTAGCGGCCCGGTGCGTGCTTCGCTACGTATAAAGTGAAATAATAATAAAATTTCATTGGAACATCAAATTCATTTATTCAAACAAAAAAATATTTTATTAATTGCTAGCTATTTTAAAACTTAATCGAAAACATTTGGATAAACAATATTTTTTGTTTTTCCATTTTGAGCATGGATAAACAAACGGCTGAGGTACCGACTCTGGAACAGGCAACATAAAATCGAAGTACGTCCAAAATGAAATGACCGCATGAATGACATAACAACATGCTTGTACTGTCAACACTGAAAAAAGATTCAATTTGACAGCACAATCCCCATCTGAAAAAAGTTTAAATTTGACAGCAAAATCCCCATTAACAAAATGATCCGCCATTTATTGAATTCATTTGTTACAAAAAATGTGTTAAATGAAGAACCGCTCTACCGATTTTATGCAAACTTCACATAAACCATCTACTAAATAGTCCGAACAAAGTCTAAACATTTGGTTTGGATAGGTGAGCCCGTTCTTGAGTTATAAAATTACAACGAAAAGTGGCATTGATTTTTATATATATAGATAAATATAATAAATAATTAAATTTATAATTAAATATTTCTGGACAATTTACACAGCGCCATCCAGTCCCAAATTAAGCGCAAAACTTGTGTTATGGGTACTAGACAACTGGTAAATGTACTTAAATACATTTTTATTTGTAAATACATACTTATAATACATAGTAAACACCCAGACCAAGACAAACAGACATGTTCATGCACAAAAATGTTTGTCTTGTGTGGGAATCGAACCCGCTACCTCGGAGTCAAAGTGGCCATTCCTAACCATTCGACCACCGAGCTCGTCATATTGTAATGAACAATTTACAATTTCTTCAACTTCACAATCCTTCAACCATCGCGCGCCGTTACACACGTTAAGCCATCGGATCCGGTTGTCATCATTATATGATAGTCTTTAAGCCAAGTCAGTGACGTTTAAGCAGTTTGAAAACATTGGCCTCCGCCAACTCGCAGTTGAGCAGCCCCCCTAGCCAAGTGTAATTCGTAGCGTAACGAACGTTAGATAGATCACGTGACATTTGTCAATTCTCATACTAAAATGTTCGATTTTGACAAACGTCACGTGATTTATCTAACGTTCGTTACGCTACGAATTACACTTGGCTAGGGGGGCAGGTAGTGGCATGGTCTAAACCTCTTCGATTGATGGGAGAGTCGTATCCCAGCAGTGGAATGAATAAGGGTTGTCGACGAAATACAATGATACGTATTAATAAAATTAATAAAAAAAACTTTTTTAAAAACAAGCTTTTATACTTGTTAATAAAAATAACTAAAAAGTTAAGAATAATTTAAACCATTTAATAAAAGCGTGTTACATTGTGATAGAACATTGAAGAACATTTAGCATATTACACCTTCAATAATTTTCTATTGCAATCACTCCACCGACCCGCAGTTGAGCAGCGTGATGGAGTATGCTCTAAACCCCTTCGATTAAGGGGAGACCCGTATCCCAACAGTGGGATGATTATGGGTTGATGCCGAAATTGTTTTTGATTGTACTATATAAATCAAAATGCGATTATTGTCTCGCTACCTCGTTTTCTTGAATTGGCTTACCTTTTTTGAAAATGTCGAAAAATACACCGCATAAAGAAGAGGTTGCAACTGGATTATTTGATATGGTAAAACTCTTTGTACTATCTGCTGTGTGTTATTAAAATGGCTTTTACTATGTGTCGGAAGGCTTTAAAATGACATGTTTGTGAGGTAGAGGTACTTCTCTAGTCGGACAACTTAAAAATACGCTATAACATCTTTCACCAGGGTCTCCTTCGCAATCGGCAGGGTGAAACGTTTTTTTTTATACTATGACGTATGGCAGACAAGCATACGGCCCGCCTGATGTGAAGCGGTCACAGTAGCCATATTAACGCTCGCAACATGAAATATCGCTCGCGCGCCGCCACCGCAGCATTTTCTTCCTTTCAGGTGACCTCACTCACTCGCAGGAACACAACAACCCTTAAGGGAATTGTTACTTGGCTGCGGTATTCTATGAGGTGGAGGTATATTCCCCAGTCGGGTAGCTTTTTTGAGCTTCGTTTGTCAGTCAGCAGGGTGCGCCGCGTGTAGGTGAAGTTGGCTTTGGTTCAAAGATGTTGATGAACTACTACTTACACCCCATGAACTACTTACACTCCAAAACACTTGCAGGTGCAAAACACACTATACACGTGCAGGTGAGCTTGGCTTTGGCTCTAAAAATCGCGGTATGCCACTTTCATCCATTATTTACCCGGCTTTTTTTTTTGTTTATTCTTGTTTCTCGATTACCTCAAATAGAACTAGCTCCTTTAGATTTAAATACAACAATTATTCTATATAGATAATTTTGCATTGTAAGATTGTTTTGATGAATCTCATTCATCACCATACATTAATCTCTCCCACAGCAACCGCCGACAATTTTCTTGCCCGAAATAGTTGTGAACAAAAAATGTATAATCAACATATTTTTTGTCCACGTGCCTATCAACATACACCCATTGTTTGTTAAGTTATCGCTTCGACAATGATTATTCTTTGCGTTACAAAAACAACAAAAAAGAAAAGATTGATTAGTTGATCATATAGTACAATCTAACAAATGATTTAGGCGCCTGGGCCTGACAGAAGCTATATGTGCACAATAGCTTTTTTTATACTATCTACCTACAAAGGTAGCAAATATGCAAATTAGTTAAACGTCAATGTATTCTCCTAGTGAATTCGCGCTACTTCTCAAAATGTGTGTAAATCTGACTCGTATGTATTATTCGTTAAGAGTCATGCCTTACGACTAAGCTAGATATAAACTTCAAAATGTGCGTAAACCTAACTCGTATGTATTATTCGTTAAGAGCCTTACAACTAAGATAGATATAAACTCAAAAAGTGCGTAAATCTGACTAGTATGTATTATTCGTCACGATTCGTAACTTACAACCAAGCGCACGGGGACTTAACAGATTTAAATCATAATTGTGGAATTCACATTTTAACTTTAAATTATTGTATGTAGTATAATCAAATACGTAGGTAAGTATTTGATAATACTAGTAAGTATTTGATACCTTAATTACGGAAATATTCATTTTAAAGTGTAATTGTCGTATTATATTATATTAGGTTATTAAAAAAAGACCAATATTGGCAAGTTTCTTTTAAATGTTTCTTCTTCGACAATGGTCAATACAGAAATGCAACTAGCATTTCTGTATTGACCATTGTCGAAAACATCACATTAAACAAGATGAAAAAAATCTCATTAAACAAGAATTATATTTATAAAATACTAGCGGCCCGGTACGTGCTTCGCTACGTATAAAGTGAAATAATTTGTACTATCAACACTGAAAAAAGTTTCAATTTGACAGCACAATCCCCATCTGAAAAAAGTTTAAATTTGACAGCAAAATCCCCATTAACAAAATGATCCGCCATTTATTGAATTCATTTGTTACAAAAAATATGATAAATGAAAAACCGCTCTACCGATTTTGTGCAAACTTCACATAAACCATCTACTAAATAGTCCGAACAAAGCCTAAACATTTGGTTTGGATAGGTAAGCCCGTTCTTAAGTTATAAAATTACAACGAAAAGTGGCATTGATTTTTATATATATAGATGTAGGTAAATCAAGTCTTCGTGCCCAAGGGCCCAACAGCAAAATAAATAATTTCATTTAATTTTCGAGCAATAAACCTTAAAGTGCATAAATCTGACTTGGCCAGTTCTCATTAATTGCGTTTATAATGTTGGGCTGAGGACTTAATTGAAAAAACTAATATATAAATTGACCAACCCAAACAGAGTTACATAAAATATTAGTGGCTCGCACGCGGGCTCTCGGCATCTCGTGACCCTGACCGTGTGGCCGATTTTCACTTTCTTTTTAAAGTAACGTAACATAATGTAGCAGTAATGCTATTCATAAACGCAAGCGATGGCGCGACAGCGGAACTGTTAGTGAATTATTGTTTTAAATTTCAAATATCTCAAAGGCATTTTATTTACGTAACCTTAATAAATATTTGTCCAGGTCGGTATAGATTTTGTACTAATAGAAAATTGGATTAATTTTTCACGTAGAAACGAAACAGGCTAAGATCCTAATGGCAAAAATATCACTTAAGCAATCTCTTCTAGGTATTCTCAATGTATAAGAGAAATAATGCAAAATCATTACTATTGACTGGAAAAAATCCTTCTAAAGCAAAATTTCTCTTCTTTTCTTTTTTAACTATAATTTGTATCTGGGTTTTTATGTTCTCAATATCCCACGAATTTCAAAAATTCTTTTTAACAAATACCTAATCTGTCAATCCCTTTATTTTTTTCCCCCATGTTCACGCATCGCTGGCATCTTGTACAGGTCGCTCAAAATTTAAACCTGAAATGCATTTGCATTGATTACATTTCAACTCTAAATTTGTGTGTTATTATATATATATATGTATATAAGCTATGGCCAAATATTCTTTCATTATGCAACAAAATGATATTTTAGTGAAACACATATCTAATTCCAACATTCTTGATGATAAACATCCGTCTAAAGCTAAAAATGCAAGGTTCAGATAACATAGTGACTAATACGTCTAAACGTATAACCATTATAGTTATTATAATGTAAATTTTAACAACAGTGGCTTAGACGATAAATTTTTATTGCAAAAAACAAAAAAATAAACGTTTGCATGCACGCTACGTATAATTTGGTGCTTATTAATAGCATTTAAATGGTCTTATTTGAGCAATTTTCTTATTTTACAAGTATTTTTATTTGGCAGCAGATTCCTGGTGCTATGAATTCCATACTAGCGGATTGGTTTAACACACATAATGTTTTTTATTCTTTTTCGGACGGTACGTTAAGTTGTCAGTCTTGGCTGTTCTTTTTGATTTTTGCTTCCATTCTGTCACTCAAACTCTCCTAGTTCTTTTCTTTTATCTTACCCTAATTTTATATCAAACTTTCATATATTTTATTTTAAATTTATTTTTCCTATATATCCGCGATTTCCCTCTTCCCTGTATTTTCCCGCCTTGCTGTTAGAAATTAATGTTTTTACTTTTCTTTATCTGTTCTCTTTTTTTCTGATTTTTTCTATCCCTACTCAATTTCTCCATCTCCTCTATTCTGTTTCTCTTTTTTAGCTATTTGTTTGCACCTTTTGTTGGAATTCTGTTTGCTACTTTAACCCACACATTTTATTTGTGAGAAAATAAGTAACAGGCCCAGGTACTTTGGTCTATTAATATACGTGGAAGACAATGACAGCAGTTTTAAAGTAAATTCAAACAGTTATATATTGATTCCCAATTTTTCCATATAAATTTTGCCTTCCCCTTTTGTACCTCAAGGAGAGAATTTTGAAAAATCCCTTTTAGGCGACGTCTACAATACAAAATCAACACATTCTTAAAATTTTAAAATTGAATCTTGAGCGACTTGGACTTAGCGTAGATGTGAAGGGATTTTTCATCTTCAAGTTATGATCCGAAAACGTAGGTTTTATTCCTTCTTCCATAATTTTTTCAACAATCTTCTTTCAGACTGCAAATTTTGACAAATGATAATATAAATATTTCATGCATTGTTTAGTTGGAAAGACGACATGTATTATGTCTCGAATTATTTAGTAATTTCGTATATTTTATAAAATATCACAACACGTTTTAATGTCTATTATTATTGAAATAGTTGATTTAGAAGGAATGAATATCGTAGAACATTATAAATATAAAAAAAATGGAAAAATCCCACCTAGGTAGGGGATGTGAATTTTTCCATTTTTAAAAACATTTATAACATATTACGTCTAATGGCAATTAAAAAAAAATATTTTGACTGTTGCACACCTGTTTACCATTTTGACGCCTAGACCAGGAAATCACATTTGATGACAAAACACATGATAATCTTCTTACATTTGTTTCACAATTTGTATTAGATAGGAGGCATCTTTACTTACAACAGCCTCGTCGCGACTGTCGCCAGGACCGTCGCCGGCGCCAGGTCGTTACTTTCCATGAATACATTAATCAATCAGTCTGCAAAGTCGCATTCATTATAACAAAAAAAAAACGCGTCTCGTTACAACTTGTCGATGGTTCTGGACACTACAAAATATATATGAAGAGGAAAGAAAATCCCGGGCGTTTGTACAGCTACGAGTATGTCTTAAAAACAACTGAGCCAATTTTTATCAAACAAAGCAAAGAACTATCCCGATACTATACTTTGTAATACCTTGTCTATCCTTTTTGATGCTACGATACTAGCAATTAAACATGTAAAGAGAGAATTTCAAACATTACGACGGGGTTTATTTTAACCCCGTCGTAATGTTAATATATATCGTGAAGATAAATTCACTCAAATCATTCTTCTTCTGAGTGATTTTTCTCACTACATTATTATGTATGCAGCACGGGACGGCTGTGTTCATAGACTTCCACAACAATTATATTTCTTCTGTGTGCATCCATTGTGTCTCTGCGATAGTTTTGGATATCAAATCAAAGAAGAATTTTCTATATTCGGCAATTGACATCTTTGCTGAGATCTTTCAATGTAATTTTGGATTATCTCCAATACCTGCCAAAAATGTGTCATTTGAATACGGACTCCTGATTGCAAAGTTTTATGTTTTTGCTAACACTTCTTCGCAGACATCACGCATAAATCTAATGGCATATCTGGGTTATCAATCTGAATGATAGATGAGCAGTTATGAGAAATTATCCAATGTTTCATAATAATAACGGCTTGTTGTGGAAACTTTATGGAATATATCATCTGTGTTATATTATTAGTACTTTCACATGATTTTTTCATTATGTTTTTGTGTTGTTGATGATAGTTTTGTAATAAAACTAAGACTTATCCAAATCTGACAACTTGAAAGTGATTCTTCCAAGTGATGACGCTGATTGAGTGCATTTTGGTAACAAAACTTTTTTTCAAAAAAAAAATGTATATTTATCCAAAATGTATACAAACAAACACACGTGGTTGGATCCTCCTTTTAGGCAAAAATGTGCCTGTGCGTCTCTCGGCGTTTAAATATACAAATTTTGAAAAATCGATAAAATATTAAAATACGGAACCCTAAAAATTACGAACGTAAAATTAAAATGGCACAATAAAGAATTTATTAAGTATTTCTTATGGCCATACAAGTTAAGCAAGTATTGGAGGAATGTAGTAGAGATAAGTGTGTATTTAGTAATAATAGTCATCGAGTGTAGAATTGATGGATGGATGGTAGATGGATGGAAAGATAGAATGACAGTACTTGTAACATAAACGATGTTAAGTGTCTGTCTGAGTGTCTATATAAAATTACTGGGAGATTAAATTAAAATATAAGGCTGAGAAGTCTGAAAATACATTCTGATGCAATATGTTAAGTACTTTTGTAAGAAAAAAAATGCGTACTTTTAAGATCACGTATAACTAAGAACACGGACACTATGCCTCAGTCACTCGCAGGAACAAAACGACCCTCAAGGGAATTGTTATTTGGCTGCGGTATTCTGTGAGGTGGAGGTACTTCTTCAGTCGGGTAGGTAGCTTACAAAATACCCCGAAGTGCAGTGCAGTATTCAAACTTCACACTTTGACCTCAGTATTATTGAACTGAATAGTGTTAAAATCGTACTGCAAGCATCGTGTATGACGTATGCTAGCTGTTCAAGGTACCTGGGGCCCTACCGCCAAAGCTGAAACCGATAACGATCGAATATTTTGAATCCAAAAATAGGTCTTATTCTAAGACTAATGACAAACTCCATCAGCTTAGTTGGCAGAGCTCTAGGGTCTCTACCAGCTAAACTTAACACAATTATATTATTTAACGAGCCCGGTAGTCGAATGGTTAACAATGGCCACTTTGACTCCGAGGTCGCGGGTTCGATCCCCGCACAAGACAAATATTTGTGTGCATGAACATGATCTTGATCTGGGTGATTTCTATGTATTATATGTATGTATAGTACAAGCTTTGCTTAGTTTGGGACTAGATGGCCGTGTGTAATTTGTCCTGGAATATTTATTTATTTATTTATTTTAATTACCACCAATCTAAGCTGAAGCTTTATTTTCGTAATCAAAAAATCCAATGGTAAAATCGGTTTCAGCTCCGGCGGTAGGGTCCTAGTATTCATTTCGTTAAATTTTTCCAATTTTTGGGACCTCCAACACAATTTCTATTATTTTGCACAAGGGATTGAATATAAGCTGTTTCGAAAGCTTAAATAAATCATACTACACAGTGTCTAGTACGTTAGCTGCAGCCACACCTCGGTCACTCGATACATTTGTATCGGTCGCGTCGTTTCCTACTACATAAACAATGACGTCTGTGCAGAGCATAAATGGGCGTGTGTGCGTGCGGCGCCATACAAACTGTTCCTGATTTTTTTCAGAGGGGAGGTGAGGTCGACACGAGAGAGCGGCAGGAAGTGGCCATACTGTACGTAGTACTATTACTTATACTGTGCTACAGCTTAGGTACGTATTACGTATGTTAGTACGTACAAGCTAATAAACGATTGACATAAAATATGGTATAATATCGACGATAAAGTGACAAAAATTTCATCTGCCCCAGCTAACTTAAATTTTTCATTCATTTTCTCATTCATTTTCGTTTCTTTTTCCCTGGCAAGTCTGAAAATACCGTATATTGTAAACATTCATTTGTAAAAAATATACATTACTGATTACCGGTCATGATGTCAGTTACCACTAGAGATGGGCATAATGCCAGGCATTTACGATAAATGCCCAAAAAGTACTTATTTTTTTTTTTATACTAGTAATCTAATCCTACCGATGAACTCAAACTTTACCCTGGCAATCACTCTCTTACTGAACCTCGAGGCAGCATTGAACTTCCGTTGCAAGTCGGAAACACCAGGATCTTCATTAATACGAGCCGTGGTCCAAGCATCATATGCAGCTTGCTTGCGAAGTTTAGCTTCTCTGCAAGACCGATTAAACCACGGCCGCTTCTTAGCACCTGAAGTAGCCACCTGCCGGTTTGGAATAAATAATTCCATCCCAGCCAAAATCGACTCATCTACAGCAGATGCACAGTTGTCTATATGTTTCGACGCGAAACAGAGCCGCCTCCACGGGTACGAGGCGTAAAATTCACGCAGTCCATCACAGTCTGCTGACTTATAGTGCCACATACGACGCCATCCGGTATACCGGGGTGCGTTAGGGCTAGCGCATGGTACTTGGGTCCGGATGTGGCAGTGGTCCGACGAGCCAAGAGGCGGATCCACCGAGACTGTATACCCATCCGGATGAGTCAGGAGAAGGTCCAAAATTCCCTATTTATGCCCAAAACTAGACAATTAATGGGCATTTACAGGTACTTACTGGGCACTAATTATTAATGCCTGGCATTTTGCCCATCTCTATTTACCACACAATGCAGGCGAAGTTTTTGAAATATCTAGCTTATTTCAATAAAGACTACGTGCTCATTTTCCTATTCCAACTTTATATTCTAACCAAGGTCCATACTTAAGCGATTTAAACAAACGACAATTTAAAAAAGGTTATTCGTGCAATAAAACAAACATTATATCGGCATTTCATAAATTTCATACGTGTATGTCCATCTGTGTGTTGCGACACTTCGCTAAGCATTCAATGGTAAGAACTAGTGGCGAAATAAAGTAATTGAAATGTTTGCAAATTACTTATTTTTGAGTTGTGAGATGTTTTTGACGTAAACTTTGTAGCAGTTCTAATAATATATATTAGCCAAAATTTCACAACTCATGTTTAAAAAACTGCACAAGTATGGCATACGTCGAAAGTTTTATTCAAATTTATTTAAGTTTAGCTTCCACGCGCAGCTTCGCTAGCGTTTACATTGAAAAAAAGTCCTATGTCCTTCCTAATACCTTTTAGAATATGTGTACAAAGCTTCATGATGATCGGTTGAGTAGTTTCGGCGTGAGAGCGTCACAAACAAACTCACGTTCACATTTATAAGATTAGGTAGGGATTTGTATTTTATTATTATGCGGCCGCGAAATCATGAGAATCATGCGTATCCCGGTATACCTTGAGAATTTTCAAAAATCCTGTATGTATGTGTAATGTGTACGTCATAATCATCATATGTGTATGAATGTCAAATGTCAATCCAATCCAACGGTTTTTTATACATACAGATAAATAAAATAAATAAAAAAATATTCCTGGAAAAATTACACACAGCCGTATATAGTCCAAAACTAAGCAAAAGCTGTTCTATGGGTACTAGATAATTGATACATTTTTTTTTAAATACATATAATACATAGAAAACACGCAGACCAAGACAAACAGACATGTACAAATATTTGTTTTGAGCGGTGCAAACTCGCGACCTCGGAATCAAAGTAGCTATTACTAGCCATTTAACCAACGGGCTCGTCAAATTTAATAGGATTTCTGTTAAATAAATATATAAATAATTAAATAAATATTCCTGGACAAATTACACACGGCCATCTATACCCAAACTAAGCAAAGCTTGTCCTATGGATACTGGATAACTGATACTATACTTAAATACATTTTTTTTTTGTAAATACATACATTTAATACATAGTAGACAACCAGACCAAGACAAACAGACATGTTCATGCACACAAATATTTGTCTTGTGTTGTCTTAAACAAGGCGCTTCTCTCGCAAAAGCATTTTGAAGACGAGCGGCACAGTCTTGCGGAGAGAGAAGTTTTAAAATCATAAAAAATCATCGCTCTAAAATCTTTTCGACTTAGTTCCATTTTCGTGGCGTACGTAGAACTACGTTAGTACTATTACTTATACTGTGGTAGAACTTTGATGTGTGATAAAAACAATTGAGAAATGATTTCCCGCCATTTTTTTTTTTATTACTAAGAAGGTCGCAAGACGTTTCAAAAATATAACATTCGAAATCAAAATAGTTCTGATATTTTACTAACATTCGAAATCAAAATAGTTCTGATATTTTACTAACATTCGAAATCAAAATAGTTCTGATATTTGCTAGAAATGCAAAACTTTTAGTATGCCCCGTGTATACAAAAATATTGTGTATTTATCTATGATAATCTCTTTGCATATTGTGTGTCCAACTTGAGACTCCAGGATTAGATTTTTTGACATCGCTTCTGAGTGCTACAGTCATAATGATATTTTTTATTCTTATATCTTTATTGATTTTTAAGTACATTTAATTTCGCTCCACATTATTATCACGACTTATGAAATATCATTAATATATTCAAATATTAATTAATTGTGTAATGACACAGTATAAGTAATAGTACTATGTACAGTACGGCCACTCCAGCCTACCTCTCATGTCGACCTCACCTCCCCTCTGAGACAAACCTGGAACAAACTTGTTTGGCGCCCGCATGCTCATTTACTTATACATATGAAGTGGCCGGAGTGTGGTAATGTTTGAAAAGACAACAATTAGTACACATAAAGCAGAACCATTAATAATATCTGATAATATTAACTATTTGTAAAGTTTACTGCACTAAATATCTTACACGATGCCTATAATATTATTCAAATAATATAATATAATAAGTGGTGTAAGTGGTTCATCACCATCTATGAACCAAAGCCAACCTCACCTACACGTGGTGCAACCTGCTAACTGACAAAAAAGGCTCTGACGAAAAGATAGGTAGGACATAGCGTATTTTTTAAGCTGCCCGGGGCTGTACCTCAACCTCATAGAACACCGCAGTCAAATAACAATTTCCTTTAGGGTTGTTGTGTTCCTGTAAGTGAGTGAGGTCACCATAAAGAAAGGAAGGTGTATAGGCTGGCAGCGGATCGGCGACCCCTTGGTGTTGCTGATCTCTATGGGCGGTGGTGATTGTTTTCAATCAGGTGACCCTGCTCGTTTGCCCCCCTCTCATATATAAAAAAATACGCCTCGTTTAAAATGTTTCATCATTTGTAGGCGATTGACAAATGATTTCATGCCATTATTGGCATTAGCTGTTGCTTTATAGGGGCATACGTAGTAGTTATTGCATTCTTAACAAATAGAGGAGCTCGATGGCATCTTTGCGCGTGTCAGTCTAATCGATCACGCATGTTAAACCACATTCACCATACCCTGTTTAGGATGTGTTTATTTATCTTGAACTCCGTGCTTCGGAGGGCACGTTAGGTCATCGATGCTGGCTTATTTATAGTTATTAGATGACAGTCGTTAATCCAAGTCTTTGGGTTGCTTGAAAACAATGGCCTTCTCCAACTCGTAGTTGAGCAGCATGGTGGAGTACACTCTGAATTATGCACACACATTTTCTCTCCCCTATTTCTACACACCCATTTCTCTCCCCTATTTCTACTCACTCATTTCTCTCTTTTATTTATACTCGCCCATTTCTCTCCTCGTTCTCAATTCGCCGATGACCTTAGCCATTGTTAGATGTTGTCTAATGTTTCCAAGAACCGCTTACTGTTGCTTTATATTTCACGAACGGAAATACCAATGATTATGTACAATTGGTATTTGAGTGCGCTTGAACCACATTGTACTCGCATTCATTTGTTAAAAATCTGCATCAAACAATATTCATTTGTATTTGTTTGCCCTCGATCGAAAGAGGGTTTAAAGTGTACATGGTTTACGCTGTTAACGCCCTTTCGATCCAGAGCACGTTGTGTGTTATGTATCCTCTCAAAGGCCACTGACTAGGTTTATCGACTGTCATATAATGAGAACAATCAGAACCGTGGCCTTAACGTGCACTTTGAAAAACGAAGAAATTCGAGACAACAAAACCCATCCATAGATAGGCTACATTAGACGTTGCTTAACTGGCATATTCGATTAAACTGGCGCTCACAACGATGCCATCGAGATTCACGTCTTCGAGCTACTCCTTTTTCGATTTTCTGTTACGTACGTAATAAATATATTTGATAAATGCAACATTCGAAGGTCTAAATACTAGGACACAGTCGTCTGTAATCTAAGACAATCTGAATAAAGTTCGTTAACCTCAATCAAATAGAGATCGAAAATAATCACAGAATGCAGCCTCGCCAAATATGTACAGATTACAAACGCGGATATCGACTGTTATAATTTAGCATAATATAGACAAAATAGATATAGAAAACATACATTGCTGGTTTAGAAACAGTTTCAAGTTCGCATATCGGTAGTTTGGCAGCATTGGTTGGTGTGGCATTGGTGAATATACGGTCTTATGAATGAGTGGCACGATGTGGGTGGCGCTTGCATAACCATATCTTCACACGTCTCGATTTGGGGGTCTGAGTTATTTGCAGTACAATGAACGCGTCATTTCTTTTACAGCATAGCAATTAATTTTGAGTCTTTGTTCCTTCATTTATTCTATTTTTTAGCGTAGGCCAGATTAAAAAAATATGTATCAAATAATTTGTAGTTTATAAACTCACTCAAGGTATCAACTTAATTTCTGGATATTATGATATCAATTTGAGATTTCTGGTGCTCTGTTTTCATATCCAACTTTTCATGGTCCTGGGATACAATTCCTATAATACTCGATCGTTACGATATCGTATCGACTTAGTCATTGAAGTTGTTTAGCTCTACGTTTACACGACGATTATTAGATTTTTTTTTACACGTATTTACAAGCTTTTTTTAGTTTCACCGCGTTTTCCGTAATCAAATCTTGCAAGTTGGATTTGGCTCACTTGCCAGTGTCCGATTGAACTGAAATTTGGTACATTCGTTGGATTCGCGTCACAACGCATTTCCACCTAAATGCCGCCAATTTTACAGATTAAAACCTATGATATGGGTAAATGAAAGGGCTTTTTGAGCGAAATACAGTAATTTTTAGTTGTTTGTTTTATTAATAACTAATAAAAGCTGGTTGCCGTGTGTCTGGTCGTGTGGTTTCCGGAAGACTAGAATAGAATCACTCCAACTCTTTCCGTGGATGTCGTACAAGGCGACTAAGGGAAATATATTATAAAATATCGATCAGGCCTCCCCAACCCGTCTGGCCAGCGTGAGGAGTGTAGGGCAAATCCTCCTTCTGTCTGGGACGAGAGGGTCGTGCTCCTGTAGTGGAGACAAAAATGACCTGATGATGAAAAGCTTGTTAATTTTTTTTTTTTCTTTATATTCTTATTTCTCGCATAGTAACCCTCATTTATATGCGGACCTTTCCGTACGTCATAATTGTACATTATGATTGAATGGAATGATCATCGTGTAAATGGTTGCTCAGTATACGGAAAAATAGGAAACGTGAAAAATTACAATCGATTAGTCGCCGTGTGTTTAATATTACATACAAATGGCTTTAACGACTAAGTCGCTGCAATATCGTGTCAGTTGTAAATTTACGGGAATAGAAATACTGGTTTTATATCCAATTTTGCCTTTGCCTTCGGTTTTCTTTCAAGCACCTAGTTGTTTGGAAGTCCTCAACCCTTTCTCCCCTATGACCAAAGTGGCTATGACAAAATGTGTGGGTTCACTCGCGCATTTTGTGATGTAATTCTACGACTTTGAATATAGTCCTAGAATTAAACTCAAATCGTTTTATTATTTGTTTTTCTTTTTTCAAATAATGTATTTCATTTTAGTTTAATCCACCAGTCCATCGTAACATCATCATAATATTTTTATTGAAGTGAGGCGTTTTTTTTTTATTACTTTTAATTATTTTTTAACTCATTGTTATAATTACTTTATGGGTGAGATACGCTATACGATACGATACGTTTTACCAGCCGGCGGTCTTTGTCTTCCAAATGTTAAAGAACAACACCACAGTCCTCGTCCGATCACACTTTCCGCAACGCTCTCGTCGCGTATTCACCAGCTTACTCCCCAAGTCAAGCATGCGTAAAGAAGATTTACTTAAAAAAACATTATTCACACATCACATCACATCATCAGGTCATTTTAGTCTCCACTACAGGAGCACGACCCTCTCTCGTCCGTCCCAGACAGAAGGAGGATTAGGCCTACACTCCCCACGCTGGCCAGACGGGTTGGGGATGTCTGATCGATGTTTTATAATGTATTTCCCTTAGTCGCTTTGTACGACATCCACGAGAAGAGACGGAGTGATTCTATTCTAGTCTGCCGGAAACCATACGGCCAGTAAAAAATACATCCAAGCATTAAAGTCACTAATAAATACTCCTCCGTCTGAAATTGAAAATTACTCGTTACTAGATGGCACTACACCGACCTCTGGTTTTGCACGTTACTTATGTGTCAATAGGTGACACTCTGGTGTCAAGTGCGCGCATGTTATGTGACGCAACATACCATGCAACGGTGTAGTAGTAAGTGCTTAGTGACATGACAGTGTGATTCATGGCATGTTTTTTTATGTTATAACTAAATAATTTTAACAAAAAGAAAACCGACTCCAAACTTTACTCTACATTTATGTATGTAGATACAGGCTGATGATGATGATGAAAAAAATATGGGACCAATCTGGAAGTATACTCTTTCAAATAAAAAAAGTGTTTTTACGGAGTAATGAAATAACAAACATAACAATGGGTAGATACAGGCTGCTGGTGATGATGAAAAAAATATGATACCAATCTGGGAGTATACTCTTTCAAATAAAAAAAAAGATTTTTTCAAATCGGTTTATAAATCACGGAGTAATTAAGTAACAAACATTAAAAACAGCATGGGGTTCTTCAAAAAGGGCGTGAAGTGGTTTTTACAGGATCGGCAACGCACGTGCGATGCCCCTGGTGTTACAGGCTTTCATAGGCTACGGTAACTGCTTACCATCAGACGGGCCTTGCTATTTATGTATATAGGCCTATGCTTGTTTACTACTTTAGTGGTATAAAAAAAATACAGCCGAATTGAGAACTTTCTCCTTTTTTGGAGTAGGTTAAAAAGATATCTGTTTTAATTACTTATATTTTTCAGTTACACAATATCTTTCAGTTATAGAAAGAGGCTCTGTCAAAAGAAAGGTAGGGTACAGAGTATTTGTAAGCACCCGACTGGGGATCTCCACTTCACAGAGCACCGCAGCCAAATAACAATTCCCTTTAGGGTTGTTATATTCTGCGAGTGTGTAAGGGGACCAGAACGGAAGGAGTTGCTGTGTAGCAGCGGGGGTGGCGCCGCGCGAGCTATATTTAATTATAAACATCCTTTCATTTATTAAGCTCGGTGGTCGAATGGTTAGCAATGACCACTTTGATTCCGAGTTGCGGGTTTAAACCCCGAACAAGACAAATATTTGTGTCCATGAACATATCTATTTGTCTTGGTTTGGGTGTTTTCTATGTATTATAAGTATGATATACTGATATTATATTTGTCCCAAACTAAGCAAAGCTGATACTATGGGTACTAGATAGTACCCATAGTACAAGCTTTGCTTAGTTTGGGACTAGATGACCTTGTGTAATTTTGTCCAGGAATATTTATTTATTTATTTGAGGTTTTTATGGTCTGGACCGAAAGAAATAACTAATAGAAAAGGTACGCTTATTTGTACAATAAAGTTTTTACAATACAATATAATAAGGTTTTAATAACAAAATAGTTATAGAACCTATCCTAAAAGAATTGTCAAAAATTCCAACAAGGTATTTCCAAGTGTGAATCACTAATAATCTATGTATACCGAATGAAAGTGCCACACTGCTGTAACCTTCGACTGTGACTCGACAAGCATGGTCAAACTATAAATTTTACGGCCGATTTCATAAGTCATCACAGACACTGTTGTTTATACCATTTGTGACAAAACGATGATTATGCACTTTGGTCATAATCGAATTCATCTTCAATAGAGGCTAAAATCTTGAGCAATATGTCATTTTCACTAAACACACGTAATATATTTTAAGTTACATTTCGCAATAAGTGTATTATAATAATATAATATTTAGGAGCCGCAGCTGTATGAGCGACATATAAATCATTGCAATACTCATCGCTCACTTCTCTCAGTGTAACTTTGACTTATTATCCTTTATTATCTGTAACTTTATTGTACTTATGTAGGTACTAGCTTTCGCCCGCGGCTTCGCTCGCGTGAAATTCGTGGCAAACACGTGTTTACTACTACGAATACCTATGACGGTACATATGGTACCCGATAAACCATTTGTGGTTTATCGGGTACCATATGTCGCTGATTACGACCCGATAAACCATTTATGGTTTATCGCGTGTTTAAAAACAATACCTATGACGATTTTCAGACTTTTTAAGCCCATTTTACCCTTTTAGGGGTTGGATTTTGAAAAATCCTGAAATACGTGTTTACTCATTTATTTACAGAAGTACTCGTGTAACGTTTAGCATAAAATAGTCTAATTAATTTTATTTCCACATACAAATTTTGGACCTCCGTTTTACCCTCTTCGGGGTAAAAACTGAAAAATCTATTTAAGTATTAAGTTGGCTTTGCTTCAAAGGTGTTGATGAACCACTTACACCCCAATTTTTTTATATATACCTTTGCCTCCTAACACAAACACGCAGGAGGCGCTTACTCAGAGGATATAAAATATTCGTGCAATGCTTTTTTGAATGGCCCAGGAGTACCTTTCTCCATTCAGAGGGACTGCGTTTCTAAGTCATACCGCTTGCACACTAAATGAATTAAATTGCATTTGTTTGGAAAATAGGGCGTTTCAAAATTGGGTCATCACTGCGACGCAGACGTTTCACTATCAAGATGTCGATCGTATCTCGATAGTTAAAATGATCCTTCAGCCCCCTTACCACCATCTCTTATTGCGATTCAATAACTAAATAGAATGCTTATTGATACCAATGAATAAGCGACTCTTTTCAAATGGAATAGAGTCGCTTATTCATTGGTATGAACAAGCATTTTATTCAGTTATTGAATCGCAATAAGAGATGGTGGTAAGGGGGCTGATATTTAGGAATTTGAGGGATTAAAAAGCACATTGAATAGCAGGATATGGACTTTGACGTAACCTTATGGGAAGCCAGTTAAATTACTATTTGAATTGAGAAACGTGGTCATACTGAGTGTAAGAGTTATTGAAGTTTCTCTAGGGGATTAAATCAGGAATGAAGAAATTCGATGGAGAAGCAAATTTGTGGGCAAATCTCAGAGTGAGCAAGCTGAAGTGGCAGTGGGCCGGCCAACTATTTAATCCTTACTAATGTGGAGCTCGACGGCGTTATTGCGCGTGCCAGTCTAATCAAACATGCAAGTTAAGCAATATCAACCGTAGTCTGCCTATGGATACATTTATATCAAACTTTTCCGAACTTCGGAGGGCATGTTAAGCTGTTGGTCTAGGCTGCTGTCATTTGATGACAGTCGTTAAGCCAGGCCAGTGGCCTATAGGCGGCTTGAAAATATTGGCCTTCCCCAAATTTTAATTTTATTGGGAATTAAGCGTGGCGGAATAAAATCAAATGAGTTTATTCCACTTTCCACCACGCTTAATTCCCGCAATTAAGCGTGGTGGAATAAACTAATTTGATTTAGGATCAGACCAGAGTAGGACAAATAACGGTTGACAACAACACTAATTGCATATTTTTTTAGCATTAATTAAAATATTAAGAAAATATCGTCAACGAGTAATTCTCAGTTAGCAAACAAGTTACACTGAAATGTTAATGTCTAAGGCTTAATAAATATTCGTGTTCGTACAACATTTGTACTGATTTGTTATAGATCATTTGTTTACGATTTGTCATGCACCCCTGCGGTGCTCTACATAATGTTGTGGGTTTCTTTAAATACTAAAGTGCATATTGACGATTAATATTGTCGATGAATACCTATTTATTAGATTTACTTAGTATTAATAAATAATAATAATAAATATTTATAGACAATTTACACAGCGCCATCTAGTCCCAAATTAAGCGCAATGCTTGTGTTATGGGTACTAGACAACTGATATATGTACTTAAATACATTTTATTTTTTAAATACATACGTATATTACATATAAAACACCCAAACCAAGACTAACAGACATGTTCATGCACACAAATGTTTGTCTTGTGCGGGAATCGAACCCGCGACCTCGGAGTCAAAGTGGCCATTGCTAACCACCAATTCGACCACCGAGGTCGTCGATAAATTTTTCTAGATAAAGAACAGAGCGCCATCTAGTCCCAAACTAAGCTAAGATTGTACTATGGGTACTAGATGACTGATATATATTCTTAAATATCTTTTTTATAAATACATACACATATTATATAGAAAACGCCAAGTCTAACAATGGACCAAATAGTGCACTGTATCATGAAATGGAGGGTATACATACATTATTACAACTCATAATAAAATCATTTAAAAATTATAATAGTCATTCTTGAAGTAAACCTTGTGTAGTATTTCCCGTCAGTCATCATCATCATATCATGCTTTTCACTATATGATCCTACGCTTTCGCATCTAACCGCTACCAGCCACTTTTTTGAGATCGTCGGTCTATATAGAGAGGGGGCGTCCTGCGCTTTATCGCCCCATACGTGTCCTCTACTCTAGGATTGTCCTACCCCATCTGCCATCGCTGACTTGGCAAATGTGGCCAGCGCAGTGCCACTTCAGCTTGCTGACTGTGAAAGCTATGTCGACCACTTTGGCTCTCCGTGAAATATATTAGTTTTTGAATTCGATCTCTTAGAAAAACGCCAAGCATTGCTCTCCTCGCTCGCTGTGCTTAGTTTGTCCAAGTGTCTGCATCGTAGGTCATAGCGGTATAGTATTTCCCACTTACAACAAATTAAGTAACAATTCGTATTAGCGCCATGTACTACTCACCAACAAAAATGTCCTTAGATGTAAGCTAAGTCGTTCCATTTTAGTTGCCATTGCACCACTCCGTCACGCAATACGTCTGAAACAACAGTAATGAGTAACATTAGCTACATATGGACATCAGGGGCAAAATACACGAAATAACTCAGTTTTGCAACTTCTTCAAAAGTTCTGAATACCTGGTAGCTGAGACCAAAACGTAGTAATAAATACAAATTTCTTTATTGTGTGTCTTACAGTGTATCCTAGGATAAAGTGAAACCCTGAAAGTGGTGAAAATAGATAAACAAATATCGACAAAAAATATTTAAAAAAGTAAAAATATATGTTTTCTGTTTATTTTTTTCATGAATTAAGATTTTTATTTTTCATTAAGGATTATATGTAGGTATGTATGTTGAAAAATTCAGTAAAAAAAAAAAAACAATCTTATGACTAAAACCACAGCTATGATAGGTAATGACAGTCACTTTTTTGCTGGCTATTTGGTATCGTATTCTCACTGCTTACTGTTTGACACATTTTTTTTTATTTCAATGAATTCGACCAATTACTTTGAAAGAATTCGATATTTCACATAGAGTCCTTAGTGAAAAATAAAAATCTTAGGTCATGAAAAATAAAAAATAGAAAACATATATTGTTATTTTTAAGGATCTTGATATATTATTTTTTTTTATCGATAATTTTTGATCTATCTTCATCCCCTTTCAGGGTTACACTTTATTCGGGGACACCCTGTATACCATTATTTGTAAATTGCTACTTCGCCCAGTGTGAATACAGTACTGTGGTCTGGGTGTTTTCTATGTATTATAAGTATGTATTTACAAAAAAAATGTATTTAAGTACATTTATCAGTTGTCTAGTACCTATAACACAAGCTTTGCGCTTAATTTGGGACTAGATGGCGCTGTGTAAATTGTCCAGAAATATTATTTATTTAATTTTTAAAGATATGCCATACCCGATTCCTGCTGAGTTTTATATCGCCATCCTTATCATATCAGCGATTTAACATATTTGCTATCTCTTTTCCTCATCGAGCGCAAAATGGCGCCGATTATTCTTACAAAAAAATGAAATCAAACAGAGTATGTCGATGCCTTAGTTCACAATTGCACTAACTACAAAATTTTCAATTTTTACTTTTTTAATGCCAAATACACTAAATTTCATGCTCTTTCGTTTCCGCGCATCGAAATACCGTTATTCCGTCTCTTTCTACCAAATACGTGGGTCACAGTTGTATTAAATGAGTTCGTTTAATGTTCCATGAATGTGGTATTATACTAATGATCTTTATTTTTGTAAAACCAATCAAGATATACTTTAACTGATTTTAAGTTTCTCAACTGCAGGAAATTTCAAAACACAAACGTATTATATACATTTGCAATATCTGCTCATACTTTTTAGCAGTGCTAGAAGAGTGTATTATGTGTTGGTAGTACAAAAGGACCAAGAAAGTTTGATGGACAAGTGTGCTAAGTACTTTTAAAAACTTTGAATTCCAATACAACAAAAAACACAAAAAATGAGCCAGTACAGTGGCTGATAATTAAGTGGCTGCGGCTGCAGAAAGAATCCCCCACTTCAATTTTTTACAAATACGATTTGACCGATCCAAATTTCAAAGAAATAGACATTTGTAAGACAAAAACAATGAAAAAAAACAAAGACATATGTATAAGCAAACTGAAGAAACCTCTGAAAGGAGCATATAAATCACTGATTGCAGTGTCGCAAACTAAAAAGAAAGATCTGATAACACTTTTAAATGATGGGGTTATATCACCAGAATATGAGCACTATTACAAAGATATTCCATCCACTTCTGCGGCAATTGTTAACAATAATTGTGATGAATCTGAATCGTCTGATGATGATCCAGATGAAGAGTCCATTGTTGAAGAAATTTAAGTTTTGATTCAATTTTTAATTAGCAATTAGTAAAAATGAATAATTGTTACCTGAAACTGAAGACCGACTTTATTAATTTTCTTATAAAAAATCTTATTTTAATGATTCAGAAACGAATTGTTTTGTGAAATAGCTAAAGATTGGCCTATAATTGGGCTACAGTCCTTTTAATTTTTTTGTTGTGATTTTGAAATTTATTTTATTTGATTGTGGATAAAAACTGTTTGTGTTTTGTAATAAAAATAAACATTATGAATATGGATCACTGGTTTATTATTTTGTCTATTTAATGCAATATCCATAACTACTGTTATCCTTCTTCTTGGACCTTGAACCAGCCTGGTAAAGCTGTTAAATATTTTTGAGTTTTTCACTTAATGCCGGTCAGCATAATCAATCTTAGTGCACAAATGTATTAAATGGGGGGTTTTATGTTTATTTGGCCATTTTGAAAAGGTTACGTTTAAACTAATATTACAATATTGAGATATGATGGAGTAAAAGGACTAGTCTTATGAATAGATGCATATTTTTTTGTTATTTTACTTGGATTTTCTACTGTTCTCGTCTAAACTTTAAAAAACTTTAAAGCTCTCTCCTCAAAAATGTAAATTTCGTAGTTAGTGCAATTGTGAACTAAGGCATCGATGTGTTAAAACCAATTATTATTCTGTACTTTCGTGTGCTATGTGATCCTTTGGGCTTTCATTACTTTATTAACATAAATTATGCATTTTCGAAACAGAAGACGGTATTTTTACCTATTTCAATCAATGGCTTGAACACTGTTTTAGTCTTTAGTTAATTGCCGCTATAATTTGGCGTTCTATTTTCGCTAATCTTCCGGCAAAGCAGAGACACTATGCTGAGCTAATATAAAAAAAATGTGCATGTAGAGATACATCTTTTTATGTTCAAATAGTGAACCTATTACTTAATCTAATTCTAAGATTTGATGAAAGATTTTTTGTCACAAGGTCTAGTTACAAAACCTGTGGCCTATAAAGGGCACAGAAATAATCCTCCGTACTGTATGTAGTACACGTAACGCTGCGTAATAGAGTTTTTATAACGCTTGCAAGCGGCCCTTCGCTGCATGCGTTTCAAATCTAAATAACATTAAAATCGATGTACATATTTCGTGTTAGTTTAAATTCGTCAACGTTCAGTGTTGTCACATGATTATATAGCTTATATGTAGCCCTTTGCCTAAATTTGACTAAGATATACATCTGTGTCAAATTTGTTATCATCTGTTGTCAAAATGTACGTCACTTTTGCGTTCACGTCTTTATAGCATCCGACGCGATGCGAGAAGCGGACATAGGTAGTAGTACCGTAAATATGTATCAAATACAAAAAAAATATACCTTAGGGGCGCTGGTATCTATTACTGGTATGACATCCAATACATTATTACTTTTGCTAGTATTTTTTTAATCTAAAAGTCGTTACACTTCTGTTTGGCCAAGCTACTCACACAACGCATCATTCACTGTAGCCTATCTATAGGTGTGTGAGTTGTGATGTGAGAGAAAAATAACATAACCAACTCATTCGTAGATGAAACACTTTTTTATCTAGTGCTTATCCAAAGGGCTCGTTCAAGCATCTGTCCAGGTTTTCATTGATAAAAATTACCGCCGTATAGCCCACTCAGTGGCCTCTGCAAGTCGCCCGGAGCTATAGGCGACTTGGAAACGACAGTTGCTGCTACATAGTGCGTTAGGATTTCAGGAAATAACTCCCTTCGAATGGATTCCGGTGTCCGAGTTGGCTATGATAATAACAAAGTACTCATAAATAAAAACTTATACAAAAAAAAAATACATTTTTGAGAGGCAGGTACGCTAAGTATTTAAAATGAAATATGTGATTATGCTCTAAATCCTGTATCTATGATCTGTAAAATCGTGTAATCTGTAAAAAATGTACAAATGTATTTCTTTTTTCATTTCAACACCGGGCCCGAAATCTCCTTGCAAGTGAATGCTAATTGGGCCAACTTCGCTCCAGTCATATTTAACGCTATAATATATTCAACCAGTGTAATTTACATCAAACGTATTAATGTTTGTTGTTTATCATATTTTATAGAACCATCAAAGATAAAGAATATTCGCGATCGAGCTACGGAAATCCCGAGATAGCGCAAAAATTGTTATTTTTTCCTCCGTTTGGGCATTGTGTGCAGCGAAGTTTATCTATGTATCGGGCGAGGAAAATACTGTGGGAATGTTTCGTAAGCTGACGCCAATATGTATCAAAGAGTATATTATTCAAAATCTGTACAAGTTCGGAACAGCTTTGAAAGGTTTAAGTTATGAAATAAACTCGAGGTTTTCCCGGGAGACATTAGCATAGGGTTCTTCCAAAAGAGTACGAAAAGGCTTTTACAGGGCCGGCAAAGCGCGAATATTTATTATTAGGCGGGCCGTATGGTTGTTAACCACCTTGGTGGATTAAAAAAAGATCTATCTAGAATCTGCAGTTTATAATTTGATGTTAGTCACGAATAATGAAAATTCAAATTTAGCAAAATAAGTAGCCTGGTAGACACAGAAAGATCATAATGGTGCGACCAAGACGTATCGTGAAAATGAAGAAACCACAACGCCTTATTCATTTTTTTATCGCTTAATACATGTTTTTTACTCTGAGCCTAATGTTAAGTTAAGCCTCGTTTGCTTAACTGCCTGTTAACTGCTGATAAGCAAACGAGGCTCTCGAGGAAGAGGTCGAGCATGTCGATCTTGTCTGTGGAAATATCTCACATTACATCGCAATTTTGCAATTTTGAAGGTCGTTGGTACCGATTTGCCTTTAAATTAATATCACTGTTTACCTCATTTATAAACCATTTAAACCTCAAAAAAAGAAATTATGAGCACACCTCTCCAATCATATTAATACCCGAATAATTACCGGAGCTCCTTCTCAATTACAGACAATACTTTCGTTGAAGGGCATCCATACAATTGTTTTCGGAAGTTAAACTGCAGATTTAAAGGTCGATAAGTTGTATTTCCATATTTTTTTAAGGGAAAATAATTTAATTTACTCGTATTTGGTATTGACATTGGGTGAAAATATTTCCTTCTACTTCTTCGTCAACGTCGTCGTCGTGAAAATTTCATATGTCAGACAGAGACAGACAGCGGAGTCTCAGTAATAAATTCCCGTTGGTACCCTTTGGAACAGTACTTTTAAAAAAAACATAGCTCGTATAATCTTATATATATATATATAAAGATTATATTATTATAGTTACTCCATCTATAACTCAAGAATAAGTGAACCAATTTTTATGACTTATTATTTGTTGAATTTGTATATAATTAAAATAAAAAAAAAACTATAAAGAACATTATTTTTCTCATAGATTTTGTATGGGACGGCTTTCTGATATCACGAGAACAGATTCTGATTCTGATGCAATACTGGGCCAGCTAGTAGTCGAATAAATGAAGAAGCAATTCGAGCGTTTATGTACTAAGACTTTTAAGAAAAAAAACAACGGCCCTGACCTTCCAAAAATTCATCAACGAATCTCAATTCAACCAATTCAATACAAACGGTTATTTGGCCCGTAAACTAAAGACAATAGTTCAATTCTCCAGGTTTCCACAAGACGCTAACAGTTAGCACAATGGTTAAAATTCTCACACTCATCGTGTTATATTGAAGTTATGTATCAGGCTATTATGTAATTTACAAAAGATACATAATGAGGACGGATAGAAATGTTAAAGCTATATTAGTGATTTATTGTAATATGTAATACCAAAAGCGGCAGTTTATTTCTTTTATGTCAAAACTTGATCATGAATGTGCCTCCAAGTTTGTCCATAACTGAGATTTTAGGCACATTAGTAAAGTAAATATGGAGAGTCAACGTTTGTTTGTTTGTAATTTCTTTAACGTACTTAACAACAATAATACAATTTTTAAAAATACAGAGCAATACCATAGTATAAATAATAGTACTACGTACAGTATGGCCTCCCTGCCGCTCTCGCGTGTCGACCTCACCTCCCCTCTGAGACAAATCTGGAACAGTTTGTATGGCGCCGCACGTACACACGCTTATTCGCGCTCTGCACAGACGTCATTGTTTATGTAGTAGTAAACGACGCGACATTTGTATGGAGTGGTCAAGGTGTGGTAATACATAGTGATAAAGTTTATTTCACGGGATAACGTGTACCAGGAGAACCCTTTTTCTTATTGTACACTAGCTGATGCCTGCGACTTCGTTCACATTAATGATTCCGGCGTATTATTAAAAATACGAACAAATGTAGATACATAAGAAAATACTTGTTATACTTTAAAAGTCATTTTTTTTTATTTAACATTGTAACCATAGTTTAAAAAAATATTATAAAATAAATTAAGGGAGTCTTTCCTTCGGGAGCTAATATAAAAAGACCTGAAGCGTTACAACTCTCGAGAAAGCCACGTAAAGTTGGCCATGCGAAAAACAACCAGTCCTAAGCTTGACCAGCGAATTTTAGTGATTTCTTTATTGTCATAAGCAAAGCAAGTGGTCACAGCGAACTGTGTAGGTACGTTTAAAATTAAAATGGATTTTTTTTTAGAAGAGTGGTATACGCGGCATTAATATACAGTTTCACCGGCACCACTCCCAGTGAGAATCTCAGCTTCAATTATATTTCGCTGCCAAGCATTGACTTTACTTCAGGAAGGAGATCTTCCCCAAATTTATTAATATTCTTGAAAACTCTTAGACAGCAATTAAAACGATTAGACAGCAATCCTGAAACACCTTCGCTTTGTCACAGTTTCGTGTCACAGAGCATGTCGGTGTTTCAATTCTGTTTAAATCGAGTAGGATATTGAACATTGTATTTGCGTCCTTCCGCCTAGTAGTAATGTGGCTGCAATACCTGGCGATGCTGCTGCGAGATCCTATTTTGGCGCCTGATTTCAGCGTGGATTGCTCTCGTCAGGTATGTTTTCCAGTCCCTCCTGGAGCATCTAAGAAAAACAGTTTCCCCTCGTTGCTTAAAACACTTTCCACTACCAAATCAAATAAACTCTGATCTTGCTACATAGCGTCCCGCAAATGCTAATCGTTCCATTTCAATTTTAGCGTACACGTCTATAATAAGCTGACTAAATAGACCACGTTATTTTTGTAAATAAAATAAAACTATTGCGTCTAACTTGTAGCAGGTAAGAATAAAAGTAGCACCCCGCGGTTTTTTTTACAATACATTCAATATTTTGTTAATCTATTTATTGTTATTTTGAGTGACTATTTTAGTTCTATTTGCTATTATAGCGTGTTTTTTTTCCTTTTTTTTAAAACTATAATTTATTGTAATCACGTGTTGTATATATCGTTGTTGTATTATTTGTATAACAAATAAATTTAACTTTGTTCTGCATCAGGTGTTCCAAGTCTTGGATTTTTATACCTCAACAAAAATGCTCATCAGGCTGAACAACTTTTGCTAAGGAGTCATTTTTAAATTTCTTATAGTTTACCTGAACCATTATGGTTCTGCATCAGGTGTTCCAAATCTTGGATTTTTATACCTCAACAAAAAATGTTCATCAGGTTGAACAACTTTTGCTAAGGCGTCATTTTTATATTTCTTATAGTTTACCTGAACCATTATGGTGCTGCATCAGGTGTTCCACTTTCCAAAATCAATTATACCCTATATGTTGCCCAGGCTTAACAGCTATATAACAAAAAAAGTTTCATTCGAATCCGTCCAGTACTTCCAGAGATTAGCGTGTACAAACAGACAGACATTTTTTTATAAATTCTTACTCTATTACTATATCTCCATCGCCTCCAATTGTTTTTTTATAAATATATATTCAATGTACATACACATTATTTTTACTGTTTTATTATATGTATAGATAACTAAAGGGAGATCAATGGCGTCGCTGCACGTGCCAGTCTAATTGTGTACATATCAGGGGAGACCCGTATCCCAGCAATGGATGAATAAGGGATGTGAGTACCTGTACCGGACTCTGTATGGTATTTTGACCAGAGGGGCAATTCTCGTAATTAAAATATAGTCAAAATTCAGTTTCGATCTAGTCTCGATCTCACAAATGTCACATTTGATATTCTCGTAACACAATATGTAACTTCAAAATTAAATTTAAGCGGAATTATATCGAAATATGAGTGAAAATTAATCAACCTAAGAATGTTACTTTGCCAACAACAAGAATTGATAATAATTAATTAATGAAATCAAGTATATAACTTTAGTCAATTCACAATTCAATTCACGATTCGGTCAACTTTCAATCTGCGTTCGTAGAAAAATTACGAGAATTGGCCTTCAGTTTGTTACACGAAAGTAACTACGAGTATTTTACTCTATTCGGTCACACTTGTCACACGAGTCACACTGTGTGGAGTGGTCAATAGTATCTATTCTATTCTATTCTATAATATAAGACACGTGATCAAACTATATAAGTACCTTTAACTGTAACTATTACTGTTGTATAAATTTCTTTCGTGACTCTTTATCTCTTTAAATGTCCAAACTTTGGGGTGTAAGTGATTTACCGACATCTATAAACTAAAGCCAACCTCATCTATTAGTGGTGTACCCTGCTGACTAACAAACGAGCGAAAGTCTAGGTAAGGCATAGAGTATTTTATAAGCTGCCCTTGTAGGGAAGTATTTTCACCTGTGGGTGGTTGTGTTCCTGCGAATGAGTGAGGTCACCAGGAAAGAGTTGCTGCGTTGGCAGCGGAGGTGGCAGGGCGTGAGCCGATTTTCATGTCATCAGACGAGCCGAATGCTTGTTTGCCACACGACGAAAAAAAAAGCACCTTAAGGTTGAATCATCATCAGGTCCATTTTAGTCTCCACTACAGGAGCACGACCCTCTCTCCGTCCTCGTCCGTCCTATACGGATGGAGGATTTGGCCTACACCACCGGGTTGGGGAGGCCTGATCGATATTTGACAATGTATTTCCCTTAGTCGCCTTATACGACATCCACGGGAAGAAATGGAGTGATTCTATTCTAGTCTGCCGGAAACCACACGGCAATTTAAGGTTGAATAAGAAACTTTAATTTTGACAGCAATAGTCATCGTGTGTATACACTTCACGTTTGTAACCTATTTTGCTGAATTTCAAGTACTTAACCTTTCAACTATAGAGCGATTGTTCATTCCAATGGGCATGTTGTCACCGACCCACTATTTAGCTCCGTTTAGCACCGCTATGAATCATGTTACGGTCCAATATTGCAGCAGTTTAAACGATTTCACATAACTGCCAAATATTTCAAAAACTCCACCACGCTGCTACTTATACCTACTGCTAAGTATACTCGTACATAATATGGTATAACTTAGTCACAATAATTAACTAGTTTACTAAATCACATGAGTTTTATGCTAGTTGTCAAATTAAAAGTTATTTTTTTGTTGCCAATTTCACGTGTGTTTTATACCACGTTGGGTGTAAAATAGGCATATGATCCGCCTGATACGAATCGGTAGCCATATAATGCTCGCAACATGAAATATCGCTCCCCCGTCGCCACTTCGCTGCAGCGATGCAATTTTTTTTTTGTTTGTTATACTACGTCGGGTGGAGACAAGCGTACGGCCCGCCTGATGTGAAGCGGTTACCGTAGCCATATTAACGCTCGCAACATAAAATATCGCTCTCGCGCCGCCACCCCCGCTGCCATCGCAGCATCTCCTTCCATTCATTAGAAACACAACAGCCCTCAAGGGAATTGTTATTTGGCTGCGGTATTCTGTGAGGTGAAAGTAATTCATCAGTAGGCCTGCTTACAAATATGCTTTACTCTAGCCCTCTTTCGCCAGCTCCTCTGTCACTACTTGACAACCTACAACAAAAAAACTGGTTGGTTTACTGGACGGTAGACTCTCATCCCCGTGATATAACCGGAAGGTTGGCACACGGGGCGCACTAGCTGTTAGGTATAGGGTACGTTGTCACTACTCGACAGGGTGCACCACGTGCAGATGAGACATCCCCAACTTACTTACAATTGATTTTTCAGACGCGTCATGTTCATGTTATTTGAATTTAGTAGTTTTAGGAAGGCTATATGGATTTAGTGGCTGCACATGAAATAAAGTTGGCAATTTTGTCTGTCTTTGCAGGGAACAGGGTATGGGAACGTTCTCATTGAAGCTCAAAATGCAAAAAACGTCAAATAAGTACACAATGCAGCAACGCGACATAACGACCTGAGAAACACGACCTGCACCTTTCGCGGTCCTTATCGCACGATCGGGAAACAACTTTGAACTCGTGGCATTTCCTGCTATTTATCTAGCATACGTATATAAGTTTGTATTGACTGTCTGAATAAACTGAATATTTGTTAGTCTATGTCAAACGTTTATTCAGCGCCAAATCCTTGTCTGAAACAACTGTTTTTTATATATCACGGTATACCGCATACAGCTCGCCTGATGTGAACGGTTACCGTAGCTTATTGACGCTTACAATAGGTGTGCTTTGACTCATCTAAAATTATTATCCTAATCTGATTTGGCCGCAAAACGGTGGCGTAAACTTCGTCGTTTTTGACAAAATGTGAAAAGTATACGCGTTGAACTCTTTTGTACGGAGGAACCTTAGTACGCATGACTTACAGTGTAACAATTGTGTTAGAATTTTACAACAGTCTAGATAATTTCTTTAAATTCTGTTCCTGTATCTAGTATGTAATCCGTTATCTTATAAAAACACAGGTTGGCTGGAAGAGATCTCTTCGAGAGATAAGGTAGCCCTTGCAAAAGGATAAACTGTTGCATTTCTATTGCGTTATAATTTATTTTTAACTGCTCGTGACTTCGTATACGCGGACTTCACAAAATAACTTATTATTAATAACTCCGCATTTATTATGCATATCTATAAAAAAAAACAAATAATTGTTTTGCTTCTATTGCTCGTATTAGGCCTCTACCTCATGGGATGCCATGGCGATCGTCGGCCAAGCATTCAAACAGTTTATAAAACTAGTTGACGCGCGCAACTTCGTCTGCGTGTGTGAGAGAGGGTTGAGAGCGAAGCATAGGATTACCGTTAAAAAGGTGTTAGTGTGCCAATATTTAAACATAGACATATACTAACGCAGATTTTTTTAGAACTTTTTAAGAGGAGCATATCTGTCATACACAATTATTGCGTAACTTTTTACACAGCGCACGTAACGGAAGCTCTCAAAAGGAATATTTTTCCCCGTTTTTCAAGATGTTTTATTGGTGTGTCTCTCCTATTTATCGCTGCGTGATGTTATAAAGCCTATAATCTCGTCTAGAAGTTCTCGATAAATGAGCTATCTAACACTAAAAGTTTTTTTTCAATTCGAACAAACAAAACGAACTCCTCAGCTTTATAATGTTAGTATATGGTGACTAACTCACTTTCTGTCTGTGTGGTTGGCAAAGTAACTAATTTAGACATTTCAATATAAACTGCTTGAACGCATCGGGTCGCCATGGCGTCCCATTGAGGCAGAACTCAAAGACCCTGATATTATTTGTCTTAAATATCTCCTATGTACAGACTTTGGTCTGAAACAATTTTGTTATATTCATAGTGTTCTCTTTGGACATTTTGCGACTAAATAGACTGGAAATGGCTGGTCGCGGAAGTCGGAAGATTAGGAAAGCACTGCGAAAGTCATTCAGCAGAAGGAATTCAAATACCGACCGCTGATGATAATTTGTTTCTCGTGGCAATTTTATAATTTATCCCAGATTAATCCACCTATGTATGTATGCGATGTATCATTAGACGAGCATCTGCCTAGTTTAAGCACGGTACAAGTTTCTGCAACATAGCTTATTGCAGAGAGGACTCACTTCCACAAAGAGCTGTTACCAAAAATGTTCATGTCTCTATATTTTGTATTAGTTTGTGGAAGAAATAAACGATTTTTTTTTAAAATGTGTATTTCGCTTATTATATTAAATCTTACTACGTATACAACCAGTAGCTTGCTCAAAGCAGATATTTTTTCATCTCACTCTTAGTTATTAAGCCTAAGGCAATGAAATAAATCCGCAGTTTCATATTATGCTAATAAATGAAAAATATTGCAATTACATACGTTATTCTTACTAAGTCACATAATGATAAGTCACATAAATTTATATATTTATTATAAATTTTACAAGTAATATTACTTCTTAGCTTATTTAGCCGGGTTCCGGGTTCGATTCTCGAGCTCTAAAACTATTTCTGAGAAGTTCTCAGCAAAAAGGCAGTATAATATAATCGAGTTAAGTATGCGTGACCGTATGAAAATTATTATCTTTGTATGTTGACTAGCGTGTTCTTCGGCTTCATCTATGTATCTTTACATATAATAAAATTTTAACTGGCCGGTGACTGTACATAGGAATATTTGAAAAGAAGTAATATGAGGAATCCTCTTCACCATACAGCCCCTCCTTCTTGATTGTCCGATGGCCACAAGAAAGCGGCTGATGGTTGTGGAAGGCAGAGGATCGTATATGGTGGAAAGCATTGGAGAAGGCCTATATCCAACAGTGGATAGATGATGATGAATATGAGGGGTCTTTCGAGAAGCAATAGAAGCCAAAACAAACATTTTTAGAACTTATAGTTCATCTGTCTGTGAGTACGCATTGTGTGCATGTGAATAGAAGAGGAGTTATTAATATTTATTGTTAATTTTAGAAGTCCTGGATTTGTCGCCGCTTCGAATAACAGTTAAAACATTCATTGACAACATTCATTTACTTATACATTTTGTATAGAATGACTTTTATATATCCCGAGGATAGATTGACTGATTTAGAGGTATGTAATATAAACAATTACATATATAATTAAAAAGAGCGATTGTTTATATTATTATAAACCTTAATTTCCCTTAATATAGTCACATTGGTTACAGTTTGACGGGCAAGTTTATTTAATACTTATTAAATATAATAAAGTATTTAAATTATGTATTTCTCTTCTTATCTTCGCAGAGATGTTGCCGACCCTCGTAGACGTATTGTGCTATATTCAACGATTCAGCAAAGAAATTGTTTCTACATGCGAGATGAAGACTAAGTACCATATAAACTATAAGGCAATAGTATAAACTATTAAATTTATTAACTTAAGTACTCATGGAACGTAGGCATTGCCCTTAGACTTCCACAATGATACATTTTGTGCCACGTGTATCTATAGATGATGATAGATAGATAGTAATATCTTTAAATAGTAGTAATATCATATAGATGCGTGTATTCTGTAATCTTTACTAGATCGTCCGTCCATCTAGTGGGCGCTATTCTAAGCTGCGCTTTCTGTTCATCACTGTCTGATGGATTGGAGTGATCTCTAAAAACTTTCTGCCTCATTAGCCGTCAGTACTGCAAGCTATTTCGCCTTCTTACCGCCATTTCAGCCTGCTGGTTATAAAAATATGTCAGTTTAGATCGACTGCGGGTGTACTCATTTTGAGTCTATTAGGTGGAGATACTCTGAGCATTACTCATACCATCACGCCTTATTCAACTTTGAGCTTTCGTACGAGACTACATAGTTAGGAACCGTGTCTCTATGCCGTAAGCCATCACTAGCAACACACAAGACAATGGTCGAAGATTTTGTCTTGAGATATTCATAGGTATACAGACGTGAACATCTATCGTAATTTCCTGAACGCTGCCCATCCAAGTTAGATTCGACGAGAGAACTTTTTCTCGAAGTAGGAACTACCCAAGTGGACTTGTTTGTTGCAGTATCCGTCAACAACTACGAGAACGGAGTTCCCAACTGTGACTACATGGACATTCGACATAATCTTCGTATTATCCACGTTCATCTTAAGACCCACGCTTAACACTTTAATTACGAAAAAATATTAAGTAACAAACAGTCAAACGAACTTTCTCACATTACAATTGAAATTAGTCATAACTTGGGTATAGTTTAATGGTTTAGTTTGTACCCACACGCGGATGCAGCAACAGTTAATGGCCGTGCGATCTGTTATCGGCGTAAAAACCGACAAACAATATAATAAAACATACCTAAACGACTTGGCCACTGAACTTTGGAAATACTTCGTTCAGGATTTCCGACAAGTAATTGGGTTATGGTAAAGGATGCCACAGTTTGAGCTAGTTTCCTATCTGATTGTGTTTTAATTACAACTGCAATTTTATTCACATGGAATCTTAGTTTTCCAATCTCGTTAATTGCATAAGCAAATGCATGTAGAGTATGCAATTCTGTTTTAAGAGGATAGTAATATTTGAAATGTAGGTTTTTAGAAAATAACTATATTGGAAATTGGAAAGGAGCTGATTGCTTTCCATCAGGTGACACACATGCTCGATTGCCCCCTCTCATATTATAAAAATGTACTTGTATAAAAATATTTAGTAGTGTAATACTATAGGTAGATCACGTTACACTGCGACTTTATAGCAGTAAATAGAAATGAAAAAAACGTCACCATCACAAACCTACTTAGGTCAGTTTTCTTGTAGCTTAGTTGGAAAGAGCACACGCCCAGTTATTGTGAGGTCGTGGATTCAAGGCTCAAAAAGTGGCTGGAAACAGTTTCATTTTTTTATTTATTTTTTATTTTATACCACTAAGGTGACAAACAAGTATACGGTCCGCCTGATTGAAAGCAGTTACCGCAGTCTATGGACGCCTGTAACACCAGAGGCATCACATGCGCGTTGCCGATCCTGTGAAAACCTCTTAACGCCCTTTTTGAAGAAACAAGATTTTTTGGATGCGGAAAGCAGAGTATCGCATCGTCAACGTAATTATCATTATAGCATCAGTCTGTCAATTTGGGGTGTAAGTGGTTCATTAACATCTTTGAACCAAAGACAACCTCACCTGCACGTAGTGCTCTGACGAAAAAAACATAGGGCATAGCGTATCTTTTAAGCTGCCCGACTGGGAAACCTCACAGAATACCGCAGCCAAATAACAATTCACTTGAGGGGCGTTGTGTTCCTGCGAGTGAGTGAGGTTACCAGAAAGAAAGGAGAGAGTATAGGCTGGCAACGGATCGGCGACCCCTTGGTGTTGCTGATCTCTATGGGCGATGGTGGTTGCTTTCCATCGTATGACTCACATGACCGTTTGCCCCCTCTTATATGAATAGGTCTAGACTGACTACTAAGTTAGAATAATCATAAGACGGATGTTACTTATGAAAAACAAATCATGTAACCTAACCTAACTGAACGTTTATTCATTCAGTTACTATTTGTAGAAAAGAGAAAACCATCGAAGTAACCTTGATACAAATAATTTATCCTCACGTTAAAATTAAAAAGTTCTCGTGAATCATACACGACGAGCTCGGTGGTCGAATGGTTAGCAATGGCCACTTTGACTCTCAGGTCGCGGGTTCGATCCCCGCACAAGACAAATATCTAAAGAAATATATCTGTTTGTCTTGGTATAGGTATTTTCTATGTATTATATTTATTTATTTACAAAAAAATGTATTTAAGTATTATATCAGTTATCTAGTACCCACAGTACAAGCTTTGCTTAGTTTGGGACTAGATGGCCGTGTGTAATTTGTCCTGGGATATTTATTTATATTGCTACAGATATGACCCGTACTAAACCGTATCAGAAAACGGTTCCTGCTATTGCATGGATAGCTAGCTATAAATAGTTACACATACTAGCGCCATCCTTATCATATCAGCGATTGAATAAACTTGCTCTCTTTTTTCCTCACCGAACGCAAAATGGCGCCAATTCTCCTTGCACACAAATTAAATTAACTAAAGTACGTGTTAAAACTAATTATTATTGAATACTTTCGTGTGATCTGTGATGTCTTACGCTTTAATTAATTTATCAACATCATCATCATCATCCGGTCATTTTAGTCTCTACAGGAGCACGACCCTCTCTCGTCCGTCCCAGACAGAAGGAGGATTTGGCCTACACTCCCCACGCTGGCCAGACAGGTTGGGGAGGCCTGATCGATTTTTGATAATGTATTTCCCTTAGTCGCCTTGTACGACATTCACGGGAAGAGACGGAGTGATTCCATTCTAGTCTGCCGGAAACCACACGGCCAATTATCAACATAAATTATACATTTTCGTAATACAGAATACGTCAATTTTACCTATTTCAATCAATTGTTACAAACATCAGGGGGCCTACCAGCTGAAGTTGGGACCCATCGGGATTGTTGATCGGGAAAATCGGACTTTTTTTTTTATACTACGTCGGGTGGCAGACAAGCATACGGCCCGCCTGATGTGAAGCGGTTGCCGTAGCCATATTAACGCTCGTAACATAAAATATCGCTCCCGCGCCGCCACCCCCGCTGCCAACGCAGCATCTCCTTCCTTTCTGATGACCTCACTCACTCCCAGGAACACAACAACCCTCAAGGGAATTGTTATTTGGCTGCGGTATTCTGTGAGGTGGAGGTACATTCCCCAGTCGGGTAGCTTACAATTACGCTCCCTACCTCTCTTTTCGCCAGAGCTTCGTTTGTCAGTCAGCAGGACGCACCGCGTGCAGGTGAAGTTGGCTTTGGTTCAAAGGTGCTGATGAACCACTTACACCCCAAATTTTTTTTTTGGACTTTTGTTTAAATTTGTGATAATCGTTTTCAGTTTAACCGGTAGAGCGCCTCTATCTCTACCGGGCCAGCTTATTACTATTACAACTAATTTAAGGTGAAGTTAGATTTTCGCAATCAAAAAATCCGATCGTAATCGGCTTCAGCTTCGGCGGCGGTAGGACTCCTGATTTATCAGCTCGCTAGTGCGAATTAGTTGCATGGTAAGATACTTGGCTCACTTTTCGGGTGTTCGTTTTTGAACGTGGTGACATATCTATAAAAATATAACATCATTGGTAATAACATTTTATGTAAAAATTAAATAAAAACGTTGAGAATAGTGAAGTGGGATAAAATTTAAAAAAACTTAAAGCCAAATTAGCATAGCTTAAGGTGATTGGTTGCATAGATCAAGTCCATATTGATCTTTGCAACATTCTGCAATATCACATAACCACGATAATAGCTCTTACCTAATTCGTCCGGCGACAGTTATATTTATCCACCCATTAGCTGGTGAGAAATAATAGGTTACTGCATGCCTGCATTGGTTGCTGTAACTAAACTAACAAGTCTCGCATGCACAGGGTGCACCCTGCGAGCTCTGGCGAAAAAGAGATATAGTATGTCGTGCTTGATTGGGCAAATACATCCATCTCAGAGAAGACCGTAGTGAAATAAATATACCGTTACGACGATATTGTGTTTCAGCGAGTGAATCGTGAGTGAGTCAATGTTTAACGGCGAGATTGCCAGCGCGCGACGAATATACATTGTGGTCGAAGCGTCTATAGGCTATAATAATCGAATTACATCAGGCGGGCATACTTAATTGATATGCGATGTCGGGAGGGGGGCCCACCACACATTCATACTACTTACTGTGTATTCTTGATATAGAATCACTCCGTCTCTTCCTGTGGATGTCGTACAAGGCGACTAAGGGAAATACATTATAAAACATCGATCAGGCCTCCCCAACCCGTCTGGCCAGCGTGGGGAGTGTAGGCCAAATCCTCCTGTCTATGACGGACGAGAGGGTCGTGCTCCTGTAGTGGAGACTTAAATGACCTGATGATGATGATGACTGTGTATTTTGAGTAGCCAGGATTAACAGCGGCGACCACCAAAAAGGCAATGAACGATGAAGGCTGCTAATAAAGGTACGGCTGCCTTGAAACTCACAACGAATTTAATCAGAAGAAATTAGTAGGAGTAGGAAGTTTTCGAAATTTGACTTCCCCTCTTGGCAATGTGAGAGACAACTATATGGTAAATTAGGCATAAAAAGTCTAAAGAGATGGTATGAGAACTGGTACAAAAAACTTATGATAAAAAATATACAAATTTATAGTTTATGAGTTCACTACAAGTGTGTCTAAGATTAAATTATTCTCTACCAAACTTCAGAAAAAGTACAGGTACTGATCATATATAGCTTTGTTTACAAAACAGCGATAAGGTGGCAAATAAACATGTAAAGCCACTAATGACAAGCAGGCACAATAGCTTATGAACGTTCACAATATGAGTATCTTAATGGTTCCAAACCAAAAATTTTTTTTAAACAATATTGATTCAATTTAATTTAATCTAATATAATAGAATTTAATTTAATTTTATTTAAACAGACTTTTATTTATTAAATACAGTTGCGGTGTTAATTTATTTAATTTGATCAGAAAAGTGACATGATTAAACGATTTGACAGACAATTGACAGTAAACTGTAGAAAAAATAGATTTGTTGAAAATATATGCAATAAACGAAATTGGCGACACATTATTTGTGGAAGTAACTGTTGAAATAAATTTGTCAAATAAAAAATATTTTAATAAATTGCACAAGATCCAATCATAACATGCAACTAAATTTTTATTAGTTAATTAATTGTATTTTTAGCGAATTTTAATTAGTATAAATCCGCTTCCGCGAATTATTTTTAATTAGAACAACACGTGTTTAAGCAATTTACCACATTCACGATTCTAAATATTAATAAAAATAAAACCTACCGTCAGTCACACACACATACACTAAAGTAAATTCTAATTATTTATTTTACAACTCAAAATCGTAGCACTTCGTAGACGTCGCGAACTGATCTCACAAAGTCAAACTTAGGTACTGCGGAAGGTTGGAGCAGCATCGCTGCGACATGCGTGGTGCGCGGTGTCGCTGCCCGGACTGCCGGCAGCTGCCCGTATCGGTCTCGCCGGACGCCGGACTAACGTATGCTAATCGACAACCACGCATAATCAACGGAATTACATAGAGCTGCGCTAGTTAATACAATAATTAGAACAATTGATCTTCATAAGATCCCTATCACAATATTGACACTCATATGTGACTTATCATAACAAGTTATTCTTAAGCATTGAAAAGTTTTGCATATATATTTTGTAAACTGAACGTATTAATGGGATTATATACCAGGAAATCATAATTATTCGCTGATCGTTTTCCCATTGCTTAGGGTCAGCAGCTCATTCTTCCATTTACTTTTATTAGCTATCATCTCTACATAGGGGCCGTCCATTAATCACGTGAGGTTTATTTTTGCATTTTTAACACCCCCGCACCCCCTTGGTGATACTTGGTGAGGTGTGAGGCTAAACCCCCCCCCCCCCCCCCTCAAATCACGTGTATTTTTGTATTTATAAAGAATCTTAAAATTTTCAGAATATTAATAAGGATTTTTGTTACACCACTAAGGTGACAAACAAGCATACAGTCCGCCTGATGAAAAGCACTTAAAAAAATAAATACACGTGATATCTTACTACACCCCCCCTCCCCCCTTGTGATGTTTCGTGATTTTTGCCGAACCCCCTCCCCCCTCTTTCGAGCCTCACGTGATTAATGGACGGCCCCATACATAGCTGGTTTGGAAACGTATGGTGTTTGTTACTTAATATACAATCATTTAGACTCGTAAATCAGTAGAGTTTATGGAACGTCATTATTGAGAAAAAAATCTTGCAAATAAAAGAGTATATTTTTTCAGATTAAATAAAAATAAAAGAAAAAACGTTTTTTTGTTATTATTTTTTCCATTATCATTTTGGTAATTCGTGAAAATTCCCTCTCTGTATCAGTTCGCTTGCCTGTACTAAAATGATCAGAATCTGATCAGCGGAGGCAAATTAGATAATATGACATAAACCAGCCATTATAGGTTTCCAGCAACTTTTCCTATGGTCTAACACATTGTCTTTGCGATACATCAAACGCTATCTTATGTAACTTAAAAAAATTAAATCTAATGCCTGAAATGTTATAATCAATGCTAAATAATACAAGGTATGCTTTGTAAAATAAATATCGTACAACAATAAACTACTCTACCAATATTATTGTTGTTCTTTAAACACACCAAATCACACTTTTATCACACTGACACCACTTTCATTGCGCCGGCACCTGACATAATCGAATATGTATAATTATTGTTGCCTCCTCACACTGCTTTAATCTTCTTTCGGCTCACTCGGCCTTTAAGAATTCCTATATAAAAACTTAAAACAGATGTACAATTAGAGGAAAGTGATCAGGTTTGATGATGACTTAATACGACAGCTTATTGAATTTTATTTCATCAGTTCGCGCGGTGAAAGTGAACGTTCCGCTATATTTAAATAGGATTGAAATTCAAATGTCTGTTTGTTACGTGTTTTTAGGTGTTAACAAGATTAACTTCATTTGTTTACCTTTTAAAATGTGGAGAAATTATCCATTGACACTTTCGCTTATGTAATTTTATGCTGCGATCTCATTAGGTAAATTGTGGCGGAATATATGCCTCATCACACTGTTTGGGGTGTAAGTGGTTCATCAATATCTTTGAACCAAAGCCAACCTCACCTGCACGTGGTGCACCTTGCTGACTGACAAACGAGGGTCTGGCACACAGTATATTTTCATAGAAAACACCCAGACCAAGACAAACAGACATGTTCATGCACACAAATGTTTGTCCCGTGTGGGAATCGAACCCACGAGCGTTGGTGTCGAAGCCGCGTCATTGACCGCTACGCCACCGAGCTCGTCATGGCCTCAGAGTTTGTATGCTGAAGTGGCAATAGGCCGATAACATCTGACGAGTAAGTGATGGCCGATGACAGGAAGGTATTAGAGTGTCGACCGCGCGTAGGACGATGAAGCGTTGCACGCCCTCCTTCTAGATGGTCCGATGACCTTAAGAAAGCGGCTGGATGCGGAACGCGGAGGATCGTATTTGGTGGAAGGCATGGGAGAAAGCTTATATTCAGCAGTGGGTAAATACATGCTGATGATGATGATGATGAGAGGCCTAGTAAGTTGTGTTTCTACGAGTGAATGAATTTACTAGGAAAGAAGAAGTTGCTACTATGGCAACGAGGTGGCGGCACGCAAGCGATACTTGCAAGCGTCTATTCTATGCAATGAACGCGGCCTTCAGCGCATCAAATCAGGCGGGCTGTATGCTCGTGTGCCATCCGACAAAGTGCAAAGTATTGACAAAAAGGGAAACCACGGAGCACAGCTAGTTGCAGACAAAGTTGTCGAAACCGGATATAGATATTTAGTAACAGTTTCACGAATTTATTATCAGGTCATGTATATTTTTCATTATATTCATCGTGCTCCTATTACGAAATTGAAACTTTCATGCGGGCTATACTATGCAATCGTCGATTTACATAATTAACAAACTTTTAAAGTAAGAGTTTTAATAGAAAGTTTGTTGGAAAAATAAATATTTCTGGACAAATTACACTCTGCCATCTAATCCCAACTAAGCAAAGCTTGTAGGTACTATGGGTACTAGATAACTGATGCTAAACTTAATAGTAGTTTATGAAACTGTTGCATAATAAGGGTTCTTAAAATGCGAGTGTGAGTTTATAACATGAGCCGAAGGCGAATGTTATAAAGTTGTCCATACGACAACTGTATCGAAAAATAACTTTTTAAATTTATTTTGATAGCTTGTGCGTAAAGACTGTCGTTAAGATACTGTGTTTAGTTTTTTAATGTGTAAATTTCAGTATGAGAGTAGATAAATACATTTTTTGGTAGTAAGGTTAAAAATATTAGAGATGTTACGATCTGGAATTTTGTCAAACCGAATTGAATCGGTTAGACAATTCATGCAAGTCGATTCCAAACCGAATCGACGAAATCGCGATTTGAACCGATTTGAATCGGTTTGAAGCGATTTGAATCGGTTTGATAGCGATGTAACGACTCGACTTTTCAAACAGATTTGAGCATAAACCGAGTTGCGTCGATTAGCGCGTCTACTAAACCAATTTGGCCGAGTCGAAAGCGATGTAACGACTCGACTTTTTAAACCGATTCAAACCGATTTGAGCATAAACCGAGTTGCGTCGATTAGCGCGTCTACTAAACCGATTTGGCCGAGTCGAAAGCGATGTAACGACTCGACTTTTTAAACCGATTCAAACCGATTTGAGCATAAACCGAGTTGCGTCGATTAGCGCGTCTACCATACCGATTTGGCCGAGTCGAAAGCGATGTAACGACTCGACTTTTTAAACCGATTTGGCATAAACCGAGTTGCGTCGATTAGCGCGTCAGCGCGTCTTGCGTCTACTAAACCGATTTGGCTGAGTCGAACTTACTTACGCATCTCGCTCGCGTCGCTCTGCGCGCATTCGCTCGCCTGTCGATTCGAGTTTATACTAGTGACGTGTCGTTGACGGAGTTGCCGTCAACGAAACGAGACCATTTATCCACAACGTTAAACTAGTTAAAAAAAAACGTTCGAATTTCATGAAATTGATATTTTTAAAATATCAATTTCATGAAATTCGAATGTCTGAAAGAATTAGAATAGAAATGCGGTAAACTTTATTTCAATCGAATGAATACCTAAGTTGAGGGTCTCTCATCGCTAGTGAACTGTAGAGTATTAGTGTAAGGTTTTCTCTAGTGTTATGTTGAAATCAAACCAAAAATATTTTAATAAAGATTTTGTTTGCATGTTTGCAAACAAAATCTTTATTAAAATATTTTTGTATGTAAATTCCATACAAATCATGTAGATAATTGGCGATCTACCACAGTACGCTTTTTTAAGACATTTTCTGCCACGAGCTGTGAAATTGTGGAATCAACTTCTCTCAGTAGTTCCCAAATAAATACGACATGAGAGCTTTCAAAAACAATTTTTCCCTTATAAGACTAGTAACGTATCGGCGACCCCTTGGTGTTGTTGATTTCTATGGACGGCTGTGATTACTTTCCATCAGGTGACGCACATATCCTCCCTTGCCCCGCTCTCTTTTAAAAAAAAATATATTCCTAAACACCCATGAAGTGTTCTTTATCATTTTTCGTCAGGTGACAAACAAACATACGGCCCGTCTAACGTGAAGCGCGGTTATCGTAGCCGTGACTCACTCGCAGGAAAACAATAAATAAAAAATCCCTTAAGCTAATTTTCATTTGGCTGCGGTATTCTGGAGATGGAGGTACTTCCACAGTTGTGCAACTTATAAATACTTACGCAGTCCTCAACCTCCCTTTTGTCAGTCAGCAGGGTGCACACCACGTGCAGGTGAGGTTGGCTTTGGCTCAAAGATGTTGATAAACCACTTACACATCCAAAACATCTTTCTACCACACTACTGTATCCTACACTCACGTTCACATTTCGACTAACCCGTAGAACAGAGTCCGATGTGATCATGGGGACAAAAAACGTGTTATGCTAGCTTGACTAGGTAAGGAATATGAATTCTTCAGACATATATTTTAGTTTTATTTTAATTTTCATTTATCTTCCGATATTTAGAATCAAATAAAGTTCAATCTGACATTAGCTAAATAAAAACGCACGATAAATAAACTACCAACAATACAGATTGGACTTTATTCTACGGAGGAGTGCATTGAACACAACATATCGATTGATAATCAAAATTGTTTAGTGTATATTTTACTATAGTCATAACTCCATACACAATGCAAATTGTTTCGAATAAATACTTAAATATAATGGTCTTCAAATATACTTAAAAAGATTAAGTATTCTGGAAAATAAATATCATCAATTAGGTAACTAATTACCAAAGTCGTATAACACGACGACAGTAAACAAACAGACGAACAAAGGTATTATGTATTTGTTACACAATCACCATTTTGTTAGAGTGCTGCTACAAGCAGAGAAAGTGCCGCAGTCAAAGGTGCCTCCAGGCTGGAGGCTTGTTTGGTGTTTCATTACACTAATGCTAATTAGACTAACATTAGTAAGTGATTGTTTAAATATGAACCTAGTAAGAGGTGGTGCATCTAGCCGACTAGCGAAAGAGGCTTTGGGAAAAGAAAGGTACAGTATAGCGTATTTGTCGCTTACACGACTGGAGAAGTAACCATAAAAATAACTTCCCTTGAGGGTTGTTGTATTCCTGCGAGTGAGTGCGGTCATCAGGAAGAAGGAGTTGTTGCGTTTAAACATCAATCGCATGTCATTATTTAGCGAATATAGTCAGCTCGCTGCTAAGACGAATATCATAGATCGCGGACGGATCGACCCTTTGATCTACGAGTATGTGCTATTTATGAAGTATATCTTCTATATCTCCCTCCGCTTTATAGTAAGAGGATACTTGCGCAAGAGAGATATTGTCAAACCCGGAGCTCTCCTGAAGAAGTAGGTACTTACCTAGGTTTTAAGATTGACTGATTTTAAGTAAAACCGAATAGAGATCCTTCGGAGAGAATGTACCAGTGCTTCATCATTATCGTTAGAGTTAACACAAATCACCGCAAATAAATAGCAATACCGAACAGAATAATAATGACGAGCTCGGTGGTCGAATGGTTAGCAATGGCCACTTTGACTCCGAGGTCGTGGGTTCTATCCCCGCACAAGGCAAACATTTGTGTGCATGAACATGTCTGTTTGTCTTGGTCTTGGCGTTTCTATGTATTTAAGTATGTATTTACAAAAAAAATGTATTTAAGTACATTTATCAGTTGTCTAGTATAACACAAGCTTTGCGCTTAATTTGGGACTAGATGGCGCTGTGTAAATTGTCCAGAAATATTTATATTTATATTATACCCCTGAAGATTAGGGATTAGTAGCTAAATAGGAAGAGTCTCCTCCAACAGCAACGTACCCTATAGGGTACGTTGCTTTGAGGAGACTCTTCCTTTACGTACCCTATAGGGTACGTTGCTTTGAAGAGTCTCCTCCAACAGCAACGTTTACGTACCCTATAGGGTACGTTGCTTTGAAGAGTCTCCTACAACAGCAACGTACCCTATAGGGTACGTTGCTTTGAGGAGACTCTTCCTTAGGTATTCTTTCTTAGGTATACCTAACAGCTAGTGCGCCCCGTGTGCCAACCTTCCGGTTATATCACGGGGATGCGAGTCTCTCGACCAGTAAACCCAGACCCAAACCAGACGAGAGGACCTTTACCTGCTCCGCTCTTGCGCTCCGTAAACCAACCGAGCACGCAAGCGGAACAGTAGCAGGTCTTACTCTGCTTTCACCTGCATGCAGATGCAGGCTACTTGCGTACTCTTAAGTTGAGTTAGGTATAGGGTACGTTGTCCTTCAACAGCAGTTAAGCAGCGTGCTGGAGTCAGCTCTAAACTCCTTCGATTGCGAGGAGACCTGTATCCTAGCAGTGGTATGATTATGGGTTGATGCCGAAGAAGGGAGAGTTTCAGAGCACGGGATATCTACAGTCCCGAGTGTGGTTTATAACTGCCGTGAAACTACTGGGCTGTATCCAGTAGGAGGGCAGAGTAAATAGATCACACTCTAAACCCCTTCACTGGAAGGGATTTCAGTATCCCAGGAGTGGCATCTGTATGGGTTAATGTTAAAAAGATGTTTCGTGGTGTTCTCGTTATGGTTACTTATTCTTGTCTTTGACTATCTTTCAATCTGAAGATGATCAAGTAATCAGGAATGCGTTGAATGAGGAAACCGTAGCAAAAACAGCATTGAATCGCCCAAGACCTTGTCAATCTTACTGTAATTAGATACGTGAAATGCATGTACAAACCCTGCTGGGCCACGTTCAGCGAATACACCGAAGGTCACACATTCATTGACAGCGTCAATGCAATGTAACGGACTGGCTTTGTGGAACGTTCATAGAAATTATACATACAATGACTAATCCTGCAGTCCGGGGTATTTCCAACACACTTTCACTATATTTCGCCACCAAAATACACTTACAATTTATGGCCAATTAATCTCAATTCACATTCAAAGCGCGATGTCTCATATACCCGTACACGGAGTTGCACTGGTTTCTTTTATCTGCCAAGAAAAGTTAGTACTACTCCTATTAATTTATTCTGATTAAATTCTTTGTGATGTCCAAAGCAGCCGTAGTTTTACCCCCGGGACTTCATTGTTCAACATTAACAAAGACCGTTACAAACAAGATAGAAAACCCAAAACTACTATAAGCTGCAAGTGTAAGAAAAAACTTGTAATATTTCTTGGTTGGTAAGGAATATTGCTTTCCCCTTTTATTCAGATCGACGGCGACGATCGTAGACGTTTCCGACGCGACGAGAATTATAAATATAATACAAACAAACAAACAAACAAATTGTCTTTATTGTGAACAACAGGTTTTACAGATGTTACAAGTTTATATCGATCCATTCTGTGTTCCACCACTTAGGCATACAATAATTATTAACTTTAACCAAACACTAATCATGCACTATACAGAGTTCTGTTATTCTGATAATCACTAACGCTATAGTAGCATTTATCAACTAACAGAGCATGGAATTTCTTTTTAAAATCAGTAATTTCCTTAATGCCACGTATTTCTTCTGGTATCTTGTTGTAAATACGAGGTACATCAGAAAAGACGCTCTTACTTAATAAAGCCGTTCTCGCAGGCTTGGAAAATATTTTATTTTTGTGTCTGTCACGTGACTTAAAATTAAATAGCTCCATGTTAGTTTTAACGAATAAGGCACATTCAAAAATATATAAACAGGGCAGAGTTAAAAGCTGATATTTTTTAAACAACGGTTTACATGAATCGGTCTGTTTTAAACCATACATGGCTCTGACACAACGCTTTTGTGCTCTAAAAGCAAGGTGTTTGTCGGTAGTGTTACCCCAAAACATTAATCCGTAACGCAATGTAGACGCCACATATCCGTGATATGCCGTCATTAAGGCCGATTCATTCACAATTTTGCTCAAATTGTATAGTGCGTAAGAAAATTTACTTAATTTCGTACAAATTTGTTGGATTTGCGTTTTCCAGTTCAATTTGTTGTCAACGACTAAGCCCAAAAATTTTGTTGTTTCTGTATCATTAATTTTCTTACCTAGATAATTTATATTACCATTATTTGAATTTGCAGATGTGTTAGGGCTGAATTTCATTAATTTCGTTTTTTCTAAGTTTATTTTCAAATTGTTATTGTTCAACCAATTGATTATTTGTATTAAAGATTCGTTTATATCATTTTTAATGTTAGGAGTATTGTCATTTGTAAATAAAATTGTACTATCATCGGCAAATAATGTCATATGTTGTTTTGTTGCATAAGGCAAATCATTAATGTATATTAAAAATAATTAAAAATAAATTATAAATAATCTTTGCAATAGTCTTGTATGTGCGCGTGTCCGTTATCCTTCTAATAAGGCTTACAATTAATAGTCCGTTATCCTTATAATAAACATGAGTAAATGATCAAGGTGATGACATTTGACAACAGTACTTGCCAAGGAATTTACAAAGGTACATATAACAATCAACCAAAAAAAATCAAACAAATAAAAATCTGGAAGACGAAAAAATTACGTGTATACTAGTAATCTTACATATAAAAGATATATGTAAAATTGTTATTACACCCTGAATACTTAATCTGAAATGGATATACTTTTAACTAAAAGTACATTCATTTCAGGGTGTAATAACAAATCGAGTATAAACAATAGTAAGAGTTTATTATAATCGTATAGGCCTTCTGTCAGTACCACAGAAGGACTATAAGATTATTTATATACCATACGGATACCGTATCACACGGTACCCATAAATAGTATATCTTTTTAGTCATATATTTATATGACTGTTTTGAAAAATGATGGGCGACATAGAACCCAAGAGCCCAAATAAGAACTCGTGTATGTAGTTAACGTTTTCGACGGTAATACTACGTCAAAAACGTTTGAGCTCGACCTGCTATTTAGTCTGAACACCGATAGGTACATGATCAAAGTCAATCTATAACCATTCACTATGTATAAAAATATATAGGTAGTTTTTGACGATTAACGCAGCAACTACTGACGCTGAAACTGTTCTTTTCTTTTTTGTTTTTTTTTTTAAATAGTCCGTTAGTTCCTATTGAATACACCATCTAAACCAGTACTGACCACATGAATTAATGAATTAATTTCTTATATGCACTTGACAAGTTTAATTCAACTTTTCGTATCGTGAATTCCATTGGACCTACGCACCATACGCTATTTAAAATGAGATCCATCATTGCGTAAGCGCTGCGTGGGAACCATGCACGTTTTGCTCGTCTGTATGCAAAAACTAGACAGCGCCGGAACTCGCTTCCGAGTTGTAACTAAGAAGTAACGTTTGCGCTCATCCTTGTCTGGCGATCTACTTTGAGGAGTGACTATGTAAATAGGGTAACCATCATTTCATAACAGCTATAGAGAAAATTCAGCAGACTTTCGAATTTAGAGAAGTAGCCAGTGTAATTTGGGTATCCTAAAGAAATCTTCCATCTAATATTAGCACGTTCACCAATTTATAATTATATAATTATAATTATAATTATATAATTAATCGTAGGTAATGAAAATAAAAACATCCTTTGGTGCAGAGACTTGGGCGCTGACCATTAGGCTGGTTCACAGACTAAAAGTCACACAGCGAGCGACGGAAAGAGCAATGCTTGGAGTTTCTCCAAGGGATCGAATCTGGAACGAAGACATTCGACGGAGAACCAAAGTGGTCCACATAGCTGTCAGAGTCAGCCAGTTGAAGTGGCAGTGGGCTGGCCACATCTGCCGAGTCAGCGTTGGCAGATGGGGGAGGAAAGTCCTACAGTAGAGGCCACGTATGGGGCGACGAAGCGTAGGGCGCCCCATTTCTAGATGGCCGGCGACCTCAAAAAAGTGGCTGATAGCGGTTGGATACGGAAAGCGGAAGATGATTATGAATGAACATCCAAATAAACAAACTTTCATTAAGTATAAGATAGCTCTCATTCACTCGACCTTCCCTTCCCCGGAACCGAGATGGAAGTCGTCTTGTAAATTTAATTAACGACGAAAATCTGTCATTGTTTTAAGAACCTTGATAGTACAATACAATTATATAGAAAACTCCTTGAAACTAAAGGACCGTGTCTGACTGACCATCCATCCGTAGGTTTGGATTTGTAAATAAATTTCGGGAAATGATCTTTTACGAATTCTGATTGAGAATTTGCTTCAAGTTAAAAGAGTTTTTGGTATTGTCTAGGTATATTACGAATAATTGGTCAATAATTTTTGACGACTATCGATCGTTTGATGACACGCAATCAATAGGCTTGCTGATCAAGATTGCTGCTAGTATGTAATAGGCCCTGCATACGAACAATTTAACCATGGATTTTTTTAAACTAAGTGTTCGAGTAGGGGAGCCCAAACGGGGAGTTGGGGATTTAATCGAGCTCGGCAGATAAATATAAGGCAAGGTACCTAGCACCCTGTAGAGTACATCCACTACGTATGAGCCCTTTAAATATGCCCGACGGCCTAGGGCAACGGATCAGATTAGTAAAAAAATAATCGTTAAAAATAATCCAGCTCCATAGTACGGTGATTTAATTTGTTACGATTAGAAGTATGTATTTAAATAATCTGAAGATTTCCATTAGCCGAAGTAATAAAAATCAGTATTAATCAGAACCTCTGATACTGATTGTGGTTATCATGTTAGCCAATATCCTCGAATATCGATTGAAATATGGATGAATCTTCGAGATGGTAATGCACGTCGACTTTTTTTTTAAACGGGACGGGGGCCCACCACTCTGTCTGTGTAGCCAAGATTAACAGCGGCGAATACCACAAAATGCAATGAGCAAGGGTAAGACTACGGCTGCCATGGAACTCAACACGAATTCAATCAGAAAAAAATTGCAAGAGTAAGAAGCTTTTGGAATTTGACTTCCCCTCTTACCAATGTGAGAGACAGCAATATGGCAAATAAGGCATTAAAAGCCTAAAATGATGGCTAGTCAAGTGAAACTTAACTGCTGTGCATCACGGATTTTAAGTATCTGACACTATTACATATCGACATTTGTGCTCTTTTCACAAAGCTAGGCCCAATAATTTGGCGAGATGAGACTTCCACTCTGCACTTTAGAGACGAGGCAAAAAAAAAAACCTCTGCAACTAGGTACTATTGACTTCAAGATTTCTTCAAAAAATTATACTTCCTGATAGTACAGTCATTTGGTTCGAAAAATAGTGGTTACCTGGAAAGTTTTCCGGGAGTTTTGAAAATTGGTAATATAGATTTCCATGTGCTCTTTCCGATTCCAATTCCATCAGCATATAAAAATAAATTTAAGATAACGTCGGTACCACTAACAGAAACAGCAGCACGACAACATTCGTTCCGATAATATGTTTGGTCAATATTAGTCTCCGTTTCTTCTTCTTCATCGCTATCTTGTGATGAAGAATTTTCTTCTGTTATAGTTATTGAAAGATATTTTTTTTTCTCTGGCGAAAAGAGAGGTAGGGAGCGTAATTGTAAACTATCCGACTGGGGAATGTACCTCCACCTTACAGAATACTGCAGCCAAATAACAATTCCCTTGAGGGTTGTGTTCCTGCGAGTGAGTGAGGTCATTCTGGTCCGGAAGATGCTGTGTTGGCAGCGGGGGTTGCGGCGCGCTAGCGATATTTTATGTTGGGAGCGTCAATATGGCTACGATAACCGCTTCACATCAGGCGGGCCGTATGCTTGTCTGCCACCCGACGTAGTGTAAAAAAAAACAAGGTTTTGGAGAAATCACGCCCTTTTCGCATAGTGTACGTAGTCACGATGCTTGTAAGTTAGCACCAGGCCAATCGGAGTTACATCAGAACGTATTACGAACAAGATACATTGCACGCTTGTGGAGTGACGCACAAAATGCAAAGATCATCGATACCACAGTCGATACGTTACCAACAGATTACGTATGGGCAGATATCAATGGAAAATTGGAAATGACCTGATTCACTAGATCAATCAATATATATACCTGTTACTCATACGCTTTTGGTAAAGTGTATGAAATGTCCTCATTACACCTAATGTTCTACAAGACACTTTAGAAACAATACAATACAATACTTTAATAGCACATTATTTATGTAAAACACTTAATTATGCAAAATAATATAACGTTCTTTTGTTACAAATGAAATTGATGATCAAATCGCATCAGATGAATCGACGGATGATCAGATGATCGATCAATGATAATTCGACGGTTGATGATGATAAAAATGAAAAAAAAAACTAAAAACTGTAATATAAAAAACTAAAAAACCCGACTGTTTTTCTGTGTAATTTGGAAATGAAAAACCCCTAAAACAAGAAAACATGTAGCAGTCGGGACCCATTCTAGAAATGGAGGCTTGGTGAATTTAGAGCACATGTAGCGCCCCGTCCCATCGAGCCGTCCAGACTGCGGAGCGCATTTGCATTTGGCGCCACCAAAAATCCGCCATTTTGTTTTTTTTTTATTTTGACGTACCCAGTGTCACTCTCACAGCAAATACGAATCTAACGACACCTCTCAAGCTATAATCCATCCAGCCGTTCAGGCTGCAGAGCGTGCCAAACAATTATACATACTCTCGAAAAACATAACCCTCCTTCTGTCGCAGTCGGGTAAAAAGAAAATGGGGTGTGGCTGTGTCATGGAGACGGCCGTGTGTTGTACGTGAATACGATATATGCACTAAAATTATCTGAAAATGGCAGCGCTTCCCCCTGCTTCGCACGCGATGTTCCATAGTCATAATGAATCCTTCATCTATCTAGTGTTGTGATAGAATTTTGGATGGAGATGATAGATTTGTAGCTGCAACACCAAACTGTATCCCCCGATTTTGTTATCATTCGTTTTTTTGAATTGTCTCCCTATGGAAGCAATTTTAAAGACGTAATTCACGTCAATTTTCATTATATCATTTACATATGAAAATATAAAAAAAAAAAAATCGTTTCTTTTATTTGCATGACATGTTCCGTGCACCTTTTGAAACAAATGTTAGGTGGTTAAAGAAATATAAATATATATTTTTTTTAATTGTCAGATTTAGAAAATCCCTCCAGATAATCGTCAGATATTAGTCAGCACGTTACGGGCATGAAGCTGAATCGTCAGAATAAAAATCTGACGCGCTCCAGTAAATCAAAATGACTATTTTTTGCATTTTTTAAAAAGCTACGTATCGTTATACCTTTAACTTTTTTTTTCTTTCTATCATCTAACTTTCAACTTAGAAAGACGCTTGATTAAATCCAAATTTCTTCCTCTTGGGCTCCCCTACTATTAGAAATTTCTTACAATTCTACTTCGATTTGATGGTTTTTGTTTTGATAATTTTAATCCTAACAAAATCTTGTTTAGACAGACGTTAGGTAACATAAAAAAATAAAAGATTTTGGATTCCATTTATTTATTTATCGCATTACAATAAGACACGTAACCAATAAATAATCAGGGAACATTTACTGCTACATACACATATTATTAGGTACGTTGGATTATACCTAATATGTCATTATATACCTTTTACTTTACTCGTATAAACAATTTGGGGAAAATTGCAAAAAATAAATTACTTATGATAAAAGAAGGTCATGCGTTACCCACGTAAATATGGGCATATCTATACAAATATCCTTCGCATGCTTCGACCTTTCAAGGTAAGAATGACATTAGGCACCCACTTATTTACCCGTATTTTTTCTAGTACACGACCGCCATGACCATAATAAGGTTTATAATTCTCCCTGTTATTTTTGTTAAGCAAAGCAAAAGGTATAAAGCAACATGTTACACATTAATAAAGTCTATAAGATCATTCTCTAGTATAACAGTATTTTTGTGGCTCATATTTCACAGTATGGTGATGGGCTGAAACTGTTCTGTATCGATTGATAATTCGATTGTCATGAAGAGCAAATGTTAGTTTAACTAGTACTATTACTTATACCGTGGTATAACGGAACAATATTCTTCAAAAAAAATAAAGTGTTCGGGAAGTGTTCATGATTGGAAGAAAGTCGGTTCTGATCTTTATTTGACAAATTCAATATGTTTTTTAATATATCTTTTTTTATTAAGAAATGTCCGACGGATTCACACACTAACGATTCCATATCGTCTTTATTAGCACCTAATGCTACTTGAGATGCCAAGATCTTTTCTGGTAGCGGATTTCCAACATAAAAGGTCCGCTAATCCCCACAACATAAAGGTGAGATCCGCATAAGGATTCCCTGCGTCTAACAAAAATGTCACAGTGTTGTCCGAAGAGAAATTGGTGGAGAAACACTGCTTCATAGGATTTTTTTGATATCTTTATACGTAGTTTGTAAAAAAATTAATTCGTTGAATATTACTGTTACAAAAATACAGCTTTGTAAGATTTATAGCTAAACAAATTGTCAGTAATAACTCAAAAGTCATCATTTGCTCTTCACCTATTTTCACATATCAGCTTATTCAAAATGACAGCATATACATCTATAATAATATATTTAAGACAGCAATACTTTTAATATTAATACAACATTTCACTAGAACATGAATAAAATGTACAATACAATTATAGTTATGTATCGTTGTACATTTTACTCATGTACTGTGCATATAAAAACCGGGTTATGTATATCAACGCAAATAAATATCTCATACATAATATACTGTAAATAAACAGGCTTTTGTCCTATGGCAAATAAATGTAATATAATTATGTACAATTTACATAGTAAAATTTATTAACCGAAAGAACTATCAATCCTAACGGTAAGCGGTGTGATAATATCGTGTGCCTATTGAACGTCATTGTCGAATATTTTGTAGTAGTCCAAGTATACTATATTTAAAGATGGTTTGGTCCATGAAATAACAGTTTGGTACGCAATAAAATCCAATTCTTATGGTGTATCCACACATGAACGGCGGCACAGCCGGCGGCCAGGCCGTCGGCACGCGCGGCTTTACCTGCGGCATGCGCGGTAAGACAACGCGAAGACAGTCTACAAGCCGGTGACGTGTGTGAATCACCATTAAGATGAGAACATTTTTGGGGTAAATATCAATTACGAAACGCTCATAGTATCAATATATTTTTAACACTAATACTGTCCTTAGACAACAGAATTAGAACCGAAACTGCTACGGCGCTTCTACACTATTTAAAATTAAGGTTCTATAAGATGTTATAAATATGATTAAACAAAGATTTTCAAATCTTTTTGTCTTATAATTGTGACAAAAAAGTATAGGAGACTACGCGATTCGATGTTGGCATTTTGAACCGAAATAAATTTAATTTTGTGATTATAAACATTAACGTAGTTCTTTATTTATTACACCCATTAGAATACACTCCAATCCTATCATATCCACAACCCATATATTCATTTGCCTAATTGACTCGTCTCCAAAACGAGCCATTTTTGATAACAACGAAATGTATACATTCCAATTTGTGACAGACAACATCTAGTCATAAAATAGTTATTAAATTCTGGTTCCTTAATGTTTAACGGCCGATGCGAACAGAACAAGTTTTGATGCCAAATTGGGTGTATATATCTACATTGAAATAAGATCAAGTCTCACAATGCCGATGCAAGACGAGATCAAACGTCAAGCTATATTCGTTGTAGGTTACATTCTGAGCGACATCGTGTTGCGTACGTAGCAAATAACTACTTATTTACTTATACAATACAGCTCGGCCTACGGTATCGCCACAATTCGGCCTCCGGTCTCCTTGATAATACTCCGTTACTACGACGTCTGACAGCCATTTTGAATCCTGACCCCCACTCAGCGTCTCAGTGTTCTGATCACTTTTCACAATAGCACTTCACGGCAATCCCTTAGCATCAGAACTTTTTTACTAAAATTTTGACGGCAGCTGCACTTCTCGCCGACATACACCGAGACAGTACGAGCACAAGAATAAATGTATATAGATATATGTATTAGCTTCGCCTTCTACCTTCAGGTCCCCCTACAGCCTGAGCTGAAGCCGATTAGATTTACAAAGCTAACGGCTTTCTACATCATTGAAATATTTTTCTCACCAGGTTCGTTTTCTACTAGCCTTGACATTTTCAATTTATCTTGAAAAATAAATTATAAATAACAAATATTATAAAAAATATAAGCGATAATTAAAATTCCTAAGAGGAATTCGTATTATAAAGAAATAGTATCTGAGGCATTCAAATTATAATTATTATTTATTACACATAAAAATGAGGAAAATATATAAATAATGAACTAAATCAGACTCCTTTAACATCATATTATAAATTATATGCAAATAACGTAGTAAAAAATCACGAAAAGATATTATCTCATTGATTGCAATCTTCAAAATTTGATTTAATTAATTCAAAGATATAGCATTTCTATACAATAACTTTGAATTAATACGAAGATTTAATTAATTTTCGTATTTTGAGTCGATATACAAGAATGTTGCACTTCAATTTGGAATAAATTATGTTTTCGGCTTAATTATCAGAATGCGTAACTTCTGCGTAAACTTTAGAAGAGCAGGTAAACTGTTTATCTTGCGTATTACAAAACGGGGGCCAGAAAATAAGTAGTTTTATTATTAAATCTTTACAACTTAGCGGTATTTTTGTAGGACATATGAAATAATCCAATGGATAGGCTTCAGAATACTCCACTAGGTGGTTAAAAGTCTTATTTCAATATTTCTTAGAATTATGCTTTCTGATAATTAAGCCGACGATAAGTGACTTTATGTTTATAATTTAATAAATTTAAAGAGTATTTAAAATGTACAAAAGAAAAAGCAAATAGGTCAATTTCGTTCAGTCTTGCGCTTCATATCTATTCCTGTTTTATTTACGTCTGTAATATTGTTCCAGAAAAGGACAAAATGCTAAATTGACGAAATAATTGCACAAGCAAATAATAACTAAATCTTTATTATACATACTACTGCATCTACGTATTATCCTCTCGGCATAACTAAAGAATTTACCAAAAAAGGCCGACTTTTATTAATTCACGTCTGAGAAACCAACGAATCCCTATCAAATGCTACATATAACTAAAAACTAGCGAACGAGCGACGAACAAAAGTAAGCAAAACTTAACGTGAGATAACGTAACTTAAAATCACAAAATCATCACCAAACTTAACAAATATAATTACTAAGCGATAGATTATACTCGTATTTCGTGGAAAATTGTACTTTGTAATATATATTTTTTTACGCGAATATTTCATAGATATTGTTCCGTGGCAGTATCTTTTATCAAAGGGAAAAATATATCATTTGGACAGAAAGAAATTATTAGCATTTCTTATAAAGTATATACGTAACGGGATCGGCGCACTAGCGCCATGACCGCACTACGTACCATGACCGCTCACGACCATTTTATACTACTGGTCGCGCGACCAGATGAAATGGTTGGTCGCAGCGTCGGTCGTTTAGTACGCGGACAGGAACAATTAGGTAGTGTTTGTAGGCTCTTTATATATATTTTTTTTTTACATATTTTTTTTAAATTATCATAAATGTTCATGTCTAATGCATAACACAACTTCGTTTTACACTATAAAATAACGTGCAATACTGGAAAAGAGAAAAGCAAGTGCGAATAAAAAAAATGCACTAACCCAGAGCATTCCACAATAAAATAAATTTCATAAGATACACCCAAAAACTTTAAACGCAAGCAGTCATTCTATATTCAGTCGAAAAAAAAATGCAAAATATAGGTGTTATTTATGAATGAACTATTTGGAAAATGTTATTTTAAATAATTTATTAATTTTTAAGCATTTAACAAGAACTGAGTATGCATCATTCATTCCATTTTCAGCCAATCACTCACAAAAGAATATACACACATTACATACATCATTTAACACCTATGGAGCACGTGGCGAGCCTAACTAAAAATAAAGCTAACTGCAAGCTTGCGATCAGATGTTGCATTGATGTCTCTCACTAAACTAAAAATTCGAGGAAGAACTTAACCCCTAAACATAAATTAATCTAATAGTGACGTAACTCGATAAATATTGGTATTTGATATGTCTACACATATCATGCTAAACTAATACATACCTTGGAAAACGTTCAATTAGTTTCAAACACTCTAATACAAGAACAAATCCATGTTCTTTTATGGAGCAAATGTAATTACTGACCGATCAATTACTCGAAATATAACACACTACAGAAAATATACGGTAGCTTTTTGTAATTATAATATAGACACGATTTTTTTTAACAATTTTTAATTTGAAATAATGGGAAAAAGCAATGCCCCATTTTTTTTTTTGGTAAATATAATATATTCTTTAATAGATCTCATTTCTTAACAATTGTTTAAAATGCCGTAATATCCTTAGCAGAAAATTGTAATTCAAATATTTAGTATTTTGAGACATATTTTTGAAATAGTGTTTACGTAACCTGAATAAAATATTTATATAGCGTCTTAACGATATTTAAATACATAGATATAAACTACATTTTTTTTTTACCAACATAATATTCGAAAATATTTATCGCAGTAATTAAGGTACTCACTCACGATCAGATTGCGTGAGCAAGAACAAAACAGTTCGATTAAATAAAATATTTATATTCATTACTTAAAAAAAGACGAGAGAAATATTTTGCATTTTCTAAAGAAGTTTTTTTTGCGACTTCAGTCGTCAAATAATACTCGGCCTTACGTACCTTCACTTGTAACGTAGAGCACATTGCGGGGCACATTTCTCGGATTTCATTATCATCTGTACGTTGTTAAAATATAAGTAATTCCTTGCGACAGTACTGATCGTGTGTAGGTACCTTTACATTCACTATTACAATCTACGTTAATGCTATGTTTATGATCAATTATATCTTCAGATAAAATTAATAAATTATAACTATTTTTCGTAACATATCAGTACGTATCATTTGCCTTGATTTAGTTCTTTGGTTCATTTTGCATGTTTAAATATAAAACGAAAAAAGGAAAAAAATAATAAAACGTCTATTGTAGACTTCGGAAAGTGCGAACAAAACGTTACATGTTTTAGAAAGCCTAGTATAGGTTACACCCTGTTAAAAACGGTATAAATAGGAAGGAAAACAGTTCTTTAAATTCCTCGGAACTGCGTGAGTTTACACACTGCCGGGTCGCACAGCTGTTTCTTATAACTCGGCCGGACACATCGTTATATGATTTCGATGCACTTTGGATTCTATTTTACTGAGTTACCGCACAGAAAATTCATCACAGACTAAAATTTTATATCAACCGTTTAGAACGTGCTACTCCAGCATAAAAATTAGTGCATATATTACACACTGTGGGTTGTATTATAATAATATATCAAGGCAAATGATTCTACAATTAAGACTAGATCAATGTATTATTTCCATCAAGGTACACCAGATATGTTAAACCTTATAATACGGTCACACTTGACGGACAAAACGCTGTTAGTTTAAGCATATCAATGCCCTGTTTATAAGCTATGTATTAGCTAATAATTAATATTAATTAGCTATAAAGGCTGAACTACACCAAATCGGAATACAGTCCATTGCATTGGTGCATACGACCACACACACGGTGTATACTTTCGTACAATGGCACACATTTTGAGAGCTCGTTATGTTTTACATGAATTCAGGGTTACCAAAATTATAATAATGTCCTATTATATGTTGTTTCATATAATCTTGATAAAATAGGTTAGTAGACACATAAAAAAAAATGTTAAAACAGCATTAATAATGCATGTTTTTGTAATCAAAAATAAAATCCATATATACCTCGTGAATTCTGTTGGCAACTAGCAGCAGCAGCTTCAGTGTAGGTCAGCCTTGGAATTGGATGGAAATTTTCTACTATTACCCTGAGATCGATCGCATCGTGTCAAACTTCTATTGTAAATTCGAGTGCTTTTGAGCAAATCGAGTAGTTTTTAAACGCAACTGATCGATTCAAATGAAACGTCGTAGGACGTAAACTAAACTGCTATATATTTTTTTACTTTAAACAATAATTGGCGACAACAGACAAAGCAGTCATTTCTTGACTGATTTGATTTTAATTACTTGACTTGGCGGTAGATGAAATATAAAAGACGACGCAAATCTCTCCGTGTCAATAAGTGGAGTTTGAGTTTCTTGCCAGTTCTTCTCAAGAACCCCCGTCGCCGGAACTGGCACTTAAATTCACTTTCACATTCAAGATAGTGTGATGAAAGTGAATCTAAGCACTGCGGATTTAGAGTAGTAATGATTTATACATGTTCTTATATTTAATTTGTATGACGTTTCTAAGTGCTTTATAAAGTCCAAGGAATAAAGATAAAAAAAAAACAATGCAGCCCTTAAAGATTGTACATTGTGGACTCACTGTTAACTATGAAGGGCGACAGCTAGGGACAAACAAAGGTGAATAATGCCAAACTTTTCACAGCCTACGAGTTTGTGTCTCTTTCTTGAGAATAGAGTTGCCGTTTTGTCTGTTTTCGCTAATATATCGCTCATTGGCTGCAACAATGTCATAATTAAAGTCAACATGCATTTTCCGAACGTTATTTTGGTATTTATTTTGATATACTGTTTCTACTTTCAGATTCTTCTTAATAGGTTTATAATATTTTAGAAGTGCTGAATTATTTTCTTATCTTATTATTGTTGCAAAAGTCTTATTTGGTTGGATAATCATAAAAGTGATCTACGTGCAACAACGACATCAATGTACGCTGTGACCATATTGCAGCAAATGAGCGATATTATGGTTTAGTTTTTTGTGAATAAATTCAAAATGAATCAGTAATTCACTACACTTAATATGCAGTTGACTGTACATGAACATATTTCGTCTGACGAATACGACCGATTTCTTGTCATTTTAGGAATTGAAATATTTCACCTAATATCTTAAACCTAAACAATTTGTAAACTTGGCACAGACCGCGCAAAGAAAAAAAGAACTTTTCCTATAATGCGGTTCATCAGTCAAGTGCGAAGACAATGTATGTCATAGACTAAACCTCAGATTTATTAGAGGGCAATATCACGGGACAGTTCAACTGTTAAGCGCATCACACACTAAGCAATAATTAGAGCGGGACACTGCTATATGCGCGTAAGAGACGGTGACATAGTCTTATCTTATACAGTGTGTCATTGCTTATTAACTGACACGATTTTTTTTTATTTCAATGAAATCGACAGATTTCTTTTAAAGAATTCGATATTTCACATAAGAGTCCTTAGTGAAAAATAAAAATCTTAAGTCATGACAAAAAAATATTTTTTTTTTTAAATATACATATTCATGCCCTTTCAGGGTCACACTATCCCGGAACACGCTGTATATAGTAGTGTCTGGTTCGTCTAAATCTGCTTAGTATGTGACTGGCTTTAATGTAAAAAAAGAACTATTCTATCTAATTGCTTCAACTGTTAAGTCGATCTGTTTACGCGATTTACGTATACTTTATTTAGGTGGGCGTAAAGAAAAAAGGAAAGCCGAAGACGTCCTATTGTATATCATATACAATCCAAACGTGTTTCGACTCTATTAGGGTGTCATTATACCAGTACGATCGGTATGTATCGATGACATATAGATTTATAATTCACTCAATATTGATTGTAGACGCTCAACGTCGGTCATTTTGCTATTACACTAAATCGATCAAGTATTCATCGACCATCGAGTAATGGTCATCAATTATTCTCAGCTATAAGATCATTGCGATTTACATTGATCAATCAATATCTAATGCGCTATAGATCGAGTATCGATCGCGTTGATGTAAAACACCCTTACAAATAAACCCGCTAACTTCTTTAACAAAAAAAAAATACGCCATACTAAATTGGTCGATGCTTTAGCGAGAAATAATTTGCATACCGCGACATTCGCCCCCTAGTAAACACGCGGTTTTAATAAATAAACGAGATACCTTGTATTTAAATAGTAGATGCCTACGGTATCATGTTGAGTATATTCCTATTTTCCAGCGATTCTTTCAGGGCATAGAAGAGTTGCAGCTGTTGTTCGGGTTTCAGGTTGTACACCTGTGAAAAAAACTATTAATTATAATACTATGCTCGATGACATCGTTGCGCGTGTCAAGTCTAATCGAACACGCAAGTTAAGCAGCGTTAAACGTAACCTAGCCATGGATGTTTAGATCTGTCTCGAGCTGGTCCGTGCTTCGGAGGTCACGTGAAGCCATCGGTACCGGCCGTTGTCATTAGATGACAGCCATTAAGCTTTTTTGGGGTGTAAGTAGTTCATCAACATCTTTGAACCAAAGCCAACTTCACCTGCACGCGGTGCACCCTGCTGACTGACAAACGAAGCTCTGGCGATAAGAGAGGTAGGGAGCGTAATTGTAAGCTACCCGACTGGGGAATGTATCTCCACCTCACAGAATACCGCAGCCAAATAACAATTCCCTTGAGGGTTGTTGTGTTCCTGCGAGTGAGTGAGGTCACCAGAACGGAAGGAGATGCTGCGTAGGCATCGGGGGTGGCGGCGCGCGAGCGATATTTTATGTTGCGAGCGTTAATATGGCTACGGTAACTGCCTTACATCAGGCGGGCCGTATGCTTGTCTGCCACCTGACGTAGTATAAAAAAAAAGTGGGCTTTAGGCGGATTGAAAACAGTGGCGTCCGCCAACCCGCAGTTTAGCAGCGAGGCCCTTAAATTGAGAGGAGACCCCTGTCCCAGCTGTGGGATGTATAACGGTTGATGAGGACTACAGTGCAACCATAAAGAGTACAAATGGAACTAACTTTATTAGCAATATTGACTTTTCCAAACATGATAGCAAAATCTTAAAAAATGTCTCGTTTCAATGATTACCTGTTGCAATAACTTCTGCGGCGTGGCGGTGCGGATGAAGCTGGTGATGTAGACGTTGACGAAGGTGGCCATCAGGAACTGGCAGTCGAACCGGTCCATGATGCCGCCGTGCCCCGGGATCACGTCGCCGAAGTCCTAGGGGAAATATTCAATCATTTTATTAGGTAAATAGATATAAAGTTTATATGCATTTTGGAACTTACACGTAGGTACACAGACAATCATAGACATATTATAGTACAGTCTACAGATACAGAGATTTGTGCACGTGTGCGCTGCAGTAATGCCATGGCTCAGCGTGTACTTCACTTATAGACGATATGAGTGAAATACTGGTATTCTGTGACTACCCAAGGACCTGGTTATGTACTAATCACCTAATCGAATATTATAGTGTATAGTATGTAATTTTAATTTAGATCTACTTGTGTAAACATTGTATTTGTGTAAACATTGTGCAGTTTTTGGGTGTTTGGGTGTATGTTGTTGAGCTTTACCTGGCTATATGTTGAGGCGATCTAAATTATTCAACGCAAGGAGATTGATATATTAGACACTGGGTGTGCCAAATTTGTGGAATGTATCTAAGCTATCGAACTCGAATTTGGTTTTACTGTTGAGTTATTAAAAGGATTAGAGATGCAGGATTCCTAATATTTTTGGCATGTCTGTGAAGTCGGGACAAATAAGAAGAAGTAATACAAAATTCAAATGTAAAGGACTCGTATCCAGCGATGTACAAACCGTGCATAATTTGTTACTTTCTACATGCTGTCAAAAAATTAAAAAGTAGTTAAGCTTAACAATGAATTTTCATACACTTTTTCCTCCTACATATATTTATGGCAGAAAAGTTTTTCTATATAAATTTTGAGCCAGTAAGAAATCACTTTCTGAGTAGGTGCTATTCGCTAAATACACAACGCAATAAATAACTTCAACAATATTCAAAGCATCACCTTGATCTTAAACGCCCTCTTGAAGCCAGACGCGAAGAACCCGCCGAACGGTCCGATGACCGAGCTGAATATACTGAGCGCCAAGGAATGGATCATGAACGGGTACATGTGGAACTTTTCCATGTTGAACTGTAACAAATACATAAAAACGTTTTTAAATATGTATTACTAGCTGTTACTTGCGGCTTCGCCCGCGTGGTCCAGGAGAGCTGCCATTGATAGCGTGATTTAGAAATGAGACAGCGCCATCTAGTGATCTAGTGGAAGAAGGACAAACGAGTATAAACTTTATTTTTTCCCGTGGGAATAAGATGTTTTTCCGGGATACAGAGTAGCCTAGCACTCTCCAGGCCTTGAAAAATCTCCAAAAAAAAATCATGTCAATCCGTTTGTTACTTTCGACGTGAAAGAAGGATAAACATGGAGTATGGATATTCACCAAGAAATCACTAATTTCCATCCTAGTAATTATTTTTGAAGTCAAAACTTCTTTAGGCGCAGTGTGCACAAATTTATTCTGAAAATTTAATTGCCTACATACATAACCACATTTCAATGCGCATCTTCACCAAATAGTTCGTATTTTATTTATTTTAAACAAATATAAGATTTATGCTAAAAAGCGTTGACGGATTGATTCCACAATCATCAACGCTTTTTAACCCATTCAACACTTTCGGTCCCTTATATTTTCTTATCTAATCATTTAACCAATCTAAACAAATCACTATAGACGTACTTAGATTACATCATGATTTATATAATTGCGATTAATGATTAGTTATTATCATTAGCGATGCAAGATTAGCAGTTCAGTAGGACACCAATTACTCTTATCTCGCATTAATTTTTAATTACAGAAGGCAGAAGGGAGCAGCACGTCTAGAGAAGTCCTTACAGAAGAATAGTAAATTTTAGAGCAATAGTTTTTTTTTAATTGCTTTATCCAAAATAGTAATAATATACATTGAAAATACTTCGACCATTAGCAAAAACGAGAAATGGTTTATCCGCGATATGGTGAGACCAGTGGCTAGATACAAAACAATATTTTTTTATACATATATTCTAAAATTTCTCTGGTTTGTTTCTAAAGAAATGTTTTAGAACTTTTTTACATTTTTTGTATTTATTGTATGGATTTGGCCCTGATTGATACACTGCCAAACTCAATATGTTTGTCGGTAAATCATTCAAGGTCTTAGGTAACATATACTCCCATATCCTCATACCTACATATAATAACATGTTCCATACATGTTATTATATGTAGGTAGTACATACGAAGGTAAGTTTGTAGTCTGACGTGAGTTACTTGCATGCTTTCTTTTTTCTAATATTTCTATCTTCTCAAAATGTTCATATATCATTGCGTATTACTTTATCTACTACATTAGCATATTGGAGAGCCATGGAAACATCTGTAAAAGTCGCGCAGCGAGAGTCGAGGCGAACAGCCCCCTTACCACCAACTCTTATTGCGATTCAATAACTGAATAGAATGCTTATTCATACCAATGAATAAGCGACTCTTTTTCAATTAGCATTGAATTTTGTTTAAACTTTTATTATTTTATTTTACTTATTGACGAGCCCAGTACAGGCAAATTTTATCGGCCCTATACACCGCATTACATTTACAATTAATTTTATTTATATATTTTTATTAAGAGTTGACTCGGCTCCTTTACAGCCAAAAATTGTGAAATAATTATATTGTCTGATTGCATATTGCGCGCACCCCTGCAAAATGTTAAGGACGCCGATAAAGGAACTAGACAACAGGACCCCTGCTCCCCAGGCCTCAACAACAGGGACAAAAACCATCACTTCGCCTGTTACGAATGTTAGGAAGAGTATTGGGGCATGGGAGGCAGGGGCTCCGGTGTGCAACACCCCCCCTCAAAATATAGGACCTACCCTGGCGTCGACGACTGTCACCAAGGTGCCCCGTGCTCCCTCAGGGGGTAAATCAGCGGCAAAGCCGGCAATCAGGACGGCCAAAAGTCGGGTGGAGGAGGCCAGGGCCTGCAACAACACTGCCAAGTCTGCTCTCTCCGCCTCCAAGAATCTGAAGGCGGAGATAAAGACGAGTGTGTCGCAGGCCGTGGAACGCCTCTACCAGTTAGTAAAAGAGGCGGAGGCCGAATTGGCTAGCCAGAAGAAGGAGGCGGGTCAGGTGGGGAATGTCGTGATTCCGGTCGTAGCATCTGCCATCGGACCTGCGTATACTGCTGTGGGGGAGTGCGGGGCACCATGGCTAGAATTAGGAAAGAAAATGGAGGCAAATGAGGAGCTCCTCGTCCAAAACGCACGGCTCCTGCAGGAGATTAAGGAGAAACTAAAAAGGCAGGAGCCACCGGTCGGGGGGACGACATACGCAGAGGTAGTGGCGGCGAGCCAGCCTACCACCAGGCCGGAGTCCGAGCGCGCCACACTACATTCGGTGGTAGTCTCTTCGACTGCAGACGAAGAAACGGGCGACGAGGTGCTCCAAAAGATTAGGGAAGTGGTTGACGCAAAGGAAGGGTGGGTTAAAGTAGAGCGCGTGCGGAAAATAAAGGATAGGAAAGTGGTAATAGGCTGTGCCGATGAGGCGGAAAGGGAAAAAAATAGGAAGCGGCTCTTGACATCGGGGAGGAGTTTGGTCGTCGAAGACGCGAAAAACAAAGACCCGCTGCTGGTTGTGAGGGACGTCCTGAAGGTTCACTCGGACGAGGAACTTGTCCGGGCCCTTCGCAACCAGAACCGGGACGTTTTTCGCGGACTCGACGCCCACGAGAGCCGCGTCACGGTTCGGCACAGCAGGAGAGCGCGAAACCCGCACAACCGCCATGTCGTACTGGGTGTCTCCCCAGTGGTCTGGAGGAGGTCGATAGCAGAGCGGAAGCTGCGTATCGACCTCCAGAGGTGCGTCGTCGAAGATCAGACGCCCCTCGTCCAGTGCACCCGTTGCTTGGGATACGGACACGGGCGGCGGTTCTGTAGAGAAACCGCCGACGTGTGTAGCCACTGCGGTGGCCCGCATCGCAAGTCGGAGTGCGCGGACGCAGCCACTGGGAAGCCGCCGGCGTGCATTAATTGCCACCGGGCGAAGCAGTCGAACGCGATACATAACGCGTTCGACGGCGAATGCCCGGTGAGAACGAAGTGGGACCGGTTGGCGCGGGACGCCGTAGCTTATTGCTGAGGTTGCCTCGGGGACCATTCGCCGACCGTACCGAATGGCTCAGGTCAATCTCCAGAGGAGTCAATTAGCAACTCAAGAGTTGCTATTGGCCGCAGGCAAACGCAACATATCCGTTGCACTGCTACAGGAGCCCTACGTGGGTCGGGTTGGAAGCGTTAGGAGTTATCAGGGAGTGAGGGTCTTTCAGGCGCAGGAGAACGGGCAGGGTACTGTGAAGGCGGCCATAGTCGTCTTCGATAATGACTTAGATGTCATACAGTACCCGCAACTCACCACAAACAACATCACAGTGGTGGGGATTCGGACCAGCGCCTGGAAGATCACACTCGTCTCCTACTACTTCGAACCCGACAAACCCATTGGGCCATACCTGGAGCAGTTGCGGCGGATTGAGCGCGATGCCGGAGCAGGTGGGTTGATCCTGGGCGGGGATGCCAACGCGAAGAGTGTCTGGTGGGGCAGCTCTCATGAGGATTCCAAAGGAGAGGAGATGGTTGGGATCTTAGGGGAGCTGGGCCTCCAGATTCTTAACTGTGGCGACGTCCCAACATTCGATACTGTCAGAGGTGGAAAGAGGTACAGTAGCCATGTCGACGTGACGGCATGCTCGGAGGATATGTTGAGCTTGGTGGATGGATGGCACGTCGAGGAAGCACTCACGTCCTCGGACCACAACGGCATCATATTTGACGTCCGCATGGCCAAGGCCAAGGGGGTATCGATCGCGAGGACCACCAGGATCTTCAACACCAAAAAGGCTGATTGGGGTAAGTTTCGTGAGAAACTCGCCTCAATCATGCTGAGAGACAGTCTCACCGCTGCACGCGTGGCGGCTGTCGAAGGGTGTGAGGAACTGGAGGTGATCGTGGATGGATACACCAGGGCGATAGGCGAGGCCTGCGAGGCCTCGATGCCTAAAAAGAGCAATGCGGGGTCATTTAGACTGCCGTGGTGGTCGGAGGAATTGGAGAAGCTGAGACGACAGACCAACACCAGGCGACGCAGGATCCGAAACGCTGCGCCGTCGCGTAGACAAATGGTGGTCCAACTGTACCTCGAACAGAAGTGCAAGTACGAGGCCGCAGTGCGAGAAGCACAAACCCGCAGTTGGAGGGAGTTTTGTGGGAGGCAGGACAGAGAAGGTGTCTGGGAGGGTATCTACAGAGTCATCGGCAGGGTAACCGAGCGGAAGGAGGACACGCTCCTCGAAGTCGACGGGAGGGCGTTGGACGCCAGAGAGTCAGCAGAGCTGTTGGCGGACACTTTTTATCCCGCCGACAGCGGGTTGGACGACAATACAGATCACCGCCAAATGAGAGAACAAGCCCGTACGGTAAACGAACGGGCCAATGATGATCATGACCCGCCGTTTACCGAGAGGGAACTCATGGCGGCTGTATTGTCCTTCAACCCAAAAAAGGCCCCTGGCGCTGACGGCCTCACGGCTGACGTTTGCGCTCGGGCCATTGACGATGGTTCGGGTTTCTTCCTGGCCCTTCTTAACAAGTGTCGGGCCCTCCGATACTTCCCTCGGCTGTGGAAGGAGGCCATCGTAATTGCCCTTCGGAAACCGGGAAAGGAATCGTATCGCCTGCCCAAATCATACAGGCCGATCGGGCTTCTGTCTGTTTTGGGCAAGATATACGAAAAAATGTTGATCGCTCGCCTCAAGCATCATCTTCTGCCGAGGATCAGTACTCGCCAGTACGGGTTCATGCCACAGAGGGGCACCGAAGACGCCCTCTATAACCTGCTGCACCATATTCGCAGCAAGCTTGACGAGCGTAAGATTCTTACTCTCGTCTCGCTGGATATAGAGGGTGCCTTCGACGGCGCCTGGTGGCCTGCTATCAAACTCAGACTGGCGGAGGAAAATTGCCCTCTGAGCTTGAGACGAACGATAGACAGTTACCTCAGCAATAGGACGGTGAGGGTGCGCTTCGGGGGGGAGGAATGCGTACGCGCTGCCACAAGAGGTTGCGTACAAGGGTCCATAGGAGGTCCGATATTGTGGAACCTCCTCTTGGACCCCCTCTTGTGGCAATTAGAAAGAGCGGGGGTGTACTGTCAGGCCTTCGCTGACGACGTCGTGTTGGTGTTTGACGGAGCCACTGCACTGGATATAGAGAGACTAGCTGTTACCCGCGGCTTCGCCCTCGTGGTCCAGGGAAGCCTGCTGCCATTGATTTGTGTATATTTTTCTTTTGTTGTATTTTTTTTTACTTCGTGGAATAAAAAGTAGTAACAGTATGTACAAATTTTATTGATGATTGGCTGCATAGTTAAGGCATGAAGAAATAACAAACAAACGAATTTACTTTAACACTTATAATATTTGTATGGATGAAACGCCCACACTCAAGAGAAAATAATTGTTCACCACATAAATGTTTGCCCTCTTTATTTTTCCTTCGAATAAAATATTTTTCCTGGATAAAAAGTAACCTATGTCACTCTCCAGACCGGAAACTATCCCCTGTTAAAACATCACATCAGTACTTACGTTACTTTCGACGTGATAGAAGGACAAATGATTACAAAGTTTATTTTTTCCCATGGGATTAAATTGTTTTTACGGGATAAAAAGTAGCTTATGTCACTCTCTAGATTACCCTATTAAAAATTCATGTCTGTACTTAGGTTTCTTTTGACGTGAAAGTAGGACAAATGAACTTTATTTTTTAATAACGTACGTTTACGGTATGGAGAGTGGCATAGGCTACTTTTTATCCAGGAAAAACATCTTATTTCTACGGGAAAATACATACTTTGTAATCATTTGTCCTTCTTTTAAGTCGAAAGGAACCTAACTACCCACATGATTTTTTTTTAACGGGATAGTTACGTAGTAGAGTACGGACATGACTTTTTGAAATGGGGATAGTTTACTGTTTGGAAAGTGACATAGGCTACCTTTTATCCCGCAAAAACATCTTAATCCCATGGGAAAAAATAAACTTTGTAATCATTTGGCATTCTATCATGTCGAAAGGAACATAAGTACCGACATGATTTTTTTAACAGGGGATAGTTTCCGATCTGGATAGTAACATAGGCTACTTTTTATCCAGGAAAAAACATTTTATTCCCTCGGAAAAAATAATTCGATCCACGCAGAGTGCAATCATTTACGTGATGAACAATTTTTTTTTGTCTTGATCCATACTAATACTGTAAGTGTTAAAGTAAGTATTCGTTTGTTTGTTATTTCTTAACGCTCTATGTAGCCGATCATCATTAAACTTTGTACCTATTTTTCTTTTGTTGTATTTTTTTTACTTCGTGAGATATAAATAGTAAAAACAAACGTTCCTTAAATAGTATTTATCAATATTATATAAATAGTAATACAATACTATATAGTATATAGATAAAAAGTAGTATATATTACTACATATTATATATACATATATATAGTAATATATACTACTTTATATCTCACGAAGTAAAAAAAAAATACAACAAAAGAAAAATATACACAAATCAATGGCAGCAGGCTTCCCTGGACCACGCGGGCGAAGCCGCGGGTAACAGCTAGTTTTATATATAAAATTAATCTATACTATCTAATTCTATACTAATATTATAAAGCTGAAGAGTGTGTTTGGTTGAACGCGCTAATCTCAGGAACTACTGTTGAAAAAATATTTTAGTGTTAGATACTTAGCCTATATTTCAAGGAAGGCTATAGGCTATATAGCATCACGCTACGACTCATAGGAGCGGAGCACCAGTGAAAAATAGGAAAAAAATATTCCTTTTGAGGGCTTACGTCGCGTGCGCTGCGTAAACGGTTGAAGTTACGCAAAAATCATGTATGACGGAATTGTTCCTCTTTAAAAGTTCTAAAAAAAAGTCCGCGACAGTATATGTCTATCTTTTAAGATTGACACACTATAACGTTTTTTCATGGTAATCAATAGGAGAAAGTAGGTAAAAAAAGGTTATAGTGAGTTAATCTTAAAAGATAGACATATGCTGTCGCGGACTTTTTTTTAGAACTTTTAAAGAGGAACAATTTCGTCATACATGATTTTTGCGTAACTTCAACCGTTTACGCAGCGCACGCGACGTAAGCCCTCAAAAGGAATATTTTTTTCCTATTTTTCACTGGTGCTCCACTCCTATGAGTCGTAGCGTGATGCTATATAGCCTATAGCTTTCCTTGAAATATAGGCTACCTAACACAAAAAGAATTTTTCAATTCGAACCAGTAGTTCCTGAGATTAGCGCGTTCAAACAAACAAACAAACAAACAAACAAACAAACTCTTCAGCTTTATAATATTAGTATAGATGTGCCAATGCCACTCTCGAGCACGTGAGGGCGTGGGGGGTCAGAAACCGGTTAAAGTTTGCGCCGCAAAAGACCAGCGCCATGCTGGTCACGCGCAAACTCAGGTATGACACTCCGCGCCTCAGCATGGGCGGGATGGGCATTGGCATGTCTCGGCAGATCAAACTCCTCGGGTTGACCATCGACGCGGGTCTTACGTTCAATGCGCATGTGGCCACCGTCTGTAAACGGGCGGTGGACATATATAAGCGCATTGCGCGTACGGCCCGCGTCGGTTGGGGTCTTCATCCTGAGGTAGTGAAGATCATATATACAGCTGTAGTGGAGCCAACGATGCTTTACGCCGCGGCCGTATGGGCACCAGCGGTGAACAAGCTAGGCATCCAAAAGCAGCTCAACAGCGTACAGCGGGGCTTCGCGCTGAAGATCTGCAAGGCCTACCGAACGGTTTCCTTGAACTCCGCATTGCTGCTGGCTGGGGTGCTCCCCCTTGACCTTAGGGTGCGAGAAATCGCATCTCTTTACGAGGCCAGGAGGGGACTGCCCCATCCGGTGCTGGGAGACAGGGAGATCGAGCGGATGGCCTCTAAGATCGAGGCCCCGCACCCAGCGGAGCTGGAGAGGGTCGAGTTCGATCACCTGGTGGACGAGGAACAATACAGGGCAGCCAACATCTTTGCCCTGCGAATGTTCACGGACGGCAGTAAGATTGAGGGTCGGGTAGGTGCCGCTGTTTCAATTTGGAACAGCGATGCCGAAACCAAGGCCGTCAAGCTTACTTTGTCGTCCTACTGCACCGTCTACCAGGCCGAACTCCTCGCTCTCTGCACCGCGGCAAAATACGCGTTGAGCTGTAATGGATCCAGCGTGGGCATCTTCAGCGACTCCATGGCGGCGCTCCAGGCGATAGGTAACGTTGATTCTCCTCACCCCCTTGCGGTACAGACGCGGGACGCTCTTAAACTGTGCAAAGCGCAAGGTAAGAGCGTCTCGATGTTCTGGATTAAGGCGCATGTGGGTCTTGAGGGGAATGAACGAGCCGATGAACTCGCCAAGAGTGCGGCCCTGAGGTCGAAGAAGAGGCCCGACTACGACCGCTGCCCTGTCTCATTCGTCAAGGGTATGATCCGTAAGGCGACTATTGACGAATGGGACAGGAGATATCGCTCGGGAACTACAGCTTCAACAACGAAGCTGTTTTTCCCGAGTGCGACCGCCGCGTACAGTATCGTGGGCAAAATGGCTCCGTCTGGCATCACCACACAAATCTTATCGGGGCATGGTGGGTTTGCCGCGTACTTGTACAGGTTCAAGTGCGCGGACGATCCATCGTGTTTCTGTGAAGCTGGCGAGGGTCAGACAGTGCAGCACATTTTGTTTCAGTGTCCCGCATTCTCCAAACAAAGATGGGAGTTGGAGCAGCGTTTGGGAATGCGGGTCACTGAAACGAACGTATCCGAGGTGATGGCTGGAAAAAATAGATTTAAGTTTATTGACTACTGTGTCAATCTAGCCACGGCTGTCATCAGGCGGAACAAGCAGGATGGCTCCACTTAGGACCAATGTTGACTTGGGCGCCTATATTTTCCGATAGGCGTCTCGATCGCGGTGGCTAGGTGGGGCTATTGAGTTAAGTGTCTGCCGAGGACAGCTGTGGATGGATTGACAAAAATCAGATCGTAAGTTTGACCAAGCCATCGCCTCCAATTTGTCGGCGTCTCATAAGTGGACACAATATTTTGTATTATTTAAATTTGTTTTGTGTGACATACTTGTTTTAATTGTGTTCTAAGCTATTGCTCCATTTGTGTTATTATTATAGTTTTAATTCTATCGCTATTGCGTCATGGATTTTAATGTAGTAAAATTATATATAGGTTATATTTATGAAATATTTTAAACTATTTACTATTTAATTTATTTTGATCAAAAAAAGAACCTTGTCCACGACAGGGGTGTGCGCACGCCATTTCTAAAGTAAGCCGATCTGCGCATACTCAGCGGCTATTTACACCCCTGAGTGTGCGCATATTGCGATTGGCGATTAAAAAAAAAAAAAAAAAATTAGCATTGAGTCGCTTGTTCATTGGTATCTCACTTGCTAACAGTACAACGTGTTTTTTTTATTTTTGTCTGTCTTCTTTCTCTGTGTACAAAAACTAAACTGATTTTGATGTTTTTTAACAGCTACAATCGCTTCTATCAATTTGACCAGTCTTTAAAATTACACCCTGTATACTATGATAATCAGTAGATATTTATCAGCGAAATTGCTTATTTCATACAAATACTTACAACTTTCATAACAGGCAGCATGAAGTGCGGTGCGGTATACTCCTGTAACCTGAAGAGTAGGGACGGCTCACAGTCCATGGTCATCTTGCCGAGAGACTCCGAGTACTCGATGGGGCACACCAGGTACGGGTATTGAGACATCAGGTAGGACAGCTGGAAAATATAGTACCAACTTATCATCTATACTTATATCTATATAATACAATACAATACAATACAATTCATTTATTGCTTTTTTAGCTAATACAATTTAGCATGCAAAATTATGTTGATTATGACATTTGACATTGACAATAATTTAAGTATGTAGTCACTAAAACATATATCTCCAATTAATTATATATACACCATTCGTCAATTATATTGAAATTTAAAACATACAAATGTTCATATACATTCTGATTTAATTTTTATATTTTCGGTCAAATCTTTAATATTATAGAAATTGTATTTCTTTAGCCAATCACATAGTTTGCGTTTAAATAAATTGTAATTAAGCGTTTTTATGTCATTAGGTATCTTATTATAAATGCTGACACACATTGCGATGCAATTTTTTGCATATTTCGCAGACTTAGGTGTATCATACAACACAAGTCTCTGTGGATTCCTTTTTAATCTAGAATTAATTTGACATGATCTTTTGAACAGTTCCGTATTCTTGTATACAAAATTACACACTTCATATATATAGAGCGCTGGTAACGTCAATAAACCCAAATTCCGAAAAGAATGTTTACAGGACTCACCAGGTGGAATTCCGCTCAAAGCTCTGATGCACTTCTTTTGTGCAATGAATGCCCTCTGTTTGTCTATTCCGTTGCCCCACACTATGATTCCGTATCGTAGAATACTCTCTATATACGCATAATACAACATAGTAGCGGTTTTTATATTGGTTACATTTTTAATTTTCTTAAGTGCATATTTATTCTTTTGCATACATTATCAACATGTAATTACTACCTGCTTACCTATTTATTCTTTTGCATACATTATCAACATGTAATTTCCAATTTATGTCTTGGTCTATGATAACACCTAAAAATTTGGTGTGCGTCACTTCTTTGATTTTTCTTACATTTAGTTTAAAATTAAATTGATTATGTTTTGATTGATTAAATTGTATAAAATTTGATTTGTCAAGATTGATTTGTAAATTGTTTTCATCTAGCCATGCTATTATATTATCGATTGTATTATTTATATCAGTTTCATGATTGTCGATATCCGAATTAAGGGTTTTATTAGAAGTCACAATGATTGATATGTCATCCGCAAACAAGATACATTTATGATTTGTAACTTCAATTATATCGTTTATATATAATATAAACAACAGGGGTCCCAAAACGCTTCCTTGTGGGACGCCGTGCTTGTTTATTTTATACTCAGATAAGTAGGATTGCATTTCATTATCTACTATTTTATGAATGGAGACGCATTGTTGTCGGTTTTTTAGGTAAGATGAAATCCATTGCAATGCCATCCCTCTAATACCATATTTTTCCAATTTCGTCAAAAGCCGATCATGTGAGACAAAGTCAAATGCTTTAGACAGATCAAAAAAGAGACCCGTCGTAAGGTTGTTCTTATTGATGTTTGCAAGTACTATGCTTATTAAATTATAAATTGCCAACGTTGTAGACTTATGCTTTTGGAACCCAAATTGTTCTTTTTTAATTAAGTTAAATTTACCACAGAAATCTACAAGTCTTTTATACATACACTTTTCAAAAATTTTAGATAGAATTGGGACGAGTGTTATCGGGCGATAATTATTTACATCATACATTATATATATATTCTAAAACTTTATATCTATATATTTTTAATCTATATATATTATATACTAATCAACTCATGTCAGTCGCTTTTGGGCGGCATGAAAACCCTGACCTCCTCCAAGCCACAGTTAGGCAGCCTGGTGGTGAACGCTCTACATCTCTTCAAGAAAAGCCCGTGTTTTGTAGTGGGTTGAATATATGAGTGGATGCAGATACTTTTGTGGCTCTTTGTAGCCAAAACCCAAGGGTGCAGCGCCGTAGGAAGTAAGAACAAGCTGATTCGTTTGAACAGTCGTTTTTTTTTGTATCACGTGGCAAATACGCATAAGGTAATATATAAGTATAAGATAATACCACTTAAAGTGAAGCGGTTACCACAGCCTATGTACCCTTGTAACACGAAGAGCATCACTAGCGCATTGCCAGCGCTCCATGATGCCTGCGATGACGATCCTGTAATAACCTCTTCACGTTACTGTAGTACTGAGAAAACTTCCGACAGTTCATTCTAACGACTTTTGGCAGAAACTCGTTGAGTGAGTTTGTCGTCTAAGCAAATTTCCATAATTGACTGTTTATTGATATTACTTCAAGATATGATATATTGTCAGTAATTATTATAATGCATAAAATTTGTGGATTTTTTGGTTAAAAGACATTAATCACTACTATCAATTGCACCAAGAAGTCGCGCAAAACAGAAGTAAAGTTACTCTGTCCATTTTACTGTTGATTTATTTAGATAGAGAAGATTTCTGACGATATTATTCGGGATACTGCCAGGATAAAAAGAAATCAATAATACAATAGTCGTAAGTAGAGCTCTAAAGGATTCGTATCCAGGGCTAAAAAAAGCATGAATAAAAGTCTTTTTACTATTTGACAGTTGACAATGCACAGAAAATGTCTCTATTCATTGACAAAGAAGTATTCTATCAGCGAAATATCCGAAAAAATATAAAAATTGAGTAACATGAATACTACTCGTAACATTGATAGTAGGGTTAACCTAGTATGTTCTTAAGTAGCATTGTCTGTGGGAGACAAATTTAATTAAACTTCGTCAGCTCCTCGTTAGTTCATAAGCTAAGTCGACAGACAAAGCCCCGGTACGGAGCTTTCCTGTAGGAAATCACAAGAAAACCTAATCCCAACGCCAAATCACCAATACCTATGTATTATATGTAGTTTAGTATAATTACCTATATGTAGTTTAATATATAGGTTTGATTTCCAAGTTTATTTCGTCACGTATTATTTTACTTACCACCAATCCGAATATAACGGTAGAGAAGCCGCCACCGATGAAGCCTTCCCAAGTCTTCTTAGGACTCAGCTTGATGAGCGGCGTCTTGCCGAAGAAGAAGCCGAAAACGTAGGCCATCACGTCGTTGCAGATTATCATGGACACCGGCACGATGAACCAGATGAGACCTGCAAGGAATAATAATGTACGTGGTATCTAAGGGTCCGTTCAAACAAACCGGCTCGGAAAGGAGAGCAGATTTTGGATGCGTTTAAAATAGAGTTTTATGTCATTGGCATAAGGTTTACTTTAAAAATCCACATCGGCTCTCGACCATTCTCATATAACAAAAGAAGTGAATTTAAATAAATAAACCTTATACCAATGACCTAAAACTCTGTTTTAAACGCCACAAAAATCTGCTCTCCTCTCCGAGCCAGTCTGTGCGGACGGACTCTAAAGGTACCTTTAAATATCGTGCGCGTGTCTGTCTAATCGAACACGCAAGTTAAGCAACGTCGACCGTAGCCTGTCCATGGATGAGTTTATTTATCTCGAGCTCTTTCGTGCTGCGGAGAGCACGTTAAGCCGTCGGTATCGGCTGTTGTCATTTAATGACAGTTGTTAAGACAAGTCAGTGGCCTTTAGGTGGCTTGAAAACAGTGACCACCGTCAACTCGCAGTAGAGCAGTGTGGTGGAACATGCTTAAAACCCCTTCGATTGAGAGGAGACCCGTATCCCAGCAGTGGGATGAATAAGGGTTGAAGACGACGAGGAGATGTCATAGGGTAAGACGAATATTTTGAGGTACTAGTGTAAACACAGTACATGAATAAAAAGTATTATATGCGTTAATTCAGAACATATTTTATATGTACGCCAAATTTCTTCCAAGTCCTTTCAGCCGTTTACCCGTGAAAGGGTAACAAACATACATCCACACATCCATACATAGATATCCTCACAAACTTTAACTGTACTGTGTACTGATAGATTTTCTAGAAAAAGAAGATGAAGATGTCGATGTAACAGACGTTTGATTAACCTATTAAAAATGGTTACTTGATTCAGGTGTTATTTTGCAGAAGTTAGGTAGTGGATGGGTGCCGGCCGGCAATGGTTTGCATGAACTAACTGTTGGCGGAAACACGCAAATTTTAATATTTATTTAAAACCAATTTAGCGTCTATTTTTTAGCTCTCTGTTAACTTAAACTCCTAAAGTATTGAACGTAGAGTAAAAAATAACATGACTAATTTTGTAAGAATTTTTATGTAGAAACTTTTGTCAGAAATAATCATAATGGTTTACAAATAATTTGAGTTGTACGCAAATACCTGATAAATGGAATCTTCAAATCTTCAAATCCCCTTAAAGCAGCTCACCTCGCACCCCAAATACATATTTGGGGACTCGTTAAAGTATAACCGTACCAATTTACAAAGAATTGGCCGTGTGGTTTCCGGCAGACTAGAATTTTTTTTATACTACGTTGGGTGGCAGACAAGCATACGGCCCGCCTGATGTGAAGCGGTTGCCGTAGCCATATAAACGCTCGCAACATAAAATATCGCTCGCGCGCCGCCACCTCCGCTGCCCACGCAGCATCTCCTCCCTTTCTGGTGGCCTCACTCACGCGCAGGAACACAACAACCCTCAAGGGAATTGTTATTTTGCTGCGGTATTCTGTGAGGCGGAGGTACATTCCCCAGTCGGGTAGCTTACAATTACGCTCCCTACCTCTCTTTTCGCCAGAGCTTCGTTTGTCAGTCAGCAGGGTGCACCGCGTGCAGGTGAAGTTGGCTTTGGTTCATAGATGTTGATGAACCACTTACACCCCAAATAAATTCACTCCGTCTCTTCCCGTGGATGTCGTGCAAGGCGACTAAGGGAAATACTTTATAAAACATCGATCAGGCTTCCCCAACCCGTCTGGCCAGCGTGGGGAGTGTAGGCCAAATAGTTCTGTCTGGGACGGAAGAGAGAGGGTCGTGCTCCTGTAGTGGAGACTAAAATCACTTGATGATGATGATGATGCACGAATCTATCCCCTAATTTATTCATTTTCTCGAACAGTAAGTAATTCCGTCTTGTGGTAATAGGGCAAAGTTCCATCGAGTTATAAATTCAAGCAAACGATTCACCTACAGAGTGCACTGACCTATGCATGCCTAACTTCCTTCGACCGTCCGTTCCAGTTACTGCAATGAAACGCAGTAACTAATACTTCATGCTTTCGTCATTGGAATTATATTGGAAGTGACGAAAACGGTACATTTCCGCTTTGAGGGAAGCTTAAAATGGTCATAGACGGTACATATTTTCAGGTTTTATTACATGACCAAGATAACAAACAAGCATATGACCTCCCTGATAGTAAGCAGTCCTTGCAGCCTATATATGTATATAATAGGTAATTCGGGACTCAAGCTTAAGTGACAAATGTCCCCAAACTCAGTTAAATCAAATGAAATGTAAACGCAATTTTTAAATTCGTTGGGCATAAAAATAAGTTTACTACGAGTATCATCATTATCGCTATTCCTTAAGATGAATAGTCTCATAACACTATTGAAATAGTAATTTCCGAATTTAATGAACCTTGGTGAATAAGTAGACAATAATGTAGAGAATTGCAAAGTTATTTAGGTATAATTTTCGAGATATCGAAAACAATTTTAAAATTGCAAGATCTTAGTTCGTTGCAAACTCATAGTTATAACAATCTACAATATCTAAAAACGAACAAAAGTAAGCATGTTATTATAAAACAAATCATCATTAAGAGTCACTTTATACAAATAAAATTCAAAGTCATAAATCACAGTTAACTCTGATTACGGTTGGAGCGAGATAATGTTCAATCAGTACAAATTGTTGGCCTACTTTTGTGGATAGGTGGGCAGCTATGACATAGTGCAATATTATTGGTTAGCATTAACATTTAGTAGAGTAAATATTGGTATCAAAATTCTAGTACAAAAAATAGCTGTGGTTATATCATGACACGGCTGTGGTGTACGTGACTTCGTTATATGCACTAAAACACACATAAAAATTGGTTGCCTGTAAAGTCGGTATACGGGCGAAAGTTTTACGTGACAACGACTTTGAGTGGTAAAATGTTTTCGAGTGGAAGGGACGCATGCCTTTCACTTTTTATGTCTGTCTCTCTCGCTCTTAGAAGGGACACGCGTCCACGACACGCCTACAATGAGAGCGAGTGAAAGGCACGCGCCTTTCACTCGCTCTCATTGTAAGCGCATAACGTGACCCAATTTCTTGAAGTGTCACCCGGCTAACCAATTTATAAGACGTTGTCACGTCAAAATGACCTGATGATGATGATGATGACCCAATCAGAGGCCCTACCGCCGAAGCTAAAGCCAGCTACCATCGGATTATTTTATTGCGAAAATCAAACTTCAGCTTAGATTGATGGTAATAGCTAGTCTAAGCTAAACACTAACTCTACCCACTAAGCTGAAGATATTTGTCATTAACATTAACATAAGACATGTTTTTGGAACCGAAATATTGCATGGGAATCGGCTTCAGCTTAGGCGGTAGGGCACCAAATCGGCGGCAAGTAAGACTTTCTTAGTTCACCCACGACTAGGGTTGCCAACTATACTGTTAAAAACAGTATTATACTGTTTTTCACTACATTATACTTTTTACTGTTGAATAAAAATAAAGTATACAAGATACTGTTTTCAGCATCAAAATTCTTAACACTAGTGTTAGACTTAGACGTTCACATTTTTTTTATTTAGTCATTAATAGCATACTAACTATTAATTTAATAAAAATGAGTTTCTCATTTATTATAATTTTAGTTATAATTGTGGTGGGACGTATGAAGTTTTTAAAAAGTCTGTAAATTAATTTGTGCGCGTAACTCTAAAAAATATGTATTTAAAACATTAAATAAGTAAAGTACTGTTATTTTTTCTAAAATACTGTTTAATATTCTTCTCGGATATAAATATACTTTATTTCTTGTAAAAAAAAGTTGGCAACCCTACCCACGACCGACGTCACAATAGACTGACATACCTAATTTGATTTTTACTTACAACAGCTCGGAGGATTACTTTTTGAACTTCGGAATAGGGAAAAAAACAGTATAGGAATAGATAATGATTTTTCTTACATTTGCATACAATGAAACTCTATGAATATTCCCATTTCAGAATTCTAGTGAGAATCATTTAATGGTAATAAGAAAATCTAACGATCAACAAATTTGTGTTTATACATAGTTCTATGTAGTTCTATTTTTTAGTTTACACAATTTTATGTTTCGGGTAAAGCCGAAATTTCATATTTTATGGGTACGCTTCATATAACAATATGCTGGCATTGAAGCCCAGAATACATCGAGTAATATTACAACATTCCATCTGGAATTATTTGAAGATCTAACGTTTCTATTAATATCCTTTTGTTTAGGAAACTTCGTATTGAAGTTTGCGTCTACAATTTCTATGAAACCTGGTGAAAAGTCATCTCATCAGAAGTAAAGTGAAATTATGTATTCTTTTCTTGAAAAAAGTGACTACTACAGCATATAAATATTAGCGGAATCGTCGTCAACCCTTATTCATCCCAATGCTGGGATACGGCCCACCTCTCAATCGAAGGGGTTAGAGCATACTCTACGACGCTGCTGAACTGCGCGTTGGCGGAGGCCAGTGTCAATGTCAGTCAAGTCGCCTAAAGGCCACTGACTTGGCTTAACACTGTCATCTAATGACAACAGCCGGGGCCGACGGCTTAACGTGCTCTCCGAAGCACGGAGGAGCTCGAAATAAATAAACCCATCCATGGACAGGCTACCATCGACGTTGCTTAACTTGCGCGTTCAATTAGACGGACACGTGCAACGACGACAACGAGCTCCTCCTAGCACCTAGCGGAATATCAATTCTTATTGATTATTAAAATAAACTTGGAAGTTGGACGATTAAAATCATACAACTAAAATATCTGGAGCACATGATGCGAAATATCAAATTTCACTTTTCTGCTGCCACCGCTTGCACGCCAAGGGCAAACACACCTACAACCCGCCTGATGTAACTCCAGACAGGTTCGACAATCATTAGCTTGGCTACATTTCTTAAATCTTTTCTTCTACATGGTTTTAAGAACAGGTAGAGTGGAATCTAAACATTTTTAAATGGACCTATTGAAGTCTAACAATATTTCTTTATTTACAAAAAAATACAGCTGGCGGCAGTCTCTATGCACCGTTTCAATTTACTTTGGTGGCACTAATTGACAATAACTAAAACGAGCCAATTTGTGTAACAACCGATTACAATATAGCAGCCAATATTTTTTATACACCACTAGGGTGGAAAACAAGCGTACGATGCGCCTGATGGGAATTGTGATACCAGAGGCATCACTCACACGAACCTATAAAAACCCTTAACGCCTTTTTTTTTTTTTTTTTTTATACTACGTCGGGTGGCAGACAAGCATACGGCCCGCCTGAAGTGAAGCGGTTACCGTAGCCATATTAACGCTCGCAACATAAAATATTGCTCGCGCGTCGCCACCCCCGCTGCCAACGCAGCATCTCCTTCCTTTCTTTCTGGTGACCTCACTCACTCGCAGGAACACAACAACCCTCAAGGGAATTGTTATTTGGCTGCGGTATTCTGTGAGGTGGAGGTACATTCCCCAGTCGGGAAGCTTACAATTACGCTCCCTACCTCTCTTTTCGCCAGAGTTTCGTTTGTCAGTCAGCAGGGTGCACCACGTGCAGGTGAAGTTGGCTTTGGTTCAAAGAACTTGATGAACCACTTACACCCCAAAAGCCTTTCTTGAAACGCCCCATACTGTAGGTAGTCTCCTGGAAACCATGATAATAGTCAAGGATAATAAAAACGTAATAATTCATTATCATAGTTTTTTTCTTTTTACATTTTTCTACCAGGACGGCCGATCTTTTTTGACGAGCTCGGTGGCGTAGCGGTCAAGGTCAATGACGCGGCTTCCACACCAACGCTCGTGGGTTCGATTCCCACATAGGACAAACATTTGTGTGCATGAACATGTCTGGGTGTTTTCTATGTATCATAAGTAGGTATGTATTTACAAAAAAAAATGTATTTACGTATGTTTATCAGTTGTCTAGTACCCATAACACAAGCTTCGCTTACTTTGGGGCTAGATGGCGCTGTGTAATTTGTCTGACAATATTTATTTATTTTTATTTATCTTCGCTCAAGATTTTTTTGAATATTCCTAGGTCCTTACAAGGTGATCGGTATCAAATGGTATCCTACTAGTTTATAAAATAAATTGGGTCTATCCGAAAAGTCGCCGTTTCCATCCATACATTGCATGCAGAAATAGAACAGCCTATACATAAGATATAAGTATTGCCCGCTTACTAATCAGACCATATATTAACGCAATCTACAACGCCGGATATTAAGCAAGACTCATACATAATGCACTTATTAACATTGTATGTACTTATACACAGGTGCAAGGAAGCATGCATTTAAGGATTAGCTACGATAAATATGTGTACGACACACGTATGAATGAACGAATGAAATCTTATTTGCTGTGATTGTTGTTCCTAGCGATAGAGTTCCTAATTTGAATGGAGCATATCGTTGTTAATGAAAACGATAAATTAAAAATGAAATTATTTTGGGGTGTAAGTGGTTCATCAACATCTTTGAACCAAAACCAACCTCATAGGCAAATGGTGCACCCTGTTGACAGACAAAAGAGGCTCTCGAAAAGATATGTAGGGCATAGCGTATTTTTTAAGCTGCCCGACTGGGGAAGTACCTCCACCTCACAGAATACCGCAGCCAAATAACAATTCCCTTGAGGGTTGTTGTGTTCCTGCAAGTGAGTGAGGGCACCAGAATGGGAGTATAGGGTGGCGTCAGATTGGCGACCCCTTGGTGTTGCTGGTCTCCGTGGGCGGTGGTGATTGCTTTCCATCAGGTGGCCCATATGCTCGTTTGTCCCCCTCTCATATATAAAAAAAATACGACGTTATATCTTATATACCTAACCATCACAGAACATCAGCTATTTTCCACCTGATTCACGGCATACGCGTAATCTATTTCTGTCGACTTCCCTACGTAAAGCGTACATTATGTACAGTGAAGTGTGGTCTAAGTTATGGGAAAATGGAAGATATTGTCTAATTAAAAAATATTTTTTTACCCTTCGAACACTATTGATAGGTACCTTCATAATGTAATATTATGTTTCCTATCGTATCATTACTAGTTGACGATACGAAAGCAGCTTGATCTAAAATATATATGTATTTCAAAAGACCAATAGAAGTAAAAATATTAACATTCTGAACAAATAAAACATCATTTAATCATTTGAATATCATAGAACTATAAGTTTAGCTCAGCGCATTCTAATGAAAAATGCAATAAAATATATCAAGTAGACACAAAATTTTAAGTATATTACAAATATACTTAAAATTTTGTGTCTACTTGATAGTCAGTGATGTCAAATGGGGGAGAAAAGTCAAGAGTGAAGCCCTTATATAGGGTGACAAAGCATCGGGCACGTCCCGCACGACTTCGCAAAAGTATTGCTTTCTGCGAAGTCAGTTTCTATTATTATTTAAAAGTCTTTATTGAAATCCTGACTAATACGCTAGGTACTCCTACTAATTTCTTCTGTTTAAATTCGTTGGGAGTTACAAGGCAGCCGTAGTTGTACCCCTGGGGCTGTAATGTACTTCGCTGTTCATTACCTTTTTGGTGGCCGACGCTGTTAATCCTGGCTACACAAGACACAGTGGTGAGAATTTGAGTACGCGCTTTTCACAAAAATAATATCAAAGTATTTTCATACAAAAATATCGTTTTATACACAACGTTCCTAGGAATATAAAATAAACATAACTCACTGAGGTTTCAGGTTGTAGGTTAAAATTAGACAGGATTAAAATGTCTTCTAAGCGTAGTTTTAAACCAGTTATAACGTATATTAATATCGCTCCCTCTTATCCCTTACAGGCCACCCTTCTATTTGGCCTAGTTAAAACGGCGCGTTGAAAGGTTTCCTCGTCCGTGACAATGCAGGCTTGACACAAATATGGCCGCCGGGGAGCGTTACCGATAACTATTGTCACATCACTTGTAAGGACACGTGTATTGGTTGATATTATTGTTAATAGTTAGAGCATAGAATTTATTACTAACCATTGTTACTAAGGCACAGAAATCGCTCCAAATTGCAAACACCGCGAGTAGACCGCATTTTGTACAAACTTTTATTTGGTTTCACCGGTGCCTGTAAGCATGTTTGACTGGAAAAGATCTCTTCATGGGAAAGCCCGCTTTGTATAAATATTTTTACATGTATATCTAAAATGTATATTTTAGTTCAATAAAGTTAACAAACAAACAAGTCTAGCTAGTTAAATTTGACCCAATCCGCATTGTCGGATTGTGTTCAAATTTCACAGATTCTTTTGTTTCTCCTAACAAATCACAAAATTTGTGCTTTGTTATAGGTATTTAATACCTATACCACTATGACAGCAGCCGCAAAATGGCGATTTATAATTTCCGCATTAACCCATTCCATATGGGTATGAAATGAAACAAGAGCAAAATACAGTAAATAAGCTGTTTAGTTCCTACTCCTACTAATCTTCAGATTAAATTCTTTATGAGTTAGAAGGTAACCGTAGTTTTACGCCTAGGACAGCAACGGATTTCATTCTTAATTGATTTTTGGCCGTTTCCGCTGTTAATCCTGGCTATACAGGAGACACAGCGTTGTATCCTTGTGATACAACAAGGATACAACAACTTTCTACTTAATAAGTTTCGATTTAATTTTATTATTTTAATACTATAATTTTCTAATTAATTCTCTATAATATTAGCGGTTACCCGCGGTATAGCACGCGTAAAGTCGTGTTTTGCGAGTTTTTGTTCGTAACAAGTAAATTTAGCAGAAATGAATAAATAGCTGTTAGAAAAAACTATTTATTCATTTCTGATACATTTACTTGTTTATGTTTGAATAACTTAATTTAAGCGGCTGTATAACTGTCGTAATCAACAATGAAATGATAACTTTTCCTCCTAGGAACATCGAGAGAGATTGGCCTTCTAGTTTCAGGTAATGAATGATATGTACGAGTATGACTTTTGCCGCTTGAAATTACAAATACCTCAACAAATAAATATGTACATACATTATTGTAAAGTACCACAATGTTCAAAACCCGTAGTCTTTTAACGTCCCTCACGTAGCGACCTCTGACCTAAACATTTTGTACAACTACGTTTTTTTATTCATTCCTTATTTAATATACGTACGAATCTATGAATCTTTATTTATAAATTTAACGAGCCCGGTAGTCGAATGGCTAGCATTGGCCACTTTGACTCTGAGGTCGCGGGTTCGATCCCCGCACAAGACAAACATTTGTGTGCATGAACATGTGTTTGTCCGGGTCTGGGTGTTTTATTATGTATTATAATATATATGCATACAAAAAATGTAAATATATCAGTTATCTAGTACAGTTCAGTAGTACAAGCTTTGCTAAGTTTGGGATTAGATGGCGCTGTGTAATTAGGGCAGGAATATTTATTTATTAATAATACAAATTTTAGTAATGGTCTGATTCGGCAATGATCATGTTTCTCACTTAAGATGTTAGCTCAAGTGGCTCCCTATCCAAATCCGCAGAAACTTTCAAATGTATCACAAGGTACTCTCCGCAATTTTCTTGATCTTCGTCGTAAAACTCCTTTTCACTCAATAGGCTACTTGATAATGTTTCAAAATTATAAAAAGTATTTATCAGTATCGTAAAATTCACAAAACTAGACCGATTTGGAAACCTTTCATTTTAATAATTTAAGTCTGACTAGTTTTATGATCGATCTGAATACTTCTCCATTGTCAGCGGAGACGTGGAATGAGCGTCCTGTCACATATTTTCTAACTTGCCCCTTTTAAGAACCCAATGCTGCTTTTGTTCACGCTAAGCTCGCTTATATAGTATTCCGAAAACGACTTACCTTCGAAGATATTCTGAATGATTAGGTAGCTCTGAGTGACCACAATAAGCAGAGCGACGTGGGTCCACGCGAAAAGACTGAACTGTCGCATGTAGTATCTCTTCACCAACGATAGGACGAACCACACGAAGCCGCAGCAGTACAGGCTGAAGGAGATGAAACGATGGTAGGTCACCAGGAACCGAAGATAGTCCTGTTAACAATAGTTAAAAGTTAAAAAAAAATGTACTAATAATTTAATGACTGGGAGAAATCGTACACATACATTTTTTGAACCATGTCGAGTGTCAAACAAGCTTACTAGCCCGCATCATGTAAACTACTAATTATTGTTTCCTAGGTCGGTCTCGTCTGTTATCTGACAGTCTTTAACCCCTCGCGTGCCACGGCCCCATGGTGAGTGCAGCGTTAGTATAGCGCTTGGTACAGTACTAAAATCGCGGCATGCGAAAGGTTAAGCCAAGTCAGTGGCTTTTAGGCGGCTTGAAAACACAGGCCCCGCCAACCCGCAGTTCACCAGCGTGGTGGAGTATGTTCTAAGTCCGTTCGATAGAGAGAAGACCTGTATCCCAGCAGTGGGATGAATCGGGGTTGACAAGAAGGTATAGATAAGATTTTATAGTTTTGTTAGAAAAGTAATGATAACTTGTAACTGAACTCGGTTACGGGCAGTACAATTATTTACAATATTGAAGTTTAATCATAATTAGTACTTAATACAGAATTAAATAGGCCGTGTGGCATCCGGCAGATTAGAATAGAATCACTTCGTCTCTTCCCGTGGATGTCGTACAAGGCGACTAAGGGAAATACATTATAAAACATCGATCAGGCCTCCCCAACCCGCTTGGCCAGCGTGGGGAGTGTAAGCCACATCCTCCTTCTGTCTGGAGAGGGTCGTGCTCCTGTAGTGGAGACTAAAATGACCTGATGCTGACAGAATTAAATCACAAACGCAACCGTAATATTCAGTAATAAGAAATAAGATAGTAATGAGAAAAAAAAAAGTAAATAATACTTTGAAAGTCCAAATAACCTCTTGGTTCAAAGGAACTTTACTGCTAATAGTAGGAGAGAAGACACATCGAAGGCACTGCCCGAATATATAGGCCATACCTACATACGTCCCATCTATAACTCTAAAGGTCGCCGTGTTCATTTTATATGACTATCGAACAATAACATAATTAAGGCTGTCCTGACAGACATGACTAGTGACGCAAGTTGCGTGTTTCTTAGGTTTTTGAACTGGGAGGTACTAGCCCAAATGAACGGCGATTAACTTACACATAGGGAGAGCTAATATCAACGTATACATATTCATTAATTGCTGGGTGCGAGCTGGTATCTTCAGTATTATGACGAGCTCGGTGGTCGAATGGTTAGCAATTTTCACTTTGACTCTAAGGTCGCCAGTTCGATCCCCGCACAAGGAAAATATTTGTGTGCATGAACATACCTGTTTGTCTTGGTCTGGGTGTGTTCTATGTATTATATTATGTATTTAAAAAAAATGTATTTAAGTATTATATAAGTTAGTCTAGTAGGTACACATATAGACTACAAGCTCATGGAAAAAAATTACCTGTGAAATGAACCATCGTGAATAACGCTTAGAAGGCTGTTACTATATCAGAAAATAACTCTGAGCACTATGCCGTCATTTCTGAGCGGTACAGGTGAGTACATAAGTAAATGGAATTTCCCAGGTACAAGTGAGGAATTACGATTAATTATTAATGTACGGCTTTTTTATAGTTTATAGATGATTAAAAATAAATGTCAAAAAACCTAGTGCCGTACTAAAGCGGTGGTACAGGAAGTCAGTGCAATTTTTTAATTCGCCGATAATTGTAGAAGCAATATTCCGGACATTTATTACTGTACGTAATATTTTTATTTGTTACCATTTATAATGAACGGCTATAAGGTACAACGATAATATTTTTTAACATTATATATAAAAAAAAGTTGCCGTACATTAGTTTATGATCTTACAGCAGTAATAACTCGGTAAATCCAAAAATTTTGATAATTATGTAGTTACACAAATATTAACAATAATTTATGGACGGCATATTTATTAAACATTATTGTCTGTGTTAAATAATATTTTGAACAAGATGCCGTACATTTTAAAATGACCTTATATCATATGGATGTAGAGAAAGGGTTGCGATCCTTGGCTTTCGACCCCAGCGCTGGAAATATGTATGGCGTTCATGGGTAAAGTATCTGTATATGTATACAAAAGGAATTACACAAATGCCGTACAGTAATAAATGACCGGAATATTGCTTCTTAAAATTAAAAATTTGCACTGACTTCCTGTACCACCGCTTTAGTACGGCACTAGGTATTTTGACATTTATTTTTAATCATCAATAAACTATAAAAAAGCCGTACATTAATAATTAATCGTAATTCCTCACTTGTACCTGGGAAATTCCATTTACTCATGTACTCACCTGTACCGCTCAGAAATGACGGCATAGTGCTCAGAGTTATTTTCTGATATAGTAACAGCCTTCTAAGCGTTATTCACGATGGTTCATTTCACAGGTATTTTTTTTCCATGGGCTTGTAGTCTAATAGTACAAGCTTTGCTTAGTTTGGGCAAACCCCGGCCACTCCATACAAAAATGGCACTTTTGCATGTAGTAACCAAATGACGTCTGTACACGTGCCTATGTTTGAGTGAGTTCTCTAGGGCTGACATTATTCAATTAATAGTCGGACATGTAAGGGGGTGTAAGTGGTTCATCAACATCTTTGAACCAAAGTCAATCTTACCTGCACGGGGTACACCCTGCTGACTGACAGACGAGGCTCTGACGAAAAGAGAGGTAGGACATAGCGTATTTTTTAAACAACCCGACTGACGAAGTACCACCATCTCACAGAATACCGCAGTCAAATAACAATTTCCTTGAGGGTTGTTGTGTTGCTGCGAGTGAGTGAGGTCACCAGAGACAATGGAGTTGCTGCGTTGGCAGCGAGGATGGCAGCGCGCGAGCGATATTTCATGTTGCGACCGTTAATATGGTTACGGTAACCGCTTCACATCAGGTGGGCGTAGTAAAACATAGTAAATACACTACACTGACTTCAGCCAATATTTATAAAACGCCTTGTATAATTGCCATTGCTAACTTACCCAAAATTTTATATTTTCTAATCACCACTAAATCAAACGTTCGCCTTCCGAACACCGGTTCATTGTAATGGTCAAACCATTTCATTCTTACTAATTGTAGCTTTTTACTATTCATATAAATGCATGCGCAATGATTTGATTCATTTTCATATTAACATGGAACAAACGTAATTTAAAACTAATACCACACATGAGATCACGCACAATAAACATTGAAATGTACTCGTAAATAAGAAAATTGTAAACAATAAACCACCATAACTCAAGTGACAGCAATGTCACTTTCGCGTCTGCGCACTCACTTGCTCTTTGAGACATATAATGCTATCCTTTTCTCATCTCGTATTAATTGTATCTTGTATCCAACTTTGACAGACATGAATTAGTTATGATGAAACTATGGCTGCCGCATGCTTTTCAGGTAATTTATAAAAAAATCTGTACTTTATTTCGACCAAAGGGATCGAACAAATTTTTTTTTTTTGATTTTCCATGTGTTGAGATATCCATCCACTGCACAAGTAACTTCCATCTTTTAAACTGAATGGAGAATAAAATACGAGCGACGTCAATTTGTAGGACGTTGCATCCATTGCGAACGGTTCCAAATCGGTTCCATAGGAGGTGAGGTCGACTAGTGAGAGCGGCAGAGAGTGTCCATACTGTACGTTAGTACTATTACTTATACTGTGGTTTGGGACTACTTTTAAATTTAAAGACAAGATATAAGCCGTGATAGATGTTTCGTTTTATTAACTTCTGGGTTTGATAAGCTGAAACACACAGATATTTTTTTTTTATACTACGTCGGGTGGCAGACAAGCATACGGCCCGACGTATGTAAAGCTGTTACCGTAGCCATATTAACGCTCGCAACATAAAATATCGCTCGCGCGCCGCTACCCCCGCTGCCAATGCAGCATCTCCTTTCTGGTGACCTCACTCACTCGCAGGAACACAACAACCCTCAAGGGAATTGTTAATTGGCAGCGGTATACTATGAGGTGGAGGTACATTCCCCAGTCGGGCAACTTACAATTACGCTCCCTACCTCTCTTTTCGCCAGAGCTTCGTTTGTCAGTCAGCAGGGTGCACCGCGTGCAGGTGAAGCTGGCTTTGGTTCAAAGATGTTGATGAACCACTTACACTCCAAACATTCACCGTGTCTTCACAATTAATTGCCTTTCTTCGAAGTAGGATCAAACTACGCGTCTATGAGGGGCTGTCGAGGGCCCATCCAACCTTCATTTCCCTCACAGGACACAAGTTTTACCTCGGAAATTGGGAAAATGGTGTTGACATACGGTAGACGTATTGATCGAGAGTAACCTGTCTACACTAGATGCGTGTATTTGCGCCGACAGCTCTAGAAACGATTTAAGTGAATATTTTAAAGCATAATTGGCTATTTAAAAAAAATATTCTTTTCGATTTGCTATGTAAGGTTTGTATGTAACGTTGGGGATAGGGGAGAGTGACTAAAGGATTAGGATGGGCACAAAAGACCCATGAGGGACGGTACGGGTGCCCACCACACATTCCCACCACTGTATCTGCTGTGTAGCCAGGATTAACAGCGGCGACCGCCAAAAAAGGCAATGAACAGTGAAGTCCATTGCTATTTGCATTGTCCCGGGGGTAAAACTACGGCTGCCTTGGAACTCACAACGAATTTAATAAGAAGTAATTAGTAAGAAAGCTGACATGTAAATTGAGAAACTTTTGGAAGAAAAAAAAACTTTTGGAAGCTTTTGGAATTTGACTTCCCCTCTTAGCAATATGAGAGACTGCAATATGGCAAATATTGCCTTAAAGCCACCACGGATTTTATGAATCTATCACTATTGGGGACCTAAAACCTTGAGCTGTTACCTAACATATCGATTGAAATAATATGAATTGCAAAATCGTCTGAACGCTTGGTAATTCTCCCTTGTTGCTACCAAATCAGAATAGTATACTACCCCGGATGTGGCATGCACCGAATTCAACATGTCGTACCGCTCTCGCCGCCTAAGATCACAGAGAACATGGTGAGCTGTTTGATCGAATTCATAATTCGCATAAGGGCGATGGCACTAATTTAAACGAAAAGGGTTTAGCCTTAAAATTGCCATACCCAGTTAAAAATTGCGCAACGGGGTGATCGACTTCTAAAAACTTTTTCTTTGGTCTATCTCTTACCGATTGAAAGAACAGATACAAGCGGCGTCCTTTGGTAGAAGTTTCCCACCTTCATGCTTTCACGGCTGCAGCACCGGTGAATCGACCCTCATGTATCTTTATACATGAGGGTCGATTCACCGGTGCTGCAGCCGTAGACCCATTTTATGATAACGTTTTGAGGTGTAAGTGGTTCACTACTATATCCTCAGAGTCGAAGCCAACCTCGCCTGCACGTGGTACACAATGCCGACTAGCGAAATAGGCACTGGCAAAAGAGAGGTAGGGCAAAGTGTGATTGTAAGCTGCTCGAACTGGGGAAGTACTCCACTTCACGGAAAGCCGCAGCCAAATAATAAGTCCTTTGAGGGTTGTTGTGTTCCTGCGAGTGAGCGAGGTCAGCAGAAAGGAAGGAGTTGCTGCGTTGGCAGTGGGAGTGGGGCTAGCGATATTTCATGTGGCGAGCGTTAATATGGCTGCGATAACTGCTTCAGATCAGATCCACTTTCTTTTTCTTTTAAGAGCCAGCTAAGAACGCACTTTAGTGATGTTTCCGACGTTTGAATTCACAGTATCTAACTAAAATATGTCTAATTGTAGGTAGTTGTGTGTATTTCTGTGTGTATTTGTCTACATTTGTGTTTGTAATAGCTGCTTTTTTATCTACTACTAGCGACCCGCCCCGGCTTCGCACGGGTGCAATGCTGATACTAAATGTACTACAGAAGGTTTTTACGCTTTGTCCTATCCAGTCCTTCCCCAGTTATAAGCACACGCCGCCGGCTCCGCGGCCGGTACCGCTACAGCCGTTATGTCCCTGCATTTTAAATGTGTAATATCTTCTAAACTATTCATTTAAATTACATGCTGTGAAGGGCCATATTGATCTATATTAAATGCGCAATGTATTTAAGGTACTTAATTGGATAAGGATTAATTCTGTATTGCTTAAAATCGCTTCGTAAATAAGGCATTATTTCTTGTAAAAAGCAAAGGATAAAATAACGGTTATTGTGTGTTACCACTAAGAGATAGACATATACCATCGCGAACTTTTTTGTAGACCATTTTAAGGTGAACAATACTGTACTACATTATTTTGATCTATCTCGTTGGGTTCAGCCAGCGTTTGCAATGAAAGAGCAAAAAAATGTGTTTATTTACGACATCACATTAGAAACCTCTAAATTATCAGTGTTTTTCTACTATGTTATGCATATATTATACATATAAACTTTCCAGTTGAATCACTCTATCTATTAAAAAAAACCGCATCATAATCCGTTGCGTAGTTTCAAAGATTTAAGCATACATGGGGACATAGGGACAGAGAAAGCGACTTTGTTTTATACTATGTAGTGATACTTAATGTACCTCACCCTTACCTAAAAATTTCACTTAGTAGCATTGTATTTCACTTACATGTTATTCTGTACTTGAAGTTTTATGTTTTTGTACAATAAAGTTTTACAAACAAATACACAGAGAGCTACTTACACCCCATGTATTGACGTATTGTTGACCTGGATTGAGAGACAGAATAAACTCAAATAGGCCAAGGCTACAACGGGCTGTCAATTTTGAATAAATTTCATACAGGAATATCAAAATAAGGTCACGCCATTTTAAAATGGATTTTAGCTAAGATAGCTGGAAAATTTATATGAAACTAGCTTGCGGCCGCGGATTCGTACGCGCTTATCCCGTTGGAATTTTTAAAAATATTTTCTTAGTGGATCGTTATCAACCATTATTCATCCCACTGCTGGGATACGGGTCTGCCCTCAATCGAATGGGTTTAGAGCATACTCAATCACGCAGCTCAACTGCGGGATGGCGGAGGCCAGTGTTCTTAAGCCGCCTAAAGGCCACTGACTTGGCTTGTATCTAATGAGAATACCTCTCTTTTCGCCAGTGCCTCGTTTGTCAGTCAGCAGGGTGTACCACTTGCACGTGAGATTGACCTTGGTTCAAAGATGTTGATAAACCACTTACACCCTCATAGTTTGTTGTTGTTAGCTGGTCTTTGGTGCTACATTTCAATAAACCAAGCATCTGTGCTAACTATCATATCGACGTTACAGACGCAACACAGACGCCATTGTTTATGTAGTAGTAAACTATGCGACTTTTGTATGGAGTGGCCGGGGTGTGGTCACAGTGTGGTAGAGCTTCAAATCGTCAGCAAATAATTCATATATTCCAATAATTCATCAATTCTAATACATATAATAATTCATTTATAGTAATGATGATGGATCAGTTGTGCATGGGGCTGAGTATATGAGTACTTTTTGTAAGTCACAAAGTAAGTTAATGAACTGATGTTATCAACCAATTTCGCTTTAATTGTAAATATTTTGTCGCCCGTACGAGTAAATATTAACCTAACAGAACGAATGTTTGTAAGAATTATGTTAGACATCTTATCCAGACCAAAACAAAGACAAATTATTTTCTCTCTAAACTCTAGCTTAGAAATTCCCAAAGTGTGCGCCGTAGAAAATAAAGAGGGGCGCCGTGAGTCAATCCTCTATCATTATCCGAAACCACAAATATTCGCGGGGACCTTTTTTGAGCGCTCGCATCGGTAAAGAACATAGGTACCTTCTTGTTGTTTTCTGTTTTAATTCTTTTATAATAAAATAACTTAATTTCATATTGTAGATGTTTTAATTTTTGCTCCTGTTTACCTAACTACTGTATCTATTTCTTTCGACTGTATCTTTTTCGAATAGCTAGCTTAGGGTAGAGTGCCATGACAATATACTAAATTTGTTACTGCGCCGCGGGCTGAAAAAGATTGGGAACCCCTGCTCTAGCCCATTGCACAGTATAAGTAATACCCAAAGTACAGTCTACAGCATATCAAGTATTACACTAAGACCTTTGACCGTTCTTATTATCGTCGGATTAGAGATTGTTTTTGAAACGCGTGATAAGCTGTCTATACAAGTAGGCCATATCAACATGTAACAGACACGAAACTATTTTTCATTCACATAATTGTGTCATTATCAGACAAATTATATAATCTTCCCGCCACACAATACGTTACACTGTGTTCTTGCGTGTCAATAAATAATTATCAGTGTGCACTTCGTTCTTAGACTCACTAACTATTAAGGCTGACGTCACATCGCTCCATTTATGTAGTCATTACAGTCCAGTCATGAACTTGTGATAGTGAAGACAATCCTAAATTATCTATATGCATATACTAGCTTACAAATGTGGCTTTGCCCGCTTTTATCTTGTCGGTTTTATCGCGACAAAAGGTAGTCTATGTCCTTCCTAGGAATCTAATCTATACCCATATCAATGTTAATTAAATCGATTAAGCTGTTTATTCGTGAAAAGTAACAGAAATAGCTTTAACGATTTCGATGAAAACAAGATAAAAACACGAAAAATCTATCTATCAGTTCTCAATAAAAAATTGCTTTCAACGCCGAGAAAATCTCTACCGCTATTGAATATAACGATAATCCTTCCTAGGAATATAATCTATACCCATATCAAATGTTAATCAAATCGGTTAAGCTGTTTAGTCGAGAAAAGAAACAGAAATAGCTTTAGAATTCGATTAAAACAAGATAAAAAAAACGAAAAATCTATCTAGCTGTTCTCAATAAAAAATTGCTTTCAACGCCGAGATAACCTCTACCAATATTGAATATAACGACGACACCCCCGCTGCCAACGCAGCAACTCCCTCCTTTTTGGTGATCTCACTCACTCGCAGGAACACACACAACAACCCTCAAGGGAATTGTTATTTGGCTGCGGTATTCTGTGAGGTGGAGGTACATTCCCCAGTCGGGTAGCTTACAATTACGCTCCCGACCTCTCCTTTCGCCAGAGCTTCGTTTGTCAGTCAGCAGGGTGCACCGCGTGCAGGTGATGTTGGCTTTAGTTCAAAGATGTTGATGAACCACTTACACCCCGAACCATTCCATTCCGCGACGGTGCAAATTGAGCCTAAACAGCTCTGTTTGTTTACTACTAATATTAAAATGTCAGCTGTCAGTAATACTATAAATTATTAATTGATGTATCACGCAGACTTATCGCAAATAATTAGACGGTTTTACGACTGTAATGTGGTCTGACTGATTGTGTTATCTGAAATTGTATCGTTGTCTTATCTAAATAATTTCGATAAATGGCAATCATTGATCGTACGATTTGACGATGATATGGCAACTTTGTGTGGATGTCGCATCAGCAATTTATGTCACCTCCAATTAAATAAATAAATATTTTTGGACAATTTACACAGCGCTATCTAGTCCCAAATTAAGCACAAAGCTTGTACTATGGGTACTAGACAACTGTAAAATGTACTTAAATATGATGTAGTCTTCATAAACGTAATTTAAAGAAAGGTATTCAATAAAATAAATATTCCTGGACAAATTACACACGGCCATCTAGTCCCAAACTAAGCAAAGCTTGTACTATGGGCACTAGATAACTGATACTACACTTAATTTTTTTTTTTCTATAAATACATACTTATAAATATAATACATAGAAAACACCCAGACCAAGACCAACATATATGTTCATGCACACAAATGTTTGTCTTGTGCGGGGATCGAACCCGCGACCTCGGAGTCAAAGTCGTCAATGCTAACCATTGGACCGTGCTCGTCAGTTGGTAGAATTCATGCAGCTCGTTTGCATCTTTTAATGGATCCATAGCGGCCACCCGCACATCTATCGACCCGATTTCTCTGATAGCTTATCCGACTATCGTTATCGTTGACATTGTGAGGTTTACACCCCACCCATCTTTGAGCCAAGGCCAACTTCACCTGCTAGTAGTGCACCCTGCTAACTGACAAAAAAGGCTCTGGCGCAAAGAGATATATCAAATATACATATCAGAGTCCATGCCATATATTCAATCCCTGTATTATAAAAAATTGCAGCCATTATTGACACTTTGACCTTTTGTTGACTGCGAAACCTTCAAATCAAGCCAGAGAAGCCCTACAGTCTATACTAGAAACCTTGCGTGTTATATAGGCACATGTCTCGACTTTATATAAATCAAAACCTTATATTTAGTCTCTTTTTATCTAAAAGAATTTAACAGTCACATTCTAAAAATCGCCACTATTACAACGACTCGATTACATTATATATATAGATAGATAGGGTTACATTTCTGCAGTACACTGGGCCAAATAATTGGTCAACCAACCCTAAATTGATTTTCATTTGTTTTGTTTTGTTTCAAATTAAATATAGAATAACTAAATACTTATTACCTGAGCAATTTTGTTTTCTAGGCTTTTTTGTCAAAACCAAGAGACCACATTCTTGCCAGACTGTGCACATGTATAGTGAATCTTATACATAACCAAAAATTATACGAGTACTCGTACATTACACATACATACATCTTTTTACAGTGCACAATGTAGATTTTTTCTCTTTTTTTTTTCTTTGACAAATCAGCTCATAAATCTGAAGTTAACCCTTCCCCCCTTTAACCTTTCACGTGCCGCGGTCCCATGGTGGGTACAGAATTGATAGGTCGCAGCACGCGAGAGGTTAACAGACATTTCTTAATTATATACCTCATGTTTTGATAAAACTCAATCATATATCTATAAAAAAAAAAAATATTGACAGTACTCACAGTTCTATTGATGACTACTCCGAAGTAATCAATCAGGTTCTCGCCGTAGAAGAAGTAGTTGGAAGTGAGCAGGAAGTACCAGGAGAGAGAACGGAACCATGGTAGCCCGTGTACTCGGTACACAGCATAGCCAATATTGATGATCTCTTCGAAACACTTCACTTGCACACACAAGACCTGGAACAAATGAAAATATTTAGCAACGGATATCAAAACATAAATTAAAAATGTAGAAGTTATCAGCAAATATTTTTATGGTTAGACTTTACAATTAGGTAAACATGTTCTTGCTAAATGTGGATATAAGTATACAAAATATGGAAGCTTGGACCAGAACCAGAAATCGGGTCAGATACTGTAAGAATTCTCACTCCATATGTAAAAAAAAACATAAAAAGTACATATTGATTTCTTTTTATTAAAATGATATTATTATGTAATCAAATGTTCCTTTGGATCGAAAGTCGAAGACCGGAGTCTACTTGACTTAGCTAGTATTTTGCGGCTTTTTATTTAGTGAAGTGTTACACACACACTTGTCATTAAAATCTTGAATAAACTATTTTGTTTTACTGGGCCATGGTTTCTTAAACATTTGTTCCCACATATCTCAATTATTTTTAATAAAATACACTTAATGATGAAACACTTGTACTAAAATGTAGTGTCTTTTTTCCTATTGTAATAAATAAGTAATTACAAGAATACAGTCTCATAAAGAACAAAAAATCTAGCTAAAGCAAAGGTTGACAAAAATAAAAAAACTTAATAAAAAAAAACTATACACACCGTGATCATCAGAGCCAATGGACCACCATAAATTAGAAGACAAAAAGCTGCAATCATCAACCAGGTGAAGATACCACGAATGACCCAGTTCCTCCACCTAAATAAAAAAAAAGAATATACTAAGAACCATTATACCTTAATGCTTTTTTCTACATCGTATATGGTTCCTCTGCAACAAATTAGTTTATTAGCCCTTTTAGTATTTTGACGTGACTTTAAATTTGATACAATATGGAGGCAACTCCAAAAATCTAATGACAACAAAATCAGGGGATACTGTGAGCATAATTTCGAAACTACCACTGGATAGATGAAGGATCAAAAAATTTATTATGCAATTTTTATTTTTTTTTATTTATACTACGTCGGGTGGCAGACAAGCATACGGCCCGCCTGATGTGAAGCGGTTACCGTAAACATATTAACGCTCGCAACATAAAATATCGCTCGCGCGCCGCCACCCCCGCTGCCAACGCAGCATCTCCTTCCTTTCTGGAGACCTCACTCACTCGTAGGAACACAACAACCCTCAAGGGAATTGTTATTTGGCTGCGGTATTCTGTGAGGTGGAGGTACATTCCCCAGTTGGGTAGCTTACAAGTAATTGTAAATTACTTGTATATTGTCTCTTTTCGCCAGACAATATCCAATATCCACGCGGTGCACCCTGCTGACTGACAAACGAGGCTCTGGCGAAAAGAGAGGTAGGGAGCTTACGCTCCCTACCTGGATATTGAAGTCCAATATCCAGGTAGGGAGCGTAAGCTCCCTACCTCTCTTTTCGCCAGAGCCTCGTTTGTCAGTCAGCAGGGTGCACCGCGTGCAGGTGAAGTTGGCTTTGGTTCAAAGATGTTGATGAACCACTTACACCCCATAATATGTAAGAACTATGACAAAAAGTCAGATCGCATTAGCGGCTATTGAGCTGCAGCTCAGCTCAATAGCCGCTAATGCGATCTGACTTTTTGAGCCCACTCAGATCTGACTAACACACCTCTATTACAAAGTCAGTGAAATACTGACTTTGTCCATGTGAACTTTCATTAGTTTAGATTGCCTTAGTTTAGATTACATAGTTAAGATAGTTTTTATTACTTCACCACCTTAGATAAAATAGTTAAGATAGTTTTTATTGCTTTATAAATAAATCTTAACTCTCAAGTGACTTATCCAAATTAATGTGTAAACTTAAACTTTCATTTAAGAATATGAGTAGTTACTGAGTACTAAATTAATTAGATAAATTAAACGGGTCACTCACGTCTTTTTGTCGGGAAAGCCGACTAGTTTCGATCTCAAAAGGAGACCTTCATCAGGGCGAATGTCCAGACACGTCCACCCTTTGTCTCTCGCGCCGGACTGTGTCCGGCCAGTGTCCCGTTGACATATGTGAGTGACCCGTTTAATTTATCTAATTAATTTAGTATAATGTCACAATAATATTATAGTTACTGAGTAAATCATGGACAAAAATTGTGACATGGGATTTTTTAGATTTTTATATGCAAGATATTTGAACTACTTTACCGATCTAATAAAATTTTGTACTTTGTCATTATGTCCAACTTAGGAGATAAGATGATTAACTAATTCTTTTGCGCTTGGTGTACACAGGTAGAGTAAATTTAGGCACGAATGAGTACATTGTATAGCTATCAGCATGTTATCTTATCTAATCTTAGAGTGGGTCCAGTGCTGAAGCACTGGTGACATGTCGACCCTCATGGATCTTTTGTGCTCTCCCTAATCCTTTAGTCACTCTCCCCTGACTGTCTGGAGACATGTTCCATGTACTTCAGTATGCCGCTTATTGGGAAGAGTCTGTAGTCCTCCAGGTCCGGGTATGCCTTTCCTAGGATTTCCATTCGTTTGCCGGGTAGGGCGTCACATTGACACATCAAGTGTTTCATGGACTCGTTAGGCCCTTTGCATGTTCTGCACTCTGGGCTATCAACACGTCTCATTTTGTATAGATGTCCTTGACAGGCATAATGGCCCGTTAGTGCCCGAAGCATGACATGCATCCGTTTTCTGTCATATTTATGTACATGTCTGTACCAATTCATTGTACCTTCGCCAATGGTTTCTTTGGAGTGTAGCATTCCACTCATTTCCTTCCATTCAGCCTGATGCCTAGACTTTGCCCTGCCATTTATAGCCCCAATTACTGTCCCTGTCTATCAGCATGTTAATAATAGTATCAATGAAACCAGTGGGCAATGTAATACTCTTTGACTGACTTTACATGTTTATGTTAGGCTTTATGGGGTTAAAATAGGATGAACGTTTGTATGAATGTCCGCACAGACGAAGTTACTGGTGACCTCTGGTAAGATATAAGATCTAAAAATACATACATAAACATAAAATAGAAACAAAAGAATGTTTCTATTTCATGTTTCTTTATATATAAACCATTAACTATATCTGAAGGCCATTGACTTTAATTTGCATTTGTTTCCTAAGAAATAGTCACAGCGTAACATGAAATCGTAACTAAAGCCGACCTTTAAAATAAAACCAGTTTTACTATGTAGGAACTAATTCAACCTGCAATAGACAGAACTGTGATGAGGAAACTATTTCGATAATTTTAAAATAGGTATTTGTTTACAAAATTCAGTTTACATACATAAAAAAAAAATTACATTAAATTTAATAAAAAAAACTATGTGTAAAACTTGATCTTCTGACGGAAAATAACTAAAAAAAGGGTAAATAAAAAAATTACTAATTAGTTTTCGAATTGCTTTAGAGAATTAATTGTTTTATTTAACTGACTGAATTTACAAATCTGCATCAGCACGGATTCTTCAGTAAGTGAAATAACACAAAGTTTTTAACTGACCTGGACGACAATCCGGAGAGCGCAGAGTCCAGAATTTCGGGAGTTTTGTCAGTGCCTTGGGGCAGAGACTTCGCCATTTCGTCTACATATTTCTCTTCTAAACCCTTCTCCTCCTCCGAATCCACCTAATAATGAAACATGCATGTATTGTAGAAATATTTCGACTAACATTTAAACTACACTAATTAAATAATTATCAAGAAATACATGATCAGATTCGCCAGCGGTTTCCGCTTTATCATTTCCATCGCCTTCGCCACGCCGCTGTCTTAATTCACTCATATTCGGTCACTAACAAGATACTACAACACAGTAATTGCACTCCACTAATTTTATTAATAATTTTAAATTAATATTTCATAGAAGACAAAAATAGACAAAATGAATGTTGTTTTCCAACTCCAACAACTTGTCAAACGCAAAATCAATACCAATTTCTTGCCAGGGTTGCTAGTTTCTGTACCATGTAGTTTACGAAATAGTATAAAATTGTACAAACAGTAGTAACCAGTAGAAGTTGAGTGTGACTAATAATATAATTATAATCATAACAGGTATAGGTAACATTATATACGAACTGAAATTCGTATTAAAATATTCAACATCTTCAGAATATGCTACTCAGTAATAGCCAAATAATAGTCACGAACCCATCGCATTTGGCGTTCTCAGTTCGGCGGAACATTAAATACACGGAATGGAATGATAACACTCCTGTTATCTATAATATTCGCAGGGAAATCGTCAAACGTCATATGACGGATTATTGTGGAAATAAAGTGACGGATAAATTCAACAGTGGAAAGTTTTTATCTGAAAAATGTAGATTATTTATGAAAACAAAGTCTTATGTGAATGATCAAAGCATAACCCAAACTGGTGATTTATTCATTTATTAAACGTCTGTATCACAAAACTTTATGTCGCACACAGAGAAAATTTGATTAATAAACTTGTACTATGATTTTTTGACGTAAATACGTCTTTAAAATTACTCCTCTATGGAAGATAATTAGATAAAAACGAATCATAACAAAATCCAGGGATAGAGTTTGGTGTTGCAGCTACAAATCTATAATCTCCATCCAAAAAATCGAACTGTTATTTCGCTACGGTATTCTGTGTGGTGCTTCCCCAGTCGGGCAGTTTACAAACAACGCAGTGCAGTGTCCTACCTTTCATTCTTTTCGTTAGAGACTCGTTTCTCAGTCAGCAGGGTGCACCACGTGCAGGTGAGGTTAGGCTTGGCACAAAGATGTCGATGAACCACTTATACATGGGGTTCTTCAAGAAAGGCGTGAAGGGATTTCGACAGGATTAACAACGCGTGAAATACTTCTGGTAGGTCTGATAGGTTGCGACAGCTACTTAACATCAGGCGGATCATATGCTTGTTTACCATCTAAGTTGTATAGACATCCACAAAAGCCATTCAAAACATGAGATTGTACTCTGTGCTTTTCTGCACAATCTGCCCCAGTTTAAGTTTGGGATGCCTTTACGAAACCCAGCCTGTTTCGATGGCTCGTAGTAGTTAAGTTTTCAAGAGAGACGATTCGTGATAATCATTGAAAACAGCGTGTACACGTGAGGCAGCTGCGAGATCGACCTATATTTCTTCAATAAGGTTTTGTCACCTTTTTTAAAGAAAAAAAAAACAACCAGATTCCTGGTCCACACGGCTGGTGCGGTCCCATTGTAAATTACAGAATGAAACAGATGTTATAATGTCTTTAGAACCCTAGTTCCGCCAGCTTTCAGCAGTTCTGTTGTAATATCGTCCTCAGAAGCCTTACCATTTTTCAGCTATTCAAGATCTGGAACATCTTCGGTACAGTGTCGGGTTAACGGAGCTCGGCGATTACCCACACGATAAAATTTTCATTTGAATACTTTACTATTAAGCTATATAAGTAAAGTGTTCTAAAGTAAATTTTGTTTTGTAATTTCTAAATTTAGTAGATCTGTCCAGGTTGCATTTTGAGATGCAGCCCTAGATACTGGCGCATGAACACATCTACCCTTGGCATACCATAATATTTTAGGATTCAGCGCCGCCTAAAATCTAAGCTCTGCTCGCGTTAGAGGTCACCTTGGGTCTGATTCCTGCAATATTTAACCGTTATGTTATCATAGCTACTTAGTCAATGAACCATTAAACAAGGACCATTCTTTATGTTATAATGAATAAACGGAATTATTGTCGTGTCAAGGAGTGTCGAGTATACGGGAAAATAAGTCTTAGTCGCTGCAATGTCGTAGCGGTTGTACATTTACGCGAATCAGAACAATGTGCTTCAATTCCCCTAAATGTTTAATCGCTATGATATCGTAGTAACTTAGTCGTTGAAGTACTTTTGATACGTAGACACGTCGACTACTCGATTGGAATTTTTGGCGTTTACTATTTTTCCGAATACTCCTCACAAGGACCATTCCATGCAATTTGTGACGTACAATACGGGTAAAAAGTATACGTGAAATATTCGAATCTGAAAGCCGTCGTGTCAAATAATAAGTTGCTAGTAATGATTGACCATTACAAGAATTGAAACCCTGGGCTTTGATTCCCGTAAAAGTTCAACAGCTACGTCATCGCAGCAACTCAGTCGCCGAAACACTTTGGATTCACACGACAATTCGATTGAATTTCTTCTCGATTCTCCGTATACTCTACACTCTTTCACACAAAGACCATCAAATTCCAATGTTATGTACAATTATAGTTTATGGAATGGTCCTCATGTGAATGAGCGTTGAATATATTGAAAAATAGAATTCTTTTAAACAACGTCAACGCAAAGTCTTATAAACAACGAGGGGAAACTGTTTTTCTTAGATACTTCAGGAGGGACTGGAAAAACATACCTGTCTAGAGCAATCCTCGCTGAAATCAGGCGCCAAAATAATATCTCACAGCAGCATCGCCAGGTATCGCAGCCATATTACTTCTAGGCGGAAGGACGCAAATACAATGTTCAATATTCTACTCGATTTATACAGAACGGAAACACCGACATGCTTTGTGACACGAAACTGTGACAAAGCGAAAATGTTTCAGGATTGCTGTCTAATCGTTTCAGATGAATGCGAAATGTCCAACAATGTGGCTTTATCGAGGATTAGTAAGGCTTCAGATCTTTTCATATAAGCTCCCGAAAGAAAGACTCCCTTCATTTATTTTATATTTTCTTTTTAACTATGGTTACTATTTCTTAAATAAAAATAATAATTTGTTGACTTTTAACGTATAATACTGCCCCAAATATTTTCTTATGTATCTACATTAGTTCGTATTTGTTTTAGTACGCCGGAATCATAAAGTCCACGCGAACGAAGTCGCGGGCATCAGCTAGTTATTAATAAAAACCAGTAAAAGTGATGAATTTCACAGTTTACATCCCAAATCATGAGAAAAGTATTAATAGTTAGTAGTTATTATTAATAATAACATAATCACATTTACCGTATACAGATATTCTAAGTACCTAAGTAGTAGTAATTTACGCATAGTTATTATGGCAACATATACATGAATAAAAAATGTCAATAAAGTCTAGCGACAACGTCAGTTACGTTACGTAGATACTTATGTCAACGTCAATGTCACGTCAACTCAATCAAATAACATGGCGAGTGATTTAGATGATTTCGACAAAAATATAGAAAATGTGAGTATTTTCAATGAAAATACATCTTTAATTCACTTTACTCTTTTCACTTACTCATTAAATTATTTTTGCAGTTAAAATCGACTGTCAGGAAGTCTTTTGCTCGCCTATACGCAGCTCTAAAAGCAAAGGAATTGAAGACTTTGAGACAGCTCGACGCTATACGTAAACAATGCCAAGATGACAAAGACTTGACGAGGAATTGTGTTCAAAATATTCAAATATGCTACTCGGGCGAGTCCACGTTGTTAGATAACATAAGTAATTACGGAACAATTGATTTAGAGAAGCTTAATTTTGATAGCAGTACATTTATACTCGAGGATTATGTGAGCCCACATGATGACCATATGTATTCATATAAAACAATTGAAGATTTAACTAAAGACGAAGTTAAAGAAGATTTATATGCTATAGAAGAGGCTGCATTGAATGATTTAGTGCGAACTGAGAACTGTGTGTGTTATGTAAAGATTCAATCGGAAGATGTATCTAAAAAGTTTAGAAATTTAGATCCAAGCACATCCCCCTTAAAAACCTGTGATGCTAGTGTAAATTGTAATGAAAATGATGTAGTGGACAGTCCAGAAAATGTTGTTGAAGATGAAAAAAGTGATGACTCTGAAGAAATTAAGAAAATAGATCCAACGGACGATTGGTTGAACTCCATAAAGAACCAAACAGAAACAGAGCCAACCCAAGCAGATGCCATGGAACATAGTACGATTACATGCTCTTAGCAACTATTAGGTTTAGTGTTTATAGTATTTTATGTGAATGTACTTAAATTTTAATAAAATTTTATATTTTAATTAAAAGCAACATATTATTTTTAAATTCTCGTATCATTTCATCGACAAGCCAGGTGGTTGAATGGTTAGCAATGACTACTTTAAGTGTGTGGTTGCGGGTTTGATGCCCTCACAAGACAATTTGACTCATCTGCACAATAAAGTCTGATCTGTATTGTTGGTAGTTAATTTTTATGCGTTTTATGGGAAGTTACTGTCTAAGGTTGAATGTTATAAAATAAAATAATTTATTCAGGTAAATTATGTTACACTTAATAAACAGGTGTTGGAGCCCACTTTTAAGTTATAAAATACTTGTACCAGTAGGCTCCGCTCTTCCATATCTATTCAAATCAAAATCTACCTTGTTGAACAATAAATTAAACAAAAGTCAGAATCAATTGAAAAAAAAAATGTTATTTGATTGTAAATATTGGAAGATCTTTGAGATAAGAAAATTCTAAATATACTGGAATATGAATTCTTCAGACATAACTTTATGTCTGAAGATTTCATATTCCTTATCTAGTTTAGCTGGCTTAACACATTTTTATTCCATGATCACATCAAACTCTTCATGTCTGTATTAGTATGTGTGTTCTCCATGTCTGCATGTTATATATGTATGTATGACACATAGTACAAGCTTTGCTAAGTTTGGGATTGAAGGGCATTAATTTATCCAGGAATATTTATTTACAATAGATCTTATTACCTAACTAAAATTGTTAAATATTTATTTATACAGTTATATAGGTTTTTGGGGTGTAAGTAGTTCATCAACATCTTTGAACTAAAGCCAACTTCACCCGTACGCGGTGCACCCTGCTGACTGACAAACGAAGCTCTGGAGAAAAGAGGTAGGGACCGTAATTGTAAGCTACCCGACTGGGGAATGTACGTCCACCTCACAGAATACCGCAGCCAAATAACAAATCCTTTGGGTTGTTGTGTTCCTGCGAGTGAGTGAGGTCACCAGAAAGGAAGAAGATGCTGCGTTGGCAGCGGGGGTGGCGGCGCGAGAGCGATATATTATGTTGCGAGCGTTAATATGGCTACAGTAACCGCTTCACATCAAGCGGGCCGTATGCTTGTCTGCCACTCGACGTAGTATAAAATATATATATATATACATATATATATAGGTGCGGCAACAGCACAGTAATAATGTAATAATATGTTTAATATAGGGTATCTCGGCAATTCGGCATACACTCGAGCTATTGGATGTACATAGCTCGAGTGTATGCTGTTACACAGCAACTTATTATTACTTTTTAGATTCTTCAGCAATTTATTATTCGAAACAAAAAAAATGAAGGTTATTATATACAGTGAAAAACCAATAAGTAATAAAAATTCCTGTACAAATTTTAATGACAGCGCCATCTAGTTCCATTCTTCTTTCTAGCTCCTAGCTCCAGTTTAAGCAAAGCTCATACTAGAAATGCTAAAATACTTAACTGATAGCAAAATTTTATTTTATTTTATAATATCTTTGAGAAGATATTTAAATATGTACTTTTCTTATAAATACTTAACTTGAGAACACCCAGACCAAAGTGAGAGACATATTCTAAATTATAATTAAGACAGCCATTGCTAACCATGTTATCGTCCTATATGCGCGACAAAGCGTTGAACGTTATGAAGCGTGAATAGTTAAATAAGCGCGTCTTTTTAGACTCCTGCGTTTATCGGCTCGCGTGCGGATTTGTCATAGTAAAAAAAAACACGCATGCGGATAATTTACTATGACAGATCCCGCATGCGGGACGGAAAACGCATGACTTTAAAAAGGCCCTTACGCATTGGACCCATTGCAGTCGCTTTCTATTTTTGATGAGCCCGATGATGGAATGGCTAGCAATGGCTACTTTGACTCCCAGGTCGCTGGTTCGATCGCCGCACAAGATAAACATTTATTTACATGAAAAAGTCTGCTTGTCTTGTTCTGGGTGTTTTCTATGTATTATGTGCCTATGCATTTACAAAAAATGTATTTAATTACATTTATCAGTACAAGCTTTTCTTAGTTTGTTACTTATACTGTGGTTTAACACGGGGTTTCTTCAGCGAACTCTGGAATTATGGACACACTCTCATGTTTTCTTCTCGGTACAGCAATTCCGTTTTTTTTTGCATTTCGCAGGTACGTTAGGCACCACAGGAAAGCATACGACCCAGCCCGTCTGATATAAAACGGTTACCGTAGCCTAGGAGTTGGTAACATATTTATACAGTGCCGGAGGGCTAACCCTGAAGCAAATTAAGTGATTGCTTACGAGATCACATCTAGTTGAGACACCAAAAACAGCACCATAAAATATTTTCTAGGACAGGATATATGAAAGGCAACGCGTTTTTAAATTGACTAGAGCGTTGTCAAGAGAGTATTCCTTATGGGGGAATTGATATTTAGTAAGGCTGCGGTACTCTGTGAAGTCCATCCTCAGTCGGGCAGCTTACAAAATACGCTATGCCCTACCTCTCTTTTCGCTAGAGCCTCGTTTGTCAGCCGATAATGTGCACCACATGCATTTGAGGCTGGTATTTGCCGTCTCAGAGGAATTAAAAAAGAAAATCAGCACATACCATATATATATATATATAGAGAGGCTTGCTATATGCTTGTAAGAGATGGTAATATAGTCTCTATTGTCGCACATATGGCAGTGTCTCGTTCTAAATACACCGTATCTGCTTAGTGTGTGACTCACTTAGGACTTCAATGGTTATAAATATTTTTAAAATGGAAAAAATCACCTCCCCGCTCAGGTGGGATTTGAATCCACGAGCTCTCGATTACCGGTCGAGTGCTCTTTCAACTTCAACTGAGCTACCAGGAAGGTTTGTAGTGGCGGTGAATTTTTGCATTTTGTATTTTACTGCTGTGAAGTCGCACTTGGAAGAGCACTTGACTGCTATCTAGAGGTCGTGGGTTCAAATCCCACCTAGGCGGGGAGGTGATTTTTCCATTTTTTTAATATTTATAACATTCTGGCAAGTTGGCCGAAATTTATTTATTTAAAACTTTATTGACCACAGTAAAAGGGTACAAAAGGCGGATTTAATGCATGCATTCTCTACCAATCAACCTTTGGGACTGCAGAGCAACATGATTGCGGCTGTTCCAAACTATTTAAATAATCATCAAAACGAAATTAACTATTTAAATAATAATTACTTCAATTGTTATTTGGAGCGACTATTAGTGCATGCGTATATTTGTAAACACCAAGTTTTTCGAGTTATAGTAAATGGGATCGAGGGGATAACTAAATCTAGTGGTAAATAAAACGAATATTAAAGCATCAACTTATATTGTTAACACATTTTTACATTAATGGCGTTACTACACTTAAATGTATGCACTGATGACTTCCGATTACATTCTCTAATGAATAAATATTATCATCGCTGTACTAGAGCACAGTTACTAATGGATACTAATTTTAATACCAATACCGAATCCCACTGCTCGGATCGTCCACATCATGCGTAATACTATGGTTTTATATGGCACTTAAACATGACATATTTTATTAGACATTCCTATAAATTCCCATTTTTGGATGGAATCTGTTAGTGGAGATAGGTATTTCTAGTTTGTACTCAACTTCTTCACTGGAAAATATGATGGCACGAAAAGAAAAGCAGTGCGTGACAGTTCTAGTAATGTGCAAGTCTATGTGAAGTGTTAGGTGCGTAAATTGAAGGAAAAACGGTTTTTGATGTGATCAGAAATTTTAAAATTATATTTTCATAATCACACTTAGTGCAAGATTTCATCAAATGAATTAAAAAGAAATATTAAACGGCATGAGATTAGTTAAAACTGGGATTTTAGTTGTAATCTTCTTGCTTACCACTAGGTGTATAAGCCAACTTAGTTGCAAAATAAATAAACTGACAAATAACATCCTTGATTTTGATTGCCACTTTTTGATAGATCACTCAAATGAAAAATGGCTTGTTTTTTTAATTTTTTGTTGTTGGCACTGGAATGGCAATATGCGTGAATGGTAAGTCATATAGAACTTTAGACCAGATAGACCAAATGCTCCTTTTCACGTGTTTTCAAAAGTAGTAAAATGATCAATGGCCGTTTTTCCTTCTTTCTAATCATAGTGCAAAAAATATAGAACAGGAATGTTTTTTTTTATCTCGTGGCTTCTAACATGGCTACATAGATAACGTTGACTCCTATTCGTAAACAACGATTCGGATTGACATGTCTACGCAGTAAGACACTATTTTGGTTGCAATAAGAATGTAATACTCGAGAGTTACTCTAGTTGTTAAATATCTAGAATGATTGTGATAGATATTATCTAAACTCTAGTGAAATGGAAGATTAGATATGGCTACAAAATTGAAAAAACCGACCTTATCACGATCGCTTTAGGCACTAAATTTCCATATTACGTATTAGGCCACTCGTTCACTTGGTGGTAAAATCTTATTGTCTCAAAAGTGAGCTACAAACTATCCATTTTCTGAATATATTTCCGATAAATGATTTACGAATACTGCTATATACTTCCTACATTGATACTTTCGACAAGTTAGTAAAGACAAACAAAATTTAATTAGAGGGATACAATGATATTAGGAAATAACTCGATAAGTTGGGAGTACAAAATCTTAAACGAGTACAAGGTTCGAACTAAATATTGTAGTGCGTATCTAAAGATTGTTATTATAGTAACGAATAAGTTACACAACTACCTTACATTGTACAGGGTTAAGACTACTATTGTACATTTAAACAAAGTTAACAATTATATACTATACAAGACCGAAATCCGTGCAAACAGCTGCTACTTCTCGATTATTCTGCTTTTCGGAATTATTAGCAGCCATATTTAGCTCAACCAAAGTATCAACACTGTTTATACTGACCCCTTTCAATATTTTCTGTGCGGCTAAACTAGTAAAATTAAAGCTCAAGTCGCTTAAGCTCGGAAAATTGTAAAAATCCTGGTTCTCCTTCTTACTTTCTTGGCTGAGACTGTACCTCTTCTGTTTGTTTTCTAAAGTATTTATTTTTTCTGTTGACGTATTAATATCTTTTATCGGTTCCTGATTCTTCAGCGCAAGATTTGGTTCAGACCCTAGCACTGTGGGTTTCTGATCGATCGCCTTCGTCAAAAGGTTCGCAATGGAGTCCGAGCTCATTCTATTATTTACATTCGGAAGTCCATTTAGCATTTGAAGTGCTGCTGCTTTTTTCAACAAGTCGACACTTTTCAATTCGCTGTTCGAATTAATGTTGCTTTGTATGCCACTATTGACTGATGATAATGTATTCTTTTGGTACCTCAGACTACCTAAAGAACCTATAATGTTGTCATAGCTCTTGGTGGGAGTGGACGGATTGCTATTTGTAGTCGTTTCCAAATTGTGTATGTTATTGTGTATGGCAGGAGAAGCTGGATTGGAAGCAACTTCGTTCGTATTATTCAACTGGTTCTTGTATACAAAGCTGTTATTATTAGTCGCTCCACCTATTTGTAAAGAAAGTTTACGATTATTATTCATACCCGTATCGTTTATAGAATTCTTATTGAATTTATTTTCTTGTACTTTTATAGGTTCCGGCTCTTGATAAACCTTATTCTTTTCAACGCAAACATCGAAAGATGTCTCAGTTGGGTTTTTTGTAGTTTGGTTGTTAACACCGTTTTGTGATACTGACACGACTTGTCGATCATCATTGATAATATAAATATTACTACCGTTACTCGTCTCTGTAACTTTGCCATTTTCAAAAGTAATAACGGATCTAACTGGGGAGTTTTGTACATAAACTTTAGTGTTAGTACCACCACCGTTTTGCGACATTGTATTCGTGGTAACTTTTAGCGTAATAGAGTTGTTAGAATTGGAGCTTGCTAACATCGTGGTAGATGGGTTTTCTGGTTTAGATCCGAGGGCTTTATGCAGAGGGGTCGCGGTTTTTTTGGGTGTGGCGGGACAGTTTTTTGGTGTACCTCTAGGTGACGTGCTTTTACCATTCTTTACCGTTTCGCCGCCAACAATAGGCGGTTTATTTCTGTATTTGTGTAAGCTTTTTGGGGAACTTTGTAGACTCTGGACTTTGACGAGTGACTGTGCTCTGCTTAAGCCGGGAGCTCCATGTGCATTGCTATGACTAGGTGAGGGCTTCAAAGTGCGATCTGATATGTGTGATTCTAAACTGGAGTGGCCACTACTACCGCTGGTGTGATAGCTCCTTTTCATAGGAGAATTCTGGTCGGAGTGACCGTTTTTATTGATATCTTTTCTTGGTGTACGATGCGTACTTGTGCTTTCGAGACTTGATGGGCCGCTGGTGGACATTATGTGATCTGAATGAGAGTACTCTCCTCTTCTCAAACTACTACTGGGACTGTCTCGTAGTTTAGGGTCACTTCTTTGTGGTGATCCAAAGTGGTCTAGCATCGTTTTGTTTGTTGAACTTCTGCTTAACGTAGACCTAGGTAGGCTTCCAGAACTGGGGCTAGACTGCCTGACTGGCGAGTGGTCATACTGGACAGAGCCCGCTAGGCCGGACTCGGTGGAAAGGTGCCTCTTGTGCCGACGCGGCAGCGTCGACGACCGATTACTGATCTCTGAACCGTCATAGTATGATGAGACGAAAGATGCTTGGCTCTGCAACGACTCCTGGAATCAGAAACAATCTCAATTAATTTACCTTGTATAGACAAATATGTTTCTAAACCTATTGTTCTACTAATACATATTATTATAAACGCCAAGTTTTGTGAGTGTAGATGGTATTTCTTTCTCGCCTAAAAGGTTGAACGGATTTGGAGCAAATTTAGTATATAGCAAATGATCTGGATTGAACATAGTATATTTTTTATCTCGGCATATTTTTATTCTACTTGAAAAATGCAGTAGTGTAAAAATGAACATTCATAGGATATACATTTTTATATATATTAACTCAGCATAAGGGCTCCGTTTCGCCCGATGGTAAGCGAAAATAGGAGCTCAAATTGCAACGGCAACTGACTATAGACAACAGTATTCAGTCGGTTGGTTCAGTGTCATGTTGGCACGCGAGGTGCTTCTTCACGCTTGAATTGAAGGATCCCATTTTGTAGGAAGGAGGAAACACTTGTGCCGGCAAGGCGTTCTTCTTTTTAATGGTGCGACAGAGGTAGATATAGGCAAAGTGACTAGTCAAATGTTACGCGCCTTTGAATTAGTCTGCGTAGCGACACAGTGCAGGTGGACCGCCTTCGAGTTGAACCACTCTGTGGGCGGGAACTGGGCAGAGAAGGTGCTCATCGCGCGCGTCTGCTTGCTGCGGCCGCTTCGTCTGAATAAGCGGGACAGCAGGGACACTTTCTCTGAAAAATTCGAAGGTTATTTGTTAGATGAATCTCCGTAATATCTAAATAACTTGTCCTTTTATTGCACCCAGTTAGAAAAGCTTGTTAATTTATTATACGACCTGGGACAGTACTCAAACTCACAGCCAAATGAAAATACCTTTGGGAGTATCAATGTTTTGTTAGCGGTGGGATTTCCACAGCGCGAATACTGCTTCTTAAACTGCAAGCTTCTATAAGTTATTGTAACTGCTTTACATCTACAAGCTTACAAAAACGCCACCCGTACCACCAAGAGCTGGTGGTGGCTTTGGCTCTAAAGATCGTGATGCACCCCAAATCAGTGTTGCCAACTGCTAGGTTAACCCAGTTTCTAGACATTTTTAAAATGTTGCTAGATTGCCCGTTTTTGTTACCCTAAAATGTTGCTAGACTAGAGTTGACTAGAGCTAAATGTTAGAATAAAATGACAATTTTTTATAATTAATTTTATTTTCGTTAATTCCAACGAAAGAGTTAAAAATGAGGAAGTAAGTAAGTTGCCAGATAAATCGCTAAACAATTCTTGTCGCTAAAACTTTTTCTGTCGCTAAGACATAGGCAAAAGTCGCCATTTCTAGCGATAAATTCGCTAAATTGACAAAACTGGAAGCGCGTACTATTTGTATGTATTCTGTCGTAGCGCAGTAGGAAATGGGAAATTCCCGGCCAACGCCGACCTGTGCCTATGGTAGGCAAGGCACACCCTCATCCTCAGAACAAAATGATAGATAGATTGATAGCATCTATGACCCTATATTCGCTTTTAGTTTGTATTTTTTCTTCCGAGAATCGGTATTGTACTCTAGGAATATCGACAGCCTCACGTCTCATGATGAAATGAAAAGTTGCTGGAAAAAGTAGCTAAAAAAGTTTAGCTACAAGTTTCATTAAATTGTAGCTGTCTGTCACCAAATAATAGCTAGATCTAGCTATAAAGTTGCTAAGTAGGCATCACTGCCAAATCTCTTACTACATTCTTTATACACTTCTCGTCTTTTGCTTGATTGAGGCATTTGTGATCTTAAATTCTCAATACATATCTACTCATGAAATATGTAGTTATACACTTGATCATTGTCACAACCAAAAAGGAAGAAGAATAATTAGCTATTTCTACATAACTTACTAGGCGATGCGGATTCGACGCTCGGCGGGTAATCGGTGGACGACGAGCTGTCGGTTGTATTGGCATGTTTGTGATGGAGGCTTCTAGTGGAGGCACATCGTTGGAGGTATTTGCTGGAGGAGCCGAAGATCCTGAGGGAGTGCCTTCTGTCCAGAGAGCGGGGGGCGGGAAATGACGCACTGCGACGTTTATTAGGCCGGCCGTACAGTATCTTATCGTTGGGGTTGCCTGGAATGTAAAAGGAGACGGGTTATTTTTGGTATATTTTATCATAGTGTTGTATTGTGCGTGGATGTAACAGTTTTCAGTCATATCCTCTAATCATTTATGGGCGATCAAAGGAAGTGCATTTTGAAAAGGATGAAATATTACCGTTGGAAAAACAATAAAAATACAATAACTTTTGTTACGGCCCTAGCAACATAAACGCAATATTTAACATAGCTGTCGTACTAATTTATGCATAAGTATAAAATAAGGAACGTGATGTCATAACGTGGTCGCCTTTTGCATGGAGCGTTTTCAGGAAAGTCCAAAATTGTGATTTTCAAGTTATCATATCTCGACAAGTTATTATGTTATCGAAGTAATTCTTTAACCTATAGTTTTATTTTTACCACGACCTTACATAACAAATCGAAGAAAAATCAATGTCAAGCCTATGGTTTTTGAAACCACCTTTTCTTACAAACTATCTTCTTGATGTCTTCAACCCTTATTCATTCCACTGCTGGGATACGGGTCTCCCCTCAATTGAAGGGGTTTAGAGCATACTCCACCACGCTGCTCAACTGCGGGTTGGCGGAGGGCAGTTTATTCAAGCCACCTAAAGGCCACTGACTTGGCTTAACGACTGTCAATTGATGGCAACAGCCGGGACCGACACCTTAACGTGCTAGCTTCGGAATATCAAAATGTCATGATATAATGTAAGTTAATATTAACATTTCCATTACTATACGCAGGCATGTATCTTAAATAAGAGACATGCGTCGCATGCACTTACTGTTATAATAAACACTCAATTTAATGCAACGCGCCGCAGCTGCTGAGCGTGTTCGAGTTATAACGGTGTTTACGTTTCAGGGAATTCAGCGCGAATGTAACATTGATCTTGGTAATGTTTGCTTAAATTATGAACTTTGATAGATTAATTAAGTGTCAAGACACGGCTTGGTATATTATTATAAATACGAGTAATAAATATCCTTGGACGAATTACACACTGCCATCTACCCCCTAACTAACCAAAGCTTGAACTATGGGTACTAGATGACTGATATTATACTTAAATATATTTTATTTTGTAAATACATACCTATAATACATACCATACATAAAATATATAGTAAAGAACCAGACCAAGATAAATAGACATGTTCATGCACACAAATATCTGTTTTGTGCGGAAATCGAACCCGCGAACCCGGAGTCAAAGTGGACATGGTTAGCCATTAGGGGTTGTCAAAACTGTTATTACTGTTATTATTAGCTGTAATCGCGGATTCGCCCGCGTGGTCGTTATTTTTATAAAACTTTGTTTCCTGTGGGAATAAAATGTTTTTCCGAGATATAAAGTAGCCTATGGTCACTTTACAGACCTTAAATTATTGCCGTAATGTCAATCCATTGGTTCCTTTCGACGGGAAAGAAGGACAAACAAACAAACACACTTTCACATTTATAATATTATATAAGTATAGATACTCCTCATACTCTACTGATACGCGGCCAACAATTGATTTTCATGATAGCGTAAATAAAATGGAGGTTAAAATGGAGTGGGAGAAGTAAGATCAGAATTTGAAGTACAGTAAACAAAAGTTATAAGTTTTGGGCCGTTAGTGTGCTCAATAACGTACAGAATTTCTACGGATACCGCTTCACATCAGGCGGGCCGTCTGCTTGATCGCCACCCGACGTAGTATATAAATAAATATTTCCACAATACGTGTCCTTTGAGTACGCTGACGCACAATGGCGCGCGGTTCTCGCGCATCGAAAACATAAATCAAACGAAACTTGACAACCGATTCCCTGAGCTCATGACAGACCGATTTTTCGTACATAAACGATTAACTATGTTAGATATATTTTGGTAATGACTTTAGAGCCAAAGACAACCTCGCCTACAGGTGATACACCCTGCCATTGAGCAAACGAGATTTGGCGATAGAGGAGTGTGTCTAGAGTTCAAAATCTACTGCAGAATTGGTAGATAAGTATACTTTATATTCACAGATTTAATAAATACATAACCTGTGTTTCCAATTTGTCGTTTTATTATATTATTTACATTTATTACATTTTGGCTTCCGTGTTCTGTATAGACAAATAGAAATGTCATCTACTTAGTACTAAAGTAACTTCTCAAAGCGCTGATTTAGTTAAAACTTCAAACATCTGCTGCAACTGCCGCATGTGTCTATGAAATCAACAAATCATTCGCCACCTTGAAGCAATTTAGACACATAGTCGGAACTCGTGAACTATTATGAAACACTAAAATCGCTTGTAGAATGTTATCCAGATATTTAACCCTCGGACGCGATGTCGGAATCCCACGTCATTAAAATACCGCACGGAACGTCCTGCGCGCGTCATCTGAAATAACCGGAATGCGTAATTTTAGCGCACCTTTACGATGTGCGGTATGCCAGTCTGTGAGATTTAGAAATAGATCAGTAAAGATGAAATGTCCGATTTGTTACTTTTACGGTTACGTAACTACACCCCGGCCACTCCATAGAAATGTCGTGTCGGTAACTACTACATAAACAATGACGTCGGTGCAGAGCGGGTATGAGGGTGTGTGCGAGCGGCGCCATACAAACTGTTCCCGATTTGTCTCAGAGTGGAGGCGAGGTCGACAAGAGGGAGCAGCAGGGAGTGGGCATACTGTACGAAGTACTATTATTTCGATGCCTCCAATGAACACTACGCTAACTCAAAACATACCCATCCAGATTCACACCGCTAATATGAGTTATACATTTACTTAGCGGTTTGTATTTGGCGATTCTGTTGTGTCTGTGTGTCTTTTATGAATAGAATTCAGGTAGCATAATGTTACTGAAGTAATGAATCGATTTAGATAAAAAAAGAAAACTATCGTAATTTTAGTTGGAGTAGTGTTCCTTGGAGGTATCGATTTATACTGTGACGTAACTAAGAAGGTACTTAACGCCATTGCAAGGAAAACAATATGTAGGACGAACAATGATGAGATGCGTGTAGTTCAGTAGCGTAAACAAGAGCAAGAGAGACTTTTAAGTACACAGAATTGAGTTAAGAATGTGCTCACTCACGCACACTGTATGATGACGGTGATGGATAAGTAAATAAGACGGTGAAAGATAAATAAAGGTTCTTGCAAAATAAATTTCAGTCAGTAATCTTTTGTAAGACCTAAAAATAAATATTTCTGGACAATTTACACAGCGCTATCTAATCACAAATTAAGCACAAGCTTGTAATATAGGTACTAGACAATTGGTAAATGTACTCATGTAAGTATTAAAATTTATTTACCTATTTATTAAAAAAATATTAAAAAAATAATAATATTATAATTAAATTAATTTTGAATTTATTTATTATTATCTGGATTGAAGAGAGGATTAAAAAATTATATTAACATTTTTTTTTTTGTAAATACATAATTGTAAAACAGTAAAAAAAAATCCTAATAGTCATATTAGATGATAATCCTAACAAATACTTACGTGGGCAATAAAATGCCATGCATTAAATACATCCAACAAATACCGCTTCGCATCTAGCTAGGCGCTTAAACAGGACAAAACACCATTAATGTTAAAATATTGTCTACTACACGTCAATATTCGATCTAAACCTCCATTCTACTCATATTTATCGGCTAAAAGCTTTCGCTATCTCGATTATAGCTAAAATACAAGACCTGCCAAAGAAAGCTGCGATTAGCTATCGCTACTATGTTGCAGGAATGCAGGCACATTTGCATGCCAGCAAGTGTACATTCTGGATGTGAGTATAAACAAATTATAATTTACCGATTTTAAAGTGATTGTTATTGAAAATTGATACTTGCGACGTGTCGTTAAAGGTGTTTGTGTATTTTGATGTATGGTAATGTGAATTGGTAAAGTCTCGATAGCCAGTTAAGATAAAGTGTAGTGGAATGATGCTGCGAGTTCCTTAGGTCACACTCGGGCTGTTTATTTTGTTATTATTATTATTTTGTTGACAAGATGACTGTTATGATTGGCGGCTTAAGTAATGGAAAGCGAAGTCGATGGATTTTTACATATTTGTTTGTGTTTGTGTATGGTTTATTAAGCAAGTGTTCTTTCAAACTTTTGTTATATAATATGAAATCAAATCTGTAAATTTAAACTTTCACGGTTGTTTCCATCATTCCATCAATTGTATGTACGGACTTACCGTAATTAATTTTTACATTGTCCCGATATTTCGGTGACGTTACAGACGCTATCACGGGACGACTCAACATTACATGGTCAACATGGAGTCTACAGCGTCGCTGAAAAATCGGGTATCATTTAAAGATTGGTCAAATTGATAGAGGCGATTGTGTAGTTGTTACTGATCACGAAACAATGAAAAAAACTATACCTTAAAAAATATCGGAACCAGTTTAGCTTTTGTAGTATCTGTCATTTTAGCGTATACTGTAATGTTGATAACATTTTCATTGAAGTGACAGTGGCGAGCGCGCAGGGGGCGTAATGCGCGACAACCTCACGTGTCTCCTACCTAAATAGTAAACATGAATCTCGGAGATAAACAAGAAATCTTTCGATATCCATATCGCGTTTATTGTTGATTATTTTTTAGGTATTTTATTGATTCGTGATTAATATTAATAACATAATCGTCTCCTTGAATTTGACCAGCCTTTAAAAATACATCCTGTATATGTATATATTCCAATAAATAGTAAGTTACTTTACTCAGATGATAGAATTTATGTACTACCGTACATGTCTTCAATTGACTTATACAATGTACAAATATTTAGTATGCAAGTAAGTAGGTGCGGCAGTGTGTACACATTTCTCTGATCGAAAGCAATGTTGTTACCGCCATATATGTCTTCATCCACAAACTGTGGCTTGTCTATTTTCAGTGTTAAATGACATGGCGCCGACCCAGATTAGGCTATTGAATTGAAATGTAAATTGTTATTAAATTTATTCATAAAGTTACTAACTAACAACCATTTGGAGCTAAATCTTGATAGTAAATGCAGGTACCAGTAACAACGTATCGCTTAATAGGGGCTGGAAACCTGGTTATAAATGAATTGGTATACCTGTAATTGAATAGGAAACACCGCTCTATATATAGACAAAAATACTTTTTTATTAGCATTTTCGTAAAGCCGATCGGCGCTGCAAATAATGCACCTTGGTTTTTTGAATTTTGTACATTGAAATGGATGGTTAATTCATCATCATCAGTCTGTATCTACTCATTGCTGAATATAAGCCTTCCCCGATGCTTTCCACCAAATACGATATGAAATGCGGGCTGGATGCGGAAGGCGGAGGCCTTCTCCTCAAGACTAAAGTGTTCAATTGTGTGTTACTAGTGATGACTATGACTTATGGATCAGATTGTCTTTCACCATAGGTCTGAAGGTCGCTGCTGAAGGCGGAGGCCTTCCGCATCCAGCCGCTTTGTTAAGGTCATCGGACCATCTAGAAGGAGGGCGTCCAACGCTTCGTCATCCTACGCGTGGTCTCCATTCTAATACCTTCCTCCCACATCTGCCATCACTTAGTCGGTAGATGTGACCCGCCCACTGCCACTTCAGCTTGCAAACTCTGAAGGCTATTTCGACAACTTTGGTTCTCCGTCGAATTTCTTCGTTCCGGATTCGATCCCTTAGAGAAACCTCGAGCATAGCACTCTCCATCGCTCGCTCTGAACCACTTCGATGGTCAGTGTCCAAGTCTGCATCATAGGTCATTGCATTCTTCATATATATCATGTATAATTCATCATTATCATTTCAGCCTATTACTGTCCACTGCTGAACAAATGCCACCCCAATTAATTTCATGAGTGACCAGTCCAATGCGACTTGCATCGAACGACTTCCCGCAATCCCTCGCAGGTCGTTAGTGTATCTTTAGTCAGCCATCCCACGGTGCGCTTGCCTGTACGTGGCTTCCACTCCAGGATCTTTTTGCCCCAACTGGCTAGATGTCTGCGACTCTAGTTCGTCTACGGATCTCCTCAATCCTAATTTGATCTCGTAGAGGAATACCAAGGGTAGCACTCTTCATAGCACTTTGAGCGACTCTGATTTTTTCATGAGACCTATGGTGAAAGACCATCTGATCCATAAGTCATAGTCATCACTAGTAACACACAATTGAACACTTTAGTCTTGAGGCACGGGGGGATATTTGATGTTTTTTTATATGAGAGTGGGGCAAACGATACAAGCGGGTCACCTGATGAAAAGCAATCACCACCGCCGATGGAGATCAGCAACACAAAGGGGTCGCTGATCCGTTACCAGCCTATACTCCTTCCTCTCTTTCTGGTGACCTCACTCACACACAGGAACACAACAACTCTCAAGGGAATTGTTATTTGGCTGCGGTATTCTGTGAGGTACTGCCCCAGTCGGGTAGCGTAAAGAATACGCTATGTACTATCTTGTTTTTCGCCAGAAATTTTGTTTAATTCATTATAATGAATTTATATTTTTGATGAGTCGACAGTTAATTTAAATTTAATACAGATTATAAAATAATAGATATAATAACATACATTTTTGATATTGATTAAGTGATACATTCACAAAGCACAGAAAAACTTCGCGCAAAAAATCCAGTTGTTGCCATGTATAACTGGATTTTTAGCGCAAAAGTGTTGTTCTGTACATTATAAAAATAGAATAAATCACTTTTGCATTATTTTACAACAAAAGAGGTAACAAATAAATGGTTTAAATCGGTACTGGGTTCTATTGTCACTTGAGGAAGGAAACTGGAAGGTTTAACGATGAAAGAGGAACGGTGAAAAAAACTAACTAATATATAAATGAGTAATTTGTATTATTTTAATGAAATTTGGGGTGAATGTGGTCTATCAACATTTTTATAGCAAAGCCAACCTCCCCTGCATGTGGTGCACCTTGCTGACTGACTGACATACGATTTTGTAAGCTGCCCGAACTGGGGAAGTACCTCCTCCACCTCACAGAATACCGCAGCTAAATAATAATTACCTTAAGGGTTATATTCCTGAGAGTGAGTGAGGTAACCAGAAACAAAGGAGTTGCTGCGTTGGCAGCGTGGTGGAGGAGCACGAGCGATATTTCATGTTGTGTTTATATGGCTACGTTAACCTCTTCAGATCAGGCAGGCCGTTTGGTTGTCTGCCACCCGATGTAGTATAAAAAATCATGGCAACTTTACAATTACGTTTCACACTCAACGTATTAAATCGAAGATATCATAAATAAGTTTTAAGTACCAACTTATTTTTCTCTACATCCAAAATAGATTTTCTGATCTTGAATGCATACGGATGCAGCAAACGAATGTTTCTAAGTGCATACATTCCAGCGTGTGACCTATATTCTATCCAGCCACATCCGCTTCAAAAATAACTCTTTCATTAAAATATTCATTAATTTGAAGTGATTCGCGCCGCCATTAATTCAGAAATCATGTTTAGGATTGAAATATTAATATATAGGTAGTAACATATAGTATTATATAGGTAGTAATTTTCCATCATCTACGGTTTATAGCCGTGAAAATTAGATTACGCTGGTTTATTACAGATAAGACATAATAGATTTTATAATTAAAATTGAAATACTCTAATAAATTGAAAATTATGACTGATTGAATACCAAATTTTTGTATTTTGTATTTCTATAACACGCTGCCCAGCCGTAACCTTCAATTTCTTTTCTCATATTTTATTGCATTTGTTTACAGTGTATCTATAAAGTAATCCTATACATATTTAAAAATAAAAGTTAATATAATTAAAACCCGACTACGGAAAAGTAAAAATCAAGCTAGGGATTCAATTTTTGGCTTATTATTATATATTTTTTACTAGCAAAGTACCCGTGCTTCGCTACGGGAACACTCCTGATTTGCGTCTATTTTTGTTTCGTATTGACCATTATCACAAACATACACCATTTAGGTTAAGACGTCCCGGTAAACAATATTTTTGGCATTCGCACCAGGAGCAATAATTGCAATGCTTCCAGGAGATCTTACTCCTGAGCAAACTACATAAAACTGATCATGAGAGAAGCAGTCCTGTCTCAAGTCAACCCCAGCGACCTTTAGAGACTGCCCCTGAGCTTTGTTAATGGTCATAGCGAAACACCTTTATGGGAAATTAAAGTGAAGTCTCTTAAATTGAACTGGGTGGTCTTATGGAATAATGGGAATGCGGGTTATCAAGAGAGATTCCTCAACAGCGCATCCTTTACTGTCCTCACTCAACAACTCATCGTTCCAGTTGTTTAATACGTGAACAATGGTGGCACGAACCTCCTGATGATACACCTCCGTTCCATGCAAGTGGTAGGAGATGGAGCGGAACAGGCCAGCTCCATCACCTTCCAAAGCTATAATGGTATGGGGCATCATCACACCTTCCACAAATATAAATTTAGTGAATCTTGACTTCATTGTTTGAAAAATACGGAAATTCATTAAGTAGGTAAAAACCTATTCTAAGTACCGACTTTATGGGAAAGTCGGTACTTAGAATATGTTTTTCAATTAGTTTTCGACACCAGATGTAGCTTCATTTGAAGGACGCAGTTTCTTTTACGCCCTACGCGCGCGATAGATTACCTCCGGGGGTAACTACTGGAATGAGGTGAGCGATAAACCGTCATGGATAACCCCATGGTTTGAAATAAGTTCGCGCTTTTTAGATTATCCAAGTCAAGTCTAACACGCAACGCAACCACCCTCATGTAGCACCTATAATTGTACTAAATACGGATGCAAGAACTTTCCAGATAACTACTACTACACCCGTCCCGTCCTCACCGCGCCATCCGCCCGCGATCGTATAAGCACTGATTTACGCCAAATACAAATTTAAAAACCTATTAGGGTAACACTTCAGTCAACACACAAGTCTTATTCCATCAGCTTAAAAAGGTTAAATCAAAGTTTAAAAAAATTACATGATGATGGTCACGTTAGCCACTTTTCCCTACACAAACTTGGACCTCCGTTTCACCCTTTTAGGGGAAAAATTTGAAAAATCCTTTTAAGTTATATCGTGTCCACTGTGTTATATTTTCAAATCGATGCGATTTTCGTAATTGACGTCCCAGAAAACCATAGAATCAACACCCATATTGATATTATGACATTTCAACTCCATCGTACCCCCATAGGGGGATGATGATGATGAGGGGGGGGATTTTATGTCACGTCGGCTATGTTGGATTATAAAATAGTTGTTGTTTTCGTAATCAGCGACCCGAAAAACCATAAAAACAATACCCATGACGATTTGCAGACTTTTTCACTCCATTTTACCCCTTTAGGGGTTGAATTTTGAAAAATCCTGGAACACGTGTTTTTTCATTTATCTATAGAAGTACTCGTGTAAAGTTTCGGATAAAATAGTCCAACTAATTTTGTTTCCCCATACAAAGTTTGGACCCCCGTTTCACCCCCTTAGGGGATGAATTTTGAAAAATCCTTTCTTAGTGCACCCCTAGACGTCAAAAGGAACCTACTTGCCAAATTTGGAATCTCTAGACCCAGCGGTTTGGGCTGTGCGTTGATTAGTCAGTCAGTCAGTCAGTCAGTGAGGACAAAGCCTTTTATTATTATAGATAATAAAAATACTACCTTTATCTTTTAAATATTTTAGAATTTGTACTTCTCGTACGAATTGTTTGTTGTTTCTGCTTGTGTACCTCGTTGTTGACAAACTTTATTCATCCCACTGCTGGGATATTTCTCCCCTCAATCGAATGGGGTTAGAGCATACTCCACCACGCTGTTCAAATGCGGATTGGCGGAGGTCAGTGTTTTCAAGCCGCCTAAAGGCCAATGAATTGGCTTAACTATTTGACTATCATGTAACGACAACAGCCGCGACCGACGGCTTAACTTGTCTTTGGAAGGACGGAGGAGCTCTAGATAAATAAACTCATCCATGAACAAGCTACGGTCAGCGTTGCTTGACTTGCCTGATCAATTAGACTGTCACGCGCAACGACGCCATCGAGCTGCCCTTGTGTAGCTATCACTACATAAGTATAAATAATACACCTTCCATAACCTAGTAATATGAAATGTTAGCAGCGAACTAGGGCGGATCCACGCGGATCCGGAAAAACTTACGGACGGAAGCATTAATCGCTCATATGAGTACTTATGGCACGCCATCTAGTGGAAATAGGTTAGGGGCAAATAAAAAAGGGTTTTGTAGTTATAAGATATAAAATTATATTTATTTGTATGTTAGTCTGTATTAGGGGCGGCCAGCATATTAGGAACTTTGCCTGCGGGCAGCGGTTTACTAGATTAGTTTTGCTTTTAGTTTGTTTTAAATAGTTTTAATTTAGATGTCCGTAAGATATAATAGGTAGGGGAAAAAGTCTTTTCGCATTATAGTATGTATGAACTTGTAATAAAATCTCTTTGGTTATACCATTGGTATCTAGCAGGTTTTGATATCTTTAAAACGTTTAAATTTTAAAAAAGATAATTCCAAATTCAAATTAGGTAAATGTGTGATTTTCATTTGTTTTTTTTACTGTCAAGATGAGTGAATCTAATGAAGAAATTCGATACATTTTAAAATTTTACTACAAAAAAGGTAAAAATTCAACGCAAGCTGCGAAAAAAATTTGTGACGTTTATGGACCTAGTGCAGTGTCTGTGAGAGTAGCACAAATTTGGTTTTTGATGTCAAAGATGCACGTCGCTCTGGTCGCCCTGTTACGGATAAAATGGATGCCATTTCTGAAAAAGTGGAGCAAGATCGGCATATCAGTAGTTACGACGTAGCTGAAGAACAAGGAATTGACCACAAAACAGTTTTGGCGCATAAAAAGGTCGCGGTCAAAGGCCGGCCAGGCTTCACAGACTCTGGCGAAACCCCGGTTAACCCGCAACAAGGTGATGCTGTGTGTATGGTGGGATTGGAAGGGAAGATATTCATTATGAGCTGTTACCGCCAGGCAGGACTATCGATTCTGAACTCTACTGTGAACAACTGATAAGATTAAAGCAAAAAGTTGAGAGAAAGCGGCCGGAATTAATTAATAGAAGGGGTGAGATTTTTCACCATGATAACGCTAGACCTCACACATCTTTAGCCACTCAGCAAAAATTAAGAGAGTTTGACTGGGAGGTGTTAATGCATCCGCCGTATAGTCCTGACCTTGCACCTTCTGATTTCCACCTGTTTCGGTATCTTAAGAAATCTTTAGGCAATGTCAGGTTAACATCACGAGAAGACTGCCAAAACCACTTGTCGCGGTTTTTTGAACAGAAGTCCTAAAATTTCTATAGTAATGGGATCATGTCTCTACCTACAAGATGGCAAAAAGTTATCGAACATAATGGCACCTACATACTTTAGTTAAATGTAAATAAACTTTATTAAAAAATGTTTTGAATTTTCATATAAAATACGAAAAGACTTTTTCCCCAACCTAATATATTATTATGGGTTTGGGTTTATCATTATTTTCATATTCTATGAACGATACATTATCTGAATTAAAGTAAATAAAAACATTAAAACATTTAGATATTACTTTATCATGATATTAATTAAAACGTTGAAATTGTGATGTCAATATTTATATTCTGTCTTAAATATATTTTTTATGTCGTCGAATCGTATGGCAAAAATACGGCCCGCCTGATGTGAAGTAAAGCGACTATCGCAGTCATACGCTCGCAAAATGATATATCGCAAACCCGCAGCCAACGGAGCAACATTTTCCATCGTGGGCGATCTCACTCACTCGCAGGAACTCAACAGCCCTCAAGGGAATTGTTATTTGGAAGGTAGTATCAATTATTTAATCTTACCTACCTACTAGAACTATAGCCCTGACAAACTTTTTTCATACTACGTCAGTGAAGCGGCGACCGGAGTCTTGCAACATAAAGCCAGCGACCAGCTGCTTTACTCTTGAAAAAACTTATCCTCCCTCTATAGGACTCCTTTTAATAGTGTTGATACTGGTGATTGTTTGCACTTGGTGGAACCTTTTGAACATTTTTATATAGTAAAATAACTTTTACTTACCACTAAACTACTAATAAGAATTATTTTTCCGGTCTCGCTTTTACAGAATTATCAAGGTATTTATATGGTTTTCCCTTTTCTACAAAAGTATTCAGTACCGGTCAGTCAATGACAACTGTTTATTAAAGAAAAAAAATCAACAGCCCATTGTTTAACATACTTATTTACGGAATCTCATCAAACTGCAATGAAAAAAACTGACATCATTGCTTATTGTAACGGTACAGACCGTCTTGCACGTGGGTACGCTACCTTTAAGTAACCTTGGTTCACACGAGATAAATTATGATTTTAATCTGTGGTATGAATCTATGGTTTTGTTCGGGTGGTTTTGAAATAAAAACTTAAATATTAGTTTAATAAATGTAAATCAAACAGAAAACAATTCAATTGGTTTGATTTTATCTTTTATAATTTGATTCATGAATTAAATAAATATTTTTATATTAATTTATAAATTAATATGAGAAAAAGTAATTGTCAATTATGATACTTCGAATGATTATAATGGAGTTACTGGGGTAGTTCAAGGCAAATATGCTAAAATAATCTAATTAGATTATAAAACGAATTATTAATTCAATTAACCCATATTTTGGGACATTTTGATAAAGCAAGTACCGATGTTAAATACGGAAGTAGAACGGGATTGGCTGACGGGGGTTGGCGCAAAGAGCGTATGAAGGGGTGGGAGGACGCGAGCCTTGAAGGCTGAGATGATGAGCGAGGGAATTCACTTTTGGCTGAGACACGCTGGAGAGAGGTGGAGGCTTGGAGCTGAGAATCGTCAAGAATAGTTTAAGTGTAAGGTAGATACCAGAGCACTTATGAAAAAGGACTGGCAGAGCTGTCAAGGAAGTTGGGTGAGCCCTTTCCATTTTGGCTTCACTGTTATAATTCTTTACTATACAATTATATTTTCTATTTATTCAAATGTGAAAGCTTTGGTGATAACCCTGGCTGTCGCTGTTCGTCTTGACCTATTAAATACATATTACGGCACAGGAATCCGCCGAAACATATTATTTTTATGGGTAATAATAACCCACCATATTGTACAATTCATAGCATACGGCAGTTTCAATGGCTACCCTCAATAAGTTGACCTCAGTGTGATTCAATAGAGCCTCTGATCGTCAGCTGTGTTATAATAACGACACGTGGCTTGGAGACTTGCTAAGCTTGATTGTACACATCATCTACATACAACATTACTGGCCCTGACTGTTCAGTGGCACCAGGGGAATCACCATGCAATTATAAGGATTACCTTACTATGGCGTATTGCCTATCATCGTTGGATAACCATTACTATTTTAATACTTAAGGGAATTAACCCTTCAAATACTAGCCAATTTAGGCTTTACTAAGGCGTTTTGCCTATCATCGTTGGATAACCATTACTATTTTAATACCTAAGGGAATTAACCCTTCAAATACTAGCCAATTTAGGCTCTACAGACTTGGGTATTAACCCACTTCACTTTGGTGAACCCTTCAAATACTAGCCAATTTAGGCTCTACTGACTTGGGTATTAACCCACATCACTTAGGTGATAAAATCACCATAATACAGCGAAGCAGTTTCAACAATTCGCGTTTGCATTGATATATTACCTCCAATTGCATATAATGCAACTGGCAGTTGTAAAGTAAGAAAGTAGCTTCATCCTGTGGAATCATGGCTGGGTACCTGGATGGAACCCGAGTTCCGAAGGGGAGGGGTAGGGCTGACTGGGTCAGAGGTCTATATTAAGATGCCGATGATCCTCATCAGACAGAACGGCGGAGCCACCACAGTTTGCAAAATAATGTAAAAGGTACGGGCCTTAACTGCGTTTCCTTAAGCCACTGTGAAGCTGTATTAGTGATTCGAATTAGGTTTGTTTGTAGGTACTGATTTGCTAATAGAAAGGTAAGAATTCTTATGTAAAAGTGTCATGCAATGAACCATAATTCACTCATAAAGTCCTGGGTTTACTAACGGTCACAACAACAATATAAGGGTCCTCTCTAGATGATCACACTGCCAAATACACGGTCCAAATTATTAATATCACATCCGGTTAACAGAAGAACGGGGTATACTGCGTCACGGGGTATATCTTACATGTGTATACGCTTGTAGGAGTGGGGTCTAACAGCTTATAAGCGCCATATAACCTGACAAGACGGCAGCAGGCTGACGAGTCGTTCACAGGAGTAGCTGCATCGTCCAATTACGAGGGGGGGTCGTTACAATTTGCTGCCATATGACCAGGATGTAAAGATCTATATCAAGTGACTAAAAGTCACAATTTGTTGCTCGTGAAAATGGATGAGAGAAGCGGTTCAGTTGTATGACACATTATTAAAGGTCGGTTAACACCAATACAGATACTTACATTAACGTTGGCTGAAAATATTACATACAGTAACTAATAAAGAAAATTCAGACATATTTCATAACATTTTATTAGTATAATGAGGGTATGACAAGCGTTCTCTTGAGAAAAAAACAGTTAGCGCAGTACTATTACATTCATTAGTGCAAAATCATTAGTATAGGCAGGTAAAATAACAAAAATATTCTAGTTCAAGTTCACACTCCGGAAATGCCCTAGGTAGTTGTCAAATCAATCAAGAAAAATCTGTATCTATAATGCTGAAAACACTAATACTCGATTTGCTATGTTGAGTTAAATATATGTATGTATGTTCTACTAAACATAATATACATATACATCTAATACTATATATAATATTTATGGGTTTAAATTATAGAGATGGGGGGTTGGTATTGAAATTAAAATTAACCTACTTATGAAAGAAGTTCTCTTAGAAATCTGAGCGATTTACTTGACATACATAATATTAGCCCGTTAATTGAATAAAATGTACTAGACAGAAGCAGTAGGAAATAGTTATAAATAAATACTTGAGTTTCAAATCGAGCAATGATTTTACAGGTATTTCTGAGGTATTTGTCGATACAAAGAAAAGAAAAAGAATTCATAATAGTAAAACTTTATTTTAAAACATGCTGAGTGATTATTATCACATAATATATAAATAATGTAATTAATTTACACAGTAGAATATACATTTAAAAGTAGAAATCATAAAATATTAATAAATCTGAACATTTTAGTTAACTACGCAGGCATTTAAAATAATAAAATACAGTACCTGCTATATTCCTATCAACCATAGGAAATAATCATTATTATTATAGTCATGTATTTATAACTCATACTAGTTCCAAATTAGTTCTTGCATCTACAGAATTATCATGCGACAAAACAACTTTTAATTACTCACTTCAAATTATATGTTCGGGTAAAACTGTATGATTCGTTACTGTAGTAATTAACTAGATTCTATTGTATTGCTACACATATGACGCTAACCAATCTGTCTTTTATTATATAAATTGGGGGTTGAGTTCAGAATTAGTTTTTACTTCAACAGGAATATCTTTGTCGAATCATTAGAAGTAAACATGAATCACTATCAGTTCCTTTTTATTGAATTGAATATTAAAGAAACGGTGGAATGAAACTAGTAATCAACATAAAAATATATAGTTAAGCATTTTACTTCTAACCAAATAAAAAACAAAATGTAACAAAAATATTTACCTATTCACTTAACCATACTCCACAAAATAATATAATCAAATAGATATTGTCACTATTTAAAAAATAAATAAGTAAACACTAGAGATATTTATTCACTTCACAATTTGCTTATACACGTATCACAAAACACTTAAATAAATTCTTATAAATCTTGTCGAAAGTATGAATTTCAATCCAAAATATACTCAGTTCTCATGTAAATGTCTGGTTTCAGAACATAATAGTATATGTGATGTCTTGTGGTGGACTTCAATTCACAACCGCTTTGAAATCACAGAAAGCAAGTCGTGTTAACCCGGGTGGTTAAATCTTGCTTCTTTAGTTATGTATACTCGGTCAGATTAACTGTTGCATAATATTATAATATATCTTTATTTTTCTCTCTCTCATAGGATAGTATTGTATGCCGTACACATAATTCTTGATAAAAATACACCTTTGCAACTGGTATTCGTACTTTACTATGGTTTGCCAACTTTTCACTCTGCTAACTTAATACTGTGTAGACATTTGTGGAATGACTTTATATTATATAATACTCATAACCACTCCACATTTCCATACAAGGAATATTATACTATCACAACAAGATTAGTTATATATCTTGATAGGTAGATTTTGACCGTTCATTCATTTTTATTAATTTTATTGCACCGTAGTTCCAATATAAGTTTATACGTATCACGAAGTCAATATTATATATCATAGTTGAGTCTTTAGTATTCAGTAGGTACCATATTCACATTAATATATCTGTTTACAAATATTTTAGGTTACTTTCAGTCATTCAATGATGCGTTTACATTTTACAATATTCTTGTACTTGAATAGCTGTATAGTTTCAGAACATGCGTAGTTCTTGTAATGCAGAATCTTCCAAATATAAAATCAACTTTTAAACCTGTAACAAGAAACATTTGAATTGCGCATAAGTTTAACAGTATGTTATTTTATATGAAACAAAACATTAACATAACTTTAAGTAGATACGTACCTTATTATAGATACAACTCTTTATTATACAAAATGTTTACTTCATTTCCAGATTGCTTTTATATCTTTTATTAATCAAAAGTTAAATATTATATCAAAATAGTTTTGGCTTGATAAATATTATTTGAGACTTTGAGAGGGAAAAATAGGGACGTGACAAAGTAATCGTTTATAGAAACAATCGATTGTAAAAATACATAGAATCGATTTTGCCTGATACATAAAATGAAGGTTGATCTACTAGAGCCCAGAGCGCGAATTGATATTTACTATTCAATCGATTAATATTACATTAACGATACCTGTGCATCTACAATAGTTTGTGAAGCTTTTATTTTTGAATTCGTTACCTGCGGATTCCTAGCTTTTATTTCGATAGTTTAAATTTAACTGCTACTTTAGTTATCAATGTAGCGCTGGTCTTCCGACAATAACTAGAACTTATTTAATTTGTTAAACTAATAATAAATTTAAATGCGTATCGATTATTTAAAAATTTGTTTATTTTTAATTAATAAATCTGATTAGTATAATATTTATGGCGTTTAGTTTGAAATTTATTAGAAATAAGAAAACAAAGGGGTCGATTAATTATTTTTCAAACAAATATCAATTAGTTGATTTTTCATGTTAAAAGAATTTAATCGATTTATAAAACTATTTTTGATAGTTTTTCGATGTTTCTAGTTGCAATATTTGGGGGTTGCCATAATTGTTATTAATATTAGCTATAATGATATTTTAGCCTATCGAGTTAGAGAACCAAATTATTTTACATGTATGGTGTAGTCAAAAATATCTGCACAATATTAGAGGAAAACGGATTAATTATTGAAATTAAATTTTCTCGTTTTACCATAAGCTACTGTGTAAAGATGGGTTCTTTGATGTCGGAAGACTGAAATGTATGAGATTTTATTTATATAGAATGAATTAACACATTTAGGAATTATAATGTTGCTATTTAGAAAAGATATTAATAAAAAAAAATATATATGGAACGACTCAACAGCAGCGCGGTATATTCAAAGAAAGATAATTTTTAATTAATTTTATGCCACTCGCGTGTACTGGGATTCCAGTCTATCCCGAGAAAAAAGTAGACCCGCATGATCTGGGTATAGTCCCCTATCCCAGCGCGCCGACCCTATTTCAAAAATTTATTTTTCCAACTTCTCATTATCCAGAACCTTGAAACTTTTATTAAGAATAAGATGGATATAGTCTAATAAGCGTCAAAAATTTAAAAAGTGACACTGGCAATACAAAATTTTTAAGAAACCAAAAGTTTTGTCTATTAATGTCAAGTTTTTTGCGCGCCGGCATTACGGTTAGCGGGCGGCACGGGTATTTTAGCTATTTATTGTGATTAAAGTGTTTCTTTCTACGGTTATTATATATCAAAAGAATCGTTGTGATGTGTACTTCGTGTGTGTGTTTAGTTAAATGAGTTTCGAAACACTCATGTTTATTTATGAACACGAAAAGTGGGCGCGCGCGGATCACGGAAATATGGCGGTGTTGTGTTTGTTTGTTTACAATAATTAATATGCTATTTTAGTGTTTTAAAAGCAAGATAAGTGAATAATAGTGTATTGTAAACATATAAAAAATAGTTTTTAACAGAAATATAGTGGTATGTGTAAATAATGACATTTTATGTCAGCGCGCCCGCAGGGTTACGATCGTGATTTTTGTATGGGGACGAATCCGTGACTGGTGAGTAGTACTGATACTATTTATTTTATTTCTCCACACTGTGTAAACCTACGAAAGATATTAATATGTCATTTTAAAGCTGAAATAGTGTAGTTTATTTCAATATAAGTCTGATTGCTTCGAAATGAAAAGTTTATTGATAAAAACTTGTTCGAAAAAAAATTTTCGAGCAAAATGTTGATATACTTGACTTTTACTTTGTTTATTTTTTACTTTAGCTTCAATTATAGCAATTTGTGACAATGTAGTCTCATTCTGTATATTATAAGCTATCCATAGGTATTTTTTATTTCAATATAGCTGTAGTATTACGCCAGTTATAACGATTTTTGTTTGTATCGTCCGTATTTTGGGACCGCCGAACGGTTATGCCGTTCGGCGGACACGCGAGGCCTCCTTGGGTTGCGAACCTGGACACGCGAGTGGTTAGTGAAAATAAAAACGATTAATTTATGGGATCAACTCGATAGCGATTATAAATATTCAAAGAAAAATAATAATTTGGGACCACCAGTTATAAAAAAAACAAATAAATATTTCTCATTCAATTCAAATTAGTTCATAGACATACATACAACCTTTATCTAGTCTATCAATTTTAATGAAAATTTATAATAAATTTCGACTGAAGAGTGATTGCCAACGAGGAAAAGAATGAAAAACAAAAAACTATTTGCTTTGTTTACATCGAGCGTTGACAGCTAGAGTAGCGGCAAATATGTGAATAAATTACTGAAATATTTTATTGTTTATTGTGAAGAGTTAAAAATGTCAACACCTAAAATAAGTTGTGGTTGGAGTTTCATCCTATTTTATGATAATTAGAAAAAAAAAAGGGTGGATATCATCATACAAACGTTTAATAAAGCGTTCAACATAAGTTTCTAACCTCAAACAATAATAAATGGCTAAAACATTGTATTAGCACGGCATATACGGGGTGTAGAAGAACTAAGAAGTAACAGCCAGAGTTACTTAATATGAGCCAAGATAATTCGTCAAACATTTGTGATATTAACACCCAACAAAATAAGTTTAAATGGAAGTACTTTCTGTGGTTCATTTTGCTACTTAGATAAAGCGCTATAATTACTTTAATAGTTTTGTATATGTTTGTGTGATAAGAGTGGTAAGTGCAAGTATGGTGCTGCTTTACTATCATATATTAATACCAAAGTAAACTTGTCAAACACGAGCAATGAACAACAATGTTTTATTTATTCCATTGTTTTGCAAATTTCAACACAACAACAATCATAACCCATTTCTAAAGAAAATTAACAATTCAGTAGAATACCAAAACAGTTTTGTTGACAGTCTTTTCCGAGTTTAGTACATATTTTGCCACGGCATGCACTGAAATTGTTAGATTGCCCTTCACCATGAAGGTTAGTCATAAATTGCTTAAAATATATTTAACCACGTCTATATAATATAAATAAAGTTACTTCTGTTAAAAAATTGCAGATGTATTTTGTATCGATTATAAACAAGGCTGAATGACTAACAACTGTGTATTTTAATTAAATAAACATTGACAAAAGATTAATTATTGGAACAATATACCATAGGTTGCAATGAGTGCTTACCATCGGGAGGGTCATGAGCCTGTTTGGCACCTTAGTTACAGAAAATGGATAAAAGGGTATTACTGATTAGGTGATAGTTACTTGAAACAGATTAAGGAAATTAATATTAGCAGTGCCTGCGGGTTAGTTTAAGACGAGTAGTTAAGGTTAATTCAACTATAACTGCGACTAATGTACATACTTCTAACAAAACTTATAGATGAAAGACAGGACACAGTTAATCAAAATTAGTTTGTTCGAATTCATAGGAAAATAGTTTCAATTTTAAATCTTTGATCCGGCTTGATCCATTGGTTGTGTGATTCTAAAACATGCTATGGTTTTCATTTTTGATTTGGATGAAATAAAATAATATTCTGGCAAGGTATACTAGACCTACAGTGGCAAAAGTGTGGTATGTAGGTATATGCTTGAATAAATGGTTTGCCTAGACTATTAGTTTTGGAATTTTAGTTTAAATCTGTTAATAGCTTGCATATGGGCAACAGTTTCCTACTCTGGGGGTTGATTGCTTTTTGTGAGTGAGTAAAGTCACACTAACAATATGCTGCGGGAACTGCTTCACATTGGGTAGGCCGTATGCTTAACTGTTACTGATGTAGGATAAAAGATGTTTTTAAAAATTAGGGTTCCTCAGTACAATTCATGAAAACCGATTTTAATTAATTTCAAGCATTTTAAGATGTTCCTATGTTTAGAAAATTTAAGTGGCTTATGGCATTCCTAGGGTTAGTTATACAGTTTGTACAGAGAGTTTAATCCCTGGTGGTTCGTGTTGGCAGCTGTGCCGGGACATCATTTTCCCAAATGGTCAATTTATAAAATTTGCTTCCCGGGATGCTGGCTCCCTAGCTCGGCAACTTTCCAACTTTATTGTTCAGTTCCAGACAATTGAGAAACTGTAGGTTGGCAGCGGGGGTAGCAACTCGTGAACGGTACATTTCATAACTGCAAGCGTCTATAGGCAAATGATAATTACCGCACCTGGATCTTGGACCATAATATTAAATTTTATAGACAATTATGAAGTCTATTACTGTCATTATAATACCCTATGCCAAATTTATCTGCATATGGTGCACCCTGTCAGTTGACGAACAGTAGGTATGGCAGAAGGATAGATCAACAGGGAAAGTATTTCCACCTGTCATAAGATTGCTGTGGATTCCCTGGAGGGTTGTTGTGTTCATACGAGTGGGTGAGGATTTCCTGGAAGATTGTTGTGTTCATGCGAATGAGTGAGGAATCCCTGGAGGATTGTTGGGATCATGCGAGTGAGTGATGTGACCAGAGGTTGAGGAATTGCAGCGTCGGCAGTGCGGGCAACTAAGCGCGAGTAACACAATATGTGTGCGTTGCTAGCATTAATAGGCTACTGTAACCATTTTGCAAAAAACAAGCATACAGCTCGCCTGATACCGACAGGCGTTGTCCCATAAAGACAGCTTTGGGAAATTGTAGATTTGGGAGATTGTTGTTTTGGGATGTTGGCGTTTTGAGACAGTTACCTTTTTAATACTGTTGGTGTTTAATAGGCTACTGTAACCGATTTGTATAAAACAAGCATACAGCCCGCCTGATACCGACAGGTGTTGTCCCATAAAGACAAGACGGCTTTGGGAAATTGTTGTTTTGGGATGTTGGCGTTTTGAGACAGTTACCTTTTTAATACTGTTGGTGTTTAATAGGCTACTGTAACCGATTTGTATAAAGCAAGCATAATACAGCCCGCCTGATACCGACAGGTGTTGTCCCATAAAGACAAGACAGCTTTGGGAAATTGTAGATTTGGAAGATTGTCGTTTTGGGATGTTGGCGTTTTGAGACAGTTACCTTTTAATACTGTTGGTGTTTAATAGGCTACTGTAACCGATTTGTATAAGGCAAGCATACAGCCCGCCTGATACCGACAGGTGTTGTCCCATAAAGACAAGACAGCTTTGGGAAATTGTAGATTTGGAAGATTGTCGTTTTGGGATGTTGGCGTTTTGAGACAGTTACCTTTTTAATACTGTTGGTGTTTAATAGGCTACTGTAATCGATTTGTATAAAGCAAGCATACAGCCCGCCTGATACCGACAGGCGTTGTCCCATAAAGACAGTTTTGGGAAGTTGTAGATTTGGGAGATTGTCGTTTTGGGATGTTGGCGTTATGAGACAGTTGCCTTCTTAATACTGTTGGTGTTTTGGCGCGGTTGTCCGTGTGAACCAGGAGGGACTAATTATACATATCTATATATAGCATCATTATAATTTCATGATTTAGATGTCGAATGAAGTATACACCAATGGATCGGGCTAGACATAGAGCGGTAAAGAGCGGATTATTAGATGCAGGTTGATAGGCCGTGATCATCTAGTGTTGATGGACTATAATTATCATCATCATCATCGTCATGTTAGTCAGTCCAGGACTTGGATTAGTTGCATCATTGTTACAATTATGTGACATTGATATGAATGATTCATAATTATCATCATCATCATCAAGTTAGTCAGTCCAGGACTTCGATTAGTTACGATATTGTTACAATTGAATGACATTGACATAGATGAGCCATGGTTATCATCATCATCTTAATTATCATCATCATCAAGTTAGTCCAAGACTTGGAATAGTTGCGATATTGTTACAATTATGTGACATTTGACATGGATGAGCCATGGTTATCATCATCATCATCATAATTATCATCATCATCAAGTTAGTCCAAGACTTGGAATAGTTGCGATATTGTTACAATTATGTGGCATTTGATATGGATGAGCCATTATTATCATCATCATCATGATTATTATCATCACCAGCAAGTTAGTCCAAGACTTGGGTTAGTTGCAGCATTGTTACAATTATGTGACATTGATATGGATAGGCCATAATTATCATCATCATCATAAGTTAGCCAGGCCACGGGTTTGATTAGTTCCGATATTGTTACAATTATGTGACATTGGTATGGATGAGCCATGATCATCATCATTATTATCATCATCATCATGAAGTTAGTCCAACACTTGGGTTAGTTGCAGCATTGTTACATTTAAGTGACGTTGATATGGATAGTTACAGGACAGGAGTTTTGTGAGTGAATAATGAAAAATAAAATCGAAATTTCAGGTTTATTGAAATCAGGTCAGTTGATTTAAAAAAAAAAAAAAAAACGATAACGTAAGTATGTGGAGCACAGTAGAGGCACATTTTGGCGAAGGGAGTTTAATGGCAGAAAGGCCTACTTCCAACCCAACTAATAAACAAAAAAAAAAAAATTTTGGAATTCGTTTTATTTGAGGCTCTTGATTTATTACCCTGTTTTAGTTTCGATTATGGAAATGAATTTGTATATAAATGAATTTAACTTCCTTGGTTCAGTTGTCTACTGGGGAATCGTGTCTCTGAATACTTAGGTATAGTGATCCGAGACTTTAGTTACAATAGAACGGGGAAGTCCCTGGCGGTATTGAACTTGGATTGGTTTTCACAAAAACAACTTTTAAGCAAAGTTCTTTTCTATTATAAGAACAAAGCTTGTAAGTTGACACTCTACAAGAAGCTGACACTATCTCTGATTGGACACTCCACAATCTCCTGGTATTGACTATATAGTGAGTCTGGGTTCTTTTATGGTAAAAGGATGACTTGCATTGCACTTGTATCATTTGCATCTGAAGAAGCACATGGATTTTGGAGAGCGAAAGTATGCGATCCCACTTGAAGTACTCCTGTGTCAGTCAAGGTTAGTCCGCTGGCGAGGAAAAGAGTTGGGGTAGTATATTAACTATTCGGTTTGACTTAAGGACATGACTGATGGGGCGACAGCGTGCATACCAATTCCAACTCCTCTTATGTCAGTCAAGGTTAGTCCGCTGGCGAGGAATGCTTTGGGTGTACTTGTTGGCGTGCTTGTCGGTTGGATTTTGAGTCATAGCTGAGTCGCTGTGCCTCACAACCACAGGCTTATCTTGGATTCATGTGTCAGGATGTAAATTCTGCTGGTTCAATGAGGAGACATCTTGCTTTGATGGAATTTCCCGGCTTATTATATATGATATGCCAGGTATAAATACACACCACACACATGGTAAAATTCGAGGAATGTATCGACAGGGGATTAGACATAGTAACCGCGATTTTTAGGAAAGGTAAAGGTGGTTTGTGTTCATGAAGGTAATATTAAAAATTAAAAATTATAATAACATTTTAAATTGTAGTTTTATTTCTTAACTGAAATTCTAGCCATTTCAGAGTTAGAGGGAGATTTAGGGAAAGTTTTAATAGACTTTATCAAGTCAATTAAATACTTTCGGGGGTTGTGTGTAACGGTACAGACCGTCTTGCACGTGGGTACGCTACCTTTAAGTAACCTTGGTTCACACGAGATAAATTATGATTTTAATCTGTGGTATGAATCTATGGTTTTGTTCGGGTGGTTTTGAAATAAAAACTTAAATATTAGTTTAATAAATGTAAATCAAACAGAAAACAATTCAATTGGTTTGATTTTATCTTTTATAATTTGATTCATGAATTAAATAAATATTTTTATATTAATTTATAAATTAATATGAGAAAAAGTAATTGTCAATTATGATACTTCGAATGATTATAATGGAGTTACTGGGGTAGTTCAAGGCAAATATGCTAAAATAATCTAATTAGATTATAAAACGAATTATTAATTCAATTAACCCATATTTTGGGACATTTTGATAAAGCAAGTACCGATGTTAAATACGGAAGTAGAACGGGATTGGCTGACGGGGGTTGGCGCAAAGAGCGTATGAAGGGGTGGGAGGACGCGAGCCTTGAAGGCTGAGATGATGAGCGAGGGAATTCACTTTTGGCTGAGACACGCTGGAGAGAGGTGGAGGCTTGGAGCTGAGAATCGTCAAGAATAGTTTAAGTGTAAGGTAGATACCAGAGCACTTATGAAAAAGGACTGGCAGAGCTGTCAAGGAAGTTGGGTGAGCCCTTTCCATTTTGGCTTCACTGTTATAATTCTTTACTATACAATTATATTTTCTATTTATTCAAATGTGAAAGCTTTGGTGATAACCCTGGCTGTCGCTGTTCGTCTTGACCTATTAAATACATATTACGGCACAGGAATCCGCCGAAACATATTATTTTTATGGGTAATAATAACCCACCATATTGTACAATTCATAGCATACGGCAGTTTCAATGGCTACCCTCAATAAGTTGACCTCAGTGTGATTCAATAGAGCCTCTGATCGTCAGCTGTGTTATAATAACGACACGTGGCTTGGAGACTTGCTAAGCTTGATTGTACACATCATCTACATACAACATTACTGGCCCTGACTGTTCAGTGGCACCAGGGGAATCACCATGCAATTATAAGGATTACCTTACTATGGCGTATTGCCTATCATCGTTGGATAACCATTACTATTTTAATACTTAAGGGAATTAACCCTTCAAATACTAGCCAATTTAGGCTTTACTAAGGCGTTTTGCCTATCATCGTTGGATAACCATTACTATTTTAATACCTAAGGGAATTAACCCTTCAAATACTAGCCAATTTAGGCTCTACAGACTTGGGTATTAACCCACTTCACTTTGGTGAACCCTTCAAATACTAGCCAATTTAGGCTCTACTGACTTGGGTATTAACCCACATCACTTAGGTGATAAAATCACCATAATACAGCGAAGCAGTTTCAACAATTCGCGTTTGCATTGATATATTACCTCCAATTGCATATAATGCAACTGGCAGTTGTAAAGTAAGAAAGTAGCTTCATCCTGTGGAATCATGGCTGGGTACCTGGATGGAACCCGAGTTCCGAAGGGGAGGGGTAGGGCTGACTGGGTCAGAGGTCTATATTAAGATGCCGATGATCCTCATCAGACAGAACGGCGGAGCCACCACAGTTTGCAAAATAATGTAAAAGGTACGGGCCTTAACTGCGTTTCCTTAAGCCACTGTGAAGCTGTATTAGTGATTCGAATTAGGTTTGTTTGTAGGTACTGATTTGCTAATAGAAAGGTAAGAATTCTTATGTAAAAGTGTCATGCAATGAACCATAATTCACTCATAAAGTCCTGGGTTTACTAACGGTCACAACAACAATATAAGGGTCCTCTCTAGATGATCACACTGCCAAATACACGGTCCAAATTATTAATATCACATCCGGTTAACAGAAGAACGGGGTATACTGCGTCACGGGGTATATCTTACATGTGTATACGCTTGTAGGAGTGGGGTCTAACAGCTTATAAGCGCCATATAACCTGACAAGACGGCAGCAGGCTGACGAGTCGTTCACAGGAGTAGCTGCATCGTCCAATTACGAGGGGGGGTCGTTACATTATACTCATCTAATTTCATAATATATTCACGTATAACTGGACACGTTTTGAATTTCGTGAATATCCTTCGAATAATGCGACGATGAGTCAATATGCTTAAAATTCTGCAGTTCAACGGCCCAATTTCTCAGATTCTTATTTAGTATCAAAAACACGTAAAATAAAAATAACATAAAAGCAGTTTGATGCATGCCGAAGTCGCGAGACAGGGTTCCGTCAGTGCAAGTATCTCAATATATTTTATTTATATACATATAAAAATACAAATTTACGGATTTTTTATGTCTTTATTTATTGTAATGCTATAATCTAAATTTTGAAATCGCTGGACTACAATAAAAAAATTAAATGGATGACGGTGTAATGCTGGTAGATTAACACTAAAAATTGGTGTAACGATTTTTTAAATTTGGTATATTTTTAATTATGACGAAAAAATAACAATGGCGATAGTTTTGTTATAAATCTTACACATTATCTTAAATTTAATAAAAATATTTTCTTAAATCAAATATTTAGGTATTACGCTTTTTCTTTCAGTCGACAGTGGAGTTAGATTACATTTAAAATAATTCCAGTATGTAAGAATTGTGAAAGTATTTTATTATTTCCGTTATAAATAATTTGTAGTTGAACCAAAGTACAAAGTAAAGTACATATAAAATTAAATATGAAATTGTAACTTTGTGTTATAAAACTTTTAAATTGTAAATTATGTACTATTGAAATATTTCTTTTCCTTTTGCAAGGATCAAGTTCAAATAATATACGAAAGTTATACCTACCCGGAGTACGAGTACTATATAACAAATATTTCAGATTAGCTGAGAAATAAACTATATACCTACTTACATAGATGTATATATAGACAAAATACATATCCAGCATCATGAAAGTACACAACTACATCTTTCAATAAAAAAATATCATATTGAAGAAAATGTTTTTGTCTAAGTTTGAAGCCAGAAGAAAATTTACTGGCAGAATATTTATTCACTCTATCTAGTGTGGAAAAATTTGTAAAATCATTTAGTATTATTTAGTTATATTTCATTTCCAGCACTAGGAAATATAGAACATAAATGTTAACTTTAGCAGTTTTTGAAAATCTGAAAGCTTGACGTAATATAAGAGCTTTTGCATATTATTTCGTGGCTCAAACGAACCCTAAAAACAAGATTGCGAATAAACGACAAACATGCAATGGACCGCTCGTCGAAACGGCGATAAAAAAACTTATAACCTCCCTTCGTTGCTCAAATCATTAATTTTGAATGATGAGGAAAGTTACGAAATTGGAATCCACGCAAAAACTACATTAGTTGTTGATGTTCCGGTATTTACATTACAATTATTACAAATTTGACACAAAAACAGGATACTTAATTGAGCAAAGAATTGTAATAACAGAGCAGTCAATTTAAAAATGTTTATAAACAGCTAAAATAAAAAATTAAACAAAAAAATCTTGAAAAGCACTTAAAGTTAGCAGGTTTTCTTTTACAATTTAACTGTGCAATATTTTGACAAGACAATTTTATAAACTATAAATTTTATTTGGTGCTTGAATTTCGTCAACGTAGTATTGAATTTTCTTTTAAGAATTTTTTGATTTGAAGAACTCTTTGATAGTTAATTGCTGCTCTATCACAACATTGATTGAATTGAACTTTTCATGATTTCGTATTTAGTCAGTGACTGTCCAACCATTATCTTTTACATCCAGGGTGTTACAAAAGTGCCCAAAAAAATTCTAGGAAGAGTACTAGTATTAATTCTATGCTGGGGGTAGTAGGAATAGCTTTCATTAATAAATAAATATTCCTGAACGAATTACACAACGCCATCTAGTCCCAAACTAAGCAAAGTTTGTACTATGGGTACTAGATAACTTATATTATACTTAAATACACTTTTTTTTGTAAATAAATAGGTACATACATAGAAAACACCCAGACCAAGACAAACAGACATTTTTACCTATACAAATATTTGTCTTGTGCGGGGATCACGGAGTCTAAGGTAAACAAACAAGTAATGTTATTTCTATGCATTTAACTTTGGAAGTAATTAATGACAAATAATTGCTATTTTTTATTGAATAAATCTCTAGGTTTGTTACAGACTTTAACACTTTGAAAAAAATATCTTTAAGGTGATTGACCTTTAAGGTTACTTGGTCATACATTATGTTAGGAAGAATCTTTAACTAAACAAATATTTTTTTGCTCAAATGCAAATTAATTAATTTCTTATGTAGGTGAAATTGTTGTCGCAAAATATACAATTAAATAAGTATTAATCTACATGTTATTACTGATCTTTATTTAATTACTAGTTGCCACCCACGGCTTCGCCCGCGTTAACCTTTTTTTAAATAAAAAGTATCCTATATCCTTCCTAATACCTTTGAGAATATGTGTACATAAAAAAGCTTATAACCTCCCTTCGTTGCTCAAATCATTAGTTTTGAATGATGAGGAAAGTTACGAAAATGGAATATATAAAAATATATATAATATATTTATATATATTTATAAAATATTTTTTATAAACATAGTTCATGATGATCGGTTGAGTAATTTCGGTATAGAAGAGTAACAAACAAACTATCATTCACATTTATGGTGTAATGATAGTATGTTTAATAATAATGACGAGCTCGGTGGCGTAGCGGTCAATGACGCGCCTTCGACACCAACGCTCGTGGGTTCGATTCCCACATAGGACAAACATGTGTGTGCATGAACATGTCTGTTTATCTTAGTCTGGGTGTTTTCTATGTATCATAAGTATGTATTTACAAAAAAAAATGTATTTACGTATGTTTATCAGTTGTCTAGTACCCATAACACAAGCTTCGCTTACTTTGGGGCTAGATGGCGATGTGTAATATGTCTGACAATATTTATTTATTTATTTATTATTATTTATAATATTAGCAAGGATTACTATCCATAAGAAATTACTTCATTTGCATCTAAGCCAAAAATGTTAGTTTAATGAAAGATCCTTTCAAACATAATGAAATTTAAAAAAAAAATGTTCTGAGCGTATACGTATGATGAGCAACTTACTACGATCAAGTGATGCGTGAATCACCAGACTCTAAATAATTTTAACAAAAAAAAAAAAAAACGATTCCAAACATTACTCTACATTTATGTATGTAGATACAGGCTGATGATGATGATGATGATGAAAAACATATGGGACCAATCTGGAAGACCTTTCAAATAAAAAAAGCTTTTTTTCAAATCGGTTTATAAATCACGGAGTAAGTTAAGTAACAAACATTAAAAAGAAATACTGTCGAATTGAGAACCTCCTTTTTTGGAGTCGGTTAAAAACAAAAGCACCGACTACGGAAAAGTTATAAAAATGTTGATTTACTGCTGCAAATAAAAGCCATGTATACACGTGCATTTTATGTCAAGAATGTCTTTGGAAGTTAATTTTGTGTTCCGATGTGGTCACACAGGCAGAACGCGTTCTGAAGAAATATTACGTCAGAAAGTCGTATTGATAAAAAAAATATTTTTGCTTTATATTTTTATATTATTTGTTTGAAGCCTAAGGAAGGCGTGTGAATGAAATAAAAATTGGAATTTTTTCTTATAGTTATTTTATTCCCCACTTCAAGAAAGAACAACTTTTATTAGCCAATATTAATTTATAGACTTATGCATAAGAGAACAAAAATATTGGATATAACCCCCATTACCTGGGCAGTCACGATGTATTAATTTAATTATTAATCAAATAGGTTGTTGGTAATAAGTTCTTTGGGTAATGTATACATAATACATTCAAGAAAGAATTACATAAATGGGTAATTAGCCGATGTTTCTATAGTGTCCAGGAATAATATATATCATACCGCCTGTCAGTACTATGCATGAAGTGTGCTTATCATCTGTTATTATACCGTATATTTATTTTTTTAAAAACATTCTTGTTACATGCCAGTATGCCGTCTAAATGTGTCAGACTAATCTATTAACTAACATTATATCACATTTAATGTAATAAAATTATTCATTCGTTCATTCAATAAAATACAAAGGACGCAAAAATCGAAATAAAAAAAGAAGATAGTTCTATGAACAAAGTGTTTATTTGGCACACTTACATAACTTCTATTGTTCTGATTGACACAGATAAAATCTCACACCAATCAAAACAAGAAACAGAAATAACATAATAAAATACATTTCGAAATAAATTAAAATTAGTTTTAGTCGATGTCACAAAAACTTTTTAGAGAGTAATGTCACAGCATAATATTATAATCTGTCTGACTAGGCAGATAATATTAGACAAAAATGAGTCAACTCCTTCCGCGTACGAATGAAAATATAACTTTCGAAATTGGTTGGTTTATGGTTTTTTTTTTAATCTGGACTGTCTCATAACGCTGGTTCAGGAAATCGATATGGATGTTCCTGTACTTTGATCTTGATACCTCGTTTTAAAAAAAAAAACAAAAACAAACAGTTGGTAGAGAAATAGATAGAAATGAATGAAATGGAGGTGGGATATCGTTTCAGCATTTTGTTGTCTGTTAACGGAAGCCGCTACGGTCTTATGTGGTTGTACAGTTAAAATGAGATTTGGTGTATCTGGTGCCATATTTATTATGACACGCTGAAAAACTTAATTTGGCATAGAGATATTCAGGTTTTTGAAAACTTAATACTCCAACTAATAGTGTTGCTAGGTCTGTGTAACTTCATATTAACTCACTGCAATCTTTCTCAAATCGTTAGTCTATCTATTGTGGGCCCATCCCATCTATTTCTACACCATCAGTTATCAGTTTTGCGCGCTATGTGGCCTACCTACTGCCACTTCAGCTGCTATACTGTACTATTATACTAATTAAGGACGAAACTGAGCCTGATTCTCAAACAAAGCGAGAGATTTCGTTTTCTTACAAAGATCCAAAATAGACTAAAACCATTTAGACCTTCGACCTTCATCTGAACATACGAAGAACATCAAGAATACGACGTACGGATGTTATTGTGTAGCCACCCTAAATAAACAAAGTTGAATTGACCTCTACCTGACAACTACCTCCAATACCACAAATTAATGACAATAATGTCTTCCTGGGTAGGTGGGAGTTTGAAAATATCATCATAGTTAATAACGCAATGATTGTTTTTGTCAATATTACGTTGATTCATTGTCACATGTCGCATTGTTCGTTTTGTGGTTTATTAATCTACCTCAATGACTGCAGCAGAATTGGAGGCTGATATTATATAGCTTTTAAGAACTATCCCATAAAATTAAATAATACGATTTTTTTTTAATTTTGGAACAATGTGTTCGTAAAATTTGTCCAACTAACTCATCACTTTAATAAAACTTTAAGTTACTTAAATAAAAAAAATATATTAACAATTAATATTGAAATTTAGTATAAAAATATTAAAGCCTCTATCTATATGGTTACAAATCTAAGTACCTAATAAAACCACGATGAATGAAAAATTTTGTAGATAATATCTTCGATTGAAAATTACTATAGAAGTAATAGGATATATGAATCAAGCGGTTCGTATGCTTGATTGCCACCGATATAGTATAAATGGAATTTTCTTTATAGACAGAATTTCTATATTTAATGTAGATATAGTTTTAAGGAAGTAATTATTATTATACATAGTAAATATGGCATACAGGAAACATGTTTTTTTTTTAAATGAAAACTTCTTTAGCGGCGCTGAACACTTTTTTGGGATCCGTAAGATAAAGCTGCGAAACTACAAAATTCAACTTTAAGCAAAGACGATACGATTGAGAATTATTTGCATATTTTAATGATTCGAAATAGTATCGAAATGACAATTTTATGACAAAGCTGCGAAACTACAAAATCCAACTTTAAGCAAAGACGATACGATTGAGATTGCTTTGAATAGTTTATGTTTGTTTACGACAGCGCAATAAATGAATATTTTACCACATAAATGATAGTACTGTTATACTGATAAATAAAGCAATTCGTGCGAAATTATTTCCTAACCATTCCAAAATATTCAAAAAAATACAAGTACGTTAATGTTCAAGTTTTCACTTCTGCCGGGCCTCCCGGACTGCAAATCGTTGTTTTTTTTAAAAAAAGTACGTATATATACATTTTAATAATCCTAAAATGCTAATGAGGAGAAGTTTCTTTTATTGAATAAGTACTATTTTATTAACACCAACAGATAAATAGAAAACACATAAAACAAACATAAATACTTGTACAAAACAAAGATATAAGAATATTAATAAAAAATATAAATAGAATATACCGCCGGTAACATTCCGAGATGGCTGGCAGCATTACTCCGCTGGATTGCAATGCTAATCCTTTGTGCAACGTAATGGCCAGCCCTCTGGTTGCATGACGCCTTGATCAACCTCTTACATAATTATATAAATAGCTTGTGGGCTGATGGACCTTAGTCTCTACTCCAAATGGCTTAAATATATAAGTATTAGCTGACCCGACAAACGTTGCTCTGTCTTCCTAACTATGAATATTTAATTCGAATTGGTTTCGCGTACGCTGTCAAATAGCTGACAGTTCTGTCAAACGGCAGGAAGTTATATTAGAAACGTTAATATGATGATTCAGTTTTTTTAAATTTTCTAATATTCTGCTCAACTTTCTGTTTTTTTTTTCTTTCTGAACCTTATCCTGACAATAACAAATACCACAAAAAATGAGTTAGCTAAATTATTCCATCTATGCGAGAAGCAATGATATAAGGAAATAGACATTCATTTTTACATATTACATTGGATAGAAGTACATATTTGCTTTTTTTGAGATACTCCACAGATGCTGCCGCTGAAGAGAAGGTTCTAAGATGCTGCATCTTATAACCTTATCTTCATCAAGTTACAACCTTGTCGGTTAAGCCGTAGCCGCATAAATTAGTTTATTAAATGCTTACAAACAAATTTATCAATTTACGCGACATTAACTGTTTTTGTTCAAAAAGGCTTTAAAAACAGCTAATCATCGCTGTAATGACCGCCCAATTTTACAAGAGCGTGTTTCCGGTGGATTAGTCGGGCGGTGGTGTGTGAAATTAGGTGGACGTCCTTGGGTGTCTCGTTACGACATCGGGGGTCAGGTGGGCTTAGCTGATTAGTCGGTTTGATTTTTTTTATCGAACTATAGGCATAGAGCAGTTATATAGGCTGCAACAGAATTAACCCGATATAACGCACCTTTATTGTAGAAACTTAATTCAAAATCTTGAGATTCAGAATTTACTTTTATTTAGAAACATTTGATTATAATTTAATTTTTGTAGAGATGGTCTGATGATTTTCGATTCAATTCAATGCATAGACATCTCAATGTATTGTACTATATATACAATTACTATACTGTTATATATACAATAAAATTGTATCATGTACTTTAAGTCCAAAATCCAAATTCCAAAGCTTCCTACACATACTGATTTCTTCTGTTTAAATTCGTTGTAAGTTCCAACGCAGATGTAGTTTTACCCCAGGGACTGCAATGACCTTCACTGTCTATTGCCTTTTTGGTGGTCGCTGTAGTTAATCCTAGCTAATAGAAGTATTTTAAGTATTTAGCTTAGAGGAAATGTGTAATGTATTTGACACGATAACACTTTAGAGACTTTGGTACACGATTTTATTTTGGAGTGCAAGTAGGTCTTATCGACATTTAGAGCAAATTCCACCGGCACGTGGTACATCCTGTCAAATACAGAGTCTATATTTTGTGATCCTGCTAACTAGTAAACGTAGAAAAAGAGATGTAAGGAAGTAGTCCTGCTAGCAAAAAGGAAGATCGCTGCTAAATGAATATCCTCAAATCCTGTTAAAATCCTTTCAGTGAGTAAGGTTATCTATAATGCCATGTGGAGTTGCTACGTTAGCAGCTGGTGTTACATCGCAGTTAAGAAGACCTATATCCAGCAGTGGGTATATGTTGATGATGATGATACACAGGCTACGGTAGACATTGCTTAACTATCGTGATTGATTAGACTGACACGCGTAACAACCCCATCCATCTCTGCATGTATCTAATCTACCTATATGTAATAGTGCAGTGTGTTCACTAACGAACGCTCGGTGGGAATAGGTACATGGATGCAAAAATGCAATCATGAGGCTGAATATGGCTCCGTATAAGTATTTCTATGTTTCTGTACTATTGACGTTGGATGACCGCCTGAAGCAATTTCCGTTTCGTAGCTTATTGATTGCAGAAAATGAGAGAGTACTTCGAGCACATGTGACCAACTATAAATATATAGCGATATTGGCAGTTAACACTGAATCGACTTGTTAAAGTTTACTTCGATTGATACGAGTATCATATAGGGTGGTAAATTTAAACGATGCAGCAAGGATTAAGTTTTTATATACAACGTCGAGTGCTAAACGCGCCCGCTAGACTTGAAGTGGTTACCGTAACCTATAGACGAGTATTGCTCGTGTGTTGGCAGCTGCGCTGCTAACGCATCATCTCCTCACGTCTGGTGACCTCAATCGTTCGTAGGAACACGACAATCCTTAAATAGTTTTGTTATTTGGCTGCGGTCTTCGTTTGAGATACTTTCTCAGTCGGGCGTAACATGCCCTACATTTATTTTCACCAGGGTCTATTTTGGTTATTAGTAGGGTGCAACACGTGCATGCGAGTTTGGCTTTGAACCTAAGGATAGTGATGAGCCTACACCCCGAAACACGAACCCCTTTAGTTACCGAAAAACGGTTTTAAGAGACTTATTCCCTTGGAAATCTCTATCACTGTTACTCATTAAGGCGTGTTCCCACTTGCATGCATCTGTCGGTTGTGAACTCTCATAGACAACGAGCACCTGCGTTCCCATAACGAGAGTCATTCGCGTTGGAGAACCGAGACAAGTGGGCACTCGCCATTACATTCGCGTGTCATTTATCTTCCGTTCTCGCGTGGTCGATTTAACAAGCTCAGCAATCACTGATTCGTCTGTCAAAATTCTACATTACATAACCAACCCTCTGTACATATTCATAGAACTTAAAATCCCATGAAATTACGAATCTTTCGGTATCCCACAACATAGTGCGATCGAAAGAGTAAGTCATTGCAACAAATTATAGAATAATTTCATATAGACTTTCGATTTTGGCCACTTTCTTATTTTTGATCAAATTCCCTCAGTTATTGTCGAGTTCGCAGAAGTATGATTTTGTGGTTAATAGAATTATTCTAGTGAAATATATATACATATCTAAAACATTTATATTGGTTGGTTTGTACCGCACCGATTGGTTCTTTCTTTTATACCTACGATACTGCAGTCCTTATGCCCCAAAGATAAACTAGAAAATTCACAATGATTTTAGTATTAAGTTTGCATTTTGTAAAACTCATTTTAGAATTACGTGCATAAAATTGCGTGCCTTATTTCGGCACAGCCCAGATCTTGATTTTAACTAGACAGAAAATTAGTCGTTAATTTGTCGCCAAAGGAAAAAAATTGTCGCTCTCCCGTCAAAGAGCTATAAGGTTCTTTTTGTGGCAGTGCCGAGATAAGCTTAAATCTTATCTTCGCTATGTTATGTAGTTTAATAGATCCCGAGTGGGCTGTGCTGAAATAAGCTTATTTAAAATGTGGTCACGTGAACTTGCCTGCGTCGTGTTCCCGTGACCATATTTTTCAGCTGTATTTTGTATCGAATTTGACAACCAAATCAAATCAAATCAAAATATCTTTATTCCTTGGACTTTATAAAGCACTTTGAAACGTCATACAAATTAAATATAAGAACATCTTTAAATCATTAATACTCTAAATCCGCAGAACTTAGGTTCACTTTCATCACACTATCTTGAATGTGAAAGTGAATTTAAGTGAACCAAACTCGTGATGTATTCTTGGCAATATACCTATCTGTCACGGGAAGAACATTCCTGTTAAAAATATATGGGCAGACGCTTTACAGACTTTGAAATAAGTATTTATTCTATTCACGAAAACCTTAATCAAGTCACAGTAACATCAGCATATTAGCCGTTGGTGGACGTTAGCACGCGACGTTACGTAATCTTGCGCCAAATTTTGAATACTATTGCCCTAGTTTTACCGGTCAATATAGGTACTTAAGTGGATCGTGGCCTTGTTACCTAGGTTCGATAAAGTTCAGCATTAAGCCAACATCGAATAATATTATTAAAAGTTAATATATTATTATAATAAGTATATAGTATTTGGGGTGTACATCTTTGAACCAAAGCCATCTTCACCTGCACGCGATGCACCCTGATGACTGACAAACGAAGCTCTGGTTAAAAGAGAACTAGGGAGCGTAGTAAGCTACCCGACTGGGGAATTTACCTCCATCTCACAGAATACCGTAGCCAAATACCAATTTCCTTGAGGGTTGTTGTGTTAATGCGGGAGAGTGAGGTCACCATAAAGGAAGGAGATGCTGTGTTGGCTGCGGGGGAGGCTGCGCGCAAATGATATTTTATGTTGCGAGCGTTAATATCGCCACGGTTACCGGTTCACATAAAGCGGGGCGTATGCTTGTCTGTCACCTGTCGTAGTATTAAGAAACATATAATACATACATGGTAGTCATGAATTAGGTGGCAGCTGTTATTGACAATCGACAACGCACTATTTGTAGTTCAGGGAAGGAAATATTCAAAGAAAACATTACTAGCAGCCCCCCTAGCCAAGTGTAATTCGTAGCGTAACGAACGCTAGATAGATCACGTGACATTTGTCAATTCGAACATTTTAGTATGAGCTCCACAGTTCAAATTAGCGATCGCTACGCTTTTCTACTTCGCAAACTGCCATTTGGCTAGCTCCCCAGGTACCTTTTTAGAAGGATAACAAATTGTAAACTGCTAAAGAGGTAAATTCGCACCTTTTTGATTGTCATACGCATTAAATGGTATACTTTTTTCCACGCAGTAACAAAGTCCACAAATAAATGCAAAAATAATAATTATATTTATTATTTTTCTTTTAGAATGAAGATAAACAAACATTTATTTGCTCAGAACATGTGTAATACAAACACTTACATAAAATGCAAGTTTGTATGTTTGGTGGAATACCAGTACATTTATTAATCATACATACATCTACATGTTTTGTTGTATCGTAGAACAGCATGCAAATAATTATGATTTATTACATGTCATATGTTTTAATTTAATAATATAATGTCAGAAGAATTACAACGAAACTTAAAATGTCACAGCTTATCAGAAAAAAGTCATTTAAATTACAATAGCATTTGTCAATAAGGAATTTTTTAAGCTTTGGCTTAAACAAATTTGTATTTAAGTCTTTATATGTGGCTGGAATTATATTATAAATTTTTGGAGCCATCCATAGTATTATACTCTTTTGCAGCAGAGTTGTTTTGGGAGGCTGCAAACAAAGTCTATTTTGGTTTCGTCGATTTCTAATTATTTTGTCACATATACGTGGGAATAAATGAGAATTATTTCTTACGAGTATTGCTACCTCCTTTATATATAACGACGGAAGTGTAAGAATTCTATGCTTTACAAATAGTGGCTTACAACTATCAGTAATTTGAAGGCCAAACATGGCACGTAAGCAGCGCTTTTACATTTTGAATAACATTTCTTTATTGGTTGCGTTACCCCAAAAAGTAATGACATATATAAGAGCAGATTCAACAAGACCGTGATTTGCCGAAAGTAAAGCATCTGCATTCACCGTAGAGGAGAGTCTATACAACGCATATGCCAAGCTACTATTTTTTTTTGTAAGTACATCTATGTGGCTTTTCCAATTTAGCCTTTTGTATATTATTAATTAAAGAAATCTGGCCGTATCAACTTCGTTGATAATATGGCCCTGATAGGCTAATGTAATGCGAGAAGTTGTCTGAGGTCTTTGATTGAAATGTATTATGTTAGCTTTATTTAAAGTTATTTTGAGATTATTGTTATTGAGAAATTGGATTACAGATGTCAGTGAATTATTAATGTCAGATATATAAGAAACTATAATATTACATTTTATAGTTACTGTGCTGTCATCGGCGAATATTGTCACAGGTTGATTAACAACACATGGCAAATCATTAATATATATTATAAAGAGAAGAGGGCCTAGTACGCTGCCTTGTCGGACCCCACATAATACATTACGTATGTTTGAAGAAAATTCTGAAAAATATCTGATTCTAAAAGATACTTTGCAGAGTTAATTACTTACAAAATTATTGTGTATGTGAATTGTTTCTTCTAATATATAAAATTTGCGTGTCATAATGTTTTGACCGATTTGACCGATTTTGATGAAATTTTATATGTATATTCAGTAGGTCTGAGAATAGGTTCCTATCTATTTTTTATGGCAAAACAATGTTTGTCGGGTCAGCTAGTAATATTTAGAATTCTAGAGTCAGTGCTCTGTAATAGTTATATTAAATTGCATTTGTCGATTAATTATAACAAAATGCTCCATTACACAGCACTCATATGATCGTTATGTAAAATTGCAGATACAGGCTAGTCTAATCGATTATTATGCACGTCTCTCGAAGTATTCTAAATCGATCATTCGCTTTAAATCGTGTTGAAAAGATATAAATCGATTACTTGATTATGCGAATCGGCTGGAGCAATTAACCTGGAAATTTTAGTTTCATAATTCGTTTTATCTTCTAATCAATGTACATTATCTGAGATAATTTCCGTTCCCTTTATTGCCTTGATGTGTGATTACTCTTTTATTTCCAATCTTGACTCACCTACTTTCAAATAAGACAGTCAAGTGCAAGTTGGGCCTCGTGAATCGAGTATTGCAGTGTATCGTAAAAATTGGCTTTAATTTCTTCCGATATTTTATAATATAACCTTATAATAATAATGGCTAGAGCGGGTAACAGCAGGTGTACAACATTACATCAAACTTCTCAAAGGGGCCTCTATGCTTTGGTTCCATATCCCCGCGCACGCCTATCAAATGACCGGGCTTGACCCGTGATCAATAGAGATACAAATAATAATGGTAATATTTTAAAAACATATTTGCATTTTTTTTTTGTATTTGCTGGTGACATATTTGTAAGAATGTTTCAATCTACTAAATGTAAATCTATAACTATTAATCTTCTGCTCCTTCTGTGTATAAGTGGCAATCACTTCTGACTGATCTAATAACGCACAGCTCGAATCCCTAGACGGATCGAATCGAGTTGAAACTTAGCATAGATGATGTGAGATTTTGAAAATTCGCACGGGATACGCGCCTCTAGTACCCCTACAAAAATTTGTAGGTCAATAAAATATTGACCTACAAATTTTTGTAAATTTGTAGGTCAATATTTTATTTGTTTCTTTGTTTATTTAATAGTATTTTTTAATAATGCACCCATATCATATTTTACCCAATCAATTAATATGTTCACAAAGACGTTCAAACTGGAACGAGGAGTGCCTCAAGGAGGATATGGAAAAAAAACTATTGCATTTCTTAAATAAAGAGTAATGCTAAACGAATTAACCAACACGTTGCAAGCATAAATCTATAAATAACTTGTCTAATAATCAAGTAGCTATGTAATCAAGGGGGCATACCCAGTTTGATATGCCAGTAATTGCAGTGCGAACCGCCTGCTTATCATAGTACAGAGGCGGGTCGCATTATTATTGATCTACGTTCATAATAACTAATCTGCCAGCGTAATCTGAGCTATTATGAGTTAATGACTATCTTGTATTCAATTATTTGCATTAATTTTGATACTATATTGATCGGTATGTCAGTTTCTGTTTGCATTGAAAGTCGAATTATTAGACTAGTTACAGCAATGTCAATTTACGTCAATTATTTGTAATTATGTTTGTTTTGGTTCATAATAAGTTAAGTTTGTTCTAATAAGCATTTAATGATATATCATTAAATGCTTATTATAGTTAAGATTACTAACTATAGAAACAAGTTCTAGTTCATATACAATGTCGGGTGGTAAACAAGCATACAACCCGCCTGCTGTAAAGCAGTGACGGAAATGCTTGTTTGGCACCTGGCGTTGTATAAAAATATATATATATATAGAATTAAATCTAATCTAATGTCCTGTGTAATATTATTATAAATATTTTTTTTATGCTACGTCGGGTGGCAGACAAGCATACGGCCCGCCTGATGTGAAGCGGTTATCTTAGCCATATTAACGCTCGCAACATAAAAGATCGCTCGCGCGCTGCCACCCCCGCTGCCATTGCAGCATCTCCTTCCTTTCTGGTGACCTCACTCACTCGCAGGAACACAACAGCCCTCAAGGGAACCGTTATTTGGCTGCGGTATTCTGTGAGGTGGAGGTACATTCCCCAGTCGGGTAGCTTACAATTACGCTCCCTACCTCTCTTTTCGCCACAGCTTCGTTTGTCAGTCAGCAGGGTGCACCGCGTGCAGGTGAAGTTGGCTTTGGTTCAAAGATGTTGATGAACCACTTACACTCCAAAATTAAATATCCCCAAAATATTGTCCAAATGTTAAGTAATTAGTCAAAACATGGCGAACCAGGGCGAATTTACCCTTAACGCTCATTTACCTTAGGAGTAAACTCGCCCACTGCCCGAAATTTTGTGTGTAAATAATTCATACAAAATTTCGGGCCAGTAGGCGAGTTTACCCCTAAGGCCTATTTAATAGTCTAAGGTTTACCCAGAAATCAAGGACATAATTCTCAACTTGTGATGGGAATAACATATTACGTTCTAAACTTTTACCTGCTTTGCATAATCCTATAAAATCTCAATGGACACTATGTTAATCACCAGTTTTCCGTCACGTTACATCTCATTGGACGAATGGCAGACTCAACTCTTCCTCTCGACTCAATGTTTACTCGAGGAAAGTCCATTTGCGACAGGAAAGTCGATGTCGCTTTCCATGCGGCGTACATTTTAATTTGACACTAATGATAGATCATTAACCACAATGTTATATTACCTTTTTTGTATTATCGATAGACATCATTGATTATTTATTATAGGCAGTGTTACGTTCCGACCGTACAAGGTACTGAGTTATTTATTAAGGAAGTGTAAGTTAGCAAATGAATAATTATAGGAATTATACAATTAGAAATTTAATATACAGCATGAATCTATAATTATCCCACTGTTGGGGTACAGGACTCCCCTTAATCTACGGGGTTTAGAGCATACTCCACCACGCTACTCAATTGCGGGTTGGCGGAGGCCAGTGCTTTCAAGCCGCCCAAAGGCCACTGACTTGGCTTAACAACTATCGTAGGACAACTACAGGGACCTACGGCTTTACGTGCCCTCCTAAACACAAATTTAATATAGTCGTATACACAAGTATATATTTAATAATCAGGTGGCACGATTACCTTAAAAAAACCGGCCAAGTGCGAGTCAGACTCACGCACGAAGGGTTCCGTACCATTATCTATAAAAACCGGCCAAGTACGAGTCGGACTCGCGCACGAAGGGTTCCGTAACATTATCTTTGAAAACGGCAAAAAAAATCACGTTTATTGTATGGGAGCCCCCTTTAAATATTTGTTTTATTTTTATTTAATTATATGTTTTTAAAGTGAATATATAACTAAATATTATGTGAGTATTTCAAGAGTATAACTATTGCCGTTATTAAATGCGAGCAAAAACGAGCATAAAAAATCACGTTTGTTGTATGGGAGCCCCCTTAAATATTTATTTTATTTTATTTTTTAGTATTTGTTGTTATAGCGGCAACAGAAGTACATCGTCTGTGAAAATTTCATCTGTTTTCAACTATTACGGTTCATGAGATACAGCCTGGTGACAGACGGACGGACGGACGGACAGCGGAGCCTTAGTAATAGGGTTCCTTTTTACCCTTTGGGTACGGAACCCTAAAAAAACAACCCAATTCATCTCTTTTAGATAAGAAGCATCACGGCTTCGATCCAGATGTCGTCATGTCTACTTATATAGCATCTTGATTTAAATTCACAGATCAAGTAAAACATTTCTCCAATCTCACGAGAAATCTAGCCTAGCTGTCATCCATATCATTGACATTGAAAAATCTCTTCGAAAATATTGCACGCACTCCTTACTTTTTATCCTCTACAGAATCCAGTACAGTCACGTCCACTGGACCACTGAGTGCTCCAACATCACTTTTATCAGTAAACGAGTTAATTAAATCAATCTACCTTCACATTCATATCTCAGATGACTTACAAACTACTGGTCACCATCGCCTTATTTGGCAACCAGTATCAATATCGAACTTTTTGCTGCTATTGCACTTTGCAATCGTTTCAATTGCCTTCATTGTAATTTATGACGTTTGCAAATGGAATAAAAGCGATTTCTGACTGTCAGCTGTCGAGTGCATAAGATGGATTGGTAGAGTTTCCTGCCTCTTCGCGGACTTTCCACCGGTCTCTTTACTTACATAGTAGCCCGATATACTTACATTATTAATTTGTGTACAACCTTATATTTAGTGGCATAAAGTTCAGTTTCGCCACTAATATTCAACGTCTTGACGTGTGTGGCCTTCGGTGATCTACTGCTAAGCTCCTTGAAGGGTAGATCAATTTATTGCTTTGGCTTTGAAATAAACTAGAACTTTTAGGTTTTCATGTCACTTGGTTAACTTTTGTATACATTTCATTAGTAGGTGAATGGTAGATATATTTTGCATTTTTAAATAAATTCATAGTATAAATTATATATCTGCAGATATACTTTAAGAACAATTACCCCCTACTGTGTCTGTGTCAGAGATAAAATCTAAAAAAGTAATACATAAAGTAAGATGTAAAATACGGATTTGATTTGATATACTAGATAAAACAAAATACACAACAAGAAGAAGAACAAGGGAAGTGGGGAAGAGAGAAAATGAAGTTTGATGTTCGAAATTGTAGGAGATAATTCTTACGGGATAGTGAAATTGTCCAGGAGGAGGAGAAAGCTCTGTTAGAAAACGATTTTAGGGTCAAAACACGATGCAACATGAATGCATTTTCAAAATCGCTTATCGCCGGTGTTATTATTTTAACGAATAGGCTTGTAAACATTTTTTTTTTCAATTTGTTTTATCTAAGGACGTCACAATAATATAACTATAGGTGAAAGAATTACTTCGATAACATAATAATTTCTCGAGATATGATCACAATTTTGGACTATTCCGAAAACGCTCTAAAAGACCACTACGTTATGACGTCACATCGTTCTATTTTATATGCATTAAATCAAAAATTTGTATGACAGCTATGCTAAATATTGCGTTTTTGTAGCTAGGGCCGTAACAAAAGTTATAGTATTTTTCATTGCTTTTCCGAAGATATTTTTTTTTTTAAATAATTTCATCCTTTTAAAATGGTCTTTCCCAACAAACTTTGATCGACCATAAAACACGTCGGACATTAAGTTATTAAAATTTTAAGATCGCAGATCGTTCTAGTTTAGTGAATTTTACAATAGTGACTAATAGCTTTAATAATTTTAAAGCATTGGCAACTAGTCTATGGATTTAAATCTTAGATATCTAAAGATATGAATCAATATTATTGAATATAAAGAATACATCAAAGTAGAGCTAAAGTTACTTGAGAACTGGGGTCAGCGGGTCAAAGGTACGACAAATAGCAGTATTTCATATGTCTCGGATCTCGACATAAATAATAAGTGAGTTGATGATTCGTTAGACTGACTTATTAATGTCCATGAATAAGCCACTAGATATTTGAGATCTTAAATAATACATATCTAATAGATATGAGAACGCTTTGTGACTGATTCAACATAGTCGAAGCGAAACCTCTAAAGCTAATTGCATGAAATTTGGATGGCATGTTTTTTTTCTGATGTAGATAGGTATTTATTTCTGGACATATTAAAATTCGTCTTTGAAGTAGTCAAATGGGTGTGCAAATTTTTGTGTGAAAAAATATTTTGTGGACCGAATACAAATAGGTATATTGTTAAACATTGAAAACACAGCATCTTCATTCTTCAAATGAAATAGAAACGCTGCGTACATTTCCATAAATAAAGCATTATTTTGGCAGAAGTAGAGTGAAATTAGGATAAAAATCGTATATTGACGAAGATTTGAAGCTAGGTATTTAAGAAAATTTGTAATAAGTATTTGTACATAGGTTTTCAGAAATAGATTTACAGGTACATTGTGTCTCTGGACTATGAAAAGATTTTTGAATATCATCTGGTATGGAGTGAGTACAAATAGTGAGAAACAGAGAAAAAACATTTTATAGTTGGATGAGACATAACTTGAAGTCAAGTGAACAGCTAAGCTCCGGTTCAGCTATGAAATAGCAAATCGGTAACTAAGGGAAATGGGGATTCATTTTTATATATATAGATTTCATTCACTAACCTTATCTCCAAACTAAAAGTGAGACAAGAAGTGTCCAAAATGTGACTACAACAAGATACACCAACACAGAGCGGTGCAAAAGAAAGTGTTATTTGTTTTCAATGAATCAAATCACGGTCAATTGTCAGTAGTTTATGGCCAGATCATATCAAATGGTCCAAGACGCTGAGAACACCGCCGATCGGCGCTGTAATAAAATCGGACGAACGTGCCATATTCCACAATTTGTTACCGTTATGTTTCCTAAAACAAATTGAAGATGTCACGAACTCTCGTGTGACCGGATTGACCTTTACAATTTTCACCGATACAGACCAATGTCACTTTAGCGGACGGTGTAAAAAAGGCAATTTTGTATTTAACTGCTTATTTAACCGAGTTCTGTAAAGAAAGTTCTCAATCCGTAGGTCTACATATTTTTTGTTTTAGTATAATTTCGTTGTTTATTAACCGATTTTTATTATTTTTCTGGTTCATCATCATCATCGTCATCATCAGGTTGTATCTACACATTGCTGGATATAAGCCTTCCCCAATGCTTTCCACCAAATACAATCCTCCGCCTTCCGCATCCAGCTGCTTCCAGCCGCTTTCTTAAGGTCATCGGACCATCTAAAAGGAGTGCGCTCAACGCTTCGTCATCTTACGCGTTATTTTTCTTGTTACGAGCTTGTTATATATAAATTTGTATAAGGTATATGACGAGCTCGGTGGTCGAATGGTTAGCAATGGCCACTTTGACTCCGAGGTCGCGGGTTCGATTCCCGCACAAGACAAACATTTGTGTGCATGAACATGTCTGTATGTATATACAAAAAAAAATGCATTTACGTACATTTATCACTTCTCTAGTACCCATAACACAAGCTTTGCGCTTAATTTGGGTACGTTAGTACTATTACTTATACTGTGATTTGGGACTAGATAGCGCTGTGTAAATTGTCCAGAAATATTTATTTATTTATTTAGATACAAGTTCGTAGAGCTCTGCTGAACATTCGCTGTAATGTAATCTGTAAAAAAAACACTCGTCGTCAGCCCTTATTCATCACACTGCTGGGATACGGCTCCCCCGTAAATAGAAGGGGTATAGAGTATACTCCAAGACGCTGCTGAACTGTGGGTTGGCGGAGGCCAGTGTTTTTAAGCCGTCTAAAGGCATTGAAATGTAAGTACTACTTAGGCCGGCCTTTATAGGCCGCTGACTTTGCTAATCTAATGACAACAACTGGGACCGAAGGCTTAATGTGTCCTGTAGGACAAGAAGGAACGTATCCATCGTGCTTCGTAAAGCACGATGGATACGTTACGCTCGAGAAAAATAAACCTATCCATGGATAGGTCGACGTTGTTTAACTTGCGTTATTAGAATGACACGCGCGACGAAAAACCACTCAGATGCCGGCAATTCCAAAGATAAGGTGATTCACGTACTCTATTCCTAATTTATACACTTACATATCTATTACAGTACGATTTTTAAGACTTTTTCTAACACGAACTGTGAAATTGGGGAATAAACTTCCCTCAGTGGTATTCCCAAATAAAAACGACATGAGAGCATTCAAGACTAGAGTCAATTTTTCAAGGAAGGAGTTGCTGCGGTGGCAGCAGGGGTGGCGGCGCGCAAGCGATATGTCATGTTGCTAGCGTTAATATGACTACGGTAACCGCTTCACATCAGGTGGGCCGTATGCTTGCCTGCCACACGATGTGGTATAAAAAAAAAATCCTCTAAAAGCTTGATAATTTCTATGGGCGGTGGTGATTACTTTCCATCAAGTATCCCACATGCTCACTAGCCCCCGCCCCCCCTCTCATATAAAAAAAATGCAGTCCTCTCTGTCTGAAGCTCCACGCTGAATATTTCTCTTTAAAGTAAGAAACAGGAGTATGTTTTATAAGCAAAATATCTAATTTTGATACATCCCATAGTTTCGGCAATTCTACAATAGTTGAACTACGCTTCACTAGAGGATTAGTTACGATACCAATAAACTTTACCGTAACTAAACAACAACCATATATGAATTCGCGTAGAAAATTGTTTAAGTATGGAAAATTTCTATTTTAGTTCAACATTAATGATGATTATGATTCAAAAACATAGCTTTAAAATTAAAATACGTGAATCTGTCTAATTTTAAACCTTATTTCTTCATTCACGCCTTTGTGCTGTATGTTGTTGCAATAAGCCATTGCAAATATGCGTTTTTTTAATACCACCTAGGTGACAAGCAATTATACGGCCCGCCTGATGGAAAGCAGATATCGTAGCCTATGATGCCTGTAACACTAGGGGCATCACACGCGCGTTGTCGGTCTTGTAAAAACCTCTTCACAACCTTTTTGAAGAACCCCAAGCTGTAGCCAGAAAATCTCGGGAGAAAACTTCTTTGGAACCTTATAGTATGCGATCACTTAGACTCCAATTTATAAGAATGAATTACCTGGCGATAGCGAGCGGTATGTATAATGCTGTATCAGTTTTGACAAAATTTCCTAACATACGTAAATGTTGTTAAAGATCATCTTCTATTATTTAAGAGAGCGAATATAAACCTTTTCATTTTAAAAGTACAAACGAATATCAATCTAAAGGTGGCAATACTAGTAGATCGCTTATTCAGTACAATACACGCTATGCCGAAGATACGCTACCGTAAAGTTCGGTATACTGCGATACAGTTCGGTAGGATCACGCCTGCAAGCAATGCTTTTTGGATTACTAGCATAATTTCCGAAAATTACGTCACGTCTTTTGCATAGCACTCATAAATAATAGATGTTCTGTGTGCCGAAAATATTTGCCGAAATTCGGCATGTACTAGTAAGTAACACAGAACGGGGACGCTACAATGCTACTATAAAATGAACAGTATTATATGGTATTATGCACACAGCTAGCTAATGGAGCTACCATCGATTTTTAAAAATTCATGCTAGGCTAATTTCTACATTACTAAGAAATAATTAGTAATAAAAAAGGAATGTACATTAAATTCATTTAGAAATTAGGAATCGGTTTTTATTTGCGTGTTCATTTCTTGGTAGGGGGGAATACTGATGCATCGTATCAGGCCACTGCAGGCTGGCCTGGTTTAGAGAGCTGAAAACATGGTTACTGTTAACTAGTTTCTACTCATGACTTTGTGTGAAATTTGGAAACAATGAAGTCTAATCTATTACTTAGAAAAAAATAACGTGATTGTTTATGATAATGCTTGCAGCAAGTATTTTAACACAGAAATGTTTAATGGGTCCAAATTAAGGTCCATACTTAGTACAAAACAAAGTCACTTTCCGAGTCTGTCTGTCTGTTTATCCGCTGAGATTCGGTTTTCACTACCATTCAGAGAATGTCTTCCGTTCATTAAATTTATACTAATATTATAAAGAGAGAAGATTTGTATTTTTGTTTCAAGTGGATAAGATTAAAAACTATGTACTGAACCGATTGGCTGCGGTATTCTATGAGGAGGACATACTCCCCATCGGGCCTGATATGCCCTACTAACTTTCGAGAGAGCCTTGTTTGCATATCCGCAGAGAACACAACATGCAGATGAGGTCGGCTTTTACTTTAAAGTGCCACTTATTTCATAAATATAATAACTCAAACAAAAACGGCCGTGTGGTCTCCGGCAGACTAGAATAGAATCACTCCGTCTCTTCCCGTGGATGTCGTACAAGGCTAAGGGAAATACATTATAAAACATCGATCAAGCCTCCCCAACCCGTCTGGCCAGCGTGGGGAGTGTAGGCCAAATCCTCCTGTCTATGACGAACGAGAGGGTCGTGCTCCTGTAGTGGAGACTTAAATGACCTGATGATGATGATGATGATGAAACAGAAACGAGATATTCTATAGTCTATACTAATATCTGATGATGAAACTTTTAAATATATTCTATCAGAAACCCGTCCAGCTGCAGATATACCGACTTCATGGTAAGGGCGACGTCACTGCGGCGAGTAATCAGACTTCAGCAGGCTGACCTACATTTCCACACGGCTTTGTTTCCGTGAGGGACTTTGGTCGTTAGCCCGTGTGAATAGAGCCTTTTGTGCTCTCACTTCTTTAGTGAGCTACTCGGAACCACTAATAAAACAACAGTTTCATGGAAAAGTTTACTGAATTTGAAAGAAATATGCAGATAGGTATGTTTTATTTTTATAAGCTATGTAAAGTGTCACCGCAGTGCCTATAATTAAATCTTGTAAGTAAAATTTGTCCCACTTCCCCTATATCCGATTGAGTTGAAATTATGCATATTCATTTCGTTTTCGTGGTAATGTACGATTACATAAATGTCGCCATTTTAAATACAAAATGTCGATTTATAATTTCTTCATTAATACCTATGATATGGATATCGATTGAAAAGGATTGATGGGCGAAACACTATAGTTGTACGTTGTAAGTAAACATTTTAGTGCTGTTATTAAAAAAAAAAGGTATTGAGTTTTATAATATTCATAAATGCTTGTGTTTTATAAACACAAAAAGATATTATCACTCTGCTGTCAGAAGCACCACTTTAAGACCTTGAGATCTAACTGCCTCACGGGATATCGAGGGGGATGTCCAGGATATCCCTGTATGGCTGTAGTCGTTTGAAGTTAAGTTCCAAGTATGCTGCTTCTAATGTCGCGATAGCTCAGTTTTTCGGCTGAGCCTCGTTCCCAATACGGCCGCGGCAGAGGGCATCGTGTGGAGGTGATGTTGGCTTTTGCTCTATAAATGAGGGTGAGCCAAATATTTTTTATTACTCAATCTGTCAATATGACAAATATGGTATTAAAAGCCCAGACAAGTTTGCCGGGTCAACTATACTATAATAATAATAATAAATATTTCTGGACAATTTCCACAGCGCCATCTAGTAAGCGCAAAGCTGTACTATGGGTACTAGACAACTGATAAATGTACGTAAATATATATTTTATGTAAATGCGTACTTATACTATATAGAAACCACCCAGACCAAGACAAACATGCATGTTCATACACACAAATGTTTGTCTTGTACGAGGATCGAACCCGCGACCTCGGAGTCAAACTAGCCATTTCTAGCCATTAGATCATCTACATAAACTAATAATATAAAATAATGACTTACCGCCACAAATGACGTCAGCTAAGTTTGTCTGCACACATTGATGAGTCACCGCCCCGTCTCTGACCGTCGTGATCTCCCCATACAGCTGGTGGAGGGCTTCTTGGTCCGACATCAATATGGTCCTAGGAGACGGGCACTCATCTTCTATACTGTTGCCATGGTGACGCGAAGAGGATCTGGAGCGAGATCGGCGGCGTCTGAAAATAATTTTCGAATCAGGTATATAATATCAAACCTGTATTGAAAGCTATAATGACGCCATCACATATTCTCACTACTGTGTCTCCTGTACAGCCAGGATTAACATCGGTGACCACTAAAAAGGCTTTGGACAATGAAGTCCATTGCAGTACCGGGGGTAAAACTACTGCTACCTTGGAACTTGGAACTCACAATGAATTTAATCAGAAGAAATTAGGAAGCTTTGGAGTTTAACTTATTTGTGATATTGTTGTCTCTCGCATTGCCAAGGAGGGATCCTTGGCAATGCGAGAGACAACAATATCACAAATAAGTAAGACATTAAAAGCCTTGAAGGAAATAGCTAGTCACGTGAAGCTCAACTGACTTGCTTGCACCACGAATGATTAAATATACACTATTGTGAGTTGTCACCTAAGACATTCATTCAATTACAAAATCGTCTAAACGTGCATGCGGTTCTTCAAAAAGAGCGTGAAGAGGTTTTTAGTGAGTCGACAAAGCGCTTGTGATGCCCCTGATGTTACAGGCGTCCATTAGCTGCGGTAACTGCTTTTCATCAGGCGAGTCGTATGCTTGTTTCTCATCATCTCAGTGGTATAAAAATAATCATCATCATTTCAGCTCATTGCTGTCCACTGTTGATCACAGGTTTCAAAAATTGATTTCCAGCGTTACCAATACCGTCTACATCCAACGACTTCCCGCAATCCCTAGCAAATCTTCCGTCCATCTCGTAGGCAGCCTTCTGATGCTACGCTTGTCTGTACGTGGACTCTACTCCAGGGCCTTTATATTTGGGGCCCACCACGCATTCCTATCACTGTGTCTCCTATGTAGCCAGGATTAACAGCGGCGACCGCCAAAAAAGGCAATGAAGAGTCAATTAGTAGGAGTCGGAAGCTTTTGGAATTTGACTTCCCCTCTTAGCAATGTGAGAGACAGCATTATGGCAAATAAGGCATTAAAAGCCTAAAGAGATCTTTTTGCCTTATTGTAAAGCCAATTAAATGCAAATACATAATAATTAAGGGTAGGTATTATCAAATACTAGATTTCCGTCTCCAAGCTTCGTTTACCTACGAATATTTTGTCAAAATTTCATGGCTTTTACTTTTTATAAGCTCGTTTTCCTCAGCTAAACTAAATCCTAATAACCACCAGTCATCAAATCCTGCCATTTCTTCTCTTTCTACCTTATCTCACACATTACACTTCAGACATGAAATCTGAAGCAATAGGCTGACAGGTTCTTTCGGCTCCGCTTTTCTCCCATTTAACTTGAGTTTAAGTTGAGTTTAAAAGGAGAGAAAAGCATCTTCTATTATGACGTAATCACTAAGAAATATTTTTTTAAATTCTCGGGGGTTATCGGGTACTGCGCATACGAAGTAGCGAGCGAAAGCTAGAGTTAATCTCTCTTGGACTCACGGGTTAAGCCCGGTCATTTGCCGTTGATAAGAACATCATAGAACCCTTGCATGTCAGGTCGACACCTGGGAGTGGATATAGACCTCTTATGTGCGTGGAAATAATTGGTTTAGATTAGAGTATACTTTTCGTCACGCTAGTGTTAAAATATTAATAATATTTATCTCAGTTAAGTTTAAAAGGATATTGATACCGTACGACAGCCCTCACTTACCTGCGCCTCTCGCGATACCTATGCCCGTAATTTAGGGGTACTGCAGGACGTCTTCGAACAGGTGGTTATTTATACAATACTAGCAAACCCGGCGAACTCCGTTTCGCCACCAGATGGCTTCGTTTTAAGCTGTATGTGAAAAAAGATTTTCCCGGTTTTCTTTTCAAATTTTTCCAGAATTTTCTTTGCTATAAACCTCACGGAGCCCGAGACCTTTCCAACGAATGCAAAACCGTGGAAATCGGTCCGTGCGTTCTGGAGTTATAGCGTCAGGAAGGAAAACCCGACTTATTTTTATATAGTAGATTATTAATACTAGTGTCAATCATTATCAATATTTTCGTATATATTGTTACACACATACTTATTTCATATCCAGTAATATTTAGTTATTGATTTACATGTTCCGCTTATTTATATAATTTATTAATGACCTTACATGTACTATAGACCAACGAAATATTTTCAACTTTTTTCCAGTTTAATAACACATCTTCCGCGCGGATTTTGCGTTTTTTATTTTAAACTCTATTTCGTAAGCCTAAGGCCTATAGTTGAAATTTAAATTATAATTTGTCCTATAAACCGGACCTTGTGTCTCCTCAATAGCGTCAGCAGTTTTTTGTTATTTCCCGTCAGTCATCAGCGTGTTTTTGCTATGATATTGATTTTGCGGTAATCAGCTTACATTGTGTTTATCGAGGTTTACAATTTGGGAAGAACCCACACTAAATTGATTATTGTACTGTTAGACTATTATCGTAAGCATATTGGAATTTTATGGAAAAAAGTGTCTTCAAAAGATATTACTTTTCTATTATTGTAAAAAAAATATACGACATCAGGTATCAAACAATATGTCAAGTTTAACCAGAAGGCCAATTCTCGTAATTATTTTACGATCGCAGATTGAAAGATGACTGAATCGAGATTGAATTGTGAATTGACTAAAATTATTTACTTGATTTCATTAGTTGATTATTGTGAATTCTTATTGCCGGCAACATAACATTCTTAGTATATTATTTAATTTTAGGTCATATTTCGATATAATCCCACTTGAAGTTTCATATTGGGATACGAGAATACCAAATGTGAGATCGAGACTGGATCGGAACTGAATTTTGACTGCATTTTAATTACGAGAATTGCCCCTCTCTCTGGGCGTCTACCGCCTCAGTTGAAGCCGATTCCCATTGTGATTTTTGATTGCGGAAATCTGATTTGTGTTTAAATTTGTGATAAACATTTTGAGTTAAATAGGCAGAGCGCCTCCATCCCTACCGGCTAAGCTATTATAAATAAATATTTCTGAACAATTTATACAGCGCCATCTAGTCCCAAATTAAGCGCAAAGCTTGTGTTATGGGTACTAGACAACTGATATATGTACTTAAATACATTTTTTTTTTGTAAATACATACTTGCAATACATAGAAAACACCCAGACCAAGACAAACAGACATGTACATGCACATAAATTACTTGTCTTGTGTTTATCTTGTGCGGGAATCGAACCCGCGACCTCGGGGTCAAAGTGGCCATTGCTAACCATACGACCACTGAGCTTGTCAAACTATTAGCACTAGTTTAAAGTAAAAAATCCGATCGCAATCGGCTTCAGCTATTACGCGGTAGACCCCCAGTTCAGTGAATGGCGTGCTTTACAAGTAAACCATAATTTAGGCTCCGTCAAATTTAGGGCTTACTTTGTTACGCTACACAGCTTACCACATTTGAGCAGGCACTGCAACCCACCAGCGTGGCGAAGTACGAGTCTAATCTAAACCAATGATTTCCAGTGGTCTATATCGACTCCTAGGGGTCGACCCGCCATGCAAGGGTTTATATTCTTATCAACAGCAATTCAATATAGTTTTGTTCCCGCGATTCAGGCTACGCCTAGTGCGGGGTTATTATTTAAATATGTTATTATGGACTTTTATGTGTTTACCTCAAAATAACATGCCCTTTGAAATGTGTATATAAAACTTTTGCCAAATAAAAGATATTTATTTATTTATATTACGTACTAAGGACTCTATCCTCTGGTCATCATAATTAACCGCCACTCGAAAATTATAACCCTCTTTCCTTCGTCAGTTAGGTAAAAAAATTAACTTTAAGCATTTTTTTTTAAACTGCACATGACTTTTGAAACTACCAAGCAGAAACTATTATATTTGTTTCTCATTATACACCTATACTTAACCGATGATTATCTGAAATAAACCAATAATATGTGTTATACTCAATAACAATGATTTCACTATTACAAGTTAATTATAAATTGATTCGACCTCACGGCATTTTGAAATTACCTACACCTACCTATACTTAATTTGCAATGAGTAAGAAAAATGAGTTTTCGAGATTGTGGAAGGACGCACAAGTGTGTCAAGTGTATCCGCATGCAATTTTGACGCCTACATTACGAGAATTATTGCGCTAAAACATATACCAAATACAATTAATAGTATATCAGTTTGTTTACTTGATTCGAAAGCACCTATCATTGTTTTTTAAATCGTGTTGGTTTTGGTAAATATATATAAAAAAAATTTTCGGTTATTTATTCAATAACAATGCCATTGATTTGTTCTGTTCCTGCAAATGAGTGAGGTCACCAGAAAGAAAGAAAGGAGGGAGTATATGCTGGCAACGGATGGGCGACTCCTTGGTGTTGCTGATCTCCATGGGCGGTGGTGCTTGCTTTCCATCAAGTGACCCACATGCTCGTTTGCCCCCTCTCACATTTAAAAAAAAATCTCGCATGCGGTGTAATTGGTATGTTTATTTTGAAATACACACATTACGAAAAAAGCTTCACATGACTTGACAATTTCAATAGCGATAACAGTGACACTTTAAAACTATAGAATATACTCCTAGAGATTGTTTAAAAATCGTACGCGGTCCAAAAGTATCATGATATAACTTGCGAAGGTGTACAGTTGGAGAATGATTCAACAGTACTCAAACTTTATGTAGTCTTTATTTAGACTTCATTGCGCAGAATGAGTAGGCTTAATGCTAATGCACTTGTTTACTATGCCTTAAAAAGTAGTTAAACAATTTACGCCCTCAATTCCATAACCGAAAAGTTTAGAACGAGACTACCAAATTTGTTTTCTCAGAATAGTAATCACTTTAAATTTATGCATGCAATAGCTGTCCTTTATTATATGATCGCTTTTGTGTAGGTAGATATTGTTTCTACGTAAATGCAGTGCGGGCATGCACTTAAAAACAGATGCAAGTAAGGACTTTAAAACATGTGTAGGACGCTGTAACATAAAACAACAAACGCCAACTATATCTGGGGCTAAGTCCGCCTGTATACATTGTTATCTTATTTGTTGTAGGCTAGTATTATTATATTTTATATATCATTTCGGATGTAAATAAAAAAATAATTATTTTAAAGGTATACAGGTATAAGAAGCCAATCAAGCCAAAAGTTAGCTCTTCATTGTGCTTATTGGCAATCTTTCATTATGGAACATTTTTTTATTTATTTATTTTTATTTGGGAGTCTTACAGGTCAATAGTTACCTGCATGATTACAATAAATATTAATATGCCAATAACAAGTCTCCACCTATAAATAGAAATATATGAAGAAAGGTTACATAAGACAAAACAAAAAATTATAACAATTATGGTAACATTATAGACACAACAAGAAATAAACAGTGAATGCATCGTTTATGCTGCTGTAAAGAAGCTGTTGGCTATATTGCTCTTTATATATTTGTTGCTGGTGCAAGGCAGGTCAGTATCTAGAACCGAATTATTAATTATTGTTGATGTCCGAGGTATAAATGAGTTACGTCTATAGTTTGCATGCCCCGGTGGCACGAAGACACTAACACATTGTCTCATACGAGGTCCACTACAACGTAATCCTATTTTCGTTTTGCTTCATTTTGCTTAGAACTCTCTAAGAAGAGCACTCGCCTAATCGTTATCAGTGATCTCAGTATTTGGACGCTATCATAGCATCACCAAAGACATCACTGACACGTTGTCGACCTGTCATTCATATAACAGATCTTTAACGATTCTAATAAGTACCATGCAAGTATCTAATATGGCTATAGGCTATAGTGATCGAAGGTTTTTGGCCTAATGCTTGGACCTGGACTACTACTGAGCAAGAACCGTTCCATTACTAAATACTATAGATAGAACCACAGATCAAAAATCCTAGGTCTGTGGATGGAACGATGTTTTGTTTGACCAAAGAATTTTTAAGAAGTTTGTTATAATATCTATATCCTTTATATGCTATAGGTTTGATTAATTAGACCTAAGGTACTTCATCTCCCTCTCCGCTCGCTCGTCTTTGTTGATGACAAGCTAACCTAACCTGATCTCGACTTGCTTTTGGACAGAGAGGTAAGGTACCTTAGCTTTAACTAGTCACCTAGGCATCTAAATTATACATTTCGGGTATAGTCAATACCCGATAACATATATTTTGACGAGCTCGGTGGCGTAGCGATCAATGACGCGGCTTCGTCACCAACGCTCGTGGGTTCGATTCCCACATAGGACAAACATTTATGTGCATGAACATGTCTGTTTGTCTTGGTCTGGGGGTTTTCTATGTATCATAAGTATGTATTTACAAAAAAATAAATGTATTTACGTATGTTTATCAGTTGTCTAGTACCCATATCACAAGCTTAGCTTACTTTGGGGCTAGACGGCGCTGTATAATTTGTCTGACAATATTTATTTATTATTTATTTATTTTATACTAACGAAATAAATTTTAACATGTACACCATATAATATCTTTGGTTTTGACTAATAAAATATTCGAACAAGACAATAAATACAACAGTATAAAATTAACCATTTTACGTACAAGTGTAACTTGAGTAATTTAAGTAACGTGGTTATGGGCGACTTGAGGTTAACTCAGTCAAAGTATATTCTTACCTAGTAAAGAGTGACCTTCCAGGTTAACACGATACGTCTTTCATAGGTAATAAATTATTTTATGACGACCAAGACGCACTTTAGGCACAGTATAAGTAATAGTATGCTTTAGGTTCGAAAGTCAGTGATTTAATTGTGAACGTTTATGACAGAACATACCACCGAGACGTGTTAAAACTATATACTTATGATCAAGGTACTATAGGTATAAATAAATAAATGTAAATATTGTCAGACAAATTACACAGCGACATCTAGCCCCAAAGTAAGCGAAGCTTGTGTTATGGGTACTAGACAACTGATAAACATACGTAAATACATTTTTTTTTGTAAATACATACTTATGATACATAGAAAACACCCAGACCAAGACAAACAGACATGTTCATGCACACAAATGTTTGTCCTGTGTGGGAATCGAACCCACGAGCGTTGGTGTCGAAGCCGCGTCATTGCCCGCTACGCCACCGAGCTCGTCAAAGAAGAGAAGGTATGGAAGTAGGGTTTTCCAGGAGATCTGTCGGAAGGGGGAATCGGTCAGTGGAATGTGAGGATTAACAGCGGAAGTTGAACAGAGTACCATCGAATATTTTCATTCGAAAAATAGGTGTAACGTTTTAGTTATTGACAAATATCTTCAGCTCAGTCGATTGACCTCCATGGTTTCTACCAGCTAATCTAAACAGGTACAAAAAAATCTAAGCAATTCGTAATGAAAAAATCCAATTGGGATCGACTTCAGCTTAGCCGGTAGGACCCCAGATCTGCTTATGGCTACGCACGGCTACTTCATGATATGGTCATTAATTTAAACGATTGGCATTATTCGATGAAAATTGTACAGAAAAGTTACAGTTTAGTTTTACATGAATTTTTTTTATACTAAGTCGGGTGACAGGCAAGCATATGGCCCGCCTGGTGTGAAGTGGTTACCGTAGCCATATTAACGCTTGGATTACTTACCTACTTATAATTGTTAAGGCATATCTATATTTTTCATCAAAACAAAACGCAGTCGTCGTGTTTGAGAAATGGCTATAAGTTATTCAAAGGTTACGAACTATGTTAAATTAAGTACTACTGTTAAATGACCTTTAACTATCTAGAATAATCTACATTTGCAATATGAACTTGACCTAGTTATTAAAATAGGATAAGAAAGTCTTTAAACAACCAAACAGGGGCATAATATCGTCGAAATAATTTCAAAGTACATACAAAGCGTCAGCCATTTTGTTTGCAATGTCAAGTTTGGCGCCAAATTTGGCTCGTTTACTCATCAGAATGCAGGGTGCGTTCACGTTTGTTTGTTTGCACACGTCTTGGAGACATCTTGAAATGGTCTGATGAATCACGACGGATTTAATAAATATGGAACACGCTGCGTGTGAACTGAACGAGTTTGAGATCCCATTGTCTGTTGTATTTCTTTGATTTTGATCGTTATTAGAAAATAAAAAAATGTTTTATTTTCGCGGAGCACCCTGCTGACTGACAAACGAAGCTCTCGCGAAAAGAGAGTACATAGGTTTACTCTTACTTACTTCTTTCTTACTTAATTCTTCCTCTATGCTTTGCACTATGGTTTTTCGTCGTAGAAGACAGGGAACCAAAGTTGACGACATAGTTCTACGAATCAAGCTTCAGCAAGGTGAAGTGGCAGTGGGCTCGCTAGCTGTGCTAGTGATGGCAGATGGGGGATGAAAGTCCTGGAGCAGAATCACCAATCAATATTCTAATATTGCAAATTGATTTGTAATACAGGTATTTCATTCAGAAATCACCAGAGCCACCATGCTTCGATATGCGTGACGCTCATTAGGACTTTCCAGGATTTCAAGATAATGATTTACACTGACATACCAATCAATAGATATGTCGATGAACAACCAATATTCTTATATTGCAAATTGATTTGTAATACAGGTATTTCGTTCATAAATCACAAGAGTATATGCTTCGATATGCGTGGCGCTCATTAGGACTTTCCAGGATTTCAAGATAATGATTTACACTGACATACCAATCAATAGATATGTCGATCACCAATCAATATTCTAATCTTGCAAATTGATTCGTAAGACAGATATTTCATTCTGATATCACCAGATTCAACATAATACAGTGGTATCTTAAACTACGTACATTGTTTATGTTTTAACGTGCGTGCAATTCTGTTTCAATGAAGGATCTATTTTATACCTAAGTTTATTGCTAGTTCTGTAGAAAAGCTAGCTCTAGTTTTAGAACTATACCTATAGGTAAAGAAAATGTAGAACATCTGAAAATAAATGGAAAATTGTTAACAAATCCTAGTGAGATAGCTCAATCTTTTAACGACTATTTCCTAAACCAAGTAAAGCCTTCTTACACCCAAAATCAAAATAATGTTCGATGTAAGAGAAAAAACCCCAAAACTAGTTCAATGTTTATGCCGCCTACTACTCCATATGATATAATAAAGCACATTAAGGCTTTAAAAAATACAAATAGCACAGGATATGATGATATTACCACTAATGTAATAAAATATGTATCAGTAGAAATAGCACCCATATTAAGTCATATAATTAATTTATGCATTGAATCTGGAGTATTCCCTGAAATATTAAAAGTAACTATTATTAAACCGGTATTTAAAAAAGATGATAAAACACAGTTGAAAAATTACAGACCTATAGCGCTCATCCCTATTTTTTCAAAAATATTTGAAAAGGTAATCCATGAAGCGCTATATAGCTATCTCGAAGAGAATAATATTTTAGTTGATGAACAGCAAGGCTATAGAAAGAATAAAACTGTAGATAAAGCTATTTACACCTTCCTGCAAAAAGTCTTAATAAGTGTTGATAATAAATTGCCTGTAACTGCATTATACATGGATCTATCAAAAGCATTTGATTCTGTCGATCATAATATTTTAATTAATAAATTGGAAGGTTACGGAGTAAGAGGCAATGTTTCAAAACTAATTAAATCATATTTAAGTGATAGACAACAATATACAGTCATCACAAAAATAAATTTAAACACGCTCACAGAAACAAAATATTCTTCAAAACATGGAACAGTTCTATATGGCGTCCCTCAAGGTAGTATTTTAGGACCCCTATTGTTTATTATATATATATAAATGATTTTCCAAGTTCAATAAAACATACTGCGACATTATTTGCGGATGACAGTACAGTCACATTTATTGGAAATGATATAGATCAATTTGAAACTGACATAAATAATACTCTAATAGACATTATTAACTGGATGAAATCTAATAATCTGACTCTAAATATTGACAAAACAAAAATTATGACATTTAAAAATAAAATTAAAAATCAGACATCGACTTTGAATATTCAATATGACGGTAAAAGGATTGAAGAGATAGATGTAACTAAGTTTTTAGGATTACATATTGATTGCAACATAAATTGGAAGGTACATGTCGAGAATGTCTGTACAAAATTGAACAAGTTTTCATATGCCTTGTATATGCTTACTAAAATAGTAAATCAAGCTGCTGTACTTACTTCATACCATGCTTCCGTAAATTCAGTCCTGAAATATGGTATAATCTTTTGGGGTAATTCAACTGACAAAGATAAGGTATTCAAAGCTCAAAAGAAATGTGTAAGATCAATATGCCATCTGCATCGTAGAGACAGCTGTAAACCCTATTTCATTAAGTTAAGACTACTCACTGTACCTTGTTTATACATACTTAATTGTATTATATTTGTAAGAACTAATTTAAATTTGTTTACAAATCTAAAAAGCACTCGTAACTGCCATAAATTTTGTATTCCTCCTTCAAAAACTGCTTTGTATAATAATAGTGTATTTATAATGGCACCTAGACTATATAACAAAGTACCCAAAAGTATACTCGAAATTGATAACTTACTAACTTTTAAGCATAAAGTGAAAGACAATTTAATTAATAAATCGTACTACTCAGTACAGGAATATTTAAATGAAAAATTTGACATTTAAATGCAATGTATTTTGACATAATATTTAATTTGTATGGAATAATATTTTAATTTATAATGCAATAATGACAATTAATTTGTAATGATTTAATGACAATTAATTTGTATTGGATAATGTCAATTGAATTGTAATGAGATAATGACATTGAATTTGTAATGAGTTATTGACATTTAATATTTTGTAATGAGATAATCTGTAGAGTATGACTAGCTGCTGTCATCATTTGCAATACCTGAAAAAGGTGCTAAGTTGAACTGTATTTCCTATTATAAGATCTGATGTACTTACTTAGTGGCAAAAAATAAATCTTGAATCTTGAATCTAGGACTCTGAAGAAAAACATCTTAGTATCTATAGGTCTAGTTCTACTACTAGATCTATAGGTACCAATCTTGGTAACTATTGATAAAAATCTATACGTAAAAACAGATGTTTTTACGTTTACACGTATAGATGCGATCTACCTGCCTCCATTGTAGGAATAAGAAAGCAAGGTAATCGCCCGACATTCGCTCAGTATCGTGCTATTTTCCGTCGCGGCAAGACGTTAGCGTTAACCAGAAACAGAACAAGACTTATTGAAGAGTTGTAGATAAAATCTCAGATTACAGAAAAAAACCTTTTGTTCTGTAATCTGAGGATTACATGACTTCCTGTATGTTTCCTTTCTTTGCGTACTACACGTATTGCCCAAGCGCTTTGTAGCCAATTTTTACTGCCGTAATGTTCGCCTATGACCCGTCTATATATATAACTAGCGACCCGCCCCGGCTTCGCACAGGTGCAATGCTGATACTAAATGTACTACAGAAGGTCTTTGCGCTTTGTCCTATCCAGTCCTTCCCCAGTTATAGGCACACGCCGCCTGCTCCGCGGCCGGTACCGCCACAGCCGTTATGTCCCTGCATTTTAAATGTGTAATATCTTCTAAACTATTCATTTAAATTACATGCTGTGAAGGGTCATATTGATCTATATTAAATGCGCAATGTATTTAAGGTACTTAATTGGATAAGGATTAATTCTGTATTGCTTAAAATCGCTTCGTAAATAAGGCATTATTTCTTGTAAAAAGCAAAGGAAACGGTTATTGTGTGTTACCACTAAGAGATAGACATATACCATCGCGAACTTTTTTGTAGACCATTTTAAGGTGAACAATACTGTACTACATTATTTTGATCTATCTCGTTGGGTTCAGCCAGCGTATGCAATGAAAGAGCAAAAAAATGTGTTTATTTACGACATCACATTAGAAACCTCTAAATTATCAGTGTTTTTCTACTATGTTATGCATATATTATACATATAAACTTTCCAGTTGAATCACTCTATCTATTAAAAAAAACCGCATCATAATCCGTTGCGTAGTTTCAAAGATTTAAGCATACATAGGGACATAGGGACAGAGAAAGCGACTTTGTTTTATACTATGTAGTGATGTCATAGGGCAGGTATAATTGTATTATGGGTGACTAGCAGTGTTCTGTCTAGTTAGTGGAAACCAAATATAGACTTCAATGATATACGTTGCGTCATCTAGGCACTTAATTGCACATAGAAACTGAAAGCGAGGCAATCAATCTTATACAGACTTGTTTATTAAATAATATTGTTGGATTAAAGTGATAATAGCCACAATTTGTGACGTTATGTTCCTAATTGCCTTGATTAGCAATGATATAAATATATAACAAATAGTAGAATTTAGGGTGACATCATGGAATATAAGGAACATTCGTCATCACCTTATCACCTGAATTCTACTGAAGTGAGATGGGAGGTAGGAAAGTGATCAAGCAGTCAATTGGACATTGTCTGCGTCTAGTGTCTGTGCCACACACTGTGCCATCGGGTGCCGTCGGTCTGTTTGATAGGGGTTATGGGGAACAGTGCCCATTGTACGAGCTAGATAGTCTGGCGGCCCTGGATACAAGGACTTTTGAAAGTGCATACCTCATCCGACGATGTCCGTGTCAGCATCTGTTTGCTGTCGCAGAATACCGGCGCTGTGTGTATTACACAGCATGAATGCCGAGCGATGGCGATATTAACATCATCATAATAATATACATTGTGTTTGAAATGTAATATGTTATTTTGTATTATTCCAATTTAATAAATATATTATAATTAATATATTTTGATTTTAATAAATATATTTTCTTCTGCTACTAATTGGAAGATCATATCCCACTGGAATACAGGTTTCTCTTCAAGGCCTCAAAGACGGCTGCAAATTAATAACAATGCTGTTGGGGATTCTTATGTTCCTGCAAGCGTTTTGGGACGTATGGGGCTCACTGACATCTTTAGAAGTTACAACTTAAGTTAACTCAGTCTGTATGAGGTGCACTCTACCGTCTAGCAAATGAACCTCTGGCGAAAGAGATGCAGGACATGTCCGGCGCGATCCGATCGAGAAGCATATCGATCGATCCATCATACAGAAATCCTCAGGCAAATAACAGTGTCATTGGGGATTGTTGTGTTCCTGCGATTGAAAGAAGGTACCATATATAAGGATATGTTGCGTTGGCAGCTGGGGTGTCATCGTGCGAGCAATACTCCTTGTATTGCAAGCATCTAAAAACTATGCCAATTCCTTTACATACGGCGGACCGTATGACAATATGGCACCCGGCGTGGTATTAAAAAATAAATGTGTTTGTTTCGTACAATACAATACGTAAAAAATAATACAATACTTGCCATTACTGACCATAAAAACCTTGACATCCCACGTGAGATTTAAGTAAGAAAGTACGAATGACGTCAAACAATTGGTCATCAGACAATAAGTAACTAAACGTAGGTCGACACCTACTATTGATGTGCCCAAATAAAGACACGATGGTACATAATAAAGGCGAATTAAAAAAAAAAACAATTATAAAGATAAATAGGCCATTGTGATTGGTCAATAATCAACCTTCTTTTTTTATTTAATGTGGTCGGTCAAAATGTCCCCACATTGCCTGATGGAAAGCACAAGTGAAGACTAAATGTGAGGACCGCCATCAGGGACCGATATATACTCACAGCATAGGAATACACATGCTGGAAGTTTAATTGTCTGACAAGCCTATGTAGTGAAGTCTTTAAGATGACATCATGACGATAAACCTAAATTAGAGTTCTGAAAACTCATTAGGCGAATATAGTATCAATCAGAGTGGCAATTCTCGTAATTAAAATATAGTCAAAAAACTAAGAATGTTACTTTGCCAACAACAAGAATTGATAATATATAATTAATTAATGAAATCAAGTATATAATTTTAGTCAATTCACAATTCAATCTCGATTCGGTCAACTTTCAATCTGCGTTCGTAGAAAAATTACGAGAATTGGCCTTCTGGTCAGCCAAGAAAACGGATGGAGTCAGAGGGTCCGTCGCTAAAATAGACAGGAGCGCACCGACGACGTGTAAATAAAGTTAACGGTAGCTTTTTCGGTTTACTTCCAGATCTAGATGGCCGAGCGCGCTACGCTATGATGTTACAGAAGATCCGCTTTAATAGCAGGCAGTGTCGGGGGACGCCCAGCAGAAATGAAACTTCTACGAAATGTAACACAACCGAGCGGTATTGAACAAGCATAAGTGAAAATATCAATTCTTTTTTTTAGTTTCTTTTATATAACACTAAGGTGGAAAACAAACATACAGTCTGATTGATGCCTATGGATGCATCAACACCAGGGGCAATTTACTCCTTGACATCCGAGCGCTTAAAGATTAGAAGTTTCGTAGGTACACGACTAAAGAAATTCTTCATTAATTAAATAATTCTTACTCAGGTGTGACTATGAAGAACCCCCTCGATGTCTGATAGATCTTTCTCTCCTGCATCAGTTGCGCCAAGGTGTCGTAGACCATTTCTTGTGATGGTGTCTGCATGGAGGGGAACTTCACCGACAACGACGTCCTTATGCTTTCTAGCGTTGCTGACTGCCCCTGAAATAAAAACCGTTTACATTAGAACTCGACGTTTTCGTGTGGATTAATTATGAGGATATGATTAAGGCGTTCATCTGCCCTATTTAACTATTCCCAACTAATCTATCAAGGTATGCTGCTGTACTAATAACTGAAAAATTATATCTTTCTTAAAAGCATGCGTATTCATTACCCAGATTAAGGCAAACAGGTATGTTGACAAATTTTCATTTCATTGTCTAAGGATAAAAATACTGTATAAGAAGTAAAATGACAGAAGAGAATTAATTTAAGAGAATTAAGTAATTAATTCTCTTCTGTCATTTTGCTTCTTATACAGTATTTTTATCCTTAGACAATGAAATGAAAATTAATGACTTAATTCTCTTCTGTCATTTTACTTCTTTTACATTATTTTTATCCTTTCGTATAGGTACCCTACATTATAAGTAGAGCTTACCTAATAAACAATATTTATAGCAAAATAGCTTCTGAGATTTCAACATCAGGCAGTGAGAATAGGGAGATACCACTCACTGACTGATCATAAACTCAGAAACTATAAAACTTCCATTAAAATACCTTTTGCATTTACATATTACCCACGACTTCGAGTGCACGCGTCCTATTATCGCGTGGGAATTATCAAAAGTCCTTTTTAACCATAACTATGCACTCTGACAAAACTATTTTCTACAGAGTAGTTATTTCTCTTATCCCTTTCCAAGTAATTTTGCTTTCAGATCTCTTTTCATCGCCTGCATAGGCTGCCTTCATAGACAAGTTTTGTCTATACTCTCAAAATATTGGCAAGACCTTTAGCAAATAGTAGGTCGTTTAACTCACGTTGATTATTTATTAACATTATTTTGTTTTATACAACTGTCTTATCTGATTGAAAAGTATATTTCATTTTTACTTTACTACCACCAGTAACATTAACATTGGTAAAACAAATCGACGTTCTGACCTTAAAAAAATACAAGATTCTGACCTACAAAATTTGATCAACTAATACAAATAAAGGTAACAAAAGTCCGATTCCTATCTCAAGCCTTGAAATGTTCACTCCAAATAAGATATATGAATACAAAGATCAGTGAACTATTGGCCATCAATCAACGCAATCTAGATTTTTAGAACAGGATGTCTTCATTTAATATCTTGACCTTCCACTATAGTGACACTTGGCATTGAATTATTGCTGTATTGATAAACATCATGTTTTGTACAATAAGTGCCGTAGCTGACCAAATATGTTTGTGTTGTTTAGATCTTTGTTTGGAACATCTTGCAAATGATTTATATTTTCATGATGTCTCAATTTGAGGTGGTATGATTTTAGTTATTTATTTCATACCGCTGCAGCGCTGCATGATTTTACTAGAGATACAAATATCAGAAGAGAATTATATAGTTAGTCAATATTATGTTTATTTTATGGGATTGTTATCGGTTCGTAGGAAATCTTATCATTATTATCCTCATCACAGTTCCCGGTCTTGTGTAAGATGAGTTCAAAGCCTGACACTAACTAATCTTACATCTTGTTTCTAATCATTAGTTGTATAGTCATGTCTAGCTTCAGCGGATTCCTAGGCTGTTGTGATGTCTATTGCCAATGTCCATCAAAACTAATATATTCAATACAGGCAACAACGGTGTAATTAAGTACTTGGTATCGATCAAATGGTAGTGTCGACCTATAATAATAATACGATTTTTAATAAGTTCCCAAATCTGTGCAATAATAGGTTCTTTATTTAAAACACAGATAGGAATCTAAAACATAATATTGATGTCCATCAAAACGAATATGTCAGTATACGCAACAAACCACGTAATTCTGTATTTTTTATCAATCAACTATTAGTGTCGATATGTTGCGAGTGTGTAATAATACTATGTTTATACGTTTAATAAGTGCCTAAATCTATACATTAATAGGACATTTAAATAAATACTGATAGGAATCTAAAAGATAATATTGCAATGAACGGCCTTCAGAATCGAGAATATGGCAGATATTAATGGCTCTGAAATTGCGAAATCTGTACTTTATTATTAAGCTTTCGTATACTTACTATATTACAGACTGGTGCGTTTTGATTAAGTATTAAGATAGTATTCTATTGCTATTCTTTATTGCTAACAAGATTATATCTTAATCAGAAGCATTTGAGCCGCATTTTTGAAACTGTTTGTTAGCTTTATCTAGCGGTTTGATATTTTCGTTGTTATTTTTAATTTCAGTATGACCATCACAGTTGTTAATTACATTTGTATCCAATTTAATCAGTACTTTGCTTTGCTCGGGTTACTAGGTTAAGGAAAGTGTAAAATATAAATATGTATATTTTTTTTGTAGAATTTAAATAATAATAATCTAATTAACGAGACATTTTTACAATTTACGCAGACGATACCGCTTCCCCATGCAGAATAATTTTTATTCGCGTCTGACGTTGACGTTAAAGCTATATTTGGATTGCTATTTAGTTTACTTATATTCATTTGACTGGTACATTGAGGGGTTGAAAAATTACTTATCTAAGAGACTATATCATGGGGTTCTTCAAGAAAAGAGTAAAGAGATTTTTACAGGATCGGCAACACGTGAGTGCTCGCTCTGGTGTAGCGAGCGTAAGGAACGCTGCGATGACTGATGCTTGCCATCAGGCAGGTCGTATAATTGTTTTCCATCTTAGTTGTATTAAAAAAATATTATAAGAAAGCCATTAGTTTACAATTACATGTAATAAGTCAAAGTCACATATCAGAGCAAACACCTGAATGTGCCTTTGGGCGTTCGCCCAACCAGTTGTGATTTATTGGAACTGGGCCCACCTTGTCACATGCTTTGGAGATTGAATAGCTTTGGTAATCGGATTTACTGCATTTATAGTAGTCGATTTAGCAAGGACGGAAATATTGTTGACTGGTATTTACGTTGTCACCAAAATACAATGACTTGTAAGAAATGTTTCATTGTTTGTGAACATTTCTTTACTATAAATACCTGTGTCACCTTTTACACATATGGGCGAGTTTTTCTCAACATTTTTAAGGAGAAAACGATATTTGTCAGAATTGAGACCTAGCTAGATCGATTTTTCGCGTATAATGTCAATTGTATCGAAATAATCCGAGTCGTCATAAATGCCCGTTTTCTGGTATAATAAATAAATAAATAATAATAACTATAACTGGATAAATTACACAGCGTCACCTAAGCAAATCGTGTACTAATAGGTACTAGATAATTGATATAATACTTAAATACTTTTTTTTGTAAATACATATAATAATGTATAGGAATACCCAGACCCAGATAAACAGACGCATTCATGCACACCAATATTTGTCTTATGCGGGGATCAAACCCGCAGCCTCGGAGTTGAAGTAGCTATTACTAGCCATTCGACCACTGCCCCCTTACCACCATCTCTTATCGCGATTCAATAACTGGATAGAATGCTTATACATACCAATGAATAAGCGACTCTATTTCAAATGGAATAGAGTCGCTTATTCATTGGTATGAATAAGCATTTTATCCAGTTATTGAATCGCAATAAGAGATGGTGGTAAGGGGGCAGTGGTCGAATAGCTAGTAATAGCCATACCAATGAATACGCGACTCTATTTCAAATGGAATAGAGTCGCTTATTCATTAGTATGAATAAGCATTCTATCCGGTTATTGAATCGCAATAAGAGATGGTGGTAAGGGGCCTGAGCTCGTCAAATCTATGTTTGACGAGACCTACCTACCTAGAGCGGAAAGATATACCTATTACCTATGTAATAGGTATATCTTTCCGTTCACATATTTTTTAGCTTCTGTTTATGTTGTTTATATATTATGTATATACCTTTTGCCCCGGTTAGACCCTATACATGAGTAAAATAAAACATGTCACACATTTCAAAAGACACTGACAGGTCAAAACCTTGGTCAAAACAAGCATGCAAAAACCAATACATAAATAATAAACAACCAGTTCCCACGAGAGCTTTATGTAAATTTCTTTCTGCTCAAAATTCCGGCCTACATTCGGCATTTAGGCAGACCTGTCTAGCACGGCATTCTAGTTCGGTTGCGCTTGCACAATCCCATGACAAATTATCATGCCCCTCGATGTTTTAAATCAATTTAATTACAATCGGTTGCAAAGCTGGTGGAGTAACAATCGATTGAATTGTAATGAGTACGATTAATGAGTACGAGATATCGGATGTCGACGTGTCGAATGGCGGAGTTTTGAAATTTGGGCCTCAAAAAGCTGTATCTGTCATTGCTAATAAACTTCATTATTGCATTGCTGTTGTAATTGCGCTGGTGTTATATTTCTGCTCGTCTAAATTATTATCAAGAGGGAACGTATCAGTGATGCATCTGGTGTCGCAAGCGTCCATAGGCTACGATGACTGCTTTCCATCAGGCGGGATATGGTTTTCCACTTTAGTAGTATAAAAAGAATAACCTGATTAAAAAACGTAAAATGAAAATTTGTTAGTCCTCATCTGGATTGTTCTGATTTTGATTACAGAGTATAATATAACATGTGAAAATTTGAATGTATAGACTACTACGGACGTTTAGATGTTTAGAAGTAACCTTAATCACGAAATAAAAACAACTACTTTTGATATCTTCCAATTACTCAGGACATTAATTTTTATTCCGGTAATTTGTATGCTGGTGAAGTAGAAGGCAGAAGCTTTACTAGCTTCTGCCCGCTGCTTCTTTTTTATAAATAAATAAATAAAATTAAACATTGCAAAAAGTAAAGTAACGAAATAAAGTATACAAGGCATTCATTAATAAAATGTTAATTGCATTGTAATGTCTATTAATAAACGATCATCATTCATGATTTAATAATAATCCTCAGTCTGAGCTCACTCTACAAGAATTCAGGGTGTTTTAGCAAAACGAAGACCAGAATTTCTCAGGTCGACCGTGAGGCGCAGTGCTAGTCAAAAGATTTAGCGGATGCATTTACATTTATGAATATATTGTTTTGTCAGGTTTATTTATGGGGCTACAAGGAAGGCCTTGGACAGGTTTGATATTCTTTTGTTTCTCTGTATCATTGTCTACAATGAGTTATGACTAGATTTCTATTTGAAAATTAATATGAATCAGTTAAGTATTCTATTATGACGCTTTTAAATAACAAAAGAATTGGCTAGCTGGTAGGTACATGGTTTTGGTATTAGCATTTTTTTGGCTATAATATATTATGAATAGTACTATATTTTATTTTTATTTCAAAATATAAAACTAATAAAAAATGTAACTGTGGTTTTAAAATATCCCATGCGGCAAGGAGGCAAGAACACTAGCTGAGTTTATATGTTCATATTATTATATGCTAAAATTGCTAAATGGATATTTGCTACGTCCAAATTAAATTTTTTGTTTGACTTGCTAGTGTGTTGTGTAGTGTAGTGCAGTGAACTGGCATGTATTGAAATAAATGTTTTTTTTTCACTCATGAATCCTTATTATTATTATAAATATGAAAGTGAGTTTGTTTGGTCCTCTTTAACGCTTTAACTAACTACTCAATCGATTGCCATAAAATTTTGCATACATATAGAACTAGAATACATAAACTATAGATTTTATGCTGAAAACATGAGCTGTCTCTGAGGGATGACCAAAAGTTTTTTCTTCTGGAGCGTTAGCCACGGACGGGAGCTAGTATTATACAATTCTAAATATAACATATATGCTTAAACCTACAGATTTCTTTCACGTACAAGTGCTATACAGTTTCAAGGTTCTGTCCTGTCGTTTAGTTGTTTTCTATCTTTTGATGTCATCATCTTAGATGTCATCACCATGATGACATTGGAATCCGTCTAAATTTACCAAGCAAAGTTTGCCATGCGTACAATTACGTCTTGTCTTATGTTTCGTTCATTTGTTTGTAATAGTTATGAAGAAATCAAATAAATTACATAAATATTTTTTGCATTAGGCTGATCGATATCGCTAAAAATTTTTGGGCCTAATCTAATTACTTTTATTTTTATCTGTATTTACACAATTTAATTTACTGCTTCACTGGCCCCATAAATTGAAGTATACGATTTGTAAAGCATGGCATTGACTTTGAGATTCGCACCTTCGCACGCAGAAATCTGTAGGTACCTCAGAGATTGCAAATTTTGTGAGTTTGTAATGTGGAGGGTTCTTAATCTTCAAAAGCACTGCATCTATTTAAAAAAATATGTAATTCAAGATGTACCTTTATTTGCTAAAGTATTTACATACTTGTACTTGTCAATTGTTTTTACACCTTTGCATCTCTTTGTGTTCTACCGAATGTACAATGAGTTGAGTTCCGAGGAATTGTGTGACAGGATGCCCAGGGTTCCCTCTATAATAGTACCGCTCGTCATCGGTCATCAAAAATATTAATTCCTTGAAATTTGCATTATACCTTTCTAAATCCACAATAACTAAAATAAAAGTTCCATCGCCATGATGTCATACGATTTGCATACACAGAAAAAAGTTTATTCAAATTCGCGATTCCAAAAACTTGGACCATAAATTAAAATGCCCGATAAAACAGGTTCGCACACTCCCAACGAGAACGTTTTATTTTACATTTCATGGTCAAGAGTCATCATTTGGATATCTTGTGAACCTGGCGACGTGGAAATTGGCTTTTTGCATTCAGATTGTACTTATGTAATGGTATTTTTTTTGTAAGCACGCTGTGAATGCCCGGTGAGGTACGTGTCGCCTGCTGCATGGAACTTAGTTCATACTAATATTATAAATGTGAAGGTGTGTTTGTTTGTTTGTTCGTCCTTTTTTCACGTCGAAAGGAACCATGACATGATTGACATGTTTTTTTTTCGGAGATAGTTTAAGGTCTGAACAGTGACATTGGCTATTTTTTATCCCGGTAAACATCTTCAATATACAATGTAATAATACGAGACCCGTCTAGACACTCGCCATTATGAACGTTTTATTTTACATTTCATGGTCAAAAGTCATCATTTGGATATCTTGTGAACCTGGCGACGTGGAAATTGGCTTTTTGCATTGAGATTATGCTTATGTAATGGTATTTTTTTAAGCACGCTGTGAATGTCCGGTGAGGTAAGTATCTTCTGGTGCATCCCACATCACTTAGTCCATACTAGTAATATAAATGGGAAGGTGTGTTTGTTTGTTCGTCCTTATTTCATGTCCAAACGAACCGTACATTGATATACAAAATAACCCTAACAAATAAAAAAAGGGTTTTTTGTATATCAATAGAACCATAATATGATTGACATGTTTCTTTTTTCGGATATTTTTTAAGGTCTGAAAGTGACATGGGCTGTTTTTTATCCTAAAAAAACAAATTCAATACACAATGTTAAATTTATACAATGTAATAATACGAGAGAGTATGGACCTGTCTAGACACTTGCCATGATGAAGGCCTCCGTTTGAGATCGAAACTTGCCGGCTTTGTCGTCAAATATACGTGAGTGAACCATTTGAGTGTATTAATTTAATTATACTTATAACTAACTTATACAACTTGTTTTAGTGGTCTAATGAAATTCATTACAATATACACTATTTATGAAAATCCGAAGTATGAGGCGAAAGTTTTTTCGGATAAGAATTTTCTTCGATTGATACGGTGAATGTGGACTTTTCATCTAGCAGAACCTAATTTAATGTTTAGATAACATAATACATATAAAATATTGACATTTGTTTTGCAATAAATTCAAAATTGATTAAAAATCGATTTTTCGGCTTTTTAGGAATTTTCAGCAATTCGGATTTTTCGGGAATTTTCGGAAAGTATGGATTTTCATTTCGATATAGGTATAAGCATATTCATTATCAGATATAATATACATCGTCCCCATATCGCCTCCAGCGGTCTTTTCCATTTGTTTATCGTAGAGGCCTATACTTGAGGCATTTATCTTCTCATATTATGATATTACATATACGTACATATGAGTATATATTTTGTTACAAAACCCATTACGATTTCAATAGTGATTTGAAAAGCAAAATGTGGTCTTTACTCTTCAATTACTTTCAAATAAAGAACGGTGTGGTACCGTTTGAAAAAAAAAAATCAGTACAATCGTGCTCCGTGCGTTAAGTAAAATGCCGATTCGGTTATTGATCAAAATCATTAGGCCGTGTGGTTCAACACGACTCCTTTTTACTTCGGCCGCATTATACGAAGTGTTTGTTCCCAATTTTATGATAGTTTATCGACAAACACGTTTTTTTGGGAAATTTCGTAAAATATTGTGATTCCTTCACAGGCTACTTTTTAATTTTTTTGTATTTTTCGCAATTTATTTTTTTACGATGTCGGTGGTCGAATGGTTAGTAATGGCCACTTTGACTCCGAGGTTACGGGTTCGATTCCGCATACGACAAATATTTGTGTGCGTTAACATGTCTGTTTATCTTCAGCTGGGTGTTTTCTATGTATTATATGTATGTATAAACAAAAAAAAGAGTATAATATCAGTTACCTAGTACCTATAGTATATATAAGCTTTGCTTAGATGGCAGTGTGTAATTTGTCCAGGAATATTTATTTATTGTATTTTCAGCGAAATTCATTGACTTTATGAAATCGTCCGGTCGTTCTGTCTGTCAGTTGCCATGAAACTCAAAATTTCGAAATTCTGACTTCGGATTCGTGTAGAGCATCAAAAAGTAGTAATGTAAAGTGACCGTGGTTTTCCGAAAAAAAGTCGTTCTGTCTGTCCGTCCGTTGCCATGAAACTCAAAATTTCGAAATTCTGACTTCGGATTCGTGTAGAGCATCAAAAAGTAGTAATGTAAAGTGACCTTGGTTTTCGGATACCAATTCGGGATTTCGAAAAAAAAAACATTTCGCTATGGTGGCGCATGCTGCGCGTCCGATGTTTTAACTTTACAATTTGGTATAATAATTCACAATTGCACACAGTTAAACGAATGTACATTATTTTAGAAATTATGTTATCACTTAAGTACTTATCTATCTTAATTAAATATTAAGTATAGTGATATTAAATATCACTCGCGTAGCCATATTAACCCTCGGATGAAATTTTCATGTTGCGACAATTAATATGGCTATGGTTCACATCGGGCGGGTTGTATGCTTGTCTTGCTCCCGAAGTACATATACGTATAGACCGGAAAACCCTAAAATGTCACCAAATTCTCAAAGATATAAAATTTGTGAGTTTGTAGGGGGTAATCTCTGGACTTTACTGAACCGATTTTGAAAATTCTTTTCTCCAATAAAAAAGCCATGGTATTTGTGAGTGTCATAGCCTATATTAACCCGAAAAATTAAAACACTTTATAGTCGGCAACGGTTGGCTTTTTTATATAGAATACAGCTCGAGTTTCAAAATCGAAAATCCCATCTGAATCGTCTTCAGCGTGGTAGAGTTCCTGACCTTTATCTACTAGAAGGAATCTCCTATGTGATTAATAACTATATTTAAAAAAAAATACCGTATTTTTTACAATTAGGTGAAAGTAGGTCTCGTTAAGGTTTGAGATCTACAAAAATCAATTGTAAACCGACCCAATTCACAAATCTTTTGTTTCGAGCAAAGCATGCGTATTTATGTAGCGTGCGACCACGGACCGATATTAGGATTGTAAGAAAGTAGGGTATAGTAATTGCAATTAAAGATTTCGAATGAACATTGGTTATATTTGGTAAAAAAAAATCGAATTTGTTCATTAATTTTATGTGCTCTCATTACCCCTAATATGCAGTGAGGATGTTATCGACTTCTGTGTATCTGCAGTTATGTAAAGCAAAAAGTCGATTATACATGTAAGATTAACTGCAAAATTTGGTGAGATATTTCGCATACCTTTTTTTTATAACCATTCTAAAAAAATACCTCCAATTGTTATTTTTAATGTTCTGTGGAACATCGTATATACTCCTGGACCAAATAAAAATTCCTGGGTTATTCTTCGAACATGACCAAATTCAGGGAAAATTTTTAATCTTTCAAAATTTGCTTTTTCCTTAACATAGTAAGTTTTACCAAAGAATCAATAAGTCACTCTGATTCATTAATCTAAGCAAGCCACTTATTCGATTTCGGCATTATCAAGGTAAAGATGGTTTCTACTAAGTTAAACACAATTACTACTACTACAACTACTACTACTAATTTAAGCTGATGTTCCCAATAAAAAGTCCTTTGGGAAATGTCTGGTCCCTATTCTACTGCTACAGACACAATATAGAATAGGATAAGAATTAGAGTATACGACAGTTTACTCTAGTTCTTATATAAAATGAGATATTCTTGTCATCATCATCATCCAAGCGTTAAGTCCCGGTTGCATCCTAAGCTTGCGCTTCGGAGCCCAGGGTCCGCTTTCCTAATCTTTCTCCTCCACTTCGCCCGGTCTTCGGCATCCCTCTGTGTGAGACCATTGGCCCGCATGTCATCCACTACGACATCAAGCCAGCATTTCTTTGGCCTTCCCCTTCTGCCGGGTCCCGGCGGGGGCGGCATAGCTAGACATTTGTTACCCACATAGCCTCTCGGTTTTCGTAAAATGTGGCCATACCAACGTAGGCGACTTTCTTGCAGTTTGTCTGCAATGTCACGGACATGAAGGCTGCCGCGAATGCGTGAGTTCCTGACGCGGTCTTTGCGCGTCACTCCACACATCCAGCGCAGCATGTTCATTTCCGTGACACGCAGCTCTTGCTTGTGTCGCTCAAGTACAGGCCACGTTTCACTGCCATATAGAAGGACAGGTCTGATAATAGTTTTATAGATCTGTCCTTTCAGCTTAACCGGCATTTTTGGGTCACAAATGACACCAGTCACCTCCCGCCACTTAGCCCACGCTGCTGAAATGCGTGCCTTGATGTCGCAGTCAATGTCACCAGACGCGTGAAGTACCGACCCCAGGTATCGGAATTGATCCGTGCGCTCGACCACTTCTTCGCCTATGCGGACGGATATGGGGTCACGTACCCTATACCTAACAGCTAATGCGCCCCGTGTGCCAACCTTCCGGTTATATCACGGGGGATGCGAGTCTCTCGTCCAGTAAATCAAGGATATGGGGTCAGTAGTATTGCAAGCCACGTACTCAGTCTTCGCCACATTTAGTTTTAGACCGCCGTTCTCAAGCGTCTGTTTCCACTCATTCACACGCCGCACCAACCGCCCCCTGTCCGAGTCCGCCAACGCAACGTCGTCGGCATACATTAACAACCACGGGGGTTGTTCATGTGCGTCTCTAATGCTGCTTGTTACTTCGTCCAATATGACGTTGAACAGAAACGGACTAAGGACGGAGCCCTGGTGTACGCCGACGGTGATGGGGAATGGCTTTGAGTCGCCAACAGCAGTCCGTACTAGAGAACCGGAGTCGCGGTACATATCTCGGATGATGTCAATATAGATCTCTGGTACCCCTTTGGACCTCAGTGCCCACCAAATCACCGCGCGAGGGACACAGTCGAAGGCCTTCTCCATATCCAAGAACAGAAAATGGAGAGGCGTTTTCTTCATTCTGTATTTCTCCACGATGGTTCTTAGGGCAAAAATAGGGTCCATGGTCCCTTGACCAGGGCGAAATCCGTACTGACACTCCGAGACAGTGCACTCCCGCCGGATCCGGGAATCCACTATACGTTCTAGTAGTTTCATGGTGTGAGACATAACCTTAATACCACGATAATTTCCGCACTCCTGCACTGAACCCTTGCTTTTGAAAACTGGAGTAATAATACTCAGCTTCCACTGGCTGGGGATAATGCCAGTGCAGAGGACGCGGTTAAAAAGGTGAGTTAAGATATCCACACCACGAGGACCCATCGCCTTCCAGGCTTCGATAGGGATTCCATCGGATCCAACAGCTTTCCGGTTTCTCATGCAACGAAGAGCTCTATGTACCTCTCCAGCCGTTATCGGTGGTACAAGTGCTTGGTTTGGAGGGAGATCCGGTGGCTGCACCTCTTTATGTTGCTTGTTCAACAAGTCGTGGAAGTATGAGCGCCATCTCTCCTTTACCGCGTTTTCTTCGTACAACAGGTTGCCGCAAGAGCCTTTTATACAGCGGCACTTGGAAATATCCTGTGCCGCTTTAACTCTTGACCGTGCTAACTTGTAGATGAGCTTTTGCCCCTCAGACGATTCCAACTTATCGTACAGTGGTTGTAAGTGGTCACGTCTGGCTCTGGCTACGGCTCTCTTAACTACGCGTTTGGCAGTCCTGTATGCTTCGTGGTCTTCAGGAGATCTGGTCGCTTGCCACTTTTTAAAGAGGGTTTTCTTCACCCTTATCTCCCTCTGCACTGTGTCGTTCCACCACCATGTCTCCTTGTCAAATTTGCGTCTTCCCTTAGACACGCCAAGCACCTCCCTCGCTGAACCAGTTATGGCTGTCTGAATTTTGTCCCAGTGTTCTTGTACTGAGTCCTCCTCAGCGCCAACGCACTTGCCGCTAACAGCCGAGGTGAATTCCTTGGACTTAGTCTTATCAAGCAACCACCACCTGATCTGACGACGGCAGGCCTCAACTGGCTTTTCAGTAGGTTTGACACAGAGGTCCATGACAAGAAGACGGTGTTGGGCAGTGAGACTCTCACCGGGTATGACCTTGCAGTTGGCTACTCTGCTAATGTGATGTCTCCTGGTGATCAGGAAATCGATTTGGGTTGCGTGCCGCCCGCTCTTATAGGTGATCAAGTGTTCGGATTTCTTTTTGAAAAACGTGTTGACGATGGCCAGGTCCGAAGCTGTACACGTCCGGAGAATCTCTTCTCCTTCCGCGTTCCGACGTCCGTATCCAAAGCCACCATGAACACGCTCAAACTCGTTACACTCATCACCCACATGACCGTTTAGATCGCCACCCAAAACGATGCCCTGTGACAACGGGATGCCTCTCAGAACTTCACCAAGTTGAACCCAGAAACGCATCCTCTCAGTGTCGCTACAACCAGCTTGTGGTGCGTAGGCACTTATCAAGTGAGTGACGACCCCTTCGACAAGAACCCCCACACTCATAAGTCGGTCGCTAAAACGTTTCACCTCTAGTATACCCTCGTGGAACCCCTCGGCGAGTACCACAGCTACCCCGTTTTCTCCTCCAGGTGCACCTGTGTAGATTAGCTTGTAGCCATTCCCAATAGACCGGGATCGGCTGCCTTTCCACCGAGTCTCCTGCAGGAACGCCACGGCCACTCTCCGCCTAGCAAGTACATCAGCCAGCTCTCTAGCGCGCCCAGTTAGCGTACCAATATTCCATGTGGCGAAGCGGACTTTAGTTTTACGAAATTGGGCTCGCTTCTTTAACCGCGCTCGCCTCTGACGCGGTAGCCCTTGTCCACTTGTCACAGGAGTCGGGCGGAGCTCCTGCGCGTCGTTTTGCGGCGACGCCCTATCCGTAAACAATCTCGTTCTGTGACTTTCCATGGTTGATGTGGCGGGTTTGGCTTTTACAGGAGCGACTGCCGTCTGACCGCCCAACCCCCAGGGGAAAGCCGAACGTGGGATGGTACGTACGCATGTGAGCTCCCTCTGCCGACTTCTAGGACATGCGCGGGAGGCAGCTGGTCAATTGTATGTTTTTCTTTCGCTCCCCGACCAGCAAAGGAGAGATTCTTGTATATACATGTATACGAATATATCGAGTAGTTAGGATAATATTACTATGATCATAACATTCATGGTGTTAATTACCTGTGTCGTAAGGTCCATAATGCAGTCGCATAATGCCTCCGGTAAAGGTGTGAACTGGCCCTGATAAGCTGGTGTTACTATGCAATCTTCGATGTCTCCTGTGAACAAAAAGAAAGTAATTATCGTTATTTGCCACGTGTATTAAAATAGATATCAACAGTAAAATTAAACATATTTTTTAACGGTAGAGGCGATGCGATTGACTACAACGACTCTATGCCTACCGCGAATGCTCCCATATTCACCTTACGGTTATATCACAGAATTGCGAGACTCGTAGACGAGTGGATCGCGGAAGCGGTTGCTTAGCGTGCAGAGACCATTTGGACATCGTCGTCAACTTTGGAGTATGGGTTTATTCGAAGTGGTTTAGAGCATACTCCTCCACACTGCAGGTTGGTGGAGATTTGGACTTATCTTTAGGAATATAATTGATAACTTTCTTTAAATTACGCTAATGAAGACTACCAGGCAATGATGTTTTATTTACTACATTGGTACGGCCATTGATTATGTCAACGAGATTGATTTTGAGTAGGTGTATGTTTTGGCAGGTGTGTGATATTTTTTGTAAGGTAGTGTAAATCTACATGAATAAAAATAAATCGCTGAAATGTATGTGTGGGCATAATTTCCAAACGACTGCACCAAATTGTTTTTTTTTTTTTGGTACGAACACCAAAAACATATTTTTAATTATTTTTTATTATGTTATTGTAAGAGAGAAAATATGTTTATTAACATCACAACATGAAACAATATTGTCTGGACAAGATTTGTATAAAAGAAAATACAAAAAAAAAAACAGTTTTTTTTTAATCTCGTTTATGGATTTCGCGAAGCGCGTTACGAAGTTCGCCGGGTTAGCTAGTATAAAGTGAATAAAGGTGAATTAACTACGGTTTAATTCCACGATCATCGAGCTTTGGGAATTAAGAGTTATAAATTGCATCCGCATAATACAATGGTTCGGATGTATCCGTCCGCGGCTCTGAGCAGCTGAACTGTTGGCTCGTTGCCAATGATGATATTACGGGCCAAGTTATGAGTGGATGGCAGGAGGACATTATTGTGAGGCTGTCTACTTTCACCTATAGTATATCAACTATAGTATACAGGTGTAATAGAGCTTTTGGTTTGATATCGAGCCAAAGAGGTGATTCTACTTATACTTCTGTGATTTTGGATATGTATAAAAGACTCACCGCCATTTTAGAGCCTAAGGATTTTATAAATATTTTAAAATTGAAAAATTCACCTCACCCGCCTAGGTGGGCTTTTAACCCACGACCCCTCGGTTACCGGCCTAGTGCTGTTCGAACTGAGCTACCAGGAAAGTTTGGGATGGTGGCAAATTTTTGCATTTTATATTTTACTGCTGTGAAGTCGCAGTGTGGCGCTATCTATATTGGTTTAGTAGTGTAAGTAGTACACTACTAAACCAAAACTCACTACTAAACTACTAAACCTAAGGATTTTTACATAAAGAACCCGATTACCTCCTTACAGGTAGCTCGTACGTGTGAATAAACATACCTACTTACGTGTGAGCAAACTGTACTTAATTCCATATACTTATTTTATCATATCAAGAACTTGGACTAGTTAATAGTTACTCTATGGAACCATCCTGTGTTAACCACATCGGCACATAGTACACTCTGCTGCTAATGTGCCGCTGGCGAAAGATAGATAGAGCGTGTCCAGCCAGCTGGGAAAATAACTGACAGAAGCCCGCAGCCGAATAACAATGCCTTTGAGGATTGTTGTGTTCCTGCGATTAAGCGAGTTCACCAAATGTTAGGAGATACTGACTTGGGTTATAGGCACGAGCAATAAAAAAAATACTGTCAATGTCAATAGACGATAACCTCATCACTACAGGCTAACAGCAATCTGTCAGGCGTCTGGCATAGATAGTTTCTAAACTTCTAAAAAATATACGAAATATATATAATCTATTTTATATTTACAGTAGTAATTATATATTTGTATATAATAAATATAATGTAAGTAGTAACTTACGTTATATATATTATATACAAAAATATAACATACAGTACGTTTCTTAAGACATTTTATGCCACAAACGATGAAACTGTGGTATCAACTTTCCTCAGCGTTATTCCGAACAATTACGACATGGGAGCCGTCAAGAACAGAGTTTTTATTTTCCTTAAAAGGCTGGTATTCTCTAGGTGCCAAATAGAATAGAACAGAAGTTGCATATTGCTTTTATGCACCGTTTTTGGGCAATAAATCAAGCGTAGGTACGCGTTATCGACAACCCTATGAAAACTTCGCATCAGTGATCTCTCTCTCCGCCTGTCTCCTAGAATATAACGGCCATTAATGAACTAACAGAGTAGGTGCGAATAAAACAAAATCGCTGTCAGGTGTTACTACATCGTACATTATCTTTATAATAGGTCCGACGATATCACAATGTCCAGGCAAAAACAACATGAACACGTTGCTGCCGTTTTGGTTTTATTCTTTGTGTGAGAGAATTTAGAGAAATTATTTGTACAGAGCCGAGAGTACCACCAAATTTATTTATACCACTAAAATGTAATTATTAGACCTCCCACCTGATAATAAGCAGTTACTACAGTATGAACATTTGCAACCAGAGCATCGTTCGCACGTTGATAACTTATTCGTTTCTTAAACGTATACGTTTTATTGATGGTTTTCCCTCTTCATATAACCCAGAGTCGAACGACGAAGCTTGGAGATATACTTGTATAGGTCGTCAAGGGGCGGTCTACGAAACGCTATCCTAATCGTAATGTGATGGCGGTACTCACATTTAGTGTTCACTTGTGCTTTCCATCAGGCAAGTTGAAGACATTTTGGTCGACCACATTAAAAAAAATAGTAGTAAAATATCAACGAGAAAATATCAAATACCTAGTACTAGTATTTATTCTGTGATCGTCTACACTCTACACCAAAGAGTACAGTCAAGACATTTTGGCACGGACTTAGTGAGCGCGGTTGTGCTTCTAAACAAATTTTCATAATTTAATGTGTAATGATTTTGATTCATAATAGAACTAGTGTAATAGGGTAAAAGTAATCATTTGAGTGCATAAAATTAGTAGAATCTTTGATTGAAAGTGTTTGAATCTAAGAACAATAACTAAAGTTTGAATCGAGGTTGTCGCGTCATTCCAAGAAGTACAAAACAGGAGAAAAAATGCACTATCGGTTTTACCGTTTGACTTATTACAAGTAATGTTTGGAGGAACAAGAAGATTCCTGACGATATTTTTGTCCCTAAAACCGGGAATAAGATAAAAGAATATTACAAAGACGGGTTACTAAACGACATTGATTCCAGTGCCCTAAAGCTATTTGATAAAAAAAAAAGTACAGCCAGCGCCAGACACAAAATTAACACATAATTTTAATGTATGAATACAGCCTTATCTAAAGCACTGCAGGCTGTCCTGTATAGTGACCAAAAACAATAGACTATGGACAATAGGTATGCACCTTTGAATGTAAGCTGTATACATTTAACGTTTTCACCCACACTGAATACAATTATTTGTTTAGAGGAAGCTTTTGTGTCAAGGAAAAATACAGAATAAATAAATAGGTCATAGTGTCCAGAGCATTGACTTCTTCAAGAAATAAAGTGGTTTTACAGGGTGCCCAGCATTTGTCTCTGGTATTGAAAGTGTCCAAGGACTGCGACGGCTGCTTAACATCTGGCAGGTCGTATGCTTACTATAAAAAGTCCATTAGATAGAAGAGGTTCTTTTTAAATAATTGGTCTATCGTACAAACTAACGCATGAAATAGAGAAAATGTTTTTCCATTTTTCAAATTATTTATCATCAGCCCTTATTCATCACACTCCCGTATCCCAGCAGGATACGGGATTTCCCTTCGAAGGGGTTTAGAGCGTACTCTACCACCTCCTTAACTGCGGGTTGGCGAAGGCCAGTGTTATTAAGCCGTCGGCTTGATGACGACTGTCATCTAATGAGAATAACCGAGACCGACGACGACTTCACGTTCCCGCGTTCGAAGCACAGAGGAGCTCAAGATAAATAAACCAATCCATGGAAGGGTACTGTCGACGTTGCTTAACCTGAGTGTTCGATTAGCTCCTTAAAATTATTACAACAGGTAAAGTAACTGGATGAGGTATGGTTTTTAACGCACACATCGGACTAGACTCTAGAGAGTATCAATAATGTAATCTGCAAGTGAATATTATGATAAGACAAACTGACAAACTTTAAACTTTTATCGATGATTAAACGATATTTGTTTAAATAAACAAATACAAACGTTTGGTGCGCGGTACTAGGAAAGCAGGAATGTTAATGGATCGCATATAAAATCTATCACTTGACGTGCCACGAGGAAGCAGTGTTACGTGAGCTCTAATGGAACAAGTCGCTATTGTCTATTTGCAATGAATTAACTATGGCCGCTGCAACAGTGTGGTTCCACCGGCTATGAATGAACATGATTATCATTACTACATAATCTATTATATAAATTAAATTGAATCGCCTAAATGTATGTACGCTTGTACGCCCATTACTTCTTAATGACTGCAGCAAATTGGATAATGCTTTTATTTTTTGAGTTGTGTGAAAAATATTTGAAAAAATCGATACTTTCAGGTCGAACGGAATCAAAAGATTGCCATAAAAAAGTTTCATTATAAAGCTAGCGAAATATAAACACTTTTTCATTCTTTTATAAAATAACAATGTTCATCATGAAAGTATATAAAACTCCGTTGATAATACATATATACGTACGTTACTTCATAGTGTGATATAGATAATATCTATATCCATTATATTATAACGCAGTGTTAGTTTGAAATCACGACTACTGCTCTTATGTAGATAGTCAAGTATTATAGGCGACTGCCGAGCTGAAGCCTACCGCCGAAGCTGAAGCCATCATTTGGTCTTAGGTTAAAGTTATTCCCAAACATCTTCAGTTAAGTTGGTAGAGCTCTAGGGTTTCTATCAGCTGAGCTAAACATAATGTAAGCAATTGTTTCATTTTCGCATTCAAAAAATCCGATGGTATTCGGGTTTAGTTTCGGCCCCTGCTTGTCATTTATTTTTAGATTCTTATTTTCCTTTTCTCTTTCAAGAGTTATCAAGATGAAAACATTTTATTTGAAACACTAAAAACCGAAAGGTCATTATCCATATTGAAATCACTTATGCGACGACGTGGACGCGCGTGCTTTGTAATTGTGACTCACGAAAACAATGCTTAACAAAATTTTATAACAGTTCCATTAAACTGTGTCTCAAATTGTGATCTTCGAGATATTCCGTGACAATACATAATATTTGTTTATCGATGTTGTGTCATGATGTCATGAATATGAATGCAATATAATGGATTTGTATTCAAAGTAAATAAAAATATGTTTAATGGGCCATTTAGATGTCAACAGATTATTTTTTGGTTCTCAATGAGATATTGAAGAAGATCTCGATAATTTTACATAATAACGTCATAAGAAACATAGGTCATCCGTGCCTCTCTATCGCTTGTTTCGTGCTGTCGCCTGCACGCTCGGCTCAGGCAGAACGTGACAATGAGTCATACTTTTACGTACGTGCAGCCGAATATCATCAATTTATAAGACGTATCACGTCAAAAAGTATTAAGCTGACGTGTGACAGAATAGTTTTGTCGGAAAGTAGTATTTGTTAGTTAGTTTGGGGTGTAAGTGGTTCATCAACATCTTTGAGCCAAAGCCAACTTCACCTGCATGCGGTGCACCCTGCTGACTGATAAACGAAGCTCTGGCGAAAAGAGAGGTAGGGAGCGTAATTGTAAGCTACCCGACTGGGGAATGTACCTCCACCTCACAGAATACCGCAGCCAAATAACAATTCCCTTGAGGATTGTTGTGTTCCTGCGAGTGAGTGAGGTCACAAGAACGGAAGGAGATGCTGCGATGGCAGCGGGGATGGCGGCGCGCGAGCGATATTTTATGTTGCGAGCGTTAAAATGGTTACGGTAACCGCTTCACATCAGGCGGGCCGTATGCTTGTCTGCCACCCGTCGCAGTATAAAAAAAATATATATTATAGGAAAGTGGTCGTAAGGAGAGAGTAAACCATTTGGTCTGGAGGGAGTCCATAATATTACAAACTAGAACAGTTATTAAAATAATAGTTATGAAAAATAAGAAATAGAACATGTTGTGTTAACAGGGAGATAGTATTGTGGTTTTTTTTCCTTTAGATAAGGAGCTTAGTTACACTTTATGCTTTCTTTTTTTTATACTACATTGGGTGGCAGACAAGCATACGGCCCGCCTGATGTGAAGCGGTTACCGTAGCCATATTAACGCTCGCAACATAAAATATTGCTCGCGCGCCGCCACCCCCGCTGTCAACGCAGCATCTCCTTCCTTTCTTTCTACTGACCTCACTCACTCGCAATTGTTATTTGACTGCGGTATTCTGTGAGCTGGAGGTACATTACCCAGTCGGATAGCTTACAATTACGCTCCCTATCTCTCTTTTCGGAGCAGGAGCAGGTCTCGGCAGGCGTTGAGATTATTGCAAAGTGTGATGGAAAATAAATGGGCTATGGAGATGAGATCTGGGTGAACTTAATACCGGGCTATTACAGAAGAGGGACGGATATTATATTACTATTAGTATTACTAATTCGATTATTTCAAAATTACAACTCAACGACGTATTAACGAAGCGAGTAAATAACTTAATGCAATTTACGAAGACAGCCTTATGGCTTACCCATAGTTTCTACTCAGAACTGCATGTTTATAGCCCAATGTCGGCCATGTAAATTGCACATGTAACTGCTGGTGCCATGACACTAGTATCAATTAACGGGCTTCCTAGTTAATGTAATATTCCTAATATGGATGTAAGTTATTCGTTATCTGTAGACCAATAGCAAAATCAACGATATTTTAAGTTTAATTATACATATAAAGATGATATAACCTAAGTTATAAATATTAATTTCGTAATATGGAATTAAGAAATTTTATTATTTTTGTAATAATTAAAAGCAGCGTGATGAGAAATTTTATTATTTTTGTAATAATTAAAAGCAGCACGCTGAGCGTTTTAAACCCCTTCAATTGAGGGGAGACACGTTATCACGTAGTGTAGTCAAAACATGTAAATCTTGAGTGGTTTGAAGACACTGACCTCTGCCAACCCGTAGTGGAGATTTTTTTATATAGTTGCAAACGAGCTTGTGGGTCACGATAGTTTTGTAAGCTGCCTGACTGGGGAAGTAGGTACCGCAGCCAAATAACAATTCGTTTGAGGGTTGTTGTGTTCCCGCGAGTGAGTGATGTTACCAGGGGCTCTACCGCCGAAGCTCAAGCCTATTACCATCGGAATTTTTGAATGCGAAAATCAAACTTCAGCTCAGATTTTTAGTACTTATGTTTAGCTTACCTGATAGATACCCGAGAGCTCTATCGAATAGGCTAATAATGGCTGTCAATAACTAAAACGTAAGACCTATTTTTTTGAATCAAAATATTCGATGGTAATCGGCTTGAGCTTCGGCGGTAGACTCCCAGGATGTAGTTGTTGCATTGGCAGTGTGATGGCGGCGTGCGAGTGATATTTTATGATGCGAGCGTTAATATGATTACGGTAATCGTTTTACAACAAGCGGGCTGTATGCTTGTTTACCACCCGATGTTTTATAAAAAAAAATGTGGTCAGCGCCTTATCTACCTTTCATCTTTTTTATATTAAGCAAGTCATGCCGTTTTCGAAATCGCAAATTAGCCATAAAATACAATGTCAATACGGCTATACAATAATGTCAAGTAGTTAAAAACATTAAGCAAGCTTAATAAGTTATAGGTTAAGTATTAGAAGAGTTTACGTTGCACTTTAGCTTCACCAATAAAAAAACAACTCAAAGATAAAATATACCTATAAATTATGCTAGTTCGTCAGTTAACATTTAAAATGTCGAGATGTGAAGCAAGTCACACACTAAACAGATAGGTACGATATATTACATGAGCTCAGTGGTCGAATGACTAGTAATGGCCACTTTCCTTCTAGGTCGCGGGTTCGACCCCGCACAAAACAAATATTATGTTTATGAGCATATGTGTTATATGTATATGTGTATGTATATATGTGGTATATGTGTGTGTGTATAATTCAAATATGAGTATTAAGGTATGATTTCATTGTCATTATTTTATTTTAAATTGTGCGAAATTTACTCCTCCTTTAGTCCGTGGTTGACTGGAAGAGATCCCTGTTGGGATAAGTCCGCCATTGTACTAGTGGTTAATATTACGTATAAATGTATGTATTACTGTTATAGTGCAATAAAGGTTTACAAACAAAACAAACAAAATATTTGTGTGCATGAACATTTCTGTTTGTCTTGGTCTGAGTGTTTCCTAAGTATTATATGTATGTATTGACAAAAAAAATGTATTTATATATGTATTTTATATATATATAACAGTTGTATAGTACCTATATAACATGCTAACAGCACATGCTTTGCTTATTTGAGACTAGATGACACTGAAGTTTGTCTATGAATATTTATTATTTATTTAGAGCGAGACACTGCTATAGGTGAGACAAGATAGGCTATACCACCGTCTCGTTAATATATAAATAAATAATAAATATTCCAAGACAAATGACACAATTCCATCTAGTACCGAACTAAGCAAAGCTTGTACTATGGGTACTAGATAACTGACAATTAATATACTTTTTTTTTGTAAGTGCATACAAAGAAATACATAGAAGACACCCAAACCAAGACAAACAGACATATTCATGTATACAGATATTTATGTTGTATGGAGATTGAACCCGCGACCTCGGGTGTTAAAGCAAGCATTGCTAGCCATTTGCACAATACGATCTGCCTATTACGAGCATATTGTACCTAAATACTTTTATTCGTACGTAGTACTGTGATGATTCTAAGTATTAAGACGTGTTCAATTTAAAAAAACTGATTGGAAGAACCTCCTTAGTTCGAGGGCTGTAAGACTCTTCGGTAACCTAAATTTGAGGCAGCGACACACCACGGGGACGTGTCAAGTGGCAGCCTGGGGCGCTTGTTACTACATTTTTGTTTTATTTCTTAGTTCACTACCTATTAACATAGTTTCTGTTCAAGTTTGGTTCTTGTGATTTAATATTTATCTTTTAATGAAGGTATTTGATGCAGGTCAGATTATTCATTACTACCTTGTAAAAGAAATGATAATAGAACGTGTGCTATCGTGTGATATCTCTTTCAAAATAAGGAGGTTCCTATGCAGTTTCTTGAGAACAAATGGTGTTATGTCAGACAAATTACACAGCGCCTTCTAGCCCCAAAGCAAGCGAAGCTTGTGTTATGGGTACTAGAAAACTGATAAACATACGTAAATACATTTTTTTTGTAAATACATACTTATGATACATAGAAAACACCCAGACTAAGACAAACAGACATGTTCATGCACACAAATGTTTGTCCTGTGTGGGAATCGAACCCACGAGCGTTGGTGTCGAAGCCGCGTCATTGACCGCTACGCCACCTATGGAATGGAATAAGTATAAATATTGACAGCTTAATTGTATTTTAGACTGAATTATAATTACATATCTATCTTACTATAACTACATTGATTTACATCAGGCTATACATATACATACAGTCGTATGCTTGAAAAGTAAGATTTATAAGGTATTTCGTTATGTATGAAAATCCCTGGTGGTCTTTTTTATACATATACTATACAATGTCGGGTGGCAGACGATCATACGGCCCGCCTGATGTGAAGCGGTTACCATAGTTATATAAACGCTCGCAACATAAAATATCGCTCGCGCGCCGCCACCCCCGCTGCCATCGCAGCATCTTCTTCCTTTTTGGTGACCTCACTCACTCGCAGGAACACAACAACCCTCAAGGGAATTATTATTTGGCTGCGGTATTGTCTATATTTCCGTGAAGTCGAGGTACATTCCCCAGCCGGGTAGCTTACAATTACGCTCCCTACCTCTCTTTTCGCCAGAGCTTCGTTTGCAGCAGGGTGTACCTCGTGCAGGTGAAGTTGGCTTTGGTTCAAAGATATTGATGAACAAAATCCATTGACGACTACGAATAATCGTAGTCGACAAAGTATTTTGTACGAAATTGACATAGCCCGATCATCTACCGACAAACAGTCGAAGTAGAGCTACATACTATTTGAAGTTAATGTTGTTGAAATGAATTATGTTAGAAAACTCGAATTAAACCCACAGATGTAAATGTTTGGCACATGTTATGAATAATCATTAGGTGAAAAAAGTACGGTCATTACACCTTGAACGTGCGAATGAAGTGGTTGAACCGGTTAAGTGTAGCGCCTACCTCATGTCTACAAAAACTGCTTAAATTGCTGGTTCTGTGCTATACCGCGGTCATTGTGAAAGCAACGTATATTTAATGTATTTTTTACTAAACAGATCGTAATAATAAATATATAGCCTTCGGTTGTTAATATACTGCTTGATGAGGGGCAATTCTCGTAATTAAAATATAGTCAAAAATCAGTTTCGACCCAGTCTCGATCTCACAAATGTCAAATTTGGTATTCTCGTAATACAACATGTAACTTCAAAATTAAATTTAAGCGGGATTACATCGAAATATGAGTGAAAATTAAACAAACTAAGAATGTTACTTTGCCAACAACAAGAATTGATAATAATTAATTAATGAAATCAAGTATATAATTTTAGTCAATTCACAATTCAATCTCGATTCGGTCAACTTTCAATCTGCGTACGTAGAAAAAAATACGAGAATTGGCCTTCTGTTGTATATCATGGAATATATGTGTACTAGAATGAAATGGTACTCTTATCACGGGAGTGCAGGAACCTGGGGCCCTCGAATATTTTGATTCGAAAAATAGGTATTACGTTTTAGTTATTGACAAACATCTTCAGCTCAGTCGATAGAGCTCTAGGGTTACTATCAACTATGTTAAACACAAATATCATAAATCTAAGTGGAAATCCCACCTAGGGGAAGCAGGTGAATTTTTCCATTCTTCAAAAAATATATAAATCTAAGTGGAAGTTTGATTGTCGCTATCAAAAGTCCAAAGGGAATCATTTTCAGCTTAGCCGGTAGGACCCCTGCTCTGGCGTATCCAGAACAACCCACTAAAGTTTCATCGCAATTGGATGAATGGTAGAGGCACCGGCTGGCACCCACCCACTACCGTTCGTAGTTGCATGCGACTGCCGTGACTGCTTCAGACGAAAAAAGACACCGTCTTCATAGATTGTACATAATTATTTAAATAAAAAAAATACTTTTACACTCACTTATGTATTTGAATGTGTTATGTATAACGTATGTACTTATTTCAATAATATAATCAACCAAAAAAAGAGACTCTTTTCCAAGTTTACCTCGATGAGAAAGAGAGACTGTCTTCGAGACATTTTGTTCGTCATTAGCGCCGGAGTCTGACTTAGTCGACCACGGCACAATGCTGAGCTTTTTATTTTTCTTATACTAATACGTTGGGTGACAGAAAAGTATATGGCCTACCTGATGTGACTCACACTCGTGCGCCACCACACCCGCTGCCAATGAAGCAACACCATCCTTTCCTTTCTGGTGACCTTACTCACTCACAGGAATACTACAACCCTTAATAGAATTGTTATTTTTCAGAGCTTTTCTGTCAGGCTACGTACGTACGAGGTACTACCCAGTCGGAATCGCTTACAAAGACGCTGTACCCTACCTCTCTTTAACCAGGGCATCTTTCGCTAGTCGGCAGGGTGGACCACTTGCAGGTGAGGTTGGCTTTGGCACTAAAGATCGTGGTGAGCCACTTACACACCAAATTCTTCATCTTTCTGTCTTATATCGCTTTAGGTATTTTATATTTTATGTTATTGAGTTATGTTACAATAACAGTTTCTTCTTCTTCTTCATTTGCAAAAACAGAATATAGATACGATATCTATATCTTTGAAAGTCTATATCTAACTAAATTTATCCAGATTATATACTAGTTTTCAAACTAATTCTAAAAAAAAACATTGAACTCCAGTCAACCGTTAACTTCACACAAAAAAGTAATACTGACTTATTTATGAACATGGTTTAATCACAGTCCAAATGTTTGGTTTTTACAGTGTGGTTTAATACTATGCTTTGATCTAATAGTTTGATCTAGTAGATATTACCACTAATACAATTAGTTGTACATATACACTGTACCTACAATATAGCAGATATATACCTATTGTTTTGATCTAGAAGCGTTTACACGAGATTAACGTAAAATCAGAAATACTAGTTGAAACCCGTCAAGAGTCAAGAATTAGCCATACATACCGAATCATCCATAGAACAGAGTCCGATGTGATCTGATTTATGATGTAATGGTTATTATTATTGAGGTGCTAGGATCATATTTTAATAATTCGTTAACCATGGAAGCAATATTATTTAGAAGTCGCTATTTCAGTAGTAGGAGTAGTCAGTAGTCAGCAGCTATATTGAACTGCGCTCCATAATCACCAACTGTGAAGGCTGCAAAGGCGAGTTGTCTCTTTATCTCGCCTTCGCAGCCCTCGCAGTTGCTGTCTGTACCGTGAACTTGACGTTTTATTTCACGTCACAGATTTCGTCTACTGAACGGAGTTCCGTTCAGTAGACAGACAGACAGTAGTATTTTTATTTTTTCTTAATTTAAAATTCGTAAACATTTTAAAAAGTTACATTCCCGGTGTTATTTTTCCAAACATAATTCATTATTTTGTTAATATGCTGTTAACAAATATAGGTATAATTTTACTTACAAACCCTACCTTCAAACCCTATTGGACATTGACTTTACACTAAGTAAAGTCAATGTGAATCGGTCACGCACTAAACAGGCAAGCCTACAAAAGGTGACATATGCGGTTCAAATATGCCAGACTATCTGCGGTAAAGCAATATTCTAAAAACAAATAGCTAGAAATTGGCTGGAAACGTTAACCTGAAAGCTGCAGCCAACACATTTCGTTCGTACACTTGCGGCCGCGATAACGTGTACCCGGCGTAATAAAGATGCCGCAGGTATGTGGGCAGGTGTGAATGTGGGACTGGCCAAGGTTCTGCGATGTATGCAAAAGGGCCTAGTGTGCCAATGTCATTCTATTTTTACCGCTAATAGTACTAGTAGGTACTTACATTATTGCGCTTGAAGGGTGATTAAAATTGTAAGTCTTAGTTCTCTGCCTTGTACTCCAAAATGCTTAATGGAATGGGGTTAATCAGGTTTAGTCGCTTAATTGGACATTAGGGCGCTATACGTACTTTCCCATTAGTGACTGATACGTGTAATCCCTTTTTTAATGATTCGAAGTGATTTTTATATCATTTACATGGCGCATAAAAGGGCTTTAAATTTTAAAAGAAACTTTAAACCATTTTTTTTTCAATAATTTTATGCATAAAACAAACTTAATCGTATTTTTGAATAATATAATTTTTAAATAATGTCGCTGGTAGTTAAGATTTTATTACGATTTTTTTTTTTCAATAACGTCGTTTACATGAGTTCCTAACGTATAAAAGTATCCTTTCAAAACTTAAATCCACGTATTATTTTAATGTACATCTCTCATACGTGCCCGCAATTGTACAACATTTTAAGATGCTCACAGGTAATTTTAATTAAAGAAACATTGCATAAATCCAACGGAAGCTAATTACGGCAGTACCACTCATAAAACGAGGACTTTACGAGTGTGCCACAGACCAAGATTGTTCCGTCCAACTATATAGTTATTATGTCACTTGTCAGCAAAGAGGCTTGTCAGGAGCTGTTAATTTGCCAATTACCGTGGTCCGCATTTGCAACGGGAATTGACATCTTCCTTTACAAGCATGTTTCTTAATTGGAACTAGATACCAATGTGATATAGAAATATAACATTTATATACTAGTCGCTTACTATTTTTAATCGTTAAAATTTGTAAAGTACCTATATTATCGGTAAGAATTAAGAAGTAATTTTTTGGGTACATTTGCTTTGTATTTGTGGTATGGAAAAAGTATTTTGTAAGGTGTTTTTATACTCAAATTTTTCATATAGATGCCGAGGTTTCGAAGATAACCTTTCGTCCAAATAAAGTATAAATAGTATGCTCAAAACCTCTTTGAATGAAGGGAGACCCATATCCCAGCAGTGGAATGAAAAAGGGTTGACGATGGCGACGACAAAAAACACACTCTTTATAATGTTTTACTCTACATAATTAAAATATAGTTATCTGTCTTTCTGTTTTTCCGCTAGCTCCTCCTAAACCTCGGGACGGATTTTGATGCGGTTTTCACTGTAAGTAAAATATTTATTTCATGGAAGGTAATATAATATAATGTAGTAAATATATAATATAATGTAATTAAGCATGTAGCTAAAAAATTTGTGTTGTTTTTTACAACACTAATTTTTTAAACAATTCCCCGAAAACACTCATGCGAAGTCAAGACGAGTCGCTAGTATAAAATAATAAATGCTAAAAATATAGTAAAAGTACAAAGTATTTTAGATTGTAGTTGGTAAAAGAAAATAATGATTTCTACAGAAAATTTGAGATTAGCTACATAATGTAAGTCAAATTATAATTGAAGTTGTCATCACTTTATCATTATTTTTAATCATTAAATTGACGAATGGTAGCGCTAAGTCATGACCCAAGGTTAGGTCACGGTAATGATAGGCCAATGATTATTAATATAAATTATTTTATTAACTTCCAAACATATCATTAGTTTATTGTGTTGTAACTTTGTATTAAGTTTCGACATGCTGATTGACTCTAATGATGGTTTCTGACCCAAATCAAAGTTGATATGTTTGGACTATTTTTTTTTTCCAAATGAAAAATGAGGACTTTACAAGTGTGCCACAGATCAAGATTGTTCCGTCCAACTATATATGTAGTTATTATGTCACTGAGTTTTTTTTAACTATAAAAGAAATGGGATACTTAATCAATTACATTTTAGTAAATCCTATTTTATTTTTTGTGGCGAATGCATGTGCGATAGCTTTATGATAATCACAGGTCCCAGATTCGAGGCTGGTCTTACACTTCCGTTTGGTCGGAATCCGTCACTAAATTTCGGTATATTTATATATATATATATATATACACCTAACATATATATATATATATATATGTTGGGACGTGCGTTCTGAATTCAGATTATTAAATTCTTAATACTCGTTAATATTATTTTGTCAGATCCGTCGGAAAAAAAAAATCTAAAAAGATTCTGATAATCTGAAAAAAATATCATGGCGTGGGTGGTAGATTGGGGATTTGTACGTTATAAGGTCATTCATATCTATTATATATGCATTAAATGAGAAATTTGTACGATAGCTGTTAAATATTGCATTTATGTAGTTAGTGCCGGAACAAAAGTTATAGTTTATAGATATTTTTATTATTTTTCCAAAGGTAACATTTTTTTAAATAATTTCATCCTTTTAAAATGGGCTTTCCCACCAAACCGTGGTCGACCATTAAATACGTCGGACATAAGTTATACAAAATTTTAATATCGCAGATCGTTCTAGTTCTGAGTATTTTTCGATACTGATAAATACCTAGTTTTTGAAGTAAAACTTCTTTACGCATGCATGACTTGGGGAGTATGCTGGTGAACGCGTGACGAGAGTGTTACGAAAAGTGTGATCGGGTGAGGCGAACGGAATTGAGAGGGACATATAAGTTAGTAGAGCTAAATAAGTTTTACTTCAGTCGTGTGGTCTAAAGCATACTCGTTTTCTTTTGAAAACAGTGTCCACAAGCCTATTAGAAACTTATTTATCGTGGTAAATACGTGACAAATAATCAAGCTTGAATGGTCTTGTTGATTGAACTCTGCCGCCGCCACACTATTAGCTAGTGGTATAGTTTAATATTTAAAGGCCCACCGTACCACCAGAGGTTCGGCCAGGGGTACGGTGGGTCTGAAGCGTGTGTGCCGACAGCTTTATGATTTAGCGTTTTTGTTTAAACAATAAACACACTTGTAAGGACGGTAATGGGTTGTAATTACCATGTGATTATGGTGTATACCATGTGGGTGGCCAGCAATGCAGGTGCCGATTTATGTGAGAATTGAACACTGGCAACATTGGCGGCCGCTTCAAGTGTATGCAAATATTAGATGCATCTTGCAATAAATTATAATATATTATTGATTTATGCACGCTATTTCATGTCCGTGACTTCACTTGTATATAATTTTCGGTAACGGTTATTTTATTTAGTTATTAGTAGTAGTTGTTTGTGTGTTGGTATTAAAATTGTAACTATTTTGAAATTACCAAAACGATTAATTTACGATAATGCTGTATTGTAAATTGAAAAGCTTCAAGACTGCATTTTTCTAAGATACAATAGATTATTTGTCTATCTAATTAATAATCCATTTATATTTTTAAATAAAAAAATAAAAATGTATAATAGAAAATATTCAAAAAATTCAAAGATTTTTTATAAAAAGCTTTGTATATGAATTTGCAATGTTCTACATGAAAAAAAATGATTTAAGGGTATTTACTGGAAGTATTCTAACTTGTTTGAAAATATCAAATCCATTTGGATAATGGAATTAGAATTCCATCTACTGCCAAAAAGCTGAAATAAGAGTAAATTTCAATACAAATGTGAAGTTAATGCAAATACGATGGAAAATTCCACTAAGCACCCAGGTGTTGAAGTGACATTCCATGTAGTTAAGAAGATAACCGTCCAAATAAACAGACTTTCGGATAAAAGTCACGAGCTCAATTCCATTCCATTCATAAACAGAATCGATACAAATACTAAACAAAACGGAGATTCGTTATGCTGCTACGCTAACAAAATAGAAAACGAAACAAAAGATAGTTATTGGGAACACAAACAGACGTAAAAAAACCTTTATTTTGTATACCAAACATTCACCGAGTTGTGCGAAATACTGTTTCGAAATAAAACGGAATTGACAATCCAGGAAAAACTGTGACTAACGCTATATTTCGTATCTACATCGAATATATTGCTACAGAGTTTCGTTAACTGAGTATTGTCGTCAAAATTGCCTTAAATTGGGCCTTGAGTTGAGCATCATCATATTGTTGATGTTACCCCTATCTTGTATTTTATGCAATATATATTTTGCTCATTTTTGTACATTTATCAATAGTCATTTCTTTTATACGACTTTCTTTGACATCAGTTTTAACATTTCCAGCTTTAGTTTTTTCGGTATTCGTCTTCATTACTATTATTCATCCTATTGTTACATAGAACTTTTCTCTCTTTGCATTTCATACCCATAATCTGTATCATGCTATGCATTTTACTCTTAGCATATCTAATCTTGCGCTACTTTCTCTTACGTTTTGATGATTTGATCAATATTTTCATCATCGGCATGCATCAATCACCTTTCATTCTTTTCCACAACATCCTAATATGTTGTGTTATTATACTATATTATATATATTATAGTCAATACCCGAAATCTAGGTACTCCTAAGTTTGACTAGTTAAACCTACCTACCCACAGGTACCCACCTCTTTCTTTCTCTCCTAAATCAAGTCGAGCCCTCTCGTTTCGCTCGCTCGGCTTTTGTTGATCATAAGCTTAACCTAACCGCGACTTGCTTTTGGAAAGGGAGCTGAGGTACTTAGGTTTAACTAGTAAAACCTAGGAGCGCCTACATTTCCGGCATTGACTATAACATAAATGCAATATTTATAAAGTAATATTTGCTTTCTATTTATTATTATTATTATTTTATTGTACGACCTCGTCACTCATCTGCTATCATTTATTATTTTTATCATTTTTATACAATAAAGAAAAAAAAAACAGAAAAAATGTCTAACAATGGTTGCTGCACTTGCAAAACAGCTACTGTTTTTCCTATATCAGTGGCTACAGCTAAAAATTATATAATATTACATTAATAATCTAACATTTGATAATTATTGATCTACCACTATCCACCGGGAAAAATCTACTAGTAAAAAAAACGTACTACATAATAAAAGTACCACAAACACAAGTAAAACTACTTATAAACATTCTTTTAAACAGTAGCAGGATAAATATCTAGTAATTTTCAACTTAGTTTGCTTACATTACCGCATTTAATTGCATTTAGAACTAATATATTCCGTCGTGGGTTTATAACTGGCGTGCACGAAACTACGAAACTTGAAACTCGCTTAATGCAGTTAAGGCACCCAATGTAAAATGTAACTCGGAACGGCAGCCATTTGCATTTTTATGTCACTGCCAACATAATAATAAAAGTTCGCGACGTCTTGATTAATGTGAAGCAATTAATTTTGTTGCGATCGTTGCATTATTGTTGCAAGGGATTTTATGAGAAGAGAAAATGCCGTTTCTTTAAATTTTTGTGTGATTTATTTGACAGCAAAACAAATAATGTCTTAAAGTGTTAATAAATTAATTATGTAATATAAAAACATAATGAGAATTAGACAATGGTTTTTGCAATGCAAAAATAAATTACTAATAAACTGTACAGAGTTATAACTTAAACAAAGGACTCAGAGAAAGAAACAAGTATTTTTTTTAAATTTCAGTTCTGCAATAAATAAACCTGTAAACTATCGTATCCTATAGTCTCATAAATCAGCGGTCATAAAACGAGTTGTTCCGAAATGCAACCTCGGTTGAACTCGACTAAAGACTTGAGCAGGTTTTTGAAATAAAATTTCACGCTAGCTATACCTATAAAGAGCAGTTTATCAAAGAATACGGACTGCTAAATAAAATAAATGTGACTAAAATAAAACGTTTGCGAGATAACAGTTGTATTTAACCGTGTTAAAATCTGAATAATCTTGACATTACTAAATTTGGTAGTGCTATGAAAAAGCTGATGAATTTATTTGAATGGAAAATGTGACATTTTTGATAAATGATTAAAAAATTACATCAGTTACCACATATTGTAGACATTAAAATTAAACAATGAAGTCAACGCGATGTCCTTTTTAAAATTACTGCCCGAATGAAACAGAAACAACAAAAGAAATTATTATACAAGTTAGACATTTTTTTTAAAGTTACGAAAGAGATCTCATTAATATTTTGTTTTTGGTACAAAAAAATATTGTTGAGACGTCTTAGTTAGTGTTATCTGACATTTTTTTTAAATCTGTACGTAAGTTATTATGTATCATTACATTGTCCCGAAAGTGAAGTGAGATGCAATGCTTTTACATTAAGTTCGCCTTTTAATTACAAATTTGTATTGTGTGCAATAAAGTTAAAATAAATAAATATGAAATATATCTGTTGTAAAGTGCCTCTAAAATCTTCATGTGTTTTTCGCATGTCACAAAATATCGGTAAGCAACAGCATTCACTTTATTTATCTAATACTTCCGGAGATATGGGATATAGCGTGTGAGGATTGAGGGACCACACTTAAAGAGCCGTATTTTATTTAATATTTTACTACAAATTCCAAGATTCGTTCTACATTTCTTTTAAGACTATACTAAACTGTGATAACCCGAATGAACATGTCTCAAATTTCGCAAATTTGAGACATGTTCACTCATTCTTCACATACATCTCAAGGAGCAATAAGCATAACCAAGCCACTTTGTATGTGTTTAACTTTGGGTAACATTACAAAGTTTACTGAGTAACATTACCCATTCCAGAACATTAGTTTTATTGTATCATCGAGCGTGAAAATCATAAACTTATTATCCTAGAGTATTTATGGTGAAGGAGAAACTCCCAACTTTAAATTAAAGTCTAAAGTTGGACGCTATCTTTCGTTCTAGTCTATCTGTTTATCATTCATAAATAAATTGCACTTTGTCACGTTTTCAACGCTTTATTCAATCACAATATGATTATTTCTTTGCAATAAATACGAATACAATATAACGCGGCAAAATAAAATGAATGCTGTTTTCTGGATGTTTTTTTTTATTTATCACTCGGGTGGCAATTACTCTAGCATGTTAAGCAGCTAATGTAGTTTTAGTACACTAAAATTGCAGTTATAAATTATACTTTCCGCTCTCAATGCTGAATCTTAGGAACACCGAAAATCATACATTTGCAAGTTTGTATTTATTAAGATTTTTGACGATTTGATGACGAGCTCGGTGGCGTAGCGGTCAATGACGCGGCTTCGACACCAACGCTCGTGGGTTCGATTCCCACATAGGACAAACATTTGTGTGCATGAACATGTCTGTTTGTCTTAGTCTGGGTGTTTTCTATGTATCATAAGTATGTATTTACAGAAAAAAAAATGTATTTACGTATGTTTATCAGTTGTCTAGTACCCATAACACAAGCTTCGCTTACTTTGGGGCTAGATGGCACTGTGTAATTTGTCTCACAATATTTATTTATTATTTTTGTCTATCTGTATGTACAAACATATAGATAAGCATTTTATGGCATGATGTGAAGCGGTTACTGTAGCCATATAAACGCACGCAATATAAAATGTTTACAAGCAGTCACCATCACATCGTATTGCATATGGTGGAAAACATTGGAAAAGGTCTACCCAGGAGTGGCTTGATACAGGCTGATGATGATGATGATGCATATAAAATATCGCTCGCGTGCTGCCACCATCCGCTACCAACGCAGCAATGTAGCTGAGGTATTCTTTGAGGTGTGTAACTACTGCACTAATTCGGACGAGGGTTTACAAATACAAAATCTTTATTTAATTCTCACTTAACTTAATAGACAAGTGTTTAGGATCTCCTTTTAAGTATGACAATACCTGTCTTAGGAGATTTACACGTAATACTGGAGGTCTAATTTAAAAGTCTGGTGTATCTTATATCTTATTACGTTGAATAGAATACGAGTCAGAAACAATAACTTTTTATTTTTTGAAGTCCACGCAGACAAAGTCACATTATTTTTATTGTTAAGATATATAAATAACTAGCCGCCACCCGTGACTTTTTCTGTCATTTAAATGAGATATAAGTAGATATAACCAAGTTATTAGCTGCGGCAGTTGAACAACCAGAAGTGCGGTTGCGGGCGAGCTATTTGCTTAGTGGCTTAGATGAAAAACTAGTCCCTAGTAAATTGCGGCAAATCGCTCATGACATGACTAATACCCCATCCGTGAAGTTAATCTCTTAAGATAATATGTGGTTGTGCTTGGTTTGTTTTAAAGGAGCATTTTATGTTCCGGTTAGCTTTTCTTTGGACTGAAAATGAGGTGAGATTTAACTGTGAGATTTCTCGGAGCTACAGTATATGTAATATGTAGGTCTACATACAGTATGCCCCCTACTGCCTCTCTCTCGCATCGATTTTATCTCCTCTCTGAGACGAATCTGGAACAGTTGGAACACAGCGGAGACTACATCTGCTTTGTGCGATTTCCAAATTAAGACTGGCAGAAGGTTCCCGCTCTGGGTGCCCGCATGCGTTTTGCGCATTGCGTGCGCCGCAGCGATACACGCCGCGTGCGACGAGTCGTTGCCATCCGCGGGCTCCGCCACAAAACACGCGCAAACGCGTGAAAAATCCTTTCTCCGTAAACGCACTTATACCATATTTATTTGAAGTATGTGCGGGCCGCGCTGCCGCACGCGACGCGCGAAGCGCCGCGTCATCGTAAATGTGTCCTTTGAGTTGACGAAGCGGTCGAAGCCGTCCGGAGGGTTTTTTTGTCTAGATCTCATTTGTCAACGGATACTAACAAACAATACAATAATTGCTAGAATTACTAAGATGAACATAATTCACATCAGTAAACATAACTGCTACATTGCCTTCTGCAACAATCACAAAGCCGGCAATTAATTTTACAATACTATTGTTATTAAGTAAATTATAATAATTAGGATGATTACATTAACAATACAATGATTATGTTTTTCCTGTAATCGTAATCTAAGGGCCATATAGTTACCTTTGTAAATAACAAATCAAATTTGTTTCGAATATGTATACTTATATAGAACTAGCTGAACCGACAGACGTGGCCTGTCTTCTTAACAATGAATAATAATATGGAATTCGAATTGGATTTGCGCAATCTGTCAAATGACTGACAGTTCTGTCAAACGACATAAACTTACTGTAATAAATTGATTGTAATAAGCTTACTTAGCACCACATCATGCATCATCTAGGTTGACTGAGCACCGCTTCGCTGAGCTCCTATTTCTGATGACAGGACACAAGAAAACCCTAACCTAACCAAAAGTCAACTCAAATCTAACCAAAACATTATTTATTACATTGAGCATAACCTATAAATAGAATATACTAGCTTTTACTCGCGGCTTTAAGCTGATCCATCAGATTATATTTCCATACAAACGAAGAAATAGAATTAGGTACTTTGCTCTTTGATGGTACGTCCAAAACAACTTTAGACGTAAATAAATACCATTACGAGTATACCTATACCTATATCTCGACAGGCAGCTCATTCATACCACAGCTTCATACTAAGTTTTTTTTTTTTTACTACAAGAAGTTTGCTTCAAATTTTATTATTGTCGTTGTGTGCTGATTGATATATTACCTCGTCAGCTTAGTTAAGTGTTAAGTTACATTAAAGTTAATTGCTTAGAAAATTCTACGGCAGCTTGATTTACTAGTTGCTTTTCTCAACTAGTAAATGTATTGGATTTCCACCGGACATTAAGAATAGATTTCTTTATCAGTAAATACCTATATTTACTTGGCTGTGGCCAGTTATTGGTATAAAACTTTATAACCTGTAATACTGTACACTTCGTAAGGACCTATTACTATCAACCACAGCTATTTTCACGACGTGTTAACGGAATTTTGATTATTTTTAGGGTTCCGTACCCAGAGGGTTTCAAATTCCTGTTACTGAGACTCCGCTGTTTGACCTTCCGACTGTCACAGAGCTCTATCTTTTGAACCGTAATAGCTAGATACTTGAAATTGTACCAATTACGTATTAATATGGTCACTATAACAACAAATATTAAAAATAAGATAAAGTGAAAAATTAAAGTGTTAGTCATACAAAACATGAAAAGACGTATTATGAAAATCATACATTTTGGGAAAAGCTATTTTTGAGATTTGAACAATATGTTAAGCAGTACATTAAGCCTCTCAGACCAAATCAGACGGAAGGAATAAACGTGTCTTTTTCAGCGTTTCAACTCGATCTTTATAATGGTATTAAATAGATAGTTGAAATTTTCACCGATTTTGTATTATTGCAGCCGCTGTAACATAGAATAAAATAAATTAAAAAATTAAAGGGGGGTTTTTGTACAGAGGTACGGGACCTTTCATTGCAAGACTGACTCGCACTTGACCGGATTCATTTCTTGACGTATGCTGTCTATCATAATAACATACTAATTAATGTGTGACTGATCACTTTCCAAGACAAATAAATCACCGCTTTTTACTCGCTTCCGCCCGTGTCGCCACCACCTGCTCGATCAGTTATTTACAGATAATCTGTAAACAAAATTAGTTAAAAATATATTTTCGACCACCTAGTGGTGAGTATGTCCAATGGCTATCCCTACTAATATTAGAAGTGTGAATGTGAGTTTGTTTGTTACGTCTTCTCGCCGAAATTACTCAACCGATCATTATGAAACTTTGTACACATATTCCCAAAGGAAGGACATAGGATACTTATTATTTAAAAAAAAAAACAACGGGCTGCACTCGGGGAGTGCCAGTAGAAATAAAAATTGAACATTAACGTTGTGCATTTTTGAATATTTTGAAATGGTTAGGAATTAATTTCGCATGAATTGCTTTATTTATCAGTATAATAGTACTATCATTTATGTGGTGAAATACAATATTCATTTATTGCGCTATCGTACACAAACATAAACTATTCAAAGCAATCTCAATCGTATCGTCTTTGCTTAAAGTTGGATTTTGTAGTCTCGCAGCTTTGTCTTATGAACTGTCATTTCGAAACTATTTCGAATCATTAAAATATTCAAAGAATTCTCAATCGTATCGTCTTTTCTTAAAGTTGGATTTTGTAGTCTCGCAGCTTTGTCAAAGAATTCTCAATCGTATCGTCTTTGTTTTAAAGTTGTATTTTGTAGTTTCGCAGCTTTGTCTTACTAATTTTCGTTCAGGACACGTGATCCTGACGCGAGTTTAACATTTTTTACCCATCCCGAAAAGTGCACAACGCGGCTAAAGAAGTTTTCACTTCAAAAATAAGAAAAGCGGGCGAAGCCATCGTTGGAAGCTAGTAAGTAATAAATAAACTTTATATTAAATTAATACAAAAAATTAAACATTTTCACCATTATAAATTATAGTAGTACTCATATATTCATTAAAAGAAACAGCGCGTCCGGTGCAAAGCTCAAAGCAACCACAGACGCCGAACCGGAAGACTCTAATTAATTAGATATCAGTTCCGAAGATGAATAAGCATACTTTTTTTTACAAGCCGCCAGTTGTTTTTGATCACATAGAAAGTGTCGATAATCAGTAAACAACAGTTGATGACAGAATCGGCATGGCGCGAGGTCAAGTAGGTATTATGTTACGCGCCTGAGGTAGAGAAACTGTTCAGATTTGTCTCGTTAGCAACTAAGCGCCATTAGACACCTCTCTGACCTTTAAATTTGGAGTGATTAACTTCGACTTTTGGAAAGAAAGTGAAATCCCTAATAATATTTGTTAACGTAAACGAAGTATCTGTCTAATCAGCTGCATGCATTGTTCTTTACGATCTATTCAAATGAAAATGCATTGTTTTAATTATGATGGATAGTGTCTTTTCTAGCTTTTACTTATTGCAAAAGGTAAATTTCTGTTTATATTTTTTTTAATCGTGTAACTTTTTCTATTTTTATAGATTAATTTTATAGGTTTTTAGATTAGTTTTAGTGTAATTATAAATAGTTTTATGGTAAGTGTACATATAAATTATATTGTAATTGTTGTATTATTAAAAAATATATACATATATTAATACAATATGTATTAAAAAATATATACATATATTAATACACATATAATATTATAGTTGTTAGCGACTGGCTGGTTGCAATGTATATTTTTCCCTTTCTATATTTTTGTATTTGACGTTCTGTTTTTGATATCGATTATTGTCTTTGATTCATGGTGCTTGTCCTCTCGTAATATACTAAAGTGTCTAAAATCAGTAATTACAATTTTTATTATTTATTTATACAGTCCACTTAGCATCACATAATCTCCGGTAGTTATCAATAGTTTTACATATATATAAAACTTATTGCATATGTGAATTCATTTTGATTTTGTCTATAGGTGTAAACGTGAAAACCGGAGACGACATTTAATAAAGTACGACCAGTAATAAATTCTAGTCTTCACTGCACCGTTTTAAAGGGTTTAAATTTTACACTGAAAACTTTCACATTTCAATAATAGATACAATGCTAGATCTATAAATGTAATATAAAGTAAACAATCCATTTGTAGGACAGTAAGACTTGAGAGTTTATAGATTTTAATGTATTTACCTACTAGGAACGATATAAAAATATTAATAAAATACAATGGAGGATTTTTAGACTTTAGTCTGTCTGCGTGTCTATTGGTTTAGTTATCTATTTGTTATTTGTATACCTTAATCATCTATAAGTCAAATTATTTTTAATGGAACACCTGCTGCAATATATATTAGATAAATTTTAAGAGATATGGAAATGGAGATATGAATATTGAAATGATTAACAAAGCTTGTTTAGCATGATGTGAATTGTCTATTGCCATAAAAAACATTAATTAGTAATGTTTTCTTGTATAGTAGCGCTGTTTATAATAAGATAACAAGTTACTTATTTATATTGTGGCATCCCAGAAATGAAAGATTGATTTAAACTTTCATTCTATATGCTCAAGAAAATTTAAACTTGTTCTAGTATATTACTTATATATATTTCACATGACAACCATCAACTTTTTATATTAGTCATTTGCAAATTAACCTTGAACAGACCTTACCATTGTTAGGACCTTGGATTTAGGACATTAACAATATAGTTTTCTTCCTCTTGAATTTTTTAAAGGCAACAAAATCTTGTTTTCTTGAAGCCCTTTGTATCACATTTGTCATCTGCTTTCAGATTCATAAAATCTCTAATTTCGCATTTGGTCCAAATGACGGTATCGCAAAATCACGACGTGACGGTTTGTCATGGAATGATATCGTGAAGTTATGTCGTGACGAGAGACCTTATTAAAATACAGATGACCAGTCAGATCTTTGACCTCAGTGACAATAGCTTTACTTTCGTTTCAGCTTTTATCAACAAGGCCAATGGCTTGATAAAAGTAACCGTTGTTACTTGAGACAAAATAAACTAGCGATTTGTTGTTGATTTGTATTGTAAGTAACTGATCGTTACCAATAACTTCTGATTATTAACTGATGCTTTTGGATCTGTAGTATTTTATTAAAACCGAAATTACTAAAAGTAAAGGCAGTATCGAGATCACCACTGATGGATATAGGCCTTCCAATATTATGTTAACAAATGAATCTGATCTCGATTTTATCCAGCCATCTCTGGCAGTTCTTTTGTGGCATTGGTCGGAAGTTTCGTCGTCATATATTAACTGTAAGACTCCTCAACTGTAAGACTTTTCTCTCCTGAACAGATCTGGCTAGCCAATTCAGCTAAAAAGATATGTAGATAAATTTGATCTTTCGTCAAATTTCTTCATACAAATACATTTAAAAATCCAAATCAAGATTTTCTCTACTGCTTATCGAATAATACCTAATCTGCAACCAGAAGTCTCATCAACCCAGGGATCAGAATTCAAGTATGTGCATGGTATGTCATAATGGGTAGGAGGAATTTATAGTTAGCATAATTATGATCGCAGGTACTCTACTGAATCAGAGACGAGATAGACAGAGTCTTTACCTAATAACTCCTGCATTCTCTACAATAAAGGGGTTAAGAATGACCAGTGACCAAATTGTTGCGCCTACGTAGTTTTTGTTGTGTCAAAATTCATTCTTGCCCTTACGAATCGGCAAGACTCATTTAGATATAATCGTAAACATTATATTGCAAACAAAGCTTTATGTATGATATCTATTCTAATATAACATCTATAATATAATGTTAGTAAAATATAATGTGTACAGTTTCGACAGTTATTTAGAGCATAGTTAACCAGCAAAGTATCTACCGTAAGGTAAAAATATATGAAAAAAAGAACTCCACTTGAGTTTATACTTTAATACAGTCTTCTGTAAATCATGACAATAAATTCCGGTGCATGAATGATCAATGGATTCCGGTCACTAACAGTGCCCTACATATTATTATATGAACAAAAGAACAAGATGCATTAAAGCAGTAGTAACCACTGCCGGAACATCCAAACTTCCAAAGTAATGAAGTCTTGGAGGCTTATGATTCCCATGACGTGTGGAATAGGAAACATTTGAATGTACCAAGTGTGTGAATATGGCATGCTCATTATGCTTTAGGATTAGAAACTATCATTCTGGTGAGAACTGGAGCAAGATGGTCGATGCTATTGTTATAGGCGAGAGGTACGTTATCATTTCTTTTAGCTTAATAGAAACTTCCTATTTTTTATTGGCCGTCGCTCTTACTTTCTATAGCAATATCGTTATGTTCAAGAAAATACGTTTACCTTCGTGACCTTATTGTATATCGTATTCAATTTTCATACTTTTTTCAGTTACCATTTTAATGTTGATTTCTAGAGTTCAAACTTATTCTGAGAATTGAAAGTTACATTTTATGCTGTATAAACTTTCTAGGCGAATATTTCCATATTTACAAAGAAGTATTTTGTTAGATTAGTTTCTTTTGTTATAGCTTTCTTTCTAATTATATAATCATAGAAATGTCATCATATATCTGATAAACTTCGATAGGAGCCGGAGAAAATGCCTACTAATCAGTTAGTCGGATGCTTAATTAAAGCGCCGATACATCGATGCGAGGTAAATGTTTTCATCCGTCGTAAGTATTGATTAGAAGCTACTAACATAGTTATTGAAGGATGTAGTAACGGTTTGGTCAATTAAAATTCAAGTATCAATACCTAGGAATCAACGACAGCAGTAGTGGGGACCATTGCTAAGGTTAGACATCAGTATTCTTCTCCGTTTATATACAGAACGTGCCCCCACAGTTTCATTGCAATCAGATTAAGGATAAAGGAATGTACACAATGTTGGGGTGTAAGTGGTTCATCAACATCTTTGAACCAAAGCCAACTTCACCTGCACGCGGTGCACCCTGCTGACTGACAAACGAAGCTCTGGCGAAAAGAGAGGTAGAGAGCGTAATTGTAAGCTACCCTGGGGACTGGGGAATGTACCTCCACCTCACAGAATACCGCAGCCAAATAACGGTTTCCTTGAGGGCTGTTGTGTTCATGCGAGTGAGTGAGGTCACCAGAAAGGAAGGAGATGTTGCGATGGCAGCGGAGGTGACGGCGCGCGAGCGATATTTTATGTTGCGAGCGTTAATATGGCTATGGTAACCGCTTCACATCAGGCGGGCCATATGCTTGTCTGCCACCCGACGTAGTATAAGAAAAAACACAAATAGAATTAAAGATGCCTACATAAATAACGGTAAGTGACGAGCTCGGTGATCGAATGGTTAGCAATAGCCACTTTGACTCCGAGGTCGCGGAATCGATCCCCGCACAAGACAAATATTTGTATGCATGGCAATTTCTGTTTGTCTTCGTCTGCGTGTTTTTTTTATGTATTACGTATATGTATTTAAAAAAAAATATAAATATTTAATAAATATAAAAATGTTTAAGTATAATATCAGTTACATTAAGTACCCATAGTAAAAGCTTTGCTTAGTTCGGGACTGGATGGCAGTGTGTAATTTGGCCAGGAATATTTATTTATTTAACTATTATAATTTATAAAAGTATTTTTATCCAACAATGACTTACTATGTATATGAATCAATACTAGCAAGGTTTATCTATTAAATCTCTTTAACCATATTGATGTGTCTAGTCTTATACCTATGGTATATCAGGTGGTAACATAATATGTTGACATAAACTATGATGGAAGCTTGTATCAGGTAGTGAAAATTTGTGATATTTATTCCTCGACTAAGCCAGCGCTTATTTACATAGTACACGCGGTGAATTCGAACCAACGAACTCACGATAAATTAACTGTTTCACAACTGACCTACGAATCCATTGCCAAGGTCTCAATAATTCTTGTTACCGGTATACCATTGTGATATATACGTATTATTTCTACGGTAAAATGCTTCAGAAACCTAAATAAAAACTATTGTAGCTGGTAACAAAGGAATGACAGGTCTCGGATGGCTTGAAATAGGTCTTGCCGGTTCACATAGTGTGTTATGGTGAGGAAATCAAAACGATTGCACGTGAGTTCCATAATAGTAGCAATTTGAGATTTTCCTGACATAAATTGATCTACATTTACATGTGATAGTTCTATTGTTTAATCGTCTTCAATTACTCACTCTGTGTGGTTATTTCCGACGTTAGTAAGATTTTTTTGCACCCTGTGTAACTTTTCTCTGTACAAATCGCTTTCATACGTTATTTTGCACTTTACTTGTCGGGTTTCTGACTGACATTGACACCGTACCCGTAGTTTTTACGATATTTATTTTTTCATTATCAGCCGTGTGGTTTCCGGCAGACTAGACTAGAACCACTCCGTCTCTTCCCGTGGATATCGTACAAGGCGACTAAGGGAAATACATTATAAAACATCGATCAGGCCTTAGACGGACGAGAGAGGGTCGTGCTCCTATAGTGGAGACTAAAATGACCTGATGATGATGATTTTTTCATTAGTTCTTCTCTATTACTACCCAATACTTCTCTATTTACTATGACGAGCTCGGTGGCATAGCGGTCAATGACGCGGCTTCGACACCAACGCTCGTGGGTTCGATTCCCACACAGGACAAACATTTGTGTGCATGAACATGTCTGTTTGTCTTGGTCTGGGTGTTTTCTATGTATCATAATCGTTTATCTAGTACCCATAACACAAGCTTCGCTTACTTTGGGGCTAGATGGCGCTGTGTAACTTGTCTGACAATATTTTATTTTATTTTTTATTACAGACGTCACTTATAAAATCTTAGCTCCTTAATTATCTTATCCAGTATCAGCCTGGATCTACCCATTGCTGGATATAGGCCTTTGGCAATGTCGGTCTATCTAGAGAGACCACGTATGATGAGAGGCGACGATGCGTAGGGCGCCCCGCCCGCTTCGTCGCCTTATACGTGGCCTCCACTCTAGAACTTTCCTTCTCCATCTGCCATCGCTGATTCTGCAGATGTACCCAGCCCATTGCCAGTTCAGCTTGCTGATTCTGATAGCTATGTCGACCATTTTGGTTCTCCGTCAAATTTCTTCGTTCCGTATTTTTAATAAACATAAATGTTCGACATGCTTTTTCTTTAAAATGCATATTATATTAATTTAAGAGAGATAGGGAGCGTAATTGTAAGCTACCCGACTGGGGAAGTACCTCCACCTCACGGAATAACGCAGCCAAATAACAAATCCCTTGAGGGTTGTTGTGTTCCTGCGAGTGAGTGAGGTCACCAGAAAGGAAGGAGATACTGGGTTGGCAGCGGGTGTGGCGGCGCGCGAGCGATATTTTTTGTTGCGAGCGTTATACTTGTCTGCTACCCTACGTAGTATAAAATATATATATATATATATATATAACCAACCCAAGGGGGGTTTAGAGTTTTCAATTCTCGTAAAGTTTATGCGTATACGATGTTTTACGACTTTAAAGTTAAAGTTGGCGGTGTGACATGATTTCTATCTATCTTGGCTTACTAGCTATAAAGCTAACGTGACAAAACGTAGTGCAAAGTTCAAGTTAAGATTAGGCGAATTTATTTTTACCGACGCTGTTTTTATTGTGTAGAGTAAAAGTTTGTAGTGTGATAAAAGTAAGCGTATTTAATATAAAACTTAAGTACAGTAGGTATTTGTATTTAAATGTATTAGTATTTTAAGATAAAATTTATTTATTTTGATTTTGACGAGCTCGGTGGTCGAATGGTTAGCAATGGCCACTTTGACTCCGAGGTCGCGGGTTCGATTCCCGCACAAGACAAACATTTGTGTGCATGAACATGTCTGTTTGTCTTGGTTTGGGTGTTTTCTATGCATTATAAGTATTGTATTATATTGTATTTACAAAATAAGTATAAGTATTGTATTTACAAAAAAAAAAAGTTTTTAAGTACATTTATAAGTTATCTACTACCCATAACACAAACTTTGCGCTTAATTTGGACTAGATGGCGCTGTGTAAATTGACCAGAAATATTTATTTATTTATTTTATGTAATAAAAGTTACATAATCAAAATAAAGGTTATGACAAACGTTTGTACAACCTGGAGCACTACCGCCGAAGCTAAAGCCGTTTACGATCGAATATTTTGATTCCAAAAATAGGTCAGGTTAAAGTTAATGACAAATTTGAACTCTCTACCATGGTAGAGACCAGCTAAGCTTAACACAATTACCACCAATTTAAAAATGAAGTTTTATATTCGCAATGAAAAATCAAATCGACAATCGGGCTCAGCTTCGGCGGTAGGGCCCTTGGTGGTTGAATGTCTTTCTCGTAATAGCTACTTGACGCTGACTGTCAGGGGTTCGATCCTCGCACAAGACAAATTATTTGTATGCATTCAAACAGACATCAGCTCTTGGTCTTGGTCTAGATTATTTTTGAATATTAAAATGGTAATAGTAATAATACAAGTCAAACAATAATTTCTTTATTCCTTTGACTGTGATAAATTATCACAGTCGTAAATTAAAATAAATATTTCTGAGGAAATAATAATAAATATTAATTATTGTGAGACTTTGCATGTATAAAGTCTAATCCAATAGGCACACTGATTAAAAAGTATAAAGTAATTCATGTCATATAAATAGAAGTAAAAAATATTCTTAATCCACAGCCTAAGTTATTTATCTCTGTGGATACTGCGGAAATGAATAAAAACGGTGATCCAGTTATCTATAAGTCATTAACTATGCTAAATATCAATAAATCGATATCATTAATAATACGTAATATACTTATTAGAATGAAATAACTAATTTACCCACTTTTAATTTTGAAATTAACCATAACGTTATTTAAAAACGCAAAGAAGAACGTGCGAAAGATAACCGAAAGAATTTGGATCAGATATTAGCATCAGAAATTAATCCACGTCTCAGGCATCCGGCTAATATGTAAGATAGAAAATCAGATACAATTGTTAACAGTTAATTGCACTACATGTATGTAACGAGTAGACAAAGAAAGGCTCGGGTCAACGAATGAACTAACGGTGTACAGATGTCAACCAAGTCAAGAAACCCGTTTGTGGCTGGTTACCACTGTGGTAACTATAAATAATCTCAGATGACAAACCACGATTATAATAATACTAGTCGTGACGCTAAAAATCCTTTGGCACAAGATCTAAACACTGATCTTTTAGATCAAGCCGAAAACAAGATTTTCAAACTTTCTTGTTCATATCACGAATATGTCTCAAACTCTAGTGCAGAAACGAATAAAACAAAACATGTTCCGGTAAAAGTTTGTAAAAGTGTACCTAGAAATACCAATAATATTGCGAAATGAAAAAGCAAGAACGCTCAGAAAGGAATGCTTTTAAATGTAATTGTTGATATTAAGTTTAAATGTCACGTGAGAGCAGGTGCTCCAGTTTCTTCATTGATTTTATTATGCGTATTTAAATATTAAACAAGTGCAGCAGTATTAAAATTTATCTCCAATTTAGCATCGTTTCCAAATACTCCGTTACGAAGTTAACTCAAAACCAAGAATGGTAATTGAAATCGGGGTAATTCTTAATTTATAATCTTGATGTCTACTGCCCTTAATTTTTGTCTTATAATCAAGTACAAGCAGGATTGTATGCAAATTTTTAATACGCGTGCTACTTCTTTCTTATTTTTTCATGAGAATTTTACGGTTATTAAGCCGGAACAGATTGAATAGAACAAGTATGTTATTTTATTAGATATTAGCTAATACCGTAACTTCATTCTCAAAGGTAGTTCACAACGAATCACTTGCATGTTTTATATGAGAATATACCTCCTTTAAATAATACGTCATTAATATACTTTGTTACTCACATTACGCATAGAAGACAAATTAATCGAATATACATACTATGTCGAATCTCATCTAAAACACAGGCTACAAAAAGACAAACGAACGCTTGTCATCGTACTGAATTGATTACAACGGCATATTATTCTGTCAAAGACATCACTTCTTCCAGATGTGCATCTTAATCATATCGGCACTCTTGCTTTCTTTTGAACCACTAGTCAAATTTCACATTTACTTTCGTCAATATCGATCACAGCCGGCTCTGCGTCCTCTTGATAACATCAAGATCATTTAGATGCACGTCAGCTGACAACACACTTATTATTTCACTTCATCAATGGCACTTGATAATTCTTATTCCAATTCAATAAAGTCCAAATTGCTTTTATACTTTTGTTTTGCATCTGCATCATTACATTACAAATGTACGTTGGCACATGTGTCTGCTTATGTCCGTTCTGTCACAACACTGTCTAGTTGTCTTGACATTCGTTGACTAGTGAAAATATATGAGAACATGTTTTCTCAATTTGCATCTACGACATTTATATACTCACGTGGAACATTTAAATACGCAGGAAAAGACTATAAAATCAAGGGAAAGCTATCTTTGGTAGGAGTAATACCCACGGTATAATAAAACATTTAAACAGGTTAAACAGCCAATCTTTTCTATGCCGAATCGCTGACCGGTGGAATAAACTGCTCGGCGATGTACTTCCTGGTCCACATGTGTACGATATTGGGTCCTTCAAAAGGAATATGAAGGGGCACCTTCCAGGTCTCCATAGCTGACGCGACAGATGACATGATCGTGTGATTTCATCGCTTCCAATCCTGGACTCCAGTGTTCTGAGGCCTATCAGGTAGGCGCTGGTTGTCACATGCCAAATCCCATAAAAAACCTATTTACATATTAATGTAGATAGGTTTTTTTATTGGAGTTGTACAAGTAATTTCCAAATATATATTTGACGAGCTCGGTGGTCGAATGGTCAGCAATGGCCACTTTGATTCCGAGGTCGCGGGTTCGATTCCCGCACAAGACAAACATTTGTGAGCATGAACATGTCTGTTTGTCTTGGTCTGAGTGTTTTCTATGTATTATTTGCGTGTATAAATTTACAAAAAAAATGTATCTAAGTACATTTATCAGTTATCTAGTAACCATAACACAAGCTTTGCGCTTAATTTGGGACTATATGGCGCTGTGTAAACTGTCCAGAAATATTTATTTATTTATTATTTATTTTAAATAAAATCCATAAGGTACGAGAACATTTTTTATACGATAACGAATCCACCGTTATCATACGGTATAAATTTTACTAAGTAGGTAGTATTTATCGGTAATCCATAGTCACAATCACCACTTGTTTCCCTATACACAAAATTTCTCCTTCTTGTCAACCAAATTGGGATAACGTTAACGTCTTATTAGCAACGACAAAGAATGTACAGTAATTTTTAAAGTAACAAAAGAACTCATAGTATGCTTATTGGGTCGCCATTTTCCCACAATAATCAGATTCCGCGAATCTTAATATAGGCGTAAGTGAATTCCTCACAATTACTCGGACTTTCTCGTACAGATCGCTTTCAATAGGAGTGCTTGCGGTAAAAGCCAGGGTCATATGTGATCATGTCGTGACCATGTCTTACCTTTATGGTCCCCAGTGCATTGTTGAAGTAATTCTCAGTGTTTAAGCTACAAATTCTACAAGTTTATAGCCAATTTAAAATAGTTTTAAAGTTCCCGAAACCTTTACATACATATACACAGTATATTATTCCTTATGTCTTAATAACGTGGTATGTATTTTATGGCTTATTGCAGGCTATTGCGATAAGTATTCAAAATGTCAATTGTATTTTGCCTTTATTGGAAATATCAGAAGAGTTCGTGTAAATAAAACTTCGCAGACATTTAATACAAGTGTTTGCAATGTTATTACAAGAGGTCACGCGAAGACATTTAAGTATATACATTGGCAAATTTAATGTCTTAACAATAACTTTAGTATTATTATTTTAATTTCAAAGCAATTTTATATTATAATATTTGTTTATTTTTTTTGTTACGAGAAAGTTTTGATCGTCTAACACTGCTTTTGTCTCATACAATAGTCGATTAAAGAAAGTTTCACTAGTTAACTCACATTGGGTAACAGCCTGGTCATATCGTCTATGTAATTCCATTCATACAAGATCAAATGAAATGCTTAATTGAACAGCACGTCTAGCCCCCTTATCTGGACTCTTTCAATCACCTATCACAGTTAATACGTCCAAACGAGACAAAAGCATCAGCTAATTTGCTTGTCAGTACAAAATAATCATCATTGATCTAGCGTTGCTTTTATAGTCCTGAATATTACATCTATATTGAACTTTATTGCATACCATTAAAGTTAAATTACAAATTTCAAAACAGAATGCGTATTGTGATCCCGAAGTTAGATACCTCCGAATTTATAGTTAAGGTAACTAGTAATAAATTCTGTTTTGGCTTGGAGTTGAAAGCTTCTTATAGTCGGAAGAGTATGTCAAATGGGAACCAATTTGAGGCTGGTGTATGCCGGTGATCGCCCGAGGTGCAACTCATTAAGTATACTTTCGCTACTCTCGTGACGTGCGTTACTTGTTCTTTTATCGTAACCGCCACCATCTAACTGCGATCGGTAAACAAGTTCACACGCCGTCTATAGATGCGTCCAACCGTAATTTCCTGTTCGTAAATTAATATTTTGGGAGTGCAGAAAGTTACGGGTGGTCTTGGGTGACAGATGGCAATGATTTCTCTAGCGTAAGGTCAAATTTGGCAAAGCTAAAAGATAATTTATTCAGATTATATTTACATTTCATACCGGAAATTGGTTATAATTTTAACTTTTAATTTCGTGTTAAACAGCTTTAGGAGTATATAAAGTAAACAAAACACGATTTTTATTGGTCCTCGAAATACCAGTCTTTTCTATGACATGGTTTTTAAAAAGTCATTTGGAATTCGAAAGAAAAAAAAAATCACTACAAAAATTTTGCGCATTTAAGCCCTGCGACCGACCAAACCTACAATTTTATTCTCCACAAAATAATATAATATGTTTAATGAATACCATGACACAGGATACTGAAATTAGTATAGTAATTTATTAGACTGTTCGATCTTCAATCACATGCCATAGAATATTATTAACTTCCGACTCTACAACTTAAAAATAATCTCAAAGCAATTTTTGGGATGGAGCCATTTCATGGACGATTTAACTAATTAGACTAACAATCCTAACCTCCTATAAGTTAACCTTCAAAAGTTCAACAACTTTTCTTTGATGGTTCAATTATTGTTTTTTTTTTCTTTACTCATATATTCGATTCCAAAAATAATTTGAAGCAGCCAATCGGATGCTTCCGAAAGATCAAAGCGACAGTGCGCCGGGAGTCACGATTGATGATATCTCTGGCGTATAAACTGACAGACAGTCTTGTTGCGTTGATTATCGGCACAGAATTAGATCATTCACAAATTGGAGGGCAAGGCTGATATAACGCGGCTATCGGCTAAAGAGTTTAGTGCCACTTATTTCTAAAACAGATCAGAATGATCAAATGCGTTGAATAAACATCGCCAGAAAATCATTAGCTAATATATGACCAATGCATTTAATATTATTAATAGCGGTCGCCCACTACATTGACTGTTAAATACAAGCGTTATTTTTTTATATCAATTTCATAAGAGACGAATTAGGTAAACCAAAACTATCTCTCAAGTTGTACAAAACTTCATTATTAATTTGGTTAAATAGTTACGGAGTTTATTCCGGACTAATATCGTGTCTCCGTTACATGTTATTCTTATCTTAACTTGAATTGGGTCCCAGTGCTGCAGGAGCACTGGCACGTCGACGCTCTTGTATCTTTTGTACACTCCCTATTCTTTAGGAACTGTTCTCTGACTGTCTAGTGACACGTTATTAGTCCGGAATAAACTCCGTAAAAATCATCTTTGGTATCAAAAAAGAAATCAACCATTTCTGACTGATCTATCAATATACAACTCAAACCAAGGGATGGATTGGGTTGAAATGTGGATACAGATTACTTTAACGTAGGCATCCGCTTAAAAAGCCAAACTAAAGGTAAAACGAATGAACTACAACTACGAAAACTTACAAACGAAATGGATGATAATAAATATCTAAATGGATGAATACCAGTGTTCAATGATCTTTTTACAAAGTCCGCGTACATGCCTACATGGACATAAAAAAAAAAAATCAAATTTGCAATTTACATACTCGACCTGCCAAATATTACTATTATCCCGTATATTACTTTCACTTAACAGTACTTGGTCCAATTTTCCATGTTGGTTGATGACAAAAGTCTCGTTACCTTCTAGGGGCGGAGAAAGCTCAACTTTGTTTTACTCCGCTTTGTGATCTGTCTTATATGGTGTTCTATCATCCCATGAGGTTAGAGCTTTGTTGTTGGGACCAAGTGATGAGCGAAGGCAAATTATCAATATATAAAATAATTATGATATTTTTTTTATACCGCTAAGATGACAAACAAGCATATAGTACGGCCTGATAGAAACCAGTTACCACAGCCTATGGGCGCCTCCAATACCACAGACATCACACCCTGTAAAAATCTCTTCAAGCATTTTTAGAAGAACCCTATGCTGTAGTCTACTGAGAAAACCTCGACAGGCAGTTTAGTCTACAGCTTTATAGTACGTGGGAGAACATTATTACTTCCACAAGTTGAGAACAAGAATGTTATAACAATTTTTCAATTTACACAAAAGTTATGAGGGTAAATAAACCATCATGTAACGATTCACCTACAATCCAAATAGATGTCGGGTTTGGTTTGGGTATTGTAAACTAAATTTATCTAATCTCATACTGAAATTTACACATTAAAAAACTAAACACAGTATCTTAATGACGGTCTTTACGCACAAGCTATCAAAATAATTTTAAAAAGTTATTTTTCGATACAGCTCTTCTATGGACAACTGTATCGTAAAATAACTTTTTTACCATTTCGATACAGCTTCAGCCCTGGATACAGGTATTTTAAACAGGTTGCAATGCAAATACATTGCAACTATGCAAAATTTCTGTGAACGCGGCGCCGCGCGGCGCGTCGCGCATGCGCACTACGCATGCTCGATCTGCAAATGGATTTATAGGTAAGAATTATAGCTGTTAAATTAACTTCATGGTTGTATTTAAAATATTATTATCATATATTTCATGAGATTAGATAAAGTAGTGTATGAAACTGCACATAATTAGGTATTAAAATACTCGTGTGGTCTATTATAACACTCGCCTTCGGCTCATGTTATAAACTCACACTCGTATTTTAATAACCCTTATTATGCAACAGTTTCATAAACTACTATTAACCCACTTCTCAGTATCCGATACAGTTAAAATTTGGCACATTCGTTTGATTCTCATGAGAAAGCGTGATTACTTAAATGCTGTCATTTTTAATCTAATATGGCGCTCGCCACAAAATGACGATGTGTAATTTCCACATTAACCGTAATGATATGGGTATCAAATGAAAATGCTTGATCAGCGAAACACGGTAAGCAAACTTTTTTGTTCTTTATTTTTATTAACAACTTAGCTGGCTAGGTGGGCTAGCCAAATGGCAGTTTGCGAAGTAGAAAAGCGTAGCGATCGCTAAATTGAACTGTGGAGCTCATACTAAAATGTTCGAATTGATAAATGTCACGTGATCTATCTAACGTTCGTTACGCTACGAATTACACTTGGCTAGGGGGACTGGGCGATAAACACTTTTACGAAAAAATCCTTTAATTTTTCGGGTTAATGTAAAGTCTATGACGCTCACAAATAACGTGGCTTTCTATTGGTAAAATAATTTTCAAAATTGGTACAATAGATACAGAGATTACCAACTACAACCTCACAAACTCACAAATTTTACCTCCATATAATATTAGTATAGCTTGCTTGCTAAATCATGCTTTAAAAATTATATTTCGTTGTTGTTTATTTTGGCAACAAACAGTCATACGCAGATCACAGTCGTAAACAGAAATTTTAACTAATATTAACAAAAGACCTAACAGTGCTGAAATTATTTTTTGTTGTTTATAAAAGTATATAGTTTTTTTGTGCTACTTCCCATGGGAATGGGAAGTAGACTGAGCTACAGCGAAGTGTAGTCAAGTTAAATAGTTTATAAATAAAACTTCAAAGAAATGTTATAATGAAACAGTCGGTTGTATTGTAGTTCATAATGTATTCAGACTGAAAAATAGACATTTATTTTGTCCAGACATAGACAGTTAATTGAAACTTTCAATTCCATCTGTCAGATCAGAACGATAGTGTATAAAATAAGAGTACAACAATGTTTATTTTTGTATATAACTTCCTTATAAAGAAGTGCCAATGTTTACTTTTCATTGGTATTTATTATAATCGAATATAGTTTAGTGAAATGAGAAAAATGAAGGTAATCTTTAATTTACGAATATATATATTCTCTTGGTCATAGCATTACGCGTGAATTCGCTATTTCTTTTTATGTTGTTATTGTTATTGTCTGGAGAAGGTCCTTATGATAGAAAAAACAATAAAGTCGCTCAGAAAATTAGAAAAATTAAGAAAACTGAACGACCATATTAACTTTTCTAATGTAACTTTATGTCGTTGTCTTGTGCGGTGATCGAACACACGGCCTCGGAGTCAAACACTGGCCATAGTCATTCGCCGTCTATGGATATTTATTTCGGGACCTGCCCCCTAACCACCATCTCTTATTGCGACTCAATAACTGAATAGATTGCTTATTCATACCAATGAATAAGCGACTCTATTTCAAATGGAGTAGAGTCGCTTATTCATTGGTATGAATAATCAATCAACTCAATTATTGAATCGCAATAAGAGATGGTGGTAAGGGGGCTGCTCTATCTTCAGAGTTTGAAATATGCCCTTGGATAGTTCTACATCGGTGGCATACTTAAAAGACCGCTAAAATGTAGCAATGGTGAACTTATAGTTTTTTTTATAGGAGGTCGAAATTTCAAATTGAAAGGGCTTGATGTGCACATTGCAAAATATATTTTATTATTTTTTTCCGATGCAGTATTTCTTATTTATAATGAAAAATATCAAATTTATAATGATCCTACGTACGGAACCCTCGGTGGGCGAGTCCGACTCGCACTTGTCCGGTGTTTTTTATACTACGTCGCGCAATGGCAACTCTGATGGTACCGGAGCAGCTTCTCCTTATGTCTGGTGACCTCACTCACTCGCAGGAATATAACAATACTCAAGGGTATTTACTATTTGGCTGCGGTATTCTGCGATGCGGAGGTACAGTCCCGTGCAAAATTTAATTTATACCCTATAGACTAATATCGCGTACTTGCAGTTGTAAGCTATCAATAGTAATAAACTTCAATGCAACATCGTTAAGTTTAAATCAATTTTCATTACTAGTTTACAGGTGATTTTTATGAATTTACTAAATTCTTTTGCAAATTATACCTACAATACAATTATTTATTGCATCAAATAAAAGATTTTACAGAGGTATTCATATAATATATATACAAAAGGCGGTCTTATCGCTAAGTGTTCTCTTCCAGACAACCTTAAGGTAGAGGAAACGAGAATGATAGAAAGTAAGTAGTAGGCGCATAAACTACATAAACATCTTTACATACACGTATTATACATATACCATAAGCTATGTATGCATTTTTGCGCGTGACTGTCCCTCCTCAGTCGTGCATTTCCTCTCTTTATTTGCCTGTTGCTTGCTTTTAAATTACGCCCTTCTCGTCTCACTTACGTCTCTCAACAATGTACAATGTGGGCAGGAGAGATGCCATTTTGACATTATGATATGCAAATAAAAACCAACGCAATCACATTACATTAACTCGGCTTTCTATAGAGTAAAGTCATAGGGTAATGCATCTTCATTTGTATTATGATACGTGTGATCCACGTTTTCTCTGTTTTCAAAGAGACGTGTAAGTAAATGCAAATAAAGGATATTAATTAGCTAAGTAACAAAACGTGTTGTGGAACGATAGTACTATATTACTTGTTATGGACTACTTGTATGTGGTAATGATCACTTTGTGATGATTGTATGTGGTGAGGTCACTTAATAGTTTTATATACTCGTAAGTAAACATCATATCATCATCATAGTAAACAACATAAATCATGATTTACATAAGATTACTAAGTGACTCCTTATCGATCGAAAGTTCGCCTAGGCAAAAGACGTCAATCCTTATGCTCACTTATGTGGGGAACTGTCCCCATTTACCCCATTATATGTGCTGGACAGTCTGACGGTCTTGGATGCGTCGATTGTTTTTTTTTTTCTAAAGTATACCTTGGCCGTGTGGTTTCCGGCAGACTAGAATAGAATCACTCCGTCTCGTCCCGTGGATGTCGTACAAGGCGACTAAGGGAAATATATTATCAAATATCGATCAGGGCTCCCCAACCCGTCTGGCCAGCGTGGGGAGTGTAGGTCCTTCCGTCTAGGACGGACGAGAGAGGGTCGTGCTCCTGTAGTGGAGACTAAAATGGACCTGATGATGATGATACCTCGGCCGATGTTCGTGTCGGCACCTGTTGGCTATCGCAGAATACCGGCGCTGTGTGCATTACACAGCATCAATGCCAAGCGATGGCCAATTAACATCATAATTATGGACATGTTGTTTGAAATGTTATTGTGTATTGTATAAATTTATTGTTTCATGTTGTGATGTTAATAAACATATTTTCTTTCTATCTTTCATCGCAAAAAAAAAAGAACCTGATGTAGGTATAGAGTGTTTTTATAATACGTTGGGTGGCAAACAAAGCATATGGGCTGAATGTGAATCGGTTACCGTAGCCATATGAAGGCTTGCAACAGGAAATATCGCCACAATTCATAAATGTATGAATGAATAGATGAACAGCGGAGGATCGCATATGGTATAAAGCATTGGGGAAGGCCCAGCAGTAGATAGATACAGGCTGATAATCATGATGATGATGACGTATATTTCAAAAGCATGTCTCTGTCAGTCAGTCTGGCTTTAGGGGGACCCTAACGGTGTCATTTGGGTTTATATAAGCCGGCACTTACGGGAGTAAATGAGGTAATATAAATGCAAGTTTCAATAAGGAAGTTGAAGTGAATGTATTATATTACAGAAATTATTAATATATTTTCATTGTATACATTTAGATTATCCTGTCATATTTATCGTGGGCAATGTAGTAATTTCTAATTAAATTTATGGTAAAGGCGGCAAATTTGAGATCAGACGAGCTCCATCTTTAATTTTTTTTTAAATCAGCGTTGAGAAGGTTCTTAGCCTACTAATCCTATGTAATCCTAATTTGAACACTAGGACGATATAATATTATTAATTTACACAATGTTTATTGTATTCTTCTCCTATAATATTGTATTATTTATTATATGTATGTGCGTATGTATTTTTAATTAACATATTAGTTATATCCCATAAATGTTTGGTACTCCACTTGCCTATTCATGAAATCCTCTCAGATACTCTAAGGTTGGCTGGAAGAGAACCCTGTGAGGGATAAGTCCGCCTTTGTACTTTACCTTTAAATTACTGTGTTGTAAATTTATTTTATGTACAATAAAGATATTACAAATAAACAAACAAATAAATATATAGGTATTGTAATAATTAAAGAGAAGTATTGACATGGTTACCTGAAATCATTTTTTTGTTTCTATTTTTTTATATTACATCGAGCAGCGAACAAGCATTTGGTTCGCCCGAAGTAAAACGTAGGCGGCGGTAACCGTAGGCGAGCCATATAAGCGCTAGCAACTATACAAGCGATATTCCATACTGCTGGCTCGCCGCCACCCCCGCTGTCAATGCAGCAATTTCTTCATTCCCTCCTGGTGGACTCAAGGGAATTGTTATTTGGCTGCGGTATTCTGTGAGGTAAACGTACTATTTCCCCCGTCGAGCAGTTAATAAATACGCTGACTATGTGTGCGACTGCCTGAAACCTAGGGTATTGTAACACTGGAATATGGTATGAGTTTCCTAAGTGAGTATTTCGTCACAATCTGTTGATGGTATCAAAGTTTGCAGAGTGATTTTATAAACAATCGTGAGTGAGCCATAATATAGGTCAGTTTTTACCACAGGTTCTAACAGTTTCTTTTTTTACCAAATAACACAGATCCGAGATTTTTATATACCGTTACGTACGAAACGGATTACAAAGCGAATTATCTAAGTGTGCGCTAATCTATGCTCGGATCCAATCGAACTGCACGAACTGCCATCGATGAGTTAAGATCGCAAGTTGCAATTGAACTGTGTTATACAGAGTAGAATCAACCGACATTTTGTTAATTTTAAGTTAAGGCTATTTAAAAGTAAAATAAAAAAATTTGGGAAGCATATGTCATCAGCTGCTAGAATCTGTTGCGAATATATAAAACTCGTTTAAAGTTTCTCGCTATGTATATCTCTCAATTTGACATAATTCGTCGGTTGGATCTATTCCGCATAACCCCTGTTATACCCCTGTCCAGTTTGTGTGACGTTGATGACTTAGTTTGATCTGAATAGTTCTAGAGACCTTGTAAAACCTTCTTCACGCCCCTTTTAAAGAACCCCATTCTGTAGTCTCCTGGGATTTTTTTATATGTGCGAGTATTTTCGAAAAGACGTTTAGTCATTTCAAAATATCTGCTAAATACATATTATTGACAGTTCTATTAAAATAAATTCATCTAGATTACATTATAATATAGGTCATAAAATAAGTGATATATATTTCCATAACTTTCTAACAGTTGTCGATCCGTTTACCGGTCCAGTATTAAGCAGGTTATAAATAACCAGAGATATGAAACCATCAAGTTATACTGCCGAAAGTGAAACCACGTGAAACTGACTTTACGTTCATAAAGTTGATGGTAAGGCACCTGCCGCTATTCATGCTGATATCTGTTAACTAAGCTGTGCTAAGCTTCAATATCATGTCTGTCATTATATTGATATATTGAAATGTTAAGAGTTTAAGTAAAATAGTGTTATTCACACCTACTTATTGCATACTGTTGGCAAATGGCCGCTCGATCGAATAGTTGAAGAGTTATATAATAAAATAATTATTAAAAAATAGTATAACTTCACGAAAGCGTAGGATCGTATATGGTAGAGCATTGGGGAATTTCAGCCAAAGGTCGTCCATTGCTGAATATATTTCGTCCCCATAGACTTCCACAATCTTTATCAGATTGCTGGTACATCACACATTGGAACCTAAAGTACTATGCGGTTCCAGAAAAAAAATCTCCCGTGTACTAATCCTGCCTGTCGAGGTTTTCTAAGGAGACTACAGCATAGGGGTTCTTCAAAAAGGGCGTGAAGAGGTTTTTACAGGGCGTGGTGTTACAGGCGTTCATATGTTACGGTAACTGCTTATCATCAGGCAGGCCGTATGCTTGTTTTCCACTTTAGTGGTATAAAAAAAATGTTTTTGGAGCACATAAAAAAAGTTATAATAAACCACTCGATTTGTAAATTAATACTACAACAGCGGATATTATGAAATAATTGCGTTAATATTGAAATAAATGTCATAAAAGAAAGTATTACTTATGTGCTTTATTTATTTATTGTATATTTAATAACTATCAAATTTAATATTTTTGTCATAACTAAATATTATAATAATTTGCAAATGAGGTTTCGCAATCGGTCCTAGTATAGCGGTGCGCGGGTTACGTCACAATGTTAGTTTTAGCCAACTTTTATTTTGACATGACTTTTTAATTATAAAAATAAAAAATATATTGTTGATACTTTTGCTATAAAACTATCACTTATAAAATATAATATTATCACTTATAAAAAATCGTCATTTTTTTATTAAAATTAAAAAGTCATGTCAAAATAAAAGTTGGCTAAAACTAACATTGTGATGTGACGTAACCCGCGCACCGCTATACTAGGACCGATTGCGAATTATATATGTTAAATAAATTCATATCAAATCAAATAAGTCAAATAAGTTCATGGCATCATTGAAAGATTTTTAAAAACTGGAGAAAATTACGATTTTTAAAAATTGGAGAATCATGCATTTTTTTTACAATTTACAGACGATACTCACTGACTTCTGGACTTCAAATGGCTTTTCCACATAAAATTGTCCTAGCAGCTGGTGTCCTCTTAATGCGCAACATATACTCGTACGACCACAGAATAAGAAGTACTACTAGTAATAATTCTTCAAAGATACTAAAAATACTTTAGTAAGATACGTTTTTAGCATCTATACTACTTGTTTTGGCATCATTTGAAGATTTCCTAGTAATATCAATACATATAATAAAACAGTAGGAACCGCGTGTCTGTTCATTTGATAAAATTAACAAAAAATGGGTGTGGGCGATAAATAAAGAGTAACAGAATACAAAAAAGATTTTTTTAATTTTTTTTGTCTGTCTGGCTGTCTGTCTGTATGTACTCGCTAATCTTTACAACTAATGAACAGATTTTTACGCAGTTTTCACTAAAAGATTAAGCTCATCCCTGAGCAACATATAAAGCATATAAGGCAACATATGGCTTTGTTTCATCGAAATCATCTGATGTCAGATTAAAAAGTTATCGTCATTTAAAGCTTAAAGAAAATTTTTCTATGGGCGATTTTATAGTTACATAAAATAGCAACAGATGGCGCCTCAATAATTTTTAAATGCGCTATGGTTGTTTTTGTGAAAAGTATAAATACAAGCTGATTATTTTGCTCCGTATTTAAAACCTTTTTTTGTGGTTTTGTGAGTTACTGTTGTTGAATTTGTTGATTATATACTGATACTGATATACTTGGCTATGAAAATACGGACTTTCTGACTCTGATCTTGTTTTGTGGATTGTTTTCATTAATTATTCACCATAAATTTTTTTTCTTATTTATACGAGTATGTTTATTTATTATTAGTACTTGATTTCCTATGGTCTTACCACGATAACTGAATTTTCACGCGGACCAAGTCGCGGGCAACAGCTATAGTATAGAGAATAAGTAGACTAGCTCGCGTAATGTGTAGGTATAAATGCGTTGGAGGGTTGAAGTAAACAACTGTCTACTATGACGATTTTTCATTTCCCGTACAATTTCAACATCTGTGGCTATAAAAGGTGGCTGATGTCTTCACGCTAAGTGCAACGTAAACATTTTTGTAACAGCCTATTAAAAGGTGTTAACTAGCCCATTAGACTATCGTAAACCTACCTATAAAGTTGTATAATCAAAAGTTAGGCTATTTAAATAGTCTTGGTATTATGAAAATTGCACTTATAAAATATTCCATTGATTTAATGCTCGAATAATATTAACAAAAAGAACCGACTCCAATAATTACTCTACAGTCGTAAGCACCAATAAAAATTTAAATACACTATCAGAACTGAATTTCATGATATGAAAAAAAAAATGGGAACAATCTGGAAGTGTAGTTTTTCAAATAAAAAAGTTTTTGTCAAATCGGTTTATAAATAAATGACGGTCACAAACATAAAAAAAAATACAACCGAATTGAGAACCTCCTCCTTTTTTGGAGTCGGTTAAAAAGAAATGGAAAAAGACTAAGGCAATCGTATCCTTTATAGATATAAAACATATTATAAATAATGTATGTTTGTACATATTTCTCAGCAAAATCGTTTTGCGATTAGGATCAATCGCTGTATGTACGAGTAGATTGCTTGAATCGTGGATGAGGACATAGATTGATTCTTGAATTCTACGCGAGCGGGGTTGCGGGTGCAAACTTGTGAATTATAAAATGAAACAGACGATAAACCACATATATCAAAAGATAATAATATATGAAAAACTAGTTTGCTTAGTTGACTTCGTACGCGAGTATCCTGGTATCACGAGAGAATTTTCAAAAATTATTTCTTAGATGATGGCTACGTCATATTTATCTGCTTGCATGCAGGGGTTCTGAATGGTAATTACGTAAGCAAGGAACTTGAAGTGATTTTGTTAAATATATATTCGATGCAAAAAAGGGAGGAAGGTATTAGGGGAGGAAGATTAGAGTGGTGGCCGCGCATAGGACGACGAAACGTAGACTCCTGCTAGATAGACTTAAAAAGCCTCAGTCTTCCGCATCCAGCCACGTTCAGCCGCGGCTCGATGTGGAAGGCGGAGGATCTTATATTATTTAATTTGGTGGAAGTCATTATGGAAGGTTTATATTCAGCATAGGGTAGATACAGACTGATTGATGATGATGATGAAAAAAAAATGGTAAAATTCTGCTTACGTAATATTTAAACAAACATGTAGTCAGTTCATTGTTAAACCGCTGAACATTTTTTTATGAAATTTCGTATGTACATACACAAAATACAAGTAAATAGAGACGAGAGATGTAAATAGCATGAAACATAAGCAGGGGTGCTGGCGCCGAAGCTGAAGCCGATTACCATCGGTTTTTTTTATTCCAAAACTTGGCCTTAGGTTAAAGTTATTGACAAACACCTTCTGCTTAGTCAGTAGAGCTTTTACCAGCTAAGATAAACTCAAATACCAAACAACTAAGCTGTAGTTTGATTTTTTCAATCAAAAAATCCGATGGTAAGCGGCTTCAGCTTCGGCGGTAGGGCCGCTGTTCTTTTTATTCCGACTAGGTTTGACGAAGTCACAGAAAAATCTAGTTTAAACGACAATTTACATAAGAATGCTGATAAAAAAGTACCCACGTACTGTCATGGATACAAAAGTGTGTTTGTCCGGATGACGAGTGGCAAGGAACTAATGAGGACATCCGCGACAGTACAGTTGACCGGGCGAGTACTCGCCCGAGTACTCCTGGTCTGGAAGGTCGCCTGACTGGTTCTGTGGAACTCACATGACGCCTCTGATATGGCGCTAAGTAGACTCGCTAACAAGCTGTCTGGTTATTTTAATTTGCATTGCAGTTCCAGTGTCATTAGCAGTTCATTGATAGATTTTTATGGTGTAAGAACAGTTATATCGATTTTTTTTTCCAAATAAAATTCGATAGTTTGTGAACTACTTAGTAAACGTGTGATTTCAATCAAAATCAGAGGGGCAATTTTCGTAATTATAATATAGTCAAAGATCAGTGCGAATCTCGTCTCGATCACTCAAACGTCATATTTCGTATTCTAATAACAATAAAAAATAAAATTTAAAATTTTAGCTGTTATGTGATTATAACGAATTAGGACTGAAAGTTAAAGGAACGAATAATGGTATTCTGCTTACAACAAGAATTGATATTAATTAATTAATGAAACCAAGTATGCAATTTTTAGTCATTCATAATTCAGTCCAGGGATAAAAATAAATATAAAATAAAAATAAAGATAAAGTTGATCAAATCTGTTGAACAAAACGGGAATTTTTTAATGCTAAAATTAAACTACTGGTTAGATAGCTGGTAATTATGTTTAGCTGAGCTAGAAGGAACCCTTGAGCTCTACCGTCGAAGCTGAAGATGTTTGTCAAAACGACAACTTTTTTTTGATCAACAAATTTGATCAACTTCCATTCTACAATGTGAAATAATTACGAAATTATTCTTGTTCTGATCAACAGCTTGAGAATAATGGTGGTACGAGTACATCTCATACTTTTTTTCGGCTTTGGCTAAAGGGACATGGTAGGCCACAGAGTAACTTAGTGAATAAACTGCCCAACTAGGGAAGTACCTCCACCTCAAAAAAGACAGCAGCTAAATTGCATTTTCTAAAGGCCTAAAAGGTAGTTGTTTTCTTACGAGTGAGTGAAGTTTTCAGGCAAGAAAATGCTGCGATGACACCGGGGGAGGCGTCACAGGTGCCATACTTTATATTGCTAGGGTCTATGAGCTACGGTAACCGCTTTATTAGGTGGGCCTTATACTTGTCTGTCAGCAGATACAATATTAAAAAAAGAAAACAATTAACTCAATAATGAAATCGGAACATCAGTTCAAGTTCAAGAGTCAACTCTATTTGGAAACGTTCACGTTGAAACGAAATAAAAGGCAAATCACTACTATTGGTAGAATAGGATACACAAGTATATAAATATAAATAAACTAAATAATATAAATAAAGTATAAATTGAATAAATAGAAACAAGTTTAAATACAAATAATTTACAGTTCCATAATCACTTTATTTATGACTTTCGCATTTCTAACACATTTTCTCGTTATCAATTTCGCAACCAAGAGCTCTACAATAATATAACAGCATGTCTAGTAGGAAATAACGTAAATTCATGGATCCATTTGCATATTGGGCTGGTGCTACAAAGGTGGCAATTATGACCATAATGTGACCAGTCGTAACAGTGATTTACAGTGGTTGAATTAACAGCTTATGACCGGCTAGTTGCTGTAGTGATAACTATTCTGTAATCGTGAGAAAATTTAGCAGAGTTACGAAGCTATTAGAGTCAGTTATTGCTATTGATACAGATTATGCAATGTAGCTGCTCTAATTTTATAAATGGAAATGCATTCGTTATTTTATAATGTTGAAAATTTCTCTATGAGATATATGAGCTCCCTTACAGAGCTAAGAACGATCAGCCCCAAGTAATTTATTTGTAATATAATATAGTATTCAGGTTATACTATAACGTAAGTATAATTACAATTTATTAAAGTTTAAGTGCTGACAGGGCGTAGACATGATACAAATTGTCTGGCAATGAGTGATTGATTTCTGATATTATCCCGAAGAAAATAAAAATATTTTTGTGCTTTTGATTTTGGCGAGCTATTTTTACACCTTGTTGACTGTTGTCTACTAATGTCACAATCCAAAGTTTCTAAACTACATGCTGTCAAATAATAACAAAGCCCTGGCAGTCATGAGTTGTTTTGTTAGGTTAATAGTGTTTATTTTTCACACTGAAGAATTGTTTATCATGGAAAGCGAAGAATGACATATATCAGAAAGTATTGGGGAAGGCTATATCCAGCAGATACAGGCAGATGCAAGCATGTTTGTATTTACAGTTTTGTGTTTGTAATTTGTATTTTTGTAGTTTATCAACATCTTTGAACCAAAACCAACTTCACCCGCACGTGGTGCACCCTGCTGACTGACAAACGAGGCTCTGGCTAAAAGAGAGGTAGGGCATAGAGTATTTTTTAAGCTGCCTGCCTGGGGAAGTAATAACAGATCACAGAATACCGCAGCCAAATAACAATTCTCTTTAGGGTTGTTGTGTTCCTGCGAGTGGGTGAAGTCAACAGAAATAAAACCGGACAAGTGCGAGTCGGACTCGCCCACCGAGGGTTCCGTAGGTACGTAGTATCATTATTAAATTTGATATTTTTCATTATAAATAAGAAATAATGCGTCGAAAAAAATAAATAAAATATATTTTGAAATGTGTACATCAAGCCCTTTCATATGATACCCCATTTGAACTAGTAGTTTCAATTTGAAATTTCGACACCCTATAAATAATATAGACCCCCTATTTTTTAAGATCTATTTACAAATGTATAGTTTTGAGATTTATTCCTGTACTTGTAGTCTGTAACGATGTTACTTGCCAAATTTCATAGTTCTAGGTCAACGGGAAGTACCCTATAGGTTTTGATTCCCTTGAGTGTGTCGAAATATGCGTTTTTTGCTGAATAAACGGCCGTAACTTTTTTCTACATAAACTTAGCAGTTTGTTTTTTTTTTACTTCATGGGACCGTAGACCTGAGTATACAGTTCAAATTTCAGCTTGATACCTCCACGCATTCTCGACATAGAAATTCTTGACAGACAGACAGACAGACAGACAGACAGACAGACAGACAGACAGACAGACAGACAGACGGACAACAAAGTGATCTTATAAGGGTTCCGTTTTTCCTTTTGAGGTTCGGAACCCTAAAAAAGAAAGAAAGAAAGGAAGGAGTATAGGCTGGCAACGGATCAGCGACCCCTTGGTGTCACTGATCTCCATGGGCGGTAGTGATTGCATTCCATCAGGTGATCCACATGCTCATTTGCCCATTTAAAAAAAAACGCCATTTAAAAGAAACCGCCGTTTTGTTGATATATATATATATATATCAACAAAACGGTCTTGGTCTCAATGGCGGTTTCTTTTTATTCTTCCTAGACTGACTCTACCACCATAGAGTATCACTTTCTCTCTTAATGACTATGGCACAACATCAACACTCAATTTATATAATTTGCTAAAACATCGTATCAATGCATAGAACAGGTATCATAAAGATCAATAATCGATATGTCATGTACAAATCGTCGACGTATCGATATGCGAATCATTAAAGACAATGAAATTAAACGTTGTACGTAAGGCGGTTACATATAGCACATTGTTGTATTATGTAAATTGTATGCGATGATTGAGCCTATTTTATGCGACTTCAAAGAGGAGGATGTGATACCTCCTATTTACCATCCGCGTACATTTTTTGCATAAAAAATGCATTGGTCTCGCATGAAATGATGAATGAATGTTTTTTTTGGTGTCACAGTTGACTATGTTAACTATATCTATACTCATCGCGTGATGTTCTCAATTAGCAATCGTTTAAAATTTCATCCACTGTTTAAAATACCATCCATATCATCTTGATAATTGGCGATCTAACCAGAGTACGATTTTTAAGACATTTTCTATCACGACATGTGAAATTATGGAATCTACTTCTCTCAGCAGTTATTCCCAAATAAATACGACATGGGAGCCTATAAGAACAGAGTAATTTTTGCCCTTAAAAGGCTGGCAACGGTTAGGCGACCCCATGGTGTTGCTGATTTCTATGAGCGGTGGCGATTCGATTGCTTTCGATCAGGTGACCCACATGCTCACTTGATCCCTTCTCATATTAGTTGTAATTAGTTGAGTACACAAACCCTCACGCCAGTAATACATAATATTCTTTGATTACATTATAAGTGTTAGAGGAGCTCGGTGGCGGCGTTGCGTGTGTCAGTCTAACCGAATACGCAAGTTAAGCAATGTTAACTGAAGCCTGTCCATGGATGGGTTTATTTATCTCCTGCTCCGTGCTTCGGAAGGCACGTTAAGGCGTCGGACCCGGCTGTTGTCATTTGATGACAGTCATTAAGCAAAGTCAGTGGCCTTTACGCGGCGTGAAAGCATTGGCCTCGCCAACCCTCAGTTGAGCAACGTGGTGGAGTATGCTCTAAACCCCTTCGATTGAGGGGAGACCCGTATCCCAGCAGTGAGACGACGACATACTTAAAAAATACTTAGAATGTAGCATGTTTTGACTGCAATAATATTGTTTAACATAATATTCTTTGATTACATTAAAGTAATAAATAATTACTCTAATCAAAGATTTGGAGATACATTTACAAAAATCTAGGCAGCTGAATTAACGAGAAAGGAAAAGTAATCCATTACTATCAAGCCACATATACCTACTAATGGCCGTATCTTAAGAATTAGCTCTACGTAGGTACCAGACCACAAATGCGGATAAACCTTAAAACCTTTACTGCTATTTTTTCCGACCTGTCTCCGCTATCCATATACAGTTAAAATATTTAACCAGATATCTTGAACAAAACACGGCGACGGACTCGCAGAAAAACAGGTTCCTTGTTTTAATGGATTGTTGGAAAATACTACCTGATACCGCCTGCTGGGCGCTATGCATAGAGATGATCATTAATATTAGTTTGCATCGCTTACGTTAGTGCTGTCTTTTATTATTAAATAACATTGTTTAATAGTGAGAAGTATATAACTGATGATGATGATATGAGAGGGGGGCAAACGAGCATGTGGGTCACCTGAAGGAGAGCAATTACCACCGCCTATTGAGATGCCAGCCCGCCAGAACACTAAGGGGTCGATCCGTTGCCAGCCTGTACTTCTGCCTTTCTTTCTTTCTTTCTTACCATTAGTTTCTGGTAATATAATATTAATAAATCCTTTTTTAGCGGATATTTACGTCATAATATTTACCTGTATGGGAAATTTCAACGCGATTCGCTCAGAGGTTTAAACTATGCTTTGATAGATCAGTCAGGAACGGTTGCCTTTTACAAATAAGATAGATAAATTAGTAATAAATGATTTATTTTATTACTAATTTATTTATCTTATCTGTATCTATAAAAGTATCTTACCTGTATATATTTTATTGAAGAAAGGAATTATTTCTACTTTCAATTTGTAAATTTTGATTTTAATTGAATTATTAATACTATTTAATTGTAAAAAGATTAATGAATTTTCATACCTGCAATGTATTTATTTAAGTGGGTTTTGGTCTATGTCAGTAATTTAGAATAATGTAAAAAAAAATATTGTCGTTTATGATTAACTAACTGACTGCATCCGCTTGGATTTATAAGAATATTTATTTTTGATTATTTTTTTTATTTTCACGTAAGAGCCCTTATTTGCCTTTTATGTAGTTTTAAGTACCGACTAAACCTAACTGGCTTCAGATACGGTGGTACCTTACGTGAATATAGAAATGCCATTAATATCGGATCAGCTGTACCGAAAATCAAATACGTACAGTATTATCACTCCTTGCTGCTCTCTCGTACCTGACCTTCCCTCTGAGACGATACTGCAACAGTTTGTATGGCATCGCACGCACACTCTTTCATTCATGCTCGGCACAAACTTCCTTGTTTAAGTCTTAGAGTGGCCGAGGTGTGCCTTGACAACATAGACTTCAGAAGTCGTTCGAAGTCAGAAATTTATTCACCGGATAGTAACAACTTGGCCCTCCGGCGTTCTAAATTAGAGGCATTTCTATCGATATCCGAACTAAACCAGATCATTTTTTTAGCAATGCGGTCTACATGACGTCTATCCCCAATTATAAAGTTTCGACACAAATCGAAAGGGCTTTCTTACGACGAAAGTAAAAGTGAAACAGTCATACAACCAGTTCAGTGAGCGAAATGAATCGATTCACGTCCGAAATAAATCCCTTTTATAAACAGTAAATTTATGTATGTTTCATAAAAACACGGTAATAAGCGAACAAGTGAATGTATGACACGTCAGTTTTTAATAATACACTTTGAATATTACCGATATCACAAACAAATGATAACTTTAGGGGGTTTGACTTTCAATTTCATCACCATCACCTTGTATCTCCCCACTACTGAGTAGATATAAGCTACCTTCTAGATCCTTGATTCCGAACCTAGGGGTAATTACCCCCGCAGGGGTAAAATAGCAATTCTTTAGGGGTAATCAAGCTGCTAAAAGATAACAAATTAGTTCAGACCAATAAGATCTAATCTGAGGAGGTGGGTAAAATCAGTTTCCTTTATTGGTCATAGGGGTAACAACATTGAAAATGTTAGGAAACGCTGCTAGATGGTCTGATGATTTCAAAAAGCGGGTGGATGCGGCTGGATACGGAAGACAGAGGATCGCATTTGGTGAAAAGCGGAAGGACAGGAAGGTATAGGCCTTCCGAAGGCCTATATCCAGCAGTGGATAGATACTTTCAGTTTACACTTATTTAAATTTAATGGTGACTTCGTATGGTGACTCTACTTTTTAAATTAATATTATTTGAACATAATAATATATTGATTTAAAAATTTTATTTGAATTTTTTTATTAGAGGAGATCGATGTCGTCATTGCGCGTATCAATCTAATCGAACACGCAAGTTAAGCAAAGTACCGACCGCAGTCTGCAAATGGAAGGCTTTATTTATCTCGAGCTACTCCGTGCTTCGGAGAGCACGTTAAGCCGTCGCTCCCGGCTGTTGTCATTAGATGACAGTCGTTAGTCTGTGGCCTTTAGGCGGTTTGAAAACACTGGTCTCCGCCAAATCGCAGTTGAGCAGCGTGGTTGGTAATAAAAAGTGCTCTAAACCCCTTCAATTGAGGGGAGGCCCATGTTCCAGCAATAGGTAATACAGCATGAATAAGGATTGACAGCGACGAACATTACGAAGTCCACGCAGACATAGTTGCGGGCGTCCGCTATATTAGAAAACTTATACTGACGAGCTCGGTGGCGTAGCGGTCAATGATGCGGCTTCGACACCAACGCTCGTGGGTTCGATTCCCACACATGACAAACATTTGTGTGAATGAACGTGTCTGTTTGTCTTGGTCTGGGTGTTTTCTATGTATCATAAGTATGTATTTACAAAAAAAAAAATGTATTTAAGTACGTTTATCAGTTGTCTACTACCCATAACACAAGCTTCGCTTACTTTGGGTCTAGATGGCGTTGTGTAATTTGTCTGACAAATATTATTATATTATAGCACCTACATATTATGACTATCTAAATAAATAAAGGTTAGATGGAAAGAGTGTGCAAAGGGAAGTATTCATAGCTGAAAAGTGCACAATAAGAAAACTTTTTAAACGTAAATTGTATCAGAACAAATTCCATGTAAAGCTTTGTGCGTTGCAATATTTCAGCAAAACTGCGTCCATTTGTCAAAATCTGTCACTCCAATGTCGTGTAAGTCCCGCTTTGTCTGTCCGAGCGCTTGTCACGACGGAACATATGACAATGCACACATTCTACACGAATTATACTGACAAATGGATCTTTAAAACGTATTTATAACGTATGGCAAAAGAAATCGTGAATCCTATTTCATAAGTTCTTGTACAGAATGGAAGTAACAAGACACACTGTTGTCTTTAGTGTTTGTAGTTTGTTTCATTGTTATAGCTTTATCATAACCTTTTATTTTGGGGTGTAAGTGGTTTATCATCATCTCTGAACCAAAGCCTGCATCACCTGCACGCGGTGCACCCTGCTGACTGACAAACGAAGCTCTGGCGAAAAGAGAGGTAGGGAGCGTAATTGTAAGCCACCCGACTGGGGAATGTACCTCCACCTCACAGAATACTGCAGCCAAATAACAATTCCCTTGAGGGTTGTTGTGTTCCTGCGAGTGAGTGAGGTCACCAGAAAGGAAGGAGATGCTGCGTTGGCAGCGGGGGTGGCGGCGCGCGAGCGATATTTTATGTTGCGAGCGTTAATATGGCTATGGTAACCGCTTCAAATCAGGCGGGCCGTATGCTTGTCTGCCACCCGACGTAGTATAAAAAATATATATATATCAGTGAGTGGAGCGAGCGAAACGCTTATATACGCCGAAAAGTCACTCTTGGAAATGAATAGGCTCCAAAACCAGTGAACCGATTTTGATGAAACTCAATTAAACTCACAATTAAAGACCTCGGCATGCTTGAGGTTTGTGTCGAAAACGAATTGAATCAAATACATTTTCCATTGAAATCAATGGAAAATATACACTCAGCGGATTTCGGCCCCGTGGGTTATAATCCGCCTAATATTTTTTTAATGCGATCGGACAAAATGTCTCCACCTTGTCTGAATATCTGCAGTGGCCACTTTTTTACCCATATCATAAAAAAACGGTACGTGAGACGAATCAAAAAATCGTATCATTTCCTTACAATATGATGGCGTAAATTTGTTTGTTTGTAAAGACTTTATTGTACTATAAAAGCAATACACACGGCATTTATAACAATTTTAGTACAATGGCGGACTTATGCCATCAGGCATCTCTTCCAGTCGACCATATAATACCCATAGGAAACCGAAAGTTAAAGTTTAAAAGGCATATAAAATTAAGCACAATGTCTAGATTAGTAGTTTATGAAACTGTTGCATAATAAGGGTTATTAAAATACGAGTGTGAGTTTATAACATGAGCCGAAGGCGAATGTTATAAAAGACCACACGAGTATTTTAATACCTAATTATGTGCAGTTTCATACACTACTTTATCTAATCTCATGAAATATATGATAATAATATTTTAAATACAACCATGAAGTTAAATTATCAACTATAATTCTTACTTATAAATCCATTTGCAGATCGAGCATGCGTAGTGCGCATGCGCGACGCGCCGCGCGGCGCCGCGTTCACAGATTATGTAGAAAAATTTTGCAAAGTTGCAATGTATTTGCATTGCAACCTATTTAGAAGCTGTATCGAAATGATAAAAAAGTTATTTTACGATACAGTTGTCCATAGAAGAGCTGTATCGAAAAATAACTTTTTAAATTTATTTTGATAGCTTGTGCGTAAAGACTGTCATTAAGATACTGTGTTTAGTTTTTTAATGTGTAAATTTCAGTATGAGATTAGATAAAAATTTATACGTACTCGTATACTACACACACAGATACATACTTACTCGTACGTACTTTTTTATGTGTGAATGTGATGGGAACTATCAATTTGTCTATATTTTTTCTTTGTCTTTGTGCTCAAGGAACTAAAGTTTATGCAAGACCAGCTATTATTATATTACCAGTAGCGAGTTCCTTACAGCTGGGAATCTTATAAATCGTTTATGTTTTCCATAAGGATGACGTGAAAAGTGAGTGTCGCAGCTGTGGCGCGCCACTTCCTCGAAGGTGTGTCTGATGAATGTATATTTACGAATAACTGGTTTTCGCGCATACGATATAACATTTTTTTTTTTAAATTATATGTACCTATATATTTGTTTTTAAATTAGACATATATTTATTATGTTTTAATTACAAATATATCGTTTTGAGATTACAACTATAAAACTAAATTACCTAAAATTAAATAATACTTAAAATTAATAAATAAATAAATACATCTAAATTAAAACTAATTAAAATAAACTAAAAAAAAAAAAAAAATCTAATAAACCGCTGCCCGTAGGCAAAGTTCCCAATATGCTTTAAAATTCTCAAATTCTTTTTTAAAATTCTCAATATTCCCAATTAGAAATACCTATTAAATTCCTTTTAATATACTACTCGACAGATTTCGAAAAAAAAAATTCGTAGGCCTATTTTGACATCAATTTGGTCTTTGGCCGACTGTACAAAGTTTTATGTTCAGAGAAATTGTTTAATATAATACTCGCAGCCTTTTACTGTAGTCACCTCGCTCACCATAAGCAGGGAATTCATTCTCAAACATTAGAACTAAATGGGCACGTACTGTACATATCCTAGGAATCCACAGTATGGCCTAATTCAAAACAGAGGGCCAATTCTCGTAATTTTTCTACGATCGCAGATTGAAAGTTGACCGAATCGAGATTGAATTGTGAATTGACTAAAGTTATATACTTGATTTCATTGATTAATTATTTATCAATTATTTAAATTGGCAATGTTACATTCTTAGTTTGTTTAAATCTCAGTCATATTAGGATATAATCCCACTTAAATTAAACTTTGAAGTTTGTTACGATAATACCAAAAAAAAAATGTTACGAGAATACCAAATTTGACATTTGTGAGATCGAGACTGGATCGGAACTGAATTTTGACTACATTTTAATTACGAGAATTGTCCCTCAGGTATCAGGGGTTTTTGATAGACCGCAACGCGTGAGTGATACCTCTAGTTTCGTACTGTAGTAGCGTACGTCCATAGATTACGATAACTGCTTACTTTTTATTATTTATTATTAGTGATATAAAAAGTCATATATGTATTTTTATAATTTTAATACCCAGTGACATTTGTGCAATAAAGACATATCATTTATCACAATCGGTTCAGCTGTTTAACAATTACGCAGGAATATAGGGACCGACAGACATACAGATCAAACAAATAATCTTCCTTTTTAGGGTTCCGTACCCAAAGGGTAAAAAGGAACCCTATTACTAAGGCTTCGCTGTCCGTCCGTCCGTCTGTCACCAGGCTGTATCTCATGAACTGTGATAGTTAGACAGTTGAAATTTTCACAGATGATGTATTTCTATTGCCGCTATAACAACAAATACTAAAAAACGGAATAAAATTAATATTTAAGGGGGCTCCCATACAACAAACGTGATTTTTTTTTGCTCGTTTTGCTCGCAATTGACACAGTAATAGGTAGACGCTTGAAATATATAGTTACTCACATAATATAAAGTTTTATATTCACTTTATAATTAATAATTAAATAAAAATAAAACAAATATTTAAGGGGGGCTCCCATAAAACAAACGTGATTTTTTTTGCTGTTTTTATAGATAATGGTACGGAACCCTTCGTGCGCGAGTCCGACTCGCACTTGGCCGGTTTTTATTTGACTTCGCACTCAATGTGGTAAAATAAATACAACTAATTAACTACCTGATAAGGACACATAAATATTTATTTTTCTCGACTCTGCTACCAGTAGTTGTCAATAAAAAAAAATGAATGTATTTCAATAATGAAATATTCATATATTAAGCATCAATGTCAACTTATTTTATATACAACGAGTAGTAATTCATGTCACGTCACTAAACAATGAACGGCTTATTAATAAATTATGCATAACTCAGCCGAATATGCACATGTTATGCAAATGTATTTGAGATTGGCATCTTAGTAATCCTGTCGTGTAATGAGGCTTGAATGAAATTATTAACAAGATGTGATTGCCAGTTTTGTGAATTAATTTGTAGAGAATATTTTATTCTATAACCTATATATTTTAATATATAGGTTATAGAATAAAATAGAGATAAATGGAAATTGCCTGCGTGTTTAAATAATAAAACTATAGTAATAATATTTTTTTTATGGCAACTAAAAACTTATATTAAAAATAAACAAAAAAAAATAGTTTTCACTTACCTATATCATTTCTTTAGACAATCTTTTATTACTAGTTGTTAACAATGATGTTTTAAAACGAATACCCGAAAAGTGAGGTAATTGTCTTACCTCGCAATTAGTTCGCACAAGCAACAAGCAAGACATTGACGTTTGTGATAATTGATTGAACTAAGTGATGACCACTAAGAGAGAGTTGAGTATACTCATACTCAATTCTATCTCACCCATATGGTATAAGGATACTATAATGTAGAATTTAATGGGTGTTCCTCCCATCACACATTCCCACTACTATCACAGAATATATAATAGTACAAGTATATATATACTCCTGTGTATGTGTGTAACCACTATGTGTTATGTGTGTGTGTGTGTAACCACTAGCAGCAAACCATGAACTGTGAAGGTCTTTGTAGTCCTATGTCCCAGGGGTACAACTACGGCTGCCTTGAAAACAACACGAACAGACAAGCTAAATAGATAACAATATTTGTTTACGAAAAAATTTATTTTTATACATTAAGACAAGCAACGGCCCGCCTAATGTAAACCGATACCTTGTTTATAGTAGCTTGCAATATAAATTATCGCTCACGCGCCGCCACCCTCGTTCCCATCGCATCATTACCTTCCTTCCTGGTAACAAAGGCTCACTCACTCGCAGGAACACATAACACATACCTCTAGGAATTATTATATTTCTATTAAAATTGTAGTATATATCTTCAGCTCGTGATTTATATATTATACTTTTTTTATCGGCTAAATAACATTTTGTTTAATAAAAAAAATCCAATACGAAATGCTTAGTAGTCGCAGAGTTCACTATCGAATACATTTTAAATTAATTTTTTTGCTGAAATATTGTCAATCGAAGTAACTACACGTAAGTAGTACTATAGATATAAAATATCTTCGATTTTCGGATAATAATAAAATAATATTAATAACAAATACTCCAACTCTAGTCATAAACTTTTTGACGTGACAACGACTTATAATTCGATGGAGCCGGCTGTACGCACGAAAAAACATGACTCATGCGGCGTTTCCTCGCTCTGAGGCGTTCCATTAAAATTTTCTTTTGAAAAATGCAAACATTCCAACAGTATTTTCTTATGACGTTGTCACGTTCAACTATCGTCAGTAAACCGACTTTACAGACAACCGATTTTTTTTATACATAACTCACTGAATGGTCGACTGGAAGAGATCCCTTATGGGATAAGTCCTCCATTGTACATGTAACCTTTAACATCACGTGTATGTAATTTCTTTTGTACAACAAAGACTTTACAACAACAATAACAATTTGTTTTAAAACTATTAATGACTGAAGTAGTTTTAATGCGCTGTTTGATCGTAAAAATGAAAGTAATCAACTTAACTGAACAAGTTACAATTCATCGTGGGTGTTACATAAGAGCGTCCTTGCAAGGTTAAGTCGGCTCGGTGCAGCGATGTGCACACGCGCACAGAGTAGGTTTCACTTTGTTCAGATTCAATATGTATTCACAGGATGATTTAAATTAATTAATTTTATATAGAGTTTGTAATAAATACAAGTAATAAAGGGACGAAAAACCAAAGTTGTCGACAGAGCTCTCAATATCAGCAAGAGTCAGCGATGGCAGATGGAGGAAGGAACAAAGGAAAGTCGTGTAGTGGGTACCCGTTTGCGCAACGAAGCGTATAAATAATAGTAGTACTATTTACATAGTAAACGAGGCTTTGACGAAACAGAGGAAACATAGAGGTACATAGAAGATAGAAGACTACAGCTACATATAAATAATGATAATAATATAAATATTGTCACACAAATTACACAGCGCCATCTAGCCCCAAAGTAAGCGAAGCTTGTGTTATGGGTACTAGACAACTGATAAACATACGTAAATACACTTTTTTTTGTAAATACATACTTATGATACATAGAAAACACCCAGACCAAGACAAACAGACATGTTCATGCACACAAATGTTTGTCCCGTGTGGGAATCGAACCCACGAGCGTTAGTGTCGAAGCCGCGTCCTTGACCGCTACGCCACCGAACTCGTCTCATAGCTATGTACTTAAAATTATTGCGCGCAAGTTATAGAAGCTCCTTGTTATTCAATGGTCGAAATGTCACCATAGTAATCGCTTTACATTAGGCTAGCCATTATTTGTTTGGCACCCGAAAAAAAAAACAACGGGGTGTATTTGAATACACGACAGAAGTGAAAACGCCGTCTCTCGCTCCGCGTTGCTCCATGCCGAATTTACCCGAAGAGCCGAGTGCTACAAAGCCGAGCATTACGGCTCAGTTTCATACACTGGCCACAAAATTAGTGCATAACGCGCCTAAAGAAGTTTTCACAATTTTTTTTCGCTCTCGTCTGTAGATAATTCATGCAAGTGCGGTGGATTGCGTTGGTTACATAACGACGTCCTTGCAAGGCCGCTCACTGCAATGGCGTGCACTGCGTAGGCAGGTGAAGCCAAACGGCTTATGTTGAATTATACATCATTAGTTATGTTGTCTTTTTGTATTTTCTGACTGTTCTGTCAACGCAACTATCGATTGTTAAGTCCGTATGACTGCTCGTTGGTCACTTGATTGATAATGCCAGAAGTAATGACCCTAGTGCTAAAAATAAACTTTGTTTCATATTGCAAAAATATATAACATAAATATAAATAAATAAATATTTCTGCACAATTTACACAGCGCCATCTTGTCCCAAATTAAGCGCAAAGCTTATACTATGGGTACTAGACAACAGAACTGACAAATGTACTTAAATACATATTTTTTTTTAAGTTTTGAGGTAGTATAAATCAATTGCACTGCTCGCGCATATTAAAAGGAAGGGACGATACTCATTGATAAATCAGAGTAACTCATTGATAATTCTACTACGTAGCCCACTCTTCAATCATTGATACATGCGACTGCGCTCATTCAGTAATATCGATTTGTTTACCGACGGCATTATACGACAAACAGATACATTTTTTTGAACTCGCAGCCCTTGGTACTAAAGTGACCATTGCTAGCCATTCCGTTACCGGATTTTTCAATGACCAAAGTTAATTTATTCAAGTGTTAATTTGCGGTCAAGTCAAATTTACAAGCAATTTGAACTCTACTTTGTATGCTTCCGTATCTGTAGATGGTTGGTGTCAGGTGACAGTTTACATACTACTTTGTATATAAACTTATACATTTTAATTATGTTGATTATGATAAGACCTCTTTCAGATGACAAAAATCAGACGCGCGTTTTCAAGTCGCTCGTCTAGAAATACATTCGGTAACGCGTGTGAACTCGCCATGATATAACAATTTGTAATTACTTATTAAAATGTGCGAATGTCTAGACATGTGGGATGTTTTACAGGGTTGGCAATACGTCATTGCTTCTGGTATTGCTAGCGTCTATAAGAGTTTACAACCAGCCCCCTTACCACCATCTCTTATTGCGATTCAATAATTGAATAGATTGGTTATTCATACCAATGAATAAGCGACTCTATTCCATTTGAAATGCCTTCTATCCTTATTGGCATAAAACACAATGTGCAATGACAAAAATGTGGCGTATATAATGCCAGAGCATAGCTAACGATAACAATATACTTCTTTGGTCGTGTAGCCAGTAGGTGCCAAGAAGTAGGAAAACATGTAATAGAGTATAGTCGATTCCGAAATAGAAACGTAGAAAACTTTTGAGAATTAATTATGGCTAGAATAATCTGGCACTTGATTTAAACAATCATTGAGTATACACTGCAGGTAAAATATTCATTCATTAGAATGGAATGGTTTTTGACTGCATTAACTAGCCTGTCTTCTGAATGAACAATACGTTACTAAAATTGCTATGGTATAGTATAAACCCCTTTCTAGGTCTTCCTAAGTGTCCATTTTGAGAAAATTTGTTTGTTTTCTCAAATTAAAATATTCAAAGCTATGTTTCCGAATTGTTTTAATTTTGTTTGTGGTAGTTTGAAGGTGCTAGGTAACATGTATGTTAATTGCAACCTCTAATTGGTTAAGTATTTCATTGAGCGGATACTTCAATGGTAATAATTTCAAGGTAGCTGTGGTTTTATTGACGTCATTTGCATCATTGAAGGTATTTTGATTTTATAGAACCAAAACAAGGACAAGGCAAATCGACTTGTACAAGGCAGTAGGTTTGATAAAGTCGCTTTGTTCTTAATCTATAGTTGTTAATGAAAACAATAAAATAAAAATAATTACTTGGCAAATACGTACTTGGCTGTTGTGCCAAAATTGACAGGAGCACAGTATAAGTAATAGTACTACGTACTGCCGCTCTCTCGTGTCGACCTCGCGTCCCCTCTGAGACGAATCTGTAAGTTTATATGGCGACGCACGCACGCTCACGCACTCGCTCATTCACGCTCTGCATAGACGTCTCAACGTCAAAGTAATAGCACAGTAATAGTAAACGACGCGACTTTTATACGGAGAGGCCTAGGTGTGATAGGAGCCCGCACAGCCGGATATTGATAGTTACTATTCTATTGGTCATAAGTAATAGTGCCTATAAGGGTATCTTCAAATATGCACAATCCTACCTGCATTGAGTTGAGGACACCAATAATACAAACTTCGATCAACAACATTGTTGATCGAAGAATACAAATATAAGTTTGCTGTGATGTTATTTAAACTCTAAGCCATAAAGTCCTTAGTTCTCAATACTTGTAGTCATTTATATATTCGAATATTTGCGACATAGACTGTGTATGTCTTAAACAAGACAATACCCATTTCACTCTATTTGTTGTAATAAATGTGACTTACCTAGTCCACAAATGAGGTATGTCGGTGGTGGCTTCAGCACGGACCGGGCATACGCGCCCCGAACAGTCTCTAACGCCCGAGGCGCTCCAGCCACGAGGAGTACTCCAGGAGACACGTACCCCGCGTACCGGAGCTCCGCCGTAGCAGCCGCTAGGGCTCCAGCCCACCAGCATTTCGCGTTCGCTGCTAGGAAACTCTGGAAGAAAGAAAAGAAAACCTTTATTATATGACAACACATTTGGAGACTCGTTATCATAAAACAAGAGTTTCAAAAAGTAAGGGAAATAGATGGTACATTATTTTTAGAGCCATAGCAGATCTCCGCCAACCCGCAGTTGAGCGGCGTGGTGGAGTATGCTCTAAACCCCTTTTACTTAATGATTTAGAATGATGAATAAGGGTCGACATAATGATAATTACAGGTATGAAATAAAATGATGCGATAGCAACAAACAATTTGGTACTTCTATCGCAAAATATAGTCAGGTTGTAGTCAGTATTCATTCATAGCTGTTTTTCATTAATTTTTGTCTATGTAATTCGATGCGTGCTTGCCACTCACAGTTGTAGTTAAAATATGTTATGTCTCACAGTTGGAGGAGCGCTGGCGCGTGTCAGTCTAATAATAAATAAAAACACACACAATTTAAGCAATGTCGACTGTAGCCGGTGTATGGATGGGTTTATTTATCTCGAGCTCCTCCGTGCTTCGGAGTGTATATTAAGCTGGTCGAACCCGGCTGTTGTCACTGGATAACAATTGTTAAGCCAAAGTCAGTGACCTTTGGGCGGCTTGAAAACACTGGCCTCCGCCAACCCGTCGTTGAGCGTGGTGGAGTATGCTCTAAACCCCTTCGATTGAGGGGAGACCCGTATCACAACAACAGTGGGATAATTATGGGTTGATGCCGATGTCTGATTGTGATTTCAAAACCACCCAGCGAAGGTCAGTCACACTTTGACTAGGCCACAGTATTACTATGCTTTTAAAACTGTGGTCTAGGCGTTGCGTTGGTTGCAGTATTGGTACATTACTTGCTTTTCTGCACGTAAAAACATAGAGTGCATACAACGATGTCCTTCACGATTAAAAATAATAAAAACTGGCCTTAATAATAAATTAACTGGTTTAGAAATTCATACTTATAAACGCTGATATTATAAGCTAGGTGCATTCCGTTCATTATTAAATATTACTTTGTAGGGTTTAATGTGGCTCATATACAACCTGCAACGAACCTTGTTTTCATTAGCAGTAAATTTCTACTTGATTACGCCCATTTGTTAGAGAATTACGCACAAACGTAACGCGGTGTGGTTTCATCTGCGTGCTTTGCTAAATTTAGTTTTAGTATTACAAAGTATTTAATAAGAAAACGAAAAGTGTCCATTATGTATTTTATAGTTTTATTTATAGAATATCAAAATATTATATCCTATGTCCTTATCAAAATATTGTTTCTTATGCCTAAAGAATTACCTACTCTCGGTAAAAAGGAATAAAGTATGTAAATAAACCCATTCATTCATATAACTTTTAATTATTTTATAATGAACAGGCAATTTGATCTACACTACTTTGCGTGCTTCCGCCACCAATTAGTTCATGCAAACTACTGCCGGCCGGCACCCGCCCACTACCGTTAGTAGTTGCATGCGACTGCCGTGGCTGCTTTGGTCGTCTCTGCTCCAGCTGCTGTGGTCGTCTCGGCGAATCTCCAACATCTGAAACAGAAGATACATGCGACCGCCGCTGCCCCGACTGCCGTGGTCGTCTCTGCGACACGTGTTTCGCCTCTACGCGAGGCAGCCTCAGGCGATCTGTGGATGTTGATGGTTAGAACAACAACCTACAAAAAAAAAAAAAAAAAAAAAAAAATAATAATAATCAACTCGAGATAAATAAACCCATCCATGGGCAGGCTACGGTCGACGTTGCTTAACTTGCGTGTTCGATTAGACTGACACACGCAACGACGCCACAGAGTGTCTCTATTGTGCAAGTATTTTGTGAATAGTTAATAGTTATATTAACTCATAAATATTTGGCGCACTATGATTTTGCTCGTGTTGAAAGATACATTTAAATTAGATTTTTATATAAAATCGATTTACAAATGTAGCCAAATCTGCCAAATTGATTTTATCATGACACACAATCGAAATTATATGTTTCTCGATTTCTGGCGTATAAGGTGTGTGAACTTAGAGTATATAGTTATATATACTCTAAGTGTGTAACGTACATTTGAAACTTCAAACTAGATTAAATGATACGTTTTCTATTTTTTATAAAATTTGTTCGAATAAAATTAATAGATTAAAAGGTCCAACTGTATAGGACGAGGACCCCTAAAACTTTTTTGTAAGAATAAATAGACTAAAATTTTTTTGCATAAAATAAACTGTGGCAATTGCTCCATTATAGACATTTTGTTAACACAATTAAGACTGCATCCTTGACCGGGGTGTAAAAAGCTCGTGGCATTTCGTAGTTGCTCAATTATGCACTTTGAGTTTGCGTCCTGCAGCGTGCGGCGGGCGGTTACGAAACGAGAGTGGAGCGCACTCACCGGAACGTAGTGGAAGTGACGTGTGGGATTTATTTACATAGAGCTGCAAGTTACTTTAAGGGGATCCTTAAAGTGAGCGATTCACAAACATACACAAAGACTCTTATAAAAGCCAGCTTTCGACGTGAATACTCGTACATCTTTCAATTTGCGTCCATAGGGAGGAATTCAAAACGAATTGTTACAAAATCGGGGAATTCAGTTTGGTGTTGCAGATACGAATCTATCAACTCCATCCAAAATTCAATCGCACCAATGGATAAATGAAGGATCAAAGAATTTAGTACGCTAAGTAAGGACTATGGAATGTCGCGTGCGGGGAAGGGAGAAGCGCTGCCATTTTGAGATAATTTTAGTGCATATAACGTATTCACGTAGAACACACGGCCGTGTCCATGACACAGCCCCACCACATTTGTTCTATATTGTACTTAAAAGGAATGTCTTCGGATCAAGCTCCATACAAACGAAGTTTTATTGGGATTAAATTTAATGAAATTTGAACATTACTATGCAACATACATGTGAATATTTTTTGTAATAGAGGAATGCAAACGAGAATGTGAGTTATCTGATGATAAGCAATCACCACAGCCCATGGGCATCAGCGACTCCTAAAGGTCGCCGATCCGTTGCCAGCCTATACTTGTTTCATTCTTTCTGCTGACTTCACTCACTCGCAGGAACACATCAATCCTCAAGGAAATTGTTATTAGGCTGCGATATTCTGTGAGGTCTCCACCTCACAGAATATCGCAGCCTAATAACCTGAATACTGAGGAAGTACCTCCGTACTTCCTCAGTAGGACAGCTTAAAAGATACGCTGTGCTCTACCTCTCTTTTCGCCAGATCCTCGTTTGTCAATCAGAGGATGCACCGCGTGCAGATGAGGTTGACTTTGGTTCAAAGATGTTGATGAACCACATACACCCCCACCATAAACTTACATCACATCTAATCTGAAAGGATTTTTGAAGATCTCACAGGATACCAAGATATGAAGTCAGTAGCAAAAACTAGTTATATTTTTTTATGGAATCGATTTTCAATTCGTAGCGCCGGCAATAGAAAGGTTTCACATTATCTATTACCATAGATAGATGCATAGCTAATAGAAAACTATGTTATAGGTAAAGTAACAATCGCTTATCATAGAACATAACGTCGAAAATCCTATAAAACACACCTGATGGGCAGACTCATTAGCAGCTGAGACTGAAGTTAAGAGAAAACTTGTCTGCACTATAAAGTGTAATAACTTGGACATTATGTAGATTAGAAGTAACCATGTTACCTTAGTGTGAATCAAATAAGTCTTTGAGAAAGTGAAGGAGCGGTAGCTGCGCCAATGGGCGTCAGAGGTGTTGAGCAGTCGACGGATGCAATATGGATAGAACAGACGGTAATTATAGTATCTCGATGTCACGGCGTTTCATAAACTGTTATTAGGGATAGTAAATATCGCTAGTTTTTATGGAAAGAGAGATTGATGGGTTTATGCACCATGTTGCCAATGAAAAAACAATTGCGGTTATTAAATATCGCTAGTTTTTATAGAAAGAGAGATGGGTTTATGCAGCACGCCGCCATTGATAAAATAATTGGGTGTTGAATATCGCAATTTTTTATGGAAAGAGAGATTGATGGGTTTATGCAGCACGTCGTTATTGATAAAAATAATCGGGGTTGATATCGCTAGTTTTTATGGCAAGAGAGATTGATGGGTTTATGCAGCACGTTGCTACTGAAAAAAAAACAATCGAGGTTATTAAATATCGCTAGCTTTTACAGAAATATTCCTATCCTGTGTATGAGAAACTCTTCTTTTGTAAGGGGATACAACACGGCGTTAATATTTGAAAAAAAAAACATAGTGCACGGAGTTAATATTGTAATTTATGCTGTTTCAATTAAGATGACAATAAAGTACCTTTTAAAGTTAATAGTTTAAATATTATAGTTTAGGCGTAACGCGTGTCGCTGCTAATAGTCGTCGTATTTAACAATAACGCGTGATATTAATTCATTTTCATAACATGCAATACAAACAGCATGGGATTCATCCTGGCATTTTTTTTAAATTATTTCATAAAACTAAAAAAAATATAAAACCTCTAAACATATTGTGTAAACATTAACACAATCAGGAATCTAAACTATATCTAGAACAAGTTTATTTACATCATTTATATGTTGACCCAAAGTTTATCTCTCACCATCGTTGCATCATATATTGCTCCTGACATCTTAATACACTTGTTTCAAAATACCGCGTGCACCTTCTGGCTATTCGGTTAATTGTAGAATCGTGGACATTAAGTAATAAATGTTTCGCTGTTATCGATGTTTATTGGCAAAATGTTCCGTTATCTTTAGCATTATCGTGATTGGTATAAGCAATGGCACTAATAAATGTAATAATTAAGACTTGAACATTATATTTTAAATAAATATAACATAATATATGTCTGTATAATAAATGTCTGTTTTTCGCGACTTTGCCAGTGTGGCTGAATGCGCTTCTATTTCATTTAAATCATCATCATCAGGTCATTTTAGTCTCCACTAAAGGAGCACGACCCTCTCTCGTCCGTCACAGACAGGAGGATTTGGCCTACACTCCCCACGCTGGCCAGACGAGTTGGGAAGGGCAGACGGGTTGGGAAGTAATTGTCGGGTCGGGTTGGGAGAATTTCATTTAAATATCTTCGTGATAAATACACTATGAGTACATGGGTGTAGCCTTAAATCCCTTTACCTTCATGGACCTTTATGGAAATTCCATTAAAATTAGATTAGCCATTCTAAAGATTACGCCGGACAGACAAACAGACACTTTGATTTAATATATTATATTTAGGAGCGAGGAAAAATTCTGCAATTCTAATTATAAAATCAATACCAAATTTTATAGATCAGTAGATTTTTTTTCGGTATGTCCCAATGGACTTCGTAGAAAAAGTGGCCTTAAAGTTTTTTTACTTACTTACTAAGAGTGTACTTTTGTAAAGTTAGTTAAAAATTACAATATGTACAACACTAGACAACAATTGAGGAGCTGGATAGCGGCGTTGCGCATTTCAGTCTAATCGAACACGCAAGTTAAGCAAGGTCTCTTCTCGCCTCGAGTATGCTATAGACCTCTTCGATTGAAGAGAGACACGTATCCCAACAGTAGGATAAATAAGGGCGACGACGACTACACAACATAAAATTTATACAGGCTTCCAATCGGCTATACTTCATGCTTCGTGCTATCCTAACTACTCGACTGCCAGCGTCGTCCAAAAAGGATTCATAATATAATGCGAAACATATTTCGGACATTATTTTTTGCATATATAAAAATACCAAGAAACAAGGAAACACAATTTTAAGGCCAAGTCACGAAGCTCCGACAAGTAAACCACTCCTTGATGTCATCTAACATTTGTAGAGGTCCGACCTCGGGTGATGTCATTGCTAACATTCCACGGTTTGCTTTGCAGTTTGTCCGTAACTCAAATACTTTGTCGGCAAACTGCGGATGTGTACACCCATTTGGAATATTGAGCAGAAATATGCACTCAAATTTTGTTGTCTATATGTGTATATACAACTCAGATTTTTGTTATCTACATGTGTTGTAGGGATTGCAATCCAGCAGCATTTTCAATCCAGCTGGACTTTTGCTAGATTAGAGCAAATCCAGCTGGATCCGCGCTGAATCGAGCTGGATTTAAAATTGTAGAAACTTGAATAAGCGGAATGTTTATTAATAGATATTCAATATAGGGTAAATTATGAAAACAGTTTGTCAGGTTGATTTACTCAAATTCTATCAAAAGTAGAAATCAAACAAAAATATATTAGTACAGTCTAGAGAGGGAGGGAGGGAGCACATGCCACAGAACGATTGAATAGCAACAATTTTTGCTTCGCTTCAGTTCGGAGTAACTATAAAGCCTGCGGAATAAAGCGGCAACGTAAAATTTTGGTGGCGTTTTCGTATGAAAAGAAAGTAAGTTCAATCCAGCACAGGAAGCTGGATCCAGATTTGCAATCCCTTATGTATATATATAATATGCACTGAAAAACAGGGCTAAGGTCACTTTGTGATCCCAGCAATGATCCCTGAGGGTGGGCCAAATTTTTGAACATCTTATGCAATATGTCGTGTTGTATTAGTGTACCGTTGTATATGTGAAGTTGACATAAATATAATTCGATTTCTATAAAAGGAATCCGTTACTGACTAACAACGCACAACTCAATGCACTGGACTGCAATCTATATGACCCTAAACTTACACATGGTATTGAATCCTTAGGTTTAAGGAGAGACTTTGTGTGTTCTATCAATTAAACAATGGGTTGTGTTCGGAAGAGTTGCTCGATATGATGCCTAAAGCCTTCTTCTACAGTCGCACCTCTCGCCATCGGCAGGAAATCAATCCTCACACAATCAAATTACAGAATGGGGTTCTTCAAGAAGGTCGTGAAGCAATATTATTTAACACACATACAATTAACTTTAAGCCGAAGCCAACTTGTCGCGTCGGGTGATAGCAGTATGGGTGCTGGGCGCGCGAGTAATATTTTATGTTGCAAGCGTCTATAGGCTACGGTAACCGCTTCAATGTCTTAAATGACTGTTTATACAGTCTTTTTGTGTTCGTTTTTATAATGCTTATCTATATAAAAACCATTTTGTCAATGTTCGACCTTATTAAGATTATCAAAAACAACTTTAATAAATTAATACATTATTTCCCTTTAGATAAATCAATGTCAAATACACAGATATTTAAACGCGATTAAACTCATTGAATAACAAGATATAATCTGACCTTTATACTAAACACCTTTTTGATAAGTTTAGTAATGGCCATTTTTAGAATATTATAGTTAATCTTCGTATAGCCGCGCCTAGGTTTGAATAGTCCATGGTCTGGTTTATTTTTGAAAATCCAAAAAGTGGTATCAATTTCAGCATTTGACAAACCTAGAAGTATCTAACTCATGACTGGAATATAATCTACATTATATACAATACTACTGAAGTGTCATGTAATGTAGAGTTTCGGAAGAATTGCCACACCGACATAATTTGGTTAGGCAATTTGATCTACACTACTTTGCGTGACTACTACTTGACTACCGTTAGTAGTTTGCATGAACTAATTGGTGGCGGAAGCACGCAAAGTAGTGTAGATCAAATGGCCTGTAAATTTGACTTCCGCAAAATAACGCCTGAATTAATTAACTATAATTGGGTTAGTTTAGGTTATGGTTGTGACCAGAAGAATTTGCTTGCAAGTAGAAGAAGAAGCCTCGATCGTTCGGCTTTAGATGTTGAACTGTATGAACTAAGTACATGATTTAAGAAATTCAAGCCTTATCGAATTATGAGTAAAATTAAATTATTTATTCATTTATCATTGGGCCCTAAGTACCCAAGTGTAAGACGTATGTAAACACATCTTATACATTTTTATAAATACTATTCTTATTTTATTTGTCTTTTTTTTTCTACTAGCATTTCGATATAGACCATTCATCATCACCCGGTCATTTTAGTCTCCACTACAGGAGCACGACCCTCTCTCGTCCGTCCCTGACAGAAGGAGGATTTGGCCTACACTCCCCACGCTAGCCAGATGGGTTGGGGAGGCCTGATCGATGTTTTATAATGCATTTCCCTTAGTCGCTTTGTACGACATACTCGGGAAGAGACGGAGTGATTCTATTCTAGTCTGCCGGAAAACCACACGGCCAATTGACGAAGAAGAAATGAGTAGGTAGATAAGTACACATAGTAATATAGTAGAGGGATTCGAGATTCACACGGGAATCGCAAGCAGACCGTAACCTCACCGTACACACGTCTGATATGTATATGCAAAGATAAAATTTCTTTGTGTATATGTATGAAACATTGCAAAGGCGATGGGAGAAAAGATAACGCCAGGTTTCTCACAATAACTAAATAATTTGCACGAACAATTAAACCAATTTGAATTTGTAAATAAGATTGAACAATGACTGTTGTTTTAAATACTATTAAGGTAACAAATAAGCATATTATCTGACTAATGGATATTACTCGCGCGCTGCTACCCCCGCTGCCAACGCAGCAACTCCTTTCTGATGACTTCACTCACTTGCAGGAACACAACAAGCCACAAAGGAATTATTATTTGGCTGCGATCTTCTGTAAGGTGGAGGTACTACCCCTGTCGGGCAACTTACAATTACGCTAGCCCTACCTCTCTCTCGCCAAAGCCTTGTTAGTCAATTAGCAGGGTGCACCACGTACAGATGAGGTTGGCTTTCGCTCAAAAATGGTGGTGAACCACTTACACCCAAAAATAAAAATGGGTTATACATATATATATATATATATATACATATATATATATATATATATATACATATATATATATATATATATATATATATATATATATATATATATATAAAATAAATTGTTGTTGGATAATATAAAAGTATTTTTTGATGTTTTGCAATCTAGGTTTCTTTATTTATTTTATATAAATATATATTTTTTTGCAATCTAACCTAGATTGCAAAACATCAAAACATAGTTTTATATTATCCCACAACAATTCATTTGAACTTGTTCCATCGCCCCACTCGATATTATAGCCAGATCAAACAGACGCGTGTGTCTAAAAAGCGAACTCTTGTCGCAACACGCGGCAAAATAGTTTTTTATATTTTTCTTTGCCTCTTTGAACTAGCCATGGAAAATTTACGAGCGACATTTTTGCCCAAAACGCCCATCGACTGCAGGAAATGTAGCGTCCGATGATGTTTGTGGTTTACAAGTTGCACGCCGTCATTGTTAATGTACTTGTCGTGTTTTAAAATTGTATTAAACTGTAAACTTTAAACGATTATATGCAAGCGTGTATCATGAAACGTGGTAAAAGAGGAAGTCTCCAAATATGGTTTTAGGTGCATGGCACACTTCAGTAATTATTGGATGAATTATTAAAAGTAGAATTATCAGGTTTTGTTTGTTAGAATAAAATATGTAGCCGAGCTGTAGCCATTTTGTGTTCATAATATTATAAGGTATGTTATAATATTCGTTCATGCAATAACGGCACAATTCTCTTTGAGTATTCATATGATATTATTTTACCTGTGACTTTGATGTTCAACACTGCTTCTTTACCTATCTGCTTTTTTGTAGGTGTTTTCCCTATCTGCGTTTTGCAAGAACATATGTTCTTGGTATTCCAGTTTACGTATTATAGCAAATACTTAAAAGTTGATGAGATATATAATTGGGTAAGACCGTTTGTACACCTCTTTTAATGTAATGTACCTCTCTTTTAATGTAAATCTACAACGTTCACAGAAATAAACTACGACCATCACTTATACTTATTGTATTGCTCCGTATCTATTGCAGAAATTGCAGTACATTACTTACGGCAAAGTTAACATTTTCCGCGGTCTCGCCCATCCTAAACTCATTTACTCAACGACATCGATCATAACTCATAATACGACATTTATAAACAATATTAACATAAACAGCAGCCCGATGAAAGTGGTAAATGCGCGAACAAGCCGATCTATTACTGGTTTTCTATGGCTACAACTGGACAGTACACTGCATTGAGCCGAGATGTAAAGGATTGCAGCAAAATGACCATAAAGTTCTGTTGCTCCGGACGGCTGCAAAACTGTCTAGAGTTACTTATGGATGCGGTGGCCGTCGTGTTTTATAGACCAAGAGAGAGCTATTGACTCTGATATCCTGATAAATGAAAAACATTTCCGCTTATCTTAATAAATATGATAATGTTATCATTATTTGCTAGTCAGTAGTGTTAAAATTATATTTTAAAAACACAAAATATGTTGCCCTGTAAAAACAAAATGTTCGGATATAAGTGGCTCGAACCTTTAGCCGAAGCCTACCTCATCTGCACTAGGTGCTAGGTGCTGAGGCTTTGGCATAAAAGTTGTAGGAGAGAAGGGACATAGCGTTATTTTAAGCTTTAAAACTGTGAAAGTACCTCCAATTTCACAGAAAATCATAGCGAAATAACAATTCCTAGAAGTCGAGTGGATTGTGTTCCGCCACTGAGTGAGCTTATTAGGAAGGAAAGAGTTGCTGCGGTGGCAGCGGTGGTGGTGAATTGGCGATGCGCGAGCGATACTTTATATTGCAAACATTAGGCTACGATAACGATTGTACTTCAGATGGGTGTCTACCACCCGACGTAATATAAAAAATATTATTTGTTTTAAAACTTTTTTGCGTTTATTAAATAAGCTTAACCCATACACATCTTTGCCAACTCTTATTCATCCCACTGCTGGGATACGTACGGTCTCCCTTCAATCGCAGGGGTTTAGATCATACTCCACCACGGTGCTCAACTGCCGGTTGGCGGAGGCCAATGTTTTCAAACCGCCTAAAGGTCACTAAGTTGGCTTTTTAACTGTCATCTAACGACAACAGCCGGGACCTACCGCTTAACATGCTCTCTGAAGCACGGAGGAGCTCGAAATAAATAAACCCATCCATGGACAGGTTACGGCAGACGTTGCTTAACTTGTGTGACTGACACGCGCAACGACGCCATCGAGTTCGTCAACCAATACATAATTTAAAACATTGCGAAATGGCGGACTTTCTCCTTATAGGAATCTGTTAAAGTGTTACTTAAAAGCAACGGTTGCGTTGCTTATAAGTAACCAAAATATTATTACGCAGGTCAGCTACCACAAATATTTTACGCATAAATGCAACCAGATATCAAAATAACGAACAATAAAACATCATAATACTTAATAAATATATTAGTTTTCGTAACAGTAAGCACCCGATGTCATTCGAACTCATTCAACCATTTAACAAACACGAAGACAACTATCTTAATTTATTTATAGCCTGTCCAACGCCCTATAGTTCCACAACAAAGGATGACCTATGAAGTGAACTAGTTACATTCAAAACGAGAGATTGCTCGCAGTTGCATCACATATCTAAATATCTAAGGGACACTAATAAAATCAAAATGGTTGAATAAGTAGGCACGATGCGTGTATGATTGATATTTATGATGTAGCTTGTAGCATCGGTTAAATGTATTAAGGTGTGGACGCACTGATGCAAAGCTTGCGATCGTAATATGAATAGTAAAGGTACTCATACTAAAGATAGATATGGCAATAAGCATATGCGTATTAAAAATTGTGAGGAATAAAACAATGCCAATCTTAATATGTGCATTTTAATTTTAATTATTTTCTCGTGGTGTATTTTTGTTTATCGTCGATTTAAATTATTATTTTAGTTTTATATTTATCCGTTGTATAAGGTGGGGAGGAATTTTATAAAAAATGCCAGACTAACGGGATAGAAAATTAATTTTCTTTTTAATTTATTTTATTACGTCGATTTAAATATTTTTTTACATTTATCCCTTGAGTATTTTTATTATAGGTAATTTACATAATTTTGGGCGACTGACAGCTTCAGTTTTTCTTACTGTAGGATCTCACGGTAAGAGAGGTATGAAGCATCGCTAGTCTTAAATATATGTATACAAGCTTTCTAAATGAATTAAAACACATGGTAAAACTGATTTTAACTCCAACCCTCCATGTATGTATATAATAATAAATTGATTCAAATAATATGAGTTTTAAATTGTAAAAACACACTTAAGTGTGGTTTTACAATTTGTCTGACAATATTTAATATTTATTTATTTAATTTTAAACTCATATTTATACTACACTAGCTTTTGCCCGCGGCAACGATCTCGTGATATTCTTTTTCATATTTTTTTTTTAAATAAAAAGTATCCTATGTTACTTCTGATATCTCCAAGAATATGTGTACAAAGTTTCATGATGATCGGTTGAGTAGTTTTCACGTGAAAGCGTAACAAACAAACAGACATTCACATTTATAATATTGGTAGGGATATACTACTATAGAGTAGGACTATAAATTATCCAATTGATATAAGCAAAATGTCCGCTATGTGAACTACATCGTCCTACTAACTATTAACTATTGCATCAGTTAGGTCAGAGCTTAACATTGTGGTCACAGGTTGATTTTATTGTAATGTCAATAAATGTGACCCCTGCTTAGTAAATTAAGGTTCATTGTTTAGATTGCATTGTAAGTGGCATAATAAAATTATTTTATGTGTGAGTTTATTATATAATCGAATTGTGATGTCTCATAATATTTATTGAGTGAGTGATTATGTGGGATAAATTGGTGTCATAATAAACTGATGTTTAGTTAAAACATGTGGTTTGTTGTTTTTTTTTATGCCACAAGTAAGTACTGCCAGATATAAAACGATTATCGTAGCTTATAGACGCTCGCAATACTGCAGTGTTTCATCATCACCTTTATAGCCAAAGTCAACCTATCGTCTAGCGAAAGAGACTCTGGCGAAAGAGGCAGGGTACAGCGTATTTGCAAGCTGCCCACCTGGGAAAGTACCTCACAGAATACCGCAGCCAAATAACAATTCCCTTGAGGATTGTTGTATTCCTGCGAGTGAGTGAGGTTACCAGAAAGGAAGGAGTTGCTGTGTTGCCAGCGGACGTGGCAGCGCATGAGCGATATTTTATGTTGCGAGCGTTAATAAGGCTACGGTAACCGCTACACATCAAGTGGCCTGTATGCTTGTCTGCCACCCAACATAGTATAAAAAAATTGTACAAGAGTAGGATTACGAAGTAAATTATGTTGTATTCACATGCGAATGAACCCGCAGGCAAAAGTTATTTTTACCATAAATTGAGTTATTTAAAGAACAATAGCATGGTTCATTAGAACTAGTGCAAAGTATCCCAGTTTCCGTGACGTTACATTTCGCCTTCCCTTGACATTCTATTGTCTAGACTAGACACGCGTCTGACAATCGTGTTATGAAATACAAGCTTTTACTGACGACTTCGTCCACGAGGGAAGTTAATTTTGCTTTCTTGCAAATAAGGTCGCATTTTCCTTTTTAAAGCGAAAGTAAACACGCACCACTAGCAATAAAAAAATATATCTGAGCATTTGTTTACAACATAACAATGTTTTTACTCTAATTTTCTAAAAACAACATTAATACAAACAAAACTGATCATAGGAATTTCTGATATTCACCACATTATCAGCCTGTATCTATCAACTGCTGGATATAGGTCTTTCCCAATGCAATCGCTACCAAATACTTTTTTGAGGTTGTCGGTCCATCTAGAGAGGGGGCGCCCTACGTTTGTCGCCACACTGTCCTCCCCTTCTGCCATCGCTGACTCGGCAGATGTGGCAAGCCCACTGTCACTTAAACTCGCTGACTCTGAGAGCTATGTCGACCACTTTGATTCTCCGTCGAATTTCTTAGTTCCGGATTCGATCCCTTAAAAGAAATCCAAGCATTACTCTCTCCATCGCTCGCTGTACTACTTTTAGCCTGTGAAGTAGCCCAACGGTCAGCGTCCAAGTCTCTGCACCATAGGTCATAGCGAGGACGAACTGATTGAACACTTTGGTCTTCAAACATTGGGGTATATCTGCGTGGTCTCCACTCTAGGACTTTCCTCCCCAAACTGCCATCGCTGACTCAGCAGATTTCTAATACTATAAATACTAAATTAGATTTACAGAACAAAAATGGTAAAAGCGCTCTACAAGCTTTTTTACAATGTGTTTTTAGGGGTCGCGGCATTTTAAAATAAAGTAACTGGGCTCTATGGGAGTACGCATTCTGGACATTCTCTTTAAAAATAGTCACGATTATGAATGCAGTGAAAGTTTTCGCTCAATGAAAACTTATCAATGATACTAGATATGAATGATGGAGTGAATGAAACCGGCGCCATCTTGTCGAAATATCTTCACCATAAAAATATTAAATACATTCATATAATTATGATCGTAAACCTTTAAGGCGTGGAGGAAATGGAGTTTTCTCCTCATATATGGCCAGGTCAGGTTAGGGTGCTGTTCAGACTTGGGAAGTTATTTTATATAATAGAATGACTGTTTATCAATTTCTCACTTATACCGAAGCTTGTATCCCAAATAACGGTTTAGGGATATTTATTGACGAGCTTGGTGGTCGACTAGCTATATATATATAGCAATGGCCACTTTGACTTTGAGGGTTCGATCCCGGCACAAGACAAATATTTGTGTGTACCCAGACCAAGACATACATGTTTGTTTGTCTTGGTCAGGGTGTTTCCAATGTATGATATGTATATATTTACAAAAAAAAATGTTATTATGTATAAAATCAGTTATAACATCAGAGTATAGGTATATATTATTGCAATATGAATCCGTGAAAAAAATATTGAAGAAAAATAAAAAAACATATGGTTAGAGTTTTCAGTCAAGTTTTTTTTAACAGTTTCAGATTTCTTGTTTGCCATATTGCTAAGAGGGGAAGTCAAATTCCAAGGAGTCCGACTCCTACTAATTTCTTCTGATTAAATTCGTTCCAAGGCATCCGTAATTTTATCCCCTGGGACTGCAGTAAACTTCACTGTCCATTGCCTTTTTGGTGGTCGCCACTGTTAACCATGGCTACCGAGGAAATACAGATGTGTGGTAGCCTGAACTATTAAAAACAAAACCGGCCAAGTGCGAGTCGAACTCGCGCACGAAGGGTTCCGTACCATTATCTATAAAACGGCAAAAAAAATCACGTTTGTTGTATGGGAGCCCTTAAATATTTGTTTTATTTTTATTTAATTATTTATTTATAAAGTGAACATAAAACTAAATATTATGTGAGTATTTCAAGCGTTTACCTATTACCGTTATCAATTGCGCGCAAAAAAAATCACGTTTGTTGTATGGTAGCCCCCTTAAATATTAATTTTATTCTGTTTTTTAGTATTTGTTGCTATAGCGGCAATAGAAATACATCACCTGTGAAAATTTCAACTATTCTAACTATCACAGTTCATGAGATACAGCCTGGTGACAGACGGACGGACGGACGGACGGACAGCGGAGCCTTAGTAATATGGTTCCTTTTTACCCTTTGGGTACGAAACACTAAAAATGGGGTGTGGTTGTGTCATGGACACGGCTGTGTGTTCTACGTGAATACATTATATGCACTAAAATTATCTCAAAATGGCAGCGCTTCCTCCTCCCCCGCACACAATGTTCAATAGTCCTTACTTAGTGTAATAAATTATTTGATCCTTCATTTATTCACTGGTGTGATTGAATTTTGGATGAAGATGATAGATTTTTAGCTGCAACACCAAACTGTATCCCCCGATTTTGTTATCATTTGTTTTTTGAATAACCACCCTATGTAAGCAATTTTAAAGACGTACGAGTATTCACGTAAAAAAAAATATATATAGGAATACCACATTCTACTACCTAGATCATAACATTAGTTCCATGAAACATTAAAACAAATGATTTAATCTCTACATACAGACGTAAAATATTATACATGAATATCATTAGATCTTAATTCCTGCACATCGTAGGTGTAACCCCAGGCATAATATTAATAACCAGCGTTACGTACTCGCAAACGTACTTTCTATCACTATTACGAGCCTGATAAAATATCTAAACACGATCGAGACGTCAATTCAACATAATTCTTTGACAAATATTTTGAAACGGTCAAATGTCGAGGCAAACATACGTAGAGTAACAGAAAGGCCATTTCATACAAGGAACTGACCGGTCAAGAAAAAGTATAAGTTCGATTTTCATGCTGTTTCATCCCACTGCTGGGATACGGTTCTCGTCTCAAAGAAGTTCGGAGTATAGTCCACCACGCTACTCAACTGCGGGTTGGTCGTGGCCAATATTTTAAAGCTGCCTAAAGGCCACTGACTTGGCTTAACGACTGTCATCTAAAGGCAATAGCGGGGACCGAGGGCTTAACGTGCCCATCGAAACACGTAAGAGCTCTGCCCCCCTAGCCAAGTGTAATTAGTAGCGTAACGAACGTTAGATAGATCAATGTCACGTGATCTATCTAACGTTCGTTACACTACGAATTACACTTGGCTAGGGGGGCTGGTCAGGTTGCTTAATTTGCGTCTCGATTAGACTAATAATATATTGAATTAGATTATAGTATATTGATGATTAGATTAGATTAACACGCGCAGCGACGCCATCGAGCTTGTGAAGAATCACGATATCTAAACATATAAACTTCCATATCGAAATATAAAATCGAATTCATTACATAAAGATAGCTTATGGGTTTCATGATTAACAAACCGAAATATTTCGTATTTTCTTCGTAGATCCGCTGACAGTACCTCTTTTTGGAATATCTTTGGCAACTATAATTTATCAGTCATTTTATGATTACGTTTCACTACCGTAAGAAACAAACCTACATATACAATAGGCTATTTGACAATGTTCAAAAATTGTATAAATTATTGAACAATATCGTAAAATATACAAAACTATAAAGATCTGCAAGCTTTTCATTCTAATATCTTCCGTCCGACTTATTTTAGGGTCGATCAAAGGTTTGGCGGGAAAGTCCATTTTAAAAGTATGAAATAACTAGCTGTTACGCGGTTTCGCCCGCGTGGTCCAGGGGCCGGGCGCTGCCATTCATTTGTGTATATTTTTTTCTTGTTGCAATTTTTTTACTTCGTGGGATAAAACGTAGTACCAATATGTACGAATTTTTATCATCATCGTCTGCGGATGAATTTATTTACTTTAACACTTATAACTGTTTGCCCTCTGCGGGGATCGAACCCGCGAATCTCTGACGCGGAAGGATCGAAAAACAATACAAAACATTTATTTTTTATTCCATGGAAATAAGATGTTTTCCGGGATAAAAAGTAGCTTATGTCACTGTGCAGACCATAAACTATCCCCGTTAAAAAAATCATGTCGGTACTTAGATTCCTTTCGACGTGATAGAAAAACAAATGATTACAAAGTTTATTTTTTATCCCATGGAAATAAGATGTTTTTCCGGCATAAAAAGTAGCTTATGTCACTGTCCAGACCATAAACTATCCCCGTTAAAAAATCATGTCGGTACTTAGATTCCTTTCGACGTGATAGAAGGACAAATGATTACAAAGTTTATTTTTTATCCCATGGAAATAAGATGTTTTTCCGGGATAAAAAGTAAAAAATCATGTCCGTATATTAGTATAGTAGATTATTATATTATATATAGTAGATTCCTTTCGACGTAAAAGAAGGACAAATGATTATAAACTTTATTTTTTATTTAATAAGATGTTTTTCCGGGATAAAAAGTAGCCTATGTCACTCTCCAGGCCATAAACTATCTCCAAAAAAAAAATCATGTCAATCCGTTCGTTACTTTCGACGTGAAAGAAGGACAAACAAACAAACACACTTTCACATTTATAATATTAGTATGGATATGGAAGAATGGATTAAAAAACAATATTTGGAGAAGCAATAAACAATGTAATGTAACTTTTATTATGATACTAATTACCTAGACTTAATATATAACATAGCTGCGTACAAATTTCTGATTTGATGCATACAAAATACAAACCTGTGACGTCATAACTCGGTAGCCTTTTGTATGGAGCGTATTCGAGAAAGTCTCAATTTTTTTTTCAAATTAACATATCTCGAGCGATTTTTGTGCTATCGAAATAATTCTTTCACCTATGGTTATATTATTGAGACGATCCTACATATCAGACCGAAAAAAAATGTTGGTCTAATAGCCTATTATAGTGTCAATTTTTATTGTATTCCTTTATATCGTTGCTCATTGAACAGATATTGAATTAATTAAATATTATGTACAATTGTACATTTATTAAATATATTGTCTGAAACATTTATTTTAAAAAATGTAGCATATTATTTGCTAACATCGTTTATGATCGTGTATTTTTTACCTTTTTCTATTATGTATAGCCTAAAACAGCCACTTTACCAAAATTAATTTAGGCAACAAACTGACTAGACCCTTCTGTATCAATTTATTCTTTACCAATAACGTTCGGTATAGTCCTCAAAGTTCGACATAATGAGTACGATCCGAAAGTACAGTTTCCTACTGATATAATTGATACTATTCACTATAGTGTAAGGGTCATAGGCCAGGAGTTATGCAACATAGATGTAACCGCGAGATACACGGCTCGATAGAACGGCGAGCGATATCAGATCCTGTTTACACGGATGTTGTAATAAAACAAACTTATATATTTACTATAGAAATCTAATACTATTTGCAAACACAGTGGATTTACTTCATCGTACACGCAATCTTATTTATAGGGTCTTTCAGATAATTTATTAAAAATGAATGTCTTACTAAAATATATCTTGTATGAGCATGTATACATATAATTATTTTGAATTTTTACATATGTAACCTATCATGTAAAAAATATCCAACGTCAAATTTATTGTAATTTTTCGAATCTGTTACAAGCAATTATTACGGTTTATAATACATACATAGGAATACTATGCATAAATATGTAAAAAAATATGAACAGTTTTTTTTTTTGATTGGAGTGTATTTATCAAGCATAATTTTATTGTATCAGCGTTTAACCATCATTTCGCCTGTAGGAACGATTCAACTGCCTTGACGATGCCCAAGTTGACATAAGAAGTATTAATATTTTATATAGGTACCTACCAAAAAAAAAAATTAAAAAAATATATGCGTCAGATAACAAGAGTGTCTTTATGACGAAGACTGAATATTTAATTGGTTGTATAATAATAACTGAATATTTAATTCAATACATCTAAATCTTAACTTAGAATAATAAGTTGAAATCAGTTGACCCTTTGTAATGTTGAATTGATAATTTTATTACAATCCAATGAAATCAAGGTTTAAATACGATTGCTGCAAGAAACTTAAGTAATACAGACGTGATGCTTAGAACTATCTTGCATGCTAGGCTAGGTGACAACATATTCTAGCGAATCTAAGTTAATTGTTTTATTATTGTAATAGCTAGCCAGACAGACGCCTGAAGCTGCGCCGCTTATTTTAATAATATTAGACTAAATATTTGAAACATTATTCTTCACCGAGATTGAGATTGCTTTAAATGAAGCTCTTGCTTAGGGCCCTATCGCTTATGCTAATGACGCTTCAGAATCAGATCGATTATTTCGATTTTCAAAAATTGGGTTTGCGGCTTCTTCAGGTCAATACCTTGACTTTGAGAATACCTACCGGCTAAACCCAAGAAGGTCGCCAGTAACCTGAACAGAAGGATGATTGTGAGGATCGATGAATTCGATAACTGCGTTATCGGACCTTCAGCTTAGGCAGTATCCCCTTCCAGCTTTGCTCTTAAGTATCGTGAACTAATCACCTGTATGTATCACACACGAAGTAATATGTACCTAGCAGCACTCAAAGTGACGTGATACAAGTGTAAATGCCGATGGAAAACGATACTGATAAGTTAATTTATGTTATAACTGGCAATACGGATCGCGGCGATTGATGTGTGAGTTATGAATCGGGCTTTACAAGATTTATCGCCTAGATTGCTAGTTGAAAGGGTGATGGAACGATCGTTTGAGCAGGAAGGTAACAAATTATGGTCTTGTTAGCTATGATCTGTCTATTTATTCAGCTTTATAGTGTAATCACAGTGTAATAATAATAATAGGGTGTAAGTAGTTTATCAACATCTTTGAACCAAAGCCAACTTTACCTGCATGCGATTCACCCTGCTGACAAACGAAGCTCTGGCAAAAAGAGGGATAGAGAGCGCAATTGTAAGCTGGGGAAGTACCTCCACCTCATAGAATACCGCAGCCAAATAGCAATTCCTTTGAGGTTGTTGTGTTCCTGCGAGTGAGTGAGGTCACCAGGAAGAGAGAAATAAAGAAGGGAAGGAGAGGCTGCGTTGGCAGCGGGGGTGGCAGCACGCGAGCGATATTTTATGATGCGAGCGTTAATATGGCTACGGTAAACGCTTCACATCAGGCGGGCCGTATGCATGTTTTCCACCCGACGTAGATTAAAAAAAAAGAAAAAGAAAATAAGTAATAGTACTACGTAGTGTATATAAGTTAAATGTAATTGATTGGGGCAAGCGGAAGTCGGAACACTTTACGCCGAAAAGTCATTCTTGGAAATGAATAGGCTCCAAAACCACTGAACCGATTTTGATGAAACTTGTCACAATTAAAGACCTCGACATGCTTGAGGGTTGTGTCGAAAAAAAACTGAGATCGATCATGTGCTTGAGGAATGATCATCAAATATATTTTCCATTGAAATCAATTGAAAACATGCACTCAGCGAATCTACTCGCTCCACTTAATCTCGACTTCAGTCCCGTGGACTAGAATCCGGCCTAGAATTATAATTGTTCTGTCCGTTTCTTACTTCTTACAACTAAACGCCTGAAATTTTTATTATTATTTTTTTAATACAAAATTTATTTGAATTAAATTTTGTATTGGTATATCCCGAGGAAGAACATAGGCTACGTTTTGCGTGATATAACCGACATTTTGACGGTGAACCGCGGGAAATTAGTATACAAATAAATATTATATTATCGTATACATACGACATCTACGAAACGTGTGAATAGTGATACTCAAAAGACAAAAGTTTCCACAAAAAATAACTAATCGTTAAAAATTAAACATCACTTTGAGATTTAAATTTATCAAGGGAAATTCTTTTAATTGCGTTTTAATGTGTTTTAAAATAAAATTAACATTTCATCTAAAAATACTTTGGATAAAATGTTCAATATTAACATATTCAAAAAGCATACTCGTAACACACTGTTAAGTTACATAATGTTATATTTTGACGCGGCGTCGATGTGTCGTCAGATACATAGACTGATAATGTACCATATATATAAATATATCTCTAAATATAACTGATATTCTGCGGTGTCTAGTAACTTCTCCCATTCTCCTTCTTCCCGTGACCTCACTCACTCGCAGGAATACAACAACCGACAAGGGAATTGTTATTTGGCTGCCGTGTTCTGTGAACTGAAGATACTTCCCAATCGGGCGGCTTGCAAATACGCTGCACCCTACCTCTCTTTCGCCAGAGCCTCTTTCGTCAGTCGTCAGGGTGCGCCTCGTGCAGGTGATGTTGGCTTTAGCTCCTCTAACTAGAAAGTATAAAGATCGTGGTGAGCCACTTACATCCAGTGTTTCTTTCACTTATCCAGTCAATATGAACGCTAATGTTTTATAGTACTTAGTACACGTGAGTTACGAGCCTTTTACATAATGATCCCTATCAGGCATTCTATGGTTTACTGGAAGAGAACCCTTCTGGGATAAATCCGCCATTGTTTTATAATATTCTGTACTTGTAATTTTATGTCTTTGTATAATAAAAAAATACAAATAAACAAACAAACGTTACAATATTTTGGGAGAATGTACAAGATATGGAGAATGTATACATTCTCCATATCTTGTACATTCTCCCAAAATATTGAATGGAGAGAAACCAAGATTAAGATCAAGAATTCTGAACCCACACCTTTAATTCACTAACATTTGCATTCGCAGTTTTAGATTTCCAGTTTAATGACAAACCTGTTCACTGCCGTCAGATATATTCCACCGAGCAATTTGTCTCTCGCCCACACAATGTGATAATTAGTTGCTTTAGATTGCAGCAACGGCCGATTTTATTATATTTGCAATTCCAACGCCAAGTCAATGAACTGAGATATTTTGGAGATAAAGACGAAAATAGTATCTACCTAGTAAATTTACCGTACTTTTTTTTATGCATTTTCAGTACGGTGAAACTGTTGAATTCAAATTCGCTCAACGGTGTTCCTGAACAAATTCGACTTGGGAGTCTTTAAAAAAAGACCCTACATTTGCTGCAGTTGAGCAGCGTGGTGGAGTATGCTCTAAACCCCATCGATTGAGGGGAGACCCGTATCCCTGCAAAGGAATGAATAAGGGTTGATGACGATGACCTGACTGGCTAATCAACGACCAGCTCAAACCACTGGATGGTTCAGGCTGAAACTTGGCAAAAGGTAGCTAATGTAACATTCACTAAGAAAGGATTTTCGAAAACTCTATTGGGATGCTTCAAAATCGCAGACATAAGCTTATAAAAACATGGTTGTCTGTAAAGTCAGTTTACGGACGATAATTTTACGTGATAATTTCATAAGAAAACATCGGTCGATGAAGTGAAAGAGAGATAAATGCGTCATAACCTGAACGCTTAGGCCCATCGTGCCTCTCTATCGCTTGTTCCGCGCTCTCGCTTGCACGCTCGGCTCAGGCGGAACGTGACAATGAGTCATGCTTTTTCGTGCGTGCAGCCGGCGGTCATCGATTTATAAGACGTTATCATGTCAAAACGATTTACTAAAGACTATAAAAAATCACTGATGACGGCAATAAAATGAACACATTCACTTGTACTCGTAGACTTGTAGATAAAACGGATTGCAGTAAATATAGAGCATTACCCGATATATGGGCTTGATCAATCGAACAAATCCAACCAATCGCCCGGAATGGGTGCACCAATCGCTTCGGTAGCACGTTATTGCCAATTGCAAACGTTTTTACTATCACGAGTCAGGATAGTTTTGCTTTTAAGGTGTGTTACTAAACGGGATTTTAGCTCAAATAAAATTTTAAGTAAAATTAGCTAAGTTAGGGAATTAGCTTAAAAAAGGAGATTTAACCAAAAAAATTAAATTATGGTTAAGTATTTTTTTAAGTACTTTTCTTCTTGACGAATCGAGAATGCAAACACAAAATATGTGTTTGATATCGTTCTAAAACAAATATCACAATGTCTATTAGTAAAAAAAATATTTCGTAGGAACAGTCGTATAACAAAACTCATACATATAATTAAGTAACTTTTCTAAAGAAAAATATTCGACTTATAATACCAAAATGGAACTAATCTGGTAGATTTATCAATACAATAGTATACTTGTCATTACATTTGCTTTACGCGATTTTTTGCAAGTATATATTTTAGTATGTGAAAAATAAACGTAATTAATTTATGATTCTTTTTTTCAATTGTTCTCAAGTTTGCAACATTACAAGTAAAATCGTGTAAACTAAAAATAACACTTAGTCTGTGGCAACCGTCTGCCACTGTAGGTACTTATTTCTTTCTACTAAGCTCTCACAGACGGTGTCTGCAGGGATGGTGTACGTATTGATTGCAAACGGCAGGCTAATAACATAAGTCAGGGCTGTCCACGAGCCGCGCCAAACCTTATTACGAACAGCGACGCCCTAACATCTCTTAAGATGTGTACGGAGATACTTTAGTGTGGATATGCCTCAATGTTTAACAAACTTAGCTATAATAGTAATCATTTGCGCTTGATGTAAATTATGTTATTCTTAATAATTGGCTGTTTTTTAAAAGCTATTAAAAATATAGCCGGCCACGTCATGTTGGTACCGTACAGCGTGCTGGCATTTTTTGGACGGTCATTAAAATGTCATAATCAAGTCGAGTATAAAAAAAGAAAGGGCGTCACCGCAGCCGCCATCTTCGGTGGAGCCGGTGCAAACCATTTTCTTAAATGAAACTAATTTGTACATTTTTACCCGACTATCGAAGAAGGAAAAGTAATGTTTTTCTTGATTATGTACGCAAGTCTAATTCATTTGCTGTACAGCTTGTCGGATTTCTACATTTTCTACATTTGCAACATCCGTATTAGGCTTAGTTGTGGATTATTAGTGAAAATATAGGATAAGTAAAAAATATTCTTCGCTTTTCAGTGTTTTGAAACGTAGTCAGTTCATTTAAAAAAATAATTTATTGTTTTGTGGAGTAGAAATACTCAGATTTAGAGTCATTAACCTCACTAATCTGAAGAGATCTCTTCAGATTAGTGAGGTTAAGACTAACCTCACTAATCTGAAGAGATCTCTGATTAGTGAGGTTAATGATAATGATAAACGTGGCTACTAAACCTCAATTGACTCTTTAGTCAGTACTACTAAACCTCAACTGACTAAAGAGTCAGTTGAGGTTTAGTAGCCAGGTTTTAATCTCATTACTCTTTTCAGTCAGTAGACTGAAAAGAGAGTAGTGAGGTTAAAGACTTTGTTTTTTTGATTAAAGAGTTTTGTTGTAAAATTTTATTGTATAAATATTTAATAAAAGGAATATAATATTTTCAACAGTCTACGCTTATGTATTTCTTTCAATCAGTCACATAATTATAGAAAGGAAACTATTATGGTCAAGTTTATATAATAAGTGGGTAATAATGCAAATAAATTGTATAGGTATTAAAATATTTTCACTACAAGTTTGGTGCAACAAAAGAAAGAAGAAATGGGAACAAAGCATATTATTATAAATACAATTTTATATATTAGCTTGTTTGAACAATATACATGATTATAATATTCTTATAATGTCTCTATTACTTAAACTACTAGGAAATCTTTTCCTGAAATTGGTTTTCACCTGTTTTCACACTTCAAAGTAATGAAACCTTTTGACCTACTAGGGATTTAATTATCGAACACGTCGAATAAAATTAAATAAAAATCTACCTTATCCATAGGTACTTCACGTTCTCTCTCAAGTACGTCGGAATCGCCCCGACCAGGCACCTAGACCTCCGATTCCCTCGCATACAAAATAGAAATGCTATGTAAAAATAAACAGAATAGTCCATGTTAACCTGGTCGCATATGCTAGGGGTGTACCGTATCTGTCAAATACACAACTCTTAAGTGAATAATGCAGGGCACCCTTCCAATTCGTAGGGTTTTTGTCTTCAAAGGTATTCCGAGTTTAGTGATTGATTTATTCAGTCTCTTGTGGCGTTCATTCAATCTGGGACTGGTGATGTAGTGATAAATGTGCTTTTAGTATTACATACATGAGGTGATTCATTCATTGGATTTTATTTTTTAACCGACTCCAAAAAAGGAGGAATTTCTCAATTCGGCTGTATTTTTTTTGTAATGTTTGTTACATCAATATCATCATCATCAGCCTGTATCTACCCAATGTTAGGTTTGTTATTTCATAACTTTGTCATTTATAAACCGACTTTTTTATTTGATTGAGTACCTAAACTTCCAGATTAGTCCCATATTTTTTTATCATCATTATCATCATCATCAGCCTGTATCTACATACATAAATGTAGAGTAATGTTTGGAGTCGGGTTTTTTTTGTTAAAATAATACAAATATGACCCATGGTTTGATTTAGACTGATATCTTATTTGTATAGTTACATATACATACATACACAACATAATAGGTTACTATTGAATATTTATTTTAACAATAATAGTTACTACCCGCGGCACTTCTTCTACTCACTCCATGTGAACATAGTGCCTGGATAAGAATACACACAGGATACTGCAGCCAAGTAAAACTTCAAAAAGGGCGTGGAGAAGTTTTTACAGGGTCGCAACGCCTCCGGATTTCCAGCCGTCCATATGCTACTGTAACTACTTTAGATCAGACGGGCGGTATGCTTGTTTTCCACCTTAGTACCCTAGTAGCACCCTAGTTAGTAGACAAGTATTTTCTCTGTCTATCCTTTAATTTGCTCTAAGACATTTAAAATAGCGACATTAAAGCTACTGCAATAAAAAAGTTGAAAATGATTACCTATACACGCGTATAAGGAATAATGCCGAGTTAGTTAGCATAAAAGCGTTTTTCAATTTACCACCCCTATAGTTATTTTTTTTAAGACGGTTGGCCAATAATTATGTCGTAAAAACAAAAACAGTAAAACTAATTGACAGAAAAATTAAAAGCCGACTTACGTACGTACGTAGCTTGTTGACACGTAATGCCCTTCGCGTGATGAGTTTAGAAAATATTTTAAAGCGCGTGCAGCGTGAGAGGATTTCCATTATACGACAAGGAAATTAAACGGCAAAGAGCGTAGCAAAAACCAATTTACACTTACGGGGTATTATTATTAAAAAAAGTAATTCTCACATCTTAGACAGCACAAAAAGAACTGTGCAAAACAGGGCCCTACCGCCGAAACTGAAGTTGATTACCATCAGATTTTTGGGATGTAAGTGGTTTATCAACATCTTTGAACCAAAGCCAACTTCACCTGCTCGTGGTGCACCCTGCTGACTGACAAACGAAGCTCTGGCGAAAAGAGAGGTAGGGAGCGTAATTTTAAGCTACCCGACTGGGAAATGTACCTCCACCTCACAGAATACCGCAGCCAAATAACAATTCCCTTGAGGGTTGTTGTGTTCCTGCGAGTGAGTGAGGTCACCAGAAAAGCAGGAGATGCTGCGTTGGCAGCGGGGGTGGCGGCGTGCAAGTGATATATTATGTTGCGAGCGTTAATACGGTTACGGTAACCGCTTCACATCAGGCGGGCCGTATGCTTGTCTGCCACCCGACGTAGGATAAGAAAAAAATGCGGAAATTAAACTACTGCTGCTACTGCTTAGATTGTTACTAATAGGCTATTTTCGAATGTTTAAAAATTGTATAAATTATTTAACAATATCGTAAAATATACAAAACTATAAGGATCTGCAAACTTTCATTCTAATACCTTCAGTCAGACTTTTTTTAGCGTCGATCAAAGTTTGGCGGGAAAGTCCATTTTAAAAGTATGAAATTATTAAAAAATATTATTTCCTTTGGAGAAGCAATAAAAAAGGCTATAACTTTTATTATGATACTAATCACATAAACGTAATATTTAACATAGCTATCGTACAAATTTCTGATTTGATGCATACAAAATACAAACCTGTGACGTCATAATTCGGTAGTCTTTTGTATGGAGCGTTTTGGGGCAGTCTAAAAATTGTGATTTTCAAATTAACATATCTCGAGAAATTTTTGTGCTATCGAAGTAATTCTTTCACCTGTGGTTATATTACGTCTTTACATATCAAATCGAAAAAAATGTTAGTCAAATAGCCTATTATGTTTAGCTCAGTTGGTAGAAACCCAAGAACTTTACCGACTAAGCTGAAGCCGTTTGTCAATAATTGTAACCTAAGACCAATTTTTGGAATAAAAAAAACCGATGGGAATCGGCTTCAGCTTCAGCGGTAGGGCCCCAGTACCATGTATCATCATTATAATATTCAGGTCATTTTAGTCTCCACTACAGGAGTACGACCCTCTCTCGTCCGTCACAGACAGGAGGATTTGGCCTACACTCCCCACGCTGGCCAAACGGGTTCGGGAGATCGGTGTTTGATAATGTATTTCCCTTAGTCGCCTTGTACGCCATCCACGGGAAGAGACGGAGTGATTCTATTCTAGTCTGCCGGAAACCACACGGCCAACATTGAGTATAATACATATATATCTATGTATGTATAACGGTTTAATATTGCGCCGAGTAAGACCTATAAACTGCAGGCTCATGGCGTCTTGAATTCTTCAGTGATTTCACTGACTTCAGTCGTTCTCCTGACATCGCCTCGTTCAGTCTTACTTGGTTTAGTACTTGGTATTTGGTATTTTGGGTATTATTAACACATAAATAAATATTCTTTGACGAATACACACTACCATCTCGTTCCTAACTAAGCAGAGCTTATACTATGGGTACTAGATAACTGATATAATACTTAAACATACATTTCTTTTTGTAAATGCATACATACACCCAGACCAAGACAAAAAGACATGAACATGGATGCACACAAATATTTGTCTTGTGCGAGGATCGAACCCACAACTTCGGAATCAACGCGGCTATTGCTATTCATTCGACCACGGAGTTCGGAGTAACATAAAATAAAGCGTCATTTCACATTTGGCATAATATGCATCAACCCATAAACATCCCACTGTTGGGACACGGGTCTTTCCTCAATCGTAGGGTTTTAGAGCATACTCCACCATGCCGCCCAAAGGCCGCTGACTTGGCTTAAGGATTGTCGTCTAAAGACAACAACCTGCCCCGACAGCTTAACGTGCCATCCGAAGCAGAGAGGAGCTCGAGATAAATAAACTCATCCATTGACAGACTACGGTCGACGTTGCTTAACTTACGTAATCGATTAGACTGACACGTGCAATGACGTCATTGAGCTCCTCGTTACATGCCAGTGCAAAATTAATGGGCGCCGCCGATGAAATTAAATTTGTATACGACAGACGGGTTGACGCCTGCCATTCATGTCACACAGTCGGCCCCGCGTCAGAGCCAAACTGCCGGAGATTGCTACCAATACGCCCGCACATTGTTTACAAATGCGGACAAAGTAGTAAGTAACTTTGTTACAATGCTAGCGGCCGTCGAGACTTCGTCTGATGATATAAACAATTTATTATTAATAACTGCGCTTCTACTTGGCGTATCCAGAAATTGGCACCAGATTTTAAGCTAGACCTCCAGCAATATAAGTATAAAACACACATACAATTTTTTGCAGTAATTTCTGTTTGAACGTACAAACAGACAAAATTCTCAAAATATTTTTTTTTTAATCTCTTGTTACATATTGATTTAGATAAATATCTCCTATGTACAGTATGGTGCAAAAGTCTATATATAGCTTAAAGACTGAAATCGAGTGCTGGTAATTGTTAGCTATCAATAGGAATATAAACCTTTCTGCAACATGGTAAAGTTAATAATTTTCATTTGTACTTTACAGGTGCAAGCCATTTCTTTCGCAAATTCTATATGTATTTTTGCCCTTGACTATACATTGTACAGACATGGGCCGTTTACAATTTTATTATATGTATGGATATTATTGTAGCATTTGTACGAAGAAAGTTTTTTTGGGTCCAGTTTTACCCTAAGAATAAAAACATATTTTTAACTGATATTATCTAATGCTAGTTAAATAATCTGTTTTACCTATAGCGGCATAAATCCTAATTTAAAATTGATTTGAAGTAACTGCACGATAAATGATATCCTCATATGGAGATTACAGTCTCTTGAATAATTTATAAGTATTATTTTGTCTCAAAGTGTAACACGGATTAAGTACAATGCCAGCCGCTTCAATGACTCAATTGGAATGTTGACTTATGCATGTACAAGTTTTACTTTCTTGCTTAATTTAACAACGTGTAAGAAGGGCACAGTGTACACTAAACATTATGAAAGTCTGTTGACAGAAAGTGATGTGTGAAGAAAATGTTCGTTTTTTTTATAAACATATATAGTATGTATAATTGTATATGTATAAAACCTTCAAAAACTATTTACTTGTAGACGTCCATAGTATCAAAAAGTCTTTAATTATTCATTAGGTCTAAAGTATTAAAATTTGGCACAGTATAATAATGTGTATTTATTCACTAACAACAGTCATTAATCGTTACCTAAAATATGAACAGTGTACATGAGATCAGGCAATGCTGAAAGTGTTCCTAGTTTAGAAAGTATGCAACAACCAGAAATATTAGGCCCGTTGGTATGAGTCTGCGGTCGACCACAAGTGGTGCGAGACCCTTATTAAACTTCTTCAAGCTATAACGAGCTATAGCTACTTTGCCATAAGTACGTACTTAAATAAACTATTGTCTATAATTGCACATTTATACATAGCAAAAAAAAGTAGTTTTCCGTGTCTGCCTGTATTAGGCCTATATTAGGTTTGGTATGTTTTATACCAACGTTAGTCGCCAAGTCAGTATTGATAGTCGCCCAGTTTAACAATTTTAGATGCTTGGTTTATTACTACCCAATAGTAAACACATGGTATGAACATTGTACTGTTGTATGACATTGTTGTGGATATAAATCTATCTCAATTTGAGTAACAAACGAGGCTCTGGCGAAAAAAGAGGTACGGCATAGCGTATTTTTTAAGCTGCTTGATTGGGGCAGTACGTTTACCTCACAGAATACCGCAGCCAAACAACAATTAGGACAAGGGAGCGAGGAAGGAAGAGTCGCTGTGTTGGCGCAGGGGTCGTGCGAGACCCGCAAGCGCAAGCGATATTTGTAATATTGATGTTGTGATTTGCGAATGTTTATATGGCTTAGGTAGCCGCTACATATAATTTTCAATCGGGCTTTTTGTTTCGGTTGGTAATCATATCTTACTTTTTGTTTTTTTTCTATTCATAAAAAAAGTTCTATTAAAAAAAAGGAAACAAAAGCAAGAAATGATTATCAACCGAAACAATAAGCCCAATTGAAAATTCAATCATTTTTTTGCCTATATCACTCGCATAGCAGAGACCTCTTCCACATTGGACTTCTTAGTCTATTGAGCCCCTTCTGTTCTGTGGCTGAGATGAATCTAATGACACCTGATATGTTGAAATCCGGTCAAGTGGTTTAGGCTGTAGAGCGTGTCAAATAAATACATATATATTATAAGTACATACTTACACTCATAATACATAACCTTCCCTTCTTCGCCAGTCGAGTAAACACTTGGTTACCTTTTGTATAGAGTGCAATGCTTTGGCATTTCAATAAGTTACTAACTGTAAATAACATAAATGTAGGCATGTTATAGCCAAAAACTTCTCAAGGACAGTAAACAGTAAAATAAGCAATAGCTAGAAAATCGTTTTATTACGTCGTAAACGTTCCACAGGCTGTTAGGGAAAGCCAGTGTTCTGAACAAGTATACCATTTCCTTTACTTTGTTGTGGAATGCACGTTCAAATTTTAACGCTAAATCCTCATAGAAAGCTCCTAAATGTTAGTACATTAAAAAACTGGCCAAGTGCGAGTCGAACTCGCGCACGAACACATTGTCTATAAAAACGGCAAAAAAAAATAACGTTTGTTGTATGGGAAATAGAATAAAACAAATATCTTAGATATTTGTTTTATTCTATTTTTTAGTATTTGTTTTTACATCGGCAAGAGAAATACATATATAGAAAAACAAATAAATATACAATACATCTGTGAAAATTTCAACTTTCTAACTATCACGGTTCATGAGATACAGCCTGGTGACAAACGGACGGACGGACATCGGGGTCTCAGTAATAGGGTCCGTTTTACCCTTTGGGTACGGAACCCTACAAAACACATAAATGGAAAGCTAGTTTCTTTCTTTCTTTGTTATGCTTTCTCGCCTTAACTTCCTAACCGGTTGCTATGAAATTTTGCATACGTCATATTAGAAGTTCAGAATAAATAATAGGATACCTTTTATTCCGAAAAAATAACCGTTCCCAAGAAAACCATGCCCACCAAGTAAAGAGTTGCTGTATTGATAGCGGGGGTGGCTAGGCGTGAGGGATATTTCATGTTGCTAGCGTTGATATGGTTACGGTAATCGATTCACATCACGCGGGCCGTATGCTTGTTTACCACTCAAGATAACATAAAAAACTTAAAAGAACAATGCATCGATAAAATTTAGAAGAAGGTTTGAAAATTTAAAGACCTCCTTCAAGAACGCTCGAACTCAATAAATCTGGGTAACCCCAAACTACAAAAAATCCACTGCAAGCAAATTCCCCGAGACTATGCAGAAAGTGACAATTTTAAAATTTGACAAGTCAGGACATTAACCTTTAACCATTAACCTTTGTTCGTACCAATCGACCCTTAGACATAAACTAAAAAGGATGACGTATGTCCCAATTCATGAAAGCTACAAACCTATAGATTATAGGAAAAATCATCATGTTTTTGTATGATGTATGAATGAACGACTTCGGTGGCGTCACTCCGCGGGTCAGTCTAGCACAGATCAACATCCACCGTAGCTAATTTATGAATGGGTTTATCTATCCCGAACTCCTCCGTGTTTCGAAGTGCACGTTAAGTCGTCAGTCTCGGATATTGTTATTAAAAGCAGCATTTCTGTAACTTGAAAATACTGGCCTTTGCCAACACGCAGCAGCGGCGTAGTGGGGTATATGATACCTAGGCAAAAATAATAAAGCCATAGACATATGTGCGAAATAAGTTTAAAAATTTATTGACTGACGAGAAAGGTAATTTTTTTTTATACTTAATGGGTCAACCACAGAAATGAATTGGAAAAAGAAAAATCAAATGAAAATGTTATGTAATTACATTTTTATGGGAACCAAGCGTGTCAAACTCACATAACGACAAGCAAGCGATATGAGTATAATACAAATAATTTTAAAGTATAATTTATCAAGTATAGTATTGTGTCAGCATACAAAATAAAAGCATAGAGCATACAAAATCAACTTACTACGATTTATTACGTATGCTACTCATAGAAATCCCTACCAAGTTAAGCGTTCGGACGCTTACTTTTGACACGCGCGCCACGAATACCTACATCCCATGTCTACTGTATACTCGATCTGTGATGATACCATCTATAAGTTTGAGATCGTCAATAATCGTCATAGCTACTATTGGACTACTGATTAGTATTAGTGTATTATTTTTATTTCTAAAACTGCTATCTGCTTGTAACTTGAACTGCAGTATAACGTTGACAGTTGACACGCCGTTGAGTGGCTTCGTTAATTACTGGTTAGCAAAACGTCACTCTAGCCAAGCAAGTTCAGTTTAGCGGCATGAATCGTGAAGGGGTGTGACTTTAGAATAGGGGAATTTTAGCTTCAACAATAATTCCTTGAAACAATTACGTTTCGAGCATCCATATAAAATTGTAGGTATATCTGGGGCTCTACAGCCGAAGCTGTAGCCGATTGTCACCACATTTTTGATTGAAAATTGATCCTAGGTTTAAGTTAATGACAAACATCTTCAGCTTAGATGGTAGAGTTCTATGGTTTCCACCAGCTAATCATAATTAGGGGTGTAAGTGGTTTATCAACATCTTTGAACCAAAGCCAACTTCACCTGCACGTGATGCACCCTGCTGAATGACAAACGAAGCTCTGGCGAAAAGAGAGGTAGGGAGCGTAATTGTAAGCTACCCGACTGGGGAATGTACCTCCACCTCACAGAATACCGCAGCCAAATAACAATTCCCTTGAGGGTTGTTGTGTTCCTGCGAGTGAGTGAGGTCACCAGAAAAGAAGGAGATGCTGCGTTGGCAGCGGGGGTGGCGGCGCGCAAGTGATATATTATGTTGCGAGCGTCAATACGGTTACGGTAACCACTTCACATCAGGCGGGCCGTATGCTTGTCTGCCACCCGACGTATTATAAAAAAAAAATTACTACCAATTTAAGCTAAAGTTTTATTTTCGTAAACAAAGAATCCGATGGTAATCGGCTTCAGCTTCGGCGGTAGGGTCCCTGAATTACTAGAACTATGTTTTAGCCAATTATTTTTAGTAAATATACATACAGGATAGCTATCGGAAAAGTTCAAAGGCATCGTTGCGTATACTAGTCTAATCAATCAAGTTAAGTAATGTCGACAGTAGCCATCTGCAAAGCAAGTATTAAGTAAGCCGTTTGGTCCCTACTGTTATTATTAGATGACAGCCGTTAAACCAAGAAAGTGGCTGTGGGAAGCTTGAATACATAGCCTCCGCCAAACAGCAGTTGAACAGCGTAGAGCAATAAATTATACGCTCTAAACGTCTTTCTTTGTAAGAGTGAGATTTATCTTCTAACATCTCTAGTTATTAAGATTTTTTTTATATGAGAAACGAGCCTGTGGGTCACCTGATGGAAAGCAATCACAAACGCCCATGGAGATTAGCAACACCAAGGGGTCGCCAATTCCTTGCCAGTCTATACACCTTCCTTATCATCATCATCAGGTCCATTTTAGTCTCCATTACAGGAGCACGACCCTCTCTCGTCCGTCCTAGACGGAAGGAGGATTTGGCCTACACTCCCCACGCTGGCCAAACGGGTTGGGCCTTCCTTAAAAACTTCCTTATACTCCTTCTATATTTCTGGTGACCTCACTCACTGGCAGGAATACAACAACCGTCAAGGGAATTGTTGTTTGGCTGCAGTATTCTGTGAGGTGCAGGTACTTCCCCAATCGGGCAGCTTAAAAAATACGCTATGCCGTACCTAACTCTTTTTTCGCCCGAGCCTCGTTTGTCACTCAAATTGAGATAGATTTATATCCACAACGATATGATACAACACTACAATGTTCATACCATGTGTTTACTATTAGGTAGTAATAAACCAAGCATCTAAAATTGTTAAGCTGGGCGGCTATCAATACTGACTTGGCGACTAACGTTGGTATAAAACATACCAAACCTAACCTAGTATTTCATGGTTTAAGACATTTATTTCTCAAAACAGAATACATTATTCACTTACAGAGAAATATCAGAATACATTAAAAATTTTGTAGTCGATCGCATGGATCGAGAAACGGTTTCTGTGTTTCATTTAGTATTTTTTTGTCTCATGTTATTATTTTCCTTTACTAAGTCTAAGTCTGATTTAGTTAAGTCAAAAACGTCACTTGGATCAAACGACAGTCGCTATTTACCATTATACAAAAGTTTATCTTTTTAACCATAGCATTTAGCTACCTTTGCGTTTCAAAGGTGAACTTTCATTTAAACGTTTGCAGTTCAAAATGCACCAAATGTGCAAATAAATTTACATACAGGGCCGATAAGTTAGACTGACGTTGACGGCGCACGCGAAGCCGACAGTGTGAAAATATGGCGTTCTAAATGCATTTCAACGATAACACACCACAACTAAACTACCATTTATCTTACTAACGTATTGTTAAACTTTTGATGATTATCCGTAAAGTTCTAAAACATGTTAAACCATTTACAGTCTACAATTGGACCCGGTTATGAACAAAAGAACCAACCGACATTTTGTTACTTTTAAGTTAAAACTATTTAAAATTTTATAGGAATAAACATCGGATGCGCGGATCGGATCGCATGCGCCACCATAGCGAAATTTATTTATTTTATTTATTTTGGCCACTTTCCCGTACTACTTTTTGATGCTCTATACGAATCCGAAGTTAGAATTTCGAAATTTTGAGTTTCATGGCAACGGACGGACAGACATAATTTTTTTATTTATTTATTTTGGCCACTTTCCCGAATTGATATCGAAAAACCAAGGTCACTTTACATTACTACTTTTTGATGCTCTACACGAGTCCGAAGTCAGAATTTCGAAATTTTGAGTTTCATGGCAACGGACGGACAGACATAATTTTTTTTTTTATTTATTTTGGCCACTTTCCCGAATTGATATCGAAAAACCAAGGTCACTTTACAGTACTATTTTTGATGCTCTACACGAGTCCGAAGTCAGAATTTCGAAATTTTGAGTTTCAGGACGGACAGACAGAACGACCGGACGATTTTATAAGCTCAATAAATTTCGCTGAAAATATCACGCGGTATAAGTTTTGGGAAGCATAAGTCAACAAACTGCTAGAATCAGTTGCAAATATATAAAACTAGATTTGGAGTTTCTCGCTATGTATATCTCTCAGTTTAGCATAGTTTGTCGGTTGAATCTATTTCGCATAACAAAATTCAATTATCAGTCTTCATATCACACTGTTATTTTCTTTTGATGCTTTGTATTATTTGCAAACGCATTTGCATATAATAACATATCTATTTGACTGGCATGCATGGTGCACGCGATTAAACCATTGTGTGCGAATTATTATTATTTAACTTTTTTTTTTCTATACTACGTCGGACAAGTATATTGACGGACGGCCCGCCTGATGTTAAGCGGTTAACGGAGCCATATTAACGCTCGCAATATTAAATTAGTAAGCAAGAAATAAATAAGCGCGACGCTGCCAACATTGCAACTCCTTCCTTTCTGGTGACCTCACTCACTCGTAGGAACACAACAACGTCAAGGGAATTGAGCATTGAGAAACTTGGGTGTTTTGATAGGCGTGCGCGGGGATCCAACAAGTAAAGGTCCCTTTGAGAAGTTTTATGCAAAGTTGTTCAACCGCCGTGACCCATTCCAGGATATATCAATGGAACGATATACCTACCTAATAAATAAAAAAAAGAAAATTAATGATGATCTGGTTGGACTAAATACTGGGCTATTGCAGAAGAGGGACGGACGTCTACCATAAGGACGGAGCCTACTATAACTTATTAATATTAATATTTAATCTTCGATACGAAATAATGTTTTTTATGTGATAATTTAAATAAAAATATTTTGAAGACGTCAATTCATGGTGATTGTCAAACTGTCATGTCATTTTTTTTATCGAAATCTGTATTTGACAATCTATATTTCCATATCAATAGGGTCGAAAATAATGTCTTGTTTACATATCTGTCCGACATATTTGTTAAACAGTTGGCGATTTCTATTAAAAGGGACTTTATATATTTCAAATATTTGCTAGAGACAATTTTTGCCTACACTTTGTAAATATCCTAATGTACAACCCTATAATTAACCTACGGATTGTGTGTAGCAAACATAACATCTCAGTTCTCACGTAAGCCGTTGCGCGGCGCTAAAGATCTCCCGATAACTTCTGAAGTGCCGTAGATGACTCTATCCAGATATTTTCTCCTTATCGATAGACATGTTTACCAACATTATATTTAAAACTTTATCGTATATAGTCAGAACAAAAGTGATAACTCATTTGCTTGTGCAATACACTTGAGTGACATACTCATCTCTAAATACCTAATGTGTGGTATGAATGGCCATTATAATGAACTATCTATATATATATTATTTACAAGCTTTTACTTAGTTTGATTTATAGTGTCTGTAATAACATCTTACAAATTAAATTTGACCCACTTTCCAGTGTCCCATTGCGCTAAAATTTGACACACTCGTTGAATTCGCGTGACAATGCATAATTACCTAAATACCGTAATTTATACAAATTACTTTTTACGGCACAAAATGGCGATTTTTAATTTCTTTCTTAATCACTATGATGTGGTTATCAAATGAAAGCGCTTAATAAGCCAAACTAAGCAAAGCTTATAATATTGGTACTAGACAACTGAAATAATATTTAAATATATTTTTTGTCAATACATAGGTACATATAAAACACCCAGACCAAGACAAACAGACAGGTTCATGCATGCAAATAAAAATATAGGCATTGGCAAGTTTATTTCACTTAGATTTATCTAGTGAAAGAAGAGTGTTTAGAAGCTCTATTTGGCAGCTGACTGTGTGCTATGCTAGCATTCAGTCATTCAGAAAATTCCACTGACAATTCTGCTCGTTTAATATGAGTACCTCGAATCTGGTAAAAATGTCTCCTGTCACCAATGTATACAATGCGAGAATTCTGTAAGTATTACTCCTAGTGGGTGTAGCGTAGCAATTGTGAGCAATAATATACATTAAAAAGCTTAGATGTTTGCGAAAATTTCTTGCTATAATTTATGAAATATGAAATTTAAAACAGCAAACATGTTATTATCTAAAGTCAGGTTTCATTTTATATCCTTCATTAAACTGTACGTAGGTGGACGCGGAACGCATGGCATACCATGTAAATAGTAATTTTCACATAATTTACTATGAAGAAATTCAAATTGCGTAACTTTTTGCATAAGTGTTCCTTGTCATCATCTCAGCTAGATACTGATCTACCCACTGATGGATATAAGCCTTCCCCAATGCTTTCCACCAAATACAATCCTCCACCTTCCGATACCAGCCGCTCCCAGCTGCTTTCTTAAGGTCATTGAACCATCTAGAAGGCGGGCGCCCAACACTTCGTCGTCTTACGCGCGGCCTCCACTCTAATACCTTCCATCCCCATCTGCCATCACTTACTCGGCAGATGTGACCGGCCCATTGCCACTTCAGCTTGCAAACTCTGAAGGCTATGTCGTCGACTTTGGTTCTCCGTCGAATTTCTTCGTTCCGGATTCGATCGATCCCACAGAGAAACCCCGAGCATAGCTCCCATCGCTCGCTGCGCGACGTTTAGCCTGTGGACCAGTCCGTTGGTCAGTGTTCAAGTCTCTGCACCATATGTCATTGCACTGAGGAAGCACTGGTTGAAGACTTTATCGTTATATTACTGTTTCTTGGTACTTAGTACCATCCACATTTCGCGGGGAGAGAACTGGTGCACTGAGATACTCGAAATCGAGAAGATATCGGCTTAGTTCAGGCGCCAGTCCATCTCTGTTTAAAAAATTGTAACATCTATCTGTATGTACTTGTTGTAAAACTGTTTATAGAAAGAGAAAATAAACTACATATTGTGAATTTGAATATGACTTGTGTTTAGCTTATCTAGTAGAATCCCTGGAGCTCTACCGACTAAGCTGAAGATGTTTGGCATTTTTGGCAATAACTAAAACGTAAAACGATGGTAATCGGGTTGAGGTTCGCCGGTAGGACCCCAGTACAAAATTAAAAATATTGTTATTTAAAACAACCAGCTATGACCACCCAGACGCTAGGTGGGCGTACGAGTATACACGCTCGGAAGAGGTTATTACAAAGAAAGATGGGTCTATTTAGCCCCGTCTGGTCTGTGCATCGTAGGAATAAGTCACGTTTGTAACAATAGTAAGAGAAAATAGGGGTTTCTACAACATGCCCGGCAGAGAGTGGGCGTATCACGACACAGTAATCGTAGATCCTTACCTAGTAGACTATTTAATGTAATATTTGTTTGTATTATAATAAATTTTAAGTGTACCTAGTTCTTTTATTTGATAAACTTGACGGAAAATAAATTGTAAGTGATTATTTATTTAGTAAGTATGTAGGTATATATTAAAAATTAATATTTTTTTTATTGGAAGTTAAATATGTTACATTTATTATGTAAATAATTAATACCTCATTGGAATATGAAGAAATAATTAAAATATCGAACAATTTTTGGGTATATTCTTTTATTAATGGAAAAAATCCAAACGATCTGTCTATCATAAAATGCTTGCACTGAAATGTCATTTAACTGTCTCTCTCGTATATTACTAGGTCCAGGGGCCATACCGCCGAAACTGAAGCCGATTACCATTGGTTTTTTTGGTTCCAAAAATTGTCTTAGATTAAAGTAATAGACTAACATCTTCAGTTTAGTTGGTAGAGCTCTAGGGTTTCAATCAGCCAAGCTAATTATAATTAGCAACAAACTAAACAGTAGTTTCAGTTTCGCATTCAAAAATCCCGATGAACATCGACTTCAACTTCAGCGCTACGGCCTCAGGTTCGAATTGCCTGTTTCTAGGTACAGGTTCGGATACTGCAAATTTTGTATTCCCATTTGTAAAAAATATAAACTATATAAATCATAAATATGTTTATAAAAATATTAAGTTTAGTGTCGATACTTTCCATCGACCAATTTTACCCGAGGAGAGATACACGTAAAATGCATACAATCCGAATACTACTTCGAAATTTAAAACTTTTTACTCAAGTGCAGCGCTGCAGCGGTTAGCGGTAGAATATTAAGTAATTGGTCAGTCAACAACAAGCCGGCACATCGCTCTTTATTTAAAAATATTTCATAGTAAATCTATGTACTTGTATAAACAAACCACTAAAAATCAGATACCAATTAAAGTCTAAAGCGAGAACTCATTATTTGATATTAAACATATCTACTAAGTCTATTTAAGCACATCAGCGAAATTACTCGAAAGTAACAAAAATTAGTCAGTAGTAAAGAAAGTGTTAAACGTAAACGTTCACGTTAAAAAAAAAAAAACATTAATGCACGCGTTCGCGTGTGACGTATCATTACAGCAGCGCCTCGGGGAGCAGCCAAAAGGTTAAAGGAAAGTTCCGTGTCGGAAACATTTTAGCGGTATGTGGTTCATTGTTAGGTAATCGCAAATCTGATCGTCTTGAGACAGTTTATGACACTTCGAGGTGTCAGTCTCATTTGTAATATCAGTTTCGTTGGCAACAAAAGAATAATACAACGCGGGTCCACACAGGTCAAATCTATTGCCAGTATTGCCACGTTAAGGCGTTCAGAGACTGGGTTTATTTTGCTACTCTATGGATACGGGCTTATAATGCTGATACGTCAAACAATAATTAATATTCTGTAGGGTTTTGTTCTAACGACCAATATTTACAGCTCGAACGCATTACGCGAATACAACCAGCTGATCGCTTAGTGCGTGGCGTTGATTGATTTTAAGTTGATTATAAGAAAATGTACATTTAAATTTCGGAATTGTTTTTTTTTTTACTTTTTATAGGTTTTGGGAGAGTTCGGTATTTTTGAAATACAAAAATTTCATTCGACTTTGTCTACTTATGTGAACTTATCATCCAACAACGCCTAATTTATTGTGTAAATAACACAATATACATGAAATATTATTTATTGCATAACAATAAATACAGCAATTTATGAACAGACAAGTAGGTATACAAAGGTGAGCTTATCTCTTCAAGAGATTTCTTCCAGCCATCCCTACTGTGCATAAAGAAATTTTACATGTCTAGGAGTCAAGCAAGCTATGCATAACATTTTAGTATCTTTTCAATACTAATTTAAACTTATCACTCATCATGAGTAAGGTAGTGCTCCTTTAGCTTCTTTTAACATTGATATTTGTTTTCTCGAAGACACAAGAAATGTATTAGGAAAAATCTGAAATTTCGGCTGAAACTTCCGATTTTTAATTCGGAGAGATCCCCTGGTATTAGCGGGTGTATAGTTAAATTCATACTCAAGCTGTGTTTGCCCACAACTGAGTCTAGGTTCTAATTTTTGTTATTGTCTTGTTTCTTACTTTCATTATATATTTTGTCAAACTTAAAGTAAATAAATATAAGACAATGTATTTTTAAATTACTTTGTTACTCTACAAAAAGAAAGTTCAATTACGATTTCAATTAATAAATTGGCTACTTTTCTGAAATACATTGGTGAAGCCGCAGGCAGAAGCTAGATTAACTAAAAAAAACTATTTCACGAACTATTAAAGCTGACTCCCCAGGCTGCCATTCAAACAAAAAGTTTTTTAATGCAATCTTTCGCCTAGACTCGAATGCACGCAATTGAGTTGTTTGGCGATAAGATCAATCGAAAGTAGAATCAATGATGATGTATATCGATTGTAATTTATAATCAGAAAGGTATTTAAAAATCGCATTGACAGGTTTATAATAAGAAATATAATAATTGTTTATTTATTATTTTAATAATGCTAAAAAAAAACGGGACAAGGGCCCACCACACATTCCCACCACTGTGTCTCGTTCTCATTGCAGTCACGAGGGTATGACTACGGTTGCTTTGGAACTCGCAACGAATTTAATCAGAAAAAGTTAGTAAGAGTAAGAAGCTTTTAAAATTCGACTTCCCCTCTTAGCAATGTGTTAGTGTTAGTGATAACAATATGGCAAATAAGGCATTAAAAGCCTAAAGAGATGGCTAGTCAAGTGAAGCTCAACTGCTGCGCATCACGGATTTTAAGTATCTAACACTATTGGGAACCTAAAACATTAAGTTACCTAACACATCGATTCCAATAATATGAATTCCAAAATAGTCTGAACGAATCTGAATGCCGCAGAAACAAATACATATTATTTTTTTACCTAAATACAAATTTGTATTGGCCCCGGATCGTATATGGTTTTGACAGACCTGATTGTGTCATATAAAAATTCCTTCCTGTTCATGATTAATTTCCTTATTTTCTACTAGATTTTTTTTATTCAATTGACTTATATATACCACTAGCAAACCCGGCGAACTCCGTTTCGCCACCAGATGGCTTCAAGATTTTCCCGCTTTTCTTTTCAAAATTTTCCAGAATTTTCTTTGCTATAAACCTCACGGAGCCCGAGACCTTTCCAACGAATGCAAAACCGTGGAAATCGGTCCGTGCGTTCTGGAGTTATAGCGTCAGGAAGGAAAACCCGACTTATTTTTATATAGTTAACCGCACATGACATTAATATCATTGTGCAAGCATTGTACTTATATGCCTGTACTTGCATTGAGAATATTTTACGGGATTTAAGTTCCTCGCCAATACGTATCTTATATAAAGAAACAGTTTAAGTGAAGTGTAGGAAAATCGTGCAAAAATTGCATCCATCGCACCCATGCTATGTATCCAGGGGACCATAATCGGCACATATATTTAAACAGTAAGTCAACTTCTACAAGCTAAACAACGAGCTTTTGTATAGTTAAGTAAAGCGAAAGGGACAATAAAATCTGTGGTAAAAACTTTTTTTAGAATAATTTGAATATTACTAAAATCTTACTCATCAACAAATATTTCTCTCATAGTGCCCACGAGGGCCGAGGGGCAAAATAATTTAATTTAATTTCATAACTGCTTTCAACTCGCCGAAGCTGTTTTCTACAATAATTATTTCATGAAATTAAAAAATAATGATAACAAAAATGAGTTTAATTCGCACCAAGCATCCAATTAAATTCAGTACAGTTAAATTTTTTGTGGCATCATGGAAAGATCTCTTATTAATTGGGCAAATATTTAAAAAAAAATTACGCCCACGCCTCGTAATGACTTCCATATATAAAATTATCTTGGCGGCATATGTGCATCTCGTTAATATTTGCAGACTTGGGCTTACATGCTTAAGTACTACAGTTTAGTTTTTGGAGAACATATTATCACAAACTAGTTTACTCGAATCCTTGCTGAGAATATCAGTGATATTTGCTCTGATGCCTTTGACATGTTCCCAAATCTACGGCACAAACGTCTGCACCCAGTTTCAATCATGTCATACATGACCTATTTAGGCTATTGACACAATCGCGTAAAGACTTCATCGATGATTGAGGTAGTAATCTATAGTTTAATCTGACGTAGCGACATGCTTCAATCGCTTGTTTGAATGAACTTGGGATACTGTTATGCACTATGCCCCGTGCCATAATGCACCAGGGACAGCCTGTGATAGAAAGCGCGCCGAGTCACGACAGGCCACGGGAAAATGCACAATAAATTGCACTGCATAATTGCATGCAATCGGGGACTGTGACATCATTAACTAAAGCTTTGTCTGTAATTTTGAGCTGATGGTTTCCTTATAATGTATTTAATTGTCCTCAGTTTTCACTGCCATTTGAGGAAGTTGGTCTTACTCGGTGTTTGTAGAGATGAAAGGTTATGTAATTAATTTAAATTATGTTTGCAACGTTGTTTATCAATGAAAAAGCCAGGTTTTCTGCTTAAATGGGACTTGAACTCATGGCTCTCGATAGCTGGTCGGGTGTTTAATAAAGAGTAGAGTTTAATTTATTAAACACTAGGAGACAACTTTAGTTAGGTACATGCAAAACCCACCAGGGTTCTGCATGTACCTAACTAAACCTGCAAATCGGCTCCTAGTGTTCACTCGCGACTTCTTATGCGCGAATTTTTAAGAACATTCTACATTTCGCATCTTTATACTATACTTCTCCTAAATTTCTTGTCCATCAATCAGCATCAGGGGTCCTACCGCCGAAGCTGAAGCCGATTCACATCGAAAATTTTGACGGATTTTGTTAGGTTTGAGTTATTGACAAATATTTTTTGCTTTGTCAGTAGAACTTCATTGTTTCTACCAGCTATGCTATGCTATGGTATGGTATTTTGGTATAATTTCCGTATAAAAAAAAATCTATTAAATAGTTATAATTTTTACTTAGTGCAAACTTAGAGAGTAAGTTCGCGATTTTTTTCTATCGAGCTAAAAATTATTAATTGTGTTTTCAATAGCTTTTGACCCTGCAGAAAGGACTTAAGATTTCATAGTTAAATTTCTAGAAACCAAATTGAAATAGTTTATTATAACAATTCTTTAAATAAGCGTGTTTCCTGGACTCACTTCAACTTAACACAGTTGCCATTAAACTGAAGTTCAAGAGGAAAGGGTAAGCAACGTTAACATGTCAGTTAGTGAGATAGGATGTTTCATTCAGTTACAGGTATAATATTTGGTTATTTAAGGTTCTACGGCCTTGAAACTTATGCAACTGACATTCTAATCAATCTGAATTACCAGGAAAGAAACTATCGAAAGAAAGAGTTTGTTTCTTCGTATTCCCTTAAATTGTAACTGTGTAATTGTTTGTACAATACAAACAATTAGGCAGTTACGATTTACGGCGGGATTATCTCTTTTAAGGTGAACACACACTTATCTGAGCCGAACGCGTCGAATGAAACGAATTTTAGAATTCTTCATTTGAAATTTTATGAAACCTCGCACACCTGCCCACGTCGAATCGTCTTAATCTGGAAGGGCGAGTAGGTGATCGAGATTTCGTAAGATTTCATATAAAGAATTTTTAAATTCGTTTCGTTCAGTTCGTCCGACGCGTTGGCTCGGATAAGCGTGCGTTCATCTTTAGAGATCTCTTCCTGCGCATAAGTACTCTTATATTTGGTAGGAATGAATAGACACTAATTCTTTTTGCACATTGTGGACAATTTGAATATACCACAATATGTTATGGGCAATCTTTGTATCACAATCTAGCTTGTAACTCTTACTTTTGTGCCTTTTTCCATATTTCGCAATAAGAACAATCGGACTGGGAGTGCCAACCGGAATTTGCACTTATCTATACATATAAGTATTGCTTCTTTTGAGATCACTCGGATGGCAATCAATCACATTGTTTGGTGCTATTATCAAAAGAAATATTGCAATGTATATAAACTAGTTTCTGTTCGCGATTTCGCCCACATAACACCGGAATATTATGTATTTATTTATTGATTTACACTTTATTGATGACAAATTACATAATCTTACCTTTTGTACCCAAAAGGCGGACTCATCGCTAAAAGCACTCTCTACCCGTCAATCTTTATTCCATTGATAGTTCTAGATACAGTGGCGCAACTACAGGGTGGCAGAGTGGGCAAAATGCCATGGGCTTCCGAACCAAGGCGGCCCCAAGCTCGTGAGCTTATTACAAGAATAGTATTTTTTTTTAAGTAAAAATAGATGTACACATTTCATTTATCTTGGAAAATAAATTTATAGATTATTAACCAAAAAAGTACGAAATACTTCGTTAGTGTTGGTTACTTAGATCATTTATCAGAGAGGGCTTCATCCTCTGAGGGCCGATCTGATGAATTTGCTAGGGGCCCCTGAAGGCATAATTACGCCATTGTTAGATCATATGCCATCTCTGTGAAATTTTATCCAGACCCGTTTAGTCGTTTACGCATGATTGAATAACAAACATTCAAACATCATCGCCACAAACATTCCCATTTTTATTATTACTAGCTGACCCGACAGACTTTGTCCTGTCTATTCATTGGTTTCGCGCAATCTTTCATAGTGACTGACAGTTCGTCAAGCGACATAAAGTTACATTAGATATGGTTTAAGTTAATATGGTTGATCAGTTTACTTAAATATTCTAATTTTCCGCACCTTTCTTATTAATCTTCTCTTAATAATCTTATATTTTTTTTAATTCATAAATTGAATACTGTCCTGATAACAAATACAACACAAAAAGAAATAGCGAAAACGGTCCAGCCGTACACGCATGTTGCCATGATTAAGGGAAATAGGGATTCATTTTTATATGTATAACTTAGTAGGATTAAAAATAACACTGAACTCGGCAAATCAGTGACATAGATCGTCAAGTGAATCACCTCTCGCGTGAATCAAGAAATGTCTGAGATCTCGATTCATAGGACTTACTAAGACCTAAAATTAAATAAGGAAAGACTAAACACCAAAATCTATTTATATTAGAATATATTAGTCTGTTAGTCATCTATAGAAAGTACTTTCGTAGGTAACTTCACTCGCAATACGTGAAGTGTTTCACGCTTTTTTTATGAACATTAGCAAGACTAGTCATCATTATCATCATGTGCTACAATTATGAAATAATTCAAAATCATATTCAATTACTATCTTCTTCTTTGTGTGGACTGTTGTATTTATTACACACATTTGCCAAATGTTAAAAGTACTTACGAATTCGGTACTTTGAAGAAAACCATCACACATACCTGAAAACAAAAACATAGTTAAGTAAACGTTACAATTATTGTAAGGTATAATAAATTTTGATTATAATAAAGTTAAAATTTCTCTACCAGATTCTGAAGAATTTTTGTCCTTCTAATGTAAAATATGTAACTAGTGTAAAACTATTTCAATAATTTACTCAGAATATAGTTATTTGGATCTTTAATACAAAAAACGTCTGTTATTTTATCAAAATTATGATATATATTATACATTTTGGTTGTTTTCTTTTCTTTTATTTATTCATAAAAGGAAAAAAAATATTATTATTCATCTACTTTACTTTCGCAAACGCTATAACTTAACGAATGACTCTCCCACGCGTAACTTTACGCTAACCTATCAGAAGCTTCGCCATCATTTCATAATTGACTATATACGCAAAATAAAAGCATAAACAACTGTAGCGATCAATTTATGCTCTCAACCTGTTGAAGCGATGAAAGAGTGATGTAAATTAATTATTTAGTAATCAAAGCTGAAGCTCGTCTGATGCGATTAATGAAAGCAGTAATGATACTTATATATTGAGTCATATATAATTACAAGCCTTCATTTATGATAGAACTAATGAATGTTCTATTTTAGGAAGCTAATAGTACCCATCGAATATGATGAAATCGTGAAATTTTGCCATGGATAACTATACAAAATGAGACTTGTGAATAGTCCAGAGTACAGAACATACAATGGACCTAAACAGATGATGCCCTAGCTGATGGAATCCTATGGAATGGCGCACCCGGACGACGTGCCACCGGAGCAGAAGCACTGGATCTATTCCAAAATAAGATAAGAAGTTTTTCCATGAAACGGAGGAAAACTCAGAGTAGCGATCGAGATGGCAGTGTGTTTTGTTTTAGGAAGCCGATCGACGAGACGATCGACGAGATTCGTGAATAGTCCAGAGTACAGGACATGCAATGGACAAAACTAGATGATGCCCTAGTTGACAAATGAATGCAAATCCTGGGAAAAGTTTACCCGGACCTAGAGGACTACAAGCTATTCCCAATAAAAGGCGTAATGAAGTACATGCAACATGTCTCCAGCCAGTCAAGGAAGAGTTACTAAAAGGACAGGGCTCGCACAAAGATTTAAGAAGGTCGACGTGCAAGTGGTGTTGTAGCACTAGACCTATTTCAAGATAGGATCTTTTACGATGAAACGGAGGACACTCAGAGTAAGGACTGAGGTGACAGTGCTGAGACTTTAAAAAAAAATGTAAATAGCGTATTAAAAGATCGTCGTAAAAGATGTTTTCACTCTTGTTGTACTCATCTTCTTCCTTTCTGCGTGACCGCACTCACTCGCAGGAACACAACAATCCTCACGGGAATTGTTATTTGGCTGCGGTATTCTGTGAGGTAAAGGTACATTTCCCAGTCGGGTAGGTTACAATTTACGCTCCCTACCTCTCTTTTCGCTAGAGCTTCGTTTGTCAGTCAGCAGGGTGCACCGTTTTTTGTATTCCGATAAGAAATATACATCTAAAACTACAAAAGAAAACGTCATTATCCAGAACGCAATAATTTTGGAGAGTTCCCAAAAAATGGCGTTTGTACATAATACGTAGATAAGTAGGTATACGAACTTAATGGTTGATATTAAGATTATCAAAGCTGTTTATATTGATGATAGATGTTACATAGTAGGTAACGCAATAAGCAATTTATATGAACGGAAACCAATCAAATAAATCATAGTATTTGCATAGTGTACCAGTTTTATCATTTACAACGGTTAATATAATTTAACAAAACCAATAAAGCCTTGTCATCTATGAAATATTGTTACAAGATTAATTGTTAAGCATAATTTATACCGGTATTTCTTTAAATACCCTATAATGACTAAATTATTGGAAATAATTCATAGCATTGTTAGGTAGCTAGAGTTGGAGTTATATCACGCATGAAATATGTTCCTATAAGCATTTTTTGACAATAAATATAATTACTATTTTAATGCAATTCCTGCGCTTATAATACTTTTTATACTAATAATTTTAGCGCGCCAAAGCAGCACCATAATGTTAACTTGTTAAGAAATAAGTTCTATCTATCGAAACGACATTTCAACATGAGAAAAGACTAATTTCCCTTTCTGGTCAATAGATGGCGCTATTTTGTTTTTTCTCGAACCTGCATGCGCTTACATAGTAGATAACGAAATAATTTATATGAACGGAAACAAATCAAATAAATTATAGTATTTGCAGATACCTTCCAGTTTTATCATTTACATCGAGTAATACAATTTAACAAAACCAATATTATATTAGTCTTTAGCCTTGTCGTCTATGAAATATTGATACAAGATTAATTGTTAATAATAATGACTTACTTATTGCAAGTAAATCATTATTAGGTCATGCTTTGTTAGGTAGTTAGAGTTATGTCACGAAAGAAATGTGTTCTACCTGCCACCATTGTATCAAGAAGAACGTAAGGTCAATCAGTCGGAGCACGACGTTAGCGCTAATAAAAACAGTTATAGAAAATGTCTTCTTTGTGTTCACGCTTTTTTCCTTTTTTTGCATCCTGCATGTATTAATGCATAGTAATTGAGTAAGCGCATTGTTTTTACTGCCGTGAAGTTCGCATGACCCATCTATATATTAAATGTCATCTAGCTAAGTTCTATCACAGTATAAGTAATAGTACTAGTTCTATTAAGATTTGTCATTGTAAATTGTGAGTGTAATAATAAGGAATTGATGTTATGCGTAATATCCGAGAATAATGCATCATCTTTGACATATTCTGTGTCGAAACCGCTGACAATCATGATTAATAATGACGATGACACGTCGGAAATCTTACATACTAAGAATTTATATCAATTTCCTTGCCGGATGGAAAGCCGGGATGTGGTAATTGACTCTATGATAAATATGGACACTGATTTTATTAGACTAATATAACACTGTGTTTATACATTGTCCAGAAATATTTATTTATTTATTATTGGTACTACAATTTTTTTTAATACCACGAAGGTGACCAACAAGCATACGGTCCGCCTGATAGAAAGCAGTTACCGTAGCCTAAGGACGCCTGTAACACCAGAAGCATCACAAGCGCGTTGCCGACCCTGTAAAAACCTCTTTACGCCCTTTTTGAAGAACCCCATGCTGTAGTCTCCTGGGAAAACCTCAACAGGCAGTTCATTCCATAGCTTGATAGTACAATATATAATAATTACAATAATGTAATAACGTCTTATAAATCGATGAAAGCCGGCTGCACGCACGAAAAAGCATGACTCATTGTCACGTTCCGCTTGAATCAAGCGTGGAAGCGAGAGCGCGGAACAAGCGATAGAGTACTAAGGTAGAGCCTAAGCGTTCGGCTTGTGACGCCTCTATCTCCCTTCCACTGCATCGGCCGATATTGTCTTATGACGTTATCACGTAAAATTATCATCCGTAAACCAACTTTACAGACACCCAATTTATTTTTCATTATAACTAAAAATATTTTAAACCCAATATCACCGAACTGTCAAAGTATAAGTGTTCATGGACGTCAACACTTAGTCATCTCACTGCTGGGATACGAGTCTCCCTTCAATGGAAGAGGTTTAGAGCATACTCCACTACGCAGCTCAACTGCAGGTTGGCGGAGGAATAATTATGTTCATAAATAGATTTTTATTCCAAAAATCAATACAAATACTACATAATCACTTTACAATCTTCACGACTCTGGAATGCGCTACCCGATTTTTGATGCCGCATTCGTGTATATCTGCACTTCCCAAAGGTTGTCTGGTAGAGAATGCTTTTAGCATTAAGACCGCCTATGTACCCTTAAATTGTGGTAAATAAAGTTTAAATAAATAAATAAAATAAGCAATGTGACGAAGTACGTTTGAAGAAAGGTTCTATTTTATAATTATAATTTTATCAATTTCTCTGTACAACTTTACGTCCCGGATATTTGAGGGGGTATTCTCTCCCCAAGAGGAACTTTCTCTTCTATTGCTGGGGTAGAAAGTAAGGCAAGTGTAGCGCAATTTATTTTTATTTTTATTTATACTACGTCGGGTGGCAGGCAAGCATACGGCCCGCCTGATGTGAAGCGGTTACCGAAACCGTATTAACGCTCGCAACATAATATATCACTTGCGCGCCGCCACCCCCGCTGCCAACGCAGCATCTCCTTCTTTTCTGGTGACCTCACTCACTCGCAGGAACACAACAAACTCAAGGGAATTGTTATTTGGCTGCGGTATTCTGTGAGGTGAAGGTACATTCCCCAGTCGGGTAGGTTACAATTAAGCTCCCTACCTCTCTTTTCGGCAGAGCTTCGTTTGTCAGTCAGCAGGGTGCACCACATGCAGGTGAAGTTGGCTTTGGTTCAAAGATGGTGATAAACCACTTACACCCCGAAATAAGAATCATTTCTTTGCTATGCAGTCACCAAAGTTGGTACGATGCGATATTCTTCAAACAGACTTACCACTCGTGAAAGACCATAATCACTAGTTACCCGGCAGGCTTTGAAGGTCTCAGATCAATCAATCAAGTGGATTGATTGATCTGAGACCTCCGAATTAACATGTCGCAAATTGTAACCGCATTGGTGTCACTTCACGCCCATTGATCAATGTCAAGGATTGATAACATTGATAACAATTGATATTGAAACTCGAATATTATCGTCAGAAGATGTAATAGTAAAATGGCTGACAAACAAATCCGATTCATATGCACAGCGGTAGCTTTTAGGGGGGCAAACGAGAATGGGGGTCACCTGATGTCACCATCACCATCACCACCACCACCTATGGAGATCAGTAACACCAAGGTGTCTCCGATCCGATGCCAGCCCCTTCCTATATATCCTTTCCTTCTTCCTGGTGACCTCACTCATTCGCAGGAACACAACAACCCTCAAAGGATTTGTTATTTGGCTGCGGTATTCAGTGAGATGGAGGTACTTCCTCCAGTCGGGCAGCTTAAAAAATATGCTTTGCCCAAACTCTCTTTTCGCCAGAAACTCGTTTGTCAGTTAATAGGGTGCACCACTTGCAGGTGAGGTTGGCTTTGGTTTAAAGATGTTGATGAACTTACAACCCTAACGGCTATTTTTAAAACTTATCCTTTGATGTGGTGGTTTCGGTTATATGGCTACAGTAATCGCTTCACATCAGGTAGGCCGTATACTTGTCTGCCATCCGATAAAATAAGATAAGATAACATAAGATTTATTTGCGAAAATAAGGTGTAATAGATGTTACATGGAATTATGTCCAACTAATTCTACCCTCGCAGGGGCGATAATAGAGGCAGATATAAATAGGTATATATTTCGTAATATACGAAAGATGACATAAGCATGTGAAAATTTTTACTTATATCCACATAATCAAAATAAATAAACACGCGAACAGTCAGTAAAAACGACAGTAAACTAATTTTTATGCGCTGCTGGCGAATCCTCGGGTTAACAAGAAAACGGAAGCGACGTAATCTGAGTTTTATCGATAGTATCTCGCAAACACGACAATGAAATTGTACATAATGCTGTATGTCTGTGGGAATCAACGACATTGTTACAATTCTGCACTCCCATGCACCGAACCTAACCTCGTGTGAATGGTATTGTCTCAACCAACTAACGGTCGAATTTATACCACCAGGGTGCAACTGCAAATAACACCCGTCACCAGCCAGTTTATGGAATTGCCATAAGCAATGGTGCTTGGTCAACCTTATACAAACATCTTCTTTGGGGTGTAAGTGGTTCATCAACATCTTTGAACCAAAGCCAAGCTCACCTGCCCGTGGTTTACCCTGTGGACTGAAAAACGAGGCTTGGGCGAAAAGAGAAGTAGCGCATAGCGTATTTTTTAAGCTGTCCGACAAGGGAAGTACCTCCACCTCATAGCATACTGCAGCCAAATAACATATCCCTTGAGAGTTGTTGTGTTCCTGCGACTGAGTGAGATTAACAGAAAAAAAGAAAAGAAGGAGTATAGGCTGGCAACGGATCGGCAACCCCTTGGTGTTGCTGATCTCCATGGGCGGTGGTGGTGCTTTCCATCAGGTTACCCACATGCTAGTTTGCCCCCTCTCACGTCATACTACGACCAATACGATACCGGGATACGCGATTATGAAATCCCGGGCGCAAGTTATTATGCTATTGTGAACATTGTAAACAAAAACAAAATGTTTTTTCCATAACGAAGAGAATATTGCAACAACTTAGTTCTGCTGTAACATATTGCAGATTTGTTAGCAATATAAAATTGTGATTGCGTGAATTGAATTACAGCACGTCTCTATTGTCTTAATTCCAGCTTTCTAGTGCTTGCACTTAACGTATTAAGAGGACGAATGAAATCGAAACTGTACTTAGTTTATTGAACAAACCTTTAAGACAGAAATTTCCAAACCTTGCGTATATTTTGTGATTTTCGTAAACCCCTGCTGTTCTAAAATATTCATTGTAATCATTAGTGTTGATACTGGTCATTGTTGGCACTTGGTGGAACATTTTTAACGTTTTTATATTATAAAACCACTTGTATTATTCCACTTAATTACATTTATTTTTACCGACCAGTTTCGCTTTTTACTGCATTATCTAGGTATGATACCGTGATCATTAAAATAAAATGTGATTTTATTATATAAAAATCGTAACCACTATTTCCAAAGGATAGTAAAGTATAGCTATAGTATGTTTGTTTGTAGCAGTAAAGTATAGCTATAGCATGTTTGTTTATATTTATTGCTCAAATTACATAGTGAATAAGTACATGAAAAATGAAGCGGTACAAAGGCGGATTTATCCCACACGGGGATCTCTTCCAGTCAACCTTAGACAAATGTCTTAACTAAGTGCGGTAAAGCGTTACAGTTAATATTTTATCCAAATAGCTCGACGAGCTCGGTGGTCGAATGATTAGCAATGGCCACTTCGACTTCGAGGTCGCGGGTTCGATTCCTGCATAAGACAAACATTTATGTGCATGAACATATCTGTTTGTCTTGGTCTGGGCGTTTTCTATGTATTATAAGTATGTAATTACAAAAAAACAAATGTATTTATGTACATGTATCAGTTGTCTAGTACCCATAACACAAGCTTTGCGCTTAATTTGGGACTAGATGGCGCTGTGTAAATTGTCCAGAAATATTTTATTTTATTTAAATAGCAATTATTAAAATACAATTAATTAAACAAATACGAAATTTGAACTAACATAACACATCCCTACTCCAAATTTAATTTCATAAGCGAAATAACCGAACTAAGTAAACTGGTTAGTACTGGTTAGGTAAGTCAGGCGGGCCGTACGCTTGCTTGTTACCCAACGTTGTACAAAAAAATGTTGCTTGCTTACCCTTCAGTATCATTGTGTGTCTTTAGATTGCTTAGTTTTTGGTCGCGTTCAACAATTTTTTTAATCTCGGTTAACATTGGACCAACTATAAGAATTGGAACAAGTCTAGATCGACCAATGGGGTGTAAGTGGTTTATCAACATCTTTGAACCAAAGACAACTTCACCTGCTCGTGGTGCACCCTGCTGACTGACAAACGAAGCTCTGGCGAAAAGAGTGGTAGGGAGCGTAATTGTAAGCTACCCGACTGGGGAATGTACCTCCACCTCACAGAATACTGCAGCCAAATAACAATTCCCTTGAGGGTTGTTGTGTTCCTGCGAGTGAGTGAGGTCACCAGAAAAGAAGGAGATGCTGCGTTGGCAGCGGGGGTGACGGCGCGCAAGTGATATATTATGTTGCGAGCGTTAATACGGTTACGGTAACCGCTTCACATCAGGAGGGCCGTATGCTTGTCTGCCACCCGACGTAGTATAAAAAAAAAACAATGACCTCAAGCGAACGGCCGCAAGCGGCTGGATGCAGAATGCGGAGGATCGCATATGGTGGAAGGCACTAGGGAAGGCAGCAGTAGATAGATACAGGTTGATGATGATGATGATGTTCAACATTAGTTGAATCATTCATGCTCTTAAGTAAAAACACTAATTTTATCATTTCCAACACGTAATGCCACAATCCACAATACAGTAAGTTCATCAATCAGCCTTTCTGAATTTGCGTGCAAACATCACTCTATCCGGGCCATCTCAAAATACCGCAACCTAAAACGCTTTAAATCAATCATTTCTTTCAAAAGATAACGACCATTATTCCTAATGGCGGAAGTACCACTATCGAATAACTCATCTGGAGAAACATCCGTGGCTTATTGTTGCGTATGCCAATTAACAAATTGATATCGTAACAGTAGGTCATAATGTAATTGTTAAAAACGTTTGAAATAATTTATACAAATATTTTCAGTTAAATATGTACCCTGTGGTGTTCAATTTAAAGTTTTATTTCGATGTTTATATTTTTGGCGTGACAAGATATAATTACGTAGTTGTCTTCTTCGACCATTCAATTACTTCTCATAGACAACGTAGTCGACAATATTTTCTTAGATAAATTTAAACTTTTTGGGAAGTTTACCGCATCGACGTAAGAAAGAAGGTGCGTAAATTTCAACATGTCGTTATTTCGGTGTATTTTTTTTTATTCCTCTCATGAAGGAAGGGTTTTGTTTTTAACCGACTTCAAAAAAGGAGGAGATTCTCAATTCGGCTGTATTTTTTTTTAATGTTTGTTACTTAATTACTCCGTGATTTATAATACCGATTTGAAAAAATCTTTTTTTTATTTGAAACAGTATATACTTCCAGATTGGGTCCATATTTTTTTCATCATCATCGTCATCATCAGCCTGTATCTATACATAAATGTAGAGTAATGATTGGAGTCGGTTTTTTTTTTGTTAAAATTATTGTATTTTTAATGTTTGACGCGATCAATCGATAAATTACAGATACTTATTTATTACTGAATCCATAAACAAATTAAGTTTATGTTTATGGAACATAAATAAGTTTGTAATATGTTGAATAATAGGTAAGTAAAATAAAATATAATAAGTTTTAATTGTCCTTCAATCTATTTTAATGGTAGTTAGATAGACATATGAAATGATTATGTAAATATGAAATATTTTGGATTTATTTTTTAATGCCACCAAAACGTTAAAGCAATCCATGGAATTTAGGTTTAGGTCACCGAAAATAAACTCTCATAAGATTTTGGGATGCAAGAGGCTCATCACCATCTTAAAATCTAATCTCACCTGCAAAAAATCTAACTTCATTTTATTTTAGTAGGAATCGTCACGTTTAGTTTATCCAGATGGAATCGTGGAGGTCTACAGGTTGAACTTAATGTATTCGCCACTAATACGAATCTACCGATTTTGGGTTAAAAAAATCTATCTAAATCCGCTTAAGTAAGACGGTACGGCTATTGATCTGATAACAGCTATCTGATATAGATATAGTCCAGTTCCCGCATGAAAGTAACTTAAATGGACATACAGAAAATAGATCTTAAGTTTTATAATAATAATGTATAGATTGTTAAGTCAGTTTCTTGTATTTTAAATCGTATTTATTCGATTGATCCGTGTCACGATAGCAATTAAGTTTTTTAATTTCCGTACCGCAATAAAATCCTTAATTCAGCCTCCAAATGCAGTCTGTATTTGATTACCGATTATTCATTCTAAGACATTTTCCAGGAAATAAAATTATCACCGGTTGTCTGAATTCGTTTCTGTTTTTTTTTTTTTTTTTTTTGCGTGAATACGCTTATTAAAATTGCTTCCATCGGGAGGCAACCCAAAAAAACGAATGATGACAAAATCGGGGGATACCGTTTGGTGTTGCAGCTACAAATATATCATCTCAATGCAAAATTCAATCACACCACTGGATAGATGAACGATCAAAGAATTTATTACGCTAAGTAGCGACTATGGAACATCGCGCGCGGGGAGAGGAAGCTCTGCCATTTTGAGGTAATTTTAGTTCATATAACGTATTCACGTACAACACACGGCCGTGTCCATGACACAGCCATATCCATCTTTTTCTTGTAAACAAAGGGAGGACATCAAGAGAACCACCAAAAACTTTACTCAAATTTAAAAAAATATTTTTCGGTTACATTGTGTGTGATACAACAAACAGATTTTTACGAACGAGTTACGTAACAAACATCTAGAGCGTGTAAAACTCTCTTGGTGGTTCGTTTAAAAATTGGGGTGTAATTGGCCTAACACGATTTTTTGAGCCAAAGCCAGTTAACCAACTAGCGCAAGAGGCGACAAAATAGAGTCAGGGCACAAAGTATTTGTAAGCTGCCCGACTGGAGAAGTAGCTTCACCTCACAGAATACCGCTGCCAAATAATAATTCCTTTAAGGGTTGTTGTGTTCCTGCGAATGAGTGAGGTCACCAGAAAGGAAGGAGTTGCTGCGGTGGCAGCTGGCAACGGGAGTGGCGACGCGCGAGCAATATTTCATGTTATCAGCTAAAGTATAAAGAAATATAGCTACGGTAACCACTTCACCAGGCGGACCCGTATGCTTGTATGCTACCCGACGTAGTATAGTTTAAAAAAAGTTATTCGTAATAAAATTATGTATGTAACGTTATGTATGCACTGCTTTAATCTATCTAATATCCAAGACGTACTAGGAAGGATACTCGGCGCTACAAAGATTCTCAGAATAAATCAACATTCACTAAATTTTTTGTATCTAACTGTAACGGCTAAACTGAATCCGTTGTATTTCTACTGAATGAATTCTTTATTTGTGTCTTTCAATAGCCTCGTGATACTGAAACGAATTTTACACTTTAGGCACAAAATCCAACTATTCTATTGTAAGGCTGTGATGTTACTATTAAGTAGATCGTCATCTACTTAATAGTAACATCACAGCCTTTCAATAGAACGTGCACGGAGAGAATAGAAAGAAAGAAAGAAAATATGTTTCATTAACATCACAATATAACAAACAATGCACAATATCATATAACATTTTAAGCAGAACGTACATATTCAAGTTGCTAATATGGCCAACGATCAGCGTTAATGCTGTGTAATAAACACAGAAATAAAAAAGGACTAGAAATAACAAGTGGGCGTTACCCGCGTAGGTCAATATACTCCAATTTGGCATATCTCGATCGTCGCATATCTCAGTCGTCATTTGTCACAGCCGCGGAAACAATCATAGAAAAAAAATATAAAAATGCCTTCTTGTGCCATATTATCGTGTAAGAATAATAGTAGCAAAAATAATGTGTCTAATGGTGGCATTTCATACCATCGGTAAGTAATATTTCTCATTATTTTCATTATTTAATAGAATTTAAGCATATTCAATAAAATGCACAAACGCGAACAAACTAAAGTAACCTTTATGCGTTTAATTTTAAGGTCAAATTTCTAACGCACTCCACGTCTCTTGTTTAGAACATTCTAGCGTTAATCGATTAGTGATGTGACTCATGTATCGTCAGTATTTATTTACTTGATTATTTACTCCCATCACGATATTGAAACAGTATAATTTTTGAATTATGAAAAAATATTATATCATAATTATGAACATAATATAATAAATTGTAAGAAATGTTATAAATTATAAATAAATATAGGCAGGCATAAGAAACCAGCTGTAGCGCGAGGCTTCGCTCGCGTAGCACTTCGTTGTCACATATAAAGTATCCTATATATTAATCCAGACTATCTATATTTGTGCAAAATTTCATCTAGTCTGATCGAGTCACAAAGTTCTAAACATCCTCACAAACTGTCGCATTTATAATTATTAGTGTGAAGTATGATTTCACCTATCATCATCATATATCATCATAATTAATAAGTTTTTTCAAAAAAATATTTTTTGGGACAAGCTTCTACGGCAGCTTTTACGTTTATCATGCATTGTCATCCAAACAAACGTGTACTACAAAATTTCAGCTCAATCGGTTGAAAATCTATCTCAAAATTAAGTTGCACCACCCGAATGCATTCCACCCGAACAAACATTGTTACATACTGACATACATACATTGTAAGTTGAAGAAAAGATTGTAAAAATATTCAATTTTATGGTACCAAAAATTATAATAGGTAGATATTCATTAATCCGGTAGCAGTACTCGGTGATACTTGGTGTTCCTCATTACTACATCACTTCGAAAAGTAGTGATATCGACATTCGTGCAGTACGGTCATTCAAATATCAGCCTTTAGTCAAGGACAGAAGTCATAATATTAAAATCAATATTAGTAGCGCCACCTTGCGTCGATTAGCTATACTGTTTAGAATCTGACAGAATAAGAAGTACAGCTATTGCTCACTAGATGCTTATTCGGGATTTAATTGTTTATGAACCGTGTCATAACTGCATAAGGTTGAATTTAAACTAACATATTTTTGTATATATGTCATTTTTTACAGTATTTTTAGACCAATCATAGCACAAACATGCATGTAGTAACACGTTAACATTTTGCTTTACATGTGTGAGTTTGGCGACAAAGGTTTTCTTACTAATAGGTCGTCATACGATTTCTACGTGTTTTTTTATTTCTGTGGTAATAAACACAGCGCCGATATTCTGCTGCAGCCAATAAGTGCCAACACGGACATTGTCGAACGTGGTATGTACCTTATCATAATATATTAATTTATCCGGATTTTAAAATCCCCGCATCCAGGGCCATCAGGCTATCAAGCACGTATAATGGGGACAGTTCCTCATAACACATACCGTACTGACCGACGGCACCTGATGGCACAGTGTGTGGCACAGCCATTAGATACTACAGACAATATACAATTCATAGCTTCATACGTCACCTCCTCACCTCTCATCTCACTGCTTCCCTGACACAAATGAACACTTGCACACTTCCTTTAAGTCTTGCACTATACACAATTTTTTTTTATTGACGATATTTTTCGGCATCGCTGTAGCAGGGACGATTTTAAATTGCTTCATTAGTGATACAAAATAACTTGATCATGATAACGGAGTCAGAAGAAGAAGCTGAGTCGTAGCTGTCCCACTGACACTGGCCGACAGCCCAACAAATAAGGAATACGTGTTAATGTCTACCTTCAAGCAAAACTTGCAACTGCGGACGGATTTAACCCACGCGCAATATTCTAACGAATTCATTTTTGTCCCCTGTCAACGATTGGGAATTTTCTTTCCATTTTGACAAGATTTTATTTAGTTTTACTGCGATGTCGGTAATCAAATCTGGTAAATTAAATTTGACTTAATTCCCGGTGTTCTATTGAGCTGAAATTTAGCACACTCGTTTGTTTCTAGTCCTATTTGCGGCTGCCACAAAATAACGATTTATAATTTCCACATTGGTCAATGTGGAAATTACTTTTAGTATTTTTTTATTAACAACAATAAAAAGTTGTTTTAAAAGAAAAGGTTTTATTCATCATTGGCATCCGACAGGGATTGCTGGGAATAAGTCGATGCTTTATATATTACAAGCGATCATGGACTTCCAATTAAGTAGGTAATGTATTGTATAAAGGAGTTAAATAAAATAAAACACCCGACTGTTGAGTTGTTAAAAATTAATCTTTTGATTTTAAGTTTGTAAATTCAGTATAAACTGTAGCATAAAAATTAATAACTGTTAACAGTTTTGGTCAATTTGACAATTTTATTTGTCAATTTGTAGGTTTGAATATACTTATAAGTTATATTCTTTTTTTATTACCCCACCAGAGGGCATTGTATAAAAATTCAAGTGGTCCAATTTGGCGCCCACATTTTTTTTAACTTTTATGTATCCAGTGGTAATGTCGTTAATGACGTATGGACAATTTAAATTGGTTCAACTACACATTCTGTAGAATTAAATTGCCCAGGAATTATTCCCGTAAGCACACCACTGCGTAGAACCTAACCATATTTAAATATAAACGCTACTAAAACACATCGAGGAATGCAATACTACATAAGTTAATCCATTAGCCAACAAAGTGCAGACTTACGCACACTTAGATTTATAAAGGCTAGCTTTGTGTATTGCGTGCTGGGATAGTTTTAATATATTTATACATCCCATTAATCTTGGAACTGGTAGCAATATAGTTGCACTGATGTATTGTGGACATTTCGCGCAGATTTATTGGCGGAATTCTAAATAGATTCGACAAGAGGTGACAGTACATTTAGCAAGCAGACAGCTACAATTTCGATTGACTAACTGATAGATCAATCGGCGTATATTTACAGTCCCGGATTTACTGGCAATAGAAGCAATGGGTCCGTGGCCTGTGTGCCTGACCACAGACTTTACTAACAGGTCCAGAATTTCACAATTTACTTTACTAGACTAGTGTTTGTTAAACTTTTGAGACTGAGGAGAGTTTTTGGACCCTTTTGTGTATTCTATCGATTCTATCGAATGGATTATGTTCTAAGACCTAGTGCAAGGTTTTTGGTCACATTCGAACATGGTAACGTTTACAAGCCGAACAAATTGAGTAAAAGTTTCGTATTATGAATTTACCAGACACGTGTTACATATGCAAATTAGCCGGGTTGATCACTTCAAAATGTGAGCAATTAAGCCACAAAATTTTGAAATATATCACGTATTTTATAAATTCACAACATAAGAGTTCTTCTCTATTTGGTCAGTTTGTTTACGTTGACATGATCGAACCCGAATAAAAAGCTCGCACTAAGCATTCAGAGGAGTTGTTCTAATACAATCACACCACTCGCCACCGGCATAGTTCATCCTCATACTTTAGCACTAAAATGGTCGCGTAGTGTCTGGTTCCCGAGAGGATTTCTCTCGCGGACTAGCAAGTTGTGGAGTGGACTCCATGTTGAGGATTTCCCTGGTGATTACAACACGGAGTTCTTCAAAACGGGTGTGAAGGGGTCCTGACAAGCTCAGCAACGCGCAAGTAATGCCCTTGGGCATTTGCACGTGACAGGACCTTTACCCGCCACGCTATCGCGAGGCAGATAAAGGTCCTCTTGCCTGTATGGTGTACCGGACGAGAGACTCGTAGTCCTCCGACATAACCGAAAAGTTAGTGCACAGGGGCGCATTAGCTGTAGGCATAGCGTAAATGCTCCATTGTTACATATGACCTTTAAAATTCAGCCGTCAAACTGTAAGATGCTATTATGCGGTAACATGCATACACATAAGAGATATAAATACATAATGCAGATAACATACGATAATTAACTTGAACTCAAATACGAGCCGTGCTTAACGGAATGCGAACATCGAAACCGGTTTGCGATTTTTTGCTAATTACTGCGCTTAACTGTTGTTTTAAATTTGTTCAATGTTTTAATACCTATGTGATTTAGAGAAGAACAATTGTAATTAAATTTCGATTGTACGACATCTAACGGCCTAGGCGCACTAGACGACCGCAACCACCTATAAAATCGCATAATGTATGTCATTTTTCTTTTCTAAATGTTATAAATTCGGGTGCTCTGCTTCCCTCGCCCAGCCACCGGGAACTAGAAGTCTTATCTTAATATTATGGACTATTTGTTTGGTTCCAATTGTACATAAAATGTCGATGCTATGCCGTGACATGGATAACTTAAGGTCGCTCACATAATGTTCACGAATTGCAATTAATTAGACGAACGTGTGCTCTGTATGACCTAAACTAACCATAGAAAGGTCAGGTGATCTACCTATAACTCATACCTATTGTACTGTCAGGGGTCACACACAACACACGTAATTAGTGGTACTAAATAAATTAATAACATTTTTAGTGTCCTTTTTTATATGAGAGGTTGGCAAACGTGCATGTAAGTCACCTGATGGAAAGCAATTACCATCGCCCATGGATATCAGTAACACCCAGGAGTTACAAACAAGGGGTCGCCCATCCGTTGCCAGCCTATACTACTTCCTTTATTTATGGCTCACTCACTCACAGGAACACAGCAATCCTCAAAGGTATTGTTATTTGGCTGCGGTATTCCGTGAGGTGGAGGTACTTCCCCAGTCGAACAACTTAAAAAATACGCTATGTCAGCAGGTAAGGTTGACTTTGGTTCAAAGATGATGATGAACCACTTACACTCCTAATAAATTTTATTCAAATTTGAAGGTAGGTGGCATTGAGCTTATGATCCTTGCCTGTACTAACCACCATCTGACATACCATGTCATATGGAAATTTCATCATCATCAGGTCATTTTAGTCTCCACTACAGGAGCACGACCCTCTCTCGTCCGTCTTCCGTAGACAGAAGGAGGAGTAGGCCCAAGCCTACACTCCCCACGCTGGCCAGACGGGTTGGGGAGGCCTGATCGATGTTTTATAATGTATTTCCCTTAGTCGCCATGTACGACATCCACGGGAGGAGACTGAGTAATTCTATTCTAGTTTGCCGGAAACTACACGGCTATGTAAATTTACTGGGAGGCAACTAAATCCGGTATTAGACAACTTAATCGCCAATGGGTCTATAAGAATGTCACTTGAAAGGTGAAGATCAGTAATGCATATTGTGGTATCCCCCGTCCTACACTACGGAGGACGAGGAACACTAAAGCATGAACTACTAGAGGATATGGAAGATCGTCCTCTCCACCTTTGGACGAGGATCATCCTCTCCAACTTAGTCTCTTCCAGTAGTATGGACTACTGTAGTAGAATATGAAGGAGGAGGAACGCGTACGTTAAGGAAAGTCGATTGTTTGCGCATTAATGAATTTAACAATTGCAACCAACGTTACTACGTTGGTTGCAATGGTGATAAAATAAAATTGCAAATGTGTTACATTTATGTGTATAAACTTACAGCTAGAACGTATGAAAGAAGATGTTTTTCAACTGCAGTGCTGCAGTTTGCACTGCAGTTGAAAAACATCTTCTTTCATACGTTCTAGCTGCAAGTAAGCTATTTTTAAGATTTTTTTTATATTGAAAGTACCTAAAAAAGAACTTCTAAAGGGGGCAACTACCCTAATTGAATGAATGAATTTATTTATTGCATTAAATGTAGTATAAAGATGTACATAGCAGTATATAATCGTTTCACACATTTAGTCAGCATTACTGACACGCTTTTATTTAATTACACCGCAGTGTTTGTAATGAAATCTTGCAAGTTAAATTTGACTAACTTTACAAATAGGTACAAAAACTTTATTCCATTATATTTTACAGGCATTACATTTAACATAACTACACACACTATGCTAAGCTATGTCCTGTGGACATTCGATTAATTACATTTGCCATAACTAATATGTACTTGCTATATAATTAAAGATATCTAAATAAGTTTACATTAATAAATTAAGTAATAAACAAGTTGCAATGTAACATTTGAACTTTAACCATCGCTGCAGAAATATAAATAAATTGTATTCAATGAACGAGCTAATCAACGATCTGTTTGCTATCCGTCGGTGAATCTGACTTTTGTTAATTACGGTAGGATGCACGCAATGACTCAACAGACGAACACACGGGTCAAAGAAACTATAAAAGAGGATTGTTACTGACTAAATAAGACAAAGTAACTTGCGGATTTATTTTTATTTGTACTACGTCGTGTAGGATACGGCTCGCTTTGTGTGAAGCGGTTACCGCAGATTTGCAATATAAAATAACACTTACATGTTCCCACCTACACTGCCCTCGCAGCAACTCCTTTCTATAAACATAAATAATCGTTTAAGTTGGTTGTTATTTGGCTACGGTATTAGTATATGAGGTAGAGGTACTTACCCAATCAGGAAGCTTATAAATAACGCTATGATCTACCTCTCTTAAAAATGGTAGAAAATAGCTGTTGTTTTTAAGGGTTTTCTACGACTAAATTGAAGGGACAGTTAAAAATTTTAGTCGCAGTAATAATTCAACTGTATAGTTGTAATGTAGTAGAATAAAAATTCCAAATATCGTCCGAAAAAAATACCAATTATATTTGGGGCCCAAATATTTCTAAATTCATACTTTTCAAATGCAACGTAACAGCAAAAGGAGCTTGTTAATATAAAATTGTTTTTACTGCTGCGCCACCATCACAATATATAGAATTAGTAGTTTTTGGAACGCACATAAAGTTAAAATAAAAAAAATATCCATTTCTATTTGGAACAGGGTATAACATATCGATAGGATAGTCAGATATATGTGACTTACATACATACTATGACATTACATACTCTTTTCTGTAAACGGGTAAAAACACTGCAGGCCAACTCATAAACCAGTACTAGATTTTATAGTTAAGTAAGTGTACTCAGTTCAATTTCACGGAAAGAGGATAGTATCCAAACTTAGATTGCAGTTCAGTCAGTCACAGAATATCGTTCCTCACAGAAGCGACACGAATTTTCTCAGACCTACCGGGATCCACACTGGGTATCACCTAAGCTGATTCCGATCGAATATTTTAATTCCAAAAATATGTCCTAGTTTAAAGTTAACGACAAACATCTGCAGCTTAGTCGGTAAAGCTCTAGGGTTTCTATCAGCTAAGCTAAACACAATTACCGTCAATTTACGTTGAAGTTTTGTTTTTTGCTACCAAAAAATCCATGGTAAACGTCTTGAACTTCGCCGGCAGAGCCCCTGGTCCCGGGTCCCTGATCACATGTACATAATAATATAGTTCGTAGACAATTAATTAAATTGAACGTGTCACACGCGTGTTTTTTTGTGCGGTAGCCCGACGGTCTTTTTAGACTCGTGCGTTTATCTCCCCGCGTGCGGATTTGTCATAGTAAAAAACACGCATGCGGGAAATTACTATGACCGATCCCGCATTCAGGGCGAAAAACGCATGACTTTAAAAAGACCCATAATGTTAAACGGAGATCTATATAACAGGGCGAATATTAAGACGTGGCGTCCCTTTCCTAATCGCGATGAATATTTCCAATGACAGAGACAGGAAAGCCGCGTCTGGACCTTCGTCCTTCTTCGTCTGGGCTTTCCCGACAAAATGCGTAAGAATGAGCATACAATACAAGTATTATTTATAATTATGTACAGTATACATAAATTAATTATTAAATATTTTCTTTTTTTTAAATAAATCAATAATTTTAAAAACAAAAGTTCATTGTGGTCCATATAAAGTGGAATTTCCAAAGTCGAAATTTTCAGTATTTTCATTGCTTTTTTAATAGATACCTTTGCATGTAAAGTATGGGATTGTATTTCAAATATTTTTGTACTTTCTGAATCATTAGTTTGGAATACATTCCAAATTAAGGATTTAGGTAGGAAACTTATGGAATCAAGACGAATATATTCAGCTTAGTCGGTAGAGGTTGAGGATTCCTACCAGCTAATCATAACATAATTTACAACTAACATAAACAGAAGCTTGATTTTCGCATTAAAGAATCCAATGAGAATCGGTTTCAGCTTATTAAATTCTGACCTCGTATAGAGTTACCCTTCTTTTCAAGACTATTCTATGATTCAGTCGGCGCCTCCAAGTTATTACGTCTAGCGTTCACTCGATTTAAAGTTAGTCAAGTTTCAACGATGCAATATTCGAAAACTGCAAAATTTATTGTCTACATAACAAAGCCACACACCGGTCAATCCATACAGTTGTCGCGTCGTTATCTATTACCTATTACATAAATAATGAGGTATGTGCAGAATGTGAATGAGTGTGTGTGTGAGTGCAGCGCTGAACAAAGTCTAGTCTAGTACCCATAACACAAGCTTTGCGCTTAATTTGGGACTAGATGGCGCTGTGTAAATTAAAAAGGTCACCCTAAATTGCCAATTTGAATAAAAAATATTATTTTTTATTTTATATATATACTAGCTGTTACCCGTGCCTTCGCCCGTGTGGACTAGGGGAGCTGCCATTGATTTGCTTGCATGTTGTTAAAAAAAATCATGTTAGCAAGTAGGTTCCATTCGACGTGAAAGAAGGACAAATGATTATAAACTTTATTTTTTCCCGTGGGAATAAAATGATTTTTCTGGATAAAAAGTAGCCTATAACACTCTCCAGGCGGAAACTATCCCTTGTTAAAAAATCATGTCGGTTACTTAGGTTCTTTTCGATGTGATAAAAGGAGAAATGATTACGAAGTTTTTTTTTCCCATGTTATTAAAATGTTTTTCCGGGATAAAAAGTAGCTTATGTCACTCTCCAGACCGTAAACTATCCCCGTTAAAAAAATCATGTCCATACTTAAGTTACTTTCGACGTGAAAGAAGGACAAGTGATTATAAACTTTATTTTTTCCCGTGGGAATAAGATGTTTTTCCGGGATAAAGAGTCCCTCTCCAGGCCTTAAACTATCTCCAAAAAAAATCATGTCAATCCATTTGTTACTTTCGACGTGAAAGAAAAACAAACAAACACACTTTCACATTTATAATATTAGTATGGATTAACCCAAAACATTAATAGACTTTTTCGTAAACGCGAGCGAAGCCGCGGGCGGTAGCTAGTTTATTATATGTACATATATTCACAAAGTACGACTACCGTTGTTACAAATAATCCCACTTATCTATATATATAAACTAACATGTCCTTCCTAACTGACTGATTCATCATCGCCGAGGCAAAACTACTGAAGCTAGAGACGTGATATTTCCTTTGGTGACGTATAGGTTCACTAAGAAGGGATTTTGCGAAATTCACCCTCTAAAGGGGTATCAACTTTGTATGTAACTTTTATGTTTGTGGTCAGATCTGTTTCGAATTTCTGATATTGTTCTTTGACATAATTTAATAAAACTCTAATTCAATATTTTTTTTAAATTCGATCTCTTTAATCTCTCTTAAAATGGGGAAAAATATTACATGGGTAATTCGGTTGGGAACTTTGTAAATATAGTCCGAAAAGAAAATAAGTAAACACGTATTTCACGATTTTTCGATATTCAACCCCTAAGTGGGTGAACATGAATGAATTTCATACACTACACGTACGAAGTCGCGGGCAAAAGCTAGTGTGTACAAAAAAAAGAGACATACCAAGTAAACATAAAAAAGTGAAGGTGGTTTCATAATAACTCTTTAACATTCCAATCTGTATATAATTTAAATTCAAATTTTCTGTCACAATAAAAGTTTATATTATATCGAATGATTTAACAATACATTATTACGATGTTAGAAAGTTATATATGTAATCTTTTCTTTATGTAAATTTGCGAAAAAATCATGAGATAGATAGAGAATAATAAACATTGCACATATTTTTATATAACCTTTTTCTTAAATCATTAACATCTCCTTTTACATTTCATTTTTGTGGCGCCTTTTTGGACAAAAAATCGTATACCGTAACCTTTTTGAGTGCGATGTCTAAAACGCAAAATGCCTAAATAAGCACAATTCCTAAAATCAATGTCTAATAAAAACAAAATTAAAAATTTTGAAAAAAACCCACGACGGTTAAAACGTAGTTGAAAAAGGATAAAAAAATTTTGAAACCCCCGACATAATGAATTTATGCTATGAACTTAATAAAAAAAACCCAAGAAAATCCGTTGGGGCTGCCATTAAATGAACTAGTTTGGCAGTTTTATAGTAACTTGTATAGTTATTTATATTTATTTTGAAATTTAAAATAGAGATGGCAGCCCCCGACGGATTTTCTTGGGTTTTTTTATTAAGTTCATAGCATAAATTCATTAAGTCGGGGGTTTCAATTTTTTTTTATCCTTTTTCAACTACGTTTTAACCGTCGTGGGTTTTTTTTCAAAATTTTTAATTTTGTTTTTATTTCAAACTTTTTAGAGAGCAAGCAGATAGGTATTTGCTGAAGTTAGCTGCCATAATAGCAAAATAGTATAGAAGATAAATATCAAAAAACTTACGATCAGTTTGTTATCAAGACAATTTATTATCAAGAGAAGTTAGACATCTTCTCCCGCGTACTATCAAGCTGTGCTACGAACTATCTTTTGAGTTTTCCCAGTAGACTACAGTATGGGGTTAAAAAGTGCGGTTTTTACGGGTTCGCAAGGTGCGTATGATGCCTCTGGTGTTACCGGCGTCCATAGGCTGCGTTAACTGCTTTCCATCAGACGGCCCCCGTATATGATTAAAAACTATAAAGAATATTTTATAGTTTTTAAGCATCTATAATTAATGGGATGTATCACACTCTGAAAGTCAAATTTAGATTTATCCAAATGCCAATCCAATTCAAAAATCGCAAAATCCAAATATCACTTTCGCTTTTAAACTAGAAATCGTTAAGTAACAATATCATTCACGAACTTGAATGACACGAGATTCTCGTCGTGTCTGTTCGTTTGTGTCCTCGCCTCGGGTGTCAATAATTCATAAGTCTAATCATTGTAGTCAAGTGCCATTATAGTCGAGCATGTGATCGCCAGCACAAAATGTCAGGCATTCAGTGCCAATTAATTTTTAATTAAAACATTTTTCGTTGGAAAGTCAACCGGATGTTTGTTAAGGAAATTTGTTCATCCAACTTCCTTACTAAATGTAACTTGTTTAACTAAAATAGCAAAAGCCAAAGCTGCCCCCTTACCACCAACTCTTATTGCGGTTCAATAACTGGATATAATGCTTATGCATACCAATGAATAAGCGACTCTATTTAGTTATTAATAGAGTCGCTTATTCATTGGTATGCATATTGGTATGGTGGTAAGGGGGCTGATGATGATTACCATCGGATTTTTTGATTGCGAAAATCAAACTTAAACTTGGATTTATGCTACTTATGTTTTGCTCAGCTGGTAGAAACCCTGAAGCTCTACCGACTAAGCTAAAGGTGTTTGGCAATAACTTATAAAATAAATTTATAAATATTGTCAGACAAATTACATGTATCAGAAGAAATTATTACAGTATGTATTAGAAGAACTAACAATAAACGTATAACAAAACTATGACTAATATTTATTTGCAATTATATTGCAATTTCTAGTCTTTATTATAAATAAATAAATAAATATTTCTGGACAATTTACACACCGCCACCTAGCCCCAAAGTAAGCGAAGCTTGTGTTATGGGTTCTAGACAACTGATAAATATACGTAAATACATTTTTTTTTTGTAAATACATACTTATGATATATAGAAAACACCCAGACTTCAGAACCAGACAGACAGAACAGCACACAAATGTTTGTCCTATGTGGGAATCGAACCTACGAGCGTTGGTGTCGAAGCCGCGTCATTGACCGCTACGCCACTGAGCTCGTCTAACTTAACTGAAAGACTATTTTTCGAATCAAGATATTCAGTGGTAATCGGCTTCAGCTTCGGCGGTAGAGCCGCGGGTCGGTGAGGCGGTTGTTCACGAGGCAGTTTGCTGCACTTCATGAAAGGTAACATTGTGTATTGTAAGAAGTGTTTAATATTTTGGTTTTTTGTAGTGCTTGTATCCTTGTCAGCGAAATTCATTGAGCTTATGAAATCGTCCGGTCGTTCTGTCTGTCCGTTGCCATGAAACTCAAAATTTAGAAATTCTGACTTCGGATTCGTGTAGAGCATCAAAAAGTAGTACTGTAAAGTGACCTTGGTTTTCTGACATCAATTCGGGATTACGAAAACAAAAAAAATTCGCTATAGCGGTGCAAGCTGCACGTACGATGTTAAATCTAAATTGAATAGTAACTTGTAACTGTTTTGTCACAGAACAGAATGGAGCAGAATGCTCACATTGGATCTTTTGTGTTTATTTTTTGTATCTATAAGCGGACACCTGTAATAGGCATCTGAACAAAGTTCTAGAATTATAAAAACTATCAATAGAACGAGCTGCGATCTCAAAATTTTAATATGTAACTTATTTCCGACGTGTTTTATGGTCGATCAAAGTTTGGTGGGAAATTCCATTTTAAAAGTAAGATATTATAAAAAATAAATATTACCATTGTAGAAATAATAAAACAAACTATAACTTTTGTTACGGCACTAGCTACATAAATGCGATATTTAACGTAGCTGTCGTACAAATTTCTGATTTAATGCATGTAAAATAGCGTATCGTGACGTCATAATACTGTAGCCTTTTGTATGGAGCGTTTAAGGGACAGTCCAAAATTGTGATCTTCAAGTTATCTTATCTCGAGAAGTTTTTTAGCTATCGGTAATTCTTTCACCTATAGTTATATTATTGCGACGTCTTTAAATAATAAATCGAAAAAAAAAAATGGTTCAGACGCCTATTGGTTTTCTAGATTGTAAATCTGAGCTATTTATTTAATTGTAACAGCTGTTGGTATTACAAATAAAATAAGTGCTTTTGTACACTATGTATAAAATCTAATGCAATTTTCAGCGGAGATTGCGAGCGCTTCCGCAACTTCCGCTAAATGGAGCTTTTAGTCTCGGCGAAAACGTTTCACAGATACTCTATAAACTTGTCGTACAAATTTCTGATTTAATGCATGTAAAATAGCGTATCGTGACGTCATAATACTGTAGCCTTTTGTATGGAGCGTTTAAGGGACAGTCCAAAATTGTGATCTTCAAGTTATCTTATCTCGAGAAGTTTTTTAGCTATCGGTAATTCTTTCACCTATAGTTATATTATTGCGACGTCTTTAAATAATAAATCGAAAAAAAAAATGGTTCAGACGCCTATTGGTTTTCTAGATTGTAAATCTGAGCTATTTATTTAATTGTAACAGCTGTTGGTATTACAAATAAAATAAGTGCTTTTGTACACTATGTATAAAATCTAATGCAATTTTCAGCGGAGATTGCGAGCGCTTCCGCAACTTCCGCTAAATGGAGCTTTTAGTCTCGGCGAAAACGTTTCACAGATACTCTATAAACTTTCCATAAAACTTCAGAGGGAACACGTATTTATAGTTTTTATTAATCGAAATTGTATGCAAGTTTTTAAATTGCATACCTGTCCATGGACGGGTTTATTTATCTCGAGCTCCTCCGTGCTTAGGAAGGCACATTAAGGCGTTGGTCCCGTCTGTTGTCATTAAATAACAGTCGTTACTTGCGTGTTGGATAAGACTGACACGCGCAACGACTCCATCGAGCCACACATCCTCGTACTCATCCTCGTCCTTCTCGAGATCGTCACATAAGGCTGAACATTTTTCGTGCCAACCAACCAATGTAAAAAATCATCGTTATAATAAAATTAAATTCATTCAATCAAATTTTATTATAACGATGATTTTTTACATTGGTTGGTTACATTATCTAATTATACACGCGTAACATAACGCGTAACAGACTTTAATTTACCCCGATTTAGTGGTAAATCTCCATAAAGTGACAATACAGGTGGGTAAATTATTTCGGAATACCTTTTTAATATTTTTATTTTTAATAAATTATTTCAGAATACCCTTTCAATATTTTTATTTTAAATAATTTTTGTCATTGATTGCACGGTATAAAAAAATGTTTTGTAGAAACACAAACACCATCTGTTTACCTTGATAATGCCTTAGCGGCGAAACCGGTCGGTAATATTAAATATAATAACGTGGAATAGTACAAGTGCTTTATTATAACATTATGATAATAATGTTCCACCAAGTGCCAACAATCAACAGTATCAACTTTACAGTTTTAAAAATTTCCTCACTTCGGTTACTTCATTTCCTCCTTAGTTACTGTAACCAATTATGTTGCTACAATATTTACCATACCGTACAACTCATCAGTCATAATATCACGTTTAGAAACAGATACGTTTCAAGAAACCAACGGACAACTGACCTATGACCACATGCCCAATGTCAAAGCTATTTGAAAAAGCAATTATAGAACAAACGTAACTGTTATTCTCTGTTACACATTGCATAACTCCTTTCTCCGCTCGGAAACCGCTCTGATGTCAGTGAAGTCCGCTAAATGATTATGATTAATAACCCGACAAATGCAATGAGATTGTTTTATTAAAAAAAACAATATCTCGTGCCAATCACTGCTGTTAAGGAGAAGACGGGAGCGAATGAAAAATATTTACATTGCAGCTTCTTTGGCTGTCACCTGCTTATATCCTTCTTTTCTTGGTAGGTTATTTGTTTGTTGACGTTAATACGTCTTTAAAATTACTTTCATAGGGAGGCAATTAAAAAAAAACGAATAATAACAAAATCGGGGGATACAGTTTGGTGTTGCAGCTACAAATCTAACATCTCCATCCAAAATTCAATCACACAAATGGATAGATGAAAGATCAAAGAATTTATTACGCTAAGTAAGGACTATGGAACATCGCGTGCGGGGGATGGGAAGCGCTGCCATTTTGAGATAATTTTGTTAGGTTAGGAAGCCAAAAATAAAAGATTCGTTCAGTGCAAATTATAATAATTAAATTTATTTTATGCACTCTTAGAAAGGTGTGTTCTACTACAAAGGAGTCGTACGATACACTGAACTGGAATATGATTTCTACTGAACCACAGAGCTTGGTTAGCTGACTAAGGCATACAGAGCATTTAACAATGTAGCCCTTTGTTTAAAGATATTATAAACAATATTGTGTGACTAAGACAGATGTCTATTAAACAGAGCGAGATAGATTTATTTTTGTATACTTATTCCAACACGCCCCCTCAAAAATAAATAATAATAATAAAAAAAAAATCTACCACAAGCTATTTACAATATCAAACTTATGAACACACCATTCTTTGTCTGGGGAAACAATCATCAATATCTTGGTCCAACATTCGTTGCGCAGGATTAGGGAAACCCCAGTAAAACCTAATCAGACCAAGTCAACTTAATTATGCTCTTATGTAATCTCATTTGCAGTATATATTTACACTACACACTTTTCATTAGACAGAACTTTAACATTAAATTATAATACACCGAGTTTTTCTCTCAGTGCCGAAAAACGAGCGGCTGGTAATGCCTTTGTAAACATATCTGCCAGTTGATTACCTGTGGACACATAAATCATTTTAATTACATTTTTCTCAACTTGTTCCCTAGAAAAATGATATTTTATGTCAATATGTTTTGACCGTTTATGACTTGTCGGATTACTTGCAATGCTTATGCATCCGTTATTATCCTCAAAAATAGGAATCGGATTTGAAATTTCTACATGAATACTAGTCACTAATGACTTTAACCACAGAGCTTCTCTCACGGCTTCAAACAAAGCCATATACTCTGCTTCAGTAGATGACGCTGCCACTGTTGACTGACGCTTTGTTTGCCAACAAATTGTGCATTGTTCAAACAATTTGAACAAGTATCCTGTTGTGCTTTTACGATCAACTTCATCACTTCCCCAATCGGAATCAACAAAGCCACTGAGAATGTTATTATAAACATTTGGATTCCGCTTATAAGTTAGTTTCAAGTCAGTAGTTCCCTTTAAATAACGTAACACTCGTTTTAAATGTAACCAAAGTGAGTTATTATTTCTGTTACCAAATCTACTTAGAATGTTTACAGCAAAGCTTAAATCGGGACGAGTACATAACATAACATACATCAAACACCCGATAAGATTTTTACATGGAGCTTTTGTTGTTTCAATTGCACTCAAAGCGTCAAAGTCTACTTTGTTTTCCAAAGGTGTACTGACAGAATTACAGTCATTCATGTTAAACTTTTCTAAGACCGTTTTTATGTACATTGCTTGGTGTAATGTAACTGTATCATGTGATCTTTCCACTTTAATTCCTAGGAAACATTTGATCTCCATCAAGTCTAACATTTTAAACTTTTTCATTAAATAAGTTTTGAAACTATTCATGGTATTTATATCAGCAGTCGAAATAACAAGATCATCGACATAAAGTACAACATAAATATTTTTTTGAAATGTCACCGGCATCTAGGAAATAAATACAACGATCAGCTGATGAGTATTGAAAACCCTTTTCAATCAAAGTTTGTTCGAACATTTGAAACCAACAACGTGCAGATTGTTTTAAACCATATAAAGCTTTATTCAATCTACAAACTAAGTTGTTTGCGTCTGGAATTCCTTCAGGAATTTTCATGTAAATTTCCTCTTTTAGTTTGCCGTTCAAAAATGCCGTTTTGACGTCCATATGGTGAACAAGCAAATTGAATTGATTTGCAAATGCTAATATAAATCTAAAACTTGAAATTCTTGCAACTGGCGCAAAAGTTTCGTCATAGTCAATTAAATATTCTTGACTAAAACCGCGAGCGACCAAACGCGCTTTATATTTCAAAGGTTTGCCAAACTCATCATTTTTAATATTAAATATCCATTTACAGTCAACAATATTTCTGTTTTCAGGTTTCGGAACAAGCGTCCAAGTGTCATTTTCAATAAGTGATTTAATTTCCTCATCAACAGCTTTTTGCCACAAAAGCCTATCATGCCTGGTTTGAATTTCGGTATACGATGTAGGAATTGTACAAATTAAAGACTTTGCGTATAACAAATAGTTCACAGAAATATCATTACTGTTTTCATCATAAGACACTGTAGGCAAATTTTTAATTCGATCACTTCTTCTAATAACACTCGAACTACTAGAAGCTACTTCATTCCGAGATCCAGTCAATTTATCTTGAAATGAATCATAGCATGTATGCCCATCTGCACTGCGTACAGATTTATTAGGTGGTGGACCTAATGCGCAGGGTACACTGCCCGTTTGTTTCACATCATCTGATCTTATATTATCAGATGCGCACAACCTGCTACACATGTGCTCGTCAGAGTTATTGGTATTTTCAGATACAATACCTTCAGGCTTCACTGGCCTACTTGACAAGAAATTAATCTCATCAACAATTACATCTCTGACTCTTACAAACTTTTCTTCTACCACATTCCACACCTTATAACCATTCGGTTCATAACCAACCAATATCCCTTTCAAGGATTTCTCATCGAATTTTGCTTTTCTACTTTTGTTAAGAAAATACACAGTTGAACCGAAAACCTTTAAATACTTAAGTTGCGGCTTCTTATTATGCCACAATTCAAACGGTGTGTTATCTACTTTCAGTGCTTTTGTGGGGCTGACATTGATAAGATAAGTAGCAGTTAACACAGCCTCACCCCAGAACGACTTGTCTAACTTAGCACCTGCTATTAAAGTTCGACTTCGTTCTGTTAACGTTCTTATCATACGTTCGGCAATACCATTCAAAGCAGGGGTATGCGGCACTGTTAAATGGTAGGTTATACCTTTTTGCATACAGTATTCTTTCATTTCACTCGATAAATATTCGCCACCATTGTCACAATATAAATTGACAAGTCTCAAACTAAAATGAGCTTCGCACTTAGCAACAATCTCGAAAAGCAGCAAAAACGTCTGATTTATGAGCTATTAAGTATGTCGCACAGTAGTGAGTGTATTCGTCTACAAATATCACAAAATAGTTTTTGCCGTCAAGTGTCGAAGGAGTGATCATACCACACACGTCGGAATGCACATTAAATAGAGGTCGTTTAATAATTTTAGATTTACTTTTATGAAATGACAGACTTGCTTGTTTTCCATATATGCAAGCTTTACATAAACTTTCACTGGGTGTAATATTATGTAATCGATCAATATCAGAAAACATTTGTTTGGTTTTAATTTGCAAGAACTTAGATTTGCCCATGTGACCCAATCTTTGATGCCACAAATCATAGTTACTATTCATGACCCTATTTGATGAGCAATTCAAAGCACATTTATTAAGCATGAAATTAATACCAATTAAATTATTCAAAGACTCACCCTTTGTTACCATCTTACCCTCTTTGTTGAGTATTTGTACACCATTTTGACCAAAAATTACGGTCATTCCAGCCTGTTGCATTCTTTTGACCGATAACAAATTATATGGAATTTCTGAGCAGAAAAGAACATCCTGTAGCAATCCACTCATACCCGTATCAGTGGTAATAGATAGAGTACCTCTTTTTGTCGCACTAATGAATGTTCCGTTTTTAGCTACAGAAATATTTACTGGAGACTGAAGTTCTATGAACCCACGTGTTAGATCTTCTCTGTTAATTAAATGATCTGAGGCACCAGAGTCTAATATGAATGTAATTTTATTGGTACTTTTGCCTTCTTCGGAATAGCATTCGTTTCCAACCATGAAAGCAAACCCTGAGATATTAGATTTTTCTCTGTCTGCAATATTTATAGATTGAAGCGTTCTTTGGTTTTCAGTTTGCTGTAGCGCTTTGCGGTTTTCATAATTTGGTTTCGCCCTCTTATAGAAGAAGCAATTAATTTTGATATGCCCTTTCCTTCCACAGTAGTGACATGTTCTATTTTTAACTTTATTGTTTCTTTGTTTATAATTATGAGTAAGTTGATTTGGCTTGCGTTTTAAAGAGAAATTCCATTGCTGGTTTTTGAAACCACTGGTTTCTGCTTGCAGGACTTTTAAACTATTGTCGCGCCTTTCGTTTAATAATTTAATTTCATGATCAAGAAGCCTTGTTTTTACGAAAGATAAGGTCAAGTTATCTTCAGCTAATGTCTCAATTGCTGTGATGACACCATCATAAGAATTCGGTAAAGTCATAAATAGATGTGTGACTTTATCTACTTCTTCTAACTTTGCACCGGCACCCACTAACTCGATAATCAAATTTTCAAAATTTTGAAAATGTTTTATCAATGGAGTATCACGTTCTAATTTCAAATTCAATAACCTTTTTCTCAATGCCAATTGGGATGCGATACTTCTTCTTTCATACACTGCGTCGAGTTTTATGAAAATCTGTTTTGCTGTTTCTTCATTAGCAAACCCCAGCAAAGAATCTGATAAATATTCGATGATGGTATTTTTCGCTATCTTTTCTTTCTTCGTCCAATCACTGTTGATGCGTACAGGAGGCTCTTCGTCAATTACTTGCAGCACTTCAAGTTCGTTTAATAAACTGCGTATTCTAAGTTTCCATAAAGAATACTTTTCGCCGTCAAACAGTCTAATATTTCTTTTTACTTTTGAACCGTCCATCGTTACAGTTAGAAAATAACACAAAAAGTCACTTAGAATACGTAAATAGTTTCTCTACCAAAATTACAAAAATCACAAGTCTTAAACGTTACCACTTAAAGCGTTTTTTTATCGTATTTAAAAAAAAAAAAAAGTCTGTTTCTTTCAATCACTTAAAAGTCCACTTTGTACTGTACACTGGGCCCATAACCTGTTAGGTTAGGAAGCCAAAAATAAAAGATTCGTTCAGTGCAAATTATAATAATTAAATTTATTTTATGCACTCTTAGAAAGGTGTGTTCTACTACAAAGGAGTCGTACGATACACTGAACTGGAATATGATTTCTACTGAACCACAGAGCTTGGTTAGCTGACTAAGGCATACAGAGCATTTAACAATGTAGCCCTTTGTTTAAAGATATTATAAACAATATTGTGTGACTAAGACAGATGTCTATTAAACAGAGCGAGATAGATTTATTTTTGTATACTTATTCCAACAAATTTTAGTACATATAACGTATTTACGTACAACACACGGCCGTGTCCATGACACAGGCATACGGCCCGCCTGATGTGAAGCGGTTACCATAGCAATATTAACGATCGCAACAACTGCTACCAACGCAGCAACTCCTTCCTTTCTAGTGACCCCACTCACTCGCAGGAACACAACAACTCTCAACAGTATTGTTAAATGGCTGCGGTATTCTATACGGTCTGTAGAGTTAGGGTACAGAGTATTTGTAAGTGGACCCACTGGAGAAGAGGACCCCCTTCCCTAGTCGAGCCACTTACAAATACACTGTAATTTACCTCTCTTTTGCCAGAGCCCCTTTTGCTAGTCGGCAAGGTTCATAACGTACAGGTGAGATTGGCTTTGGCTCTACAGATACGTGTTGAACCTCTTACACTCCAAAATAATATATGTAATAATGTTGATGTTATAGTAACTTCGGTGATAAATTATTCTAGTAGCTTCGGTGATAAAATAAATTCCCTGATGTTACTAGTAGGTACCCTAGTAAAACTAGTAGTTATTATATGCCATCAAAGTAATTACAGAACAATATAATTACAACTGTAGTGCAAAGATTATCTCATGATACAAACTATTCTGAACGGCTTGATAGCTACCAAGAAATACATAATACGTTTCGTATCGCGCATGCGTGCAAGCTCCGTCACGGTCCTTTTAATATATCTTGAATTCGAATGTAATATACAGAATTAGAAATCATTTATTCGTTAAATTTGGGTACCATGAGATGTTACATTTTCTTTAGCGCTACACCAAATTTAACCTTCATATTGGAAGTTACATTTTAGTAAATTATTATTATTCTAATTGCATACTAAAGAGTTGATCACTATATAAAGTCAAATTAAAGAATTAATCACTATTATACATTATACACTATTATTTCCTACTCCTACTAATTTCTTCTGATTAAATTCGTTGTGAGTTCCAAGGCAGCCGTAGTTTTACCCCTGGGACTGCAATGGACTTCATTGTTCATTGCCTTTTTTGGCGGTCGCCGCTGTTAATCCTGGCTACACAGGAGATACAGTGGTGGGAATGTGTGGTGGGCCCCCGTCCCATATTATACATTATATTAAAATTTGATTATGACAATTAATACATTTCTAACTGGACCAGTCAATCAAATTATATACCAAAAGTTTAGCAATTTTTTTTGCTATTGATGAATTACTATGTGAATTTTTTTAAATTAAAATATCAATAGTGGCCTACTAAAATTAATTTTCTGTTACTGATCCTTGTGCCCCGTTTCAATATACCTACCTCCCTGTATAATATCTGCATGCACTGTGATACGAGTCTCCACTGAATCGAAAGGGCTTAGAGTTTAGTCCATCACACTGTTCAACTGCGGATTTTCAAGCCGCTCAAAGACCACTAACTTGGCTTAACGACTGATATCTAAAACAGCCGGGACCGACAGCTTAACCTGCACCCCGTAGCACGTAAAAGCTCGACATAAATAAACCCATCCACAGACGGGTTACAAATATGTCGACAATGCTTAACTTGTGTGATCGGTAAAACTGACACGTACTCGTACAACAACGCCATCGAGCTCATCTGTATAGATTATTCCAAAATTATCACAATTTCAAGTAGTACTTGTGTCTGAAGACAACAGGGCAGAAAAAATATCATCACTATTTACTATCACATTACAATATGTTTGTAGTACTATTGGATTCACCCATAATTTAACCGCATTCGAAATTTCCTTCACTCCCAATGGCTGACTGGTAGAGAATGCAATTAGCATTAAGTTCGCCTATTGTCACAGTTTATTGTAGTCAAAAAAGTTTTAAATAAATAAATAAACTTACATCAGACATATAATCGTTGCTTCTGTATTGTTTTATATTGTTTTATATGTAACAATTACAAAAGTTCCGACTCCTTCGAAAGTCACTCCAGATCAAAACAACATAACATAGATAAGCAGATAGATATAAACAATTTAACTATAATTCAGCCAATAATTGCTTCAATAACAGTTAATTTCAGACCGAAAGAATCGTGACTTGATGACATGAGGCTTTCTATCCAATCTCCAGTCGATCTCAGTTTAATTGACCATTTTCGATATGCGCTAGAGTTGTTTATAATTCAACGCGCTTAATTAACATTTTAAATTGTTGTAATTGTAATATTAACATGTGAGCATAATTGTTATTGATGTCCGTGCTGGTTAAATACTTAAGCCGAGTAGTGAGATGTAGGAAGTGATTAGTTTTATGGGTTATTGTTTTAGAGGGAGGTACTGAAAGTTATTGTTAGTTTGAAACTAATAAGTCAATACAATATTATAGAAGATTGGTTCTATAGCATGTGCACGTTTCCATGTTTCTTCTAACGATTGTCTTCCAACTTTACCATTCAAATTATGTGTTCCTAACTTCCCTATCCTTTCACCTTTTTCGCCCTGCATCTTTACTACATAATTCTGATCTACTTTTTATACTCTCATCCTCCTGCTTCCTCTCCTTCTCTCTCTCTTTCATCTCTTCTTTTCTGCATTGTGGCAAATTTTACTTGAAGAAAGTCACAAAATATATGTTTCCAACTTCCCTATCAATTTTCCTTTTTCTCTCTGCGCCTTTATTACCTACTCCTGTCTCATCCAATTTTATATAATGGATTCCTTCTATTCTCTCACTGTTTTATGTTTTCTCTTCCATTGTCCTGTACCAATTACTTAGTAAATATTTGTGGTATGTAAGTAAAAGTTTTATAATCTTTGCTTCTGAAAGCTATCTCCCGGATTTCAATATTTGCAATTCCATAATTAATTTCAACAGTTCCCAAGATTTCTTTATTTAATTTTACCAGCATCATAAACATAAATTATTTAATGATTTAAACATCAATTAAGTTTCATAACTCTAAATCACGAAGCTTCTTTAAAAGAAAGCAAATGCAATAACTAGTAGCTATTGAGGAAGGAAAATCGATTAATGAGTGATTTAAGAACTGCAGCGGGAAAACTAATTAAAAAGAAACACACACACATAATGGAACTGTTTCTATTAATGTTTTTCAATGAACTCGTGCATTTGAAGAAAGTTTTATTAGTTCTCAAAGGGCCTATTATGTAATGTTAATTGTTATTGTACAACATAACAAATCGTAAGATATAATCTATAATAGCCATTAAGCATGTAAGACGACAAAGTATTGTCATACTAGTGATTGCGCATGTTTACAAAAAAGGAGGTTCAATTCGACTGCACCTATTCGATGCTTTTTAAGTTTGTCCGCTCGTAACTGGGAACTGAGAACCTATTTTTATTATTACTTGTTTTTGTTAGAAATTTCATATTTACGAGGTCGTAAAGGTAAAAATTAAATTGGAGAGTTTTTGTTTGTCTGAGGTAATCTTAGTAATGATTAATCTGATATTAATGGGATTTTACTGGAAAATAAAGAGTTTATATGACTTACATATAATATTTTTGATACTTTTACAACACTTTTGATTCCGAAAATATTTAACATATCTGCGCGAAACATAGAAAAATAAAAAAGTAATTATTTCAACTAACTTATTTCTGTCGTTAATAATGAGTGCGAAAGATAAATAAAGTACTAGTGATGTAGAAAGAGATGCAATTAAATCTAACTGGAACAATTGTCTAAAGATTCTCTACCTGTTGCTGGTAGTAAATTTATCGATAAAAAGTGATGTGCAATCATTCACACATTCCGATTACCGGAAGTGACTTATAAAACTAATTCGAAATATTATTTTTATTGGCAGCCGACGTAAGTTTCGTAAGCCCTTCGATGTCCTTATTCGAATGCTCGAAGCTATAGCGATAAACGATTTATATCTCGTTTGCGATTTTATCGTCGTTTCATAATCACCCCCCGGCAATGTTCGGTGGCATCTGAATGCTTTAGATAATAATCGTATTCGGAACTATCTGTAGAAAAAAGCTATGAAAGTGATTACGTTTTTTTTAGTTTTTAGCATTGATAAATGAAGGATGGTTCAAATGCATAACTGTTGATGTTTGTATACTCTTTTTGTTATAATTTTGGTGTAATCGGAGAAGAAATCGGTAGTCGGGTCACTTGATTAATCGTAGGCAAACTTACTGATTATAGAGATTTGAATATTTTAAATGGATGATTCGAGTTGTCAGAGATTTAGGCTTTGCATTTAAACAATGTTAATTGAAGAAAATGACTTATGTGGGGACAATTAGGAAACGGTCTTAGATCTTTCCAAATGTGAAAATAACGGGCGGTGCAATCAGTGGTCAGTATATTTTACAGTTTTTGCTGATCTTGTGAGAATTCGAATTTTTGGCGATCCCTTCCATCAGTAATACTGAAAGATCGGTCAGTGAATCACCTTTTACTTTTAGATAAGTTACCTTAGTTTGTCCGATACGTGAGGTTATAATTTCATTATATCAGTAAAACTGTGATTAGAACTGGATTATATTGAAAAAGAAAGGCTGTTTTTTTCAGTGAAACGAAAAACCGTTTTCTTAATTTATAGTAACAATATTAATATAAAGCAAATAGCTTTTGTTACAAAATTTTATAACAAAAGTTAATTTACATTGTTTTAAATTGACGTATTGTAGGCAGTGTTTGGTTATTCGTCGATTATTGTTTTTGATGTTCACTTCACACAGTTGAGCTTCACTTGACTAGTCATCTATTTATGCTTTTAATGCCTTATTTGCCATATTGCAGTCTCTCACATTGCTAAGAGGGGAAGTCAAATTCCAAAAGCTTCTTACTCTACTACTAATTTCTTCTGCTTAAATTCGTTGTGAGTTCCAAGGCAGCCGTATTTTTACACCGCCGTTTTACCCCCGGGACTGCAATGGACTTCACTGTTCATTGCCTTTTTTGGCGGTCGCCGCTATTAATTCTGGCTACACAGGAGACACAGTGATGGGAATGTGTGGTGGGCCCCCGTCCCATTATTGTTTTTGATATTAATATGTAATTCCTAGTAAATTATATTTCCATGTTAATTAATACGGAAACGGAACCTATTCAATACAATGGTGCCAAGACATCTGACCAGAACATTCCCTTTTAAAATTTCGAAATAGAAACGTATTTTCACATGGTATACGTAATAACAATTCTCACGCACTCTCGTAATCCACTATCGATGCTTTAATCGTTATCCGACATCGCATATCGAGATACAGGCCCGATACAAAGCAACATTATACACGGTTAATTTAACTGAAACTATGACAAATTAATCTCAACAGTTTAACAATAACTCAGGTTTTACCTTACAGCGAGATCGTAATCGAGTTATATCGATTTTCTGAAGTTTAAGACCTGAGATTATGGCAGCTATTATGTTTGTGGAAGTATACATGAAGTAGGTATATAGAAACCTATATGTTTTTTCCCAAGCATTTGTCTCGTTTTATTGCTTTAGATCCGCAATAACAGCTTCACTTTCATTCAAGTCATAGCGACAAAATTTCACTTTTCTTGACTTATAACAGCTCACCTTGTTGTGTGTCCACCACCTCACAAAAAAAAAATACTAATAAGCGTGAATAAATATGAATACTGAGCAGCCTTTATTCAGTAGTAATCAATGTAAATCCGAAATTCGCCCTGATTTTTAGCCCATTTCAAAAAAGTAGGGGATTTTCAATTGAATATTTTTTTTTAAATTATTACCAGAAGTGCCAGTTTCAAAAAATCGACTGGCAACTATTTTGCCTATACAAATGAAAATGTTTCCAAAGGATATGTTAAAAGATTTTGTTACGTATTTCATTTTATTTATGTTAGTCATTTGTTTGGAAGTAAATATTTTTTGAAAATTCTGACATAATATTGGGACACCCATGGATTTGTACGATAGTCTTTTTTGTTGACGACTATATTCTTTACTCACAGAAGAACTCAAGTAAGTTGAACATACCTACGTCATCAACTCTATTTTGTCTAGAATTTGACAACCATACTCGTGACGCATCTTTGGCAATATACTTATCTGTCACGGGAAGAACATACCTGTAGAATTTTATCAAGATTTATCCAGAAAGAAACTAGAAAATCTAGTCCTGAATCTAGACCTCAATGTCAATCAATTAGCTTAGGCAACAGAAATTATTAACCAACGTGTTCTGATTAACGTAAAATTATTCAATTATCACAAAAATGAGATAAGTAATGAAATATCTGCTATGTCCTTGTTGGTGGAAAGCGAAGATAATTATATGATGTAACTTTAACGACTGCTAATTGGTTACAAAATGTAGATAATGGAATTTTGGAATGCATTTTAATTGATTTGAATTATTTCTGTTATATTGGCGTTGTCCTAATTGGCAGTCACTCGGTGTGATTTGTACATAATCTAAAATAAATAATTTCATATAACATAATAGAATTAATTAATAAACGTGAATCATTCTCAATTAGGAAATATAAGTTTGTGAATGTTCATCTATATTTGATGAGCTTAGTGGTGGAACGGCTACTAATGGCTACTTTGACCTCGAGGTCGCGGGTTCGATTCAAGAAAAATATTCTTCACTCAAAAGATTGTTTTCGTCTGGTTGTTTTCTATGTATTAAATAGGTACTATGGGTACTAGATGTACTAGTACCCATAGTACAAGCTTTCTTAGTTTGGGGCTAGATGGTGGTGTGTAATTTGTCCTGGCTCATTTTTTTATATTTGGTTTGACTAGTTATTAGGTACCTGCTCCCTCTCCAAAGACAAGTCGTGCCTCGCTCGCTTAGCTCACTCGTGTTTCGTCACAAGCTTAACCTAACCTAACCAACGTTCTCGGTCAATACTACTTTTGACTGGACCGAGATTAAACTAGTCTAACCTAGGAGTGTCTAGATATCGAAAATAAACTTAGATAATATAAGAATTAGTAGATTAGATAAGTATAATAACTGCCGAGTCGATGGCAGATGGGGAGGAAAGTCCTAGAGTGGAGGCCACGTATGGGGCGACGAAGCGTTGGGCGCCCCCTCTCTAGATGGACCGACGACCACTAAAAAGTGGCTGGTAGCGGTTAGATGCGAAAAACGGAGGATCGAAGATACTTAAGATAGATAAGATCGAAATACCGGCGCTGTGTATTACCCAGCATTAATGTCGAGCGATGGCCAATTAACATCATAATTATGTACATGTAGTTGGAAATGTTATAATGTTATTGTGTATTGTATCAATTTATTGTCTCATGTTGTGATGATAATAAACATATTTTTTATAACGAGCTCGGTGGTCGAATGGTTAGCAATGGCCACTTTGACTCCGAGGTCGCGGGTTCGATTCCCGCACAAGACAAACATGTATGTTTATCTTGGTCTGGGTGTTCTCTATGTATTATAAGTATGTATTTACAAAAAAAAATGTATTTAAGAACATTTATCAGTTGTCTAGTACCCATAACACAAGCTTTGCGCTTAATTTGGGTCTAGATGGCGCTGCGTAAATGGTCCAGAAATATTTATTTATTTAATTATTTTTCTTTCTTTTCTTTTTTCATATGGTGGAAAGCATTGGGAAAGGAGTGAGAGAGGATCCAGCAGTGGGTATATATAGGCTGATATCATGATGATTATGATGATGAAGTATAACAATACGTATAAGTGCATTAGTATCCTGAGGACGGGTAGAATAAATCACATGCCACAGCTACGTAACTTCGAAATATTAAAAGTTAAGATCTGTGCTCTTAATTGCCGTCTTAATGGCTGCGCTCGCACATTAAATACATTTGAGTATGTTCTACTCATTTTAAGAATTTTAGTGACATAATCTAAGTACCTACGTAATTTCTCGTGTAGTTGGCTGCGTTTGCCTGCTATTTTTATTATTATTTTCATATAAAACAGGTTAACTAAACAGTATCAATAGTAAATTAATATGGTACTGAAAATGAAGATTCTTTATTTGCCAGTGTGTGTGTACTTAGGCATGATTAAGGTAAAGGTTACACTTTTAGTATATAATGTAACCCATAAATACGATAATTATTGTGCCATGAAGAAAAATATTAAAATCATCTGCAAAATATAAATATAAAAGACTACACGGCAGTTGAAAGCCAAAGGACTTCATGTTTTAAGATGGATGGTACTTTTGAAAATCCTTTACGAAAAAGGTACGAAGTGTTTTTATATAACAGCTTAGCTAAACAACAGTCCAAGGGCGACGCCTATGTTAAATAATAAAGGTATTTTGGAGGTCTTGAGTTGACGCTGTCACGGCAAAAGGAAAATCTCGTGGAGATGAATAGTTAATAGCTCTTATCGAGTACAAACGCGATTGAATTCAGCACTGTGCCATTACCTCCGCGAGACTGTATTTGTTTTTATTTATTTGTACTACGTCGCGTGGCAAACAAACATACAGCCCGCCTGCGGTTACCGTAGCCTTATAAACGTTCGCAACATGAATTCGCCCACTGCCAACGCAACTTCTTCTTTCTTGTTGACTTCGCTCACTCGCAGGGACACAACAACTCTCAAGGAAACTGTTATTTGACTGCGGTATGCTGTGAGGTGGAGGTAGTTCCTTAGTAGGGCAGCTTACAAATACGGTGTACCCTACTCTCTTATGCCAGAACATCTTTCGTTAATCAGCTGGATGCACCACATGAGGTTGGCTTTAGCTGTAAAGATTCCATACCCAAACCCCCGTATGCTCTAAAATGCTAAATTTAATCATGCCGCTTAAGAGCGCATATTTTAATTCACATCTTTATTGCTCATCTAGCAAATCCATTTCAGGTCACAAAAGGTATAAATTCAAAGACAATGGCTATTATAAAACTGTCACATGATAGATCTTTCCTAATGATAAGATAGCCAACGTTATTCACCATTTCAAAGAAACTGAACAGCTTTTGTAACGTTCCTTTTGAAGATAAAATATGTGCTAACAAATGTCTTATTTCGTTTAACAAGTAGCTATTAGCCATTATTGTACCCTCGGTTTAGGGTTGCCATCCGATTTGTCCTAGTTTGGAGCGCGTCCGAGGAGCGTCCGGGTGGGGTTTCATTTGTAGTCCAGGGGGCCTACCGCCTAAGCTGAAGCCGATACCCGAATTTTTTGATTGCGAAAATCGAACTTCTTTTTAATTTTGCGATATATCTATTCTGTTTAATTGGTAGAGCGCTTTCGTCCCTACCGGGTAAACTTATTACTTTTAACACTAATTAAACGTGACATTAGATTTTCGCAATCATAAAATCCAATCGTAATCGGCTTCAGCTTCGGCGGCAGGCCCCCAGGGTAAAAATCCTTACCGCCCGCTTCATGCTGCTAATAACAGTCTTGTCACAGATTAAAAAATAGTATTAGTAATAAAAAACACTGATGACATGTTCTAAGATTCGAAATCCGGAGTTTTCACGCATCGTATCCAGGGAACCTACCGCCGAAGCTGAAGCCGATTACCGTCGAATATTTTGATTCGATAAATAGGTCTTGCATTTTAGTTATTGACATATGCAATTCAGTTGGTAGAACGCTAGGGTGTCTATCGTCTAAGCTAAACACATGTACCATAAATATAAGCTGAAGTTTTATATTCGCAATCAAGTTATTTTATATGAGCGTTTGAGCGTTTAGAGATGGCTACTTGGCAACCCTACCTCGGTTAGGCAATGTGGACTACACATGAAGGCTTAACGGAATGTAATATCCGTAAGCAAATGTTTGGTTTGAATCCTTTGAAGATCATGTTTGTCTGTTGCGTTGCTTGTCTTACTACCACTCGTATTTTATGAATGAAATTCCCTGCAGAGTTTGAGTATGGCGTGAGATCTTTCATGTTTCAAAGTACGACATTTCGTAAACATTTACAATTGACTAGAAATGCTTTGGAAATTTCTGACTCAGATTACAGAATAATGATTCACTCTGAAACACCAGATTAATTTCACTAAAACCTTCTTTGACAGCATATGCTTTATCCTTCAGCAGCGTTTGGAAATTATCATAGACATATGGAAAAATCGAACAAGTTCTACTGAGACTAGTCCTACTAAAATTATAAATGACTAACTGTGTTGTATTTATCGAATACGCAATCAGGAACGTCGACTGTAGCATGTCCAAGGATGGGTTTATTTATATCTAGCTTCGCAGTCGTTAAACGTTAGGCAGCTTGAAAACTGGGGTGTTAGTGGTTCATCAACACCTTTGAACCAAAGCCAACTTCACCTGCACGCGGTGCACCCTGCTGACTGACAAACGAAGCTCTGGCGAAAAGAGAGGTAGGGAGCGTAATTGTACACCGCCTTGTATACGGCATTTGTATACGGCCCGCCTGATGTGAAGCGGTTACCGTAACCGTATTAACGCTCGCAACATAATATATCACTTGCGCGCCGCCACCCCCGCTGCCAACGCAGCTTCTCCTTCCTTTCTGGTGACCTCACTCACTCGCAGGAACACAACAACCCTCAAGGGAATTGTTATTTGGCTGCGGTATTCTGTGAGTTGAAGGTACATTCCCCAGTCGGGTAGCTTACAATTACGCTCCCTACCTCTCTTTTCGCCAGAGCTTCGTTTGTCAGTCAGCAGGGTGTACCGCGTGCAGGTGAAGTTGGCTTTGGTTCAAAGCCCTTATATCTAGCTTCGCAGTCGTTAAACCAAGTCAGTGACCTTTAGGCACCTTGAAAACACTGGCCTCCGCCAACCCGCAGTTGAGCAGCGTGGTGGAGTGTGGTCGATTGAAAGGGGATCCGTATCCCAACAGTGAAATAAATAAAGGTTGAAGACGGCTTTTTTATTTAACTAGCTAAGCAGAAAGTACAAACCGACAAACGACATTGTTGATATAAATATAAATAAATATTACTGGACAATTTGCACAGCGCCATCTAGTCCCAAAGTAAGCGCAAAGCTTGTGTACTAGACAACTGATAAATGTACTTAAATACATTTTTTTTGTAAATATATACATAAAATACATAGAAAATACCCAGACCAAGACAATCAGACATGTTCATGCACACAAATGTTTGTCTTGTGCGGGAATCGAACCCACGACCTCGGAGTCAAAGTGGTCATTGCTAACCATTCGACCACCGAGCTCGTCAAATTGGTTATTGTTGGCACGTGATAACGTCTATTAAATCGATGAAGATAAAGCATGACTCATTGTCACGTTCCGTCTGAGCCAGATTGTTGAACAAGTCGGCTTGTGACACATTATCTCTCTTCCAGTCCATCGGCCGATGTTTTAGGGTTCCGTACCCAAAGGGTAAAAAGGAACCCTATTACTAAGGCTCCGCTGTCCGTTCGTCCGTCCGTCCGTTCGTCTGTCACCAGGCTGTATCTCATGAACCGCGATAGTTAGACAGTTGAAATTTTCACAGATGATGTGTTTCTATTGCCGATATAACAACAAATACTAAAAAATAGAATAAAATAAATATTTAAGGGGGCTCCCATACAACAAACGTGTTTTTTTTTTTGCTCGTTTTTATTCGCAATTGATAACGGCAATAGGTAGACGCTTGAAATACTCACATAATATTAAGTTATATATGAACTTTAAAAATAATTAATTAAATAAAAATAAAACAAATATTTAAGGGAGTCCCATACAACAAACGTGATTTTTTTGCCGTTTTTAGAGATAATGGTACGGAACCCTTCGTGCGCGAGTCCGACTCGTACTTGGCCGATTTTCTTATTACGTTATCACGTAAAATTATCATCCGTAAACCAACTTTACACACAACCAATTTTTTTTATCTATGCTATCTCAATAAAAATAAACAATAATCTATTTTACGATCGATATAATGTTTACAAGTAAAGTGGTAGTAAAATACATGAATGCGTATCGAGAAATAAAATCTATATTCATACTCGCAATCGTTAAAACGTGATTTTGTATCAACTTTGTAATCGAGAATCGATACCATAACTATATCATCGATGTTTAAAACAATCGAAATTATGTACCTAGTGAAGAGTACAATTTTGTTTTCACGAATGGAAAAATAATGGAATAAAGTCTGGCTCACATGTTTTTTTTAAATAATACATCGGGTGACAAACAAGCATTATAGCCGCCTGTTGTGAAGCGGTTATCGTAGCCATATTAATGCTCGTACTCTTCTTTTCTCGCGCACTCATTCATTTCATTTCTAACGCACAATAATATGAAATATCTCTACTAAGTATAGTTAGTATGCACTCAGAAATGTACTTTAAATGAAGTATGCAAAAAAGTTAAGGTGAAGTGAGTCCAGGAAACACGCTTATTGAAAGAATAGTTCTATTAAACTATTTCAATTTGGTTCCTAGAAATTTAACTATGAAATCTTAAGTCCTTTCTGCAGGGCACAAAGCTATTGAAAACACAATTAATAATTTTTGGCTCGATAGAAAAAAATCGTGAACTTACTCTCTAAATTTGCACTAAGTAAAAATTATAACTATTTAATACAATTTTTTTATAAGGAAATTATACCAAAATTTTCATAATTTTAATTACGAGAGCATTATGCTATTACTTTTAAAAATAAAATAATTTAAATAAAGTTATTAAAAGAATAACGATTTGCGGTCGCGCACCCTCCCCGACACTCGATCGCTCTCAACGTCAGTGCTCTAGGAGCTGCGTTCGAGGTAGTACCTGTGCCGCGCGTCCGTTCAACGCGTTGTCAATAAACACGTTGAAATAAACACAGTGTAGGAATATCAGTAAGACAACGATGATGATGATACATTTATTTTTTTACTGAGACCCGGTTTTTTTTTTCTCATGCTAGATGTTTCTTTGGAAAACTTTATTATAAATCTTTCTTGGAATATCTGTAAACCCACATTGAAATTCGTTCAGTAGCGATTGAGTTTATCGCATACATGTAGGTACGCGATCATCGAAATCGGTTTGGCCGTTTAGGCGTCATAATTTTTATTTTTTATACTTCGTCGGGCCGTAAAAACATACGGCCCGCCTGATGTGAAATGGTTACCGTAGTTATAATAACGCTCGCAACTTAAAATATTGCTCGCGCACCGCCACTCCCGCTACCAACACAGCAACTCCTTCCTTTCTGGTGACCTCACTCACTCGCAGGAACACAACAACTCTCAAGGGAATTTTTATTTGGCTGCGGTATTCTGTGAGGTGGAGGTAAATTCCCCAGTCGGGTAGCTTACAATTACGCTCCCTACCTCCCTTTGCCAGCGCTTCGTTTGTCAGTCAGCAGGGTGCACGGCGTGCAGGTAAAATTGGCTTTGGTTCAAAGATGTTGATGAACCACTTACAGCCCAGATATAGTGATAACCCCAAAGATAGTGGAACAAACAGACATCCATACTTTCGCATTTATCATATTAGTAGCTAGATAGTTAATTGATTCAGGTGTTATTTTGCGGAAGTTCAATTTACAGGCAATTTGATCTACACTATAGACTTGCGCAAAGCAGTTCACTGAACTGAAAAGAGAGATGCAGTTCTTTTGACGCAATTGAACTATATCACTCATCTAGTTCATTTAGTTCATTTACTTCTGTAGTTCTTTTGACTCACTCGTTCAGTTTAGTTCAATGTATCTTTGATTCAATCGACTCAGTAGTTCTATTGACTGATTCCTTCTACATTTCTATTGCATCATTTTGATGACATTGTATTTTTGTTTTAAATAAGTGTAGCTAATGAAATATTTTATAAATCCTTACTAATATTATAAATGCGAAAGTAACTCTGTCTGTCTGTCTGTCTGTCTGTCTGTCTGTCCTGCTTTCACGGCAAAACTACTGAACCGATTTAAATGAAATTTGGTACACAGATAGTTTAGAGCCTGAGGAAGGACATAGGCTACTTTTTAATGCAAAAAAAGGGTTGTAAGGGGTTAAAAGGGGGGGTGAAAGATTGTATGGAAATATCGTTATTTTTAGAGCTAGAAGCTTGAAACTTATTTTTTAGGCTGTTGATTCGATATCCTTACTAATATTATAAATGCGAAAGTAACTCTGTCTGTCTGTCTGTCTGTCTGTCCTGCTTTCACGGCAAAACTACTGAACCGATTTAAATGAAATTTGGTACACAGATAGTTTAGAGCCTGAGGAAGGACATAGGCTACTTTTTAATGCAAAAAAAGGGCTGTAAGGGGTTAAAAAGGGGGGTGAAAGATTGTATGGAAATATCGTTATTTTTAGAGCTAGAAGCTTGAAACTTATTTTTTAGGCTGTTGATTCGATATCCTTACTAATATTATAAATGCGAAAGTAACTCTGTCTGTCTGTCTGTCTGTCTGTCCTGCTTTCACGGCAAAACTACTGAACCGATTTAAATGAAATTTGGTACACAGATAGTTTAGAGCCTGAGGAAGGACATAGGCTACTTTTTAATGCAAAAAAAGGGTTGTAAGGTGTTAAAAGGGGGGGGGGGTGAAAGATTGTATGGAAATATCGTTATTTTTAGAGCTAGAAGCTTGAAACTTATTTTTTAGGCTGTTGATTCGATATAAATAAATATGACATTCAAAGTTTGTAAAAGTTTTAAGGGGGTAAAATAACAATAGGGAATAGGGGATGAAAGTTTGTATGGAAATATGTAAGGTATAAATGAATGTTTTATAAGTTTGTTTGCCAAGAGACAAAATATTAGTGCTATCCTGATGTAGATAACATTTACGCAGTCATTACAAAATGAGAAACTGAAATTAACGCGAGTAAAAAACTTGCCAAGCATCGCGCCGTACTAGAGATGGGCAAAATGCCGGGCATTTACAATAAATGTCCAAAAAATAGTTATAAATTCCCTATTTATGCCCAAAACTAGGCATTTAATGGGCATTTACAGGTTCTTACTGGGCACTTATTGTAAATGCCAGGCATTTTGCCTATCTCAACGCCGTACACCACCCGTACACATTGAAAGCTGCCACGCGGGGGTCAGGGAGCGGACCGGGGGTCGTTACGCGGCGTGGTACCACATGAGTAAAAAACGGTGGTACGGCACAGAAAAAATATGCCCAAGTGGGCTTGCCCAAACGTGCAGACACGTGACAATTATTATTTTTTCCGCTACAAATGCATTATTATTCACTGCACATTGTTTACAATTCGATTTGCTTACTTTAGTAGATAAGTTATTAAATATTTTTTTCTTTAGTTGGGTCATTGTTTTATTTATTTCATTCGTTAAAAGTAGATTACTTTCGAGTTTAATTAGATGTTATTACGTCATTTTTTTTTGTTGCACATTTGTATGCTAGGCAGGTACCTAAGAACGGTAAGTTAATTGCCCTCACCAAATAAACAGTACTTTTTTGAGCATTGTACAAACAAAGCATTTGACCATCTGTGAATGTAAACAAAAGATAAGAAAGCTTAATAGTTTTATGAATGAGTCTTTATGCCTTTGCATGCCGACTCAGTCAGAAGTCGCAATATCCGAAAGGGATTTCTAGGAATCGGTTACAAATGGTTCATAAAAACAAGTTCTTAAGTACAAGTGTAAAAAGTTATACTTAGTATAGAGATTTTGTTTATTTGGGTCAATAAAATTAGTTAAATTTAATTCATTTGGGTTTATAATTTTTTTTAAATAGGTTTTTATACAATTAAATAAAATACTTAAATAAGTTATTTTCATAATAAGAAGTTTTGTTTTCTGTGTTTACGGTTAAAAGCAAAATAAAGTGTAAATAGTTATAGGGGTATAGCGCACTCGGTTCTAAAACTACCATTGAACTTAGCTGATGAGGACATGCCGGTATGTAACATTAGCAAAAGCAGTGAGCGCGGAAGAAAGTTGCAGCTGTGTAAGCTGTTGGTTGGGATGAATGTTCAATGTTCCACAAAAGAGCTATATAAGCACTAGATGGCACACTGCAACTCATATAAGTATTAATACGTATGTGTCTTATTTGTAAAATAATTAGCCGAAATATTTAAAAATGCTGCCCAAAGACACTATTCCACGCGGACGAAGTCGCGGGCACAGCTAGTTCCTTTATAAATATAGATTTTCCTTCAAACTTTTCACAGGCTTAGGACTGTCAAGCTTGAGTAAAAAGAAATTATTTAGTGGTTAAAATAATAATTAATATAAAAATTGCGCCTTGTACTACTACTATAGCATATTTTCACTAACAGCTTATGGTTCTTATGTCCTTAGCCTTAGAGTTCTACTTCGGTCAGTCAACCACGCACGAAACAGTCTCTTTTTATCTCGAACAATTACAGAATCTTCCGTCCTTTTCGCTCTCTATCAGCAATTTTGGCATTACAACGTATCTCTCTCATTCTAGCTCGTACGCTTTTAGTATTTCCGTTCTTTTTACTCTTTGTCACTCGATTGAACTAAATGACGCAGTGAACTACATGGGACAAGAAAGAGTGAGTGACAAGAACCGGCTTGTATGGTGAACTGGTACAATTGAACTACTCACTCAGGAACTACACAAGTCTACTACACTACTTTGCGTGCTTCCGCCACCAACGTTTTTGGTGTAGGACACGACTTACGCTTAATATTTTTTTGGTGTAGGAGCTAGGACGTTGGATCATTAATATTTTAGGGTGTAAGTGGTTCATCAACATCTTTAAACAAAAGCCAACTTCACCTGCGCGATGTGTACCCTGCTGACTGACAAACGAAGCTCTGGCGAAAAGAGAGGTAGGGAGCGTAATTGTAAGCTACCCGACTGGGGAATTACATCCACCTCACAGAATACCGCAGCCAAATAACAATGCTCGGGCATAGTAGCTAGGGACAGACGCGTGCTGTACGGCACATATCGATTCCTAGAAGGATGAAGAATAGTGTATGCTGGCGCGTGATAGTTAGTTAGTCTAAGTATGTACCTATTTTAGTTTGACCAATAATAAATATAATTGAATATAAAAGAATTATTGAATATATAGTTTTCTTTTTATTTTGAATTCTTTATTTTTTCATAATATACCAAAACATCACTTGTTTGCATGTTGAATATAATATACTTCATTAATAAAAAAATGTATTATTACATGTGGTTTATTTATTTTCATATAATTATATTTCCAGTAAGTACTTTTAACTATTGTATTGACGGGTGTAATACTACACGGGTGTAGATAGTCGCTTCGCTATACTGTGGCGTCTCGGCAGCGATCGCGCGCTTGTAAGCGAGTACCCCGCGCCGGCTCCTCTCAAGCCCCGCACCTCACCCCCTCGAAAACGGCCAAGCCCTGGACTCACGTCACCTTAAAATGACAAATAAATCTGATGACATCATTCACTCGCAAGAACACAACAACCCTCAAGGGAATTGTTATTTAGCTGCGGTACTCTGTGAGGTTGATGAACTTCCCCAGTCGGGCAGCTTACAAATATCCTACGTCTCTTTTGCCAGAGAGTCTCTTTCGCTAGTCAGGGTGCCCCACGTGGAGGTTAGTCTGGCTTTGACTCGTGGTGAACCACTTACGCCTGTTTGTTATTTGATTTGTAAGAGACATTTCCCCAGCTATAGTATTTAAGGTATAGTTATAGTTAGGAAAATTACGTCAACTGTGATTTCCGTCACGTGGTTCTCTCGAATTCGGTAATCGAAAAAGATACTTTTGTTTAATTCACTTTGAATATTGATGAGTTACGAAACATTTATGTATCGATTTCATATTGCCCCCAAATTGGCTTCGCAAACACCTATACTTATTTGACATACATTGAAAGTAGTCGCTTCAATATGAACTAAGACTAGAAACAAAATCATCAAGTAAATATAATAAACAAATTTATATACCTTAGTTCATATTGAAGCGACTACTTTCAATGTATGTCAAATAAGTATAGGTTTTTGTATTTATGAAAAGGCCTATGCCTTTTCATGGGTATCACTATAAATTTGTTTATCTGGGGGCACGGGAGTGCCCCCGCCAAGACGAGCCAAGCGGAGCGCAAGGGCACTACCTACCTTTTCTCGAAACGTTTCGTCGTTTTTTTGAACTCTCATAACTTTGGTTTGGATGATGCTAAATAGTTAAAAATTTCAAGATATAATGACACCAGTACAATCATTAAACATACAAAGTTTGAATGTCGTAGCTATTATACTTTATTAAACTATTGAAAATATATTAAACTATTGAAAAGCTAGATATATGAAAAAAAAATACTTATAACAAATAAAAAAATATGAACATCATATTTTTTTCAAAATCACCCCTAACCTTTAAAATGGGGCGGTGGCATCAGCCGACGTCACTAGATGGCGCTGACTGTATTTTGAAATGCGCTATCGACTTATACATCTGTCAGCCTTATATAATATATAATGAAGTGGTCACCGGTAGTTTTCAGTCGTATACGACATTTTTCTACTGCGAATGATGATCGATTGTTAGGAAATATTTGCATTTCATATTCGTAATTTCGTAGTTGTATCGTATCGTCGTAATAATTCTATAATTCGTTCGAATTATTTGTTACTTTAGTTACTGGTCCAAATTATTTTAAGTATTTCTTTTCTATTCTCTTAGATTTAATTTAATTAACAATTCATAAAACAACCGGCCGGTGAGTTCTGGTTGATTCCTAAAATTTCCAGACGAAGGGTAAGGCGAAAGTAAATTAAGTAAAGGCCCGGGGTCACAATAGGTTATTTTTAAACCCAAAAAAGTCCATTAACCAACTTACAAAAATAAATGAAATCCCACCAAAAACATTTTCATGTAAAAATGTTGCCAAGACGAGTCTACATAGCTTACCCCGTGAAAAAGTTATCAGATCTCATGTAGAGCCAAGATTCTTGATCTATGCGCACTCACTTTACCAGGCCTAACTTGTAACTTCACATACTCTACATTTTAGTCAAAACGTGATGCTTGGCCGTTTTTCTACCGTTACGAAGATTTCTGCATTCGTTCATCGTGTGTGAAATAAAACGGCCACGCATCACGTTTTGAGTAAAATGTAGAGTATGTGAAGTTAAGCCTGGTAAAGTAAGTGCGCATAGATCAAGAATCTTGGCTCTACATGAGATCTGATAACTTTTTCACGGGGTAAGCTATGTAGACTCGTCTTGGCAACATTTTTACATGAAAATATTTTTGGTGGGATTATATTTACTTGATGATTTTGTTTCTAGTCTTAGTTGGGTATAGACCCAACCATGGGTGACAACAGGCTGAGAAAGAAGATTGTGATCATGCTGACAGATATAATAAATAAATAAATATTTCTGGACAATTTATACAGCGCCATCTAATCCCAAATTAAGCGCGAAGCTTGTGTTATGGGTACTATACAACTGATAAATGTACTTAAATACATTTTTTTTGTAAATACATACTTATAATACATAGAAAACACCCAGACCAAGACAAACAGACATGTTCATGCACACAAATATTTGTCTTGTGCGGGAATCAAACCCGCGACCTCGGAGTCAAAGTGGTCATTGCTAACCATTCGACCACCGAACTCGTCAATCACTATACTTAGTAGAGTCGTCAAAACAGAATCTTGAAACAGGCTATCTAATATGTAGAAAGAAGTAATTATTGTCATGATGATTAATTAATCAGCTGATATATTCTATAAACTAGATCCCAGGACGAGCTCGTTGGTCGAATGGTTAGCAATGGCCACTTTGACTCCGAGGTCGCGGGTTCGATTCCCGCACAAGACAAATTTTGTGTGCATGAACATATCTGTTTGTCTTGGCCTGGGTGTTTTCTATGTATTTAATAAGTATGTATTGACAAAAAAAATGTATTTAAGTACCTTTATCAGTTGTCTAGTACCCATAGCTTTGCGCTTAATTTGGGGCTATGACCAGTCTATACTCCTTCTTTTCTTTCAGCCAGTAACGGCTGCTTTTACAATTATGTTATAGTACATAATTGCCCTTTAGATACAAAAAAATATTTATTAGTTACTTCAGTCACCTTCAAAATAGTAAACTTATACATTAATCACATATTTACAAACAAACATATCGTGTATGTAATTTATCTTCAAAATCGATCTCATGTGAACCAGCCTTTAAGTCGCTGTAAAATTTATACGTTATTTGAGGGTTAATATCGGCAGACAGAACCGGGGCGGAAATTGCTGCCGCGAGACAAAGATGGAATTGGACGCAAACAGACAAACAAAAGCTTTGTGAAATTCGGTCTATTGTTTGTGCTGAAATGATAAATGTACGAGTACTCGCATTAAGCCATTGTATTGTAGAGCTGAATAAAAATCTAGATTGAGTTTGCACCTTGTGGGGTAAAGTTGAAAATTTTTGGGATGCGGCTTACCGTCATTTTTTTAACGTTTTTCAACCCCACCTACACGTCGCATATCCTGCAGATTAACAAAATAAACGAGACTTTTTTTTATACAGACGAGCTCGGTGGTCGAATGGTTAGCAATGGCCACTTTGACTCCGAAGTCGCGGGTTCGATCCCCGCACAAGACAAACATTTGTGTGCATGAACATGTCTGTTTGTCTTGGTCTGGGCGTATTATATGTATGTATTTACAGAAAAAAATGTATTATAATAGGTAGGGGAAAAAGTCTTTTCGCATTATAGTATGTATGAACTTGTATTAAAATCTCTTTGGTTATACCATTTGTATCTGGCAGGTTTTGATATCTTTAAAAAGTTTAAATTTTAAAAAAGATAATTCTAAATTAAAATTAGGTAAATGTGTGATTTTCATTTGTTTTTTTTACTGTCAAGATAAGTGAATCTAATGAAGAAATTTGATTCATTTTAAAATTTTACTACAAAAAAGGTAAAAATGCAACGCAAGCTGCGAAAAAAATTTGTGACGTTTATGGACCTAGTGCAGTGTCTGTGAGAGTAGCACAAATTTGGTTTAAGCGTTTTCAATCAGGAAATTTTGATGTGAAAGATGCACGTCGCTCTGGTCGCCCTGTTACGGATAAAATGGATGCCATTTTTGAAAAAGTGGAGCAAGATCGGCATATCAGTAGTTACGACGTAGCTGAAGAATTAGGAATTGACCACAAAACAGTTTTGGCGCATTTGAAAAAAGCGGGGTACATTAAAAAGCTCGATATTTTGGTGCCTCACGATCTCACTGAAAGAAACTTAATGAACCGTGTACTCATTTGCGATTCTTTTCTACGACGTAATGAAAGTGAACCGTTTTTGAAGAAGCTTATAACTGGTGATGAAAAGTGGATCACGTACGACAAGAACGTGCGAAAAAGGTCGTGGTCAAAGGCCGGTCAGGCTTCACAGACTCTGGCAAAACCCGGGTTAACCCGCAACAAGGTGATGCTGTGTGTATGGTGGGATTGGAAGGGCATTATTTATTATGAGCTGTTACCGCCAGGCAGGAATATCGATTCTGAACTCTACTGTGAACAACTGATGAGATTAAAGCAAAAAGTTGAGAGAAAGCGGCCGGAATTAATTAACAGAAGGGGTGTGATTTTTCATCATGATAACGCTAGACCTCACACATCTTTAGCCACTCAGCAAAAATTAAGAGAGTTTGACTGGGAGGTGTTAATGCATCCGCCGTATAGTCCTGACCTTGCACCTTCTGATTTCCACCTGTTTCGGTCTCTTCAGAATTCTTTAGGCATTGTCAGGTTAACATCACGAGAAGACTGCCAAAACCACTTGTCGTGGTTTTTTGAACAGATGTCCCAAATTTTCTATAGTAATGGGATCATGTCTCTACCTACAAGATGGCAAAAAGTTATCGAACAAAATGGCACCTACATACTTTAGTTAAATGTAAATAAACTTTATTAAAAAATGTTTTGAATTTTCATATAAAATACGAAAAGACTTTTTCCCCAACCTAATATATCAGTTATCTAGTACCCATAGTACAAGCTTTGCTTAGTTTGGGGTGTAAACGAGCATGTGGGTCACCTGATGGAAAGCATTCACCAACGCCAGTCTATACTCCTTCCTTTCTTTCTTTCTAATCATGCCACACTTTTTCTTTAATAAGCTGTCCGACAATGGAAGAACCTCCACCTCAGAGAATACTGCAGCCAAATAACAATTCCCTTGAGGCTTGAGGGGCAGCCAGGGCGACCTCTTAGTGAACTTATAAACTACAAAACCTATTTTAAAAATTCTTATAGAAAACTACATGATCAGCGTGTGTGTGTAATATGTGCTATACTTATTAAATCCATGCGAAGCCGTGGCAGATCACTAGTCATTGGTTCTAATCTATCAAAATTGGTTTCTCTACCTATAATAAGCTTTTCACTTTACTTCTGAAAGACAAGCCTGTAATTACTGATTATATATAAACTAAAAAAAAATGACTTCCATTGAATTTAACATCGTGGCTATATTAAAACTGTCAAACAAACATTGTAAGATTTGAACCTACGACCTGCAGTTATTGAAATAAATCTCGCGTTTCTAACTACGGAAAGTGGAATCAATTGTGGAATGACTAGAACAATGATAATAAATAACAGTTTGACGTGAAGAAGCGAGTTTGATTTATACAGGGGACTGTGACCTGCCAGTAATGTTGTCATGAAGAAAGTTTCACTCGTATTACATTGTAATGGGATGATGGTGATTACGAAATTATTCTCTAATGCATAGACGAGATTTAAAGTTGATTTATCTTCTAGTTTATTTAACTCGAGTTATCCTGTGGACGAGTTGGCCGTGTGGTTTCCGGCAGACTAGAATAGAATCACTCCGTCTCTTCCCGTGTATGTCGTATAAGGCGACTAAGGGAAATACATTATAAAACATCGATCAGGCCTCCCCAACCCGTCTGGCCAGCGTGGGGAGTGTAGGCTAAATCCTCCTTCCGTCTAGGACGGACGAGAGAGGGTCGTGCTCCTGTAGTGGAGACTAAAATGACCTGATGATGATGATGATGAACCTGTGGACACGTTATACCATCGATCCTGGTTCTTGCAATGGCTACTTTGACTCCGAGGTAGCGGGTTCGATCCCCGCACAAGACAAACATTTGTTTGCATGAACATATCTGTCTGTTTTATATGTATATATTTATTTACAATAAAAATATTTAAGTACATTTACGAACTCGGTGGCGTAGCGGTCAATGACGCGGCTTCGACACCAACGCTCGTGGGTTCGATTCCCACATAGGACAAACATTTGTGTGCATGAACATGTCTGTATGTCTTGGTCTGGGTGTTTTCTATGTATCATAAGTATGTATTTGCAAAAAAATGTATTTACGTATGTTTATCAGTTGTCCAGTGCCCATAACACAAGCTTCGCTTACTTTGGGGCTGGATGGCGCTGTGTAATTTGTTTGACAATATTTATTTATTTATATGTATTTGTCAGTTGTCTTATCCCCACAGTGCAAGCTTTACAGTGCAGAGCTTAAGCCCAAATTGAGTGCAAAGTTTGCACTTAATTTTGGTGCTAGATGGCGCTGTGTAAATTGTCTATAAAAATAGCTACTTCTTTCAGAATAGCTACCTATAATGAATCGCGTGATCGTTATTCATTTGAAAATCTTAACTAGTCATATCCACACGTAAATCAACTCTACGGAGTCCTCTAACAAGCTACATATAGTCAAGGATTTTTATACTATTTTTCTGTGTCGTACAATACCCCACATAACGTTAATTAGGTCATTACAAGAGTACAATCGATTTTTGACCTGAAGACCAATTCTCATAATAACTTTACGATCGCAGAATGAAAGTTGATCGATTCGAGATTGCATTCTGAATTGTCTGAATTGTTGAGATTGCAGTCTAAAAATGATGTAATTTTTAGACTTAGTTCATTTCATTCATTAATTATTATCAAATGTTGTTGACAGCAAATTTAGGGTGTAAGTGGTACATCAAGTTCTTTGAACCAAAGCCAACTTCACCTGCACGTGGTGCACCCTGCTAACTGACAAGAGGTAGGGAGCGTAATTGTAAGCTACCCGACTGGGGAATGTACCTCCACCTCACAGAATACCGCAGCCAAATAACAATGCCCTTGAGGGTTGTTGTGTTCCTGCGAGTGAGTGAGGTCACCAGAAAGAAACGAAGGAGATGCTTGGCAGCGGGGTGGCGGCGCGCGAGCAATATTATATGTTGCAAGCGTTAATATGGTTACGGTAACCGCTTTACATCAGGCGGGCCGTACGCTTGTCTGCCACCCGACGTAATATAAAAAAAAAAAATCCTAATTTGTTTAGTTTTCGCCCGTCTGAGCCCTCATTTTTTTTTACTTTGTCTTAATAATTATATACATTACATATGTATAATTATTATAATACCGTCACTATAGGTCGCTATCGATTTGACGTGTTCGTCCTGTCCTAGATATTTCCCGTTACGTATGAGACCTTTACTATTTCAAGTTCTTCGTTCTGGATGAGGTTGAGGCAATCGATGTCGTCGTTGCGCCTGTAAGTCTACACGAACACGCAAGTTAAGCAACGTCGACTGTAGTTTGTCCATGGATGAGTTTATTTACTCCAGCTGGGCCGTGCTTCGGAGGGCATAATGTGCCCTCCGAACCGAAGCCGTCGGTCCAAGCTGTTGTTATTAGATGACATTCGTTAAGTCGAGTTAGTGGATTTTAAGCGGGTTGAAAACACTGACCCTGTGCCAACCCGCCGTTGAGCAGCGTAAACGGAGTATGCTCTAAACCCCTTCGATTGAGTGGAGACCCGTATCCCAGCAGTGGGATGAATAAGGGTCGACGACGACGATGTTCCGGTGAACATATAGGATAGGTACTTTACATCCCAGTACTGGTCATGAGTCGAAGGCGCGAGCAGACACTAGTGTGTAATAATTGACAAACAAGAACTTATGAAATGATTTACCCACGGATTATTTCTCCTCAAGGTTACCAGTAACAAGTTAGACAACATTTAATATCACTTTAGTTATGGTAACACCGCAAATCGGTGTTTAAACACATAACCGATGTATTACGGTAGGAGTGAGTGTTTGTCGCAATTGCCCAGCTGGTTTTGATTTGCAAGCATCTATGCACTCAATTACATTCGAGTCGTCTGCTCAAGGCATAAGCGAAGACGAAACAAATAATAGAGATTACTATTATTCGTTTTGTACCAAGTAATCCGCTGATAAGACTGTTTTTTATTCCTTGACAAATTACACAGCGCCATGTAGCCCCAAACGAAGATAAGCTTGTACTATGGCTACTAGATACTGATATAAGTATAACTAGCTGCCCGCCCCGGCTTCGCACGGGTAGAAAGTGTTGTTTTCTTTTCCTCGAAATTTTAATGTCCATAAGAACCTTCCTTATACCTTAACAAAAATATTAAAATAAAAATTAGCAGAATTGGTCGAGCCGTTCTCGAGTTATGGGCTTAGCAACATTCATTTTAATATGGGACCACCTGGAGAGTGTACCCTCTCAAACGAATAAGAATTATTAAAATTGCTGTACAATTGACGGAGAAATCAGACGTCGCCTTGTACGACATCCACGGGAAGAGACGAAGTGATTCTATTCTAATCTGTACCACACGGCCGTAAGAAGGAAGAGAGTGGTATACGCGGAATAAATACAGTTTCATCGGCACCACTTCCAGTGAGAATCTCAGCTTCAATTATACATATTTCGCTGCTAAACATTGACTTTACTTCAGGAAGGAGATCTTCCCCAAATTTTAATAATATTTTTGAAAACTCTTGGGCACGTAAAGTTCTATCTACAGCTTCTACTGCCTTATTATTGGCCATTTCGCATTCATCTGAGACAGCAATCCTGAACAATTTTCGCTTTGTCACAGTTTCGTGTCACAAAGCATGTCGGTGTTTCCATTCAAATCGAGTATAATATTGAACATTGTATTTGCGTCCTTCCGCCTAGAAGTAATATATGGCTGCAATACCTGGATTGATGGATGCTGCTGTGAGATATTATTTTGACGCCTGATTTCAGCGAGGATTGCTTTTGTCAGGTATGTTTTTGTCTGCTAAAGCATCTAAGAAAAACAGTTTCCCCTCGTTGTTTAAAAGACTTTGCATCACAAAATCTTGCTACATAGCGTCCCGCAAATGCACTCATTCTTCTGGTTTGTGAGAATATATTCCAATCGTTCCATTTCAATTTTAGCGTACACGTCTATAATAAACTGACTAAATAGCCCACGTTACCTTTGTAAATAAATAAAACAATTGCGTCTAACTTGTAGCAGGTAAGAATAAAAGTAGCACTACGCTACGCGGTTATTTTTTTACTATTGTAAAAAAATGGATTGTATTCAATCCATATTTTGTTAAACTATTTATTGTTTTTTTAAGTAGCTTTTTTAGTTTTTTAGTTATTTTTTTAAACTATAATTTATTGTAAACACTATGTTGTTTATGCAAATAAATTTAGCTTTGTTCTGCATCTTGGATTTATATACCTCAACAAAAAATGCTCGTCAGGCTGATCAACTTTTGCTAAGGCGTCATTTTTATATTCCTTATAGTTTAGCTGAACCATTATGGTTCTGCATCAGGTGTTCCAAATCTAGGATTTTTATACCTCAACAAAAAATGCTGATCAAGTTGAACAACTTTTGCTAAGGCGTCAATTTTATATTTCTTATAGTTTAGCTGAACCATTATGGTTCTTCATCAGGTGTTCCAAATCTAGGATTTTTATACCTCAACAAAAGATATTCATCAAGTTGAACAACTTTTGCAAAGGCGTCAATTTTATATTTCTTATAGCTTACCGTAACCATTATGGTTCTGCATCACGTGTTCCAAATCTTGGATTTTTATACCTCAACAAAAAATACTCATCAGTTGAACAACTTTTGCTAAGGCGTCAATTTTATATTTGTTATAGTTTAGCTGAACCTTTATGGTTCTACATCAGGTGTTCCAAAACTTGGATTTTTATACCTCAACAAAAAATGCTGATCAAGTTGAACAACTTTTGCTAAGGCGTCAATTTTATATTTCTTATAGTTTACCGGAACCATTATGATTCTGCATCAGGTGTTCTAAATCTTGGATTTTTATACCTCAACAAAAAATACTCATCAGGCTGAACAACTTTCGCTAAGGCGTCATTTTTATATTTCTTATAGTTTAGCTGAACCATCATGGATCTGCATCAGGTGTTCCAAATCTTGGATTTTTATACCGATATGGAAACTTCATGTCAACGTTTTCAAATCGATGCCATTTTCGTAATTGACGTCTCAGAAAACCATAGAATCAACACCCATATTGATTATGACATTTCAACCCCATCGCACCCCCTCAGGAGTGCTCTTGTGTCACGTCGGTTATGTTAGATTATAAAATAGCTGTTGTTTTCGGAATCAGCGACCCGATAAACCATAAAAACAATACCCATAACGTTTTTCAGACGTTTGCACCTCATTTCACCCCTTTAGGGGTTGAATTTTGAAAAATCCTGAAACACGTGTTTACTCATTTATCTACAGAAGTGCTCATGTAAAGTTTCTTATAAAATAGTCCAACTAATCTTGGTTCCCCATATAAACTTTGGACCCCCGTTTCACCCTCTTAGGGGTTGAATTTTCCAAATTCCCGTCTTAGTGAGCACCTATGTCCTAAAAGGAACCCCCTTGCAAAATTTGAGACTCCTAGCACTTGTAGTTTCTGAGATTTCGTGATGAGTGAGTGATTTACTCTTTTATATATATAGATGAAGATGATAAATGTACAAACTTTGCTTATTTTGGGACTAATTGGGGGGTGTGTAATATGCCCAAGAATATTTATTAATTTATTTTTATTCAGCACTAATCAATCAGAGGAATATATTTCTTTTTTTTTCTTTCTTTATTTATTTTTAATTACTTAAGTTTGTATTTTAAGATTAGTCTATTTTTAGTTAATTTAGTTTATAGTGTAAATTTATATCATAATAGCCTATTGTCTGAACAAATTATATATATCAGAGGAATAAACAGCAAAACTCTCGATTGAAGTCAAGATATAATTTACTTGTTTGTATAAACTTTATTGCACTACGAGTATATTTAGGTAAATAAAACACCGACAAGAAACAATTTTGTACAATTGCTGCCCTTTCCGATCCGGTATCCGTATCCCTGACGAGATAAATCAGTCAGAGACAGTTTATTAAATTTTCTGAAAATGTTATAGGTAATTAATTAGTCGTCAAAGAACAAGCAATGTATTTTGAAAAGGTCTTTTTCTTTGCTGTTTACTAAGAATGCCACATGGTAGCTAATATTGGACAACATAACAAAATAATTTATTATATGAAAGTTTGTGAGGATGTATGTTTGTATGGATGTTTGTTACTATTTCACGGGTAAAGGACTGAAAGGATTAGGATGAAATTTGACATACTTATCGAATATGTTGTGGTTTAATACATAGGACACTTTTCATTCATGTACTGTGTTCACAAGGGGCGAAGCAATGGGCAGAAGCTACTTTTACCAGTCAGTTAAAATTTTTAGACTTATTACCAATAGATCTTTGAAATATTTCAATTCCACCCAAAACATTCCACGAAAACAAAGTAAGTTATACAATATAGTAAGAAATAAAATAAATTTCACTCAAAAAAATCTAAGCCGTCTTCCGCTTCAGCTTGTGTCTTGCGCCAGACTGCAGTGCGCGCTATCTAAATTACATCCAGTGCACTCGAATTAAGCAGTTGAAATCAATACTTGAAATCAATAGGTAACTAAAATAATACACAAGTATACAAATCCAGGTCGAATAACTCGATCTATTTTAGTCTGCTTTTAGTCAAATAAGGAAGTTAATATATAAGGTTCTAAATTGTAAGCATAATAATGACTAATTAGTGTTAATTTATTTGACGTTAAAATGCACTTGATACTTCAGACGTCATATCAAAAGAGGCAATTTATATACTATGAATAATACATATACATACTCATAACTGAGCCGAGTTATATGGACGGGCTGAGTGACCGAATGGTTAGTAATGTCCACTTTGACTCCGCGATTGCAGGTTCGATCTCCGCTCAAGATAAATATTTGTGTGCATGACATCATGAGCATATGTGTTTGTCTTAGTCTGGGTAATTTTCTATGTATTGTATGTATGTATGTATTTACAAAATAATGTATTTAATTTGTTTCCGGCAGTCTAGAATAGAATCACTCCTTTTCTTTCCCGTCAAACTCCAAAAGCTTCCCACTCCTACTAATTTCTTCTGATTAAATTCGTTGTGAGTTCCAAGGCAGCCGTAGTTTTACCCCTGGGACTGCAATGGACTTCATTGTTCATTGCCTTTTTTGGCGGTCGCCGCTGTTAATCCTGGCTACACAGGAGATACAGTGGTAGGAATGTGTGGTGGCCCTTTTTTTTCTTCCCGTGGATGTCCTACAAGGCAACTAAGGAAAATACAATATAAAACATCGATCAGGCCTCCCCAACCCGTCTGGCCAGCGTGGGAAGTGTAGGCCAAATCCTACTTCTGTCTGGGATGGACGAGAGAGAGTCGAGTTCCTGTAGTGGAGACTAAAACGACCTGATGATGATGATTAGTTATCTAGTACCCATAGTACAAACTTGGCTTAGTTTGGACTAGTCGGCCGTGCGGCCATGTGTAATTCGTCCAGCAATATTTATTATATTTTTATATAATAAATATTGCTGGACGAAGGTAGGTTATAAAATTAACTTGTTTATTAAAGATGACTGTTTTATTTAGGTAGGTATTTTTATCGTCTTTAGGAATGAAGAAGACTCATAATTTCAAAGTATTTGGTTTTCATGCTAAAAATTGAATAATAAAATATCTACTATTATACTAACAATACATGTATAAGGAACGAGAAGAAAAAACGAAGAAGTTTTTTTAAAAGAAACGATTTTAAAATTATTGCAGACAAAATAAAAATAAAATAAAACCTGTGGTTGAAAACTATCGGCTATATATTGAGGTTTTCGCAAAAGTCACTCTTGAAAATGAATAGGCTGCAAAACCACTGAAAAAATTTAATGAAACTTGTTACAGTTAAAGACCTCGACATCCTTGAAGTTTGTCATGTCCTTGAGGAATGATCATCAAATTCATTTTCCATTGAAATCAATGGAAAACATACACTCAGCGAATCTACTCGCTTTAGTCAACCTCGATTTCGGCCCCGTGGGCTAAAATGTTATTTCTTAGTAATATTAATTACAAGAAACAGTAACTTTTTGCTATATTCTATCGACAAACAGAACCTCAAAAGAGAGTCGTTAGCGAATAGCGACATACGTAACACATCAATGGAACCAATATATACAAACGTAAATGTTCTAACTCGGAAACGTAGTGTTTACGTTTCTGAGTTACAGCCGTGTGGCGCTCAGCTGCATCTCATTGCAGGCAAATAAACATTTCGGATTCGTTTACAAATTTTACTGTAACGGATGTGAATGCAATTGAAATTAAAAAGAAGAGCGTGCTTTAGACCACACGACTGAAGTAAAACTTCTTTAGCTCTACTAACTTATGTCTCCGTCTCAACTTCCATTCGCCTCGCCCGATCACACTTTTCGTAACGCTCTCGTCACGCATTCACCAACTTACTACCTAAGTCAAGCAAAGTGCGCAAAGAAGTTTTACATCAAAAAAAAGATTTTATCAAGGAACAATACAGGTATAAATATTTTTCATATATACAATTTGTTTTGACATCAATTTCGAAATCTTAAAAATTACAATGCCAGTAAATACATAAGCTGCTCGTACGTTGTCTACTAAATGTCATCTAAATCGGCTCAGCTGTTCACACATAATAGCAAAATAAATGCATTATTCTATACGTTAACACCTATCTAGCAATTACTGTGCGGTTCTAGAGAGGTTATCTCCCACGTACTATCGGGCTATAGAATGAACTGCCTTATAGCCCGATCTTCTGCCACCACGCTGCTCAACTGCGGTATGACGGAGCTCCGTGTATTCAAGCCGCCCAAAGGCCACTTGGCTTAACGACTATCATCTAATGACAGCCGGTACGCACGGCATAACGTGCCCTCCGTAGCAAAGCATAGACAAAAATAAACTCGTCCATAGACAGGCTATGGTCGACATTGCTTAACTTATAACTGACACTATTAATAATATACGCGAAATCGGTGCACAACTGAGAGGTGAACTGTCTGAGCGACCGTAATGACATCTATAAATCGAATGTATGGCAGCTTTTAGGTACAATACAACTGCCTTACTGCAAGCTCTAAACGCAGGAATGGAACTATGATGGTTGCGTATTTATCAATGAGTTTCATTCATAAATTCGCAACCATGATGGTTCCATTCCTGCGTTTAGAGCTTGTAGTAAGGCCCCTGATCGAGCGAGCGTAATGACATCTATAAATTGAATGTATGGCAGCTTTTAGGTCTAAGACTCACCTGAAAGAGTAGGTATCCAGAATCATACATCCAAAAATCATCGGGCGCGTTGCCGGGCTTGGTGAGGTGGATTGCGAGGCAACGCTGCAAAATCAGCTGGCAGCGCTGCCCCACTGAACCGCGGCCGCTCATACCTCACGCGGGCGGCGGCATGCTCTGGAAAGATGAAAATAATCAAGTTAGTATACGCCAGTCTCAAAACAACCAAGTTTAAACGGTCAAGTTGAAAAAATGTTTGTACTTATAAACCTCACAGAGTATCCGACTGTGGAGAGCTTCGCAGCTGGAACTACGGGTTAACAGCCGGTGTACTAATAAGGATACCTCTTGACTGGCTGATGAGCCCATAATTTGTCAGTCATCGCTTCCCTCAGCCTGGTAACTAACTATACCAATCTGGAGTAGGTGTTCTCTGGGCGTCGGGAAGTGAACGTGACTTACAGCTCCGGTACCTGTCGTATAGTGCGTCGGGAAGTGAGCGAGCGACCCTCTTTAGGGGAGCGCGTCTACAGCTCCGGTACCCATCATGGAGATTGGTGAGTGGTGGTAGGGTCCCGATGCTTGGGAAGCCGAGCGGTGGTCGCCACGAGCAACTTGACTTAAACTCTAATAAACATAACGATAAACTTTCTATCCCGGTGTATAATGTGTCCATGCGAATAAAACCGGATCAGAAGCTAGTACATAAAAATGTACCTAATATTTTACAAAAGCACACCCGTTTGAGTTGCCTGTATTACTCTTAGAATGTTTAAGATTATTGACAACGACGTTTTCTGTATAAACCATACATTTAGCGATAACAAAATTAAACTACATATAAAACTTTATAAAGTTTCAAAAAATATATTTACAAAAATACTGTATATCTCAAAAAAAGTTACCCAAAATGTCGTGACTGGCATAATATTTTGAATGGACACGTTTTCAAGTTGTACCAGATTTCACAGACTGAAGGAAATGATTGAACGAATATTACTTTTTGTGCGTACGTCCGTCACTTACACAGAGTCATAGAAACAGGTGTCTTCGTCGGTATAACCGTAAAGTAAGCGGATATTTGGAACAATAGTGTGTCTAATGGAGGAATACTCATTACCCCCATTGTTGAGACCCTTGACACGACAGTTTGGGCACGAGGTGACGGGAGGCTTTGTAATACCGTCCTTTTCTGTTAAAACTATGAAAAACAATTACATGCAATTATAATATTGTTTTCTAATGTGTTTTACGTAGGCATTGAGAATTTTATGTTCTAGTTAATGTCTGATACTTGACACTTTAATTAACAAATGTATATTTAAATTAATTTGAAATTGTTGTATTATCTGATTAAGTATTAAAAAAGAGCCATATTGGCGAAACTTGTCAATAAAGTAATCGGTAATAAAATAATTAATATCTAAACTGAATAAAGAAAAAAACATTAAATTAATATTATATTATCAAAGTCTCAAGAAAAATACTATAAATTGACGGCATCGCCCGGGCGGTGGTCGAATGGTCAGCAATGGCCACTTTGACTCTGGGGTTGCGGGTGCGGTCCCCGCGCAAACCAAATATTTGTGTGCATGAACATGTTTTTTGGCGTAGTCTGAGAGTTTTCTATGTATTATATATATTTACTTAGAACAAAAATGTAATTAAGTATTATATCAGTTACCTAGTACAAGCTTTGCTTAGTTTGGGACTAGATGGCGGTGTGTAATTCGTTCCGGAATATTTATTTATTTTTAAATATTTATAAATACTTAATATCATCAAAACTGACAATATAATATTATAATCTATCAGGAGTATAAAAAGGTTACCTTAAAGTAAGTTGCTTTCAGCAATAAGGCCGCCTTGTTGCATACGTATTTTGATAATAACAACATTACCATTATTTATACTTACTGTACTTTTGAATTTTATACACATAGGATATACCTATTTCTCTAATTATATATACATGAATAAATATTGTTTTTGTCTTCCATGCATAGTTACGTGTATTTTCGCAGATGTTAGAAATTACTTAACGCTTTCAACAGTAACTAGCATGGAATATTTCCTGAACAAATTTAAATAATTGTTTTGTGGATGTAATTTGAGATGTGTTCCTACAACAAATAGACAGAGTTGTATCAGAAGGTTACATCATTATAATAATAATATGTTGATTTGTGGATTTTTTTAAAGATTAATGTTCCTATGGTTGGCTTAATTGACGAGCCCAATGGTCGAATGGCTTACAGTGGCCACTTTAACTCCGAGGTCGCGGGTTCGAACCCCGCACGAAGCAAACATTTGTGTGCATGAACATGTCATGTGTCTTAGGCCGGGATTCACTTCAGCTCTCTTTGCTATCGGAGTAAATGCGTCAGTTTAGAACATATTCAGAATATATTATACTTCTACTTTTCTTATAAAATAATATACATATGGATGGAAACCCAATTAAAATGTATTTTGTACAAATATATGCGTTAATTTATAATATGTAAATAATTGGTTCGGTGTTATTTTGAAAGACGTTTATGTAATTTTTTATGTAATTGATTAGTTTTAGTTTCATTTAAATAATATAATTAATAAATATTAATCAGAAATCTTCAAAGTCAGACTTATATATATATATAATCAGTAAATAAAGTATTTTATTTATTTACGTAATTAATTGGTTCAAGTGTTAAGTTAAGTCTAATTTACAGGTAAATTTAAAAACTGGTAGCGGAAGCACGTAAGGTAGTGTAGATTAACTTGCCTCATAACAATTGTTATATATTGGAGATTTAGAGAAATTGTGAAAATTAAATACAAATAAAAATTACTAACATCTTGTTTCAAATCAAACATACAATAACAATAGCATTAAACGAGCAGTCGTCTATTACCAGATTTTAATAAAGATCACAACAAATAAACATAGCGGAAGACAAGTAATTACATAAACAACACAATTTTCTATAAACAAATTCAAGCCTTCGTCGAATGCATTCCCATAATCGGCGACTTTACCTCACTCTACATTTATATTACAAACTTTCATGCAGTCTCAACCAACGTTATAACCAAGCAATTAGGTTGAAAATTGTATAACCTATTCTAAAGTTAACTTTACACGGTCGTAAGGTAAACGCTTTTGTAGTGAACATGATAACTTTAAGAGTAAGTTAGTACAATACTGCTTGCATCAAGTTATGTAACTTTCGTTGATTTAGTTAGTCGGGAAGAGGTTTTGCATCATTGTAAATAAACAAGCCTCCGTTTGAATTATTACATCGGCAGTTCTGTTTACTTATGCACTGTAACTTAGTGATACTTGATCGTTACTTAATATCTTACGGTTTTTAGCGCGAATGCTTTATTTTTCCTTAATTAAATTTTGTAGCAAATTGTGAAAATCTATAATGTACATTATATAAAATAAAATCTAGGAGCGCGGTGGTCGAATTGTTAGCAATGGCCACTTTGACTCCGAGGTTGCGACTTCGATCCCCACACAAGACAAATATTTGTGTGATGAACATATCTGTTTATCTTGGTCTATGTTAACATGTATGCATTTACAAAAAAATGTATTTAAGTATAATACCCGTTATCTAGTACCCATAATACAAGCTTTGCTTAGTTTAGGACTAGATGGCCGTGTGTAATTTATCCATAAATATTTATTATTGTACAAAGACGGACTTATTTCTAAAAGCGATCTCTTCCACACAACCTTTCAGTGTAAGAAATATCTCTTACCATATGTTCAGCGCCGAATGTACACACAGTCATGTCTTCACGCTTTGTAAAAATAGTGGTTTAAGTATGGAGATGCCGGGTTATGGCGGAGGTAAAGGTCTCAACGATCCGGGGCCCTACCGGCTAACCTGAAGACCGATTATCATCGGATTTTTTGATTGCGAATATCAAACTTCAGCTTATATTTAGGGTACATATGTTTAGCTCAACTTGTACAAACACTGGAGCTCTACCGACTGACCTGACATTGCTTGTGAATAACTAAAACGTAAGCTACTAACTGACTAAAACGTTTGGGGTGTAAGTGGTTCATCAACATCTTTGAACCAAAGCCAATTTCACCTGCACGCGGTGCACCCTGCTGACTGACAAACGAAGCTCTGGCGAAAAGAGAGGTAGGGAGCGTAATTGTAAGCTACCCGACTGGGCAATGTACCTCCACCTCACAGAATACCGCAGCCAAATAACGGTTCCCTTGAGGGCTGTTGTGTTCCTGCGAGTGAGTGAGGTCACCAGAAAGGAAGGAGATGCTGCGATGGCAGCGGGGGTGGCGGCGCGCGAACGATATTTTATGTTGCGAGCGTTAATATGGCTACGGTAATCGCTTCACATCAGGCGCGCCGTATGCTTGTCTGTCATCCGACGTAGTATAAAAAAAAAGCCCTATTCTTCGAATCAAAATATTCAATGGTAATCGGCTTCAGCTTCGGCTGTAGGGTTCCTGCTTTAACAATTTAAGGGGAAGTCATCAGACCAATGGATATGCCTCAACGAAAATGAATACTAACAACTCATGTACGTTAGAATAGTAGATATCTCAAGATGATGTAAAATAATAATGAAGCGACGTTACGCAATGCACAATTGACTCTGATGCCGTTATAATAGCGGGCTACGGCTCAGTGTGGCACGGCCTTAATTCTACAAATGGTGCGGTGCCGCAATTTGGCTCGCAGTGACCACACACGCGAACTACGGAATCTTCAAAACAATGAATCAATTAACTAAGTTGTGCATACGGTATTGTCACGTCCGGTGAAATTGCCGAATCGGCTTCAATCGACAGATATGGGCCAGATATGGGACAGATATGGGCCAGCCCCTATATTACAAGTGTTTATAGTCTATTTTTTATATTAGAGGGGGGCAAACGAGCATATTGGTCGCCTGATGGAAACCAATCACCACCGCCTGTGGAGATCAGCAACACCAAGGGGTCGCCGATCCGTTGCCAGGCTCTTCTTCTCCTTCTTTTTTTTTCGTTTAGTTTCTCCTTTCTTTCTTTCTTTATTCTTGTTTATTTATTTCTATTTCTTCCTTTATTTCTTTCTTGAAATAAAATGAAGTGAAATGTCGTTTATTTGCTAGGATACACGTTACATTGATAGTCAATTTTATAGTTGTTTATATTGACGGAATCTATTTGAAAATTAAAATATCACCTGACTCCCCTGTGGGTGATATTAACGACTCATTTATTACCACAAACAATAAACTTATATCTATAAATATGGAAATATTCTTATACTTTGACGCTATTTTTGAGATATGAGTTGTTTACGCACGCTCCTGAACTTTTAACATCATAAACTTTTTATTGAAATCGATTGTTATTATATGAATATCCGACTGAATATAAAGCTGTAAACACGCTGAGAGGAGAAAGTTGAGCAGCAATGAAAAGCGATGAAATTTTATAGCAACCTGTTAAAAATGTTTGTAGCGATTTCTTCCCATTTATTGCATCTTGTACCAAATTAAGTACTATTCATTATCATTATCGCCATTTTGGATAAAATGCACATTTTTTATACTGATGGCAGATTGCACTGAGGCGATGGATGAAAAATTGCACAGAACCTTTTTGGGGTGTAAGTGGTTCATCACCATCTTTGAACCAACGCCAACTTCACCTGCACGCGGTGCATCCTGCTAACTGACAAACGAAGCTCTGGCGAAAAGAGAGGTAGGGAGCGTAATTGTAAGCTACCCGACTGGGGAATGTACCTCCACCTCACAGAATACCGCAGCCAAATAACAATTCCCTTGAGGGTTGTTGTGTTCCTGCGAGTGAGTGAGGTCACCAGAAAGATAGGAGATGCTGCGTTGGCAGCGGGGGTGGCGGCGCGTGAGCGATATTTTATGTTGTGAGCGTTAATATGGCTACGGTAACCGCTTCACACCAAGCGGGCCGTATGCTTGTGTGCCGCCCGACGTAGTATAAAAAAAACCTGCTATGTCTATAGAGGAGGCTTATGTTCAGCACTGAATGCAAATTGGCTGAAATCATGATGATGACCTTTTGTGTACACATAGTTTTGGATTACAACATATCCTTAAAACTAGTCCGGAATACTTTCATTCATATATGAAACTCTTATATTTAATTTGTATGACGTTTCTAAGTACTTTATAAGGTCCAAGGAATAAAGATATTTTGAATTTTGAATTTCATATTATTTCCTCAGAAAACTTTATCCATAATGGACACCATTTGTTCTGTCCCTTGCTTCTCTTGATCTATTTCATCTATTTGTCCATTTCACCTCTTTCATCTGATTTATAGCCACCTAGACCTTCAAATAGATCAAGATTCTCCGAAACAAAACTGTCCATTGATCAAGTATAACCGGTATTTAACTAGACCAAATAAGACGAGTAGTGAATCAATACGTGGGCGCTAAATCTTTGAGTACTGTCTACAAACTGGCTTCTGTCAAGGGTACTTGTTTGATTGCTATAATCTAATTTGCGAGATCCTTTTCGACCACTTTCATTTGTCATTTCTTCATTTTTTATAATCTAATCTAATAATCTAAACTGGACATCGAAGAAACTTGTCTGTTTAATCGTAATACAAATATTAAAACAAGATACACTAACTGTTGCACTTTCTAAATGTTTAGATGTTTTTACAGTCAATATATCTGTGATAAATCTGGTATAACGTTGAATTCCAAAAACTTCTCAGAAATTTAAAAACCAATCGTAGGTCATTTTTAAGTTGTATTTCGAACTACATTTACATGTATTTTTAACCGACTGCGACAGAAGGAGGGTTATGTTTTTCGAGAGTATGTATGTATGTATAATTGTTTGGCACGTTCTGCAGCCTGAACGGCTGGATGGATTTTAGCTTGAGAGGTGTCGTTAGATTCGTATTTGCTGTGAGAGTGACATAGGCTACATCAAATATAAAAAAAAAACAATATGGCCGCTGTAAGCCGCAAAATTGTCGTTGCAGTATTTTTTTTTTCTTCTAATTATATCGATATGGGTATCAAAATAAAGGTCTCGATGACCTGATTTCAAATATATATTTGATATATTAGTTTTTGCCTGCGGCTTTGCTTGTATGGAATTATATTATTGTTGCGCGTGATTAATAAATCTGTTGTAGGTGCAGTCGGGTTTTTGATTTTTTTAATTAACTTAACTTGTTGAGTAAAATGACTAAGATCATAGAGATTCATAAAATTGTATTTAATCCCTATCTGCTACAGTCAAAACTACGAGTATATCTGGTAATTTGCAAGAATATGTGACTAGTGAAAATATGACAGTTTGTTCCTTTCGTTAGAATATTTACAATTATAAATTCAATTATAATTATTTATCAGCAGTCGAAATTTTGTTTCTTCTGAACATAAACAGAAAAGCACAATATTAAAACCTCGAAAGATTTTAATAAGTAAACTTTACATATAAAGTCATTAAAAACAAGGCAGTGTAGGACATGGTTGACTGACATTCGTTTACCAATTTCATTTTATACAAGAAAATGCGACCTAAAATAGGTTACATATTGCGTAGGTACGATATCTTATCCAGTTATCACTTAACAACCATTAACTTGCTTCTGCTCTAATTATAAAGTTTAAAATTCCGTAATGATAATGGAACTTTGCCATAATATTATGGTAATTTGTATTGACATGCTCCCATTGAACGGTTTTGGTGACCAGTGCGTAATAACACTGTGGGCGGCAATTGCGGCTTGTTGGTAATTCAAATTTGCGATGCTACTTTTACGATTTGATTTGGGGTGTAAGTGGTTCATCAACATTTTGGAACAAAAACCAACATCACCTGCATGTGGTGCACCCTGCTGACTGATAAACGAGAATCTGGCGAAAAGAGAGGTAGGGCATAACTTAACCTTAAATTGGGGTGTAAGTGGTTCATCAACATCTTTGAACCAAAGCCAATCTCACTTGCACGTGGTGCTCCCTGCAGACTGACAAATGAGGTTCTGGCGAAAAGAGAGGTAGGGCATAGCGTATTTCTTAAGCCGTCCGATAGGGGAAGTACCTCCACCTCACAGAATACCGCAGCCAAATAACAATTCCCTTGAGGGTTGTTATGTTCCTGCGAGTGAGTGAGGTCACCAGAAAGAGAGAAAGGAAGGAGTATAGGCTGGCAACGGATCGGCGATCCCTTGATATTGCTTATCTCCAAGAACAGTGGTGACTGCTTTCCACATTGTGACCAACAGACTCGTTTGCCTCGCTCTCATAAAAAAAAGACAACCGCATTCAATAAAAATACGTTTATTTTGAAATTATTGGTGAGTAAAAAATAAACAAATAATATACAAAATGTAGACGACATGCGAACTGAATTTTCCATTTTATTGACTCTAGTCAAGAACTAAATCAGAAAATGATATTATTTAGTTCTTTAATAAATACCTATTCTTTCTCTAAAGGAAACTGCGAGAGAATGAAAACAGACACTGTTTTCATAGGCGAGAGATAAGGAGAGTTTTATGGAGTTAACCTCTGATAATGGAGAGGAACCGCAAAAAAAAAAAACATTTCAAGCAAATATTTTTTTTTAACGTGATTATAAATCGATGAACGCCGGCTGCACGCACGAAAAAGCATTACTCATTGTCACGTTCCGCCTGAGCCGAGCGTACAAGCGAGAGCGCGGAGCAAGCGATAGAGAGGTACGACGCATCTATCTCTCTTCCACTCCATCGACCGAAGTTTTCTTATGACGTTATTACGCAAATTTATATCGTCCGTAAGCCTTTACGGACGATATAAATTATTCCACAACTTGATGCTGCTGCTGCATCAACCCATATTCATCCCACTGCTGGGATTTGGGTATCAGAAGGGCCGTTGGGAGCGTATACCATTACGCTGCTCAACTGAGCCAGGTTTGGCGGAGACCAGTGTGTGGCAAAGGCCACTAACTTGACTTAACGATTGTCATCTAATGATAACAGCTGGGACAGATGGCTTAACGTGCTTTCCGAAGCACGGAGAAGCTCTAGATAAGTAAACCCATCCATAGATTTCCATAGACATCCATTGTGATATTAAAAATAAATGTAATATATTTTTTTACGAAAACGTAGACTTTAAATCATTACCTTGAATATATTTTGCATTGCAGTTCAATGAACGTCAGAGCAAATAAAACGCACCAACAATAGTAATCTCTAAACAGCGAAAGTTCTTCAATAAAATGACGTGTCGAATGGAAGGTACAATGATGCTGCAGCTCACCACATACCGTCACTAATTTTTACAAGCCTACTCGATGTGGGCGGGCCTAAAAAAAATCATGTCAGTTTACCGTATTTGCAATCACAAATCTAATTTATCTTTAATCCGTTAGTCGTCCGTATGCATACAATGAGCCGGCATTTTCGTGAGCGACGTTATTGTTCTTTAAAGGGTCTAGCGAAATTGAATGTAGATAACTTCGACTCCTATCTTATACTCACTATTTTGAGACGACTATTTTTGGTACTGAAATAGATTTGTACAGAATATTTTTTTATTTCAGCTACAATATTTACACCGTTATGTTTATTGCCTAATCATACAAAATCAATGCGATGATCAAGAATGGAGACTCAGAAATTGATTTATAATTATGAAAACAAACAAATACCTTTTTAAAACGTATTAAGTTTATGTAGTGTAGTGTATCTCATTGCATGATGTTAATGATAAAATAATACACGATAATGATAGAATATTACACAGTAATTGTGATCGGTTGCGAAAAAAGAGTTATTACTGTTGATTGCAAACAACAATTATTACTACGAAGTATTGATAATTGTTGTTAATTATAATATATTGATAATTATAATACAAAGTGCCAATTCAAAGTATACTACGTTATTTTTTAAGGTTTCGTATTGAAACTAAGAATTTCTATAGTTTATCTGTTAAATTAAATAAAGAAAATGATAAGTATCGGGTTATCTCTATGAAAATTCATATATATTCGCAGTTAGCTTTTTAATAAATATAATCTTTGAAACTCATCATCATCATCATTAGCCTGTGCCTACCAACTGCTGTCTTCCCCAATGCTTTCCACCAAATACGATCCTCCGCCTTCGGACCATCTAGAACAGTGGTTTCCAACCTTTCTTTGTTCCACTACAAGGTTTTTGTTAGGTGTAGGGTCCCCAACTGTCATATAGATCTATTATTCTATAATTCGAGATTTTAAATCAATCTCTTTCATTATAAGTTTGTATTACGGACCATAATTTACCTCTCATGGACTACTAGTGCTACGCGGACCACCGGTTGGGAATCCCAAATCTAGAAGGAGGGCGTCCAAAACTTCGTCGTCCTACGCACGGCTTCCACTCTAACCTTCCCCCTTCATCTGCCATCACTTACTCGGCATAAGTGACCGATCTTTGAAACTAACACAAAAAAATAAAAAGTCACGTATATTGATTTAACTACAACGATTGAAAATGACTATGTATCGAATCTCTGATCGCCAAGACGAGTTCATTGATCGAGATAGTTGTATAATACATTATTTCGTTTCTCACAATATGACGATCATGTCATAATGGCTGCAATTATCATAATCATTGTAATTATTGACCTTCACTGACACGTGACGAGTATTCATCGAGTTGGGTTTCTTGACCAGATACAGCTATGCGATTTAAAAGATGTAAAGGAAAATTAGAGCAACAAGATGTATCAGTTGTGGGAAGAAACAAAGCAAGATTTTTCCCGGCAGTCACTCAGTCCATCGCCATTTACCGCCAAGATATTAGCGCTAATTATAAACCTTTGAAAATGAGACATATATAAAAGAAGAAAGGTCACAAGCACTGCATGTATAAATGCGTAGGTATAGCAAACACTTTGTAGCCAATTTTTACTGCTGTGATGTTCGCCCATAACCGTAGTATATATAAAATGTGATAGTAGAACAAACACTTTGTACCCTAATAATGTTGTATCGGTGGGAAGCCGGATAGATGGCTAGGATAAAAAAATACTCCAAAACTAGACGTAATCACTTGAAAGGTTGATTGGCTTCAGCGTGCGGCCTTGTGTGTAAATACAGTACCAAGATAGACAGCATCATATTATGTGTCAATTTAGATCTAGAAAATACTCGTTAGGCATACCTAACTGCCTGCAGTTTGGCGGAGACCAGTGTTTTTAAACCGCCCTAAGTCAATTGACTTGGCGAACCGGCTTATCTTCGCCTCAATCACGGAGAAACTCGAGCTAAATAAACCTATCCATAGGCAGGCCACTGTACTACGTTGCTTTACTTGAATGATTGATTAGTCTGACACGCGCAGCGATGCCATCGAGTTCCTCAGATATCAATTTGTTTCAATTCCTTGGAGATTGTTGTCCAGTAAGGCCGTGTAACGGAGCGCGTCCGGCCTGTCCGGCTGACTCCTTCCTCTGGGATCTGTGCCTATAGTCCGTACACGGCTTGCGGCTATTAACGCTACTGCCGTGGATAACGGACCTTATTTACATATAATGCTATTTATTTCATCATCATCATCAGGACATTTTAGTCTCCACTACAGAAGCACGACCCTCTCTCGTCCGTGCAAGACAGAAGGAGGATTTGGCCTACACTCCCCACGCTGGCCAAACGGGTTGGGGAGGCCTGATCGATGTTTAGTAATGTTTTTCCCTTAGTCGCCTTGTACGACATCCACGGGAAGAGACGGAGTGATTATATTCTAGTCTGCCGGAAACCACAAGGCTATTTATTTACTTAAAGGTTATTATAACGTTTCGTTGGTTCGTTCATTTATTAAATTGTATACGTAAGGTGGTTGATATTTTTTTGGTATGTATTTAACGCGGCGACAAATTAATCTGAATTTCGGTTTAAAAATAGTTGAAGCGGGTAGCAAAATTAATAGGTTGGCAGCTACTGCGAAGGATAATTTTAAGTAGAAAGTAGCAGCTTAATAATTAGTTGCAAGCTTTGTTTTAATTTAAACTGGCATAGAATTTTTGTTTTGGTACCTGAATTTGTTATTAAGCGAACACTTGACGGTAGAAAATGTTAATTAATATAATAAAAAAAAATTATAAAATATTATAAAAAATACTCGTAGAATAAAAGTAGAAAATGGGCATTCATAAATTATAGAATGAGGATGTACATAAAGTTAACCGAGGTGAAAAGTTTAATATGAACAAGGTACTAACTAAAAAATATACCAATGTATATTTTTATATAAGTATTTTTATATTCGAGTACGCAGACCGAGCGAGGCTCGACTTGCAATTGCTTTTGGAAAACGTGTGGGCTGTTGGCACAGGTGGGCACCTAGCTTAGCATATATACACCTAATCTAAATATACCTAAATATATAAAATATAATCGAAGTTTGGTGTGAAAATACATTATGCAACGGCGACTGTATACTTTCACATATTAAGTAAACTTGTTTTTCACTAAGTTATAATAACAATAGGAATAACAATGTTCACGCGCAAAGTTCTCATTAAAATCTGCCAATTTTCTGCGGCATACCACAGCTATAGAATACGGGTCTCCCCTCAATCAAAGAGGTCCAGAGCGTACTCCAACACGCTGCTCAATTGCGAATTATGGAGATCTGTATTATTAATCGACCTTATTATTAAGCTATTGGCGACTTGACTGAACCAACGTGACAAACGTCTTTAAGCGCCCTTTAAATCACAGAGGAGCTCGAGATAAATAAACCCATCCATAGACTTTGTCGGCTTTGGTCGACGATGCTTAACTTGCGTAATCGATTAGACCTATACGCGCAACGCTGCCAACGAGCTCATTAAAATGCGTTGGTATTTTTTATTCCCTCTGCTTTTTTTTATATCTAGCGAAAAAAATCCCCCGTGGTGAAATCAGCGAATTCCATTGCAACCCCAGAAACATCAACGGCCGCTTTATTAAATTCCGCGGAACCCTAAAAGAAGAGGTGTCATTCGCTGACTACGGAACTGACTGTACGTCTCACCGTATAAAACTTTTATTAATATTATTCAGAATCTCATGGACCACTTGACATTTGACCTTTAGAGAGTTTAGAGGTGTAGCGTTAGCGAGAATTTAGAAAGATTTTTGGTTTGTAACTAACTTACCAATATTTGTGAGTCAAAGATAAACCATATAAAGTAAGGCTTTGGCAAAAGAGAGGGCAATATTATAGGCTCCCCGATCGGGAAAGTATCCCCCATACAGAACAGCCAGAGAACAATACATATAGACTTAGACGGCAATTTTAACCGACTTCAAAAAAGGAGGAGGTTCTCAATTCGACTGAATATTTTTTTTGTATGTATGTTATTCGATATCTTTGCGAATTGTGATCCGATTTTCATAATTCTTTTGTAATTTGATAGGGTATGATTGCAAGGTGGTCCCATATTCACCAAGTCAGGATCTGATGATGGGATGCCAGGGAAATCAAGGGAAACCCTTAAATTTTATAAGCACGTATGGTCAAATTCATTTTTTTTATTCGAAAGGATAATTTCGAGGTGGTTCCATATTCACCAAGTCAGGGTCTGATGATGGGATCCCAGAAAAATCGAGGGAAACCCTTAAATTTGCCCTATGGTAGCCGGCAGAATAAAATTGTGCCACTCCATTGCTCTGCGCTGGATGTCGTACAAGACGACTAAGGAATCTTGCGTCACGCGATAACTTTTCTCCCGGAAGACGGGCAGCAGCGTCTGCCGGGGTATTCCACCAATAAGCTGCGCTCGCCCTGAAGTCGGTTTCAATTTTTTTTTTAAATCATATTATTACGAGTAAGGGAGGTTAAGAAGCAAGGATAACTGCGCTGGTAGCGGGGGTGGTGCGGCGCGCGAGCGATAATATATCGTCCAAACAGGCTCCGATAACAGCTTGTGATTGTAACTACAAATGTCAAATTTATCGTCAACTCTGACCATTTTTAATAAACATTTTTGATACAACTAGAGGGCAAACAAGCACATAACCATGTCAGTAACTAGTCATTGCAGACGCAGCTCGCAATATCAGAGCAATCCTGAAAATACTTTCTTGAAGAGATTAGTTTATTTAAACCACGGAGGTGATGTGAGAAATACATGCATGAATTATATTGATGGCTTTTGAACCTTCAAGCATGCAGAATTATTATGAACAGCAATTTATACAAAACCTAATCCATGTCTTTACTCACGTGACCTAACTAAGTCTATCGTAATCCGAGCTATACATCGCGTTATGTTTAAACTTGAAAATAAAGCATCCAAAAATTATTATCAATAAATTACATTGTTTGCCAAAATGTTGTCTACATTTTGGCTAAGAAATAACTCAGCCGAAATCTCATTCAGTATTTGGCAACAAGGAACAGGATCAAATGCCATGTGATTGCCAACGATCTTTGTAACTAAATTGGAATTAAATCTTTTAAATTACTAAGGATATCTAACTTGGCAACATTGTAGATGGGATGGCGGAAGTAACTCACGTAAATATTATTTAGAGGTTTTACTGCAATAAGTCATTTTTGAATGAATGAAAAAAACATGTATCACTGACAATTAGAGATGGGCAAAATACCGGGCATTTACGATAAGTGCCCAAAAAGTTATTTTTTTTTTATACTACGTCGGGTGCAGACAAGCATACGGCCAGCCTGAGTTGAAGCGGTTACCGTAGCCATATTAACGCTAGCAACATAAAATCTCGCTCGCGCGCCGCCACCCCCGCTGCATTGAGACAGCATCTCTTTCTGGTGACCACACTCACTCGCAGGAACACAACAACACTCAAGGGAATTGTTATTTGGCTGCGGTATTAAGTACTTATAAATTCCCTATTTATGCCCAAAACTAGGCATTTATTGGGTTTTTAAATGTACTTACTGTGCACTTATTGCCCAACTGGCATTTTGCCCATCTCTACTGATAATTCGAGTATATTGATATTCTCATCATATTATGATTACGGGCCTATGTGGTATTTTTTCATACACTAGTCGTACATAGGTGCATCTATATGCACCTATATTAAATATGCAATAACATGTTTCAAAACAGCCACAGTTTTATCCCCGGGAGGAGGGAGGACCTCACTGATCGCCGCTGTTACTCCTGGCTACACAGAAGACACAGTGGTAAGAATGTGTGGTGGGCCTGTCCCGATGAACAAACTAAACTACACAGCCACGAGATGTACCTACAACGATCGACTTGCTTCTATGCTCAAGAGACAATGCTCCGCTTAAAAAACAAAAATCCACATGGTATTATACTTTTAGTCCTTACGTACTTCATCAACATCATCATCAGGTTATTTCAGTCTCCACTACAGGAGCACGACCCTCTCTCGTCCGTCCTAGACGGAAGGAGGATTTGGCCTACACTCCCCACGCTGGCCAAACGGGTTGGGGAGGCCTGATCGATTTTTGAAAATGTATTTCCCTTAGTCGCTTTGTTCGCCATCCACGGGAAGAAACGGAGTGATTCTATTCTAGTCTGCCGGAAACCACGGCCACGTACACATCACAAGGCCTTACGTACTTGCTAATATACTATTTATATGTGTTTTTTTGATACACTATAGAATATTCATTCATTTATTTCAAAAAGGTGGCTGGTAGCGGTTGGATGCGGAAAGCGGAGGATCACATATAGTGGAAAGCATTGGGAAAGGAATATATCCGTGATGATGATTCATTCATTTATTTATTCATTCATCCACATCGATCGACTTTGGATTAAAATTAAAAAGTACTTACTGAAAGGTAAGGTTCACACACACCTCACAGAATATCGCAGCCAGATAACAATTCCCTTGAGGGTTGTTATGTTCCTTGCGAATGAGTCAGGTCACCAGAAAAAGGAGTTGCTGCGTTGGCAGCGGGGGTGGCGGCTCGCGAGCTATAGTTCATGATGTGAGCGTTAGTATAGAGGCAGACAGATTGCCATCCGATATAGTATAAAAAAATATATTATCCCACACAGGCGAAACCTTGGCGATCACATGTATAGAATAAGATCCATTAGCAAAATTTTCAGTATTCAATTGAGCAAGCACATTTTTTTTTTTTCAAATGACTAGGTATTTACATACACAAAGCGTACTTAATTCAATGTGTAAATGAAACCGCATTGCCTCGACTTCTTCATAATAACTTATGTAAATAAACGCATGTGTAACATAGGCGAAAAAAAAGTGTTCACAGCACTTACAATGATTCTCGAATTAGCAAAAAACTATTCAATGAAACCACGCAGTCAAGAAGCATTCATGAATACATTTACTAACAATAAAATACATTAACCTTCTTGGCATGCCGTAGTCGGAGAAAAAGATGAACGACCTCAGTCGTGTCGAGATTTTTTTGAAACTTTAATATTTGGAAAAAATATGAATATACGTCAAATTCCACACCAAAATAGGAACTAACTAACGGCCGGCGCCAAGAACCTCTGCTGCTTTAATGTTCGGAACTGCGCCTCGCCCTATTTGCTCGGTCTCTTATGGTCTCACTTCGTAGCTTTGGTCTTTTCGTGGCTTGGCCTTCCTTAGTCCTGGAAATTGAGAAGTGGCGGTAGGGCTCTGATGCTTGGGAAACCTAGCATTGCCACGAGCTACTCGACTTAAGAGTGCCCAAGTAGTCTGCTTGCATGCGAAAGGGGAATAAGACTTAGTACCTATTTGATTTCCTGGATTCGGTTACTGGGTGCAATAACGGAGAGTAGAGAGAGTAAAGTTCTTCTTACTTGGCCGATTCATTCGGAGACAGACTCGCAGTTCTGTCATATAACTGAAAGGTCGGATAAAGTGTCCTTGTCCTTCCTTAGTTTTCATAGCTAAACCGAATAAGCTTCAAACGTGAAATTTCGTATATATTTACTTGTTGTTGTGTACAGTAATGAGCATTGGGCACAAATTAAGTGTATGTTACATGTGTTACTGTTTATAATATAGAAAATTGTTTGTGATATTTAGATTTAGGGTACCCAAACATATGAATTTCTATTGATAGGGTATCAATAGAAGTTTGTACTCAGATAGGAAGGAAAATTATAGGCAAAACTATAAGGGTTTGAAAAAATACATACTCAAGTGAAAATAGTTCAAGTTAAGTTGATCTTCACATACTCGTAATATCAATTAAACGGGAGTTCCATATGGAACATTGTTAAATAAAATAAAAAATCATTCACCTGTCATTAATAAGCTCTCTATGCGTGAGATTGAGAACCCATTCGAATTTGACAGCTTATTAACATATGAAAACAAAAGTTATTAAAAATCTAGCATAATTGTATCATATATATTTCAAATAAACATCTACATGAGTTACATAATTCGTTCACTTGTAATTGATGTATTTATATAACCTACTAGTTGACCCGACAGACGTCTTGTCTTCATAATAGTTCATAACAATGAATATTGAATTCGGATTGGTTTCGTGCAATCTGTCAAATGACTGACAGTTCTGCCAAACGACATAAAGTTACATTAGAAAAGTTAATAAGGTCGTTCAGTTTTCTTAATTTTTCTAACTTTCCGCGCAAGTTTCTTATTTTTTTTTCTTTCCTAAGAACCTTCTCCTGACAAATATAACATAACAAGAAATAGTGAAATCGGTCCAGCCGTTCACGCGTGATGCCGTGACCAAGAGAAATAGGGATTCATTTTATATATATAGTTGTAGTTATACGTACTTCACTTTTTTTATGCCACTATCATGGTATTCCAACGAGAGTTTTATTTCTTTATATTATCCGATGAATGAGTGATTGACTTTTGTCATTCAAAGATAAACTTATTATTTATTTAGGACTAGCTTGCATCCGTGACTTCGCACACTCATGTTCAGGTATCCCGTGGAAACAATAAATCTTTTTTAGCGGATGCCTAATACCTGTAGTCCGCTAGTTACTCTCAACAGGTAGTTTATTGTACATCTTGATAGTACGTGGAAGAAAACATCTCTGGAACCCCACAGTACGTCACCATGGGTTAATACTAACACAAATTTATTTTTAGCGGCCGCACTTCGGTACTTAGAGCTTAATAATTACATAAATCGACAAGGCATTCTATTTATACAAAACAATAACTACATACACACCTACTTTATTTTAATTATGTACTAAATACGACGACCCGTATATTTCAAACTAACCCAAAAGAGTAATATACGGATTATACAAACATGTTGAACAACGCAAGCATACTAAAGTTACCGACTTTTTTATTTACTTTTCACAACTTGACGGCCTGAAATGGCCCACTTTGTGTGACATACTTATGTAATGTTAGCATTTACACCATATATTTACCATAATAGACCACTGTGCGTGTAACTTCGTACGCTTAATGTATTGTAGTTTTAGTTATATATGTATATCTATATTTTCTAAGTATTTTGACGTGAATATGTCCTTAAATTTGCTACCATACAGGGGCAATCTAAAAATTCTAATGATAAGAAAATCGGGGGATACAGTTTGGCATTGTGGTTTCGAATCTATGCTCTACATCCAAAAGTCAATCACACCTCTGGATAGATGAAGGATCAAAGAATTTATTACGCTAAGTAAAAAGTATTGAACATCGCATGCGGGGGAGGAGAAAGCGCTGCTACTTTGAGATAATTTTAGTGCGTATAACGTATTCTTTTTTGTTTTTAGTTATTTTATATTTTTTTTCTATTATTATACATTTTACGAGTACTTATTTATACGATATTGTTACAAGATACTGTCACATGTTACAAACTTACAAGTGTCTGTGTTACCAAGTGACTATATCTACGTCCTGACCAAGGCTTTTATGTAACAGAACAGTCCCGGGACCTTTCATAATTTTAGTTGTCTCGAGTCCCGGGACTCGAGACTCGAGACGAGACAAGATTATCGAAAGTCATTTTTATTCTCAAATAATTGAAGGAGCATACATCTGTAAGTTTATTGAATAACTACGTGGTCTGCTAAGTAACTACCGGTTAACTAATAGGCCTTTTCATCACAATTTTTTTTTATGCGCATGCGTTAGTATCAGCCATCTTTTTCGTACTGTTTTTTGTAAACAACCATACTAAAGTACCCACTACCCGTATCAAAAATTAAAATATTAATTTAAACCGATTTATTTTTTGGAAAAAGTGAAAAAAAAAGGAATGTATATATATATGAATAATTGACTTTTTGACTCTGCAATACTTTTGAACTTTCATTGGGTGTGTTTAAGACATTTAGCCATTCCCCCTTGTCAACTGTTTGGTCCACTGTCACATTATTCTTAATTGCATTTTTGACTCGGTAAATATCATAAATCTTTTATATATTATTTCATATTAAACATTTCCATTATGATATAAACTACTAAACATATTCAATTCAGCATTTACATTTGTCTAGTTAATAACCTCAAATATAGAGTATACCCCCAAAATATTAATAACTTATTTTATAAAATATTTACTCCCATAAATAATACTCAAAATTTATTTTCAATTCTTACAAATAAATTAACATTATTAATAAGAATAAAATTGTAAATATTAATTTCGTTTATAAGTTTTAAGCTAGTAAACAACTATTGATGCCTAACTACTCAAACAGCTCACTTTTAACGGAATTCGTTTAATAACTTTAAGTAAACATTTAATTTTCTGTATAATAAATGTTGATTTTTTACAAAGAATTGATTTTTTTTAATATGTACAATTTTAAACAAAAAAGTAATTTAATTACAATTTTACGAAAGCCCCACTAAAAAAAAAAGTCTCGAAGTCCCGGGAATTCCCGGGACTTTGACTGTAGGCTGTCTCGTGTCCCGGGACTTTGAACTTGTCGTGAATTCCCAAACCCTACTCAAGACAGAAAATAAAGTGAGTTTGAATGTAAATGATCGGGAAACTCCTATGGAGATGCTAAGCTGCGGAAACTGCTGCATGCAAAGAATTTAATATTTCTATCGGAATGCTTTAAATCAGACGGGTCGTGTGCTAGTTGGTGGAGCTGTGTAACCCCAGTGGAATAAAAGAAAACTCAAACTTTGATGAAATATTTACAGACAATTCAAATGTTTTCGATACACGGATCACATTTAAATAAAATTCGGAAGATTCATCTGGAAAAGAGAATTTAGACGGTGACAAATTGATTTTATTTCTAGATAGCGATATTTTCGTTCAGTTTCCCAAAACAATTCCAATTTCGTCACGCTTCTGGCTATGGAAAAGTATAAACATCTGTGGCTATTAAAACATAAAACATTTTTTATTTTTAAAATAAGACAGGGAATGGCCGTTTAAACGAATCCATTTTTAAAACAAAACACTTTGCTTTTCTATTGTATCAATACTCTTAGAGATTATAAAAAAAAAAAATCAATAGGATAGTAATAAACCGAGCACCAAAAATTGTGAAACTGGGCGACTATTAAACTGACATGGCGACGAAAGTCGATATAAAACATACTAAACCTAACCTAAACTAGTATTTCTGTGGCTCATTTAGTCTTTTTTATGGCTCATGTTATTACTTTCCTTTTCAATATCCTTTTCAAAGAAAGCGCTTTCCGGACTATAGAATCGATGTCCTCTATTGCGTGGGTAAATTCTTACAACTCTAAAAATTAGGGTAACCCTACAACATCTCCTTTAACACTCAGCAACATAAAGCGTATCGTACACTTGCGTAAAAATCGCGCGACATGAGTCACGCGACAACTTGGCGGAAACATCGATTGCCAAGGTCGCATGAACGCGGCCGACGACGCGCAACGTCCCATTGTTTCACAGCCATTGTCCGTTTTTACCGCATTTTCCTATTTAAGCCTTTAATACCTTTAATTATATACGGTTAAACGTTCGACGAATTGTGACATTTTAGACTTAATAATACAATTTTAGTTTCTACTTGGAGGACATTTTTTCTGAATAAAGATGTTTTTTTCTCATACAAACTTATCACCTTTGTAATAAACTGGGATATTTTCATTGCGTGCACTTTTCGAACAATTGTAAGTAATAGTCCGCGAGCCAGGCGGACGGTGTAAGTTAATCTACTGTCTGTCCGCATTTGCAGGGTTTAATTCACAGGAATGTTAAACTTCTAAATCCAAGTGTTATATAGATTTTTAGCAAATAAGCATTCGGACTGTTCGGACTTATTTGTCCAAACTAACTAATGGTAACCTGAGCCTATATACAATATACGGTTGCAACATAAATATTACCGACTTGCTGTTGTTGCTAACTCTTAACATTCATTCAGTCAACTTTTACTTGGTTGGTAAGAATAATCTCAAAATTATTGTACGTTTTTTTTTACACAGTTTTCATCAATAAAAAGAGAAATTATCTAGGAAGGTTAATATAAACTGTAATTAATGAACATTTTGCGAAAACTACTCGCATGAAGCTAGGACGAGTCGCTAGATATAATAATAATAATAATAGCATTGTTAGGGTTCAAAATGTTCAAATTCTACTGTATTATTTCTGAATGCAGATTAAAGACTATCTCACGAGTGTTCACATATTATATCCCAAATCGAATTAAAAAAATATATAAAATTCAATAAAAAATATATAATATAAAATTCCCTAAGCTGTGTCCGCGATAGATTATGTCCACACTGAAGATTCATTAAAATATTAGTTTAAGATGTTTTTTAAATTGCATGTTTATTTTCGGGGATTGACTCCTGCGTACAAATTTACCACTTTTACCTCATTATATTAGTGTAATGTAACACAGAGATCAAAATTTGCTAATTTTATATTATCTTTGTTATTTTTTCACGTTACAATATCGCTAAGGGTTCAATTTAAAGTTCATAACGAAATTAGTCTCAAAATTGGGTACACAAATAAGAATATATTTTATCCCAGCTTACTCTGCACACCGGAACACGTGGATAGCATTCAAATCGGAACGTTTGCCAAACTACTCCCTGCAGATTTGATTATGCCGCAGTCTTGCTACAATATTTTTCCATTAAATTTCCCGTACATTTGAATATGCTGTTTTGGTGCCAGAATTAAATATGTATATATAATAAGAATATGACTTATAAAAAAGAAACTATAAGACTTAAAGTGTGTAAGACTTTAAGGCCCAGAAATAAGTAAAGAATTTTCGTTTCAAATTTAATTGATACAATCGTTGTTTAAGTAACAACTATGTAAATACGTTTATTCTTTATAATGTGCAGTTGTAGATATTTAGATTCTGATTGCCCTACTGACTTTGTTTGTAGTATTTTGGTTTTAGAAAGAAACTGGATTTAAAAATTGACACCACGGGCGTGGTTTAAATTTAAAATTATTTGTAGAATAACTTCTATATTATTCAATTTATTTTATTTTTTATTTTAACATATAAATAAATAAAAAAATGAGAACCAATCATAAGTGTTTACAAATTGAATTTGTACCAATCCAAATTATAGTTCAGAAAACATTTCGAACAAAACACGGCTGTTTATTTATGGAGGACATACAAAACATTTTTTAAAATTCATTTTGAGCCTAGAATAGCCAACCCCAAGCGGCTGGCGTAAAAACATCAATCGTATCACAACCGCACAACAAAATATATCAATCAGTAACTTAACTTAATATATAAAGCTAGGAACATTAACTCCAAACTCTATCACAGACCACAGTAAATCCAACTGTAACGATGTCACTTGCCGCTGTTGTGCCGCAATGCAGAATCATTCTACACCGTCTAGTTGTATAAAAGTCAGATACTGTTAAAATATATTACTATGCCACTGGGAATCTCGGACCCCGATGCAAGGTCACACCCGCAGTGCGGGGAGTGCAGACGCATCTATCGATCGCATCTTACTTCACCTGCAGCGCTTACTTCTGCATAACTTATACATTATGCTATATACTAAGAGCTAGAACTTTATGAAATTTTTAATTCACATTTAAATACTATAATATCCACATTATCTATGACAGCTACGGGGACGAAGGTCGCACCGCAGTGCGGGCGAGCAGACGCGGATATCGATCGGCTCTCGTCTGCACCGCGCACACTGCTGCGCTGCATGTGTGCAGGTGCCCTTACACTAAACGACTATGAGCACATTTACGTTAAGCAACTTTAGTATGTCCCACACTAAATGGAATTCTACCAATTTCCTACTGAAGCAAAAAAAAAATCTTTATTTTATTCAGTATCAAAACGATTTTGACCTGAACTTTAAAACATATCTGACTATGGGAATCGCTCGCCAAGGATAAAAAAATATCTCTACCTACAAAATAAAAATCATACCAAAACTTTTTAAATAAAAAGTTATACATATAAATAAATGAAGTTTTGCATAGTTGTTGCTTATGAAGTTTTGCTAAACATTTCTTTTGACCGATTTCCAATTCTCATTCCCATTTCTAGGTTTTAAAGAATCTATATAGGATGTATATAAGATGGAGGTGTGACTTACGAGGTATAGAGTTCAACATTTATAAGACCTAATGCACACATTATAGATGCAATAACTTGTATGAGTAAAAGCAAAATTATGGCTTAGTAACCTGTTGTAAACTAATAAATCACCATTAATAAAACTTAATATAACGATAGAATATGGGGAGTAATCGTGTTGCAATAAATAGCACGCTATAAAGAGCCCCATGGTGCAAGTGCGGGGGTTGAGATGAGAGGGCGATCCGCTGCCAAGGTCGATTGTACTACCGTCGTAAAATAGAAAATGTTTTATACAACTTTGTTTACGTCAAGCTTTAAATAGAATTCAAAGAGAACTCGTAGTTTACGTCAGTAATAAGTAATCTGTACTGTCTTTACAGTACAGATTACTTATTACTTGAAAATAAGATGTGAGCTCTCTGCAGAATTATATCTGAGTATAAGTAGTCATCCTATTTTATGGAGATGCCCTGTCGGACTATAACTCTATTTGGCTATAGTAAGTGCTTTACATCACGTAGGATGTATACTTGTTTGGCTTCCGGTGTTGTATAAAAATATAATTTGTAAACAAGCTAATTTTAAATAAGTTATTCGAAAATTTACAAAAAAAATATATTAGCAGAAGATCTCATCAGTATTTTTTTATAATTATGCACACTATAAATGAGTATTTATTGTGGCTAGCTTTTGCCTGCGGTTTTACTTGCCTTTATCAAAACTCAAGATCCATAACGAATTTCATCAAAAACGGTTCAGTGGATTAACCGTGAAAGGCGATCACACTAACGTTCGCGTTTAAATATTAGGAAGTTAGGGATTTAAACACTAAACAGGTGATTTAATTTTTATTTACATTTTATTTTATTATACATTTTACATGTACTTATATATCGATTTGAAATTTACCCAAAACTAGATTACTTTTGGTCCCACACTAGGCTAATGCCCGTCCTGTGGCGACCAGTGTATGGAATAAGTCATTATTATATTTACTTTTTGCATATGAAGAATACTTACACATAGGAAACGATAAGTAATGGTTTTTGAATTAACATTTATTATTTAAACATTACAAACAATTAGTCTAAGTTTAAAAAACTTGTCTAGTCAATTAATTCGATTACTTTGTTTTGATTTACAACTCTATTGCTCATGAGAAGTACAATTTCCGCACGACCCAAAACATTCGACCGGTTTTCCAATAAAAATGTCTTTAGTGCCTATTGCAATTCTTTGATTATCAAGGTCGGTATGTCATAAACATCAGCGGATTTCCTCTAGATTAAGTATGTCATAATATTACTGGATTTTACTTCACGTTTTAGGGATTCTAACACGAAATAATCTTTTTTTTTTTTTTTATACTACGTCGGGTGGCAGACAAGCATACGGCCCGCCTGATGTGAAGCGGTTACCGTAGCCATATTAAAGCTTGCAAAATAAAATATTGCTCGCGCGCCGCCACCCCCGCTGCCGACGCAGCATCTCCTTCCTTTCTTTCTGGTGACCTCACTCACTCGCAGGAACACAACAAGGGAACCGTTATTTGGCTGCGGTATTCTGTGAGGTGGAGGTACATTCCCCAGTCGGGTAGCTTACAATTACGCTCCCTACCTCTCTTTTCGCCAGAGCTTCGTTTGTCAGTCAGCAGGGTGCACCACGTGCAGGTGAAGTTGGCTTTGGTTCAAAGATCTTGATGAACCACTTACACCCCGATCCGATCAATCCTTTTATTGTGAACATAAAACCACGCGTAGCCGTGTGTTAGCGCATTTATTTCTGTTGTTACAAAATAATCTCTGCTCCATAGGTCGGACATTACAGGGAGGACATCGGGTCATTACAGGGAGGACACACTGGTTGAAGTACAGTTTAGTCTTAAAGCATTGGAGTATATGTGCGGCGAAGATGTGTCAAAGCTATCCAAAGGCTGCCAGTACAAAAATTTTAGTCACTACAAAAAATAATAGGCACATTCTTCGATACTATCCTTTAATTGATAAAAAATCTCATATCATGATGTTTGTCCGTTTTTAACTCTGAAATTACTTAACTGATCTTGATTCAATTACATACATTGTATGTATTTGTTCAAACTTAAGAGAATTCATCCCCTAAGGGGAATGTCAATATCTATGAAAGTAATATTATTGATATATATATATATACATATTCAATAATTAAATAATTCTTTATTGTACATAACAATTAAAAAGATTACATGTGTTTAAATGTAGTTCAAAAAGGCGAGCAGCCCCCTTACCACCATCTCTTATTGCGATTCATTAACTGGACAGAATGCGTATTCATACCAATGAATAAGCGACTCCATTCTATTTGAAATAGAGTCGCTTATTCATTGGTATGAATAAGCATTCTATTCAGTTATTGAATCGCAATAAGAGATGGCGGTAAGGGGGCTTATCTCTAAAAGAGATCTCTTCCAGACAACCATTAGCTGCAGGATACTTTGTAAGAAACCTTAATGTATTTTCAAACGATTTTATACAGACTACACTATTTCCAATGCACACTCGTGACACATCAGCTTTTTTCCTTAAACTCACAGTAATAAATATTACGGACTAAACCTCTCTTAAGAAAGTAACACTTTTACTTAAATAGTTTACATACGCTCAGTGGTCAATTTCACTTAAACGGCGGTACGGCACACTCACGCACTTTTGTTTTTATGGGAATGGGCCCCATCGTAACTCTTAGCCAATATTTAATAACGATTATGTACTCACTTGTGATAGGAGAAAATTGAGTTTCAACAAATAATTAACGTACAGTACTTAAGAATAAATAACTGCCATCGACTGGCTTCATATTTCCGAACATGACCGACCTTTAAATAACACAGAGTTGGATCTTACCATACTTTTCTACACTTTACAAAATGATATGACAAGCATCTCCATATAAAACCTTAATCCTCTGTGTGTTCAACCTCTGTCGTCACTGACTCATTTGCTTTGTAGCTCGCACTGCTGCACTGCTTGCAAATAGTTGCTGTTATTATAAATATGTTTCTGATAAAATTTAAAATTTCGATGACCTAATTATTTTTTGTAATTTACAATTGTTTTTGTAATTTATAATATGATTCGTTTCTGGTGACCATTTATTTATTATGACGTAAATTTATTTATCTAAGCTCATACTGAAATTTACACATAAAAAAACTAAACACAGTATCTTAATGACAGTCTTTACGCACAAGCTATCAAAATAAATTTAAAAAGTTATTTTTCGATACAGCTCTTCTATGGACAACTGTATCGTAAAATAACTTTTTTACCATTTCGATACAGCTTCAGCCCTGGATACAGGTATTTTAAACAGGTTGCAAAGCAAATAATCTGTGAACGCGGCGCCGCGCGGCACGTCGCGCATGCGCACTACGCATGCTCGATATGCAAATGGATTTATAAGTAAGAATTATAGCTGTTAAATTAACTTCATGGTTGTATTTAAAATATTATTATCATATAACATGAGAGTTTATAACATGAGATTAGATAAAGTAGTGTATGAAACTGCACATAATTAGGTATTAAAATACTCGTGTGGTCTATTATAACATTCGCCTTCGGTTCATGTTATAAACTCACACTCGTATAACCCTTATTATGCAACAGTTTCATAAACTACTATACTATTATACTACCTATACTACCATTGTTTGTATTCGTAATAGTATAAGTAAATAGTACTATTATTTAGGAGTATCCCGAATCGAAGATTTTGAAATATCTATTGGAGATGTTAGGTAAGTATAGTGCTAGACAAAAGTGATAAAAAAATCGGAGATCCACCTATTTCTTCGTGATAACAGTTGTCACAATGGGTTACATTGAGCACTTTTGTGTGGAAAAACTCAATATTGCTACTATTGATAAATTTAGTTCCATTATATTTTTAATCTCACTGCACGTACGTATTTATTGAACTCTATGCGTAAAAATTAGTTGTAATAAATATGCTTAAGGTCACATAAAAATCAATGTAAATAGTTTCTTATGGGTAATGTAATACATATGACCATTTTGTCCGGAATGGTGGGACTGTTTTTGTTAAGATGGTATTCATTACAAAAAAAAACGGCGTCAATCATAAATGTATCCGTAAAAAGATTTGAAGGTATACCAACCACTGAAACGTCTGCGGGAAGCACCGCTTACCCACTGAGAAAGCGGGACGAAACGTCCCGGAACAGCTAGTACCAGCGCAGGAATCAGCGCAGGAAGCCCGGCTTCAAAAATTTATTTTTCCAACTTCCCATTATCCAGAGCCTTGAAACTTTTATTAAAAATAAGATGGATATAGTGTAGTACGCGTCAAAAATTTAAAAAGTGACACTGGCAGTACAAAATTTTTCTAAAATCAAAAGTTTTGTTTATTATTGTCAAAATTTTTGCGCGTCGGCAGTATCGGCTGGCGGTCGGCTCGGGTATTTTAATTATTTATTGTGATTAAAGTGTTTATTTCTACGGTTATTATATCAAAAGAATCGTTGTGATGTGTACTTCGTGTGTGTGTTTAGTTAAATCAGTTTCGAAACACTCATGTTTATTTATGAACACGAAAAGTGGGCGCGCGCGGAAAAAGGAACATGGCGCTGTTGTGTGTGTTGTTTGTTTACAATAATTAATATGCTATTTTAGTGTTTTAAAAGCAAGATAAGTGAATAATAGTGTATTGTAAACATATAAAAAATAGTTTTTAACAGATATATAGTGGGATGTGTAAATAATGACATTCTATGTCAGCGCGCCCGACGGGTTTTATCGTGAATTTTGTATGGAGATATTGGAGATGAATCCGTGACTGGTGAGTAGTACTGATACTATTTATTTTATTTCTCCACGCTGTGTAAACCTACGAAAGATATTAATATGTCATTTTAAAGCTGAAATAGTGTAGTTTATTTCAATATAAGTCTGATTGCTTCGAAATGAAAAGTTTATTGATAAAAACTTGTTCGAAAAAAAAAATGTAGCAAAATATTGATACACTTTGACTTTCACATTTTTTTTTTTGCACTTTAGCTTCAATTCTAGCAATTTGTGACAATGTAGTCTAATTCTGCATATTATAGCCTATCCATAGGTATTTTTTATTTCAACATAGCTGTAGTATTACGCCAGCTATGACGATTTTTGTTAGCCGCTCGTAGGTACTTATGGTTAGTAAGAGATACGTGGACGCATGAGACTTCATACGCGGGGGGGGGGGCGGACGCTTGAGTGAAAACCGGTTACTTTTGGTGTTAATCGGTGCTTTTGGTGGTAACAAATTTGTGAGGATTTGTTTATAAGTTATTTTATTGACTACTAACTTGTACTAATTTAGATTTAAAGAATACATTAAATTACTTTTTATGCACTTTTATAAATATATTTTTTTTATAAATACTGTTCTGACTGTTTACTTGTCTTGTCTGTCTACGTTACTTTTTGCCCTTTAATAATAGCCGTAAATTAGATGTTTGTATATTACTTATTTAATAAATTGTAAGTAATTGTATCATTCATACACAGATATATGCTATGAGTCCCCCCCACCCTGTTTAAAATCGCGAATACTGGCCATTGACTTATTTGTCCCCTAGCTTCGTTCTGGATAACTCCGACGCGCGGCTTCACCCGCGTGTATATAGTACTGGAATAAAATGTATCATGTGCATAAATTCAAGTTCGACATTATCTGTGTACCAAATTTCATCCAAAGCTGCTTAGTCTTTTTTACACGAACTAACTTTTAAAAAAAAAAACTAACTTCCACATTAATAATAAAGGCATCAAAAAATGTTTACAGAAATGCCCATTTCTGTAGTGCCCATTGCCAACCGTTTCATCGTGTCTATGCACGACGTAGTCGACAGTAAATAAATACTCTAATCTAAATACAACCAATACAAAAATATTCAACATACGATATAGTAAATGACACACATATAGAATTAACTGTGGGATAATCACAGGTAGAAACAGGATATCAAACATATATCGCATTACCATTGTATAAAGACAGTCAGCAACACAAGTGTTAAACCAGATTTTTTAATTCATCATCAGCCTGTAGCTATCAATTTTTGAAGTTAACTCAGCTAAGCTGTATCACTTGTTCATAGTATACATATTCTTTGAACACTTCAATTACCGCATTTTCTACAACATTTGATTTTATTTTTATATTTGAAGGATATTATTTTAAGTAAAACACACAACATCCTATTTGCAAAAGAACCTGATTTTCGAAAGAAAATCACATTTAAAATTTGATTAGCTGGTCCAAAGATACTTAGCACAAAACATAACACCAGAGTAGGTACATCCATTTACTGGTGATTGAGTTGAGTCACAAACATTCGAACGTCATGATCATGACAAATGTAATACAAATCATTTCTACAATTCGATAACGTGCTCTTTTTTTCCTAACTAAAGAAATGCGCCCTCTGAACACGTGGTCCGACTGCTTTGTCCGACTAATCGGACCACGTGAACTTTTTTTTCCTGTTGGTTCGATTAGGGAGTCGGACTATGACATCTTGCCATTATTTAGAAAACATGGTCCGAATACATATTTAAAAAAAGTTTGTATTTTTAATATTTATTTATTTAAATAGTGAACCTTTCCACTCCCAGCGTTCTAAAAAAGATTTATTATGAGAAAAGAGAATCGCATTAGTACACAATATGAAATTGTCACGAGAAATTTCCTTGGATCGTTTTTGTTGCAAACCACCATTAATTTTTGTAACCCGTAAAGATTTAATAGGGTGATAGTTTGTAGTACGATTAATCGAACCAACAGGAAAAAAAAGTTCACGTGGTCCGATTAGTCGGACAAAGCGGAATTGCCATTCCTCATAGTCCGATTAATCGAACCAAAAGGAAAAAAAAGTTCACGTGGTCCGATTAGTCGGACAAAGCAGTCGGACCACGTGTTCAGAGGGGAAATGCGATCTACAACCGATTAAAGTAAGTAGCGGTAGCTACATTCAGTCGGATTTTAACACAGGTCAAAGTGTCAAACTTGGTATCTATTTTGCCGTGCACTTTTATAACCTTTCATTTAACTAAAATGCAATATTCATTTAAAACACATCAGAAACACGACAGTTATATACATTTTATGCAGCGCGTTCTTGTAGTGACGATCGTAAATATAATATCCTTTAAACCGATATAAATACAATTGTACTTTTGTCCGTAATTGTACACTCAAGGCTGTCAACGAGTAATAAACGCGAAACCACAGGCTTGAGCGGCGTGAGGTGTCATCTTTGACATAATATGACGCGACCTTGTCAGCCCTTCCTTCAACGAACGAGTATCGTATGTCCGTAACTATAATATAAGGGTCAGTACATACGTGCAATTGAAAAATAAATATTCTTGGACGAATTACATACTATAAAATATAAGAACGGGAAGTAACGCGATCATGCATAAGGGTATTTACATACGTTTATTATTGCCTGAAGTTTCGACCAGGTTGCACCGGCCGTGGTCACAGGCTCGTAAATACCCTTATGCATGATATAATTTCCGTTCTTATAGTTTATAAATCACGCAACGCGAAAGTTTCAAAATTACATACTGCCATCTGGTCCCCATTTTTTTTTTATATTAGCTCAGCATATTAGCTCCACTTCACCTGATGGTAAGCGAAAAGAGCCCCAATCGCATCGGCAACGGACAAGAGACCTTGATGTCTTGTCATGCTAGCCTACAAGATGCTTTTTCACGCTTCGCTTGAAGGATCCCATATTGTATGAATGAGGAAATACATATGCAGGCAACGCGTTCCACTTTTTAAAAATCTATCATCCTATGTCCTTCCTTAATACTTTTGGGAATATTATGTACAAAGTTTCATGATAATTGGCTGAGTAGTTTCGGCGTGAAAGCGTAATAAATAAACTCACATTCACATTTATATTATCAGTAGATATGAAGTAAGGATATGATGCTCATCAAAGACATTCAATAGTCTAGTATAAACATATCATTCAAACCTAACTATTTTTTTTATTCTACGACGGGTGGGAGACAAGCATACGGCCCGCCTGATGTGAAGCGATTACCGTAGTCATATTAACGCTCGCAACTTAAAATATCGCTCGCGCGCTGCCACCCCCGCTGCCAACGCACCATCTATGTCCTTTCTGGTGACCTCACTCACTCGCAGGAACACAACAAACCTCAAGGGAATTGTTATTTGACTGCGATATTCTGTGTGGTGGAGGTGGATGTACCTCCAGTACATTCCCCAGTCACTTACAATTACGCTCCTTACCTCTCTTTTCGCCAGAGCTTCGTTTGTTAGTCAGCCGGGTGCACCGCGTGCAGGTGAAGTTGGCTTTGGTTCAAAGATGTTGATGAAACACTTACACCCCAAAGTATGCAGTTTAGTTGCCAAAGGATAGCGGGATTTTTATGCAAAAGCCTCGTTCGGTTTTCATATCATCCGACAGTTATGAATCTGTAATTCTGTATGTATATAAATGATTATTAACACTAGAATTGATATGAATCTAACATCTAACGGACCGAGAAACGGGTTGTGAATGTTATAGAATAGTTTAATATCAAAAGGCAAAGTAAACGGTAAATATTAATATTCCGCCATACTAAAACTTTCTTTTAACATTCGCTAAAACACATTTTTTTTTTGACAAATCGCATTCTGTAGAATCGAGGCATTATGCATGCATGAACCACATGTGGCATGTCACACTAGTAAATTATTTATTTCTGTTCTTTTTGTTTAGATTAATGGACTAGGTGACCACTGTTATTCTCAGGAACGCATCCATCTCTAAAGGTACATATTGTCATTTGTCTGTGCTCAATCTTCTATGTGGTAAAGACTAGTGTCAGTCCAGGAGTTATACCTGCTATGCTGAAGCCGTTTCCCCTCGGATTTTTTTTTTTAAATAACACATTTTTTTTTATCTACTGTACTTAATGTACCTCACCCTGACCTAAAAATTTCACTTACAAGCATTCATTGGTTGACAGGAAGAGATCCCTTCTGGGATAAGTCCGCCATTGTGTATGTTATTCTGTACTTGAAGTTTTATGTATTTGTATAATAAAGTTTTATAAACAAACAAACAAAACATTTTTAATAACTTTTAAACTTTCGCGTTGCATGATTTATGAAATATAAGAACGGGAATTAACGCGATCATGCATTAGGGTATTTACATACCTTTATTATTGCCTGACATTTCGACCAGGTTGCACCGGCCGTGGTCACAGGCTGACTGATAAAGGTATGTAAATACCCTTATGCATGATCGCGTTAATTCCCGTTCTTATATTTCATAAAACAATTTTAGCTTACATTTCTAGTAAGTATGTAATATTTCTAGTATCTAATTCTGTATTTAGCTTAGCTGATAGAAGTCCTGGAGCTCTTTAAGCTGATTAAGCTGAAGGTGTTTTGTATAAATTGAAAGTCGCGCAGCGGGCGATGGCAAGAGCCATGCTCGGTCTTTCTTTACGGGACCGAATATGGAACAAAGAAATTCGACGAAGAACCAAAGTTGTCGACATAGCTCTCAGAGTCAGCAGGCTGCAGTGGCAGTGGGCCGGCCACATCTGCCGAGTTAGTGATGGCAGAGGAGGGAGGAAAGTCCTAGAGTGGAGATCTCGTATGGGATGACGAAGCGTCGTGCCACGTCAGCTTACAAACCCTAAAAAAAAGGCTATGTCGACAACTGTGGTTCTCCGTCAAATGTCTTCCGAATTCGATCCTTCAGATAGCAGATGGACGCAATAAGTTCTTCTGGAACTTCATTTCAAAAGAGGATTCGCTCTGTTGCATAATGATATTCAGATTGGTAAATGTCTCAACATATCACAAAGGCTAAATATACGGTTGAAATATTTACGTACCTAAAATAGGTATATGGATGTAAACAATTCCAACATCTTAAGTTCCGTCATGTTCTCAAGGCTCTTCGTCACTCAACGACAGGCGCGGCGGTTGTCAAACGCCGTGGACGTCACCATCGCGATATCATCTAAATGTTGGCAGGTAATTGTTTTGACCCTCACATGTGCCAGACATATTTCGATATGAAGGTATAAATAAGCACAGTATAAGTAATAGTACTACGTAGTATAAGATAACGACCTTTTTTTATTTTTATCCATCCTTTTTTTTGCAGATGCCATATTGAAATAATATACCCAATGTCATTCTCACAACTGAGACGCTTCGAATTACATTATTTACACCTCACGTGTTAAAATCCGTCAAGCGGTTTAGTCTGTAGAGTGTGCCAAAAATATATATACTTGCACTCGAATAACATAACACTCTCTTCTTGCCCATCGGGTAAATACTAGTCGGGTATATTCCTGTATGCCTAGGATTTGTTTAACAATCCGGTGTTATCACGTGTACATTAATATGTACACGTGATAACACCGGTGTTATCACGTGTACATATTAATGTACACGTGATAACACCGGATTGTTAAACAAAAGCATATCTAATTGATGCGAAGTGTCTAAAATAATAGTGGTTGGGGGGCTATGCACTGACAGACAAAAAGAGACATGTTTGGTTGTCCAACGAAATCATCGAACTTACATCCATCTACATTGCATGCCGAAATTTTAAGTATAAACGATATATAGTAAGTAAATGTTGATCCTCCATTACCTTAAGCCCAAACTTGTTGACTCCAAACTATACTGACAGTGTACCCAGTTGATCTTGACCTTCAAGGATCCGAAAATAAAGAAATAGAGCATTCAAATTACATAATACTGTACCTACTTAGCTCGCGGACGTGCTTGTGGTCAACGCCAATCAGTTCTCGTTTACAGAACTGCTATGACAAACTATTCATGCGAAATAAACCGAGAAAAAATAACAAAGGCGTAAAGTAACGATATATAAATAATGTAGGAACTTACATATATTATACTATCTATAATATATATATGTATATATATATATATATATAAATATATATATATATTACATGTATATTACTTAACTAGCCCGGTCGTCGATTGACTAACCATGTCCACTTCCACACTGGGGTCGCGGGTTCGATCCCCGTACAAGACAAATATTTCTTTTTTATATGAGAGAGGGGCTAGCGAGCATGTGGGTCACCTGTTGGAAAGCAATCACCACCGCCCATAGAAATCCGCAACACCTAGGGGTCGCCAGCCTTTTAAGGGAAAATTGACTCTGTTCTTGATGGCTCCCATGTCGTATTATTTAGGAATCCTGCGTGAGAGTGATGTCACCAGAAAGGAAGGAGTTACTGCGCGAAAACGATATTTCATGTTGCGAGCGTTAATATGGCTACGGTAACCGCTTCATATCAGGCGGACCGCTATTGCTTCATCATCATCAGGTCATTTTAGTCTCCACTACAGGAGTACGACCGTACCAGACAGAAGGAGGATTTGGCCTACACTCCCCACGCTGGCCAGACGGGTTGGGGAGGCCTGATCGATGTTCTATAATGTATTTCCCTTAGTCGCCTTCTAGTCTGCCGGAAACCACACGGCCAGTTACGCTATTGCTTAAGGTTAATAAACCTGTAATTATAGTTGCAGTGATGAAATAAATAAAAATCGTAGAGTATTCGCAGTATGTCAAATTTTTGACATTTTTGGCGATCACTGAAATACTTAAATATATATATATAACCCAATAATAAAATAACAACACACCTATAACTGACACAGCAAAGCAGTCTACACAAGTAACATGAGCAACAACAAATTGCATCCAGGACGTGAAACTTAAGGAGTCTGAGTATTCCAGAGCCGTCTGGAATCCCGCAGTGTAATTAGTAAAGCAGACATACGAAACAAACTAGCTGAATATAGAACAGATACAGCAGCACAAGATAAAAAAAACTCGAAAATAAAACTAAAGTGCAAACATCTGTTAGTTACACTATACGAATACTAAGGGAAAAGATAATTATATTTGCCATAATACATATTATATATTAGAATGTCGAAAGGCTTTTAATGCAAATAGCATGTACACCATTGCATATAGATTACAGGCCAATTAGCAACTCTTTTTGCGAACTGACAGATTTAGTCTGTAAATAGAAATTTCATTATATTCTCATGCACGTGGTACACCCTGCCGACTAGCGAAAGACGTTCTTGTTATGGAAGAAGACAGGTAGGGTACAAAAATCTAGATAAAGGCTCTGCCTTGTTATTTAGATTTCTGTGGGTACAGCGTATTTAGTAAGCTGCCCGACGGGAGAAGTGCCTCCACATCATAGAATACGGCAGCCAACTAACGATTCCTTTGGGGGTTGTTATATTTCTCGAGTAAACGAGGTCATCAAGAAAGGACACGAGAGCGATATTTCATGTTGCAAGCGTTAATATGGCTATAGTAACGCTTCACATTAGGCGCGCCGTACGCTTGTCTGCCACTTGACGTAGAATAAAAAAAAATCATCTCCATAAACGCAATCCATTCGTAAAATGTACCTTTTATCCCACATTAATCTGCGTGCCGCCTGAGTGGGTAAAAGTCCTCACTACTCCGCCATACGAAGTGAAATTCTGAATAATTACGTCGACCGATGAGAACGTAGCATCTACTAAGAAGATGGCGGACGTAAATATTCCACATGTGGCCAATATCATTAATCTTTATATCCATTATGATCTTATGATTTTGAATTCCAAAGTTTAAATGTCAAATTAAAAGCTTAGTTTAGTATCCAGTGTAATGCCAGAGAAATTTCACAACCATTACGAGAACAATCGTATGTTATAGAAGCCTATTACAGTAACAATAAAATATATTCTACACATAAACTCAAAAACAATCCCATACAGAGATCGTAATACAAGTAAAAGTTGTGTATAAATAAATCGAATGTACGGTTTACCATAGATTTCACTATTAAAGTAAATAATTTAAATCATAAACAAGCTGATAATATCTGTGTAAAGATTAAAACACAGTGTTCCCGTCCCTTCGAGCAGTACTCTAATGAGATGGGGAGATTTGAGTGATACTGAGCAAAGCTATGGTGAATGTGAAAGTAAGAGGACAGCACATCAACGGAGCTTAGGGCCTAGGGGCTGGCGCAAAACGTTAGATATTCGAAGGGAAAAAGCACTGCGATCACGAAACTGAACTTAGATATACACTGCCAAGAAATATTAAGTGGTTGTACACGGCCTTGATGCCTTCCAGTTATCCCACAACACTTATCGCTTGTAATTGCCGATATCAGCGAAGCCGTCAAGCCGCGTATCGATTATGAAATAAATTGCAATGAAGTTATTTGACTTAAACTTGACATAATATTGTATCTTTCTATGATCATTCCTCCTCCAGAATGTGTAGGTACCACATTTTATATGTACCAAATGATATCCGGGGAGTGCTGCTCTAAAGATTGTTATTCGCTTTGTCTCACTAATTGATTACAACTAATAATAGTTGAAAAACAATCTCTAGAGCAGCACTCCAGTAGGCGAAACTGCATACGGCGCGTTTTCAGAGAAGTGATTAATTAAGATCGTCAATGAAAGCTTGCATTGGCATTTGTTTCGCTCGCACATTTCCGCCCCTGCTCCTAACGCAGAAACTTTATACAAAAAAACTCACTGACTTACTCGCACAGAAACTCAACTGTCCAACGGTTAGGTGTTGATAATTAGCCATGGCCTTCTCAAAGGTCGGAGGTTTTTACACAAACAGGCTATTTATGGAATAATTTCTGTAATATCACCATAGAATAGAACAAGAAATAGAATAGAATAGAATACACTTTATTTCACCAATATGACAAAGACATAAAAGAAACTTGCAAAAATGAAGAGTACAATCAATCAATCTCTTGCAGACAACTTTTAGAATATAAAATTGTTTATATTCTAAAGGTAAAATTAGGTAGATGGCCCATAAAGTAGAAATAGTAGGTACTAAAGGTAAAGAAAAAGGGTGTGCGTGTGTATTTGTGTACTTTGAGTAGACTTGGGCATAAATGGACCAGTGAAAGATATGACGAATGAATTTTCACTAGTCCCTTAATAATATCCAGGACGTTTGCTGATAGCTGGGTTCACAACATAAACAACAGATAAGGTTTGACCTAAAGGTGGTGTAAGCCACTTACAAACTTTCCTTTTTACGTTTACTCGCATCTGTCTTCTACCCGCCGCAAAATTAGCGTTTTCCTTAGACTTTGCATATCTGTGGCCTCGCCCCATTCTCGTTAAGATACTCAGCATGTGAACTGAATAGCAATACATTTTGTAGCTCGCAGCCGTCTCTACGGACGAGGGTATATTAATGGTCTGAGTCTGCCTCGAGCTATTTGAGTTGATTTCTTTGTAATGTTACTTTACATACATCGCTTTATTTTCGTTGGTTACGTGATGACCCGTCAGATGGAACCATTAGCGGAGTCATATTCGATTGTTTATTTCTCACGGTTGTTTGTTCTGTTACAAGTATGACTGAGCTTTTTAAGGACCATAGGGCTTAACTAGCATCGCACCTGTATACAAAATAGAGTTCGCAAAAGTTTACAAAAACGAAATTTAACATATTATCATATTATTATTACAAAAATCTTGAAGTATTTTTACATCCAATATTTAATTATGTGTGACATAGTGAGGAGTTAGGCAATAAAGTCAAAAACGGCCGTTCATAGCAATACTGAAAAATACTTTCCCTGTATGATGGACATAAAAATATTTCATTGTCTTTGTGAGAATAGTAGTGTTCTATAATTTTCGTTTCTATATTCATTTACAGACTATTTATTTTTATTCAATGGGGCACTAGATAGGTCCGATAGTTTAAATATTATATTTATTAAATTGTATATTATTATATATTTATATATTTATTTATTAGCTCAACATAATGGCTCCACTACGTTTCATGTTAAGCGGGAAGGTGAGCCCAAATCGCATCGGCAATGGACAAGAGACCTTAATGTCCTGTCTGTTGACATTGGCATGCTGGCCTGCAAGATGTTTCTTCACCTCTCCTCATAGGCCTCTTAATGAATTAGAATTTTCCGTATTCTTATAGAATTATAAAAACAAGGATAACTAAAAAACAAATATTATAGAGACTTAGTATAGGGAGTGTCTATAATTGGCAACTAACCGCTTGTTGATATAACGGAACTGTAGACTTTGTAGAATGCGCTACCGGTTCCGGACACACTGTATTCACTTGAAGGAATACTTTTAGTCATTAATATGCATGCCTAATAGACGTATAAGTATTTACTGAATAATTATATTCAGGAAAAAATATTTATTCAGGCGAATGAACGGAATCAAATAGTGACAGCCGCATATTAATCATTGTTTGTATCAAAGCGACATTGGTTAAGTAGCACGTTCATAAATTTGATTGCACAGCTGTACTCATTAGGGCAGTCACACTCCGTAGATTTTGATTATAGCGACTTCAGTGTTAGCCTGTAAAACTGTCATAAATTATTATTAACTTTATATTTTACTGGGCAAATATTAGTCGATAAGTAATAAAACTGATTATTGCGGCAGTTTAAAAGACAGACTAGTAGATATGTTTCCGGAGAAATTACTCGGTTCTTCTTTTAGGTGTAAGCGGTTAAAATTACAATTAATGATTAACTATGTTTTTCTAAACACATTTAATAACGGTACATATCCAATAAAACTCACACTAGTTAGCCCTGACTTGACCTAAACTTTATGATAAATTATATGACCCTATAATTTATTATTAAATAAGAATTAACTAAAAAAAAATTTTTTCTTATAAAAGGAAGGAAAATTGAAAAGGATTTACTAATTTTGTTAACGAGTGTTTAATACTAACTGAATTATTTCCGCGTGGGTTCCAATTCGAAAATTAAAATATAACCATATACATTAAACATATAGTTAGTTAAAACATGTAAGATGCAAAGTCTCATTTTTTTACGTTACATTTTTTAATTCAATATTAATTCTACAAAATTTAAATATCAATATAAAATTCTGACCGTGTTTTCAATTTATATTTGGATTTCCGGAAATAACATAATACCTTTCTTTGCCGTTCAGTTTATTTGATTTGATGTAAACAAACATTTCTGATTACTAGAGACATTTTGGTGAAAATATTATTGTCGCTACTGTTCAACCTACCTCACGCATTACTTAATAATTATAAAAACACATTATCTACGTAAATGTTTGTACTGATCAGTGTGCAACGATTTTGCAAGTTGAAAGACAGATATCGGTCAAGTAATGTCACTTGCACAACTCATCACAGGTGTGTTAGCTATTTCATTGTCCACGACATCAGTGTTTTCATAAGTCTCTAATACAAATCAATTTTACAACCGCTATAAAACGTAAGATCACTTGACGTAAAATACACTCAAATGTTTGAATGATTACTCTCTGTAATCTACACATTGCAATAAACATAAATTCTTAAGTATGTGTTACTACATTAGGTACGACATGTCATCATCATCTATAGTCACCGAAGATACACCTCTCTCCGCAAACAGGTGTCAGGTCAAGAATTTAATCTCTGCATACTCCGTAGGAATTCTTTGAACGTTCAATATTCCATGCCATATACGGATACTTGACAAACGCGCATCACCTCTCAAATATCTAATATTCAAATATTAGTCTTCCATCAGTGGGTACTCCCATGTCGTTAATCTTACTAATGTGGCCAGTGCAGAAAACCAGATCATAGGACAAGTGAGCGATGGAGGGAGTTCTGCTCGGGGTTTCTGTAATAGGAAATATACCTAATCCAGAACGATGAAATTCGACGAAAAACTTAAGTTGTCTACATAGCATTCAAAGTCAGCAAGTTGAAATGGAAGAGGGCCAGCCACATCTGCTAGTGATGGTAAATTGTGAAGGAAATTCTAGAGTGGCAGTCGCATAAAGCATGATGAGTTGCATTAGGAATGACGAAGTAATCAGTATCCTCTAGATTCTAGAAGAACTGAAACCTTCAAAAGTGTATGTCAGAGTTAGCTAGTTGCAGAAAGCGGGGGATAATATATGTATACAAAAAATCGGTTGTCTGTAAAGTCGGTTTACTGACGATAGTAGAGCGTGACAACGTCATAAGAAAATACTGATGGAATGTTTGCATTTTTCAAAAGAAAATTTTAATGGAACGCCTCAGAGCGAAGTAACGCCGCATGAGTCATGTTTTTTCGTGCGTGCAGCCGGCTCCATCGAATTTTAAGACGTTGTCACGTCAAAAATAATATTTGTACAATTGTGCAGCAAAGGATTGATACCTACGGGCTGATGTTGATGACGATGTTAATGATGGTAGAGATGAAATTCATTCGTAGTGTCATTTCTATTTCTGATGGAAGTTTACTATTACTCGAAAGCTGTTTAGAACGCTATGTCTGTGGTAATGCTGAAGAGATTCAAAAGAAACTATTCGGTGCATTGTTGAATTGTAAATTGATGGAGTCAGGAATTTATGTCATCTATAGACAGTTAAACTATATCAGTCTTATAGAATCTTATCATGCGCTTCAAGATATAACTAGATGATAATGACTTAATGACACTCGATGCCCCAGATTGCTTGCTTGTTATCTAGAGGTTCTCAAAGATTTATTCATAAAATACCACTGTTTTGTGTAAAAGCGGCATTATTCTTGTACCTGAAGTAACATTCGTAGAGTCTCAATTGCGCATTTCTTCTTTGTTCCTGATATATCATCTATTTATCAATACGTGAAGCAAAAACTTTGTACCTCTTATTACGAAAATGGCGCGGACGGAGGGGTATGAAACTTCGCAAACATATAGTTTATATAGAGAAGGAATACTAATAATATATATTTTTTAATTATGCAAAATAATACATTAAATCAATAAAAATCACTACATTACACACACTACCATGCATTTGATACAAACACGCATATATACCTTTTTTGTTCATTGTTAAAGTCATAATTTAAATTAATTATCAGTAGTATGAGTAATATCATGTAATATATTATACATCAATGGAAGAATAGTAGGCTTTTCAAATGTCTATTGTGATTGAAAATATTTTTTTATGTTGGATAATACGGCAGTAAGCGGCAGTTCAGCTCGTAGTCAATACGTGCGGTTCAACGTAAGGTCGTGTTTGAAAGTTTTACTGTTCGTCATTTAACCAGAGGCCAAATCCTCATACGTTATCTAACACAGCCTAAGGAGTTTTGCAATTAGGACATGCAACATATTGCTGTTGACGGAAATCCGTCCATCAATATGCCAAACTATTGACGTAAAGTATGTCAATCGATACAAAGTTAACATATTCGAATCGGAAACTTCGCATAAAATTATTCACGGCTTTAACAATAAACATAACCATTACTCGAACGATACGAATCTCGATTCTCACATATCGATATTAGGTAATCGATGTCAATACAATCTTCCCAATTAGATCCGATCTACAATCACGGAAACAAACGAGTAATATCTGGAGATAATTCGCTTAAATGGAGCGAAAGCCGGGCAAGTCGGCTTCACAAAGTTAGTATTATGTACACAGCAGCCGTAATGGGCTCAATTGGACTTGTAATTTCACAGTGGACACTGGATATTTCGTTTATAGACTGGCCCGAAGCTGAGACTACACGTAAATGGACTAAGTGTTGGATAAATTTCAATCACTAGTGTATATTTATGACGTTGGCTTTACGTTAACCCTAGACTGACTAACACAAACCTTACGTAAAGGGAATAAGTCGGTGTGTTAACCATAATGAATAAATATTAGTGACTAAAATATCTTTCTACTGTTCTGAGCACAAACAAAGCACATGCACCTGGTGGATCTTAAAGGAAAAGAAGTATTCATGGATCCAACTGATGGATTAAAAAGAATATAAAAGCGGATAGAGGACGGAATTGAATCAAACTTTGGTGAGATTTTTGAGGGATGTTGATGTTGGTCGTTGGTCTCTCTGGCATCAACAAGGCGATTGAATAATTTTATCAGAATTGAGATTCAGCAGAAATATTTATATGTTATGTTTTTACGTAAACTTAATCAAACTACACACGGTCGAGCATTTCGGATGTGTAGTTTTTCATTATTATTTTATGTGAGATTTATTATATTTCTTTCCTTAATCCCGTCAATATCTTTCCCGTCAATAATTACTTTCGACAAAGATCTTTTTTAAAGAAAAAACATTGAGCCCTTATGTCCAAGCAGAATAAATAAACTCCTGAACCAGCTTATGTAAGTACTTACTAATACTGGAATACTTGCGCAATTAGTTCACTTTAAATTAGTGCTTTTATCTTGCTATAACTGCTTGACTCTATTTAGTACACAAAAAATGATCTATCAATCAAATTAACACACAAATTACGTAACAAAAATATCAATTAAGAACACATAAATTACGTAGCGTCCACATCTGTCTCGTTAAAGACCTAAATACATATCATCTTCTTAATAAGACCATTTAGACACTATTTAGTTACACATAAAGGAAAAAAAAAGTAAAACAATCAATCAAGTTAACACACAAATTGCGTAATGAAATATCAATTACTCCTACTACCCTTAGCAGATTCATCTCAGTCTCGTTAAATTCCTATTATATAGTCTATTAGAAGATCTTTAATGGCTCCCTGGGATGTGCTCCACGTGTTATATCATCACAATCAATTATATGTACTAACTATCACTAGCCATTAAACAAATGAATTGTTTGATTACAATGTTATATAACTGTTCATTTAATCTAATTGCTGAAATTTTAGGGTACTGTATTTTTAGTCTGTTGTTTTACATTCGATGTCAAATAGGAACCGGTTCCCTACCAACGTAAGGGCATCACTAGATTTTGATGCTGGAAATAATGCGACTGCGTGAAAGCACCGGGTTTCAAATAAAAATCTGTTCAACTAGAAAAAGGATTTAGGGATGTAAGTGGCCCACCACGAAACTCGCCTGCACGTGGTACACCCTGCCGACTAGCAAAAGAGGGTCTGGCAAAAGAAAGGGTACAGCGTGTAAGCTGCCCGACTGAGGAAGTACAACCAACACCACAGATTAGTTACCGCAGCCAAATAACAATTCCCTTGAGGGTTGTTGTGTTCTTGCGAGTGAGTGAGGTCTTGGGAGTGTATGTTGCAAGCGTTAATATGGCTACGGTAGCTCCTTCACATCAGTCGAGCCGTATGCTTGTCTGCCACCCGACGTAGTATAAAAAGTATATAAGTATTTCGTTTGTAAAAACGTTATATGCAGTCACGGTAATCTACGATTTTTAGATTATGTAAGAAATTTACTAGAATATCGCGCGAATAGAATATTATTTCTTAAAAATATTTATCTATATTTGGTTACTGTATCAAGACGCCGTCATATAGAAAATGTATGTCAAATTTTAACAGCCGGATAAATCAAAAGTAATATGGGAAGTCATTGAATGCAAATTGACTTTTCGCAAGAGAGACCGTGCTATTTATTCGATGGATTATCTTTAAAGGAGTTCTGACCGGAAGAAAAGCTTTTGAATTTAAATTGGCTATGACTTCATAAGTGACCTGTGACCAGTAAATATATAAAGTTGATACTGTTGATTGTTGTCACTTGGTGGAACATTATTATCATAATGCACTATTATAATAAAGCACTTGTACTATTCCACGTTATTATATTTAATATTACCGACCGGTTTCGCCGCTAAGGCATTATCAAGGTAAACAGATGGTGTTTGTGTTTCTACAAAACATTTTTATGGTTTCATAAAAATGTTTTGTAGATATGGTTTGATAAAAATGCTTTATTATAACATTACAGTAAATATATTGTTATGTATTGCATACTCTTTGTTATAAACAAAGGAAATATTTACCAAAGGATTACAAGAGAGTAGGTACATAACGTGATCCTAACGCCAAAGCTGAAGCCGATTCTCATCGAATTTTTGATGGCGAAAATCAAACTTCAGCTTAAGTTTAAGTTTATATTATTATATACTCGTGTTTTGCTTAGATGGTAGAAACACTGGAGCTCTACCGATTGAGATAAAGATGTTTACTATAACTAAAACATAAGACCTTTTTTACCCGACTGCGACAGAAGGAGGGTTATGTTTTTCGAGAGTATGTATAATTGTTTGGCACGCTCTGCAGCCTGAACGGCTGGATGGATTTTAGCTTGAGAGGTGTCGTTAGATTCGTATTTGCTGTGAGAGTGACATAGGCTACATCAAATATAAAAAAAAATCAATATGGCGGTTGTGAGCCGCAAAATTGTCGTTGCAGTAATTTTTTTTTTTCTAAATATATCGATATGGGTATCAAAATAAAGGTCTCGATGACCTGATTACAAATACATATTTAATATATTAGTTTTTGCCTGCGGCTTTGCTTGTATGGAATTATATTATTGTTACGAGTGATTAATAAATCTGTTGTAGGTGCAGTCAGGTTTTTGATTTTTTTAATTAACTTATAACTTGTTAAATATGAAATTGATAATCGGCTTCAAGTTGGTGCCAGACTCTCTGAGCCTCATTTATTAGTGTGAAGATCTGGGAAAAGAAAATTCATCTTCATACATTGGAGTCAAAGTGGTCAAGTATTATGTGGTTTCAGATGAGTTATTTATCGAGCTCTCAATTTGTGAAATGAACCCTCTGGTCTGCCAAGGTTTTCCCAGGAAATTATTGGGTTGTTCAAGAAAGGCGAAAAAGGGTTTTACATGGTTTGCCAACCCTCAACGCGTGAGTGAACGCGGAAACATCTACTGAATCTTAATCTGGGTAATTTCTATTCATTATAAGTATATACAATTATTTATGAACGAAAAAGTATTTAAATATGTTTGTCAGTTATTAAGTACCAAGTATTGCATCGTTAGAACGATTATATTCATGTTATTTAAATTATTAATGGCAGCAGAACATGAAGAAGTATTAAATCCGCTGACATTTACGTACTTAACAGCAATCCATATATGAAATGGGCAAACTAGAATATAAAATAAATCAAACATCGTATGTAAAATTGTTACAATCTATTATACAGAACCCTCACATACAAATCAGACTCACATCTGAATAACTTTTTAATCTATTTCTCGCAATTCACCGCTCCGGTCATCGCTCAAATAAATGAAAGTGTCATGCCCATGCCGAACGAAAGAAAAGCAACCGGATATATACTGTTACTTGCCTCCGTGTATCCACTACATTGTGCCTACCGCTGCTCACAAATTTAATTAAATTTCACAATTTTAACTGAACATGCAAAGTCAATTTTTGTAACAAAACCCACTAAACAGTCTGTAACTAGTTATTCGTCGTAGAAAGCTGTTACAAATTGACACGGTTCAAATTGTGAAGATTTAAAATGTTTATTTTAAATGTAGTTGGTACTTACTAAGATAAACGTGAAAATGTTCATTTATTTTTTGTTTCTTCGTCAAGCCACATTGTTTGACATTTTACAATTTAAAAAGTTTAACTAGTGATTGCAACGGTCGATTGATAAGCCCTAGTTTTGTTAGAAGAACAAAATCAGTTAGTCTAAAAACAGAAGAGTGCCTTTAAACGATATTTAAATAAATAGCAACTCACGTAACGTGACGACAAAAAATGCATATCGTTAAAATTTTTCTAAACACGTAAAAGTTGATAGCAATAACTCAGCGAGATCCCCCGAAACGGGTCGCAAACTTGTATCGGTTGGATATAGCTATTTCATCATAGGATAATTAAAATGACACTCAACGACCATAAAACTTTAAGCATGCTAACCAGGGACAAGAGATAATGCTAACAGAAAAAAAATTGTTGTCTGTTTACGGACGATAATTTTACGTGATAACGTCTTAAGAAAGTATCGGCCGTAAAAAGGAAGAGAGCATCACAAGCCAAAAGCTTAGGTCGATCGTGCCTCTCTATCGCTTATTCCGCGCTCTCGCTTGCACGCTCGGCTCAGGAACGTGACAATGATTCATGCTTTTTCGTGCATGCAGCCGGTATTCATCGATTTATAAGACGTTATCACGTCAAAAAGAAATGCCAAAAAGGAATAATTCGAACAAAATAATAAGATTGAAATAAAAAGATAACTACGAATTTTTAATTTGTGCAGTGGTTTTCGCCTCTGGTCTTTTGTTAGCAAATGGAGAGTAAAAGCCGAGCCGACCGTTTTCATAATTAAAAAGCCGAACAAAAGATAGCGAACAATGTTTTCATACAAATAGTTTCAAAATCATATCGTCTAATATTTTAATGGAGAACAGATTAGTGTAGTAATGATTTAGATACATGTCTTATATTTAATTTGTATGACGTTTCTAAGTGCTTTATAAAGTCCAAGGAATAAAGATATTTTGACTTTGACTTTGATACTATCAGGGAATATGCGACCTCAATTTGTTAGTTAAATCGTACCTCTTATCTTACAAGACAATTAAAATTTTAGTAATAACTAGCCGATCCGACAGACGTTGTCCTGTCTTGAATTAACTAATTAACGAATTAATTAACGTAACCGGCGACCCAAGATCTGGCACATTCCTCGCCCAAAGGATCAGTTTAGCCATCCAGCGAGGTAATGCTGCTAGCATCTTGGGAACGATGCCACATGGGTCAAACTTTTTACATTTATTTTAGTTTTGGGTTAGTTTTATTTTAGTATTATTTAATTTTAGGTACTTTAGTTGTTTATAGCTTAAGTTTATTTGAATGAATATTGAATGCGAATTGGTTTCGGGCAATCTATCAAGTGACTAACAGTTCTGTCAAACGACATAGAGTTACATTAGAAAATTTTATATGGTCGCTAAGTTTTCTTAATATTTCTAATTTTCCGCGCAATTTTCTCATTATTTTCAGCAAGACTTTTTATCTTAACAAGTTTATTATAATGCCATAAATTTAATAATTTGTAGTAATCATCTTACTCGTACTATTTTCTTCTGATTAAATTCGTTGTGAGTTCCAAGGCAGCGGTAGTCATTAGTCATTACCTTTTTTGGTGGTCGCCGCTGTTAATCCTGTCTACACAGGAGATATAGTGGTGGGAATATGTGGTGGGCTAAAAATTAAAACTAAAAATTAGTAATGATGTTTATTTACCATATCGAAAGTACAGCTGTGAGCGCGGAAATATTAACTATTGTGACTTTCAAATGACACTAAATTCATTACATTAAAGGCCTATAGATGTTTCCTGGAGTGAATACATACATATATGGATTTATATACGACGAGCTCGGTGGTCGAATGGTTAGGAATGGCCACTTTAACTCCGAGGTCGCGGGTTCGATTCCCGCGCAAGACAAACATTTGTGTGTATGAACATATCTGTTTGTCTTGGTCTTGGTGTTTACTATGTATTATAAGTATGTATTTACAGAAAAAAAATGTATTTAAGTACATTTATCAGTTGTCTAGTACCCATAACACAAGCATTGCGCTTAATTTGGGACTAGATGGCGCTGTGTAAATGTTCAGAAATATTTATTTATTTATATACACCAATATCACCAAATTTGAAACAAACAATGATTTAATATGGAAGATTTGACACACCAAAGGCACACAATCCACACCAAGCGGACCCGAAACTCAGCAGACTTACGCTGATGTTGCAATAACGGAGGGTGCAGTAGTGAGGGAGTAATCACAAAGACAGACTTATCCTTCAAATCCGACAGATTGTGATGTTTGGCAAGATTTTAGGGATGTTATGTTACATACATTTCCACTTTCCGTTATTGTAGATAGACGATTGGAGGCTTAAATTATGGTGTGTGAAATTCCTAATACAATTCATACACACCTATCACATACATCGAAATCATTGTAAAGTACAACGTTTATCAGCAATGTTTCACTGCACACAAATGTGCTGGATGCATAAAAATTAAATATTTTAAATGTACTGCTTACCTAATGCGAGTAAAACCACACAATGACATCCTTGTTAGGGCAGACACACAGTGTGCACTGTGGATCTGTAAGTCCCCTTTTACAGTTGTTTCAATAAGATGTTCTTAAAAATATATATTCGTGACATAATTACATCGTTCTGGGATGTAAGTGGTTCCTCAACATCTATGAACCAAAGCCAACTTCACCTGCAAGCGGTGCACCCTGCTGACTGACAAACGAAGCTCTGGCGAAAAGAGAGGTAGGGAGCGTAATTGTAAGCTACCCGACTGGGGAATGTACCTCCACCTCACAGAATACCGCAGCCAAATAACAATTCCCTTGAGGGTTGTTGTGTTCCTGCGAGTGAGTGAGGTCACCAGAAATGAAGGAGATGCTGTGTTGGCAGCGGGGGTGGCGGCGCGCGAGCGATATTTTATGTTGCGAGCGTTAATATGGCTACGGTAACCGCTTCACATCAGGCGGGCCGTATGCTTGTCTGCCACCCGACGTAGTATAAAAAAAAAAAAAAAAAAACCAGCCGTTGTTAGTAATTTTTGCTACTAATTCTAAATCGAACAATTCGAGTGCTGGTATAATGACATAACACTTTATTGTCTTGGTAACAAACTGTACATAGAAATTTCTAATAATGATCCTAACGCTAAGATTTGATTATTTTTCAAAGTGCCACTTTCAGGGCTTCAAGGGCCGTCAATTATATAATATCATTTTTATATGACTTGCGAATCTTTCAAATATATGTACAAGTTTAATTATCTCCAATACGAGTATATATCACGTATCGTAATAACTATTTAATAAATAATTGTAAATGGTTATTAGGAATAGTTGATATTGTACAAATAAAGTATATTCACTCTATCTAAATTCACATTAACTATCATAGTATTATAACCAAGAAGCTTTTAAGTTTGTTAATATGAGTAATTTATATGTTAAAAAAATAAAAATAGGTATCAATGCAAATCAGTTTCTATTACAGAAAGATATTACAATAATAACCATTATGTAAAAGTTTAGCTAATCGCATATGCAGTAATCTTTATCAAAACTAACATTCAGAGATCTTAGATGGACATCTAAATTGTTAACATTATAAAACAGATTATACCATGACCGATTTTAGTTTACAAATATGACTGGTTTTTAGTCTGCCATTTTTTTAAACGTAACATGAGGTTTATAATTGGATCCTGTTATGCGGGATAGATAGCGAACCGACATTTTGTTAAGTTAAAGCTATTTAAAATTATTATTTCGTAATAAAAATATCACTTTTTAGGAAGCATATATCATCAAACTGCTGGAATCTGTGGCGAATATATAAAACTCGATTTCAAGTTTCTCGCTATGGTTTCTCTCAATTTGGTATAGCTTGTTGGTTGGATTATTCTACATAACAGGGTCTAATTTGCGAACGCATCGAAACAAAAATAGTAGTATAGAACTTAATATTTTTACTATACGTTTTTGAAATTTAGTAAGTGCTTACATTGAAGCTAAGATACAAATCCAAAGAATCGACGTACCACAAAGGATTCTACGAAGATTTGGACCCATTAAAAGATAGAATTACTTGCATCTCTTAAATTTTTTACACCCCTTATCCTTACCCCAGCTTAATACATTAAAGACTGGGGTTAAGACAGTTCACCCCAGTAAATCTACAGTTTGAAACTGCAAATACGCACAATATTAAACATTATTTAGTTGTATTTTCGATATCATGGATCAAAATAACCGAGTTTGCAATATCAAATATCGATATCTGTAGATAACCGTCCTAATTTCTCTAAGAGATAACCCAATCTCCATTGAATATCATTTCAACAATATTTGTATCAAAACACTTAATCTAAATAAAGTCATAGAACTCCAATTCAATTGACTTCATAATGGAAACTATCACTCCATAAATAGATAAATCCGAGATATTAACTGCTAAAGAATATACACTAGCAGTTTTATCGAAAGCACGTACAGTTGTATCACTGTGATTCAGAAACATTCAATTACTGTTCCCAGATCAGCTGAATAATGATACGCTAGGTCATAATGATACGATACCACTTGTTACTCCAGCGAATTTATCTTCAAAGTACGTTAAAAAAGTCGACATTATCACTTAAATTACTGCGCATGACTATTTTATAATGAACCTAAAATTGGCATACAGTAATGAAAAAGCAATGGATCATACAAAGCAAGCTGTGAATGGAGAAAGGAAAACAGTTCGAAGGGTCGAGATAGAATGTCGCTCGCAGTAGACTTGAGCGGAACTAATAGTGATATTTGATACAATGCATCGTTATTGCTTTCTGTAAGATTTAATCTGAACATAACGTATTAGGACAGTAAGCAGCTAAAACAGTATTGTAGATATTTGTTAAGATTAAATAGCAGAGTCCATTTTAGTTCTGCATTTTGTTACACAAATGGAAAATCTTATCGTCTTATTTTGTTGCTTTGATGTAGAGAAAATGCACATTGTTCAGTGAGTATAAAATCAGACTATTTTAATAATGGTGTTCATATCGCAGTAGCTAATGTATTTAAACTAAATGCAGTAAAACAAAAGAGAAAAGAGAAGATAGATGACTTCAATAAAGTTCAGTATGATTCAGATGGGTATACGTTAGATGCGTCCCTAATGAGATAGGACGTTATACAAATTGATCATTTTAAGAATCAGTCATCTTGGGGAAAGGTATTTTTTAGATTATTTCAATATGAGCACAGTATAATTAAAGAATTGGACATAACCAACTGGAAGGAATAATATAAATAAATAAATATTGTCAGACAAATTACACAGCGCCATCTAGCCCTAAAGTAAGCGAAGCTTGTGTTATGGGTACTAGGCAACTGATAAACATACGTATACGATACGATACGATACGTAAATACATTTTTTTTTTGTAAATACATACTTATGATACATAGAAAACACCCAGACCAAGACAAACAGACATATTCATACACACAAATGTTTGTCCTACGTGGGAATCGAACCCACGAGCGTTGGTGTCGAAGCCGCGTCATTGGCCGCTACGCCACCGAGCTCGTCACAATATTGTTATTCTTCTAATAATATACACGGGCAAATCGACGAAGTGATGAAATCAGCAAAAGATTTTGTAGCAAAACATGTTATAACATACTTAGATGATGATTCTATAACGAAGGACAATATAAGGCCAAGTGCGTCAACGCAACATACTCATTAGGTACTCGAGAATAGCAAAAACAAATATTGTTAGAACGACCAATTAGTATGCAAGATAGAAACACTGCTTGATTTGGCGTAACTTTGCGAACAAACATTATCTACGCTAATACGGCTTGTTTAATGAAGTGCCGGACTATTTGTAAGATATTTAGGAATAACACTTTTCGACACGGCCAAAGAATTTATTTTACGTGATGTGATTTTTTTAGTTTCGTGGTGATTATTCATAAATGCATAAATGTAGGTGTGAATCAGATACTTTTATGTATCTTCATATTATTTAAGAACTACACTCTAGTCAGTGTAACTGTAACATCTCCATTCGCGCATGTTGCACGCTTCACTTCACTGGAAGATTTGACTTTCTATCTCTTCTTTAATTGGTCTATAAAGTTTTTCCAACCTTATGTCAAACCTTCAGATGATTGATAATGTTCATAAATGTTATGTAACAAATATGAATCAGATTTCTTTTTTTTTTTATCTCTTCCAACTATGACTACGCTCTTGACGATGCAGCTGTCGCAATTCGCGCCTGTTGCACTCTTCAACAGCGTTTATCGTTCATGCTTTACGTAGGTTATAAAATTTTATAGTTTTGAGTAAGTATGAACTACGATAATAAAATGATGAGTGCAGAATATTATAGCGACAAATGATGATTGATGGATGAGCAACGTCGACCGTAAGTAATCATGGATTGGTTTATTTATATCGAGCTCCTCCGTGCTTCCGAGGGCACGTTAAGCCGTCGGTCCCAGCTGTTGTCATTAGATGACCATGTTAAGCTAAATCAGTGGCCTTTAGGCGGCATAAAAACACTATAAACCCCTTCCATTGAGAGGAGGAGGCCTGTATTCCAACAGTGGGGTGAATAAGGCTTGACGACGCCTACTCAATATTGCTAAATCTGCCAAATTTAACATCTTCAAATTTAGTATCAGAAACACAAGCCGTAAATTCGTAACAATTATGTTAATAAACTATAATTCATTAAATCATTAACCATAAAACAATAATGTTGATCTTCAAACCCGAATCATGAAAAAAGCTTTCAAACCTACCGCAATAAATAACTAATATTGAGTATATTAGTACTAAGACATCTTAATGAAAAAATTGAGAAGAAATAGTAAATGAACTATGTGTAAGGCTTAAGCGACCTTGATATTGAAAATGCGACAAGCCAAAAATGAAAGTGAATCAGATTTCTTTTCTCTTTTAACGGTTACGTCTGATATTGGATGACTTAACTAATTCTAACAAATTCAACGGTGCATTTTACCTCGTAAACAAGTTTTATCCGAAGATAAATTAGCCGCTAACAAGATAGAAATCTATGAATCTGATATTTAGTTTGAAAAATGTAAAGAAACTAAGCGTTTAACTGATGTATTCAGATTAGATCTAATCAGAAATAAGCGCTTCATTTTTTAAGATCTGTACGCAGAAGATACAATGTTGGAGTCTTATGAATAAGATCACATTATGTCGTCTATGACAGTTATTTGTTTGTATACGAAAGAATAGTGTTAGACATACGAATTGTTATCCTTAACATGTCTTTGAAAGTAAACGCTAGTAACGTTTAGTTTCAAATGCATATTTACTCAAAAACGCATATTTAGACGAAGTTTTCAATCAGAAAAATCCAATATGAAATTAACACGTGCGTAACGTGAACCTAAAGTGTGTTTACATAATTATTTTTAAAAATCATAGCGTAGCGCTAAAACATAGATTAATGATTCTCGAGAAAACGTTAAACAGCTTGATGTCATGTAAATCCAGTTATTTTTTAATACTACTTCGGGTGGTGGTAAAGCTTTTACTGTTATCATATATGTATTATTAACGCTCGCAACGTGAAATATTGTTCGCTCGCCGACATCCCCGCTACCAACGCATCAACTCTTTCTTTCTGGTGACCTCACTCCCTCCCTATAAGTATAGGGACACAATAACCCTCAAGGAAATTGTTATTCAGCTGAGGTATTCTGTAATATGGAGGTACTTCCTCAGTCAGGCATCTAATACACTGTATCCTACCTCTCTTTTACCAGAGCATCTTCCGCTAATCGGCAAGTTGGCTAATTGTAAATTTTGAATTGTATGTCGTAAGAAATGAAATGAACTTATATTACTAGTCGATAACCTATCATCTGGCTTTGTAGACCGCCCTGAGATCAGGTCCATTGTTACTAATACACCAGCAAACAGAGTGAAAACAATAAGCATTGTATTGCACTCTCAGCTTTCATTCACAAACGACCTTGTTATCTCGTTGTCTTGTCTTAACGTCTATAGCAGGCTACTGCACTATTATTAGGTCAATTTTCGAAATTGTGACGTAACTAATTGAATATTGTAGTAATCAAATCACTGTAAATTTTAACCCTTGCATTTATTTCGCAATTTTGAAATGTATAACAATTACGACAATTTTGGTCAAAGTCAAGTTTACTCTTTTGTTATTAATAAAGCACTCGTACTGTTCCATGCAGTTAAATTTATTTTTATTAGGTTTCGCCTTAAGGCATTATCAAGGTAAACAGATGGCGTTTGCGTTTCTACCCTACCTATTCAGTAGAAAATCTTAATAATGTTCCACCAAGCGTCAACTATCAACAGCATCAACAATATCAAATTTACTCGTTTCAATTGCTATAGTTTTTATTATTCTTTAGATGTACAGTGATATATTTGTCTAATAATTATGTCATTTCTATAATATTTTCTAACGACGTTTTTGTTCTAGAAAAACATAGTATTTTGTATTTTTCCTTTTATGATTAATTAAAATTATATTTACAACAGAAAGTTTTAGGTATTTATAAAACTGGTTTTATTATATTACTGATGTTATAAATTTTAAAGAATTTAAAGATGTGTGCATTCAAATACTAAATACAGAAACAGATGCGACTTATAAGGCAACTGATAGCATTAATTAGAAACACGAACTGCAGCATATCTTATAAAGTCAAGCGTTACTTGGAATTAAGTACAGGTTTCACTTCGTCGTTGGAAATTTAAAACGTCTAATGTGATCTTTAAAGTTCATTTAGTTTCAAAATTCAACGATCGCATATTACCTATCTTTTATTATCGCAACGACGATCATTAGGTTTTTACACGTAATTTTTACGTGTATTTTCTTACTTTAGATGACCAACGGCTTGAATGAGTACTAAATGCTTAAATACTGCTATATGTTTTTAATTACATATCTTTATTACTTGATATTTAGAAAATGTTTTAAAGAAATTGTAGGAATATCGCTTTAAAGATGAGCTTAGTTCTTATAAATTAAGAAAAAAAAATATGTTGCTGATTTCTATTGGCGGCGGTAATTACTTTCCATCAGGCGACCCACATGCTCGCTTGCTCCCACTCATATAAAATAAAAAGTTATCTTTGAAAATAATTGAACCGACTATGCACATCTAGAGAGTACACCAGATAATGCATATCCACAGAACACATACCATAACAAAAACCTTTTGTGTGCATATGGAATTATCTCGGCCCTTATATGACCTTCTTCACAAAAATTGCGGCCAGGAAAGTGTTAATCAAGTTACGGATGAAAACCAAAATATAATTGGTCAGCTCCACTCGAAAGGAAATCTCGATGGGAACAATGGTACAGAAGTGCATTCACAATTAGCGGCTGCACAGTAGATAATTAAAAAGCAAATTAAGTGTAAATTATCTCACCCTGATCCCAATTGAATTGAGTGAGATGTATTCAATGGTTAGCATTGAAAAGGTCGGTAGATGATTGATGTCATGAACACTAATGAGGTATATACCTATACTACCTACTTATCAATAAACATTAAAGTTTAAAAACCATTACTTATTTGGAAGATATGTTATAATTCAAAAGTTATACTTTCATAAATCTTTATTTCAAAATAACAAAAGCTATAACGAATCAGAGAGTAAGGCAAGTAATAACGGTTTAAATTAATGCTAAAGAAAGGTGTAAGTTTCAGCAAATTCACACTTTCTCCAATAATGACTATCATGTTAATCCCACTTCACATCCATCAATCACGGAGTCTCAATCATTGCACAATGAAGACCTCGACATAATTTTTCAAAATCGTATAATACTATACATTCATACTCAATCCCCGTCAATAGACTGTAAACAGATGTTGTCCAACCGTCGGTCAATATTTACTTGCTATTCAAACTGGAACCACAAGCGAAGTAACGAAGGCCACACAAGATGAATAAGAACTTAATATACTGTAAAGTCTAGTGGTAATGAATTTAAGGTCTCACTGTTATATAGAAATTTACTTCCCATCAAATGTATTTTCAGTTATTTGCTTAAAAGACCTTTAAAAACCTCAATGTAAAATTTAACCTTTACGCTTTCTGCTTCAAATTGCATATTAGCTCTGGTCAGGACTTGATGTTAAGTAAAGTCGAAGTAATTATAGTCATTCCGCTGATTTTAAATATAGTAATTAACATATATAATAAGAACTATTATCTATTGACAGTAATCTATGGCATTAATGAGCATCACGATGATGTTATGAAGTCAAGGTGTTATAGTAAATAAAAATCCAATGTATTTTGAAGGTTGGCACCTATGTGTCAAGGTATATTGAACAATTTGGAGACGCATGATCTAAGTGACGACATAATAAACAGTAATAAAGTTGACATACGTACGTTTCTAAATGTGAATTTGTTTTTACAGGTACTCACAAATACAAGGTCAACTAATATTTGATGCACTCGAATCCTGAGATATGTAAATTCATATCTTAATAATGTTATGCTACGTTTAATTAGTTGATTAAATATTATGACTATAATTGCACGTATGGTAAAGTTGAGAGCTGATTCATTCTCAGTAAAATAACGGTTTTAACGAATCTTTAGAGTATTCATTGTTGTGTGTTCCCATGTCCGTGACCTCTTTAATTAAAACTGTTAACTTAGTGCATGCGCAATATAAGTACACAACATTCGGTTCTTCAAAACAACATCCAAATCAACTGTGAAATTTCACATCCATCGCACAAGTGTTTGAGTTTATCGATATATCTCGACATTCGTGACATTAACCTGATAGATCATTACATCACAAATGATAATCTTGTCAAATTGACATAAAAATCCCTGATGGGAAGTCAGATAATCTGGCGAAATCAAACGTACCTAAAAAAAGCAAATGTTTATTACTGCTACTTTCTTATTGACATAAGCAGAAAAATGGATCGTAGCAGATATTGCTGGTATTTTGGTCGTACATTATGTAAAAATTGACCCCGCAATTTAGGATGAAGTACCGTTGTGTGATGCATAATTTTGTTGTACTGTAATGTCATTATCACGATGACGTGACCAAATTATCTCTATTGAATTTACACTACAAATGTTAGGTGTTATATGTGCAGTAATGACCGGTGAGAGTGATATTATACAACAATATGTGGATCGAAAAGCTTTCTTTGAACATTAACTTGTATTGATAACTTTTTATATACTACACGCCGTAATGTATACGGCGTGTAGTATATAAAGAAGAAGAAGATAGTTAAATATTATTAGTTAAAGCAATATTTATAGGTTTAACGGTAATTGTAACCACTCAATTAAGTTCGCTTAATTAAGTCTGTACAGGAAGGAATCGACCGGGGCGCTACTTACAAGCTATTGTATTCAACAAACCAAGTTGCAAAGCTAATGTATTACGATCTAGAAATTCTAGAGCAACTATCCATAGAGAAGATAAAGATATCCATAGAGAGATAACGTCTTGAACAAAGGATGTAAACACAGAACTAATAATAAAGAGGATTATTATTAGTTCTGTGGATGTAAATGATCACTTAATTTCAGTTCCGACTAAAACCGCACGTTACACATAAAATCCTATCAGATAATTAATTATGATCTATAAAATTTACGTCAATGCCGAAATTGAGATATAGTTATAGTAAAAAATTCACAGTGTATTTGTAAAATACATAATTTTACAAGATAAACTATATGAGTACTTAAAACTGACTTTCTCGAACATATTTCAACGATCTACAGGGAAAATCAATAACTATGAGAACATGTTTAGAAAAATTCTACTTTGAAATTTAAGTTATCTCGGTCGGCGATAGCGTGTAGTTTTTTATAAAATTTTACAATCTCTCCATTTCTTTTCGAAACAACTTCTGATCTTACTTCCGCATTTCAAGTTCTTAGGCTCCAACTACAATAAATATTTTTTACTCTCCAGTACAATATTCTTACATATACCTACTATAGTCTAAAAAAAAATATGCGATCTACTGTTATATTTGTACTTCTTGAAATTATTATAATGTTTTCTTCGTTGTTTTTAAAATCTCCGTACTTTCAAGAACAAAGTTATGTCATGCTCCACAGCAAATCGACCTTCAGTCATATGTTCTGCTAGCTTATTTAAATGTTTATGTAAATAGACATCATTCAGCTAATTTGCGTGTGTAAGCAAACGACATTCTCAAACAGGAAGCCTTCAAATTGTGGTACTTGTAAATTGATGGTTCACGAATGTATATTAATTCATTATCATGTATCTATATAAATAACTACTGCCCTTAGTCGGGTTTTCTTATTTTGCCAACAATAATATTTGCTCAATAAGTTTTATTTTTTTAGTACCTATTGACATATGTGTATAAACCAAACTGTTCGTTCCCTCGACAATGAGTGACTCATTACGGCCTATGTTAGGCCATATAGTAGTTTTTGTATTTGTAATTCAATCAACGGGTACGAACAACTGTATCGATCTGATATTTCAACGCACTTCACGTAATTCGAACTACGTGGCAAGATCAAAGACATAATCTGTTTTTACTGGTAGTAGATTGGATACAACGCTGTAATGTGAGATAATTGAAAGGTCTAACCCAATTCAATTCTTATGAACAAAGTGAAAAATAATACAGTCTTCGAATTTGTAACATTACCTAATTTCAGAACAATACAATCTACAGTTATGAAATAAAATCATAAGCGGTCGTAAATTTGATTTTAATCAGTGGATCGGCGAGCGAGGTTGGTACAAAAAAGCGGAGAGATAATCGTAAAGGTCCAGTAGACGAAGCAAAGTTCAAAACAGTTTGTGGCTCAATGAGTGTTAAGAATAATTTCTCTGCAAACACAAATGGAAGAAAACCACATTACTTACGCTCGGTTTCGAGAGCGAATTTGTTTTCAAAGTAAAAATAATAAAGTTAGTGGCTCAGTTTTTTTCTCGCACAAAGCGCTCAATAGTCGTTTTTTGGTTCGGTTTTTGCACATCTGTTCGTTTAGAAATAGGTTCCAGCGTACACATGGCACTTTCGTTTACTGCATCGGTTAGTTCAAGGTGATCAAAACGTGACTTTTATACAAATACAATGATTATTTTCTTTTTCATTGTAAGATTTATGCAGGTTACATTCATCATTGATTTTCTTCCTAGCGCACTTGTCGCTATCTGATCTTTTGAATCAATGCTTCTTTAATTTATATTAATTCAATTTACAGCAAGAAAATTGTGTAAAATCTTTCACAACCTTTAAATTCTGATCTGTCAAGTTCACCAAATCACTTCGTTTAAGTTGCCTTTATCTTTGTAATTAGTTTTCGCAATTTTTGTCGTCATCAGTATACTTACAAAAAAGTGTTTGCTGGCACTAACCATTACGCTACCTACACTCTACACTATGCACGGATAAGTAAAATATGACTATTTAATCACTGACCGACATATTTTTTGCTGTCTACGTATAAAATTAAGTCGTTTATTGAAGTTATCGATTCGCTTTTTGTATCGACAAGGGCAAGGATTGTTTCGACAATCAACCATCCATGTCTAGATAGGTAACCGCAATTGTGACTGACAACATTTTAATAATTTGATTATTATGATGTGTTTTATTAATTTTATGATATTTAATAATCTGTATAGTTTCAGTTAGAGCATTGTTAAGATGTGAAGATGAAATATCCGCACCTATAATCATATAATCCGCATATATATCTTCATAATACTTACTGACACTTTTAACAGCACTTTAACTCTATAGTCGACCTTAAGAACTGTTCTTGATAAAGTCCAGCCCTTCCTTATACCGATAAAGGCAACGAAATATCCAGTCACTCACACTGAACACTCCACTCTGAAAATCAAGTTAGCACTTCACGAAAGTCCTGCCACAGCGGGTCCGAGACTAAACCCGTTCCGGAGGATACCGAATTCCGGTTTTAGGAAAGGTCACTTTTGGCGTTTACCAGGATAGTACCAGACAGTTCCACTTCAACAATGTTTGGGTTGAAAGGAAAGTCTTTAAAGAAAGTTTTCGTATGTAAACTTTTTTCGCGATGTCGGCGAAGAGGCGTCGCGGCGCCGCGCAACACACGCGTCGCGGGCGGCAACTCGGTGCAGACTGGTGCGCGTTGTAAAGTTTAACTGGTGTGCGGTCGAAGCCTCCACATCAGCACAGTATTGCTTGTGTGTGTACTCGACTTGCAGATTCATCTACCGCGATGCAGTTGCGGCGCGTTTAAATAAAATGAACGATTTTCATTGCTTACTTATTACTGAATTTTCTTCGTTCTACAGCGTTAACTCTGCAATGGAATGTGGATTATACATTTATATCCTTTTATTAACAAGTTAAAAGCATATCTGCACGAGGTATCAGGTTCTGGAGCTTTGCTCATTTATTGTTATAGGCCTGCAGTCGGGTGCATAGTTTTACGAAATTGGCTTTTTGTTCGGTCCGTCTGGTTGGTCCCACAGGGAAACCTGCAGGTAAGTAGATGGGTACTAATCATTGAGGGTGCTGACCTAGTGTACTATCGTCATCATCATCACTAGGCATAGCTTATTCAAATCATTTATCAAATTAGTTTTGAATAGTTTAGTCAATTAATTAGGTTGCGGTTAATTTTGTGTTTTTATTCATGTATATAAATACTACATTAGAAGACACGTAAGCATACGGCCGGCTGCCTGATTTGAGTACCGTTCACGATTATAAAAAAATATCTCGCTAAAAGAATACTTAATATTATTCGCGCGTTGTCACCGTCGTTGCTAACGCAGCAACTCCTCGTGAGCTCGTGGTGTCTCACTTGAGTGCATATAAGCCCTCCATAATTAATTTCGCTGCGTTTTTCTGTAAGATAGAGCTACTTTGAGACGGTTCTATTTTATTATAATTAAATATAAATGCTGTGCCCCATATCTTCTTCTTCAGAACCTCGTTCTCTCTACTCCTGGCTGTAACACGTAGTGGGTTCGGCTTTCGCTATAAAAAATATGATGTGCAACTTATGCCCCAACATAGTAAAATATAATTTGTTTAAAACTAAAATTATATTCCTTTTTAATACGCGTAATTAAAAAGTGTTAACATTACACTATGTAAAAATACTGGTAAAAAATTGTCGGAAGTAATAAATTTATCGATACCTATGTAAAAATCTCCGCCAATCCGCAGTTGAACAGCGTGGTGGAGTACGTTCTAAACCTCTTTGATTGAGGGGAGACCCGTGTCGCAGCAGCGGGATGAATAAGGGTTGACGACGACAAGGTAAAAATGCAAAATATTTGTAGTGTACTATAGTATTTTAATGGTATAAACGAGACGTTAAATTTGCAATTAGTTTTCTTAAAATTAGAGGAAAAAAGTTATTAGAAAAGTCTCCCCTTGCAATAAGAAAAAATTAAGTTAAGTAAATAATTATTACGAGAACGCAAGTACAACACATCAACACTATGCTAATATCTCCTTCAATTCTACAAAAAAAAAAACAAATGAAATAAATAAACTACTAATTCGACCATACACATACGTGACGACATACCTAAACAAAAAGCTAATCTTTAATATACCGACATGCCCGTTTCTACAAATAAAAAAAAACAAAAAAACTAAATAAATAAACTAATACAATTTTTATTGCAATATCAATTTGCCTTCACTTAGCATCACTTTGTGTTCTTAGATGTGACGAAACGTTCTATATTTCGCACGGTCCCTTCTCTAAGTTCGCACGATTACCATTTTCTGTACTGATAACCTGAGTTGGTATTTACAGTCCCTTAATAAAGACATTAATATACACCGGTTTGCTCAACTTGCGACCCTAATCTTAATTTCAAGATTAAACTATATAAGGGTAAGTGAACGGACTGCTAACGCCATCTGTTATTGATTTAGTAAACTAATGGTGATCATTTTACGAGCTTGGTGGTCGAATGGTTAGCAATGGCCACTTTGACTCCGAGGTCGCGGGTTCGATCCCCGCACAAGACAAACATTTGTGTACATGAACGAACATGTCTGTTTGTCTTGGTCTGGGCGTTTTCTATGTATTATATGTATATATTTAAGTATTATACCAGTAATCTAATACCCAAAGTACAAGCTTTTCGCTTAATTTGGGACTAGATTTCAATTGTCTTATTTTGTCTATAGACAAATAATATTAAAGACAAACAATTTTAATCTTTTCTCAATTTGACCACAGACTATACCAATAAACAAAAGAGTATAATCGATTTTAATAAATCATAGCTGAGAACTAACATTTGGGACTATGATACCACAGACAACCTCACGGTGACTTTCAATTTATTTATCTCTCTATTGAGAGTTATATATTAATAAATATACATAGTTTAAAAAATATTCCATGTGATCATAAAAAAAAATAGTTTCTTTTAACTATATTTATTGTCCACTTTTTAGTTCGATGTGATATGTGAGGAAATTAATTAATACTGGCTATCCTTGCCAGGATAATTAAATAAACTTATCAAACTAATGTATTGTCATCGGTTCTTGATAAATATACAAAGTTTAAATTATATCTGACCGTTCAAAGGAAGTAGGTCAAATACAAGTTCAAAGAAGTCGATAACAAACTGACAAACTTAAAAAGAATTGCACGGATTCCGTTTTTTTTTTACAATAATAAATTAAAGACTGGATAATACTGACTGCAAAATTATAACCTCTTTTTTCAATTACTTTTTCCAAAAGCACTTATTATTAAATACACTTTTCACCTATACCTGACGTTCCAGTAAAATCGAGGAAAATTTTAATGGAAATGCATAAAAATAAAATTTCTCCACTAAGAAAGTCACGAACCGATTTGCCGTGCACAGTGCTATTGCTTCGACATGCAGTTCTAAGCTTTTTAAACAATACCTTTAATTGAGTGCTACACCGAGAAATGCCGAGAATATTTCCAAAGGCGACATAAATAACCGCAGTTTGTGTAAACATAATTTTCGTTCCGCTAATTAACTTGCGACACATGGGGACGAAATGCAACGAGCACGTTGCGAAACATGTACGTACAAAACAACAGTCTCGTAAAGCTGTACGATCTTCGTTACCAAACAATTACTCGTCCGTTCCCAAGCAATCGCGTCCGCGTGTTAATTGTTGAAAGCACTTAAGACACACTGCTAAAGAGTTCGGTTAATTTATTTTCTTAAAAAGTATCGTGTAATATTCCGATAATAAGTTCATAAGAATTATCGACTTGATATATTTTATAATAAATAAATATTCCAGGACAAATTACAGACGGCCATCTAGTCCCAAACTAAGCAATGCTTGTACTATGGGTACTAGATAAATGATATATGAGTACTAGATATATAATACTTGAATAAATTGTTTTAACAATAGTGATTTGTTATACATTTTTCCTTTCAGTTGTAAGAAAAAATGTTGGTACTTTGTATACAAGATTGTGTCACTATATATATTTTAAACTTTTTAGTAAGTACTTCATATACAAATCGCATCAGTTTTGAAATAACTCCCATGAATATAATGGAATTTTATGAAATTTGTGTAATGTAAATGGAACATTTTCTTTTTTACAACTAAAAAAAAAGAAAATAAACGCTAAAATGTTTTATCATTTGTTATGTTGAGTTTAATAATATGTAATAATATTATAAAGCTCAGCGTCTCTCTCTCTCTCTTATTCTATATAATAGCTTACTCTGTATGCTATATTCTTATGGGAATATAAAAAAGTTACGTAATAGGTACGGCTTCGTCACGTCGAAGCCATTATCGATGGCACACTATTTTTCTATACAATGTCAATAGAAAACAAGAACGTCTCAAACAAGTAAGTAGTACCAAATGACCGTTTTTGTGGTACAATTATTTTTTTATGACTGAGCTACCATGTAATTATTGGACCACTGTAAATGGACGATGAAGAAACCTGGACACTAAAAGCCACTTGATGAATTGGCACATTCGAAGATGAGATTTAACAACCCAGCCTCGCCTATGCGTGGTACACCCTGCCGTTTATCAATAGAGGCTCTAAGAAGTAGAGCATGAAAAAGGAATTATAACAATATAAGACAAAAAACATTCACCGTCACTCGATCTTATTTTTATTTTATTTTTTATGCTATGTCGGGTGGCAGACAAGCATACGGCCCGCCTGATATGAAACGGTTACCGGTTACACAGCAACCCTTAAGGGAATTGTTATTTGGCTGCGGTATTCTGTAAGGTGGAAGTTCTTCCCTAGTCGGGCTGCTTTCAAATACGTCCGTACCTCTCTTTTGTCAGAGCCTACTTCGGCAGGGTGCACTACGTGCTGGTGGGTGAGGTTGGCTTTGGGTCTAAACATTGTGGTGAGCAACTTATACCCCTAAATTAATCTTAACACTAGAGTAGGGAATTATTTTCTTTAACATGAATGCAGTTGGCATTAGCCGTGTGTCACCTTCAAGAACTAATTGCCTTTAGGTTATCCACGAAAGCAATTAGACATCAAGTTCCTTATTATGCAAACGTGGTAATGGGAAAATATTCCCATCTCTTATTTATTTGTACTTTTACTGAGATTACTTACTTATTATGTGTAATTATTATAAGGTAATGCACACACACTTAGGATTTAGTTCCACATGCGAAATAACTTTCACTAATTTTCTATAGGTTTCTTAATGTGACGAAGGCCGACCACATATTTCCACCACTGTGTCTCCTGTGTAGCCAGGATTAACAGCGGCAACCACCAAAAAGACAATCTATACTAATATTATAAAACTGAAGAGTTTGTTTGTTTGAACGCGCTAATCTCAGGAACTATTGGTTCGAATTGAAAGAATATTTTAATGTTAGATAGCATATTTCAAGGAACGCTATCGCCTATATAACATTACGCTACCACCAATAGGAGCGGAGCACCAATGAAAAATGGGGAAAAAATATTCCTTTTGAGGGCTTACGGTGCGTGCGCTGCGTAAACAGTTGAAGTTACGCAAAAAGCAATGGAATTGTTCCTCTTTAAAAGTTCTACAAAAAGTTCGCGACAGCATATGTTTATCTACCTCTACCTTTTTTTATGGTAATCAAATTTGTTTGTAATTAATGCATTATTTGCGAAGGAGTAATTCAAATAAATATGTTATTAATCAGTAATCACAAGTATTCATTATGAATAAAATTGTCCTTGACATCACTCGATTTCAATCAACATCATAGGAGATATCATAATCTATACTTATAATATATAACATATATACTAATATTATAAAGCTGAAGAGTGTGTTTGGTTGAACGCGCTAATCTCAGGAACTACTCATCCGAATTGAAAAATTAATTTAGTGTTAGATAGACTATATTTCAAGGAAGGCTATAGGCTATATAACATCACGCTACCACCAATAAGAGCGGAGCACCAATGAAAAATAGGAAAAAAATATGTCTTTTGAGGGCTTTCGTCGCGTGCGCTGCGTAAACAGTTGAACTTACGCAAAAATCGTGTATGATGGAATTGTTCCTAGTCGCGGACTTTTTTTAGAAATTTTAAAAATTTCTAAAAAAAGTCCGCGACAGCATATGTCTATCTTTTAAGATTGACTCACTCTAACCTTTTTTTAGGGTAATTAAATTTGTTGTAATTAATGCATTATTTGCAAACAAATTTAAAAGCAGGTATAAAATTAGTAGGTATCTACATAAATTATTCACTATAAGTTATTTTTCTTAATTATATGGTTATGTTAAGTACTTGATTTCCTATGGTCTTACCACGATAACTGATATTCACGCGGACGAAGTCGCGGGCAACAGCTAGTGAACAATAAAGTCCTTTGCAGTCCTAGAGGAAAGACCACGGCTGCCTTGAAACTCACAACAAATTTAATCATAAGAAATTAGTAAGAGTAAGTTTTTGGAATTTGACTTCACCTCTTAGCAATGTGAGCTCTTAGCAATTGCAAATAAGGCATTAAAAGAGATGGCTAGTAGTGAGAAGTGAAGCTCAACTGCCGTGCATCACGGATTTTAAGCATTAACACAATTAGGGACCTAAAACAATGAGTGAGTAAAACCTTACACATCGGTGCCAATAATTTCTATGGGCTTATGGTATATGATATGGTATGGGTATGGTCTATGTATTGAACCTATGAATACGACGAAATGCAAAAAACGTGGACGACGATGAAACGCGGTACAACGATGAACATAGGGCCCAACTGTGAAAATGACGTTTCAGTCGTGTACCAGAGGTTTTATGTTAGTTGAGTACTAGACATAAATCTGTATATTAGTAAAACAGATTATTATTATATATTATGACAACGTAAACTACATAAATTATGAATATTGATGCAATATTTAATAGTTTCGGTCTAATTTCCAAGCTGTTGCTTAGATTATGTTGTGGTTGTATAACGACTGGCTGACTTATGAATATTTTAGTTTATAATAATCTTAGTTATTAATATAACTATTAAATTATTATAGTATAAAAATAAATAATATCCATTTTACTTTATTTTTTGAATATATACGATTTACTACATTATAATAAATCGTAAATATTCATAATGTTTATGATTTTTATTTTCAATCAAAAAGTTATCTCACTGAAAATTATTTAATTATAGATACCCTTACTAATTATAAATGCGAAAGAGAGTTTATTTCTTTGTTCCTCTTTCACGTCCTAACTAAAACGAAATGAGCTGTTCGCGTGGGATGATTAACCAAAAGTTTGTCCTATTGCGTTTACTAGCATAGAAAAAAAAACTGGTATTTCTACCAGTTATTTATACTACGTTGGAGGGCAGACGGCCCACCTGATGTGAAGCGGTTACCGTAGCCATATTAACGCTCGCAACATGAAATATCGCTCACGCGCCGCTATCTCCGCCGCCAACGCAGCAGCTCCTTCCCTTTTGCCCCCTTACCACCATCTCTTATTGCGATTAAATAATTGAATAGATTGCCTATTCATACCAATGAATAAGTGACTCTATTCCATTTGAAATAGAGTCGCTTATTCATTGGTATGAATAAGCAATCTATTCAGTTATTGAATCGCAATTATCTATTTGAAATGAATAAGCGACTCTATTCCATTTGAAATAGAGTCGCTTATTCATTGGTATGAATAAGCAATCTATTCAGTTATTGAATCGCAATAAGAGATGGTGGTAAGGGGGCTGATGACCTCACTGACTCGCAGGAACACAACATTCCTCAAGTTTGCTTATTTGGCTGGGGTAGCCACATACACCCCATTTCTAGCTAGTACTAGGAGCATTCTCAATCTGTCGTACAACCTACTATAGAATGAAGATTATAATCAATTTTGGTCTAATCATAAAGTATTGTAACAATATATATTTTTTTAAATAAATCGTATAATTTCGCCGAACAAGTTATATAATTATTCGGTTTATTTATCTAATAGTGCGTTGTGACCTGAGACCTCACGATTTTTTACAAATCAATTTCGCTGCATTTAAAACTACTGGACCGATTACAATGACCAGTAAACTGTTAGTTACCTTTTTTATGCCACTAGGGTGGTAAAAAAGCTTACGTCCGTCCGTCCTAGACGGAAGGAGTATTTGGCCGACACTCCCCACGCTGGCCAAACGGGTTGGGGAGGCCTGATCGATATTTGATAATGTATTTCCCTTAGTCGCCTTGTACGACATCCACGGGAAGGGACGGAGTGATTCTATTCTAGTCTGCCGGAAACCACGCGGCTAACTAATTTAAAGACGTAGTCACGTAAAAATGTTTCTTTTTCCCAACCCTATTTAGACCTTGCTTGCTTCGCTCGCTTGATCAATCACATACCTATCTAACATCACAAATATCGATCAATTCTCGAAGAAATGGGGGTTATGTCAGCGTCTCGCCATAAATCACTTCGTCATTTCCATATCGCAACATTAAATAAGGCTGTCCTCGCATCTGTCCGGTCTGCAGGAAGGCCGAGATAAATACGTCAGAAACAATGCTGAAACAACTTTCGCCGGTTTCTCAGCATTCTGGAAACAATATCGAAGTGTACGTCATAATTCAACGTTGCAATCTGAGTGCATTAGTAAGGCGACTATCATGACTGGCAGAGACCGGCGGCGGCGCCGCGCCTTACGACTTCGAGCTACAGTCGAGAGACCCAGGCCCTACCATTGGTCTATCATGGTCGAAAAACTTAAGTATAGTTTGTTCTTTAGAGACAAATGTCGTCGTCAACCCTTGCACTGGGATATGGGTGTCCCCCTCAATTGAAGTGGTTTAGAGCATACTTCACCACGCTGCTCAACTGCCGGTTGGCGGAGGCCAGTGTTTTCAAGTCACCTAGAGGACTCTGATCTGCTACATGATATACAGGCACATTAAAATAGAACGATACAAATTATGTGTATGTAATAGCGGTCTTTATTTGTAACACGAGAGAACTAGTTTTCAAAGGATTATGTATCACGTCTCTATGGTCACCAGCTCTCCACCTCGTGGACTGCCAAAAGAATTGTAGTAAATATCAGTAAAAAACCCAAAAATTTTGATGGATGATTATTACTTAGTCATGCCAGAATGGCTGAACGTATATGGATGAAATTTGGCACAGAGATGAATTATAATGTAGAATAGTATAAGTTTCTAGAAACTTAGTTAACGAATCTTAAATATTGAGAGGTCAAGCAGATTGTTAATTTTTAAAAAGACCTAGAAACGGAAGATTTATGCTGTTAACTTATTTTTCTCACCAATACTCAATAACATTAAAAAAAAAAGGAAGTAACTAATTCGTGACCCACATTTCTTTTACGGTCTGGGTCAATAAAATAAGTATGAAAATCCATTATCTGCGAAATTCGCACCAAGTTAAAAAAGGCCTAAGAAAATTCGTCATACAGCCTGCTAGCGGTATCATTTGTAACCAATAAACAGAAAAAAAGACAGATAATGTGTCTCGAGGTTAAACCCTCTTAATATTTTTTAAGTGATTCCATTTAAAAAAATATGAAATAAGGTTTGGTTCTGGAACGAAAAAAACATTACACACACTACCATGCATTTGACACACACACGCATATAATTTAAATAATTTACTCTTTTTACTAAAAAAAAATTAACTCTTTTATCCATTGCTAACGCTTATCTTCTGATAGATGTTAGTTATTGTATTTAAAAATATTTGATAAATTTTAAAACATTAGACTGTCTGAAAAGTATCATAAAATTACTCGCAAAATGCTCGCGTTGTTACGTAGAAAATGAGAACATATAGTATGACTTCCTAGGTCCTGTTCCCATGAGGCGGGACTATCGGCCACAGTTCAAGTCGTGACCGCAATGGCTGACCTTTGTCAACCACCACAGACCAAAGATACACCAGTAGAACCAAATGATTCATTCTCATCAAACGCCCTATCTGTACTGCAAATTTTATGACATTTATCTACATAGGAAGTGCTTCAGTCGATACATCGGTGTTTGAACGTGCCGGCGATTTTCCTGAATCGATAACTGAAGATTTGTTACCGCATCTAAACTGAGATACATTCATGAAATAATTTTATTACCTATATGCAAACAGCAGTACATGAGGTCTAACGTAATCGAGATAATTTTTTGTGACTAAAACTTACTTTAGTCTCTAAAGTTATGTTGATAATTCTAATTTCACGTTGACTATAAAAATAATTTTGTTAACTTTTTTATTTATTTATTTATTCAGCATAATAAACAATTGTACAATCAGGTTTTTTGATTTTTCTAGAATTAACAATTTTTATCATTGTACAACCAACCACATAACCCACAAATTCTTAAATTTTCTTAGAATAAGCCCACACATTGCGAACACATACGCGTATAAAAATAAAAGCGTAAACATTACAGCACTAATCTAATATGATATCTGATAGCCTCTCAATAACACGTATTTTAAACACTGATGATGACAATGCGAATAGATCTATTGCAGTGAAGTAACTATTATAAGAAGACATGATACGACGTAAGGGAGCACGTTCTCCTGCATTCGTTCGCCAAAATTTGGGAGCAAAAAGATACCTTTTGTACACAAATAAAATCTTTTAAATAAATAAGTCGCTCTCATTGGGTGTTTTAGGGATAAATTTTATTAACGATATGAACATGCGTCTACTTCAATAAACTAGGTTCCTTGGTTTTTTTTTTTTTTTTTTTTTTTTTTTATACTACGTCGGGTGGCAGACAAGCATACGGCCCGCCTGATGTGAAGCGGTTACCATAGCCATATTAACGCTCGCAACATAAAATATCGCTCGCGCGCCGCCACCCGCGCTGCCATCGCAGCATCTCCTTTCTTTCTGGTGACCTCACTCACTCGCAGGAACACAACAGCCCTCAAGGGAACCGTTATTTGGCTGCGGTATTCTGTGAGGTGGAGGTACATTCCCCAGTCGGATAGCTTACAATAACGCTCTCTACCTCTCTTTTCGCCAGAGCTTCGTTTGTCAGTCAGCAGGGTGCACCGCGTGCAGGTGAAGTTGGCTTTGGTTCAAAGATGTTGATGAACCCCTTACACCCCTGGTATATAAAGTCGGTAAAAAAATATTAGATGATCCGGTTTCCTTACAGCGCGGTATATGTTATAGATCTAAAAGACTAGCCTTGATCTAACATTCCATCTTCATACTGATCTAAGATAAAATAAATTCAAAAATAAAATATACTGAGTCACTCTGAGCGATGACACTGAACATAGATCTTTTCAATCACCGATCCCAACTGTATTGCGAACCACTAGACGTAACATTTAGAATCACCTTAGGCCTTACGCGCCTCAAATGGTAGAAAGGTGATGTAATTTGTCAATCGTCGTGACTTTAGCAATCTAATTCAAATACCTTCACAGTACCCGTTACCTTATCCTAAATTGTTGGCAAATAGTAATAAAAGCAATAATGTAATAAATATAAATAACTGGCTTCTGCCCGCGGCGTCGCCTGCGTGAGAATACTACTAGGATAAAAAGTACCCTATGTAATATTAACATAGACAGACCATCTGTGGGAAAAAAAATCATACAAATTTATTCGGCCCTTTATGTGTGATTGCATAAACTTACAAACATCATAGCTAACTTTTACGTTTATTTGTAACATTAGTGGGAAGTAGGATATATATGCATCGCTCAGGGGCGTTGCCGCTTAATATGAATCCGATTTGAAGCTTTCTGACAACTGTGCAGATTTAGATTAGCATTTTTGATTCTTAATGTTTGATTCCCATTTAATTTAGAGATAATCGAATGGGTGTTAGAGATAATCATATAATTTACTTTAGAGATAATCGCACGCATTGAGGTAGAATGAAAAACTTGCTTCACCTGTCTTGTAGCCAAAACAAACTAGAAATTTGGCGATTGGGTTACATAGTAGGCACTTCTCGATAAAATGGACACATAAATCGGTCGTTGTGAAAATCGAAGAAGTATGACAGCAAACAAAAATTTCGTTCTTTCAGCCAGCAAAAACATATCCAAATAATTGTCGGCGGTGGACGTGTTTTTAAAATCATTAATTACACAGATCTTTATTGCATAACATACATATCGCATAACAACATACAAATACAGGAATTTGTGTACAGACAAGTATACAAAAGTGAGGTTTTTCTCTTCAAGAGATTTTCCAACCAATTCTACTGTGCATAAAGAAATTTTACATGACTTGGAGTCAAGCAAGATACGAATAACAAAATATTTTATATTTAACATACAATAATATTTTTAAACTTAAATTAAATATATATATATATAAAACTCGTCATGAGTGAGGTAGTACTCCTTTAACTTCTTTTAAAAAGTAGCGACAGTACAGTTGTCTCTAATATGCATAGGTTCCAAAGCCGTGTTGCACGAATAGCAGTCTTCATAAAATTTTGTCACATTCATAAAACATTCTCATAATTTTCATAATCTTTGCCCGCTAACGAGCAATACCGAAGTCCGCTTCACATTTTGTTATACGTACCCTATTTATAACAAATGAATTTCCTTTGCCCACAGACCACCTAACCTACAAGACGTGAAATAGTGCGGCGCCGTTTTCTGTAAAGCATAGGCGCAAACAAAGTTGTGTCACTTGTACCATCAATGGTACTAGTCAATGGTACTACTGATCCTAAGGGGCAAATGCACCTACAACCGTGAACGCGATGACGCGCTCCTTATGCGTCAACAGAAATAAGTATAAAAATAGGAAACAGTGCCGAATTGAGCAATGAAGTGGTGTGGAATTTAGAACTGTATGAATAACTTCAAAAAGGATAATATCGTATTGCACCGGTAGATATAAAATTAATAACATAGTTTTTAATCAAAGAGTTCAAGTAAATCTTTTTTTGTCGCTAAATCAGTTTGTCTCTTGACGACACGTGTAACTTAGTGATGCGATGCGGACTAACGCAAAGAAAGTATTCTTTCAGTGAATTCTGGTTTAATAAATATTTTCCATTACGTAATAAATATTTCTGATGTCTGAGGAGCTAATGAGCTTGTTATTATTTGTAACTTTATATGTATGCTTGGACTTTGGACGAGTTGAATTTTTGGGGAAATTGGGTACGTGTATAAGAAACTTACATACGATTTTATAGTTCTTTGCACAATGGAATCGATTCATTAGTATACATAAATTGGCGTTAAGGTGAAGTGAGTCCAGGAAACACGCTTATTGAAAGAATAGTTCTATTAAACTATTTCAATTTGGTTCCTAGAAATTTAACTATGAAATCTTAAGTCCTTTCTGCAGGGCACAAAGCTATTGAAAACACAATTAATAATTTTTGGCTCGATAGAAAAAAATCGCGAATTTACTCTCTAAATTTGCACTAAGTAAAAATTATAACTATTTAATACAATTTTTTTATAAGGAAATTATACCAAAATTTTCATAATTTTAATTACGAGAGCACTATGCTATTACTTTTAAAAATAAAATAATTTAAATAAAATTATTAAAAGAATAACGATTTGCGGTCGCGCACCCTCCCCGATTCTCGATCGCTCTCAACGTCAGTGCTCTAGGAGCTGCGTTCGAGGTAGGACCTGTGCCGCGCGTCCGTTCAACGCGTTGTCAATAAACACGTTGAAATAAACACAGTGTAGGAATATCAGTAAGACAACAAAACAACGATGATGATGATACATTTATGTTTTTACTGCGACCCGGTTTTTTTTTTCTCATGCTAGATGTTTCTTTGGAAAACTTTATTATAAATCTTTCTTGGAATATCTGTAAACCCACATTGAAATTCGTTCAGTAGCGATTGAGTTTATCGCATACATGTAGGTACGCGATCATCGAAATCGGTTTGGTCATTTAGGCGTCATAATTTTTATTTTTTATACTTCGTCGGGCCGTAAAAACATACGGCCCGCCTGATGTGAAATGGTTACCGTAGTTATAATAACGCTCGCAACTTAAAATATTGCTCGCGCACCGCCACTCCCGCTACCAACACAGCAACTCCTTCCTTTCTGGTGACCTCACTCACTCGCAGGAACACAACAACTCTCAAGGGAATTGTTATTTGGCTGCGGTATTCTGTGAGGTGGAGGTAAATTCCCCAGTCGGGTAGCTTACAATTACGATCCCTACCTCCCTTTGCCAGCGCTTCGTTTGTCAGTCAGCAGGGTGCACCGCGTGCAGGTAAAATTGGCTTTGGTTCAAAGATGTTGATGAACCACTTACAGCCCAGATATAGTGATAACCCCAAAGATAGTGGAACAAACAGACATCCATACTTTCGCATTTATAATATTAGTAGGTAGATAGTTAATTGATTCAGGTGTTATTTTGCGGAAGTCAAATTTACTCGTACAGGCAATTTGATCTACACTACTTTGCGTGCTTCCGCCACCAACGTTTTTGGTGTAGGACACGACTTACGCTTAATATTTTTTTGGTGTAGGAGTTAGGACCTTGGATCATTAATATTTTAGGGTGTAAGTGGTTCATCAACATCTTTAAACAAAAGCCAACTTCACCTGCGCGCTGTGTACCCTGCTGACTGACAAACGAAGCTCTGGCGAAAAGAGAGGTATCGAGCGTAATTGTAAGCTACCCGACTGGGGAATTACATCCACCTCACAGAATACCGCAGCCAAATAACAATTCTCTCAATCAATCATGAAATCAAATCAATATATTTTTTTGTAAATACATACATACTAACTGTTACCCGTGGCTTCGCCCGCGTGGTCCAGGGAAGCTGCCATTAATTTGTGTATATTTTTTTCTTGTTGTCATTTTTTTACTTGATGGGATAAAAAGTAGCTTATGACACTCTCCAGACCGTAAATTATCCCTGTTAACAAAAATCATGTCGGTACTTAGGTTACTTTCGATGTAAAAGAAGGACAAATGATTACAAAGTTTATTTTTCCCATTGGATTAAGATGTTTTTCCGTGATAAAAAGTAGCTTATGTCACTCTCCAGATCGTAAACTATCCCCATTAAAAAAATCACGTCCGTACTTAGGTTTGTGTTTGACGTGAAAGAAGGACAAATGATTAACTTTATTTTTTCCCGTGGGAATAAAATGTTTTTCCGGGATAAAGAGTAGCCTATGTCACTCTCCAGGCCTTAAACTATATAAAAAAAAAACATGTAAATCCGTTTGTTACTTTTGACGTGACAGAAGGACAAACAACCTTTTACCTATATTATGCTATAGTGATTTAATCTTAAAAGATAGGCATATGCGCAAATTTACGCAGCGCACGCAACGTAAGCCCTCAAAAGGAATATTTTTTTCCCGTTTTTTATCGGTGCTCCGCTCCTATTGGTGTTAGCGTGATGTTATATAGCCTATATATAGCCTTCCTTGAAATATAGGCTAACACTAAAATATTTTTTCAATTCGAACAAAGAAACAAACAAACTCTTCAGCTTTATAATATTAGTATAGATAATACATAGAAAACACCCAGACCAAGATAAACAGACATGTTCATGCACACAAATATTTACTCGTATCTTGTGCGGGGATCGAACCCACGACCTCGGAATCAAACTGGACATGGTTAGCCATTGGACAACCGGGGTTGTCAAATATAAATACTGTTAATATCAATACCGCTGTATGCTCAGGCATAGTAGCTAGGGACAGACGCGTGCTGTACGGCACATATCGATTCCTAGAAGGATGAAGAATAGTATAAGCTGGCGCGTGATGGTTAGTTAGTCTAAGTATGTACCTATTTTAGTTTGACCAATAATAAATATAATTGAATATAAAAGAATTATTGAATAGTTTTCTTTTTATTTTGAATTCTTTACTTTTTCATAATATACCAAAACATCACTTGTTTGCATGTTGAATATAATATACATCATTAATAAAAAAAATGTATTTTTACATGTGGTTTATTTATTTTCATATAATTATATCTCCAGTAAGTACTTTTAACTATTGTATTGACGGGTGTAATACTACACGGGTGTAGATAGTCGCTTCGCTATACTGTGGCGTCTCGGCAGCGATCGCGCGCTTGTAAGCGAGTACCCAGCGCCGGCTCCTCTCAAGCCCCGCACCTCACCCCCTCGAAAACGGCCAAGCCCTGGACTCACGTCACCTTAACGTGAAAATGAATTTCTTAACACCTTTTATTGGTATTTGTATGAATATTTTGTAATTACTTGCGAATCACTGATTTGATTTTAATTAAGCTTGTTGGATAAGTAGATACTACTACTACTACTAGTAAGTACTACGTGACGAACGACTGGCATGACGTATTAATAAATAATTCACTATAAGGGGAAGTGAACTTGAGTGAACATTATGTTTCTCTAATTAAGTCTTTATGTCTTAGTTTTTAAATCAAATTTGATAATTATTTTAAAAACAAATATCGATATGTCCCCCCCCCCCCCAAGGGTTTTTTACGAAAGCGGGGGGCGTGGAAAGATATGGGAGGGGATATCTTTCCACGCCCCCCGCTTTCGTAAAAAACCCTTGTCCTTGACAGAATAATTCTCTTTGAAATTTGTAAATATTAAAAGTCTTGTAGGTTAGGTGGTCTATGTCTCTGCCCTATTGTGAAACTGTAATGATCAGTTATGGCTCTGTTGTGATACACCTCTAATCCAATACCACAGATAACAAAATACTAGTTCCAATGCAGATTGCCATTTACGGTTGCAAATAACGATATTTATTTCTGTATTAGTTCCGCAATAGGGTATTTGGTTGTATGTCTATTGTGTTTCTTTGACTAGTAAAATCATCATTAGTTAATAATATTATTTACACTAATATAAATAAATAAATACTTCTGGACAATTTATTTATGGGTACTAGACAACTGATAAATGTACTTAATTTTTTTTTTTTGTAAATACATACTTATAATACATAGAAAACACCCAGACCAAGACAAACAGACATGTTCATGCACACATTTTTTTCTCTTGTGCGGGAATCGAACCCGCGACCACGGAGACAAAATGGCTATTGCTAACCATTCCACCACCGAGCTCGTCAGTATAAATGTAAAGAGAGGTGGAGCTCAGCGTATTTTGTAACCTGCCCGACTGGGGTACCACCATCTCACAGCATACCGCAGCCAAATAACAATTCCCTTGGGGACTATTGTGTTCCTGTAAGTGACTGGAGTCGTCAGGAAGGAAGGAGTTGCTGCATTGTCAGCGGGGGTAGAAAACATACACTCAGCGAAATTACTCGCTCCACTCAACTTCGATTTTGGTCCCGTGGGCTAGAATTCATCACCATCACCAACAGATCATTTTAGTCTCCACTACAGGAGCACGACCCTCTCTCTTCCGTCCCAGACAGAAGGAGGATTTGGCCTACACTCCCCACGCTGGCCAGACGGGTTGGGGAGGCCTGATCGATGTTTAATAATCTATTTCCCTTAGTCGCCTTGTACGACATCCACGGGAAGAGACGGAGTGATTCTATTCTAGTCTGCCAGAAACCACACGGCCACGGGCTCGAATTCGCTGAGTTATTATTTTATTTTATTTTATTCATTCGGAAAACTTACAGCTATAAGCATCAAAATATACAGTACTGATTAACTTCAAAAAGCCATTAAAAAGTTTTCACAGGTAACAAATACACTTATGATACTAGTTCAAATTAAAACTTTAAAATTGTAGATTTAAAATATCCACATCCAAGAAATCACACAAGTCAACATATACCCTTTAATATAACCATTAAGTATCTTAATCAAATGAGAGAGAATCATTTGTCGCTGAAAACCCGACCGGACAAAGCTCGCCTAATTACCGCAGGACTACTTGTAAAAATGTCGATTGTCGGGTACGATAACACATTATATTGCTTGCTTGCTCTGCAGATAAAAGAGTTTTGACGATAATTTGTGTTACATCGCGGGACATTAAAAGGTTGGAATTTTCTTAGTCGTCTATATGGAACATTGAACTTAATTTCATTGTGGAGTTGGGGACAATCTATTGTATTATTTAATATTTTATTCATAAAGATTACATCAGACGTATTTCTGCGTAGTTCAAGTGGAAGAAAATGATACTTCTTACATCTGGCGATATAATCGGGAAGTTGATTTCTGCATTTATACTGCAAGTACCTAAGGAATCTTTTCTGAATATTTTCTAATCTGTTTCTATAAACATCGTACATAGGATTCCATACTTCAGAGGCGTACTCGAGATTAGTATCGTATTAGCACTAATCTATGGTTACGTTAGATTTTCGCAGTCAAAATATCCGATCGTAATCGGCTTCAGCTTAGGCCGTTGGGCCGCAGATCGTTATCGAAATGTGAGTCATAACTAGAGCAGTGGACACTCTTCGTCAATAATGTATTTTACGTCCTGGTCCTGACCTCCATTCATCCACACCGTATTGGCGGCTGCTAAGTTATTTTCGTGACTAGCTGATTATTGTCATTTTAATGCTGTAGGGTCGGAAAATGTAGACTATCGTAATTATATTAACGCTTAAATAAATCAATAAATATTTCTGGACAATTTACACAGCGCCATTTAGTCCCAAATTAAGCGTAAAGCTTGTGTTATGTGTACAAGACAACTGATAAATGTTCTTAAATACATTTTTTTTTTGTAAATACATACTTATAATACATAGAAAACACCCAGACCAAGACAAACAGACATGTTGATGCATGTGTGCGGGAATCGAACATGCGACCTCGGCATCAAAGTGGCCATTGATAACCATTCGACCACCTGTGATGAGCTCGTCTTACATATAGTGTAATCAGAGTAAGCATAAGTAATAAATAATACTTGGGTACAGTATCTCCCTACCGCTCTCTCAAGCTCAACCTCCAGTCTGAGTTGAATGTGGAACAGTTTCTTCGACACCACACACACCCATGTATTGACGCCTTATACGAATTTTATTTGTTTATGTAGGCGTTAACGACGTGAATTTCTAAGGAGTGATCGGGGTGTGGCTTACAAATAGAATTAAAATTAACGAGACTTAATTCTATGGTACATGTAATAACGAAAAGCAATTGTGTGAATCATTATTTGGTGATTTTTGTGTCATTTTGACACAAAATTAGTACTTGGCGTATGAAAAATCCGTACCCGAATACAAATCGCACAAAATTGCTGAAAATATTACAAAATTTTCGACAAATACGAATGGGATTCTTCAAGAAGGGTGAAGGAGTTTATAAGGTCGACAACGTGTGAGTGATACTTCTGGTAATGGTTCTGGTTGCAAACGCCCATAGGCTGCGATGACTGCATACCATCAGGCAGGTCGTATGCATGTTAATCACGTTAGTTGTATAAAAAAATGTGTGGCGTAGGCTCGAAGTATCTCAAACTTTAAGGAACATTATCCAGGGTTGAACTCAAGTCTCATTAGTTCAACGAGTGAACTACTCAGGTGTTCCACGTGGAACCCCTCCCGCCCCCGCACTCCCCCAGCTCTACCCGATGTAACGCTAAATTACCATGGACACTCATAACTTAATCTCATTTGCAACAAAATAATAATTCAATCTCGATTCGGTAAACTTTCATTCTGCGATAAAATAATTAAATGAATTAATTGGCCTACAGAGGCATCACTCACAGGTTGCCGAACCTGCAAAAAACTCTTAAGCGCTTGTTACACTATTGAACACAACCCCGACTCAATTTGGAAATTGGCGTAAAATTGAAGTGTGATAGCGAGTTGGATGTTCAACACGCTATTACATTTTGTGCCAATTTTCAAGTTGAATTGGGCTTGTGTTTAGTGTAATAAGCGCTTTTTTTAAAAAAAATATTTCTGGACAATGTACACAGTGCCATCTAGTCCCAAATTAAACGCATAGCTTGTACTATGGGTACTAGATAACTGATATTATACTTAGATACATTTTTTTTTTGTAAATATATACATATCTATATATATAAAAGAAAGTCGTGTTTGTTACAACACTTATAACTCGAGAACGGCTGGACCGATTGCCATGGTTTTTGATTTGTTGGATTTGTCTCCGTCCAGAATAGCAGAATAACTATTAAAAACATTGGAAAATTTACGAAAAAAATAAAATAAAAGAAAAGTCATTTTTCCATACAAAATGTTCGTGGATGTCGGACCTGTCAAACGTGACGTTAACGTGCGTACGTCAAATGTATGCGTGCGTTCAGAAATGTGGGTATAGGATAATAAGTATTAAAACATTGACAAAATTGTCGAAAAATTAAATTTGAAAACGGATTGGGATATTTATTGATTTTCAATTAAATGTCAAATCGATTGGTCTAACTTTTACGTCGCGCAAGTTGTCCGTTGTTGTTTTGAAAATTGTTTATGAATGAATGCTTGAAAATGAATATTAATTGGTTGTCAAGTGTCATGGTACTTTATTTTGTGACATAGTAAAATACTGAACTTAATATTTACCCACTGCTGGGTAATATTTACCCACTGCTGGGTAATATTAAAATCTTCCTTCAACTGAATATGTTTCGAGCATACTCCACCACGCTGCTCAACTGCGAGTTGGCGGACGCCAGTAATTTCAAGCCGCCTAAAGGCCACTTGGCTTAACGACTGCCATCTAATGATAACAACCAGGACCGACGGCTTAACGTGCCTTCCGAAGCACGGAGGAGCTCGAGATAATCTAATGATAACAACCGGGACCGACGTCTTACGTGCCTTCCGAAGCACAGAGGAGCTCGAGATAATCTAATGATAACGACCGACGTCTTACGTGCCTTCCGAAGCACGGAGGAGCTCGAGATAATCTAATGATAACAACCGGGACCGACGGATTAACGTGCCCTCCGAAGCACGGAGGACCTCGAGTTAATCTAATGATTACAACCGGGACCGACGGATTAACGTACCTTCCGAAGCACGGAGGAGCTCGAGATAATATAAACTCATCCATGGACAGGCTACGGTTGACGTTGCTTAACTTGCGTGTACAATTAGACTGACACGTGCAATGACGCCATCGTGCTTCTCTATTATTTTCTATTATTCATTATATTAATTTCAAGACATCATAAATTTTGTTCAACTAATATGTATACCACATAGAAATAAAAAAACAGGTAGAAATCGTATGACGACCTATTAGTAAGAAAACCTTTGTCGCCAAACTCACACATGTAAAGCAAAATGTTAACGTGTTACTACATGCATGTTTGTGCTATGATTGGTCTAAAAATACTGTAAAAAATGACATATATACAAAAATATGTTAGTTTAAATTCAACCTTATGCAGTTATGACACGGTTCATAAACAATTAAATCCCGAATAAGCATCTAGTGAGCAATAGCTGTACTTCTTATTCTGTCAGATTCTAAACAGTATAGCTAATCGACGCAAGGTGGCGCTACTAATATTGATTTTAATATTATGACTTCTGTCTTTGACTAAAGGCTGATATTTGAATGACCGTACTGCACGAATGTCGATATCACTACTTTTCGAAGTGATGTAGTAATGAGGAACACCAAGTATCACCGAGTACTGCTACCGGATTAATGAATATCTACCTATTATAATTTTTGGTACCATAAAATTGAATATTTTTACAATCTTTTCTTCAACTTACAATGTATGTATGTCAGTATGTAACAATGTTTGTTCGGGTGGAATGCATTCGGGTGGTGCAACTTAATTTTGAGACAGATTTTCAACCGATTGAGCTGAAATTTTGTAGTACACGTTTGTTTGGATGACAATGCATGATAAACGTAAAAGCTGCCGTAGAAGCTTGTCCCAAAAAATATTTTTTTGAAAAAACTTATTAATTATGATGATGTATGATGATGATAGGTGAAATCATACTTCACACTAATAATTATAAATGCGACAGTTTGTGAGGATGTTTAGAACTTTGTGACTCGATCAGACTAGATGAAATTTTGCACAAATATAGATAGTCTGGATTAATATATAGGATACTTTATATGTGACAACGAAGTGCTACGCGAGCGAAGCCTCGCGCTACAGCTGGTTTCTTATGCCTGCCTATATTTATTTATAATTTATAACATTTCTTACAATTTATTATATTATGTTCATAATTATGATATAATATTTTTTCATAATTCAAAAATTATACTGTTTCAATATCGTGATGGGAGTAAATAATCAAGTAAATAAATACTGACGATACATGAGTCACATCACTAATCGATTAACGCTAGAATGTTCTAAACAAGAGACGTGGAGTGCGTTAGAAATTTGACCTTAAAATTAAACGCATAAAGGTTACTTTAGTTTGTTCGCGTTTGTGTATTTTATTGAATATGCTTAAATTCTATTAAATAATGAAAATAATGAGAAATATTACTTACCGATGGTATGAAATGCCACCATTAGACACATTATTTTTGCTACTATTATTCTTACACGATAATATGGCACAAGAAGGCATTTTTATATTTTTTTTCTATGATTGTTTCCGCGGCTGTGACAAATGACGACTGAGATATGCGACGATCGAGATATGCCAAATTGGAGTATATTGACCTACGCGGGTAACGCCCACTTGTTATTTCTAGTCCTTTTTTATTTCTGTGGTATACCACGACATTCATTGACAATTAGGCGGTACGAAGTTCGCCGGGCCAGCTAGTAATACATAGAAAACACCCAGACCAAGACAAACAAACATGTTCATGCACACAAATATTTGTCTTGTGCGGGGATCGAACCCGCGCGACCTCGGAGTCAAAGTGGCCATTGCTATTCCACCACCGAGCTCGTCACTTATGCTTATGATATATTATATGTACAAAGTTGTCTCATACAATTTAGGAACATAATTACTATGCCGGATTCTAACCCACGGGGTCGAAATCGAGGTTGAGTGAGCGAATAGATTCGCTGAGTGTATATTTTCCATTGATTTCAATGGAAAATGTATTTGATGATCATTCCTCAAGGACATGATCGATCTCCATTTTTTTTTCGACACAAACGTCAAGCATGTCGAGGTCTTTAATTGTGACAAGTTTCATCAAAATCGGTTTAGTGGTTTTGGAGCCTATTCATTTCCAAGTATGACTTTTCGGCGTATATAAGCGTCCCGCTTGCTCTTCTTGCTGCACTCAATAATATTTCATTATATGGTCTGTTGACATTGTTGGAGAAAAGCAGAGGTGCAATGCTTGTCTTTAAATTTAAGATTTTTCTTGTTATGACTTTCTATCTAGACTCAAATGACCTTTAATCTAACTCTGCAGGGTCCAGGGTCTTGCAGCAGCAGAATGATAAGACTGCCATCAGTTATGCTTACGAGTACAGTCGTTCAAACAAGTTAATGACTCAGTATAAAAATAAATGGCGATTAAACATAACACATGTGCGTATATGCGTGTCTGTGCGCACGCGCAGTGAAACGGCCGGACAAGGCAAACCGCCTGCACTTGCTCCATTGTAGGGTGAGTATATAATCATAAGAACATAAGACACTACATCAAAACTAATGAGATACCGAGTGGAAAGGGACGAGCTACACGTGCAACGTGAACAACCGTGTCCAACATTTTGTCCGAAGTTTAGTCCAGAATTCTTCTTGTTGAATTATGCCCCAGCGGGGACTGCCACCGCAGGCAAATGGGAATAAAAATTCCCAAAAGCCGCCGGTGGCGATTAGGAAGTCCTTGCCCCCACTTCAGTATCGCTGTACATTGCTTGCTCCATCGTAGAGTGTAACAGGATTAGGCAAGTTATTCTAAATCTGCCTTATTTAGACGATATCAATCAAATGAAGTTTCTTTCTTTTTAATATTACAAAAAAACTGGTGTTTTGTATCATAGATAATCGGTCTCTTTATAATAATTGAATTAGGAAAGTAATAGTATTTAATGGGAAAAAATATATTAATAATATAAAGTACAAAATCCTTAGGTAGGTACTTATACGAGTCATATAAATTTATTCATAATGTTTATAAAGTTGGTTCCAATGTTTAAACACAGAATTCAATTTAAAAATTTTAAATCACGTTACAATCATCCGATCATTCGAACAATCATAATATTATTTAACTTGTATAATCCTGTTACACTCTACGATGGAGGAAGCAATGTACAGCAAAACTGAAGTGGGGGCAAGGACTTCCCAGTCGCCACCGGCGGCGATTGGGAATTTTTATTCCCATTTGCCTGCGGTGACAGTCCCCGCGGGGGCGACTGGGAATAATTCTTTTTGTTTCATTAATTTTCTGATTCGTATATGGCCAAATGAAAGTTTGTGCATACCGTGTGCAACATTTCCGAAGTCTAATCTAGTCTTCGTTTCATTAATTTGCTAGGTACCTACTTCATATGTGGCAAACGGTTCGATAACGTTTGAATCCATAAAATCATTCTGGACATATTATTGTTATCCCTCAGAAACTGTTTTATTTTCAGCGTTAAAAAAAATATTGTCCAGGTTATATACTATCACCGTGTAAAATGTCCTCCATTCATCAAACACAAATTTATTTCAGCAACCCATCCAGAGAGGCCTTAAGTGAGGTCAAAGAACAATTCGCAAACGCAAATCGATCTGGAGTTAATTTTCATTATAAAATTTACATGATACATCTTTAGAGCCAAATCCAACCTCACCTACATGTAATGCACCTTACCGACTACCGAAATAGGCTCTGGCGAAAGAGACCACAGGGCATGTCAAGCCTAACTGGGGAAGACATCCACCTTACAGAATACCACAGCCAAGAAACAAAACCATTTAGAATTGTTACGTTGCAAGTGAGTGAGGTTTCCAGATGTGAATTGACGCTACGTTAGCAACAGGGCTATTGCAATCATTGTCATATGACTACGGTAACAGCTTTACAGGTGGACCGTATGCTTATTTGGCACCCGGCGTTGTGTAAAAAATTGGTTATCTGTAAAGTCGGTTTACGGATGACAATTTTACGTGATGACGTCATAAAAAATCATCGACCGATCGAGTGGAAGAGAGATAGATGCATCACAAACCGCCCTCTCGCTTGCACGTTCAGCTCAGGCGGAACGTGACAATGAGTCATGCTTTTTCGTGCGTGCAGACGGCGTTTATCGATTTATAAAACGTTATCACGTCAAAAAACAGTTTCAAGTTAATGAAAGAAAAGAAAAAGTCCGTTATGAATCTCAAAATGGTTGTCACAAGATTGCGCAGGCGTCGCGACAGGTTTAGTAGGTCGAGCATTGATCGCCAACCTGCCCTTATGTGTGCCTGCAATCACCCGATACCGCGATACCTACAAATAGGCTTGTCATTAGACGAAGCTAAATAGCCAACACTTTCAATTCTGAACATAAAAATAAACATGCAACAAGTAGAATCATTTAGTTAGTTATATACAAAGTAAGAATTGCGTAGATAAAAATTTTCAATAAAAGATTTGCAGAGTGAGATTGAGATTTGCAAAGAGTGTAATGATAAAATAAAGCACAATGAGTTTTGATGGTATAATCCGATTTTTTAAACAGTTTTAGGCTATTTATAGCCTTTATTTTATCAATTCAAGGTATCTCTATACCAAATACCATTTTATACTAAATATACTTATATACTAAATATATGTGACGAGCTCGGTGGTCTAATGGTTAGCAATGGCCACTTTTTCGTTCGATCCCCGCACAAGATTAATATTTGTGTGCACGAACATGTCTGTTTGTCTTGGTCTGGGTGTTTTCTATGTATTATATTTATCAGTTGTCTAGTTCCCATAGTACAAGCTTTGCGCTTAATTTGGGACTAGATAGCGCTGTGTAAATTGTCAAAAAAATTTTTTTTATTTATATTATTTATAGGTCTTTATCGTCCTCTGACCGAAGAAGAGAGCTAGATTTAGGATATGGCAGCCATAGGGCTGGAAACAAAACTAGCACACTCTCAGTAGCTAGCCGACAGCATTTTATTCTATGGCTATATCGTTTATCCCATAATAGGTCCGCTCTCCTCATTCTCTTTCGCCAGGACTGTTCTAGGTTATCTGTTTTTCTAATCGGGGCTCGCTCCAAATCCTTTACCACTGTGGACCACGACGTCCCTGGCGGACATCCTACTCCTCTCTTAATGTTGGAGAGGGTAACTATTTTAGTAGCCAACACCTACGTAAAAAAAATCTTGACAATGTTGACCATAACAGTCAAACTGGAAATTTCTCCCAAATTTTGTAAAGGGCCATACAACGTGCCAGAGGTCACTCGCTAACGTACTGAAACGGGTTCTGCCCATTGACACACTGGCCCATTCAGCTTGTAAATGTTAAACGCAAATGTAAACAAAACCCGGTAACCGCAGCTGTCTCTCTCCTTTTTGTTTACACACAATGCACTTCTCTACTTAGTCTGAACGGAGGTCATGAACAAAATATTTCTAAATTCGTCTTTTTCACTTTCACTAATTCATGACACGGAAAACAAAACAATGCGTTTTGTATACATACATACCTGTGGATGATATGCATAAGTACTGCTAAGTGGGCATGTTGGATACTGGTATTTTTTTTTTACGTGAATATGTGTTTAAAATTGCTTTCATAGGGAGGCAATTCAAAAAACGAATGATAACAAAATCGATGTACACAGTTTGGTGTTACAGCTACATATATAAATATGTAGCTGTAACACCAAACTGTTACAGCTACATATTTATATAATGTAGCTGTAACACCAAACTGTTACAGCTACATATCTATATATATAAAAGAGTAAATCACTGACTCACTCATCACGAAATCTCAGAAACTACAAGTGCTAGGAGTCTCAAATTTTGCAAGGGGGTTTCTTTTAGGACGTAGGTGCTCACTAAGACGGGAATATGGAAAATTCAACCCCTAAGGGGGTGAAACGGGGGTCCAAAGTTTGTATGGGGAACCAAGATTAGTTGGACTATTTTATACGAAACTTTACATGAGTACTTCTGTAGATAAATGAGTAAACACGTGTTTCAGGATATTTCAAAATTCAACCCCTAAAGGGGTGAAATGAGGTTCAAATGTCTGAAAATCGTTATGGGTATTGTTTTTATAGTTTATCGGGTCGCTGATTCCGAAAACAACAGCTATTTTATAATCTAACATAACCGACGTGACACAAGCAAGAGCACTCCTGTGGGGGTGCGATGGGATTGAAATGTCATAATATCAATATGGGTTGGTATGGTTGATGCTATAGTTTTCTGAGACGTCAATTACGAAAATGGCATCAATTTAAAAACGTGGATACGAAATTTCCATCTCGATAGAAAAATCCAAGATTTGGAACACCTGATGCAGAACCATAAAGGTTCAGCTAAACTATAAGAAATATAAAAATGACGCCATAGCAAAAGTTGTTCAGCGTGATGAGCATTTTTTGTTGAGATATAAAAATCCAAGATTTGGAACACCTGATGCAGATCCATAATGGTTCAGCTAAACTATATGAAATATAAAAATGACGCCTCAGCAAAAGTTGTTCAGCCTGATGAGCATTTTTTGTTGACATATAAAAATCCAAGATTTGGAACACCTGATGCAGATCCATAAAGGTTCAGCTAAACTATAAGAAATATAAAAATGACGCCATAGCAAAAGTTGTTCAGCGTGATGAGCATTTTTTGTTGAGATATAAAAATCCAAGATTTGGAACACCTGATGCAGATCCATAATGGTTCAGCTAAACTATAAGAAATATAAAAATGACGCCTCAGCAAAAGTTGTTCAGCCTGATGAGTATTTTTTGTTGAGGTATAAAAATCCAAGATTTAGAACACTTGATGCAGAACCATTATGGTTCCGGTAAACTATAAGAAATATAAAATTGACGCCTTAGCAAAAGTTGTTCAACTTGATCAGCATTTTTTGTTGAGGTATAAAAATCCAAGATTTGGAACACGTGATGCAGAACCATAATGGTTCAGCTAAACTATAAGAAATATAAAAAAAAACCTTAGCAAAAGTTGTTCGGCCTGATGAGCATTTTTGTTGAGGTATAAAATCCAAGATTTACGGGACGCTATGTAGCAAGCTTTTGTGGTACAAATTCTTTTAAACAACGAGGGGAAAATGTTTATCTAAGATGCATCAGGAGGGACTGAAAAAACATGTCTGACGAGAGCAACCCTCGCTGAAATCAGGCGCCAAAATAATATCTTGCAAACAGCATCGCCAGGTATTGCAGCCATATTACTTCTAGGCGGAAGGACGCAAATACAATGTTCAATATCCTACTCGATTTATCAGAACGGAAACACCGACTTGCTTTGTGACACGAAACTGTGACAAAGCGAAGATGTTTCAGGATTGCTGGCTAATCGTTTCAGATGAATGCGAAATGCCATAATAAGGCAGTAGAAGCTGTAGACCTGGGGGCACGGCAGTGCCCCCGCCAAGTCGAGCAATAAGCGGCACGGCCGTACCATCCTTTTCTTGATAGAACTTTACGTGCCCAAGAGTTTTCAAAAATATTATTAAAATTTAGGGAAGATCCCCTTCCTGAAGTAAAGTCAATGCTTGGCAGCGAAATATAATTGATGCTGAGATTCTCGGGAGTGGTGCCGGTGTAACTGTATTTATTCTCCAACAATTTTCCATTTTAAGTCTTTTCATATTAGCTCCCGAAGGAAAGACTCCCTTCATTTATTTTATATATATTTTTTTAAACTATGATTACTACCTATCTTAAATAAAAATAATAATTTATTGACTTTTAACGTATAATACTGCCACAAATATTTTCTTATGTATTTATGTAATCTACTTTAGTTCGTATTTGTATTAATACGCAGGAATCATAAAGTCCACGCGAACGAAGTCGCGGGCATCAGCTAGTTTATATATGTAGCTGTAACAGTTTGGTAGGGAGCGTAATTGTAAGCTACCCGACTGGGGAATGTACCTCCACCTCACAGAATACCGCAGCCAAATAACAATTCCCTTGATGGTTGCTGTGTTCCTGCGAGTGAGTGAGGTCACCAGAAAGGAATGAGATGCTGCGTTGACAGCGGGGGTGGCGGCGCGTGATATTTTATGTTGCGAGCATTAATATGGCTGCGGTAACCGCTTCACATCAGGCGGGCCGTATGCTTGTCTGCCACCCGACGTAGTATATAAACAAAAAAAGTAAGGCGGCATGATGGTAAAATTTTTAGTACGTAAGCCGGCAATAAATGGGTTAATATAGACCTTCCCCAATGCTTCCAGTGATCCTCCACTAGTGTATATTATTCTGTGCCTCCACTTCCTATTTATATAGATAGGTACACTAGCTAACCCGACAGACCTCTTTCAGTCTTCATAACAATGTCATATTAAATTGGTCTCGTGCTATCTGTCTAATGACTGACAGTTCTATTAAACGCCATAAAGTTACATTAGAAATGTTAATATGGTCTTACAGTTTTCTTAAACTTTATAATTTTCCGCGCAACTTTCTTATTTTTTTCCATCATAAGAATCTTCCCCTGGCAAAAACAAAGACAACGAGGAAAAAATCTGTGAAATCGGTCCAGCCGTTCACGCGTGATGCCATGACATAGGGAAATAGGGATTCATTTTTATATACTTACATAGATATATTTTGTGTATTATGTCGCTTGATAAACCATTCAAGTACCCGTCTACGGTATTGCATAATTTGTGTATTAAGAATGTTGTTTCTGTTGTATAAAGAAATATGTACATCGTTTTGATTCTGTGAGTAACGATTGTAATTGTTATTTGCTTGTTAATCGATTTATCTTACACTAAAATATTTACTGGAACGTCACACAACAATGACATAACTTAAATTATAGCTATTTATGATGATAAATGATTTAGAATGCATGCGCACGCGCATATTCACATAACATTAAACATTCTCACGATACCAGCATATTTATATCATCTATTTATTTTTGTTGCTGTAAAATCTACTTTAATAATAGGCTATAGAGTTTAAGGTATAGTTTTGAAAGTGTAAATGTAAGTTTGTTTTTATATATTTTAGAATGTTATATATATTACATAAGGTCGCCACAGGGATTAAGTAGACCTTATTCAAAGCATAGGGATTTTTTATTACCCGGCTACAGCGATGCCAAAAGGAAGGGTTATAATTTTAGCAGTATACGTATATAATATATATTAGAATAACACGCGATACATATTATGTATCGCGTGTTATTCTAATTGAACCAGATAACAGTCATTAAGCCAAAGTTAGTGGTCTTTGGACGGCTTGAAAACACTAGCCTCCGCCAACACGAAGTTGAGCAGCGTGGTGGAGTATGCTCTAAACCCCTTCGATTGAAAGGAGAACCGTATGTGGTGTGGCGTGGTGGAACTCTTCTTGTCTTTTTAGTCGTGCACTCTAGACAGAGTGGTCGTGGTCACAACTCGGTCGATTCATGTGTAACCGCTGTTCTTGCGATTCGCCGCCATGCAGTTCTATGTTTAGCGGAACTAGAGCAATCGTTGACAGTGGAGTGCGTCAGAGATTTAACGAGATCGGTCCATCGTGTTGGAGAACGCCCACGTGATCTCCTGCCCTCCACTTTCCCCTGCCCCACCAATCGTTCCATTGAGTCCTCGTTGCGGGTTATGTGTCCAAAGAACTTGAGGATTCGTAATTGTACAGTCGACGATAATCTCTCTTTGATGTTGAGTTCTTTCAGGATGGAAACGTTGGTTCGGTGCGCGGTCCATGGGATTCTGAGCATGTGTATCCAACACCACATTTCCAGTGCGGCAATCTTACGACGGTCCTGCGTGTGGTGGAACTACTGGTTGGAATTGAATAATGTTTGTTTGTTTGTAAAACTTTATTGAATAAGAGCACAAATAGAAATAGGCAACTTACATTAAATTATACATATTTCCAGTCAACCATAGAATAAATGAAGGATACATATAGGTATTAATTGGTTTGGTTCATTTTTAAATAAATAAATATTCCTGGATAAATAACACACTTTTTTTTTAATACAAACATAATGATACTAAGCAAACACCCTGACCAAGACAAACAGACATGTTCACTCACACAAATATTTGACTTGTGCGGGGATCGAACCCGCAACCTCGGAATTGAAGTGGCCATTGCTAACCATTCGACCACCGAGCTCGTCAAACTACGTACCATACACACTTAATAAGAGAAGACAAATAAAAACAGACAAGACACATACAAAACTTACAATACAATTACATTAAAGAAGAGATAAAGTTCGTTTAGCGTTGGATAGTCTTTGCCGGTGGATTTATTGAGGATGACTATAGGATAGACTATTTAATATTACGCTACGAACAATAGCAGCGGAGCACCAATGGAGAATGTTACAGAAACGGAAAAATCCACGTCCGAAGCCGGGGCGGGTCGTTAGTAATTTACAGTTTTATACGCCTGCATACAGTAACTAAATTAATGAACGATAACTAATCGCCGAATGTATTCACAGATATTTGAATATTCATATAACGATTAGGTTAATATGTTTGAATCGCCAACAAAATTTTGGTTTGGTAATAAAAATATTTTACGCAACATTTAAATTATTTTCCGGAAGAACCGATAGTGCTGCATAACAGTACATGACCGTTGTTCTGGGGCCAAGTGTTCCACCAGTTAAAGGCTACGTTTCCACCAGAGATGTGCGAAGATGCGTAGCAAGCAATGTGCTTTTGACGTGAGCACATCTTTAAATTTGCTTCCATAGATAACAAAATCGAGGGATACGGTTTAGTGTTGCAGGTACATATCTATCATCTCTATCCAAAATTCAATCACACCTGTCTGGTGGAAACATTCAGATCATTTCACAGCTTCGATACGGAACGATTCGGAACTAGATATGCGCAATCAGCAGATCGATGTAGATTTTTAAGCTATTGCATAGCTTTTATCGCGGGCTTGGCGCGGCGACCGAATCAAGAAATTCCGCTACGTAAAAAAAAACCTTGTGAGGTGGAGGGACTTCCCCAGTAGGGCAGCTTAAAAATATGCTCTACCTCTCTTTTCGCTAGAGCCTCGTTTGTCAGTCAGGTGAGGTTGGCTTTGGTTCAAAGATGTTGATGAACCACTTACACCCCAATGTATTAAAATAAACAGCTTTCAAACAAGCATTATATCATATAGAACATAGCAATCCATTTCTTATTCAATGTTGCAATCTTAGAGATACACAAGTTATAATGATTTTGCGCCTAGAGCGTAAGGAAACAAACCTCTTAATCACGAGACATTTTTCACAATTTTGAACTCGACGAACATTTATCGAGGTGTTATTATACCTCATAACAGTATACTAAATAAGGGGGTATCAAATTACATATACTTTAAAACCACAGTCGAGATATAAACCTTATTGCATTGGTAATAAAGCTCATTGAATAGCTATAGTGAATTCTCACACTGTAGCCACAATACCGAATAATGTATGTGGGTATAAAATTGAAGTGTTATCTGCATAATAATTGATTTTTTTTATCGAATTAAATATAATTTTCGGAGAAAAATAATTATTCGTATCGTACCGGTTCCAGCAAATTAATAACCTAAATTATTATTGTAAAATCAGCTCGGTTTGGCATCATAACCCAGTAAATTAAATATTAATTTGTTTCTTTCTATTATTGTTACGTATATGTGAATTTCTTCTGAAGCTATTAACATATTATGTTATTCTTTAATTTTATTTCATACAATAAATATTTTAGTTTACTCGTATAATATGAATTCAATATTTATGATCAAACAGTCCTAAATATACCTACAAAACTCCTGATTTTCTAAACATCAATAATACTCATAAAATACAATCTAATTATAGAAAACTTAATTAAATTACAAAACTAAAATTATCTATAAATATCTTAAAATTAAATTTATAATTTGTTTCAGATTGAAGTATCCATATAAAACGTTATCATTAGTATATGTATGAATTAATTATTTAACGTGTCAAAATTATTATCAAAATTATATTAAAATAGAATGTCAATTTAATAAGTAAAAATAAGTTATCAAATTAAAATGATGGCAAAGTTTTAGATTTTTATTATTGGTCTGTATGTACAAAAGGCAACCGTTACTGACCCATACAAGCACACGGCTCGTCTGATGTGAAGCGGCTACAGTAGCCATATTAACGCTCGCAACCTGAATTATCGCTGCCAACGCAGCAACACCTTCCTTTCTTTCAACGGACAGCTTAAAACCATTGGTCGGATCGGGTTGAAATTTGGCATACAGGTTTTTTATGACGTAGCCATCCTCTATTCATTAGTCCGTCATTCAAAGACATATCGCGCGCACCTCAAATAATTGGAGAAGAACAAAAATGAGCCTCGGTACTTATACTCGTGACTGCATTTTTTAACTAATTTAATGTGTATAAATTGACGATTGTCGTAGCATGTGTCAGTCTAATATCTATATATATAAAAATCAATGCCACCTTTCGTTGTAATTATATAACTCAAGTCCGGGCTCTCCTATCCAAACCAAATGTTTAGGCTTTGTTCGGACTATTTAGTAGATGGTTTAAGTGAAGTTTGCACAAAATCGGTAGAGCGGTTCTTTATTTATCACATTTTTGTAACAAATGAATTCAATAAATGGCGGATCATTTTGTTAATGGGGATTTTGCGGTCAAATTGAAACTTTTTCAGTGTTGACAGTACAAGCATGTTGTTATGTCATTCATGCGGTCATTTCATTTTGGACGTACTTCGACTTTATGTTGCCTGTTCGAGACTCGGTACCCCCAGACGTTTGTTTATTCATGCTCAAAATGGAAAAACAAAAAATATTGTTTATCCAAATGTTTTATTTATTTATTTATTTAAAACTTTATTGACCACAATAAAATGATACAAAAGGCGGACTTAATGCTATTGCATTCTCTACCAGTCAACCATTAGGAGTGCAGAGTCACACGATTGCGGCTATTCCAAAAAAAAAGTGTTTTGGATTAAGTTTTAAAATAGATTTTATATTGATGAAATAAAGTATATTGTACTAGCGGCCCGGTACGTGCTTCGCTACGTATAAAGTGAAATAATAAAAAAAAAAAATTAAAACATCATTTATTCAAACAAAAAAATATATCAATTAATAAAATATTTTTTGTTTGAATAAATGAATTTGATGTTCCAATTTTTATTTTTTTTTATTTCACTTTATACGTAGCGAAGCACGTAAAGGGCCGCTAGTATATAATATAATGCACACGCAAGTTAAAGCAAACGCATGAATTACTTTTCACTCAAAATCCTTCAAAGGAAACATAAACTGAACATGACCAGAAGCAAAGCAAAATTTCATATTATGTACACGAATGTATTCTCAATGTATGAAAAGCCTTACAACAGTTCTCACTCCCAGAGTACAATTATATTAGAATTAGCGAATTGCGTGCCCAAGTTTCGCTGGTGTTGATGTTACCGTGGCTCCGCGTTCTCATACAGCCGTGTCGTCCACTGGATTATGTCAGATAAACCGCCAATCATCTTGTTACTCTCATGCTTTAGGGCAAGGTAATTTATTGATGTACCACTTTTAGAAATAGGAGGAATTGTGTCAAGCTGTGTTAGGGCTCGTGATATTAAGTAATTCTGTGGTCAGGAGCTTTCTAAGAACACGCGAACTTTGTTTATAATATCTTTATTATTACACCAGGGGATCTACTGTATAGTAAATTGAAGGGAAAGGCACATTGATGGACAATAGTGATGTATATGTCGTGGCCATATCGTAGATTTGTTCACTTCGTGAAATGTTCGAGAACTTCATGAAATGGTCGCAGTTCATGAAATATTTCAGTGTCTGTTGATAACATCATGATGTGGTTTGGGCAGATCAATGATAAGAAATCGTTTCTCGCCGCTGACGACCATTATGTTTCTCGCAGTGAAAAGTGAATAATTAATTATAGATGAGCTCGGTGGTCCAATGGTTAGCAATGGCCACTTTGACTCCGATGTCGCGGGTTCGATTCCCGCACAAGACAAACATTTGTGTGCATGAACATGTCTGTTTGTCTTGGACTGGGTATTTTCTATGTATTTACAAAAAAAATGTATTTAAGTACAATTATCAGTTGTCTAGTACCCATAACACAAGCTTTGCGCTTAATTTGGGACTAGATGGCGCTGTGTAAATGTCCAGAAATATTTATTTATATTATATTTATTAATATGGCTACGGTAACCGTTTCGGATCAGGCGGGCCGTATGGCTGTCTGCCACTCGACGTAGTATAAAAAAAGCCTTTATTAAGTCTGTCCAGCGCGTAGGTGATCGACCTCTGGCCCGCTTGCCCTCCACTTGCCCCTGGACAATGAGTCGTTCCATAGAGTTCTGGTTTCGAACAATGTGTCCTAAGTATTTGATGATTCGTAGTTGCACAGTCGCCGATAATCTATCCTTAATTTTAAGCTCTTCCAATATAACATTATATAATCGTAATACTTATCAACAATACCTATTATAAATTGCATACAAGAATAAAATTGACATCACAATTTTATTCAGCACTAATTCTAAGGCTATCTCGCCTCAGTAGCATAATTCATTACTTTTAATTATAATCCTGCTTAGATAACAAAACATGTTATTTATATCATTGTATCATTTAACCGAATACCAAATACAGATAACAGATACAAGTGAAAGGTTACAAATATGTCGAAACATACAACCTAATTAAAATACAGAAGTGGTAGCCTGGTAACCAAATACTACAATACAAGATATAATATGTAAAATCAATCAATCATACATACGTGCTCTTTACAAATAAGTGTTGTAACACATATATTTTCTTGTTCATTTGTGGCTTCTAAACGGTCTCTTCTTCCGCCACATTGCTTTGGTGAAATAATCTATTTGTATATTCATTTTTAATTCATTAATTTAATACTTGGCCGCCTATTACATAGTCATGTAACATGTTAGAGATTCAAGAGTGTTATAAACACTGTTCTTGCGCAGATTGCAGACGAAATGTACAGATTCGGTTTGACAAATCTCGTGACATATTCCTATTTACTATTTATTTCGAGCACGGTGGTCGAATGGTTAGCAATGCCCACTTTGACTCCGAGGTCGCAGGTTTGATTCCCGCACAAGCCAAACATTTGTGTGCATGAACTTATATGTTTGTCTTGGTCTGGGTGTTTTCTATGTATTATAAGTATGTATTTACAAGAAAAAAATGTATTTAAGAACATTTATCAGTTGTCTAGTACCCATAACACAAGCTTTGCGCTTAATTTGGACTAGATGGCGCTGTGTAAATTGTCCAGAAATATTTATTTATTTATTTAGAAATGTGTTTATATAAACTATACGGCAATAAGTCTTAAATTTATCACGACGATAGGCCTGTATAACAAATTTTGCTCCGCGTATCTAGTTTAGTGATGCTCCTGCGAGCATTTATATACCATCAGCCTATCATCATCATCATCAGGTCCATTTTAGTCTCCACTACAGGAGCACGACCCTCTCTCGTCCGTCCTAGACGGAAGGCGGATTTGGCCTACACTCCCCACGCTGGCCAAACGGGTTGGGGAGGCCTGATTGATATTTGATAATGTATTTCCCTTAGTCGTATTGTACGACATCCACGGGAAGAAACGGAGTGATTCTATTCCAGTCTGCCGGAAACCACACGGCCAATCCATCAGCCCATGATACGGATCAATTGTCGGTCAACTAGACAAGGAAAAAGAATTTCCATGGTTACAAATAAAAAAAGACTTCAAATACTTGTTTTTTTAGCCATATCAAAGCTCGCGACATAAAATATTGCTGTACTGCCAACGCAGCAACTCCTTCCTTTCACACAGGAACTCTTTCTTTTGCTTTTTTACAGTTGCCTGTTTGCCCTTTTAACTTTTGAATTTAAGTATTGAAAAATTGTTCCTAATACAATACTGAACGTTTTCCAAAAGAAAATGTTCAGTGTCAGGAATAATTTTTCAAAAATAATAAAACCAAGGTATAAATATTTAAACCAAGGTATAACTATAAATTGTTTAAAATTGGAAGTACTTGCAATTGAAGCTTATTGTATTACATCTTAGTATGTTTTCTTTATGAGTGTTAATGATTAATTTTCAATTTTGCCATTAATTTAGCATTTTTTTAATATTTAAAATCCTTTCGATTTAATATATTGCCAAGTCATACAAATTTCTCTCTACTTCTAATTTTGTGTTACCGATCTACGAAAATAAAAATTCTTCCGTGATCCGCTCTCTCTCTCTTCTCTTATCATCTCACTTTAGGTGGGGTCGGCTCTCCTTATCCTATGACGCCAATTTAGCCTATCTTGGGTTGTCGGGTTGGGTAATTGGGCTTTGCTTGCTTACTTTTCTGCCCTTCAGGAGATCCCTCGCCTTCCGCATCACGTGGTCGTTGTCCCTTCGCATAACATGGCCATACCACTTTCAGCGGGTTTCAGTGAGCTTATCCGAGACGGGCGCTACATTAAAACTACCTCTAACATGTTCATTGCGTACTTTATCTAGTCTAGTAACCCCGCCCGACCATCTGAGCATCTTCATTTCGGCCACGTGGAGCTTTTGCAAATGCGTTTCGTTGACAGTCCAGCACTCCGCTCCGTACATCATTGCTGGTCTCACCGCTGTTTTGTACACCTTGCCTTTTGTGCGTATAGGCATTCGCGGGTCGCATAGAACTCCTGTGAGTGTTCGCCATTTTTGCCATGCTACGTTGATTCTATGGGATACATCTGCGTCTACGTTTCCGTCGGGTGTAACAATTGAGCCCAGATATTTGAATTTATTATCAGCCTTTGGCACCCGTGTTCCATTCGGATACCAGAGATTGGTTATACTTGCCGTGCTGTCGAATTTGCATTCAAGATGTTCAGTCTTCGATCTGCTGACCCAAAGTCCAGAATTAATCTTCCGTTATCCGCAACACGGAAAATTTATTAGCACCCCTGCTACACCTGCACTGACTGTAACCACGGGAAATCTCTTTCCCTTAGTGCAGTGGGCCGGACAAGTGAACCATGGCACAAAAATTGATGCCATGACTGGGGAACAAAGTGCAGAGGAATGCTATTTACATGACTGTGTAAATGAGGCGTTGGTAAATTTAATTATTGCATTACGCCAATATGAGCGCAGTGCGTGGTCATCAATCAACTACCAATACTTAAGTAAGCAACACTTATGTTTATAAAGTAGTCTACTTATGTTTATGAGATAATAGCCTACTTGTTGAAAATAGAAAATTAATCTTCGGCCTTCGCAACTTTGGTCATGTTTCCTCATACCTACATACAAATAATATGCGTCAGCGCCAACAGAGATTGCTCTACACGCTTTTCTCAATTCTTGTTAATTCTCTTAATCCCGAATACTTGAAATGTAAATTACTGATCCCATGATCCCCATACATGACTCCCACGATCGTGACCTTCATTGTAATAATTCTCTAGTGCTTTCTACGAATTCTACGCCACTCTTCCGTTCTGTGTTAATGTACAACTCTTTCACGTTGCAAGCATTACAAGCTCACGTCACTGGAATAAGAGATTTCTCCAGAATGTTAATTTTTAAATTTGTGTCTGATTTTCCCAAATGTTGGCTGATAGAGATTACTCTTATCATAAAGTCCGACATTTGTACCCTTATTTTGTAGTCAATAAAATTTAAATAAATAAATAAGGCGTTTAAGCAAAATAATACCTATCAATGAATTAAAGTCAATGAATGATACTTTAACATAATATCTACTATGCTGTCTATTGGTAATGAAAAAAATATATAATATTTATTATTATAAGCGAACGAAGCCGCATGCTTCATCTAGTAAATTTAGTTTAGACTTCGTACGCTTGTAAATTTTAATGTGCACTTTGACAGCCTGATCAAAATGTGATCAGTGTAGGCGAGTACTGCGTGTTTCGAAGCTTCTCTTCAACTCGAGTTTTGGAGGGCACGTTTAGCCATCGATCCCGAGCTATTACCCGCGGTTTCGCTCGCATCGCCTTTAGGTATTAATAAAACTTTTTTCTCCATGTGAATAAGATGTTTTCCGGAATATAAGTGGCATATGTCAGTCAGTCTCCAGACCTTACCAGAACTATCCCCATCATGTCAAGCCGCTAGTGCAAATGTGTAATATTGTTTCTTGTATGTTACAAGAAACAATATTATAATATAATGACATAATCAAGTAGCCAGGATTATCCATCAGCAGCTTGTCTTGAGATATGGTCTTGTGGCCACCGAGGTACCGTTCTCATATACCTTTGTATATGCCGGAAGAAGTTATGCCAATATTACCATGCTGTAATGTCGCTCTATTATCACCGACAGGACTATTGTAGCCAATAAACCTGACATTATGATAATAGATCGATCAACGCGCTAAGCAGTCATTGTTGATGTCGCTATCCCACATGACGTTAATCCTGTGAAAGCTGAAAAAGATAAATTATCTAAGTATCTTGATTTAGCGCCATGTGGGATGTCGATAGAGCAATGATTTTTCCGATAGTTGTGACGGTCAATGGCTTAATCGCCAAGACCAACCTTTATCTGAAGAAGCTCACGTTAGGAAGCTGGATCAGAAGGCCAGATACAGAATCAGCGATTAGCTGTCTTCCTTTGAACGGTTCCTATTGTGTGGAGGTGTCTTTGTAACCTTATCCACTGATATAGTTTGGACGTTGTTCTCTCTATCGAAGGTATTGTTTTTTATAATTTTTAATGTATTTTAAGAACTTATAAGGAGGCATACATTTATTGTACGTGAAATCATCACCCTCCGGCTTTCCCAATGCGTCAGACATCGCCCAGCGTCCTGGCGCCTAATATCTTATGAGATAAATAGATATTAGCATAACAAAAGTGGGGTTCCCTAGAGTGATCCCTAATCTTGACTCATAATACAAATGAGAAGTTCGTGAGTCCATTTTTGAATTTCGATGTGTCATCTGAGGAAAAACAACTTTATGCAAACAACGGTCAAGTTTATACATTACTAGCTACGACCCGCGGCCCTTTTTTTAAAAATAAAAAGTATCCTATGTCCTCCCTAATACCTGTAAGAATGTGTACAAACTTTTATGATTTTATTTATTGGGTAATTTCGGCGTGAAAGCGTAACAAACAAACTCACATTCACAAATTTCTTTTTTGCTTCACGTATTAATATATTATAATGATGATAAACTATATGGTTCTTTCCGGTCGGTTCTTTTCTTTCTTTTTCGTTTCTTTCTTCTTGTGCACTCAGGCAAATCCTACTTCCTACTAATATCCTACTCCCACTAATAATATGTGAAAGATAGTGAGGATGTATTTATATATATAATGAGGATATATTTGTTACTCTTTCACTGGTAAAGGGCTGATCGGATTTGGATGAATTTTGGCATACATATAGAATATGTTCTGGATTAATATATAGAATACTTTTTATCCACGTGCTGTGTTATAGCAGGGCGTTTCCATCCATCCATTTGAATGGCGTCCATTTGAAATAGAGTCGCTTATTCATTGGTATGAATAAGCATTCTATTCAGTTATTGAATCGCAATAAGAGATGTTGGTAAGGGGGCTGGTCGGTTTACTGGGTGCGATAGCGGTGCGGGTAAAGGTCCTCTTGCCTGGTTGGTTTACTGGGCGAGAGACCCACAATTTTCGCAATCCTGTGATATAGTAACTGAACGGTTGGTGCACAGCATTAGCTGTAGGCATAGGGTCCATTATCCCTTATCTTGTATTGGACATTTTATACAAGACTATATTTAGTAATCATCAACATCAGCCTCTATCTACCCACTGCTCGATATAAACCTTCCCCAATGCTTTCCACCAAGTACGATCCTCTGCCTTCCGCATTCTGGTGTGTATACATTGGAGAGAAATGCCCTTGACTCGCCACGCTGAGCAAGCGGATTGACGACTTTCGCCAGAGCCTCGTCCGCTCATCTGCAGAGTGTACCACGTGCAGGTGAGGTTGGCACAGGCTCCGAAGACGGTAGTGAGCCACGTACACCCCCTTATTTATTATTTAGTAATTATTTATTATATATTATTTAGTAATGCATTCTCAAAAAACATATAAATAACAAAACATCATCTAATTTTATATTTCGTTACCAACATACATGCAACACCCATTTACCCATTGACAACTTGCTTTTAAAAGGTGACACATTGACAGTTGTCAATGTACACATAGCCAGATTAATTTGACCTCTATACCACAATCTTTCATATAGAATTAACGTATTAACACTCAATGCATAGTATCAGACAGGTCACATTACAATGGGTGACTTATTAGCAAATGACTGGTTGTATGCCATATTGACAAATTGCACATTACGTTATTACCTTTCGCTATGCTTTGTTCCTCGGGTCATATGTATGCAGTACAAGTTTGTGGCCACGAAAACAACTATGTATATAAATTCATATCCACTCATTTACACAAAAATCTTTCTACGTTGCTTTTCTCCATAATTCTATATTATATTTGAGTTGCATTTAAATGAAATATCTTTATTATTCTTACAAAAGTTTTATTTTTAAGAGTTAGTAAGTATATAGCTATAGGCACTGTTGTTTTGAAATTCTATTAAAGGACACTTTGACGGAGACTTCTGCATGGTGTTCGACGTAATTAACCTTATGATTAAAATTGATTTAATAGTTTGACAGTGTCATAAGTATGGGAACAACTAAAATATAATAACATTGAAAAAAAGACTCTACCCGTAAATTTCCTCAGGCAATTTTATTAGGTCGTTGATACGGCTGCAAACTTAAGATACAAGCCAGAGAATACTCTGACTGTATTGTTTATGATAGTTATCAAATATTTTTTTTAGTATTGTCTTTGTAGACACAGTATAAATGTTAGTATTTACGTACAGTATGTACTGCTGCTGTCTCGCATCGTGTGGTCTCCACTCAGAGTAGAATTTGAAAAAATTTGCATAGCGCCATACGCATAAACGTTTATAATAAATAATAAATATTTCTGGACAATTTACACAGCGCCATCTAGTCCCAAATTAAGCGCAAAGCTTGTGTTATGGGTACTAGACAACTGATAAATGTACTTAAATACATTTTTTTTTGTAAATACATACTTATAATACATAGAAAACACCCAGACCAAGACAAACAGACATGTTCATGCACACAAATGTTTGTCTTGTGCGAGAATCGAACCTGCGACCTCGGAGTCAAAGTGGCCATTGTTAACCATTCGGCCACCGAGCTCGTAAATTCGTATAATAGTTAACGACGGACATTTGTATGGAATAGCCAAATTACGAGTATACTTTAGGGGTAAAGCTTTTGATCACCACAACAACTGGAATTATTATTGAATCGTTTTAACTCACATGTCTATAACTTGTTTATCTAATTTAGGGTTGTTTTCGGCGTTCACACTTTTAACATCATTTGAGACGGCGTTATCAACCATGATTTTGCTTGACGTATTAATAATAAACACAATTCCAGGTTTACTAATGATGTCAGTAATAGATCCAACCCACTACAATTTCACGTCCTACAATAATCGAATCGCCATTCGCCCGCTAACTTTATGGCCCAAAAACTATAGGTAACGAGACGGAAATACGCTAAACCGTGCTTGTAATAAATGAACTAGCGCGTACAATATTGGGGATGTCAAATTAAGATTTATTAACGTTAATCTTATTACATAAACCCATTCAAATGTCACACACACATTTCACATACATACTCACACACTATGCTAATACGACACGAAGGCAATTTAATTGCAATTCGATTCGATTGATTATTTACAAACATGACGTTTAATTTTGACTTCCGCGATTCAATTAAAGATAGTTATCGAACATATAGCAAAAAAAATTTAATACGACCTCATTCGTGTAACAGTATATATGTATTATGCATATGTATTATGCATGAATGAGGACATGGGATACATCACACAATGTAGATAAAAAAATATTTTACAAAATTTTATTCGACCACTTTGTTAGCATAGTTAATATGTGTCTACATGCCAAACTACAGCTTTCTAGTATCAAGCGTCTCTGAGCTAGGCCGCGGACGGACGGACAGACGGACATGGCGAAACTATAAGGGTTCCTTGTTTACTACGGAACCCTAAAAAAGAGAAAACAATTTTCTAATGTCTTCCGTGTACCTACTATAGAAAACCCAAGGGAAAACCTAAGTTTCGTACTATTTCTTTTATATATCAGAGGAGTATCACAACCCCTCTCATGTATAAAAAAAAAATCCCCTCGCAAGTATGTGGGTGTCACCTGGTGGAAAGCAATCACCACCGCCCATGGCGATCAGCAAAACCAAGGGGTCGCCGATCCGATGCCAGCCTTAATAAACGCTTAATAAAGCGAAATAAAGACTCTCGTTCTTGAAGGCTCCCATGACGTAATTGTTCGGAAATACCGCTGAGGGAAGTTGATTCCACAGTTTCATCATTCGTGGTACGTTAGGAAACGTACTGCAGTAGATCGCCAATTATCAAGATGATATGGATGGAGTTTTAATTTATGACGAGTCATTCACTCAATATGTCGACGCCCAAGATGCCAATGCTTGAACTAACACTAAGGAAAGCACCTTCCTAGCTAAGAGCTACGACAACATGATAAATGTATACATCTTTCAATGTATATTTGAGGTGGAATACATGTATCAATTAGGAACATAACAAAAATAAAATAAAATAAATTTATACTGAAATATTTTTGAAATAAAAAAAAAATCATCTCCCCGCCTAGATGGATTACATAAAAGAATATTCGTCACTTGTTTTTATTCAAAAATTGATGACAAAGGGGCCTCGCACAGGTAATGACTATTATTTTTTATTATTATTTAACAAACGAGCGAGAAATAGTTCTGAAATTCACGATTTATATCGAACAAATTAAAGTGAATTGAAAATTAATCGAGAAGTAACATGTACTATTATATTCTCATATAGTATAAATAAATAAATAATAAATAAATATTGTCACACAAATTACACAGCGCCATCTAGCCCCAAAGTAAGCGAAGCTTGTGTTATGGGTACTAGACAACTGATAAACATACGTAAATACACTTTTTTTTTTGTAAATACATACATATAATACATAGAAAACACCCAGACCAAGGCAAACAAACATGTTCATGCAAACAAATGTTTGTCTTGTGCGGGAATCGAACTCGCGACCACGGAGTCAAAGTGGCCATCGCTAACCATTCGACCACCGAGCTCGTCTAAATGAACCGAATGAAATATGTATGATCATAACTTCGCGTTAAGAAATCAGAGATGTATGACGCATCTACATGCTGGCATGGTATACACATATAAATTACAATAACAATTTATCGAAGGTATGCCATTAACAAAATGCTTTCGATTTTTTGCCGGGCAATTTCTTTAGGCAGCGGTATTTGTCAAGCTTGGATAAATAGGATTATCTATTAGTTTGCGTAATTGATTGATGATGTATGTATAAAAGCGCGTATGTTTGTATGTAATTACACAATGAGAAGAATAAGGTGGAATTAGAAAAATAATATCCGGATAAGTAGCAGTGTAATTTGGTTTTTAGGGTTCCGTAACTCAAAAGGAAAAACGGAACCCTTAAAGATCACTTTGTTGTCCGCCTGTCTGTCTGTCAAGAACCTCCATGTCGAGAATGCGTGGAGGTATCAAGCTGAAATTCGAACTGTATACTCAGGTCTACGGCCCCATGAAGTTGTAAAAAAATCAAACTGCTAAGTTTACGTAAAAAAAAAGATACGGCCGTTTATTCAGCAAAAAACGCATATTTCGACACATTCTCAAGGGAATCAAAACTCATAGGGTACTTCCCGTTGACCTAGAACTATGAAATTTGGCAAGTAACATCGATATAGACTACAAGTACAAGAATAAATCTCAAAACTATACATTTATAATTAGATCTTAAAAAATAGGGGGTTACATTCTATAACCTGAACTATTTATAATGATCCTACGTACGGAACCCTCGGTGGGTGAGTCCGACTTGCACTTGTCCGGTTTTTTTTATATATGTGATTATATGTGTGGGGGAAGCGAGCATGTGGGTCACCTGATGGAAAGTTATCATCACCGCCCATAGAAATCAGCAACATCAAGGGGTCGTCGATACTTTGCCAGCCTTTTAGGGGAAAAATAGGACTCGGTTCTTGAAGGCTCCCATGTCGAATTTATTTAGGAATACTGCTGAGGGAAGTTGATTCCACAATTTATTCTGCGATCAGCCACAGTACGCTTTTTAAGACATTTTCTACCACAGTTTATGGTAGAAAATGTCTTAAAAAGCGTACTGTGGTAGATCGCAGATTTAGATTTAGATTCATTTCGAAAACTAATTAAAGAAAGTAAGTGGATTTGGAGACATGTTGATACTTTTTTTATTTATTAAAAAATTCTTCTCATTTCATTTAAGGTAATAATTCACAGCGCCCATAACAAGTATCAAGACGCCGCAGCTTCGTAATTTTGGTTTTTCAAACCTACATTCATATTCGATAACCATATAGACTGGAGCCACATCCACTCCATACAAATGTCGCGTCGTTCACTATTGCATAAAAACAATGACGTCTGTACAGAGCGTAAATGATGTGTGTGCGTGCGGCGCCATACAAACAGCCCCCATACCACCAACTCTTATTGCGATTCAATAACTGAATAGAATGCTTATTCATACCAATGAATAAGCGACTATATTCAAGTTGAAATAGAGTCGCTTATTCATTGGTATGAACAAGCATTCTATTCAGTTATTGAATCGTAATAAGAGTTGGTGGTAAGGGGGCTGTTCCAGTTTTGTCTCAGAGAGGAGGTGAGGTCGATACGAGAGAGGGGCAGGGAGTGGTCATACTGTACGTAGTACTTTTATTTATACTGTGCTGGAGCATTGGAAATATATATTTATATATATGTCGAGAAATAACATGGATTATAATATTCTTAGTTATTATAGACGAGCTCGATGGCGTAGCGGTCAATAACGCGGCTTCGACACCAACGCTCGTGGGTTCGATTCCCACACGGGACAAACATTTGTGTGCATGAACATGTCTGTTTGTCTTGGTCTGGGTGTTTTCTATGTATTATATGTATGTATTTACGTATTATATTCTAATGATCGTCGGTTCTTTTTTATACCACTAATGTGGTAAATGCTCACGAGAATCTGGCGAGATAGGAACGTCTCCAACGTTACTAAAATGAGACTGGTACGAACCCTGATCTTCTCGATTTTCATGTACGCGTCTGAATCTTGGACCATCCGCGCGATAGACAGAAAAAAGATCGATGCCTTTGAAATGTGGTGCTGGAGGAGAATGTTGCGGATACCAGCTTAAGATTAAGACCAGACTCTCCACAATCTGCTATCAGCGCATTCTAGGGTATTTCGGCCACATAGCTCGGAAGCAGCCAGATAGCCTAGATAAACTGGTTATTGTGAGCAAGGTGGATGGGAAAAGACCTCGTGGACTATCACCAATCTGCTGGTCTGATTCCATTAAACAGGTTATGGGCCTCACGGTAACTGCGGCCTTCAGACAGGCTGAAGACAGGGTGGTGTGGAAACAGCTTGTCAAATCTTCTACCAAGGCATATCAGAACGGGCACGACCTTCAGTAATGAAGAATACGACGAAGAAGAAGAAGAATGTGGTAAAGAAACATACAGCCCGCCTGATGGGAAGCAGTTACCTCAGCTTATGGACGCCTGCAACACCTGCGCATCACATGCGCGTTGGCAGCTATGTGTCTACTAGACTACAGTCACAGAATAAATGTTCTTTTGTGCCACAGTACTAGTATATTATGTTATCCGTCTAAGTGAAAAAAAAGAACCGTATCAAATGAGTTCTTATTTGTACCAGATATATGAGTATCAATACTTTATCTAGCTAACTATACGATGCAATAGAAAAAGCAGTGCATTATTGAAAATACATCTTACGTAAATTACGAATGTGCAACGCCTAGACAAACTCTAAGTTTTTAGGCGTCAAGAAAGAATTGTGATATTCATTAAATGCGATTTATGTTTAATAAATAAATAAAATGAACTAATAAATAAATATTTCTGGACAATTTACCCAGCGCCATCTAGTCCCAAATTAGGCGCAAAGCTTGTATTATGGATAATAGACAACTGATAAATGTACTTAAATACATTTTTTTTGTAAATACATACTTATAATACATAGAAAACACCCAGACCAAGACAAACAGACATGTTCATGCACACAAATGTTTGTCTTGTGCGGGAATCGAACCTGCGACCTCGGAGTCAAAGTGACCATTCGACCACCGAGCTCGTCAAAAAAAGAAAAGAAGTATAGTTACGAAACGTACATAAGTAAATGAACATACATTGAACGACTACATAAATTGAAGTTCATTTGAGAAATGATATTTTCAATTTCTTTTTGATGTGCCGCAAATATTTTAATTATTCATATCTATTACGCAAATTGTTAAAATACTAGAAGCGAAATGATAATATTTTGACATGATCTTTTACCATTTAGGTACGTCTTCATTAATCATACATATATTAGCGTATTTTATTCCAAATTGCACTGTCAGTACGGACTTTCTGCTAGTTTGTGAATTAGACAGTTATCGAAGCATTCTTTTTTATCCTATATATTTCTTTAAGTAATTTGTTTCCTATTTTTTGTTTAGTTTTTTATATTACGTTGAGTGGCAGACAAGCATACGGCCCGTCTGATGTGAAACGGCTACGTAGCCATATTAACGCTCGCAATCTATGAGGTAGAGGTACATTCCCCAGTCGTATATCGTATTCTATGAGGTAGAGGTAGGTACATTCCCCAGTCGGGTAGCTTACAATTACGCTCCCTACCTCTCTTTAACTAATCCTACTAAAACTGAGCATTAACTGAAATATCGTCGTATTTGTCACACGCCCATAATAATGATGTTAGAAACAAACTAAACGCCGTCCGTGGGTGTACTCTGTTATTATGTCAAAATTCGCAACAGGTCCGCACACCGTACACTGTCAACACTTTCACGCTAATTCTAATATTCAATTCCCTTTATCGAAAGTGAAACTTGATATTATGGCTGTATTATGAACGTACTTTATAACGTTATGATTATGTACAAGATCATTGAAAATAATGTGTTTATAACTGTTATTTAACATGCGTGAAAGAGCAATATTGTTAGAAAGATGTTGTAGACAGAAATTTGGATGAGAATTCGTAACATTTCTGCCAAATAGAGCAGAAGGTCGATTCTCCAAATTATTCTACGATCGCTGAATAAAAGTTGCCCGAATTGAGATTGAATTGTGAATTGAATAAAAACAAACAGGATTTTATTAATTAATTTATTATCAATTCTTATTGTTGATAAACTAACATTCTTAGTTTGTTTAATTTTCGGTCATATTTCGATATAATCCCACTTAAGTTAAAATTTGAAGTTTTGTATTGTGATACGGGAACACCAAAATTGGCATTTAAGAGATCGAGACTGGAACTAAACAGAATTTTGACTATATTTTATATAAGAATTGCTACCCCAGATGCTATTCAGTATATAAAAAAACTGCGGTATCTGTGTGATTCAGCATTGCTTGGAGGATTTTAAGAGAAAACCAATTTTCCAAAAACTTATACCAAAAAAATCTATTTAAATTAACCGAGCAGGCCTATGAACTACCAATCCATGATAAGCCTGGTATAAGGATTAAGGATAAGAGTGGCAAGTAGTGCTACTTTGACACCAATGGAGGAACTCAGGTTTGATTCCAGCCCAAGACAAACTTTTGTTTGTATTATTGAAATCATATGGTAATACACTGTTTTAGCTCCCCAATAGAGTTAGATATTTATAATCCGTGGTGCACGGCTGTTGAGCTTCACTTGACTAGCCACTTAAGGCTTTTAACACATTATTTGCCATATTCGACTCCCCAACCCGTCTGGCCAGCGTGGGGAGTGTAGGCCAAATCCTCCTTCTGTCTGGGACGGACGAGAGAGGGTCGTGCTCCTGTAGTGGAGACTAAAATGACCTGATGATGATTTGCCATATTTCTGTCTTTTACATTGCTAAGAGGGAAGTCAAATTCCAAAAGCTTCCTACTCCTATTAATTTCTTCTGATAAAATTCGTTGTGAGTTGCAACTGTTGCAAGGCAGCAGTAGTCTTACCCCCGGGACTGCAATGGACTTCATTGTTCATTGCCTTTTTTGGTGGTCGCCGCTATTTATCCTGGCTACACAGGAGACAAAGTGGTGGGAATGTGTGCTGGGCCCCCATCCCGTTATTACCTTTAGCACCCCCACATAATCGCTGTTTTAACCCTGTATAATGTTAATTATCCCCAGATTCGGAACGCAAGAACATTCCCAAACTGTTTCAATTAAACATAACTGGTGGTCGCCCATTGGTCGAAATTAGACCATAATTAATTTATATTATGACTTTAATAATAAACAAAAGAGAATATATGCGTGTGTGTGTCAAATACATGTATTTGACACACACACGTGTATACAATATTGTCACACAAATTACACAGCGCCATCTAGCCCCAAAGTAAGAGAAGCTTGTGTTATGGTACTAGACAACTGATAAACATACGTAAATACATTTTTTTTTTGTAAATACATACTTATGATACATAGAAAACACTCAGACCAAGACAAACAGACATGTTCATGCACACAAATGTTTGTCATGTGTGGGAAACGAACCCACGAGCGTTGGTGTCGAAGCCGCGTCATTGACCGCTACGCCACCGAGCTCGTCGTAACGTTTTAATGTATTTTTTTTGCATAATTGAAAAAAAATATTAGCACTCCTTATAAACTAAAAGTGTGAGAAATTTCAATATAAACTAAAAGTGTGAGAAATTTCATATTCGCGGACGGAGGAATATGAAATTTTCTTAAAAAGGGCTACAAATTTTTGCTTCACGTATTAATATAATAATTGGCCGTGTGGTTTCCGCCAGACTAGAATAGAAACACTCCGTTTCTTCCCGTGGATGTCGTACAAGGCAACTAAGGGAAATTCATTATCAAATATCTCTTAGGCCTCCCCAACCCGTTTGGCCAGCGCGTGGGGAGTGTAGGCCAAATCCTCCTTCCGTCTAGGACGGACGAGAGAGGGTCGTGCTCCTGTAGTGGAGGCTAAAATGGACCTGATGATGTATTAATATAATGATTATACATTCAATCGTAAACGAATCCAAATTATTTTCCAGCTGTTACACAACTACAGAAATAGCTTACAGTTAACTATTATATTTTATTATACATGCGTACATTAACTTTGACTATTACCGTTATTATTTAATCTTTCGTTTATGTAATAAACATGTACTTTACTTTAGATCAGTTTGTATCTCTTACGTACCGTGTTATTTACTAGAGATATAATTAACTTTATTACATTGCAACTGCTACATTACATTTTTAATTAGTTGGAATAAGCCTAGCATTGTAAATAGTATTGGTATTGTGCAACTGTATTCGTATATCAGGTTATCCACTTTGTGAAAACGAATACGGTATTAGGAACAGATTTCGAATTTTAGTTTCAGAAAAAGAAAAAAGGTATTGCCTTTTATTAATTTACCTTTTGGACTGTTTGCCAAACCTATGTATCTTAAATTGTAATCATATGTATGTACGAGTATATATAATTATATATATTTCCATATTATCTGTTCTACTACTTATGTAATGTGTTTGTGTATCACATTATTATGTAGGGTGTGTCTAACACCCTCTTCCCAAAAGTTGCCTGGTAGAGAATACTAAGTATTAGCTAATATTAAGGTAGTTAGTTAATAGGTATGGTTTGGGGTGTAAGTGGTTCATCAACATCTTTGAACCAAAGCCAACTTCAACTGCACGTGGTGCACCCTGCTGAGTGACAAACGAAGCTCTGGCGAAAAGAGAGGTAGGGAGCGTAATTGTAAGCTACCCAACTGGGGAATGTACCTCCACCTCACAGAATACCGCAGCCAAATAACAATTCCCTTGAGGATTGTAGTGTTCCTGCGAGTGAGCGAGGTCACCAGAAAGAAAGGAAGGAGATGCTGCGTTAGCAGCGGGGGTGGCGGCGCGCGAGCAATATTTTATGTTGCAAGCGTTAATATGGCTACGGTACCCGCTTCACATCAGGCGGGCCGTATGCTTGTCTGCCACCCGACGTAGTATAAAAAAATAAAAATAAAAAAAAAAATATTTACTGAAAAAAAATGCAGTGACCCCTTTTTAACCGACTCCAAAAAAGGAGGAGGTTCTCAATTCGGCTGTATTTTTATTTAACGTTTGTTACTTAATTAGGTACACCGTGATTTATGAACCGATTTGAAAAATCTTTTTTTTTATTTGAAAGAGTTCCAGATTGGTTCCATATTTTTTCATCTCCATCATCATCATCATCAGCCTATATCTACATACATAAATGTAGAGTAATGTTTGTGTTGGTGGCGCGCGAGCGATATTTTATGTTGCGAGCGTTAATATGGCTTCGGTAACCGCATCACATCAGGCGGGCCGTATGCTTGTCTTCCACCCGACGTAGTATAAAAAAAATTGAATATTTAGTTGATCAATGAATGAAAAGAAGGCTTTATTTACAAGTGCTTCATATATGAACTCCATGTGTCTCATATGCAATTCTGAATCAACGTAGGTTGAAAAGATTACATGTTGTTTTTTTTTTTTCTATTCGATTAGGACAGTGATTCTCAAAGGCATTAAGCCCGCGAAAGATATTTACTCCAATGCATGTTGAGTCCTTGTTAGTGACTAACATACGTTATGTTGCAGCAGATTACCAGAAGAGGTGCTGCGCCGGTAGCGATTGTAATAATACATAACAATCCATTGTGCTCTCCAAGTTGGTTCTCATCCGGTAGGACTAGCTTTGAAAATTCCGAAAAATATTTGCTAGATTACAATAATAGACCATCGCAAAATGGCGATTAATAAATTAGATATTAACCCTTACGATTTGATTATTAATGTGTCGTTCTTTTTTTATAACAAATAATAAAAAGTGAAAAATTTAACAAATTCAAGTACTATAAAAAATATAGAAACTATAAAAATCGATTAATTGTTGTGTTCTGCGAATGAGATGACCAGACGTAAGGAGATGCTGCATTAGTTGCTGTGGTACCAACCTGCGAGCAGTAGTCCTTGTATTGCTAACTTTTATACGACTACATTACTTTACATCAAGTGGGCCCTACGCTTGTTTGGCACAAACAAGTACACATAAAAAAACGAATGTGTTTTAGACCAGTGTTCCGCAAACTTTTTGTGTTTAAGGTACATCTAGGAAAACGAAAATTATTAGAGGTACACCTTAAATGAAAAATTAGTTTTTATTTACGTCCATCTATTTAGCTTTATGAGATAACCTTGTTTTTCCGAGGTACACCAACTAATGGCCACGGTACACCAGTGTGCTGCGGCACACCCTCTGCGGAACACTGATTTAGACCACACGACTGAAGTAAATCTTCTTTAGCTCTACTAATTACTTCAAAAATGTACCTACACATGAAAAAAGTTTGCAAATAACTGGTCCTAGAGATAGTCGGTCGATCGAATATGTAATGAGTCCGTAAGAACGAACGTCGAAATTGTAACAGTGTCTAGTGCCTAGGGACACGTTTACCATTATGTCACGGTCAGAGTGGCAAAAAAATATGTCGATACCTACACGACATGTAATCCTTTCAGCTAATGTAACCGCTAAAGGTTATATTTAAATCAGTTGAAGTATTTGTGTCAATAAATGTTTAGATATACATTCGTATTCACGATTATGTTACGAATATATATGTGGGACGTCATTTTTCTTGATGACACAGGACTTTGTTAATCTTTAAATGGCAAGTCACTTCTTACAAGCATTTATGTAGAATAAATAAATAAATAAAAGTCCCAAAATAAGCAAAGCTCTTCTATGTGTACTAGATTACCTACTGACATAATACTTAAATACATTTTTTTAGTAAATACATACATAGTCTTAATACAATGAAATGACCCAGACCAAGACAAACACACTTCATGCACATATATTAGTTTTGTGCGGGGATCGAACCCGCGACCTCGGAGTTAAATTGGCAATTCGACCATCGGGCTCGTCACAGCAGTGTCTATACTCAAATCTTCGTGAGTCAACCGCTTCCCAGTGCGGACACTGGGCCGATATTTAGCCGATATTTGGCACATTCGTTTGTTAACTGTGTTGCAAATTTGCCTAATTGCCGTCATTCTTAATCAAGTATGAGGATCTCCACCAAACAGCGATTTATAATTTCCACTTTAACCTCTAAGATATGGGTATCAAATAAAAGGGTTATTTATAATAATAAAAAAAATATTTCTTTATTGTACGAAATAATTTTTAAAATACTACATAGTAAGAAAAGTCTTTTTATCATGTAATTAAATAAAATAAAAGCTTGCTTAAAATAATCGCTTTTTTGTTGCTAACTCTTGTTTTTTTACTAAATTTACTTACATGTTATATTTTCTAATTATTTTTTCAATGTAAAAAATTTCTGACAACATAACATTTTCCTCGTTTACCTCACAATGACCCAAAATTCCGGACATGTCAGCAAAATTCCTCGGTAACTTTATGAACAGGCTAAACCATTTGACGGATTTTAATAAAAATAAGAGGAATGTTAATGTATGTAATTTAAGACATAAACGAAAACGCGAAGAGACACTAGATTGGTCATGACACAGAATAAAAAATATCAGTATAGCTGTGGACTTAATTACCTGCTCAAATTAATTTTTCAGCTCACAAATAATAGAAAATGTCATTGTACCCAGAGGCCTTGAGAGTAAATTGGCCCACGGCCGTTTCCCACTATGGAGAATGAATATTTCCGATTTGTTTCAGTTTCACCTTCCATAACGATTTTGCATAGTTATTAACCTGAATATCATCTGTGGCCAGTGGACGGACGGAAAGCGATAACTGCGCGGATGTAGGTGAATATCGGAAAACACGCAAATGAAGCACCTTCACTAGTAGTGAGATGTATTTTTCTACTCACTAGCTTCCTCACGCGTAATCGCCCGTGTGAACTTGTTAAACTAATCCAGGAAGCCTACTTTTCGAATTAAAATGAGGGACGCCATTTAAAAAAAAATATAAACACTCAAAAAAATATATGAGTTTGGGGTGTAAGTGGTTCATCAAGATCTTTGAACCAAAGCCAACTTCACCTGCAAGTGGTGCACCCTGCTGACTGACAAACAAAGCTCTGGCGAAAAGAGAGGTAGGGAGCGTAATTGTAAGCTACCCGACTGGGGAATGTACCTCCTCCTTACAGAATACCGCAGCCAAATAACAATTCCTTTGAGGGTTGTTGTGTTCCTGCGAGTGAGTGAGGTCACCAGAAAGGAAGGAGATGCTGCGTTGGCAGCAGGGGTGGCGGCGCGCAAGCGATATTTTATGTTGCGAGCGTTAATATGGCTACGGTAACCGCTTCACATCAGGCGGGCCGTATGCTTGTCTGCCACTCGACGTAGTATAAAAAAAAAATATGAATCACTAGCTGACTCGGTAGACGTTGTTTTGCCATATAAATTTAGGGATTGATGGTAGAAAGGTGAAAATTTGAAGTTGTATGTATTTTTCAATGCTAAATCATAATAAAATAAATGTTAAAAAAATATTTAGGGTGGGTCACCCTTATTATTTAGGGGTATGAAAAATTGATGTTGGCCGATTCTCAGACCTACCCGATATGCACACAAAATTTCATAAAAATCAGTCCAGCCGTTTCGGAGGAGTTTGGTGACAAACATCGCGACACGAGAATTTTGTATATTAGAAGATATTTTAGGGAGCCCACCACACATTCCCACCACTGTATCTTCTGTGTAGCCAGGATTAACAGTAGCGACCGCCAAAAAAGGCAATGAACAATGAAGTCCATTGCAGTCCCAGGGGTAAAACTACGGCTGCCTTGGAATTCACAACGAATTTAATCAGAAGAAATTAGTAGGAGTAGGAAGCTTTTGGAATATAGAATATAGAATTCCATATTAGAAGATATATAAAATTCTCGTGTCGCCGTGTTTGTAAACTAGGAAATTGCAATTTCCTAGATTTCCGAAAGCTTCACACTACTTCACACATGTACGGTTCTACCATATTAGAGCCAAGCGTATGTCAGCAATTTACGCGGCAGCGCCTAATATATATATGAATTAACAAGTACACACAGCAGTTCGCGTTCGGTAGCAGTAAACCACGCGTGCTCACAGACCCAAAGCCGTCTCACCAGCAATTCGTCATCATCAGGAATAAATTACTATCAAGTTTACATCAAGTTTCATTTAAAGGGTGTTCGAACCGTACACTATCAATTTCTTATGATTAAATTCGTTGTGATTTCCAAGGCAGCCGTACTCTTACCCCTGGGACTGCAATGGACGTCATTGTTCATTGCCGTTTTTGGTGGTCGCCGCTATTAATCCTGGCTACACAGGAGACGTAGTGGTGGGAATGTGTGGTGGGCTCCCGTCCCGTAAAAAACTGGGAAATTGCATTCTTATATAAAAATATTCCTGGATGGTTATACTATTAATAGAACATTTAGGCTTTCAACTTGCTATGTTCTCACGCGATGAGTACCATGCCGTCATACTAAATGTATAGTAGAAGATTTTGGGGTGTATGTGGTTCACTGACTGACACCCTGTTGACTGACAAACGAGGCTTTGGTGAAAAGAGAGATAGGGCACAGCATATTTTGTAAGCTGCCCGACTGGGGAAGTACCTCCAGCTCACAAAATACCGCAGCCAATTCACAATTCCCTTGCGGGTTGTTATATTCCTAACAGTGAGTGAAGTCACCAGAAAGGAAGCAGTTGCGGTGTTGGCAGCGAAGGTGGCAGCGCGCGAGTGATATTTCTTGTTGCGAGCGTCTACTTATTAAACTTACATATAAATTTACAGTATGTAAACCAAAACATTTATGTGATAGATATTTATGTGGTTATATACTATATTAAATGGTTGTGGTTTCCCCGCTTCACCTCAGGCGGGCCGCATGCTTGTTTTCCTCTCTATGTGTTATAGAAAAAAAGACGGAAGCATCTACTTTTCGGATATGTCCAGTCTATAAAGTCTATAAAACACTTACAATCTAAGTAAAACCACAGTATAAGTAATAGTACTACGGTAAAACCAAAGTACCGATAAAAAAAAACAATTTATATTTGTATACAATTTGTACTTAGCAAAACCCCAAATAAAAATGTCAACGATACCATATATTTTTAATTTATAGTTAACTAACCATCAACTACACTCTGTTTTATTTAAGTTCTTACCGGTTCTACCGCCCGGACGAACCCGTCAGTATTACATTATAATACGTAATTGGCCTGCCATTTTTTGCACTCTAACATATCGTTCACATAAAAGTACTTTCCTTATACTTTCGCTGCTATAATTCAATAAACAAGTACATATTGCGAACAAGAAATCAATTCGTCTCGTCAACCTGTTGATGTACCTTTTGGCAAAGAATAACATTAATCAATTGTGGAAGCGCTTACCTTCATTTAATCTGTCGTTTATATAATATTATGTATTTTATAACTAAACATATCCGACACAAAAGAGATACGTACAGAAGTAAAGCTTACGTATGTACTTCGATTTCCGCGCCTACAGTCGACTGCTACAGCTGACGAAGTTAGGCGGCTAGAGTCGTTAACTTCGTGTACGTAAAAGCATATCGCTGAAAAATAATACTACGAACTAAGTATATTTTAGGTACAATGCTGTAATTTATTGTAGCTTGTATTAACTTGTCTATCTGTTTTTACGCTTCAAATCCTGTGCAATTTTACCTATTTAAAAGTTTTAAAACTAAAAATATTAAATAGGTAAAATCTAGCATCTGAAAGTATCTGGGTATATTATGAGTAGCAAATCTCTTTTGGCTTTACTTGCCGTTTAGTGAGTTGTCTGATGTGAAAATGAGACATTTCTCCGAGGTAAAAATTAACTTATTGCATTTCATTTAACATGTTCTATTTGTATTGTGTAAATATTTTTAATCTAAGGTAGATATGGAACCATTAGTCATATCTGTATAATTTCTTAATCTATATGTAATTCAATGTTCACAACTTTTTCTACCCGCTATTACACGTAGAAGATAATTTGATAATGGGTTAGTAATTGCTTCGACTGGTTGTCTTGTTATGTGGGTTTAGGAGACGAGCAGCAAACAAACAGAACAGTGAATAACTTGTATTCTCAATGGCGTATTCTCAAAGTCGAGGCGTCGTCACGAGTGTCGGTGTAATCGATCACGCAAGTTAAGCAACGTAGACCGTATCCTGTCTATGGATGGGTTTATCTCGAGCTACTCCGTGTTTCAGAGGGCACGTTAAGCCGTCGGTCTTGGCTGTTATCATTAGATGACGTTAAACCAAGGCAGTGGCCTTTGGGCGGGTTGATGGCGAAATTCTAAAAGTTAAACTTTAATTTCACCCATACTATTTTTAAAATTTCATTACATACTATTTTTAAAATTTACATTGGAAAGGTGGGTCATTAACTTGTAGAAACCCGCTTTCCAATGTATCTACTATTGAGCTGAAGTTCAGCAAACTCGTTTGATTCTCGTGACAATGCGCTATTACTTGAATGCCGCCATTTAAATATCATATACTTATGGCGACCGCCACAAAATGGCGATTTATAATTTTCGTTTTAACCCCTACGATATGAGCATTGCATTAAAGGGCTTGGGCAAAAATAAGCAATCTATTCAATTATTGAATCGCAATAAGAGATGGTGGTAAGGGGGCAGAGCTCCATTGGATAGCTCTATTGATCCACAGATGTGGGGACCTACCGCCTAATCTGAAACAATTGCTGTCCAATATATTGAATCCTATATAGGTCTTACGTTTAAGTTATTGACAAATATCTTCAGCTTTGTGAGTAGAGTTTCAGATTTCTGTCGACTTGGCTTAACAGCCCCCTTACCTGTTAAGCCAAGTCGACTCTTCATGCCAGTTGGGTTCTTTTTATTAAAGCTTATAAAAAAATATTACTTATTCTTGTTTCCCTATTGATATTTTAATAAAAAGCAATCATCTAGTTTAAACGCTATTTACCTACTGTTGTTTTGATATACAGAAACGGTAGACGAATAATTGTACCAATCCTTAATAATGTATTAACAAGAACTATTTGGTTACGAGTACATGTATAGTATGTTTCATGTTAAACTAAAATTGCTCAATTTCCTTGTAATTTTAATCAGGGGTTTATTATAATGTTTTATATAATAATTATTGTTGTCGTAATATCTTTATTGTAAGACATAAATTATTTATAACTTTAAAGTGGCTAGATGCAAAAACCGGAAGATCGTAAATGGTAGAAAACCTAAATGTGTAAATGGTAGAAGACCTGCCAAATTTCAAGTTGGTAGCTGTTACAGTTGCTGAGATTTCGTGATGAGTGAATCAGTGATTTTCTCTTTTATATATATAGATAGAGGATTTACAAAAAAAAAATGTATTCAAGTATTATAGTTATCTAGACCCATAGTACAAGCTTTGATTAGTTATTTAATATTTTTATTATTCATAACAAAAAAATTAAGAGCTTTTTAGGGTTAGTAGAGAGTTTTCTACTAAACCTAAAAATAAAAAAAATCTACCGCATCGCCTGATTAATTGGCATTCGATGACAGTTGAAAACACTGGCCTTTGGCAATCTGTAACGACATACGCTCTAGGCTCGATCACTTGTAGGTTGGCAACAATGTTGCATACTATCTAAGCACCAAATTCACTTAACTAAACAGAATAGATAAATCAATTAGTTCGGATATCGAGATGAAATTGATAGTTTCATGATTGCTTCACTTTTACTTTTTAATTTATTTTATAGCCTAAACTAAACTGTGTTAGTACATTTCGGATAAGTGAAAATTTTATTTAGAATTATAGGCCAAAGAAAAAGTGATTGACTTCTCTCGTAGGCTTAATTGTGAATTGATTGGATTTTACTTTCTGCGTGTGTGGATCTCTCTAATGACATCGTTATGTGTACAGATAATATATAAATATAAATAAATATATAAATATTGTCAGACAAATTACACAGCGCCATCTAGCCCCAAAGTAAGCGAAGCTTGTGTTATGGGTACTAGACAACTGATAAACATACGTAAATACATTTTTTTTTGTAAATACATACTTAAGATACATAGAAAACACCCAGACCAAGACAAACAGACATGTTGCACACAAATGTTTGTCCTGTGTGGGAATCGAACCCACGAGCGTTGGTGTCGAAGCCGCGTCATTGACCGCTACGCCACCGAGCTCGTCAATAATATATAGAGATATCCCTTATACGAGATTAGAATGATGCAAGTTAGCAAAGAAAATGGTTTACTCTAATATCTATGACGAGCCCGGTGGTCGAATGGCAAGCAATGGCTGCTTTGACTCCGAGGTCGCGGGTTCGATCCCCGGACAAGGCAAACATTTGTGTCATGAACATGTCTGTTTGTCTTGGTCTGGGTGTTTTCTATGTATTATAAGTATGTATTTACAAAAAAAAAATGTACTTAATTACATTTTATCAGTTGTACAAGTTAGTACAAGGTTTGTGCTTAATTTGGGACTAGATGGTGCTGTGTAAATCTAAATTGTCTAGAAATATTTATTTATTTACTTATTTTTTACACTACGTAATAGCGGTCAAGCATACGGCCTGCCTGAATTTAGCCCCTTCCGCCTCACCTCTCCCGTCCTTCAATGTTATGTTTAAGCTTTTAGATTTATGTTATTGTCACGTTTCGCAAAGCATATCTCAGCGTCAGAATTTTCAACAATCAGTCATCCCCAATACCAAGCTTTGATAAAAAACACTGACGATAGCGTTTCTTAATTAGACACTCTTGTTTAGTTTTTCTTAGTTTAATAACTAAAAAATGTATTTTTAATATATTGAAAGAAAAATACGTGTTTTTATGCATTTACTTGAAAACTTTAATGTCGTATGTAAATTGTTTTCGTCGTTATATGAACATACGTTAACATTTCAAAAGTTTCAACCGTGCTCTTAGTTTGACAAAGTGAGTAAAAAGAAATGAAACGTTTTAATTACTTCACCAGCACGTCCCAAATCTCTGCGTGACATAACTTGACCGCGCAATCCGTAACTCCACTGTTACATGATTATGAAGTAACTTAACATCAAGCAAGCAGCCGATCCAATCCACAGAATCTATACAATATATAGATTCTGTGGATTGAATCTAATTCGCAAGCGTATTATTAATAATATTAATAATACGCTTCACGTATTATTAATATTATTAATAATACGTGAAGCGAAAACTTTGTACCACTTTTTACGAAAATTGCGTAGACGGAGGACTATGAAATATCGCACACTTAGAGTTTATATAGAGAAGTGCAGAATGCTAATACATTTTTAAAATGATGCATAAACAATACATTAAATCAATAAAAAAAACCATTATACACACTGCCATGTATTTGACACACGCACACATTATATACTCTTTTGTTTTTTTGTTAAAGTCATAATTTAAATTAATTATTGTTGAATCTCAACTACTGGGCGAACACTAGTTTAAATATATTAACGTCGGGCAACAAACACGCTCGCAACATGAAATATCTCTCTCACGCCGCAACCTCCGTTGCCAACGTAGCAACTCCTTACTTACTGGTGACCTCATTCACTCGAAGAAACACAACATTGCTCAAGAGAATTATTATTTGGCTGCGTTATTCTGTGAGGTGGCGTACTATCGCTAGTCGGAGAAACTTATGAATACGCTATACCAATTAACTGTTTTGTCAGAGCCTCGTCTCAGTCAGGAGTGTCAACTTTGGCTCGAATATTAATTTAGAATTTCGACTTTAAACTTGTAGAACCCTTAGAAAATGCTTCGCCTTCACAAGTTTTGGTACTACTTCAAACGCCTGTGTACCAAGTTTTACATTATATAATTTTGCCTGTAGAATCAGCGGAAATTAGACCCGTTGCTCCGGTAGCGCCTCCCTACTTAATATCCGTACATCGAATCATCTAATTACTTAAAGTTTACCTACCGTTGGTCTCATTACCGCGTCAACAGTGTGTAGATCGTATCACACATTGGATTAGGTTTCATTCACACTTCCTCTGTGACGCAATGTGGTTCCCATACCGCTATACGGTGAGAATATAAGGATTATCGCGACAGAGAAAAACTCATATTTCCGGACTTTATTATCTCTGTTCTCTGTAAAAAAAAACAGATAAAGCGTTATAACACTTGTACTACATACATTGTAGTCGTAAAATAATTTAGAATGTCGAATTAGTTTGTTGTGGATAGTTGACTAAAATATTTCCCGTGGTTTCTTACGTGCGCTTATGTTTATTGATTGCGTACAGTTTTCTTATTGTAAATTAAATTTTACTACGGATGACAAAATTATATTCTAGCGAAATGTATTCATTGTTAGATTTAGATTTGACGAGCTCGTTGGTCGAATGATTACCAATGGCCACTTTGACTCCGAGGTTGCGGGTTCGATTCCCGCAGAATTAGAATAATATTGATGACTGATACTATCCTATATTTCGTCTAAAATAAGCTTGCTGGACCAACACTACTATCATTTGGCCTGCACTGAAAAACAGGGCTGAGATCACACTGTGATCTCGTCCAAATATATATATATATATATCATCATCATCTCAGCCATTGAAAGTCCACTGCTGGACATAGGCCTCCCCTCTAGATCTCCAATAAGACCGGTTGGAAGCGGCTTGCATCCAGCGCGATCCCACGGTCTTAATGAGGTCGTCTGTCCACCTTGTGGGTGGACGTCCTACGCTGCGCTTGCCGGTACATGGTCTCCACTCGAGAACTTTTCGACCCCATCGGTCATCCGTCCTCCGTGCTATGTGCCCTGCCCACTGCCACTTCAACTTGCTAATCCGCTGGGCTACGTCGGTAACCTTGGTTCTTCTACGGATCTCCTCATTTCTGATTCGATCTCGCAGAGAGACTCCGAGCATAGCCCTCTCCATAGCTCGTTGGGCTACTTTGAGCTTGTTCATAAGGCCCATAGTGAGGGACCACGTTTCAGTGCCGTAAGTCATCGCTGGTAACACACACTGGTCGAAGACTTTCGACTTGAGGCACTGCGGTATGTCGGACGAGAAGACATCACGCAATTTTCCGAACGCTGCCCAGCCGAGTTGGATTCGGCGACTGACCTCTTTCTTGAAGTTGGACCTACCTAACTGGACTACTTGTCCTAGGTAGACGTACGAGTCAACAACTTCAAGAACCGAGCTCTCAACAGATATTGGAGTGGGTACAACATGGGCATTACACATTAACTTCGTCTTGTCCTTGTTCATTTTAAGACCCACTTGTTGAGAAACTCGATTGAGGCCTTCGAGCATCGTGCTGAGATCTTCCATCGAATTTGCCATGACCACGATATCGTCGGCAAACCGAAGGTGAGTAATGTATTCGCCGTTAACATTGATGCCGAATCCTTTCCATTCCAGGAGCTTGAAGGCGTTCTCCAAAGCGGCCGTAAACAGTTTCGGAGATATCACGTCTCCCTGTCTTACACCTCTTTTCAAAGGGATCGCCTTCGAGCTCTGTTCCTGTACTCGGACCGACATAGTGGCGTTATTATACAAACACTTCAACACTTCGATATACCGATAGTCAATACGGCATCGCTGGAGAGACTCAAGCACAGCCCATGTCTCGACCGAATCAAAGGCTTTCTCATAGTCCACAAACGCTAAGCAAAGTGGCAAGTTATACTCTTCGGTCTTCTGTATAACCTGCCGCAGCGTGTGGATGTGGTCTATGGTACTGAAGCCTCTTCGGAAACCGGCTTGTTCGGAAGGCTGGAAGTCATCAAGCCTGCGCTCGAGACGGTTCGTAATGACCCTTGAAAACAGCTTATAAACATGGCTCAGAAGCGAGATGGGTCTATAGTTCTTTAATAAGGTGTTGTCGCCTTTCTTAAAGAACAGCACCACCACGCCTCTGTTCCATGCTTCAGGCGTTATGCCCTCGAGGACGACGGTGTTAAAGAGCTTCTGAAGGACTTTTAGTACCGGTGTTCCACCCGCTTTCAGAAGCTCTGATGTGATTCCGTCATCACCCGGCGCCTTGTTGTTTTTAAGCTGATTCAGGGCCATTCTAATCTCGTACAGGCTGATGTCCGGAATATCCTCGGTGAAGTGTCGGGTCAGCTTGGCTCTTGGGTCTTTGGCCGCGCTGTTAGCAGGCTTGGCAACGGAAGCGTATAACTGTCCATAGAACCTTTCGATCTCCTCCAATACCTCGGCCTTGGTCGACGCTATACTGCCATCTTCTCTCTTCAGCTTGGTCAATTGGCTTTGCCCTATAGACAGATTCCTTGCAAACACTTTGGAGCCTTTGTTCCGCTCTATCGTCTCTTTAATATATTTCCTATTAAAGAGACGTATATCGTGCCGCAAGGATTTCGAGATCTGTCTATTGAGCAGCCTGTATGACTGTGCGTCATAGGAAGACTGCAGTCTCAGCGAGCGTCGTTCAGCCATGAGGTTTAGAGTGTGATCGGAAAGTTTCTGAGGTCTATTTGAACGGCGGGGTCTAAAGAACTTAGAACCTACCGTTTGGACAGTTTCTACGAGCCTGTTGTTAATCTCGTCCACTGATGCTAAGTTCTCCAGGCAATCAAAGCGATTAGAGAGTTCGAGCTGAAAGTTCTCGGGGTTTTGGATATCGACACGAGTAGGTCGGAGCGTGGACTTCACCAAGCGGGACCTTTCGAGTTTAACGTTAATATTCAATGTGCCTCTTACCATCCTGTGATCGCTACCGGTTTTCACCCTGTGGATCACGGAGACATCATTGAATATTCGCTTCTTGCTGGTCATGATGAAATCGATCTCATTTCTCGTGGAACCATCGGGACTTATCCAGGTCCATTTCCTGTGAGGCGGCTTCTGGAAGAAAGAGTTCATCATGAAGAGTCCCTCTTTCTCTAGAAAGTCGGCCAGCCTCTGTCCCCTAGGGTTCCGTTGTCCGTATCCAAATTGCCCCACTCTCAACTCATCATCGCTTTTCTTGCCCAACTTGGCGTTGAAGTCCCCCATAACAACGGTGAAGTGGGTCTTGGTCGTATGTATGGCTCGACTTACGTCCTCATACATAGACTCCACTTCATCATCTGGGCGTGACGAGGTCGGTGCGTATACCTGAATGACCTTCATCGAATAACTCTCAGATATTCTGAGTATTAGGTATACAACCCTGCTCGACACGCTTTCGATGGTAATAACGTTGTTAATAAGGGCCTTGTGGACGAGAAATCCGACACCACCTTGGGACTGTTGGTCACCTTCCCGGTAGAAGAGGAGATTGCCGGATTGTAGGGTTATCGTGTCCTCTCCCTCTCTACGGACTTCGGACAACCCCACAATATCCCATCGCATCCATCTCAACTCTTCCTCCAGCTCAACAATCTTCTCGTCAGTCCTCATCGTGCGTACGTTGTGTGTTACCAGGGCCAGTCGTCTGTTGGGGTGGTAGCCGGGTCTCTGCCGGGGATTCTTAGCACCCCCTGCTCCGTCGTTTCCCTGGCCGCTACCGGAGCCAGGACTAGCGGAGCTGCCGGGGACTGGGGGCCTGGTCCTATTTAGATTTTTCATTGGGGGGGATTTGCCCATAATCGCCACGCTGGGCAGGCGTGGTGGCGATCGCAGAAAGTAATATATATATATATATATATATATATATATGTCGTAGCCATTTGGTTAAATTAGCCAGCCAATTGGACGCCTAGGCCATTCATTGAATGCCGCCATTCAATTAAATGGCTAAAGTACAACTACCCAAGTCGTTAAACGTGACGTTTAACCAGTTGGCTGGACGTCGTTTAGCCATTGGATATTGTTGAATTTATGATGTTTGGTTAGGGTGACCATGAGTTAACAAATTATGTAGGAGCACTTTTTACTTATATCACTGAATTTATAGAAGTGCTACCCCTAAGTTATTGGTAATAATTAACTGTTGTTAAATAAATACGTTTAGATAATAAATGTGAAAGTATATTAAAAAAAACAATGAATATAAGAAGAGTTTTATTAAGGAAATCGTAAAAAAAACTAAAAAAAAAAAAAATCCATTGATGTCTTAGGTTCGTTGGAACTCATGGTCACCCTAGCTTTTCGGATATTGTTCATAACCTCCAAAACTTTTTCGGCTGTCCATGGTTTTCTTTGAGACCCTTAAAGAAATAACGCTCGATTATTATGTGTCATTATCACAATAACGCGAAACAAAGTTCGTAACGACTTAACATAAAATAATACTCAATAATAAAAACGGTAAACCAACCTTGATGTTTTTGTTCGTATTCAGTCAGTTCAGACTCAAATTTATCGCGAAAACTCGCAGAAGACGTAGAATTAATTGGCACCTCCATGGTTTAACACTATTTTGTCAATGTCACACTTTAATTTCACTTTAAATTTCGCACAAGCAGGCACAATAACATTGGCGGGTTATACTGTTGACGCCATATTTGTTTTGGTGACTACTAGCGCCGCAGTGGAATAAAACTGAATCAAATTTGAATCACTTGGCTGAATCTTGGTCAGCCATCTTCAAAGGGCTAACTTTCAATACGCCAAGTGGTTAAACGTTGAGTGTTTCGAGTTCAATCAACTATCGTCCTAGCCATTTAATTGAATAGCGGCATTCAATGAATGGCCTAGGCGTCCAATTGACTGGCTAATTTAACCAGTTGACTACGACATATATATATATATCTTACGGCACTGCTCTTTTAGCGCACCTCCGACACTGCATATCAATGATACGTCAGTAACTATTACATAAACGATGACGTCTGTGCACAGCATGCATAAACGTGTGTGCGTGTAGCGCCATATAAACTGTTCTATATTCGTCTCAGAGAGGAGGTGAGGTCGACGGGAGAAAGCGGCAGGGATTGGCCATGATGTACGTAGTACTATTACTTATACTGTGATTTTAGCCTATGATTTTTAGGGTTCCGTACCCAAAGGGTAAAAAGGAACCCTATTACTAAGGCTCCGCTGTCCGTCCGTCCGTCCGTCCGTCCGTCCGTCTGTCACCAGGCTATATCTCATGAATCGTGATAGTTAGACAGTTGAAATTTTCACGGATGATGTATTTCTGTTGTCGCTATAATAACAAATACTAAAAAACAAAATAAAGTAAATATTTAAGGGGGCTCCCATACAACAAACGTGATTTTTTGCTTAGATATGATACCAACCGACATAACCTCCAGAAAGTGTTGTGTGACCTGGCATTATCTGCTCTTAACGGCTAAACAAATAAATCAAAAACAAACTATGCATTATCTATATTGACAGTCGAAATCATATACGGTGACATAACATCCTAAACATCACGATTTTTTAATATAAGTCATACGGTCAATTGGACTAAACAACGTAGCACGTATTACCCTGAATTCCATTGTCATTACATAGATGGATGGCCATACATCAGCTGTGATGACTATCAACATAAAGTTTTGCGAGCGAATGTGTCAAAGATCGTGAGGTCATTTTACAATACCATGCTAAGATGATAGATCTCTGTTTAAGGCTACAATACACTAGGATTTTATGATGTGAATACGTCTTTAAAAGTGCTTTGATAGGGAGGCAATTAAACAAAACGAATGATAACAAAATGGGGGGATTCAGTTTGGTGTGGCAGCTATAAATCTATCATCTTCATTCAAATTTCAATCACAACACTGGATAGATGAAGGATCTAAGAATTTATTATGCTAAGTAGTACTATGAAACATCGCGTGCATATTATAGTACGTGAATTATATTACGTGTCCATGACACAGCCGCACCCCATTTTTAGGGTTCCGTACCCAAAGGGTAAAAAGGAACCCTATTACTAAGGCTCCGCTGTCCGTCCGTCCGTCTGTCACCAGGCTGTATCTCATGAACCGTGAAAGTTAGACAGTTGAAATTTTTTCAGATGATGTATTTCTGTTGCCGCTATAACAACAAATACTAAAAAATAGAATAAAATAAATATTTAAGGGGGCTCCCATACAACAAACGTGATTTTTTTGCTCGTTTTTGCTCGCAATTGATAACGGTAATAGGTAGACGCTTGAAATGCTCACATAATATTTAATTATATATTGACTTTAAAAATAAATAATTAAATAAAAATAAAACACATATTTAAGGGGGGCTCCCATACAACAAACGTGATTTATTTGCCGTTTTTACAGATAATGGATCGGAACCCGTCGTGCGCGAGTCCGACTCGCACTTGGCCGGTTTTTTTTATATCAATAAGATAAACGAACGGCCTGAGAGTAAGCTGTTGCCGCAGCCTATAGATGTATGCTAGATCTGGAACGCCGGACGTTGCCAACCCTGTAAAAATCTCTTCACATGTTTTTGAGAGAACCTAGCGCTATAATCTTCTGGGAAAACCGCAATAGGGAGTTCATTTCACAAGCTACAATAATAATAAGAATTCTCTTCTGGAATCATAATGTCGTACATATTGCGGTTCCAAAGTATAAGGATGATTTCCTGCCGATGGCGAACGGTGCGATTGTAGAAGAAAGAAGTTGGCATATCAAACAACTTTTTTGAACACAGCCCAATAGAATCACAGAACACACAAGGAGGGTCCAAGTCGCTCCTCAGGCTTCAGGTCTCAATGCCGCCTTAATACCGTTTTCTTTGAATTTGACTTCCGCAAAGTACCCTCTGACATATGTATATTACCTTATATTATTTATATGACCTTTATAACATTTTAGCATCTAAAACAATTAATAATAGACCATAAGGGCACTGCAAGTTATCCTACGTCAACGGGTACACGAAATAGGTATGTCACTTTATAGCAAGAATAGCAGCTTATAAAACCTACAAAACTTTGATCTGCCAATCTAACTGGCAGGTTCGTGTACTCAATGACGTAGGATAATATGTAGTGCCCTGATAGTCTATAACCAACAGATCTACTCGTGTGAACCTGGCGCCGCCGGTCGCTTGTTTTTTCATAAAAGGGGACGAAACGAGCATGTCGATTCCAGATGGTAAGTATCTCAATAAACATCAACACTATTAAAAGCCGGGTATACTTCCACTGTTTGAAACAGCATTGAGTTTTCTTATCTTAATTTTAATCTCTTTCGTCATGATCTTAATTGTATTAATATGAATTTATTATATTAGGTTGGGGAAAAAGTCTTTTCGTATTTTATATGAAAATTCAAAACATTTTTTAATAAAGTTTATTTACATTTAACTAAAGTATGTAGGTGCCATTACGTTCGATAACCTTTTGCCATCTTGTAGGTAGAGACATGATCCCATTACTATAGAAATTTTGGGACTTCTGTTCAAAAAACCGCGCCAAGTGGTTTTGGCAGTCTTCTCGTGATGTTAACCTGACATTGCCTAAAGAATTCTTAAGAGACCGAAACAGGTGGAAATCAGAAGGTGCAAGGTCAGGACTATACGGCGGATGCATTAACACCTCCCAGTCAAACTCTCTTAATTCTTGCTGAGTGGCTAAAGATGTGTGAGGTCTAGCGTTATCATGATGAAAAATCACACCCCTTCTATTAATTAATTCCGGCCGCTTTCTTTCAACTTTTTGCTTTAATCTCATCAGTTGTTCACAGTAGAGTTCAGAATCGATAGTCCTGCCTGGCGGTAACAGCTCATAATGAATATCTTCCCTTCCAATCCCACCATACACACAGCATCACCTTGTTGCGGGTTAACCCGGGTTTCGCCAGAGTCTGTGAAGCCTGGCCGGCCTTTGACCACGACCTTTTTATGCGCCAAAACAGTTTTGTGGTCAATTCCTAGTTCTTCAGCTACGTCGTAACTACTGATATGCCGATCTTGCTCCACTTTTTCAGAAATGGCATCCATTTTATCCGTAACAGGGCGACCAGAGCGACGTGCATCTTTGACATCAAAATTTCCGGATTGAAAACGCTTAAACCAAATTTGTGCTACTCTCACAGACACTGCACTAGGTCCATAAACGTCACAAATTTTTTTCGCAGCTTGCGTTGAATTTTTACCTTTTTTGTAGTAAAATTTTAAAATGTATCGAATTTCTTCATTAGATTCACTCATCTTGACAGTAAAAAAAACAAATGAAAATCACACATTTACCTAATTTGAATTTGGAATTATCTTTTTTAAAATTTAAACTTTTTAAAGATATCAAAACCTGCTAGATACAAATGGTATAACCAAAGATATTTTATTACAAGTTCATACATACTATAATGCGAAAAGACTTTTTCCCCGACCTATTATATTGTTATGTATAACATACTAGCTGTTACTCGCGGCTTCGTCCACGTGGTTATTATTTTGATTATTTTTGGTCCTCGGAAATAAGATGTTTTTACACTAAAACTCTATTATTATAATGCTTTAGCATTAATTCGTCTTTTGAATAAAATACAACTTGAATTGTGTGCAATAAACGTTAAATAAAAAAATTAAATAAAACAACACATATGGTCACTGACATTCATGGTCACTGATTTCCATAAGTTTATTAAAAGATTTGTTTGTTTGTTTGTAATACCTTTATTGTAACAGTTATTAACAATATATACAGATTTAATAGTTTAGTACAAAGGCGGACTTATCCCTAAAAGAAATCTCTTCCGATCAACCCTTTAAAACCGAAGAATTGCCTCCTTCCATAAAGTTGGTTGATTGATATATATCTATAATTTCAATTGAGGAATCTCATAGGAAATCTACATGACAACTTGAAATGGCAAAATTAATAAGACAATTGTAATTGACAATAAATAATGATAAATCGTGATTTAAAATCGATTTCGCTCATTGGGGTCCATTCATCCGTGAATAGTGCAAACGGTGATCGGTCGGTAAATTTATTGGTAGCCCCGCTTATTGAGGAGACGGGTGTTCCTAATAGGAATATGTCTTAAATCATTACAGGCCTATACATGGAGTGTAAAAGTTAATATGATAAATGAGGAGGAAACCGCGATCAGCAATTATAAACATCGATTCACATGTCAACAATAAAATTGTGAATATCGAATCGCACGTTACGAGTATCATGATCCGCTTACTTTAAATATTTTTATGCAGATTCAGATATGCTTATAGTAATTAAGTATAATAAGTACCTAATATTTAAATCTCGATTACTACTGACAAAAGGCTGCCATACATTAGCTAACATGTTAGCGGTGTTGGTCATGTTGCCTAACAATATGGCAGATATTTTAATTGACAACACGTCCATACACAGCTAAATTGTTAGACAACATGACGTCATAGTAACTGACTAGTCGGCTAACATGTTGGCTAATGCATGGCAGCTTTAACATATACACTCATTGACACAATATTTCTCCCAGTTCCCGTGTAGGTACGAAAACCAAACTTGGTGGTCTATGGAAATTTTATTTTACTGACGAAAAAATTTGAAAACTTGTAAAATCTCCATCATCAGATTAGACTCCATCTGCCTCCCAAATTGGTAAGAGTGACTGGGTTGAGTGACAGCTTCCATTGAAAATGAAAAATGATTGAAATATGAATAAACAAGATGGCCGTTATACAAAATTTAAACACTTAAGTGTGTAAGTAAGGGGTGTAAGTGATTCATCAACATCTTTGAACCAAAGCCAACTTTAAATGCACGCGGTGCACCCTGATAACTGACAAACGAAGCTCTGGCAAAAAGAGAGGTAGGGAGCGTAATTGTAAGCTACCCTACTGGGGAATGTACCTCACAGAATACCGCAGCCAAATAACAGTTCCTTTAAGGGTTGTTGTGTTCCTGCGAGTGAGTAAGGTCACCAGAAAGGAAGGAGATGCTGCGTTGTGCAGCGGGGGTGGCGGCGCATGAATGATATTTTATATTGCGAGCGTTAATATGGCTACGGTATCCGCTTCACATCAGGCGGGCCGTATGCTTGTCTGCCACCCGACGTAGTATAAAAAAAAGTCATTAAAATGTGGAACGCCTTGCCGGCACATGTGTTCCTTCTTCCTACAACATGGGATCCTTCAAACGAAGCGTGAAGAAGCACCTCGCGGGCCAGCATGACAGTGTCAATTAGCGACTGAATACTGTTGTCTAGTCTTTAGTCGGTTACCGCTGCAATTTGGGCTCCTCTTTACCCTTAACACCAGGCAAAGCGGAGCCACTATGCTGAGCTAACATAAAAAAAACTCATTTTCCCGCAGGCAACAGCCAAATTATTATATAAAAACAACAAAAAGACTAAACACCAGCGGATTTCCTCCACTTTCAATCCGCTCGATACGCCACCGACCTAACCGCGTGTCATGCGCCGCGTTACGTCACAGTATTGTGTCACACTCGTGCTATCAGACAATTAATCTGTACGGTCCAGAAACACAAAATTCGTGTGTGCACTACATTCTGTTCTCTACAATGAACATCAATTAATAAATTAGTGAAAGCCTTACCAATGAATTGAAGAGGCCGGTGGTCGACTGGCTACCAATGCCCACTTTGACGCCGGAGTCGAGGGTTCGATACAAAAAAAAATGTGTATCTCGATAGATACAATTTTTTTTTTGTAAATATATACATATAATACTTAGAAAACATCCAGACCAAGACAAACAGATGTGTTCATGCTCACAAATATTTGTCTTGTGCGGGTATCGAACCCGCGACTCCGGCGTCAAAGTGGACATTGCTAGCCAGTCGACCACCGGCCTCTTCAATTCATTGGTAAGACTTTCACTAATTTATAGACGACTATATTTCTAGACGATTCTAGATCAGTGTTCCGCAAAGTGTGTGCCGCGGTACACTGGTGTACCATGGACATTAGTTGGTGTGCCTCGGAAAAATTTGGTTATCTCTTAAAGCTAATTAGACGGACAGAAGAAAAATACTTCCACAAATAAAAACTGATTTAACATTTATTTTTTCAAAATTTTTCGTTTTCCTAGGTGTATCTTAGACACAAAAAGTATGCGCAACACTGGTCTAGATGGCTATGGTAACCGTTTTACATCAGGCCCGCCTTAAGCTTGTTTGGCACCCGACGTTGTATAGAACTTATTTTGAATCTCTTTTTCAAAACATTAACAAGAGAAGGTACACATAATTTTGCGGGTGAGGTAAGACCAGACCCTTAAAGACCAATCCGTCCTAAATTTTTAAGAAATGTCTCTAAATTATTTATGGGTTGACGGGCCCCACGTAGAATTAGAAACTTTTATGTATACCTATTTAAGTTGTGATTAATAAATAAAAAATAATAATAAGGCGATAACGGATCATAGTGTAGAGAAGGGTTGCAATATATAATTTGTTTTAGTATTCGCGAAACTACAGAAATATGTAAAAACGATGCCATAGAATAAGTAAATAACTTAAACATAATAATATAATTCTAAAGTCGGAAGCAAGATAATAGAACTTCAAGTTAACCAATTTTAAGTTTAATGCAGAACTTGCAAGGAACCTTACGAGACCATGAAGCACTTCATGTGTCAATGTGATGCCCTAGCTGGCAAACGAATGGTAATAAGGAAAGGCATACCCAGATCTGGAGGACTACAGGCTCTTCTCAATTAAAGTGTGTACCGAAGTACATGGAACATGTCTCTAGAGTCTAGAGACATGTTCCATGAACTTTCCCCTGACTGTCTAGTTAAACAAAAGAATAGGGAGTGCACAAAAGATCCAAGAGGGTCGATAATGCTACTGGTGCGGCAGCACTGGATCCATCAAGATAAGATAACCAATTTTAAAATAAATATTTTCTGCGCGGTCCTATGTACACAACACAACTGTTACCCTAAAATTACCTATAAGCAAAATCACATAAAATTACTAGTCTTAGATAATCCAAGTTGTAAACTGACATCGGCGCACAAATAGCCCATTGTCGCACAAGATGCCCAGCGAGATACTGCAAGTGGGTTACGACTCACGATCAAGACATATTTAACGTAGAGATACACTATACGGAAGTAGTGTCGTTTATCTTGAAATTTATTCGTCTATTATTAACTGCCTATAGATATATTTTCCTATCTTCTGAGATACTTGCGAAGCTGTGTTTGTTCATATATATTGCTATAAACGCTTACAATACAAGGAGTATTTTTCGTTCCACCCCTGTTACTAACGTAGTAACTCCACGCAAATTTGAATACGATACCTCTGAATGCAAATTATTATGCCTAGTGACTTGACTAATGCATTTTCAATTAATCATTTAACATCTTTTTATTAATGAATTTTTTAACACACTTTTATTAACTTGTATGTAACTAACTATGTAATGGAATCTAAGGTAACTAATTTAACCATCTTGGAATCGTAGCGTAATGAAAATTGGCAGCTGTATGTAGTTCTAATGACAATACAATAATATGATGGTACTGTCTGAATGGATGTAGTTTCACACATTCATGGTGCGCCCGTGGTAGACTTCTGCAGGAGGTGATTTTGAAAATAGCATGCGTTTTCGACATTAACGAGTAGTATTTGGACATCGTTCACGTTCGGACGCATCGTCAGTGGGGGACTTTACACTATCTCATTCTAAACATATCGAATCTGGGCTCTACCGCCGAAGCTGACGCCGATTACCATCGGGGTTTTTAGATTCCAAACATTGGTCTTTAAAGTTATTGACGAACATCTTCAGTTTAGTCAGTAGAGTTCCAGGGTTTCTACCAGCTGAGATAAACATAACTACCAACAATGTAAGCAGTAGTTTCATTTTCGCATTCAAAAAAGTCAATGATAATCGGCTTCAGCTTTGGTGGTAGGGCCACAGTAGGGCCCCTGCTTAGTGTATCAGATGCGCATTACGGTCTACGGTACGGTAAGGGATCTGCCCAGTGTGTCGCTACAATCTCTCAAGAAAATTTCTACAAGATAAACCCTTACAAATCGTGTGGAATTCTAATACAGGAAGTCTTAATTGTTTTAACAGTCTTTTGTTAATACAAGGGAAAACGCTGGGATCTTTTCAAAATTTTATGTCTTTTTAATGAGTTTATTATTGGCGTTTTATATAATGTGTTACTCTTTACTCACACGGTCTGGTTTCTTGCCAGATGCTGTCAGCTAATTTATAACTTCGGACGTGGTTCATATCTTTGGACCCATTTTGAAGATCTATTTTGCTCTAATTACATTAGTTGTGTGAAGTTTTATGTGAGTTGCACGGGTTCTTAGGATTGTATTATTAGTACTTCACTTTCATTATCAGATTTTGGTTATTACGAATTTTTAAATTTTCTAATAGTACATATTGTCGCGTCGGGTATTAGATTTATTAAAAATGAAATATACCCAGCGTACACGATTAAAAAAATTTATTAAAAAAAATATGAGTATCGGGTTCACAGTGCCCGGCTGATAAGTTTGGTTCCGCGGTCCCGTACTTCCCTGGCGAAGGTGGCCGAAGATGAATGATGGCTCGGTGGTGGAGGGACGTGGCAGCAGGGGACCTCAATGCTCTGGTTCAAACTTGAAGTGGTATTTAATTCCTTTTGCAAGTGGTATCTAATTTTTCTTAACTTGTCTGTAATTCCCTGTAACAATACTCCAGCTTAAGCACATCCGTCAGCTAAGCCCGTCGATTGCGATCACCAACACCAAGCCAGAAAGCCAAGCCAAGACGGGTCTAATAGGTAGACGGTGAGTGGTGTTGGTATAAAAGATCGCAATCAGAACGGAGCAGTATGTAGGCGGAATTATTTGTGAATAACAAAAAACTAAGGCCAAAGTAATATTATTCACAATAAAAATCTAAAGCAATTATATGCCGTCAAGATTAAATAATTATAAAAGAAGGTAGATCAAAATAACTACGTAGTTAAATAATTTTGGTTTGCAAAGCTAACAAAGAAAACACAATGAGGTCTAACCCTAATTAAATACACTCGGCTTTTTCCAAATTAAAACAATGAAATAATAAATTATATGTAAATAAATCAGTAACTATATAAAAATATTACATGGACGAAAGATTATTTATTCGTCGTATTGGGATAAGCAACCCAGGAGCTATATATATATATATATATATATTACACGGCAAAACCACAGCTAGTACACATTTTTAAGATTGGCCTATGAAATAATAACTGATCAACACTTACCCTATCGGGGAATTCCTGTATACGTGATTTCGGTTACAAATGTCCTCCGCGACTTATTACGTAAGTGGCAAAGAAGAACTTATCACATACATTACATAAATTCAAATTGAATAAACCTAGTTAATTAAATTTTACAGGCACGAAATATGCATCGAAGTACGTCTATGCACTATGCTAGTCTGTGTGTCGTCTGTGCGGTTGAAAAAAGTAGTGTGGGGTCCGAGTATCGGCTGTTGCCGATGAGCTGTCTTGTCTTTGCTCCGCCCATAAGATCGCACGATGTTTGTCTAATAGGGTACCGCGTGACGCTCAAGAAAACCATTAGCAAATACGTTTTGGGCAATTGAGTAATACGACTATTATTATTTTTAATTAGGTTATTTATACTTGTTTACTGTGTTTTAAATTATTAATTTAGTTATTTATTTTTCATTGTTTATTTATTATTCCGACGATTGTAAATATTGAAATAGACAACATTTTGTTCATAATATTAATTAACAATTAATATTGTCATGAATCAAATGTGACTCATTCAACTCAAGACACCATTTAATATTTAACTTTAGTTATAGAATTGAGTTATGTAATCCAATTCATATCTTTTTTATTATTGATTTTAAGTTAAATAACACAAAACCGTGTTGTATATAGTTTTATTTTAAGTTTAGTATTATGTATTTTTATGTAATTATGTTTATTATATGGAATTTTATTAAAAAGAAACGTATAACGTTACAATATCTATAGTCAAAATGAGTTTCTGGAACGAGCCGGAGAAAAGAACATCCTCCACACTATTGTGGAAGTCATGTCGTCATCAAGAGTGGAGAAGGAGGAGACTCACGAAGAATAGAACAGATGGCAGGATGCCCAACGACATGAGTGCATGCAGCTCTTCAGTGTCAATGATGAACTTGGCAAAATTTTTTTGTAGTTAGGTTATTTATACTTGTTTACTGTGTTTTAAATTATTAATTTAGTTATTTATTTTTCATTGTTTATTTATTATTCCGACGATTGTAAATATTGAAATAGACAACATTTTGTTCATAATATTAATTAACAATTAATATTGTCATGAATCAAATGTGACTCATTCAACTCAAGACACCATTTAATATTTAACTTTAGTTATAGAATTGAGTTATGTAATCCAATTCATATCTTTTTTATTATTGATTTTAAGTTAAATAACACAAAACCGTGTTGTATATAGTTTTATTTTAAGTTTAGTATTATGTATTTTTATGTAATTATGTTTATTATATGGAATTTTATTAAAAAGAAACGTATAACGTTACAATACCCCCTCCCGTCACCAAGGATTTTATTCTATAATAAAATCCGCACTTAAGTAAATAAGGTAACGTTTGTAAATACACTATCACTCATAATTTCATACTTCACGCAAACATAACGCAACAATAAACATTATGTGGAATATTGACGCATTCTAACAATAAAGAAAGGTTCCTGTTTTGTATGAACTGGTAACCTATACAAACAGTGTTTACTCAATTAAGATGTTTTATAAATAGGTGACGTTGGCTGTAAACTGCATATATATTTAAGCAAAATTAAACAAAAAACAAATTATTTGCTGACGTTAGCCAATTTTATATCCTTAATATGCCACGTGCCCAAGTTTTTACCAGACATATCTTCCAAAACATACACAAGAGGAGATTTTTTAGCAATTACGCGACATGTAATGAACTTAGGTGCCAACTTTTTGCTAAAATATTTGTCTTTATCACTTAATACGTAAGCGCGTTTCATCACAATATCGCCCACATTAAATTCAGCGGCTTTACGGCGCAGATTATAATGTGCGGTATTTTTCTCATGTGCATGCCTAGCCTGCACATCATCAAAAATTTTTGCGAGACAACCTAAATTTTCGGCATAAATGTCGCGTGGTAGAAAAACTACCTCTTCGCCTAACTCTGTATCTATGTAGTGAGTGCCACAAGTGACTAGTTCCCTACCGTAAACCAGAAATGATGGCGTGAAACCAGTAGCTTCATTTACTGAGTTATTAATGGCGAATTGTACTTTTGGGATGAAGATATCCCAAGTCCTATGGTCATTTTCAACGAATGTTGAGATACATGTTATTATCGTTCTGTTATAACGTTCTACAGTATTAACTTGTGGTGTATATTTTGGAGTAAAATAAATATTTGGAATATTGAATTTTCTAAAAAAAGCATCTGTATCTCGACTAACAAATTGTGATCCGTTGTCCACGAAAACAGTTTGTGGTACTCCGTGAACAAGGAAAACAGAATCTTCTAAGATCTTAATAATGATGTCTGAGGTAGCTTTTTTAATTGGAAATATTTGGCAAAATTTGGAGAAGCAACATGTTATAACTAAAATATAAGTATTCTGTTTACGAGTAGTAGGCAGAGGGCCCATAAGGTCTATTGAAATCATCTGCCAAGGACGTGAGCATTGCTTTGGGCGACCCATGACTCCTAACGTCTGATGATTTTGTGTCTTATATTGAAGACATTTTTGACACGTACTTACAAATGTCACGACATCTTTGTGCATACCTGGCCAAAAGTAACGCAACATGAGACGATGGTAAGTTTTAAAAATCCCTAAATGACCAGCTGTTACTTCTGCATGATTTTCCGAAATTATTTTTTCTCTTGATTCGTTTGGTACCACAATTTTCCATGAAAATTCACTATTTAGATTGCATTTATTCTTGGAAAGCCTATATAAAACATTATTTTTTATTAAATAATTTGGAAAATTTTGAGGCATGTTAATACAACCGTTGAAAATTGATTTGTACCATTCATCTTTAGTGTCCAATATATCGGAAGTATGAATGGCACTAACAGGGACGGCACGAGAAAGAGCATCAGGGATGACATTTTCCACACCACGACGGTGTTTAATTTCGAAATTGAATGAGGACAAGCGTACACCCCATCGAGCTAACCGACCAGTTGGGTTATTTAGAGAGAGGAACCACTTTAAAGCACTGTGATCTGTGTAAACAGTGAAGGTTTTCCCATTCTCCAAATAACATCGCCAATGTTCTAAAGCAGTGATGACAGCCAAAGTTTCTCGCTCTGTTATGCTGTAGTTTCGTTCTGACGCTGTCAATGAGCGACTCATATAGGCGATAGGGTGTTCCCTACCATCCTTAGTCTGAGTGAGCATAGCGCCAACTCCATAGTTGCTTGCATCCGTATGCACCTCAAAAGACTGGTCATACTCAGGACACTTCAGAACAGGGGCGGTAACTAAACATTCCTTGAGATTTTTGAAGGACGCATCAGCCTCGGTCGTCCACTTGAATGGAGGCGTGCCCTTCTTCATGGAAGTCAGCTTATTCAGAGGGCCCGCTATAGTGCTGAAATTTGGAACAAAACGGCGGTACCATGTAGCTGTCCCAAGGAAGCGTTTGAGGTCTTTCCGACAAGAAGGTGTCGGATAATTTAATATGGCCTCCACTTTCTCGGGATCGGTCCGTAGTCCACATCTGTCAACGAGATATCCTAGGTATTTGAGCTGACTCCGAAAAAACTTACATTTTTCCAAATTTACGGTGAGATTGGCTTGTTTAAGTTTTTCAAGGACTTTTAAAAGAAGCGTCACGTGGCTTTTATAGTCGTTACTGATTATGATAATGTCATCGAGATATGCGAAGACATTAGGCCCAAACTCACCGAACAAGAGATCAACCAACCGTTGTTGGGTAGCCGGTGCATTCGTCAAACCAAACGCAGTTCTTTTGAACCTTAGTGTTCCTCTACCGGGAACGTAAAATGCAGTCTTGTCACGATCTTCAGGCGCGATATCAATTTGCCAAAATGATTTAGACAAGTCAATGCTACTTAAATAACGAGCATCCCGAAGATTATCCAAAATTTCTGAGATATACGGCAAACTATAGGCATCGCGTTTTGTAACCGAATTGAGTTTACGGCTATCGAGACAAAACCGTGGTTGGCCATCTTTCTTCGTTACTAACAAGACTGGCGAAGACCAGGCGCTTTCACATGGCTCGACTACATCGAGAGCTAACATTTCGTCTACCTGCTCAACTAGTATACGCTGTTTTTCCGGTGACATACGGTAGTACCTCTGTCGAATCGGTTGGGCGTCTCCGGTATTAATACGATGCGTAATCAAGCTAGTTCTGCCTAAACCTTTACGTTCGAAGGAAATATCCTTATATTGCTCAATAATGTTGTCTGCAATTAGTTTTTCGGATTCACTTAGATTTTCGTAACCGTAAATGAGGGTCTCAGTACGTGAATTCCTATCGGTAATAGCGGTACTAAGTGAAATACTACCCAAGTATCTAGGACAAATGTTAAATTTACGCCAAAAGTCAATTCCTAATATAAGAGAAATTTCAATTTCCGGGACGACTACAGCCTCAATTATATGGAACTGATTTTCAAATTGTACCGGAATATTTATAAAGCCAATACTTTTCAAGGACTGACCGCCCGCAGTAATTATAGGAATACTACGGTCAGAAATTAGTTTAAAACCTTGTGACAGTAATAAGGTGTGTGAATTATTACCCAAAATAGTGACTGCAGAACCTGAGTCAAGAAGACCAGTAAAAGAAATATCGTTAATCATCACTGAAACATAAGGTCTAACATCGTTAACTGGTTTACTATGAATTGTGGCACTTCTGTATGATTTAAAGAAAAGATTAATAGTTTGGAGCCATTTGTTCCAATCATCTTTGTTAAAATTACTACTTGATGAGCTGCCACAATTCAAGTCACTTAGTTTTTTGAACTTGCAGACTTAACGTCATTACAATCTGGACATTGAGGAGTCTTAACATCCTTACGGCCACATTTAAAACAATAAATATTGTTCTTATTTTCAGTACACTGTCTCAAATTGTGGGTATTTACACGACATCTAGGACAAAAACGAGCTTTAGGAGCTTCAATTGCATGTAAATACTTTTCATTTATGTTCGTTTTATTATAAGTGTTAGAGTTAATTTTATTCCGATTTTCATTATTGTGATTTTGACTGTAAATTTTATTAAACTTAGTAAATGAGTTCTGTGATCGATTATAATGTTGTTTATTTGTATGTATGTTGTTATTAAATCTACTTTTGTTAATATTGCTATTATACGCAAATTCCGGAGCTAAAGTATCAGAAGTTGCACCACTAGGTTCACGAAAATTAGCAAGACGTGCTTGAATATTTTCATAGTTACGGCATAAGGTTTGTAAGGATTCGAGAGTTTTAATTTCGTTAGCTGATGCTAAGGTGCTAGCGTAGCAAGGCCTAATGTTATGGAGGATTATCTCTAATTTGTCATCTTCAGATATTGATTTCGATAGACGTGAAAACAACCCTGACATAATTGACAAATAAATGGTGATATTTTCAGATTCACCCTGAGTCCTCGAACGTATTTCTGAAAGCAGTCTATAATCGAAGTCAGACTGATCGAAATCGTGTTTTAATAACGCAACCAATTCGCTCCAAGTGGACACTCGCCCCTTTACACTCCTGTACCAATGCAAGGCATCACCCGTGAAAATCTCTGTTGCATAGGATAGTATCTTCGGTCCTGGGATATTTCTCGCGTCACAAAACTCAGTAACACGCTGAATAAAAGATCGAACGCATGACTTCCCATCATATTTTAACTTTCCAAAGTCAATTAATCCACCGCGATCACAAGTGACAGAGATATTCATAGGTGGAGCTGGAGTTGAAGGCTCACCATTGGAGGTAGAAGTTAAATTATCTACGCCTTTATCCTTTAAAGACCCTAAAATATTCGAATAGTTTTTAAATTGTGCAACGTGGATATCGTATTGAGCCTTGACAGTATTATTGCTAATGATTCTATTGATGCGATGGTACAAATGGTTTAGTAAATTCTGAGTGCGTAGGAAGGTACTTCTATCTAAATCGGAATCCAAATATAACTTAATTTTAGTAAGGGTTTCACCGACTCCCTTCAAATCATCAACCGGTTCAAGCGGACTGTCCAAAATATCTTCGGAAGGAAACAATGGTCCTAATTGGGAAATTTGCTTTCGTAAGTCCTGCACTGTAGATGTAGGAGTAGAACCTCTAATCAAAACCTCGTACTCTAATTCGGACTTTTGTAACGATAGAAATTTTACAGGAAAAGCCATTGGAAAAAAAAAATATTATACGGAACCCTCAAAAAAAAAATTCAAAATAAGGTAAGTGATGACCAGTTTTTACAATAATATTTTAGAATATAAATAACTCCGTCTGTTACAATGAGTACTAAGCAGAACTGAAAAAAAATTTACACAAATATGCTAACTACGTGAGCAGTAGCACACAAAAATACAAAAAAATTAACACAGAAATAAAAATATGTAAAAGACGTTACACATAAAAAACCACAACACACAACTACCTACTTACCACGGAAACAAATTATCAGCCCATAAAATTACCACGTTATGGCGCCAGTGTCGCGTCGGGTATTAGATTTATTAAAAATGAAATATACCCAGCGTACACGATTAAAAAAATTTATTAAAAAAAATATGAGTATCGGGTTCACAGTGCCCGGCTGATAAGTTTGGTTCCGCGGTCCCGTACTTCCCTGGCGAAGGTGGCCGAAGATGAATGATGGCTCGGTGGTGGAGGGACGTGGCAGCAGGGGACCTCAATGCTCTGGTTCAAACTTGAAGTGGTATTTAATTCCTTTTGCAAGTGGTATCTAATTTTTCTTAACTTGTCTGTAATTCCCTGTAACAATACTCCAGCTTAAGCACATCCGTCAGCTAAGCCCGTCGATTGCGATCACCAACACCAAGCCAGAAAGCCAAGCCAAGACGGGTCTAATAGGTAGACGGTGAGTGGTGTTGGTATAAAAGATCGCAATCAGAACGGAGCAGTATGTAGGCGGAATTATTTGTGAATAACAAAAAACTAAGGCCAAAGTAATATTATTCACAATAAAAATCTAAAGCAATTATATGCCGTCAAGATTAAATAATTATAAAAGAAGGTAGATCAAAATAACTACGTAGTTAAATAATTTTGGTTTGCAAAGCTAACAAAGAAAACACAATGAGGTCTAACCCTAATTAAATACACTCGGCTTTTTCCAAATTAAAACAATGAAATAATAAATTATATGTAAATAAATCAGTAACTATATAAAAATATTACATGGACGAAAGATTATTTATTCGTCGTATTGGGATAAGCAACCCAGGAGCTATATATATATATATATATTACACGGCAAAACCACAGCTAGTACACATTTTTAAGATTGGCCTATGAAATAATAACTGATCAACACTTACCCTATCGGGGAATTCCTGTATACGTGATTTCGGTTACAAATGTCCTCCGCGACTTATTACGTAAGTGGCAAAGAAGAACTTATCACATACATTACATAAATTCAAATTGAATAAACCTAGTTAATTAAATTTTACAGGCACGAAATATGCATCGAAGTACGTCTATGCACTATGCTAGTCTGTGTGTCGTCTGTGCGGTTGAAAAAAGTAGTGTGGGGTCCGAGTATCGGCTGTTGCCGATGAGCTGTCTTGTCTTTGCTCCGCCCATAAGATCGCACGATGTTTGTCTAATAGGGTACCGCGTGACGCTCAAGAAAACCATTAGCAAATACGTTTTGGGCAATTGAGTAATACGACTATTATTATTTTTAATTAGGTTATTTATACTTGTTTACTGTGTTTTAAATTATTAATTTAGTTATTTATTTTTCATTGTTTATTTATTATTCCGACGATTGTAAATATTGAAATAGACAACATTTTGTTCATAATATTAATTAACAATTAATATTGTCATGAATCAAATGTGACTCATTCAACTCAAGACACCATTTAATATTTAACTTTAGTTATAGAATTGAGTTATGTAATCCAATTCATATCTTTTTTATTATTGATTTTAAGTTAAATAACACAAAACCGTGTTGTATATAGTTTTATTTTAAGTTTAGTATTATGTATTTTTATGTAATTATGTTTATTATATGGAATTTTATTAAAAAGAAACGTATAACGTTACAATATCTATAGTCAAAATGAGTTTCTGGAACGAGCCGGAGAAAAGAACATCCTCCACACTATTGTGGAAGTCATGTCGTCATCAAGAGTGGAGAAGGAGGAGACTCACGAAGAATAGAACAGATGGCAGGATGCCCAACGACATGAGTGCATGCAGCTCTTCAGTGTCAATGATGAACTTGGCAAAATTTTTTTGTAGTAGAAAAATCGGGTTGTTCCACTTGGTTCGACTGATTTTTTTTTTTTTTTTTTTTTTTTTTATACTACGTCGGGTGGCAGACAAGCATACGGCCCGCCTGATGTGAAGCGGTTACCGTAGCCATATTAACGCTCGCAACATAAAATATCGCTCGCGCGCCGCCACCCCCGCTGCCACCGCAGCATCTCCTTCCTTTCTGGTGACCTCACTCACTCGCAGGAACACAACAGCCCTCAAGGGAACCGTTATTTGGCTGCGGTATTCTGTGAGGTGGAGGTACATTCACCAGTCGGGTAGCTTACAATTACGCTCCCTACCTCTCTTTTCGCCAGAGCTTCGTTTGTCAGTCAGCAGGGTGCACCGCATAAGTCAGCAGGGTGCACCGCATAGTCAGCAGGGTGCACCGCATATTTGTTCAACTACATAATAGGGACACGAAGAAATCGATTCGCTCGTAGTCCGTTCCGTCATGTTTTGTGGTTTTGTTAATATTGTAACTTCCTTCCTCCCACACTTACAGGACTTTTTCTTGTTTCAGCCAACTCAAAATATATATAAAAAAATCTCTTTGGGATATTAATCCCAAAGAGATTTTTTTTTTATTAAATTATTTATAATTAAATATTTTAATAATGGAAAAATTCACCTCCCCTGCCTAGGTGGAATTTGAACTCATGACCTCTCAATTACCGGTCGAGTGCTCTTCCAACAGAGCTATCAGGAAGATTTATGATGGTGGCGAAGTTTTGCATTTTATATTTTACTGCTGTGATGTCGCAGTGTGGCGCCATCTACCTATCAAGTATTACACTACTAAACAATACATAGGAGTCCATCGTTGCAAATGAAAGTCGGCAATTTTTTGATAACACCAAACTTATTAAATAATTATTAATTAAATAATTATAAATAAGTACTTTAAAAATGGAAAAAATCACCTCCCTATCGATCTTTGGGATAGTTTTGAAATGTGTTAGAAGAAATGGGTAAACTGTCGGGCACTTACTATATAAATATAAATTCTTGACAATTTACACAACGCCATCTAGTCCCAAATTAAGCGTAAAGCTTGTACCATGAGTACCTACTAGACAACTGATAAATGTACTTAAATATTTTTTTTTTCTAAATACATACTTATAATACATAGAAAATACCCAGACCAAGACAAACAGACATGTTCATGCACACAAATGTTTGTCTTGTGCGGGAATCGAACCCGCGACCTCGGAGTCAAAGTGGCCATTGCTAACCATTCGACCACCGAGCGCGTCAAATAAATCCCCAATAAGTACATATATTCGGGGTGTAAGTGGCTCACCACAATCTTTAGGGCCAAAGTCAACGAAGGAACCCCGGCGACTAACCAAAAAGGCTCTTGAAAAAGAGAGATCGGGTACAGCGTATTTATAAGCTGCTGGACTGGGAAAGTACCTCACAGAATACCGCAGCCAAATAGCAATTCCCTTGAAGGTTGTTAAAGCGGTTACCGTAGCCACATTAATGCTCGCAACATGAAAAATTACCAAGAACATATGGTATTTTTCATGTTGCGAGCATTAATGTGGCTACGGTAACCGCTTTACATAAGCCTATATTAGACTTCCACAAATATTGGATTTGTTTTATATACAACCATCTAACGTCTACAATCTAATGGCCTAATAGCTAAGATTTCAAAGGCATTAATCAAATGCTATTATTCTTTTCATTGCCATTTTATGCATATCAACAAACACGCCATAAACAAATTTCGAGACTATTTTATCTTGAACAATCAACACATTGTGAATCGACACAAATTAATCGCGGTTGGTGGTCCATAGTGCTGTCAGCTGGCGATCCAGGTGACGACCCTCACTTTGAACTTGACCTTACAAAGGGCGGGACTATTGTCCATTTGGCACTCATAAGCCCATATCCATCAGATGGTGATGGTGCAAATGAGAAACTGTAGCGGTTTTAGATTTCTTTCTCCCATAAATATCCACAGTCAGCAATTATACATAACCAAATGTGGTCCATGGTTTAGCATTTTATTTCAACCGTCCACTGAATATAGACAATAAGTGTATTAAGAGTTTATCTAATGATATCCAGATCCAAGATTTGTTATCTCTTTACGCTAGTTCTTATTGTGTGTTGTGAATTGACTTCCTCTTTCTCGGCATTTACTTCAAGATGTATTTCGTTGTTTCTCAGAAATCATTCCATCCAGTCCTATTTTCTCTGCACGTTTTTTTAATGTAGAGGAGAGGAGAACGGTACAATTTTCTTTTTTTAAATGCAACGTTGACTTTAACCTGACCAGTCTGACTAAGAAGGGGTTAATTCATCTCAAAGACCTACCTAAAGGTTGGTGACTAGTATATTAAGGACTACTATTTTTGACAACCGCCAGGTTGGTCCTAGCTGTTGTTAGAGCAAGTCTTTAGGCAGCTTGGAAATTCTTTTCGCCACCAAACGGCAGTAGACTGCTCTACTCACTTATCGGAGTCGATACTCCGATAAGTGGAGTATCGACTCCGATAAGTGGATCGCTTTTCAATCGAATAGATTTAGATGATTCTAAATCTATTCTATTGAAAAGCGACCGTATTCTAGCAATGGAATAAGTATGAGTTGTTAACGAATGAGTTAGTTTACCTTCAGAAAATAAATACTTTCGACGAGCCCGATGGTCGAATGGTTAGCAATAGCCACTTTGACTCTGAGGTCGCGAGTTCGATCCCTGCACATGACAAATATGTTTGTATATGAACATGTATGTTTGTCATAGTCTGGGTGTTTTCTGTGTATCATATGAATTTATTTATAAAAAAAATGTACTTATGTACATATATCAGTTACCTAGCACCCATAGTACAACCCATACCATTAACCTCCTCAACCAAATGGCCGAGAGAACAGACCTTTTTCTTGTTCTTTGAACTTTGAATTCACAAAGATTGCATTATGTATTTTATGTTATAATTTATAATATTGTTGGGACTAGATGGTGCTGTGTAATTTGTGAAGAAATATAAAAATATTTAATTTAAATATACTCTTGAAGCTTACACTAAACTACAATGTAGCTGATTCTTGCCCCAAGCAATGATGAAAACATGATCAAACTAAACGTATATTCAGATAGACAACTTCTAATACGAGTACAAAAGCTTTAGAATTAAATTTCTCTAGTCTTGTGAGCGATGATAAAGTCGAAAGTGCAGTAGAGATTTTCGCAGCAGACATTGTAACTGTTGCCGCGATCTGCGGGATACATTAGTTGCACTGCAAAGGTCACGATATAACACTTGATCTCAATGGCGGATTTTCCATAAGGCCAACTAGGCCCGGGCTTAGGGCGGCCAAATTTTAGGGGCGGCCGCAACTGGGTATTACCGAAAGGAAATTCTTAGAAATTACAGTCTGCTATGGCGGTTTTGCGGAGAAGAATTATATAAATAGGCATGAATAATAAGAACCAAGATACGGCCTAAGGCCGGCACGATACGACCTGGGACGGTGAAGACACGGCCTAGGGCGGCTAACACTAGAAATCTGCCTCTGCTTGGTCTACGGGCGACTAAACGTATTTTTTACCGATTAAGTAAGAGAAGAATTTCTAGGAGACTATATTTTAATATGTTGATGCTGTTGATTGTTAGCACTTTTGTGGAACATTATTGACATTCTGTTATTGAATGTTTTGTAGAAACACCATCTGTTTACCTTATTATGTCTTATGGTGAAACGGATCAGCCCCCTTATCACTATCTCTTATTACGATTCAATAACTGAATAGAATGCTTATTCATACCAATGAATAAGCGACTCTATTTCAAACGAAATAGAGTCGCTTATTCATTGGTATGAATAAGCAATCTATTCAATTACTGAATCGCAATAAGAGATGGTGGTAAGGGGGCTGTAAAAATAAATTTAATTACGTGGAACAGTACAATTGCTTTATTAATAACAGAATGACTATTATTTTTCTTTTCATAAGTAATCAAAATGGTTCCTACAAGTGGAATGGTACGAAATTAAATAGGAAATCATAAAATCAAACATTCTTTATGGTATACATAATGTTGTATCTGTGAGTTTCGTTTGTCGTCGTCATATACTGAATAATCTAAAATACGATATATCGAAATAATTGTGTAAAATCAACTATCAATAATATTGGAACTTTGCAAGCGTCCTTAGGCTACGGTCACCGCTTCATATCAGGCCGGCCATGTACTTGTCTGCCATCCAATCCGACATAGTATAACAAACACTTTTCAAGTGCTTTATTAATAACAAAATGAATAAGAAACGGTTGGAAAATAAAGGAAAGGCCACTTTTTTCTATGAACAGACTGATCGGACTAGGCTGGGGACTGGATCGGACTCGGTATGTTATTTACCTATCCACAAAATTTAAACAAAATCGGATTAGCGCTTTGCGAGAAGTTGGTATGTAATACGTAAAGAAATATTTTTATTTACTAAAAGTACCAAACCAAATTCGTTATTCAACGAATTTAAAGTTTGTGTGCACATTGCATACTCATTTATGTGCGATAGTTATATATTTACACTAAGGGTTAGTAACATTTCAATTCCAAGCTGTGAGTAGTGAATTGATAACTGCTCAAAGATTATTTATTTTACGAATAGTTACATGCACTTTCTTCTGATGCAGTCCTTTCACGAGATTTACACATGTCGTTGGAAACTCCGCCTGGGACACGCCCCTTCTAGAGAATGGATTTTAAAGACAGCTATTCAGCACACGCATAAAATGTAGTACTTATTTCAAACCTCGTTTTAATTGAGCTGCTAAGTGTTTTGTAAAGTTACATAACATCATCATCACCAGCCTGTATCTACCCACTGCCATATAGGCCTTTCCACCATATGCGATCCTCCGCTTTCCGCATCCAACCGTTACCAGTCACTTTTTTGAGATCGTCGGTCCATCTAGAGAGGGGGCGCCCTACGCTTCGTCGCCCCATACGTGGCCTCCACTCTAGGGCTTTCCTCCCCCATCTGCCATCGCTGACTCGGCAGATGTGGCCAGCCCACTGCCACTTCAACTCGCTGATTCTGAGAGCTATGTCGACCACTTTGGTTCTTCGTCGAATTTCTTCGTTCCGAATTCGATCCCATAAAGAAACTCCAAGCATTGCTCTCTCCATCGCTCGCTGTGTAAATTTTAGTCTGTGAACCACAATTAGCGTCCAAGTCTCTGCACCGTAGGTCATAGCGGGTAAGACGCACTGATTGAACACTTTGGTCTTCAAGCATTGGGGTATATCTGCGGTGAGGATATGCCGAAGCTTCCCAAAAGTAGTAGATACATAACATATTGTTTATTAATTATCTACTTACTCATAATGAAACTAGGACTATCGGTATCTTCGAAAAATTGTAGATATCCATTTTCCCTATATTACTACTTTTTCATGTACATTTTCATTTATTAATCTGCTTAAGATTTAATAAAATCACAGGGACCGCACGAAGTAATTCACATGAAATGAACACGCCCTTTTTTAAAAAAATTACCCATGATAATTCTTACCTAAGGGCGTGTTAATTTCATGTGAATTACTTCGTGCGGTCCCTGTGATTTTAGAGATCTTGGCTGCAGCATCAGATCGTATGAAATAATATAATAATATATATTGACATTTCGGAACTGAACATGGGTATTTTTTTTTAATTATTATTCAAGAAAAGTCAAGTTCATGCATCACGATCCTTAACCAACTGCTGCGTTCAACTGTATCACGGGAACGTCCGGGAAAGTAAAAAATTGGTGTACGCAATTTACAAGATATTTATTACCAAAGAAATTTTAATAACTACAACGTCTTTGCTTGTTACTAACATAATAAAAGTACGATAGTTTTGGAACTTTTATATTATGTACTAAACAATGTAATGCCGTATAACGTAAGCATTCTAGGCATTACATTGTTCTTAAAGTTCATTACATAAATAGGTGAGGAGCTCGATATTGTCGTTGCGCGTGGCAGTCTAATCGATCACGCAAATCAAGCAACGTCGACGGTAACCTGTCCATGAATGGGTTTATTTTTCTCGAGATCCTCCGTGCTTCGGAGAGTACGTTAAGCCGTCAGTCCCGGCTGTTGTCGTTAGACGACATCCGTTAAGCTAAGTCCAAGCCTTTAGGCAGCTTGAAACGCTGACCACCGCCAACCCGCATTTGAACAGCGTGGTGGAGTATGCTCTAAACTCCCTCAATTGAGGGGACACCAGTATCCCAGCAGTGGGATTAATAAGGGTTGATGACGAAATAAATAGGTACCGTACTCTCAAAAATTTTGTTGTATTTTTTTTTTTGTATGTTAGTTTGTAATAGCACATGATAGTTACCTATTTCGTCTTATAAGGTGGATCTTGCTAACTGCGTACACCAATTTTCTAAAATTATTAAATACCTACCTATTTATTAATTTGCGCAATCTTACCGTGAATATATTTCTTTAATTTCATTCTCGCACGTATTTTAATTACGTGGCGTCGATACAACTCGTTCCGAATGGTTAACAATAACAACAATAAGCTGATATCTCGAGATCTGCGTTTATGCGAGTGAGGGCGTGAAATTTTCACATAAATTCTAGTTGTCGTCGAAATACAATAGATGGATCCCTTTATGAATTATGTAACGTAAGTTAGCAACAAATAGAATAAAAAAGACTAACACAATACACGAGATCATAACTTTCTCAAACAGAATATTTGAAAAATTATGCAATCATATGAAAAAAAAAAATATTTTAATTATAATAAAGTTTAGGTTATATTAGGTGACATACGTACGAGTATTTTAGATTAATATTATTTATTACTGAAAATGAATACTGGTTGAAAATTGTATATAATCAAACCGCACCAAAAGCCATAATTTCAAGGTAATACAATCTCGAGTACATGCCTACTTTTATAAGTGTAGTAAATAATAATAATAATACAACATTACATTAAACTTCTCAAAGGGGCCTCTACTCGTTGGATCCATATCCCCGCGCACGCCTATCAAATGACCGGGCTTGACCCGTGATTAAAAAGAGATACAAATAATAAATATTAAATAAATATTTGTGGACAATTTACACATCGCCATCTAGTCCCAATTTAAGCGCAAAGCTTGTGTTATGGGTACTAGACAACTGATAAATGTACTAAATACATTTTTTTTGTAATACATACTTATAATACATAGAAAACGCGCAGACCAAGACAAACAGACATGTTCATGCACACAAATGTTTGTCTTGTGCGGGAATCGCACCCGCGACCTCGGAGTCCAAAGTGGCCATTGCTAACCATTCGACCACCGAACTCGTCAAATAACTAACTGAGCATTTAAAAGCGTTGGAGGTACATTCCCCAGTCGGGTAGCTTACAATTACGCTCCCTACCTCCCTTTTCGCCAGAGCTTCGTTTGTCAGTCAGCAGGGTGCACCGCGTGCGGGTGAAAACTTTGGCTTTGGTTCAAAGATGTTGCTGAACCACTTACACCCCAAACTACCTCTACCAGTCAACCTTTGGGAAAAGCTGATAAAACTCGACTGCGGTTCACAAAATAACAGAAATGAACATACATAGAATAAATCTATCTCTATAATCAATATAACGGTAAGATATCAATATAATCTAAGAGACGACCACAGAAGTCGGGGTGGCTGCAGTCGCATGTTTCTTCTGTTTCAGATGTTGGAGATTCGCCGAGACGACCACAGCAGCTGGAGCAGAGACGACCAAGGCAGCCACGGCAGTCGCATGCAACTACTACCGGTAGTGGGTGGGTGCCGGCCGGCAGTGGTTTGTACGAATTAATTGGTGGCGGAAGCACGCAAAGTAGTCTAGATCAAATTGCCTGTAAATCTATTCACCTATGAAATATAAACCTAAGAAAAAATTAAATAGATATGACTATACTATGTAAAATTACATGTGAAATATACATAGACTCTGTTTTACGATTGAGTCGATTTCCGGATCTTGGTAATATGGATATATACTTCGATAGCAAGCCTATTTTTAGTGATTTTATAGATATTTGAATCTCAGATTTAAAAATATGTATCTCTTGAACCAAACCTTCGCGCCCGATGTTTCTGCTACCATTACCTTAGCCTCCCAGTGCGTTGCACAACCTTACCACAAACGTTCTGTTTTCACTAGAAAGCTAAATCCGATATATGTAACACTAGACATGGAAATGATCTGCGACTATCCCTATGCCGTCGTACAATTATAGAATGAGACATTTCGTTACCTGTCCAAAGATATCAAATCAAGAATCAATATAAAAAAAAAACATCATCACGCAGGAGATCACAGCGGATATGAGGTTTCTATGAGTATTTTTTTTTTATCGGGATGGAGACCCACCACACATTTTCTGTGTATCCTGTGTAGCCAGGATTAACAGCGGCGGCCACCAAAAAAGGCAATGAATAAGTCCATTGCAGTCCCGGGGGTAAGACTACCTTGGAACTCACAACGAATTTTATCAGGAGAATTACTAGGAGTAACAAGCTTTTGGAATTTGACTTCCCTTCATATCAATGTGAGAGACAGCATTATGGCAAATAAGGCATTAATTAAAGCTTAAAGAGATGGCTAGTTAAGTGAACCTTAACTGCCACGCACCACGGATTTAAGTATCTAACACTAATGGGGACCTAAAACACATCGATTCCGGTAATATGAACTTATAGAAATGTAAATCACAAAGTATGTTCTTCCCGTATGTTGTCAAGAATACGTCACGATTTTGGTTTCGAACGACAACGACGAAATTTCCATGTCGGTATAAAAATCCAAGGTGGGGAACACCTGATGCGGAACCATAATGGTTCCGGTAAACTACAGGAAATATAAAAATACCGCCTTAGCAAAAGCTGATCAACCTGATGAGCATTTTTTGTTGAGGTATAAAAATCCAAGATTTGGAACACGTGATGCAGAACCATCATGGTTCCGCTAAACTATAAAAAATATAAAAATGACGACTTAGCAAAAGTTGTTCAGCCTGATGAGCATTTGTGTTGAGGTATAAAAATCCAAGATTTGGAACACCTGACGCGGAACAAAGCTAAATTTATTTGCATAAACAACATGGTGTTTACAATAAATTATAGTTAAAAAAAATTACTAAAAAAACGTGCTATAATAGCAAATAGAACTAAAAAAGCTACTTAAAATAACAATAAATAGTTTAACAAAATATTGATTGTATTGTAAAAAAATAACCGCGCAGTGCTACTTTTATTCTTACCTGCTACAAGTTAGACGCAATCGTTTTATTTATTTACAAAGGTAACGTGGTCTATTTAGTCAGTTTATTATAGACGTGTACGCTAAAATTGAAATGGAACGATTGGTATATATTCGCACAAACCAGAAGAATGCATGCATTTGCGGGACACTATGTAGCAAGATTTTGTGATGCAAAGTCTTTTAAACAACGAGGGGAAACTGTTTTTCTTAGATGCTTCAGGAGGGACTGGAAAAACATACCTGACGAGAGCGATCCTCGCTGAAATCAGGCGCCAAAATAATATCTCACAGCAGCATCGCCAGGTATTGCAGCCATATAACTTCTAGGCGGAAGGACGCAAATACAATGTTCAATATTCTACACAATTTACATAGAACGGAAACACCGACATGCTTTGTGACACGAAACTTTCAGGATTGCTGTCTAATCGTTTCAGATGAATGAAGATGAAGCTGTAGATAGAACTTTAGTGCCCAAGAGTTTTAAAAAATATTATTAAAATTTATAAGTCAATGTTTAGCAGCGAAATATGTATAATTGAAGTTGAGATTCTCACTGGGAGTGGTGCCGATAAAACTGTATTTATTCCGCGTATACCACTCTTCCTTCTTATGGCCGTGTGGTTTCCGGCAGACTAGAATAGAATCACTCCGTTTCTTCCCGTGGATGTCGTACAAGGTGACTAAGGGAAATACATTATAAAACATCGATCAGGCGTCCCCCAACCCGTCTGGCCAGCGTGGGGGAGTGTAGGCCAAATCCTCCTGTCTGAGACGGACGAGAAAGGGTCATGCTCCAGTAGTGGAGACTAAAATGACCTGATGATGATGATACCACTCTTCTCCAACAATTTTCCATTTTAATTTTAAACATACACAGTTCTCTGTGACCATTTGCTTTGCTATGACAATAAACTAAAAAATGAGGTTGTTTTTCGCATGGCTAACTTTACGTGGCTTTATCGAGGGTTAGTAATGCTTCAGGTCTTTTCATATTAGCTCCCGAAGGAAAGACTCCTTTAATTTTTTTTTAACTATGGTTACTATCTTAAATAAAAATAATAATTTATTGACTTTTAACGTATATTACTGCCACAAATATTTTCTTATGTATCTACATTAGTTCGCATTTGTATTAATACGCCGGAATCATAAAGTCCACGCGAACGAAGTCGCGGGCATCAGCTAGTATTATATACATCGATGGGAAGACATGTTATGTAGCTTATTTTCTCTGCCTAGTGATGTGAAACAATACTAATTAGGTTCTACTAGTGATCCATCAACATCTTTGAACTAAACCCAAACTCACCTGCACGTGATGCACCCTGCTGACTGTATTCCTGCGAGTGAGTGAGGTCACCTGGAAGGAAGGAGTTGCTGCGTTAGTAGCATGGATAGCAGCGCGCGAGCGATATTTCTGTTTCATGCGTTTACTGTAGTAATCACTTCACATCAAGTGGACCGTATGTTTGAATACCATCCGACGTAGTATAAAAAAACCGGCCAAGTGCGACTCGGAATCGCCCACCGAGGGTTCCGGTCAGTGGGTAGCTTTCGGGGCCGTAACTTTTTTTTACATAAACTTAGCAGTTTGATTTTTTTACAACTTCATGGGACCGTAGAACTGAGTATACAGTTCAAATTTCAGCTTGATATCTCCAAGCATTTTTGACATAGAGGGTCTTGACAGACAGACTGACAGACAGACAGACAGACGGACAACAAAGTGATCTTATAAGGGTTCCGTTTTTCCTTTTGAGGTACGGAACCCTAAAAATACCAGTTTACTCCCGCACAAGTCAAACGCGCATAAAAAGATGTTTTACTTCAAAAATAAATTATTTTATATAAAAAAACACAATACCTAGGTATCTGTTTGTTAGACTTCTCATGTTTCATAACATATCTACCTCGATCTAGACAAATCTTGATATTTCCGATATCCACATTCGATACACGACATATTATGAATACTTTAGATACGTGCCTATTTGTCCGTATTAGGTGTGACTCCGATGAGAAATTATTAGTCTGTGACGTTAACAGGAAGATTTATGATTAAAGCAGATTTACATCCTCTCTGACTCGCGGCACACAACGTACTTCAAAGTAAGATGTACATGCAGCCTACTTATCGCAATACCAGAAAGTTTTTGATCTGTGGCATAGATAATAGAGAGGTCAAAATATTCAAGATTATTGTAGATAAATGTTCTAACAATTTTGCATATGGATCGAAATAACAACTTTCATGTCTTTCTTGACATAATTAATGCTTTGACGTGAATACTTCTTTAAAATTACTTCCATAGGGAGACGATTAAAAAAAAACTACATAATGATAAAAAATTGTGCTCCTAAATATTTTTTCATAATTTAATGTATAATGTTATTGATTCATAATAGAGATAGTGTATGGTGCAAGTCATCATTTAAGTGCGTAAAATTACTAGAATCTTTGATTAAAAGTGTTTGGATCGGGGCTGCCGAGTCATTCCAAGAAGTCCTACAAAACAATAGAAAAATTGCATTGTCGGTTTTACAAGTAATAAAGAAGAACGATATTTTTGTCGTCAGAAGATTCCTGGCGATATTTTTCGGCATGTCCCTGAAGCCGAGAATAAGTTATAGAAATAATTCAAAGACGGACATTGATTCCAGAGCCGTAAAGCTTTAAGATAAAAGAAAAGTTTAAATAAAAACAATTCAGTAGATGAAAAAAGTTCTGCTAATATTGTATACACTTTGAAACAGTAATAATTCCAGTAATTCAGTATAAGGGTGTATTACGGTCTACAAGCGGTTGACTATGCAATAAAATTGTAGACAAATTAGTAAATTCTACAATTATAAAATAAAAAAAAATGGGGTATAGCTGTGTCATGACACATGAAATGTTGTACGTCAATAAGTTATACGCACTAAAATTATCTCAAAATGGCAGCGCTTCCCCCTCTCCCGCACGCGATATTCCAAAGTCCTTACTTAGCGTAATAAATTATTTGATCCTTCATCTATCCAGTGGTGTGATTGAATTTTGGATGGAGATGATAGAATCTATCATTGTTGTTGTATCCCCCGATTTTGTTATCATACTTTTATTGAATTGTCTCTCTATGGAAGCAATTTCAAAGACGTTTTCACGTTAAAAAAAACTTAATTAAAACAACTACTGATTATCACAACCGGGTAGTTAGCGGTGGCAGCTGCCTAACTGCCATTACTGAACCAATTATACGTACTTCCGTTGTTTTGTATGCAAAATTCAAAACTGCATACTGAACGGGTTTGCACCGCGCCCGCTGCGGTTACGATTTGCATGAAGTACGGGCCCAATGAAAGTCATCGATGGAGATTGAAGGATTATTTGGACAGGAAGACTTGGCGAAGAACTGATTGGGAACAAGTTTTCGATTTATAAATGAAGGAAGCTGATGTGGAACCACTGCATTTTTGTGGAGGTATAAGTGGCTCAATATAATCTTTGGGCTAAAGTCACACTTATCTGCAATACTTTACAGTATTTACTATGCAATTATGCATTGTTCTATAAGGCAGATGGAGGAGGAAGGTATGAGATTGGAGGCCGCGCGTAGGACGACGAAGTGTTGGGCTAGGAAAGAAGGAAGTGTTAGGTAGGAAATCCTTCTAGATGGTCCGATGACCTTAAGAAAGCGGCTGGGAGCGGCTGGATGCGGAAGGCGGATTATAGTATCTGATGGAAAGCATTGGGGAAGGCTTATATCCAGCAGTGGGTAGATACAGGCTGATGATGATATAAGACAAAGGGTCACCCAGCCTTGTATTCCTTTTCTTATGTTGAAGATTGATTATAGACATATTAAACCACCCTTGACGACCAAGGGAGAACCTCCAGCGCAGTGCTAATCATAGTGATGGTGGTCCCTGCATTTGGTCTTCGCATGCACTGTAGATCAGGCGAAGTGAAAACTTTTCGGCGGACACATAACCTCAGAAGGATCTCGAATAAATTTAATGTCAAAAAAAAGTTCATGGTAAGTACTTCTTCGACAATTTGGCAAAAATAATGAGTCATCCTCCTGTTCATATATTTATTGTTATTATATATTTAGTTATTTATGTAATCTAACACTATTGGGGACCTAAAACATTGCTGTTAACTAACTCATCGATTCCAACAATATGAATTGCAAAATCGTCGGAAGACTTTTTAATTCTCCCTTGTTGCTACGAAATCAGAATAGTAGTATTTGACGAGCTCGGTGGCGTAACAGTCAATGACGCGGCTTCGACACCAACTCTCGTGGGTTCGATTCCCACATAGGACAAACATTTATGTGCATGAACATGTCTGTTTGTCTTAGTCTGGGTGTTTTCTATGTATCATAAGTATGTATTTACAAAAACATAATGTATTTACGTATGTCTATCAGTTGTCTAGTACCATAACACAAGCCTCGCTTACTTTGGGGCTAAATGGCGCTGTGTAATTTGTCCGACAATATTTATTTATTTATTAGAATACTACCCCGGATGCGACATGCAACGAATTCAACATGGCGTCCCGCTCCCGCCGCCAAAGATCACACTCCCAAAGAATAGTACATACCATTCTCTGGGAGTGTGATCTTTGGCGGTGGTGAGTACTTCACTTGGTGTTATTTATGTATGTTGGCCGTGTGGTTTCCGGCAGACTAGAATAGAATCACTCCGTCTCTTGCCGTGGATGTCGTACAAGGCGACTAAGGGAAATACATTATAAAACATCGATCAGGCCTCCCCAACCCGTCTGGCCAGCGTGGGGAGTGTAGGCCAAATCCTCCTTCTGTCAGGGACGGAAGAGAGAGGGTCGTGCTCCTGTAGTGGAGAGAAAAATGACCTGATGATGATGTATGTTTCCTGTTGTACTATATAATGTTGTTATTTATTATTATATAAATTTTTGTTATGCCGCATTTGTGTATGTATATTTCGGCGGGAAGTCGGGGTCCAGGCAGGATAGGTGATGATCTACCTGGTTCATCTTGCTCGGTAATATTTTCCATAAGAACAAAGGCGTTGATAATTTATTATTAATTTTATTACCAAACTTATACTTATTGACAACAAAGAAAAATCAAATAAACATAAAAACTTAATTAATTAAATATTCGATGATTCAGGTGTGGTCAGCACCACATTTAAACGTGCGAACAGTAGAGCGGTCGCGGCAAGAATGACCCGAGAACGCCGCCGCGCGTTGTCTTATAAAGCCGCCTCGGCCGCCCTCCCCACTCGCACATCGCCTGATTCATGGAGCGATCGATGTTGTAAACAACTCGTCATACGGCGCACGTGCTGGGGTGACCTGACGTCACGTCGGTCGATGTTGTAAACAACTTGTCATGCTGCTGTACACGTGCTGAGGTGATTTGACGTCACTCAATAACACGTGGCGCCGACACGGCCATTCTGCTCATCAGGCGCCCTCGACCTGATAAAGAATAGTTATCACGGCAGCAACTTAATCGCTTAATACCAAACGAGTTCAATACAACTCCTATGACATAGTGTGGGAGGCCCCTGTCCTCAACCAGTTTAACTTGTCAGATAGGGAGGCCCCTGTCCTCGACCTATCATGCCATACAGCTAATTTTAAGGGAGGCCCCTGTCCTCCTACCTTAAAATCATTTTGAATATGACATAGTGTAGGAGGCCCCTGTCCTCAACCACTACTATTCATATTGACCTCGGTAAATAGAATAGGGAGGCCCCTGTCCTCGACCCATCATACCATACAGCTAATTTAAGGGAGGCCCCTGTCCTTCTACCTTAAAATCATTTTGAAGCACAGAAACGTATTCATATTATAACCATAGAAAAACAATCATACCTCCATCACAGTATTGTATGTCGCACTCGGATTGCTTGTACCTGCTCCATCAGCGGGTTTCCCGGGAATCAGTCCCATTGTTACATCTACAGGTCTTACCGCCGACACGTTACCTTCAGTGCAATTTTCACCTGGATTCGGTGCTAATTTGAGTTGATCATGGGCTACCTTTTTTGGTCTTCCTCTGCCAGTTATTTTCTTAACTTGGTACCGGTCACCTGGCAGTATTTTCCAAATTTCGTAAGCGTCGGGATACTTCAAATCTAGACCGATTTGATTTCTTGGATTTGTTTTGAACAAAACGATGTCTCCTTTGTTGAACCGTTTTACTGTGGCTTTTGATTTATCTATCCTCATTTTATCTGCCATACCTCTGGTTTCTATTTTGTTTTTCATGTATTTGTCAAGTTGCACCCGGTCTACGCTGCAATCATCTTCATCGACGAGTGATATGAGCTCTGTAGGTACAGCACACATCCTTCCGGTAAGTGCTTTTATTGGACTTACATTTGTTGACTTATTTTTAGTGCAATTAATGGCTAACTGCAGCGCGTCGAGCCCCTTTTTCCAGTCCTTGGTTTCGTAATTGCGGATTATTGTCAGTCCATTTTTTACAACACTCATCATCCGTTCCACCTGACCATTGGCGCGGCTTGCACCTGGCGCTATAAAATGTTGATGTATGCCGTGCTCTTTACAGTAGCTTCCAAACTCCGCCTTAAATGCGGTGTCTTGGTCGCTTATTATTTGCCTAGGTGCCCCAAAAAGGGACACAACTTTCTCTAAAGCTTGAAGCATAGATTTGGATGTTTTGTCGGAAGCATAAGTGAGTGTAACGAACTTAGTATAAGCATCGATAACAACAATAACATATTCGTGCTTTTGGTTCCTTTTGGTGAGATGACCTGTCATGTCGATGTGGATAGTATCGAATGGAATGGACTTCTTTTCAATAGGATGCATTTGCATTTGTTTTGCTCCTGAGGGACCCTTGCTGGTTTTGCATATCACACAATTCTCAATAAATCTTCTGATCGTGCTTGACATCTCCGGAAACCAGTACGTCTCTCTTATTTTAGCTAAGGTTTTTTCCCATCCGAAGTGTTTCAGAGCTGTGTGATAAGCGTTTATAATGCTCCATTGAAAAGACCGAGGAATAACCTTTTTCCACTTCTTCGTGTTTGGTTCTTCGTCATCATGTTGCCGTTCTAAAATAAGGTCGTCCAAGCGGTACTTCTTTATGTCTTCACCTCGTTCGATATTCTTTATTATTTTTGATAATTCCTCATCTCGTCTCTGCTCGATTTTTAACCAAGCGTCAACATTTTGTGCTAAGTTGATACACGTCACGGGATTTCGACTGAAAAAGTCTGCGTGCTTCATTCGACAGCCTTGGCGATATTCGATTTTGAAGTCGTAATGTTGTAAGAACGACCACCATCTGTGGATCCTTGGCAGGAGTTCGTGTTTGTGGGCTGATGTCTTGATGGCATTGCAGTCAGTCACCACAATAAATGATCTCCCATATAAGTACTGTCTGAAGTGTTTAATAGCTCGAACTATGGCAAGCGTTTCCAGTTCATAGGAATGATAGTGACTTTCCGGTTTTGTAGTTCGTTGGCTCATGAAGGCCACTGCATGTTGTTTGCCCTGTTTAATTTGTATCAGAACAGCTCCTAAACCTGTACTACTGGCGTCTGTATGGAGTTCTGTTTGTAGCCCTTCTTGAAAAATAGTGAGGATCGGCTCCGTTGATAGACGCCGAATGATATCAAGACGAGCGTTTTCACATTCCGGTGTCCATTCGAATGATGCGTTTTTCTTAGTCAAATTATATAATGGAATCATGCGTTCAGAGAAAGACGGTATAAATCGCCGGAAGTACCCAGCCAATCCGCAGAATTGCCTAACCTGTTTTGTACTGCAAGGTACCGGTGACTTCTCCAAAGCTTCAATCTTACGTTTACTCGGCTTGACCGTACCATTAGAGATTAGATTACCAAGATATTCGATGGAATTTTTGAAGAAGGAGCATTTCTTCGCGTTTACCGAAAACCCGGCTTTAGCGAGGGCTTCCAAAACTTGGTCGAGCATCTGTAGGCCCTCGGGGACTGTCTTACATTTTATCAGCACATCGTCCATATATACGAGAATATCATCTAGGAGTGGTCGGAGTGCTGTCATTATTGCCCGCTGAAATATGGAGGGAGCATTCATCAATCCAAAAGGCATACGGACATATTCAAATAATCCATCTGGCGTTATGAAAGCTGTCTTTGGGATGGATTCTTCGGAAATTGGTATCTGGTAAAATCCTTGTGCCATATCGAGGCTTATAAAGAAGCTTGCATCCGCTAGTCTGTCGATCTGGTCTGAAATAATTGGTAACGGAAACTTGATAGGAACAGTGTTGGAGTTCAGTTCTCTGTAATCCGTGCACATTCTGTCTTCACCGTTTTTCTTCTTCACCAGTAATACTGGACTTGCGAATTCTGAAGTACTTTCACGCACGATGCCATTGTTCATAAGTTCTTCGATGATGGACTTTAATTTCTGGCGCTCTACGGGCGCCATTCGGTACGGTCTACGTGAAACAACTTTCTTTGGATCTTTCAATTGGATATCCATCGTTCCAGTCAAAACCTTAGTTTTTGGTGTAGTGGTTACAAAGATGTCTTTGTATTTAATTAATAAGGTTTTTAACTTACTCAGTTCCGATTCCTTCAAATCCGTGTCCAAATTGCCGAATATGTCTTCGTCGCCTGTCGTCATTGTTAATATGGTTTGTTTTCTCACAAGGCTCGCGCCGCTGCTCGTAATTATTATAGACAGGCCAGGTATCTTTACTAGATCTGATCCGATGAGGACATCGCATGGTATTTCATGATCTTCTATGACGTATAACGAGATTTCTACATGAATATCATTTATTTCACATGTAACACGGATTTTCTGACAAGACATAATTGGTACGTTATCCCCCAATCCTTTGAGCAAAAGAGTGCAGTCTTCACGTTTACCTGGTAAGGAATGGCTAATTGAACGCTTTATTAGTGAGCGGTCTGCGCCGCTGTCAAATAATGCAGTGTACCTATTGTTGCCAATCTTGATAGGCATCGGTGTGGATATGCCTTGGCTTTCGCCAACCAGGTTAATTTTGTCGGCTTCGTCACCCATTTTTTTAAAGCAGACTGATTCGGTGTGGCCTGGCTTTTCGCAGTAGTTACATTTGATTCTTGGTCGATCGACAGACTTTGTGGTCGAGTCTTTGGCGGTAAATAAAGGCCTCGGTTCATTTTCATTATCTTTGCCTTGTGGGCAGTTAAATTGAATGTGACCATTTTTTCCGCACTTATAACAGATTGTGGCATCCTCTCTACTCGTTCTGAACCTTGATCGTTTCGCTGGAGGTTCACCCAAGCGAGGTTCTCGCGGTCTGATCGTTGATACTACTGATATTAAATTCTGGCACTGTGGAACACTTGCTTGACAATAGCCGAAGACGTAACTTTTCATTGTCTATGCAGCCTATGATAGCTTCAACTGCGTCATTTTCTTTATCTCCACTGATAATTCTGTTCCAAATGTTCCAAGCCTTTGTTATTGATTCTGCAGGTTTGGAAGCATCAAACCTGAAATTTCGTAACTTAATAATGTCATTAGAATACCTGGCTTCAGGCTCGAAGGTCTGTATCAGGGCATTACGCATGTCAGTCCAAACTGGCGACTTAACGAGCCAAGCGTCACCTAGAGTTTTAGCTCTTCCTTGCAACAAACTTGCGATCTTGGTGCAGACTTCATAATCTGTTAAACCCCAATTTTCCTTAGCTCTGTCGACATGCTCACACCAGTCTCTAACAGGAACATCACCATCCGGGTTGAACGGAGCAATATAAACATCGCTTAGCCTCGGTCTTTGAGACGTGGTTTTATTCAACAGTGCCGAAAAAATTTCATTGGTCGTCTGAGTGTTTGCTTGCTGTTGTCGACTCAATGAATCGAGAAGAGTGGCGAACATAGCAAAAGTTGGATCGGAAATATTCCGATTCGAGCTTCCGTCAGGATTCCCAGATTGCTCGGTAATATTTTCCATAAGAACAAAGGCGTTGATAATTTATTATTAATTTTATTACCAAACTTATACTTATTGACAACAAAGAAAAATCAAATAAACATAAAAACTTAATTAATTAAATATTCGATGATTCAGGTGTGGTCAGCACCACATTTAAACGTGCGAACAGTAGAGCGGTCGCGGCAAGAATGACCCGAGAACGCCGCCGCGCGTTGTCTTATAAAGCCGCCTCGGCCGCCCTCCCCACTCGCACATCGCCTGATTCATGGAGCGATCGATGTTGTAAACAACTCGTCATACGGCGCACGTGCTGGGGTGACCTGACGTCACGTCGGTCGATGTTGTAAACAACTTGTCATGCTGCTGTACACGTGCTGAGGTGATTTGACGTCACTCAATAACACGTGGCGCCGACATATATTCTGTTCTTCCCAAAGGTTTCTAGTAAAGAATGCTATTAGCATTAACACCGCCTATGTACCCTTTACTTGTGGTAAATAATGTTTAAATGAATAAATATTTGTAGACTACACACTGCCATTTAGTCCCAAATTAAGCGAAGCTGTAACTGATTATACTTAAATATTTTTTTGGAAATACATTCATAGAAAACAACCAGACGACGACAAACAGACATATTCATGCACGCAAATATTTTTCTTATGCGGGAATCGAACCCGCGACCTCCGAGTCAAACTGGCCATTACTAACCATTCGACCACCGAGCTCGTCTTTAAATTAATATCTCGGCTGTCTTAAAAAGTACGTCGGTAATTATTATTATTTAAATAGTTGTCTTTGCCAACTTGCCTGATAAATATTTTTCCATTTTTCAAAAAATACGTCGGTAATGTTGAACTTATTCAGTTTAGGCCAGAGGTTCCCAACCGGTAGTCCGCGGACCACCAATGGTCCGTGATACAAACTTATAATGAAAGGGATTGAGCACTATTACACAAAATACTAAAATTTCGAATTATAGAATAATGGATTTATATGACAATTGGGGACCTTACAACCAACAAAATCCTCGTTGTGGGCCGCCAACAAAAAAAGGTTGGGAACCACTGGTTTATACACATGCCCAGCTGATCGCACAATGACGTTCACAAATGAACTATAAGATCTACACAGACATTTAATGAATAATACAGATCTCTTCTCTGATAAAACACTAACCTAACATAACAATTTAACCGTGTTAAGCTTCCTCTCGAAAACATCACACAATTAAATACTTTATCTTTATAATTATAGAGCCGAATGTTCTATGATATTGTTAAACAAAGATCAATTAATTTTATATTTACGTAATAGAGTCCACATATTTGTTGCTTATGCAACAATAGCATTATTGTTGAAACATTCTTATTGGTTTACTAAGTAGTGTCATTCATATCATATCCCTGTGTTAGATAAATCTAGGCCGGCTGTACAAAAGTATAAAAAACCCAAATGCCAAAACCAATGTTCATAATATTGATGTGTCTATAATCAACATACATATAAATGATTCATTCTTTTTTAATGTTTTTTTTTTTTATACTACGTCGGGCGGAAGACAAGCATACGGCCCGCCTGATGTGAAGCGGTTACCGTAGCCATATTAACGCAAACAACATAAAATATCGCTCACGCGCCGCCACCCCCGCTGCCAACGCAGCATCTCCTATCTATCTGGTGACCTCACTCACTCGCAGGAACACAACAACCCTCAAAGGAATTGTTATTTGGCTGCGGTATTCTGTGAGGTGGAGGTACATTCCCCAGTCGGGTAGCTTACAATTACGCTCCCTACCTCTCTTTTCGCCAGAGTTTGTCAGTTAGCAAGGTGCACCGCGTGCAGGTAAAGTTGGCTTTGGTTCAAAGATGGTGATTAACCACTTACACCCCATTGTTAAATAATGTATATATTTAAGAGAATACATTGTTGAAACTTGAGCCACTCAGGTCGTAAACTATCAACAAGTAAACGATTCTTTTTTTGTAAGTAGGTATATACTTAAGAAAATACATCGTTGAAATTTGAGGCACTTAGGTCGTAAACTAAATAAAAATTAGAGATACTTATTAAAGAAATTACAAGAGCAATAACGATTCCCTAGAGGGTTGTTGTGTTCTTGCCAGTGAGTGAGGTCACTAGAAAGAAAGCATGGAAAGAGTTCTAAGCTGGCAACGAAACTGCGACCCTTTGGTGTTAGTCACCAGAAAGAAAAAAAAAGAAGAAGTATAGGCTGGCAGCCAATTGGCGAACCCTTGGTGTTGCTGATCTCCATGGGCGGAGGTGATTGCTTTCTATCAGGTGTCTCGCAAGCTCGTTTGTATCCCTCTCATTTAAAAAAAAAATACTTAAGTCTTATTAATATTAATAATTCTTCTACTATTATTACAAATGCGATACGTCTGGATGGATGGATTTTTTATATACAACTAACTGTCCCGGCGAACTTCGTACCGCCTAACAGTCAATGAATGTCGTGATGTACATATATATATATGTACAAAATTTATGATTTCTTGAAATTAATACAATGAATAATAGAAAATAATAGAGAAGCACGATGGCGTGAGGCACGTGTCAGTCTAATTGTACACGCAAGTTAAGCAACGTCAACCGTAGCCTGTTCATGGATGAGTTTATGTTATCTCGAGCTCGTCCGTGCTTCCGAAGGCACGTTAAGCCGTCGGTCCTGGTGTTTATCATTAGATGGCAGTCCTTAAGCCAAGTTAGTGGCCCAACCCGTAGTTGAGCAGCGTGTTGGAGTATGCTCTAAACATCTTCGGTTGAGGGAAGACCCGTATCCCAGCAGTGGGTAAATAATAAGTTCAGTACTTTACAAAGTCACAAAAAAAGTACCAATTGACAACAATAAATATTTCAATCCACAAAACAAATCACAGACAACATTCGCGACGTAAAAGTGAGACCAATCGATTTGACATTTACATAACAATCAATAAATATTCCAATCCTTTTTAACTGGCACTATTTGTATGGGAAAAAGTTTTTTCTTTTCTTTAATTCTTTCGTCAATTTTTCAATGTTTTTAATACTTTCCCGACCAAGACACGACATTATTTTATATATTATATAGATTTATGGAGCTTGATTTAAATTTCTGAACGCACGCATAAATATTTTAGAACCAATAAATCAGCCTGGCGCAACTCAAAGTAAAAAAAGGACTCTATGAATCGGAAGCGAATTTGGTACAAATTCTGATTGTTTTCGCTTCCATTTCATACATATTAGAATTACGCTATTTGTATGGCACATCCGTCTCTTAAAACGTAGTGGTTACATTCTCTTTGCAATAAATATTTAAATCCACAAAACTGTTTTCAAAACAAATCACAGCCAACTTTCAAGACGTAAAAATGAGACCAATAGAGTTAACATTTGTTTTTAATCTATGACATTTGTTCTATAATGAGCTTAATATACATTTCTGAACGCACGCATACATTTGGCGTACGCACGTACGACAACGTCACATTTGACAGCTACGACAACCACGAACATATGGTATGGGAAAATGTTTTTTCTTTTATTATATTTTTTCGAGAATTTTCCAATGTTTTTAAGAGTTATTCTGCTATTCGGGACGGAAACAAATCCAACAAATCAAAAACCATGGCAATCGGTCCAGCCGTTCTCGAGTTATAAGTGTTGTAACAAACACGACTTTCTTTTATATATATATATAGATATAGATATATAGATAGATATAGATTGGTGGCGATCAAGCATACGACTTGCCTGATTGTAAGCAGTCATCGCAGCTCAGTGTCATAGATGTTTAATTTGCTACATAACGACAGAACGACTTCACGGGTCTGTATGAAATTTAGCACAGAGATATGACACAGTATGAGAGTATGTAACAGCACATAGGCTACTTTTTATTCCTGGATAATTATCTTGTTCCCACGGGAGCGAAGTTTACGCGGACGATGTCGCGGGCCACACTCATATACATATGCCAGCACACCAAAAGTTCTAGTAAGTAGTTCTACTAACTACTTCCTAGTAAGACTTTTCATTGGAAAAATTGGTATTACATTTAAGTTAATGCCAAACATCTTCAACTTAGTCGGTAGAGCTCCATCGTTTATACCAACTAATCTTTTTTTTTAGACAAATTACACAGCGCCATCTAGCCCCAAAGTAAGCGAAGCTTGTGTTATGGGTACTAGGCAACTGATAATTATACGTAAATATTTTTTTTTGTAAATACATACTTATGATACATAGAAAACACCCAGACCAAGACAAACAGACATGTTCATGCACACAAATGCTTGCCCTGTGTGGGAATCGAACCCACGAGCGTTGGTGTCGAAGCCGCGTCATTAACCGCTACGTCGTCACCGAGCTCGTAAAATCTAAACACAAGTAGCATAAATATAAATTGAACTTTATTTCGCAAGCAAAAATTCCGATAGTAATCGACTTTAGCTTGACGGTAGAACCCCTGGTGGTCCTCTGATGTTGTGAATAAATTAATAGTTTAAAAAATACTAGAAAAACACGCTTTTATAAATGCACCTGATCGTGTTCAAAATCTACATAATAAGTAAAAGTGTATAAAAATTACGTGGCCTTTCCCACAAATTCAAACACGACTATGATACGATATTCCATCATGGAATGCCAGTGCCTATCTTCTCGCTTCATCATCAGACCTTGAAACCTAATCGTGGTCAAAGTTCATTACAAGACTTTTCTAAGAAATTCAAAAACAGCTATGATACGATGTTCCATCACGAAGTTCCAGTTCATATCTTTCGGTTCCATCATCAGATCAGTTCGACAGTACCATATTATTGTATTGTCATCAGAACTACATACAGATGCCAATTGTCATTACGCTACGGTCCTTGGAAGATGGTTAAATTAGTTACCTTAGATTCCATTACATAGTTAATTACATACATGTCGACCTAATAAAAGTGTGTTAAAAATAAGACTTGTCGGCAGGATGCAAATCCGGGACCCATATAGAATAGCTATTGCTGATCACTCAACCACTGGAATGATTATTTAATACGTCCTGATTATTAAATGCTGCCCTGATGATGGTGTCAAAAGTCATTAATTCCACTCCAGTACTCTAACGCCTTTAGAGACAGTTTCGCGAATTCGCCCAATAGTGTGCACTTCCCATGATTAATGAATTACTGGTTTAGTTATACAATGTACAGTCAGACATAATATTAAATGTTCGGTCGTACGTGCTAGTAACACTGGGAAAAATAAATAAAGCAAAGCTTGTATTTACTATGGGTATTAGAAAACTGATAATATTATCAGTTTTCTAATACCCATAGTAGATATATACTTAAATACATTTTTTTTTTGTAAATACATACATATAATATATAGAAAACATCCACACGGAGATAAACAGAAATTCATGCACATTAATGTATGTCTTGTGCAGAGATCAAACCCGCGACCTCGGATTCAAAGTGTCATTGATAGCCATTCGACCACCGAGCTCGTCAAAAAATTGTCAAATAGGCATAGCCAGCTTTTATTACATGTATGGATAGAGCACCAGTGGAAAGTGGTCACGGTAGCCTATAAACGCTAGCAACACAAAGGCACACCAAAAACACTCGCGCCATGACGACCCTGCAAAAACCTCTTCACACATTTTATGAAGAACCCCATGTAGACTCCTGGGAAAACCTCGAGAGGTCTTCTCTATTTGGTCGCTTTATTAACGTTGACATGATAGAACGCGAGCAAAAAACTCGCACTAAGCACTGACCGTTGGCCGTGTGGTTTCCGGCAGACTAGAATAGAATCACTCCGTCTCTTCCCGTGGATGTCGTACAAGGCGACTAAGGGAAATACATTAGCATTATACATCAGCCCCCTTACCACCAAGTCTTATTGCGATTCAATAACTGAATAGAATGCTTATTCATACCAATGAATAAGCGACTCTATTCAATTTGAAATGGAGTCGCTTATTCATTGGTAGCATTCTATTGAGTTATTGAATCGCAATAAGAGTTGGTGGTAAGGTGGCAGGCCTCCCCAACCCGTCTGGCCAGCGTGAGGAGTGTAGGCCAAATCCTCCTTCCGTCTAGGACGGACGAGAGAGGGTCGTGCTCCTGTAGTGGAGACTAAAATGGACCTGATGATGAAGCACTCTGAACACAATTGTTAGAATACACAGACGAAGTCGTTCCTCAGACTTCACGACTCAATGTTGTATGTCTCACAATTTTTCCCATGGCGTTATAATTTTACTGACTGTACTTTTATTCATAATAACGTCCCAAATTGACCGATGGTAGAGATTTCATTATACGTGCAAAATCACATGGTATGTAATTAGCGATATGTTGAACGAGTATTTCCGTCCATTTTTTGTCGCGTATATTACCGGTACGTGGGTGTAAGTGGTACATCAACGTGAAATATCTATTGCTTGCCATTCGGTCATCTTGCTCATCTATTGTTGCATATATACAAGTCTGACGTAATTTATTCATTTACTGTACTACGAATCAGACGATTTTGCAATTCATATTATTGGAAACGATGTGTTAGATAAACTCAATGTTTAGGTCCCCAATAAATAGTGTTAGATATTTAAAATCCGTGGTACACGGTAGTTGAGCTTAACTTGACTAGACATCTCTTTAGACTTTTAATGCCTTATTTGCCATATTGCTGTCACTCACAATGCTAAGAGGGTCAAATTCCAAAGGCTTCTTACTCCTACTAATTTCTTCTGATTAAATTCATTGTTAGTTCCAAGGCAGCCGTAATCTTATATCCGGGACTGCAATGGACTTAACTGTTCATTACCTTTTTTGGCGGTCGCCGCTGTTAATCCTGGCTACACAGGAGACACAGTGGTGGGATTGTGTGGTGGGCCCCGTCCCGTTTTTTACCGTACTAATAAATATGTCTCATGCAAATAGAGCATATTCTATATATCTATCTATCTGATTAGCAGTGATATGACGATGATTAACTAATAAATAAATATAAATATTTCTGGACAATTTACACAGCGCCATCTAGTCCCAAATTAAGCGTAAAGCTTGTGTTATGGGTACTAGACAACTGATAAATGTACTTAAATACATTTTTTTTGTAAATATATACTTATAATACAAAGAAAACACCCAGACCAAGACAAACAAACATGTTCCTGCACACAAATGTTTGACTTGTGCGGGAATCCAACCCACGACCTCGGAGTCAAAGTGGCCATTGCTAACCATTCGACCACCGAGCTCGTCATTAACTAATATAAACAAAAATACTAATGAAAAAAAAATATTTGTGAAACAAACACTTGGTATTTTTGAAGTAGGAAAACGACACAACTTTGTTGTAGCGACTTACAACAAAGTTGTACTTATTTGCAAAAGGAGAGCAAACAGGTAACACTATGAATGTAAAGTGTTAAAGGAAACAGTGCAACTTAGGTGAAAAATCTTTACACTTTATATTTCCTCGCGCATGATATTTCCGTTGGAACCGACTCTAACACGTTTAGTTAAGTTCTTAAAGCGATTAAGGCCCGCACTTAGTATACCTAATTTACAGAATTTACAATCAAACAAACATGACCGCTCGTCCGATGACCAGGGACGACTGCCATTATGGTTACTTACAATAAGATAATCTACGAGAACTATTTCTGTGAAAGTCGGTGTTAGTTGCATTGGAATATATCGAATATCGAGTCGAGAGTTCAGACGCTCTGACTGACATTGAATGACGTCGCATGTCGCCTCAATTTAGAGAAAACTATAAAATCTTCCTCTGTCTATGATAAAGTCTGATATCCCGTCGTTCACTAAGCGAACATATTGCGCCGACATTCAATTTAGATCCGTTGAAGTGTACATGTAATAAGTCTCGGTCTCGATTCAGTCTAGCTTTTGTCTACCCTTCCTAGTAAAATGTGATACTTTAAAAATATCTTCAGACCCTGGCAGTCGAGTGCGACCAGACCAGACCAGACTGATAAACTTGAGAATCAACGTTGTATATTTCCGTCAAAATTCTTATTACATTAGACCTGTTCCCGAGATTTCAAACTATTAATTCATAGTCAATAAAATTTCACTTAAAAGGCTGGCAACGGGTCGGCGACCCCTTGGTTTGCGGGTTTGCTATGGTGATTCCATCGCCATCGCAAATCAGCAACACCCACCACACCACAGCAGTACCCGCATGCTCGCTTGCCCCCTCTCGTAATAATATTTAAAAAAAATATATATATATTTAAATTGGCAGTCACACGCGACTTCCTCGGAATAGACTTTTCGTGTATATCTTAGGAAATTAATCAGACAGATGAAGTGTATCACTATCTTTCACAACGAAAGTGGAATGACGAAGCGTTGGACGGCCTCAAGAAAGCTGCTGCATGCAGAAAGCGGAGGATGGTATTTGGTGGACAGCGTTGGAGAAGGCCTACTTTCAGCATAACATAGCAGTAGAGATAGGATAAATTATACTACTCACAAGTTTCGGAGTTAAACGCAGACAAACATCGCGGCACGGGATTTTTATATATATTCAGATATATATATATATATATATTATACATATAGACAAGAATTACTCTTTCTATATATTGGAGAAGAATTAGTATCATATATGCTTAATACTGCATCTTTGTACTAGGATAGCGCTGTTGAGCGTAACCACTAAATATGTTACAATCCTTCGTAACTCCTGATCTTATGCATTAAGTTTGACAGCGATGAGAATCGGCCACATATGTTCTACTTATGGTGTCATGGCAAACAAATCTCTGCTTTACGGTCACAATATTATGTAATACGGCGATTACGAGGATCTAAGCACATCAGTATCAGAACATTACACTAAACTCGACCTTATAACAGGCGTCTCAGGTTCAATTTCAAGTGTTCAGTTTCAGAATGTCTTGCATACTGAGAATTTCATACAAAGTGCATTGAAAAAAATACAGGTCGTAATCGAAGATAAAAGAAACGAAATGTCCATAGGACCACACGACAAAATTAAAAACGTCATCTCTCACTCCCTCCCTTTACCCGAATGAGCGTTATAGTACGTTAGTACTATTACTTATACTGTGGTTATAGTATAGCCGAGTGTAACGCGTTACATACACGAGCGTGATGGCTCAGTCTAATGAGACTTAGCCGTCAAGCTCGTGTAATGTAACGCGTTTCATTCATGTAATTCACTAGCTTCAAAACTTTGTGCTCAGCGCGTCTAAAGAAATTATAATATATATATATTAAAAAAAATCCTTAAGAAAACTGACCTATCACCCTTTCAATGTCTATATTCTTGTCGATAGGGTGGCTGGGTGTCTGGAACTATATTTTATACATTAAAACCTACCAAGAGACATATACCTAACAGCGAACACCTCATCTAAATCGAATCAGTAGTTTTTGGACGCAATCAATTTTTGTATCCCATTCAATAATTACTAGTTTTATGCCACTAAGGTTAAAACTATAAAGGTTTAAACCTTTAAACCTTTGTCGCACCGTTAAAAAGTGGAACGCCTTGTTTTTCCTCCTTCCTACAACATGGGATCCTTCAAACAAAGCGTGAAGAAGGACCTCGTGGGCATGGCAGTGTCACTGATAGAACACCAGTCTTTTGTCAGTTGCCACTGCAATTTAGGCTCCTCTTTTTGCTTACCGTCAGGCATAGCTTTTTTTTTTATATAACTCAGCATAGTGGCTCTGCAAAGCTAATAATATAAAAAGGAAGGAGTTGCTGCGATGGCAGCGGGAGTGGCGGCACGCGAGCGATATTTCGTGTTGCGAGCGTTAAGCGTTACTATGACTACGGTCACCGCTTCACATCAGGCGGGCCGTACGGTTGTCTGTCACCCGACGTAGTATAATAATATAAAAAAAGTCGGACTCGCCAACCATGGGTTCCGTACGTAGGATCATTATAAATAGTTCAGGAATCTAATCGCGCAGTTTTTTCCGAGCTTATTCTGAAATTCTATATTTTTCATTATAAATAAGAAATAATGCGTCGAAAAAAATTAATAAAATATATTTTGCAATGTGCACATCAAGCCCGTTCATATGATACCCCATTTGAACTAGTAGCTAAATTTGAAATTTCGTCCTCTTGTAAAAAATATAGACCCTCTATTTTTTAAGATTTAGTTACAAATGTATAGTTTTGAGATTTATTCTTGTACTTGTAGTCTATAATGATGTTACTTGCCAAAATTCATAGTTCTAGGTCAACGGGAAGTACCCTATGAGTTTTGATTCCCTTGAGAATGTGTCGAAATATGCGTTTTTTGCTGAATAAACTGCCGTATCTTTTTTTTACGTAAATTTAGGAGTTGGATTTTTTTACAACTTCCTGGGACCGTAGTCCTGAGTATACAGTTCAAATTTCAGCTTGGTACCTCCACGCATTCTCAACATAGAGGGTCTTGACAGACAGACAGACAGACACACAGACAGACAGACAAACACACAGACAGACAGACGGACAACAAAGTGATCTTATAAAGGTTCCGTTTTTCCTTTAGAGGTACGGAACGCTAACCTCTGTAAACGTGTACTTCCTACACTCTACCTAAATGTCAAACGTGTGTTAGTAATAAGCAGAAATAATAATAATTATATTGCCCATTGGACGAGTGTAATACTTTCCCACGATATAATTGTGAAAGGGCGCTTTGAAACATCTCGAGTTACGAGAAACCCACACGGTAACGACTCATTGCATTTCTACAAATAAACGTAGTATACATAACCACCATTACAATGTTCTTACAAACTGCAGTAAACGCTCGACTTTTGTATTAAGCTTTTCTATTCTGTGTAATATTACTGTTTCCTATTACAAAAACGCACGGTCAAGTCTTAGAATATGAGTCGCGCCATGGGTTCCGTTTCCGTACTAATTTCTATTTGTTACCTCCTGATTCTACAATAATTGCTGGTTTTAAAGATAATTTTAAAGGTCCGGCCCTCGAATTAGCATCCTACTAAGTAATACGAGTACAAATGTGAAAGTTTGTGAGGTTGTATGGATATGTGGATGAATGGATGTATGTATGAATGTTTGAAATTTGTTAGGCTATTTACACATTATTTCGGAAACCGCCGCCGTCGCGGCACCGCTGCATTAGTTTTCCTTGGAATTGTACCAACTCGTATGAACTCTTCTTACGCCACCGCAGCAGCGACGCCAAGTCTTCATACTGCAATAGATCCACGGTGACGAAAAAGCCTGACGCTGCGGCATAATGTGCTAAGATCCTAACTCTTTCATGGGTAAACTCAGGGGGCGTAGCTACCGCCGTATCAGCTGTATCAATGATACGGGGCCTCCGGGCTACAAGGGCCACCAGCATGTTCGGTTCGAGTAGATAGAAAAGCCCCTCAGTCCTGAAGGCCAATTCTCGTAATTTTTCTACGAACGCAGATTGAAAGTTCACCGAATCGAGATTGAATTGTGAATTGACTAAAATTATATACAAGAATTGATAATAATTAATTAATGAAATTAATTATTATCAATTCTTGTTGTTGGTAAAGTAACATTCTTAGTTTGTTTAATTTTCACTCATATTTCGATACAATCCCGCTTAAATTTAATTTTGAAGTTTCATATTGTGTTACCAGAATACCAAATGTGACATTTATGAGATCGATACTGGATCGAAACTGAATTTTGACTATATTTTAATTACGAGAATTGCCCCTCTGAAGTGTTTGTGTAGAAGGGCCCATCACCAAGTTTTGATACATGGCCCGTCTAGCGTAAGCTTCGCTACTGGGTAAACTGCTAAAGGACTTAGATGGACTCACTTAAAATACTTAGCGGGACCGCCCGAACTTCACCTGGGCATGTCGCTATGCCTGAATGAATGAAACGAAGCTGTCTATAATGTGACGTTTTCACGAAGATTTTTTTTTATTCTTTTCGTTTTGTATTGCGAAGTGCGGGTCCCTAAAAGCGAAGTCGTATTTTCCATTCACGCCGCGTCAAAACATACTCGAGGCACAATAAGCAATTTAGTTGGTCCTAGAAATTTCACATCAGAAATAAATCTGCATTCCACATTTCATTACCGTGAAATTCTATTGTGTGAGGTTGAGCATAACATAAAAGTTTCTTATCCACGAATGTGCTGTTCTAGCAAATTAACTTAATTATTTGCTTTCTAATTAATGAAGAACTTACAAATACGAACCTAGGCACGTTTTAGCCAGGAGTTTAGATCTCTTATTATTACTATTTATATTATACCTATTCGGTTCAAACATCTTTATTAATTAATAATTGATTCATGTATTATTTTGCGAAAGTCTAATTTACAGGCAATTTGATCTAAAATATTGTTGACATTTACAGTTCAATATTAACAGATCGCCTGATGATGCCTCGCGTAGAGGCGAAGCACGTTTCTTCTGTTACAGGTGTTGGAGAGTCGTAGAAACGACCGCAGCAGCTGGGGCAGAGACGACCAAAGCAGCCACGGCAGTCGCATTTGTATCTACTAAGGGTACATAATTGGTGGCGGAAGTCACCGTCTAATTTCATGCAGCCGTTCGAAAGTTATGCGCGGACATACATTTCTGAGAATCATTTTTATTATTAGATAATGATTTCAACAATTGTTTGAATTATTTTAAAACACTAAAGTATCCTAGACATGATATAGTTTAGAACTAACAAATACTCCCTCGAAATCAGACTAATAATAACACTAAGCACTACGAGGGCAGAATAACTAAAAAGCAAAAACTTTGTAAAATGTATCAATAACGCCTTAGCCTTTTCGCTTAGCAATTACTTGGCAAAGACTGATAATAATGAAAAAAGAGACAGGCCATCTTATAGACTACGAGGAAACGATCCTGAGCAATGGCGGACCAACGTTTCCAGGGGCTATCCAGGTTATATACCAAACTATAGTAAATTTAATTAAAAACAATTGAGCCATGAAGAAATGAGACGGACAAAAAACAAACACACTTTCGCATTTATAAAGTCATGATTCCTATCTTCCAAATTCCAGCTACAGAGGGCTCACATGAGCTCTATGCTTAGGGCCTCAGAAAGTCTTAATCCGCCACTGATCCTGAGCCACGAGATCTTGAGTTATGGTGTTGACGCACTTTTTGGCGTTAATATTTAACTACCAAGCAACCGTTGACAACACAAAAATGGGATCCATCACGTCGTGATCAACACACAGCTCGAGATATTCTCATCAACCGGCAGGCTACGGCTACCGTTGTCGTGTTCGACGACTTTGCATATTGGATTAATCTAGTGCAGTGATTTTCAAACTGTGGGTCGTAACCCCCAGGGGATCGCCAAGTTACAATCGTAGGGGACGCGGGGGAAAATACGCAAAAGTTTGACTATGGTAATATGCGACAATGAAAAAAACGTAAGCAGGCCTGATTATCGTTCAATAATTCATCAACTCAAATCTTGAAGCAAAACTTTTCCCAAATTAAGCCTATTTTTCTCCTTAATTTTTATGTTCACCGTTAAAGACCTAATTAGTTGACCTAAGAACAAAATCGGTAACAAATAGCACTAACAATTTTACAGCTTTCATAGCTAGCTAAATTGATGACGTATCTTCACGGTGGGAGGGGTGTTCAAAAAGATTGAAAAACACTAGTCTAATGCATTACAATTACCTGCCAGCCTGCATGTTCATGTTGATCACGATGTTCTCATTAGACTACACTACACCATCGCGACATAGCACATAAAGCGCCTGGACTCCCGTCGCGGTTTTTTTTATACTACGTCGGATGGCAGACAAGCATAAAGCCCGCTTTTTTTTATACTACGGTGGGTGGCAGACAAGCATACGGCCCGCCTGACGTGAAGCGGTTACCGTAGCCATATTAACGCTCGCAACATAAAATATCGCTCGCGCGCCGCCACCCATGGTGCCAACGCAGCATCGCCTTCCTTTCTTTCTGGTAACCTCACTCACTCGCAGGAACACAACAACCCTCAAGGGAATTGTTATTTGGCTGCGGTATTCTGTGAGGTGGAGGTACATTCCCCAGTCGGGTAGCTTACAATTACGCGCTCTCTTTTCGCCAGAGCTTCGTTTGTCAATCAGCAGGGTGCACCGCGTGCAGGTGAAGTTGGCTTTGGTTCAAAGATGTTGATGAACCACTTACACCCGCTTGTTGTGAAGCGGTTACCGTAGCCATATTACCGCCACCCCCGCTGCTGCCAACGCAGCCACTCCTTCCTTTCTGATGACATCACTCACCCGCTGGGATACAACAACCCTCAAGAAAATTGCCATTTGGCTGTGGTATTCTGTGAGGTGGAGATACTTCCCCAGTCGGGCAGCTTCCAATACAGCTTTTTTTATGCAAAAGAGTAGGTATACTTCTGAGACAGGATCTGATGAAGGAACCCTATAACGACCTCTAAGGCAACTTTAAAATTTTATAGGTACCTACAATGTTTTTTTTTTTTTCATTTCTTTATATTCGTGGTATGGCCTGAGGAATATGAATCATCATATCATATTCCTCTTCTGATGATGGAAGGTACAACCCATTTATCAGTTACCTTGTCTTATATGACACACCTACACGTCGACAAAGAGAATTGATTTTTCAGTACAAACAGTAGAATGGGTACTAGAAAGCAGTCGTAAACAAAAAAAAGGATGAGGTTCTATATTCGACTATATCTTTTGTTTTATGTACCTATGTTATCGATTTTTTCCAATTTTTAACTAATAACATAACTAACATTACTGGATTTTATCCAGTCTCATAACCACAATGATTCTTGTTGTTGTATTGTATCTTTCACAATATACGTTTCAAGACATTTTATATTTGAAATATTACGTAAAATATTTAATTATTTACTAGTCTAGTAATAAGTAATAAGTACTAGGATAATCAACCACAGAATAAGAAATAGCACGTATACATACATATATATAGGTTCATTTATGTACCTAGTTGTTTTATGTATAGAGTGGCCGGGGTATGGTAGAATTGATCAAAGTTTTAGTTTTTTATTTATCTAGAATTTATAGACAGATAGATAGATAAATAGAATATGCTTTATGTGCACGATAAAAAGTACACTGATAATAATACAAAAAACTAAAATTATTAACAAAAAGTCTATGTGCACATAGACGTTTTGTTAATAATTAAGTTTAGGTATTTGTACAAGACGGTACAACAGGCGGCTTGCAGATAAACTGCAAGCTATAAGTCAAATTAAATCCATATATTCCATAACTTAATTTAATAAACTTTTTAATTACCCAATACAACCAAGTAATTTATTTTGGACTAATCTTCACAAGCAGTTCTATTTGTTGCTAAACCTTTCGAAATTCTCTTACCCAAATCAGGATGAATAGTAGTAAATATTTTGACCGCTCGATCTTGAATAAATCCAGCTGCTTCACGCAAAGTATAAAGTACGTTATCAATAAATCTAGAACGTTCTTCAGTTGTCATTTCATTCTCATATATCTCTCTTGCTTGGTCAAAATTATTTGTATCAACTTCATGAATCTTAATAAGTGAAGCTCTGTGGGGGTCTTTATATGGCGCTGGTCCATTGAAAGAGTTAGGGTAATAGTTAGGACTGTCACGTCCATTATCCAAAACTGGTGGAACGCCATCTCGATTGTAAACTAACGGATTATGAATAGGACAGTTCACGGAAATTTTGTGAAAGTTTGTACCTAAACGATAAAATTGAGCTTCTCTGTAAGCCAAGCGACGACCTTCAAATAGTTTATCTGGTGCTCCCAAGATACCAGGCACAAGATTAGCTGGGGAAATTGCTAATTGTTCAATGTCAGCGAAGTGATTTGTGGGGTTCCTGTTCAATACAAATCGACCTACAGGTCTGAGCGGATATTTATTTATAGGCAAAACTTTTGTTACATCAAACACATCAAAACCTGCAGTTTTAACATCGTCTGGCGACAGCACTTGAATGCTTAGTTTCCACCAAGGGAAGTTGCCATTACCGATAGCATTATACAAATCCCTAGTAGCATAATCAGGATCAACTCCTGCAATTTTTCTAGCTTGCTCTGAATGTAAACTTTTAATACCTTGCTCCGGGATAAAGTGGAATCTAATGAAATGTTTTTGTCCAAGTCCGTTGACTACTTCATAAGTGTGTATTGCGAATCCCGGCATATGACGGTATCCATCTGGTATACCACGATCTCCATAAACAATCATGAACATATGTACACTCTCCGGTCTCAAGGTCAGGTAGTCCCAAAACATATTCCTGTCCATCAAGTGCGTAGCCGGATTCCTTTTCTGCACTTTTGTAAAAGTAGCGAATAGAAGTGGATCCTTGTAGACGTACATCGGTGTGCTGAAGCCAGCGATGTCAAAATTTCCATCTTCAGTGTAGAATCTTATAGCGTACCCTCTGGCATCTCTAGGAGTATCTAAACCACCTTTTTCTCCGACTACAGGAGAAAATCTTGCGACTACGGGCGTCCTTTTTCCTATTTTACTAAAAAGTTTAGCTTTGCAGATATGTGTTATATTGTGAGTAACTTCAAAGTAACCGAAACCGCCAGCACCCTTGGCGTGTACTACTCGCTCAGGTATTCTTTCTCTTACTATGTGTGTCAACGAGTCCATAAGGTATTCGTTGAAGATCAACGGTGAGTTTAATGTTGTTGTTGCATCAATTTCGTCAATTGGAGCACCGCTGCTAGTTGTCATATTACCAATAGGTCCCTGAAAAATACATTGATACATATTTAATTTGCCGATATTTCTGAAATTCATAACAAATGTTGTGAACGTATGTGAAATTGACTAAAATGATAGAATGTAATTCATTTTCACCCAGGTTTCGGGTATTTACTCGGGTAAATACCCCGTTTTTATCCGCTTTAGGAGTTTACCGGGTAGAATCTAGAATCACAAGTCTATGCACAGTACCACGTACTATATATTACTTATACTGTGAGTGAATACATAGGGTGATCTAAATAGGGGCAATTTTGATAACAAACCGGTTGCCAACAATGAATGTAATGACTATTTATCATTTCGAATTTAAATGTAACAGTCTCAAATTGTTTTATAGTTTTCTGGGTCTTCTAGGTGATAAAATAGACGCGAATATTTACTATGCATTCTTATCAAATAATTCAATGCTGAAATAATTGTATACCACCTCAAATTATAAACTGTACCTATTTCTTACCTTCCGAAAACAATTCGGAATGTGTTATCTACGAAACAAATACTAAGTGGGTACCTATATTAATTAAAACGTTTTCGATAGCGCTTTCCGGACCCACCATACCCCTGACCATACCCTTGGGGTAAGGTGGGACTGAAACATATCACCATAGTAGTATTAATAAACTCCTAGCACCAGTTGATAAACAGACAATTAATATTTTAGAGTAATTTCATTCAAAAATAAATATTAAATAAAAATACAGTAACTTTATTGCCATTGTTAAATGTCCTACACAAGTGCAGTAGCAATAAATTGTTAAATTAAGTAAAATGTGGTACTAATAATTACTATTAATTTTTGGTACCTATATCCTCCTTACAGTCCTCAACATACATTCTCAAGTAATTTGGAGAGATTGCGACATTCGGAACCTCACCTAAACTCTTTATAATGGTATTTCGCCTATAACTCCTATTGGGGGTGTAAGTAGCTCATCAACATCTTTCGAGCTAAAGCCAACCTCACCTGCACGTGGTGCACCCTGCCGACCAGCTAACGAGGCGATGGCGAAAGAGAGGTAGGACGCAGTGAAAGATCACACTGTGCTTCTCTTTTACTTGTCAGATGGGGGAGGGGCATAGTATGGTCTTTCGCTCCAGGCTTGGCCAGCATCCGACTGGGGAAGTACCTCCACCTGGCAAAAAACCGCAGCCATAATGGCTATGCCGTGTTCCTGCGAGTTAGCTAGGTCACCAGGGCTGTTTTAGAGGAGTTGTTATGCTGACGGCAGAGGGACCAGCGGCTGTCGAACCGCCGCTAGCGATGTAGGCGCGGCGGTCAGGGAGACCCGGTGAAACGGCTGTCCGCTGGCCGCCCGCAGGTTAGTAGGGTTCCCGAACCCGGGGATCACCTAATCTCCGCCCCGGGAGGCTGAACCGCCAACTTGTGAACAGTCCCTGTTGTAGTAGTCGTGCCGGAGGAGGAGACCGGAGTGGACCCGGCTGCTGCAGCAGGGGGGGACCGGGGGCACTTCCGCCCGCCGCGCTAGCAAACCGCACAAAAAAAAGAAGGTTTCTTCAGCGGCGTCCTCATTCACATTCGACTTGGACTTTTGTAACGTCAGAGGACTTCACACAAACATAAATGCTGTTCACCAGCACCTCGAAACTGCAAAGCCTCCTTTTTTTAACGGAGACGCAAATATCTTGCCCGGCCGATACTTCTTACTTATTATACCCCGAGTACAAACTTGAACATTCTTTTGTACGTCGAGCCGGGGTATGTATGTACGTCCGGGATGATTTTTGCTGTCGACGTCTTCACGGCCTTGAAGTCAAAATTCTTTATTCTATGGGCCCTCGCGGGCACTTAGACACGTCTTTTACAATTAGGTATATTTTTTTATCTACCAGCATTTCGGAATGACCATTGACGAGAAGAAATGCCGAAAGAAACTCTGTCAATATAGGTCTTTTTTTTTTAAATAGCCATACAATATTATCATAATACAATAAAAAGAATGTCAATGTACAATAAAAAAATGGTATGTCAACCAAAATAAGAGAGAAAATAAAAAATAAAAAAATAAGTAAAATAAAATAGTAAACAAAAATTAAAATATAAAAAATAATAGTATAGAGTGTATATACATCTATATATATATATAAAAGAAAGTCGTGTTTGTTACAACACTTATAACTCGAGAACGGCTGGACCGATTGCCATGGTTTTTGATTTGTTGCATTTGTTTCCGTCCCGAATAGCAGAATAACTCTTAAAAACATTGGCAAATTCTCGAAAAAATAAAATAAAAGAAAAAACATTTTCCCATACAAAATGTTCGTAGCTGTCAAATGTGACGTTGTCGTACGTGCGTACGCCAAATGTATGCGTGCGTTCAGAAATGTATATTAAGCTCATTATAGAACAAATGTCATAGATTAAAAACAAATGTTAACTCTATTGGATAAATGTTAACTCATTTTTACGTCTTGAAAGTTGGCTGTGATTTGTTTTGAAAACAGTTTTGTGGATTTAAATATTTATTGCAAAGAGAATGTAACCACTACGTTTTAAGAGACGGATGTGCCATATAAATAGCGTAATTCTAATATGTATGAAATGGAAGCGAAAACAATCAGAATTTGTACCAAATTCGCTTCCGATTCATAGAGTCGTTTTTTTACTTTGAGTTGCGCCAGGCTGATTTATTGGTTCTAAAATATTTATGCGTGCGTTCAGAAATTTAAATCAAGCTCCATAAATCTATATAATATATAAAATAATGTCGTGTCTTGGTCGGGAAAGTATTAAAAACATTGAAAAATTGACGAAAGAATTAAATAAAAGAAAAAACGTTTTCCCATACAAATAGTGCCAGTTAAAAAGGATTGGAATATTTATTGATTGTTATGTAAATGTCAAATCGATTGGTCTCACTTTTACGTCGCGAATGTTGTCTGTGATTTGTTTTGTGGATTGAAATATTTATTGTTGTCAATTGGTACTTTTTTTGTGACTTTGTAAAGTACTGAACTTATTATTTACCCACTGCTGGGATACGGGTCTTCCCTCAACCGAAGATGTTTAGAGCATACTCCAACACGCTGCTCAACTACGGGTTGGGCCACTAACTTGGCTTAAGGACTGCCATCTAATGATACACACCAGGACAGACGGCTTAACGTGCCTTCCGAAGCACGGACGAGCTCGAGATAACATAAACTCATCCATGAACAGGCTACGGTTGACGTTGCTTAACTTGCGTGTACAATTAGACTGACACGTGCCTCACGCCATCGTGCTTCTCTATTATTTTCTATTATTCATTGTATTAATTTCAAGAAATCATAAATTTTGTTCATATATATATGTACATCACGACATTCATTGACTGTTAGGCGGTACGAAGTTCGCCGGGACAGCTAGTATTGTATAAAGTCTAAATATGTATATCCACAATACTACTTGTAAAGATAAGACGCCTGTGCTTCACACTTTGAAGACAGGGATCTGTCAGTGTTATGGGTACGCGTGGATCAGGGCGGCCGCACCCGTATCTATGCGTGCCTTTACAGGTCTTATAGCGGTGATGCAGACACAACTCGGTTGATCGAGCACCTGCAATTGGCGACTGACAAAGTCATTGAGAGGTACCCCTCCGCGGAGTTAGTGATTTTGAGAGACTTCAATGCCCACCATGCCGAGTGGCTCAGCTCTCAGTCCACTGACTTCGCGGGGAGGTCTGTTCATGATTTTGCTCTGGCCTATGGTCTCTCACAGCTGGTGCATTTTCCAACGAGAATACCAGATATAGAGGACCATACCAGCTCTCTACTGGACCTTCTGCTGACCACACATCCGGATGGGTATACAGTCTCGGTGGATGCGCCTCTTGGCTCGTCGGACCACTGCCTCATCCGGACCCAAGTGCCATGCGCAAGCCCTGACCCACCCCGGTATACCGGATGGCGTCGTATGTGGCACTATAAGTCAGCAGACTGGGATGGACTGCGTGAATTTTACGCATCGTACCCGTGGAGGCGGCTCTGTTTCGGATCGGAAAATATAGACACCTGTGCATCTGCTGTAGCTGAGACGATTTTGGCTGGGATGGAATTATTTATTGCAAACCGGCGGGTGGCTACTTCAGGTGCTAAGAAGCGGCCGTGGTTTAATCGGTCTTGCAGAGAAGCTAAACTTCGCAAGCAAGCTGCATATGAGGCTTGGACCACGGCTCGTATTAATGGAGATCCTGGTGTTTCCGACTTGAAACGGGAGTTCAATGCTGCCTCGAGGTTCAGTAAGAGAGTAATTACCAGGGTAATGTTTGAGTTCATCGGCAGGATTGGTGAGCGCCTAGCTAAGCACCCATCTGGGAGCCGTGCTTTTTGGTCGCTTGCTAAGGCTGCCGAGGGCAACTTTTGTCAGTCGTCCTTTCCACCACTCCGAAAACCGGATGGTAGTCTGGCCCACAGTGCAAAGGAGAAAGCCGATCTATTGGGGAATCTCTTTGCCTCAAACTCGATTTTGAACGACGGGGACGCCGCACCACCTTCCATCCCGCGGTGTGGTAATTCCATGCCGGAAATCTCATTTACTCAACGAGATGTTCGGCGGGCATTGCTATCCCTTGACGTTCATAAGTCGAGTGGGCCAGATGGCATTCGGGCAGTGGTGTTCTTACGCGCCTTTTCGCGCTCACTTATTCCACCGGGCAGGTACCGTCGTCGTGGAAGACTGCGAACGTGCACCCTGTGCCCAAAAAGGGTGACAGATCAGACCCATCGAATTACAGGCTTATCGCTGTTACCTCCCTTCTCTCCAAGGTAATGGAGCGGGTCATTAACAACCGGCTCCTGAAATACCTAGAAGAGCACGACTTAATCAGCGACCATCAATACGGCTTTCGCCATGGTCGCTCTGGTGATCTTCTAGTGTATCTTACACATCGCTGGGCTTCAGCCGTGGAGAGTCAAGGTGAGGCATTAGCTGTCAGTCTTGATATGGCGAAGGCGTTCGATCGGGTCTGGCACCGTGGTCTTCTTTCGAAGTTGCCTGCATACGGTCTACCAGAGGGTTTATGCGAATGGGTCGCTAGCTTCTTGTCCTGCAGAAGCATTAGAGCCGTTGTGGGTGGCAGTTGCTCCGATAGCATGGACATTAATGCTGGCGTCCCGCAAGGCTCGGTATTGTCCCCGACGCTGTTTTTGCTGCATATCAATGATATGTTGTCCATTGACAGCATTCATTGCTATGCTGACGACAGCACCGGGGATGCTTATTATACGGGCCGCGCTAATATTCCCCGCTCTCTGGTGGAGAAGAGCCGCGAACAGCTTGTGTCGAAGATCGAGAGTACACTGAATAGTGTGTCCGTTTGGGGGCGAAAGAACCTGGTTCATTTCAATCCCACTAAGACAGGGAATTCATCCTCACACATTGGAGCCTAAGTGGTCACGTACTGTGCGGTTCCAGAGAAGTTTTCTCCCTCGTACTGTCAAGTTGTGGAATGAACTGCCTGTCGAGGTTTTCTCAGGGGACTACAGCATGGGGTTCTTCAAAAAGGGCGTGAAGAGGTTTTTACAGGGTCGGCAACGCGCGTGTGATGCCTCTGGTGTTACAGGCGTTCATAGGCTACGGTAACTGCATTCCATCAGGCGGGCCGTATGCTTGTTTGCCACACTGGTGGTATAAAAAAAAACTCCGAGGCAACAATTTTGGTACTGGTTGTGAAATGTTTGAATACTTGTATTATACATTGTTCTACAATAGGGTATTTAACAATGTTCAAAAATTGTATAAATTATTTAACAATATCGTATAATATACAAAACTATAAAGATCTGCAAACTTTCATTCTAATATCTTCCGTCCGGCTTATTTTAGGGTCGATCAAAAGAAGTCCGTTTTAAAAGTATGAAATTATTAAAAAACAATATTTCCATTTGGAGAAGCAATAAAAAATACTATAACTTTTATTATAATACTAATTACATAAACGTAATATTTAACATAGCTGTCGTACAAATTTCTGAATTGATGCATACAAAATACAAACCTGTGACGTCATAACTCGGGAGTCTGTGATTTTCAAATTAACATATCTCGAGAGATTTTTGTGCTATCGAAATAATTCTTTCACTTATGGATATCGAGACGTTCCTACTTAACAAATCTAAATGTTTGTCAAATAGCCTATTGTACAATGAGGTGTGTTCAAATGAGTTGTTTGACATGATGCCCACGGCCTCCTTCTACAGTCCACCGTTCACCATCGACAGGGAAGTCATCCTCATACAGTAGAGCCACACACAAGTGGTCACGTACACGATTCCAGAGAGGTTTTCTCCTACGTACTACCAAGCCATGGACTGAAATAGCAGTCGAAGTTTTAGCAGGAGACTAAAACATGAGGTCTTTCAATAAGGGCGTGAAGTGGTTTTTACAGGCTCCTGTGAACCTCCTGGTGTTACAGGCGTCCATGGTCTTCGGTAAATGCTTTCGATCAGGCGGGCCAAATGCTTGCTTTCTACCTTAATGTTACAAAAAACGTACCATAGTTTTCTCTTTGTACTTGAGAATCTGCTGCGCGGCTGGCTCATTCTGAACTTCGGCGGCAACCACCGCGAACACGACCATCAAAGCAGGTATCATTGTTCAGACAGTTTTTCCTGTTTCAGTAACTGAATACTTTCTACTATCTTCGACGTACAGTGTCGTCTTTATAAAGAATTACATGAGGTTATATATATCTTAATGGCTATAAACTAGTTTTATTTTATCTTATTATGTTCACTTTATTAGGCGTCGTGTCTAATTAATAGTAGTTTATAAAAACTTATGTTGCATAATAAGGGTTCTTAAAATACGAGTGTGAGTTTAATGTGTGATAATATACCACACGAGTATTAAGACCTAATTATGTGCAGTTTCATACACTACTTTATCTAATCTCATGAAATAGATGGTTTTTGATATTTAAAATAAAACCATGAAGTTAATTTATCAGCTTCATTTCTTACTTATAAATTTGCTGCCATTTGCAGATGGAGCATGCGTGGTGCGCATGCGAGACTCGCCGCGCGGCGCCGCGTTCACAGATTATGTAGAAAAATTTTGCAACATTTGCATTGCAACCTGTATAAAATACCTGTATCCAGGGCTGAAGCTGTATCGATATGGAGAAAAAATTTTTTTTCGATACAGTTGTCCATAGAAGTACTGTATCGAAAAGTAACTTTTTAAATTTATTTTGATGTCTTGTGCGTAATAGTTACGTAGTAATCAAAATGGGAGTGTTTCCCCCTCCCTCGCACGCGATGTTCTATAGTTCTTACTTAACATAATAAATTCTTTGATCCTTCATCTATTCAGTGGTGATTGAATTTTGGATGTAGAGTATAGATTCGAAACTACAACGCCAAACTGTATCCCCCTATTTTGTTATCATTAGATTTTTTGGATTGTCCCCTATATTAGGGCTACATTAGACCTATGCCACACTATCGTACAGCGCCGATTTTCAGCTGAAACCTTCTGTAGTGACTCACGGACGGCCAAATTTACTTGCGTTGTTCATGTTGTTTCAACATCATCGCAACATATTAATCTAGCAATCGACTGCGACTTTGTCAGTGTGGAATTTCGTGCAAAATTTCATGTCCTCTTTAAATCCCTGATTTTCTTTTTATTACGTCGGGTGGCAAACAAACACACGGCCTTCCTGATGTGGAGCAGTCACCGTAGCCATAATAATCGCTCCCAATATGACATATCATCTACCAACACAGCTACCAATGCAGTAACTCCTTCCAACCTTCCAACCTCACTCGCCTCTCAAGGAAGCCGTCAAGGGAATTCGGCTGCAGTGTTCTGTGAAGTGAAGATGCTTCCCCAGTCAGGTAGCTTAAAATTACTCTGTGCCCTACCTTTCTTTCGAAGTAACTATAAAGCAATCTGTGCCAGGTCGTTAGTCTGTCAGCACATATAAATGCCGGGTTTTGGGCATAAATGGAATATATTGGGCACTTATCGGGAATTTATAGTACATGCAAGGCATTTTGCCCATCTCTAAATACAATACAATAAATAATTTTTATGATGTAAGTGGTTCATCAACATCTTTGAACCAAAGCCAACTTACTTACGACTGAACAATGCGACTGAACAACGGGGAATGTACCTCCGCCTCACAGAATACCGCAGCCAAATAAAGATTCCCTTGAGGGTTGTTGTGTTCCTGCGAGTGAGTGAGGTCACCAGAAAGGAAGGAGACCTGCATCGGCAGCAGGGGTGGCGGCGCTCGAGCGATATTTTATGTTGCGAGCGGTAATATGGCTACGGTAACCGCTTCACATCAGGCGGACCGTATGCTTTTCTGCCATCCAACGTAGTATAAAAAAAAACTATACATTAATAATGTGCTGTTATGCTTTTGGAACACCTAAATAAATAAATAAAATTTCACAAAACACAACGAAATCGTCACGTGGTTAAGGAACAGTTAGCGGGAACAGAGAGATGAGGAAAACGTTTTGCATTATAATATATAAAGATTATTATGTTTTATTAAATACATAAATAAACAAAGAATTGAGAACCATTTATAAATAACCAGTTTAATATTTATTAAACTGGTTAACACTTATTTAATTGCATTAAATAAGTGTTAACCAACTTAACATTAAAACTTATTTAATGCAATCAACAAATTCATAATTCTCATCAACATAAGTTCTGTTTGCAGCCAAACCTTCGGAAATTCTCCATCCCAAATCAGGATGAATAATAGTAAACATATTTACCGCTCGTTCTTGAAGAAATTTAGCTGCTCTACTCAAAGTGTAAAGAACATTTTCAACGAATCTAGTACGTTCCCCAGTGCTCATTTCATTCTCATATACATCTCTTGCCTGGTCAAAATTATTGGGCTGATCTTCATAAATCTGAATGAGTGAAACTCGGTGATTGTCTTTATATGGTACTGGTCCATTGAACGAGTTAGGGTAATAATTAGGGTTGTCACCTTCATTGTCCTTAACAGGTGCAACCCCATCACGATTGTAAACCAAAGGCTTATTAAAAGGACAGTTAACGGATATTTTGCGAAAGTTTGCACCTAAACGATAAAATTGAGCATCTCTGTAAGCTAAGCGACGACCTTCAAATAGTTTATCTGGTGCTCCCAGGATACCAGGCACAAGATTACCTGGACAAAACGCCAGTTGTTCAACTTCTGCGAAATAATTTACTGGATTCCTGTTCAACACAAATCGTCCTACTGGTGTGAGCGGATATTTATTTAAAGGCAAAACTTTTGTCACATCAAACACATCGAAACCTGCATTTTTAACATCATCCTGTGTTAATACTTGAATGCTTACTTTCCACCAAGGGAAATTGCCATTACTGATAGCATTGTACAAATCCCTGGTAGCGTAATCAGGATCAACTCCTGCAATTTTTCTAGCTTGCTCCGAACGCAGATTTCTAATTCCTTGCTCCGGGATGAAGTGGAATCTAACGAAATGGATTTGTCCAAGTTCATTAACTACTTCATAAGTGTGTATTGCAAACCCGGGCATATGACGATATCCATCTGGTATACCACGATCTCCATAAATAAGCATAAATATATGTAAACTCTCAGGTCTCAATGTCAGGTAGTCCCACAATGTATTTACATCCACCAAATTCGTGACCGGATTCTTTTTTTGTGCTCTTACGAAAGTGGCGAATAAAAGTGGATCCTTGTAGGCGTACATCGGCGTGCTGAAGCCAGCGATGTCAAAATTTCCGTCTTCAGTATAAAATCTTATAGCGTAGCCTCTGGCATCTCTGGGGGTATCTATGGTGCCCTTTTCTCCGATTACAGGAGAAAATCTTGTGGCTACCGGCGTCCTCTTTCCTATATGACTAAAGAGTTTAGCTTTGCAGATATGTGTTATATCGTGAGTAACTTCAAAGTAACCGAAAGCGCCAGCAGCCTTTGCGTGCACTACTCGCTCAGGTATTCTTTCTCTTACAAAGTGTGTCAGCGAGTCCATGAGGTATTCGTTGTTGATCAACGGTGAGTTCAGTGTTGTTGTTGCATCAACTACGTCAATTGGCGCACCGCTGCTGATTGTCATAATACCGATCGGTTCCTGAAAAATATAACACATCATTAACCAAAGTTCCTGAAATTGGTAAAGTATGTTGTATTTGAAACCCGCTCTGATTTAATTTATTCATATAATGTATAACATATGTCAGGTATAAACGGACAGCTGTTATTACGTATCTATCCGCTTCGAAAGAACTGTTGTACATTCTCTTTAGATACCGGAGTAACTTCATCTATCCAGTGGTGATTGAATTTCGGATGTAGAGCATAGATTCGAAACTACAACTCCAAACTGTATACCCCGATTTTGTTATCATTACATTTTTTGGATTGTCCCCTATATTAGGTCTAAATTAGACCTATGCCACACTATCGTGCAGCGCTGATTTTCAACTGAAACCTGCTGTAGGACTCACGGGCGGCCAAAGTCACAAATTTACTTGCAATGTTCATGTTCATCATCAACAACATTCGCTACATATTAATCTAGCGATCGACCACGACTTCGTCAACATGGAATTTCGAGCAAACCTTCCTATTTTAATCCTTGATTTTTTTATACTACGTCGCGTGGCAAACAAACATACCTGGTGTGAACCGGTCACCGTAGCCAAAATATACGCTCTCAATATGTGACATATGTGGAATATATGACATATCTACCACTAACACCGCTACCAATGCAGCACTGCTTTCATTTGGCTGACCTCACTCACACGCATGAACCCAACTACCCTCAAGGGAATTTGGCTGTGGTATTCTGTGAAGTGGAGATGCTTCCCCAGTCAGGTGAATGCTTCCCCAGTTCCCTACCTCTCATACGAAGTAACTATTAAGTAATATGTTCCAGATCGTTAGTTTGTCAACACGGCACACCATGCGCAGGTGAGGTTGGCTTTGGCTTAAAGATAGTGTTGAGCCATTAGCACCCCAACATTTTGATACTGAATTAGATAAAAATTATCCTACCACTCAAGTTGAACTAAATTAGCAAAATGTGCAAAAAAGAAAATAATTATAAAATTATGTTACAGCGACCTAAATTTGTCCAGTCAAATCTTAGCTTTGGCTGACGCCTTTTGGCGTTAAAAATAGTCAATCTAATTTCTAGGCAAATCAAGAATGGAACAAAATTATATCAATTTGGATATGTATCCGAACATATCCGAATTGTATATTTAGTCACTACAGTGTGGCTTGGAACAGCCGCGCCCACAGTCAGGCAGCATATAAAATACGCTACGCCTACCTCTCTTTTCGCCAGAGAATGGTTTATCAGTCAGCAGGATGCACCAATTGCAGATGAAGTTGGCTTTGATTCAAAGATGTAGATGGACCACTTAGACCCCAAATTACAATATGCCTGGCATTTGCGATAAGTAAATACAAATGACCAATGAAAGGTTTTTGGGCATAAATGGATTAAATTGGGCTCTTATCGGCAATTTATCGTAAAATCGTAAACGCATTTTGCCCATCTCTAGATATATTATTAATGTGGTGTTATGCTGTTGGAACACCTAAATAAATAATTAAAATTACACAAAACGCAACGAAATCGTCACGTGGTTAAGAAAAAGTTAGCGGGAACAGAGAGATGAGGAAAGCGTTTTACATTATATAAAGATTATGTTTTATAAAATACATAAATAAATAAAGAATTGACAACCATTTTTATATACCGAGATTAATAAATTGCTTACATTTATTACTTATTTAATGCAATCAACAGTTTCATAATTCTCATCAACATAAGTTCTGTTTGCAGCCAAACCTTCGGAAATTCTCCATCCCAAATCAGGATGAATAATAGTAAACATTTTTACCGCTCGTTCTTGAAGAAATTTAGCTGCTCTACTCAAAGTGTAAAGAACATTTTCAACGAATCTAGTACGTTCCCCAGTGCTCATTTCATTCTCATATACATCTCTTGCCTGGTCAAAATTATTGGGCTGATCTTCATAAATCTGAATGAGTGAAACTCGGTGATTGTCTTTATATGGTACTGGTCCATTGAACGAGTTAGGGTAATAATTAGGGGTGTCAAATTCATTGTCCTTAACAGGTGCAACCCCATCACGATTGTAAACCAAAGGCTTCTTAATAGGACAGTTAACGGGTATTTTGCGAAAGTTTGCACCTAAACGATAAAATTGAGCATCTCTGTAAGCCAAGCGACGACCTTCAAATAGTTTATCTGGTGCTCCCAGGATACCAGGCACAAGATTAGCTGGACAAAACGCCAATTGTTCAATTTCTGCGAAATAATTTACTGGATTCCTGTTCAACACAAATCGTCCTACTGGTCTGAGCGGATATTTATTTAAGGGCAAAACTTTTGTCACATCAAACACATCGAAATCTGCATTTTTAATATCCTCCGGTGTTAACACTTGAATGCTTACTTTCCACCAGGGGAAATTGCCACTACTGATAGCATTATACAAATCCCTAGTAGCGTAATCAGGATCAATTCCTGCAATTTTTCTAGCTTGCTCTGAGCGCAAATTTTTAATTCCTTGCTCCGGGATGAAGTGATATCTAACGAAATGGATTTGTCCAAGTTCATTAACTACTTCATAAGTGTGTATTGCAAACCCGGGCATATGACGGTATCCATCTGGTATACCGCGATCTCCATAAATAAGCATAAACATATGTAAACTCTCAGGTCTCAAGGTCAGGTAGTCCCACAACGTATTTACATCCACCAAATTCGTGGCCGGATTCTTTTTTTGTGCTCTTACGAATGTGGCGAATAAAAGTGGATCTTTGTAGGCGTACATCGGCGTGTTGAAGCCAGCGATGTCAAAATTTCCATCTTGGGTGTAAAATCTTATAGCGTAGCCTCTGGCATCTCTGGGGGTGTCTATGGTGCCCTTTTCTCCGATTACGGGAGAAAATCTTGTAGCTACCGGCGTCCTCTTTCCTATATGACTAAAGAGTTTAGCTTTGCAGATATGTGTTATATCGTGAGTAACTTCAAAGTAGCCGAAAGCGCCAGCAGCCTTTGCGTGCACTACTCGCTCAGGTATTCTTTCTCTCGATATATGCGTCAACGAGTCCATGAGATATTCGTTGTTGATCAACGGTGAGTTCAGTGTTGTTGTTGCATCAACTACGTCAATTGGCGCACCGCTGCTGGTTGTCATAATACCGATCGGTCCCTGAAAAATAAAAATATAACAAAACATTATTAACCAAAGTTTCTGAAATTCGTGACGTATGTTATATTTGAAACCCGCTGTGATTTAATTTATTTATTAATGTATTAAATATGTTACGTATAAACAGACAACTATTCATAGGCAGGTGTTATGATATAGCCATTCACTGCGAAATAACTTTTGTAAATTCTCATAAGATGCCGGATTAGTTACGGGCGAAAATTTAACAACGTGCGCTGAGTTGTTTTAATTAAATTTAATGGAAAGATGAACGTGTTGTCCTGACAAATAACAAGGCAAGCAGAAAAAGTCTGTTATAGAGGCATAATTATATACAGTTATTATCTATATACTCGTATATAAAAAACTCGTGTCGATTTTTTTCCAGGCCAGACATTCATCAGTCATCAACTTTTTGGAAGCAAGTATCTCCAGCCGACCCTGCGTAAGCCCACCAGGCTAAAGAGAGCTCCGAGCATCAGGGTCAGTATCCGCCTTACATACCTTTGCCCTAGGTCGATGACTAAAAACTCTCTCCCCGCATGTGGGCTTTACGTTCCATACAGGTGAAGTGGAATTTTGGTGGACCAGTTAAAAACTTCTTTTTTTGATGTCGGTTAAGGAATGAAACACATGCAATAGATGCGTGATGAAACGCATGCGTGATAATGTATCGCATGCACCGCATCTAATTAATGTGAACAGTGCACGGCGCAGTCTACCTACGCCCAGGTTACTTACAATAATTTTATTGCAATGTAAATTAATTCAATTGTTATATGAGTTATTTCTACGGCAGCTGCATGTAACTTTGCTCAGCCCTGAGTCAGTCCTTAGTATATAATTACCTCTTATCCTATCATTTTTCCTACTGCACATATCCTATCCTACGTAAATACGGAGGCCCACCATATATTCCACCACTGTATCTCCTGTGTAACTAAAATTAAAAGCGGCGACAGCGCCATCTAGTCTCAAACTAAACAAAACTGTACTATAGGTACTAGACAACTAATATATGGACTTAAATACATTTTTTTTTTGTAAATACATACCTACATATAATACCTATTTAGACAACACCCAGACCAAAGCAAACAGACAAGTTCATGCACACAAATGTTTGACTTGTACGGTGATCGAACGCGCGAACTCGGAGTCAAAAAGTAGCCATTACTAGCCATTCGACCACCGCGCTCGTCGAATGCAATGTTGCTTAGGTGCACAGATATATTTTCATATAATATGGCTATTTTCATATAACTAGCTGACCCGACAAACGTTATTCTAACATATAAATTTATTAAATATCATCATCATCATCAGGTCCATTTTAGTCTCCACTACAGGAGCACGACCCTCTCTTGTCCGTCCTAGACGGAAGGAGGATTTGGCCTACACTCCCCACGTCACTTATTAAATATACTTTAAATCTATTCTCATACCTACTAAATATACGTAAAAACAATCATGAAAATCGGTGAGCCGTTTCGGAGGAGTTTTATATATAAGATTTGCCTTAGATTTATTACCTTGGTTCTCTGTTTAAACTTGAGAATCTGCTGTGCGGCTGGCTCATTCTGAACTTTAGCGGCAACCACCGCGAACACCAACATCAACGCACGTATCATCCTTTCAATAATCGAATGTCTTCTACCATCAGATCGGCGCACAATATCGCCTTTATGTATTCACATCTGTATAACACTCGTACAAATGGATACAATCGAAGTGTAGATATGTAAAATTTAAATAATTGCGTTCTAAGGTTGTGCATTATGCGCATGCTATTATGTATTACATATTTTTTTTTTATCATTCAATAATTGTTAGCCCTCGCTGAATCGATTTTAATGTTTAGATGGAATCTCATTAGCTTACCCTAGAGCAGTGGTTCTCAACCTTCTTTTGTTCGCGAACCACTACGAGGTTTTTGTTGCATGTAGGGTCCCCAACTGTCATATAAATCCATTATTCCATAACTCGAGATTTGAATATTTTGTATAATAGTCCTTAATCTCTTACATTATAAGTTTGTATCACGGACCATAATTTACCTCTCACTGACCACTGGTGGTCCGCGGACCACCGGTTGGGAACCTCTGCCCTAGAGCATCGTTTCTAAACATGGCGCCGCGGTCGCAACCTTTCTTTAGGTCGAAATATGTACAAAAAAGAAAACCAGTATACAAAATCATTTCATATTTATTTAAAGACGTAATATCTATTATGTAGCGATCCCCCACACGCCATTTAAACAAATGACAAATGGCTTGGAGATATATCGCCCAGTGCTCGCTTGGCATTATTAGTTGCGGGAGGAGATTGCGGCGTTACTACGCCCAAAAATAGGCGTGCCCCGCTCGGGATTACTTCACATTCTATTTATGTAACGACCTTAGGACAAATAAGAGAGTAATAAGTAAAAAAAAACTGTTACTTACCAATATAAAATTTACTTGGATTCTGGGGTAAAATTTATGTAGTGACAACACAACACTGAGAGATACGGTATTCTCTTTTTATATTATTAACACTATTAAAAGCCAATGTTAAGATAACAAAATATGCGATTATTATTAATAACGTTATTTAACCGAAAAAAATAATTTAATTCTGATATTTTTCTTTTTTTCGAGTCTTTTTTTAGCAATTAAATAATTCGGTAGATCCCAGGTTCCAAAGATCTAAAAAAAGTAAAATCATGGGGCCCGTGTTTCCATCCAGTCAACTCAGTTTACGCTACGCCCAACGATTTTTTTTTCTGATCAATGCCTTAGATTGATGAGGGAGAGGGGTGTGATGGCTAGAACGTACCCAATTATTTTTTAGCTTTTAGTAGGTACATTATTTTCAATAAAACCGTTTAAATATTTTTTTTTTTACTTAAATTGAAACCGAATACAATAGTAATAAATTACAGTAAACAATGAGAATGTTGTCTATTTAAAAAAAGTAAAAACTCGACTACGTTTTCTGCAAATCTTTTACTATATTAATTACTATTTTTATTTTTGAGGCGCACAGTTTATTTGTTTGGTACATAAATTACGTGAGGGGAACACCCTGAACCCCCCTGGGCGAGGGGATCGACCCCAATCTTACTAAATCTCACTTGGGGGAGAGGGGAGTCTTGGCAAATATCACGTAATTTTTTGGATATGTTGGTTCCAATAGTCACTCCCGAGACCGTGCACGAGTCACCATGGACTGAATATTTATAAAATAAATATTTAAAAAAATGAAAAAGTTCACCTCCCCCGCCTAGGTGGGATTTGAACCCACGACCTCTCGATAACCAGTCGAGAATCATCCGAGAGAGCCGAATTTCATCTGCAACGATGGACTGCTATGCCTTGTTTAGTAGCGCAATTACTTAATAGGTTGATGATGCCACAGTGTGACTCACGCAGTAAAATATAAGATGCAAAATTCGTCACCAATACAAATCTTCCTGGTAGCTCAGTTGGAAGAGGAATCAATCGGTCGTGGGTTCAAATACCACATAGGCGGGTGAGGTGTTTTAAAAAAATATATATTTTGGCAAGTTAGCCAAGACAACTTGGTTTAGCTCGTATCTTAAAGGTCGACGCCAAATAGTTAAGATCGACGAGTGCAGTTCGGACTGGTGTGAGTTGAATGCTGGTGTTCCACAGGGAGGTGTTCTGTCTCCCCTTCTTTTTTCAATATTTATTAATGGCATTACATCTTCTCTCCAATCTTCCTTTCATTTATACGCAGACGATCTCCAAATTTATACAGCTACCCCGCTTTCTGATATTTCTAATGCAATTAGGGTTATAAATACTGACTTGGCAACTATTGCTGATTGGTCTGAGCGTTTTGGTCTCCAGATTAATGGCTCGAAATCACAAAGTATTATTATTGGGAGCCCACATTTTATCGCCAGGCTGGGGTCCATGGTTGTTCCCAGGGTGGTTTTCAATAATACTTTTATACCATTCTCCTCTACGGTAACTAACCTGGGAATAGTCATGGATCAAACGTTGTCCTGGGGTCCTCAGATTGGTGAGATCAGTCGGAAAGTGTTTGCGTCTCTGCATTCATTAAAGCGGTTGCAAAATTTCCTCCCGGTTACCACTAAAGCGATGCTTGCTCGTTCTCTTTTGCTTCCTTTGATTGATTACGGTGATGTAGCTTTCTTGGACTGTACTGAAGAGTTGCTGGATAAGTTGGACCGGACACAAAATCAATGCATACGCTATGTGTTTGGCCTGAAAAAATTCGACCATATCTCCATGTTCCGCGACCAACTTGGATGGTATCCAATTAGAACTCGAAGAAATTTCCACATAGTTACATTTTTGTATAATGTTCTTTTCAATCCTTCTGCACCAGGTTACTTGAAAGAGAGATTTCATTTTCGGGACGTGGATAACCGCTTGCGTTCATGTGGACGACTTTTCTTGGACATACCTTTTTATAATAATCATTTTTATGGCAAATCCTTTTCTATCCTTGCGGCTAAGCTTTGGAACTCCTTACCTTCTGATGTAAAGATGTCCTCTTCTGTGGATTCTTTCAAATCGGCTTTAAAAAGATCCTATGAAAAATCCTTGAATTGCTAGTACCAATTATATTGTATTTATATATTACTTAATGTACCTAATATGTTATTTTAATTTATTTTGCGTTTGTACTCTTATTCCACCCTCGGGATATACACATTTACTGAATCCTCTCAAATATTTAAAGGTTGACTGGAAGAGATCCCTTAAAGGGATAAGTCCGCCTTTGTACGGCTTTTATTTTATGTAACTTTTATATGATTGTTTTATCTAGTGCAATAAAGATATTACAAACAAACAAACAACTATTTAAATATGTAATAATAAAAAAATATTAATTTTATCACTGTGATTTAAGATTACAGTAATATTCGCAAATACTAGTCTTTGCTAGTCTTAAATAAAAGTATTTTTTTAATTATGTCTTATATAAAAGTACAAAATTTATTATTTTTGTTTTATTTCTTTTCTTCCATTTTTTTTCTACCTCTTTGTAAATATTTTATTTGTAAATATTCTTATTGTAAATATTATCTTTCCATCAAGACAGTTCAAATTAAACCTCAGAAATATTTATTAACATTTTTGAGGATATTTGGATGTTGTAAGATTTTACTCGACCCCCTCCCCCTTAACCCACTCTCACGTGAGATTTTTCTAAATTTGCATTCTGGGTGTAAATTTATTAAAAAAAAATATATATTTTTATTTAAGACTAGCAAAGACTAGTATTTGCGAATATTACTGTCAATAGGTACCTACTTGTTATTGCTAAGTATTTTTACCTACTATTAACAACAACTGCGTGGTTGAAAAATAAAACACTTACAACATTTTCTTTACAAATGTTCGATTGCCGCAGTTACAAAAGTTAATTATTTAAATAATAAAATTAATAAAAAAAGATATAAAAATAAATATGAATAATTCAATTAATTAAACATATCAAATTGAATCTGAAAAAAAAAACATAATAAATCTAATATTTTTAAGTTATTTTTTCGTCAATAATATAACGTATTCTAACGCCCTCTTTCATAAGTGAAGATGAAGTCACACTTTATGAGGTTTACCTTAGTTTTTTCCTTGAACTTCAGAATCTGCTGCGCAGCTGGGTCATTCTGGACTTCAGCGGCAACCGCCGCAACCATCACCATCAACGCATGTAACATTATTGCAGTAACTGAAAGTCGTTTGCTATTAGTTCGGCACACAATGTCGTATTTATACTTATCTCTACATCTGTTTAAATAGCAAAATTTAAAATAACTACGTGCTACTCAGCTTATAGTTAGTTCACTATCACCTTGAAACTGCAAAGCCGGCCCCTCCTATTTTTAACGAAGACGCAGATATCTTGCCCGGTTGATACTTCTTACTTATTTTACACCGGGTACAAACTTGAACATTCTTTTGTACGTCGAGCCGGGGTATGTATGTTCGTCCTGGATGATATTTGCTGTCGATGTCTTTACTATTACGGTCAGTATTGTGGGTACGCGTGGATCAGGGCGGCCGCACCCGTATCTACGCATGCCTTTACAGGTCTCATAGCGGTGATGCAGACACAACTCGATTGATCGAGCACCTGCAAATGGCGTCTGACAAAGTTATCGAAAGGTACCCGTCCGCGGAGTGATTTTAGGAGACTTTAATGCCCACCATGCCGAGTAGCTCAGCTCTCGGTCCACTGACTTCGCGGGGAGGTCTGTTCATGATTTTGCTCTGGCCTATGGTTTCTCACAGCTCGTTCATTCTCCAACGAGAATACCAGTTATAGAGGACCATACCAGCTCTCTACTTGACCTTCTGCTGACCACAGATCCGGATGGATATACAGTCTCTGTGGATGCGCCACTAGGCTCATCGGACCACTGCCTCATCCGGACCCAAGTGCCATGCGCTAGCCCCGACGCACCCCGGTCTACCGGATGGCGTCGCATGTGGCACTATAGGTCAGCAGACAGGAATGGGCTGCGTGAATTTTACGCATCGTACCCGTGGAGACAACGTGGTGTTTCGAGTCGCAACATATAGACATCTATGCAGCTGCTGTAGCCGAGACTATTCTGGCTGGGATGGAATTATTTATTCCAAACCGGCGGGTGACTACTTCAGGTGCTAAGAAGCGGCCGTGGTTTAATCGGTCTTGCGGAGATGCTAAACTCCACAAGCAAACTGCATACAAGGCTTTGACCACGGCTCGTATTAATGGGGATCCTGTTGTTTCCGACTTGAAACGAGAGTTCAATGCTGCCCCCAGGTTCAGTAAGAGAGTAATTGCCGGGGCAAAATTTGAGTTTATCGGCAGGATTGGTGAGCGTCTAGCTAAGCACCCATCAGGGAGCCATGCTTTTTGGTCGCTCGCTAGGGCAGCCGAGGGAAACTGTTGTCAGTCTCGTTCTTTCCACCAGTCCGAAAATCGCATGGTAGTCTGGCCCATAGTGCTAAGGAGAAAGCCGATCTGCTGGGGAATCTCTTTGCCTCAAACTCGATTTTGAACGACGGGGACGCCGCACCGCCTTCCATCCTGTGGTGTGGTGATTTCATGCCGGAAATTTCGTTTTCTCAACGAGATGTTCGGCAGGCATTACTATCCCTCGACGTTCATAAGTCGAGTGTGCCAGATGGCATTCCGGCAGTGGTGCTAAAGTTGTATGCTCCTGAGTTGTGTCCTGTACTTACGCGCCTTTTTGCACTCTCTTATTCCATCAAGCATGTTCCATCATCGTGGAAGACTGCAAAAGTGCACCCTGTGCCCAAAAAAGGTGACAGATCAGACCCATCGAATTACAGGCCTATCGCTGTTACCTCCCTTCTCTCCACGGTAATGGAGCGCGTCATTAACAACCGGCTCCTAAAATACCTAGAAGAGCACGATTTAATCAGCGACCATCAATACGGCTTCCGTCATGGTCGCTCGACTGGTGATCTTCTAGTGTATCTTACACATCGGTGGGCTTCAGCTGTGGAGAGTCAAGGAGAGGCATTGGCTGTCAGTCTGGATATGGTGAAGGCGTTCGATCGGGTCTGGCACCGTAGTCTTCTTTCGAAGTTGCCTGCATACCATGCCTGACGGTTTATGCGAATGGGTCGCTAGTTTCTTGTCCAGCAGAAGCATTAGAGCCGTTGTTGATGGTAGTTGCTCCGATAGCATGGACATTAATGCTGGCGTCCCGCAAGGCTCTGTATTGTCCCCGACGCTGTTTTTGCTGCATATCAATGATATGTTATCTATTGACAGAATTCATTGCTGTGCCGACGACAGCACCGGGGACACTTATTACACGGGCCGCACTAATATTCCCCGCTCTCTGGTGGAGGAGAGCCGCGAACAACTTGTGTTGGAAATCGAGGGCGTAGTCGAGGGCACACTAAGTAGAGTGTCCGACTGGGGGCGACAGAACTTGACACAAGTCTGCGCATTCACCGCTAAGAAAACCCCATTTGCTGTGGCTCCACACTTCCAGAATACACCCCTTACCATCGCCAAAAGTATTGGGATTCTAGGAGTTGAAATTTCCAGCGACGTCCAGTTTCGTTGTCACCTGGAGGGGAAGGTCGAGCTGGCGTCGAAGAAACTAGGTGTGCTCAACAGGGCCAAGCAGTACTTCAATCCGCGGCAAAGGCTTCTGCTTTACAAAGCACAAGTACGGCCGCATATGGAGTACTGTTGTCATCTATGGGCGGGAGACTAGATTCAGCACCTTGTGACTAGATTCAGAGGCGTGCTGTGAGGATTGTCGACGATCCCAAACTGACAGACGGTTTAGAACCTTTAAGTCTGAGGAGAGATTTTGCGTCCCTTTGTGTGTTCTACCGATTATACAATGGGGTGTGTTCAGAGTGTTCACCCTTGTCTCATATAACAACTTTTGATATAATGTTACTAATTCGAACAACGTTTAAGAAAATAATCACTTTGTATAATATCGATTAACATAATTTTCATTTCATCGAATATTTATTTGCGATAACAACATTTGCGCTTATCATCAAAAAGTATAATGTGCATTTGATGTAATGTTCAGGTAGTATAACATGTATTTTACCGAATATTCAATTGGTGTAGGTATGTGTGTTTTCTTTGTTTCTTCGACTGACTAATTAAATTTTTATTAATAAAACCATGGGGGGGGGGGGGCGAAGCCCCCCGCCATATAAGAAAAATATTGCCAACCCCGACTTCACGTAGACTTGTCGGATCGATACTAAAGTGTTTTTTGTAAGCCACCGGAAGTGGCCAGCCGGAGATGCGAAGGCGAGCATGATGGTATTTACATAGCTTTATTGTTGCCTGACGTTTTCGAAACTCTTCAGCTTATCGCAATCTTCAGCTTAGTCGGTAAAGCTCTAGGGTTTCTACCAGCCATTCGCATTCAAAAATTCCGATGGTAATCGGCTTCTGCTTAGGCGGTAGGGCCCCAGGTTGCTACCGGCCGTGGTCACAGGCTGATTTTTTCCGCTGATTTAAAGACATTACAAATGCAAACCATCAAAAAACCTGTTGTCAACTGAAACTGTTGTCGGGGACTTCAATGCCATTATGGAAGTACAAAAAAGCGTTGAGTTGGAGGGCTTGATAGAGAGAGGGAGAATGGTAAGGAGGGGGAGGGGGTAATGAGGGAGAGAAATCATGGAATTTAAGTTTAATCAAAATCGCCACCACCGCTACTAATGCAGCACTTCCTCGAAGCTTCCTAGATACCCTAGTGTGTTTTGTGATTTCGTTAGGTCCTTTGCTTCTACACTCTGGGCTATCGACAAGTTCTTACGTAGGTATCCATGGCAGTCTATGCAGGCCTAGGTATGGCTAGTAGTTAGGGTTAACTAAAAAAACAAAAAATGCATAGATGAATTATGTGTTCCTCTGACGCTGCTTATCAACCAGTCTTTTTCACAAAGTTCCCCGATCTCTTAAAAAAAGCTTTGGTAAAACCGACACATAAAAGAGGTTTAAAAAACAGACCCAAACAACTATCGTCCCATTGCACTTTTACCAGTTTTTTCAAAATTATTTGAAAAAGCGATGTGCCAACGTTTATGTTCTTTTTGTGAAAAATGATATGATATCTTTGATGATACCCAAAATGGATTCCGCAAAAACCGATCCACTATATTAGCATGCTACTAGTATATCCATAACATTTTAATTATTTTAAATAGGTAATAAAAATTATGCGGTAGGAATTTTATTTGATATGTCTAAAGCATACGAAAAAGTTAATTTTAATATATTACTTGAGAACAATATGTTGAGGTTAAACATATGTGAATGCACACGAAATTCAAACTATCAGGTCGGATGTCCAATTAATGACAGCTTCGATCCCGCAAGGCAGCGTCCTTGGATGCATCCTGTTCATTCTATATATTAACGACCTGCCAACAATCCTAAAGGCATCGTGTGTGATGTATGCGGACGATTTTTCAGTCCTGGTATCTTGTAATAATAATATAGATCTAAACCAAAAATTATACAACATAGTAAACGAAATTTCATGTTAGATGAGCGATCATAACTTGAAAATAAATTTTACTAAATCTAAAATAATGCAGTATAGGCCGCGACAGAAAAATGAATTAAATATATCTTTCTCATATAACAAAATAAATTTAGAGTGCGTTCTAACGTATGAATTGCTCGGAATTGTTATTGATTCCAATCTATCATGGAAACCACATATACAAACAATAACTACTAAATTATCTCAATTTACGTACGCTCTTAGGGAACTGAAGAAGTCATCAGACAGTAAGACCGCTGTCATTGCGTCCTACGCGTATGCTCATGCATGGCTGAGCTACAGCGTGATGTTGTGGGGTAGGTAATAGTCCGCACGCGCAGGATTTACTTATTCATCAGAAAAAATGTATAAGAATAATTACCAACATCAAACAAACAGACAGTTGTAGGCCCCATTTCAGAAATCTGAAGATCTTTACGTTACCTTGCATTTATATTTTGGAAGCGTGCAAATTTGTCAGAAAGTTTCCAAACTTCTATACTACGCTTGGTGATGTACCCCGTCGGTACGAATCGAGATCTAAAAACAACCTCCTCAATATGCAATCTAATACGGTATTACATAGTAGCGGCCCATATTCAATGTCTGTTAAAATCTATAATAAATTACCTCCAGATATAAAAAAACCGGACAAGTGCGAGTTGGACTCATCCACCTAGGGTTCCGTAGGTACGTAGTATCACTATTAAATTTGATATTTTTAATTATAAATAAGAAATAATGCGTCGAAAAAAATAAATAAAATATATTTTGCGATGTGTACATCAAGCCCTTTCATATGATACCCCATTTGAACTAGTAGTTTCAATTTGAAATTTCGACACCCTATAAAAAATATAGACCCCCTATTTTTTAAGATCTATTTACAAATGTATAGTTTTGAGATTTATTCCTATACTAGTAGTCTATAACGATGTTACTTGCCAAATTTCATAGTTCTAGGTCAACGGGAAGTACCCTATAGGTTTTGATTCCCTTGAGTGTGTCGAAATATGCGTTTTTTGCTGAATAAACGGCCGTAACTTTTTTCTACGTAAACTTAGCAGTTTGATTATTTTACTACTTCATGGGACCGTAGACCTGAGTATACAGTTCAAATTTCAGCTTGATACCTCCACGCATTCTCGACATAGAAATTCTTGACAGACAGACAGACAGACAGACAGACGGACAACAAAGTGATCTTACTCGTATAAGGGTTCCGTTTTTCCTTTTGAGGTACGGAACCCTAAAAATGAAACTGTGTTTAGTAAATACGTAAAATTAATAAAAGAGCTACTACTGGGGTGTAAGTGGTTCATCAACATCTTTGAACCAAAGCCAACTTCACCTGCACGCGGTGCACCCTGCTGACTAACAAACGAAGCTCTGGCGAAAAGAGAGGTAGGGAGCGTAATTGTAAGCTACCCGACTGGGGAATGTACCTCCACCTCACAGAATACTGCAGCCAAATAACGGTTCCCTTGAGGGCTGTTGTGTTCCTGCGAGTGAGTGAGGTCACCAGAAAGGAAGGAGATGCTGCGATGGCAGCGGGGGTGGCGGCGCGCGAGCGATATTTTATGTTGCGAGCATTAATATGGCTACGGTAACCGCTTCACATCAGGCGGGCCGTATGCTTGTCTGCCAACCGACGTAGTATAAAAAAAAAAAAAAAAAAAAAAACTTTTTGAGAAAGCTTCTTATACTATCAAGGAATACCTCGAAGATAAAACGCTATAGATGTCTGCATCCCTCTTATCCATATTGCTATGCCTGAAAAGGTACATGTGTATGTATGTCCTGTGTAATATTATGTAACCAGTATGTAATCAGTAACTACTCTTTATCCCGGAAAAATATCTTATTGCCACGGGAAAAAATGAAGTTTATTATAATCATTTGTCCTTCTTTCACGTCAAAAGGAACCTAAGTACGGACATGATTTTTTTAATGGGGATAGTTTACAGTCTGGAGAGTGACATAGGCTACTCTTTATATTGGAAAAACATCTTATTCCCATGGGAAAAAATAAATTTTGTAATCATTTGTCCTTCTTTCACGTCAAAAGAAACCTAAGTACGGACATAACTTTTTTAGTGGGAATAGTTTACGGTCTGGAGTGTGACATAGGCTACTTTTTATCCCGGAAAAACAGCTTAATCCCATGGTAAAATTTAAACTTTGTAATCTTTTTCGTCCTTCATTTACGTCGAAAGGAACCTTACTACGGACATGTTTTTTTTAACGGGGATAGTTTACAGTCTGGAGAGTGACATAGGCTACTTTTTATTCCGGAAAAACATCTTAATCCCATGGAAAAAAATAAGTTTATAATCATTTGTCCTTATTTTACGTCCAAAGGAACCTAAGTACCGACATGATTTTTTTAACGGGGATAGTTTACGGTCTGGGGAGTGACATAAGCTACTTTTTATCCCGGAAAAACATCTTAATCCCATGGAAAAAAATAAGTTTATAATCATTTGTCCTTATTTTACGTCCAAAGGAACCTAAGTACCGACATGATTTTTTAACGGGAATAGTTTACGGTCTGGGGAGTGACATAAGCTACTTTTTATCCCGGAAAAACATCTTAATCCTATGGGAAAAAATAAACTTTGTAATTATTTGTCCTTCTATCACGTCAAAAGGAACGTAAGTAACGACATGATTTTTAACAGGGGATAGTTTCCAGTCTGGAGAGTGACATAAAACTTCCCACGGAAAAAATAATTCGATCCCCGCAGAAGGCTAACATTTATGTGAACATTTTTTTTGTCTTGAGTGTTCCATCCGTAATAATATTATAAGTGTTAAAGTAAGTAAATTCGTTTGTTTGTTATTTCTTCACGCCATCTTATATATAAAAATGAATTGCTGTTTTGTTAGTCTCGCTAAAACTCGAGAACGGCTTGGCCGATTTAGCTGATTTTGGTTTTGAAACGTTTGTCGTAGCCCAGGGAAGGTTTAAACGGTGAGAAATTATGGAAAAAATTCAAGAAAGATAGATAAAAACAACAATTTTATTTTCCCATACAAAGTGTTCCTACTATAGGCGAATGTCATAGCAGCAAAGATGGCTAACCTACCTATCAATAGTGTCATTGTCACAAAGGATCGACATATTTGTTGGTAAATATGACTTTTTCAGAAGTGACAGAGAAATGACACAACACTAATAGACATCAAGAATGAAGTTATGTAGTGACTATTTATGGTAAAACATACTTTGTACAGTACTTAAGAATAGATAATAGAAATCTGCAAATTTAATAAACACTCGCATTCTAAATTACAAAAATGATTGCAAAAGCAGTGTCAGCAATGCGAATAGTACCAGAAAATGTGGGCTGAACGCAGAACGAGGTTTGTGGATTCACATAGAGTTGTATAACTTTGCATATGGTAAGACCAACATCACATTATATAGGTCTGTCATGTTAACCAAGGTGATATTACAAAATAAAACGGATCCTCATTATTTATTCTGTAGTACCTAATTCTGAAATTCACATTAATTTTAATTAATTCACATTTGTCGTTTAGTCATGAATTTATTTGGCGAGAACTTTCTTTACTGAAGTCTAAAATTGGACTGCCAGTGGTTTATATCGACATCATCCGAGACATGTACCGAAATTCCAAATCCATAGTTTAGACCTCTGTCGGAGAGACAAAATTTCCATTAACGTCGGTGTCCACCAGCGATCAGCCCTTTTTTGTATATTAGACATTCGAGGTATTAGACGAATTGTTAAGTAGTATCATGGATCCACATGGACCAGCTCTGTGCGGTGGGTTGACGGGTATTCATGTATGCTGATATAATTGCACTGGCGAATGCCGATAGTGGGCAGTTGGTGCGATGAGTGAATTAATGGAGGTCACTTGAGAACTATGGCCTGAATCCGAATACGGGAAAGATCGTGTACTTGGGCTGCAAACAACAAGGCCAATTCTCGTAATTTTTCTACGAACGTAGATTGAAAGTTGACCGAATCGAGATTGAATTGTGAATTGACTAAAATTATGTACTTGATTTCATTAATTAATTAGTATCAATTATTGTTGTTGGCAAAGTAACATTCTTAGTTTATTTTTCACTCATATTTCGATATAATCCCGCTTAAATTTAATTTTGAAGTGACATATTGTGTTACGAGAATACCAAATGTGACATTTGTGAGATCGAGACTGGATCGAAACTGAATTTTGACTATATTTTAATTACGAGAATTGCCCCTCAGATCCCACGACCGTGCACATAAGGATATGGTCGAATGTACGGACGGTTTAAGTACTTGGGATCTGTTCTTCGATCATCGGATAGCATCGACTGCGAGATTTCAGTAGCTTGGACTAAGTGGCTTGAGGTAACCAGTGTCATCTGTGACTCCAAAATTCCGCCAAGTTGAAAGAACAAATCTATAAATCCAAGATTAGACCATTTTATTAAGTTAGTAAAGGACCGCCAATACTTGAGCGACACGTACAGGTGTTGTCTTTCATGGAGTTGATTATGCTGCGTAGTATGCGCGAGGTTTCGTAGAAGGACCGCGTCAGGAATTCTCGGACATGGCAAGCAAACTGCAAGAGAGTCATTTAAGCTGGTATTGTCAAATTTTATGGAAAGCGGCAAGTTAGGAAACAAATGTCTTGCAATGGCACATCCTCCAGGTTCAGGCACACAGGGTAGGCTCTTCATAAAGAGACACAGATCTTAGATCGTATATATTTATTAGGTAGATAGATGTAGGTGAAACAAAGTTCACCGGGTCATCTAGTAACTAACTAAATATTGGTACTACTTTTTATCCCACGAAGTAAAAAAATTACAACAAAATAAAAATACTTAAAAAATAGGAAACAGTTCGTAGAACTCAAAACAGTTGAAACAACGACAATGAAAAGATAATAAAATAAAAAATGCTCGCGTTAAAAAGAGGAGTTCCACAGGGATCCATCTTGGGACCTATTCTCTTTCTTATATTCATGAACGATTTGCCGAAATATATTTTAAATTTATATCCTGACATAAAATTGGTTTTATTTGCAGACGACATCAATGCCGTTATATCTGACACTAATATTAGACATCTTAACCTTAAAATCAACAAAATTTTGCGTGCTTTTAATATATGGTTCAGTGCTAATAATCTTAAACTGAATAGTAATAAAACTAAAGTTATATTATTTAAATCTACATCAAAAAATTCAGAAACACTTGACATTACTCTAAATGAAGATAAAATTGACGTCGTTAAAGACACAAAATTTCTAGGTGTACATATTGACGAATTTTTAAATTGGAAAAAGGAATTGGCGTCACACGACGATTCCATTTCATCAGCTTGTTATGCAATTAGAACTCTTCGTAATGAGATTTCCTTGACACATCTTAAAAAAGTCTATTATGCCTTAGTTGAATCTAAGCTACGTTACAGTATTAAACTGTGGGGTAATAGCTACCATTATAATAGAGATAAAGCGTTTATATTACAGAAGAGAGCCGTACGTACAATGATAGAAATTCCACCTTGGGAATCGTGTGAAATGTTTTTTGTTAATTTAGGTATCTTAACTGTTCCAAGTTTGTACTTGCTTTCACTTTTAACCGATCTCAAAAAACGATTACCTAAAATTGAATCAAATGATGATAGACAGGCAAGAGATAAAACCAGACGAAAGGCTCTAAATCATTATACTATACCCAATCTTAAAATAATGGAGCATAGTGCTCAGTATCAAGCTTACAAAGCGTATAATAAATAAGTTGCCGAAAGAATTGAAAGATTTAGAGAGCCTGAGCTTATTTAAGGTAAAATTAAAATTACATTTATTGGAAAAAAAATATTACTCAATTGACGATTATTTTAAAAATTAAAAAAAATGTTATTTGTGTTCCTTGATATAAAACATATTTTGACATTATCATCCAACTATTATTATTATTATTTTGAATTTATGAATGTAATATAACCAATAATATAATATAAATTGTAAAATAATTTCAGACACAATGTAAATTGTTTTGAATAAATACTTGAATACTTGATTATATTCTACCGAGTGTACTAAATTTCATCACAATCCCTTCAGTACTTAGTGATTTACGCGTTCAGTCCTATTATTCCCGTTCCCGTGGGAATGTCGAGATAAAAAGTACTCTATGTTATTCCAGATTATATTCTACCCGTGTACCAAATTTCATCACAATCCCTTTAGTAGTTTTTGCGTGAAAGAGTAACAAACATCCATCAATCCACACATACTCACAAACTTTCGCGTTTATAATATTAGTAGGAAGGATAGTAGGAAGTAGGATTATAATATTAGTAGGATATTTTTAGTGAGCCTTAGTTGCCTTCTTGAAAGTGAAATATGCGTGTATTGTAGGTAGTGTTTAATTTGTAAGATAAACTTTAAATTCAGTTTTACACAGGTGTTCATAAAACAAATACAAATTATAAAATTTGCCATAATTATATTGAAATGAAACAGGCATCTCATGATAAATATTAATTAATCTACCATTTTAGATACCACCATAGCCCGTTCAATGAATAATAATATCATGTATGTATCATCATCATCATCATTATCAGCTCGTATCTCCCCACGACTCCTAGGTCTCTCTTTCCACCATATGCGATTCTCTGCTTTGCGCATCCAACCATCACCAGCCCCGTTTTGAGGTCGTCGGTCTATCTAGAGTGGGGGCCCCCTACACTTCGTCTCCCTAGACGTGGCCTCCACTTTAGGACATTTCTCCTCCATCTGCCATCGCTGACTCGGCAGATAAGGCTGACCCACTTCAGCTTGCTGATTCTGACCACTTTGGTTCTCCGTCAAATTTCTCGTTCCGGATTCGATCACTTAGAGAAACCCCAAGCATTGCTCTCTCCTTCGCTTGCTGTGCGACTCTTAGTCTGTAAACCAGCCCAACGGTCAGCGCCGAAGTCTCTGTATCGTAGGTCATAGCGGGGAGGATGCACTGATTGAAGACTAAGGTCTTCAAGAATTGGGGTATACTAGGTTAAGGAACTAAGACTAAGGTTTTCAAGAACTGCGGTGATGATCCGCGGAAGATTTCCAAAAGCTGCCCAGCCCAGTCGAATGCATTTATCGATCTCTTTTTACCCCGTTTTTTGTTGAAATTACCCCGGCCCAGCTATATGAATTGGCCGAGGTAAACGTAGCCTTTAACCACTTCAATTGCTGTATTCTCTACGATTACCCGGCTAAATATATGTTCTATCATACTTAATTCCAATTAAAATAGATTTCATCAATTAAACAGATGTGAAGGTCGATTCTAGTTCGGATCTTAGACTAATATACCTACCTATTCTTGATGTCCACAAATCTGGGGCATTTCAGCTAGCCGGAGCAAAATGTAAGTTAAATTGCCTTGCACTGCGCCCGCGACATATTTATCGTATATGTAACATTTTATCAAAACTTAAAAGTAGTCATATTTATTACCTAGGTGTACCTAGGTAATAAAGAACAGTATTAATTAACTTATCTTATAGACAAGCACGCGACGTTGATGACCTCCGGAGTTAATGGTCGATCAATGCCGACAGGTAGAGTTAACATGTAAGTAGAGGTCCTGATTTTATTTAATTTTATTTCAAATTTAATTTTGAATTTTATTTAATTTTGAAGATAATCTTCAGTTTGTGCACCACGTACAGGAGAAGTTGGCTTTGGCTCTAAAGTTCGTTGTGAGCTATTTATACCCCCTTACATGAATTGACTTAACTTTGAAGATAATCTTCGATTTCAAGCTGTACAATATATTATTATTATTTAAATAGTTGTCTTGGCCAACTTGCCAGATAAATATTTTTTGAAAAATGGAAAAATTCATCTGCCCCCCCTAGGTAGGATCCCACCTAGGCGGGGCAGATGAATTTTTCCATTTTTCAAAAAATATTGTACAATATATTGTAGTGAACCAGTTACAATATATTGTAGAACAGCTATTGAAGTGCAAGTAATTTAATAAATATTGAAATAATAGCAATAAATAATCTTTTATTTTATATTCACAAAGAAATCTTACAGCTATAAATTACAGTAACTTTGGTGTCTAATAAATTAAATAAATTAATTATCTTCATCCTTACCAGTATGTCACTAATGAAAAATATAAAAGCATAAGTAGCTATGATTTCATGCATAGCCTATGCTTTTATATTTTTCATTAGTGACTATGAACTGAACTAAACTGACATAGTGTAAAGACCTTTCTCGAAAAAAAATCTACACAATTATAGAAAACGATGTATAATTTTTTTGGGGAAGGTCTTCAACTCAATCTAGGTAATATTAAATTGTGTAAATATATAAAGAAAAAAAAATTATCAACAGAGTTTAAAAAAATAGGTAATGTAACTGCAAACTGTCAATGAAAAAAGCGGTATCAACATTAATTGTTTTGGAAAAATATACATTATATCTTATTTCCACAAATATATCGAAGAGCCCGTTCAGTGAAAAATGCATTGTAGAAACCGCAATCAAATTGACCCGACTGCTTAGGATATCACTAGTAGTAAACAGCAGATAGACAAACAACATCTTACCCTAAATGCACATACATACTATCTCTAGTCCATCGTGGTAAAAAATAAAATTAAGACTAAGGTGATAAAATTATGTTCATTATTTCATACAATCTATTTTGTTTATCTGTAAGTATTTCTATTCAAAACTATGCAATAATCTAGTCATCCCAATCATACCTACGAGTGCTAGTTGTTCTATTAACTGCTAAACCTTCCGAAATTCTGTGTCCCAAATTAGGGTGAATAATAGTAAATAATTTAACCGCTCGATCTTGAAGAAATTCAGCGGCTCCGCCCAAGCTATAAAGAACATTCTCTACAAATCTAGCACGTTCATCAGTAGTCATTTCATTCTCATACATATCTCTTGCCTGGTCAAAGTTATTTGGATCGTCTTGATAAATTTTAATTAGGGAAGCTCTGTACTTGTCCTTGTAAGGAACTGGTCCATTGAAAGTATTAGGATAATAATTAGGTGAGTCCCTTTCGTTGTCTTTCACAGGTGCAACACCATCTCGATTATAGATCAAAGGCTTAGTTTGTATTGGACAATTCACTGGTATTTTATTAAAATTAGATCCTAGACGATAATATTGTGCATCTCTGTAAGCCAAACGTCTAGCTTCAAATACTTTATCTGGTCCTCCTAAGACACCAGGCACAAGATTAGCTGGATTGAATGCCAATTGTTCAATTTCTGCGAAGTAGTTTATGGGATTCTTGTTCAATACAAATCGACCAAGAGGTCTGAGTGGATATTTATTTAAAGGCAAAACTTTTGTCACGTCGAATACATCGAAGCCGGCATTTTCAACATCCTCCAATGTTAAGACTTGAATGTTAACTTTCCAACCAGGGGCGTTCCCATTCCCGATAGCATTATACAAATCTCTTGTAGCGTAATCTGGATCAACTCCTGCAATTTTTCTGGCCTGTTCTGAACGCAAATTTTTTATTCCAGCCTCAGGAATGAAGTGGAATCTAAGGAAATGTTTCTCTCCATATTCGTTGACAACTTCATAAGTGTGTATTCCAAAACCAGGCATATGACGATATCCATCTGGAATACCACGTTCTCCAAAAACAATCATGAACATATGTAAACTTTCAGGTCTCAAAGTCAAGAAATCCCACAGCATATTGCCGTCAATCAGATTAGTAGCTGGGTTACGTTTCTGTGCTCTCACGAAGGTGGTGAACAAAAGTGGATCTTTGTAGACATACATTGGCGTATTAAAGCCCACGATATCAAAGTTTCCGTCTTCTGTGTAAAATTTCAGAGCAAAGCCCCTAGCATCTCTGGATGTATCTATGCCACCTTTTTCGACAACCACAGGCGAAAATCTAGCCGCAATAGGTGTTCTTTTTCCTATTTCGCTAAAGAGTTTAGCTTTGCAGAGATTTGTAATGTCATGAGTAACCTCAAAGTAACCGAAGCCGCCGGCCGCCTTTGCGTGCACCAACCGTTCAGGTATTCTCTCTCTCACCAAATGTGTTAGAGAGTCCATGAAGTATTCGTTGAAGATCAATGGTGAGTTCAACGTTACTGTTGCGTCAATAACGTCAATTGGTGCGCCGTTGCTGGTCGTCATAATACCAATAGGACCCTGAAAAATATTACAGAAAATTAAATTTGCTATAGTTGAAATTTGCCAGATAAACAAGAAGATTGTTACCTGACCGGCATAGTCATTACCTTCACAATATTGCAAATGCAATGCAGTAAATTTTAATTTCTAAACAGAATTATGTTTCCACCCATGTGGGTGTTCGGTATTTTATTTTTCGAAAAATCCATATTTAAAGGATCTTCATTATTACCTATACTATACCGTGCTTAAACTAAGAGCATTATTTCTTATTCTGTTCCTATTTTCTAAAGATTGATTGTAATTTGATTTAAGTTGATTGATTGATCGATTTAATTATTACCTTAATTAGTTACTTGTAACGAACTTCGCAACATAAATTTAAACTGAAAAATTTGTTTATTCCTCCTTGCTTAGTTGACAAGAATAATAAACATTTATTGTAACATAACACAGCACTAATAATACATAAATTATAAGATAATTAAAATAATAATTTTAACAAAAAAGAACGACTCCAATCATTACTCTACATCTATGAATATAGATACAGACTGATGATGATGAAAAAAATATTTGAACAATCTGGAGGTATACTCTTTCAAATAAAAAAAGTTTTTTTTTCAAATCGGCTTACAAATGATTGAGTAAAATGAAATAACAAACCTAACAGTGGGTAGATACAGACTGATGATGATGAACAAAATATGGAACCAATCTGGAAGTATACTCTTTCAAATAAAAAAAAGTTTTTTCAAATAGGTTTAACACGGAGTAATTAAGTATGAGACATTAAAAAAAAAACCGGACAAGTGCGAGTCGGACTCGCCCACCGAGGGTTCCGTAGGTACGTAGTATCATTATTAAATTTGATATTTTTCATTATAAATGACAAATAATGCGTCGAAAAAAATAAATAAAATATATTTTGCAATGTGTACATCAAGCCCTTTCATATGATACCCCATTTGAACTAGTAGTTTCAATTTGAAATTTCGACACCCTATAAAAAATATAGACCCCCTATTTTTTTAGATCTATTTACAAATGTATAGTTTTGAGATTTATTCCTGTACTTCTAGTCTGTAACGATGTTACTTGCCAAATTTCATAGTTCTAGGTCAACGGGAAGTACCCTATAGGTTTTGATTCCTTTGAGTGTGTCGAAATATGCGTTTTTTGCTGAATAAACGGCCGTAACTTTTTTCTACGTAAACTTAGCAGTTTGATTTTTTTTTAACTTCAAGGGACCGTAGACCTGTGTATACAGTTCAAATTTCAGCTTGATACCTCCACGCATTCTCGACATAGAAATGTTTGACAGACAGACAGACAGACAGATAGACAGACAGACAGACAGACAGACAGACAGACAGACAGACAGACAGACAGACAGACGGACAACAAAGTGATCTTATAAGGGTTCCGTTTTTCCTTTTGAGGTTCGGAACCCTAAAAAGACTTACAAGACAGCGGAAATATATACATAATATATATTTCCGCTGGGACCAGTTTGTGATAAGATATAGTAACATAAACTTCTTTATTTAACTAAACAACGGCAGTTGCGTGATAAGAAAACAATTATTTTGAACTGAAACCAATAAATAAGCTTATAACAATTGGTTTTAACTCTTTCATTGGCACAGACAAAATAGTTGCCAGTTGATGTCGTCTAAATCCATAATTACCTAAGTTCAAAGAAACGAGGAGCTCGATGGCGTCGTTGTGCGTATCAATCTAATCGAACACGCAAGTTAAGCAACGTCGACTGCAGCCTGTCCATGGATGGGTTTATTTATCTCGAGCTCCTCTGTGCTTCAGAGGGCACGTTATGCCGTCGGTCCCGGCTGTTGTCATTAGGTGACTGTCGTTAAGCCAAGTCAGTGGCCTTTAGGCGGTTTGAAAACACTGGCTACCGCCAACCCGCAGTTGAGCTGCGTGGTGGAGTATGCTCTAAACCCCCTTCAATAAAGGGGAGACCAATATCCCAGCAGTGGGATGAATAAGGGTTGACAACGAAGAATACCTCTAAGTTGACAAACATGCATATGACCTCCCTGAATGATAGTAGATAAAATGACAAAAAAATAAGACTATTATTTAAAAAAAAGTGTAAGACGTGTTTAAGTGCGCACAAGGGTGCAATGACAGAATAAATAATGTCAACTTCAATTGAGGGAAGATCCGTATTCCAACAGTGGGATGATTGGGGGTGGGCGAGGACGATACTTTTAACTACATTAGACGGAATGGAATTGACTGTCTGTCGTCATCATTCCAGCAGCACCATCCACATCCCAGCAGTGAAATGAACAGGGGTTGACGACCAACCTCAAGTTCAAAATCACAAGTATGAGCTATAGTCGAAATTTAGAGTCAGTTTTTGTTGATGTGCCACCTTTGTGCCACTGTTGCATCGGATGACCAATAAAAATAAACAAAAACGTTGTGTAATTGAGCCAATAACGCCATTGTGCAATTAAATACTATTTAGTAATTGTGACGTAAATAAAACGAAAAGGTAATACTTCCGAAATCTTACGAATCTACCCAGAAACAAAAGCATTACTTTAAACGAACTTATAAATTTATATAAATATTCCAGGACAAATTTACACACGGCCATCTAGTCCCAAACTAAGCAAAGCTTGTACCTATGCATCCTAGATAACTGATATAATACTTAAATATATTTTTTAACCAAGACAAACAGTTCATGCACACAAATGTTTGTCTTGTGTGGTGATCGAACCCGCGAACTCGGAGTCAAACTGGCCATTGCTAAGCATTCGACCACCGAGCTCGTCTATCATCAACATCACTGTGCTACCATAAATCTTCACTGAGACCACAAACAGAAATAATCCTATTTCTGTGAGTGACATCTCACTTTTATTCCAATAGTTTCTGAAAATTACATAATGGCTCTTATAGGGATGATGACAACATGAAACTTAAATGATCAAAGTCAAAGTCAAAGTCAAAGTCAAAGTCAAAATTCTTTATTCTGTGGGCCCTCGCGGGCACTTAGACACGTCTTTTACAATCTTCTAAATATATAAAAGAAGAAACTGACTGACTGACTGACTGACTGATATATATATCAACGCACAGTCCAAACAGCTGGGTCTAGAGATTCCAAATTTGGCACGTAGGTTCCTTATGACGTCTAGGGGTGCACTAAGAAAGGATTTTTCAAAATTCATCCCCTAAGGGGGTCAAACGGGGGTCCAAAGTTTGTATGGGGAGACAAGATTAGTTGGACTATTTTATCCGAAACTTTACATGAGTACTTCTATAGAGAAATGACTAAACACGTGTTTCAGGATTTTTCAAAATTCAATCCCTAAAGGGGTAAAATGGGGAGAAAAAGTCTGAAAATCGTCATGGGTATGGTTTTTATGGTTTATCGGGTTGCTGATTACGAAAACAACAACTATTTTATGATCTAACATAGCTGACGTGACATAAAATCACCCCTGTGGAGATGCGATGGGGTTGAAATATATAAAAGAGGAAACTGAATGACTGACTGATATATATCAACGCACAGCCCAAACTGCTGGGTCTAGAGATTCCAAATTTGGCACGTAGGTTCCTTATGATGTCTAGGGGTGCACTAAGATAAGAAAGGCCTTTTCAAAATTCATCCCCGAAGAGGGTGAAACTGGAGTCCAAAGTTTGTATGGGGAAACAAGATTAGTTGGACTATTTTATCCGAAACTTTACAATAGTACTTCTATAGATAAATGAGTAAACATATGTTTCAGGATTTTTCCAAATTCAACCCCTAAAGCGGTAAAACGGGGTGAAAAGGTCTGAAAATCGTCATGGGTATTGTTTTTATGGTTTATCGGGTCGCTGATTACGATAACAACAACTATTTTATAATCCAACATAGCCGACATGATATAAATCACGCCTGTGGGGGTGCGGTGGGGTTAAAATGTCATAATATCAATATGGGTGTTGTTTCTTTAGTTTTCTGGGACGTCAATTACAAAAATGGCATCGATTTGAAAATATCAACCCCTAAAAGGGTAAAATGGGGGCAAAAAGTCTGAAAATCGTCATGGGTATTGCTTTTATGGTTTATCGGGTCGCTGATTACTAAAACAATAACGATTTCAAAATTCAACATGGCTAACGTGACCATCATCCTCTGTTATGGTGCGATAGGGTTGAAAGATCTATATATCAATATATGTGTCGTTGTTAGCGGTTTTCGGAACGCCAATCCATACTAATATTATAAATGCGACAGAATGTCAGTTACCTCTTCACGCTTAAATCGCTGGACCGATTTAGATGAAATTTGGTTGAGAGATACCTTGAGTCCTGGGAAAGAACTCATAATAGTTTTTATCCCAGAAATTACCTGTTATTGTTATTTATTCTACCTGTAGGGCGGTTCTATGTTCGACGGTATGTATTTTTTAAATATAGTTTCAATGATTTCTCCGTTAATTGAACAGCAATTTTAATCATTCTTATTTGTTTGAAGGGCACACTATTCAAGTGGTCCCATATTAATCAAATCAGGATCTGATGATGGACTCCCTGGGAATTCGTGAGAAAGGGTTGAAATTTATAGGCATGGGCATGGATACAGTAATTGACGAGTTTTCTGATGACATTAGGTTACATAATTTGCATTTGGAAGTCATCGTGTGACACTGCTGATCTGATGAGAAACAGTTAGGCAATAGTGTAGAGTGCTTCTTAATTAAATAAATTAATGTATTTTCGTCTAGAAGGCACCATGTCACTACTATTATTATAATAAATAGTTAAAAAAAATATTCACTAAAAAGAAATAAACTTAAAAAAAATGAAACAAACTACAAAATCCTGACAAGAAAAAGCCAAAAATAACTACGGGAACAATATTTTCTGTCACCTAAGTTTAGATGTGTCACTAATCTGCAGTACCATAATAATAATATCTATGCCCAAGAAATATATTAGTCATCATTTTAATTAAAACTGTCTCTAAATATAAATCATCAGCTTAACAAACTATTAGTATAATTTAATTCGTTTGATCATCAAAATAATAGATCTGTCACCAAATAAATAGATCAGCTCCTTAATTTAATGAAAAAATGGCTAATAGGGCCGAAGTCAAATTGGCGTCATATTCACTGACGAGTCTTACCAATACTTGGTCAATGTAATAAATCATGTTTTGGTTAGATTTGAGTTGATTTTTGGTTAGGTTAGGGTTTTCTTGCGTCCTGTCATCGGAAATAGGAGCTCCGCGAAGCGGAGCTCCGTCAACCTACATGATGAATGATGTGGTGCCAAGTAAGCTTAATTATTAATAATTGACAATATAATACATACAAAAACATTTATTTGGTACTAGACCCTACATCTCCATGATTTTAGGTGATTTATTGTGGAATCGATTTTATATTGTTTGGTGACTACATTTTGGTGACAAATCTATTATTTTGCGGGCAAACACTATTAGTTAAGAAACACCAAACTAATTAAATTGGCGATAGCTTAAATGATACCCAATAACTACTACCTACCTTCTGAGATTTTTGACGTCGGTGTCATTTTTTTAAAGTTTGATTTATCCTTTTTAAGCTGATGGATTAAGAGTTGTGTTATCCTAATAGGATTTTAAATTTGTATTTGGCGTCAATTAGTGCTTATGCGATCGCGGGGCGCGCGGCGGGAGCGAGTTGTAGTAGTTATCGTTAAAGTTCTTGCATCCGTATTTAGTACAATTAAAAGTACTACATGAAAGTGGTTGGGTGTTTCATCATCATGAAACTTTGTACACATATTCTTTAAGGTATTAGGAAGGACATAGGATACTAAAAAAATTAAACGCGGGCGAAGCCGCGGGTGAAAGCTAGTTAAGTATATTTTTTATCTACCAGCATTTCGGAATGACCATTGACGAGAAGAAATGCCGAAAGAAACTCTGTCAATATAGGTCTTTTTTAAATAGCCATACAATATTATCATTATACATAATACAATAAAAAAAATGGTATTCAACCAAAATAAGAGAAAAAAAATTGACAATGATCAAAAAAATGATCAAAAAACAAGTCCGAAAAATATTTTTCCTTGGAATAGGCTTGTTGCCCATGTTACAAAATTATAAAAACACTCTATCAGTAACGTAAAATACATAAAACTAGAACGATCTGCGATCTTAAAATTTTAATAACTTATGTCCGACGTGTTTTATGTGCGGTCAAAGTTTGGTGGGAAAGTCCATTTTAAAGGTATGAAATTATAAAAAATAAATATTACCATTGTAGAAACAATAAAAAATAATATAACATTTGTTACGGCACTGGCTACAGAAACGCAATATTTAACATAGCTGTCGTACAAATTTCTGATTTAATGCATATAAAATAGCACGGTGTGACGTCATAACGTGGTGGTCTTTTGTATGGAGCGTTTTCGGGATAGTCCAAAATTGTGATCTTCAAGTTATCATATCTCGAGAAGTTTTTATGCAATCGAAGTAATTATTTCACCTATATTTATATTATTGTGACGTCTTTAAATAACAAATCGAAAAAAAAATGGGATACAGGCCTATTCTTAGAAGTTATTAATAATAATTAATAAATAAAAATAGTTTAATTGAGCCGGCTGAAATAGTGACGTCATATAATAATAATAATCTTTATTGAAAACGTAAGTGATAATAACTTAAGATGGATGGAAAAAACTTAATTATTAAACTAATTGAACATGTGCATGAACTGTGAATGTCCCTGTGTTTCAGGCTAAAACGATCTTATATAATTTAGCATAAAATAATCACTTGGTATTCTAAAATTATTTCATATTGGGGAACAACAATTATTATAAAATACAACTAAAATCTAATGTTTACATTATGATCTTTAAACATTTTTTTATTTAATGCAGAATCGCGGTTTTGTCAAGTGACAAAAAGTAACTAATTTGTCCAAGGTTACGTAATACTATCATTTACCTGTAAAAATAGTGCAAAGGTGTCAACTTCTCTATCGTGCCAGTGTTGTACCAAAGGCTAATATTGGATATAAACTGATCCAAGTAATCCTATTGACATATATAATGATACATAATATCACATATTTAAAAGCTTACCTCAGTCTTCTGTTTGAACAGGAGGATCTGCTGACCCGCGGGATCATTTTGCACCTTGGCGGCGACCACCGCGAGAGCCAACACTACCAACGCACGTATCATTTTTTCAGTTACAGCCCACCATCTACCATCCTCAGCGTACTGCAACAGGCTTATATATTTCCATCGGTTAAATAATTTGTCGACAGCGACCTTGCACCGTGGCCACGACAAAAATCTGTGCAATACTTAGTTTCTCAAGCGTTGAAAAGACAGCGAATAAACAAACACACAAAATATAACAAGAACTAGGTTCAATGTAAAAGTTAAATATCTCACACCTTAAATTCAATATGAAGGTACCAAAAACATGCCAGCTATTATGCGGTCATGCTTATGTCGAAAATAAACTTGACAATGGCCATCTTGCGTCGGCAAGAGGTGCATAAAGTAATTCTGAAATATTTTTTTATCCATAATAGATTTAAACTGTTCCAAAACGATATATATTACCAATATAATATATTCTAAAAAGCTGCCCTCATGGGCGGAAATAACAGGTAGGTATACCTATAATACATATATAGTGTGCGTGACTGCATGTCTCTATTTAGGAAGCATGATTTTTCTTAGCTTCACTTGTCATATATACTGTAACATATCTGACCTTTCATTGATCTGAGTACTAGAAGTAACATGTAGTTATGCGAAATATTATTATATGTAATACTAGCGGCCCGCCCCGGCGTCGCACGGGTAGAAGAACAAAACACATAAAGGTCGCTTTCCTAGCAGTTTTTACGATATTTCTCTCCAAAAGAACCTTCCTTATGCGTTAACAATAAAATAAAAAAAGAATTTCCGAATTGGTTGAGCTATTCTCGAGTTTTGTTTTTGTATTATTTTGATATGTATTTGATATGTAGTGGCTCTCGATCATCTGTAAACCAACCTTTACAGGGATCGGCAACGCTCGTGTAATGACGCTGGTGTTGCAGGCTTTCATAGGCTCCGTCTAGTGCATACCACCAGGCGGGCAGTATACTTGTTTGCCACCTTAGTGGTATAAAAAAACCTCACCTACGGATACACCCCACTGATTAACTAACGCGGCTCTAGTAAAAGACAAGTAGGGCCTGTGCCACTTCCACCTGCCAAAAGACCGTAGACAAATAATAATTCCTATACCCAGAGGGTCGTTGTGTACCTGCGAGTAAGACCTAGATGGAAGGGGCTGCTGTGACAGCAGTATGGCTTGGGGCGCGCTAGCGTTACTTCACGTTGGAAACGTCTATAGGCTACGGTTACCGCTTTACATCAGGCGAGCCATATGAATAAATAAAAATCAACAATTTAATAATGTGATGCTCACGTAGTTCAAATTTATTTTTAGATTAATCCCCGGATACTCCGCCAACCCGCAGTAGAGCAGTGCGGTGGAGTATGCTCTAAACCCCCTTCTATTGAGGGGAGACTCGTATCCCAGTGGGAGTAATAAGGATGTATAACGTATTTTATTTTGAAGTTGAAATCGAAAAGCTTAGTCATTAATATGTGCTGAAATCATAATGCGTAAGTGTAAAGGACTAAAACCCGGAGGTAGACCAGGTTTTTTGACATGGAGCCTTCCATGTCAAAAAACCTGGTCTACCTCCCTTTACCCTTTCTCAAGTATACCCTTAGTATGTTTCGCTATACTGCATCTATGGATCTACCAAAAACCACAACTTATAATCTGTAAAATATTTAAAAATGTACTTACTATTTATGAATGAAACCCTCTTTTTCTATAAGGAAGTACTTGACATCACAGATAACAAATCACAGGGCCAGTCTACCTATGACAAATTTGATGTAATAATTACGTGACCTTTACCTAAAAACTAATTACATTAGGCGTAAAATTAAATAATTGAACTAACGCGGGCAACGTGTAACAAATAGTGTTATCAAATAGCAAATCTCCTTCGGTCAGGTTGGTAGCGGAGTTTTCTAACGAAACCGTCACAGTCTAGTAGTCAAACAGATAACAAACTAAGTAAGAGTTGGACGATATTTTTTTTATTATTTGGTCAGTTTAGGCCGGGGTCACACTACCGAGATGAAGCAAAAATCTAGTAATGTTCAATCGTTTACTCAGTCAGTCTCGACCTACTACAGTAAAAGATGTAAATAATCAGGGTTGCGGATTATACTTAAATGAAATTTTCATAAACTTTATGGATTTATTGATATGATTTTTTTATTAAACCGGCAATTTGATCATTGTGTTGTATATTTACAAATTCTCATAAATAATACAAAACAAATAAGTTTAACCTCAATTATTTCCTGCTGGGTACTGAGGATCGCATATTGGTGGAAAGCATTGCGGGGAAGACCCTACATATTCAGTAATATTTATTTGCCATTGAGCCCTGCGGGCACTTAGACAAGCTATACATTGTTTTTTTTTTCATCTATAAATCATTTCTATTTATATGCAGTAGTATATAAAATTATTTTTGAAAATTATGCGCAAGGCGACAATTTTATATATAGAAAGCATTGCGACTAGCCTGCATAAATTGCAAATAATATCGCTTAAATTTACCGAAAATCTTTTGATCACTTTCGACGATCCCCTAGATAATTGTTGAATAGTTTTTTTCTCGACATTGGATACAAATCGTGTGGTTACAATTTGATTTTTGGTACTAACTAAAGCTACCTTAATTTTAAAACCGTATTTTATTTAAATAATACTCTTTGGGATATACTCGTATTTGTATTATTATATTAGTGTAGAATTAATTCTGCACTTACAAAAATTTTGTCGATACTATCGCAAGCACTATTGCAATATTACATATTCTTATTACATATTCGTTTTATTTCACTGTGAAATCGAATATCCTGAATTATGATTATCCTGAATACGCCCAATTTTCTTTAATTGATCGGGATAATTGGTATACTAGGTACCTAATGCATTTAGTGCATCACTAACTTTAAGAATTCGCATCAAGCATGAAATAACAATACATCAATAAAAATACATTGTAATTTGTAATTCTATGTTCTAGATCTAAAAATAATCATTTGAATACATTATGTAAACTAAAAATAAACTGAAGCAAGAATTTTAAAACTGCATTACTCAATAGATCTGTACACATAATTTATGTGTACATACACACTGTGTATGGACATAGCATTTATTCTAATTATTTCTATTTGCAAATAAAATGTTATGATCTAACTAAATATTCATCATCGTGATTAGCTTGCTTCTACCCAATGCTGGTTATAGGCCTTCCCCGATACCCTACTCTGGCCACTCCATTTGTATGGAGTATATACTGGCATTCTTGTGTCGCTTGTTGGTACAAGCGACGCAAGAATGCCAGTAGAGATCAAAGGAAAAGGGCTAAAAAACCGGTCGTACTCTACGTTTCAGAAATGTCATAATGCTGGGCGATGCGATCCGATGTAGGTACAGAAACTCCGTACAACCGGAATGTTGAGATGGTCCGAGTCCGAGCAGTAACCCTAACTAAAGGATAAAGTTATTTAAAGTTGTAGAAATATCCATTAAGAGTCCGTATTTGAAATTACGCCGATTTTGTAAAAAAAAATTGCTTAACTTTTTCCTTTCGTTTTTCAGAAAGTATACATACTACACTGTTTATTTATTGTATATCTATTTAGTATATATTATGAAAGACTATTTCAATTCCGACGAAAGAAACAAATTATTTAGTTTATTTAATACATGAATTTGACCTCGATTTGACAACAGTTTTCTTGAATTTGATGAAAAGGGTTCAAACAATGGCCTCGTTTCTATAGATACCACTATTAATACTAAAGAGCCTAATAAAACGAGGACGCGGTAGACCACCGACCACCTGGACTAAAGCAATACAAAAGGTTATGAAGACGACGGGACTGCATCCTGATATGACGCAGTCACGATCGGAATGGCGTAACAAGTTTAGGAGGGCCGACCCCAAGGGACCTGGGACATAAGCGCAGCGAAGAAGAGGCAGAGGAATACCTATTAGTTAAAATATATTGAGATACAAGTACAAGGAAGGAAAATACCACACTTGGCTTTAAACGTGTCCGTTCGTTACAGTTTGCAATGCCTGACGCCCGAATGTATCAGCATGATTTTCAATAAATGCAGTTTATTATATACTACTAGCTGACCCGGCAAACGTTGTTTTGGCATAAAAAATAGATAACAACCTATTCTCAGACCTATCCACATATGCACACAAAATTTCATAAAAATCGGTCTAGCCGTTTCGGAGGAGTATGGTAACTAACATTGTGTCACGAGAATTTTGTATACTATGGAGTATTAAAAAAAACTATACTCAAAACTTTGTACACTTACTTCATCTTCACACACTTGGCCAATATTCACCTTATAGGATGTAGGGGGAAGGAGGAGTTGAACTCGTCAAGGACGAAATAAGCCTATCATTGTTACTTTCGAGCAAGTGGGTAATCGATTGATAACATTCTTTCTTTCTAAATAAAATATCTGGGGACCACCCGGCTGTGCCCCCGCCAAGTCGAGCAAAAAGCGGCACGCTTTTCTCGAAGCAATTCAGGCCATTTTCGACCCTCAATAACTTCGTTGTGGATAAAACTAGAAGCCTGAATTTTTAGCAACCAAGTAGGCATTGTACAATGTTACATAAGATAGTATATTGCAAATTTCATTCAATTTGGACCAGTAGTCTAAGAATTATAACTAGGCAAAGTTTCTTAATTTTCTTCTAGCAGAAATAGAAGCTTCAAATTTAGAATACAGTTAGTGTTTAGTGTATAAATCAAGGAAAAACTAAAATATTTCGCAATTTCAGTTCTGTTTTCTAGATACAGCAACTGCATGCATAAATTTCTTTGTAATCCCATATAAATATATGGGATTACAAATTTACATTTGCAGTGAATGAATCTGTACCTATGTATGTATAATATAACGAATCATCATCATCATTATCAGCCTATATCTATCCACTGCTGGTTATAAGCCTGTTCCAATGCTTTCCACCGTATGCGATCCTTCGCTTACCGCATCTATAGAAAAATAATGGGTTCAGTAATTTATTCATTTAAAAAACTTTGAGTGCGGCAGCGAATGCCGTACATTAGTTCAAGTTAATTCTCTAGCTTCATGTTGTAATTTTCTGTTAGGTACATTGACAATATTTATAGTAAGTGAAAGATGACGATTTCACATAAGGATTAACTTTAACTGACGTTTGACGAGTGCGGCCCTGAATATTAAAAGCCTCCGTGGAAAAAACCCATAGAGACAGGGAGTGCGCTTTGAGAAAAACTATAGTTGAAGCTCAAGAAGTAGTACCGGAAAGGAAAAAAGGAGCACTAGCTACAAAAAGATATGATATGCCATCAAAAACAGAACTTGTAAAAAAACCAAGTCTCGCAACTCAGATCTTGTACCGTAAAAAGTTATGAGATCCATGTAATACCAAGTCGGTTAATTTATTCAGTCCATGCATAAGAGACCTTCTGTATTAAGTTATTACGTAATTAGCTAACCTAACAAAATCTTATAGTGATCATATCAATATTTAAAATCTTTTATGTTTTAAATAAACAGATTGACTTGGCAATCGCACTAAACAATCTGATATAATATATTATGTATCACTTGTGAGATACATTGTTTTCATGCGATGGCCAAGTCATTCTGTTTATTTAAAACATAAAAGATTTTTTATATTGATATGATTGCTATAAGATTACTTGGTATTACATGGATCTCATAACTTTTTACGGTAGAAGATCTGAGTTGCGAGACTTGGTTTTTTTACAAGTTCTGTTTTTCATGGCATCTTTTTTTAAACTAAGTCGAGTAGCGAACAAGCATACGGTTTTAAATAGTAAGTAAGTAGTATTTATGAATTATTGCCTATCCTAACAAAATAATAAATTCTAACAGTAGTAAGCGATCATAAACTTTAAAACAAACCGCATCACGCCATACGTCTTAAGAGCGCCATCTTATACGCGGTGGCATACGACCGCGGCTATAATAACCACTGAACATCAATGTAAAATATGTATTAATAAATATAAATATGAGGAGCTCGATGGTTTCATTGCACGTATCTGTCTAATCGAACACGCAAGTTAAGCAACGTCGACCGTAGCCTGTACATGGGTAGGTTAGGTTATGAAAGGGGTCAAACCAGCATATGGATCACCTGATAGAAAGCAAGCACCACCGCTCATGGAAATCAGTACCACCAAGGGGTCGCCGATCTGTTGCCAGCATATCCTTATGACCTCACTCACTCGCCGGTACACAACAACCCTCAAGGGAATTGTTATTTGGCTGCGGTATTCAGTAAGGTGGAGGGGAGGCACTTCCCCAGTCGGGCAGCATAAAAAATACACTATGCCCCACCTCTCTTTTCGTCAGAGCCACGTTTGTCAGTCAGCAGGATGCACCACGTGAAGGTGAGGTTGCAAAAGCCTTATTTGTTTATTTATATTTGGAGCTTCTCCATGCTTCGGAGGGCACGTTACGTTACCCACCCAGTTATTTATCCCACTGTTGGGATACGGGTTTCCCCTCAAATGACGGGGTTCAAACCGCTTAGAGGCCACTGACTGGCTTAACGACTGTCATCTAATGACTACAGCCGGGACGGACGACGGCTTAACGTGCCCTCCAAAGCACGAAGGAGCTCGAGATACATAAACCAATCCATGGACGGGCTACAGTTGACATTTGTTAGCTTGCGTGTTCATGTCCTCATGCGTGTAAATTTGATATTGTCATTGCAATGATCTTGAATTCGATTAATTCTAAAATCAGCTGTGTAAAATCACCTAACGACCCGTGATGGTTCTCATTAGTTACTGCACCGCTAATTGATTTCATCTCCAATTTAATAACTTACTACTACATAATTTAATTTTCTTAAGCCTCAAATTACTAAACAAAATGCTAATAAAATATAAATATAAAATAACTAAAAAACACGCTTTAATGATCAATCGAACTAAAAAACGAAAATATTTTTTTAATATTAGGCAGAAAATGTAAATGAACGAAAAATATAAGTATTATTGTGAAAAAAGCATGGGGTGCTTAGTGCCAAATTTTTATTTTACGATCTTTTCAGAATAATACTAATCCTTTTCGTTCATTCATATATTCTGCCTATATTAAAAAATATTTTTCGTTTTTTAGTTCGATTGATCATTAAAGCGTATTTTTTTGTATTTTTAAACTAAATTTACTTTCCACTATTTAGCTCGATGTGATATGTGATTAAATTAATTAATCCTGGCGATCCTTACCAGGATAATTCAATAAACTTATCAAATTACTGTACTGTCATCGGTCCTACAAAATTTCAATTAAATCTGACCGTTCAAAGTGGGTCAAAATCAAGTTCAAGGAAGTCGGTTACAAACTGACAAACAGACAAGCAAACATACAAGTTAGCTTCACTTGTATAAAAGCGTGTTAAAAATAGATACTCGTAGATGAAGTGGCCGAAATGCAATGGTGTGATTTAACCACGCCCCGGCCACTCCATACAAATGTCCTTCGGTTACTATTAGATTAACAATGACCTCTGTGCAGAGCAGGAATGAGCGTGTGTGCATGCGCCACCATACAAACTGCCCCAGATTTGTCTCAGAGGGGAGGTGAATCGACACGAGAGAGCGGCAAGGAGTGACCGTACTACTTACCGACCGTACTATACGTAGTACTATTGTACTATACGTAGTACAATAGTACGTATAGTACGGTCACTCCTTGCCGCTTATACTATGATTCATCATCATCAAGTCATTTTAGTCTCCACTACAGGAGCACGACACGACCCTCTCTCGCCTGTCCCAGACACAGAAGGAGGATTTGGCCTACACTTTCCACGCTGGCCAGACGAGTTGGGGAGGAGAGACTATGATTATACTACTTATACTATGATTTAACCTAAACAAGTAAGTAGAAATTGGAACACCCCTGACCGGTGTCACGCACTCTATTATAGTGAGTTATTTAATGGTCACTGAGTCCAATTTCCAAGGAGCTCGATGGCGTCATTGCGCGTGTCAGACTAATGGAACACGCAAGCTAAGCAACGTCGACCGTAGCCTGTCCATAGATGGGTTTATTTACCTCGAGTTCCTCCGTGCTTCTGATGGCACGTTAAGCCGTCGGTCCCGGGTCTTGTCATTAGATGATTTTCGTTCAGCCAAATCAGTGGCCTTTAGGCGGCTTGAAAACATTGGTCTCCGCCAACCCGCAGTTGAGCAGAGGGTGCTCTAAACCCTTCGATTGAGGGCAGACCCGTATCCCAGCAGTGGGATGAATAAGGGTTGTCGACGACGACGACGGCGCGAGTTACGGTAACCGCTTCACATGAGGCGGGCCGTATGCTTGTTTACCAACCAACATAGTATAAAAAAGATATACAAAACCTAGAAATAGTAAATTCGTCGACAAAGTAAGCAAATTCGTCAATTTTCATGCGAATTCTTAAATTATTATCTTATACAATGACCGGATTATCCGAATTACGTATGGTACATGAGGAATATTGATACCGTATGACACCACAACCTGTGCGGTGGTGTCCGTTGCTTTAGCGTTTGGACGTTTGCACTAAATAATCGACTTAAGCATTTGTGATGGCGACAATTTTTCCATTTCCATTGTTTGCTGTAAAGAGAATTGATTAAATTGGGCGCTATCGTTACACTTAATGTGGTAGCACGAAAAAAAATCCCGCCAATGTTTTTGCGTGCCAACTGAGCCAAGTACGAGTGTATAGTTTCCTGCTTTCACTCTTGTTTCTCGCTCTCTCACTATTCCCATCTAAGGATCAAAATCGAATCAAATAATTAAACCGACTTCAAAACTGTAATTTATTTAATTAATAGGTAACTTAAAAAAAATTGTCACCTGTGAAGTCGGTTTACGGACGTTAATTTTACGTGATAACGTCATATGAAACATAGGCCGATCGTGCCTCTCTATCGCTTGTTCCGCAGTCACGCCTGCACCTCGGCCACAGCATAAAAATACCTCGGCTAAGAACGTGTCTAAGGGACGTCTCAATCTCAGATACAAGTTTTGGTCGGTACTCATCGACGCATTCGCTTACCACAGAAAAATTACCTTTGCCAGTGTATCGTACGTCCACTGTACTGTCACCCGCATAGCAATGAACGTTGTGTATTAGCACTGCAGCAACTCATTGATATGCTGAAAAAACAACGTGGGGGACTATACACAGCCTTGTGGTACGCCAGCATTCAAGGGTAGTGGATCGTGCTCCATCAACTACATATGCAAAGCTTCTCAGGTAGCCCAAAAGTAGAGAGCTTGGAAAGTAACGCTTTGAGTCACACCCGAGCTTTTGCTATGGTCAGACTAGAGCTTTTCACTAATTCCGTTCAACGGTGAATCAAATATACCAGAAGATAACACGGCGGAACCCATATTAGCGATCATTTATCAGTAGGTAATTTTCCAAGTAGGCTGTTGGTTAATTTTCAAACTAATGTTTTTTTTTAACTTGACAATGAGCAAAAGACCTAGATTATGTCCGGACAAATCCATATCATACATGATTTTGGACGTCCACCATCAAAGAACGAAATAAGTTTGTGCGGTAATAAAATTTAATTTCGCCGCATTGTGATCAGGTATGTATATAAGAAGTTAAGTATCACTTTAACAAATTGCCTATTGGAAATTTACCAGCTTCTTCAAATAAGTAAATAACCGTTTACATTTTTGATAACAGATGTTTTAAGACGTTCGTTCAATATCTTTTGGCAACCTGCATACAGGTTGCCAAAAGATATTGAACGATGAAATACGAGCTTATATAAAAACACGAAATAAAAGGCAGGTATTTGGTATTTGTACTTGAAAAAAATACGTTACTATTGTTTGAAAGCGATTATTGTACTTCAATGTCATTTGGATGTCATCGTTGCATGTGTCAAGGAATCGATCACGCAAGTTAAGCAATTTCGACCCTAGTCTGTCTATGGATGGATTTGTTAATTTCGAGTCTGACCCTCCTCGCTTCTGAGGACACTTTGAGACCTCGGTCTAGGCTGTTGTCACAAGGCTATAGGTAGCTTCAAAACGCTGGCCTCGCTAATCCACAATTGAGCAGCAGCGTGCTGGAATACGCTCTACGCTTGACCCGTACCCTAGCAGTGGGATTAATATGGGTTGATGCAGGATACCTTTTTATTAGACTGCTCGACGCAAAAGAGAAAGAAAAAGGGTAATGTATTTTATGTTTATCAGTTCACTAATGTACTCTGTGAGATAAAGTGTTGGACGCTCTTCTTCTAGATGATCCGATAACTTTAAGAAGGCGGCTGGAAGCGGAAGGAGGATGATCGTATTTGGTAAAAGCATTGGGTAAGGCTTATATCCAGCAGTGGGTAGATACAGGCTGATGATGATGATGAATTATTAACACCTTTGCTGAACTTCGGAACTACGGTAAGTGTTCGCTAACCAGTAACTTTACCCTACACATGGTTTGATTCACAGGTTTGATTAGTTTAGTTACCGGTTCCTGGAAATATTTATTTAGTCACCTTGGAATTATTGCATTCCTTTTTATGAGCATTCTTGTAAAAAAAGACAATTACTGTCTATTATTATAAATGCGAAAGTGTTTGTTTATTTGTCCTTCGATAGGGTTAAAACGAAGCAGTGGGCGGTGTGCATTTTTTTCACTGGCAAGGTCGAAGTGGTCTGAGTTATACAGGTATATAACTCTATACTTAGCTTTTGAACGGTACCTAATCAAGGGGTTTAAATCATCAAAGAAGCATGAGTATGTAAATGCCATCCGTCCGGGTTTCCCCGGATTTGTCTTAGTTTGGAGGGCGTCCAGGGAGCATCCGGGCAGGCTTTTATTTGTAGTCCATGGTAAAAGTTTTAAGTCACTACCGCCCGCTCCGTGCTGCGAATAACCGTCTCGTCACAGAATAAAAAAAAATAGTACTAATAATAAAGAACACTGATGACATGTCCGGGTTTTAAGATTCAAAATCCGGAGTTTTCACGTGTCTTGTTCTTGCTAGCGTTTACCTATATTACCTAATTGTGGTACTAATATATTTTTTGACTTACCTTAAATTCGCAATCGACTTGGAAGTTCGGATGATGGCGAAAACGGACAAAATGTCGGATTTTTTAATAATTCCCAAACTAAAATTGTAGTACTAGTAGCGTTTCGTGAGGCAGTACATACCTACCTACATTCTCAAAAAAATTGGAAAGGATGCAACATTCAGAACCTCACCTAAGTTATAGGCGAAAAACCCTTTCTATGAGAGAAAGGGTTTTTCGCCTATAACTCCGAGACAAAACTTGTAGCACATACTGATTGCGAATTGTTTGAATACCTACTTTTATTAACCTATTACATACATATACATATAAGTTTGCAGCAACACCTTTTTTCAAAATTTTGCTTAGGGCAAAATTAGCGTAGTCAAATTGGCATAAAGGCAGTATTCTACCGACATTTTGGTCGCATCGCAACCCAGAAGAACGTTAAGGAACAAGGTCTATTATACAGGTGGAAAACACGATTTTGTTATTAATATTAATTTAATGTCCTTAATACCACGGCTCACGTTGCGATGAAGTCGCAAGCCCAATTCCAACCCGCCCGAAGGCTGTTTGACCGAACCTGTATTTTATTGTTTCTATTAAAAGCCTATTCTTACATACTTACTTACATTGGTTGATACATACATGAAATTGATACATGGAGCTTTTGGTTTGGTTTTAGATGAGCCTAAAATTTTTGTTGACGAATTGTAGAAGAATAAAGTAAAAAGAAGATGTTTGGCCTGACCAACAACGCAAATGTTTTAATAGGGTATTTTTTGCCAGAAGTAAAATTTTCTTCATGTTGTTTTGTTATACTTACCCCTAATTATTGCCACAACCACACCAGCCACAACGTTATTTATTTTATTATTGAATAATACCTCTTCAATAGGCTATTTGACCAACATTTTTTTCGGTTTGATATGTAGGGACGTCTCATTAATATAACCCTAAATGAAAGCATTACTTCGATAGCACAAAAATCTCTCGAGATATGTTAATTTGAAAATCACAAGTTTGGACTTTCCTGAAAATGCTCCATACAAAAGGCTACTGAGTTATGACGTCACAGGTTTGTATTTTGTATGCATCAAATCAAAAATTTATACGACAGCTATGTTATATATTACGTTTATGTAATTAGTATCATAATAAAAGTTATAGTATTTTTTATGGTTTCTATATTAGAAATATTAAAATAAGTCGGACAGAAGATATTAATAATAATAATATGTTTTTAATGTATTTTTATTTTATATTATATATTAAAAAATGTATTAAATATGAAAATGAAAAAATAAATGCTATAATAATAATAAGTCCGCAGGGCAGCTTGTGTGGCGAGCTGGTGTGTGAGTAGCGACACCACGGACCCGAGTCTCCAGAGAGTCGGTCAGGGCCTTCGTCTCCGGCGTGTCTTCATCGGTCGGAGTGTAAACACAAGAAGGCCCGCAGGACTCTCAGCTCTGGCTTACCTTCATTGGCCGTCCAGAGAGGAGCCGCTAGAGCTATATGCTCTAGGGGTGGAAGTGTTAAAGGGCATCACGCCGCGAGTAACTTCGGAGAAAGCGCAGCACACCTCTCGACATCCCTGAGTCACTTATACCGGTGTTGCCTCCGGCCGATTTACTGGTATTTCGGAGGCCCATCTAGTGAGTGGCAAGCCACCGCCTGCCGCAAATAACTAGCAATAAAAGCAGTTATGGCAGGCGTCCGTCCCTCTTCTGTAATAGCCCGGTATTAAGTTTAAAAAGAGATTAAAAAAGAGATAATAATAATAAGATCCGTTCTGGCGGATACACGGTAAACGAAACCGAAACAATAGCTGCAATGGAGCCAAATGATTTATATAAATACTTAGGTTACTATCAACTAAAAGGTATAGATCATACAGGTATTAAAAAGACATTACAGAATGAATACAGACGAAGAGTTACAAAAATAGCAAGAAATAAGCTAACAGGAAAAAATCTAATTAAAGCAATAAATACATACTGTATACCGATACTTACGTATTCTTTCGGAGTCATAAAGTGGAGTAAATCTAATATAGCTAAAATAGAACGTCTAACCAGAACTATACTGACTAAGCACAATCACCTACATCCCAAATCAGCAATAGAACGAATGGTTATAAAACGAGAAAATGGTGGGCGGGGCCTGATTAAAATAACCGCTCTATGGAAAAAACAAATACAAACCCTTCAAACCTTTTTCTACAAAAAATCCCTTACAAGCAATATACACAAAGCGATAGTACACAACGACACCAACTACACACCACTTAATCTAATGGACAGACAGACAGACACACCGGACACTATAGACACACAAAAGGAAAGCAATAAAATAGAGCAATGGAAGAAAAAAGCACTACACGGCTGACATTCACATGATTTGCAGCAGACACATATTGATGCAGAAACTGAAGGATTCGCCATAGCCATTCAGGATCTGGTTATTAATACGAAAAACTTAAAATATATTATCAAAGATACCAAGAAGTGCTACCGATGATAGATGTCGTAAATGTCATATACACTTAGAACCATACATTCTAATAGGCCGGATATCACTTTAGAAGATAAAATAAATAAAATTACATATCTCATAGATATCGCAGTACCAAATACACCTAACATAACTAAAACAATAACCGAGAAAGTACATAAATACAATGATACAAGAGGAAGTTTTAAGAATATGGAAACTGGACAAAGTTTAGTCCCAGTAGTTCTATCCACGACGGGTATTATCCCAAATCATTTACATCATTCATTAAAACTTCTAGACCTCCACAGTATATTATTCTGTGCCTCCACGCCACCACTTACATAACTATGCAGAAACCCAGAAAGCTGCAATCCAGAACACATGCCGAACTGTCAGGAAGTTCATGGATTTACCGGACATAGAAAATACAACATCATAGCCAAATGACAGAAATTCAATACATTAATCCCTCTCAATGTCATTCACTTGGTTTTGGCCCGTGAATGTCATATTAATACATACCAGCCGTTAAAAAGCTGAGAAAAAAAAAATACGAAATAATAACTTGTAATATTATTATTTCGTATTTTTTTTTTTCTCAGCTTTTTAACGGCTGGTATGTATTATTATGACATTCATTAGTAAATTTTACTTCTCACAAAGTAAAATAATAAATATATAACAATTTCTAATTCACGTCATACGAAATGCGTAAACAAATGAAATTGTAATTTGTTGTAATAAAAAAGAGTCATATTGGCAAGTTTCTTTGAACATTCCTTCTTCTTCGCCAATGGTCAATAAATACCGACTACCGACCGAAATGCGAGTGATGCGAGAAAAAAATGACAAATAAAAGTATGTTGTTGTCTGTAAAGTCGGTTTACGGACAATAATTTTACGTGATAACGTGTTAGGAAAACATCGGCCGATGCTGTGGAAGAGAGATAGCTTGTTCCGCGCTCTCGCTTGCACGCTCGGATCAGGCGGAACGTGTCAATGAGTCATTCTTTTTCGTGAGTGCAGGTGGCGTTCATCGAATAATAAGACGTTATCATGTCAAAAATAAGTGCATATATTATATATAAAAAGTGTAAAATGTGTCTAAATGCAAGGGCCCAATAGCTACCTAATTAATTTCATTTCATTTTATTTCTAAAATAAGATAAGTATTGAAATAAATTTATGACATAATACAAAAGTTGGGCTCCAGGGCCGTAAAAGTATTAACAAAGATATCTGTGCCAAAAAAAAATAAAAGCGTCAAATCGTCAATAAAATAAATTTTATTTCCACGTTTTTTGTTCAGAACTCTAATGATTTAGTATTAAATGGCTAATTTCTTCATATAATCCGACAGATTCATGTCCAAACATTCAATTAATGTTGATAGTGCTAATAAAAATAACCAAAAATGCCAAGGTCGCCGAAGGATGATCCAAGATACAATGATACTTGGAATTTTGGCGCTGAAAATGCCGAAAACTGTACACCTAGTGGCTTGAATGATAGAAAACAATCACCAATCACATCAACTTCTAACGTTATGAGCGACAACAGTATGTATGTCAATCCAAATTTTAGTAACGATATCTTCGCGAACAAGCTACCATTTAACGTACTTGCGGGAGAATCGGATACAAACAAAGATGAAAAAGTGGGTTTTGGCAACATGCCGAACGTTCCCCAAGTCAACCGTCAGAATTACAGCAATGCTACACTGAATTGGGGCGACGGACAATCTCTCAAAGTTTATGTACATTATGATAAAAATGGCCAACCACTTATTGTACCTATGACAGGACGTTACGAGCTGTTTAATCAACACCCGGGAATGCGTGAGATGCCCATGCCTCCTCAATCAGCTCCGTTGTACAACATGAACCAAGATTACAGTACAAACAATAATGTTCACATGCCCACACCGACAATGCAAAATAATTATTGTCCAGATAACGTAAATGAATGTAGCAATATGCCAACATCCAATATTTTGAAAGATTTACTTGGGAATCTGGAACCAAACTCCACAGGCACATATTCCCCATTTGGACAAAATTATCCTCTTAACCACCCTGATGCACCAACTCTAAATATGCTATCAAATCCGATGATGGAGGTTAAACCGCATACTTTGAAAGTTGAAAACTCTCCAAAAAGGAATGAACACAGCCCATTGGCTGACACAAGTAACAAAAAGCGTATTGTGGCGGAGGTCAAACCAATGCGTCCAAGTTATTCAGATGTGCTGGCTAAAAACACAAAGAATAACCCTAACACTGAAACAGCTCATAAAGTTAAACCTCAGAATATTGAGATAAAGCCTTCAAATAACAAGTCAAACTCAAAACCTGAGAAGCCGGTCATGAGCGCTAAACATAATGACGATAGTAAACATAAAAATGAAAAGAAACATCAAACCAGCACTATATCATCTGGCAGCGAATCAGGTGATGTCAACACAGACGATGCTGAGAAACCGCAAAAACCAAATAAAAAAATAAAGAACAAACGAACTGGCAACATGCCTCGCAAATGGTCATCCTTGGATGACATAACCAATGAAGAGGATGTGAGCTATGACCATGGAAATGAAAGTCAATTTGTCTTTATTGAAAACCAAGAGAAACCTAAAAAAGAAAAGAAAAATAAGCCAAAGTTGAACAAAAATGTGATGATTGAAGATGAATTTAAAATTGAGGAAGAAGATCAATCAGAGTTTGTTTTCCAAGAAAACCAAGGAGAATCTTTGAAATGTAAAAAGAAGAAGGAACCACGTAGCTACCACAAAGTTGCCAAGCCCATTCCGGACAAGAAGAAAGCTACGCAGTGTAAAGTGCGTCGGAACAAGCCTGGGTACCTGGGCCTGGCGCAAAACTACCTTGAAAACTGGGGAGGGGCTACTTGGAAGGCTCTGGTGTGGTTTGCTTATTTGCTGTCTGATATATGCCGTATGAGTCTACACCTATCATTTGATCTGTAAGTATTGCAAAATAAAGTCCCAAGTAACGTCTATACCTGCTAATCCTAAGAAATGTTGAGGGAAAAAAGTAAGATTAACTCCAATAAATATAGAGAAAAGGAATTTTTAATAAAAATGAATTCATATGTAATCCTGAAAATAAAGGATATCAGTGAATAAATCCTCATATAATTGCAAATATGGTATTTCTGCTTGTTCCATTCCATTCACAGGTTTGGTGCCTGCCTACATGAAATCTATTATCAAGAATCACATAGTACTTGCCTTATGTTCATGTGTGGCATATTTTTACCCACCCTTTTGTTTCCAGAAAGAGGGTTATTAAGAAAAAAATATTCTTTCTTAATAACGCTTCAATTAATAAAGATATTCATTCAGGTTCTTTTGAACAAATTACATTTGTGTTCTTATCAGAATGCATTCTAACTACATATTATAAAGATACTGTCTTTCATAATAAAATTTTTGTTCTATATGCCAAACTACTTGAGTTCCAGTGTTCTTATCTAAGTACACTAAATGTTATACCTTGTTATGAATTTTATCAGCCTCACTGTTATTTAGTATGAATTTAGAGCAACTCAACTTTTAGAATAGAAGTACATCTGCATTTTAGCAGACTGCAGCAAAATATAAATTGTGTTTATTGTGATCTAGCACATAACAGTCTTTTTTATACTATGTCAGTTGCAAACAAACATACCATCCATCTTATGTGTAGCAATTACCATAGCCATAATGATCATTAAAAACTTACATTCCACCACCCTTGCTTCCAACGTAGCAACTCCTTCCTCCTTCCTACACTCTTTCCTGGTGAACTTACTCATGCGAACACAACAGCTTGCAAGGTTATTATTATATGGCTGCAGAATTCTGTGAGGTGAAAGTACTTTCCTGGCCAGGCAGTTTACAAAACATCAAAAAGTTCCCAAAGATTTGTACAACTAGAGTGATACTCTTTGTGTTGCAAGAGCTTATAGCTTACACTAATCTTCTTTGACGGTTGACTGAGTGTTGAAGAGAATACATTTTTTTAACACAATAAAGTGGCGAACAAGCATACGGCCCGCCTGATGAAAAACAATTTTTCAGCCTGTAAAAACCTCTTCACGCCCTTTTTGAAGAACCCCATGCTATAGACTCCTGGGAAAACCTCGACAGGCAGTTCATTCCACAGCTTGACCGTACGCGCGTTGCCGGCCCTGTAAAAACCTTCACGCCCTTTTTGGCATCTATCTAATAATTTGAACCTTTTTGACATTGTTGTAATCATATTTTTTGTTCTGACAGCTGCACATCTGTGTTCACGCAGACCTATGTGAGCTCACAGGCGGTCTGGCGCAGCTGCAAGGATTGGCTATCCAAGATGAAAGACAATAAATACTTGCTCTACATTGATAGAAAGTTTGGACATACACGGTTTGCTTTTTGGAGAAAACTGAAGTGGTTCAAAAATGGTATGCTTAATTTACATTTGTTTTTTATGTCTTTATAAGAAGTCCAATTTTCCATGGTATGGTTTCCAATAATGTCTAGTCTGAGTTTTGGGAATTTGGGGTGTCTTCCAAGGGTTGCCAGATACAACCGTGTTATTTCAGAGACATTCTGGCAAGGGTAATATTTATTTTATTAATCAATTATTTATTTCTAACTTTAATTATTCTATTAATTTTTTTTTTATCCTTGGGGGATTACCATTAAGATTGATGTTTTTGCAATAAAAATTGTTAGATTTTAACTAACTTGTTAATTTTTGCTTTGTTAGTTATTATAAGTATAATACATAGAATTGAAAAAAACATTTTGGTTATGTGGATTATTAAATACAAATTTTTCATTAAGTACTTGCTGCTTTGTAATAATTTGAAAATCACATGTGCAGATTTTATTATTGAGTTCTCATATTATCACTGATATCATAATAAAAATAAACATAAATAATATAAGAAAAATAACTTTTGGACGTATCTCGGTCCCGCACGCGAACTATTACACATACAAAAATCTGTGTTCCAAATGACTTATTAGCTGCTAGACTGTGATATTAACTCTTGAAATTAATTCAAGGAAATTTTAATATCATAATAAATGAATAAAGTTGATACTGTTAATACTGATAATAATTAAGTGGAACAGTACAAGTGTTTTATTATAACATTATGATAATAAATGAATGTTTTATTCAAAATTAAAGGTAAGATAAAATCAGTGCCACCTCGATCGATCTCAAAACCCTTGACTGTACATTTGTTTCTTGCTTAATATACAAGTATTATGTGATATTTTTACAGAAACTGAGACGGACGCCGGTAACGATTCGACAAAGCTTAACGCGAACATACCGCTACCGGCGACCGGCGAGGAAGCAATGAAACGACTTTTGGCCTGCAAAGGAAAGGATCCGTATAGGTGAGAAATAATGCAGCAATGGAATTGTTAATGGAAATCCATTAACAAATTAAAATTAGACTTGTCCCACCATTTCCTGAAAATGTCTATGCCAGAGGTTCCCAACCTTTTTATCCCTCTACAGGTTATAATTTTTTGGAAACATGATATTTTATACTTGCGAAGAGCTCTAGCAGCTTAATGCTAATGTAAACTACAAAGATTATGTTATATTAATATTATTTATTGGGAGATTTTACTGCAGTCAAAGATTGTTTATATAAAATTCTCAAATTCGGAGTTTAAGTTTGTTTCCTACTGTCTCGCGCGTCACGATTAGGATTTAGGAGCTTTGAACCAAAGCCAACCTCACCTACAAGTGGTGCACCCTGCTGATACTGATACTAACGCGGCATTGAAGAAAGAGAAGTAGGGCATAGCGTAATATTAAGCTGCCCGACTGGTGAAGTGCCTCCACCTGACAGTATACCGCAGCAAATAACAATTCGCTTGGGGGTTGTTGTGTTCTTGCGAGTAAGGAAGGTAATTAGGATTTAAGAGATAATTCATATTGTTAATATGGCTACTGTAACCGCTTCACATCAGGCTGGCCATATGCTTATCTGCCATCTGACGTAGTATAAAAAAAACGAATGTGCTTTAGACCACATGAGTGAAGTGAAACTTCTTTAGCTACTAACTTATATCTTAACTTATATCTACCTTCTAACTTCCTCGCACGATCACACTTTTCGTAACGCTCTCATCATGCATTCACCAGCTTTAACTCCCCAAGTCAAGCATGCGTAAAGAAGTTTTACTTCAAAAATCTTGTACCTGAGCAGGATTAATTCAGCCAAGTGCTTTGATTAAAATTTTCATTAACTTGCAGTATTCTCGGAGTGAGTGTGACATGCACGGACGAAGAGATCAAGCGCTACTACCGCCGCCAGGCGTTCCTCGTACACCCAGATAAAAACCAGCAGCCCGGCGCCGAGGAGGCTTTCAAGATACTACAGCACGCCTTTGAACTCATCGGCGAACCGGTAATTAAAATTGATTATTTATACCTTGTTTTCCGGTAGACTAGAATAGAATCACTCTGTCTCTTCCCGTGGATGTCGTACAAGTCGAGTAAGGGAAATACATTATAAAACATCGATCAGGCCTCCCCAACCCATCTGGCCAGCGTGGGGAGTGTAGGCAAAATCCTCCTTCTGTCTGGGACGGACGAGAGAGGGTCGTGCTCCTGTAGTGGAGACTAAAATGACCTGATGATGATGATGATTTATACCTAGCTTGATTGCATCGTTGCGCGTGTCAGTCTACGTAAGTACACGTACACGCAAGTTAAGCAACGTCGACTGTCTATGGATGGGTTTATTTATCTCGAGCTCCTCCGTGCTTCGGAGGGCACGTTAAGCCGTCGGTCCCGGCTGTTGTCATTAGATGACCGTCGTTAAGCAAAGTCAGTGGTCTTAGGGCGGCTTGAAAACACTGGTCTCCGCCAACCAGCAGTTGAGCTGCGTGGTGGATTAAGCTCTAAACCCCCTTCAATAAAGGGGAGACCAATATCCCAGCAGTGGGATGAATAAGGGTTGACAACGAAGAATACTCTAAGTTGACAAACATGCATAGAAGAATACCTCTAAGTTGACAAACATGCATATGACCTCCCTGAATACCGAAATGACAGTAGATAAAATGACAAAAAAAATAAGACTTATTATTTATAAAAAAGTGTAAGACGTGTCTAAGTGCGCACAAGGGCCCAATGACAGAATAAATAATTTCATTTCATTTCCTGATGCTTAGCAAGTCATTATAGATCAGAGGTTCCTAACCTGTAGTCCGCGGACCACCAGTGGTCTGTGAGACGTAAATTACTGCGATACAACTTATAATGTAAAAGAATGAGCACTATTATACAAAATACTCAAATGTCGAGTTATAGAATAATGGATTTATATGACAGTTGGTATAACACGCAACGAAAACCTCATAGTGGTCCGCGAACAAAAAAAGGTTGGGAACCACTGCTATCGATAGTGGAAATATCAATTACTGTAAGGGACATAACACGACTTTTCAAGAGAGCCAAAATACTTTTTTTTTTTTATTCATCTCTCTGTATCTTTTTCTAGAGAGATCTAATTCCAATAGTTTCTATGGCAAAATATCTTAGATTTTTCCCTTCTTTCATTTTATAAACGTTAAAATTAAGAAAATATTATAGTTTCAAAGATAGCTTGACCCTTACAATAAAATTTTGAACTTGATAGTACCTTACATTACCCAAATTTTACAATGTGATACATTACATGCGATGTAATAGCATCAATAGGAAATAGTATTAATATTACTGTAACTGCCAATTTTTATAGTGAACCTTAATGTAAGTTGCCCTATTTAGCAAACAATGTTAATATTATTCCTTGTTTTTACCTGCTTTTATACTATTTGTTTAATTCAAAAATATTTCAAAACAACCAATAATTAGATTCTGAAAGATCTTTAGCATAAAAATATGTATATTCTAAACGATCGTTGATATAAACATATTATATCAATGATCTTTTAGAACAAGCTAGAGCCTCGTTAATAAGTTATCTAGAAATTTTACAGTATATAACTGATTATACTGGATATTAAATTATTATTAAATAAAGCAATCATAGGTACATATCAAATCTTATATTTAGATATTTTCAAGTCAGCAATACCAAATATCAACAAAGAAATGACTACTTAGGTCCTTATAAAAAAAATAAATTGTAGTAAACTTTAAAAAGTATCTACTTCGGAACTTTAAAAAGTTACCTACCGACAAGTTTACTTATTACTCGTTTATACAAATATCAATATTATCCATCTTTGGATCTCTTGATCCCAGTCTTTCAACAGTAACTACAAAAATCAACTTGTATATTATACTTATTCATAAATATTCTCACAAATGACCAACGTCTGTTAACAAACTAACTCAAAAAGTATGTAATTCAGACAGTGAAAAACAGTAATAATGAGTTATTTATTTAAACATAATATCATATTATTATTATACTTACTTAGTATCATATTATTACACTTCTGGACACATCTATTGGCCCACCTTAGAGTTTAGGTTTCGATGGCCCCTACCGAAATATGATTGCTAGATTGAACAAAAACTATTGATGCAGTTTTAAACCTGATACATTTTACCATCTTTTTCGATCATATTGTTTTAAATTTGAATTCAGAATACCACACGACATGGAGCTACGCCTAACAAGTCGGGTATGCGCCTTGATTAAGGCAGTTCATTTTTGAATAAAAAACATTTTTTATCAAATAAAAGTTTAATTTAATAACGCGTGTTGCCTCCATGGGCATCTACCACAGCTCTCATACGATTAGGCATAGAGTTTATCAACCGCTCTATGAAATTTTGAGGGATCCTCCCCCATTCCTCTTCTATGGCAGTTTTCAACTCCTGCATCGTCTGGGCAACTGGCTGACGAGCCCTAACACGTCTTTTTAGCTCGTCCCACATGTGCTCAATGGGGTTCATGTCTGGGCTTCTTGCTGGCCAGTCCATAACTGTGATGTTCACATCCCGAAGATATTCCCTGACGATGCCGGCCGTATGGGCTCTTGTATTATCATGCATAAAAAGGAAATTTGGGCCCACATAGTCCGCGTATGGCATCACGTGAGGTTCTAAGCACTCACGAATGTAACTTTCAGCATTTAATGTTGGCAGCCGTGGTCCCGTAACAAACTCAAGTTGAGTTTTGCCGCTCGCGGATATACCGCCCCAGACAGTCCATGAGCCACCGCCATAAGCAACCCTCTCTTCAAAGCAGCATTGTGCGAAACGCTCTCCCTTACGTCGGTAGACCTTCTTCCTTCCATCATTGCCATGTAACACAATTTTAGACTCATCAGAAAAGAGTACACGGCTCCAATGCTGCTGAGTCCAATTTAAATGAGTGCGCGCGAAATGAAGGCGCGCTGTTCGGTGGGCTCGCGTTAGTTTGGGGCCATTAGCTGGCTTGTGTGGTACCATATCGCGTTCTTTTAACCTTCTCCGAACAGTTCGAGCGCTCACAGATACTCCGTGGAAGTCACGAAGTTGGTTTTGTATCTCAATGGAGGTAAGGTGACGATTTCTCAAGCTGGTCGTCACGATGAATCGATCCTGCCTTTCAGTTGTGACCCGAAATCGTGGCCTTCCTTGGCGACGAACAAAGCCGCCAGTCTCTAGGTACCTCCGATAAACATTTCGGACCGCAGATCGACTTAAATTAAGTTGAGCACTCACATTTCTTTGGCTGTGTCCGGCCTGGATAAGTGCCACAGCTTGGGCGGCGTCTTCAGGCGAAGTATCCATAGATTATTGATAGAACCTCACTTTAATGTTAAGAATAAGTAATGTTTGTTGCAAAACCAAAGAGAAAAATCACACTTTCAAGAATTAAATCCAAGTAAACCAATAAAATCAAGTTTTCTTAGTATTCGATTGTTGGATGTCAACAAACAGGCTCCAAATTGTCTTTTTTTTTTCTTTAAATTCTGTGTTCGAAATTCAAAAAAAGACTATTGAATGAAATTATGAATGTGCCAGGTTCAAAACTGCATAAAAACTTTTTGCTCGACCTAATATAAAATTTTAGCTAGGACCAAACGAAACTGAAAATGCAAGGTGGGCCAATAGATGTGTCCAGAAGTGTATATATATTCCACAGTTTTTTTTACTAAATAAAGTAAAGTAAGGTTAAATGTTATTTCAACCTGGTAATAACTTATTTAAAGTAAGGGACAGATTGGTTTACTAAAACGACTAAAACGTCCCATACATCTTTTTTTTTTTTGAAGAATCATACAAAAATAACCAAATAATGTGTAAGGTAAGGGTCATTTTTTTAGCAATATCAAAATTTCAAGTATACCATTAGATAGAGCAAAAGATTCTGAATCTAGTGGTATATATAACTCATTTTAGCTAAAATGTCCCTTACGTTAATTGATATTTTCACTATCGATATGCTTGCAATACCTGAGGCATCACTCGCGCGTTACTGGCGCTATAGTGCTATGTCCATAATTCTTACTTATTTTCGAATAGTCTGTGTGATAAACTGAATGTTGTGGATTGTCCGCGGCTACTCCTACTAACACCTATTAGTCTCGAGTATTATGCTAAGCCCGAAATGATGCGGCAAATGGGGCGTCCTACGTCGCGGGGGGAAGTAATACACTTCGCGTGTACTATGCTTGATATGAAAGTTTATGACAACAGAGGTAATAATTGCAGGAGCGTCGTGAGGCGTACGAGCGTCGCGCGGTGGAGTCGCGGCACGTGGAGGCGGCCTGGAGCGAGCTCAGCCAACTGCTGGCGCAGCTGCACGACAAGATGGAGTTCGCAGCCAACACCATCAGGTCAGACACACTGGACACTACACACACATACTATAACATAACACTCACAGACGAACGAGAACCACCTGGAGCGAGCTCAGCCAACTGCTGGCGCAGCTGCACGACAAGATGGAGTTCGCAGCCAACACCATCAGGTCAGACACACTGGACACTACACACACATACTATAACATAACACTCACAGACGAACGAGAACCACCTGGAGCGAGCTCAGCCAACTGCTGGCGCAGCGGCACGACAAGATGGAGTTCGCAGCCAATATATTAGTAGTTCGAAACCTATATTATATGTAATTATTAAGTATTAAATGTAGGGGGTGTAAGTGGTTCATCAACATATTTGAACCAAAGCCAACTTCACCTGCACGCGGTGCACCCTAATGACTGACAAACGAAGCTCTGGCGAAATGAGTGGTAGGGAGCGTAATTGTCAGCTATCCGACTGCGGAATGTACCTCCACCTCAAAGAATACCGCAGGGTTGTTGTGTTCCTGGAAGTGAGTGAGGTCACTAGAGAGGAAGGAGACGCTGCGTTGATAGCTGGGGTGGCGGTGCGCGAGCGAAATTTTATGTTACGAGCGTTAATATGGCTACGGTAACCGCTTCACATCAGGCGGGCCGTATGCTTTATCTGTCACCCGAAGTAGTATAAAAAAAAAATATTTGTAGTTTCATATTGCTTACCTGTCCTTGTGCGAGTTTGGCATGCTTGGTTTCTATACAAATTTAATTGTATAAACCATTGAAACTATATTTATATAATTAAATTGTAAAATCAATGGCAAACAAATAATTGGTTTGACGCAATCAAACCTAATAAAATACCATATTGATATTTGTATACAGATGTACAAATTGCGGTCGCCGCCACAAGCGCGTTTTAACAGACCGGCCGTGCTACGCGGCGCGGTACTGCGTGCAGTGCAAGATCAGACACTCTGCTAAGGAGGTAAGGTCTAAAATCGCTTGTCAACAACGGTGCTCTCAATGGAAATTACCTGAATTTTCATAATATATATAACTTTTGTCCAGGGCGACATTTGGGCAGAGTCGAGCATGATCGGTCTGCTAGTGATGTACTACGCGTGCATGGACGGCGCCGTCTACCAGATCACACAGTGGGCTAGCTGCCAGGTATAATCTTCTTCTTCTTTAAGGGTTCTCTTCTACTTCTAGAAGGTGGGCGATCTTAACTATGTCCACTGCGGTTGAGAAAAGATTTTGGTGCTCATTCCAAACTACCGTCTAAGGTTCTTCAACCATAAGGTGCGGCAAACTAAGAGGTATCGTCCTCGCCCACCCTTATTCAACCCACTGCTGGAATACGGATCTTCCCTCAATTGAAAGGGTATAGAGCATAGGTACTTCATCACGATGCTTAACTACAGTTTGGCGGAAGCAGCAGTTGGCAACGTGGTGCGAGTACCAATGCTCTATACCCCTTCAATTGATGGAAGATCTGTATTCCAGCAGTTGTATGAATATAATACATAGAAAACACCCAGATCAAGACAAACAGACATGTTCATGCACACAAAATGTTTGTAATGTGCGGGGATCGAACCCCCGACCTCGAGTCAAAGTGGACATTTCTAGCCATTCGACCACCGGACTCGCCGTTCTTATAATTTGTAGATAAATTTCATATTTTTTATATAAATTTATAGAAAAAGAATCTGAAGCAGCTGAGGCCAGACTGCCACGTGGTGCAATACCGCATCGTGCTCGGGAATAAGGCCGCCGCTTCCGACGTCAACCAGAGACCACCTAATGGGTAAGCACAATTATAACATGCCTACCAAATTGATATCCACAGAAAATAAAATAGATGTAATTATATACTATCAGTAAAATGTAGAATCGATCGTTTCTCGAATTGCACATTTCGAGAATTAGTCTATTCTAAAAGTGGTCTTTTACAGAATCAGTCATTCATAGAATTATACATTTTACGAATTGATCAATTTTAGACTATGTAGCCATTTCTAGAATCGGTCATAGTCGACCAAACGTACTTACCGCCTGTTACTTGCATCCCTGACTTAAGGATATATAAATAGTACAATGTAAAGGCAGAAAATTTGTTATAGCATAACCTTAACGCCTGTGTCGTCGTCGTCAACCCTTATTCATGCTATTGCTGGAATATGGGTCACCCCTCAACTGAAGGGGTTTAGAGCATACTCGCTGCTCAACTGCAGGTTGGCGAAGGCCCGTGTTTTCAAGCCACCTAAAGGCCACTGACTTGGTTTAATGTATGTTATCTATAATGACAACAACCGGGACCGACGGCTTAACCTACCCTCCGAAGCATGGAAAAGCTTGAGATGAATAAACCCATCCATGGACTGGCTACGGCAGAAGCTCGCAACACGCGCAACGACGCCATCGAACTCCACCGGGTTTTTTAAATAGTTATATGACAATATTAGAATACCTACCTATTTCTGTATATGTTCTTATGAAATAGGTATGTAATAAATTATTGTAAGCCGCCAAACATTCTCTAGAGACTTTTGCAACAAAAATTTTTTTTTTTCAGTGCGGCAAAGCGACATTACGCGCTAGTGCGATATAAATACTTTATTTTTTCACTAGGGTGCAATGTTCGATTTTCCTGCCGTGTTTACTGCCTTTGAAAGTGAGACAGGCAAAGTGTATTGAAAAAATCTTTTATTTCAGCCACGATCCCAATCTTGAAGAGTTTTTGAACAATCTGTACAGCAAGTCAGGCGCATCGGCCAACACTCCCAATGCCAAGCCACCGCCAGACGATGCCAAGAAACGCCGGAACAAGAAAACTAAACCTTAATGCTCTAAGCAATACAAATCAAAATCCTTCCCTACAACCCTCATTAATGCCGGCTACATTGTTGCTACAAATATTTGACAAATGGTGAGAGTATGTAGATTTACTTTACTTTAGATTCGACTCTATTAATATCACGAAATATCAAAGAAAACAAAAGTCATAGTCCGTTGAACGTTTTAGTTTCCAAACTAATCTCCGATATTTGTGTAGTGCGTTTCAAAACCCACTAGTTTCCTCGTGGAAAAAAAATTGGTTGTCAGTAAAGTCGGTTTACGGACGATAATTTTACGTGAGTACATAATAAGAAAACATCGGCCGATGGTGCGAAAGAGAGATAGATGCGTCACAAGCCGAACGCTGAGGCTGATCGTGCCTCTATCGCTTCTTCCGCGCTTTGGCTTGTCTCGTCGAACGTGACAATGAGTCATGCTTTTTGGCTTGTCTCGTCGAACGTGACAATGAGTCATGCTTTTTGGCTTGTCTCGTCGAACGTGACAATGAGTCATGCTTTTTCGTGCGTGCAGCCGGCGATCATCGATTTATAAGACGTTATCACGGCAGACATATGCATATATGAATTGTGACCGTCGCTATTTTAGTTATATTTCTACCGTGTTTTAATGAAATTGAAGCATGTATAGGGAATGATAAAACAATCGAGCTGTTAGGATTACTGCCAAATACTTCCATAAACATTGTTTTCTTTGATATCTCGTGTCAGTATATTAGTTGTAGTTACTACAACTTATCTACTTTTTGATTTAACTAATATTGTATAATATCCTTGTTGATTTTTGACCATATTTTATGATTTAAAAAAAAATATTGACGTCATTGTGTAGCAACATTACTGCAATGTAAATCATCAATGTAAAAAATATTATATCCCTACCTATATCCCTATTAATATTGCTCTAAACAGATAATAAATTCAACAATATAATACCGCCATTTTTCTACACTCGTCGAAGATAGGAAATGAGGAATCTGAAGTCGCTTTACATTTTGCAGCTCGCTTTCTCTGTCGTGTGATAGACAAGGACGTTGCTACGGCGCAATTTATTTCCATTTTCTTTCACTAGTCCAAAAATCTTAATAAAAGTGGCGCCACTAGCAATGGTTTCAGATTTATTATCTGTGAATCCCCTATTGTATCTGACACTTGAAGGATGATTGATTGTAAGAAAAGTTAGATGAGGAAAGTCGCTGACGTACCTATTAGGTTAGATTCGTTGTAACTCACTGACTACAGGCTTTTGAGGCCCTTTAATACGTTTATTTAACATTTAATTTTCACTATTCTTTTATAATATTATTTTAATATTTAAGTTTGTGATAGATAGTCAAGTTTCATTTGAAAGCGCGACTTCTTGACGCCATTTGCTTGTGATGGGCATTCGACAACAAACCTTCTTGGCGGATTCGATCTACGGAGGTCTCGCTAAGAATTAATTACTTTATGTTGGCTAAGTTTTAAGCACCACGAACAAACATTGATCATGTCAAATGCACACAATCGAATGTTGTCAATAGACGCGCTATTAGAATAACAACAAAATTTACTTTGCATTTAATCAACTAAATAATAATTAAGTGAAGTAAATTGTGTATGAATTTAAAGTATCGTCCCTTCTCACGTAAGCTAAAGATCTCTGCTGGACAGATCATCTTCAAGACTGTATTTTCTATGTACGCTAAATTTAGATCCAGTAGTAATAGTTTCACGGTCTAAATGTATTATTTTAAAAGCAAACTGTACAAACTCATGACGTAGTCACATATGAAGTTGAACCAAACACGTATTGTGTTTAGTTTATGCAAATATTTCTTTAGCTGTAAATTCGAACTAAAGTATTATTCAATTAACACAAATAGACTTGTGTCAAGTAACTGTGTATAGAACGCAATTATTTGCACTAGCCTGTTCATTTAGGGATGTCACGTATTTGCAAATAATTGTTACACACCATAACAGTTTCTAAAAACCCAAGTAAATATAACAGTAATTGAATTAGATTTCTTACTTAATGTTAAATCTGAGAGCTCATGACAGATGGTTAACCTTGATAATGCCCTTAAAATTCGCCAATAAGTAAAATTGTTGTAAAGTAATTCAAGACATTGGGAAACGGAATGGATTCCGTAAAATTTTTTAGCACGTCTCTAAAGTCGGAATACACATGAATAACTAAAATAGAAAAGTCTGGATCTATAGGACTAGTATCCAGGATCTTAAACCTAATTTTTAAAAGTGAAAAAGAACGCTCAGTGGCGTCATCTGAAGTGATTAATCGGCTTTGTATAAACCCTGTTGTCTTTTCAAAATTAGTTTATTGGCGTATTTTTTTTTATCCGACATAAAACTATAGTTTGTGATTTGTTTCATATTTAAGACTTATTTTGTTTCATAAGCGTGCCGCATGCACGCTTATGAAACAATAAGTATACTTGACTAAAACTATAAGAATTTTAATTAGATAATGACACTCTGTGTTCTACAAAACCACCTATTGATAAAAAGTCATCTAATGCCAAAAAAATGCATTTAGTATCGTGAAGTACCCAACCCACGTACTATTTTAACATTTAGATGTCGAAATAGATATAACACGCTTGCTCGAATACGATTCTTTATTTCAAAATCGCTCATTTGAGACGCTCGAATTTTATCTATATGGTGATCGGGAATGTAATGCCCCATGCAAAGAGCTCGTCAAACTTTGACCTTTACCCCATACGCGATAGGAGTTACAATCGCACTGGGGGTGTTACCTGTATTTGACAGCCCGCCTTAGTTCAAGTTTTCATTTCTAACACGGGGGATGTATGTAACATGCTTGTGTTTACCTTAAAACGACTGTAATCCACGTATATGCGGTATATCAATAGTCCGAGTTCTGGAGTAATGAAAATACGCGTGACGTGAACGCGGCTCATGATTCATTTTTTTTTTTATAATGAAGTGACACAACACGCCATTTTTTTATATCCAGTGTATTGAAAAAAATACACTGGATATAACCGCAGACAAATGGGTGTACAGTTGGTGGTGATCGTTCGTGGCGGCCGGGGGTACGAGTGCTGCACAAGGCGAGCACACTCGCATTCCCTCGCTTCGCCACTTGTGACGCCACGCTATCTGAATTCTCCTCAATATTTCATGTCGATATTAGTTATACACGTGCGCGTGGTTCGCCCTTCTTTTGTTTCTTTTATTGTTCATATTTTTACTAAAAAATATTCAAAACGTGTTTATATTCAAAGTCAAACGCGATATATAGTAAAACACATAATATGTACACTTTTAAGTGATTTGATCCACTGTCAATTTATCGATATATTGAACTCAAGACGAACGCGCCGCACTACCGCATTCCTTGCGTCCGCCAAAAACGTACATCCCTATCAGTACATTGATATTTTTTTACGAGATAGCCAATTGGATAGCCGAGGTGGAGGAGAGCCGCGAACAACTTGTGTCAAAGATCGAGAGCACATTGAATAGTGTGTCCGATTGGGGGCGAAAGAATCTAGTTCAATTCAATCCCACTAAGACACAAGTCTGCGCGTTCACCGCTAAGAAAACCCCTTTTGCTGAGGCTCCTCAATTACACACCGTTTCAAACACCGAATTGCCTGCCTTTGTGTGTTCTAACGATTGTACAATGGGGTGTATTCAGAGGAGTTTTTTGACATGATGCCGGCCTCCTTCTATAGTCGCACCGCTCGCCATCTACAGGGAATTCATCTTCACACATTGTAGCCTAAGTGGTCGCGTACGGTGCGGTTCCAGAGAAGTTTTCTCCCGCGTACTGTCATGCTGTGGAATGAACTGCCTGTCGAGGTTTTCTCAGGAGACTACATGGGGTTCTTCAAAACGAGCGTGAAGAGATTTTTACAGGGTCGGCAACTCGCGTGTGATGCCTCTGGTGTTACAGGCGATCATAGGCTACGGTAACTGCTTTTCATCAAGCGGGCCGTGTGCTTGTTTGCCACTCTAGTGGTATAAAAAAATATATAAAAGTACATCCGTATAATCCGTGTCAATTGCTCCCTTGCAACACCCGCATGTTTGATATGGTATCCTTGAGATTGTAAACTTAACGGGAATGTATACCATTTGTACAAGTGGACCGATGGGAAAAGTAGACTGATGGTCCCAGAGGGGAAAATACAACAAACGATATTTGTACGGTTACCTCTGGATGGACCAAATGATGGTCGTATTGCATACAGGTACAGGTGCAACTAAATAATGGAGAGACCTGGTGCCTGAGCTAAGTGGATGTGTACCCACCTGTATTAGATACAAGTCACCAGTCATATGTAACAAAATCATAATATATTCCCGATCACCCTATAGCTCCGCCTTCTAAGTTATGACTAAGATGTTGGAAAAATCAAAAGTTAATTTTAACCTAACGACCATTAAATATATGGTCAACAATGATAAAGCAGCAGGAACTGCACTTAGGGCATTTGAAAAATACTCCATTTGTAGAAATTGGAAAGTATAGTCGACTTAAAAATATTTTCTTCACTTATATATTACACCAAATAGTACAATTTTTTGCATTCATTATAATTATAATTAATACGATCTATATTTTGTTTGTGCCTATTAATTATTATTAATCGTAAAGTTGCAGAAAACGTTATTATAGACACCAATTATAATGCATACGTATTACTTACAAAAACAATAATACTATAATCTGTTCGTTGAGAGTTGCTAAAAAAATAAAAACCATGGTTTCTAATCTCATCATAGAGTGCGGCCCGCCAATTATTTTTATCGATAGAGAATAAAATTTAGACACGCCAACGGCCTGCGCTTGGCAACAGCTGGGTGCCTCGTACCATAAAACATAGAGAGCACACAGCGATTGCGACACATGTGACCTCTCGTCATACAGTATGCGATACTTAAGCGACAATCGCTATTTCAAGATTTCTCGTAATATTTATCAACTCTCTGCGAACATAGTTTATATTACTATAACTAGATGTAGGTATTTACCATCATAAGCAATACCTAACCAACGTTATCCATCAGTTAAGTAATAACTTATTCGATAAGTGGCCCCTCTTATGTTGTGTGCCTTATTTCGGCACTGCCCAGGTCTCAGATCTTTATTTTAACTAGACAAAAAATTAGTCGTTAATTTGTCGAAATTTGTCGCCCAAAGCAAAAAATTTGTCGGTCTCCCGTTAAAGAGTTATAAGGGTTTTTTGTGGCAGTGCCGAAATAAGCTTATTTCGGCACTGCCCACTCGGGATCTATTGAACTACAAAACATAGCGAAGATATGATTTTCCCCAGAATTAGTCGTCAATTTGTCGAATTCATACACCAAGTATCAGAATTAGTCGACCTCCCGTTAAATAGTTATAAGTATTTATTTGTGGCAGTGCCGAAATAAGCCTTATTTCGGCACTGCCCAAAAAAACTACACCACCTAGCGAAAATCTGATTTCACCCAGATGTTGCCTTGAATTTGTCGAAATTTGTCGGAAATAAAACACAACTGGTCGATGCGTAATTAAAAAGTTACACGCATTTTAATAATTCACGTTGTAGTCAGAGAGCCTAACGTAGGCTGAGTAGAATAACACCACCCCATTCAGATATGGCTATCGTAAAAAGCAACTAATGTAGTGCTAAAGAACACCTAAAGCATTCGTAGATCAGAAAACAGTTGCATGCATTGACAAACTTTGCCAGACTCTGAAAAAGGAAGGAAATAAAACGTTTACTGTTGCATTTTGTGCATGATATAATTTTGATGCAAGATCTCGGACTATACTTATTATGAGAATTATTAAAATGCGTGTAACTTTTTAATTACGCATCGACCAATTGTGTTTTATATCCGACAAATTTCGACAAATTCAAGGCAACATCTGGGTGAAATCAGATTTTCGCTAGGTGGTGTAGTTTTTTTGGGCAGTGCCGAAATAAGGCTTATTTCGGCACTGCCACAAAAAAATACTTATAACTTTTTAACGGGAGGTCGACTAATTCTGATACTTGGTGTCTGAATTCGACAAATTGACGACTAATTCTGGGGAAAATCATATCTTCGCTATGTTTTGTAGTTCAATAGATCCCGAGTGGGCAGTGCCGAAATAAGCTTATTTCGGCACTGCCACAAAAAAACCCTTATAACTCTTTAACGAGAGACCGACAATTTTTTTGTCTAGTTAAAATAAAGATCTGAGACCTGGGCAGTGCCGAAATAAGGCACACTCTTATGTTCCTTACACTTTATGTTTATTACTTATAGCATGTTTTAACTTTTTGGTTATACCTTGAGATGGACGGCGGGTAAATTGGCATTTTGGGAATAGGGTTTATACCCGAAACCTAGGTAAAAACTAATTACAATCCTTTTACGGCATATAATCTACTTTTGCGATATAATTATATCGTTGTAGTCAATTTAACATACGTTTTGGGCATTGTAGATTAGTTAAAATTAAACATTTTACTGTGAAGTCGCCATTCACTTTCAGCTTACATGTAGGTGTATGAGCAATGTTGGAAATTTAAATACGAATTCTGATTCAGATTTCGGTTTCGGTTCCGATTCCAAATTCAGTTTCCAATTTCGATATAGAAATCGGAATCGGTACCGGAACCGGAACCGATAGAGAACCGAAACGGAATTGCCGTTCAAATTCCCAACTTCTTCATACCGACATGTTAGGTGAAACTTATTTACAATCTGTCTATTTACGACTTCACAGTAAAACGTTTAATTAAATGTACAAAATACAACAACAAACAAAAATAGAGTTTTATCTATAAAGTTTTTTTTTTATACTACGTCGGGTGGCAGACAAGTATACGGCCCGCCTGATGTGAAGCGGTTACCGTAGCCATATTAACGCTAGCGACATAAAATATGGCTAGCGCGCCGCCACCCCCGCTGCCAACGCAGCATCTCCTTCCTTTCTGGTGACCTCATTCACTTGCAGGAACACAACAACCCTCAAGGAAATTGTTATTTGGCTGCGGTATTCTGTGAGGTGGAGGTACATTCCCCAGTCGGGTAGCTTACAATTACGCTCCCTACCTCTCTTTTCGCCAGAGCTTCGTTTGTCAGTCAGCAGGGTGCACCGCGTGCAGGTGAAGTTGGCTTTGGTTCAAAGATGTTGATGAACTACTTACACCCCAATAGTATGATAAATAAGTAATAAAGTATGATAAATACCGTAAAAGTAATCTAATTCGTTTTACGTACGATTCAGGTATTTACCCGGGGAAATATACCGGTTTTTACCCGCTTTGGCAATTACCGGGTATTTACCGAGTAGAATCCCAACTCTAGTTATACCATTATAAAATTACATGTTAAATGAAAATATAATTCGACGCCGAATAAGGTATTTAATTCAAAAGTAGGAGACTATATTTCAACACGAAATTTGTACCAAGTGGGCAAGATTGAAAGCTGATTTTTGGATAGTACCAATTTTGTATTGTAAGTAAACGGAAAAGCATTTTTTATTCATTGTTTTCCATTTTGCTGCTCCGTGCTTGTTTTTATGCGTGACTTCGACCATAGTGTGTACAAAATAATATATCGAATATATATTTTAACATCACAAACCATAGAACGTGTTTCTGCAACTGTTTTCCAATCGCATGTAATGTAATTTGACTATTATACACTAGTAAGAATAACTAGATCGTCGACATTAAAATAGATATCAAGAATATCGTATGGTTAGGTGATGGTTAGGAAATCTAACCAAATAAAGTACGGATTTTGTGGCAATGTACCCACGGCTCGGCTCTCAGTGTAAAGTTCTTCTTCACGTTTTCTGCGTCTTCTGATCTTCGTAGACGAGTGTAGATCAAAGCAGAGATGGACGAATTCATGTATTTCCATACATGTCACTTGTAGTACATGACGTATCAAACACGTAACACGTGGCTTGGTGAAATTCGCGCCGATTTCGGATTAGGCGCGAAACACGGCGGGGCGGGCCGGGCCGGTCAAATTGACCGCGAACGATAGTGCAAAGGGAATCCTATACTATCAACGCACATGGAGGGCAAAAAGTCCGCGCCGCTGGTGCCCGCCGGACACTGGCGGCGCGGAATATCATATCGGAGGACAGCCGCGGGTAACGACGGTCAGACGCGGCATTTATTGCTTTGCGGTCAAAATGACTGCCCCGCCCCGCCGTGTTTCGCGCCTCAATTTCACTAACATGGAGAATAAAACGACAATATAAGTCTTGAACATTATACAGTGGTCCTTTATGATCAATTATATTGCATGCGATCGGAATACCGATGTGTCACTGCCTTCAAGAGATTATCGGTTACGTGATAACGGCCAACTACACGAGGCCAATCGTTGTGCCTAGGTAATTTAAGCTACATTTGAAACCTACCTGTTTTTAGCATCGTGATAGGCTTCTCATTTGCAATTACCCGATGCTCTATACTAATATATATGATGGGATAACGTACTGGCTCAGTTCGGTACAAAGTTTGGCCTCGTGTATGTGGTCCATTAGACTAGTGTCGAAGAGATTGCTGTCCTAAAGCTCTGTGCGTAGGCCTTCGCGCTTCATGTGTCAATAAAGATGTGGAAATGTAACTACTGTATTTTATTTTTTTCCTTTTAAGTTCCGAGCAGTGGATAGGGTGGGTCAGCGGTAGATTTACACAAGCCGTCTATACCCATAATGTCCCAAAAAGATCCCACATGGATTATTTTCACAGTAGCAAAAATTAATATTATTGTGACAATAGAAAAATAAGAAAAAACAATTGCCGTCTGTCACACCAAAGATTAGATTCTTTAACCGCATTAAAGCTCAAACTGTACGCACAAAGTCGCAAACCAATGAAGAATCTTGGCTGCCATCATTAAAGTTTACTTTAAGAACAAAAATATTTTTGGTAACTTCTAACAAAAACTATAAGCGTTGACATGTGGATAAACTTTGCACGACTAAGTTAAAAAACAGTTGATTTTATATTGAATTTTATTTAACTATAAAGTTCTCAGATTCCATTTCGTCGCCGTTCCTATCCTTATCAGTAACAATACAATTTTCGTACGTCCACTTGGGGAACATCCTTTTGTACAAGTTGAGTAATACGGTGTCCTGGGACTTCAGCTGGGTATCGAACACGCACTTCATGTGGCCGTGAGTACCTGCAAAGAGAACATTCAATTTTAAGAGCTGGAACTTCTACAGAAAAAAGTTAAAAAGAATGATGTATGAAACGAGGATGGAATGGGAATTATTATTGCATGTATCATACTTCTCAACCTTTTTTGCTTGTAGGTAGCGAACAAAGATTGCCCTATACGCGCATTAGCAACAAGGGTAATTTTGCTTGTAGGTATAATTAAATAATTATCACATTTAGTGTAAGTTAGGTAACTAGTTTTCCAAAATTTTCAGAAAAAAAAACATGCATTAACTGGGTGAATCAGAGCCTCTGATTCAACCAGTTAAAAGCATGTTTTTTTCTCATACACTAAGGTAGAAAACAAGCTTACGGACCGCCTGATGGAAAGCGATCACTGCAGCCTATGGCCGCATCACTCGCGCATTGCCGACCCTGAAAAAACCTCTTTACCTTTTTAGAAGAACTCCATACTGTAGTCTCCTGAGATAACCTGGAAAGGTTATTCATTCCACGACTTGATAGTACGAGGGAGAAAACTTCTCTGAAATCGAACAGTACGCAACCATTTCGATTCTAATATACGTATAGTGTAGTCTTTGTTCGCCACTTAAAAGTTATATATAGGTACTATACGAGTATATTATAGAAATAAAAAAAAAATATCTTTATTCCTTGGACTTTATAAAGCTCTAAGTGCTTTATAAAAACGTCATACAAATTAAATATAAGAACATGTATAAATCATTACTACTCCAAATCCGCAGAGCTTAGATTCACTTTCATCACACTATCCTGAATGTGAAAGTGAATTTAAGTACCAGTTCCGGCGGCGGGGCTTCTTGAGGCTAGGTTTTAGGTATAAAACCTTTCGTAAACTGTTAAACCGTGAAAAAACTCCACAATCCGATTTTAGAGTAGGTACTCATTTGACGGTAAAACACTCGTCGACCACCCATATTCAATCCACTGCTGAGATACAAGTCTCCCCTCAATCAAAGGGGTTTAGATCATACTCCACCATGCTGCTCAACTGTGAGTTGGCAGAGGCCAGTGTTTTCAAAACGCCTAAAGGCCACTGACTTGGCTTAACGACTATCATCTAATGACAACAGCCGGAACCGACAACTTAACGTGCCCTCCGAAGCACGGAGGAATAAATAAACCCATCCATGAACAGGCTACAGTCGACATTGCTTAACTTGCGTGTTCGATTAGACTGACACGCGCAACGACGCCATCCAACTCCTTAAAAAAACTGGTCTTACCTAATGGTTCTTTTATGTGTCCCGTGCGTCCATATTTGGTCCTAAGCTTGCACGGCTTAAAATACAATACGTCTTCTCTGTTGAAGAACATGAACCTTATCACGGCTGACCTCTTGTTGACCTGCAAATTAAATATTTAACAAATTCGTATGAATGAATGAAACATTTATTTGTATTTTCGTCACACAAAATTTGTTATTTCCAGTCATATTAAGTCCCAAACTACGCAAAGCTTGGGTACTAGAGAACTGATATTATTGTTATTTTTTTTTTTAATAATACCTAGAAAACACCCAGACCCAGACAAACACTTATGGTGTATGTCAATGCACACAAATGTTATCATGTGCGGCGATCGTACCTCGAAGTCAATTTTTTTTTTTCCTTTATAATACGTCGGGTGGCAGACAAGCCTACGGCCCGCCTGATGTAAAGCGGTTACCGTAGCCATATTAACACTCGCAACATAAAATATCGCTCGCGCGCCGCCACCCCCGCTGCCGCAGCATCTCCTTTTTTTTCTCTGGTGCCCTCACTCACGCGCAGGAACACAACAGCACTCAAGGGAACCGTTATTTGGCTGCGGTATTCTGTGAGGTGGAGGTACATTCCCCAGTCGGGTAGCTTACCATTACGCTCCCTACCTCTCTTTTCGCCAGAGCTTCGTTTGTCAGTCAGCAGGGTGCACCGCGTGCAGGTGAAGTTGGCTTTGGTTCAAAGATGTTGATGAACCACTTACACCCCGATTACGACCCTTAAATTGGGCATTTGCTAGCCATTCGAGCACCCAGCTTGTCTCGTTCGTTGCTTTCTACAACGTCTAACAAACTGGGCGTGGTCTAACTGTTTTGTTAGCAAAAACAAGCAAACAACCAAACAAGCAAATCCAAAATCCAACAAAAAAAACATCCCCGCGTTCGCCTGCGCGTGGGCTATTCTCAAACATTAAGACGCCAAGTAGAAGTTTATTTGTTCGTTCTTAAAAGTCGCAAGTCACTACAATGTTTTGCTAACAAGTTAGCTAGACGTATTATATTAAGTGTTAAAAACACAAAACAGTGTCGCTGAAGACCAGGTTTTAGTGATCTAAAGATGGTAGTCCCCACGAAATTAACTATGATCCCTATAAGATTATCTCAAGCTTGTAACAAAAGTGAAGAGCGTCACACACTAAGCTGATACATATCCTATCTGAACATATTTTGAACGAGACACTGCTAAGGTGAGATAAATGCGGGCTTATCGCTGTCTCTTACACTCATACGACGAGCTCGGTCGAATGGTTAACAATGGCCACTTTGACTCCGAGGTCGCTGGTTCGATTCCCGCACAAGACAAACATTTGTGTGCATGAACATGTCTGTTTGTCTTGGTCTGGGTGTTTTCTATGTATTATAAGTATGTATTTACAAAAAAAAACGTATTTAAGTATATTTATCAGTTGTCTAGTACCCATAACACAAGCTTTGCGCTTAATTTGGGACTAGATGGCGCTGTGTAAATTGTCCAGAAATATTTATTTATTTAGCACTCATCGTCGTCGACAACCCTTATTCATCCCACTGCTGATCCAAGCATCGATTGAGGGGGGACCCATATCCATAGGTCTCCCCTCAATCGAAGGGGTTTAGAATACTCCACTACGCTGCTCAACTGCGGGTTGGCGGAGGCCAGTGTTTTCAATCACTTAAAGCCCACTGACTTGGCTCAATGACTATTCAATGGCCGTCGGCTTAACGTGCCCTCCGAAGCACAGAGGAACTTGAAATAAATAACCCATCCATGGACACGGTCGACATTGCTTAACTTGCGTGATCGATTAGACTGTCACGCTCAATAGCTCAATGACGCCATACATATCGCATCTGTTTATGTGTGATGCGATTAACAAAAAACGATCAAAACGACTGTAAAAAAGAATACAAAAAGTACATGATTGGATGGCAGTCTACGGAGGTAAATAATAAAAATGTATGTATCCTTCTTTTTGTAATGATAGAAATGTACCCATTTTTATCAAATAACTGCAGTCTTTTGAAAACTTACTTTGAAAGGATGTCCAGAGAGCACGATTCTTTTTATGATCAACCTGTCAGGGTTGCATGATAACAACACGCCTGATGCAACTAGCTGCAATTTAGTGTTCCTTTTTTCCTGTAAAAAAAAAATAATAAAAAATTGTCAATAGTATTTCATTATGTAATTGGTAATAAACACATACACGTCTCACCAAGTAAATAGCGATTACCTTAGCTTATATAAAAGAGATGTCTTTTCAGTAGTTCAAAATTTGTTAGCCTTTAAAGACGTTCTAGCGCCGCTTACATAGATTAAGAATGACACATTATTTATCAAATCGCTTTACAGCTCTGGAACCAATATCCTTTAAAAGTATTATTTCTTTATATTATCCCTATCTTCATGAACATGCCGAAAAATATCGCCAGGAATCTTCTTCCTGGCGATATTTTTCGGCATGTTCATGAAGATAGGGATAATATAAATGCAATTTAGTGTTCCTCCTTTACTTGTATATTACAAGTAAAGGAGGTACAATACTTATTGGTCAACAGTAACACCGGTAGTGCAATTTTTCTGCTGTTTTGCACGACTTTTTATGAATGACACAAGATCGGAAAATAAGTTATTGTATCTGTAGTTGATGTAGCTGCTAAAATATGACAACATAATAGGTAGGGGAAAAAGTCTTTTCGCATTATAGTATGTATGAACTTGTAATAAAATCTCTTTGGTTATACCATTTGTATCTGGCAGGTTTTGATATCTTTAAAAAGTTTAAATTTTAAAAAAGATAATTCCAAATTCAAATTAGGTAAATGTGTGATTTTCATTTGTTTTTTTTACTGTCAACATGAGTGAATCTAATGAAGAAATTCGATTCATTTTAAAATTGTACTACAAAAAAGGTAAAAATGCAACGCAAGCTGCGAAAAAAAATTGTGACGTTTATGGACCTAGTGCAGTGTCTGTGAGAGTAGCACAAATTTGGTTTAAGGGTTTTCAATCAGGAAATTTTGATGTGAAAGATGCACGTCGCCCTGGTCGCCCTGTTACGGATAAAATGGATGCCATTTTTGAAAAAGTGGAGCAAGATCGGCATATCAGTAGTTACGACGTAGCTGAAGAATTAGGAATTGACCACAAAACAGTTTTGGCGCATTTGATAAAAGCTGGGTACACTAAAAAGCTCGATATTTGGGTGCCTCACGATCTCACTGAAAGAAACCTAATGAACCGTGTACTCATTTGCGATTCTTTACTACGACGTAATGAAAGCGAACCGTTTTTGAAGAAGCTTATAACTGGTGATGAAAAGTGGATCACGTACGACAAGAACGTGCGAAAAAGGTCGTGGTCAAAGGCCGGTCAGGCTTCACAGTCTCTGGCAAAACCCGGGTTAACCCGCAACAAGGTGATGCTGTGTGTATGGTGGGATTGGAAGGGCATTATTCATTATGAGCTGTTATCGCCAGGCAGGACTATCGATTCTGAACTCTACTGTGAATAACTGATGAGATTAAAGCAAAAAGTTGACGAGAAAGCGGCCGGAATTAATTAACAGAAGGGGTGTGATTTTTCATTATGATAACGCTAGACCTCACACATCTTTAGCCACTCAGCAAAAATTAAGCGAGTTTGACTGGGAGGTGTTAATGCATCCGCCGTATAGTCCTGACCTTGCACCTTCTGATTTCCACCTGTTTCGGTCTCTTCAGAATTCTTTAGGCAATGTCAGGTTAACATCACGAGAAGACTGCCAAAACCACTTGTCGTGGTTTTTTGAACAGAAGTCCCAAAATTTCTATAGTAATGGGATCATGTCTCTACCTGCAAGATGGCAAAAAGTTATCGAACAAAATGGCACCTACATACTTTAGTTAAATGTAAATAAACTTTATTAAAAAATGTTTTGAATTTTCATATAAAATACGAAAAGACTTTTTCCCCAACCTAATATAATTATTAGCTGTTAATGTATCTTACCTTAAAACATAACACTGCCGACGGACTAAACTGAATGGGTGCATAAAATGTAGCGACGCACGTAGAGGCCGGCTGGAAAAACCGCTCATACTGAAAATAACAATGTTTTGGATTGAATTGGAGAATAAAATACTTACTTAGTTAGTTAATTCATTCAGGTGTTATTTTCCAGAAGCGAAACATACAGGCAATTTGGTTTACACTGCTTTGCGTGCTTCCACCACCAGTTAGGCCATGTATACTACTGCCAGCCGGCACCCATCCACTACCGTTAGTAGATGTTTCTTCTGTTTCAGATGTTGGAGTCGCTGAGACGACCGCATCAGCTCAAGCAGAGACGACGAAAGCAGCCACGGCAGTCGCATGCATCTACTAACGCTATTGGGTGTGTCGCCGTCAACTCTTATTGATTCCACTGCTGGGATATGGGTCTTCCCAAGTCAAGTGCCAAGCTTGTACCAAAAGTAAAGAGCGTCACACACTAAGCAGATACATATCGTATCTGAACATATTTTGAACGAGACAAATGCGGCCTTATGTCTCTTACACACATATATCACTCGTCTTCTTCTACAACCCTTCATTCATCCCATTGCTGGGGTATGGGTCTCCCCTCAATTGAACGGGTTTAGAGCATATGCTATGCTACTCAACTGCGGGTTAGCAGAGGTCTGTGTTTTCAAGCCACCTAAAGGCCACTGACTTAGCTTAAATTAAATTGACTATACATCTGATTTAAAATATTACAAACAAATATTTACCTTATGCTTACTACCATTGGTGTGCTGACTGAATATAGGATTCACTATAATCCGACGGTAGCCCACTTGGAGAATCAGTCTCTCCTTGCTCTTGATAGGCTCGTCACTCGCCCCCGTGCGTTTCAGCACCACGTTCATCAAAGACATCTTGTGTTCGTGGGGCAGTAGGCCGAACACCGAGAGAGGTGCAGTGCCATTCGCAGAGTGGAACGCTTTCCAAAGGTCTTGACGCACGCCTTGTACGTGAATTGTTATATAGAAACCATACTGGAAGGATAAACAATTGATACATAAGTTATCACTACATAGTATAAAACAAAGTCGCTTTCTCTGTCCCTATGTCCCCATGTATGCTTAAATCTTTGAAACTACGCAACGGATTATGATGCGTTTTTTTTTAATAGATAGAGTGATTCAACTGGAAAGTTTATATGTATAATATATGCATAACATAGTAGAAAAACACTGATAATTTAGAGGTTTCTAATGTCGTAAATAAACACATTTTTTTGCTCTTTCATTGCAAACGCTGGCTGAACCCAACGAGATAGATCAAAATAATGTAGTACAGTATTGTTCACCTTAAAATGGTCTACAAAAAAGTTCGCGATGGTATATGTCTATCTCTTAGTGGTAACACACAATAACCGTTATTTTATCCTTTGCTTTTTACAAGAAATAATGCCTTATTTACGAAGCGATTTTAAGCAATACAGAATTAATCCTTATCCAATTAAGTACCTTAAATACATTGCGCATTTAATATAGATCAATATGGCCCTTCACAGCATGTAATTTAAATGAATAGTTTAGAAGATATTACACATTTAAAATGCAGGGACATAACGGCTGTGGCGGTACCGGCCGCAGAGCCGGCGGCGTGTGCTTATAACTGGGGAAGGACTGGATAGGACAAAGCGCAAAGACCTTCTGTAGTACATTTAGTATCAGCATTGCACCCGTGCGAAGCCGGGGCGGGTCGCTAGTAACTAATATAAACAATGACAGGTGGGAGTACCTGCCGAAGAAATAAAAAGTATCTTACAATCGAGATCAATATATTCTTTGTATACGTGAAACTTTATTCAAATCCGTTCAGCATTTTACCCATAAAAGAGAAACAAGCATCCGTTCCCATAAACTCGCATTCTCACAAACTTTTGCTCTTAGAATATTAGTAGGAACTAGTAGGATTTTAAGAATAGGACTAATGTAAAAGCCCAACTTTTTTATGACAAAAGCACCGCATATTTTAGATGGCAGTAAAATTTCCGTTCATAATATGCCTCTAAAGTAGATAATTTTAATAATGTATTTTTTTTTATACTACGTCGGGTGCAGATAAGCGTACGGCCCGCCTAATGTGAAGCGGTTACCGCAGCCACATTAACGCTCACAACATAAACTATCGCTCGCGCGCCGCCACCCGCGCTGCCAACGCAGCATCACCTTCCTTTCTGGTGACCTCACTCGCTCGCAGGAACACAACAACCCTCAATGGAATCGTTATTTGGCTGCGGTATTCTGTGAGGTGGAGGTACATTCCCCCGCTTACAATTACAATTACGCTCCTTACCTCTCATTTCGCCAGAACTTCGTTTGTCAGTCAGCAGGGTGCACCGCGTGCAGATGATGTTGGCTTTGGTTCAAAGATGTTGATGAACCACTTACACCCCAAAATTTCAATTCAAATGTATTCAAATGTTGTGAACATTAGCGCTTATAATATCATCTTACCATATTTTCAAGGCTCTCCTCATTCTCCTTATAAATCCTCCGCCTAGTGCGGTCGTAATTTTCAAACTGAAATATACGCGCAAAGTCCGCTGGCAGATTTTCCTTCGGATCCCAGGAAGAGGTCCGAAATGACTCAAGCCCTCGATACCTCATAAACCTTTCTCTTGCTGGCATATCTTGGGGCGTGTCCACCTCATCGGGGAATTGTTGGTCCTCCTTTGCAGCGGCTAGTTTCTGAAGCATCTCATGTTCTTCTTGGGCGTCTATTGTGGCATCATACTTTTCATCAGTGACACCAACTTCTGATTCAGTAACTGATTCAAAGTCGTTGTCGTCTTCAGCATTTCCGTCGTCTGATTTATCTTCTTCGCAAGACATGAACTCTTCGTTTTCTTCATCTTCACCCTCACTTTCACTATTTGAATTCTCACCTTCTGCATCTGATTCAACAATCCATGCTGCCTGATAGTCTGACCAACCTTTAGGAACTTTCTTTAGCTTTTTCTTTTTAGTCTGAAAATTGTTAAATCATTATGTGAAATATTTGTTTTCCTTTCATTTGAATGAAATTTCTATTAAATTATTACTATAACTAAAGATTGAACGACAAATACTATTTATTTATAAATATTTTTTTTATCTTACCTCTGCATTAGCTTGTTCAATTTCTTCTTCAGTGGGCCATGTTTGCTCTGCATCCATAGGATCAGGAGTATTCTCTGACACTAAACTCTCTTGTTTTGCTGGGTCAGCTACTTGCAGGACAGATACTTTAGTCACTTCAGCATCCATTGCATTTGCTTTCACATTCTCTTTTCCCAAATTCAAAGGATGAGGGTCTTCAAGCCCATCAATCCTAGCCATCTGAAAGTCTCCTAGCCCAGTAATATGCACTAAACCATTCACATTGAGAGGCATACCACGTAAATATCCACTAATTTTCAAAGTACCGTTTTCACCTTCAGCATCAGGCACATATTCAACTTCTTCAGCTAAAAGATATGGTCTCTTTTCTCTATGATGGATAATGTTACGTTTCTGATTACCAATCCTTCGTAAGACGTTTAAGCCATCTGAACTTTTATCTAACTGAATAACTTTTTCTTGAGGCAACCATTTTGATATTAGCTTTTGAACGTTTTGTTTTTCTGATGTTCGTTTCTTTGGGTGGACGCCTTCTATATCCATAGCTACCACAACAGGTGTAGGCATACCTTGTGCCATGGCCAACGCTAGGACTTTCTCACCCCACTCATCAACAGGCTCATCGAGAGTGGAACTGACAAAGACCACAGTGTCGGCGACTTTGAGTGCATCAAGTAGAGCAAATTCATTATTAATTTCTGGACAGATGAATGAGAAGCGTTGTTTGAAATTGGGTAAGCTGTAAATGACCATAAAAAAATTCTATATTTTTACCTATTTAAAAATAAAAATGTAAAGAGCCTTTCATTATAAATCAGCAATGTTGTAATCAAATATGACCAACAGACATTTATGCTGGCTATTCTTTGGTCTTAGTGATGTAATACAATTTCACTTTTGTTTTCACACATGGATAAATGTTTTTAACTGCCAAAAATAACACTAACTTTCCAAGGACAATGAGTCTGATAAAAAAGACAGCAATTTTGACAATCACCAAGAATGTAAGTATTCAAAATGTTATTATTTAAATTATCACATAAAAACAGTTTTTTCGGGTTGAATATTTTATGTAAGCAATAAGTAGGTATATTCAAATATGATTATGAACTCATATTGAAGTGAAGTGACAGTACAGAGCATTAGTCGTTTGTTAAATATTTGCTGATTTCTATTACACTATAGTTTGTGTCATTATCGGTATTAATTAATAATTTACCCATTCATGCTTAAATTTATTTCATACAATGTTTAGTGCTTACCCAATATGAAGAATGCCATTTTCAGATTGTGATACAACAGCCCCTTCAGAACATGTCTTCAATATTACTAATGCCGATTGCACATCCAGCTGGGCATTCAGTGGCACCACACATACTAAAAATGGAGGATACCTAGCACCACCCAACGCACGTTTTTTCGTCAAAACCTCTTCTCGTTTATTTTTGCGTATTTGGAGCGCCTGATGTCTACGCTCATCCTTTTTAAGAATATGACGATTACGACGTACAAACTCTTTTATATTTACCTTTCCTGAAAGAAACAAAGTCTTGAAGAATTATTTGGATGACTTCTCAATGCCTATTTATCATAAGTATAAATGTAATCCGAATTCGGGTTTTTTAAGTATCGAATTGAAACATCGTCGCCGTCAACCCTTATTCACCCCACTGCGACATCTCCCCTTAATTAAATTAGTTTAGAGCATACTCCATCACACTGCTCAACTGTGGGTTGGCGGAGGCCAGTGTTTTCAAGCCACCTAACGGCCACTTGGCTTAATGACTGTCATCTAATGATAACAACCGGGAACGATGGCTTAACGTGCTTCCGAAGCACCTAAACACGATAAAAAAAACCCATCCTGGGACAGGCTACGGTCTACGCCAGTGTTCCGCAAAGTGTGTGCCGCGGCACACTGGTGTACCATGGTCATTAATTGGTGTGCCTCAGAAAAATAAGGTTACCTCATAAAGCTACATAGATGGACGGAAGAAAAAAACTTCCACAAATAAAAACTGATTTTTCAATTATATATAACCTCCAAAAATTTTCGTTTTCGTAGATGTACGTACCTTAGACACAAAAAGTTTGCGGAACACTGGTCTACGCCATCGAGCTCCTCAATGACGCTATCAAGCTATTCCAGATATAAGACACACGAGTAAGTACTTATGTACAGTTTTAATGGCAGCTTTCAATATCAAGCCACAAAATGTTGGAACAACTTAACGCCACTACTGCGACATCTCAATCGTAAAGTAAGTTTAAGAAATAAATTTAAAGTATTTTTATTATAATAGCAATGATTTGATGTATATTAATGATCATTTTGTATGTTAGCTGCCTTTTGTATATGTGATTGGGCGATAAGATAAATTTACATTTGATGTACAATTTTACACATGTAGGCACAGTTTTTGCTCGAAAGAAACAATAACATTTTAAAAATCTAAATCAAAACTAAAAAAAACATAACTATGCAAAGTGTATCAATAAATTAAATTGTAATTGTTGTATTATCTGATTATTTAAAAGTAAAGACCCACATTGGCAAGTTTCTTTGAACATTTCTTCTAGCCATCATCTGACTGTTTTACTCAATATCTATATATTAATAATAATTTAAAATCCTCAGACATTAAAGCCAAAATAGTGCAACCATTATGGCTCCAATGTCTGAGGATTTTTTAATGAGCAGTTTTAAAGGTGTTTAGAGACATTGAGTTGTTTATTATTGGTGTTTGGATACAATGAACCAAGAGTTAGAAGGGAGCTCCAACTTGTGAATTATGTAATCAAGGTGCTCCAAGACTAATAATACTAGAGAGAATATGCATATCTGTATGTGACAAATACATGTGGTGGCGACAGCAGACGCAGTTACTGACTGTACCGCACGCACATACTAACCTATTGAATGAAGTGTCACTGATATGCAACAATTTTTTTTATCATATACTAATATAGCCTATGTCCCTCTCACAGCAGAGATGAATGAAACAATACTTCATAATGTTGAATTCCACCAAGCGGTTTAAGCTGCACAGTGTGCCAAACAAATATATTTATATACATACATTCATACACCCGAAAAACATAACCCTAGCTTCTTCGTCGCTTAGTTAAAAATAAATATGTTTTTTTTTTTATTATACCAACGTAAAATGCCAACTTGCAAACTAACGGTATAAGAACATTTATACATAAATATATACAGTAGAATCTCACTAATCTGGCACTTCAATAGACTGACTCGTCCAATAATCCGGTACTTCCCCCGCCCCTCTTCAATTAAACTTAAATTAGGGATTATTATAAAACTATATAGTAGGACTACTATATAGTGCGGAGGGACCCCCCCCCCCCTACTATTTCCACCTGCCGAAAATGCGCAGTTTTTTTTTATTGAATTTTTAATTTAAAAAATTTGGAAGAAATTTAGATTTGTCACCCACGATTTTGAAGGGGGGGGGAGTGGATGGAGGGGTGGGGACCCCCTCGGTACCCTTCCGGGCTCTCGGAGATGCTTAGTTTTGGAATAATATTTTTTTTTAATAAAAATAACCTCAAAACTAAGACTATGGCATAATATTTTGTAAATAATCATAGGCTATACATACAATATAATTAACGAAGGGGTCCCTCCCTTCCCCCCACCCCCCGCCATCCACTCCTCCCTCATTTCGAGTGTTGTCATTTGGGGGGTGAAGCTGTTTGCGTCCGCAGGCATGACCTCCATCCAATAGCCAATTTGAATAACCACCCTGCACGTGCCCCCCGGGTGGTGCCAAACGAACAGCAACGCCGAGTAATGGGCGGCGGTCAATTAACCCATCAGTGAGAACATCACTTCGGTTAGCAGGAGCCGTGAGAACTAAATACTCTCAAAAAAAATCTGGAGATGGCAACATGGGGAATCGCCATTGTCATTACCCACTTTCGTATTATGAGAATGTCGAATATAAGTGAGAATGTTTTGCCTTGCGATCCGGCTAGCCCCCGGCGCTCCCAGGATCCCGGTACTGGGAGTGAGAAATTTGTTACCGATGCCCAAGTAGAGGTGGATCACCAGGCCTCTATCTTGGATGTAAATGTCTCTGGCACGAATCCTACAACTGCTCAAGGAGAACCAAAGAAGATTCAGCAGTATCTTCACAAAAGTATGTTCTTCACACGCCCCAGAAGTACCTCTCTATGTGGCGGTACAGAAGTAAAAAAAACTGCGGCTACTAACCAAACTGTCGCTTGTCAATTGCCAGACTGGCAGAGAGTTCCAGAACTAAGGACAAATAAAAGGAAAAGAGTAGACTCCCCACCATCACAAATGATAAAAACACAGAATAGATTCTCTACCCTACCCATAGATCCATCAGGCGAAAATGAACAACCAAAAAAAGAAAACAAACCACCTCCTTTAATACTATATGCTATTGAAGATGTCAATAAACTGAAGCAGTCAATAGAAACAGTGCTTGAAAGCGACGAATTCCTCCTAAAGATTGTAACCAAAACCCAACTGAGAGTAACTTGCAAAACCGTAGAAGCTTACAAGAAATTAATATCTCTGGTACGTGAAATGGGTCTAATTGGCCACACTTTCACCAGGAAGGAAGAACGTTGCTACAGAATTGTTATAAAAAATTTGCACCATACTACTCCTCACTCTGCAATAATTGAAGCCATAGAGGAAACAGGCAATAGTGTTAGAGGTGAAATCATAAATGCAAGAACAGGTCCTGAAAAGACACCATCAACCACCTTCTTCGTTAATTTAGAACCTAACAACAAAAACAAGGCTGTTAAAGATATACGCTACATCTTTAACACATCTGTAATAATCGAAGATCCAAAGAAACGGAAAACAATTGTGCAGTGCATTAGGTGCCAGCAGTATGGACATACAAAAAATAATTGCTTGAGACCTTATCGCTGTGTTAAATGCGCGGGTGCACATAAAACATCAGACTGCCAGAAAAAAGATAGAAACACTCCTGCAAAATGCGCGCTTTGTCTAGGCAACCATCCGGCAAATTACAAGGGCTGTGAAGTCTATAAAGAGATTCTAGAGCGGAAAACAAAGAAAATCAGACAGCGTACAAACTCACGAATAATTGAACCAACACTTTTAGATAACCCCAAGCCTGGTATAGAAAAAATCACAGATCATTTCCCAAAAATTGCACATAAATACATGCCTACAACTGATAAGGAAACAAAGAGCCAAAGAAAAGATTACGCAGACGCCCTGAAAAGTCAACCACGGCATTCAGAAAATGTCGAGCCAACCCAAGTCCTTATGGACTTAGTAATAAAACAAACAGAAAAGTTAGATAAACTATTACAACAAATAAGCACTCTAATGGGTGTTATAGTTTCTCTAGTCGAAAAGCTTTCTAAGTGACTTCTTATAAAGTTGCGACGTGGAACATAAATGGCTTGGCTCCTAATATGCTAGAAGTAGAGACACTCATTAATCAAAATAAGTTGGATATATTACTCATATCGGAAAGCCATCTAACTAGTAGAAACTCTATAAAAATACCTAATTATAATGTGTATTCAACAAATCATCCGGACGGTACAGCACATGGCGGTACTGCAGTAATAATACGATCATCCATCAAGCACCATGAACTACCTCAGTTCCGCTCAAATGAAATACAAGCTACTACAATTACAGTGGAGGACAAAAACGGCGACTATAATGTATCTTCGGTCTACTGTCCCCCAAAATATAAGATAACTGAAGCCCAATTTTCAGAATATTTCGCAACTCTAGGCTGTCGCTTTATAGCAGGAGGAGATTGGAATTCTAAGCATACACAATGGGGCTCACGACTGATAACAACTAGAGGCAGAGAGCTAAAAAAGTCGATTGACAATAATCACATTAGTCACCTTTCTACCTCGGAACCGACATACTGGCCAACTGATCCTCATAGACTGCCAGACATTATAGACTTTTTCCTCACCAAAGGCCTTTCGCGATTGTTCTTTCTGGTGGAAAACAGCCTTGATGGATCATCCGACCATTCTCCAGTGATACTGACAGTGAGCTCTACTTTGCTGTATCGTCATAAACCCCCTGTACTGTACGGTATGAAAACTGATTGGGAGACATTCAGAGAACTGATGGATGAACGACTGAACCTGAAAGTGGCTCTTAAAACTGCTGAAGATATAGACGCTGCTGTCGCTCACCTTACACACACGATTCAAGCTAACTGCTGGGAGTGTAATCCTTGCAGACCATCTGGCTACAGTAGTAACTCTGAGATCATACCCTGGGACATTAAAAACAAAATCTTGGAGAAGCGGAAACTTCGCAGAATATGGCAAAATAGTCGTTGCACAGAAGATAAAACCAGACTGAACAAGGCAAGTCGAGAATTAAAAGATATTATTAATCACGCTAAGAACTTGACTCTGCAGAAACATCTGGAATCGCTGACTCCATCAAAGGACAATAACTATTCCCTTTGGCGATTTACAAAAAAATTCAATCAGCCACAAAAAGTAAAACCACCCATAAAAATGGAACACAATCAGTGGGCCCGTACTTGTCAACAAAAAGCTGATTATTTTGGTGAACATCTGTCGAGGGTGTTTACTCCAAATCAACCCGAATCGACAATGGATGAGACAGACATCGATTTGATATTGAAGCAACCTTTTCAGCTAGATATCCCCATAAAAAGCACAAGTCCTCGGGAGATAAGGAAAGTGATAAAAGGAATGGATGATACAAAGGCTCCTGGCTTCGACCTAATTACGGCGAAAGTATTGAAGGAACTGCCCAGAAAATCAGTTGTTTTTATCACAATGATTTTCAACGCTATGCTGAGAGTTGGATATTACCCGTCACTCTGGAAAATTTCACAAATAATAATGGTTCATAAACATGGAAAACCTGTGAATGAGGTTACAAGCTATCGCCCTATTAGTTTACTCCCAGCATTGTCGAAGCTATTTGAAAAGATATTACTGCAACGACTTATGCGAGCTGTATCAGAAAACAATATCATTCCAAACCACCAATTTGGATTTCGCCAGGGTCATGGAACAATCGAACAGGTCCATAGAGTCTACAAAGTCATTAGAAAAGCGATGGAACAGAAAATGTACTGTGCTTCTGTCTTTTTGGATGTACAACAAGCTTTTGACAAAGTGTGGCACGAGGGCCTGCTTTACAAGATAAAGATGTGTCTCCCTCATACTTTTTACAGTATATTGGAATCTTACATAACTGATAGAATGTTCCAAATCAAAGAGGAGGACTGTACATCTGCATTCCACGAGATCCAGGCTGGGGTTCCGCAGGGTTCGGTTTTGGGCCCGGTTCTGTATACTATTTATACTTCTGACATCCCACAACACCCTGACGTATCAATTGCTACATATGCGGATGATACAGCTATCCTTACAACAAGTTCAGACCGAAGAGAAGCATCCTCAAAATTACAAGGAGCTATTGACAAAATTGACGAGTGGTTCAAAAAATGGAGAATTGGCATATCTCAAACAAAATCTGTTCAGGTCACCTTTACTCTGAAAAAGGAAAATTGCCCACCAATCACCATAGGTCGGAGTGAACTACCTCACCATGACTCCGTAAAATACCTAGGAATTCACCTAGACCGCAGGATGACATGGAAAAAACACATCAAAACCAAAAGAGAGGAGATGGCCATCAAGTACCGAGAGCTTAATTGGCTACTGAACAGAAATAGTGGACTGTCCATGGACAATAAGCTCCTTATGTACAAAGCGGTATTGAGACCTATCTGGACCTATGGAATACAACTATGGGGCTCTGCTAGCCAATCGAACATCAATATGATACAAAGATTCCAAAATACCATACTCAAACAACTGGCAGCAGCTCCATGGTTCATAACGAATGCAGAAATCCACAAATTGCTCGAAATTGAGACAGTGGGAGAGGTGATCAAGGCTTACTCAACAAAATACAGGCATCGGCTTAAGACCCACACCAACATACTCGCTCTACAACTCACCATACCCAATTATGTAAAACGCCTGAAACGCTATGATGTGCTAGAGTTGAGCACCCTGTGAACTAACTAAAATATATAAGTAGCTTATCTTAAAGAGGAGTTGCTACTGGGCAATCACCTCTCCCCGACAAGAATAACAGCACATTTGCTTATAATCTACGATTGATTGCAGATAAGATTGGAAAAAAAAAAAAAAAAAAAAAAAAATATTTCAGCGTTGTTCCGGCAGCTAAAAATGTTTTATGATGTGTTTGACGAACCCCCTTAACCTCTCCTCAGTTCCAGTTTTCTCAAATTCAGGCGACTTGTTTCAAAATCCAACCCTAAAGTGCTTTATTTTGTTTATTATGACTTTTTGTATACAATCCAGTATCTGAACATTCCAATAATCCGGCACCCTCTGGTTTTTAATAGTGCTGGATTAGTGAGATTTCACTGTACATTTACATTTTATACATAAAGATATACACATTTACATAAGACATACATTTATATATAAAGAATTCTAAAATTCCTTTCGTTCGGTTCGTTCAGCTCGGATAAATGTACGTTCACCTTATTATTGCTTATTATTACGAGCACTCGTACCAGTAACCAGTCGCTTAATTGTAAACACCGTACGGGTAGTGGACTATACAGCCAGGTCCTGATCTTCCAGGTCATTTAACATTGAAATTGAAAATCCTAACCTTTAACTGCAGCAGAAATTCCACGTTTTGATCGATGACGCGACTTATGAGCTTTATTGCTCTGCTTCAGATGGCCAGGACGGTGTGCTTGCTGCATAATGCTTTGTACTAAAATACTTTACGCATTAATTGAATAATTCTTTGTAAATTATAACCACATTTCACAGAGGAAAGGAATCCACCACAACCACACCACAAAATATGACAAATGACAAAAAAAAACAAACGGCAACCGAACAGGCATTGACGTGACATTATTGAGCATTGCATTATGACATTGACACCGACTGATTGCTTGCAGAACAGTCTTGTCAGATATAGTTGGTTTGGCAATAACTCTTTAGTCGAAGACACAAACATTATATTCTCATTATCATGTTAATTTGTATACATAATTGCGTCGTCTCTGCTTTTTAGGTTTATTTCCCATAAAAATCCTGTCTTGTAGCGACTAGAGTTGGGATGCCACCCGATAAAATTCCAAAGCGAGTAAAATCAGAGTGAGTAGGTATTTACCCGGATAAATACCCCGAAGGCGCGGCGGCCAAATATAATCAAATAGTTTATTTGCACAATTGTTACTTTACAAAGAGAATGAATACTAAGAGTACTTAACAATGTTCATACAAAAAGGTCACACCATAAAGGACAGCAGAGATCGTTATGTGTTTCAAATAAGTTCTTCATAATGAATCAGCAAAATCAGTATGAATTGTTCCATTGTTTTAGTACGGGTAAACTTTTTTGTTTAACTTAAAAACGACTAGAAAAAAAAATTTAGGCAGAGGAATTTATATTTAAAAAAAATTGGTTGTCTGTAAAATCGGTTTACGGACGATAATTTTACGTGATACCGTCATAAGACGGAAAACATTGGCCGATGGAGTGGAAGAGAGATACATGCGTCACAAGCCGAACGCATAGGCCGATCGTGCCTCTCTATCGCTTGTTCCGCGCTCTCGCTTGAACGCTCGGCTCAGGCGGAACGTGAAAATGAGTCATGCGTTTTTGTGCGTGCAGTCGGCGTTCATCGATATATAAGACGTTATCACGTCAAAAAGATAATTTTGTATAGTAATTAATATGGGTACGCTAGCATAACGATAGATATGTATAAGTGTTAGGTATTCCTATAACAAGTTTTAAGTAAGTTAGTAAGCTGCGTAAACAGTTACGGATAATGAAACATAGAATTTTAACAGTAACATTTAATCTCTTACTTGCATCTCTGGGTCCGTTCCGAATATTATCTTCTTGAGGCTCTAGCTAGGTAGGTTGCTGCGACAAATTATCCGCATACTCAACGATAAAGAGGTCCTAGAACCTCTTTAATTTCGTAGCTCGCTAAGCGTATGTTATCGCCTGTATCATGTTGAATCATAGAACCACGCGTGCCGGGTTGCGATGTCATTACTTATTCCATTGTTGAGAACATCTTTCTATTTACTAAGAAGTTCGGCAATTCCTATCTCTATTGCACCATTAAAAATAGAACGTATTACCGACATAGTGTTCTATTTTGTTCTTGTGTGTTTTCTCATTTCTTCAACATGGGATCCTTCAAACGAAGCGTGAAGAAGCACCTCACGGACCAGCTTTGCAGTGTAGTGTAGTGTTGACGGAGCACTTTTGTCTAATCTTTAGTCAGTTGCCGCTATAATTTGGGCTCTTCTTTTAGTATACCATCATGTGAAGCGGACCACTATGCTGACCTAATATAAAAAAAAGAGTGGGATGACGAAAAAATTCAAGGACGAATTTCTTCTCTATCACAGACATTCAATAGGGGTGTAGACAGTAAACGAAATATAATACAAATTATTGTTTTTCTGAGAGTTACCGAAAATGACATATTTTTACTCATTAAGTTTATTATCTTTTTTATTTTAATTAATAAAAAGTAAATATTTAATCCGTAATATCACGTGATCGCAAACACCGATCACAGCGTGTGACGTCACGATCTTCTAAACATTGTGTGCGACAGTAACATTTTGGTGTAAACATAAAGATTAGCTTGAACATTTTACTTTTGATTTGATAAAAAGAAGAAATTAAGTGAACATTTGTCCCATTTGTAAAGTTTTCCATATCATTTGGCATCTGAAATAACAAAGTACATAACCAGATTTTTAGACCTATAAAGGAAAATAACCTATGACTGTGTCTTCTTCACCAAGTTATCAGTATTTTTGTACGAACTTCAAGACATTATGTAATAGAATTGTAACAAAATATTACTTACATCAAAATGATCTTCGCAATAATAAACATTTCGCGCTGTTAGTGGTTCATCTCTCCTAGCAAGTTGAAACCACTTTTTTCGTATTGCTTTTTGTTTTGGCACTTGCACAAACAGTTTTGGTAGTGTTTTGATTGTAGTATTTTGACACAAAGGCACTGCACAATACTTGTAGAACTTATACTTAAACTTTAGAAATACGCATAAAATATATAATGAACTGCATCCGCTTACTATGAAACAATTTTGTTGTTTAGAGGATCGTGACGTCATAAATAACTCTCTCATTACTTTAAAATCTATTGGCCATCAATGATATTGAACTTATGAATATTCTGATTTTAATAATATTGAATTTGTCATAGCGACGCCATGACAGAACTTTAGCGTTTTACCGGGAAATTTTAAAACGAAATTTAATAAGTGGTTTTTTAATTTAAATATGAGTGTATTTATTTTTTGTATATTTTTTTAGGTGTAATAAATGTACATCTGTAAAAAAAAATTTTCCAAAAAATAGTCTATATATCTTACTTGTGTATCCAGGAAAATAAAACTATTAATAAAAAACTATTCCCAATAACGGCAACATTGCACACGCCAACATCACAGGTCACGTGACGTGACGTTGTGGACGTGTCATTTGCAGACAGCTCGTTGGCGGCGTTGCGCAGTCTCTTTTGTAGCAAAAGTATCCAAAGGAGTGTTACTAATGAACAAAAGTTGAATGGTTTTAGTCCGATTGATCAGTTGATAATTTAGTTAGGATAGTTAAATCGCAATAAAACAAAATGGGAAGTGAGTATCTTTCGTAATGGAAGCTATAAAATAGTGATAATCTTGGCGACACGTATTTGTGGCATTTTGTGTGATTGTTACTTCTAAATTCAATATTATGTGATAAAGGTGGTATGTAACAGCTTATTTTTTGTGCTTGCAGTCAAATTCCTCGAAGTTATAAAGCCGTTTTGCAGTATATTGCCGGAGATAGCAAAACCTGAGAGAAAGGTAATTTTTTACTTTTACTTTAATATTTCCGTATTTTCTTCTATTTACTTTAGTATTTGATGATTAACACGTGTATTTTAAGTTATTATACAAGTCTTCATTATATTTAAATGATAAATTATAAGTGAAAGTAACATAACCTTACCAAATTTAAATATGGGCTAAGTAACTGTACTTAGTAGAATTTCGTTGTTGGAGCCTTAATTCTAACGAGGTCTATTACTTTTCAGATCCAATTCCGAGAGAAAGTATTATGGACAGCAATAACTCTATTTATTTTCTTAGTATGTTGTCAGGTAAGTCTTGCCACATATTCCATAAACATATGTTAAGTTGAAGTGCTAATTGCTCATTAGTTTTCAATTGAACAATGTTGTAGTCAAAATACGCTCAAATGAATTTGTAATGAGACTATAATTAATTATCAGTTTCAGCATTACATGTTATAACTACGTTTCAGATTCCATTATTCGGTATAATGTCATCAGATAGTGCAGATCCATTCTACTGGATCCGTGTGATTCTGGCCTCCAACAGAGGCACTCTCATGGAACTCGGCATCTCCCCTATCGTCACATCAGGTCTAATCATGCAGCTGTTAGCAGGTGCAAAGATTATAGAAGTTGGTGACACCCCTAAAGACAGAGCTCTGTTTAACGGTGCTCAGAAATGTGAGTATGGAAAGACATACTATCTATCTGCATACATATAAGTATATACATATCTAAAAGTCCTTTTCTAAAAGAAAAAATTAAAATGTAGTGTTGTAATATGAATATTGTTTCTTGGAAACAGTGCTTTAATATCTAAGAATAAGGTGGTATACCAGTAGGCTTGTCAACTTCAAAAGAATTTGCAGGAAAAGTTAAATTCAAATACGGTACAAAGATTTAAAAACCGGGATCTAATTAATTTTGTTTAGAATACAAAAAACATGAACTTTTCTTTGCACATCAGGATGAGAAGTAAAATCAGACACCTTGTTATTTAAATAATAGTCAACATTTACTAAAAAAAAGACAGATAAAAACTATAATAATTATAGTATAATTTACACTTTATCGTAAGTTACTTTTTAAATGAGTATATGTCTTGAGATTTGACACTTTTCAGGATTTTTTTATTTTTAAGTACAAAATTCGGCAGCTATTAGTGATAGTAGCTAATTCCGACGGTTGGCAACCCTATATGCCAGTCATCCAATCATCATCATCACCATGGTCAGCATCTTTCTGTCCTATATGCCTCCTTTAATTGCTACCACTGAGTTTTGCTCCCAGTTTCTTCATCCATTGATTCTCCACCACAGTTGCAATGTATTTAGACCAGCGTGCCTTCTGTTTCAATTCTGTCACTCTTCGACTCAATATATTTGTCCAATGTAGTTTTTATCAAAAAAATTAGAAGACTTCATAAAATATACTAGCAACACTGTTATTTGGTCAAAGATTAAATAGACCATTCCCTCACTGTCTAACCCAGGACTTCCCAACCAAGGGGGCACGCCCCCCTTAGATGGCGTAGAGAAAGGGGGGGGGGAGGGTGTAATGACAGTGTTGTATTGTGACGTGTGACTTTCATTCACGCTTACATTTTTCATCTATCACTTATAAAATAATTGCGTGCCTCACTCACTTCCGTCAAGAAATGTGTTTCTCATTTTTGTTGAAACTTGGGGGGCATGAAAATATTATTTTTAGTTCAGGGAGGCTTGGCGAAATAAAGATTGGGAAAGCCTGATCTAACCTATTTATATATTACTAGCGACCCGCCCCGGCTTCGCACGGGTGCAATGCTGATACTAAATGTACTACAGAAGGTCTTTGCGCTTTGTCCTATCCAGTCCTTCCCCAGTTATAGGCACACGCCGCCGGCTCCGCGGCCGGTACCGCCACAGCCGTTATGTCCCTGCATTTTAAATGTGTAATATCTTCTAAACTATTCATTTAAATTACATGCTGTGAAGGGCCATATTGATCTATATTAAATGCGCAATGTATTTAAGGTACTTAATTGGATAAGGATTAATTCTGTATTGCTTAAAATCGCTTCGTAAATAAGGCATTATTTCTTGTAAAAAGCAAAGGATAAAATAACGGTTATTGTGTGTTACTACTAAGAGATAGACATATACCATCGCGAACTTTTTTGTAGACCATTTTAAGGTGAACAATACTGTACTACATTATTTTGATCTATCTCGTTGGGTTCAGCCAGCGTTTGCAATGAAAGAGCAAAAAAATGTGTTTATTTACGACATCACATTAGAAACCTCTAAATTATCAGTGTTTTTCTACTATGTTATGCATATATTATACATATAAACTTTCCAGTTGAATCACTCTATCTATTAAAAAAAACCGCATCATAATCCGTTGCGTAGTTTCAAAGATTTAAGCATACATGGGGACATAGGGACAGAGAAAGCGACTTTGTTTTATACTATGTAGTGATACAAATTTCATCAAATCTTGATCAAAGATATTGGACTAACTCTTGAGGTATCCTAATCCATTTACTAAATGATATAAATAAAAAAAATATATAGGTTCATTCATAAATCCTTGTTATTAGGTTAGGTCTATGTCGCTGCACCATCCGCATACAAATAATTTTACATACTAAAGAAATCATTCAAGGTGAATGAACAGGCAAAGAAATGATTTATCAGATCTTTACATTCAGTTATCTCTATATCAATAATTTATAATATAATACCATTATCATTTATACACTAAATTTCTGATAGGTTCAACTTTACAATATTAAAAATTAACAACAGTCTTACTGAGACTTCACTTGAGTAAAACTATATTTTTCGTTATCTCTTCTACGCTAGTCTTAGCTTGACATGAGGGAAAACACGTTATTTTTGATTTTACAATTTTGATAAAAAAATACATGTCATTTAATTTAATTTAATTTATAGTGTGTCGTAGTTATCGGGACAGACACATTACACATTCCCACGACTGCATCTTCTGTGTAGCCAGGGGCCCTACCACCGAAGCTGAAGCTGATTAGTATTGGATTGGAATCAAAAATTCCAAAAACCAAACTTAAACTTAAATTTATGGTACTTGTGTTTAGCTTAGCTGGTAGACACCCTGGAGCTCTACCGACTAAACTGAAGATGTTTGACAATAACTAAAACGTAAGTCCTATTTATCGAATCGAAAAATTCGATGGTGATTGCCTTCAGCTTCGGCAGTAGGGCCCTAGGATTAATAGATGCGACCACCAAAAAAGCAATGAACTGTGAAGTTCACTCCAGTCCCATAATAAAACAACACAATACCTTTGGAATTAAATTATTAAATATTTTTTTTTTATAAAAAGTTTTGTAAGTATGTACCTATGACCTTAGTTATGAAGGCAAATTGCCAAACTTAGGCACTTTGCCAATTTATATTTATTCTGTGTAAAAAATAAATATCAACAACAAAATTTACAGTACATAATTTTATGTTTCAGTACTGAGTGCACTGAAACATAAAATTATGAATATGATAAAATGTTAATATTAAACCACAGAAATAAAAATAATCTTCCATCCTCACTGCATTGTTGTTGGCGTGTAAAAGGCTCACCATCATCTTTACAGACTAAATCAATGTCAACCACACGTGGTGCACCCTGCCGATGGTCCTGGCGAAAGAGATAGATAAAGCATGTTGAATTCGACCGTTAAAGAACCTCCGCTTCATATACTGCTACACTACTATTTTACAGTATTCTCTTTCATACTACGTGGGATTTTTTTAACTACTACTCATGTGTTCTGATATATGTCTACATAGATATTCCTTCATGTGTGAAGATTATCTCTCAGTCCACCAGTCTATTGACGTTACAGCTTCATTGAATTCTATGGAACTTGCTCTTTTCATGTAACAAACATTGAATCTAAAATCTTAATTCATATGTTTGTTGCAGTGTTCGGCATGGTGATAACGGTGGGTCAAGCCATTGTATACGTAATGACGGGCATGTACGGCGAGCCGAGCGAAATCGGCGCCGGCGTGTGCTTACTGATCATCATCCAGTTGTTCGTGGCCGGCCTTATTGTGCTGCTGTTGGACGAGCTTCTGCAAAAAGGTTGGTGATACTTTGAATGTTTTAGATTTACATTAGTTCAGATGGAGGACTACCAAACCACCGATTAAATAACAGTTCAAAGCATAGAAAAGGAATGGAATAATGTTTTTTTTTATATGAGAGGGGGGCAAACAAGCATGTGGGTCACCTGATGAAAAGCAACCGCTAACGGAAATCAGCCACACCAATGAGTCGCCGATTTGTTGCCAGCCTATTCTCCTTCCTTTCTTTCTTTCCTCACCACAATTCCTCATCGTAAACTCACTCGCAGATGTGTAGAAATTGCAGTCTGGAGCAAGAATTCCTCATCGCCTAAACTTCCTGACATGACGAGCTCGGTGGTCGAATGGTTAGCAATGGCCACTTTGACTCCGAGGTCGCGGGTTCGATTCCCGCACAAGACAAATATTTGTGTGCATGAACATGTCTGTTTGTCTTGGTCTGGGTATTTTCTATGTATTATATGTATGTATTTACAAAAAAAAATGTATTTAAGTATAATATCAGTTAACTAGTACCCATAGTACAAGCGTTGCTTAGTTTGGGACTAAATGGCGCTATGTAAATTGTCCAGAAAAATATTATTTATTCCTGTAGGACTATTTGCGTCACAGTCGCACCGTGGTCACCAGCATGTGATGATATTCGTACGACGACGATCAATAGCATCGAGCATGCGGTCATTTCATATACCGCTGCTCTTACATTTTCTGTATTCTTAGATAAAATGCTTAAATATATTATATTAATACCTGATAAGTTCACGATTGTTATGGCACACCCCGGCCACTCCCTACAAATATAGCGTCGTGAACTGCTACATAAACGTGAATCAGTGTGTGTGCATGCGGCGCCATAAAAACTGTTCTAGCTTTGTCTCAGGGGGGAGGTGAGGTCGATGCGAGAGAGCGGCAGGGAATAGCCATACTGTACGTAGTACTATTACTTATACTGTTGTTATGGTTAAGTGAACTTTTAAATGTGCTGCCATTGTCATAGATGTGCATTACCAATACTCAAGTTCTTTGCTCAGTAGTCTTGGACCTGTGTGCTAATTTTGAAGATGAGTTGCTCTAGTCAAGAAAAGTCACATATCTTATTTATTTAGTAGTAAGTGTTTCATCCTCATCACTTCACTGTCACTGATTATTAAATCATAAGTATTTAATTTCAGGATATGGTCTCGGATCTGGTATTTCTCTGTTCATCGCTACAAATATCTGTGAAACAATTGTCTGGAAGGCATTCTCACCTGCTACCGTCAATACTGGTATGTATACTATAACTTTGTATCTAGTAATTAGATAATATTCTAGCCTAAGTGCACCACGTGCACGAGAAGTAAATTATTATTATTTCGTGGAGTAGAGTAGTGGGTCTCCAGTGTAGCAGGCTGCTGTAAATAATCGAGAAATGTTCAATATGAAATACGAAAAAAACTTGGGGTGACCTCAAGTTTTTTTCGCTTGCCTAGCCTATCGGATTAGTTAGACACTTTATAATAACATATTAGTCTGTCAAATGTATACCCTAATACTTAATACATTTTATTTTTTTTCTATGGGAGGTTATTATTATAAAATAGGAAGCCTATTTTTTATGCGAGCGGCCCATCCACCTAAATACATTAAAACCTTTTCAACCTGTTATGATTGTATGCATTATATTATAGTATTATTTAGCTACTTTTTATATTACCTGATGTGTAGCGGTTACCGCAGCCTTTAGACGCTTGTAACATAAGGTACCTCGTCCACGGCCCTCCACTGTTATCGCAGCAATTACGTCCTTCCTGGTAACCTCACTCTCAGAAAGACTGCAGTTCTCGAGGAACAGTTATTACGCTGCTACTATATGACCGGTACCCATCATGGAGATCGGGGAGTGGTGGTAAGGCCCCGATGTTTGGGAAACGGATCGTTCGTCGCCACGAGCTCTCGACTTGAGTGCCGAAGTAGTCTGCATGCAGGAGAAGGGAGAGTAAGACCTGCTATCATTCCACTTAAGTGCCTGGTTGATTTACTGGGCGCGATAGCTGGGCGTGTAAAGGCCTCAATCAATCCTGTGATATAACCGTAAGGTTGGTGTATAGGGGAACATTAGCTGTAGGCATAGGGACGTTGCTACTTCATGTCGTATAGTACCTCCTTCTTCTGCGTAATAACAATACACGTGAGTCATTGTTATTAGAGACTGATGAGTGACTCGATTAATTTGCGTTTGCGTGTGTAGGTCGCGGCACAGAATTCGAAGGCGCGGTGATAGCACTGTTCCACCTGTTGGCCACGCGGCCCGACAAGGTGCGCGCGCTTCGCGAGGCCTTCTACCGCCAGAACCTGCCCAACTTGATGAACCTCCTCGCTACTGTCCTCGTCTTTGCTATCGTCATATACTTCCAGGTTTGTATCAATCAATTTTTATTCCGCTGTAGGTATTAGATGGTGTTATAAACTGCTCATTGTTTATTTCAGATGTTGTCATTGTTTAATATTTTTTTTAGTGATTAAAGATTATTTTTAATTAAAGTTTTATGGCCCTGGATACAATGTGTATAGAGCTTAGTATTTTATTATTTCATGATTAAACAAAAGTTAAAAAAAGGACATGCTTAAGGATAATGTGTGCATGTTCATTCAGCGTAAAATAAGCGTGTGAAAATAGTACGCTGAATGAAAACGAATTGCAACCATAAATTTTTCACGATACGGTTTTTATATGGTAGTCTTGCGTCAATCATTGCGAGATGTAAAAGTGGGCGATTAATATTATATTTCCTTACATACTACTTTATTATTTATACATTTTTCTATTGTTATTAATTCAAATTAATTGTTCCATTTTTACTTCATACACTTTGTCTATCTTTCTTCATTTTTTTTTTGTTTTAAAACGTTAAGTAAAAAGTTTTTTGTTGTTGGGGCTATTTTTATTTTATTTTATTCGGAAAACAAACAGCATTTTATAACAAAAAAAATAACAATACGCACAAAAACATGCCATTATATGTTTCCGTCCTATTCCTGTAATCCTTTACCTACGTCACTTATATCTGTTAATAATTATATTTCCTTCGCAGGGCTTCCGCGTGGACCTACCAATAAAGTCAGCGCGTTACCGCGGCCAGTACTCCTCGTACCCTATCAAGCTATTCTACACGTCCAACATTCCTATCATCTTGCAGTCGGCTCTCGTCTCTAATTTATATGTCATCTCACAGGTACGTAGGAATATAGACGGATGCATTTGTGTGTGTATTTACAGCAAGAAAAGTTGATTATAACTTCCATATTTTCGATTTGTAGAGTCTGCAAATTTAATAAAAGTAATATTTATTAAAAGAGAGCCAACGCCAACCTCACCTGCACGTGGGTGCAGCCTGCCGACTAGCAAGCGAGGCTTTGGCAAAAGAGAGGTAGGGTACAGCGGATCTGTAAGCTGCCCGACTGGGGAAGTACCTCCACCTCACAGAATACCGCAACCAAATACCAATTCCCTTGAGGGTTGTTAAGTGAGTGAGGTCACCAGAAAGGAATTGAAATGGAAGCGTGCGAACGATATTTCATGTTGCTAGCGTTAATATGGCTACGCTAACCGCTTCACATCAGGCGGGCCGTATGTTTCCCTGCCACCCAACGTAGTTTAAAAAAAAATCAAGTAGTAGATTAAGAAGTTTTCTCCCGCGTGTTACAGTTACAGGCGTTTATAGGCTACGGCAACTGCTTTCCATCAGGCGGGCCGTATGCTTGTCTGCCACCCGACGTAGTACGATGAGAATTAGCTTTCTATGCTATTCAAGCAGTAAGATGATTGGGCGAGCTGTAGTGTGAGCGTGTGTGTGTGTGCAGATGCTGGCGGTGAAGTTCAGCGGCAACTTCCTGGTGAACCTGCTGGGCGTGTGGGCGGACGTGGGCGGCGGCGGGCCGGCGCGCGCCTACCCCGTGGGCGGGCTGTGCTACTACTTCAGCCCGCCCGAGTCGCTGGCGCACATCGCGCACGACCCGCTGCACGCCATGCTCTACATCGTCTTCATGCTCGGCTCCTGCGCCTTCTTCTCCAAGACCTGGATCGACGTCTCCGGCTCCTCCGCCAAGGACGTCAGTACACACGCCCTACTAACTTACTCTACTAACGCACCACCGGGATATAAAGTATCCATACTAATATGACTAGGCTGGATTCTAGCCCACGGGGCCGAAATCGAGGTTGAGTGGAGCGAGTAGATTCGCTGAGTGTATGTTTTCCATTGATTTCAATGGGAAATGTATTTGATGATCATTCCTCTAGGACAGTGTTTTTCAAACTTTTAGATTTCGCGACTCCTTTACAGGTTGAAAAGTTCTGCCGACACCCATTTCTTTCATGTTTTAATGTCTTATAAATTAAGTATTTTAATACAAATAATTAATTTAAAAGACTACGTAAATGTTTTTTTTTAATAAGCCGCGAGAATTTTGGAAACAAGTACGATGTAAGTTTACAAAGCTACCCGCGATCTAGGTCAAAGGCGCGAGCTTACGTGGGCGACGTCGCCATACCGCGTTGTCGTTGCGGCGAAACCAAGCGCTCCGGGCAATATTCACTTCTGCACCTTGCCCTTTTCTTGTTGCTGGCGTCCCCCGAGTTTGGCTTCGCGACCCACAGATTAAAAAACACTGCTCTAGAACATGATCGATCTCAATTTTTTTCTCGACACAAATCTCAAGCATATCGAGGTCTTTAATTGTGGCAAGTTTCATCAAAATCGGTTCAGTAATTTTGGAGTCTATTCATTTCTATTATAAGCGTTCCGCTCGCTCCACTTTAGTAAACGTGAAAGTGTCGAAAAGACCCAATGGATCGCTCCATATTTTTTACGGGGATAGTTCCTAGTCTGGAGGTTGACATAGCCTGTTTTTATCCTAGAATAATATTCCCACGAGAAAAGCTTTCTTTTTAAATAATGACCGTAACAGCAAAAATTTCAAATGTGCCAAATTTCATCCAAATTCGTTGAGCAATTTACCCGTAAAAGAGTAACGAACATCCTCACAATCTTTCAAATTTATTAGTAGGATTCATTGTACAGGATTTTAGCTGAATTGATTATTATTTTATAAATAAATCCATAGAATGAAATCTAATTGAGCTATTCTGAAAAAGCTCGTGATTTCTTTGGTATATTTTTTGACCTCTAAAGTGATAAACAAGCACACGGCCTGCCTAGTCAGCTCGGTCTGTGGACGATTGCTTTATTGAGTAAATAATTTATATAATGAAATTGAATGCTTTGTGATTATTTATTATTAAAGGAATAAATTACAAGGAAAGAATAAATTTATTACAGTCACTTGTAGGTAATTATAAAAATAGGCATTATCGTAAACAAGAAATTAACGGAGATGTGAAACTTTATTAACACAATGAAGTCTCCTCACTAACAACGTAAGTGTCAATTGCGTGCTATGGCAATCCGCAGTTGCACTACAAAAACCGTCATTATTACGACGACACAAGGGCGGTCCAAATATCAACTTGTTATCCGCCATCTGTCCACAAATCACTTTCACCCAAGTGAAAGGTATCAACAGTTATGTTCAACTTCATCTGTATATCGACAGGTCGCCAAACAACTGAAAGAGCAGCAAATGGTGATGCGAGGCCATCGCGACAACTCCATGATCCACGAACTGAACAGATACATCCCCACTGCAGCCGCCTTCGGAGGCCTATGTATCGGGGCCTTGTCGGTCCTCGCAGACTTCCTCGGCGCTATCGGCTCCGGCACCGGTATCTTACTCGCCGTCACTATAATCTATCAGTACTTTGAAATCTTCGTCAAAGAGCAAGCAGAAATGGGCGGCATGAGCACGCTGCTCTTCTAAGTAACCTTTCTTTGCCTTACAAGCTGGGCAAACTCGTCCATTCTGTCTCTCTCGGTATAAAACAGCTGTGTGACGTCAGTTTGTCCGACGTGTAAGCGTTTCACCGCAGCGGGAAATGTCACATTCCATAATTTCATTTCGTATGTTTTATTTTGTAGCGAATATCGAGATGTGGCGTTTTCCGCGGCGGCGTAGTGTTGTATGCGTGGTAACGCGTGAATGGGTTATATGCTAATTTATATGAGATGAACTTTATAATAAAATAATTTACGAGAAGTACACACGTTGTTTTTGTCGACTGTCCGTTATTATTAGTCCTTCCGAGCAAACTTGCTATACTGATTTTTATATCTTGTTATTAGTTCTTAAGTAAATCATAGTATTTTTTATTTTAATCCAACTTTGTTAAGTTACATCTTACAAAACTTAATCTTATATTTAAGTTCGCGTTGGATTTTTTTGTAAAAGACATTTGTAAAAACTGACATTTGTATATATTTTTGTTTTATTTTGGGTTGTGAATATCGTCGATCATATCGTAGGTCACATATCGATTCTGGTATTCGAGACAGAATGGATATGTGGTAAACCTCACACATTGCCACACATGACACGCCTAGTTGGATAATTAAAACATTTTAGAATAAATTGTTTTTATTATTTTTGTGTGCAATATATATTATTTCCCTTCACAAATATTTTATCGACCACTTTATTATTTTTAACAGTTGAATATTCAATAGGGGCGATGAAACTACAAAATAGTTTTGTTATTTAACTTTATTCTCCTCACTATAGACATGCAAATACAAGGACAAAAGAAAACAATTTACGATATTCCCTCAAAACCTTATAATAACAAAACGTTAAATATACGAGTGGTAACAAATTTATATACATAAACAATCTGCATGTATGTAGGCAAAATGGTTCTATCTGATATAAAATTAAAAGTAATGGAACATTTGCTTATTATAATTTCTGTATACTGAGATCTAGTGGAACCAGATTGGTAAGAGATCGAACAGAACATATTCGGGATAAAATAGTGCCATTCAAAGATTGATTTACTAGAAAAAAAAATACAACCGGACTGACGAGCTTACTGTCTTCTTCAAACAAAACACGTTGATTTTTTAATGTATTTTAATTAATCATGAACAAGTTTTTTAGATTAATTCATAATTAATTTTTAATAATTTACCATTTATTGTTGAATTATGATTCATTTTTATAATTTACAATTAGAGATGGGCAAAATGCCGGGCATTTACTATAAATGCCCAAGAAGTACTTATAAATTCCCTTTTTATGTCCAAAACTAGGCATTTATTGGGCATTTACACGTACTTACTGGGCACTTAATGTTAATGTCTGGCATTTTGCCCATCTCTATTCACAATTCATGTTTATTTATGATCCTATTCATCAAATGCTATAAAATATTATCAATACAACGTGCGCTTCGCCTGGTTTGTAAGCTAGTAATCTTTAAAATACCTCAATACATCGGAAATGACAACTTACAGGTAAATGGCACAACACTAAATAATGTACCTTACATTAGAATAGGCACTTGTATTAGGTAGTAAAATCGTGAGGACCCATTATATTGCTTTACGTCGATATTCTACTCCCCCAATTCGGTTACTTGGATGAGCCTGGTGGTGCCACAAATTTTCTCATTAGTGCTACTAGGATTTATTAATTATTACCGGACTACAATATTTTAGTGTATTGGGCTAGGGCAGTAGCAATAATCTGTGTAAACAAAAAATCTACAAAGCCCTCTGGAGATTCTAGTGGACGGAGAGATTCTTTCGGAGGTCCTAAGACTTATGGATACCATTAATTTTCTTTGATATTAAATTGTCACATTTTTAAGCTGAAAATGGGGTTCAAGCAGACTGCCTTTCAACCTTGTTTTCCCCAAAAATTTCGCTTTTCAACCTTTGCCAGTGTCGGATCCGAAGTCATGACCTGACCGTAAGTTCAATATTCGAGAGTTTATTCGATTTGGTCGATCAATATGGCCATTCGACGACCTAACTTATGTCTGTCATATAGCGCGTTAACATCCAGTATAAACTAGCCCCGCGCAGCCACGAGACGTAGATAGAATCCATGGCACTGCCCGGGACCTATTATACTGGAAGCACAAAGCTCTATGTACAAATGTTACATGTATTGTCATAGCAGGTAAAACCCGAATTTGGGTAGAAACTTTTTTTTTATTGGGCGGAATTTAATTTTAGAGTAGGCTGATTGACGTATATGCAAACTTAGATCATACAAGGAATACCTCATTCAAGCTAGTGAGCGATTGGAGCTACTAAGCTCCGTCGCGGGTATGTCGTCCTGGAAGTGTCTTACGGCATGCAGACTTATAAAAAATAAGAATAAGGAAGGTAGGATAGTATTGCTGGATTTATTGTACAGAATCAAACCCATTGAAAAGTAATGAAAATTGTTGGCTCAGCGGTAAAAAATCGCTGGTGGTACCAGTGGGAATTACCGATGGCACCACTAGGAACACCTGTCTGTTGCTTGGACCCTTACCAGCGTGGGACATGTTGCCCGGTAAGTACTCGATCTTCACCGAAAGACTGAAATTCCACAACCAAGCCAAGAGATGGGATCGTACGTAAGTTATAGAGCAATAATAATCTGTGCGTAGATTGTATCGTTATACACTGGACAATAAAAGAATAAATTTGCGATATTCGGATTACATTGTGGAACACTTTCTGAAATAGAAATGGAGGTGATAATGACTTACAGCAAACGTGGCAAATTAATAATTATTTCTGTTCACAATAACACCGTTAGTATGTAGTTTTCGTTTTTCACTTCTATACATAACGAAAACGTCGCATCGACATATTTCTATTACTGTTCCAAGCATCGCAATAATTATTTCACAAATAAATTTATCATTCATCTAGTAAACCAACAATATAATAAATAGATGAAGTAGTCGTTAAGCACTTTACCACTATTATTTTTGCATAATATTTTATATACAAAGCTAGACCTAATCTAGTGCTATTTGTTGTAGGATCATTCAGCTTTAATATAGTTCTGTCGGTGAGTGTAAATCCAGATACATTGGAACTGTTTCCGGTTGTGCGAAAATATCTTTATATAATAAAAGTATTCTAAAAAAACTAAACGAAATAAATGTGCAATGTAAAACATTTATTAAATTTAACAACATATGGAAAGGAGAAAAGAAAACAACGAAAGTCTTTAAAAATAACAGCGCCAATTAATTCTAATAAACCGAGGAAACTGTTTAAACAATAAAGATAAAACAATAATTTAGTTCACTTGTTTATATAGACACTCTGTCAGACTTGGCGATAGCGTGTTACTGTGGAACAACAGAGATTTTATTTATACACCTAATACCATGACTTAAATTTCGATACTTTCATCGGTTGTTAAAAATTAACTATTAATAGATACACAAGTGTCTAAAGGTTGGTTGAACCAATATAATAAAATATAATCTAAAATATAACAACAAAAATCAATTTGGAGCCGCGCTAAGCAACTTTGTCGCAAGATCTTATCATAACTACATGCTAGTGATTTTGCTAATTATCAATCTTTATCATTTGTACATGCGTATAATAGCACTTAAAATATTACTTCTACGATCCAAACTTATCGAAATGGTAATTTAGAATGTGATCGGGCAGTATCCCGGCGTGCAAACTCCCGTTCGTCGGACACACGTATCTAAAGCTTACAATCGTATATTCATAAAAACTCTTGGAAAAAATACACAAAACAATTCGTACTCACCACATTTACAAGATAAGGTAATATTCGCATAAATGTGAGAGAAAGTATTCAGTCTTCATTCTTTCCAGAGTCGCCGCGAAACAATAATCTATTTGCATACATTCGCATATAGCATACTTTGAAAGCTAGTACATCTGTATCCACATTTCATTTGTACACTTGACACTTTACTAAGGTCGGCAATAGACATTCAGTTTCTGAAAATAGTGCTGCATATGTGCACAGACAAAACTAGCTGCACGCAGATAGGCGATCATTTGTCTGTTATCTACATTTTGCATTGGAAATATCACGTTTTTTTTTACAACATCATCACCGAGAGTGTCGCTGGTCTGTGAAATAGTTAATGTTACTTTTAGATTGAAATTAGGATAACTGGTTAATAGATTTGTTTCTTACCAACGTGAGAGTTCTGGCAATGATATAGTCCCACTTGTCATCTGTTCGAAAGATCAATGTTAACTAGGCATAGATAGTACAAGTTTCTTTATTCAGTTTTGCATAGAATTCAAAGACTCGTTTACTTGTCTGTTGCCGGCCTAAAGTTTAGCATCGAGAGTACAGAATCATGTAACAATTAGATACACATGGACGTTTCCCAACTCAACACAGGTACTTTGTGAAATACAAAACAGCAGTTTCTGAGTTGAAACAATAGTGTAGTTAGTTGGGAGACCTCCTTGATGCAAATTAATGCGTATACGCCGTCAGATCGTCGTAACTTTGTAACGAGAAACGCTTGAAAATAGTAATTTCCATTTCAAAGTGTGACAAAATGGCGGCGTACCGTTACAATACGGATATAGAGCCAGCCTATGTTATTAGGATATTATTGTGTGTTAAGCAACCGTTTCAATTTCTTCTGGTATGGGGGCCGGCGGCTCGGCAGCTGTGAGGGTTTTCGACGGCGAAGTCGTATAAGGCAATGTCTTCAACTTCCTAGCTTCACGTCGCTGCTTCTTCTGCTGCATGACCAGCCGTAACTGCTCCAATTTGCATTTAGTTTTTGAATTCTCAATTGCTAATATTTTGGCTGTGTTACATTTCTTGCACATTTCCCCTGATATTGATTTTCCAGAACATGACGGACATATACTAGGGTGTAGTTGGATGCATTGACAGTCTTTTGCATTGCATGTGCACTCTTTGCTTTGAGCGGTGGATGTGGAGGGGAGGTGGCCATCGCACTGTCCGTAGGAGCAGGACGGTTGACTGCAACCTAAACATTTGCTAGGTTCATCTAATGTGCTTGAGGAGCATGTGTGTTTTGGCTCCTTCTGAAAAATATAAAAAAAAACATATATTATTAGCATTATTGCAAAAATGGGTGATCGATCGACTGATCAAATGAGGGATGCTTCTGGGATGGCCTTCAACAAGACGGGGAGGCATTGTCAAACTGAAATCGGCCATTGTTATCAGAGCCTCAGCCATGAGGAAACAACTATGTAAGGGGTTCATCAACATCTTTGAACCAAAGCCAACTTCACCTGCACGCGGTGGACCCTGCTGACTGACAAACGAAGCTCAGGCGAAAAGAGAGGTAGGGAGCGTAATTGTAAGCTACCCACTGGGGGGTAATTGTAAGGTACCCGACTGGGGAATGTACCTCCACCTCACAGAATACCGCAGCCAAATAACTGTTTCCTTGAGGGCTGTTGTGTTCCTGCGAGTGAGTGAGGTCACCAGAAAGGAAGGAGATGCTGCGATGGCAGCGGGGGTGGCGGCGCGCGAGCGATATTTTATGTTGCGAGCGTTAATATGGCTACGGTAACCGCTTCACATCAGGCGGGCCGTATGCTTGTCAGCCAACCAACGTAATATAAAAAAAAAAAAACTAAGATGATGATTATTGTAAGTCTTTGTTAGAGAAGTTCATTAGTTTCCATTATATCAAACTGAGAGAACAAGCCGATAAGTTGGTGCTGGCTGTTGTTTTTACACTTTTATTTAGTGATCCATACAAACTTACAAGCTCTCATTACAAGTGACAATCAACAAGCTTTTATAAGAGAATAGCCATTAAGAAGCATTGAAATAATGCCTGTGACCAGCAGCATGAACTTCGGATTATGTTCCTTAAGCCTAAACCATTGATTCTCAAAGTGGTCTGTATCGAATCGACATACAAGGTGTCTTAAAATCCTTATAATATTTGGGCAGAAGGACTATGAACAGTTTCGAACCAAGTGAAAATAAAAACTATTATTTCAAAAATCCGGAATAACCACATCAGTGTTAAAGAAACACTTCTACTGCATTGGCACATAGCATTGGGGTTATCCAGCTGGCCCACAACGTCAAATAAGAATCTGACCAGAGAAGATAATGTCGCGCATGCCCCTTATGTAATAACAAAACTGCATTGAATTTGGCTCAGCAGTTTGAGGGAAACACTTTCTATCTCTAAATAATTTGTAGCATATATTTTCCCATCAGTGCATTACTCCTTATGTTGACTGATAGAGACTGCTGGTACACTGATTTAATTTAAATATATAAATACAAAGGTGGCCAGTTTAACCTGCCCTAGAGATAGCTTAGCCAGCCATGTGGCAAACTTGGCCTAACCGATGGTATGCATGTACTTCCAGCCTATAGATTAACAAAGCAATACCAAAGGCATCACTCTCCTATTGCACATCCTCTATTTAACCTCAGTCACTCTCTAAAGAACCCCACGCAGCTTTTTGAGAGTTGTGTGTGCGCGGTAAGCTCTCGTACTGTATGCAGCAAACAAAAGGTGTATGCTAAGGTTATGTATGAAGTTCTGTGCTGAGGGCAGTGAGGGCCTTAGCAAGGTACATATACAGTTATCTATGTTAAAGATAGAAAGCATTGTCATTGGCGAGAACATCACGATCGCCATAAAAAATAATTGAATTGTGGGCCTTAGGATCTTCGACAGACAGTTCATTCTGTACTCGGTAGGATGATTATAGTGTATTATAAATTGACATCAACACACAATCATCTGACTGTTGGGATTGACATCTGACATACGGTCTCCCCTTAATCGAAGGGGTTTAGAGCATACTCCACCATGCTACTAAACTGCAGGTGGGCGGAGATTTGGATTAAGAATATCAATCTTATTTTAACTAATATTTATTATATGAAAGACTTACTTGAGCCAATGCAATGGGCGGAGCTGCACATAATAAGTCATTCAATATATGTATTATCGTGGAAATGTCTCTCTTTGGTCGGCCATATCTGAAAAATTTAAATACGATTTTTTAAGCATACTAAATGTGTAGTTGTTAAAACTAGTATAATCTTATAAATTAGAGTGCATCTAATCGATTATGAAAGTTGGCACTTAATATTCATTTAAATTATTATTATTTTCATTATACTATTAACAACTGTTATTAACCATGTTTTCACAAAAAGGCTTAACTTGTATAAAAAATCGCTGCACTAGCAGTGTTTAAACTAAATTAAAAATATTAAAATTTATGGAGCATTCCCTTGTACAATAAGCACACACTATATGGTTTTTATACACTCTGTCTAAGAGTATAATATTTTGAGAATTTTCTTCCAAATAGGGCACAACCTAATTTATTTATTTAAATACAGAATTACATCGTCATTACAAGATATAACCCAATGCGACAACATAGTCAATTTACATTGTTTATATAATACATACAGAAATCATTTAGGCTAGCATAGCTAAGTCACATTAACAGCAGTAAATAATGTATTGTGTTTGCATTCAAAACCAGGTCACTTATTCAATTAAGGGCAATAATGTTTTATGAGCAGTATATTATGAAATCAATGAAATTAATCTGCATTATAAAAAATCTGAATAGAAATTAGATTTTTCTTTTTACCATGTGGATTGAAAGCAAATATAACCCAATTGACGTAGAATTGAAACTGTAGCATATAGACATTTGTAACACATATATAGAGTATCAATTGGACTCAGTTATGTTTTTTATATTCACAATATATTCTAGCAGTTTGAAGACATATCCTTCCCAAAAATTATGCTGTGTGATATTTTTATTCCTATTAAACTTTAAATAGCTTTAACAAAATGTTGGTTGGATCTATTCTGCATAAATGTAGAATAGATCCATCATTGCATTTATTATATTAACCGACATTTCGAATAAAGCACATATAGTAGAACATTTCGACCCTGTTATAACAGGGTCGAAATGTCTTATATATGAAATGGTTGATATGTGCTGCCTAAGTAGCAACTCAAAAGCTATCTGACGATATTTTTTCAGGAACATAGGTACTAAATTAATAGCAGATTGTTACTTGGCTGTTCATTGGCAAGCAAACATATGCTGCACCTAATATGAAGTGGGTAATATAGGTAACTAGGTACTGGCAATGATCACATTGTCCATGCGACATTTGTGTTGCATGGACAATGCGGCTGTTCTACAAAACTGTATGGATGGATATAAATATCTAATAACTGTAAAGTGTAATAATAAAATAATCACCTGTCTTGAAGTGCAGGATTCAATGTGCCCGAAAAAGTCCCTGAATATATTCCTTTTCCATGATGTTTCATGGACTCTATCACAGCCCCGGGACCGATCTTCGTGCGTACTGTCTCCTCAGCAGATCTGAGATCAATCTTATTTGTCAGCACCTCTTTAGATAACTTCTTTAATTTTTGAGTTAAATTCTTAGATGCTTCTATAAGTGCTTTAGTATCTACAGGCGGAGTAGGTGAAGCTCGCTGTGGCTTTTTTGGAGCATCAGGAGCCTTAAATGGAATCTGTTTTGAAGTGGAGGGTGAGGCGTCGTCATCAGTCTGAGCACTACTAGGTTGCAATATCAATTTTCTTGAATTTGTAATATAAGGCTCAGTCCTGGACGTCGATGGCTGAACTAAATTGCTGTCTTGTTTACACTGCATTCTCTTTTTATGTTTATTAACTACAGACTGCATAAAAGCTTTCTGCTTGTTTTGTCCAATGGGATGTTTAAATTTAGATGTTTTGTGGAGTAAATATTGGAAGCGCTTATTTTTTAGTGGTTCACTTATACTTTGGAAGGACGGTAGAGCACCTGGTGAGTCCTGAGTCCCGTGGCTAGTCGTAGCCAAGTTCGATATCTCCCTGTCCATCATAGATTCATCATTCTCCTCAAATAGTCCCTTGTCTACAGCACTGTTAAAGAGGTTCTCCATTGGATATTCATCAATAGTACTCTCAGCTAAGAATGAACTTTGATCAGTGAAATTATCACTGTCATCACTAAATGAGCTATCTGGAGTATGGGAAGATGTAGAGGGGCTTGGTTTGTCACAAATGGCACTTGTTGAAGGAATCACTTCATTACCTAACTTATTCTGTGATAGCAAATCTATCAAATTACTTTTTACAGAGTTCACAAGCGTGGTATCCCTGCTCTCCGAGGTAGATACATCTATTGGACTAGACACCAAATTAGATAGTGATTTTATTGGGGACTGTTCATTTTCTAATGATGTATCAGTTTGGTCTGAGAGAGTGCAGTTTGATGTGTCTACTGTATCGTCCTTATCTGAACAGGATTCTGTTTTTTCAGCAAATTTTTCTTCAGCCATTGACCTATACAAATCAAAAGCATTTTGCAGCATTTCTAAATCTTGTTTCTGTAGAATATGTGTCTGATTTTCCTGTTTAGTCTTTTCATTGTCTTCTAGCATATCATCATTGTCTATGGGTTTATGAGATATAGTCTGAGGGCTGGATGTTTCCCTGGCATCACATTTGGTACGTATCGACGAAGTAGAGGCCTTTGTGGGGGTAGATGTACGCAGTGACCGTGACCCACTTGAAGAACTAGAGTTGAGGGTAGACAACTGTAGCTGTATCAACATCATATGGTCACCTAACCTCATGGTTAAATTTAGGGGTGATTTACCACTGAGAAAGTCATTGACCTGTGTGTCATTTAGGGACTCTAATGCTTGCATCACAGAATTTTCGGGTCTTTGACTCTGGAAACAATATCAGTAAGTATTAGGAAACTATTAACTAATTATTCAAACAGACATTACACATTTTTATATATTTTAGATAAATGACAACTGATTAGTTTTTATATTGTTGTGAAACACGTGATTATCGCGAGGTTGATTGGGCTCTGATGTCGAAACACAAGGCGTGCTTACCAGGAGGCCTGTCTCGACGCTGGGCAGCAAGATGACACGTGAGCCGTCCAGCAGTCCGTTTTCTTCCAGAGTTCCATCCCTCAGTTGTCTGCGAAGACAAAACTTCATGTCAATATCGTGGAGTCAAAGGACGCGGATGCGTCATCGTATCGACGCAACTTTATTTCCGTGATGTTTGACAATAGAAGCTTGGCGTCTAATCTCACACTTACCTTTCGCGATGCAGGAGGCATATCCGATCTTTAGACACTTTAAGCTTCTTAGAAACCAGTTTCTTGAGGTGCTCCACTGTATTTTTACCGTTCAGACTGATTGAAAAGTTACCACCAGTTGTCGTTTGTATATTCAGCGTTATGTCCGTAGTTTGGGGCGAGCCACACCCGTACACTTCTGTTCCTGTAGCACGTTCCATATTTTCCACATAAATTACACTAGAATTTGCAAAATATCACTGTTACAATGGCGCAAGGCTTATCTTAGATTACACAGCTATTTTATTGCTGGATAGAAATAACAGGGTCACACGCCAGACCCCCCGATTTTGATGTGGCCGTCGGTCGGTGTGACCAGTTGCCTTCGCGATATCCCGTTAATTTTTTTTACAACAGCTGATGCGAAGCGCTGCTCTTTTCCGTTACGTTATAACTTTAGAAAACCATAACATAGTTTGATTTCTCGTCATACTTCATGCATTTCATTATGAAAATTATACTACTGAAAAGATAATATACTGTTATGTGTAGATTACATATGAATGAAGATTAATTAATTTATTAATATTTTCATTAAAAAAATATAAGAAATACTGTTATTGAAACAGTTCTTGAAATGGAATGCTAACGTCAAAGCGCCATGTTCGTGACGTCACTATAAAAGAAATCGCTTTGTGCGGGAAATTTAAAATTAGCACTCACTCTTTCAGTATATTACAAAGTACTCTGTGACTTTTTTAGCAGGTAAACGTACAAGCGAAAACTAGGTCCGTGGATAAATCGAAAAACAGGTAATTGTCCATCTTACTTAGTAGCATAAAAACGATTTCGCGTCCTATTCGTGAATCAATTAATAATCGATGCAAGCAGATGAATGTAGGATGAAATAAGTACCACCAATAGAGGCAGAGGTTTCTACTACTCCCGGTACCTACTGAAAATATACCTTCCTCCTCGTAGACAAACTATTTAGTCTAACCATTTCCTCGTGATTAACCTAGTAAAAAGATATATTATTTGGCTGTTTTATTCTGTGAGGTATACATACGTATTTCCCCAGTCTGAGAGCTTATAAATACACTGTGACAATCGTGCCCAATGGTGTACACTTCCAGCACAGTATAAGTATTTTTTTTTTGTAACTACGTACAGTATGGACACTCTCTGCCGCTCTCTCGTGTTGACCTCACCTCCCCTCTGAGACGAATCTAGAACAGATTGTATGGCGGCGCATGCACACACGCTCTACACAGACGTCATTGTTTATATAGTCGTTACCGACGCGTAATTTAAGGAGTGGCCGGGGTATGCTTTCAGTCAACATGAAAGTTGTTATAATATATTTTTGAAATGAGGGGGGCAACTAGCATGTGGGTCACCTGGTGGAAAATAATCACCAAGAGTGGCCAATTCGTTGCCAGCCTTTTAATAGAAATAAAGACTGTTCTTGTATGAAATACCGCTGAGGGAAGTTTTCAGTTTTACTGTTCGTGGTATAAAATGTCTTATATTGTTAATAATAATAAAAGTATATATTTTTATATCGCCGTAAATGTCATAATGAAAAATATTCGTTACTTTAAAGATTTAAGATTTTCGACAATGCCACTTCTAAGTTGTGTCGTACTGTTCACGGACCGTTTCCTATGTTTTTTTATAACGGCACGGGAGCCCACCACCCATTCCCACCACTGTGTCCCCAGTATAGCCAAGATTAACAGCGGCGAACACCAAAAAAGGCATTATTCCTGTCACACAGGAAAAATCCATTGTTTCCTGTGTGTCGGGCAAAATGCCGGGTATTTACGATAAATGCACAAAAAGTAATTAAAAATTCCCTATTTATGCCCAAAACTAGGCATTTATTGGGCATTTACAGGTACTTACTGGGCACTTATTGTAAATGTCTGGCATTTTGCCCGTCGGTCGGAAATAGTCGGGATTGTACTTCAACTTCTGTCATCAAAATAAAACCACAATTCATCCTCAACCTCCTTTATTTACCCAGCACCCACCATAAAATGGAAACAACAAAACTAACAGCTATCACAGCAAATTGTCATCTATCGTACAAACGTTTCAATTGTATGCCTATTACATTTAACATATTATTATAACTATAATCTGGCTGGGGTCACGCTGAGTAGAGACCTGTTCAATTATACTTACGTATTGATTATGTAGGTAAATTTATTAAAAAGTAAAACTATGAGAGAGTTGTAGACCTTACGATTTCCATCCTGAGCGCATCACACACGCTGAATATAAAACACTACACAAGTAAGACACTAAGCGAGACGAAAGCAATATCACCGTCTCTTACACCCCTATAGTGTCTCGCTCTAAATATATTTCGATGGTGGTAGGAAACAACAAATTAAATTTCGGTGGTCGAATGGTTAGCAATGGCCACTTTGACTCCGAGGTAGCGGGTTCGATCCCCAAACAAGACAAATATTTGTGCGCATGAGCATGTTTGTCTTGGTCTGGGTGTTTTCTATTTATTTACAAAAAAAAAGTATTTAAGTATAATATCAGTTATATAGTACCCCTAGAACAAGCTTTGCTTAGTTTGGGACTAGATGGCCGTGTGTAATTTGTCCAGGAATATTTATTTATATTTATTTTAATGAAAAGCCATTTTAACCGAAATTGAGTTTTATATACACACACAGTTCAATAGATCATTAACAACTTTAGCGAACTGTATATAAAACTAAATTCCGGTAAGAGGTAGATGTACTTCTCCAGTCGGCAAGGTTGGGTTTGGCTCTAAAAATCGTGGCAAACCACTTACACACCAAATTTCTTGTAACATTAAAACATGGCTCAATATTTTTCTAATTCATTATCGATAAATAGTACATATTACGTACATACACTTTTTGTATGTACATAATATGTCATATGACAAACAAACACCGTAAGGTCTACAACATTCTCCATTCATTTCTATGAAATGTAAATAAACTGAGACAACATATGAAGGTAAAAAGTTGCATATTAAAATATTATAAAGCTCTAATTTGAGAACATTCGCTTTTACGTCGGTTAAAAAATAATATGTGTATCTTGATACAATATAATTGTCATGAATTACATTACATATACTAGGGTACAATAAAACAAGGTATTCTCTTCCCGAATATACGAAGACCACGTCACGAGTCTGGTTGTCAAAATCTGTAACTTTCCATATGAAATGCAGCCGATGACGTGGTCACGGTACCTATCTGCCACGAGAACAACATACCTATCGTATTCCTTTGTACCATGACATATACAATAAAAATGTAATTAATATTAATAACAAAATGTATTATAAATTAATTTTATTGTAATATGAATAAAAGGCAAAATAACTGACATTCAATTCAAATAAACATTAACACAAACAGCGTATTGTGACATAAACAATGGAATAATGTTCGAATATGTATAACAATAATTATCACAAATTTGTAGTTAACTTTAGAATATAATATTAAATAAATGTTTGCATTTAAATTTATATACTGTGGAAGGGAATGAAAAAACACATTCTTTAAGATTAGACCAGGAGCCCTACCGCCTAAGCTGCAGCCTACTTCCATCGAATTTTTTGATCACGATAATCAAACCTCAGTTTAGATTAATGGTAATTGTATTTAGCTACACTCCGCTTATACCTTACAAATGTCGCGTCGTTAACTACTACATAAACAATGGCGTCTATGCAGATCGTGAATGAGCGTGTGTGCGTGCGGCGCCACACACACTGTTCCAGATTCGTCTCAGTGGGGAGATGAGGTCGATACGAGAGAGCGGCAGGGAGTAGCCACAGTGTAGTTATTTACACTGTGGATTAGCTTAGCTGGTAGAAACTAGGAAGCACCACCGACAAAGCGATTGGTCGACGTAACTGGTGACCCAAGATCTGGCACATTCCTCGCCTAAAGGATCAGTTTAGCCATCCAGCGAGGTAATGCTGCTAGCATCTTGGGAACGATGCCACATGGGCCAAACTTTTTACATTTAATTTAGTTTTAGGTTAGTTTTATTTTAGTATTATTTAATTTTAGGTACTTTATTTTTATAGTTGAATAGTATGTATTGTTTATAGTTTAAGTTTATTTGAATAAAGTAAATATACTCAAAAAAGATGTTTGTCACAAACTTTAACCTAAGACCTATTTTTGGAATCAAAATATTCGGTGGTAATCGGCTTCAGTTTCTGCGGTAGAGCTCAAACACTCCCAGCTGTCGTTAAAGTCTGAGTTTCCCAATCTTTTTTATGCTTGATGATGAATATCCATGTCTCGGTCGCACCAACTTATTAATATGTAATTTAAACGTAATAATAAAACATCGATTACGATACACAAACATAACGTATTGATAATGACAATAAATTTTTTAGATTACCTTTACACTATACATGTTAATACAGAACATCACATGTAAAATAATTTGTAAGTAAAATATAATAATCATGGAAAGTTAAAAGGCCATTAAGCGACACACTTGGGTATACTCGTATATTGGCTGCCATAGTTGCAAAATAGACAATAGAGGAATTATTTAGATTCCGTTGTTTTAGGACAATAGGTAGTGTGATCGTAGACAGAGAAAACTATAGACAAATTGATAGAATTCATCTCATTCACACAAAAAAATTAGTAACTTACGCTATCATCATGTAAAGAAAATGAGACAGACACACCATCACATGTGTAGCCAGGATTAACAGCGGTGTTCACAAAAAAGGCAACTACCAGTGAGATTTTAATGCAATCCCTGGAATAAAACTACGGCTTCTTTGAAATGTATAGGAATAGAAACCAGAAAATAACTTGTAGGAATAGAAAGTGCAGAAGGTGTAACCGCTTTAACCCCGCTTTTGAACAGTTGTATCGCTTAGTACTTTCACCATTCCACTGGCGAAAGCTATATTTTAATCGAAGCATACGATTTAATCAGCCATTACATATAAAACTTTCTAACGTGATTCGGTATAATACACAAAATGCACATTTAATAACACTTTCAATTTCGTATTTATTCCAATGCTGGGATACAGGTCTCCCTTCAGTGGGAAATGGTTTGCTTTCTCCACTACGCTGATTTATGTGAAGGTGTTACAAGCAGGAACCATTTTCAGTTACAGAATAACACAAAGCATATTAACATTCTCCATAGTTATATTTCATACTATAACATATTAATCTAATAACGATTCATACATATAATGTTTAGTATAAATATTTTGTACATTGCAACATCACATAGAAATAAGGTTAAAATTGAAATATGAACTTATATCTCATTTTTACCAGAGACCGCCGATACTATTACACATACACATGTGTAATGTGATTAGACCATTACACAAATTGTGACGGTGACTTTCCCACAGTCACACAAGTGCCACAAATGTGTAATGTAATTAGACCATTACACAAATTGTGACGAAGACTTTCACACAGACACACAAAATGTGTAATGTGATTAGACCATTATACAAATTGTGACGGTGACTTTCACACAGTCACAAAATGTGTAGTGTAATTAGACCATTAAACAAATTGTAGTGGTGTGTTTCACACAGTCACACAAGATTCACAAAAAAATGTTCCTTGTGTACAATAATTTGGCAAAGTGATAGGGTTAATAAAACAAGAAATGTGCATGGCACATATAATAAAAGGCCCCTAAGTGTCGATTAGTAAAATTATTATTATAGTCGGATATTGAGACGCTATAAGTTTTAATGTTTCATTGGCGGCGCTATATCGTATATAAATGGTCAATATATTTTAAAGGCATTTATGTCTTTGAGACAATTTTGTGCGGTACATGACTACTACTGTCACCTTTACACTGGTACCCCCATGTCAATAAAAAAAAATATACGAATTTCCTTCGATTTGTCCGGTGAATGTGGATTTTTCATCCAGCAGCCTACTTTATTGTGTACACAATAAATATGAAAGATTGACATTTGTATTCCCGATGTCACTACAAGATACATAAAATCTCAACTTTCAAAAGCTTTTGCTAAGTCTGAATTATATTTCGGAGCAGGCCCCTTGTTTTCTTTTTCTCTCCTTCAAAACTGCAATCGTGTATTTCTGTAGTATCAAAGATTGCCTGGTAGATAATATTTTTAGCGTTAAGTTCCCTTTTGTACAATTACGTAATTTGCAATCAATATATGTATTTCAATTTTGCGCCGCCAATTTAAATCCTTTATTATGACAGATTGTAATGAAATCTTATTACTATGAATGTGTACGAAACTAGGTTGTTTCCGCTCGTATGTACAGCGAGGCATAATCTATTAAAGAAAGGACTAAATTGCCTACATACTTGGCCTAATAATTTAATATTAGGCCAAATATTACGTCACTGGGAAAGCGTGATAAGCAAGCTAAAGGGCGTTTGCGTTCTCATTATGTATTCGTAAATTATAGATGGAGTAGAAAGTTCACATAAAAATAAGGTCCGTTGCTTGGCGGTGAGGTGAGGTAAGGCCCGCATTTTCATAGTAACTGCATATCAAAGCGCTCACCTAATAGCAACAAGTCCCAGCCACGAGACTCCTCGAGCCTCCATTTTGTCAGTTAATTTTATGCTTAAGTGCGTTTAGACGCATTGGCAAGCCTATTTCACTGCGCACTGTAGGTATGAAAAGACGCGGTTCCTGGTCGACGAGACAGAGCACATGCGCCCAGCGTAAAAGCGAGAAGTTTGTGTCGTTTGTTTGGAATTTGGGCACGCCGCGCTGTGCTAATTAAAAAGCTTTTTATTGCGTGGCGTTTAGAGTCGCTATTTATTTAAATGACTCCTATATAAGTAACGCTTCTGTAATAGTGTACTTGGTATTATTCTGTGGTATTAGTTCATAGTGAGATTTTGAAATCAACGTGAAATTATATAATAATAAAGACCTAAACCTTAACGCCCCGCGACTCCGCTGCGAGGCCTCCTGGACTTACCAGTGAGCGACGTGCCTAAGACTGTCACGAAATATGATGCCACGAAATATCACCAGAAGATCCGAACAGTATAAAATGCCTAATATAAAAGGCCTTGGCGGTTTATACCAGTTTAAGTGCACAAATTACTTTAAAGTCCCACAGCCTGATATTATTTCGAACAAATGTCTAGGAAGCTGGATTCATTTACGTCCAACTGAGAAAATCATTTAAACAGTATAAGTCTTAAATGAAGAAAAAAATATTATCCTTAATGTTCATGTCTCGCTGCGATAGAACGTTGCTAATTAATTATATTTGGTGATATAAAAAAAAATGAGTATCGTCTTAAAAGATATCACAACTAAACTAAAGCATAAATAAAAGTAACCCACAATTGCTTAACACATCGTACCGCTTCTTATATTATTTTAACAATAAAAAAATAAATATGTCCTTATATTTTAGATTATAATAACCTGCACGCTGCATATTACAAGATACGTCTCTCAAATTTTAAGCACGTCACACACGACTCTCTATGGCAATATAACTTGCCATCTTGCACTTAATACGCTGAAATGGAAATAGGTTGTTTCACCTTGTGCAATCAGAACTAGTAGAAACTGAACTAAATTTATTTGTAGTAGCAACATTGACTTTTTCTATACAATAGTGCTCTAGGGTTACCTTATGAAAACTGTCCTTATTCCTATTTTTCCCTGTCCCTATTTTTGTCTACATCGTTCGTTTCACACTGTACGTAACGATACTTTATCTGTAAATTTTAACATTGAAAATGTTTTTTCGTTCGCTCCAGTAGGCCCTCATTTTCGCTGAAAGTGCGACTCGCCCGTGATACCGTAAGGTTTTGGGCCACACTTTCTTAAAGCCCTTCAAATTCCGCGTCTTTTGAGCCCTCATACGTCCTCGTGGCCCTAAACCTACGTAGATGTATGCCTATTTTGTTTATCGTTCTTAGTGTGAGTGTTTAATTTATGAACTTAATCTCGACAACATTAACTTCATATTGTATGGAATTCAAAACAACGCCATCTATTGACAAAAGCAAAGTCAATTCCATACAAATTATATTCCTCGAGATGGAATATGTTAAAATAACTCGCACTCAGTACCCTCAGGCCGATCTGACGCCTCAGGTTGATGCAACACTGTACGTCTTGAGTATAGTATGTATTAATTTATATACGAAGCTCCTAAAATGTCGCCCTACTTTGTCATGAGGTATCTTGCAATATGCAGTCTGTCTAAGAAAGAAGTTTTAAAATTTTTTTCTACTCAAAGTTTAGAAGTAGATTAGGATGGAATCACATCGGTTTAATGACAAGAAATGCTACCGTACTTTTTTTTATTTCATACGCTATATCCAAGAATCTATTATTTCATAAAAATACTGTATTATGGAAAATATTCTGACAAATTGTTAGAGAACTAGTTTCAAGAGAAATTTTATTATAATTTATATGAAGGCAACGTCGAAATATTATATTTTTAAGGCGCACCTTTAAGCTAAATTATTTTCAACAAACTAGGTGACACGCGCTAGTAATATATGTCGTCTACAACCCTTATTAATCCCACTGCTGGGATACGGGTCTCCCTTCATTCAAAGGGGTTTAGAGCATACTCCACCACGCCGCTCAACAGCGGGTTGGCGGAGAAATATATGTCGTTGCGTGTAATATTTGTGGATGACACACTCCAAGTGCCTTCCCAATTTTCTATACGAGAATAGAAGAAATTGTTTGAAAACTACTTATGAAACTACAAATTATGTTGAAATATTTCACAATTTGGAATTGTAAATTTCTAAAAATTTTATACAATAGTATTTTGAAGAGTAAAAATGCTAGCAATTCTAGCTGTACTCTGTACAAATATCAATTTGCATCATAGTCCTAGCTTGTATATTCTCCTTTTTATAAATTATGAAAAAAAAAACAGTAGTTTGCACATAGACTTATAAAAATGTGTTCATAGTTTGCACATAGACTTATAAAAATGAACAGAGGCGTTAATTGTCTAAATAGACAAAAGGTATTATTCTATGTACGAGCGTCCATCTCATGGACATACTCTAATGAATAAATACCGATTTACCGGGACTTGTAACGAGACTATGCCTTAATGATATAGTATACCGATAAAAAAGTGTTGTATTTTTTTTTAATTTCTTACTCTTGCTTGGCCGCATTACTAGTAAAAAAAAAACTCAATTTTTGAAATAGGATCAGATATTTACTGGATTTAATTTCAATAGTATCCCGCAATTTCTTTTTAGCGACGAGCTCATTTTTATAAGTCTCAGAGTCTACAGGATGTATCATAAAGGGTAAATATAGAATATAAAATAAACTAGTAACTTCATTATTAATAGTTGATTTATAACTTTATATAAATATTTTATTTTATTGAAAAATTTCACCTTCACCGCTTAGGTGGGACTTGTAACATTGGTGTTATGTTAATATATTAATGAACTCTTTCTGATATAACCTGTATATAAGATGTAATAAAATTAATACAAAATATTTCGCGCATAAGATTAGTACATACATAAAATATACTTTTATTTACACATACCATTGGCAAATGGGGAAAATAGTTTATTCTAAAAACGTATGTCAGAAGAATTCTTATGCCTTAAAATAGTCTAGCTAGCGTAACACGTTCTTGTTCCACGCTCTCATAGGACTCTGTTCTACGGATGAGTCGACTTTATTGTGATCTGTATAATATGAATTAAAAAGATATATGTAATCTAGTATGTCATTGATTAGTTTCGTATTACATGTCCTTGTAAACATGTCCAAAAAATTGGATACCAAATTAAAATGTAATACTCGATTCTTTTTCTCCATTTGACAATGTATACTATAGTAAAAGATGTTTTATTCTTATGTACTGAGCTTACTAATAATACATGTAGCATTATATCTGTTTACACCTTATATATTACACAGATAATTAGATACATAGTATTATCTACCATCAAAACATCGATCAGGCCTCCCCAACCCGTCTGGCCAGCGTGGGTAGTGTAGGCTAAATCCTCCTGTCTTTGACGGACGAGAGAGGGTCGTCGTGCTCCTGTAGTGGAGACTAAAAATGACCTGATGATGATGATGATTATCTATCGATGTGTGTGGAATCACGAGCCGAACTCCTGCGTTTCGCTGTCGATTTCACCGAACACGTAGCCGCCGCGACCATCCATCTGCAGGTAGTGGTCGTGGTGCTTCCAGAGGGACTTGCGATGGGAGACCGTGAACAGGGAAATGCCCATCTGGAGAAATTAATTGTTAGCGTTTAGTAGACGCCCTGTAGTACATTTCTACACAAAGAGAACCATAATTGGATATGAAATTAATATATTTCTATATAATAATAACTTTATTTACTTCTCACAAAGTTTGTACAGTTGAGTAGTACGTACATTACAAACACTGCACTGATAAGACCTTGTGAGAGTCTGGAGTAGGTGCTAGTAAAAACCTGTGTTACAGATCTCCAGGTCTTCCGGCTGGTGCTTAATATAAAGTAATTTGGTAAGGTTACTTTAACAACGGTTTGTGAAAATAATGTTTAAGAAGAGTAGATATATCTTTAAAAATATATATGATACGGTATGTATCACGTGAGCAAAATGTTAGCAGACATTAGCTTATTATTTTTAAAGATATATCTACTCTTCTTAAACATTATTTATGTAGTATCTATCAGAACACATGCAACCATATCATGTAACCTGATACAGTTACATACAAAAAATTGAGTATGTATCGACTCAGAGGAATAGACTACAGAGGGGTATAGTTTGTGAATTGATCCTCAAATAATGTCATTTTCATGACGCTCAGTCATAAAGAGGGATCGGAAAATGATGAGTGATTTTACCTAAAACATTATAACGAAACATAATATGGAGCTGAAACCAAACATACCGGGATTCTATTAGCCGTGTTTCCTCATTTTTTTTAATTCTACTTAGTCAATATACTTACTTTAAAAAAATATAAATAAATAAATAATTATAAATACTTATTTAAATTTGCTTTACGATCACACCTTACATTTTATATCACGTGACGTTTTTCCATAATTTAACATTTCTAAAGTTACCAAGACGTACAAAATGTTAGAAATACTTACTTGGAGATTTGCGCTCAACAAAATTTGTTAGTTCATGTAATAAAAAGTAGAATTTTAAAATCGGAATTGCCGGCAAATTTGGTAGTTTTAGCAGCTTTTTATCAAGTCTAACTAAAGTTTAGGTAAATTCACACACATTTAGTCGATTCCTGTCACAAAACAAGTTCAAAGCGAGTTTATTGTTCGTATTACAGTTGTTTTTTTAAAGTAGTGAAATATACCGGTACCATAATTATTATTTAAATAGCCGACTTCGAACAACTTGCCATAATATTAAAATATTTTAAAAATGGAAAAATTCACCTTCCCCGCCTAGATGGAATTTGAACCCACGAACACAAACCTTCCTGGTAGCTCAGTCTGGTAGAGCATTCGACCGGTACCGGTATATTTCACAGCGTCAGAAAGAAGGAAGGGTGTTTACTCACCGCTCTGCAGTATTGGTACATCAGTCCCTCGACGTCGACGGAGACCGCACTCGTGCACTCGTCGAGAATAGCGAATTGGGGCTCGTGGTAGAACAACCGAGCCATCTGTAAACAAACTTTAACACATAAGGAATATTTCCGAACAAATTATTCCGCGTTACTAGCAGCCGCCTGTGGCAGCCGCCTGCGACTTCCGTCTGAATACAGAAAATAAATAAATATTCCTGGATAAATTACAAACGGCCATCTAGTCTCAAACTAAGCAAAGCTTTTACTATGAGTACTAGATAACTTATATTATACTTAAATACGTTTTTTAAAATACATACATATAATACATAGAAAACACTCAGACTAAGACAAACAAACATGTTCATGCACACAAATATTTGTCTTGTACGGGAATCGAACCCGCGGCCTCGGAGTCAGAGTGGTCATTCGACCATCGGCTGGTCATAAACGACTATTATCAATAATTTAACTTTTACTTGGCATATCGAGATGAAACATGTACCAGGTTGTAAGTTTGATGAATCATTCTAAACAAGAACCATCAAAATTTTTTTTTCACCAACCTTTTATTAGTTGTTGAGAAAAAAGAACTAAAAATTTCACTTACTGTGTTTCGTTCATCAAGACCTTTCATTTGATACCCATATCGAGAGCCATAGAGCCATAGAGCCATAGAGCCCATTATTATTCCCAAAGTGGGTGCCGCCTACCTCGGGATGTCAAGCGTACGACAGAGGAACCGGATGCCGCCAGCGTATACCAATCGTATATTTTTTAAGTTTTCACAAAAAAATAAGGTAGTCAAACCACTAAGAGTAGGTGTGTACCGTGAAATTTTTTAGTACAACGATGGTGCCGCGGTGAAAAGTTAGGGAATCCCTGTCTTAGGGGATCATGCAGAAATCTAATAACTGTTGTCCCGGCTGTTGTAGTTAGACAATTCGTTAAACCAAGTCAGTGGCCCTTGGCCGGGTTGAAAACACTGGCCTCCGCCAACCCTAACTCTAACCCCCTTCGATTATGCAGTATCCAGTATCCCACAGTGGGATGAACATGGCTTGATGCGTATAGATTGTTTTATTGTTGTTCACCATTCCAATGTGTTGTAGTTGACTTTTTTTTAAAGGAAGTAACACACAGATCGAGTAACAAAAGGAACGTCTGGAAGACGAAACAAACATTGAAATATTTTGATTAGCCAGTATAACAATACAACACAATGTATTTGATTGACTAACGAAAGAAAAAAAGGCTGTGGTAATTAAAATTAATGCAATAAATCGTTATAGAAACACCAACGAATATTCTCACCGCTATTCTCTGTTTCTCCCCGCCCGACAGTACGTCCATCCAGTCCTCCACGGCGTCCCAGCCGCCCTCCCGCGTCGTGAGATACAGCAGCTGGACCTTCTCCAGGAACCCGTTCAGCTGCTCGTCGGTGCGACCGCGGCGGATCATCTCCTCGCGAGTTTGAGGGTATATCACCTGAATATTACCATTCCATTACTGTCACAAAATAAGTGATTGGCGATTTATTGCAATACGTCTTTTAAACCATTTTTTTCTCAGAATTAGTATTACACAAATGCGACATGGTTGCTTTCAAGAACAACGACCCTAAGCCTACAGCAAATACTCCCCTGTGCACCAACCTTTCGTTTTGAATTGCGAGTCTCTCGCCCAGCAAACCAGGAAAGAGGACCTTTACCCGCCCTATACACCAACCAGGCATTCAAGCAGAATGGTAGCAGGTCTTATTCACCTTTCACCTACAAGCTAAGTACTTGGCACTCTTTAAGTCGAGCGAGAAAAGTCTATATTTCCTTTAAAAGACTGGCAACAGATCGGTGACCTTATAGTATTGCTGATTCGTTAATGATTACTTAACATCAGGTGAGAGAAAGCTATATGGCAAATAACGCATTAACGGCCTAAAGAGCTAGCTAGTCAAGTGAAGCTTAACTGCCGTACACTACGGATTTTTAACAACAGTGTTAACACTATTGGGAACCTAAAACAATGAGTTTGTTACCTAACATATATTCCAATTACATGAATTGCAAAATCGTCTGAATGCTTAGTAATTCATTGCCAAGTCAAATTCCAACAGCTTCCTACTACTACTAATTTCTTCTGATTAAATTCGTTGTTAGTTCCAAGGCAGCCACAGTTTTACCCCCGGGACTTCACTGTTCATTGCCTGTTGTGGCCGCAGTTAATTCTGGCTACACAGGAGACACAGTGGTAGGAATGTGTGGTGGACCCCCGTCCCGTTTCCATCAGGTGATCCACTTGCTCGTATATTAAAAAAATAGTGCTACATAGTAGGTCTACTGCCCTTAAAGTAATTGGGGATATCACTATAGTTATGGCTCATGTGCATAAGTTAGTAGTCATCATTATAATTCTTACTGATTTTTCCAACACTTTCCACATGGTAGAAAACGACATTTGCTTGCCATCTTTGAGTCGATGAAAGTCACTTCGTGAGGGACCGGTTTTCATTTTACTTTCCCTACCGTCAGTATTACGCGTGTTAATAATGCATCGTATAAATAGAATAATTGTGAACTGATATTTTCCAGGAAGGGACCATCTCATCTGTGTTACATTCTATATAACTTTAACTTCCCTATTCCCCAATCTAGGTTTAACTTTACTTGTGTTGTTTGTACTAACCTGATCACGAAGAGTACCCAGCGTCATATAAGGTCTCTGCGGCACGTAGAAAAGCTTGCCTTTGGGAGGCTTCGTGAGTGTGCCGCCGAAGATGGGCCATAGCTCACCGAGCTGGCGGAACATGGATGACTTGCCGCATCCATTCGGCCCGCAAACTAGCACGTTTATACCGGATCTGTAAATAAAGATTTGGAAACGTTGCGTCTTAAAGTCAATACTGACTAATTGACTAACTGACGATTTTTAATAGATATATTTTTATTATTACGGTACAGCAAATCTGTCCTTTTTCTATGCTTTTAAGTAACTAAATTATGAACTAATAAAGCATAGGACCCGTCTAATATGAACACATACACATCATATTTGGACCCTGTTATGCAGAATAGATCCAACCGACAAACTATGTCTAATTGAGAGATATACAAAGCGAGAAACTTCAAATAGGGTTTAATATATCGCAACAGATTCTAGCAGTTTGATGACATATGCTTCCCAAAACTTATACTGCGTGACATTTTTATTCCTATTAAACTTTAAATAGCTGTAACTTAAAACTAACAAAATGTCGGTTGGATTTATTCTGCATAACAGGGCCTATTTATGAAATTAAATAATAATACACATATAAGTACGTAGACAGAGAATACGCTACGTTTTATTGACGCCTGTTTGCCGTGGCAAACAAGACATAGATAATATCATAAATTTTATATAGCGCTGTCATTCAACTGTTTCGCAAATTATTGTGCTTTCTTTTCACCAGCACGTCATGCGAAACAAAAAACCGTATCAATCTGTCCTGTCATTTCCTTACATTATGATAGCGTAAGTGGCTTTATTTCTTGTGTGAATGAAAATAGTTTTCTCTGTCTACCTACGTATATGTATAATAGTTTAAACGGAAGAAGGCAGTCTTCTGAACGACACACAAAAATCAATTCTATAAGTGTGACAATAAAATATTATACAGCTTGAACTAACAATTGTTTAGAAAACTTTATTTATTTACTTACTAAGCAAAGAGTGAAACAAATCGACAAATTTGAACAAAAAACCCCTCACTGATTATTAAAAAAAAAAACCATATCGGCAAGTTTCTTTCAAGCATTTCTTCTTCGCAATACTGAAATGCTAGTAGATAAAAATAATGATAAAAAATTAAGAATATTATTAATAAAAATGTGTAAGACGTGTTTAAGTGCCCACAAGGGCCAATGACAGATTAAATAAACAGCTTTGGGTACGTAATAAATAAATAAATATAAATATTACTGGACAATTTACAAAGGCCATCTAGTCCCAAATTAAGCGCAAAGCTTGTACTATGGGTACTAGACAACTGATGAATAATATACATTTTATACATACATTAAATACATTTTTTTTTTGTAAATACATACTTATAATACATAGATGGACATATAAATATACGTACCCCAAGCCCACGCCTCTTTCACGGTCGTCTTTTTTTTTATATATACCACCAGAGTGGCAAACAAGCATACGGTCCGCCTGATGGAAAGCAGTTACTGTAGCCTATGATCGCCTGTAACACCAGAGGCATCACACGCGCGTTGCCGACCCTGTGAAAATCTCTTCACGCCCTTTTTGAAGAACCCCATGCTATAGTCCCCTGAGAAAACCTCGACAGGCAGTTCATTCCACAGCTTGACAGTACGCGGGAGAAGACTTCTCTGGAACCGCACAGCCCCGTTACCACCATCTCTTATTGCGATTCAATAATTGAATAGATTGCTTATTCATACCAATGAATAAGCGACTCTATTCCATTTGAAATAGAGTCACTTATTCATTGGTATGAATAAGGAATCTATTTAGTTATTGAATTGCAATAAGAGATGGTGGTAAGGGGGCAGTACGTGACAATCGTCATCCGAGATTTGGCGATACGAAATCATAAATTTACTATAAAATTTTGCAAATCATGACATTGTAATATAATGATCGTAATATACTTGTTATCTTATAGATAACAATAATTGATGTCTTTGTACTTTATTATAAATAGGCATGAGCAATACAAATATTATTACGTTTTATATCACATAACTAAAATACAGCAAAACAAATCCTCAACTGATATCTATTAGATCTCGTATGAAAGGAGGTATAAGGAGCAATAAGCGGGTTACTTTAAACTAGGTTTCCCAACCGATGGTCCGCGGACCGTTGATTTATGGGACAGTTGGGTTTCTACATTGAACAGGGACCTGGAAGTGGTCCCCGAACAAAACAAGGTTGGGAACCACTGCTTTAGACCAATCTCACCTTCATGTAGTATGCACTTCACGTGGTGCATGCAGACTATTAATAAATACGATTGCCCCGCCCGACCGGGGAAGTAGAAGTCACCTCACAGAATACCGCAAATAACAAATCCCATTTTTATGTTAAAATTTGTTATTATTATAATTTGAGTATTCTGTGAGGTGGAGGTACTTCCCCGGTCGGGCGGGGCAATGTTATCGTTGTCGAGATACTGAGGTTACTAGAAATGAAGGAGTTGCCGCGATGGTTGCAGGGGTGACGGCGCGCGAACGATGTTTTATATCGTGTGCGTTAATATGGCTATGGTAACCGCTTCACATCAGTCGTGCCGTATGCTTGTCTGCCACCCGTCGTGGTATAAAAAAAAAGACATCTCGTATTAAATTAAAAGTTAAACCAGACTGCTAATTTTGACGAGCTCGGTGGTCGAATGGTTAGTAATAGCCACTTTCGACTCCGAGGTCGCGGGTTCGATCCACGCACAAGACAAATATTTGTGTGCATGAACATGTCTGTTTGTCTTGGTCTGGGTGTTTACTGTGTAATATATGTATATATTTACAAAAAGAAAAATGTATTTAAGTATTATACCAGTTATCTAGTACCCATAGTACAAGCTTTGCTTAGTTTGGGACTAGATGGCAGTGTATATTTCGTCCAGGAATATTTATTATTTATTTAACTAAGGGTCCTTCCTATACTTACTTGACTTCAAAGGACAGCTCCTTGATGAGCACGTCGCCGTTGGGCGTCACCAGCGGCACCTTGTCGAAGCGGATGAGCTTGTCTTGGTAAATGATGCGGCCGGCGCCTGGTGCCATCAGGGCGGGGAGGCCTAGTCAATAATTATATTTTTACATCAACAACCCTCTGGCATATTTATGCTTTCACTCATCACACTGCTTTTATACGGGTCTCCCTTCAGGCGAAGATGATTAAGAGCCTGACTTCCGAACATAAAGTTAATATACCTAGCGGAATAGATAAAGTTACAATATAAAGAATATCCAGTTTGTACATGTGTAAGTTCATTCCATCAAAATATTTTCGAAGTTATAGTAATAATAATAAATCTTTATTTGCAGACAAAAGACCCACAGTGACTACCATAGGATAAGAACTACTAGTAGGTCAACGCCTTCGATGTTTCATAAAACGTATGTAAATGCCATAAAAAAAAAAAACAAAATAAACGATATAATGTACCTACATAACAATAAAATGTGTCGTTTTTTAACGGCGGGTACTGAGTATACCATAGACTATGTGGCTCATAGGTACGCGCCCGCCCGGGAGGGGCGGGCGCGTACCTACTCCGTTGTTCACTCCGTTGTTCCGCACGTAGGGAAGTAAGCGCCGAGCGTTTGATGGTGTGGTGTTGTCGAGTTCATGGTGTTAAGTGATGTGGTCTTTTTTTTTATAATACGTCGGGTGGCACACAAGCAGACCCACCTGATGTGACGCGGTTACCGTAGCCATATTAACGATCGCAACATGAAATATCGCTTGCGCGCCGCCACCCCAGCAACTCCTTCCTTTCTGGTGACCTCACTTACTCGCAGGAACACAACAATCCTCAAGGGAACCGTTACTTGGCTGCGGTATTCTGTGAGGTGGAGGTACTTCCCCAGTTGGGCAGCTTAAAAAATACGCTATGCCCTACCCCTCTTTTCGCCAGAGCCTCGTCTGTCAGTCAGCAGGGTGCACCACTTGCAGGTGAGGTTGACTTTGGTTCAAAGATGTTGATGAACCTCCTACACCCCAAATGGTCAGCATCGTAAAATACTGTCGTACTTTTTGGTTTAGTAACACGCGCGAGTAAAGTTTGACGAGCTCGGTGGCGTAGCGGTCAATGACGCGGCTTCGACACCAAAGCTAGTGGGTTCGATTCCCACACAGGACAAACATTTGTGTGCATGAACATGTCTGTTTGTTTAGGTCTGGGTGTTTTCTATGTATCATAAGTATGTATTTACAAAAAAAAATGTATTTACGTATGTTTATCAGTTGTCTAGTACCCATAACACAAGCTTCGCTTACTTTGGAGCTAGATGGCGCTGTGTAATTTGTCTGACAATATTTATTATAATTATTATTATTAAAGTCAGGGAGGAAGGGAGAGAGCGCGATGGCGCGAAATCAATATTTCGCGCCTCGACACCAATGTGTTTTGACATCTGTCGTATGGTAAAATAGACATCGTTTTTTTATGTTATGAAATTGTTCAGTGAGGAACTCGATGGCGTCATTGCGCGTATCAGTGTAATCAATATCGATCACGAAAGATAAGCAACGTTGATAAGAAATGTGTTTTGTTTATATCGGTCTCCTCCGTACTTCGGAGGGCACGCTAAGCCGTCGTCGGTACCGGCTGTTGTCATGAGGTAACAGTCATTGAGTCGTAGTTGAGTAGCGCGATGGAGTATGCTCTAACCCCCCCCCCCCCCCACCACCACTCTTCCGACCCGAATTGATACTGATATTTTTTTAATGAATATGAATAATGTACTGACCGTTTTCATTGTGCACGTTCCTGTCGACCATGGTCCTGGTGTACTTGCCCTGCTGCACGTCGTCGAGCACCGTCCTGAGCTGCGTGACGCGCGCCGTGAGCCCGGCCAGCTTGTTCATCTCGCGGCCCGACAGCACCAGCCGCCCGATGCCCTCCGCCATCTTCACCATCATGCGCCCGTACGTGTAGTAGTGCTGTGGAACCGATCGATCACGTAATTCATACTTTAGCTTTTTTAATAAAAAATGCAAGAAAAAAATAATTTAAGCCGTCACTGTTATAGCCTTAAGGGGTTAATTTTTGAAGTCATAACGTCTTGTAAATCTAAGCGCTGCACGCACGAAAAAGCATAACTCTCATCATCACGTTTCGCCTGAGCCAAACGTGCAAGCGAGAGCGCGGAACAAGTGACGCATTTATGCATCCAAAAAGATCGTGAATAATTTTTCACTTTTCTGTATGTGAATAATTAAGTTGTAAATAAATAAATATTTCTGGACAAATTTCGCACGTCCTTCTAGTCTCAAACTAAACAAAGCTTGTACTAAGGGTACTTGATAGCTGATATTATACTTAAATACATTTATATACATAATACCTTAATTTTTTCTCATCATTCACATATAGAAAAGTGTCGTTTATAACGACAATTTTCCCTGTTATATAATTGATACGAACACAAATTGTTTTACTTTATATGAAAATCTGTCCTCTATCATTAGATAGATACGATTTATTTTAACACAGAACCCTAAAAAAACAAAAGCGACAGTAGTGAGACGAACGTACCTTAAATCTATCATTTTCGGTCCCGGACGTGAGGAGGTTGTGGTCCGTTGCGAAGAAAGGTCTCGATACAGCATAGAAACCAACAGTCAACGCCACGTCTGAGAAATAATTTAAACAGTTAAACTCAGAAAAAATAACTTATATTATCGACTAGCATCAGCCCGCGACTTCATCTGCGTTAACGCTACGTACGTCCCGTACGTGTGTTTCTGCACTCCCAAGGCTCGTCTAGAAGAGAATATATTTAGCATTATGTGCGCCTACTGTACCAAAATATTGTGGTCAATAAAGTATCAATAATTAATTTAAAATAAATACTGTATCGGTTTTGATAATCTGCCGATGAGAAGTAGAGACATGTTTTCGGATATTGCGAAGTCGCTGTATGCCGCATGAGATGCGAAATGTATTAACTATTTTTCATACTTCGGGGCCATCCATAAATTACGTCACACGTTAAGGGGGAGGGAGGGGGTCGATGAAGAGTGACATAGTGTGACAAGGGGGTGGGAGGGGTCCTAAATTTCGTGACGTCACATTTCAAAATCTATTATCTAAGTGTTAACACGAACTTTGAAGTATTAGCGAAAAACTCAGAAACATTTGCAACTCTAGATGTAAATTTGCAAAATATGTGACGTCACACTAGGGAGGGGGGAGTCTCACAAATGTGACCAGCTGTGACAAGGACGGGGGGAGGGGTCAAAAACTCATGAAATTCGTGTGACGTAATTTATGGATGGCCCCTTCGCAGGCATACAAGTTAACTGATGTATAGCAATTACGGCAGCCAATAGAAGCTTGAAATAAGAGTATTGTTCGCATGCTGGCACCCTCGCTGCTAACGCAGCAAATCGTTCGTCTGAATATTTCAAGCCCTCACATGAACACAACAATCCTCCAATTATTCTTTGAGGTACGGGTACAAAGTGCTTAGTGAGAGTTTTTGTTCGCGTTCGATCATGTGAATGTAAACAAACCGACCAAATAGAGAAGAACTCTCTTGCTGGTTATATATAAGACGTGTGTACATATCAAAATTATGTGGCTTACGTTCTCACATTTTGAAGTGAGCAACTCGGTTAATTTGGATATGTAATACGCGTCTGGTAAATTCACAATATGAAACTTTTCTCAATTTAGTCGGCTTGTAAACATTAACGCTCATCATGCTCTACCTCTTTTTCGTCAGTCTCTTTTTACTTTGTTAGTCGACAGAGTGCACCACGTGCAGGTGACGTCGAAATAGGTTCTATTGATGGTGATCAATCCTCTTATGCTTCCTCCCTCGTATATGTAGTAGAAAGAAAAATAAAATGTTTTTATTTGATATCAAAAGATACTACAAAACATTATCGGTACATAATTCTGTACCATATGCAACGCCAAAATGATATAATATAGTATCGCGAGATTTTTTAATTCTTTGATATGTCAATAACAATTCGTGATTAGCTTTGTGATTATGATACCAAATATATAATCATGTGATAAAATGATAAAAAAATGGTAAGTTCAAATCGTTACGTAAATACCCTTATGCATGATCGCGGTATTTCCCGTTGTTATTTCACATCTTACACTATTTTATTAAAAATATTCTTATTTTTTTTTTTGTTATTTTTATCTACTAACATTACGGTATTGGTCATTGTCGAAGAAGAAATGCTTGAAGGAAGCCAAGATGGGTCTTTTTTTTAAATAATCATATAATATAACAATTACAATTTTGTTTGTATATACATTTTGTATTTGTATTCGATTTAGATAAATAAACGAATAAATACAAGAAAAATATTTCAAATACTTACACTTAGCGACGATGTTATCTATGAAGCCCATAATAACTCTAAAGTTGAGGAAGTTGCGTAGATGCCGAGTCAGCTTGTAGAAGCTGGCGAGCACAGTGAGCTGTTCGCGGTGGTTACCCTGTAATATCGACCAAAAAAGCTTAAAGTATTATCTACGGCTTGACTACGCCTGTACATTAAATATCTCGAAAACAGATAATCAAAAAACAGGAACATTTTTGGAACGGTGTACGTAGTTACAATAGACGAATGGGTACTAAGGCCGAAAGAAAAAGTTACGCCCATCAAAGATACTTGCAATGATATTTACTAGCCGCCTACTAGTGGTAGAACTGTTGTTAGGGTTCCGTACCCAAAGGGTAAAACGGACCCTATTACTGAGACACCGCTGTCCGACCGTCCGTCCGTCCGTTGAGCCTGGTGACAGACGGGCGCCTGTCACCAGGCTGTATCTCACGAACCGAGATAGTTAGACAGTTGAAATTTTCACAGATGATGTATTTCTGTTGCCGCTATAAAAACAAATACTAAAAAAGAGAATAAAATAAATATTTAAGGGGGCTCCCATACAACAAACGTGATTTTTTTGCTCGATATTGATAACGGCAACAGGTAGACGATTGAAATATCACAGAATATTTAGTTTTTAATTATCATTTGACATAAGAGCGATTTCAAAATTTTGTAGCACCAAATGTTACCACATGTATAGTAACAAACCTGACGTAACATTTTGTTGTTTATATTATGAAAAATGTCTATAAAATCGGGTTCGATTCCCGCACAAGACAAACATTTGTGTGCATGAACATGTCCGTTTGTTTTGGTCTGGGTATTTTCTGTGTATTATAAGTATGTTATAGGCGAAGCGAAGGGCCTTGTATTAATTATTATTTTTAAATACTTGATTTTGGCCACCTTGCCAGAATATTATAAATATTTTATAAATTATTTATTATAAATATCAAAATGGGAATCAGTTGGAAGAGCACTCGTCCAGTCATCGAGAGGTCGTGGGTTCAAATCCCACATAGCCGGGCCTTGTATTGTTTTGAGTATATGACATCTACAGGTCGCACGGGTAGAACGACGCATTATTAGGCTCTATGAACTATAGTTAGGAATTTTATAGAATGTCGAATTATACACATTTCCAGTGCTGTAAAATTATTCGAAATAATTGTCTTACATAAACTAGGTACATACCTGGTAAAAAGCAATTTCTTCTGAATTTGTAATTAGCCTAGCATTTACGTATCTAAATTCACCTTCTAGTTTTTGTTCTTGTACAGTCATTCTTGCTGGAAACAAAAGGAGAATTTAATTTTATAATTTCTCGAAAAAAAAAAGACTGGAGAAAAACCGAACGAATTGTAGAGGCTCGTATTTTCAGAAATACGTACAGCAGTGAAGAAATAATGACTTGATAAGTTAATTTTATTACTCTAGTCAAATATTATTTTTCGTTAACCCATTCAGTGCTGGGAGCCCATCGGCGTCCCAAAAATCTTTCATCACATGCCAAAGACGCCCATCGGCGCCTAGGTTTCGTATTCAATGTCTAAACTAAATAGTATGTATGGCGGCGTGAGTGTAAGTAAAGTTCTTAATAAGTAAACCGGCAATGAACGGGTTAAAAATATAAAAATATTTTTTTAACATAGATTGCTTGATAGCATAATGCTGAGTTGGGTCCAATTTCTGGCATAATGCAGCACTGTTTTGTTTCCTCTTTCTTACTTATACAGCTTGTAATTTATATAATAGTGTTGTGTTATGTTACAATAAATGTTTCTTCTTCTTCTGATGGCTGAGCATAGTCTAAAGAATATACCTATTTCACTTACCTGTAGGTTTTCTGAGGAGCGTCAAGAAGACTCCCGACACTACCAAATACGCAACCATGATAGCGGGTGTCTGGAAAAAGAATAAAATTTTATTTCACAAGTTACACGTTTAGAGTTTCGAGGAGCTCGCTGGCGTCGTTGCGCGTGTCAGTCTAATCGAACACGCAAGTTAAGCAACGTCAACCGTAGCTGTCCGTGGATGGGATTATATTATCTCGAGCTCCTCCGTCGGAGGGCACGTTAAGCCGTCGGTCCCGGCTGTTGCCATTAGATAATAGTCGTTAAGTCAGTGGCCTTTAGGCGGCTTGACGACACTGGCCTCCGCCAACCCGCAGTTGAGCAGCGTGATGGAATATGCTCTAAACCCCTTCAATTGATGTGGGACCCGTATCCCAGCAGTGGGATGAGTAGGAGTTGACGACGTTTCATGTAGAATACAACAAATAGATATTATTGAATTGAAAACCTTTTTAACTTTTTTGGCGCGCTGTGAACAAATTTAATGGCCAGTGAACGAGGCTGAGCTAAAGACTATATTCACTACTATAAAGAATGTATTCACTACGACTGAGCCGTCATGCTCAGAGTGCTGAGTGCGAGTTTTTTATTCACGTTCAATCATGTCAACGTAAACAAACCGACCAAATAGAGAAGTACTCATCTCTCTCATCTCATGTTGTGAGTTTATATGACGCGTGTTACAAATCCAATTTAGCCGGGTTGCTCATTTCGAAATGTGAGCGGGTAAGCTATATAATTTGATATGTAACACGCGTCATATAAATTAACAACATGTGAGTTCTTCTCTATTTGGTTGGTTTGTTTACGTTGACATTATCGAACGTGAATAAAAAAACTCGCACTCAGCACTCTGGTATATAACGCGTCATCACTCGTTCGGATAAAGTCGACAGGAAGGAAGCGAGATGGAGCATGAGATGAAGTTGTCACTTCAGAGTACTTAGTACGAGTTTTTTATTCGATCATGTCAACGTAAACAAACCGACCAAATAGAGAAGAACTCACATGTTGTGAATTTATAAGACGCTTGTTACATATCAAAATGATGTACCTTGCTTGCTCACATTTTGAAGTGAGCAGCCCGGCTAATTTGTATAAGTAACACGCGTCTGGTAAATTCACAATATGATTTTTTTTCTCAATTCGGTCGGCTTGTAAATGTTAACACGTTCGAATGTGACCAAAAACTCGCACTAAGCTATCGCGTCATGATCGGCTCTGTAATGCTCGTTCAGGTAAAGTCGACAGGAAGGAAGCAAGTAGGAAGCGAGACGGAACATGAGATCATTTTGGGGTGTAAGTGGTTCATCAACATCTTTGAGGGGGTGTAAGTGGTTCATCAACATCACTACATAGTATAAAACAAAGTCGCTTTCTCTGTCCCTATGTCCCTTTGTATGCTTAAATCTTTGAAACTACGCAACGGATTATGATGCGGTTTTTTATAATAGATAGAGTGATTCAACTGGAAAGTTTATATGTATAATATATGCATAACATAGTAGAAAAACACTGATAATTTAGAGGTTTCTAATGTGATGTCGTAAATAAACACATTTTTTTGCTCTTTCATTGCAAACGCTGGCTGAACCCAACGAGATAGATCAAAATAATGTAGTACAGTATTGTTCACCTTAAAATGGTCTACAAAAAAGTTCGCGATGGTATATGTCTATCTCTTAGTGGTAACACACAATAACCGTTATTTTATCCTTTGCTTTTTACAAGAAATAATGCTTTATTTACGAAGCGATTTTAAGCAATACAGAATTAATCCTTATCCAATTAAGTACCTTAAATACATTGCGCATTTAATATAGATCAATATGGCCCTTCACAGCATGTAATTTAAATGAATAGTTTAGAAGATATTACACATTTAAAATGCAGGGACATAACGGCTGTGGCGGTACCGGCCGCGGAGCCGGCGGCGTGTGCCTATAACTGGGGAAGGACTGGATAGGACAAAGCGCAAAGACCTTCTGTAGTACATTTAGTATCAGCATTGCACCCGTGCGAAGCCGGGGCGGGTCGCTAGTCTTTGAACTAAAGCCAACTTCACCTGCCCGCGGTGCACCCTGCTGACTGACAAACGAAGCTCTGGCGAAAAGAGAGGTAGGGAGCGTAATTGTAAGGTACCCGACTGGGGAATGTACCTCCACCTCACAGATACCGCAGCCAAATAACAATTCCCTTGAGGGTTGTTGTGTTCCTGCGAGTGAGTGAGGTCAGCAGAAAGGACGGAGATGCTGCATTGGCAGCTGGGGTGGCGGCGCGCGAGCGATATTTTACGTTGCGAGCGTTAATATGGCTACGGTAACCGCTTCACATCAGGCGGGCCGTGTGCTTGTCTGCCACCCGATATAGTATAAAAAAAAAAGTTCTTCACTTCTGTCGTGCGGTCGTACACATTGTTTTTTTTTTACAATTATCACTCAGTGCTGCAGTTTGACATAGACTATTTTCCTATATATGTATAGGAACCACTAAGGTGGTAAATACGCTCATGTCCTATCTGGGGCCCTACTGCAGAAGCTGAAGCCGATTACCATCGGTTTTTTTGATACCTAAAATTAGTCTATCAGGTTAAAGTTAAAGACAAGCATTTTCAGCTTAGTCAGTAGAACTACAGTTTCAACCAGCTAATCTAAACATAATTAGCAACAATATAAGCAGTACTTTCATTTTCGCATTGAATAATACCAATGATAATTGGCTTCAGATTCGCAGGTAGGGTCCCTGGTTGGTAAGCCATCATCTATAGGCTGTATAGACGTTAGGAACACTAGCACCAGAGTTGTATCACAGTATAAGTAATAGTATTACGTACAGTATGGCCAATCCCTGCCGCTTTCTGTTGTCGCCCTCACCTCCCCTCTGAGACAAATCTGGAACAGTTTGTATGGAGCCGCACGCACACACGCTCATTCACGGCGTGCACAGACGTTATTGTTTATGTAGTAGTAAATGACGCGAAATTTGTATGGCATGGCCGGCGTGTGGTTGTATCGTAAATTGCATAACAATAATCTTTATAGTGAAGTTATTATGTGACAATGTTGTGGTAACATAATACGTTACCACAATGTCAATAACTGAAGAATGCGATAATATTGTTTTCATAATAATAATCATATACGATCATTGGTTATGTGCTTATAAACAAAAGTACCTGAATAAGCGAGATTAGCTCGAATAATTTCTTTTTAGTAAATATGGATTTTCCCAGAGCACGGTAAGCACACAGCCCGCCTGAATCAAAAAAAATCAAAAATCATTTATTTCTACTTATGTTGTTTACAAGGGTAGGGACTTTCCTTTTAAGTTTTATAAAAAACTTGTGTTAGGAAAGCCCCGCTCTTCCGTACAAAATACAATGATATTTGAATACATTTCTGATACAAATAAGTTTGTGAATAGATGTTAATGTTTATCTGTCTAAGCCCTACGAGAACATACAACTCTTGGGATCATTTAATTTAAATACTTAGACAGAGTGTGAGGTTTGGGATGCGAGTGTTTTAGAGTGTGAGTGTGTGTGTAGATGAGTGGGTGTGTGTGGTTGAGTGTGTGTATGTATGACAAATTAAGGGTGTATGTGAGTTTGGATCGTGACGTGTATGTAAGTGGTATATGGTTATGATGATGGTTAATTAGTTTAAGTCAGATTGGTCAAAACGGAACAATCGCTGCAATTAATATTACTGCAGCAATTCCTCCGTCTGATCATAAGTCAGTTCTTTTAACCATGCCGTTAAGGAATTCTTACATTGGCGGAATGTCATGGTGTAGATGTTATTTATCCTATTGATTTTATTATATAATAAGATGGATTGTACTGAAAATTGTTTTTTTGCAAATGTAGTTTTTACTATAGGTTGCTTAATTACAGAGTAGGGATTTCGTTTTTTTAGTATAGCTGGGTCTACGGAGGTGTTTTTATGCACTTTATTTGTTAAATTTATGCATTCAAATACAAGGCTTCCTTGTATTTGAATGCATAAATTTAACAAATATAGTTTTATAAATATTGAATTAGGATAAATATAACTTCAAAATGTTCAAACTAAATAGCTTATTGCTGATGAGATTTGCCCGTGTGGTTTCCGGCAGACTAGAATAGAATCACTCCGTCTCTTCCCGTGGATGTCGTACAAAGCGACTAAGGGAAATACATTATAAAACATCGATCTGCCCCCTTACCACCATCTCTTATTGCGACTCAATAATTGAGTAGATTGCTTATTCATACCAATGAATAAGCGACTCTATTCCATTTGAAATAGAGTCGCTTATTCATTGGTATGAATAAGCAATCTATTCAGTTATTGAGTCGCAATAAGAGATGGTGGTAAGGGGGCTGGCCTCCCCAACCCGTCTGGCAAGCGTGGAGAGTGTAGGCCAAATCCTCCTTCTGTCAGGGACGGACGAGAGAGGGTCGTGCTCCTATAGTGGAGACTTAAATGACCTGATGATGATGAGATTTGAACATGTGTGGCCACCTCTACATACGTACGTTAGTCAATACATATATTAAACGGATAACAATAAATTTAATTTCCAAAGAGGGGTAAGACAAGGCTGCATTCTATCACTTATTCTTTTTTTATATGAGAGGGGGTCAAGCGAGCATGTGAATCACCTGATGGAAAGCACTCATCACCACCGTTCTAGAACGAATTGACCAGAAGCGCACCCTTTTGTTATGCCTATAGTCAAACAGCGTAAAGTTTCCTATCTGGCTCATATTCTTCGACATCAGCGATACGACCTGCTCCGGCTGATTATGGTGGGCAAAGTCGTAGGAAGGAGAAAAGTTGGACGAAGGAAGAAATCCTGGCTAAGAATCATCCGAGAATGAGTCGGAATAGCTAGTGCCGCTGAGATGTTCCATAGAGCTAAGGACAGGAAGAACTTTAAAACGTTGATCGCTAACTTTTCACAAGTCGGAGAAACGCCTAAAAATTAACTAGGCCGAATTCTAGCCCACGGGGCCGATATCGAGGTTGACTGGAGTCGAGGCGAGTAGATTCGCTAAGTTGTTATGTACCATTGCTTTCAATGGAAAATGTATTTGCTGATCATTCCTCAAGGACATTAACGATCTAAATTTTTTTTTGACACAAACCTCAAGCATGTCGAGGTCTTTAATTGTGATAAGTTTCATCAAAATCAGTTCAGTGGTTTTGGAGCGTATTCATTTCCAAGAATGACTTTTCGGCGTACATAAGCGTTCCGCTCGCTCCACTCAGTAAATTTAATGAGCAGCCCCCTTACCAAATTGAATAGAGTCGCTTATACATTGGTATGAATCCCTTACCACCATCTCTTATTGAGAAAGCTTATTCATACCAAGGAATAAGCGACTCTATTTCAAATTGAATAGAGTCGCTTATTCATTGGTATGAATCCCTTACCACCATCTCTTATTGCGATTCACTAACTGAATAGAAAGCTTATTCATACCAAGGAATAAACGACGTATGTAAGTATGAATAAGCATTCTATTCAGTTATTGAATCGCAATAAGAGCTGGTGGTAAGGGGGCTGCTCATTATTGGGAGATCAAAGTTCGTTTCAGATCAATTTACGATTTATAATGCCATGCTCCAAGCCAAAACTCGTTAGATGAATTTTAATCACGCCTATATTTACATACCGTTAAGGTTAAGTTTACAATCAACAAATAGCTAATTTTGTTGATGTATCACATATTATTTGTAAATTAGATAGCACCTAAGTGCTAAGAGGAATTGGTGCACTTGTGTGTATTGTTTGTTACTTCTAAGTTAAGGTTATTGTTTGTTACTTCTAAGTTAATCCTTCTGAAGTCGGGTCCCGTTAGGAAGGCGGTATATATGGCTATTGTAGACATTCTACTATAAATTCGAAGGTTCCTAATGTTGTGCTCCTAAAGGGAGCATATGAAGAGTTCTGTATGCTCCTTAAAGGGACCATACAAAGCTTAAGAGTTCCATATGATCTTACTAGGTAGCTATGAACACACTCTACTATTATTCTGTAATCCTATCATCTGGGAGTGCTCGTACATGGGATCATATGGGAATAAGTTTCTTTTGATCCCTTTAACATTATGGAGCAGATGAAACTTACAAGAGTTTAATATATATGCTCCCAGTGGACATAAAAGAGGGAGCATGCGGGAACAAGCCATGGCTTTAATCGATGGCCAGGGTAAAAGGGGAGAGAATGGTAGGATGCACACTAGATGGGTAGTAGAAATTCACGTAACGAATTAAAGAACTTAGTATATGGTGTCAAGGCAGTGTCTAGTGTGCTCTAAAACCTGTCTATTGAGGGGAGACCCGTATCCCAGCGGAGGGATGAATAAGGGTTGACGACGACGGCATCCGCTAAGAAATTATTTTTGGGAATACGCGCAGGCGCAAGGTAGGCAAAGATATGTTTTATATAGGGTTGTCATCTCTAATCGCTAACAACCAGGACAAGATGCGTGAAAACTCCAGATTGAATCTTAAAACCCGGACATGTCATCAGTGTTTGACAGTACTAGTACTATTTTTTATTCAGTGACAAGATGGTTATTCGCAGAATGGAGCGGTAATGATTTAAAACTTTTTACCCCGCACGCCCTCCAAACTAGGACAAATCCGGGGAAACCCGGACGGATGGCAACCCTATTTTTTAGGGTTCCGTACCCAAAGGGTAAAAAGGAACCCTATTACTAAGACTCCGCTGTCCCTCCGTCCGTCCGTCTGTCACCAGGCTGTATCTCATGAACCGTGATAGTTAGACAGTTGAAATTTTCACAGACTTAAAATTAATATTTAAAGGGGTTCCCATACCACAAACGTGATTTTTTTGCTCGTTTTTGCTCGCAATTGATAACGGTAACAGGTAGACGCTTGAAATACTCACATAATATTTAGTAATATATTCACTTTAAAAATAAGTAAATAAATAAAAATAAAACATATATTTAAGGGGGGCACACCCATACAACAAACGTGATTTTTTTTGCCGTTTTTATAGATAATGGTATGGAACCCTTCGTGCGCGAGTCCGACTCGCTCTTGGCCGGTTTTTATAGTAAGTTAGAAGATAAAAATGTTGTATACTTACAGAAGCCCCGAGATTGGTTGTAAGCCTATAGAGATAAATCCCGATGTCTAACATTGGCTTGGTGATGTTACTGTACAAGTCGATGATGGTCTCGCAGAACTTGTCTATGTCTGTCGTTAACACTTGGTCAGCGTTCGCTATCCGATTGTCTAAATTCGTCACTTGGTAATATGTGAAGCCTCTGAAAGAAACAAATAGGTTATAAACTGGGCCGGATTCTAGCCCACGGGGCCGGAAATCGAGGTTGAGTGAGTAGATTCGCTGAGTGTATGTTTTCCATTGATTTCAATGGAAAATGTATTTGATGAACATTCCTTTAGGGCATGAGCATGATCGATCTCAATTTTTTTTTTTGACAAGTTTCATCAAAATCGGTTCAGTGGTTTTGGAGCCTATTCATTTCCAAAAGTGACTTTTCAGCGTATATAAGCGTTGCGCTCGGTCCACTCAATAACTGACATTGCTGAACAATCACAGTATAAATTAGGGTATAGACGTTAGTACTACGCACATGAACAATTTCATGATACGCAACAAATTTGTTTGCAAATGCGTGCCGCGAACGTACATTGTGTTCGTCAAAAATGTTCGTCGTGATCCAATTTGGTACTTCTTTGAACGATATTTGTTTGATTAACTTTACGTAACAATACTTTTATGTCCACACGTACCATACGTACGAACCAAATGTTCGTGTTCGTAATTTTCGTGTTCGTTCGTGCGTACACGGCTTAAGCATACGTGCTCCCGTACATCTTTAAGCAGTTTCTATCTGTAGTGGGTGCAATCTGCCTAATCGACGAGGAGCTGCCGAAAGAGAGGTAGGGCATGTCGAGTTCGACTGGGGAAGTACCTCTACCTCACAGAATACCGCAGACAAATAACAATACCCTTGAGGAATCTAGTGTAGTAACAAGTGAGTGAGGTTACCAGACGTTGAAAAATTGTAACTGCTTTGCAAGAGGCTGTATGGTTATTTGGCACCCAGTACAAAGTGAAGTAATACAAATATTGCTAATATAATACCTCATTGCTTCCCTTCCGTCAAATGTCTGGATTTTAAACTCAAAGTGGTTTATACCGTGAATCCACCCTAAAATAGCCACTCCAACGTGTATACGCGGAAACGCACTTCAATCTATCCACCATGAACAGGGCCGATAATCGGAATTAACATAATATATTACTTGTCAGGGTGGATGGACATGCTTTTCCGAGTTGATTCGTGCTTCGGAGGGTACGTTAAGCCGTCGGTCCCGGTTGTTGTCTTTAGAAGACGACTTAAGCCAAGTCAGTGGCCTTTGGGTGACTTGAAAACACTGGCCACCGCCTACCCGCAGTTGAGCAGCGTGGTGAAGAATGTTCTAAACACCTTCGATTAAGGGCAGACCCGTATCCCAAGATGGGATAATTATGGGTTTATGCATTTCAAAGTGGGTTTTCGATGTTTTTATCTGATTTATTGATTTATACATGAGCAAATACTTCGAAATTTAAATGAGACAAAAGACGTTGCACAGTTTTCAATATCAAACAAATATGAATTGCCACAGCTCCAACCTCGACGAGTACCAAGTATCTACACGCATCGCATTGTTATTTGATTGTCACTTAGTCAGTTCAGGCCTATTGAATCACTATAGCGTTTGTCCGACACCTTAATGGAACATTAAATAAAAATGGCTTTTAGACTATTTGTACCATTAATTTTTAAATTATAATGAATATTACGTCAAACGACATTTCTATGTACCTAAGTATCGCGATATCTAAAAATTAGACTTAACATACATTAGGTCATAATACCGCTCTATCTGAGTTCAAATTTCTTGTTCATCACGATTTTATTATTTGGAAAAACATCGTCGTCAAACCTTATTCATCCCACTGCTGGGATACGGGTCTCAATCGAAGGGGTTTAGAGCATACTCCACCACGCTACTCAGCTGCGAGTTGGCGGAGGCCAGTGATTTAAAGTCGCCTAAGGCCTCTTGTACACGCTAAGAAATTTCACCGTGTCTACTGCAGGTAGGACCAATTTATCATGTACACAACAAGAATTTTGCAGACAAAATTCTTGTTGTAGATCAGAATCTAGGCACGAAAACCCCGCTGCACCGCAGCAAAACGTCGCGCGTCATGTCTAGCGCAGACAAGATTTTTTTCTTGGTCAGCGCGGAAGCAGTGTACACAGCTCGTGTGTAGAAACGACACGAATTCTTGCATAGGCCCGGCGACTTTTCTTAGCGTGTACCTACAAACGGCCACTGACTTGGCTTAACGACTGTCATCTAATAACAACAGCCGGAACCGATGGCTTAATGTGTCCTCCGAAGTTCGAAGACGGAGCTCGAGAGTTCGATGTTGCTTTACTTGCTTGATCGATTAGACTGAATATTCTCTGCCGACTGCAGAAAAAGTTTAAATCAACTATTGTTATTTTATGCAACAATCATACGATTCAAGGGGGCAAGCGAGCATGTGGGTCACCTGATGGAAGGCAAGCACCACCGCCCATAGTAATGAGCAACACCAAGGGGTCGCCGATCCGTTGCCAGCCTCTTAAGGGAAATATTAACTCTGTTCTTGGAGGCCCCCATGCCGTATTTATTTGGGAATACCGCTGAGGGAAGTCGATTCCACAACTTCACACAATCTTCTTCTTGGAACTCTAGTGAGAATTTATGGGATGAGTCGAGCGAAGAGAAAGCGAGTTGCATCTCTTTCGCATTGTTTCAGTCTCTTCCGTGCTTAGTGCAAGTTTTTTGGTCACATTCGAAGGTGACAACGTTTACAAGCCGACCAAATTGAGAAAAAGTTTCATATTATGAATTTACCAGACGTGTATTACATACACAAATTGGCCGTTACTCACTTCGAAATGTGAGCACGTATGTGAGCGTGAGCTTATAAATTCACCACATGGGAGATCTTCTGTATTTGGTCGGTTTGTTTACGTTGACATGATCGAATACGAACAAATATCTCGTACTAAGCACTCTGAACACGAAATATTCGATAGAATAGTGTGAACATTACGGGAATCGAACCTCAAGTCGCTTCTGTACCGAGATTTACACATATCGAGTCTCATCCTCTACAGATAACTTATAGTGACGAAAATAATCTGCAATTGACTCGACCTTGAAATCCATCAATAGTCTGGTCGAATCACACTGTGGACCGGTTATTATACGCGAAGTAGGTATGTACCTAATCTAATCACGCGTTTGGATTGTACGTTAGTTGGTACACGTTCCCGACCTATTTATATATCAATTAACTTTATAATATCAGTCATAACAGTCAATAATATCAGTCAAAAGAACAAACGGCCAAGCGAGGGAGATGGACAAAATAAACATATTATTATATTCTCACTAGCTAAAGACCAATCACAAAGAAGTTTGAGAAATCCTAATAAATTAGTTTCAAGTTTAGTACCACGAACAGGTCGCCTGTTAAAAAATTCTTACATGATGTGTGAAAAAATTTACAATAACATACCAAATGATATAAAAGAGCTACCATTTAACAAATTAAAAAAAAAAACATTGGACAAACAACAACAGGGAAGAGCAAGTACACCCCGTACTATCTCCCCCTGTCGTAAGCAAAATGGATCCGTCGATCACAATCACAAAGGTATTCATATTCCAATTCAAATATCCATGCGAATCAAATACGACAAATAACTTAAACGAATGATTTATCTAGTTTTAAGGCCTGCGTTTCGTAATAATGTTGTAGCTTGTCTAGAATTTGAGAAATACTTATAATATATAATTTTTAAGAAAATATAGTTTTTATTTTTACTGTAAATTATTATTTTAAATTGTGATTATTACTTTGATAAAAAAAATAAAACAAATTAAACACAACTAAACGCAAAACTACAATGTAGTGGGGTATAATTTATAATCTGTGGTAAACGAAGTATTTTTAGACTGTGTGTCTTTGTTTACATATGCACCATTTAATTAACATAAAAATGTGTGATTATAAATAGTATTTTGTTAGTTACTAGCTGACCCGACGGATGTTGTCCTGTCTTCTTAACAATTAATTTTGAATTCGTATTGCATTCACGCAATCTGTCAAATGACTGACAGTTCTGTCAAGCGACATAAAGTTACATTAGAAAAGTTAATATGGTCGTTCAGTTTTCTTAAATTTTCCGCGTAACTTCCTTATTTGTGTGGCTGTTTGCTAGGCGTTCGACTTTCTGTACGAGGTAATTCCCCAGTCGGGCCGACTTGCCCTAAGTACCTCATTTTGACTAGAGCCTCTTTCGCTAGTTAGCAGCATGCACCACGTGCAGTTGAGGTTGGTTTGGCTTTGATGATGGTGGTGAACTTCTAACACTTCCAAAGTTATTCTGCACAATTTCCAAATTTAATCGATCTTCTTAAAAATTTACTTTAATTTTCGAGTAAATTAAAATCAATAAATACATACTTACTTCAAATATTGTTGATACATGTGTAGTGTCAAATTGGTCCTAATTCTTAACTTGGCTTCTCCTATACTCCATCTCAGCAAATTATTTACTAACGATATCTGAAAATAATACAATAATTAAAATATGCCTTTATTTCCGAAGTTGCTCGCTGCGATAATAATTATCAATCAATCTCATCAATCAAGTTTAGTAGAAGTATATCATAAAATATGAAAGTTTCTACGGTGTATGTTCGGGCAGTTTACAAATACGCTGTACCCGAACTCTCCCTTGTCAGAGCTTTTTTGGGGTGTAAGTGGTTCATCAACATCTTTGAACCAAAGCCAACTTCACCTGCACGCGGTGCACCCTGCTGACTGACAAACGAAGCTCTGGAGAGAAGAAAGGTAGGGAGCGTAATTGTAAACTGCTCGATTGGGGAATGTACCTCCACCTCACAGAATACCGCAGCCAAATGACAATTCCCTTGAGGGTTGTTGTGTTCCTGCGAGTGAATGAGGTCACTAGAAAGGAAGGGGGCAGCGCAAGAGCGATATTTTATGATGCGAGCGTTAATATGGCTACGGTGACCGCTTCACATCAGGCGGGCCGTATGCTTGTCTGCCACACGACGTAGTATAAAAAAAAATACTCTGTACCCTACCTCTCGCTTGCCAGAGCCTCTAGCTTGCTTGATTACGTTAGTCGGTAGGGTGTACTACGTGCGTGTGAGGTTGGCTTTGGCTCTAAAGATCGTGATGGCCACTTACTCCCCACACTTACACTTTAAATTGTAGTCTGTCAAAACGGCAACTATGTATTTTACAATTGTACTAAGAGCGCAGTATAAGTTATACTTAGTACTACGTACTAAAATAGCAAGCAATGACGTCACTCTTATAGCATACTAACATTTATTTAAATTCGTAATAAATAGCCAGTAAAATGCTATAGTTACAGTTTGGATGATGTTTTATTTATTTTAATTACACGAAGCAAACATTATTAAACGATATTGTTGAATCACCCAATGATGTTGCATTTTACATATCAATTCTCCTAATCACGCCGAACTTTGGCCGCATAATTTCGTTAGTGTTAAAGTTTCGATCACATAGCCGGCGGAGCATGTCTGCGACAACGTGGACGATGCGGCGCCCGTCAGCACGGAAAGTTTATGCTGCAAAACTAACACCGCTTGAGTAGAAAAAATATTATTAGACAAATACTTATCAAATGAAAAAAACTATGTTACTAACTACTATTGTTTAATAAACCCCTTGGTTGTTATGACGTGATAACATCTTATAAATCGAAGAACGCCGGCTGCATGCACGTAAAAGCATGACTCATTGTCTCGTTCCGCCTGAGCCGAGCGTGCAAACGAGAGCGCGGAACAAGCGATAGAGAGACACGATCGCTCTAAGCGTTCTGCTTGTGACGCATATATATCTCTCTTCCACTCCATTGGATATTTTCTTATGACGTTATCACGTAAAATTATCGCCCGTAAACCGAGTTTACAGACAAGCAAATTTTTTATAACTTACAAAATTGATGAAACAATGAACGCTGCAGTTGTTGCAACGAAATTTGCAAAAAAAACTGTCGCTTTTGGCACATTTTACTTCAACAATAAAGTTTTATCAATTTTATGAGTTGTTAAAAAACTATGGGGGTTAATAAACAGTCATGTAACACAGTTTTATGATTCATTGTGTTTGTAGCGCATAATTAATTTTTCACTCGAGTTTTGCAGCAATACGGTCTTAAATGAGGTTTCATTCATTATTTCCTTCGATCAAGTATACACAACTATTCCCGTCACAGGCAGCGACTGCAGCGCAGCACATCTCGATTGGCGGTGGAGAGCGTGACGTCTCTCTAAAGCCGCGACACCACACCCTTGCCAAACAACGGCCAAACAGGAATCATATGATGCCAATCAGTAGTATATATCCATACACTTGGTGGTTGCCGCAAACACCTACCTACCTAGTACGTACCTAGGAGTAGTACCTACTACTACTACCTACACAAACAGCCCCCTTAGAGTAGAGTCGCTTATTCATTGGTATGAATAAGCATTCTATTCAGTTATTGAATCGCAATAAGAGTTGGTGGTAAGGGGGCAGCAAAGAACAAACATCCATTCAAACAGTGGTATTTGTTGTTTGGCCGTTGTTTGACAAGCGTGTGGACGCGAAATTAAAGATCAGCACAGTACAACTACTCCCGTTCCAACCCGATCAGCGACGCCCGCTATGTGACCGACCTTTTATCTATTTGAAGATAGCGGATATTCGAAAGTAAAAATATGTATTAAAATTATCAGGACATAATATTTCTGTAGCATAAGTTCAGGGTTTTGTACTCATAGAATTGTAGTCAATAAAATATGCAATTAAAAAAATCTGAGCAGGACGATTTCTATCTGTTGTCAAAAGTGTAATGACAGCCCAGCCACTCCATACAAATGTCGCGGCGGTAACTACTACATAAACAATGACGTATGTACAGAGCGTGAGTTAGCCTGTGTGCGTGCGGCGCCATATAAACTATTCCAGATTTCTCTCGGTGCGTAGGTGAGGTCGACACGAGAAAGCGGTAGGGAGTGGCCATACGATACGCAGTATTATTTATTACTTATACATGCATATACTGTAGTGTAAACACATTAATGTATGTATATACATGATAGATGTTATACTCTCTAATCTTCCTAATCGTAAGGTCGCAGCGACCTTGTGAAAACATCGATAGCCTTTTACACCGTGCCCTTTAATGTAGTATGTTCGAACATGAACATATGCAGGCTCTTAATACTAATTAAAGGGGCAGCAAGAGCAACTAACGGCTCCGGACACGATAGCACTATTCCACATTCTTACAATTTCAATGCAATATATTTTAATTTGTTTATTTTTTACTTAAAATTATGAAACGTGAAGGAATGTGTAAATTGTAACGAATATGTCCGGAGCTTAACTACCTTAAGCGTTTTAATTACAACTGTCTTAACAAATCATCATCATCAGATGCCTGTACCTACCCTCAAGATAGGCCTTCAATGCTCTACAGTCTACACCATTGGACACTCCGGCTTTCTCATCCTCCCACTTCTGGCACCCTACCACAGAAGTTGAAGCGGATTACCATCGAATATTTTGATTCGTAAAATATGTCTTATGTTTTAATTATTCATAAATATCTTCATCTTCATATAGTTGGTAGAGCTCCAGGGAATCTATCAGCAGAGTTCAACACAGGTACCATAAATCTAAGCAGACGTTTGATATTCACAATAAAAAAATACAATGGGAATCAGCTTCAGCTCAGCCGGTAGGCCCCTGGTCGCTTTTTTTGAGATCGTATATCATCATCATCGCAATGTTTTACTCTAATCTATCACAAAAACTCAATTATAAAAAATCTGACTTACCATTGGCATAGCTATGAAGAATTGTGTCAGTTTACTTTTAAAGTCTGGCAGGTTCATTGTGATAATAGATCTGTAAGAAATATGTCATTGTTATTGAAATAAATAACAATAAACAAATATTACAATATACAAATGAAGAAATAACAAATATTTATTTATCATTATAATAGCTCCCAGACTTAATCTTTAGCTTGTATCTATCCACAGCTAGATATAAGCCTTCCCCAATGCTTTCCACTAAATGTGATTCTTTTTTGAGGTTATGGGACCATAGAAGAAGTCTTCCATGCTCCGTACCTCCCTTTTTCGGCAGTCTCCACTCTAATATCAACGTCCCCCATTTGCCATCACTGACTTAGTAGATGTGGCCGGCCCACTGCCACTTCAGATTACTGACTCTGAGAGCTATGTCGACAACTTTGGCTTTCCGTCGAAAACCTAAGTTATCTTCTGACGGGCCTTTTAGACCAACCCCGAACAAATAAAGCGAACCATGGAGAGATCTTCCTCCTTGGTTCGCTGTGTGACTTTCAGCTTATGGACCAGTCCAATGAACAGCCAGAGTCCAGATTTCTGCACCGTAGGTCTTGACGGGGAGAATACTCTGATTGAATTCTTTGCTCCTTAGAGATTGCGATATTTACTATGAGCTATGTGCTGAACTTTTCCAAATGCAAGCATCCCACTGTTAGGATGCGGGCCTCGCCATAATCGAAGAGGTTTAGAGCATACTCCACCACGCTGTTCAACTGGGTATTGGCGGAGGCCACTGTTTTCATGCCGCCTAACGGCCATTGCAATTGTTATTTGGCTGCGGTATTCTGTGAGGTGGAGGTAGCTTACAATTACGCGCCCTACCTCTCTTTTCACCGGAGCTTCATTTGTCAGTCAGCAGGGTGCACCGCGTGCAGGTGAAGTTGCCTTCGGCTCAAAGATGTTAATGAACCACTTACACCCCATTTTTTTTGCCCATAACAAGCATTTTTTTTTACTATACTATTTTTGTTACCAGTCATTATGCCGGCATAGTGTCAATGACCTGTCCACAAGCAAGCCTTGTGCTTTTAGTCAGAATTACTACGCATGGTGGTCGAGACATTTGGCTATTTACAACTTAATATAGGATCTTTTTTTAACCCCTTACCACCTACCCCCTATTCTAGTCCCTTAACCATCAACGTGCGGTCTCGGCGTTCGCTAGCCGAACATTTTTAGTTATTCTGGCCAAATGCGAGCATGGGTCCGTTTGTCAAGCGCAAGGTACGCGTAGATACTCTGCGGTCTCTGAGACAGGACGTAGGTAGTTAAGGGTTAAGCCCATTCATCATGACTGCTGGGGGGCCTATCGCCTAAGCTGCAGAAAAATTCCCATCGGGATTTTTTATTGCGAAAATCGGACTTCTGTTTAAATTTGTAATACGTAAACATCTTCAGTTTATCGGTAGAGCGCCTCCGTCGCTACCGGCTATGCTTATTGTTATTAGAACTAATTAACGGTGTAGTTAGATTTTCGCAATAAATAATAATAATAATGAGTGGCAAGCCACCGCCTGCCGCAAATAACTAGCAATAAAAGCAGTTATGGCCGGCGTCCGTCCCTCTTCTGTAATAGCCCGGTATTAAGTTCACCCAGATCTCATCTCCATAGCCCATTTATTTTCCATCGCACTTCGCAATAGTCTCAACGCCTGCCGAGACCTGCTCATGGGTGTGTCGTTCCATTGACATATCCTGGAGCGGGTCACGGCGGGCGTACAACATTACATCATACTTCTCAAAGGGGCCTCTACGCGTTGGATCCATATCCCCGCGCACGCCTATCAAATGACCGGGCTTGACCCGTGATTAAAAAGAGATAATAATAATAATAAATCTTTATTTCAGGCAAAACACCCATAGTACAAAAAAATATACAAAATATTAAATATTAATAAATACGAGCGTTAGCCTTCAGCTTAGGCGGTAGGGATCCTGGTCGTTGTCATCAGCGGTAGTCACCAGAAAACTCCTGTCATTGCCTATGTCTGGTAGCATCCTTACCACGTTATAACACTGTCTTGGAGCTGGTAAGCTACTTAACCTTTTGTCGTCAGTATGGCTAACAATGGCCGTGTGGTTTCCGGCAGACTAGAATAGAATCACTCCGTTTGTTCCCGTGGATGTCGTACAAGGCGACTAAGGGAAATACATTATCAAATATCGATCAGGCCTCCCCAACCCGTTCGGCCAGCGTGGGGAGTGTAGGCCAAATCCTCCTTCCGTCTAGGACGGACGAGAGAGGGTCGTGCTCCTGTAGTGGAGACTAAAATAGACCTGATGTTGATGATGGCTCACAAGTGTTTTAAAACTCGTGTCTCTCCTTATTACGACCGAAGTAGACGTTTGTATTAAAATAACCAGGTCTTCATGAGCTCTTACTAGCAGCAACAAGATACCACCCCGGCAAATCCATATAAATGTCGCATCGTTGACTACATAGACGGTAATGTCTGTGCAGCGCGTGTATGAGCGTGTGTGCATGCAGCGCCATACAAAGTGTTTCAGATTTATCTTTTATTTTATCTTAGAGTGGAGGTGAGGTTGATACGAGAGCGCGGCAGGGAGTTGCCGTACTGTACGCAGTACTATTAATTATACTGTAACTGTATGAACATGTCTGTTTGTCTTGGTCTGGGTGTTTTCTATGTATTATAAGTATGTATTTCCAAAAAAATGTAATTAAGTACATTTATCATTTGTCTAGTAGGTACCAATAACACAAGCTTTGCGCTTAATTTGCGACTAGATGGCGCTGTGTAAATTGTCAAGAATTTTTTATTTACTGTGGTTATACTGTGATTGTAATCCCTACTTTCAGCTCGTGTTTAAAATATAACTTATATGTGAAAATACATGTAGATTTATTTGCTTTTTACAGTAAAACAATGTTTTTAATCTTTGCCCCTCGTAATGATATGATAAAGAGTAACTAAATCACCAATGACGAGGCATAGTCTAAATATGTAGGCAGGTTGTTTGAATACAATACCAAACACAAGTTCATGAATGTGCTTATTTAGCAATTTAAAGTACTTTGTCAAATGTAAGTTGTCTAAATTTTTTTATGTATATACATAATATAGTTTTTTTGGTGGTGTAATCTATATACATAATATTAATATGTTAATTTGTAATTATCGGTTTAACGTTTAAGTTAAAATTGATGCAAACATTCTGGAAATATCAGATCGGGAATGCTGTATTTTTCAAATTTTTAACCCCATAAGTCCTTGGAACATTATCAATTTTTATTCAATCATTATACAAAATTTCAATCGGCAACTTCAACCGTAGGCTTATTTAGCTCAAGCTCCTTCGTGCTTCAGAGGGCGCGTTAAACCGTCGGTCTCGGCTGTGGTCAATACATGGCAGTCATTAAGCCAAGTAAGTGACCTTCGGGCGGCAAGGAATTACTGGCCTTAGTCAATAGCAATTGAGTAGCGTGGTGGAGTATGCTCTAAGCCCCTTCAAATGAAGGGAGACCGATATCGCAACAGTGACATAATTAAGGGTTGATACAGATAGTATGACCAGGTTACAACATCACTAAACATCACTCAATCACTTACAATCAAATAGCAGTATTGTTTGACTTACCCTTCAATCAGAGTTGAATGCTGGATGAGCCACAGATCGCATATAGATCTGGACACTAAGGAGAAGGCTATCAAAAACATCAGCCCTGTCTCTTTGGACCATACTCCAGGGAACATAATCTTCCATAGTACTTTAAGTTCGGCAAAAAATCTTGCATCAACTTTGGCTCTTGGCCCCTTCTTCGCTTTTTCTTTTATCATGTACTGTATCTGTTCTTCGGGCGATAACCGTGTAGGTCTGACATGTTTGCCATCACTGGAAAAAATATTATATATTAGTTTGTTTGTTTATAATATATTTATTGTACATTATCAATATTTTTTTTAAGTAATTTTAAGATAAGTTTATATTTACTTTAGTTTTAGTAGTGCTTTGTTATTATATAGCATTCCTTAACATTCATACAATATTTTATTAGATGATTTGATTGTATAGAGTGAAGTAATAAACCACATAAGTAAAACGAATTAAACTGTCTTATTTTCTAATTAAAATGATATTTTTTTTTAATATTTTCAATATTTCAAAATTTGAATTTTTAGTTGGTGTTATTTTGTATTTTAATTAATTTTAATAAGTATGATCCCTGTTGGTTGAAATAAATGTCATTTATTTCTTTATTATTTAATCAGACTATTACTATTATCTATCCAATATATAGGTAAATAAAATATTAAATGGTAAGCGGTGGAGTCAATGAACATACAAAAATCCATTTTTTTTATTTTATTACACACACACAGCTTAGTCAATAAACATAAATATACATAGGTTTCATCATCATCATAATTTTTTTGCGTGTATCTATCTATCTAGTCCTAGATTTAGGCGTTTCCCAATAGTTTCTGTCTTAAGCGACCCTCTGCTTTAAACATATACAAACTCAGAATTCTTTTATATTAATAAGAAAATGTAATACTTATTTATACCAACATTTTGAAAAAATCAGAATAATTTGGAGAAAATTTCTAATTAATAAAACAGTGATGTAGAAACATGCTTCCATAAATTTACAAAAAGTTTTAGGCAAGGCGAGGCACTGAACAGATGTATTATTTATAAGGTATCTGACTGGGGAAGTACTTCCAACTCTCAGAATACTGTAGCTAAATAAGAATTCCATTGAGGGTTACAACTGAATGAAGTCACCTGAAAGGAGATGATGCATTGGCAGTGGGGATGGTGATGCGCTAGTGATATTTCATGTTGTGGGTGTTTATATGGCCAAAGAAACTGCTTCAAGTTAGGGTAAGGCTAGGGTTGCCAACTTATGTTTACAAGAAAAACAGTATATTAAAAGCTGCGTAACCAAACAAACAGTATAGTAAGGCCCAGTGCATGCGGAGCAGTACAATAAACAGTGCTATGGTAAAATGAAGTATTTTTCAACAGTATTAAAGCATAGCAAACAGTATAATACTGTTTTTAACAGTATGGTTGGCAACCCTAGGTAAGGCATACACATATTTGTCACTAGACATAGTGTAAAAAAATAATGAGAAGTCGCTTGATTAAAATTATTGACTAACATACAAATACATGGAATCTAATATTAAGAAGAAAATATGTCTTTTGAAACTGCTGCAACATAGTTTCAGTAAACTACAAAAATCGAACAATAACTATAATATTTCTTGATTTGATTCATATTATAACTGCATGAACTTTGATCCATTTTATCTGTTGAAAGAGGATTTAGAATTTTAATTAATTCTTGTACCTAAGTTTGCTCTTTGCTATCTACGGAGGATCGCAGCATCATTGGTACAGAAAGAGGCTACGAATCACCGAGTATTATATAAATTTGAAGAAAATCAACCCAGTGAAAGGTTGTTTTGTTATGGTAGGATGGGTTTGCAAGTGCAATACCCTATATTCCGGAAATTAATCGAACTGTATATGAATGGAAAATCACTTATCAATAAACATATTACCTTGACTTTGTATTATTTCTAATATACCATGCACATAGGGCTGCAGAAGCAGCCAAAGCAATTTTCACGTCTGTCCTTGCGGTTAATCTACTAAAATTCGGTGCCATTATTAGTAAATGTTTGCTATATTCATTTGCTTTGTGAGCTAATAACAACACTTCCTAGCACAACATCCACTTCACTACACACTAATTAAAAATCACGATTCACGATAAAATTAATTCTGATAACAGCACCTTCTTCGCCTTCCTGACGACCACGGAACGGAACGGAATAATTGAATGAAATTAAACGTATTCTGACATGACATGACATAATAGAATTAGTGTTGCCAGAATGTGCTCGACCAAGTATCTTAGTCCGCGTTGTCAGCGCCTTTTGTCAGCGCGCGTTGTCACTTGGACAAAAATAATAGAGTTGTGCACGGAGATTAGGGATGCACGCTATATCGAATAACCGATAAATAACGATATATCAACAGCCAAAAATACACCGATGTTTGTCGATATCGAAGATTCGTAGGTATCGATATCGAAAAAACTCAATAATAATCGGACCTACAGTTGGTTACTAAGATGAGCGAAATGCTGAACTATCAAATTTAACGTTTACAAGTTCATTAGCTAGTTCATAGTGCGAAATCGATTTCTTTGCCAATTACTTCTGATGGAGAATGATGCCATTGTAGACAGGCATTGGCACAATATCAAAGATCTTCTTTGAGTTATTTGTTGTAAAATTGGTACAACATACAAAGAAAGGTAATCTCTCCGCTAATTTAATAGTTGTCAATGCCGTCTGTAAATTTGGGATCGTCAGTAATTCTTACAGCACAATTCTTAACCTAGTCAGAAATGTGTAAAATGTTAAGAGCCCTATTACATTTGCAAGCTGACGAGCTCTCGCGCAGTACTAAACCCGCGAAGGCCGCCGGTGCATCGTTTTTTATAGTAATTTTGAAGATATATTTATCGTTTTTATTGAAATAAGATAATAAATTCATGCTACAAAGTTTATTCATCATGAAGTAACAATTATTCTCGTATAAATTTTGCTCAATAATATTATCGTTAATTCGAGAAATTAATAGTTTACTTAAAGCGATTTTCAAAGTTTTCTTGGTTAAAAGAATGTATTTTAAATTAATGATATTTCAAAATTCCGAGGCCGCTGTGTACTATACGACTATATAAGAAATAACATTCTATTTTTTTAATTTCATTTGTTTGGAACAGTAGTACAATCCAGTAGCTCAAAATAATGAATGCGCGCATTTTATGAAAATCTTTCTCTGCAATTCTGAGTTTATTTAAAAAGTTAAGCAAGATTTACAAAAACGAGGCCGCTACGTACTATGCCAATAGCTATTCTGTACTATTCAATAAGTCAACATTGTTAATGTATTTTTGTTTCCGAGATCAAGAACGCCAAAATTGGCCATTTTACGCAAAAATCACAGTGAAAATGTAATATGGCTCTTAACCAAATTCTCCTGCCGAAATGTGCACAAGCTGCAGGCGTATATACTTAGACGGCTTATCGTGGATGTGAACAGTTATTGCTGCGGCACCAAACAGAAATTTCAATTAACTCAATTCAATAATATCGATATTGTTTGTCTTTTTATGTCTGGGTGGGTGGGGTTCAGTTGGGGCAAGATCGCCCTTAGTCGGGATACTTGATCAGAGTGGTATTGACTTTGACACAAGTCTTTCACGGTTTTCTTCACCGTGAATACTGGGAAAGTTTGCTCGGCTAGTGTAATGAAGCGAACCCGGTGTTATCATCAGCATAACAATTTTATTTATGCTATTAGTAGACTATAGTAGTAGGTGAAGCACAGAATCTTCTCTGAAACCAGCTTTGTTGTCTATGCTATCACAATAAGTACCAATGATAACGGCTCTGTTGCGTCTACTGAACAAGAGATAACCCATTTGCGGAAACATTCGAACAGCCTGTATGCTTTCAACTTTAAAAAATGGAGGTGCCAGAGACGGTCAAGTGCCTTTGCTACATCAATGTTAATAGCTAGTATGTTGCCTTGACTCTCAGACTTTGCGGCTAAACCCCAATATACAGTTTCATGTAAAAATACATTTAGAAGAAAACAAGGTTATAGGTATCTTTTGAAAAGCAAAAATTTAAGACATTATAAAAGGCACTGAAATTGTTTATGACAAAAATAAGTATTTTTATCAAACTCATAAGGAAAGCATTAGCGGTATGATCTACTAGTCTTTATAACAGTATATAGATATAGATGCTCCAACAGTGTCAAACTTACTAGAGTAACTGATTACTGTTTTTACGGGACTTCTATCGATGTTTATATTTTCCCGATATTTCAGTGTATTAGTTAGTGAAGCCGGATAGCATCAAATTGCTGCTTCTAAATAAGATTTTTAATAATTGTAAAGTAGTTTCGATCCGTTTGGCGTGATAAAGTCTTATAAATCGATGAACGCCAGCTACACGTACGAAAAAGCACGACTCATATCACGGACCGCCTGAGCCGAGCTAGCAAGCGAGAGCGTGAAACTAGCGATAGAGAGGCACGATTGGCCTAAGCGTTCGGCTTGTGACACATCTATCTCTCTTCTACTCCATCAGTCGATCTTTTCTTATGACGTTATTACTTAAAATTATCATCCGTAAACCGACTTTACAGACAACAAATTTTTAACGAAAATTTTCGATATATATCGTTTTGAAAAAGACCCCGATAATTAATAAATTACCAATTATCGGTTTGCATGCCATAGTACCAACTCAAAGTAAAATTGATTTTAGACTGTCCAAATGTACGTTGTAAGGTGGAAAAAGCGGTAGATTTTGTTTCAAACATGTCAAAATAGTCCTAAATTTAGTGTCTAAGAAGCTAAGATGGCAACATTAAAAAGAATGAAAAGTAAGTGTTATGAACGAATGGAATGCTGCATAAAATAAATCATCTTTCGTTCTTTGATAAGTTTTGCAATCATTCTTCAGTCGGAGATTATTTTTGCCATTATCAAGTTATTACAATTAATTTGATAATGCACATTAATTAACGTCCCGGTTCCAAGGATATGCTGAAAATTATCGTCAGTAATCCACTAGTGCTCCAACAGCAAAACCGATAGGGCGATTTTTAAAGGGTTACTTGTATGAACATCTCGACAGCGGCATTTTAAGCAGGTTTAATCATAGATTAGATAGAGCTCGATTGCGTCGTTACGAGTGTCAACTAGTTGAACACGCAATCTAAGCAACGTCGACCGTAGCCTTCGTAGGTTCGAATTTATTTCGAATTCCTCAGTGCTTCGGAGGGCAAGTTAAGTCGTTAGTCCCGGCTGTTGTACTTAGATGACAGTAACAAAATCGCACAACAAAATTGTTAAAATGAATTCTGTTTTATTCGGCGTAGGTATCAAAATAAACCATATCTACACCAGGGCCACAGTATAAGTAGTAGTATTTACTATGCCAGGGGGCTTACTCAGAACTGGAAATCCGTAGTTTCGGTAGTGTATATTATTCTGTGGTTTCGGGCTAGAGTTCGGATTCGTATACGAATTTCGGGTACACGGCTTGGGCACGGTATTATAGTACCTAGGGTCAAGTTTATTATCTAAACAATATATACTTAATATTATAAATGTGAAAGTATGTTTGTTTGTCCTTCTTTCACGTCGAAAGTAACGAACGGACTGACATGATTTTTTTTAGATAGTTTATGACCTGGAGAGTGACATAAGCTACTTTTTATCCCGGAAAAACATTATAATCTCACGGGGAAAAATAAAGTTTATAATCATTTGTCCTTCTTTTACATCGAAAGGAATCTACGTACGTTATCGTAGTTTACGGTCTGGAGAGTGACATAAGCTACTTTTTATGCCGGAAAAACATCTTATTTCCATGGAATAAAAAATAAACTTTGTAATCATTTGTCCTTCTACCACGTTGAAAGGAAGCTAAGTATCGACATGATTTTTTTAACGGGGATTGTTTACGGTCTGGAGAGTGACATAAGCTACTTTTATCCCGGAAAAACATTTTATTTCCATGGGATAAAAAATAAACTTTGTAATCATTTGTCCTTCTATCTTGTCGAAAGGAACCTAAGTACCGACATGATTTTTTTAACGGGGATAGTTTAGTCATAGATACCTGTAGAGGTCTATGGATATCATAGTTAGTAGGGTACGCCTATGTCCTTTGACCCCTGGGTCTACGTTAATGAGAAAATTAAAGTTACATTACAGCGTGAAAATAATCATACCTCGCAAATGGAATTGACTCCTCTATCTCCGTCTCGTCGGAAGCTTAGCATAAGACCGCCTTTTGTACTTTTAGACAATGTATTTTTTATGCAAAATTGTTTCTATTGATGCAATATAGAGTATTGTATTGTAAATTTAATTATGCTCTGTTCCGTTTTTCAATAAGACACTAAACTATTTTTACGTTAATTAGCCAACACGTGTTTTTTTTATTTTGGTGAAAGTGACTCACCACCATCTTTGAGTTAAAACCAACCTAACCTGCACGTGGTACACCTTGCTGATTGAATTGAGAGGATCTGGCGAAAGGGATGGACACCTTAAAATTGCGCTATGCCCTCCAAGGGAGGTCCCTTGGAGGGCATAGCGCAATTTTAAGCTGTCCATCTGGGGAAGTACCTCCACCTCACAAAATACGGCAGTCAAATAACAATTCCCTTGAGACTTTTTGTGTTCCTGCAAGTGAAGTCACCAGGATGGAAGGGTTGATGTGCTCGAGCGATATTACATATAATATTGCAAGCGTTTATATCGCTACGCTTCGCATCAGGTGGGCCGAATTATGATTGTTTGCTACGCCATCTTCAGTAAGAAACATTTTTTTCATACTACGTGAGTATGAAAAAAAAGTTTATTACTGAAAATGGCCCTTTTCAGCAATAAGGCAAATTATTACCAACAACATTTTAAACATTGACTAAGTAACCCAAATATAAAATAACAAGACGATACACTACAGAATATACGTAATTTACTTTCATAATTCCGTCCACGAGTTACGATTTTTTTTAAATTACGGGTTTTGTCGTGCAGCATAAATGTTCTAAAAATAAAAGAATTGATGTTTAAATTAAATTAAATTTATTTACAACGAAACAATCACGTTGGACTTATTGATTCCTTAATTAAAATAAATTTATTTGTTTACAACGAAATAATCACATGTTGGACTTTTTTTTTTTTTTTTTTTTTTTTTTTTTATACCACTAGTGTGGCAAACAAGCATACGGCCCGCCTGATGGAAAGCAGTTACCGTAGCCTATGAACGCCTGTAACACCAGAGGCATCACACGCGCGTTGCCGACCCTGTAAAAACCTCTTCACGCCCTTTTTGAAGAACCCCATGCTGTAGTCCCCTGAGAAAACCTCGACAGGCAGTTCATTCCACAGCTTGACAGTACGCGGGAGAAAACTTCTCTGGAACCGCACGGACTTATTGTTTAATTAAAATAAATTTATTTATTTACAAAGAAATAATCACATGTTGGGTTTATTGTTTTCCCTAATTAAAATAAATTAATAGGTATCGTACCTATTAATTTATTTTGTAGAACTTGAGATCACAAAGAATACCATCATTTTGTATTCTTAGTTCAGTCTACTTCTTCCACGGTAGGTCCTGATCTGGGTTGCGATTGTTGCTGGCCGTCAGCTCCTGCTCCGGCGCCGTGCATTTTGCTCATATATGGCATGCATACTCTTTGCAATTCCTTCAGTTTGTGGTCATATTCTTCTTTATCAGCGAGGGTGTTGTTGTCTATCCATTTTATAGCATTTTCACACTCTCGTCGCGCAGTCTCTTTGTCTTGCTCGCTCAGCTTGTCACCAGCGTCGTCCAAAGCTTGTTTGACATTGAACACATACGATTCCAATTGGTTGCGGGCGGTGACACGCTCTCGTTGTTTGTCATCTTCTTCTTTGTAACGTTCTGCCTCTGCTACCATTCGATCTATTTCTGCTTGCGATAATCGGCCCTTGTCATTTTTAATTACTATATTCTTGCTGCGACCAGTACTGTTTTCTTTTGCAGATACGTTGAGAATGCCATTTGCGTCCAGGTCAAAAGCGACGTCGATTTTTGGCACTCCACGTGGCGCTGGTGGGATACCAGTCAAATCGAATTGTCCTAGTAGATTATTATCCTTTGTCATGGCACGCTCTCCTTCGTAGACTTGAATAGTAACAGCTGGCTGGTTGTCTGAATATGTGGTGAATGTTTGGGACTGTTTGCAAGGAATCTTAGCATTTCTCTCTATAATCTTCGTCATTACTCCTCCAGCAGTTTCTATACCAAGTGACAAGGGTGCGACGTCTACTAATAGAACATCTTGAATCTTGCTGTGTTGTTCACCGCTCAGTATAGCTGCCTGTACTGCTGCTCCATAGGCTACCGCTTCGTCGGGATTAATAGACAGATTCAATTTTTTGCCGCAGAAGAAGTTTTGTAACATGCTTTGAATTTTGGGGATCCGAGTAGAACCTCCGACAAGTACTACATCGTGAATCGAACTCTTATCCAGCTTAGCATCTTTAAGAGCTTTCTCCACTGGCTCTAATGTTCCACGGAATAGATCTGAATTAAGTTCTTCGAAACGAGCGCGTGAAACTCTGGTATAATAGTCGATACCTTCATATAAAGCATCTATCTCTATGCTTGCTTCAGTGCTGGATGAAAGCGTACGTTTGGCTCGTTCAGCTGCAGTTCTTAATCGGCGAAGAGCCCGTGGATTGTTACGTAAATCCTTCTTGTGCTTTCGTTTGAATTCATCTGCTAGATGATTCACTAGTCTATTATCGAAGTCTTCACCACCTAAGTGTGTATCACCAGCAGTTGATTTAACTTCGAATAGTGAACCTTCGTCTATTGTGAGAATTGAAACATCAAATGTGCCGCCACCCAAATCGAATATTAAAACATTGCGTTCTCCTTTTAAGTTTTTGTCTAGACCGTATGCAAGTGCAGCGGCTGTTGGTTCATTGATGATTCGAAGAACGTTTAATCCAGCAATAGCTCCTGCATCTTTGGTTGCCTGGCGCTGTGAGTCGTTGAAATAAGCTGGAACTGTAATGACTGCATCGTGCACTGATGTCCCCAGATAAGCCTCAGCGGTTTCCTTCATCTTTGTTAAGACCATGCTGCTAATTTCCTCTGGTGCAAATCTTTTTGTTTCACCTTTATATTCAACTTGGATCTTTGGCTTACTGCAATCATTGATAACTTTGAAAGGCCAATGCTGCATGTCTTGTTGAATTTTCGGGTCGTCATATTTGCGTCCGATTAAGCGTTTGGCATCGAAAACTGTGTTACTTGGATTTAAAGCAACTTGGTTTTTAGCTGCATCTCCAATCAATCGTTCGGTATCTGTAAATGCGACGTACGATGGAGTAGTCCTATTGCCTTGATCATTTGCGATGATTTCCACGTTTCCATGTTGCCAAACTCCAACACACGAATACGTTGTTCCAAGATCAATTCCTATAGCTGGCATGTTGTTGAGATTCTTCACCGTTTAAAATATTTTTTCTCCACGAATATAACTTTAAAACTTTCTTCACAAAATTTCACTTATGGTCACTTGTTTGGTGTTTCCACCGCTTGTTTTTCACTTCGCTTATTCTCTTCGACAGTTTTCAAATACTGAATGTCTTGGCGCGCTTCGCTTTTGCTTATATACCCCGACATCGCTGTCCAATCAGCTTCGAGAATAATCTAGAAGACAGTGACGCACCAATCACGTTATTAGACGAGTGGAATATTCGAGAAACGACTAGTAAGCTGCACCAATCGTAGTTACAATGTGAGAAAAAGACAGAACGATTTCTTTTAGAAAGAGAAATATCAATCGGGTTGCTACTTTTTAAATACTCCCTAATACTAGTGGAAAAATATGAAGTAAAAGATAAATAAAGTATACTTATAATCTAATTATAGGTATAATGTTATTTTATAGAAGAAAATATATCCATCGTATTGTACCATTTTTTTTTATAATTAAATTAAGCAGCTGTCTACACTATTTAGGAAATCTATGTAAGAAAATTTCATGTCAAAATAAAAAAAGTGAGGTTTTTGGAGTTTAGTTTAAGGACACTAATTTTCATGCTATATTTCATTTCTTATATATAGTAATCATTGGATAACAAAAATTTTAAAATAATAAACATGGCAAAGATACGACATAATATCACATGAAAATTAATAAAAAAAAGTAGACATAAGTAACATTCTGTGTATATACCTAGCTATAACAAATAGGTGGCTGCAATCAAAAGATTTTTAAAATAAATTAGCAATGATTGGTAATTAACCAGTCGTAACAAAAAGTTTATAAATTTACATTATGCACAATTATTATTTTGAAGGGTCAAAATGTTATGTGTTTTTTTTTATTAAATATTTTAAATATTATATTTATTTTAAATATTATAAAAAATTCTTAAGTCATTATTAACACAATAAGTGATATGATAATATGTATTTCAAGTATGACATTTTCTCAGTTATATTGGTAATTTGAATAGGTATATTAAACATATAATACAAATACAATGTAGTTGCACGCAGTTTAAAACTTTAAAAAAAATAAATCTAAATATATACAATAAATAATACATCCTCATGAAAAATGTGGTGAATATGTTCAAGATGTTGGCAATATTCAGTATTTGCTGTCTCTTTCTTACTTAAATCAATAACGAATAGATCGTTCTAGAAACCAGTGGTTCTGAAACTTCGACCCAGTTTATTTTGATATTTTTAATCCAATTAACAAAAAACATATATTTTTACTAGTAATATTTATATAATTTTAGACAAAATTTCTACGGAATTTCGTTCTTTCTTATTCTACGGAATTTATTACAAAAATGGACCGTCTTGATTTCCCGAAGTATTGTTCAGTGATTATTTTTTATTTCTTCTTATACTACGTCAGGCGGCAGATTATTATTTTAAAAATTTTGATCAAGAAAACTGTTATAAACATTTAAGTTAAACATTTTTAGTCATTCTAGGACGCTTTGGCTTGTTTCATAAATTTCTGGAACATTAAAAAAAATGTTTATATGATTTAAATCATTTTAAAATTACGTAGTAGGTCTAGAATGTATTAGCTTGTTGTAAACATTATCAAAATAGCCTAAAAATATATAGCCTAATAAAAAAAAAACAAAAAGTGATTAAATGTTTAAAATCAGTTAAAAATACATAGTTTTATTTAGTATAAGAGGTTCTAGAGTACCTACTCCCAAATTTCAGGAATGGTTTGGGAAGCTCTTTATTGTAATATAATATATCAAACAACGAACATTAAAATTATTATTATTTATTGACTAATAAATCTCGAATTTTTTAGAACTGTGACATTTCTTTTTCACTCTACATCGAAATTTTAATAATACTTGTCCATCTCAAATCAAATCTCTAATATTTGTTTAAATATTTTATATATGTATATCTCGAAAACACTAAAACATGTACTTTATAAAATCCGATTTTTATTTCGGAATAGACCCCAACATAATCTCCGGTATTTTAATTTCCTGTTTTTATAAGTAGTACTTTGTATTTAGTTATCCATGTTTTGTAATAATTAATTATTAATTTATTTTATATGTTAAACCTATACACTTATATATCACAATATAGTTCCCTCTGTATTTGTTAGAATAATTTGCTAACCATAATCATTATATCATAATCTTAAAAGTAATTGAAGATATATCAAATACATCATTATGATGATATACAAATTATAATACAAATGAGCTACATAATTTATTCTTAGGAAAGATTCTGAATAATATCTTGTAATTATTGTATTCGTAACTATCACCTTTTTATTGTAAAATTTACTCTGATATATTGATAAACCTGCGAAGGTTTATACTTTATTTGCAAATATATTATTTTACGGAAAAATACTCATGTCCTTTAATAAAATAAATACATATAAGTATGTAGCTATTGGTGTTGAGAAACAGTGGTCAATTGCTTAGTTGTCTCGCTCTTACCTACTGTCGAAATTTCTAGAACGATTATCCGACAAAATGTAATGCCAGTTTAATATATTTATGTAAACGTTCTGAAGATAGTTCTCGAATCGGTAAGGTTATTTGTGTGAGCAGATAAGCATGAACGCTATATAAAGGCTGATACGCAATAGTTTCGTCATTCGTCACGTCATTACCTCTCGTATACAGTCTTTGTGGAATTTTGTTGTGTTGGAAGTAAGGAAAATTTTAGTAAAAATGTAACGCAAAATACAAAATAATCCTAAATGGATCGAAAAAAAATACTGAATATAAAAACTTTGCTGCCTGCTAGCGGATTCCGTTGGTTCTAAAGAAAAATATGTACCTACGTATTAAGATGGCGGAGACCACACCCAGTTGAAAACTGCGCAGTAAAGTAAATTACCGACCTAAAAAAATAAGATGAAGGGAAAAGGATCTAAGGATAAATAAAGAAAAAGGTACGTAATTAGCTTAGTATTTTGAAAAACGTAATTAAGCATGTGCCTAGTTGTTAATTTATTAACTTGTGAAACGTGCTTGACTGCAGTCACGTTTTATTTGACCTTGGTTTTGTTTGTCAAAACTCTAATGCCACATCTTATTTCATAATGTAAAGTGAATGTATATTTTTAGATATAAGTTATATCGTCATGATTTAGAATTCGTAGGAAAGATTTCTGCAATCTCTTTAAATTTAAATATAATAATTCGAGAGTTGTCTTTTGGACCTAGGAGATAGGACTGTGGTACCTACCTAGTAAGTAGGTAGCTAGTTTTGTTTTTATTAGGCTTACAAATCTGGTATTCTAAAACTTACAATTTAAGATATATACAATAAGGGATACAATTTTAGGGTTACCTATTCCTTTGCGTATAATAAACAACATTCTAGGAATTAGGGAATATTCATTCCCTCAATATTCATCAATGTATATTTATAGGTATAATGGATCCGCCACATATGGCGATTCTGGACTACGTATGTTACATTCTAGGATACATACCATACAGGATATAATCTTACGATAGATTGGTATCTTATCTTAGAATTACCTATTCCTAGGCGGATAATATAATACATTATAGGAATTATTATAGCATCAATATAATATTTATAGGTGATATGACATCCACGTATGACGATTTTAAACGTAACTACTACAAAAGTATACAGGAGAAAGGAGTCAAAAAATACCTCCAACGCAGATGCAATGAATTATATGCCTGTGTATTTAGAAAAAAGGTCAATCGTTGGATTTATAATGTTTAACATACTAAATTGAAATATTGAGGATTAAATCGATCTAGGTACGTTAAGGGAAATCGATAAGAATATTAGGAATTTTTTTTCAAAAAATAATTTCAAAATGATACTCTCGAAATATTATTTTTACCTATTGGATACAAAATTATGCATTATAATCAAAAATATACTCATTTAAGTACTTATTTAACTGCCGCATACTCATTTAAGTACTTATTTAACTTCACATTATTATGTTTCTTTACAGTGAGCTTGTCTATAATTTGTCTCTTGTGCTAATTTTTCAGGATTGAGTACTATTGTTAGTTACTCGTATTGCTATTTGACGGCCGCGACAACGTCGATCTTTTCATCGGTCATCATGTAGTTGCGTATCTGTGCTAAACCTACAATATCTACAGCGCTCTGACCCTTGGTAGGTGATTCAAGTATGGTAATATTGTGATTTAGATTAGAATTCTTTAGGTAATAATAAATACTAACCTAAAAATAAATCCATAAGAGCTGAAATATTTTAAATATATTTTTTACCAAAGTTTTTTTATGTGCTCTCGTTGACAGTTATAGGTACTTACTCTATATTATTATTACTAATTCAGTTAAACTTAATTTTGTAAATTGTTTTGTTTTCTATAAAATAGCAGAGTAAAAATTATCCTACTGGACAACTATAAATAATAAATGACTAGTTTACTACAATTTCAAAATGATCTACCTATTCGTACTTTTGAACCTTTGTTCATGGTACCTCGCCGCAATGATTTATTGAAATATTAGAAGTACGTGATTGCATTGATATTTGATTTTCAGATGATTTGTTTTAACGTTGGCGTGAGGGTCGAGGCAGGTTCCGGAGTTAGCTTTTCCCGAGTTATTTTTTTAACGTAAAAAAGATTAAAAAGGATTTTGTTAAAAGTAAAAAAAATCTGTACTTAAATAACATATGTATATATATTTTCATTTATTGCAGCAAAATTAGTATTTACTTCTTCCCCCTATACCTTTATTGTAAGTTTTTATGTAGATTCATCAAGACAATACTGATTGCGCAAGTTGTGAAATATAAATGATGATTCATAAGTTATGAATCATAACATAATGCATCATCAAATTAATTACCATAGTTGTAATTACCTCGTCACTCATTAGATTTTACATCTAATTAATCGATTATCATGCCGTCAATTGATATTTCTCTTTGAGAAACGGTGCTCTCCGACTTTTAAATAAAAAATGTGCAAAGTAGTGAAGTGACAATGAAATTTCTAAATTCGCTTTTCAATTTAAATTACCCCAAATTGCACAAATTAATGTCGAGGGTCATTGAGCATTTACATCCGGCAAAATTCTATTTAATTCGATAACTGATTAAATGCGCATTTAATTCCAATTTCTAATTAATTAAATGGAAACAAAGATGTCACAATGTAATACATAGTATATTTCAAATTTTTGATTATGGAATCTTAGTTCTATAATCATGGTATGGAAGTACAACGTCTATACAAAGTCATTGTAATGTGACAGAGCTATAGAGAAGAGAGATGGAGTAAAAAAAATTGTGAAAGGAAAATAATTATGCACGAGAAAAAAAAAACACAAAGACAAAGCTCGTATTTCTGTGTAGTAATCGTGGTAGTAATAAGTTTTGTGGTTCTTTAAAAATACTTTTTACATACAGTAAAATAGTTCTTCAGTTTAAGAATATAGAAACTTGAATATTTGTTTCGGCTATTTGGCATTTATTTAAAGTCCGAATTTTTATAGAGAAGGTAACTCGACAATAAATTCTCATTATAGTATTCATATCTAATAAAATTATTAAAGAGAAAAACGAGCATTGTATTAAGTATTTCTATATCTATCTTTGAAAAAGTTACACTCGCAAGCTAATGGGACTTATAACATTATCATTTGATACTGAAGATGAAGCTGAGAATCCAGGAGTTGCGATGCTGACACTGCTTAAGTAAGGTTTGTTTGCTATATTATAATTAAGTATACTTCCGTAGTTTAAGATTATTAATACAATGGTCCAAGTTAGGCCTCGTAATAGATCCAATAGGAAGGTTCTATATAGTTAATTGACTCTTTTCGATTTTATTAAAGTACAAAATTTTCTAAGCTATTGTAGGTAGTTAAGTGTAAATGGTAAAAATTATGATAACACTGGTCAAACGTTATTAGGCCTCACGCCTCGCATAATTTAGATACAATGGAAAGAAAGATTTACACTCCTTAGCCACATACCTATATGTATAGTAGTGTGACTAAAGTACAAAATTTCTCTACGAAGTTATAATTAAGTAGTGTAAAGATTATGAAAATATTTTGGCCGAAGGTATATAGGCCTCGTAAGAAATCCGATCCAACGCAAAGAGCGAGCTACATTGGTTACCCAAAATAGAGATACATATTTAGGAACTAGGCTTTATAGTTTATTCGAATTTACTAAAAACTCTAGGTTGTTATGTAGGTAGGTATACATAAATACATTGGTAGTGTAAGATTATGGTCGAAGGAAGATTTAGATTTTATGGAAACAAAAACTAACACCACCCCGTATTTAATCCACCCAAATAGTAGAAATTGTAGAAGTATTAAAAAATTACAATAATAGTTTTGAGTAAAACGAAACTGCTAACGAAAGTTTTGGTTACATCCGTTTTTATATTTTATTCCTCGTTTTATATTCGAGGAAGTCGACACTTCCTAAAAGCTGATTTGTAAAGGATAGAACGGAAACTGAACTGAACTGAAATAACAAGTAGGTTTTAACCATTGTGACAAATAAAGAGTTAAATTTAATAGCATATAATTATAGTATACGAAATCATTCTATATATTTTACTTACGTTTTTCACAGGGCTTAAAAATATTTTGCACTATAATAATGAATTTTAAAAAATACCGATTCACAGGGAGATGGATACATAACAAGGAAAAGGTCGTATAGTGTAGAATAAAATAATAACATTAATTAAATGATGTACAAAGATAGCTTAATGATTGAAGATAGTAATAGATACCTTTGTAAATGGCATAATACTTTACATAATATGTTCAGAAGTGAGTTATTATAATATTTACAAAATAATATAATAGATATAACTACCTGCTGAAATGACATAATAGAAAAATAATTTATGGTGTACTAATAATTTAGGAACATTCTAACAAATAAGTACGATAAACCCTGCGACAGATATATTGGCTGTTAGCTAACGCTGTTGCAATAATAGGTAGGAAGTAATAAATAAATGGAACATAGGTACAGGAAATTACGACAAACACTGATAAAATGATGTGATACTTATTGATGATTATGATATTATGAAATAGATATTCACCGCAACGGATCGCAAGCTATTCGCAGATCGCAAAATTAGTTTATTTTACATGTTTACATGCAATAACTATGGACAGCTTTACCGTACAATATTTTTTTTTCCTACGTACCTACCAACTGGACTTCGGCGACAGCTGTTATTTAGTTACTTAAGTGATAACATCAACGGAGAATATTTAAGGTTCTTGTAACCGCGAAAGTGGAGTCACTTTCAATAAAAAATCATATCTTATTAAGACGAATATTATGCCCTATTCCGGAAATGGAGACAGGGTCCTGAAAGTACTCATTACTGAAATGACTTAATCTCAAAACGACTTGTTAAGAAAATGACCTATTCTGAAAAGGACTTATTACTATAAGGACTTCTTCTTAAATGTTCTTTAATAATTATTTCTAAAAGTTTCGATTTAGAAGTAGTAGCGAAAAGAACCAACAACGGCCGTTTTTAGCTAAAGTTACCGACTAAATAATTGCATGAAATGTATACCTACTTACTGATAATAGACGTGATGACAACGGTATAAGATGAGGTAGGTAGATTATTATTGTAGAATAAGTAAAAAGTTACAACATAAATAATGAGTTACTAATACTGCGAATAGTGCACATGAAAAGATAATGAAATAAGATACAGAATGTGACATGCTTACAGCGTAAATGATACTCGATATAATCATAATAGGAAGGAAGGATTACCTTTGCAGAATTTGAAAACACGTGAAAAATATACCATTTTATTTGTATGCTAATACCAACATAAAATTAAGGGATGCTTATGACTTACCAACAGTAATAATTTAAGAATTAAAAATCAAGATGAATGTAGAAAATGTAGCAGTAGAAATTCAATCAGTCGTACTTCATGATTTTGACTGAATGGCAATTTTTTCACAATACAAAGTGTTTAGTGTACCTACTAATAAAATTTATATAAGATTTACAATAAAGTTTTTATTTTTTTCTTCTTAACAATGAATATTGAAGTCGATGTTTATTTACCCAAGTAATACAAACTAAATTAACTAAAAATAAACTAAAAATGAATATTATTATGTAAATAAAAAGAGAGAGAAAAAAAAGAACTAAGCCGCGTCAAATATAAATCGTCATAGATAAAGTTATATAACATATAGGTATATAGGTAGGACTTAAGTTTAATAGTGTGAAATTAAAGTAATGATGTCAATACTAAGCTTTACGACAGAACTCAAAGGATTTAACAAAATTCTTAATAATAAAAGTGGGCGTCTCGCAAAGTGCTATCTTTGTTCTCTTTCACTTTTTTGTCTATACATATCTTTGTTGCATACATGATCATCCCTACTTCGCGTAGGGTGAGTGTGAAACAATCATTGTGAAATTTAAATTCACAGGAAGCAAGACCATTTTGACGATGTAAACAAAACTACATATTAACATAGGTATCTTACTTATTCAATTTATCTTGTGGGTGCCACCGCTGCTGATGTCACAACTGCCCGCATATCTAGCATGAAAATCTACTGTCTATATATCTAAGTCGCATTAGCGATATGACAGTCAAAATTCGAACAATATTTTTTAAGAGCAAATCAATTTCAGTTCTTGAAATATAGAAAATTTACTAATTACTTAGTTTATTTTCAATATTTATTAAATTTAAATCTTTATACTCATAATAATAGCATTATATGGATATATAATTTGAGTTCGTAGATAATATCTAATGATATATAGGATGTCCCAGCCCTAGTCGAGGTGAATCGAACGAGATAGCAAATCAACAAATTCATTCCTTACATAACAATTTATCCCCTATGTATGTTCAGCATTATTTAACGTTATAAAAGTTTTTGAGCTTTTACGAAGTCGTCTAGGTTAGGGTGTTAGTTAAAGATTGTGAATATAGGTTATATTATAGATGTATTCCTTTCGTATCGTAAGGTCATTACTACCATGATTTTCTCTTTTGGATCGGGCCTACCCGCAAATCTCCCACAACTCTGAATGTAGATCGTTCGTATTGAATCCCCTTTTTGGACTACGATGAAAAATTATATAAAAATAATTATATTTTTTATGGTATTGCTTACTTTATTGAAATTTATAGTGTAAGATGAAGAAAGTAGAAAATGGTAACACATACCGAATATAATAAATCGGTCAAACAATTAGATAAAATGAGGTCAGTCCGACTTAAAAAAAAAATAACAATAGTATAGAATACTATTAACAATAATGTAGTTGCTTATTAATTTTATTATAGTCGATGTCATAACAAACAAAAATCTTTATGTAACTTCACAAGGTTTTCTATACTACCTGCTACTACTTAATCTGGATGGATTCCCATATTAATCATCTAAAATATCTGTATTAGGACTTCTCCCTATCATGCTCCGCTCATACACTTAATAAAAGCGTGTATAGTATAGGATTTGTTGTATGAGATAGGGCATGAATGAATGATCTTTATTTCCTATAGATGTGGTACAATTCCACTTAATTCACTTAATTTATTTATTTTACAATATTTACCATTGATATAATTATAAATTATTATATTCTATCTCATTTTATTATTAACTTATTTCATAGATATTATCAAATAAAACAACACTAGAAATCTAAAGTTAAGGGAAATTTGCATAAACTGACAACACTGTATGGTAAAAGTTCTCTGATTTTCCGTTAATATTTTAATAACTAATAACCCCGTTTTTATAACCGCGTGGTGTAAATTTATTAATTTAGATAATTAGAATTAATTTAAAAAGAAACATTATGTATCTGTATTGCGTTATTTACGTTCAACAATTATTATTTATTTATTTAAACTTATTGGCACAAAATAAGGATATAAAAGGCATTACCTACGAGGACCAGAAAACTATCGGAGAAGCATGAAACGTTTTCAATGTAATACTAAGAAATAAGTTTTTGAACCAACAGAATGATAAAATAAATATGAGATTGTTAACACTTACATACTTACATATTACAATTACTTATGTAGATATTCAAAAATGCAAATTTAAATATTGGTAAAATGCAAGCTTAAATTGATTAAAAGGTAGGTAATTAATGAATAAATTAATGACTATAAGATACAGTTTTTTAAATTTTATAAATTAATTAAGTGAGCCTCATTCCATATGTAAGCTCTGTCAGTAAGTAAATTAAGATCTAACAATGCCTCAATATTAATGATAAAAAAACAATGAACAACATCATATTCATATGAAATGAAATATTTTTTAACAATTAAATTAGTTTTTACAGACATATATACAGAACACATAATTATGTAGATTTATAATAACTTTTTTTTTGTGGGTAGATATGCCGATCTTATGTATGATACTTACAGTTCAAATCACATTATCTAATGTCAGCCCGGACCAATCCGTTTTATTACTTACTGCTTTGCTAATTTATCTTAAAGATAAGCACAGACCTTCTTTTTGAAAATAAATTGGTTGGGAGATTGTCAAATATATTCAGGTAGAGCGTTCCTGAGGATTGAGAATTATGAAATTTGATTCAACTTGCAATCACAACAATTCCAGACAATGGCCAGAACGGAGAGCTTTAGACTGCCATAATAAACGAGTAAAATTTAATGTGTGTAAATGGAAGTAGTCGAAGTAGTGTGAGTGTTATTAGAAAAGTATGTTAGAGTGTAGATATGCATGTGTATATTTACCCGTTGATATTATAACGTATAGGATAGGATTAATAATGCAATATGTAGGTAGATTCACATAGAGAGAGGGCAATATTTTAGGAAACAGTACTAAAGTAGCGTCTGATAGATATTAAATTTTTTTTTACTACGTCGGGTGGCAGACAAGCATACGGCCCGCCTGATGTGAAGCGGTTACCGTAGCCATATTAACGCTTGCAACATGAGATATTGCTCGCGCGCCGCCACCCCCGCTGCCAACGCAGCATCAAATGCATATGAAAATTGGATATAAAGCTAGGTTCCATGTAATGATAATGTTACAGACAAGAATTTGGCATCAAGTTATAATCATGAAGTTATAAATGAGATGCATGACACCGCAGCAGAAGTAGAGAAATATTACGAATTATACATTTAGTCAAGTGTAATTAAATAATATTCTTTCACAACTACGTAATGGACATTATATGACAAATACTACTGTTATTTTTCTATGATTGAAGACTACTTTGCTTATGCGACTTACATATACATATTATGCAGTCGTAATATAGTTTTGTAATAGAACTAATATAAAATATCAATAATTGAGCGGCAAATATTACGCGAGTAATGAAAAAAAAAAAATACCATGACGCATGGAACAAATCCACCGATTCACTAAATAACGAGGTACTTTTGAAGATACAATCCACGTAACATTAACATTGTAGCAAAAAGGTTGAATATGTTTAGGTTGAGTCACATTCAGATGATGGGAGTTTTTTTCCGGTGCCCCTTATATTGGTATTGATATTATCATAATTACATGTTCTTCGGATGTATGATGACATCAAAATGGATAGGAATAATATCTAATCGTAAAATTAATAATTATTCGAGGTGTCGTGTAGTGAGCACACGAACATGATAGCCAAATAAACGGCGCCGTGTATAGTAGGGTTCTGATCTGAAGGCCAATTCTCCTATTTTTTCTACGATCGCAGATTGAATTGACAATACAATAAAGTTGACCGAATCGAGACTGAATTGTGCATTGACTACTATTGACTAAAATTATACACTTGATTTCATTAGTTCATTATAAGCAATTCTTATTGTTGACAAAGTAACATTCTTAATTTGCTTATTCGGTCATAATTCGATATAATCCTACTTAAATCAAACTTTGAAGTTACATAATAAGATACGAGAATACCAAATTTGACATTTGTGAGATCGAGACTGGATCGAAACTGAATTTTGACTACATTTTAGTTACGAGAATTGCCCCTCTGACACTTGACATTGTTGTATGTACCTACACCACTTAGAATTAATTACAAATAAAAGATATAACACATAGGTTTTAGTTTTATTATAATGAAAATAGGCTAACTATTTTTTTCTTTATGAATGAGCTTTACAAAAACATTCCACGCAGTACCCTGGTGAGCCAGGGCAACCTTTACATACATAAACTGTTGTTACTCTTTTCTTCTTTTCTTTGCAGCTTCTGCACTCCTTTCTTACAACTTCCTTGATCGTTCTTACTGTAGTTCCTTCTTTTTTATCTCGCATCTTATAATTTTCAATTTTCGTCAATTTATGTTCAGTAAGTAATATTTTATTTTGCATAGGTGGTTTTGGCAGTAACTTTTGTAAGATGGCTAGTCGGAAATCGTATAGATTTAATTTGTTTTTTGCGCTGAATTTATTAAAAAGAAAACAAGCATTACTTAGACTGATTTGCAGAATGTGTACAAATACCTTTTTGTGTGAGAGCATCAGTTTTCGTTCGCAAGGGTAGTAAGACAACATTTGATCCTGTAGATTAACCCCGGACATAAAGTTGCTATAGTGAACAATTGCTGATGGCTTTAATACTACTTGACCTTTTTTATTCGCAACTTCTAACATTTCATCGCCGTGTTCTGTAGATAAGTAACGCATACATCGCTTATCTTTCCATTTGCCGATATGGACTCCATTTAAAAATACCGATTTATTTTCTCCTTTATTAAGTTTCCCAGTATCAAGGTCCACAGGGTTTCCTTTTCTATTTTTGCTTAGAATGCCAGTGAAATACGTTTTTCGGTCTAACAATTTCTCTGCTAAATCATATGAATTATTATAATTCCCCATGTAAACGCTATGGCCAACATCAAGTTTTTCTTTCAACAGTTTTAGGACAATTTTCTGGGTATGTTCCATTTCTGATGTCTCTTCATCTGTACCGGTGGATAGTTCTAATTTCACTACAATACCCCCGGGCTCCGCAAGTACATATAACTTAACGCCATAATTATCTGGCTTGTTTTTGATATATTGGCGGAATATTAGATGTCCGTGTCTCAACACCATTGACTCGTTCAGGGAAAGCTGTTTGCCTGGATAATAGATATTTTTCATTGTTTCGTTGAAATTGTCTACAATTGGGTGGAAATGATCTTCGTCATTTGATTCTGAGGTAAAATGAAGGAATCTTAATATTAACACAAAACGATCCCGTGACATATATTGGCGAAAACAAGGCATATTAAAAAGCCAGTGCTGTTTCCAGTAGTCTGTAAGCCTATTTAGTCGAATCGTTCCTGTATGCAATAGTAAACCGAGAAAAATCAGAAGTTCCTCCCGAGTCAAGTTTTGCCAATGTTTAATTCTTGACTGTTTTTCGTCACCAGGTTTCTGTAGCACTCGACCTGCATTTAGATTCGTTTCTCGAACGATCATATCTAGAAAACTATCATCCAAAAACAGTCTAAATGTTTCGAGCGGGTCGGATGGCGCTGGAATCAATAGTGCTTGTGCCTTAGTAAATTCTATAGATTTCATTTTATTCTCACTATGCCAAGTAGATGTAGCTTCTTGATGCGAAGGCCTCTCGACATTATCTTGTATGAGTTCATGAAGGGTAATAAAATATTCCAGCCGAGATGATGACTGATTCTTGGTGACTGACTTATGTTTAGGTAGGTGAGAATCATAACTACTAACACTGTCGCTGCTTCCCGAGTCCTCTTCCTCCTCTATATTGGCACATTAATGGTACAGTAAAACATGGTATGTTCTTCCGGTTAGGTTAGTAGTTAGGTCATATCTTTCAAATTTGACTATGTCATCAGCTGTATTTTATATATTCATATTCATTTATTCACTTGATTTGCAAAAAAACACCTATAAGTGTGCTCAGTGGTTACACCGGTGTAACAAATCAGTGTAACCACGGGTCAGAAGCGCTGACACACAGGTCAGGTTAGGTGGTAAATAGATTTTTACAAATCATCTATTCAAGACATTCGTGAAATATGTAGGTACCATTATCAACAAAAAATACACTAACACTAGCAACTCTATTTATTTCGGAACAGCCAATATGTAATTCGACCAAAGAAAGTGGTAATGCGATAGTTCGACTAATTAATTTAATCAAATTTAAATTTAATCATAAAATCAAAAATACATATTATGTTAAGCTTTTACAAAGTAATATTAATTAAATTAAATCAATATCAAATTACTTGTTGAAAATACGAGGTTCTACCTTTTTCAGTTCTTTTATAAGAGCAGTTTGGCATGTTTGTAATGGATGCTTTCGAATATGTCTAAGTAAAAGAGGTTCCACATCGTTATTTAGTATTTGAATGAATGCATAAATGAACTTTATTTGCTATGGATGTGGAACTTTTATGTGGATTTATTTATTTTAAAATATTTACTATTGACATAATTATAAATTATTATATTCTATCTCATTTTATTTTAAATATATTTAATTAATTATTTAATACATACCTACATATAATCATATATACATACAGACAGTACTAAACATATACTAGAAATCCAAGTTAAGAGAAATTTTCATAAATTGACAATAATGTATGGTAGTTCTCTGATTACCCTCTTCATATTTTTAGTTTTAATAAATGATAACTGCGTCTTTTTTTATGGCCACGTGGTGTATGTTTATTAATTTAGATGATTAGACTTAATTTAACGAAAACGAAACATTATGTACCTACTTACCTGTATTACGTTATTTACGTTCAACAATTATTATTTATTTATTTAAATTTATTGGCACAAAATAAGGGTATAAAAGGTATTATCTAAGAGGACCAGACAACTATTCGAGAACCATGACATGTATACAAAGTAGGTAATACTCAAAAATAAGTTATTGACAGAATGATAAAAAAAAATATAAGATTGACTACAAGATATTTCTTTTTTATAAATTAATTAAATGAGCCTCATTCCTTGTAGTACCTACGCATCAAACTACATCAGTATGTGAATTAAGTAATAATGCTTTCGATCATCACTATTAATGATCGACGAAAAATGTTCAACAATGCCTAACATCATCATATTCAAATCAAATGAAATTATTATTACAATTAAATTATCTTCTGCGGAGATATATAGGTACAGAACACATAAATATGTAGAATTATAATAATAATATTTTTTATGGAAGATGTTTAATTTTAACAACACAGCTCGTGACGTAGTCTTGGCAATATGTGGGAAGAGAATACCTTGTTTTATTGTACCACACTGGAAATAATCAACTTCATCACTTGACCACATCTCATCAGAGTCATTAGAAACTGTATTTTCGGCTCTCCTTTTTGCAGCACGAGAAGTCGAAATATTTGAGCTACTGCAGCGCTTTGAAGGTCTCGGATTCATATTCATTTTGATTCACTTATTTTTAATTATTCAAGAACTAAAAAAGTTCACACACGCGACAAAATCCATTCGGATCTCAAACCTCGATAAGATATCTAGTAGCAAGTTGATATGCTACTTTGAGTGCTTTCGTTACCAGTGTTACAACACTAATAACCAGCTATCATGCAAAGTATTATGGATCAAATTGCTCGTAAATTTAATTTGGAAACACCTTCAATCAATTACTTATTTATTTGCTGTCTCCGTCACAGGAAACTTTAAAAAATATTTATTTTACGCGTTTAGTTCTTGAATTATGTGCCACGCGCACGTGACGCGAATGTCCGTGTTGCCGCGTTGTACTGACGCTATAATGTCGGCTAGCTAGCGCGAAACACGGCGCCATGTACGGGGGGACCCCGCCCTCTCCGCGGCGCCGTGTAATCGATGGTATAAAAAAGAAACAAGAAATACCACAGGTCAGAACGTGCGAGGTTTTATGCTTTTTTGTTGTTATTTCATTCAGGGGCGCCGACTTTTAGAAAACCTCATGGGTGTTCATGCTCATTTGATGACTCTAAAAAGTGGCGAAGTGTGAAAAGAGAAATGCACACTGATCGACCGACAAATAAATTAATGTCCTACTTATATACTGCGTACTCTAAACCACGGCTCGTCGGGTAATAAAAAACACCTATCATCCCTAAAAGGCGTTTACTGATCTGTTTCTTGATGTCTATTCTATTAACCCACTGTTTATTTCTCATGGGTGCTCGAGCCCCCGAGTACCCACGGAGTCGGCGCCCCTGATTTCATTAAACTCTAAATCAAGTAGTTTGATAGGCAGACTCCTACGTCTACATTCATAGAGGTGTCCGATATGATCATGGAATAAAATGGGTAGTAATAAACCGAACATCTAAAATTATGAAACTGGACGCCTATTAAACTAACTTGGCCACTAAAGTTGGAATAAACAATACAAACCTAACTTAACCTAGTATTTCAGTGGCCCATATGGTATTTTTTGTGGCTTACTTTATTATTTCCCAATAAAAATGAGTTAAATAGCTAGTCGGGATAAGGAATATGAATTCTGCAAATGTTCGTTATTCAGAATTTGCTTATTTGATTCATTACCGATATTTAGAATCTAATAACGACTAATCTGACACTAGCTCCTCGTACTACTACTAACTTTATTATCAAAAAACAGATCATGTTCATGTATAATAAGATAGGTGAAGGAGTGTTTATTAATATTCTAAGATTTAAGTATTATGTAGATTTGGCCTAATAAATAACTAAGTACTTTGTTTAAGTATGATTAGAAACAGAAGGATCATTTAGTTAGTAATAAGATAATTTAACCATTGCAAAAAATAGAGTGAAAATATATACCTAACAATAGGACGTGATATTGGTTTACGAAAAGGTATCTATAATTCAATTTGCCTCATATTAACATATATTAGATAGTAGGTACATAGTTTTATTTGTTGTATGTGGGGGCCCCTTAAATATTTATTTTATTTTGCTTTTTAGTATTTGTTGTTATAAAGGCAACAGAAATACATCATCTGTGAAAATTTCAACTGTCTAACTATCACGGTTCATGAGATACAGCCTGATGACAGACGGACGGATGGACGGACGGACGGACAGCGGAAACTCAGTAATACGGACGTTTACCTTTTAGGTACGAAATCCTAAAAATAGAAATAGAGAAAAACAAGTTATTAAGGCCTCTTTTATGTTATTAATTCACGAACTGTAGAATTTCTGTAGGGGTTTGATGAAATTTAGTAAGACACGTATATTCAAAATTGATATAGTTGTTGGACATCGTGATTTTAGAGATATTTACAGTAACCCAGGTATTATAGTACATCTTTTATACGAAATCGTTGTTTTTATGAATGATGCAAGTTGAGGAAGTTATTACTTAAATTTTTAGATGGATATTATTTTGTAAGATAAAAAAATATACAGTTCACCAGGGAATATACCTATATATTCCCTGGTGAACTGAACTGAAAGAAAAAACGATAAGTATGAAGAAAAATATGCAGAAATTTCAAGATGAAAGGTATATATTGGAAACATACGTGGCCATCGTGATGGTAATAATTACAGTATAGCTTGTGAAATAGAGTGTAACAATTATTATAATTACTGCAGAGGAACAAATATTGGTAACGTTTCAGGATTATTTATTTCAGTAGAATAATATATATATTTTCATTTGTAAAAAGCATACATTTTGTGAGCATTACAGTTTCCAAATACGCTCAACAAATGCCAATAATGAAAAATAATAATTAAGACATAACTACAATACATAATACATATTTAAATTTGCTATATAACCGACTTTTACATAATTAGAGACTGTTAGCTATTAACTGATGTTATACTTACGGCACTATCTGGGTTCTCGTCAATCCTTATTCATCCCACTGTTGGGATACGGGTCCCTCCTCAATCGAAGGGGTTTAGAACATTCTCCACCACGCTACTCAACTGCGGGTTGGCGGAGGTCAGCGTTTTCAAGCCGCCTAAAGACCACTGGCTTGGCTTAGCGTCATCTCACGGCAATAGCCGGGACCGACGGCTTAACGTGCACTCCGAAGCGCGGAGGAGCTCGAGATAAACCCATCCATGGACAGGCTATGGTGGACGTTACTTGACTTGCTCGATTAGACTGCCACACGCAACGACGCCACCGAGCGGATTTATACAAAACTATAACATTAGTAAAACACAATCTTTAGGTAAACTATAAATTACTTGGAAAGATGTCTTAGTGACCATTAATATCGATAATAGCGTAATGCAGATTAGTATAATGTGGTAACAACGCAATGAAGACACGATATTGAATGGTTATTAGAACTTACAAATGATTGACGTTGCAACGATTCGCACAATCAATTCCCATCAAATTATGAAAACGGCAAAAAAGAGGCGCAAATCTCGCAATTAGATAACGATTTATACTGTAAGATAGGAAATTACGATCCCTAAAAGACTATTTCATCGAAAATAGGCGTAACTTGCAAGTGCTTTGTTGGTAAGGAAAAACAACTTAAGACTTGTAATAAACGAAGGGCTAATGTCCCAGGGAAATAACACATAGGTATATTACGTACACCACGAGGAGTTGGCTATCAAATAATAACAAATTTAAGAAATAAAATCTTCGAAAAGCGCATTGAATTGAGGTGCAAAAATAAGTACAATTTTTATCTAGGTAAATCAATGACCACTAGATTAGAATATCATTTGACAACGCTATAATATATACTTATGTTATAGAAACTTATGATCTACAAATCGATAACTACACAAAAATAAATTTTATAAGAAATTTAACAGACTTTTTTAGAGACTGTTAACACAGCTATTACCTAATGACATACGGTACTATACAAAACGATGATATTAGTAATACGCAATCTTTTCAGTTTACATGAACAGGTCAGCTCTAATTATTGAATAAATGACATTGACAGATATCTTAGTAACCATTAATATAGATGATAGATATCTATATCGTTTAGCAGATTAGTGTGGTAAAATAATGAAGACGCAGTATCGAATTAATATAATAGTTGCAACGACGTACAATAATGCAGAATTATAGAATTTCTCACAATCATTTCGCATCACATTACGAAAACGGCAAGAAAAACGCAACTGTCGCAATTAGAACATGATTTGACATTATAAGATGTAGAGTTATAGAAAAATATGATTCACGTAAAGACAACTTCATAGTAAATAAGTGTAAGTTATTTGTTGTTAAAAACTTAAGACATTTAAACAATGAAGAGCAAATGCCTGAGTAAAAGAGAGAAAATCCAGTACATATACCATGAGGAGTTGGCAAGTTAATTATATTGTAACAGACTTAAGAAATGTAATATTCGAAAAGGGAATTGAAATGAGGTGCAAAATTAGGTACAATTTTTTATATATATTTATGACCCTAATGGTCATTAAAATATGATTTGACAACGCTTTAATAGGTACATAGTATTATATGAATTTATTAATATTAAGTATCCTGAAATTATAATCTACAAATTGATAAATTCCCATAAAATAATTATAAGTGCTCTGTTAAGTAATGCTTACATAAAAAATGATGAAACGATAATTTCATATAATTATAATAGTAGTGTGGTAGCAAATAATGAAGGCGTAATATCGAGAGAACGTTGGTAGAATATTATGGTGTTCCTTTAAAAATTATGAACATGGCAAGTAATGTGCTATAAATGTGTCGATTTATGGTATAAGTGATTTGTTGGTTAAAAAAGTTTGGTAACTTAATATATATTAAATGAACCGCAAATGCTTCAGTAAATTAATATGACCTACACCATGACACTTAAGAAATGTAATCTTCCAAAAAACGAATTGAAATAAGGTGTAAAACTAATTACAGTTATTGTCCATATCTATGATCATTAGATTAGAATATGGTTTGACAACGCCATAATACGTAGAGCAATGGGAAATTATGATTCACAAATTGACAACTTCACAAATAGGTACTGTGTTTGGTAAAAATAAACGCTTACATACAAAAGGTGAAACGATAATGGTGTGTAGAATTATAATAGCAGAGTATGGTAACGAATACTGAAAACGCAATATTATTAATTAAAATATTTAAGATAGTAGCGTATAACATTAGTATAGTTTAAGTGATTTGTTGGTACAAACTTAAGTAATATAATACGAGTATATATGGCAAATGCCTCAGTAATATAAAATTAAGTACAACATGATTTGACAACATTATGAGATGTAGAATTATAGAAAAATATCATTCATATAAAGACAACTTCATAGTAAATAGGTGTGATTTGTTGGTAAAATGAAGTAAGAGGTAAGAGATAAATGAGGGCAAATATCCTAGTAAAATAAAATTCGGTACGTACACCACGAGACATAAGAAATCCAACATCCAAAAAACGAATTGAAATAAGGTGTAAAACTAATTACAGTTTTTGTCTATATCTATGACCATTAGATTAGAATATGGTTTGACAACGCCATAATACGTAGAGCTATGGGAAATTATGATTCACCAATTGATAACTTCACAAATAGGTACTGTGTTTGGTAAAAATAAACGCTTACATACGATAAGGTGAAACGATAATGGTGTGTAGAATTATAATAGCAGAGTATGGTAACGAATACTGAAGACACAATATTATTAATTAAAATATTAAAAGTTCCTTTAATAATTATGAACATGGTAAGAAATGAGTCGTAAATATCTCGATAAATGATTGGTAATACAATATTTAAGATAGTAGCGTATAACATTAGTAAAACGTGGTTATAATATAAGTAATGAAGTCATATTGAGAGAACTTTGATAGAATGTTATGCAGTTCCTTTAAAAATTATGAACATGGCAAGTAATGAATGAGTCAAAAATGTCTCTATTTATAGTGTAAGTGCTTTGTTGGTAACGACTTATAATAAATGAAAGGCAAATGCCTCGGTAAAATAAAAATAAATTTAAGAAATTAAATTTTCAGCAAAACGCATTGGAATAAGTTGCAAAACTAAGTTTTTATTTGTATCTATGACCCTGATTAGAGTGTTTGACATCGCCGTAATATGTAGAGCTATGGTAAGTTATGATCCACAAATTGATAACTTTATAAAAAAAAATATAGGGGCTGTGTTTGGTAAAAAATAACGCTTACGTACTATAAGGTGAAATGAAATGGTAAAGAATTGTAATCGCAGAGTGGTAACAAATAATGAAGACGTAATATTAAGGTAACTTTGATACAATATAATATTGTTTCGTACCAAGTTATGAACATGGCAAGAAATGTGTTACAAATACCTCGATTTATAGATTACATACTTATTATATTCAAATACACTTTGTATTTGGAAATAGATAGTAAAATATATACAGGATAAAATATATAGAAGTTGTAGTAAAAAATAAACATATCAATATTATGAAATGCAAAATTTTAAGCGTTAGAAAATGTTCTGAAACCCCAGGATTCTGGTATTTTGGTGGTAAGATCATTTGATGCAATGCGGGCTTATGTAAATACAGTTTTTAATGTTCTAATTTTCGTAGTAGTTTTACGTTAATGAGAATATTAGAAATAGAAAACATAACGTTAAGAAAATGCGATTTGGAAATCAACTCCGAATACTAGATGCTTAATTGACTTTGATTGGCAATAAAATGCAAAAAGATGTAAGAGTTATAGAACGTTACTTGTATGTAATGACAACTTTACTTATAATAAATGAGGGAGTTTGATAACATACGAGTAGGTGTCAACAAGAAATACAAGATATTCTTATTGTGGTGCGTGATGCAGGATTAACGGAACAAAGACTGAATGTTATGGCTGATTGTAGAATAAGGAATGGATGTTACTAGACCGACCGTTTGTACGTAACACAGAATTTAGAGTTTGGCACAATCATTTCGCATCGGATATGCAAACGCAAGAAAAATATCGCAACTATCGTAATTAGAATATGATTTCACGACATTTTAAGACGTAGAGTTATAGAAAAAAATTGGTTGCCTGTAAAGTCGGTATACGGGCGAAAGTTTTACGTGACAACGACTTTGAGTGGTAAAATGTTTTCGAGTGGAAGGGACGCATGCCTTTCACTTTTTATGTCTGTCTCTCTCGCTCTTAGAAGGGACGCGTGCCTTTCACTCGCTCTCATTGTAAGCGCATAACGTGAGCCAGTTTCTTGAAGTGTCACCCGGCTAACCAATTTATAAGACGTTGTCACGTCAAAAATATAATTTACGTAAAGACAGCTTTACTTCACTGTACGACTTCGTTGTAAATAAGTGTAAAAGTGCATTGTTCCTAAAAAATTAAGACATAATATGAAGGGCAAATGGTAAACTAAATAAGGACTGGCAAGCTAATTATGTTATAACATACTTAATAAAAAAATAAAAAGTATTTGGAAGTAGCCGGCGACATGGTAGCATATATAGATGATAACATATATAGACGTACCAATAAACATTAAAAATGACAAAACGGACTTAATGCTGAATGCATTCTCTACCGGTCGACATTTTGGTGTGCAGAGATTCACATACGCGGTATCAAGAAATAAACTGTTAGAAACTACATAACTTAGTATAGTAATGAAATATATATAAAAATCGAAAACTTGAAGAAAATTCTATCTGAATAATATACTCCGAATACTAGCTAAATGACTTTGATTGACAATAAAATATTTAAGATAGTACCGTATAGAATTAGTAAAACGTGGTTATAATATAAATAATGAAGACGCTGTTTAGGGAACTTTTGTACAATGTTAAGATACATGTTGCAACACGGCATAGATTGCAAAGTTATTCGATTTCGCATCATTTTATGAACACGCCAGAGGTTGTAGTTATAGAAAATTACTTGTATATAATGATAACTTTGCTTATAATAAACGAAGGAGTTGAATAACAATTACTAATTCAGGTAAAACAAGGAATACAACATTTGAAAACTCAGTTTTGATGACTTTTTTAGAATATTATGATAATGATGAAACACATATGATATGTGTTCCAGGATTACCCGAAAGAGGAGTTTTAATGTTATAGCCGATAATAAAAATTAGGTTTAAATGACACAGGATGAATAAATACTGGTAACGATATAACATAGAAAATAATTATACATTAAAGTGGAATTTTGCGTTTTGAATGTTTTACGTGTTGAACACTATGCGTCGCGACGATCAACTGACTTTTAAATAACTTAGAGAGCATGTTATACATACGGCACTATACAAAATGATAGCGTTTTAATCTAATTATTGAGTAACTGACTGAAATGAAATGAGTCGCAAATGTCGCAATTCTAATATCATTTGACAACATTATAAGACGTATAATTATAGAAAAATACGATTCACATAAAAACAACTTCGTAGTAAATAAGTGAATGAAAATAAATGATGGGCAAATGTCCAGTATAGTAAGATCCAGTCCCTATAACATAAGGAGTTGGCAAGTTAATTATATTATAACATACTTAAGAAATGTAATCTTCGAAAAGGGATTTGAAATAAGGTGCAAATTTAGGTATATTTTTTTATTTATTTATATTTATGACCCTAATGTCATTAAAATATGATTTGGCAATGATATAATAGGTACATAGTATTATATGAATTTATTAATATTAAGTATTATGGAATTATAATCCACAAATTGATAAATTCACATAAAATAATTATAGTGCTCTGTTTGGTAAAAATTAATGCTTATATAAAAATGATAATTCGATAATGACATATAATTACAGCAGAGTGTGGTAGCAAATAATGAAGACGTAATATCGAGAGAACATTGGTAGAATATTATGAAGTTCTTTGAACATTATGAACATGGCAAGTAATGAGCCATAAATGTGTGGATTTGTAGTTTAAGTGATTTATTGGTTAGAAAACTTAAGTTTGGTATAAACTTAACATATAATAAATGAGCGGTAAATGCCTCAGTAAAATAAAATGACCTACAACATGACACTTAAGAAATGTAATCGTCTAAAAAACGTATAGTTAAGGTGCAAAACTAATTACAGTTTTTGTCTATATCTACGAATATGACAATTAGATTAGAATATGGTATGACAATGCCATAATACGTAGAGCTATGGGAAGTTATGATCCACAAATTGAAAACTTCACAAATAAATAAATATAGGCGCTGTGTTTGGTAAAAAACAACGCTTACTTACTGTAAGGTAAAACGATAATGGTGTGTAGAATTATAATAGCAGAGTGTGGTAACAAATAATGAAGACGCAATATTGAGAGAACTTTGATAAAATATTAAAAGAGTTCCTTTAAACATTATGAACATGGTAAGAAATGAGTCTAAATATGTCGATAAATTACTGTGATTGGCAATAAAATATTTAAGATAGTGGCGTATAATATTAGTAAAACGTGGTTATAATATAAGTAATGAAGACGCAGTTTAGAGAACTTTTGTAGAATGTTAAGATACATGTTGCAACTCGGTATAGATTGCAAAATGAAATTAAAAAGGCAAGAAGATGTAGAGTTATAGGAAATTACTTGTATGTAAAGACAACTTTGCTTATAATACACGTAGGAGTTTGATAACAATTAGCACTTCACATAAAATATAGGTATCAACAAGAAATTCAAAATAATTTTATTATGATGCGTGGTGCAGGATTAACGTAAAAAAATAGTTTTAATGTTATGATATTACTAAACTGTTTGCACGTAACATAGGGTAACGTAGAGTTTCGCAAAATCAATTCGCATCGGATTATGAAAACGGCAGAATATACGTCGCAAATATTGCAATAAGATAATGATTTGACAAGGCTATAAGAAAGCGCGTGCACTACGAGTAGTTACCTAGCAAATTGTATTGTTACAGACTTAAGAAATGTAATTCTTAAAATTAAGTACAGTTTTTTACCTATGGCCATGAGATTAGAAATTCAATTGACAACGGTATAATAATTATGTATAAGTTATAAGAAGTCATTATCCACGAATTAATAATTTTACAAAAAAAGTAGTTTGGTTAAAATTAACGTTTACATAATAAATGATGAAACGATAATGCCGTGTAGAATTATATTAGTAGAGTGTGGTAACAAATAATGAAAACGCAATGTTGAGGGAACATTGATAGAATATAATGTTGTTTCATACCAACTTATTAAGTGCAGGTTTAAGAAAAAGTTCTGAAAATCAAGAATTATGCTATATACGATACGGTAACTGGAGGAAAATGCAATCAGGACAGTAATAGTAAAGTATGGTAACAAATAATGAAAACGCAATATTGAGGGCACACACGAATACTTAGTCATCATCATCATCATCTCAGCCATTGAAAGTCCACTGCTGGACTTAGTATAGCTTGTGAAATATAGTTTGATAACAATAGTTAATTCAGGTTTCTGACTACAAGTTTCTAAAATAGAATAAATACAAAAGTAATTATGATGCGTGTTCAGGAATAACCGATAGAAGAGTTTCAATGTTAGGGTATAGCAAAATTAGGCTAAAATGTCACAGGGAAAATAAATCGACGGTCCCTACGTATAAAGCGACATGTCAAAAATGGCAATTTTTTTATTGCATAAATTGCTAAAGAATTGTCCGTAAAAAAAATATTTTCTTTTTTTTTAATGATTGTATATATAATTCATTAGTAAGAAATTAACTCATTTGTCCAATAATAATATTCTTTAATTACTATATTGTAGTATAAGCAGACATGTGTGAAATGACATGTCGCTTTATACGTAGGGACCGTCGAAATATTGGTAACGATATAGTATAGAAAACGGTTATATAAATATTACAGTGGATATTTTTAACGGACTTTTACATTATTTAGAGACTATTTTAGCTCGTATAATAAATGAAGAGCAAATGCCCAGTAAAATAAGGTCTAGTACGTAAACCACGAGGAGTTGGCAAGCTAATTATATTATCAAATGTAATCTTTGAAAAGCGAATTGAAATGAGGTTCAAAATTAGGTATAATTTTATGTCTATGTTTATGACCATTAATTAAATTATAAATCATTAAAAAAATAAATTAATTTATTAATAATAAGTATTATGAAGTTATAACCCACAAATTGATATATTGACATAAAATAATTATAAGTGTTCTGTTAGGTAAACGCGAACGCTTACATAAAAATAATAATTGTAGAGTGTGGTAACAAATATCGAAGACGTAATATCGAGAGAACTTTGATAGTATATTATGAAGTTCCTTTAAAAAATATGAACATGGCAAGTAATAAGTCATAAATGTCTCGATTTATAGGGTAAGTGCTTTGTTGGTAACGACTTATAATAAATGAAATTTAATAAATGAAAGGCAAATGCCCCGGTAAAATAAAATCCGGTAGGTACACCATGAAACTTAAGAGATTTAATCTTCTGCAAAACGAATAAAAATAAGGTGAAAAACTAAGTTTTGTCTATATCTATGACCATAAGATGAGAATATGATTTGACATCGCCATAATATGTAGAGCTGTAAGTTATGGTCCACAAATATTTGACTTCACAATAAAATAAATATAGGTGCTGTGTTTGGTAAAAATGAACACTTACATACTATAACGTGGAATGATAACGGTGTGTATAATCATAATAGCAGAGTATGGTAACAAACAATGAAGACGCAACATTCAGAGAACTTTGATGGGATTATTATATAGCTTCGTATCAAACTGTGAACTCGGCAAGAATTGCGTCACAAATGTCTCGATTTATACGATTTAGAGGAATTTGGAAATAGATAGCAAAACAGTAAAACATATACAGGATAAAATATATAGAAGTTGCAGTAAAAAATAAAAATATCAATGTTATGAAATGCAGAATTTTAAGCGTTACATATAATCTCAAACACTAAGATTATGGTATTTGGTACACGACAGTGGTAAGATCATTTAATGCAATGCGGGCTTAGGTAAAAACAGTTTTTAATGTTATAATTTTGGTAGTAGTTTTACGTTTATGAGAATATTAGAAATACAAAACATAAGTTAAGAAAATGCGATTTGAAAATCAACTCCGAATACTAGCTAAATTATTTTGATTGGCAATAAAACTCAAAAAGATGTAGAGTTATTGGACATTACTTGTATGTAATGACAACTTTGCTTATAATACATGAGGCAGTATGATAACAATGACTAATTCGGACAAAATATAGGTATCAACAAGGAATACAAAATATTTTTATTGTGGTGCGTGATGCAGGATTAACGGAACGAAGACTTATTAAGAATTTGTTATGGCTGATCGTAAAATAAAGAATGGATATTACTAGACCGTTTGTACGTAACAAAATTTGTTGAGTTTTGCACAATCATTTCGCATCGGATTATGAAAACGGCAAGAAAAATATAGCAACTGTCGTAATTAGAATATGATTTCACGACATTATAAGACGTAGAGTTACAGAAAAATATAATTCACGTAAAGACAACTTCGTAGTAAATAAGTGTAACTGCATTGTTCCTAAAAACTTAAGACATCTTAAATGAAGGGCAAATGGTCCACTAAATAAACTGGCAAGCTAATTATATTATAACATACTTAATAAATGTAATCACGAAAAGCAAATTGAAATGAGGTGCAAAATTTGGTACATTTTTTTTATCTGTATTTATGACAATTGGAATAAAATACTATTTGACAACGCTAATAGAAGTACATAGTATTATATGAATTTATTATTAATAATATATTATTATGAAGTTATAATCCACAAATTGATGCTATATTTGGTAAAAATGAAGTAGCCGGCGACATGGTATATGTATAATTGTATATAGAGGATAAAATATATAGACGTAACAAAAAAAATAAAAATATCAAGACAGACTTAATGCTAAATGCATTCTCTACCGGTCGACATTTGGAAGTGCAGAGATTCATATACGCGGTATCATAAAGTACACTGTTAGAAACTACATAAATTGGTATAGTAATAGAATATACAGGATGGCGATTTATTCACCAGCAATATTTAAGGAACTGTATCTGTAAGTGATATACTACTTAAATATAATAGAAAAATACTAAGATTTTTTTTTCCAATTGTCTATTTTTCAAAGCCTTTCCTAGCGACGCGAGGCGTACGAGACGAGCCACATGCCCGCTCTTCACTTGCCGTCGCGCCGCCGCACAGTAGGAGGCTTTGTATGGGCGTGCGGAAATTATTATTTATTGATATGAAATTTAATCTCACGAGCATTTTATGTATTTTTTTTTTTTTGTATTTTGTTGAATATTCTTGTAGTATAAATGATAAGGTAACCTATAACAGGTATTTACACAAAGATTTCTATGGAATAAAACTAGTTCAATAGGTTTCATTAGGATTTATTTTAAATTTTCTGTTATATTTTTTATTGCGCATTTTCAATAAAATATATATATTTACAATTTTGACTATAGACTAAAAACTAAACAACGAAAAATTAAAATAAATATTATTTAACATTAAAACAACGTAAACAATGTTAAACCAACTTTCCAAATGAATTATACAACTAAAATATACCTAAATATAAAAAAAAAACCATTAAGTATAAATAAAACCTGATTATAATAAAAAGAAACTGATAATTTTGTTATATTATATATACATGCACACAATTATAATTAATATAAAAAGTACAAAATAGAGTGCGGCAAAAAAATACTCTGAAAAAATATATTTTCCTAATTACCTTAAATAAGGTATAATTATGTATACTAGCTTCTTCCTGCGACTCCACCCACGTTGAGTTTGGTTTTTCAGATTTAACTAGGGAACCCTAAATATATGTAGAATAAAAGTAGCCTATGTGTTAATGCTGGTTCTAATTTGTCTACTTACCAAATTTAATTCAAATCCGTCCAGCCGTTTAGGCATGAAGAGATATCTAACACACGTACATACAAACTTTCGCATTAACACGAAAGAATAGTTTTAAGTTATGGCCGATAATAAAAATTAGGCTCCAATGTTACAGGATGAATAAATACTGGTAACGATATAATATAACATAGAAAATAATTATATATTACAGTGGAATATTTTCAACTGCCAATTAAATTAAATAACTTAGAGAGGATGTTATACATACGGTACTATACAAAATGATAGCGTTTTAATCTAATTATTGAGTAACTGACTTTGAAATTAAATGAGTCGCAAATGTCGCAATTCTAATATCAATTGACAACATTATAAGACGTATAGTTATAGAAAAATACGATTCACGTAAAAACAACTAATATAGTAAGATCATAAGGAGTTGGCAAGCTAATTATGTAATAACAGACTTAAGAAATGTAATCTTCGAAAAGAAAATTGAAATAAGGTGCAAAATTAGGTACATTTTTTATCTAAATTTATGACCTTAATGGTCATTAAAATATGATTTGGTAACGCTATAATAGGTACATAGTATAATATGAATTTATTAATATTAAGTATTATGAAATTATAATCCAAAAATTGATAAATTCACATAAAATAATTATAGGTGCTCTATTTGGTAAAAATGAATGCCTAGGTATATAAAAATGATGATAATGACATATTATTATAGCAGAGTGTGGTAGCAAATAAGGAAGACGTAATATCGAGAAAACATTGGTAGAATATTATGAAGTCCTTTAAACATTGAACATGGCGAGTAATCAGTCATAAATGTGTCGATTTATGGTTTAAGTGATTTGTTGGTTAAAAAACTTAAGTTTGGTATAAACTTAACATATAACAAATGAACGGCAAATGCCACTTAAGAAATGTAATCTTCCAAAAAACGAATTGAAATAGGGTGTAAAACTAATTACAGTTTTTATCTATCTCTATGACCATTACATTAGAATATGGTTTGACAACGCCATAATGAGTAGTTCTATGGGATATTATGATCCACAAATTGATAACTTCACAAATAGGTACTGTGTTTGGTAAAAATAAACGCTTACATACGATAAGGTGAAACAATAATGCCGTGTAGAAATATAATAGCAGAGTGTGGTAACAAATAATGAAGATGCAATATTGAGAGATCTTTGATAAAATATTAAAAAGTTCCTTTAAAAGTTAAGAATTAAGAACTCCTTTAAAAAAGAAATGTTTCGTAAATATGTCAATAAATGACTGTGATTGGCAATAAAATATTTAAGATAGTGGCGTATAACTTTAGTAAAATGTGGTTAAAATATAAGTAATGCAGACGCAGTTTAGAGAACTTTTGTAGAAGATACATGTTGCAACTCGGTATATATTAAGAAATTGTTGTGTTTCGCTATTTTGTGAAAAGGCCAGAAGATATAGAGTTATAGGAAATTACTTGTATGTAAAGACAACTTTGCTTATAATACATGTAGGAGTTTGATAACAATCCGCACTTCACATGAAATATAGGTATCAACAAGTAATTCAAAATATTTTTATTATGATGCGTGGTGCAGGATTAACGTAAAAAAATAGTTTTAATGTTATGGCTGATAGTAAAATAAATAAATAAATAAAATAATAAGTAAAATAATAAAATAAATTTCTAGATCGTTTGTACGTAACGTAAGGTTATAGAGTTTCGCATAATCATTTCGCATCGGATTATGAAAACGGCAAAAAATTGTCGCAAATATCGCAATAAGGTAATGCTTTGACAAGGCTGTAAGAAAGTACCTCCGGACACTACGAGCTACCTATCAAATTGTATTGTAACCTCAGATCACTGTGATCTGAGATTGTAACAGACTTAAGAAATGTAATCCTCAAAATTAAGTACTTACAGTTTTTTTATCTATATCTATTACCATTAGATTATTGAATTAATTGACAATGGTATAATAATTATGTAGAGTTATAGTAAGTTATTATCAACAAATGAATAATTTTACAAAAAAAAAATGTAGGTGGTGTTTGGTAAAAATGAACGTTTTGGTAAAAATGATGAAACGACAATGCCGGGTAGAATCATAATAGTACAGTATGGTAACAAATATTGAAAATGCAATGTTGAGGGCACTTTGATAGAAAATGATATTGCTTCATACCAAGTTACGAACACGGAAAGAAAAGTTTTACAAAAATCACGTTTTACAGGCTTGAAAGGTATTTGGAAATAGATGGCACCATAGTAAGATATTTAGAGGATAAAATATATATTGCAACATTGGGTACAATTTTTTATCTATATTTATGACCATTATATTAAAATTTCACAACACTATAATAAGTACATAGTATCATACTAGTTATAATACACAAATTAATAAATTCACATAAAATAAATATAGGTGCTCTATTTGGTAAAAATGAATGCTTAGTTAAAAATGATGAAACGATAATGACATAGAATTATAATAGTAGAGTATGGTAACAAATAATGACGACATAATACTGAGAGAACTTTGATAGAATATTATGAAGTTCCTTTAAAATTATAACCATAGCAAGAAATGAAATGAAATGAAATGAAATGAAATGAAATGAAATGAAATGAAATGAAATGAAATGAAATGAAATGAAATGAAATGAAATGAAATGAAATGAAATGAAATGAAATGAAATGAAATGAAATGAAATGAAATGAAGTGAAATGAAATGAAATGAAATGAAATGAAATGAAATGAAATGAAATGAAATGAAATGAAATGAAATGAAATGAAATGAAATGAAATGAAATGAAATGAAATGAAATGAAATGAAATGAAATGAAATGAAATGAAATGAAATGAAATGAAATGAAATGAAATGAAATGAAATGAAATGAAATGAAATGAAATGAAATGAAATGAAATGAAATGAAATGAAATGAAATGAAATGAAATGAAATGAAATGAAATGAAATGAAATGAAATGAAATGAAATGAAATGAAATGAAATGAAATGAAATGAAATGAAATGAAATGAAATGAAATGAAATGAAATGAAATGAAATGAAATGAAATGAAATGAAATGAAATGAAATGAAATGAAATGAAATGAAATGAAATGAAATGAAATGAAATGAAATGAAATGAAATGAAATGAAATGAAATGAAATGAAATGAAATGAAATGAAATGAAATGAAAATTATTTATTTGCGGCAGACACGGTAATAAAAGGATATTTTATAAATTATATTGTGCAAGCGTGTTGCGCCAACAATCGGCATGCAAATTTATATTATACATATATTTCTTTATAAAATTACAAATTAAAAGTAAAAATTTTTATTGAATTACAATATCAATATCTTCTTAATATATGTATGTCATTGGAAATAAAATTAAATGTCAATAGTAATAAATAATACAATTAAATATGAATAAAACATTAATTTCAGGTCTTCTCATGTCAAAATTTATATTTTAAAAATTCGTCAATAGTGTAAAAACAATTATTTACCAGCAACGCATGTAATTGCTTCTTGAACCTTGAGAATGGTAATAATTTTAAATAATTTGGTAAACAATTATACAGCTTTATGCACATGTTATAACAATTTTTTTGGAACGATGTGGTAGTGTGTGCGTGAAAAGCCAAACGATTTGGGTACCTTGAGGACGATGGAAAGTTAAGCGCTTTAAATAAATCTTTATGTTTTTTTACAAATATACATGTTTCCAAAATATATAAAGAAGCAACAGTTAAGATTTTTAATTTTCTAAACAGAGGTCTACAACTGTCCAATGGTCCAGCGCCACACAAAGCCCGTACACATTTTTTCTGTATGAGAAATACTTGTTGAATGTCGACAGAGTTACCCCAAGCAATAAGTCCATAACGTAACGCTGAACACACATAACCATGGTAGGCCACAAGAGCAGTTTCCTGTCCACATGTATTTCTAAGACGATATAAGGCATATACAAATCGGTTAATTTTATGGCAAACTGCTCTTACGTGGTCCTTCCACGATAAGTGCGAGTCGATCATTATCCCAAGGAACTTTGTCGAAGTAGATTCCAGGATTTGATTACTATGATACTTTATTGATAGATTTAAAGGTCGACCATTTGTGTTGATATATTGCAAATAAGTTGTTTTAGATAAGTTGACACAGAGATTATTACATTCCAGCCAGTGGACTATTCTACTAATGGTATCATTAATTTCTTGTTCGTAATCGCAGTCAGATTTTTTGTTAATTACAACAGACAGATCATCAGCAAACAGAGTACATGAGTAAGGCGTGATTGCCGGTAATTCATTGATATATACAATAAATAGAAGAGGCCCCAGCACGCTACCTTGAGGTACTCCCACCCTATTTACTGCAGTTGAAGACCTGAATGCTGTGAACTCTAGTTTTTTATTAAAATTGTTTATTTCTATGCACTGAGTTCTAGAATCAAGGTAATCCGCGATCAAATCATGGGCTGTACCACGAATTCCATAAATTTCCAGTTTGGCTAAAAGAGTTTTTTGACAGACAAAATCAAAAGCCCTCGTCATATCAAATAGTATTGAAGTCACGGGAACTCTTTTATCCATATTACACGATATTTCTTTTATAAAAGAGAAACAAGCTGATGTCGTGGATTTCCCCCTCTGAAAGCCATGTTGTTCACGTCTAATAACTTGAAATCTATTAAGAAATCCTATTAGTCTTGCATGTATGACCTTCTCCCAAACCTTTGATAAAACAGGTACTAAGGTAATAGGCCTGTAATTATTTGCCCTTCATTTATTATACGTCTTAAGTTTTTACGAACGATGCACTTACAATTATTTACTACGAAGTTGATTTTATGTGAATCGTATTTTTCTATAACTTATGTTTCGATTTGTATGGGATTAAAAAGCATTTGGAAATAGGCCGACAAATTAATTATAAATAACGTTTACATAAAACATGATGAAACGATAATGGCATTGAATTATATTAGTAGAGTATGGTAACAGATAATGACGACGTAACATTGAGAGAACTTTGATAAAATACCTATTTTAAAATTCTTTTAAAAATTATGAACATGGAAAAACTGAGTCATAAATGTCTCGATGTATCGCGAGTAGCCAGTGACATGGTAAAATATTAGAGAATAAAATATGTAGACGTAGCGGCAAAAGTTAAAAATATTAATGCCATAATAAGCAGGATTTCAACTAAAGAATGAATAAATACATCGAAAGAAAGAATAAATACAAAAAAATAATAATTATGATGTGTGTTCCAGGATTACACGAAATAAATTTTAATGTTATGGCCGATAGTAAATATTAGGCTTAAATGTCACATGATGAATAAATACTGGTAACGATATAACATAAGAAATAATTAATTGCAGTGGAATATTTTAAATAACTTAGAGAGGATGTTATACATACGGCACTATACAAAATGATAGCGTTGTATTGAGTAACTGGCTTTGAAGTGAAATTAGTCGCAAATGTCGCAATTCTAATATCATTTGATAACATTATAAGACGTATAGTTATAGAAAAATACGATTCACATAAAAACAACTTCGTAGTAAATAATTGTAAGTGCATCGTTCGTAAAAACTTAAGACGTATAATAAATGAAGGGCAAATGTATGCCCTAATATAGTAAGATCCAGTCCCTATACTATAAGGAGTTGGCAAGCTAATTATATTATAACAGACTTAAGAAATGTAATGTCCGAAAAGCGAATAGAAATGAGGTGTAAAATTAGGCATGTACATTTTTTTATCTATATTTATGACTATTAGATTAAAATATGATTTGATTTGACAAAGCTATAATAAGTATTAAGTACACAGTATTATACTAATTTATTAATAATTAAGTGCTTAGTATTATGAAGTTATAATCCACAAATTGATAAATTCGCATAAAATAATTATTGTGTGTTCTGTTTGGTAAAACTGAACGCTTACATAAAAAGCTATGAAACGATAACGGTATAGAATTATAATAGTAGAGTGTGGTAACAAACAATTAACACGGTATAATGACAGAACTTTGATGTAATATTATAATGTTCCATTTAAATTTATGAACATGACAAGTAATGAGCCTTAAATGTCTCGATTTATAGTGCAAGTGCTTTGTTGGTAAAAACAAGAGATAACATAAATGAAGGTCAAATGCCCCAGTAAAATAAAATCCTGTACGTACACCGTGAGACGTAAGAAATGTAATCTTCCGAAAAACGAAATGAAATAAAGTGCAAAATTAAGTAGAGTTTTTATCTATATTTATGACCATTAGATTAGAATATGGTTTGACAACGGAACAATATGTTAAGCTATAGGAAGTTATGATCAACAAATAAAATAAATATAGGAGTGTTGTGTTTGGTAAAAACACAGTAAAAATGAACGTTTACATACTGTAAGGTGAAACGATAATGTTATGTAAAATTTTAATAGCAGAGTGGGGTAACAAATAATGAAGACGCAATATTTAAAGAACTTTGATAGATTATTAAGATGAAGCAGCAAAAAATAAAAAAAACAATGTTATGAAATGTAAAATGTTCTACCCAAAATTAAATTATTTTGTACCCGTTCGACAGTGACAAGATCATTTGATGCATTCTAAGATGTAGAGTTCTAGAAAAATATCATTTAACTTCGTAGTAAATGTATATTTAAGTATAAGTGTATTGTTCGTAAAAACTTAAGATATATAATAAATGAAGGGCAAATACACCAGTAAAATAAGGAGTTGGCAAGTTAATTATATTATAACATACTTAATAAATGGAATCTTCGAAAAGCTAATTGAAATAAGGTGCAAATTTAGGTACAATTTTTATCTCTATTTGTGACCACTTGATTCAAATATGATATGTATAATACAGAATTATAGAGTTTCGCACAATCATTTATCATTGAATTATGAAAACGCCAAAAATTGAGTCTCAAATATCGCAATTAGATAACGATTTGACAAAGCTGTAAGATATAGAGCTCTAGGAAATTATAATGAACATAAAATGCTATTTTGGTAAAATTTAAAATAAACTAAAGGCCAATGCCCAATAAAAAAGATCAAGTACGTAGTTTATGAGGAGTTACCTAGCAGATTATATTGATGTAATCCTCGAAATTAATATATAACTATGACCATTACATTATGACGACGCTATGTAAGGGTATATAAAGTATTATGATCCAGAAATGGATAATTTCACAAAATAATAAATGTAGGTACTCTGTTTGGTAAAAATGAACGTTTACATAATAATTGATGAAACAATAATGCTGTGTAGAATTACAGTAGTAGAGTGTGGTAACAAATAATGAACACGCAATGTTGAGTGAACTTTGATAGAATATAATGTTGTTTCATACCAACTTATGAAGTGCAGGTTTAACAAAAAAGTTCTGAAAATATAGAATTATGCTATGTACGAAACAGTAACTGGATGAAAATGCAATCAGGATAGTAAACCAAATACTGGCAAAATTATTATAATAGGCAATTAATGTCTTAAATATCAATAATAACGATACTGTGTACAATAATAGCGTATAAGAATAACGTGGTTACAAGTATTGAAGACTTAGGTCAGAGGACTTTATAGAATATTAAGATAAGTTAGAACAATGTAAGGAAAGCAGAATTGTTGACTTTCACTTCTTTTAAATGTATATCATATTAATTAAATTAAAGCTACGAGATCAATATGATATTATTTATAACATAGCTTGTGAAATGTGGTTTGATAACAATAGTTATTTCAGGTAAAACACAAGTTTCTAGACTAGAATAAATACAAAATAATTATGATGCGTGTCCTAGGAATAACCGAAAGAAGAGTTTCAATGTTATGGCCGATAGTAAAATTAGGCTGAAATCTCACATGAAAAATAAATATTGGTAACGATATAATATAGAAAATATTTATAAAAATATTACAGTAGATTTTTTTATCGGACTTTTACATAATTCAGAGACTGTTAGCTATTACCTGATGTTATACAAAATGATAACGTTTTAATAAAACGCAATTTTTACATAAACAGCTCAGCTCTAATTATTAAATAACTGACTTTCACAGATAACTTAGTAGCTATTAGTATAGATATTATCCATACCGTTTAGGAAATTAATAAACTGGTAACAAGTAATGAAGATGCAGTATTGAATGGATATTAATAGAATAGTTGCAACGACGTCGTACATATGCAGAATTATAAAGTTTCGCACAATCATTTCGCATCCCATAATGAAAACGGCAGTAAATTGAGTCGCAAATGTCGCAATTAGAATTTGACAACATTATAAGATCTAGAGCTATAGAAAAATATGATTCACGTAAAAACAACTTCATACTAAAGAGGTGTAATTACTTTGTTGGTAAAAACTTAATAAATAAAAGCCCCAGTGAAATAACATCCAGTACGTACATATGTGGAGTTGGCTGGCAAATTATATTATAATTTATAACAGACTTAAAAAAATATAATTATTTTCCGAAAAACGAATTCAAAATAAGGTGCAAAATTAAGTACAGTAACGACAACGCCATAATATGTAGAGTTATAGGAATTTATGATCTACAAATTGATAATTTAATATACTATAATATAGGTGCTCTGATTGGTAAAAACTATCGCTTACATACTATACGGTGAAATGATAATGGTGTATAGAATTATAATAAATAGCAGAGTGTGGTAATAAATAATAAAGACGCAATATTGAGAGAACTTTGATAGAATAGATAGAACGTAGCTTCGTATCAAATTATGAACTTGGCAAAATATGAGTCACAAATGTCTCGATTTATAGGATTAAATAGTATATGTAAGTAGCCGGCGAAATGTTAAAATATATAGAGAATAAAATATATAATTGTAGCAGCAAAAAATAAAAATCTCAATATAATGAAATGCAAAATTTTAAGCGCTAGAAAATGTTTGAAAAGCTAGGTATATGATATTTGGAACGCGTTTGACAGTGGCGAGATCATTTAATACAATGCGGGCTTAGGTAAATACAGTTTTTAATGTTATGATTTTCGTGCTAATTTTACGTTTATGATACATTAGAAAGACACAAAGAAAACTTGAAGAAAATGCAATCTTGGTATTAAACTCCAAATATTTATTTATTTAAACTCTTTGTTGACCACAGTAAGACTAATGGAACAAAAGGCACACTTAATGCTAAAAGCATTCTGTACTAGTTAACCTTCGGGAAGTGCAGATATCCACGAATGCGGTTTAAAAATATGTTAACAATAAACATAAAAAGTGACTAATACGAGTATATTATGCATAGACTATACTTGAACATATACATATTACATTTATACATACATACTAATACTAGGCAATTAGTAGACAATGACTTTGATTGGCAATAACATAATAACGATAGTAGCGTATAAGATTAGGAAAACGTGGTTATAATGTAATGAATACACGGGTTAGTTAACTTTTAGTAGAAGATTTAGGCACATGTTACAGCACAGTATAGATTGCAGAATTATTGGGTTTCGTATCATTTTATGAAGACGAGAAAAATGTAGAGTTATAGTAATTTACTTGTATGTAGTGACAACTTTGCTTATAATAAATGATGGAGTTTGATAACAATTAGTAATTCGGGTTACACATAGGTACAAGAAATACAAAATAATTTTATTATGGTGCGTGATGCAGGATTAACAGAAAGAAGAGTTTTAACTTTTAATGTTATGGCTCATAGTAACATTAGGCTCAAATGTCTCAGGATGAGTCAATATTGGTAACGTTTCATGATACAAAATAATTATTCATTGCTGTAGAATGATTTAATTTTTACATAATTAGAAACTGTTAGCTACCTGGACGTTATATATACAGCACTATACAAAACAATAACTTTAGTAAATCTTTTGATGACTTTTATAGATGTCTTAGTAACCATGAATATCGCTAATGGCGTATTACAGATGAGTGAATTCTGGTATCAAGTAATGCAAATGCTGTATTGAGTATTGAGTTGCAACGACGTATATAAACGCAGGATTTATAGAGTTTCGCACAATCATTTCGCATCAGAATATGAAAACGGTAAAAAAATGTCGCAAATGACGCAATGAGAAAATTATTTGACAACATTATAACATGTAAAACTTAAAATAAATGAATAGCAAATGCCCTAGTAAAATCCATACCATTTACATTTACAACAACCAGTACAATGAGAAGTTGCCTAGCAAATTATATTGTTACAGACTTAAGAAATGTAATCTTCAAAGAGGAATTGAAATGAGGTGCAAATTTAGGTACAGTTTTTTATCTCTATCTATGACCATTATATTAGAAAATCATTTGACAAGGCTATAAATATGTAGAGTTATTGGAAGTTATGATCCACAAATTCATAATTTCACAAAAAAAAATATATATAGGTGCTCTGTTTGGTAACAATGAACGCTTACATAATAAACGATGAAACGATAATGCCGTGTAGAATTACAATAGTAGAGTGTGGTAACAAATAATTAAAACGCATTGTTGGTAGAACTTTGATATACTATGATACAATATTGTTTCTAATATAATAAAATGGTTTCGTACCAAGTTATGAAAAATAAACTTCTAAAATAATAAAAATAAAAAATATAAATGACATTCGTTTTCTTAGGTAATGAGATGCAGAATTTTAAGCGTAAGAAAATGTTTTGAAAACCCAGTATTATGGTATTTGGTACACGTTCGACTGTGGCAAGATCATTTGATGCAATGCGGGCTTAGGTAAATACAGTTTTTAATGTTATCATTTTCGTAGTAGCTTTACGTTTGTGAGAATATTAGAAATACAAAACTATAATTTGAAGAAAATGCAATGTGGATATTCAACCCCGAATACTAGGTAAATGACTTTGATTGGCAATAAAATAATTACGATCGATAGTAGCGTATAATATTAGTAAAACGTGGTTATAACATAAATATGACGACGTAGTTTAGCAACACGGTATAGATTGCAAAATTATTTTTTCGTACCATTTTATGAAAAAGATGTAGAGTTATAGGAATTTACTTCTATGTAATGACAACTTTTCTTGTAATAAATGAAGGAGTTTGATAAAAATTACTAATTCAGGTAAAACATAGGTATACAATATAGGTAGGCAGGATCAACGGAAAAAAAAAGTTTTGATGTGATGATATATACTGATTGTAAAATAAATAATGGATGCTACTAGACACTACTAAATAGATAATACTAGTTTGTGTATTATACACAAATATTTATATTATAACAAAATAATTATATTATAACATACTTAATAAATGGAATCTTCGAAAAGCTAATTGAAATAAGGTGCAAATTTAGATACAATTTTTATCTCTATTTGTGACCACTCGATTCAAATATGATATGTATAATACAGAATTATAGAGTTTCGCACAATCATTTATCATTGAATTATGAAAACGCCAAAAATTGAGTCGCAAATATCGCAATTAGATAACGATTTGACAAAGCTGTAAGACATAGAGCTCTAGGAAATTATAATGAACATAAAATGCTATTATGGTAAAATTTACAATAAATTAAAGGCCAATGCCCCAATAAAAAAGATCAAGTACGTAGTTTATGAGGAGTTACCTAGCAAATTATATTGTAACAGACTTAAGAAATGTAATCCTCGAAATTAATATGTATATAACTATGACCAGCTATGTAGGGGTATAAGAAGTATTATGATCCAAAAATGGATAATTTCACAAAATAATAAATGTAGGTACTCTGTTTGGTAAAAATGAACGTTTACATAATAATTGATGAAACAATAATGCCGTGTAGAATTACAGTAGTAGAGTGTGGTAACAAATAATGAAAACGCAATGTTGAGTGAACTTTGATAGAATATGATGTTGTTTCATACCAACTTATGAAGTGCAGGTTTAACAAAAAGTTCTAAAAATATATAATTATGCTATGTACGAAACAGTAACTGGATGAAAATGCAATCAAGATAGTAAACCAAATACTGGCAAAATTATTATAATAGGCAATTATGTCTTAAATATCAATAATAACGATAATGTGTACAATAATAGCGTATAAGAATAACGTGGTTACAAGTATTGAAGACTTAGTTCAGAGGACTTTATAGAATATTAAGATAAGTAGAACAATGTAAGGAAAGCAGAATTGTTGACTTTCACTTCTTTTAAATGTATATTACATTAAAAAGCTACGAGATCAATATGATAGTAATAATTATAACATAGCTAGTAAAATGTGATTTGATAACAATATTTATTTCAGGTAAAACACAAGTTTCTAGACTAGAATAAATACAAAATAATTATGATGCGTGTCCTAGGAATAACCGAAAGAAGAATTTCATTGTTATGGCCGATAGTAAAATTGTGCTGAAATATCACAAGATGAATAAATTTTGGTAACGATATAACATAGAAAATATTTATATAAATATTACAGTAGATTTTTTTTATCGGACTTTTATTCAGAGACTATTAGCTATTACCTGTTGTTATACATACGGCACTATAAAAAATGATAACGTTTTAATAAAACGCAATGTTTACATAAACAGCTCAGCTCTAATAATTAAATAACTGACTTTCACAGATATCTTAGTAGTAGAAATTAATAAACTGGTAACAAGTAATGAAGATGCAGTATTGAATGGATATTAATAGAATAGTTGCAACGACGTACATATGCAGAATTATAAAGTTTCGCACAATCATTTCGCATCCCATTATGAAAACGGCAGCAAATTGAGTCGCAAATGTCGCAATTTGAATTTGATAACATTGTAAGATGTAGAGCTATAGAAAAATATGATTCACGTAAAAATTACTTCATATTAAAGAGGTGTAATTACTTTGTTGGTAAAAACTTAATAAATAAAAACCCCAGTGAAATCATATCCAGTAAGTACATATGTGGAGTTGGCCAGCAAATTATATTATAATTTATAACAGACTTAAAAAAATATAATTATCTTCCGAAAAACGAATTGAAATAAGGTGCAAAATTAAGTACAGTTTTTATCTATATTAGATGAGAATATAGTTTGACAACGCCATAATATGTAGAGCTATAGGAATTTATGATCTACAAATTGATAATTTAATAAACTATAATATAGGTGCTCTGTTTGGTAATAACTAACGCTTACATACTATACGGTGAAATTATAATGGTCTATAGAATTATAATAAATAGCACAGTGTGGTAATAAATAATTAAGACGCAATATTGAGAGAACTTTGATAGAATATTACGTAGCTTCGTATCAAATTATGAACTTGGCAAGATATGAGTCACAAATATCTCGACATATAGGATTAAATAGTATATATAAGTAGCCGGCGACATGTTGAAATATATAGAGGATAAAATAGCAAAAATTAAAAATGTCAATGTTACGAAATGCAGAATTTTAAGCGCTAGAAAATGTTCTGTAAAGTTAGGATTATGATATTTGGAACGCGTTTGACAGTGGCAAGATCATTTGATACAATGCGGGCTTAGGTAAATACAGTTTTTATTATGATTTTCGTCGTAATTTTACATTAATGATACATTAGAAAGACACAAAGAAAATTTGATGAAAATGCAATCTTGATATTAAACACGTTGACCTTTGTTGACCACAGTAAGACTAATGGTACGAAAGGCACACTTAATGCTAAAAGCATTCTCTACCAGTCAACCTTCGGGAAGTGCAGACATCCACGAAAAGCGGTTTAAAAATATGTTAACAATAAACATAAAAAGTGACTAATACGAGTATATTATGCATAGACTATACTTGAACATATATTACATTTATACACACATACTAATACTAGGCAATTAGTAGACAATGACTTTGATTGGCAATAACATAATCAAGATTAGGAAAACGTGGTTATAATGTAATGAATACACGGGTTAGTTAACTTTTTGTAGAAGATTTAGGCACATGTTACAACACAGTATAGATTGATAGATTGATGCAGAATTATTGGGTTTTTTATCATTTTATGAAGACGAGAAAAGATGTAGAGTTATAGTAATTTACTTGTATGTAGTGACAACTTTTCTTATAATAAATGAAGGAGTTTGATAACAATTAGTAATTCGGGTTACACATAGGTATCAACAAGAAATACAAAATAATTTTATTATGGTGCGTGATGCAGGATTAACAGAAAGAAGAGTTTTAACTTTTAATATTATGGCTCATAGTAACATTAGGCTCAAATGTCTCAGGATGAGTCAATATTGGTAACGTTTCATGATACAAAACAATTATTGCTGTAGAATGATTTAATTTTTCTATAATTAGAAACTGTTAGCTATTACCTGGACGTTATATATACAGCACTATACAAACAATAACTTTAGTAAATCTTTTGATTACTTTTATAGATGTCTTAGTAACCATTAATATCGATAATGGCGTATTGCAGATGAGTGAAGTGTGGTATCAAGTAATGAAAACGCTGTATTGAGTGGAACTAGAACGTTTAAATGCAACGACGTATATAACACAGGATTATAGAGTTTCGCACAATCATTTCGCATCAGATTATGAAAACGGTAAAAAATTGCCGCAAATGACGCAATGAGAAAATTATTTCACAACACTATAAGATGTAGAGATATAGAAAATTATGGTCCACACAAAGACAATGACAACAAATTCAAAAATAGGCGTTAGGTGTAAATAATTTTGGTAAAACTTAAAATAAATGAATAGCAAATGCCCTAGTAAAATCCATATCATTTACATTTACAACATCCACTACCATGAGGAGTTGCCTAGCAAATTATTATTAAGAAATGTGATCTTCAAAGAGGAATTGAAATGAGGTGCAAATTTAGGTACAGATTTTTATCTCCATCTATGACTATTATATTAGAAAATCATTTGACAAGGCTATAAATATGTAAAGTTATTGGAAGTTATAATCCATAAATTCATAATTTCACAAAAAAATGTAGGTGTTCTATTTGGTAACAATGAACGCTTACATAACAAACGATGAAACGATAATGTGTGTAGAATTACAATAGTAGAGTGTGTAACAAATAATGAAAACGCAATGTTGGTAGAACTTTGATATAATAAGATACAATATTGTTTCTGATATAAAATAATATTGTTTCGTTCCAAGTTATGAACATAGCAAGAAATGAGTCACAATATCCCGATTTATAAGATTAAAAACTATTTGGAAGTAGCCGGCACATAGTAAAATATATAAAGGATAAATTATGTTGCAGTAAAAAATAAAAGTGCTACTGTTATGAAGTGCAGGTTTTTAAGCGTAAGTGATCTTCTTACATCAAAATATGATAATAGCGTATTTAAAAACAAGGTAACAAGTTATGAAGGCGCGGTTCAGAGGACTTTCGAAGAATGTTAAGATACATGTTACAACAATGTATATAATGCAGAATTATTGAGTTACGCACTATGTTATGACCACGGCAAGAAAATGTAGAGTTATAGGAATTTATGACCATGTAATGATAACTGAGTGGAATTAGTAGATGTAAGTGCTTTATTCAATAAAACTTAAGGAACACGAAGGACAAATGTCCAAGCAAAATACATTATATTGCTTACACAATGAGATAGAATTGGGTCGAAAATTATATAAACTGTTAAGGTCTTTTTTATGTTATTAAGACAGAAAATGTAAGAGTTTGATGTAACTTAATAGACAAGCGCATAACAATATTCAAAATTGACAAGATTGGCATCGTAATTTCTCACACTAATAATTATACTACGTAGTACTTATACTTATACTGTGGTTATACTAAAGCTTGGGATATGTAGTTTGTTAACAATAATTAATTTAGATAAAACACAGGTTTTTTTCTTTAGACTAAAAGAAATACAAAATAATTATAATGCAGGATTAACCAAAAGAAGAGTTTAATGTTGTAGTATTCACACTACCCCTTTATGTCTCATTAGTTCATTACAACATATATTAATCGAATATTATCTTAATAAAATCACTTATACTCGAGACTCAGTGTTTGCATCATCTCCCAACCTTACAATGTTATAGCCGATAGTAAAATTAAGTTTAAATGTCACAGGGTGAGTAAATATTGGAAACGTTATAACATACAAAATATTTTTATACTATAGTGGAATAATCTTCAACGGTCTTTTTGATATTTCTGAGACTGTAAGCTATTACCTGATATTATACATACGGCACTATATAAAATGATAACATTAGCAAAATACAATCTTTACATGAAAAGCTCAGCTTTAATTATTGAATAAATAACTGACAATTTTGATTTAATGAGATGACTTTGAATTAATGATATATCTTAGTAACCATTAATATAAAAAAAAATATATCGATATCGTTTAGCAGATTAGTAAACTGTGGTAAGTTAATTTACGCAGTATTGAATGGATATTAACAGAATAGTTGCAACGACGTATGCAGAATCAAACTGATAATATATTGATGTATATTACCAATTTTACGTTTTTTAAATACTACATGATAATATGTCGTACGCCTTGGATCTCCGCGCTCTGAGTTCTCTCTTCTATTTTTTGTAGTCAGTAGAAAAAGAAAAATAAGTGATATGTTTGATAAAAATGAACGCTTACATAATAAATGGTGAAACGATAATTATGTGTGGAATTATAATAGTAGAGTGGTAACAAATAATGAAGATGAAATATTGACAGGACTTTGATAGAATGTTATGTAGTTAGCATACAAAGTTATGAACAAGAAATAGGTCACAATATCCCATCGCGATTTACAAGATTAAAAGTATTTGAAAGTACCGACAACATCAAAATATATAGAAGATAAAATATACAGATGTAGTAGTAAAAATGAAAAAATGTCAATGTTATGAAATCCGGAATTTTGAACGTAAGAAAATGTTCTGAAAACCTAAGATTATGGTATGTGGTACCCGTTCGACACTGGCAAGATCATTTAATATAATGCGGACTTAGGAAAATATAGTTTTTAATGTTATGATTTTCGTAATAATTTAGGTTTATGATACTATTACAAATAACCACGTTATCGTTTTCTGTATAATAATGTTTTCGATAGGAACTTATATAAGTTATATGACCTACAAATTGATAACTTCAGGAAAATAAATATCATTAACTAGAACAAAAATTATATTTTTTCTTTATTGAAACAATAATAAACTTCTATAATATAAAAATCATACATTAAAAAATATAAATGACATTCGTTTTCTTAGGTATGAGTATCACCATAGCAATCAGAGCACACCACAACCGCGTGTTCCAAACAAAAACAAACAATTGACGCTAAATACGACTAGACGTAGATCGCCTACGACCGCGCTACAGGTATTAAAATGAAGCTAGCAATTAATTCGGCAGCTAGCAAAAAAAGGGGTTCTCAATGCTCCAGGAAAATAACTTCATATAAGTGTTCTGCCGGTCTCATAGACCAACGCGCGGGTATAGGAAGGTTAACGGAGTTTTACATAATAGCACAGTATAAGTAATAGTACTAACATAATAGAGAGACTGTTTTACCTGATGTTTGTTACATAATATATACGGTACTGCACAAAAAAAAATATTGTAAAATACAATCCTTACATGAACAGCTCAGCTCCAATTATTTAATAAATGGCTTTGACACATTTATTAGTAACCAATAATATAGATAATTAATATCGACATCTTTTTTAAGCAGATTAAACTGTAGTAACAAGTAATGAAGACTCAGTTTTTAATGGACATTAATAGAATAATTGCAAAAACGTACATGATGCAGAATTATACTTTCGCACAGAAACAAATGAGTCTGAAATGTCGCAATAAGAATGTGATTTGACAACATTATAAGACGTATAGTTATAGAAAAACATCATTCAAAAACAATTTCATAGTAATAGGTGGAAGTGGTTTGTTGGTAAAAAGTGTGATGAAAAAATGTTGACGACGAATACTATACTCATGAGGAGTTGGCTACCAAATTATAGTAGTATATAGCAATTAGATATACAGTTAAGTTACCGTGACAGATATCTTTTAGTATCTGTAATGGCGTATCTTAATAAAATATGGTAAAAAGAAATGAAGACGTGGTATTTCTAGTGGTATCGAAACCGTCTATATATGTATACGCACTCAATAGAGTGCGTATACATATATAGATTTCGATTTATGTTATTCATGTTTTGACAACGTATATAATATAGAATTATGGAGTTTCGTACAATAATTCCTCATCAGATTATGAAAACGGCAGAAAATGAGTTGCAAATATCGCAATTAGAATATGATTTGACAACACTGTAAGATGTAGAGATATAGGAAATTATGATCTCGCAAAAACTACTGCATAGAAAACAGGCGTAACTTATAAGTGCTTTGTTGGTAGAATTTTAAGACTTATAGTAAATGAAGGACAAATGTCCCAGGAAAATAACATCAATTACGTACACCGTGAAGAGTAGGCTAGCAATATTATAACTGACTTAAGGAATGTATTCTTCGAAAAGTGATTTGAAATAAGGTGCACAATTAAGTACAGTTTTTTTTTATCTAGGTAAATCAATGAATTTATAATATCATTTGACAACGTTATATTATGTAGAGTTATAGGAATTTAGATAAGTTATTTACCTATAAATTGATGACTTCGAGAAAATAAATATTTTAAGCAATTTAACGGAGTTTTACATAATTGAAAGGCTGTTAGTTTTTACCTGATGTTATACAGTACTACACAAAACGATGACATTAGTCAAACACAATCTTTACATGAACAGCTCATCTCTAATTTATTTAAGAAACGACTTTGACATATATATCTTTAACCAATAATATAGAAACTGTGGTAATAGGAAGACGCAGTAATTAATGGTATTTATATGTATAATAGTTGCAACGACGTACATGATGTAGAATTAAAGAGTTTCACACAATTATTTCGCAACGCATTATGAAATCTGTGGAAGTGCTTTGTTGGTAAAAAGTGTGATGAATAAGGGTTGACGACGTACACCACGATGAGTTGGCTACCAAATTATATTATAATTTATAACTTAAGAAATGTAATCTTCCGAAAAGCGAATTGAAATAAGATGCAAATTTATGTAGAGTTTTTATTTATATCTATGACCAATAGATTAGAATATAGTTCGCCATAATACGTAGCGCCATAGAAGGTTACGATCCACAAAAATGACTAGTAAAAATTTACGCTTACATACTGTAAGGTGAAATCGTAATGATGTGTAGAATTATAATAGTAGAGTGTGGTAACAAATAATGCAAACGCAATATTGAGAGAACTTTGACAAATGTTAGCTTCGTATCTAATTATGAAGATGACAATAAGAAATGAGTCACAATGTCTCGATTTATAGGATTAAAAGTATTTCTAAGTAACCGGCGACTTGGTAAAATATATAGATGCAGGATTTAAAGCGTAAGAAAATGTCCTGACAACCCAGAATTATGATACCCGTTCGACAGTGGCAAGATCATTAGATGTAATACGAGCTTAGGTGAATACAATTTTTGATGTTTTTATTTTCGCAATAGTTTTACCGTCATGAGAATATTAGAAATACAAAACTATAACTTGAGGAAAATGTTGTTTAGATAACTGACTCCAAATACTGGCAAAATAATTTTGATAGGCAATTGTGTCCTAAGTATCATAATAGCGCTAATGATATGTAGAAGTAGTAAACAAATTAGAAAAAGTAAAGAAGACGGAGCCCAGAGGACTTTTGTAGAATCTTAAGATAGGTAACACGTTACAATTACAACAATGTATATAATGCAGAGTTTAGTGAGTTTCGTAACATATTCTGGACACGGCAGGAAGTTACAAACTATGTAATGACTACAAAATAATTATGGTGCGTGGTACAGGATTAACCGATAGAAGAATTTTTAATGTTACGGTTTATGTAAATGTTATAATAAATAAATTTGCACAATTTATTATCAAGGTGGATATTATTAGAAGGTTGAAATAACGTTGCAACGACGTGTATAATATAGAATTATAGTTTCGCTAAATCATTTCCCGCCAGATTATGAAAACGGCAAAAATTTGTCGCAAATCTCGCAATTAGATAATGATTTGACAATACTGTAAAATGTGGAGATATAGGTAATTATGATCTCGTAAAAACTACTTCATAGAAAATAGGCCTATTAGTGCTTTGTTGGTAGGAACTTAAGATTTATAATAAATGAAGGAAATGCCACAGGAAAGTAACATCTACTACGTACACAGTGAGGAGTAGGCTAGTAAATAATATTATAACTGACTTATGGAATATAATCTTCGAAAAGTGATTGAAATAAGGAGCGAAATTAAGTACAGTTTTTTTATCTAGTTAAATCAATGATTAGATGTTTATGAATCTCATTTTCATTTTTATTATCTGTACATTAAATTTAATCTTAAATCACAGCGATAGAATTAGTAAATAAATAACTAATAACTAAGCAAAATTAAAACTACTTACTTTGATTAGATTAGATTATCATTTGCCAACGCCATAATATGTAGAGTTATAGGAATTTAGATAAGTTATATGACCTACAAATTGATAACTTCGAAGAAATTAATTTTATAAGCAAGTAATGGCAGACATTAACATTAATCGAATGATCGAATATTCGTAACTCTATAAGATTTAGGTCATTTTATTACAGTGAAATATTTTTCAGTGACTTACATCGCTAGAGACTTTTAGCTTTTATCTGATGTAATACATACGGCACTATATAAAAGTTAACATTGGTAAAATACAATTTTTAGATAAACAGTTAAGTTCCAGTTATTGAATAAATAACCGTGACAGATATCTTAAGTAATTATTAGTATCTATAATGGCGTATCTAATAAAATATGGTAAAAAGAAATGAAGACGTGGTATTGAGTGCGGATACATATATAGACGGTTTCGATTTAATTAGTTTCGAATTAAGGAGTTTTGCACAATAATTTCTCATCAGATTATAAAAACGGCAGAAAATGAGTTGCAAATATCGCAATTAGAATATGATTTGACAACACTGTAAGGTGTAAAAAAAGTTATAGATAATTATGATCTATGCGAAGAAAACTTTATGGAAAATAGGTGTACTTAAGTGATTTTTTGTTTTGGTAACAACTTAAGACTTAATCTCCAGTAAAATAAGATCCAGTACGTATACCATGAGCGCAAAGCGAATTGAAATATGGTTAAAATTTAAGTTACGTTTATTATGTATCCATGGCCTAAATTAGTATGTGTTTTGAAAACGCTGTAATACACGGAGTTATAGGAATTTATGATCCACGAAATGATAACTTCACGAAAAATAAATGTAGGTGCTCTATTAGGTAAAAATAAACGCGTACATGATAAGTATCGAAACGGTAATGGCGTGTAGAATTATAGTGTATAGAACACATGATGAAGACACAATATTGAGAGAACTTTGATAGAATATTATTAGTTTCATACTAGATTAAAGCGGCGGAAGTTACAAAGTTACAAACTATGTATGTGTATTATGGTGCGTGATGCAGGATTAACCGATAGAAGAATTTTTGATTTTTCAATTTACAAGTAATGAAGAGGCTGGATTGAATGGATATTATTAGAACGCTGAAGTAACGTTGCATATAATGCAGAATTATAGTTTCGCAAAATCATTTCCCATAAGATTAAGAAAACGGCACAAAATGAGTCGCAAATCTCGCAATTAGGTAATGATTTGACAACACTGTAACATGTAGAGATATAGGAAATTATGATCTCGCAAAAACTACTGCATAGAACACAGGCGTAACTTATAAATGCTTTGTTGGTAGAATCTTAAGACTTATATTAAATGAAGGACAAATGTCCCAGGAAAGTAACATCAATTACGTACACCGTAAGGAGTAGGCTAGCAAATAATATTATATAACTGACTTAAGGAATGTAATTTTCGAAAAGTGATTTGAAATAAGTTGCAAAATCAAGTACAGTTTTTTTATCTAGGTAAATCAATTACCACTAGATTAGAATATCATTTGACAACGTTATAATATGTAGAGTTATAGGAATTTAGATAAGTTATATGACCTTCAAATTGTTGACTTTGAAAAAAATAAATGTTATAAGAAATTTAACGGAGTTTTACATAATTTAAAGACTGTTAGTTATTACCAGATGTTATATATACAGTACTACACAAAACGATGACATTAGTAAAATATAATCTTTACATGAACAGCTCATCTCTAATTTATTTAAGAAATGACTTTAACATATATATCTCCAAACAACAATATAGAAACTGTGGTAACAGGAAGACGCAGTGATTAATGGTATTTATATGTATAACAGTTGCAACGACGTACATGATGTAGAAATAAAGAGTTTCACACAATTATTTCGCAACACATTATGAAAACGGCAGCAAAGGAGTCGCAAATGTCGCAATTAGAATATGATTTGACAACATTATAAGACGTATGGTTATAGAAAAATACGATTCACGTAAAAACAACTTCATAGTAAATAGGCGGAAGTGCTTTTTTGGTAAAAAGTGTGATTAATAAGGGTTGACAACGTACACATGAGGAGTTGGATATCAATTTACATTATATTATGACTTAAGAAATGTAATCTTCCGAAATGCGAATTAAAATATGGTGCAAATTTAAGTACAGTTTTTATCTATATCTATGACCATTAGATTAGAATATAGTTCGCCATAATACGTAGCGCTATAGAAGGTTACGATCCACAAATTGATAACTAAAAATAAAGGTGCTGTGTCTGGTAAAAATTAACGCTTACATGCTGTAAGGTGCAATCGTAATGATGTGTAGAATTATAATAGTAGAGTGTGGTAACAAATAATGCAAACGCAATATTGAGAAAACGTTGACAAATGTTAGCTTCGTATCTAATTATTAACATGACAATAAGAAATGAGTCACAATGTCTCGATTTATAGGATTAACAGTATTTCTAAGAAACCGGCGACTTGGTAAAATATATAGATGTAGCAGCAGAAATAAAAAATGTCAATGTTATGAAATGCAGGATTTAAAGCATAAGAAAATGTCCTGACAACCCAGAATTATGGTACCCGTTCGACAGTGGCAAGATCATTAGATGTAATACGAGCTTAGGTGAATACAGTTTTTGATGTTTTTATTTTCGCAATAGTTTTACCGTCATGAGAATATTAGAAATACAAAACTATAACTTGAGGAAAATGCAGTTTAGATAACTGACTCCAAATACTGGCAAAATAATTTTGATACGCAATTGTGTCCTAAATATCATAATAACGCTAATAATATGTAGAAGTAGTAAACAAATTAGAAAAAGTAAAGAAGACGGAGCCCAGAGAACTTCTGTAGAATCTTAAGATAGGAACACGTTATAATTACAACAATGTAATATATATAATGCAGAGTTTAGTGAGTTTCGTACGATATTCTGAACACGGCAGGAAGTTACAAACTATGTAATGACTACAAAATAATTATGGTGCGTGGTGCAGGATTAACCAATAGAAGAATTTTGGATCTTACGGTTTATGTAAATGTTATAATAAATAAATTTGCACAATTTATTCTCAAGGTGGATATTATTAGAACGTTGCAATAACGTTGCAACGACGTATATAATGCAGAATTATAGTTTCGCCAAATCATTTCCCGCCAGATTATGAAAACGGCAAAAATTTATCGCAAATCTCGCAATTAGATAATGATTTGACAATACTGTAAGATGTGGAGATACAGGTAATTATGATCTCGTAAAAACTACTTCATAGGAAATAGGCGTAACTTATTAGTGCTTTGTTGGTAGGAACTTAAGATTTATAATAAATGAAGGAAATGCCCCAGGAAAATAACATCTACTGCGTAAGGAGTAGGCTAGCAAATAATATTATAACTGACTTAAGGAATATAATCTTCGAAAAGTGATTTGAAATAAGGAGCGACATTAAGTAGTTTTTTATCTAGTTAAATCAATGATTAGATGTTTATGAATGTCATTTTCATTTTTATTATCTGTACATTAAATTTAATCTTAAATCACAGTGATAGAATTAGTAAATAAATAACTAATAACTAAGCAAAATTAAAACTACTTACTTTGATTAGATTATCATTTGACAACGCTATAATATGTAGAGTTATAGGAATTTAGATAAGTTATATGACCTACAAATTGATGACTTCGAGGAAATTAATTTTATAAGCAAGTAATGGCAGACATTAACATTAGGCTCAAATGTCACAGGATGAACGAATGTTCGTAACTTTATAAGATTTAGGGCATTTTATTACAGTGAAATATTTTTAAGTGACTTACATCGCTAGAGACTTTAAACATTTATCAGATGTAATACATACGGCACTATACAAAAGTTAACATTAGTAAAATGCAATTTTTAGATAAACAGTTAAGTTCCAGTTATTGAATAAATAACCGTGACAGATATCTTAAGTAATTATTAGTATCTATAATGGCGTATCTAATAAAATATGGTAAAAAGAAATGAAGACGTGGTATTGAGTATGAGCGTAAACATATATAGACGGTTTCGATTTATGTTATTCATGTTGTAATGACGTCTATAATATAGAATTATGGAGTTTTGCACAATAATTCCTCATCATATTATGAAAACGGCAGAAAATAAATTGCAAATATCGCAATTAAGATATGATTTGACAACACTGTAAGGTGTAGAAAGAGTTATAGGTAATTATGTTATAGGCGAAGAAAACTTTATGGAAAATAGGTGTGTAATAGTGGTTTTTTATTAGTTTCATATAGAATATTATTAGCTTCATACTAGATTAAAGCAGCGGAAGTTACAAACTATGTATGTGTATTATGTTGCGTGATGCAGGATTAACCGATAGAAGAATTTTTGGTGTTTCAATTTACAAGTAATGAAGAGGCTGAATTGAATGGATATTATTAGAACGTTGAAACAACGTTGCATTTAATGCAGAATTATAGTTTCTCAAAATCATTTCCCATGAGATTATGAAAACGGCACAAAATGAGTCGCAAATCTCGCAAATAGATAATGATTTGACAACACTGCAAGATGTAGAGATATAGGGAATTATCATCTCGCAAAAACTACTGCATAGAAAACAGGCGTAACTTATAAGTGCTTTGTTGGTAGAATCTTAAGACTTAAGTATATTAAATGAAGGACAAATCTACCAGGAAAATAACATCAATTACGTACACCGTGAGGAGTAGGCTAGTAAATAATATTATAACTGACTTATGGAAAGTAATTTTCGAATAGTGCAGTTTTTTTATCTGGGTAAATCAATGAGCACTAAATTATAATATCATTTGACAACGTTATACTATGTAGAATTATAGGAATTTAGATAAGTTATTACCTACAAATTGATGACTTCGAGAAAATAAATATTATAATAGTAATTTAACGAACTTTTACATAATTTAGAGGCTGTTAGTTTTTACCTGATGTTATACAGTACTACACAAAACGATGATATTAGTAAAACACAATCTTTACATGAACAGCCCATCTCTAATTTATTTAATAAACGACTTTGACACATATCTCCAACCAACAATATAGAAACTGTGGTAACAGGAAGATGCAGTAATTAATGGTATTCATATAATAGTTGCAACGACGTACATGATGTAGAATTTATGAGATTTAGTGTTTCACACAATTATTTCGCAACACGTTATGAAAACGGCAGCAAATGATTCTCAAATGTCGCAATTAGAATATGATTTGACAACATTATAAGACGTATGGTTATAGAAAAATACGATTCAAGTAAAAACAACATCATAGTAAATAGGCGGAAGTGTTTTATTGATAAATATTGTGATGAATAAGGGTTGACGATGTACACCATGAGAAGTTGATTACCAAAAAATTATATTATTGTTTATAGCTTAAGAAATATAATCTTTCGGAAATCGAATTGAAATACGATGCAAATTTAAGTACAGTATTTATCTATACCTATGACCATTAGATTAGAATCTGGTTTGACAACGCCATAATATGTAGAGCTATAGAAAGTTACGATCCACAAATTGATAACTTCACAAAAAAATTACATAGGTTTTTTAGTATAGGTTTGTTTAGTAAAAAAATATGCTTACACACTATATGGTGAAATGGTAATGATGTGTAGTATTATAATAGTAGAATGTGGTAACAAATAACGCAAACGCAATATTGAGAGAACTTTGACAGAATGTTATGTAGCTTCGTATCCAAATATGAACATGGCAAGAAATGAGTCACAGTGTCTCGATTTATAGGATTAAAAAGTATTTCGATGTAGTCGACGACTTGGTAAAATATATAGATGTATATATCAGCACAACATTAATATAGATGCTGTGTTTGGTAAAAATTAACGTTTACGTACTATATGGTGAAATGGTAATAATATGTAGAATTATAATATATAGTAGAGTGTGGTAACAAATAATGCAAACGCAATATTGAGAGAATTTGACGGAATGTTATACAGCTTCGTATCTAATTGTGAACATGGCAAGAAATGAGTCACAATATCTCGATTTATGTGATTAAAAAGTATTTCGAAGTACCCGGCGACTTGCTAAAATATGTATATAGATGTATGTAGCAGCACAAATAAAAATGTCAATGTTAGGTAATGCAGGATTTTAAAAGTAAGAAAATGTCCTGAATACCCTGAATTATGGTATTTGGTTCGTATGTACCCGTTCGACAGAGGCAAGATCAGATGCAATATGGGCTTAGCTAAATACAGTTTTTAATGTTATGATTTTCGCAATATTATAGTATTAGAAATACAAAATATAACTTGAGGAAAATCCAATTTAGACAACTGACTCCAAATACTGATTAAATGAATTTGATAGGCAATGTCTTATTCATTACAACGATACTTAATAGTATGTAGAAGTAGTAAGCGAATAAGGAAAAAGTAAGACGTAAGTAAGGCTGAGTCCTTAGGACTTTAATGTTAAGATAGGGAACACGTCATAATTACAACAATAACATTAACATGATATGATTAATGATAACATTAATAAAACACAATCTTTACATGAACAGCTCGTCTCTAACTTATTTAAGAACTGACTTGGACACATATCTTTAACCAACAATACTCGTATAGAAAGTGTAGTAACAAGACGCAGTATTTAATGGATATTAATATAATTTAAAAATTTAACAAATGTTGCAACATTTAAATGATGAAGAATTAACGAGTTTCAAAAATTTTCCATCACATTATGAAAACGGCAGCAAATGAGTATGAATATGATTTGACAACATTATAAGACAACTTCATAGATTAATAGGCGGAAGTGCATTGTTTCTAAAAAGTGTGATGAATAAGGGTTGACAAAGTACATCACGAGGAGTTGGCTACCAAATTATATTATAATTTATAACTTATGAAATGTAATCTTCCGAAAAGCGAATAGAAATAAGGTGCAAAATTAAGTACAGTTTTTGTCTATATTAGAATATGGTTTGACAACGCCATACTACGTAGAGCTATAGAAAGTTACGATCCACAAATTGAGAACTTCACAAAAAAATTACATATGTTTTTTAGTATAGGTTTGTTTGGTAAAAAATTATGCTTACACACTATATGGTGAAATGGTAATGATGTGTAGTATTATAATAGTAGAATGTGGTAACAAATAACGCAAACGCAATATTGAGAGAACTTTGACAGAATGTTATGGAGCTTCGTATCCAAATATGAACATGGCAAGAAATGATATACATGTAAGATGTAGAGATATAGGAAATTATCATCTCGCAAAAACGACTGCATAGAAAACAGGCGTAACTTATAAGTGCTTTGTTGGAAGAATCTTAAGACTTAAGTATATTAAATGAAAGACAAATGTCCCAGGAAAATAACATCAATTACGTACACCGTGAGGAGTAGGCTAGCAAATAATATTATAACTGACTTAAGGAAAGTAATCTTTGAAAAGTGATTTGAAATAAGGTGCAAAATTAAGTGCAGTTTTTTTTATCTAGGTAAATCAATGAGCACTAAATTATAATATCATTTGACAACGTTATACTATGTAGAATTATAGGAATTTAGATAAGTTATTACCTACAAATTGATGACTTCGAGAAAATAAATATTATAAGTAATTTAACGAACTTTTACATAATTTAGAGGCTGTTAGTTTTTACCTGATGTTATACAGTACTACACAAAACGATGATATTAGTAAAACACAATCTTTACATGAACAGCCCATCTCTAATTTATTTAATAAACGACTTTGACATATATCTCCAACCAACAATATAGAAACTGTTGTAACAGGAAGACGCAGTAATTAATGGTATTCATATAATAGTTGCAACGACGTACATGATGTAGAATTTATGAGATTTAGTGTTTCACACAATTATTTCGCAACACGTTATGAAAACGGCAGCAAATGAGTCTCAAATGTCGCAATTAGAATATGATTTGACAACATTATAAGACGTATGGTTATAGAAAAATACGATTCACGTAAAAACAACATCATAGTAAATAGGCGGAAGTGTTTTATTGATAAATAGTGTGATGAATAAGGGTTGACGATGTACACCATTAGAACTTGATTACCAAAAAAAATTATTATAGTTTATAGCTTAAGAAATATACTCTTCCGGAAATCGAATTGAAATACGATGCAAATTTAAGTATAGTGTTTATCTATACCTATGACCATTAGATTAGAATCTGGTTTGACAACGCCATAATATGTAGAGCTATAGAAAGTTACGATCCACAGATTAATAACTTCACAAAACATTAATATAGATGCTGTAAAAATTAACGCTTACATACTATATGGTAAAATGGTAATAATGTGTAGAATTATAATGTATAGTAGAGTGTGGTAACAAATAATGCAAACGCAATATTGAGAGAATTTGACAGAATGTTGTACAGCTTCATATCTAATTATGAACTTGGCAAGAAATGAGTCACAATGTCTCGATTTATGTGATTAAAAAGTATTTCGAAGTAGCCGGCGACTTGGTAAAATATGCATATAGATGTATGTAGCAGCACAAATAAAAATGTCAATGTTAGGTAATGCAGGATTTTAAAAGTAAGAAAATGTCCTGAAAACCCTGAATTATGGTATTTCGTACCCGTTCGACAGAGGCAAGATCAGATGCAATATGGGCTTAGCTAAATATAGTTTTAATGTTATGATTTTCGCAATAGTTTTACGTTCACGAGAATATTATAAATACAAAATATAACTTGAGGAAAATGCAATTTAGACAACTGACTCCAAATACTGATTAAATGAATTTGATAGGCAATGTCTTATTCATTACAACGATACTTAATAGTATGTAGAAGTAGTAAGCGAATAAGAAAAAAGTAAGACGTAAGTAAGGCTGAGTCCTTAGGACTTTAATGTTAAGATAGGGAACACGTCACAATTACAACAATAACATTAACATGATATGATTAATGATAACATTAGTAAAACACAAACTTTACATGAACAGCTCGTCTCTAACTTATTTAAGAACTGACTTGGACACATATCTTTAACCAACAATACTCGTATAGAAAGTGCAGTAACAAGACGCAGTATTTAATGGATATTAATATAATAGTTGCAACATTTAAATGATGAAGAATTAACGAGTTTGAAAAATTTTCCATCACATTATGAAAACGTCAGCAAATGAGTATGAATATGATTTGACAACATTATAAGACAACTTCATAGATTAATAGGCGGAAGTGCATTGTTTCTAAAAAGTGTGATGAATAAGGGTTGACAAAGTACATCACGAGGAGTTGGCTACCAAATTATATTATAATTTATAACTTATGAAATGTAATCTTCCGAAAAGCGAATAGAAATAAGGTGCAAAATTAAGTACAGTTTTTGTCTATATTAGAATATGGTTTGACAACGCCATAATACGTAGACTATAGAAAGTTACGATCCACAAATTGATAACTTCACAAAAAAATTACATATGTTTTTAGTATAGGTTTGTTTGGTAAAAAAATATGCTTACACACGAGTAAAAAAATATGCTTACACACGATATGGTGAAATGGTAATGATGTGTAGTATTATAATAGTAGAATGTGGTAACAAATAACGCAAACGCAATATTGAGAGAACTTTGACAGAATGTTATGGAGCTGCGTATCCAAATATGAACATGGCAAGAAACGAGTCACAGTGTCTCGATTTATAGGATTAATAAGTATTTCGATGTAGCACGACGACTTGGTAAAATATATAGATGTATATATCAGCACAAATAAAATAGTCAATTTTAGGTAACGCAGGATTTTAAGAGTAAGAAAATGTCTTGAAAACCCTGAATTATGGTATTTGGTACCCGTTCGACAGTGGCAAGAATAGATGCAATATGAGCTTTAAATACAGTTTTTAATGTTATGATTTTCGCAATAGTTTTAAGTGCACAAGAGTATTAGAAATACAAAATATAACTTGAGGAAAATGCAATCTAGATAACCGACTCCAAGTACTGGTTAAATGATTTGATAGGCAATGTCTAAAGTATCATTCATTACAACTATAATAGTATGTAGAAGTAGTAAGCGAATAAGGAAAAAGTAAGACGTAAGAAAGGCGGAGTCCATAGGACTTTAATGTTAAGATAGGGTTGTGTTGTGTCATGTTACAATTACAATAATATATAGAATGCAGAGTTTATTGAGTTTCGTACCATATTCTGAACATGGCAGGAAGTTACAAACTATCTAATGACTACAAAATAATTATGGTGGGTGATGCAGGATTAACAGATAGAAGAATTTTTGATGTTACGGTTTATGTAAATGATATAATAAATAGATTTGCAGAATTTATTATCAAAGTAATGGCAGACATTAACATTAGGCTCAAATGTCACAGGATGAACGAATATTCGTAACTTTATAAGATTTAGAGTATTTTATTACAGTGAAATCATTTTAAAGTGACTTACATCGCTATTTTTTAGCTTTTATCTGATGTAATACATACGGCACTAAACAAAACGTTAACATTAGTAAAATGCAATTTTTAGATAAACAGTTATGATCTAATCATTCAATAAATTACTGTGACAGATATCTTAAGTAATTATTAGTATCTATAATGGCGTATCTTAATAAGATATGGTAAAAAGAAATGAGGACACTATTGAGTGCGTATACATATATAGACGGTTTCGATTTATGTTGTAACAACGTATAAAATGTAGAATTATGGAGTTTCGCACAATAATTCCTCATCAGATTATGAAAATGGCAGAAAAGAGTTGCAAATATCGCAATTAAAATATGATTTGACAACACTGTAAGGTGTAGAGAGAGTTGTAGGAAATTATGATCCATGCAAAGAAAAATTTATGAAAAATAGGTGTATTTAAGTGGTTTTTTTTTAAACAACTCTCTCCAGTAAAATAAGATCCAGTACGTGTACCATGAGCGCAAAGCGAATTGAAATAAGGTCTAAAATTAAGTTGGGTTTTTTTATCCATATACCTATGGTCATTACATTAGCGTGTGATTTGAAAACGCTATAATACACGGAGTTATAGGAAGTTATAATCCACGAAATGATAACTTCACACAAAAAATAAATGTAGGTGCTCTATGAGGTAAAAATAAACGCGTACATAATAAGTATTGAAACGGTAATGACGTGTAGATTAATAGTGTATAACAAATGATGAAGACGCAATATTGAGAGAACGTTGATAGAATATTATTAGTTTTATACTAAATTACAGCGGCGGAAGTTACAAACTATGTAATGACTACAAAATATTTATGGTGCGTCATGCAGGATTAACCGATAGAAGAATTTTTGATGTTTCAATTTACGTAAATATTACATAATTAACAAATATAAATAAATAAAAATCATTATCAAATCTCGCATTTTGATAATGATTTGATAATGCTGTGAGATGTGGTGATATAGGAATTTATGATCCTGTAAAAACTACTTCATAGAAAATAGGCGTAACTTTGTTGTGCTTTGTTGGTAGAAACTTAAGACTTATAATAAATGAAGGACAAATGCCCCAGGAAAATAACATCTATTGTACACCATGAGGAGTAGGATAGCAAATAATATTATAAATGATTTGACAACATTATAAGACGTATGGGCTATAGAAAAATACGGTTCACGTAAAAACAACTTTGTTGGTCAAAAGTGTGATGAATAAGGGTTGACGACGTACACCACGATGAGTTGGCTACCAAATTTTATTATAATTTATAACTTAAGAAATGTAATCTTCCGAAAAGTGAATTGAAAGAAGGTGCAAAATTAAGTACAGTTTTTATATATATCTATGACCATTAGTATATAGTTTGACAACGGCATAATACGTAGAGCTACAGAAAGGTACGATCCACACATTGATAACTTCACAAAAATATTATATAGGCGCTGTGCTTGGTAAAAATTAACGCTTCAATACTGTAAGGCGAAATGGTAATGATGTGTAGAATTATAATAGTAGAGTGTGGTAACAAATAATGCAAACGCAATATTGAGAGAACTTCGACAAATGTTAACTTTGTATCTAATTATAAACATGACAATAAGAAATGAGTCACAATGTCTCGATTTATAGGATTAAAAAGTATTTCGAAGTAGCCGGCAACTTGGTAAAATATATAGATGTATTATATATAGCAGCACCAATAAAAATGACAATGTTAGGTAGCGCAGGATTTTAAGAGTAATAAAATGTCTTGAAAACACTGAAATATATGTATTAGGTACCCGATCGACAGTGGCAAGATCAGATGCAATATAGGCTTAGGTAAATACAGTTTTTAATGTTATGATTTTCGCAATAGTTTTACGTTCACAAGAATATTAGAAATACAAAATATAACGTGAGGAAAATGCAATCTAGATAACTGACTCCAAGTACTGGTTAAATGATTTTGATAGGCAATGTCTTAAGCATCATTCATAACAACGATAATAGTATGTAGAAGTAGTAAGCGAATAAGGAAAAAGTAAGACGTAAGAAAGGCGAAGTCCATAGGACACGTTACAATTACAACAATGTACAAAATGTAGAGTTTATTACCATATTCTGAACACGGCAGGAAGTTACAAACTATGTAATGACTCCAAAATAATTATGGTGCGTGCTGCAGGATTAACCGATAGAATTTTTGATGTTATGGTTTATGTAAATGTAAAAATAAATTTGCTGAATTTATTATCAAAGTGGATATTATTGGAACTTTGAAATAACGTTGAAACGACGTATAAAATGCAGAATTATAGTTTTGCAAAATCATTTCGCGTCAGATTATGAAAACGGCACAAAATTAGTCGCAAATCTCGCAATTAAATAATGATTTGACAATATTGTAAGATGTGGAGATACAGGTAATTATGATCTCATAAAAACTTCTTCATAGAAAATAGGCGTAACTTATAAGTGCTTTGTTGGCTTAAGATTTATAATAAATGAAGGACAAATGCCCCAGGAAAATAACATCTACTACGTACACCGTAAGGAGTAGGCTAGCAAATAATATTATAATTGACTTAAGGAATGTAATCTACGAAAAGTGATTTGAAATAAGGAGCGAAATTAGGTACAGTTTTTGTATCTAGGTAAATCAATGATTACATGTTTAAGATTCTCATTTTAATTTTTATTATCGGTACATTAAATTGAATCTTAAATCACAGTGATAAATATAGTAAATAAATAACTAAGCAAAATTAAAACTACTTACTTTGATTAGATTAGAATATCATTTGACAACGCTATAATATGTAGAGTTATAGGAATTTAGATAAGTTATATGACCTACAAATTGATTACTTCGAGAAAATAAATTTTATAAGCAAGTAATGGCAGACATTATATTAGGCTCAAATGTCACAGGATAAACGAATATTCGTAACTTTATAAGATTTACGGCATTTTGTTACAGAGAAATATTTTTAAGTGACTTACATCGCTAGAGACTTTTAGCTTTTATCTGATCGCACATACGGCACTGTACAAATCGTTAACATTAGTAAAATGCAATTTTTAGATAATTAAATATATAATGAAGGACAAATACCTCAGGAAAATAACATCTATTACACCGTACACCGTGAGGAATTTCTTACTCGAAAAGTGATTAGAAATAAGGTGCAAAATTAAGTACAGTTTTTTTATTTATGTAAATCAATGACCACTAGATTAGAATATCATTTGACGACGTTATATCATTTGACAACGTTATAATATGTAGAGTTATAGGGATTTAGATAAGTAAAATGACCTACAAATTGATGATTTCGAGAAAATAAATATTTATATAAGTAATTTAACGGAGTTTTACATAATTTAGAGATTGTTAGTTTTTACCTGATATTATACAGTACTACACAAAACGATGACATTAGTAAAACACAATCTTTACATGAACAGCTCATCTCTAATTTATTTAAGAAATGACTTTGACACTTATCTTCAACCAACAAAATAGAAACTGTGATAACAAGAAGACGCAGTATTTAATGGATATTAATATAATAGTTGCAACAACGTACATTTAGATGTAGAATTTTAATTTTATTGTAGATTTACATGTACGTACAATTAAAGAGTTTCACACAATTATTTCGTATCACATTATGGAAACGGCAGCAAATGAGTCGCAAATGTCGCAATTAGAATATGATTTGACAACATTATAAGACTGGTTATAGAAAAATACGATTCTTGTAAAACCAACTTCATAGTAAATAGGCGCAAGTATTTTATTGCTAAAAAGTGTGATGAATAAGGGTTGACGACGTACATGACGAGGAGTTGGCTACCAATTTTTATTATAATTTGTAACTTAAGAAATGTAATCTTCCGTAAAGCGAATTGAAATAGGGTGCAAAATTAAGTTTTTACCTATATCTATGGCCATTAGATTAGAATATAGGTTGACAACGCCATAATACGTAGAGCTATAGAAAGTTACGATCAACAAATTGATAACTTCACAAAAAAAAAAAAAAAAAAATAGGTGCTGTTTGGTAAAAATTAACGCTTACATACTATATGGTGAAATGGTAATGATGTGTAGAATTATAATAGTAATTCGTATCTACAACTCGTACAAAACTATAACTTGAGGAAAATGCAATCTATATAACTGACTCCAAATACTAGCTAAATAATTTTGATAGGCAATTATGTCTTAAGTATTATTATAACGCTAATAATATGTAGAAGTAGTAAACAATTTAAAAAAAGTAAAGAAGACGGAGCCCAGAGGACTTTTGTAGAATGTTAGGATAGAAAACACGTTATAATTACAACAATGTATAATAGAATGCAGAGTTTCATACCATATTCTGAACACGGCAGGTAGCTACAATCTATGTAATGACTACAAAATAATTATGGTGCGTGGTGCAGGATTAACCGACAGAAGAATTTTGGATGTTACGGTTTATGTAAATGTTATATTAAATAAATTTGCAGAATTTATTATCAAAGTAGACGTTGACATTAGGTTCAAATGTCCCAGGATGAACGAATATTCGTAACTTTATAAGATTTAGAGTATTTTATTACAGTGAAATATTTTTTAAGTAATTATTAGTAGGTATCTATAATGGCGCATCTTAATAAGATATGGTAAAAGGAAATGAAGACGTGGTATTGAGTGCGTACCTATACATATATAGATGGTTTCTGTTATGGTTGTTAGTGATGGTTTATGTTATTCATGTTGTAACGACGTATATAATGTAGAATTATGGATTTTCGCACAATAATTCTTCATCAGATTATGAAAACGGCAAAAAATTTGTTCCAAACATCGCAATTAGAATATGATTTGACAACACTGTAAGGTGTAGAGAGAGTTGTAGGAAATTATGACCATGCAAAGAAAAATTTATGAAAAATAGATGTACTCAAGTGGTATTCTTTTTTGTAACAACTTAAGACTTAATCTCCAGTAAAATAAGATCCAGTACGTATAAAATGAGCGCAAAGCGAATTTAAATAAGGTCTAAAATTTATCCACGAAATAATAACACAAAAAATAAATGTAGGTGCTCTATTAGGTAAAAATGAACGCGTACATGATATGTAACGAAACGGTAATGGCGTGTCGAGTTATAGTGTATATAACACATGATGAAGACGCAATATAGAGAGAACGTTGATACAATATTCTTAGTTTCAGACTAGATTAAAGCGGCGGAAGTTACAAAGATGTAATGACTACAAAATGTTTATGGTGCGTGATGCAGGATTAACTGATATAAGAATTTTTGATGTTTCAATTTACGTAAAAATTACATAATTAGATGCTCTTAGGTATTATTTGATGTTATAATACGGCGTTATACAAGTTAGTAAATCTTTTGATATAATAAATGACTTTGATAGATGTTTTAGAAACCATTAATATCGATAATGGCGTATCGCAGATTAGTAGTGTGGAACAAGTAATAAAGAGGCTGTATTGAATGGATATTATTATTACGTTGAAATAACGTTGCAACGCCCCGTCATGATGCAGAATAATTCCCGATCAGATTATGAAAACGGCACAAAATGAGTCGCAAATCTCTCAATTAGATAATGATTTGACAATACTGTATAATGTAGAGAATCAAGTGAAAAACTTAAAATGAGTGATTTCATAATAGTTAATACCTAAACTGAAATAAAAGTATCTTGTGATTGTAAATGTTTTTTTTGCATTTAGTCATTTCCTCTGGGGTGGGATGAAAAGTTACGTGTTGCACTCGAGTGCAAAGATTTTTCACCTCGTGCTCTTTTGGTCCCTCGCTAACGCTCAGGGTTCTATAATATAATGTTATATAATATAATATTGTCAATAACTGAAATTGCTTTGTAAAATAGTTGAAAATAGCATATGTAACACCGAGCATTGCTTTTTAATTATTTCGTTCCTTTTTGTATCATTAATTAGGTATAAGTAGTTTTATTATTTTAACGGCATGACAATGTTTTGGAAAATATTTAATTGCAATTTTACAGAATAGTTTTTTATTTAGGTGGATTGTGTTCATGTGTATGTCTTATTCCTGTACATTTTACACTATTACATGTGATGCATGTCCAGTTTTAATTGACTTGCACGACTTACTATGCAATAAGAAATTATATAATATGTTGGGTGTTTAAATAAATTTTGATTAATAATTTTTCTTACGGCAATATGAGTGAACTGACAGTTTGTGATGTTTTATCAAATTTATTCTTGTGTTATTGTCCTATTTGTTTTAGTCCTAATATTTTCAGCTAATATTTGATTGTTTACTTTGTTTAATACAATCATTAAGTCCTTCATCTTCATCAATAAAGAGTTCTTTGTTGAGATGGGGAAGAACATAGAAAATTTAATAAAAAAATCGTCAGAGAATAACTACAATATTCACTCTCCTACGGTTCCTAGTCCCTCGCCAAGCACGACTTTTGTACATTTAGTTGGTTGACGAGTTGGTATTTGAATAAATTATCAACCCTCTTTGAACTGACTGCACAATTAATGTTAATTGCATTTCACCCAATAGATTTAACATTTTGATTAAACTTCCTTTGATTTTGATTTGTTTGGGGTTTTCCCCAAATGTATTTAAGAAAGCTCTAATTCATAATATTCATTTTATCTTCTCATATTTTACATAACTTATATGCTTTATCTTATATAGATAGATCAACTACCGTGCAGTTAACATCTTGCAAAATTCGTTCAAAGTATTATTTTCAATAACCGGGTTTAAAGCTGTTATTCGTACTGTTTAAAAAGTAATTAGTCAAATTAAAGTGGCTTAGAACAGAAGTGTAAAGTGACTTTGCATAAATGTGATGTATTTATGCTGTTTTTGTGCAAACAAAATAACTTCGTAATGATAAATTACCCACTGACAATACAAAACACAAAGTGTCTCAAAGTTACGCGTAAGTGACACGTTCTCCACGGCGCATACGACGTTCTTCTCGCGGCCCGCGGCCCGCTGCCGTTTCTGTTAACTACAAAGCAAGTACATTTTGTTGTGGATCTTTTAAAGGTACCAAAACCATAATATATTAAGAATCCATTAAGAGTTTGATCGATTCAAACGCGTTGTTATTTGACATTTATCTAATTAGAAACCTTGATTCCACACCATGTCTGCGGGGTCGAATAAGTGGGGTTGTTGTGATGGTCAGACCCCTAATGATACGGACCAATTTATTTGGTGCACCGGATGTAGGAAAACGTACCATTTCCTCTGCCTATCTATACCCGAAATCAATAAGGGCACGGAAGCCTTTCGAACGTGGAAATGTCCCGCTTGCTTAAATAAGGTTTCAAAATCTTTACGGAATGATTCCACCCCCATACGCAGTATCTCCACCCCACGAAGTGGGAAAAGACCGGCATTAAATTCACCACCTGATGCCACTGCTGCTACCAAGGATGAAGTGAGGGCAATAGTTCAGGATGTCATTAAAGAGGAACTTCGCGTCATGCTTGAGCAACTTAATACTTCAATATCTGACACTATAACCAAACAACTGAAATCTATAAAGAATGAAATGAGTGATATTGTGCAGTCCATGGGGTTTATGAATACTAGATTTGATGAAATAGATTCTGAACAATCAATTTTGAAATTAACTTTAAAAGAAGTAGAAGATGAAAACGTAAAATTGAAAAATACAGTTAATGAATTAAATCAACGATTTAACTTACTGGAGCAACAATTTCGAGCAAATAACTTGGAGATTCAGTGCTTACCCGAAAGTAAAAATGAAAATCTCCATACGATTGTTAAGCAGCTAGGCAGTGTTGTCGAATTTGAATTAAGAGATGAAGATATCATGCACTGTACGCGTATAGCTAAACTCGATGCATCTAGCAGTAGACCCAGATCGATTGTAATTCAGCTCGCCTCTACAAGAATTCGGGACCAGTTGCTGGCGAGTGTTATTAAATATAACAAAGCAAATCCTCAAAATAAACTAAATAGTGTGCATCTTGGATTTGCTAATAAGAAATCACCAATTTACGTCGTAGATCATCTCTCTCCATCGAACAAAGCTTTACACGCAGCGACAAGGATAAAAGCTAAGGAAAAAGGTTATAAATACGTCTGGGTAAGAAGTGGCAGAATCTTCGTAAGGAAAACCGAGGAATCTGGTTATATAGTTGTAAAAAATATGGATACTGTAAATAATCTTGTTTAACTCATTTAAATAATTTGAGCACGTTTAACAAATTCTAACTGCTTAAAATTCAATAAATTACATATGTATTATCAGAATTGTCGAGGCTTGAGAACGAAAACACATAATTTCTCTTGTAACGTACGCTGTAACGATTATGACATTGTTATTCTTACAGAAACGTGGCTAAACAGTTCTGTGCTGAGTAGCGAGCTGTTCGATAACAGGTACATAATATATAGGAGAGATAGGGAAAGTTCAGTATATTGTGGAAAGGAGGGTGGTGGTGTATTAATTGCTATTAGGAAAACTTTGAAGTCTAAACGCATTTTAGAGTGGGAGAGTGATCTTGAGGATCTCTGGGTCAATGTCGAAATACCTGCTGTACGTACTTGTCGTCGAATAGCTTTCTGCGCAGCATACCTTCCTCCTCCTATCAACAAGTCTACCATGGAGTATTTTATAAATAATTGTAATGCTGTCATTGAGCAGGCCAGAGGCTCCGATATTTGTATCGTAGGGGACTTTAATATGGGTGGTATTGACTGGAGGAATTTAGACTCACCTAATGGTTCTACTTACTCTAACACAAGTGAAGTATTAATAGACTTTGTAAACGTCAACGGATTGCAACAGTTTAATTTTGTTACTAACCATGCCAGTCGCATTCTTGACCTTGTATTGTCGTCTATTGGGACATGCAATGTAAACGAAAGTACAAATCTTTTGAGTATCGTCGATCGATTACATCCTCCCCTCGATATTAAAATTTACCTGAATAGTGAACCCAGACTACCATATAATATTGAGATAAAAAGGAAAAATTATCGCAAAGCTAATTATACGTTGATACGGGAACATTTAAAGTCAATAGACTGGGATGAATTATTTGGTTTAGAGACTACTGTGGACGGTATGATCAAATTTTTTTATGGATCTTTAAATACAATTATAAATAAATACGTGCCATTATATAGAACTAAAAATAGAAACTATCCAGCCTGGTTTAATCATAGCTTAATCAAAATGCTAAAGGAAAAAAATAAATTGCGGAAACGTTTCAATACATATAAGAATCCCTTAGACGCTATAGAACTAAAACTGGTAACCAAAAGAAGCGAGAAATTAATTAAACTGTGCTACCAAAACTATGCAACTAGCATAGAAAAAGAGCTTAAAAATAATCCTAAATTATTTTGGTCTCACATTAAATCTAAACGCGGCGGATCCAGTTCATATCCTATAACTATAACCGACGGATCTAATTCTTCTTCAGATCCTACACAAATATGCGAGCTTTTTGCGTCTTATTTTTCATCTGTTTATGGTTCCGTCGATACCAATGATTTTAATTATCACTCTAGTTCTTTGCGTAATTTGGAGGACAACAGTCAATGGCTTAAAATCCCGCCATTGGATTATCAAACCATAGTCACAAAATTAAAAGGCATAGATAGTAATAAAGGAGCAGGGCCAGACGAAATACCTCCAATATTTATTAAAGAATGCGCATGTGAATTAGCCTATCCACTTATGTTAATTTATAACAAATCACTATTTATTGGGGCATTTCCTTCAGAGTGGGGAAAGGCTAAGGTAGTTCTCATGCACAAATCAGGAGAAAATGACCTCGTAAATAATTATCGGCCGATCTCCATATTATCTTGGTTCGGAAAAACCTTTGAATCTTTAGTTTGTCCGCATTTGCAAAGGCATTTTACCCTATATCTGAGCGAATGCCAGCATGGATTTGTTGGTTCACGGTCTACGAGCACAAACTTGGTTCCATTTACTGAGCTCCTAATGAGTGCGATTGATTCGGGGGAGCAAATTGACGTTATTTATACGGACTTTAGCAAGGCGTTCGATAAGGTTTCCCACAAAATTTTAATTTCCAAGTTGCGCATCTATGGGATCTCGGGTTCTTTGCTGGAGTGGGTGAGATCATACTTATTGGAAAGGTCATTTTTTGTTGTGGTAAATGGGTTCCGTTCAACGTCTCGGTTTATTACATCCGGAGTCCCTCAGGGTTCACACTTGGGTCCTGTACTATTTAATATATTTGTGAATGATATCCTGGAATGTTTCCTTTCTTCGCAAGCGTTTTTGTATGCAGACGACTTAAAATTTGCTAGAACAATTAAATCGGTTAATGACACTTTACTACTACAAAACGATCTTAATAGACTTGTTGCCTGGTGCGATATTAATAAAATGGAATTAAATACAAAAAAATGTTGCTTTGTGAAATATACTAGAAACCATAAATTAATAAAATCAAGCTATGAAATTAGGAACGAAATAATTAATGAAAGTAGTAGTATACGAGATCTAGGAGTCTTATTTGACCGGCAGTTAACATTCGTCCCACATCTCGATAACATAATAAATAGAGCTTCGCGGATGCTTGGTTTTGTGTTAAGAAACAGTAAGATTTTTCGGAACAGCGATACAAAAATACTGCTATATAATAGCTTAGTTAGAAGTATTTTGGAGTATTGTAGTGTTGTCTGGCGGCCACACTACGCTACACACACTCTGCGTCTCGAACGTGTGCAGAAAAGATTCCTTTGGCATTTAGCATTTTCCAAGGGCATTGCTAGAAAAATAAGATCTTACCAGGCTAGGCTGCAATACTTCAAAATGAATACTTTGGAAATGCGTAGAACTGCCTACGATGCCTTATTCGCTTATAAAATTATTAATAATAAAATAGCATGTCCTGAACTGCTAAATCTTATAAAATTTCGCGTTCCCACTAGGATGCCCCGCAAACCCATAACACCACTATATCCCCCACTTCGCAGAACTGTTTTAGGAAGTAATTCTCCCGTAGTAAGATTTTGCAAAGTTATAAACAGTTGTTGTGATCAAGTTGATGTACATTTCGACAGTCAAAATAGCTTTCTTAAGAAAATCTACAGCTGCCTCCGTTAGGTCACTTTACGAGAGAGTCATCAGGCCTTAAATTATTTGTTGTTTTTTTCGATTAGATTTTTTATTTCATAAAATTTGGTTTCGTTTTCGTGCAAATAGCGCTTTAAATGTATGTACCTAGTTATAATTTTGTTTTATTTTACTATTAGTTAACAAAAGTTTCTAGAAATTATACATGCTGTGTTTACCTTTAAATAATTGTTACATTTAGAATTAAGACCTAGAAATGTATTAAATAACAATGTATCAGTGGAAACAATTGTTGGTAAACCTGAATAAATAAATAAATAAATAAATATGAATTAAAAACCGGCCAAGTGCGAGTCGGACTCGCGCCCGAAGGGTTCCGTAGGTACCATTATCGATAAAAACGGCAAAAAAATCACGTTTGTTGTACCTATTGCCGTTATCAATTGCGAGTAAAAACGAGCAATAAATCACATTTGTTGTATGGGAGCCCCCTTAAATATTTATTTTATTCTATTTTTTAGTATTTGTTGTTATAGCGGCAACAGAAATACATCATCTGTGAAAATTTCAACTGTCTAACTATCACGGTTCATGAGATACAGCCTGGTGACAGACGGACGGACGGACGGACAGCGGAGCCTTAGTAATAGGGTTCCTTTTTACCCTTTGGGTACGGAACCCTAAAAATCTTCTGGAAAGTAATATTTATTTTATACAGTAGACAATAATAGTTCCACGGGTTCCGCAATAATAGATCCACTAATGACGTTGTTCATGAACTTACAAATAATATAGTTGAAGCTTTAGATGCAAGAAGGAAATGTGTGGCGATTTTAATAAATTTACCCAAAGCTTTCGACATGGTTTTTAACTCAAGTCAGATTGTAAAAATTCGGAATAAGTTATTAATCTAATCGTATAAAGATCGGAGAACTATTTGTAAGCTTTTGTGGAACATGGCGTACCTCTAGGTGGTAGTCTCGGATCCACACTCTTCCTGGCATATGTTTACGATATGTGTACGTAATTTAATTTAACTCTACAGGATGGCGCAATGTTTTCTTTTGCAGCAGATACAACGGGCCATACATTGAAACAAATTTTTCAGCTCATTTGGATCCTGATGTACATTTTATTATTATTTATTGTAACACAGAAACTTGTAATCCTAAATTAACAACTGCAACTACAGTTAAATATGTTAATAGTAACTCACCTTTATACCATAAGTTAACCTTTTAATTGATTTTTACTTCTAGCATACGTAAACTTATCTACGTTTATAAACATCTTAGACACGTGGCAGGATGGAAATCCTTCAAAACAAACATATTATTCACTATATCATTCGTTGCTATGTTGAGTACTGCATCTCAAGCTAAAGTGGTACCTCGAAGAGCTATTTAATAGAAATCGAGAGAGCTCAAAGAGCAGTTATAAAAATATTTACGTAAAAATTTTAGTTAGGCTTTATAAAACGAATTCTATATACAATGTCAATTCCTTCCAATGCATCAGCTTTTGTCCCCCAAATTATTTTAAGACATCATTCGTATTCACATAACTCGTCCTATTCTTCTCCTTCATTCGTACTATACGTACTTACGTATAAATAAATAAATATATACATGAATATATATAATATATATACACAAATATGTATTCGTGATATATTGCGAATACACACATCGTTGTTTGGATTAAAAACTTCTATTTTGTTTAAAAACTTGGATTAAAATCTTAATTTACATATAGAATATAGAAATTAACCTCTATCTTAATTTATATTATATATTTACCTTAATTTGTAGATACTTCATATTTGTGTATGTCGTCATGTCATTCGTCATATTAATGCCACTGGAAGGTTGCTGGTACTCAAGGCTCGGAATTTTCTTTTTTTGAGTACTAGCAACTTTTATATAAGGTAAACGTTAAGAGTCTATACAATTCAATCAATAGGTATTATATTAATTGTATTCTAGAAGTGAAACTTTTCCAGAAGTGGCATAGAATACGTTTCTTCTCTACCTTCTTTTACTTTTCAAAAAGAAGACCTACGAGATAATAAAGTTTTCATACATTTAGACGATGAAACTCAAAACGATAAAGCTCGTTAAATTACTTTACATTCTACAAGTGTCTACACATAAGGATAGATACCTATAACATATACTTGATTCACAAAAGATTGAGTCGATTTATTTCATTTTGACACTTGTCTATTCTTTGAAAACTTATTTACTTTATTATTATGTTTTATGTGTTTTTTTTTCTTGTCTCAATTCGTCATACTAATAAGTCAACTTAATTCATGTAATGTCTTTAAGTTTTACAACTCTGCTAAATGGTGTGAAAAATTATAGCTCCTTATTTTAGTAGCATTGTAGTCACAGAATTTGTTATTGTTAGCTACAGAAAGATTGGCAGATTGCAAAAGGTTATCTTATTTACCGCTAAAAATTCCCGTTTATCGTAGCTCCTCGTTTGAAAGGTGCTCCCCTTAGTGTTAGTCCTAGCATTGGTATCTTGGGTGTCGACATATCGAATCGAGTGATGTTCAGTTTCGTGGCCACTTGGAATGCAAGGTCAAACTGGAGTCTATTCCTAGATGACACCGATATTCTGATCGGTGTCATCAATAAAGCCAGGCGGTATTTTAAACCCCGACATCACCTTCTATATAAAACCCAGGTTCGATCTCATTTGGAATACTGTTCGCATCTCTGAGCCGGTGCGCCTCAGTACTGGCTTGCGCCATTTGACAGGATACAACGAATAGCAGTTCGAATCGTCGGTGACCCAATAATCTCGGATCGACTGGAATCTCTTTCTATACGTAGAGATGTAGCGTCACTTAGCGTTCTATACAAATTATATCACGGGCAGTGCGCAGATGAGCTATTTGATTTGATACCTGCCGCCGAGTTCCACTATTGTACAACTCGCCATAAATACTAATTTCATCCATATCATCTTGATAATTGGCAATCAGCCACAGTGCGGTTCCTAAGACATTTTATACCTCGAACATTATTCGATATTTACGAACAATTATGACATGAGAGCTTCGATCAACAAATTGTTGATCGAAGCATGAGAGCCTTCAAGTACAATACAATACAGAGTCTATGTTTCCCTTCAAAGGCTGGCAACGGATCGGTGATCCCTTGGTATTCCTGTAGGCGGTGGTGGTTGCTTTCCACCAGGCGACCTACATGCTCGTTTGTCCCCTCTTATATAAAAAAAACTTTTTCCAAAGGGCTATTTTGAGAAAGATACCGTTTTGCGACGATAATTTGTAGACGACATATTCGAATGTCATATTTGTATGTCATATTCGTATCAACTAATATTTTTACTTAATTTTCAGCAACATCTACAATGTGTATGTAAAATTGGTGGCTAATTTGTTGAAACTAATTAATGCACTTTTTGTAGACGGCATTACCAACCGCGGCACCCACCTACCTAACTTTTCACTGCGGCACCATTCTAATATTATTCTGTACAGTTATACTAACAAGTTTGAATATAATTGGTTGAATGATTATTTAGACTATTTGCAATGTAGGTTCTTTGCACCTAGTCCATTTGTGTAGAAGTTTGGCTGGAGTACCTATATGTAGATTTTGCATATATGTCAATTTTGAGTTTATTGTCAAAACCGATTACGTATCATACATGGAATGAGATGTGGAACATCATCTTAATGCAATTAGTGATTTTAAAGATATACTCGAGCATATTACTGATACATTTTTCATACCTCTCATTATTTATGTTTATTGACATCATTATTTTTTATTTTATCTAGCTAATAGTATATAACATTTTGCAATAGTTTTCGGTTCATGTAATTTTTGTCAGTTTACCCAGTTTGACTTGAGCAATCAGGATAAACGACAGGCATGTTATTTTTTTTTTGTCTTTAGTGTCATTTTCCACGTTGCACCAAAGCTTTCCCCTTCAACATAATGCATCGTTTTAAATTACCGTGATGTGTTTTTATGTTGGTGATTTTGTTTTATGTTATTTTATGCGAAGTTGTTCGATATTTTACATGCTTGTAACAAATTATTTGGATGACGTAGGTACTAATGCCTGCTTTAATCCACTTAACGGTAGCTTTTTACACAAATAACATTTTTTGTTATGGGATTTATATTATCTATGTAATTGCGGCGAGAGATAAGTTTAATTTTTCAATATTTTCTACACTGACCACCACCACCAGAAATATCACCAGAAAGAAAGGCCTGGCTGCATAGGAGATGCTGCGATGGCAGCGGGTATGGCGGCACGTGAACTATATTTTATGTTGCGAGCGTTAATATGGCTACGGTAACCGCTTCACATCAGGAGGGCCGTATGCTTGTCTGCCACCCGACGTAGTATAAAAAAGTAGTAGTGTGGTAATGTTTAAATTACGTAGTAGTACACGTAGTGTTTAAATTCATTTTGACTAATTATTTTTCTTTCGGCAATATGTATTGTGTGGTAACGAACTCGGGTTCCTCTAGGTAAACAGCCTTGTATCCACAGGATGAAGCTACTTTCTTACTTTACAACTGCCAGTTGCATTTTATGCAACTGGATGTAATATATCAATACAAACGCGAATTGTCCAAACTGCTTCGCTGTGTTATGTTGATTATATCACCAAAATGATGTGGATTAATACCCAAGTCAGTAAAGCCTAAATTGGCTAGCATTTGAAGGGTTTATTCCCTCAAGATATTAAATTATAATAGTTATCCATCGATGGGCAAAATGCCTTAATAAGGTAATCCTTGTAATTGCTTGGTGAGTCCTCTGGAGCCACTGAAAGTCAGGCCCAGTAATGTTAGATCCAGTTAGTTGCAGATGATGTGTACATTCAAGTTTCGCAAGTCTCCGGCTACGTGTCATGTTATAACACAGCTGACGATCAGAGGTTCTATTGAATCACACTGAGATCAGCTTAATGAGGGTAGCCATTGAAACTGCTGTATACTATGAATTGTACAATATGGTGGGTTATTATTACCCATAAAAATGGTATAGTTTTCGGCGGATTCTATTTGCCTTTAATAAATATTTAACAGGTCCTGACGAACAGCGACAGACAGGGACCCTTGACAGCTTTCCAGTCCTTCTTCATAGTGCTCTGGTATCAACTTACACTTAACTATTCTTGACTATTCTCAGCTCCAAGCCTCGACCTCTCTCCAACGTGTCACAACCAAAAGTGAATTCCCTCGCAATCCTCATAAGCCTTCCAGACTTTCGTATCTCCCCATCCATACGCCATACGCACGAACTGCCGCGAACCAATCCCGATATACTTCCGTATTTAACATCAGTACAAGTTTTATCAAAATGACCCAAAATATGGGTTAATTGAATTAATAATTCGTTTTATAATCTAATAAGATTATTTTAGCATATTTGGCTTGATTGATTTTTATACTACTTCGGGTGGTAGACAAGCATACCTGATGTGAAGCGGTTATCGTAGCCATATTAACGGTCGCAACATAAAATATCGCTCGCGCGCCGCCACCCCCGCTGCCAAGCGCAGCATCCCCATCTTTTCTGGTGACACACTCACTCGCAGGAACACAACAACCCTCAATGAAATTATTATTTGGCTGCGGTATTCTGTGAGGTGGAGGTACATTCCCCAGTCGAGTAGCTTACAATTACGCTCCCTACCTCTCTTTTCGCCAGAGCTTCGTTTGTCAGTCAGCAGGGTACACCGCGTGCAGGTGAAGTAGGCTTTGGTTCAAAGATGTTGATGAACCACTTACACCCAAAAAACTCCATTCCTGTAACTCCATTCAAATCATTCGAAGTATTATAATTGACAATTACTTTTTCTCAAGTCAAATTATAAATTAATATATATATATATATATATATATATATATAATTTATGAATCAAATTATAAAAGTTAAAATCAAACCTATTGACTTATTTTCTGTTTGATTTACATTTATTTAACTATTGTTTGAGTTTTTTTATTTCAAAACCACCCGACCAAACCATAGATTCATACCACAGATTAAAACCATAATTATATATATTGTGTGAACTAAGGTTACTTAAGGTAGCGTACCCACATGCAAGACGGTCTGTTCCGTTACAGTTGCTATGTTGAGTACTGCATCTCAACTTGATGTCGTACCTCGAAGAGCTATTGAATTGAGATCGAAAGAGCTCAAAGAGCAGTTCTAAAATATTTACTTTTAGGCTTTATAAAAAGAATTCTATATACAATGTCAAGTCCTTCCAACGCACCAGCTTTTGTCCCCCAAATTATTTTAAGACATCATTCGTATTCACATAACTCGTCCTATTCTTCTACTTCATACGTACTATACGTACTTACGTATAAATAAATATATATATGAATATATATAATATATATATATACATACACACATATGTGTTCGCGATATATTGCGAATACACACATCGTTGTTTGGATTAAAAACTTCTATTTTGTTTTGAAACTTGGATTAAAATCTTAATTTACATACAGAATATAGAAATTAATCTCTATCTTAATTTATATTATATTTATTTACCTTAATTTGAAGGTACTTCGTATTTGTGTATGTCGTTCGTCATATTATTGTCACTGAAAGGTTGCTGGTACTCAAGGATCAGAATTTTCTTTTTTTGAGTACTAGTAACTTTTATATAAGGTAAACGTTAAGAGTCTATACAATTCAATCAATAGTTATTATATTAACTAGTATATTATTATACTTTGCCAGAAGTGGCATAGAATACGTTTCTTCTCTACCTACTTTTACTTTTCAATAAGAAGACCTACGAGATAATAAAGTTTTCATACATTTAGACGATGAAACTGAAAACGATAAAACTCGTTAAATTACTTTACATTCTACAACAAGAGTCTACACATAAGGATAGATACCTATAACATATTCTTGATTCAGAAGAGACTGAGTCGATTCATTTCATTTTGACACTTGTCTATTCTTTGAAAACTCAAATTTATTTACTTTATTATTATGTTTTGTGTTTTTTTTTCTTGTCTTAATTCGTCATACTAATAAGTCAACTTAATTCATGTAATGTCTTTAACTTTTACAACTCTATTAAATGGTGTGAAAAATTATAGCTCCTTATTTTAGTAGAATTGTAGTCACAGAATTTGTTATTGTTTATTGTTAGCTACTGAAAGATTGGCAGATTGCAAGAGGTTCCTTCATTCATTTCTTATTTACCGCTAAAAATTTCCGTTTATCGTAGCTCTTCGTTTGAAAGGTGCTCCCCTTAGTGTTAGTCCTAGCATTGGCATCTTGGGTGTCGACATATCGAATCGAGTGTCATCAATAAAGCCAGGCTGATACTGTTGATTTTTGGCACTTGGTGGAACATTATTATCATAATGTTATAATAAAGCACTTGTACTATTCTCCGTTATTATATTTAATATTACCGACCAGTTTCGCCGCTAAGGCATTATCAAGGTAAACAGATGGTGTTTGTGTTTCTACAAAACATTTTTATAACGTGCAATCAATGACAAAAAATATTAAAAATAAAAATATTAAAAGGGTATAATTTACCCACCTGTATTGTCACTTTATGGAGATTGACCACACATTAAAGCCAGGCGGTATTTTACACCTCGACATCACCTTCTAATATATAAAACCCAGGTTCGATCTCACTTGGAATACTGTTCGTATCTCTGAGCCGGTGCGCCTCAGTACTTGCTTGCGCCATTTGACAGGATACAATGAATAGCAACGAATCGTCGGTGATCCAATGATCTCGGATCGACTAATGGAATCTCTTTTTATACGTAGAGATGTAGCGTCACTTTACGTTCTATACAAATTATATCACGGGCAGTGCGCGGATGAGCTATTTGATTTGATACCTGCCGCCGAGTTCCACTATCGTACAACTCGCCATAACTACAAATTTCGTCAATATCATCTTGATAATTGGCAATCAGCCACAGTGCGTTTCCTAAGACATTTTATACCTCGAACGGTGAAATTGTGGAATAAACTTCCCTTAGCGATATTTACGAACAATTATGACATGAGAGCCTTCAAGTACAATACAGAGTTTATGTTTCCCTTAAAAGGCTGGCAACGGATCGGCGATCCCTTGGTATTCCTGTAGGCGGTGGTGATTGCTTTCTCACCAGGCAACCTACATGCTCGTTTGCCGCCTCTCATATAAAAAAAAACTTTCTGCAAAAGGGCAATTTTGAGAAAGATAACGATAATTTGTAGACGACATATTCGAATGTCATATTTGTGTGTCATATTCGTATCAACTTATATTTTTATTTAATTTTCAGCAACATCTACAATGTGTATGTAAAATTGTATTGTGCAACTTGTAAAAGTGCATTAATTTGTTGAAACTAATTAATGCACTTTTTGTAGACGGCATTACCAGCCCACTACCGCGGCACCCACCTACCTAACTTTTCACTGCGGCACCATTCTAATATTCTGTACAGTTATACTAACAAGTTTTTATATATTTAAACATAATTGGTTGAATGATTATTTAGACATTCAACCAATTGTTTTTTGCAGCTAGTCCATTTGTGTAGAAGTTTGGCTGGAGTACCTTTAAGTAGATTTTGCATATATGTCAATTTTGAGTTTATTGTCAATAAAATATTAAATTAAAAATTTTAAAATACCCCCGACACAATAACCAAAGTTCCCTTTAAAAAGTAAAAAATCTTAATGCGGTTAGTGATTTTAAAGATATACTCGAGCATATTACTGATACATTTTTCAGATCTCTCATTATTTATGTTTATTGACATAATTATTTTTTATTTTATCTAGCTAATAGTATATAACATTTTGCAATAGTTTTCGGTTCATGTCGTTTTTGTCAGTTTACCCAGTTTGACTTGAGCAGTCAGGATAAACGACAGGCATGTTATTTTTTTTTTTGTCTTTTGTATGATTTTCCACGTTGCACCAAAGCATTCCCCTTCAACATAATGCATCGTTTTAAGATACCATGATGTGTTTTTATGTTGGTGATTTTGTTTTATATTATTTTATGCGAAGTTGTTCGATATTTTACATGCTTGTAACAAATTATGTGGATGACGTAGGTACTTAATGCCTGTTGTAATCCACTTAACGGTAGCTTTTTACACAAATAACATATTTTTTGTTATGGGATTTATATTATCTATGTAATTGCGGCGAAAGATAAGTTGAATTTTTCAATATTTTCTACACTGACCACCACCACCAGAAATATGGCGGCACGCGAGCTGTATTTTATGTTGCGAGCGTTAATATAGCTACGGTAACCGCTTCACATCAGGAGGGCCGTATGCTTGTCTGCCACCCGACGTAGTATAAAAAAGTAGTAGTGTGGTAATGTTTAAATTACGTAATAGTACACGTAGTGTTTAAATTAATTTTGACTAATTATTTTTCTTTCGGCAATATGTATTGTGTTGTATCGAGCTCGGATTCCTCTAGGTAAACAGCCTTGTATCCACAGGATGAAGCTACTTTCTTACTTTACAACTGCCAGTTGCATTTTATACAACTGGATGTAATATATCAATACAAACGCGAATTGTCCAAACTGCTTCGCTGTATTATGGTGATTCTATCACCAAAATGATGTGGGTTAATACCCAAGTCAGTAAAGCCTAAATTGGCTAGTATTTGAAGGGATTATTCCCTCAAGATATTAAATTATAATAGTTATCCATCGTTGGGAAAAATGCCTTAATAAGGTAATCCTTGTAATTGCTTGGTGAGTCCTCTGGAGCCACTGAAAGTCAGGCCCAGTAATGTTAGATCCAGTTAGTTGCAGATGATGTGTACATTCAAGTTTCGCAAGTCTCCGGCTACGTGTCATGTTATAACACAGCTGACGATCAGAGGTTCTATTGAATCACACTGAGATCAGCTTAATGAGGATAGCCATTGAAACTGCTGTATACTATGAATTGTACAATATGGTGGGTTATTATTACCCATAAAAATGGTATAGTTTTCGGCGGATTCTATTTGCCTTTAATAAATATTTAACAGGTCCTGACGAACAGCGACAGACAGGGACCCTTGACAGCTTTCCAGTGCTTCTTCATAGTGCTCTGGTACCAACTTACACTTAACTATTCTTGACGATTCTCAGCTCCAAGCCTCGACCTCTCTCCAGCGTGTCACAACCAAAAGTGAATTCCCTCGCCATCCTCATAAGCCTTCCAGACTTTCGTATCCCCGCCATCCATACGCCATACGCACGAACTGCTGCGAACCAATCCCGATATACTTCCGTATTTAACATCAGTACAAGTTTTATCAAAATGACCCAAAATATGGGTTAATTGAATTAATAATCCGTTTTATAATCTAATAAGATTATTTTAGCATATTTGGCTTGATTGATTTTTATACTACTTCGGGTGGTAGACAAGCATACCTGATGTGAAGCGGTTATCGTAGCCATATTAACGGTCGCAACATAAAATATCGCTCGCGCGCCGCCATCCCCGCTGCCAACGCAGCATCTCCTTCTTTTCTGGTGACACACTCACTCGCAGGAACACAACAACCCTCAATGGAATTATTATTTGGCTTCTCAATGGAATTATTATTCTGTGAGGTGGAGGTACATTCCCCAGTCGAGTAGCTTACAATTACGCTCCCTACCTCTCTTTTCGCCAGAGCTTCGTTTGTCAGTCAGCAGGGTACACCGCGTGCAGGTGAAGTTGGCTTTGGTTCAAAGATGTTGATGAACCACTTACACCCAAAAAACTCCATTCCAGTAACTCCATTCAAATCATTCGAAGTATCATAATTGACAATTACTTTTTCTCAAGTCAAATTATAAATTAATATAAAAATATATATTTAATTTATGAATCAAATTATAAAAGATGAAATCAAACCAATTGACTTATTTTCTGTTTGATTTACATTTATTAAACTATTGTTTGAGTTTTTTATTTTAAAACCACCCGACCAAGCCATAGATTCATACCGCAGATTAAAACCATAATTTATCTTGTGTGAACTAAGGTTACTTAAGGTAGCGTACCCACATGCAAGACGGTCTGTACCGTTACAGTTGCTATGTTGAGTACTGCATCTCAACTTGATGTCGTACCTCGGAGAGCTATTTAATAGAGATCGAGAGAGCTCAAAGAGCAGTTATAAAATATTTACTTTTAGGGTTTATAAAGCGATTTCTATATACAATGTCAAGTTCTTCCAACGCACCAGCTTTTATATCCCAAATTATTTTAAGACATCATTAGTATTCACATAACTCGTCCTAATCTTCTACTTCATCCGTACTATACGTACTTACGTATAAATAAATATATACATGAATATTTATAATATATAAATAAATATATATACACACATGTATTCGCGATATATTGCTAATACACACATCGTTGTTTGGATTAAAAACTTCTATTTTGTTTTGAAACTTGGATTAAAATCTTAATTTACATACAGAATATAGAAATTAATCTCTATCTTAATTTATATTATATTTATTTACCTTAATTTGAAGGTACTTCGTATTTGTGTATGTCGTTCGTCATATTATTGTCACTGAAAGGTTGCTGGTACTCAAGGATCAGAATTTTCTTTTTTTGAGTACTAGTAACTTTTATATAAGGTAAACGTTAAGAGTCTATACAATTCAATCAATAGTTATTATATTAACTAGTATATTATTATACTTTGCCAGAAGTGGCATAGAATACGTTTCTTCTCTACCTACTTTTACTTTTCAATAAGAAGACCTACGAGATAATAAAGTTTTCATACATTTAGACGATGAAACTGAAAACGATAAAACTCGTTAAATTACTTTACATTCTACAACAAGAGTCTACACATAAGGATAGATACCTATAACATATTCTTGATTCAGAAGAGACTGAGTCGATTCATTTCATTTTGACACTTGTCTATTCTTTGAAAACTCAAATTTATTTACTTTATTATTATGTTTTGTGTTTTTTTTTCTTGTCTTAATTCGTCATACTAATAAGTCAACTTAATTCATGTAATGTCTTTAACTTTTACAACTCTATTAAATGGTGTGAAAAATTATAGCTCCTTATTTTAGTAGAATTGTAGTCACAGAATTTGTTATTGTTTATTGTTAGCTACTGAAAGATTGGCAGATTGCAAGAGGTTCCATCATTCATTTCTTATTTACCGCTAAAAATTTCCGTTTATCGTAGCTCTTCGTTTGAAAGGTGCTCCCCTTAGTGTTAGTCCTAGCATTGGCATCTTGGGTGTCGACATATCGAATCGAGTGTCATCAATAAAGCCAGGCTGATACTGTTGATTTTTGGCACTTGGTGGAACATTATTATCATAATGTTATAATAAAGCACTTGTACTATTCTCCGTTATTATATTTAATATTATCGACCAGTTTCGCCGCTAAGGCATTATCAAGGTAAACAGATGGTGTTTGTGTTTCTACAAAACATTTTTATAACGTGCAATCAATGACAAAAAATATTAAAAATAAAAATATTAAAAGGGTATAATTTACCCACCTGTATTGTCACTTTATGGAGATTGACCACACATTAAAGCCAGGCGGTATTTTACACCTCGACATCACCTTCTAATATATAAAACCCAGGTTCGATCTCACTTGGAATACTGTTCGTATCTCTGAGCCGGTGCGCCTCAGTACTTGCTTGCGCCATTTGACAGGATACAACGAATAGAAACGAATCGTCGGTGATCCAATGATCTCGGATCGACTAATGGAATCTCTTTTTATACGTAGAGATGTAGCGTCACTTTACGTTCTATACAAATTATATCACGGGCAGTGCGCGGATGAGCTATTTGATTTGATACCTGCCGCCGAGTTCCACTATCGTACAACTCGCCATAACTACAAATTTCGTCAATATCATCTTGATAATTGGCAATCAGCCACAGTGCGTTTCCTAAGACATTTTATACCTCGAACGGTGAAATTGTGGAATAAACTTCCCTTAGCGATATTTACGAACAATTATGACATGAGAGCCTTCAAGTACAATACAGAGTTTATGTTTCCCTTAAAAGGCTGGCAACGGATCGGCGATCCCTTGGTATTCCTGTAGGCGGTGGTGATTGCTTTCTCACCAGGCAACCTACATGCTCGTTTGCCGCCTCTCATATAAAAAAAAACTTTCTGCAAAAGGGCAATTTTGAGAAAGATAACGATAATTTGTAGACGACATATTCGAATGTCATATTTGTGTGTCATATTCGTATCAACTTATATTTTTATTTAATTTTCAGCAACATCTACAATGTGTATGTAAAATTGTATTGTGCAACTTGTAAAAGTGCATTAATTTGTTGAAACTAATTAATGCACTTTTTGTAGACGGCATTACCAGCCCACTACCGCGGCACCCACCTACCTAACTTTTCACTGCGGCACCATTCTAATATTCTGTACAGTTATACTAACAAGTTTTTATATATTTAAACATAATTGGTTGAATGATTATTTAGACATTCAACCAATTGTTTTTTGCAGCTAGTCCATTTGTGTAGAAGTTTGGCTGGAGTACCTTTATGTAGATTTTGCATATATGTCAATTTTGAGTTTATTGTCAATAAAATATTAAATTAAAAATTTTAAAATACCCCCGACACAATAACCAAAGTTCCCTTTAAAAAGTAAAAAATCTTAATGCGGTTAGTGATTTTAAAGATATACTCGAGCATATTACTGATACATTTTTCAGATCTCTCATTATTTATGTTTATTGACATAATTATTTTTTATTTTATCTAGCTAATAGTATATAACATTTTGCAATAGTTTTCGGTTCATGTCGTTTTTGTCAGTTTACCCAGTTTGACTTGAGCAGTCAGGATAAACGACAGGCATGTTATTTTTTTTTTGTCTTTTGTATGATTTTCCACGTTGCACCAAAGCATTCCCCTTCAACATAATGCATCGTTTTAAGATACCATGATGTGTTTTTATGTTGGTGATTTTGTTTTATATTATTTTATGCGAAGTTGTTCGATATTTTACATGCTTGTAACAAATTATGTGGATGACGTAGGTACTTAATGCCTGTTGTAATCCACTTAACGGTAGCTTTTTACACAAATAACATATTTTTTGTTATGGGATTTATATTATCTATGTAATTGCGGCGAAAGATAAGTTGAATTTTTCAATATTTTCTACACTGACCACCACCACCAGAAATATGGCGGCACGCGAGCTGTATTTTATGTTGCGAGCGTTAATATAGCTACGGTAACCGCTTCACATCAGGAGGGCCGTATGCTTGTCTGCCACCCGACGTAGTATAAAAAAGTAGTAGTGTGGTAATGTTTAAATTACGTAATAGTACACGTAGTGTTTAAATTAATTTTGACTAATTATTTTTCTTTCGGCAATATGTATTGTGTTGTATCGAGCTCGGATTCCTCTAGGTAAACAGCCTTGTATCCACAGGATGAAGCTACTTTCTTACTTTACAACTGCCAGTTGCATTTTATACAACTGGATGTAATATATCAATACAAACGCGAATTGTCCAAACTGCTTCGCTGTATTATGGTGATTCTATCACCAAAATGATGTGGGTTAATACCCAAGTCAGTAAAGCCTAAATTGGCTAGTATTTGAAGGGATTATTCCCTCAAGATATTAAATTATAATAGTTATCCATCGTTGGGAAAAATGCCTTAATAAGGTAATCCTTGTAATTGCTTGGTGAGTCCTCTGGAGCCACTGAAAGTCAGGCCCAGTAATGTTAGATCCAGTTAGTTGCAGATGATGTGTACATTCAAGTTTCGCAAGTCTCCGGCTACGTGTCATGTTATAACACAGCTGACGATCAGAGGTTCTATTGAATCACACTGAGATCAGCTTAATGAGGATAGCCATTGAAACTGCTGTATACTATGAATTGTACAATATGGTGGGTTATTATTACCCATAAAAATGGTATAGTTTTCGGCGGATTCTATTTGCCTTTAATAAATATTTAACAGGTCCTGACGAACAGCGACAGACAGGGACCCTTGACAGCTTTCCAGTGCTTCTTCATAGTGCTCTGGTACCAACTTACACTTAACTATTCTTGACGATTCTCAGCTCCAAGCCTCGACCTCTCTCCAGCGTGTCACAACCAAAAGTGAATTCCCTCGCCATCCTCATAAGCCTTCCAGACTTTCGTATCCCCGCCATCCATACGCCATACGCACGAACTGCTGCGAACCAATCCCGATATACTTCCGTATTTAACATCAGTACAAGTTTTATCAAAATGACCCAAAATATGGGTTAATTGAATTAATAATCCGTTTTATAATCTAATAAGATTATTTTAGCATATTTGGCTTGATTGATTTTTATACTACTTCGGGTGGTAGACAAGCATACCTGATGTGAAGCGGTTATCGTAGCCATATTAACGGTCGCAACATAAAATATCGCTCGCGCGCCGCCATCCCCGCTGCCAACGCAGCATCTCCTTCTTTTCTGGTGACACACTCACTCGCAGGAACACAACAACCCTCAATGGAATTATTATTTGGCTTCTCAATGGAATTATTATTCTGTGAGGTGGAGGTACATTCCCCAGTCGAGTAGCTTACAATTACGCTCCCTACCTCTCTTTTCGCCAGAGCTTCGTTTGTCAGTCAGCAGGGTACACCGCGTGCAGGTGAAGTTGGCTTTGGTTCAAAGATGTTGATGAACCACTTACACCCAAAAAACTCCATTCCAGTAACTCCATTCAAATCATTCGAAGTATCATAATTGACAATTACTTTTTCTCAAGTCAAATTATAAATTAATATAAAAATATATATTTAATTTATGAATCAAATTATAAAAGATGAAATCAAACCAATTGACTTATTTTCTGTTTGATTTACATTTATTAAACTATTGTTTGAGTTTTTTATTTTAAAACCACCCGACCAAGCCATAGATTCATACCGCAGATTAAAACCATAATTTATCTTGTGTGAACTAAGGTTACTTAAGGTAGCGTACCCACATGCAAGACGGTCTGTACCGTTACAGTTGCTATGTTGAGTACTGCATCTCAACTTGATGTCGTACCTCGGAGAGCTATTTAATAGAGATCGAGAGAGCTCAAAGAGCAGTTATAAAATATTTACTTTTAGGGTTTATAAAGCGATTTCTATATACAATGTCAAGTTCTTCCAACGCACCAGCTTTTATATCCCAAATTATTTTAAGACATCATTAGTATTCACATAACTCGTCCTAATCTTCTACTTCATCCGTACTATACGTACTTACGTATAAATAAATATATACATGAATATTTATAATATATAAATAAATATATATACACACATGTATTCGCGATATATTGCTAATACACACATCGTTGTTTGGATTAAAAACTTCTATTTTGTTTAGAAACTGGGATTAAAATCTTAATTAACCTATAGAATATAGAAATTAATCTCTATCTTAATTCATATTATATTTATTTACCTTAATTTGTAGGTACTTCGTATTTGTGTATGTCGTACTCAAGGATCGGAATTTTCTTTTTTTGAGTACTAGTAACTTTTATATAAGGTAAACGTTAAGAGTCTATACAATTCAATCAATAGTTATTATATTAATTGTATATTATTATACTTTGCCAGAAGTGGCATAGAATACGTTTCTTCTCTACCTTCTTTTACTTTTCAATAAGAAGACCTACGAGATAATAAAGTTTTCATACATTTATACTTTACATTCTACAACAAGAGTCTACACATAAGGATAGATACCTATAACATATTCTGGATTCAGAAAAGACTGAGTCGATTAATTTCATTTTGACACTTGTCTATTCTTTGAAAATTTTTCTTGTCTCAATTCGTCATACTAATAAGTCAACTTAATTCATGTAAAGTCTTTAACTTTTAAAACTCTGTTAAATGGTGTAAAAAATTATAACTCCTTATTTTAGTAGCATTTAGTCACAGAATTTGTTATTGTTAGCTATAGAATGATAAGCAGATTGCAAGAGGTTCCATCATTCATATCTTATTTACCGCTAAAAATTCCCGTTTATCGTAGCTCCTCCTTTGAAAGGTGCTCCCCTTAGTGTTAGTCCTAGCATTGGCATCTTGGGTGTCGACATATCGAATCGAGTGATGTTCAGTTTCGCGGCCACTTGGAATGCAAGGTCAAATTGGAGTCTATTCCTAGATGACACCGATCTTCTGGTCGGTGTCATCAATAAAGCCAGGCGGTATTTTATACCCCAACATCACCTTCTACTATATAAAACCAGGTTCGATCTCACTTGGAATACTGTTCGCATCTCTGAGCCGGTGCGCCTCAGTACTTGCTTGCGCCATTTGACAGGATACAACGAATAGCAGTTCGAATCGTCGGGATCCAATGATCTCGGATCGACAACTGGATTTTCAATTCACTTTGCGTTCTATACAAATTATATCACGGGCAGTGCGCGGATGAGCTATGTGATTTGATACCTGCCGCCGAGTTCCACTATCGTACAACTCGCCATAAATACAAATTTCGTCAATATCATCTTGATAATTGGCAATCAGCCACAGTGCGTTTCCTAAGACATTTTATACCTCGAACGGTGAAATTGTGAAATAAACTTCCCTTAGCGATATTTACGAACAATTATGACATGAGAGCCTTCAAGTACAATACCGAGTCTATGTTTCCCTTAAAAGGCTGGCAACAGATCGGCGATCCCTTGGTGTTCCTGTAGGCGGTGGTGATTGCTTCCCACCAGGCGACCTACATGCTCGTTTGCCCCCTCTCATATAAACAAAAAACTTTCTGCAAAAGAGCTATTTTGAGAAAGATACCGTTTTGCGACGATAATTTGTAGACGACATATTCGAATGTCATATTTGTATGTCATATTCGTATCAACTAATATTTTTACTTAATTTTCAGCAACATCTACAATGTGTATGTCAAATTGGCGGCTAATTTGTTGAAACTAATTAATGCACTTTTTGTAGACGGCATTACCAGCCCACTACCGCGGCACCCACCTACCTAACTTTTCACTGCGGCACCATTCTAATATTATTCTGTACAGTTATACTAACAGGTTTGAATATAATTGGTTGAATGATTATTTAGACTGTTTGCAATGTAGGTTTTTGCACCTAGTCCATTTGTGTAGAAGTTTGGCTGGAGTATATAAATATGTAGATTATGCATATATGACAATTTTGAGTTTATTGTCAAAAACCGATTACGTATCATACATGGAATGAGATGTGGAACAGCATCTTAATGCGATTAGTGGTTTTAAAGATATACTCGAGCATATTACTGATACATTTTTCAGACCTCTCATTATTTAAGTTTATTGACATTATTTCTATCTAGCTAGTAGTATATAACATTTTACAATAGTTTTCGGTTCATGTCATTTATGTCAGTTTACCCAGTGTGACTTGAGCAATCAGGATAAACGACAGGTATGTTATTTTTTTTTTTTTGTCTTTTGTGTGATTTTCCATGTTGCACCAAAGCTTTGCCCTTCAACATAATGCATCGTTTTAAGATACCATGATGTGTTTTTGTGTTGGTGATTTTGTTTTATGTTATTTTATGCGAAGTTGTTCGATATTTTACATGCTTGTAACAAATTATCTGGATGACATAGGTACTAATGCCTGTTGTAATCCACTTAACGGTAGCTTTTTCCACAAATAACATATTTTTATGGGATTTATATTATCTATGTAATTGCGGCGAGAGATAAGTTGAATTTTACAATATTTTCAAAACTGACCACCACCATCAGAAATATCACCAGAAAGAAAGGAAGGAGATGCTGCGACGGCAGCGGGGGTGGCGGCACGCGAGCGATATTTTATGTTGCGAGCGTTAATATGGTTACAGTAATCGCTTCACATCAGGAGGGCCGTATACTTGTCTGCCACCCGACGTAGTATAAAAAAGTAGTAGTGTGGTAATGTTTAAATTACCTAGTAGTACACGTAGTGTTTAAATTAATTTTGACTAATAATTTTTCTTTCGGCAATATGTATTGTGTTTTAACGAACTCGGGTTCCTCTAGGTACACAGCCTTGTATCCACAGGATGAAGCTACTTTCTTACTTTACATGCATTAAATGCAACTGGAGGTAATATATCAATACAAACGCGAATTGTCCAAACTGCTTCGCTGTATTATGGTGATTCTATCACCAAAATGATGTGGGTTAATTCCCAAGTCAGTCAAGTCTAAATTGGCTAGTATTTGAAGGGCTTATCCCCTCAAGATATTAAATTATAATAGTTATCCATCGATGGGCAAAATGCCTTAATAAGGTAATCCTTGTAATTGCTTGGTGAGTCCCCTGGAGCCACTGAAAGTCAGGTACAGTAATGTTAGATCCAGTTAGTTGCAGATGATGTGTACATTCAAGTTTCGCAAGTCTCCGGCCACGTGTTATGTTATGACACAGCTGACGATCAGAGGTTCTATTGAATCACACTGAGATCAGCTTAATGAGGGTAGCCATTGAAACTGCTGTATGCTATGAATTGTACAATATGGTGGGTTATTATTACCCATAAAAATAATGTTGTTCGGTGGATTCCATTGCCTTTAATAAGTATTTAATAGTCGAGACGAACAGCGACAGCCAGGGTCATCACCAAAGCTTTTGCATTTCAATAAATAGAGAATACAATTGTTCAGTTATGAATTATGACAGTGAGTGAAGCCAGTTTGATACAAAATGGAATGAGCTCACCAAACTTCCTTGACAGCTTTGCCAGTCCTTCTTCATAGTGCTATGGTATCTACCTTACACACAACTATTCTTGACGATGCTCAGCTCCAAGTTTATAATCTAATAAGATTATTTTAGCATATTTGGCTTACTGTTCCAGTAACTCCATGAAAATCATTCGAAGAATTATAATTGATAATTACTTGTTCTCATATTAATTAATAAATTATTATAAAAATATATATTTAATGCATAAATGAAATTATAAAAGATAAAATTAAACCAATTGACTTATTTTCAGTTTGATTTACATTTATTAAACTATTGTTTGAGTTTTTTATTGCAAAACCACCCGACCAAACCATAGATTCATACTCATACCACAGATTAAAATCATAATTTATCTTGTGTGAACTAAGGTTACTTAAGTCGCTACCTTACGCTTACCCACATGCCAGACGGTCTGTACCGTTACAGTGTGAACTGGCAGTTTGTGATGTCTTGTCAAATTTATTCTTACTTTATTGTCCTATTACTTTTAGTTTCACCTAATATTTTATATGAACGTTTACTTTGTTTAATACTTCATCATAAAATTCTTCATCTTCATCAATAAAGAGTTCTTTGTTGAGATGGGGAAGAACATAGAAAATTTAATTAAAAAATAGTCAGAGAATAATTACAATATTCACTCTCCTACGGGTTATAGTCCCTCTCCAAGCACGACTTTTGTACACTTAGTTGGTTGACGAGTTGTTATTTGAACAAATTATCAACCGTCTTTGAACTGACTGCACTATTAATTGCATTTCACCCAATAGATATCTCCTTTAACATTTTTGATTAAACTTCCTTTGATTTTGATTTGTTTGGGGTTTTCCCCAAATGTATTTAAGTAAGCTCTAATTCATAATATTAATTTCATCTTCTCATATTTTACCTAACTTATATGCTTTATTGAAGACTTTATGGAAGTAATAATATGAATTAAAAACCAGCCAAGTCGGACTCGCGCACGAAGGGTTCCGTAGGTACCATTATCTATAAAAACGGCAAAAGATATCACGTTTCTTGTATGGGATCCCCCTTAATTATTTGTTTTATTTTTATTTCATTACATACTTATTTTTAAAGTGAATATATAACTAAATATTATGTGAGTATTTCAAACGTCTACCTATTGCCGTTATCAATTGCGAGCAAAAACGAGCAAAAAATCACGTTTATTGTATAAGAGGCCCCTTAAATATTTATTTTATTCTATTTTTTAGTACTTGTTGTTATAGTGGCAACAGAAATACATCATCTGTAAAAATTACAACTGTCTAACTATCACGGTTCATGAGATACAGCCTGATGACAGACGGACGGAAAGACGGACAGCGGAGCTTTAGTACATACTAAGGCTCCGCTGTCCGTCCGTCCGTTCGTGGTACATGGTAATAGGGTTCCTTTTTACCCTTTGGGTACGGAACTCTAAAATCATCTGGAAAGTAAGATTTATTTTATACAGTAGACAATAATAGTTCTACGGGTTCCGCAATAATAGATCCACTAATGACGTTGTTCATGAACTTACAAATAATATAGTTGAAGCTTTAGATACAAGAAGGAAATGTGTGGCGATAAATTTACCCAAAGCTTTCGACATGGTTTTTATCTCAAGTCAGATTGTAAAAATTCGGAATAAGTTATTAATCTAATCGTGTAAAGGTCGGGGAACTATTTGTAAGCTTTTGTGGAACATGGCGTACGAGGTGGTATTCTCGGATTGGGATCCACACTCTTCCTGGCATATGTTTACGATATGTGTACGTAATTTAATTTAACTATACAGGACGGCGCAATGTTTCCTTTTGCAGCAGATACAACTGGCCATACATTGAAACAAACTTTTCGGCTCATTTGGATCCTAATGTACACAGAAACTTGTTATCCTAAATTAACAACTGCAACTACAGTTAAATATCTTAATAGAAACTCACCATTATACCATAAATTGACCTTTTAATTGATTTTGTACTTCTAGCATACGTAAACTTATCTACGTTAACAAACATCTTAGACACGTGGCAGGATGGAAATCCACTATATCATTCGTTGCTATGTTGAGTACTGCATCTCAACTTGATGTGGTACCTCGACGAGCTATTTAATAGAGATCGAGAGAGCTCAAAGAGCAGTTATAAAGATATTTAATTTTAGGCTTTATGAAACGAATTCTATATACAATGTCAAGTCCTTCCAACGCACCAGCTTTTGTCCCCCAAATTATTTTAAGACATCATTCGTATTCACATTACTCGTCCTATTCTTCTACTTCATCCGTACTATACGTACTTACGTATAAATAAATATATACATGAATATATATAATATATAAATAAATATATATACACACATAATATGTATTCGCGATATACTGTGAATACTCACATCGTTGTTTGGATTAAAAGCTTCTATTTTGTTTAAAAACTTGAATTAAAATCTTAATTTACCTATAGAATATAGAAATTAACCTCTATCTTAATTTAAATTATATTTATCTACCTTAATTTGTAGGTACTTCGTATTTGTGTGACATACACAAATAATTTGTAGGTACTTCGTATTTGTGTATGCCGTTCGTCATATTAATGTCACTGGAACCTTGCTGGTACTCAAGGCTCGGAATTTTCTTTTTTTGAGTACTAGCAACTTTTATATAAGGTAAACGTTAAGAGTCTATACAATTCAATAAATAGTTATTATATTAACTAGTATTATACTTTGCCAGAAGTGGCATAGAATAAGTTTCTTCTGTACCTTCTTTTACTTTTCAATAAAAAGACCTACGAGATATTAAAGTTTTCATACATTTAGACGATCAAATTCAAAACGATAAAGCTCGTTAAATTACTTTACATTCTACAACAAAAGTCTACACATAAGGATAGATACCTATAACATATTCTTGATTCAGAAAAGACTGAGTCGATTCATTTCATTTTGACACTTGTCTATTCTTTGAAAACTCAAATTTATTTATTATTATGTATTGTGTATTTTTTCTTGTCTCAATTCGTCATACTAATAAGTCAACTTAATTCATGTAATGTCTTTAACTTTTACAACTCTGTTAAATGGTGTGAAAAATTATAGCTTCTTATTTTAGTAGCATTGTAGTCACAGAGTTTGTTATTGTTAGCTACAGAAAGATTGGCAGAATGCAAGAGGTTCCATCATTCATATTTTATTTACCGCTAAAAATTCCCGTTTATCGTAGCTCCTCGTTTGAAAGGTGCTCCCCTTAGTGTTAGTCCTAGCATTGGTATCTTGGGTGTCGACATACCGAATCGAGTGATGTTCAGTTTCGCGGCCACTTGGAATGCAAGGTCAAACTGGAGTCTATTCCTAGATGACACCGATCTTCTAATCGGTGTTCGATCTCACTTGGAATACTTTTCGCATCTCTGAGCCGGTGCGCCTCAGTACTTGCTTGCGCCATTTGACAGGATACAACGAATAGCAGTTCGAATCGTTGGTGACCCAATAATCTCGGATCGACTGGAATCTCTTTCTATACGTAGAGATGTAGCGTCACTTTGCGTTCTATACAAATTATATCACGGGCAGTGCGCGGATTAGCTATTTGATTTGATACCTGCCGCCGAGTTCCACTTTGTACAACTCGCCATAAATACTAAATTCATCCATATCATCTTGATAATTGGCAATCAGCCACAGTGCGTTTCCTAAGACATTTTATACCTCGAACATTATTCGATATTTACGAACAATTATGACATGAGAGCTTCGATCAACAAATTGTTAATCGAAGCATGAGAGCCTATGGGGGGCAAGGGTAGCCCCGTAGTATGGGAGCTCGTGGACAGAACGTCCCAGATAGGTAATGTGTGTAGGAGTAGGAGAAACAAACAAATGGTAGATAGAAATAGCTTTTTATGTACACACAAGAGTAAAGAGAAACAAGAAAAACAGAAGGTGCACGAGCGAAACAATTAGTATAAAATATAGTAGAAAAATTAGGAAGTTAAATAGACAAGAGAAAAGAACTGAACACAACGTAAATGCAATAAAAATTAGAATTTTTAACTAGTGAAATTCGTATAACTGCAAAAGAAAAGTCAAGTCCGTTTTGAAGGATGATCGTTGACAGTCAACCAAAACTCAGTACTAAAAGTATGCGCGCGCAACGCAAAGTCCGTGGTCGACTGGCAAAGACCATTGCTTTCAATGAAAGGAGTATGAGAATAAAAAAGTATGTATAAAAGATAAATAATGTAAAAGTATTATATAAATATATGTATTAAGTGGGAGAAGCCCACATCACTCCCCCCCGGAGACCGTAACTACGGGCGAAGAAAGTTAGGGAACCGAACAATACGTCCAGAACGAGTCTTTCTATCTGGTTCTTGCAGCGGCCTGTCCGAAGTTTTTGGGACAGGATTAGCTGCAAGATCGCGACTGAGAGGTGGTTTAACCTGCGGAATGGGTTTAGGATCAAGGGTAGAAGATGGGTCAACAAGCATATAGGCCGGCTTCAAGCGGTCTATTGATACCGTGACACTTTTACCCTTCACAAGAATCTTAAATGTTTTATCTCCTCGTTCGAGCACTTCATAAGGGCCAGTGTATGGCGGTTGTAAGGCACCGCGTAATGCGTCGGTCCTAAGGAAAACATGACTCGAAGATGATAAATCCTTATATATAAAAATTTTGCCCTGGGTATGTCTCGCGGCTGAGGTAGGTTGTAGCTTAGCTACGAAAAGTCGTAGGCGAGATGTAAACTCTGTTAAATCCAGGGTATCCGGGACAGATGCATGGAAAAATTCGCCTGGAAGACGTAAAGGTTCTCCATACACCAACTCAGCTGACGAGGTTTTCAGGCTATCTTTGAAAGAAGACCTAATGCCTAGGAGTATCAAAGGGCAAGTTGTCCACCCAGTTGCAATCCGCGTGACACATAATCGCTGCCTTCAGCTGTCGGTGGAATCGTTCCACCATGCCATTACAGGCTGGATGATACGCGGTTGTCCTGCGATGTTTGAATCCGATCATTTTTGCCAGAAACTGGAAGAGTGCGGACTCAAATTGACGACCGCGATCGGTTACAATATCAGTGGGACATCCAAATCTAGATATCCACAACAACAATGCCTTTCCGACAGTTTCAGCTGTGATATCCACCATTGGTGTAACTTCAGGCCAACGTGTAAAGCGGTCTACAACTGTTAGACAGTACTTGTAACCCTGTGATGGTGGAAGAGGACCAATAATGTCCACATGGATAAAAGAAAATCGAGCACGGGGAATGTTAAAAGTTCCCAAAGGAGCAGATACATGTCGATTGACCTTCGCACGTTGACATGCAAGACATTGGCGTGACCACTCTCGACAGTCTTTGCGCATCCCAGGCCAGACAAAGCGTTCTGCTACAAGTTTAGTAGTTGCGTCTGCACCTGGATGGCTGAGATTATGAAGTCTGTCGAAGATTTGTCTACGCAGAGGTTTGGGTACGAATGGTCTTGGCGATGGAGTACTTAAATCGCAATATATCTCCGTACCACTGTTAGGGACTTGGACCTTTTCAAGGCGAAGTGAAAATTCACCGTCAAGGTACTCGAGTAACTCTTGATCGGAGTCTTGATGTTGAGCGAGTATGTCCAGGTCAATCGCCACCTGCAGTTCGTCGACACGAGACAATGTATCGGCAACAACATTGTCTTTACCCGAAATGTGTCTGATATCGGTCGTGAACTGTGAGATGAAGTCAAGATGACGAAATTGACGAGGACTACAGTTAGCTTTTCGTTCACTAAAAGCAAAACTGAGAGGTTTGTGGTCTGTGTAAACCACAAAGTGTCTCGCTTCCAACATATGGCGAAAGTATTTAATACTTTCGTATATCGCCAATAACTCACGATCATAAGGTGAGTATTTTTGTTGTTCAATTTTCGCGAGAAGAATGTAAGAGGTTGCCAGGCACCGTCATGAAATTGCTGCAAAACTGCACCCAAAGCCAGATCTGATGCGTCTGTTACCAGAGCAAGTTTGGCATCACAGTCTGGGTGTGCGAGCAATGCAGCATTTGCAAGTATTTCTTTGCATTTTTCAAAGGCAGCAAGAGTATCACCTGTCAAGTTGACGGGATGGGATGCCTTAACTGAACCAGACAGAAGAGCGTTTAAAGGGGCTTGGACGACAGCGGCGCTGGGTAAAAATCGCCGGTAGAAATTTACCATGCCCAAGAAACGTCTCAGCTGTCTGATCGTTTTAGGTGGAGGGAAATCATTTATGGCTTGTACCTTGGTCTCTAAAGGCCTAGTGCCAGACTCTGAGATGCGATAGCCTAAGAACGCTACTTCGCTTACTCCAAAAACGCACTTGGAAACATTGACAAGGACGCCATAATCCTTCATCCTAGAGAAAAGTTGCTGCAGGTGGTTCTCATGCTCCTCCTCGCTGCGTGAAAAGACCAAAAAGTCATCTAAATATGCATAGACAAAATCAAGGCCCCTGACTAACTCATCGACAAACCGTTGGAATGTTTGGCCAGCATTTCTTAACCCAAATGTCATCACCGGAAATTCGAACAATCCAAATGGCGTGGTGATCGCTGTTTTAGGGATATCGTCGGCAAAAACAGGAATTTGATTGTAGGCCTTAACTAAGTCTATGGTTGAAAAGACTTTGCAACCAGTAATGGAATGGGCGAAGTCATGGATATGCCTAATAGGATAACGGTCTGGGATAGTCCGTGCATTAAGCATCCTATAATCGCCACAGGGCCGCCAGCCGTTATCCTTCTTAGGAACCAAGTGTAATGGCGAGGCCCAAGGGCTCTGGGATGGACGAGCTGTTCCATTACTGAGCATGAGTTCGAATTCCGCCCTGGCTATTTTGAGTTTGTCAGGAGCGAGTCTTCGAGGAGTGCAAGATACAGGAGGACCAGGTGTAGTCCTAATGTGGTGTACTGTCTCGTGTTTTGGAATAGACGGCTTGCCAGAAGGGCGTGTAATCTCGGGAAATCTGTCTAAAAGTTTATGAAATCGAGTGTCGCCTGTTACAATTTTTACAGAATAAATATTTACATTAGCAGTGCAAGCATTAGAAGTTAAAGTAGTAGTGTTATCAATGAGACGCTTACTACGTACATCCACAATTAAATTATAAAAACAAAGAAAATCTACACCTATGATAGGTTTAGTAACATTGGCTACAACAAAACGCCAAGGAAAATTACGCCTGAGTCCTAGATTTAAATTTAAATCAATAAAACCAAACGTATCTATACACGTTCCATTGGCTGCACATAACTGATAATCTGTTTTAGCTCGACTCTCATGAAGCAATGACCGAGGGTAAACGCACAGATCACTTCCAGTGTCTATTAGGAACTTCACGTTCGAACCGCGGTCAGTAACGAAAAGGCGACTAGGTGCAGCTGGGCAATCGTCAGTCGCCATTAGCGACTGCCCATGAGGTTTCCCGCCTTATCATAGTCGCAAGGTTTGACGCAAGTAGCAGCTTTAGATCCGTACTTGTTATGGTACCAGCAAACAGGGAACTTGCGGTAGCTGGAAACCGATCTAGTTCTATTGCGTTTGCGAGAGTACGAACGGCGTCGCGGAGGTCTAGAGCGACGGTTTGATTCGTTGGCCGCACGAGCTTGATCGTCAATTTTCATCGAGAGGCGATCTACTATTTTCTTTAATTCAGCAATTTCCTTCGAAGAACTGTAATTGACACTAGAGCTTGCGGAAGTCGCAGCTACGTTACATGGTGATGTTATTTCCTGTATTCTATCTGCCAAGTCCGCCAACTGATCAAGAGTGTGTGTAGGCTGTAATGCTAATACTGTCTGGATACTGCTGGGTAGACGATTGCTCCAAATTGTCCGGATGAAGTCTACTGGAACGGCCGGCCCGGCTAAATCTTGGAGATGTCTCAAAAATGCCGAAGGCTTCCTATCTCCGAGTTGTTCATGAGTGAGCAATTGCTTCACCTTTTTCTCGTGGGAAGCTGAAAGGCGTCTAATCAACTCACTTTTTATTTTCTCGTAACGATTTTTAGCCGGCGGGCTGACAATAACATCCTTCACAGCCTTGGCGTGAACTATGTCCAAATTCGAAATAACATTGTTGAACTTAACATTATCTTCAGTTATATTAAAAGTATCGAACTGACCTTCCAGTAAATAAAACCAAATTTCGGGATCCTCGGATGAAAAAGCAGGTACTCTTACGTTGTACTTCCGGGTGCGTGACGCGCCATCCACGCAAACTGGCTTCTTACATGCACGCGGTCGTGGTCGTCGCGTTGTAGCTTTCGACGGCCCACCATCTCCAGAAAGGGCAGTCCTTGCAGAAATATCGTCACTAGAACTGCTTTCGCTCATTGTGCAATCGAAAGAAAGGGGTCACCAGAAATATGAGGGGCAAGAGTAGCCCCGGAGTATGGGAGCTCGTGGACAGAACGTCCCAGATAGGTAATGTGTGTAGGAGTAGGAGAAACAAACAAATGGTAGATAGAAATAGCTTTTTATGTACACACAAGAGTAAAGAGAAACAAGAAAAACAGAAGGTGCACGAGCGAAACAATTAGTATAAAATATAGTAGAAAAATTAGGAAGTTAAATAGACAAGAGAAAAGAACTGAACACAACGTAAATGCAATAAAAATTAGAATTTTTAACTAGTGAAATTCGTATAACTGCAAAAGAAAAGTCAAGTCCGTTTTGAAGGATGATCGTTGACAGTCAACCAAAACTCAGTACTAAAAGTATGCGCGCGCAACGCAAAGTCCGTGGTCGACTGGCAAAGACCATTGCTTTCAATGAAAGGAGTATGAGAATAAAAAAGTATGTATAAAAGATAAATAATGTAAAAGTATTATATAAATATATGTATTAAGTGGGAGAAGCCCACAAGCCTTCAAGTACAATACAATACAGAGTCTATGTTTCCCTTAAAAGGCTGGCAACGGATCGGTGATCCCTTGGTATTCCTGTAGGCGGTGGTGGTTGATTTCCACCAGGCGACCTACATGCTCGTTTGTCCCCTCTCATATAAAAAAAAACTTTTTGCAAAAGGGCTATTTTGAGATACCGTTTTGCGACGATAATTTGTAGACGACATATTCGAATGTCATATTTGTATGTTAAATTCGTATCAACTTATATTTTTACATAGTTTTCAGCAACATCTACAATGTGTATGTAAAATTGGCGGCTAATTTGTTGAAACTAATTAATGCTCTTTTTGTAGACGATATTATCAGCCCACCTACCTAACTTTTCACTGCGGCATTCTAATATTCTAATATTCTTCTGTACAGTTATACTAACAAGTTTGAATATAATTGGTTGAATGATTATTTAGACTATTTGCAATGTAGGTTTTTTGCACCTAGTCCATTTGTGTAGAAGTTTGGCTGGAGTACCTTTATGTAGATTTTGCATATAATATGTCAATTTTGAGTTTATTGTCAAAACCGATTACGTATCGTACATGGAATGAGATGTGGAACAGCATGTTAATGCGATTAGTGGTTTTAAAGATATACTCGAGCATATTACTGATACATTTTTCAGACCTCTCATTATTTAAGTTTATTGACATTATTTTTTATTTTATCTAGCTAGTAGTATATAACATTTTGCAATCGTTTTCGGTTCATGTCATTGACCCTTTGTTTGTGATGATGATTGTCAGTTTACCCAGTTTGACTTGAGCAATTAGGATAAACAACAGGCATGTTATTTTTTTTTTTGTCTTTTGTGTGATTTTCCATGTTGCACCAAAGCTATCCCCTTCAACATAATGCATCGTTTTAAGATACCATGATGTGTTTTTATGTTGGTGATTTTTTTTTATGTTATTTTATGCGAAGTTGTTCGATATTTTACAAGCTTGTAACAAATTATCTGGATGGCGTAGGTACTAGTGCCTGTTGTAATCCACTTAACGGTTGCTTTTTACACAAATAACATATTTTTTGTTATATTAGCTATGTAATTGTGGCGAGAGATATGTTAAATTTTTTAATATTTTCTACACTGCAACTTCTCACAAACTTTCCGTATAAATAAAAACGTACCTCAACATAACGTTTTAGAAGATACTGGAAAGGTCAGTTTTTGCGTGGAATTATGTTATTCAGTAGACAGTAAGGGTTCTGCAATAATAGACGTACCTACATATAATAGATCCCTTAATGACGTCGTTCATGAACTTACAAATTATATAGTTGAAACCTCAGACGAAACAAATAAACGTGTTGCAATATTAATAATACACTTATCCAAAGCTTTCGATATTGTTGATATGTCTAGTACTGGGTGTGGTTCATGGATTGCTGCATGTTATGAAGCCTGTTGTTGCCTTGTTGCTTCCGCTATAATGAAATATGGGCTGATTGTGTGTAATTTCAAGTATAGTAGTAAAATAAATATATTTTCATAGTCACAATTAATCGTACTTAAATGATATACATTCAGAAATACTATAAAATACTTAACCGTTTACTTCATGTAAAAAATATTTTTCTAACATTTTAATTGCCGTATTTAATACTATATCTTTTTAAAATAATAAAAAAAACATACAAACAAGAAATCAAAGAAATTTTTGAGGTTTTGTAAATATTAGACAGGTTAGTTTTAATTAATTGAGATATTATCACACCCCGGCCACTCCATACAAATGTCGCGTCGTGTACTACATCAACAATGACGTCTGTGAAGAGCGCGAATGAGCGCGTGTGCGTGCGGCGCTATACATACTGTTCCTGATTCGTCTCAGAGGGGAGGTGAGGTTGACACGAGAGAGCGGCAGGGAGTGGCCATACTGGACGTAGTACTATTACTTATACTGTGATATTATATAAACCTGGCAGAACACACTGTAGATTTATTTAAATAAAATAAAAAAAAGGAGATTTGCTAGGAGTTTGATTTTTTTTATTAAAATAATACAAATATTATAAACCTGTATAAAAACAATAATAGACACAATTTGTTTGTTGTATAAGTAATATAATATCTATGTAAAGTCCAGATATAAATCACAGTAATATCAAATACTCGTATATGTGAGGACAGGGGTGGCTGTAAGGGGAGGTTGGAGGCCACTATCGGGACGAATGTTCCATTTTTTTTAAATATTTTTTAAATTATTTAGATAATTCTTGCTGCTAATTACATTTTACTAATTTCTATTTCTAATGTTTATTATGCCAAAATATCATAGGGATAAAAGCAAGTAAAATAAGTAGTAAATGCACAATTAATGTAATGCCCGCATTATAGATAAGAAATAAGTTACAACATTTTTGAATATATTGAGTAGGTATATTAACGCATTGGTCACTTTGTTAAATTCATGATTTTGTGTAATACGTAAATGTATGAATGGTATAAATATTGTAAAACACGCCACCAGAGAGCCTAAAAATATATTGTCAAATATTTTAGTCGTGATCAATCTACGTTATTTGTGTAATAGCTTAGTACTATTACTTATACTGTGGTAATAGTATTACTATTATATTGTTCATTATTAGGTATGAATCTTGGAATAAGATGTTATGAGGTGAGAAGGAAAAGAAAAAGGAATTTAGAAAATTGTTGTATTTTGCCATGTGCGAGCCTCATTTCAGTTTTCAAACTGCAAATTATATATATCTTTTATATCGTTGTTGAGCTATAATCTCCAAGATGTCTTCAACAGTAGATACCGAACCGAAGATTCGGTTTACGTCAAAAACCCAACGCTACGTTCAAACGTTCAACGTCAATACGTTGTTCATAAAACACAAAAAGCAAACTGATTAAAATTATTTATTTGCATAAATAACATTCTCTTTCTTACGAAAAAAGTTGGTTAAAAGCCAGAATTTATATTATAACTCCATTTAAATACATCAGAATGCTCGACATAATATATTATAAAATATGATAATTAAGATTAAATAAAAAAATCTGTGATATCGTAAAATAAAAAAAGTTTTATGCTTTTAATAATTAAAAAAAGATAGGCAAGGATTGTCTGTTATTTTAAATTGTATATAATGAAATAATAATTAATGAATTATGAATGCAATTATTAATTAGCATTTAGTAAATTATGATAATTGTGTGGACAGGGGTGGCTGTAAGGGGAGGTTGGAGGCCACTGTAGGGGCGAGTGCCCCTTTTTTGAAGCAATTGCAATACATTGAAATAGCACCATAGTATCTCTATTCTCTTTATATCTGTAAAGTTACCAAAAAAAAATCCCTCATTTCAATAATAATAATAATAAACGAATTTCAAAGGTATAATACTAAAAAAAATAAGGTATAATACTGTAGTCCCAAATAGCTATCTAAAGATACAAAATAAATCAAAATCTTAAAATACAAAATTCACAAATGGCTATCTTAAGATACAGAAGTAAATGTGAAAAAGTTTATAGGAGAAATGTCAGGGAATTTGGAAAACATACTAGAATTTATTAAAACATAATTCGGAGGTGAAATATGTAGAACGTACGAATAAGTATAGGTGTTTTTGTAAACATAAATTGAAATGCTTCAGTTATACAAAACCTATAAAATATAATTAGTATCAGTAACAAAACTCGTGATAAATCCTAGTCACAATACGAAACTATGTAACAATCAGGGTTTAGATATGACTCCTGATACTTTTAAAAATTACAGTCAAAAAACATTTAGCGTTTTGACGTTTTGCGTATTGATCATTCTGTCGAGAGGATAATTACGGTCTCTAGGTACTCTAAATCGCCTGTCTGTCTCTGTTATTAGAAAACATGTGGCACAATAGATATTTATATTCGTATAGATAGTTTATTATTTTATGTCTTGCAGTTAGATGTTTAGTTTAGTGTAACAACAATATATCATATTAATTTGCTTAACGTTTTCATTTTATTTTATTTGATGTCATAGGCATATCTATAATATTTATATCATTGCCTTATTTGTAATAAAAAAAAGTAAACTAAAATATTTTTAATATATATATTATACTAAATATTATTTAGTAGATATTGTTTCGTAATACAAAATTGAATTAGTTTTTCTTTCGTAATATTATTTCGTTTACGTTAAATTATTATAACGCATTTGTAGTTTATATGAGTAGATTTGTTTAACCTATTTATTGTATAATTAAAATGTACGTATGTAGGTGTATTTATTTATATTATTGAGAAAATATACATAGATATCTATTTTTCTAAATATTTATAATTCCGCCAGGTGCCAGAAGGCCAGAACATTATTAAATTAATTAATTATATTAAACGGGTCACTCACGTATAACGTCGGGAAAGCCGATTAGTTTCGATCTCAAATGATGAAGGTCTCCCACCTTCATCAGGGCGAATGACCAGACTAATCGGATTTCCCGACAAATAAACGTAAGTGACCCATTTATTATAATTAATTAAATAATTATAATGTCTCACGTAAGTTTTAATATTAATATTTATTTTTGTTTAAATTAAATATTAATTGTCCCCAACAATAACAAACAAAAGCAAAATAACAAAAATAAATAAATCTATAAAATAAATGTTCATAAAACCCTATTCAGTTGTTTTATTTCCTCACACCCTCACACCTAACAGACAGAAAAATAAATATAAGTGTAGTATAAGATTTGATAAATTATTCAATGAGACAGTTATATAGACCTAATTTACCTCGAGAGCTACATTAGGTGCTACACGACTGTTCACCTAATACACCCAGGTGAATTAAGCGCAGATTATTCGATAAGATTTAAGGTCTAATTCGGTAGATTTCATGAATGAAAACCTTACAACTTACAATACTTTTGTGACACCTTAAAATATCGATTCAGGTGAACCTGAATGGATATTTTAAGGTATGGTTAGACTCGGTTTACTTCTCAAAATATATGTTTAATTACGCCGTGTAGCACCCAGTGTAGTTCTCGAGGTAAATTAGATCTACATAGCTACCTCATTGAATAATTTATCAAATCTTATACTACTCAGATAAAAAGAAAACCTTGGTACAGTAAGTCTACCGGATGATTTTTTATTATAGGCTTATTTTTTTGTCTGTGAAGTGGCATACCACTGAAATATAAATGTGTCTATACGACCTTAGAGACTGGGCAACGACCCTGCGCCTACAGCTAATGCTCCCCTGTGCACCAACCTTTCTGGTATATCACTGAATTGCGAGTCTCTGGCCCAGTAAACTAATCAGGCAAGAGGACCTTTACCCGCACCGCTATCGAGCTCAGTAAACCAACCAGGCACCCAAGCGGAGTGTTTGCAGTTCTTATCTCCCTTTCGCCTGCAAGCAGACTACTTAGGCACTCTTAGGTCGAGTATTAATTAGCTGTATGCATAGGATCGTTATAGAATGGGCACGTACCCTATACCTAACTGCTAATACGCCCCTGTGTGCCAACCTTCCGGTTATATCCTAGGATCTCCGGAGAAGGTTCGGTTATATTAGAGAATGGGCAATACAAATCACATGAACTTACCCTGAAAATGAGCAAAGACAATTTTCAAAACAAAGTTGTACTAATCATAGACCTAGTATTTTTCGTCGAGAGAATCAACGAGTACAGTCATCCGTAGACCAACACTTTCGGTATGAGACGGCCCTGTGTAACCAGGGCTCTACTGCCGAAGCTGAAGCCGACCTTCGGATTTTTTAATGGCGAAAATAGACCGTTTTAGTTAAAAGTTTAAGTCAAACAAACATGTCCAGCTTAGTCAGTAGAGCTCCAGGGTCTCTACCAGCTATGCTAAACATAATTAGCAACAATCTAAGCAGTAGTTTCATTATCGCAACCAAAAATTCCGATGGTAATCGGCTTCAGCTTCGTCGATAGGGCCCCTGGAGGAGACGTATGTAGCTATATAACATTCGTAGAACTACGCAGAATTCTCTGGAAACTATTACTGTCAGCGGCAAAAATGTGTACACACATTGTCTACGGTTGACTGTACTCGTTGATTTTCTCGATGAAAACCCGATAGTACAAGTTATAATTACCACAGTGCAAGAAATATAATTTTTCAATGTTATATAGAAGGTTTTTCCTCGATAAAACGGCTGTTCGCTGGCCACTGGCAGGCCTGTAGGGTTCCCGAACCCAGGGATAACTTTAACCTGTTCCTGAATTGCTAGCCTGTGAAAAATCCCTGTTGAATTAGTCGTACCGGATGAGGCAACCGGGTACGGCAACTGGGTACCCGACCGGCCGCCGTGATAGCAAAGTGCACAATAAGTATGATATACTAAGTCCGCTATAGATACTCTTTCCTGGAACAAATAATTTCAGCTTACACAAAAATTAATTACCCCTACTTGAAAAAAATAATATAGAAAAAAAAAATTCTCTACTTGGTGTGAGGATGGATCGGACGGGCTCATATGTAATAGCCTCACTCCCTTGTAGGACAACAATGTGCCAGAGCCTAGTTTGTTTTTTAGCAGGGTGTATCACGCACAGATCAGGCTAGCTTTCTAAGAAGATAATGAGCCATTTGCACCCAATTAGAAAAATGGGTTTTGTCGACAATGTCAGATTTTGGAAATGTCAGACGAGTTTAAAACACCAGATTCTATGAATGCCAAATTTTACAAATGTCAGATTCTACTCGTATAACCACCAGGTTCTATTAATGTCAGATTTTTAGTAAAATTGCAATATAATACTTAATTTTCTTAAGAGCGTGTACAATAACAAAAAAAAAAAACTTCACTTCGATCAGAAAAAAGTCTTCTTTTTCTGATCGAAGTGAAGTTTTTTTTTTACAAAATTGATGACTGATTATATAGAATCTGGCGTTTTAATCTAATCTGACATTTCTAGAATCTGATATTTGTCGACTAAACCGAAAAATCATCACACGCTAAATGTCGATCAAATAATTGGCAAGGTAAAGCCCCGAAGATTTTTATTCAGATTTTAAAATAGCCGTGTATATATAGTACACATACACAAATAACATAACAATAATTACTTTTTAATCCTACAAAGATGACAAACAAGCATACGAACCGTCTGATGGTAAACTGTCATCGTAGCCTATACCAGACGTACGCTATACCAGAGGTATCACTTGCGCGTTGCCGAACTCTATGCTCGATGCGATGATGAAGCTCGATGGCGTCGTTGCCCGTGTCAATCTAATCGAACACGCAAGTTAAGCAACGTCGACTGGAGCCTGTCTGTGTATGGATGGGTTTATTTATCTCGAACTGCTCCATGCTTCGTAGGGCACTTCAAGCCGTCGGTCCCGGCTGTTGACAGTTGTTAAGACAAGTCAGTGACCTTATTGGACATTAGTGGTTCACTGAATGTTTACTATAGTAGTACTATTACTTATACTGTCCTATAGTTTCAAAGGATTTTGATGAATGAAGAACCTCTGTATCTAAAGCTTGCAAATATTCGAAAAATCCATACAATTATTTGAATAATATTCGAATCTAATTATTATTCGTTTGACTATTAAACTAAAATTGTTTATTGTTAAACAGTACTATTACACTGTGGTTAAACTTAAGCACAGTATAAGTAATACATAGTACTAACTACCTTAAGTAACGCCATCTGTCGTAATCAGTAAACACTGTAAAAACAACGTGCCTTTATAATGTGCGACGCTGTTTTAATGCTAAAACCGGGTATGAATTAATTTTATACTATTGTACACTGCATCCATTAAAAGGAAAATGGAACTTTATTAAAATTATTATTATGTTATCAATATTACTTGAGCATACACCAATGTACCAAAGTAGATATTATCAGGGAATTTATTTTCTCTATGATATTATAGATAAAATCTGTAATATAACAGCAGCAGAACAACGAAACAGCACGATCGCAGCACATAATGCTGTGATAAATATATCTATAACTAGATGGCGCCATTCTTCATAATCTAATGGAAATGAGCAACTGACTGAGATGGGGACGAGTGCGTCCCCACGTCCTAAATGCGGGAGCCCTAAACATTCTAGTCAAGTATTTGGAAAATAAGAGCACAGTATGCCTAAATAACTGCGGTTGCCTAAAGAAAGTGCGACACTAGGGATATCGGTAGGTACTACAGATCTAGGAGTTTGCTATGTAGATATTTCCGTTTTTCAATGAATTCTTTCAATGATATTGATAAACAACACTAGCAGAAACAGCGTCGCAAACAGCAAGAGCACTTATAAAGTTACTATCACCATAGAGAATCCTTTATCGTCGTTGCTATCACCAACCACTATCATATTCTTAAGAATGACACCGAAGCGTTGATTGCATTTCCAGAGGTGAGCTCTGGAACCCTGAAAATCCTGAGATACAAACCTTTTGGTTAGTTTAGTGGTAAGTAAGTCTCACCCGATTGTGAGTACGAGTATGTTGTTTGGGGTGTAAGTGCTTCATCAACATCTTTGAACCAAAGTCAACTTCACCTGCACGCGGTGCACCCTGCTGACTCACAAAAGAAACTCTGGCGAAAAGAGAGGTAAGGAGCGTAATTGTAAGTTGTAAGCTACCCGACTGGGGAATGTACCTCCACCTCAGAGAATACCGCAGCCAAATAACAATTCCCTTGAGGGTTGTTGTGTTTCTGGGAGTAAGTGAGGTCACCAGAAGGGAAGGAAATGCTGCGTTGGCAGTGGGGATGGCGGCTTTGTCTGCCACTCAAAGTTCTATATGGCAATAATCACAGACCTAGTATTTTTCGCTACGATAAATCTGTGGGTATAGTATAAAATAGGAAGAATTATTATCACATGTAAACTCGGACATACTCTGCGGATATAAGACCATGTGGCTCTACTGTTTAAGCTAGAGTTTTATCAATTATCCGATATCAAAATTAAAATTAATTGTAATCGGCTTCAGTTCAAACGATGACGTTAGCTTCTTTGAACTGAACTGAAGCTCTACCAAGCTGTAAATGATCGCCACTCTTCTTAGTAAGTATGTACCTACCTGCGCACAGACGCAATTGTGCAGACGCAATTCTGGGGCGGCTACCGGCTAAGCTGAAGCCGATTCCCATCTGATTTTTTATTGCGAAAATCAAACTTTAGCTTACATTTATGGTACCTGTCTTTAGTTTAGCTGATAGAAACCCTAGAGCTCTAACGATTAAGCTGAACATAGATGTCAATACCTCAAACATACGACTTGTTTATCGAATCAAAATATTCAGTGGTAATCGGTTTCAGCTTCGGCGGTAGGGCCGAAGCTGTAGGTGGTGTCGTGGTTGCCTTAGGTCATATCTCGGTTCTTATTGTCAATTTCTTATTTATCAGTATATAGAATTTATTTTTAAACGGTTTTATTTAGCTCACCCCGTTTGTTTTATTATTTATTCTTGGGTCAAATTTAGTAATTGAAATTTGACCCCCTTCCTGTTGACAGATTGATCTGAAATTTGGTACACACCTTTAGTTCTGGTGACAATACAATTAAATAAATTCTGTTTCATTATAAATCCAAGATGGCCGCCGCTACAAAATGGCGGTTTACAAATTTTGTCACGACTACCTCAATATGGGTACCAAATGAAAGGGCTTGACTAGTAGAACACAGTTCACATGAAAAAAAAATGAAAATCCAAGATGGCTGCCGCTACAAAATGGCGGTAGGTATACAAATTTTGTCACGACTACCTCAATATGGGTATCAAATGAAAAGGCTTGACTAGAAGAATACAGTTCACATGAAAAAAAATGAAAATCCAAGATGGCCGCCTCTACAAAATGGCGGTTTACAAATTTTGTCACGACTACCTCAATATGGGTATCAAATGAAAGGGCTTAACTAGTAGAACACAGTTCACGATGAATATTATAAAATGCAAGATGGCCGTCAACAAAATGGCCGGTTGGCGCGGTTACATATCGTCTCAATTTTCAATATGGGTATCATTTGATACCCATTTTTTCAAAATGGGTATTCATTTGAATACAAGACAAATTTAAAAGTAAAAAAAATAATGACAAAAGTCAAATCTAAACTTAATAGAACGAGAAGTACTATGTAATGAAATTAGAAACTAAAAACTTGAAAATAAAAATTATGTAAAAAAAACTTTTAATTTAAACGGTTTTATTGAAAATAGTGTACTAAAAGCTAAAAAATAATTCGGTAGGTCGGAGGTTTCAGTCATCACACCCCTCTCCCTCATCAGTCTAAGGCATTGATCAGACAAAATAATAAAATCGTTGGGCCCGTGTTTTCATCCAGTCAACTCAGTTTACGCTACGCCCAACGATTTTATTATTTTGTCTGATCAATGCCTTAGACTGATGAGGGAGAGGGGTGTGATGACTGAAACCTCCGACCTACCGAATTATTTTTTAGCTTTTAGTACACTATTTTCAATAAAACCGTTTAAATTAAAAGTTTTTTTTACATAATTTTTTAGGTATAGGAATAATTTATACTGCAGAACAATATTTGCCGGGTCAGCTAGTAAGTTTATATAAATTTTAAAAACGATCCAAAAATAGACTGGTAGACAATGCGTTTGCATTAAGTTCGTCTTCCATCAATCAGAAGCTTACAGCCAAAAAACCATCCCGAAGTATTTTGAGTTAGGGAGCCATCCATAATCGTCACACGAATGTCATGATTTTTTGACCCCTCCCCCCGTCCTTGTCACAGCTGTACCAATAGTAGGTGGAAAGAACATTTGTGAAACTCCCCTCCCCTCTACCTAGTGTGACGTCACATACTTATTTTGCAATTTTATATCTATGTAGAGTTGCAAATGTTTTCGAGTTTTTCGTTATTCGTTCAAAGTTCGTGGTTTAACACTTAGATTATAATAGATTTTGAAATGTCACATCATGAAATTTAGAACCGCTCCCACCCCCTTGTCACACAATATCACACTTCGTCGACCCCCTGCCTCCCCCTTAACGTGTGACATAATTTATGGATGGCCTCTAATCATGAGTGTGAATACAGTCATCGGTGACAGCTGGAGTGGCAATAGACAAGTGGGTAGCGAGCGAATATTGAATGGCCCCTGAAATGTAAGTCTCGACCGACCGCTGCCTAGGAGATCTGATCTGATCTGAGCATTACCAATATTTATACCGCCATATTCACGGAGCCCAGTCAACTTTGGGAACTACTATCCCTTGTGTTTGTCACATGAATTCTTAACTCCAGATTAATAAAAAGATATAGATAGATATCCTAAGGACTAATGTTAGATGTAAGCCAAAAAAAAACACATGCTCACTATTATTTTAACTTTGCGAGACATTTTGCAAGTAAGTTCACAACTGCGCTTGATTTCAATGCATACTCGTAAATGTATATGATTGCGTATAACCACGTAGATGGTTTTTATTAGCTTCACATCTCATTTAGGTCTTCAGACATCTATGTTTTTTTATTACTTATTATATATTTTATTGATCTGAGAGCTAGACCGTTCCACATTTATATCAATTACAGTTTTAAATAAAACATACACAAATGGATGTGTAAAATTATGTATATTGAATTTTAATAAATTGTCACAACAAGGAATTGCCACGAACCTACCTTACACAATGCTGCTTACGAAATACTTACACTAAGCATCTATGTACTTAAACTATCTTAGTCAACTTAACGTTACATCACATGTAAAACGAGATATCTTTTTATTTATAAGTAACAATGGCCGACGGCATTTTACTACACGTTACTCCGTTCCCATTGACTTAAAGCCTTAACTATCAGCTTAGCATATATTTATTTATTTCAATAGTAGGTGTAGAGAAAAAACTCTCAAAAGCTTATGCAGAACCCTACCGCCTATGCTGAAGACGATTCCGATCAGATTTTTGGATTCCGAAAATCGAAATCGGGTTGGGATAGTGGTAATGGTTTAGCTGGTAAGCCTTAGTATACAGAGTGCAAGTTTTTTGGTCACATGCGAACGTGTTAACGTTTATAAGCCGACCAAATTAACAAAAAGTTTCATATTATAAATTTACCAGACGCGTGTTACATATCCAAATTAGCCGGGTTGCTCACTTAAAAAAGTAAGCCACATAATTTTGATATGTAACACGCGTCTTTTAAATTCAAAATATGAGAGCTCTTCTCTATTTGGTCGTTTGTTTACGTTAACATGATCGAACGCGAACAAAAAAACTCGTACTAAGCACTCAGGACGGGTAGAGTAAAATCGGTCGAGTAGGAGTACATTGCGGAACTACCAGCACCAGTCAACGTAATTCTACTGATTTTATTCTCCCCGTGCTCAAAACGGACCCAGCTCTACAGTTTGAGCAGAAGATAATCGTCGCTAACGTTAACTGATGTCAGGGTTTTGAGGTGGATCTCACTTTATGCATTCAGCATCCATTGATGGAAAAACCGTGTTTGCTAGTTATACTTTATCCTTTGCAAATAGTCGCGGCAGGTTGTGACGTCTCCAATAAACCCATGTAGCGACATACGAAGAGCCAGCATACTGACTGACTGCGGTGGTTTAGATCCTAGATAAAAAAGGATTCGTCCTTTTTAAAATAGATAAATTAATACATAGTGGGATATGTAGTATGTAATTCCTGTATATAAATATAACCAGGCAATCTCTAGAAAAAACTGCTTCTCTTTCCTTTATATACGTAATATTCATTTATATTGTCGTCAATGGAAAGAGGGTCATAATTTAAAAAAAAAAGTGTTTTATTGATTCTAATTTTCCATGGATAAAGTGAGATCTATCACAATTCAAGAATAAAATCTGCTGATCCGTCATCAGCTAACCGGTGAAGTTCCAGGATGGAGATGATAAGTGTACTCATCTGTACTTCCTCGATTATTCCTGAATCAACTACAAGATATCATAAATCTTTTCAGTGATATAGAGACGTTAATAAATTAAATATAAATTATGCACCATTTAACTTATGTAATTCATATTACTTCCTTTGTCTTGATTAATGCCGATTTCTATGACCTCACTGTAGAGAAAATTATCAAGCTTTAGCGTCTTCTCTTTGTATCCGTTTTATATTCGGTCTACGCTAATACGACTATGTCCAGTGGCTCCGTATACTTCACGCACTGGCACGTCACGTGTAATCTCATATCTACTCCGCTTTCTTCAATCCCATTACTTACCTTAAAGATTGTTTCATATTTCACAGTGAAGTAGGTACAAGAAACTCTTCTGTTTTCTATCTATTTAACATCATCTCATCCCTCTCAAATTCTTCTCTAAGACCTTTTAACGCTTCAAACATAGCGTCTCTCCAATACTCCGCCATTTCATATTTGCAGTACATTTTCTTCTTTGAAATTTGTATATAGTTCCGGATTATCAAAGGTTTTATTCGATAAACTTGTATCATGTATAAAGTCTTGAAAGAAACATAATATTTAATTTTAGCGCATAATCTACGTTATTTTGATTGTTTTCCAATTCGTTATACGATTCGCTTTAACTTGCGCGATAAGAACAAAAATGGCTAAATGGACCTATTTCGAAAGCAGTCCTCGTTTTATTTTTGTTGTATTTATCTATAATAAATAATAAATAAAATATTAGTGTCTTTCCGTGCATGAGCCACTTTTATTATCGATTTTTAAAATAAATCAATATTATATCCAAGGTTGCATGATAAAAAATATAAAAATCAACGCTCGTGCGCTTCACCTCATCGAATGCGCGTACATTGTTTTTGTAGGTTTTTTTTTACCGAGCGCAAAGTAAAGCGAATCATGTAATAAATTGTGAAATAAGGCAAATTAGACGCTCAATTGTCTATCACTTTTTTATAAAGGTATTTTTGAAATACAGTAGTATGGTTATTGAACGCATGAATCCGAAAATATGGACTTCCGTCGTTTAAACGTCTTCTTTCTCTATACTTTGTAATCGTGCCTTCATTTTGATTGTCTTATTTATTACAAACCATTTACTTAAATGTGAATAACTTTCTATAATAAGTCTTATATTGTTTAATTTAATACATTTACACTTTGCCACCTTCTTGTTTTTCGTTATCTGGAAATTATTACATTGCGATAAGTTCTCCTGTTGCCCATACAGATCTTATTGTTTTTAATTTTATTTTGGTGCAATAATGTATTGTACAAATATACCCACGAGCAAAAAAGACGTGTTGAAATTTCCAATTTTCTCTCCTTAATTTTATTATGTATAATCGTTTTCACATTGCATAAATATAATGATATAAGCTTATTTCCATTGTATCTTGAAGAGATGATACAATAATTAATCAAGTAATTATCACACACAAGTACACGAAATATCTAAAAATTTTCTATTAATATTTCGTAATTATTGAAACTTTCTTACGACTACTTAAGTGGAAAATATTTTTTTGTTACATTTTTAACTTTAATGATAACATTATAAAAATTCAGATATAAATACAGACAATTTATTTTAAATATAAATAATTTAAAGTGGTTTTACATAGTTGATAAAAAAGTACATAATTTATGTCGCTTTATTTCATAAGCGTAACACTTTCAATAAAATAAAAGTTTTCTTTAATAATGTTACTATTAAATTTCACTATATTATTATGCATTAATTGCACAATAGGTACAAATTGCAAAATATTTCACATTTTGAGTTCGGATGTTAGGTACGTATAATTTTTTATTAGTTGCTATTAAATTATTATTTAATTAGAAATAAACGCTTTTATGGGTAGAAATCGTACGTTTAACAATCTCATCTGCAAACTCATCCGTCGACGGATGAGTTTGCAGATGAGATTCGATACTTGTATAATTCAAGAATAATCAAGTACCAAAGTGCACTTCTTTGCATCTCTCTGCGTCAATCCGATACGGGTCTTAACCCAATCCAAGAGGGTTTAGAGCATACTCCACCACGCTGCTCAACTGCGGGTTGATGGAGTCGGCTAAGTGCACTTATTATTGCTAATTTTCCGCGAAGATAAAACGCTATAGAAGCCTGCCTCCCTCATTGCTATTAATAAATAGCTGCTGGATATATTCCCAAAACCTCCCACTAAGTACGATCCTCCACCATTCGCATGCAGCCGCTTCCAGCCGCTTTCTAATCTAGAAGGAGGACATCCAACGCTTCGTCGTCCTACGCGCTGCCTCCTTTCTAATACCTTCCTCCTCCATCTGCCATCACTTACTCGGCAGATGTCACTGGTCCATTGCCACTTCATCTTGCAAACTCTTAAGGTTATGTCGACAACTTTGATACTCTGTCGAATTTCTTCGTTCCGGAGTCGATCCCTCGAAGAAACCCCGAGCATAGCCCTCTCCATAGCTCGCTGCGTGATCTTTAGCCCGTGGACCAGCCCGATAGTCAGTGTCCAAGTCCATTGAATAAATAAATAAGTAAATTTATTGAAGAAGAAAAACTGGAAATTATAGACACGTCTCGATCTTTTTCGTGAACTTATTTTCGTGGCTACTTTATTCGTTAAATGTATTTGCAATAAGCATCAATAGAAATTACACGATATTTTGTATGGATATGTTGAGAACAATCGAAGTACACATATCGTTTCCACCCTGTACATTGCGTGCCTATTATATTCGTATTATAACTAGATTCGTATAAGAAAAAACGTCATAAATGTACATATTATGCGGGTAAATAGTTACACGGCTACATATCAGTCAGTCGTAGTGCAGCCGATGATATAAAAATGTTATTCGGGTCGTAGAAAATATGTATTATCCATAATTGACAGGGAACACTTCGTAGAGGAACAAGACGAAACGGAGTAAGGTGTTCGCACGGCTAGCGAGCACGGTCTTATCTCTTGTTCTTATTTTTCATGGTGAGACGCCGCCAGAAGCTCGTCTTCTCCGCGGGAGGTTGCTCCTCTCTCGCCTCCTCGGTCCTCGTCTCCCCTCGCAACATATCTAGGAACGTCGGGTCGTTCTTCCTCACGTTCTTTTCGATCTTAACAGCTTCAGCGCTTAATTCAGCCTTCAGCTTCTCCGGGCTCGTGTTTTCGACCTTAAACTCATTAGGGTCTTCAACGAACGCCTGCTGAAGGTCGCGCATTATCTTTTTCCGTATGGTTTTCTTCATGCTGAGGTGCCTTTCTAAAGTTTTCACGTCACCATTAGCGTAAGAGCGGTAGTCATCCTTCTTCTTCTTAGACTTTTTGTTTTTGTCATCGTTGTCGTCGAAACTCTTGGCGTCGTATTGCTGATTGAGGCCGAAGATGTCCCGGAGGTGAGGAATGGCCCGCTCCGACGTCATCGTGGAAGATGGTGCCGCTCCCGCCCGACGAGTATCACAGACACCTCATCATGAATCCTGGAAATAGAGAAATAATAAAAGATAAATACTTTTATCGTTCACGTATACAATTACACGGTTGACTGAAATATTAAGTGGTTCATCATCATTTTAAAAAAAGTCATAAACTATCCGTTTTGCTTCGCTGTCAAATAACAATTTCTTGAAGAATGATTATGTTCTTGCTAGTAAAATCATCAGAAAGCTCTGATGACCTTTATAATGAAATAAAATGTAAACAAATAGTCAAAATGTGATAAGTAATAACCTCAGAGTTAAAATCATTACTTTAACACGTTCACAATCCGCGGTATCCAATTGGATACGAACACAGAATGTTTTTGTACGGTGGACTGTGAAAGTGTTATTAAGATTATAACGTTAGAAGAATAGAGCATACTTCGCATAAAACTATATAGCCGATGATAATTTAAAAACGACATGAATCGTTTGTTGAATCTAACGAAACACGATATCAATTCTTTTTCTAACCATCCAGCGGGCAGTTTACACGCAAAGCACATTTTTCTCTCCACATATAAAACTGTGAGACTCGTTCTAACAATAGGTACATCCAATTCCAATAGTCATAAATCATAGTGGAAGCTATTACTTGATATGCCATGCAAGTATATGGCATCTTCGAGATATACACCGAGTAAACGTGTAGTTAGCACACAGTTGCTCTGACATACAATGGTGTTGATAAAGAGCGGATTCTCTGTACCGTAACTGTGATGCACTGTGAGTGACTGCTGTAACGACTTCCCTTACAGTTGCAGGTTGTTCTAGTACTTTCGAGTTAAAAAGTAATACTCGTAAGATATTATACAAATAGAAAACTGTATGCAGGTAACAAGCATACGGCCCGTGACGGAAATCAGTTACTGTAGCCTATGAAAGCAATGCGTGTGTGATGCTCCTGGTGTTACAGCACCAGGAGCATCACACACGCATTGCCGACCCTGTAAAAAACCTCTTCACGCCCTTTTTGAAGAAACCCATGCCGTAGTCTACTGAGGAAACCTCGACAGGCTCATTATACAGCTTGACAGTACGCGGGAGAAAACTTCTATTATTATTACTGTTTATTATGGAGATTTTGAATTTTAAGAGTTGTTTCACTTAGGGATATAAAAAAAATTAGATGCAATATTAGCATTTTATAGGGGCTCTAAAGATATAGCGCACTAGCGCCGTCTAACGTCTCAATTGATTTTACACTTTATTTTATTGGATTTAACGCCTTATTTGCCATATTGCTGTCACTCATTGTCAAAAGGGAAAGTCAATTAAATAATCTTCTAATGTCTTCTGATTGAATTCGTTGCGAGCTCCAAGACAGCCGTAGTTTTACACCTGGACTTTATTGTTTGTTTGTTTGTAAAACTTTATTGTACAAATAAATTAAATTACAAGTACAGAATATCAAAAACAATGGCGGACTTATTCCAGAAGGGATCTCTTTTAGTCAACCAAAGAATGCTTGTAAGTAATGTAAGTAATCTAGGTAAGTTGTTCACTGCCTTTTTGACGCTCGTCGCTGTTAATCCCGGCTAGACAGACTAGGCTAGGAGACAAATAGGCTAGGAGACCGATAGGCTAGGAGACAGATAAGCTAGGAGACAGATAGGCTAGGAGACAGATAGACTAGGAGACAGATAAGCTAGGTGACAGATAGGCTAGGAGACAGATAAGCTAGGAGACAGACAGGCTAGGATACAGATAAGCTAGGAGACAGATAAGCTAGGAGACAGATAGGCTAGGAGACAGATATGCTAGGAGACAAATAGGGTAGGAGACAGATAGGCTAGGAGACAGATAGCCTAGGAGACATATTGGTGGGAATGTGTAGTGGGCATGTATCTAATCGACACAGTCATAGTTCACAGAGAGGGAAGTATACCATTTCGACGATGTCTAAAAATAATATCTCGAAGTAACTGAAGCATCCCAAGTCCTAAAGCACTAAGGACTAAAACACAAAACCATGAAAATATTTAGTACGCTACTGTACCTAACAGCATCCGTGCATGCATTGTGTTCAAAATATAATAAACTGCGCTTGACTGCACCGCTCCTCGACGAACAATGCATTGCGTTGCGTCTGCAGCCATTCGCACCAAGGCATGTTCTCCTATATATTGTACCAAATATGACGGAACACTTTCTTTTCTATAGAGATAAATAAAATTGGAGTGTCTGTTTGTAACATTAAAATAACCGCTTTTTACTAAATGCATATGGATGTACACGGTACATATACCAAAATACCATTTTTTACTATTTTAGTCTGTCCGTTTGTTCCGGCTAATCTCTGAAACGGCTAGACCGATTTGGACGGGACTTTCACTGGCAGATAGCTGATGTAATAAAGAGTAACTTGGATTACTTTTATTTTAGGTGTTTTTTTATTAATATTAAATAAGTAATAAAAATATAACCATTCCGCGCGGACGAAGTCGCGGACACAGCTGGTTGTAAATAAGTTGCCTACTGAGTAGCCGAAATTGAGTGTAATTTAGGCCATTAATGTCAGCATGACGCTGTTTTAATTTTTGTTATCTGCGAGAGAGCGTACTCTCTTATTTTTAAAAGTTGTGTTTGCAATATTATGTGTGTTTTTTTTATACTACGTCGGGTGGCAGACAAGCATGCGGCCCGCCTGATGTGAAGCGGTTACCGTAGCCATATTAATGCGCGCCGCCACCCCCGCTGCCAACGCAACATATTCTTTTCTGGTGACCTCAATCACTCGCAGGAACACAACAAACCACAAGGGAATTGCTATTTGGCTGCGGTATTCTATGAGGTGGAGGTACTTTCCCCAGTCGGGTAGCTTACAATTATGCTCCCTACCTCTCTTTTCGCCTGAGCTTCGTTTGTCAGTCAGCAGGTTGTACCGCGTGCAGGTGAAGTTGGCTTAGATTCAAAGATGTTGATGAACCACTTACACCTCAAAATAGTGCGTAGGTAGTTTTTCTTTCAATTGTTTTCAATGTTAAATAAATGTTACTATTGATATGTGTATTAACATACATAATTTATATTAATATAATTAATTGAAGCATTTATTAAATAATAATAGATATAATCATATAGCAGCTGCTCCAACGTCGGAGCGACTTTATTGATAAAATTAAACATTTTAATTTTAGATTGTATTTGCATTCATTTGTTTTTAAATGGGTTTGGTAAGTCTTCCATGTATGTTTTACGAGCAATGTATTAAATTAGTAATTATTAATAATCAAAGCAAATCAAATCTAACCAAAACACAATTTATTACATTGACCAAGAGTGACCGACTCTTGGTCAATGTAATAAATTGTGTTTTGGTTAGATTTGATTTGCTTTGCGGTTAGGTTCGGGTTTTCTTGTGTCAAGCCACTGGAAACAGTCGACCCAGTTGATGAATGATCTGATGACAAGTAAAGTCACTTATTGATAATTACAAATTTATTACATTTGTAATTTTATTTATTTATTTATTTAAACTTTATTGACCATTGAATAAGGGTACAAAAGGCGGACTTAATGCTAAGAGCATTCTCTACCAGTCAACCTTCGGGAAAAGCAGATAAAACTCGAATGCGGTTCATAAAATAATAGTATCAATATACTTACACAGAAATATTAATAATTAATTATAATAACTGAATTTTACCATTATAAAATACTACGTCGGGTGGCAGACAAGCATATGGCCCGACTGATGTGAAGCGGTTACCGCAGCCATATTAACGCTCGCAACATTAAAGAAATGTCTTGCGCGCCGCCACCTTCACTGCCAATGCAGCATCTCCTTTCTGGTGACCTCACTCACTCGCAGGAACACAACAATCCTCAAGGAATTGTTATTTGGCTGCGGTATTGTGTGAGGTGGAGGTACATTCCCCAGTCGGGTAGCTTACAATTACGCTCCCTACCTCTCTTTTCGCCAGAGCTTCGTTTGTCTGTCAGCAGGGTGAGGTGAGATTGGTTCACAGATGTTGATGAACCACTTACACCCTAATAATAACCAATTTGTTATATTGATTGTAATATATGCATGTCTTGGCAAAGTTAATTTCTATAATAGATAGATAAGAATAAGAAAGGCCGTTTTATACAAGTAAACATTTTTATGTACCACAAGCACCCTAACTCTGCATTAAATTGATGACGAATCAAACAAGCCAGGCCTAACTCTCCCTAACTAGGACATTATTGGACTCTCCCATAACATAAATCAATAGATCGTCAATACGATCCCGTACAAACCGTCAGCTGACATTAACATTCGGGGGTCAGTGCACTTTACCTAACTCTATAACTCTATGCCCACATGGCCGGCCATCTTGGATTGACGTCAGCGAGTTCCGATATTTCGGTTTTATGTTCCATCTTTAATTGGTACTCAATAGGGTTCTGTGTTTAGTGGAAGTGGAATAAATAAATAGTATTGTACTAAAAATAATATAACTGAAGGTCGTAAACGGTCGAGATATTTTTTACAGATCCGGTTTGAAATGTCTACACGCTTACACAATAGAAATTGTTCCGGGTTTTATTGTGATTTATAAATAATTATATTTTTTTTCGTATCTTTTTGCTCTACAAGCCGTTCGGCTAAGTCCAGATATTTTTTTTAAATCACAATATACAGATGAATAATACCTTTTTATTGCATAGACCTGGTATTTATATAAATTGGGGGTGTTAGTGGTTCATCAACATATTTGATCTAAAGTCAACTACACCTGCACGCAGCGCACCCTGCTGATTGACAAAAAATGATTGGCGAAAAGAGAGGTAGCGAGCGTAATTGTAAGTTACCCGACTGATGAACACCTGGAGGCACACCTCCACTTCACCGAATACCGCAGCCAAATAACAATTCCCTTGAGGGTTGTTGTGTTCCTGCGAGTGAGTGAGGTCACCAGAAGGGAAGAAGATGCTGCGTTGCCAGCGGGGGTGGCGGCGCACGAGCGATATTTTTTGTTGCGAGCTACAGACTGTAACCGCTTCACATCAGGCGGGTCGTATGCTTGTCTGCCACCCGACATAGTATAAAAAACCACGATACGTAATATAGTTGTTATTCTGAAATAATGAGATTACAAATTCTTATTCACGGAATACCACATCATGTTAACAATTCCTTTGGGAATTGTTCCTGCTGCTGTTGTATTCCTGCGAATGAGAGACGAAGATGTTGCCGCAGTGATGGCGAGTGAGCGATATCACGCAATAAGCATTAGCTATATTTTATGTTACGAACGTGTATATGGCTATGATAACCGCTTCACAACAGGTGGATCGCATGCTTGTTTGCCACTTGACGTAGTAAATACTAATAAGTTATATATACTAACAACATATTGAGCTTCACTTGACTAGCCATCTCTTTAGGCTTTAATGCCTTATTTTCCATATTGCTATTTCTCACATTGCTAAGAGGGGAAGTCAAATTCCAAAAGCTTCTTACTCCTACTAATTTATTCTGATTAAATTCGTTGTGAGTTCTAAGGCAGCCGTAGTTTTACCCCCGGGACTTCACTGTTCAATCTAACAATCAATAAATAGTAATAATCTTAATTAATAAATATCACAAATAAATATTAATTAAGAAAACTGAGACACTCACATAACAATATATTACATACTACCTTCCACCCGCGGCTTCGCCCGTGTTTACTTTTTTTTTATAAAAAGTATTATATAAAGTATGTATTGTATTGTATCCTTCCTAATTGAGAATATACGTACGAAGTTTCAAGGTGATCTGTTGAGTAGGTTCGGCGTGAAAGCGTAAGAAATAATTACTAAAAGCATATGGATTACACCATGAAAACTCACATTCACATTTATAATATTGGTAGCTGCTAAAAAGTTGGAATTATGAAGAAACTGAGAAATTTTTAGAATAATAAATTAAACATTATTAAAAGTATTTTTTTTTAATTATAAAAACATCAAAACACACACACACAAGTTAGTCTTCTAAGTGTCATTAAGTATCACCACAGAATAATATACACTGTATCTAAACTATTGTTATGGCGAGGCAGGATTTCTAACACAAATATATTTTTATTTAAAAGAAATCCTAAATCGCAACACGGAAATGTAATCTGATACTGAATAAAGAATTTTGTATTTTTTTTGTATCGATAACATATTATATATCTAATATTAATTTCAATGTTTCGATTATTAAGCTTTCACTGGCAACTTGATTATTTCATAAAGCATATGAAAAAAATATACTGACTTTACATATTTTACTATAAATAGTTTAAAGTAATATTACATTTACATCAGAGAGACTACTAAGTATAATATTTATTTTCACTTTTTGATATTTAATAGTATGTTAATTGCATAAAATTTTATTTATTATTTATATCTAATATAATAATATTAGTAGGGATATGAAATTAGTCATTACGGTTGGTTTACATTGCAATCGATGTTACTGTTTGAACAGCCATCCTAAGCTAACAACAGTCAAGTGCTATGCATTTATTACACCATAGAGGTGTTAAACATACTACGAAGCGATCGCTTTGTTGTTCTAACCATGCACAGTCATAAGAATTATTAGAAGAGTGTAATAAATAAATAATTTCATAATTATTTCTGGGCAATTTACACAGCGCCATAATATCTAATCCCAAAGCTTGTGTTATGGGTACTAGACAACTGATAAATGTACACTAATACATTTTTTTTTTGTAAATACGTACTTATAATACATAGAAAACATCCAGACCAAGATAAACAGACATGTTCATGCACACAAATGTTTGTCTTGTGCGGGGATCGAACCCGCGACATCGGAGTCAAAGTTGCTAACCATTCGACCACCGAGCTCGTCGAATAACTATAATAATAGAATAGTATTATTTAAAAGTAGATTTACTTACATTATATGATACAGAGGAGCTCGATGGCGTCGTTGCGCGGACAGTCTAATCGAACACAAGTTAAGCAACGTCGACCGTAGCCTGTCCATAGATGGGTTTATTTATCTCGAGTTTCTCATTAGGTGATAGTCGTTAAGCCAAGTCAGTGGCATTTAAGCGGTTTGAAAACACTGGCCTCCCGCAGATAGCAGCGTGGTGGAGTATGCTCTAAACCGCCTCGATTGAGGGGAGACCCATATCCCAGCAGTGGGATGAATAAGGGTTGTCGACGAGACGACGACGAGATTTAGATTGATTTATTATGTAAAAAATGCACGTTCACCACTAAGAACCAACGAAAATCCTATTTGCTGTGGCATCTCAATTCCAGGATCGCAATGTTTAAAACCAAAATGATAACGTGGTTCCCAAAGGATTTCTAGGATAGAATAACCTCAGAGAACACTTAAAGAGACCTCTATTAAGCTTTCTATGACTTTACAGCTCCGATTTTCCCTAGAGGCTCCTAGCTGATCGAGTGTAAGTTCCCACTTCCTATAAAACTTTATTCTATTGTATATATATAATATATAAGTTTTATATCTACCCTTCTATCTAAGATATTCGACGGAGAACCAAAGTTGTTCACATACCCTTCAGAGTTTGCAAGCTGAAGTGGCAATGAGCCGGTCACATCTGCCGAGTAAGTGATGGCAGAGAGGAGGCTGCGCGTAGGATGACGAAGCGTTGGACGCTCTCCTTCTAGATGGTCCGATGACCTTAAGAAAGCGGCTGGATGCGTAAGGCGGAGGATCGTATTTGGTGTAAAGCATGGAGGAAAGCTTATATCCACCAGTGGGTAGATACAGGCTGATGATGATAATGATATCTACCCTTGATTATTACACATACTATAATTTGTTGATAGTACATATGGTATACATGTCAAAACCTCCCAACGCGCTGGGAACACTGGCGGAATATAACTCTACAATTTGAATGTCAACTGTCACAATAAATGTTTGGTAATCGTAAAACCGGAAAACCATTCGCTTTTGGGACTCAACGTGATAACCGGCGAGTTTGTAGGCGTGAAATTGTTTAGGAATACAAAGAAACGCCGAATCTCTCCCAATAAGAAACCATGAAAACGTTTAAGGCTCTAGTTACACCGCCTCGAAATGGAATAGAAGCCACTTTTTGCAACGAAATTGTACATAGCATAATGTACTTTATGGCAATTGTATAACATATAAACTTAAATACGAGACGAAAAAGGTCGCGCGACTTCCGGGAAATCCTCGTGCATTCTCGCGAATTCCCCCAGCTACTGCATGTGGAATCCGCGGGAAGCGGCGCGAACGGGGAGTCGGTCGGGTTGGTCACAGCAATGGAATACGCGAGAATACTCGAGCATTCCAGCAAATTCGTGCACTTTCTCGCGTCATGAGGCGAAATTGACGCTTCCATTCTGTAAATTGTGGTGTAAATTGAGCCTTAACATTCACGTGGAAACGTTTTCTAAGCATAGCTTTGTACCTATAGCTTAATAGCTACGCGGTTCACAGCTCAGCGCCGCTATAGTAAACAAAGATGGATCGTTGACATGATTGTTACGGAGTATTATGTAGACTAGGAAACTAGGCCAGTCGAGTTCAGCCGGCTGGCCGACGCAGGTAAAAGTGGATACAAAACAAACCATCGGGCGAACGACTTCAACAAAACCTTGTTAATTGTATTTGTTTTCGTTTTATTGGTGTTTCGAATTGCTGTAGATTCAACACATGGTATAAACGGGATTTAATTGACGTAAGGCGATGCGTTCTGAATTCCGTAACAAAATCGATGTACGTTTTAGATGCGGATTCGCCCAGTCACGTGCAAAACGTATACAGAATTTGCGAAAGAAATAGCTTTCGCATGTCAAAAATTAGAATATTATTTTAAATTCTACGCTGTTGCATTAAAGTTTATGATATTATTGATAGCTTATAATTGCGAGCATGCGATTTTAGTCCTTAAGCTATATAATTATGGACATTTGCACGTGACTGTACATTTTGGAAACGTCTTATCATTTTCGAAAATATTCATCAAATTATTTTTTATTCATGTGGTAAAAATACTATTAAAATATTAATGGACTTTTATGAAAGACGTACGAAGACGTCTATATGGACTTGTTTATGAGATATCATGTAGAAAGTTAAAACAAAATATGTAAGTGAACTAAAATTACACTATTCACCTGGGTGATCGATACATGGGGTGATAATATCATCTGGGGGAATCCTTTTGTTGATGTCTTTTTTCGAAGGTACATAGTTTTACTGTCCTGTCATATATGGCCATATATATATGGTCATCGGAAGGTGCAGGGTTTGTCCTGTCATATAGGGGATAGACCCTCTTTGGGTTGCGCGCCTACAGTTTCGGTACCCATCATGGAGATTGGGGAGTGGTAGTAAGGCCCCGACGCTTGGGTAACCGAGTGCCAGTCGCCACGAGCTGCTCGACTTAAGAAAGCTCAAATAGCCTGCTTGCAGGTGAAAAGGGAGTAAGACCTGCTACCAATCTGCTTGAGTGCCTGATTGGTGTACTGGGCGCGCTAGCGGTGCGGGTAAAGCTCCTCTTGCCTGGTTGGTTTACTGAAAGACTCGCAATCCTGTGATATAACCGAAAGGTTGGTGCACAGGGGAGCTTTAGCTGTAGGTCGTTGCCCTGCCATATGTTATAAGATTTGTAATAAAATGCCGAATAATACGATATTTAACTCTTTCAAAACTATTGCTACGAGGATCTATTTGAAAAAAATGTTTGTTTTACAGTTCACAACTTCTTTCCATCGACGCACGAATTATTCAAAATAACAACTTTCTTTACTTTTTTTCTATGTTATAATATTGTGGAAATTACCGATATATTCATTGAGGTTTGTTGTCTTATATTACCAGATTTTTTCTCATAAATAATTTATCTTTTTTAATTAATCAATCATTTGTATGCTACCTTGTGTGACATTTACTTACCTAATACACAAACATATTATCTAATACTCTATCTAAAGACAAATTTTAATAAACACATGTTCATTTAAGAGAAAAACGTTTCGCATAATGTGTACGACATTATACAATAATTTGCCTGGCGACATTACAAGCTCGAAAGAAAATAGTTTTAAGACACAAACACCTAACTGATTGGATTATGGGACACTGATTTTACAGTGTTTGAGAATTCATGAAATTTAAATGGTAAAGTAATATCATATTTGTAATATTTATATTCCTTGTAATAATTTCGATTAACTTGTATTAGTAGACATAAATATTGTGCACGTCTGCTTGCGGTCTGAATACACTGTACTGACTTTGTACACCCGAGTAACAACTGATGTAACTGTATTCTGCAAATAAAAATGATTTTGATTTGATTTAAAACAACTTTGAACTTTAAACATGAGTTTTAATCTATTCACCCACCTAGGTGAAAAAGTTACATAAAACGCAGAAGCATTGCTAAAGTAAATACAATAATCCACGCCATTACTTCAACGAATTGTTTTGGGCTTTTGGTCACACATTTTATTTTATTTTTTATACTACGTCGGGTGGCAGACAAGCATACGGCCCACCTGATGTGAAGCGGTTACCGTAGCCATATTAACGCTTGCAACATAAAATATTGCTCGCGCGGCGTCACCCCCGCTGCCAACGCAGCATCTCCTTTTTTTCTGGTGACCTCACTCACTCGCAGGAACACAACAACGCTCAAGGGAATTGTTATTTGGCTGCGGTATTCTGTGAGGTGGAGGTACATTCCACAATCGGGTAGCTTACAATTACGCTCCCTACCTCTCTTTTCGCCAGAGCTTCGTTTGTCAGTCAGCAGGGTGCACCACGTGCAGGTGAAGTTGGCTTTAGTTCAAAGATCTTGATGAACCACTTACACCCCATCAACTTTATTATTAGTTCACATAGGAGCTATAATTTTGATTTGCTCATACGCATTAATTGCTAAGAGAATACCCGTGATTATGTCCATTATTCTACCTCACAGAAGTGTGTAAATTAGTTTACTGACATCATGACAACCCATGTACGGTGTGAAGATACAAATTAAATGTAATTGCTACCCACAGCTATTATACGCGTGCGAGATGACTTTAAAATTATTTATATACATACATAGATGTTATACTCGGGTATCACACGGCCCCTCACGAAAGATAAGTTCGTTGGTCACAAGCTTAACCTAACCTAACCAACGCCAACGCCCTCGGTCAAAACTATTTTTGACTGCATAAGTTAGTTAAAATAGTTTTGACGGACTTCGTTAGTCAAAACTATTTTTGACCAATTTTGGCAGTCAAAAATGGTTCGGAGGTCAAATACCGTGGTTTCCTAGCTTAAACTAGTAGCACCTAGATTTCGAGGATTGACTATAACATATATATATAAGACTAACTTCTTTCCGCCGTTTCGCTCCCAATTCGCTTGACATATTAAAAGCTAGCCGACTCGCGCAACTTCGTCTGCGTGAGACAGAGAGTGAAGCGTAAAGTTACCATTTGAAAGGTTATAGTGAACCAATCTTAAAAGATTGACACAAGCTATCACGAACTTTTTTTTAGAACTTTTTAAGTTGAATAATTCAGTCATATATAATTGTTGCGTAACTTTAACCATTTACGCAACGCAAGCAACGGAAGCTCTCATAAGGAATATTTTTTCCCATTTTTGCATCATTTTTCATTGGTGCTCCACTTCCATTGGTGGTAGCGTGATGTTATATAGCCTTCCTTGAAAAATAGGCTATCTAACGCTAAAATATTTTTTCAATTCGAATGAGTAGTTCCTGAGATTAGCGCGTTCAACCAAACAAGCAAACTCTTCAGTTTTATAATATTAGTATAGATTTATTTATTTATTAGTGTTAATCATTGCAACGTAATTTTAGAAAATTTTAATATCATAATAAATTTGTATTTTATTCAAAATTAAAGATATTGTTTGTTATAGATTAATACAATTATATCGCGCCTTGTGGTTTCCGGCAGACTAGAATAGAATCACTCCGTCTCTTCCCGTGGATGTCGTACAAGGCGACTAAGGGAAATACATTATCAAATATCGATCAGACCTTCCCAACCCGTCTGGCCAACGTGGGGAGTGTAGGCTAAATCCTCCTTCCATCTAGGACGGACGAGAGAGGGTCGTGCTCCTGTAGTGGAGACTAAAATGTACCTGATCATGATGATGAATGCAATTATGAACCTGCTGAGTATGACTGTACCTACTTAGAACCTCCTCGACTTGGGACGCCTTAGACGCCTACCATCATCGTAATATTTTTATTTAAATTAAATTCAGAGAATAACAATTGCAGTTTCAACTTTCATGCAATTTGCCTTCATCCTTGTAAGTACTAAATTAATCATTATACGAGTATTGGATATGTTGTGTACACAAGTGTTTTGGAACAACAGTCTGGCTTGTTGTCCCAGACACACTCTGTTTGTCTGTTCAATGTAATTTGTTATAATGAAAACAGTATTGAAAATTTAAACAATAACCGTCTCGTAGATATATAAATTCATTTACTATGGCTTATTGTGTTTCTGTTGCAAAAGATCTTTAAATTATAAAATATAAACTATATATATAAAACAAAGTCGGGTTAGTTACACCGATTTTTATGATCTTTGATTTGTTAGATTTGTCTCCATCCGGAGCAGCAGAATAGCTTTTCATATATCAGAAAATTTTTCGAAAAAAAATATATAATGAAATTTGCAGGACAAGGTTTTATATGGGAAATCCCAGACATGAAATGGACACGGGAAGATTAAGCCAAAGCGATGCGTGGCGGGCCACTTGATTGATCTATCAATACAAAGCACAATCAGCAACAAAAATTCGGTTGAAATTTGACACACATATAGCTATTGAGACGTGGATGTCTACGTCTCAATAGCTATATGTGTGTCAAATTTCAAAGAAAGATTTTTTGAAAATTCCCACGCAATACTGGGATACGGTCCGAAGTCGCGGACGCAAGACAGTTTTTTTCATAAGTCACACTATCTCCACTTCATATAAATGCCGTGTCCTTAAAAGCTACTATTATTATATATCTGCGCGTAGTGCATCCTGCCGACTAGCAAACGAGGCTCTAGAGACTGGTGGCATGTCGATCCCAAATAGGGGGTATTTCCACCTCACAGAATATTCAGCTAAAAAAACAATACCATTGAATATTGTTGTTCCTACACGTAAGTGAGGGTACCAGATGTGAGGAGATTCTACATTAGCAGCGGAGCTGCTAGCGCGTAAAAAGTCCTTGTATTGCCAGCGTCTTTACTATAGACTACATCAGACGGGCGCGGCAGATATGAGATAGCCCCGGGTCACATAAAAAATGCTTCCTATACTCTTACAGCTGATTGGTTGGTTCCATCACAGAGTTTATGATACCTTCTTGTTAATTTCCCGCGATTCTATCTGACAGCTATTTATGGCGCGTAAATTAATTCACGAGAGGCGCGAATAGCGCTGCCGTCGCGCCCTAATTATTCCAGCGTACACGCACATACGAGTACATTCATGTCGCTAATATAGAAAATAACTTTTGTTTTCAATGATACTGTGTAAAAATACTTAATGTCATTGTATTTTATGAATACGATCGATCGACCTCGGAGATAAAACGGCGAAGGGTGTTGAACACAATTGATACTTAATCGCGTAATGGGAATTATGAGTTTCCTACATCGAAACAATATCATTAAAATTCGCATATAAACATAACAAAGTGACGTCTCATGTTGTATTGCAATGATAATGTAAAGCCAATTTCACACGACACAAGTAATGTTTCGTTTAATAATAAAATCATAATAACTCGGTTACGAGCATATTGTCTGTTTTAAAGTCATGGGATTCGTCGCCCTTACTGCGTATAATAAAGAAAATAAAACTATAGTTTATGGTTCGCAAGTGCTCTATAAGTTCGTTTATTGAAACTTGGTGCGATACATTTTTTTGTTATTAGCTACGCTTTAAGTACGACTGTACGAGTTAAAAGATTATTGCAAATTTTATACTTAAGTATGTCTAATTCACACATATTTTTATTTTGGTGGCCTGAATCATTTTTAAGTACATAGGTATATAATTCTCATCGTTTCGGTTGAAAGCTACTTTTTCTTTAAAATTGCTTCCATATAGAGGCAATAAAGAAAAAAACTAATGTTAACAATATAGGGGGATACAGTTTGGTGTTGCAGCTACATAATATATCAATCATCTCCAACCAAAATTCAATCACACCGCTGGATAGATGCAGGCTCAAAGAATTTATTACGCTAAGTAAGGACAATGGAACATCGCGTGCGGGGGAGTGGGAAACGCTGACATTTTGAGACAATTTTAGTGCATATAACGTATTCACGGAGAACACACGGCCGCTTATGTGAAGAAATAGTCTTATCGACGACGACGTAAACTAGTCGAAAATTAGACTGTTTTTTAAACTAGTTCATCGTCGACGGTAAACAGTCTCGTAGCGTCGACTGTAAAATCGTCGACGATCCACCACTAGTATAGAATATAAATATATTATTATTTTATTAGCACAACAAATTATAAGTCCATAATTATTATGGACTTACAATTTTGCGCTTCATAGTTATACTGTGGCTGGCTACATACCATGTAATTATGAGATCAGTGTCAAGAAAACATCATTTGTCTCATTGATATCGGTGTCATCGCGATGGGTACCAGATATCTAGAACATCACAATAGACACTAGTGGCTTACTTACCTATAAGCACAGCGAAAAGATGTTTTTTTATATGAGAGGGGGCAAACGAGCATGTGACAGCAATCACCATCGACCAGGAGATTAGCAACACCAAGGGGTCGCCGATCCGTTGCTAGCCTATACTACTTCCTTTCTGTCTTTCTGGTGACCTCACTCACTTGCAAGAACACAACAATCCTCAAGGTTACCATTGTTATTTGGCTGCGGTATTTTGTGAGGTGGAGGTGCTTCCCCAGTCGGGCAGCTTAAAAAATACGCTACGCCTTACCTCTCTTTTCGCCAGAGCCTCGTTTGTCAGTGAGCAGCGTAGACCACGTGGAGGTGATATTGGCTTTGATTTAGGGCCGAAACACATAACCGCGTTGCGGCACCGCACCGCCAAAATCGGCAGTGCCGCCCGCCGCTACGCAGAATTTTGCGGTGCACTGCGCCGCACATAGTGTACAAAAAGTAACATAAAGTAAGCGTTTAGTCAAACTTTAACGTTAAGGAAATGTAACATTTTTGTTTATTTTTCTTACATACATTCAACAACATAAAAAAACACAAAAAAATGGTTGCCATGTATGGCAACGCTTTGTTTCGCGGCGCCGCAACGCGGTTATGTTTTTCGGCCCTTAGAGATGTTGACACCTACACCCCGTACAAATATTTATCACGTGTAAAAAAGTAAAATGAACGATACATTAAAATTATCTATAAATTATCACAGACCTAAATTTTATTCGCAACGTAAATATGTAAAAACTCACGTAAGTATTTAAAAATAGATAATATTATAACATGATTAGATAATGCATTAATGTATATTATATATTCAGTAGGTATATAGTCTAATATATAACATATTCAATGTTAACTTGATAAAATGTCCGCGAAAGCCTACTCTCTGAATAAATTATTCAAATTTTAATTGAAATTCGATCTTTATTATCCCGCCTTCGTCGAAGAAATGTATTTATTCAATATTATATAATTTAAATTAAAAGAATATATTACAAATGCCAAATTCTATATTATGAATTTAATGCAAATATATCTAATTCTAATATAAAATGTAATAAGCTAAACAAGCTAAACAGCTTAGCTTTTAGAAACCCTGGACCTCTACCAAGTAAGCTGAAGATGTTTGTCAATAACTAAGACGTAAGACCTAATTTTCGAATCTAAATGTTCGATGCAAAAAATAAAAATAAATTAAAAGATTATAAATTTAAATTATAAGGATATATATAGATTAAAAACCCATACTCACAGGCAGTATTTTTTTTTAATATGTAGGTAGTTACGTAAGTATTCTTGTAGAATAAATAAGAAACCAAGTGTGTGTCAGGCCTCCTTTACTGTTCAGTACTCTCTGACAACAGATGGATGAATTTATACTTATATTGTTTTAAGTGATTAATCCTAGTAGCTTGCTCATCAGATATATATTTGTAGATATATATAAATTAATCCCTATTTCTCTTGGTCACAGCTGGTTGGGCCGATTTCACTAATTATTTTTTGTTTTGTTTGTTATTGTTCACGAGAACCCTCTCGTGAACAATAACAAACAGAACAAAAAGTAAGATTGTTGCGAAAATTAGAAAATTTAAGTAAAATGAACGATCATATTAACTTTTCTAATGTAACTTTTTTGGAGTTTTGACAAACCTGTCAGTCATTTAAAGTCAGTAAAATTCTTCAATAACAAATAACCATGTTCTAAATAAACTAACAAATATAAATTATTGTTGTCACCCCACCCTTGCCATTGTGATTATAATGAATCTGCACTGGTGACGTAGGTGGTATGTTGGTGCAGGATATTGCGCATACGCATGCGTACGTTTCTCTTTTATTTCGTTTTAAAAATCAAACAGTTGAGAAGCATAATAACTATATCAGTTCTATGTTGTTATGGTATTTCTCAGATACTTAAGTTTATTTAGGTAGTTTTGGAGCACAGAATAAATACTCTTTTTTTTAATGTATTTGTTTTTTTGAATGTATTTGTCTAAGCGCTCCTAGGTTTGATTGATTAGTTACAAAGCTTAGGTATCTCCACCTCCCTCTCCAAAAGCAAGTCGTTTTTGTTGATCATAAGGCCCGTGGCACGAAAGAGTCTCAGAGAAAAAAGTCACGCGCATCTCCCTCACTCGGCTTTCGGCTCATATAACCGCGAGGTCGGTGGAGCCATGAGAGGTGGAGGGTTTGATCACAGGCTAACCTAACCTCCACTTGCTTGTAGATTTAACTAGTCTAATCTAAGAGCATCTAGATTTCGGGTATTGACTAAAATTCAATGTATGTGACATTGCACAGTCACAAGGTTTAAGAAAAACGTTTACTCGCGCGCATTTTTATATAGTTCGTTGTTATTGCTTGCTACCAGGGGTCCTACCGGCTAAGCTGAAGGCGATTGGAACCATCGGATATTTTGATTCCGAAAATCAAACTTCAAATCAAATCAAATCAAAATATCTTTATTCCTTGGACTTTATAAAGCACTTAGAAACGTCATACAAATTAAATATAAGAACATGCACCTATCTAAATCATTGTTCTTAAATAAATTCTTTAAAATTATTCATATTCATTATTCTTAAAAAATCTTATTTAAATCATTATTCTTCAGCTTAGATTCATAGCATTTGTGTTTAGCTTAGCTGGCAGAAACCCTGGACCTCTACCGACTAACCTGAAGATGTTTTTCAATAATTAAGCCGTAAGACCTATTTTTCGAAACTAAATATTCGATAGTAATCGGCTTCAGCTTCGGCGGTAGAGCCCCAGATCCCAATTGTTATTTCTCTTGCAGTTACATTGATGAAATGTTTCCAATGTTACATAATATCATAATTACAACAAACGTAACTTCAACAGAATAGGTTAAAACTCTAATCTTATTTGAAAGTTACCACCGAACTGTCAAACAATCTACCTTTTTATTTGCGTGACTAATCTAAGATGTCAGCATAGAATTTTGTATTCTTTCATTTTTGAAAACCATTTATGCAATTGACCCACTTTAGCACTTGTTTTGCCAACGGATTTTATATCCGTGTGTATTTTAATGGCTATCCGAATTAGATTTTTTTGCATATACTTATAAAAATAAAAAGCTTTAGGTACTTCGACAATATTTATATCGGCATCAACCCATAAAATCATCCCACTGTTGGGATACGAGTCTCCCCTCAATTGAAGGGGTATAGAGCATAACTCCACCACGCTGCTTGACTGCCGGTTGGGGAGGCCAGTGTTTTCAAGCCGCCCAAAGGCCACTGACTTGGCTTAACGACTGTCATCTATGACAACAGCCTGGACCGACAGATAAATAAACCCATCCATAGACAGGCTACGGTCAACGTTGCTTAACATGCGTGATCGATTAGACTAACACGCACAACGACGCCATCGAGCTCCTTGCTTATTAATAACATTACATGCCAATTCAATGTAGTTGGCTCCAACAATACTTTTATTCTCTTGAAATGCATCGAGAAATAATTTTATGATCTGGTTCAATGGAACTAGCCTTCGCTCGTGATTTATACGCATATTAAGAGAGGTAGGGCATAGCGTATTTTTTAGCATTAACCACCTCACAGAATACCGCAACCAACTAACAATTTCATTGAGGGCTGTTGTATTCCTGCAAGTGAGTGAGATTACCTGAAAGAAAGGAAGGAGTATAGGCTGGCATCAGATCGGCGACCCCTTGGTGTTGCTGGGCGGTGGTGATTGCTATCCATCAGGTGACTCAAATGCTCGTTTGCTCCCATTCTCATATAAAAAAAAACCGGACAAGTGCGAGTCGGACTCGCCCACCGAGGGTTCCGTAGGTACGTAGTATCATTGTTAAATTTGATATTTTTCATTATAAATAAGAAATAATGCGTCGAAATAAATAAATAAAATATATTTTGCAATGTGTACATCAAGCCCTTTCATATGATACCCCATTTGAACTAGTAGTTTCAATTTGAAATTTCGACACTCTATAAAAAATATAGACCCCCTATTTTTTAAGATCTATTTACAAATGTATAGTTTTCAGATTTATTCCTGTACTTGTAGTCTATAACGATGTTACTTGCCAAATTTCATAGTTCTAGGTCAACGGGAAGTACCCTATAGGTTTTGATTCCCTTGAGTGTGTCGAAATATGCGTTTTTTGCTGAATAAACGGCCGTAACTTTTTTCTACGTAAACTTAGCAGTTTGATTTTTTTTTAACTTCATGGGACCGTAGACCTGAGTATACAGTTCAAATTTCAGCTTGATACCTTCACGCATTCTCGACATAGAAATTCTTGACAGACAGACAGACAGACAGACAGACAGACAGACAGACAGACAGACAGACAGACAGACAGACAGACGGACAACAAAGTGATCTTATAAGGGTTCCGTTTTTCCTTTTGAGGTTCGGAACCCTAAAAAAATCCGGGTAACCCGAGGGAATTTCTGAAAATCCTTTTTTAGGGTTCCGAACCTCAAATGGAAAAACGGAACCCTTATAAGATCACTTTGTTGTCCGTCTGTCTGTCTGTCTGTCTGTCTGTCTGTCTGTCTGTCTGTCTGTCAAACATTTCTATGTCGAGAATGCGTGGAGGTATCAAGCTGAAATTTGAACTGTATACACAGGTCTACGGTCCCATGAAGTTAAAAAAAAATCAAACTGCTAAGTTTACGTAGAAAAAAGTTACGGCCGTTTATTCAGCAAAAAACGCATATTTCGACACACTCAAAGGAATCAAAACCTATAGGGTACTTCCCGTTGACCTAGAACTATGAAATTTGGCAAGTAACATCGTTATAGACTACAATTACAGGAATAAATCTCAAAACTATACATTTGTAAATAGATCTAAAAAAAATAGGGGGTCTATATTTTTTATAGGGTGTCGAAATTTCAAATTGAAACTACTAGTTCAAATGGGGTATCATATGAAAGGGCTTGATGTACACATTGCAAAATATATTTTATTTATTTTTTTCGACGCATTATTTCTTATTTATAATGAAAAATATCAAATTTAATAATGATACTACGTACCTACGGAACCCTCGGTGGGCGAGTCCGACTCGCACTTGTCCGGTTTTTTTAATTCATATTTTCATTATTTCACAATCATTCGACATGACCCACCCTGTAGACATGGCCTACCTCTCTTTCGCCAGAGCCTCCACAGACAGACTTCTCTAGAGGCAGAGTGCACCACGTGTAGGCAGGGTCGGACTGAGCTGGAAGGGCCAGGGTGGCTGACAAGCCCGGGGCCCGAGACTAGATGATGGTAGATGGTATATTATCCTACGGTTGCTGCAAGCCCCGCAAGCCAGGCCCGTGGGGGCCCGCGCAGGCTGGGGCCCGGTTGGCAAATGCCACCTCGACTATAAGGCCAGTCCGACGCTGCGTGTAGGTGAGATTAGCTTAGGTTTTAAAGAAGACGGACTTATGTGTATAAGATAAATATACTATCAATATCTTCCGCGTTTCTACATGTTAAGCCACGTCATTATCTAACAGTCGTTAAGTCAGTGGCTGTTGGGAGCCTTGAAAACACTGGCCTTCGCAAAACCGCAATACAATAGCGAAGCGGAGAGCGCGTTAAACCTTACCAATAAAAGTAAATCGGTATCTGAATGATGTGATGAGTATGGGTTATCATCACAGAGCAGGGAATCGCCGCACGTTGGTAAAAACCACAAATATGGACCACGGAGAGTGCTCTGAAGAACTGTTTTCTCTTATCCCTTCCTCCCCTTTCCGTGACAGAACGTCACGTACAGGCTTGCAATATCATAAATTCACCGTTGGGATCATTCCTTCGCGTACTAAAAAGTTTATCAATTCCTATCTATGTCGCACTATTAAAAAGTGTAACGCGTTGCCGGCATATGTATTTCCTCATTCATACAAAATGGGATCCTTCAAGCGAAGCGTGAAGAAGCATCTTGTAGGCCAGCATGGCAGCGTCAACTGACAAGACATCAAGGTCTCTTGTCCGTTGCCGATGCGATTGGGGCTCCTCTTTTCGCTTACCATCAGGCGAAGCGGAGCCAATATGCTGCGCTAATATAAAAAATATATACAGCTAACAAGTCGTTAGTGGCAGAAATGCTCATAAACTATATATAAAGTCAACTGTGATCTTGAGGCGCCCCAGTTTTTCTCTAATCTGTAGTTATCATTACCAGTAGCTGCCAATGGGTTAATGATTTCAACGAAAACGAAATTGTATTCTGGAGAAGTTTAGCATCAAGTTGCTATTATAACAGAGCTGTGTTGATTCCCACGCGGCGGATAATAATCCGTTACTTAATCAGCGCTCATTGAATTAGTTGCGCAAACGGGCCCGGGCGCGCTGCCGCTCAAGGTTTGGTCGCAGACGTGTGATCAAGATCACAATAGACTTTATGAGATGTTATAGTTTGCGGGTTATACCACGATCTAATGACTTGTTAGCATTGTGGATTTGCCTTGTCTTGAACAAGTGAAAATTGATACATGACCGACTTTCGACTATTTCATTTCCTTTTTTGATATCTTTATATATATAATTATACTGTACGTGTGTATGTTACTGAACTCCTACTAAACGGCTGGACAGAATTTGAATAACTTTTTTTGTATGCGTTTGGGTGGCGCCCTGGATGGTTTAGATTCACAAATCAGCCCGGCAGGACAACGTCTGTCGGGTCCGCTAGTTAAATATATAGATAAATATATCTGGACAATTTACACAACGCATTCTAATCCCAATTTAAGCGCAAGCCTTGTACTACGGGTACTAGACAACTGATAAATGTACTTAATACATTTTTTTAGTAAATACATACTTATAATACATAGAAAACACCCACACCAAGATAAACAGACATGTTCATGCACGAAAATGTTTGTCTTTTGCGGGGATCGAACCCGCGACCTCGGAGTCAAAGTAATCATTGCTAGCCATTCGACCACCGGGCTCGTCATGATAATGAGGCACATATTGTAATTTAAACCAACAAAACTACTGTTACATTTGTTATGGTTATGCGCGAGGACGTAATTACACCTTGACACATTCTGTTCACGTCAAAACAATAAAATAACGTAAAAGGTATCGTGTTATATGACTACAAAAAGCAATTAACACAGCCTTATGCTTAATCTACTACTTAGTATAGTATTATGTTATTTATGGTTTAATGAAAAAGTAGGCCCTAAACACAATCTCTACACTGTAGTCTTCTGTAGACAAGATGAACTACGAGTACCTCGTGTCATGTAAGAATTGTTGTATTGAAGACATCGCCATCTCAACAGGGGTGGGGTTGGGGTGCTTTGTGCCATATTTTTTATTTATCGAGCACCTCACTGTATGTTTTTTTCACAATACATAATACCTACAAATCTTTTTCGTTCATTTATATTTTTTGCCTAAATTAAAAATTATTTTTTATTTCCATTCATCATTAAAGCGCGTTTGTTAGTTTTTTTCCACTTTTTAGTTCGATGTGGAGGAAATTAATTAATCCTGGCGATCCTTACCAGGATAATTGAACTTATCAAATAATTATTGTATTGTCATCGGTCCTTGATGTGTAAATATACAAAGTTTAAATTAAATCTGACCGTTCAAAGTGGGTCAAAATCAAGTTTAAAGAAGTCGGCTACAAACTGGCAAACAAGCTAATATACAAGTGAAGCTAATGAAAGTTTGTTAAAAAGAGTATTCACTATACAGCGAGTGTCTATTTTACACCTAAAACTGACTTCACTACACATAACACTTAATGTTATGTTTCAGAAAAAATATCTAGAAAAACACATTGTATTCATACTTATTTTTAGCCAGTTACATCGTGTTTTTGTTAGCCTTTATAGGTATATATTATGATATACTTTGTGATAATATTTTGCTCCATTGTATGTTAATGGTTACTACGCATAATGAGAAAGATAATACTATAATAAAATCAAATCAAAACTAATGTAATATCTGTACAATTGGTCAAATTCATAGTCATAACATCCATTTTTGTTTCAACCACGTTAATATGCAAAACCTTGAGGAAACGAACGTAAATTTTATGCGTATGTTAATTAATGAATTAGCGGGGATGCGTACCTTAGAGGGGGCGATGATATAAACACACCGACTAAATTAATTTTAATGAGATATTAGAAATTAGTTTAGTCACGAAACATTATTGTTTGTGACATTTAATTAAGTTCGCTTTATTATTTATGACTTCAATTAAGGTTAAGTACGTTTTTAATTTGTAGTATTGTTCATTGTTTGTGTTTAATTGGGCTTTGGTCGCTTGTTATATTATATTTTATGTACACAACTGAAGAGTATCAAATAATTAATATTATGTATGTACATACTAAAACTGGGGGAGACATTTTGATTAAAATACTAATTTTAGTTGTGTGTCATTGTTATATTTACCTAAAATTTTAATCAAAATGACAGTTTTGTACTACATAAATGATCGAAGCTTTTGTATGAAAAACTAGCTTCCAAACGCGGCTTCCGTCGCGTTTGCTTTTTTTAATACCTTTGAGAATATATGTGTACAAAGTTTCATGATGATCGATTGAGTAGTTTCGGCGTGACAGAGAACTAACAAGTTCACATTTACATTTATAATATTAGAGCAGGGATGTGCTAGAACTCGATTTATGATGTCACTAGTCTAAACCATTCTTCTGAAGTATCTTTTTATGTTTCATTAAATTAAAATTCGTATTAAGTAACTGTTAAGTTAGATGGGTTCTAACGAAATGTGATTTATTGTTATCATTTCTCACAGTGAGGTACCCTCTTATATAAAACATGGATCAAATAAATACAACGGTATTTATTTGATCTATATCCGCATTCGGAGACCAATAAATTTTACGAAATTATATCTATTTGTTATCTTTGTGAAGTATTATACTATTTTGTTAGGATGTTTGCGAAATCTTGTTTATATAATCACGCATAATGCATTCTCATGGCAGTAGGTCAGTTTTGAATGTTTAGTTTAGTCTGAAAGTCGCTTTCGCCGGTTGCACTTTTGCATACGTTCCCGTTGAAAAAGCGTAACACGCATATCATTATTACGGCATTATAAATTAAACGTTACAATATTAAATGTCTAATTTATTACGTCATCTTATATATAATCTTAACCAACCATGTATTAAAGACCTGACATAGCTTTGTTTGAACAAGAAGTTACATAGACTTCAGTTGTATTATGAACTTTGTAACATAATTTAGTAGTTAAATTAAATAGATTTCTCAAATAACACAGTTTAAGGTGTTAAAATTTGTTGACGTTATTCGAGGCGTGGATCGGTGTATTCAGCATCAACCAGATATTAGACCCGTGAATATCACAAGCTGTTAATTTATTTAATTAGACTATGAGGGATCAATGCATACTAGATGCATCCGCAAGCAACACGTTGATGTCTTTTACAGAATGGCTAATTATTCATATATTATACAATGATATATATTAATAAGTATTCATATTAGATACTTGGCTCTCCGTATCACGTACCTCGATTGGTGTGATGATGTCGGACAATATATCCACATACGGTATTTATTGCGGATTTATGTAACGTAATTGTTATCGTACATATATTTTCATATCTCTGATGTAATCTCCTGTAAAAACCTAGATGACGTTTCAAGGCTTTTCTGTATACAATCAAATCAAATTAAACACAAGTTGAAAGTGCGTGGGAAAAGCTCTTTCTGCGAAAAAATGTTTCCCATAGGATACAAGTTGCAACACCCAGTATATTATACAATATTCGGGATCCATTGTCAAGTTTATCAGTCGGGAAATGTCGTTTCTAGGCTTAGTTAACCAATTCAGATTCAAGATTTATTTTCCACTAAATAAGTATACAGGAAGATCTGGTATTTTAAGTACAGTTTAGTATTTTTTACAAATATTGCAAACAAGTTCAAATGATGACAGCTAGTCTTAACTACAGAATATTATAATCGTTACAAAGGTAGAAAGTAATACATTTTTTTACGTATTAGATAACACACAAACGAATGGATTTAGGTGTTCATTTACTGATAATAAAAATTTTTAGATATTAGGAAAATTCCAAAGATTAAATTTCCAAATTCCAAGGCTTATAGAGATCATATTGTGCCATCACAAAGAAATTGAGTCAATTTTATACATATTTGCATACGATTCTTATTGTTAAAAAAACATTTAAAATTCTAAGAAATATGAAATCTAATAGCTTCACATAAACTCCGCCTATGCAGGCTCTCAGTTTAATGTACGTAATAAAACAAACGTGGAACGTTTCTCACGACAGCCGGAGAGATGGTCTACGTAATTTTGGTAGGAAATGCTGTCTGTCTGTAACATCGCGTCGAAATTCTTCCGATGCCGTGCGACCCTCGTGAGAACACTCACTGTACTGTTACCACTTCGAATTTGGACACTTTCGATTCAAGATTAGTGAAGAATTCTGTTGTTTATTCATTTTACGAAGGTACCTTTTAATATTACCATTAAGGCAGCAATACTTGAAGCATACGGTCTGGCTGGTTGACAGTAACTAGTCATTGTAGCTAGTGGAAGCTTACAACATCAGAAGCGTCACCAATTAGCAGTACCTATATATGTTCATCATCATCATCGGCCTGTATCTACCCACTGCTGGATATAAGCCTTCCCCAATACATTCCACCAAATACGATCTTCCGCCTTCCACATCCAGAAGCTTTCAGCCGCTTTCTAAAGGTCATCTAATCATCTAGAATTTAGTTGACGTTATATGTGTTGCATTTGACAAATTTTGAAAAACACTATACGACATTATGAATTTGCTTTTACCTGTTCCTTGTGATATACCTAATGATATACTCGTATTCCCACCGCTGTGGTTCCTTCGTAGCCAAGATTGAATAAAGAAATTCATTGCATTCTCATGTGGATGGAGTTGCCATCCGTCCGAGTTTCCTCGGATTTGTCCTAGCTTGTAGGGCGTCCGGGGAGCGTCCGGGCGGGGTTTCATTTGTACTCCAGGGTTAAAAGTTTTAAATCACTACGCCCGCTCCATGCTGCGAATAACCGACTTGTCACAGAATAAAAAATAGTACTAGTACTAAAAACACTGTTGACTCTGACTTTTAAGATTCAAAATCTAGAGTTTTCACGCATCTTGTCCTTTGTGATTATTAGCGTTTAGAGATGGCAACCCTACATGTGAACTATCGCTCCCTTGGCACTCACGACGAATTTAACCGGAAGAAATTAGTCAGCATACTCTCCGTACTAAGATATTTTTTATACTACGTAGGGAACCAAATAAGCATCAGGACCGCCTGATATAAAGTCGTTACCCAAGTAGAAGAGTGTCAGTGAAATGCAAAGTTATCGACTGACGTGCGCCTACTAGAAACAGGCTTCGGAGTAACAACCAGCAGTTCAACTACCGATGATAGTATGTTTCTCACATTTTTTTATTTCCGCATGAATTCATTTTAGTGGTCGCATTAGAATGCGAAGCACGAGCTCGATATCTTACGCGCATCTTCGCTGAGCGCCGAACCATAGACTAAGCGCCTACTAGTGTTGTACACAATTATGAAACGTGAGTAGAGACGAAAGCAGAATGAACACCTAGACTGAGTTGCGATAACTCACGTTAAATAGTAAATTATGAAACTAACTTAAAATATTTAAATCAAAAGAATTATATTTAGATTTATATTAAGAGGTAATAGAGATATTAATTTCACATAAATCTAATATTTCTCGACATAATCTGATGATTTATTAAATGCTAAGTTGGCAGATGTTTGTGGTGAACGGATTTGGAAGAAATTTGCCTTATAATATAATTTAGATGATGAAGAGAGTTTTTGTAAGCTAGTGATAAAGAAATTTAGTCGTCACGGGCCACCTGGCAGATTTGTGTAATATCTGTGAAATATGGAAACTATTGTCACGAACGCGGTGGTCGAATATTAGTAACCTCGAAGTTAAAGAGGTTGCGGGTTCAATTTGTGCAAAAGACAAACATTTATGTGCATGAACATGCCTGTTAGGTTGATCAGGTTTTTTCTATGTATTTTATGCATGAACATGCCTATTAGGTTGATCAGGTTTTTTCTATGTATTTTATGTAGGTACATATATAACTTATCTAGTACCCATGTACGAGATTTGCTTAATTTGGAACTAGATGGCAGTTTGTAATTTGTCTAAGGATATTTATTTTGACTAGAAAATAAAGTGAACACCAAAAACATTGCATACTTATACGAACTCAGCGCAGTGATAGATAGTGGCAGAGGGTCGATTGTCGAGTCGAGTAGGCAGAGTCGCAGAGCTACAAAAACGTGGCGACTCCAACCGCGCCGGCCTGATCCTGCGCATTAGATGTTTCAAAATTAAAACAATATTAGTAAAATTTCAGAGCACACTCGTATCTCTTTCCAGTGCTCTATTCTTAGAAGAGGAATACCTAGTGAGATATCTCCCCAACACTACTGTCGAATGAACCTTGGAGGCCAAGTAGTTAGTGAAGTGGGTATAAACAACTATAAAACATGCGTTTATTGCACTCAATGTGGCGTTATGGGGTTTTATGAGCAGTTAGCATGAACATGGGAACCCGTTGTTACCACATTAAATTTAATAAAAGTATTTAATTACCAAAGAGAATACTTTTATAAGTACTTATGTATATTGTAAATAATATATCATGTATTGAAAGTGTGTCTGTGTATTACGATTAAAGGGCAGAACCGATTTGAAGTAAGTGGTTTTTCAACATCTTTGAACCAAAGACAACCTCACCTGCACGTGATGCACCCTGCTGACTGACAAACAAGGCTCTGGCGAAAAGAGAGGTAGGATATAGCGTATTTTTTAAACTACTCGACTGGGGAAGTACGACCACCTCACAGAATACCACAGCCAAATAACAATTCCCTTGAGGGTGTTGTGTTCCTGTGAGTGAGTGAGGTCACCAGAAAGGAAGAAAGAAACGAGTATAGGCTGGCAACGGATCGGCGGCTCATTGGTGTTGTACATCTCCATAGGCGATGGTGATTGCTTCCATTAGGTGCTCATTTGCCTCCTTCTCATCTAAAAGAAAAGATTATATCCTGAGAAGAGACACTCACTACTTTTTGGCGCGATATAACAGCTAACAGAACACCTGGTACTGTCTGTACAACCCTTGTGGTCATGATGATGATTTCCATACGATGGATACTTACCATCAGGTGACCCACATTCGATCTCATTAGTCGCCGTCTTATATAAAAACGTTTATTTAAAGAGTAAAAAGCAGTTATAAAACTTTAATAACGTTGATATTCATAACGTATATGTAAAAAACATCAACGCGTCTTTCGGATCATATCAGCATAATATCGCCGTATAAATATATGTATTAGGTACCCGACTAATTAATAATATGAATATTCATCAAGATAAGTCTTAATCGCAGCTATAATAATACATGTATTATGTTTATTTTTATGAATGTTTGGGAGTGTAAGTGGTTCATCAACATCTTTGAACCAAAGCCAACTTCACCTGCACGTTGTGCTCCCGCAGTGGTTCCCAACCTTTCCAGGTACCTTTTCAGTGTAGAGATGCAACTGTCCGATAAAACAACGACACTTTATCTCGAGAATACAATATTTGGTTTAGTATTGCTCAATCTCTTACATTATAATTCTGTATCACGGACCTTGATTTAGCTCTCACGGACCACTAGTGGTCCGCGGACCACCGGTTGGGAACCCCTGATTCAGAGACATATAATAAATATCTACCTACTAAAAATAAATACATGTCCATTACTATCGATGGGAACTCGATACCCATTAGATGTCTATTAGAAAATACTGATTCGCTATCTCGTACGATCTATTTGAATTCACTGAGCTTCCACTGATTATGCAGGAAATAACTTATGCATATATTATAGACATCAAGGAGGTAATAATAAAATTACTGCCTTCCGTAATATTGCATCTTGGCATCACGTCGCATCATATTGTAATACTTTTTATAAGGATATGAGCTTATGCAGATATGCAATATTGCTTGCCAATTTATTTATATCTACTTATGTACCTTATCTAAGTTCAACCCGCGCTGGGAATCTTTTGGTTCTCGCAACCTATCTTCAATATACTTATGTATACATTGGTATGTAGTATTTTTTCCTTTTTTTTTCATATTTCTGGACAATTTACACAACGCCATCTTGTCCGACCCAAAATTAAACGTAAGGCTCGTATTATGGATACTAGACAACTGATAAATGTACCTATTATAATGCATTTTTTTTTTTAAATACTTACTTGTAATATATATAAAACATCCAGACTAAGACAAACAGACGAGTTCATGTACACAATATTTGTCTTATGTGAGGTATATCGACTCCGCCAAACCGCCGTTAAGCAGCGTCGTGGAAGACGCTCTAAACCCCTTCGATTGAGGGGAGACCCTTATCCTAGCAGTGGGATCAAAAAGGGTTGTCGACGACCAATAAATTATCAAATTTTGATATTTCTTCTCTTAAAAGTTCATCCATCTGCCTTCCGTCTGTCGGCTGCGCGCGGGCAAAAAACATATAACTATATTATTAGCTAAAATTAATGAAATTAGCATCCTTGACCATATAATTAGTGGTGCTTCCTGAACTGAGTTTAATGGATTTTTCTTTCCGATCGATCGATCACGAATGCTGAGCGCGGTCGGCGGCGCGGCGCGCTGCGATGCCTCACGTCACGTGCGCGGACGGAATTAAGTAATTACTAAGCGACCATTACATTTATGGCCATTTGCAGAAGTCCGTTGTAGACTAAAACTGTTTTCAGCTTTTAGCTTATATATTATATTAAGTAGTACTTGTAATAAACTTACAAGATAATCCCTCTTATTTTTAGTGAAAATGGTATGAAAGTCCGTACAGTCGTTCTTGAGATGTAAATAAAAATAACAAACACAAACTCAGGGCTGCGTGATTTTAATTTATAAAATTTATGTAATGAAGAATATAGTGACGTAGGCAAGTTACATCCCCAATGGTACTACTAAGACAGTTTAATAGCCAAGTGAATGTTCACTCTTGATCAATAATACTGAGTAAATGGGAACTTTTTTGATCATTCAGATGACGAGCTTGGTGGTCGAATGGCCACTTTGACACCGAGGTCGCGGGTTCGATTCCCGCATAAGACAAATATTTGTGTGCATGAACATGTCTGTTTGTCTTTGTCTGGCTGTTTTCTATGTATTATATGTATGTATTTACAAAAAAAATATTTAAGTATAACGTCAGTTACCTATTACGCATAGTACAAGTAAGTAAGCTTTGCTTAGTTTTGGACCAGGGGTCCTACCGCCGAAGCTGAAGTAGATTACCATTGGATTTTTTGAACGCGAAAATGACACTACTGCTTAGATTTTTGGTAATTATGTTCAGTTGGTAGAATCACTTGGAAGAAACCCTAGAGCTCTATCAACTAAGCTGAAGATGTTTGTTAATAACTTTGACCTAAGACCAATTTTTGGAACCAAAAAAACCACTGGTAATCAGCTTCATCTTCGGCGGTAGGGCCCTTGATGGCAGTGTGTAATTTGTCCAGGAATATTTCTTTATTTTATTTCTTCTTCTCTGTCGTTTCGCTCTTGGCAGAGCGGTCGTGGTCACGTAGAGGCATCAACATCGGTGGTGGAGGCGGACACAGCTCTCCGCACGTTCTCCCGCCATCTCTCCCTGTTGGCAGACTGTCTGGCGCAGTCAGACACGGGTTCCCATTGCCGATTTAACCCGGTCAATCCAACGCTTAGGTTGTTATTTATTATTCAGTTATGATCAAGAATGTTCACTTGGCTTAGTTTCTCATTTTGTGCCAATTGTGGGTAGAGTGCACGAAGCGCAAGTGAGTTGATTTTTCAATGCTTTTTAATAATTATTACATAACAGATGTCTTACTTGATTATATTATTGATAGATGATGGTATTCTTTCTATTGTTTTTCATCAAAAGACCACGATGATGTAAGTGCTTAGTTTTCATGACTATTTATTATCACATCTTTTTGTTCGTCTGATTGACGGGAGAAACATTACGTACTGTTGAACATAAAAACTTTACTTGATTAAAGTTTTTGTCTGGTTTTGAAATTTCTATTGACTTATTTAAATTTGTTGGGATTAAATTACACCATCGTCTATAGAGCTACAATAGTGTAGTATGAAATGAAATATATTTTTAAAGTTTTATATTCATCCAGGTCTACCATATTTATATTGCATGAGAAAGGTAAGTCTGGATTTAAAAATATTACTTGAGCTTTTTTTTTGTTTTTGTTAGTTTCGGGTAATAACGAGTAGCCAGTATTTTCTGAATTTTTTATGAGTATATTTCTATCATTGAAAGAAAACTTAGGAAAGCACAAAACTAATATTGTCAATAAAAAATTCAATCAAAACCAAACAAAAACCCTGTGTCTATCCGCTGTGTCTGTGTCCACCTAGTTACTTACTACCAAGAAAACTATAAACATTCAGCAATATTCAAAATATAACTATAAATGCTTTAAATTTATAAAGTTTAATAAAATTGTACATATTTTGGAGTAGGTGGAGACGGAGAAACTGTGAAATCAGTTTTTTAATTTTTTTAAATCTCTCTCATTGGTAAAGTCTTCAAGAACAGAGTCTTTACAGCTCTTAAAAGTCTGTCAACGGATCGGCAATCCCTGGGTGTTGCTGATCCACATGGGCGGTGCGGTAGCTGCAACACCAAACTGTATCCCCCGATTTTGTTATCATTCGTTTTTTTTTTTATTGCCTCCCTATGGGAGTAATTTTAAAGACGTGTTCACGTCAACAAGGTGAAAATTATCGTAAAAATTTATTACTATTTAAAACTTATTATTCCACTACTTTAATAGTCACTGATATCTGTATAATCACAAGTTAATCATCAATCACTTACAAGCAACGAAAAAATCAACACACAAACATAAATAAGTACGATTATCTAACATGATTAAGAATTATTTGGCAATCATTTCATGTTTACGGCGAGTACTGGGATATCTATTTTATGTAGGTAAAAACTTATAAGAGGTAATTTAGTTATAGCGTAGTATATTCTGCAGAACTGATCAATCAAATGGCGGATGCATTGAGCTGTGTCATCTTAGCATCTCACTTCCTCGCGTAGTGACAAGGCATCAATGTGAGACCTTCGCGCTAAACATAACAACGGTGAATTCTCTATTGTTTATTATCAATTTATGAGTATTTTTACCATGTCGAACGGACTGAGGTTGATCTCCTCAATGTCGTCTATCCCGTGGTCAATTATAATTATGAATAGTAAGGGCCCTTCTTCCTTTTTCCCCATCTTGAAGAAGGATGTTAAGTGGGATTTGTAGAACATTTTGCTTCACTCTTCTGTAGCTTGCGGGCAGGGTCGGACTAAGGCCCAGGCAACGTAGGCACGTGCCTAGGGCCCGTAATTTTTGGGGCCCGAAAATTAGGTTTTTAATTTTAATTTTTGAATTGAAAACTTCTTTAGTAGGCCCGGAATTACAATGTTGCCTAGGGCCCGCTTTAACCTTAGTCCGCCACTGTCTGTGGATAATAGTCGACACACTATACTACTACTATATTAAAGCTTACAAGCCGCTTTTAGACTTTGGCTAACGCATTGGGCGGCTAATACATAAAATCGAGAGTAGAGTTTTGAATAACTTTTCGGTCTCCATTTATAAAATACTTCCACATTATGATAATTTTTCGAATAAACAAGTAAAATGTAAAACAATAGCTTCTGCCCGCGGCTTCGCCTCGCGTGTAAAGATTACCGGAATAAAAAGTATCATTTGCCAATACAGAACTTATACTGTATGATTGTCAAATTTCATCAATTTTTTATCCATGAAAGAGTAACAAACGTCCACAATCACAAACATTTCCGTTTATGATATAGATATTTACAATTTCTGTGTTTATAATGTAAGCGGAATTAGAGGAATTATTTTAAACAATTTGTGAAAAGGACAACCTGGTTATGACAACTCAAAATCGGAACCTATTTTCTGTTGAAAACAACTTTTTAAGTCTATTCAATTCATAAAATTAATTGTTGTCGCCGTCCTCGAACCGTCTCGTCTTATGTATTAATGAGAAAACCCTGAACTGCGTCTGTGGAATCTTAGCAAACTTGTTCAAAAAACTGTGCGATTGCGACTGAGAACAATAGAGTATACTGTCAATGAGTTATTGCCTAATGGCACATTATATTTCGATTGCATTCAAGTGGCAATTCACTAAAGAAAACAAAAGACAGTGGGCGTAACAAAGACGCACTTCTATTGAAAGTCAATTACTAGAAAATACTTAAACACTATCTAGATCGGTCCAACGATAAGCATCTGGCTTTATCCATTCATGTACCAACGTAGGGAGGAAAAAAGATACAGAGAAAGTGGGCAAGAAGTTCTAACTCCGTTCAGAAGCGTGCAATTTTCACTGTTATTATAATGAACGGCATTAGGCCGGCGCCTCACTCGATTGTTAAGGCATAGACAACCTAATACTATAACGCAATTCCGTCACAGAAGTATTATTATGCTATTAATATGGCGATTATTGCGCTAGTTTTGTGCTTATTATATATCTAACACAAATGTTAAGAAGAAAGACATTATAAAGTAATCAAGAGAATTTTGGGAACAGATAGTATCATAATTTAGCAGCTAGACTTATCTAATAACCACAATTATGTCTTACCAAAAGAATATGCTCACCTGACGATTGTCCTATTTGCGAAACGTATTCAAGACGTTGGTCTGACTGACTGTCAGTAACGTATTCAAGACGTTGGTCTGACTGACTGTCAGACCAACGTCTTGAATACGTCTGGAAGACACGGCAACGAAAAAGGGAGCGAATCCGGAACGTTGAAATTCAACGGACAACCAAACTTGTCGACATAGCTCTCTGAGTCATCAAGCTGAAGTGGCAGTGGACTGGCCATATTTGCCGAGTCAGTGATGGCAGATGGTGCAGGAAAGTCGTAGTGTTGAGACCTCGTATGGAGCTACGAAGCGTCTGGCGTCCCCCTTCTAGGTGGACCGATGATTTCAAGGGACTGGCCCCTAGAGTGACCTCATATGGGGTGACGAAGCGTCAAGCGCCCTCCCTCTAGATGGAACGATGGCCTCAAGGGATTTGGCTGGATGCGAATGCGGAGGATCGTATATGGTGGAAGGTATTGGAGAAGGCCTATGTCCAGCAGTGGATAGATACAGGCTGATGATGATAATGAATTATAATATAACTGCATTGCATTACATATTATGTGAGCCAGACCGTCAGTCAGTTTCTTCGATATATATGGACTAATAGGAATGAAAATGAGATACCTACCTTTACAAGTTAATCTCCATTCATATAATAAAGCCATCGTTACTCTCGATGCATCAGGTGTGGTGTGAAGCACGCATACCGTTTACCTGCATATTGGTTTTTTGCCACAATTACAGGCTTCAGAGTTGCGTGAATAATAATTGAAGAGTTTTATTGTGGAGTCGGGCTGTGTGAGAAACATGTACGTGCTACAGTTTTTTTTAATTTTCCAATTATATCCACTGTAGATAATACTTATTGCATATCTCCATGCTTTATCATCATTAGCATTTTCTGGCGGGTCTGTGAGCAATGTGGCCTGGCGACTACTACTTCAGCTCGCTAGTAGTTAGTGAGGTGCTAAATTTAGTTCTATGGCAAGTAATTAAGTATAACTATGTTAAGTAATCTGAGTTTCTACTAGAGATTTGCTCCATTTTAAGAGGAATGTACGATTCACGTTAATTGGCTTTATTCCACCCTGATGTTATCTTCTGTGTCTATAGAATGCATTCGCCACTGACTGATCAATTAACGCACAGCTTAAAACATTGGACGAATCGAGTTGAAATTTGGCATTCAGGAAGCTATTACGACATGTGCATTCGCTAAGAGAGGATTGTTGAAAATTCCCATTGATGGGCTGATCTAAACGGGGGGAGGGGAAGCACCACATATTCCCACCATTGGTCTCCTGTGTAGCCAGGATTAACAAGCGGCGACCACCAAAAAGGTAATGAACAGTGAAATCTAAAACTAAATCAACGAGCTAAGGCTGCCTTGGAACTGACAACGAATTTAATCAGAAGAAATTAGTAGGTGTAAGAAGATTTGGAATTTGACTTCCCCTCTTAGCAATTTAAGACACAGCAATATGGCAAATAAGGCCTTAAAAGCTTAAAGAAATGGCGATGATTATGGGCAGATCTATCAATGCACAGATCGCTCAACAAAACAATGAAGAAGTCGGGTTGAAATTTGGCACTTAAGATTTTTTTAAATGTCCATTTGATACCAAGATATGCGTGTACGAAGTCGCGGGCGCATGCTAGTAGAAGTAATGTCTATTGTAGAAGTAATGTCTATTTTTAAAACGATATTTCGATTTCATACACATATTTATGGTAAGCCTAAGTTCAACGTGGCATCATAATAATAATTTACATATCTCTGCCGAGATGTTGCCCGAAGCGGCAGAAATGCATATGGAAAGCTTGCATAATGTACTTCCTTATTTGTAGCAGTTCGAACTCTGTAGAGTCAACATTACCGTATATTATTAATCTATGATCACTGACGCCACTAATATAGAGTCTCATTCCGGAAAATGTGTATTAAAGATGTTGATCTTTGACTGTTTGAGACTAAACTTGACGGAGTGGCACTTAAATAGGTTCCGTAGTTATCGATCATCATTACGAAGTTTATTAAATGTAATTTCGAATTGAAAATTTATGATTCGGAGTTAGTACATTTAGCTGTACAACTCCGAACATTTAGCTGCACGCCTGGCTCCTATGGAGTTCGATTACAACTTCTATGACGTTTACTCATATAAGACTCCACATTTGTCTGGTAAGATTATGACCTTTTCACGGGCGGGAAAACCGCTATCCTATTTACATTTCAAATATTGGCTAAGTTGCGTAAACATACTTTATAGTCTTTGTCATAAATTCGGTATAAAATTTTGATAAGTTTAAATAAGGATCATAATAATATGACTGACTAAAAATTACAAAATGGCCGACTGGTATAGTTTAGGTTAGGTTTGGTATCTTTATATCATCTTTAGTCATCAAGTTAGTCATAAGTAGCCCAGTTTTATAATTATAGATGCTTGTTTTATTTATTGCAAATTTAATATATATCTTCAAATATGATTTTTTTTAGACAGTAGCGCTAGTCTCGATGCCTGAGTCGCCAACGATAACCTCGTTTTTTTATATCAGATTTTTTTATTAATAAATACGAGTAAAATAAAACTTTACTCGTATCTTGAGAAATGCCTGATTTTTAATATTATATAATATGATATCTATAGCATTTCCGCATCGTTTGAATTTTATTATGATCAAGTGCAAGAGCTTTACAAGAAGCACCGACCGTCCGAGCCTCCATTTATTTCCATTATAAATAGCCTTGATTTAACTCACTGCTTTGTCCACTAAAATATATCATACTAAAATGAACACTATGCTATTGTAAGAAAATATCCAATATTTTATTTCAATAATAAATGTAGCCTTTTATTGCGCCAAAAATGGCGGAAAAGTATTACGTAATGAACACATGATTTTAATAGCCTTATGTCATTATTGTTGTTTATTACCTCTAAAAACTTTCCGGATAGAAAATTGACACGTCATGCACTTGATGCACCCTGCTGTTTATCAGATGAGGCTCTATGAAAGGTAGAGCATGTCGAAATTACCTCGAGAAATACTTTCACCGCACAGAACAATTCTAGAAATACTCACTAAATAAGTAATTACTAGAATTGTTGAGTTCCAGTGAGTGAGAGTGGTCACCAGATGTGAGGAGATCCTGCGTAAGCAGCGGGGGCGTCAGCGTACGAGCAACGCTTTTAGAATGGCAGGCGTCAATAACTTACGGTAACAGTTTGACATCACGCGAGCCTTATGCTTGTTTCGCACTTGACCCAACATGTATAAAAAACAGATCTATACCATCATATTTCGTACATTATATTTTAGGCATTGCTCTATTATATGTCTACAGCATTTATTTCCAAAGTGGTCTATTTCCAAAGTGGGATCACTTTCGATATGTGAGCAATCTATGAAATTCATTTCATATCATCATTCATTCATTAGAAGGGCAGAGGGTCTACGAAAATCAGAAAATATATACGAAAGACAAAAAAGTTTAAGAACCCCTGGTCTACAGTAAGTTGGGACCTCGGGCTTCTGGCCCAGTAAGGCTATATACATTGACATTCTAGCTAGATAAAATAGTTAAATGCACATACGGACATAAATTAATATTCAGATCAACGCTTACGGAGGCGCGTGCTCTCGTCAATGTACTGTCCGGATAAAGCTATGAACCCTTTTAGAAATAAGGCGTGGCTGAGACCTTGAGGTTTATCAATAACACTTCAAGGTCTTGACTTGTATCTTCTAAGTATTTCATTTTTGTACTATGTCTGGTTACAAATAAGCTTACGACTCGCCTGATGTAAAACGTAAGCACGCAAGTATAATTATTACTGTCTGTTGTTATGTTTTCTAATGAAAGTTATTTCTTATCTTTCAAATACTCCTAACAAAAGATAACCCAAGATCATTTTCTCAAGTGGAATCGGTCAAGTTTCAGTGGACGGACTTTAATTGTTTGCACCTTGGCACCACCGTTACAAACGCAGCATCTACATCTCATTGAAGCATGTACTGACCTTACGACTAATAACTCACAGAGAGACAAAGAAATGCAACAATTTCAAAGGATGTGGATTTCTGTTTCGGCTGCATCTTCTGTGAGCTAGAGATATTTTTTTTTTTATTTTATGTGAGAGGGGGGGGCGAATGAGCATGTGTCCTCCTTCTCCTCCTTCCTTCCTTTCGTATACTCCTTCCTTTCTTTCTTTCTGGTGACCTCACTCACTCGCAGGAACACAACAACCCTCAAAGGAATTGTTATTTGGTGATATTTCCGCAGTCGGACTCTGTGTCCAATCTCTTTTTCACGAAAGCCCGTTTAAATCGACAGGATACTCGTATATCAATAAGTAAAGAATGTTGACTTTGATTTTTTTATAACTGAACCTATTGATAATCTTTTTACACCATACAAACAGTTTGCTCAAGCGAAATAAGGCTACTGATATCTGGAAAAACAACAACAAAATTGCATGTGTTCGCCATTAGTATTCTCATTGGGTTGCCGACACGTGTGCGTTCTGAATATTTTATTTTTTAATCTGTAACGGATTGAGATCTGCGCTTTAATTGTTTGTGCAGAGACATTGCGTGGGTGGTTCTGTTTGGTATGATAATATAAAGAGGTACCCGTTACCCATCCATAAGAGTGTATTGTTTATTTAGGCTACACACATCTCTTTGTCACTTCGTAATAAAAACTAATCTACATAGCTGACGACGTTTTGCTCTACATTTAGATTTAGACAGATGTTTAGTTTATAATCTTCTTGATTTAATTTCACATCAACACGTTTTTCAACCTTCATATACTCGCGCATTGGTTTCTCAGACCGTTATGTAGTACAGTGTTTCGCAAAGTTTCTGTTTCTAAGGTACATCTAGGAAAATGAAAACTTTTGGAGGTACACCATAAATGAAAAATCAGTTTTTATCTGTGTAAGTATTTTTCTTCCGTCCGTCTATTTAGCTTTGTGAGATAACCTTATTTTTCCGAAGCACACCAACTAATGACCACGGCACACCAGTGTGCCGCGGCACACATTTTGCGGAACACTGATGTAGTAGTAATTTTGAGGGGTGAAATTATTAAAAAGAAATATTCCTAAATATTCCACACAAATTACACACTGCCATCTAATCTCAAACTAAGCAAAGCTTGTGTTATAGGTACTAGATAACTGATACTAAACTTAAATACATTTTTTTTAATATATATACATAGAAAACATGTTCATGCACACAAATGTTTGGCATTGTTTGTTATAAAGAATCTATTATAATATTATTAAGAATTAGTGTTGCGATCCAACGAGGCAATGGGGCCAGCATATTGGGGACTTTGCCTACATGCATCGGTTTATTAGATTAGTTTTGCTTTTATTTTATTTATGATGTGTAAGTAGTTTTAATTTAGATATATTAATTTAATTTTATGTTTATTTCAATTTGTATTTACTGTATTTTATTATATTCTCAACGATAATTTATAGTTATTATAATATTAAAAGAACTTTAATATTATAATATTCGGAATAAACAGATTTTTCTAATTTCGAATATTATAATAACTCAATATCGCCAAAAAATGTCGCTTAAACCAAATACCAGCCTTTCACTCCTCGATTGGATGTTTTCATAAAAATAAACATTATTTTGACTTTGCGATTTTAACATTATTAATTTGGCGTGCAATTATTACATTATATTGGGGTGTAAGTGGTTCATCAACATCTTTGAACCAAAGCCAACTTCACCTGCACGTGGTGCACCCTGCTGAGTGACAAACGAAGCTCTGGCGAAAAGAGAGGTAGGGAGCGTAATTGTAAGCTACCCGACTGGGGAATGTACCTCCACCTCACAGAATACCGCAGCCAAATAACAATTCCCTTCAGGATTGTTGTGTCCCTGCGAGTGAGTGAGGTCACCAGAAAGAAAGGAAGGAGATGCTGCGTTAGCAGCGGGGGTGGCGGCGCGCGAGCAATATTTTATGTTGCAAGCGTTAATATGGCTACGGTAACCGCTTCACATCAGGCGGGCCGTATGCTCGTCTGCCACCCGACGTAGTATAAAAAAAAAAAGACTATCTTAATTATTAAAAATTTGGCTTGTGTATTAAACTTCGTCGTTGTTTTATTATTTTTTACCGTAGCCCGAACAAAACATCGTAACAATAAAACAAGTTAAATCGATATTGAAAATAGCAAATAATTCAATGAAAAAAGTATTTAACAAAAGGCTTGCTTTCGCTACTTCGGGCCGTTCACCCGTTTCAATACATTATTAAATACTGCTATAAGTAGACAAGTAGATAAGTATATGTACTTAACTACGTTTAAAAGCATATCGTTGTTACATAATTGAAAAGTTTCCTTAAAGTCAGTAAGTATTAAAGTTAGTAACTTATCCAAAGTTATTATCCGGATTTCATTTTTGCTGAAAGATTGAGTGTTCTTTTGTATGAAATAATATTGACCTACTTTTTGTTTTTATTATATTATTATTTTTAACTTAAAAATATTATATGTTCATTGCTATAGATAAATACATGATTGTTTTGGTCTAGTATTGTAAGTATGCAATGATATTTTTTATAAGTATGTCTTTACGTAAATAATTATACTATAATCCTTAGGTTGGGATTACATGACGTTGGATAGCGGGTATTTGTTCAAAAATATTAAATATCTTTGTTTAGGCACTACATATATAAGTTTACATTATTACTTTGATTTTGTAATATAATATTAATTGTTATAACTAACAGAAAAATGTAGTTTTATTATATGAGGACTGAGGGCGCAAACGAGCATGTGCGTCACCTACCCCCTTACCACCATCTCATAATACGATTCAATAACTGGATAGAATGCTTATTCATACCAATGAATAAGCGACTCTATTCCATTTGAAATAGAATCGTTTATTCATTGGTATGAATAAGCATTCTATCCAGTTATTGAATCGCAATAAGAGATGGTGGTAAGGTGGCTGGTAGAAAGCAATCACCACCGCGCATCAATCAAAATCAAATCAATCATTTGCACTACTTACATAAACGTTACTCAAAGAGGCCTATATCGAGGGCATACTCAGGTGCCCATTCGAACATCCAAAAGGTTTATGAACTTCTAATAAATTTATATATTAATGTGACTGGTGGTCCACGGAAAAATATATTCTCTATATATGAGAAAATATGAGGAACCCTTTTTTTTTCTTTTAAACGAATTACATATGATCAATCAAACAATTGTGTATATGGTTGGAAACACCACTGAGCCTATAGAATTTTACATATATAATTAATTTGAAGTAAAATTTTCAACGTAATATTATAAAATAAATAAGATGTAGCGTCCTAGAGTATATTTGTTGGCGTCTAAAAGCTAAGGGCAGCTTTTAGAAGCGAACAAATGTCCTTCCTCGCCGTGCGACCGACCCTTTTCTTTTTATGTCATAAACTTGAGGTTTTCCCTGAACGTGCCGCTGGCAAGGATAAACATTCAACCTTACGTTTGTACATATTATGAATTTATGACCATCTAGTGCGTCATTGTTTTTCTTTTCCTTTCCTTGCAAGTCGCGGTGAATGTACTTTTTTTTAGAGATAAATTGAAAATTTTATAAATTGCATGGCTATATGTACATATGCTCGTAAATAATTATTTTATTATGCTTGAGAACAACAGCTTCTTGTACAGAGAATAAAATTAGTGTACTGTATGAAATAAAATTATTCTCTAAACGTCTATCGATTAGGTTGTTTTGAGGATAATTTTACTTCTTATAATTCGATAGCACGGAATCTTCTTTGAGTTCAGCTCTTCCGGGGGAGATTTCTATTTCTCTGTAAAATATCATAGACTCAATTAATAATTTCAGATAATAATACAACTGCCTTTCTAAGTTATTATTTTAAATTGCGTGAATCGAACACCTCCATATACGGCATAGATAATCGCGTGTAGCAAGCAGCGGCAAGGATTAATAGAATTGCCTGCGACGTGCTCTTAAAATTATACAAAAAACCCTCACTGAAATCAAAATAACTACGAAAACAGCACAACCTTGTGCCTTAAAAATGCCCCAAGCACATGTGACGTCGCGTCTGCGTCGTTTCGCCCGATGATAATAACTAACAATGCAGCCAACATACAGAGTATAAAGAGCAAACTGTGCAGCCGATGTCGCCGCGAATAAAGCCTTTGGGCAAACAAGCCGTCATTACGCCCACTTTATGCCTTTGTTTGGTCCTACGCTTTGAGCTCGTGTGCACTGAACTTAAGATAAAAACTAGGCGCTGTGTCCAAAATGATTAAACCTGTTTACGAGGAGCATTTTATAACAAAACAAGAGATATATATCTACTGTTATTATGTTTAATGTAAGATGTTGTACATTTAATCTCCTTGTTTGTCTATCTGTTGAAATAGTGTCGGCATCAACCCATAATCATCCCTCTATTGGGATACGGGTCTCACTTTTAAATTAAAGCAGTTTAGAGCATACTCTACGCAGCTCAACTGCGGGTTGGCGGAGGCCAGTGTTTTGAAGCCGCCTAAAAGCCACTGACTTGGCTTGTCTGTCATCTAATGACAACAACCGACACCGACGGCTTAACATGCCCTCCGAAGACGAAGGAACTCAAGATAAATAAAGCCATCCATAGACAGGCTACGGTCGACGTTGCTTAACTTGTGTGATCGATTAGACTGACACGCGCAACGACGTCTTCGAACTTCTCAGGAAATAGTGTACCGAAGCACATTTCTCTTTAGTAACAAGCACTACTATGTGTGATCAAGTTGATAGCTTATAAATATATCTCTTGAGTATGAGTATGATTTAGGGTTGCCATCTCTGAACGCTAGCAACCAGGACAAGATGCGTGAAAGCTCCGTATTTTGAATGTTAAAACCTGGACATGTCATCAGTGTTTTTAGTACTAGCACTATTTTTTATTCTATGACAAGACAGTTATTCGCAGCATGAAGCAGGGGGTAGTGATTTAAAACTTTTAAGCCCAGACTACAAATGAAACGCTCCCCGGACTCCCTCCAACCTAGGACAAATCCGAGGAAACCCGGACGGATGGCAACCCTAGTTAGATTAAAACTATCTCATCATCATCATCATCAGGTCATTTTAGTCTTCACTACAGGAGCACGACCCTCTCTCGTACGTCAGAGACAAAGTTAAATCAAATTACACATTATGTGCATAATTTCATTAAAACGGTAAGTTGTTTTGATTTTACTGCGGACAAATATCGTGATACGGGATTTAGATGAAAAGTTTATCACTGCCTAATACCGTAGAATAACTTGAATCCTAATACAACAATGGTCTTTTACGACACTCTACATTTACTATTTTTTAATAACATTACACAACCTTTAAAGACCTTCTAGGTTTCCGTTTCCAAAAAGGTTCCATAAATCATCGAGGCAATCAGGCAGGTGCAGTGTTTGCCGACCATGCATACCCATGGGCGGAGGCTTTGAAACCTATTGCGAAAACCAGAGAGCTAAAAATAAACACGCTAATAATTCCATAGACAGTTCATTTGTTAACTTTATGGACTGCATGTTAATTAATGCATACACCCAAAAAATCTCAATCTTATTTCGACGTGAATACGTCTTTAAATTTGATACCAAACGAGTGCAATCTAAAAAATGTAATGATAACAAAATCGCGGGATACAGTTCGGCATTGTAGTTTCGAACCTATGCTCTACACGCAAAATTCAATCACACCACTGGATAGATGAAGGATCAAAGAATTAAGTAAGGGCTATTGAACATTGCGTGCGGGGAGAGGGTAGCGCTGCCATTTTGAGATAATTTTAGTGCATGTAACGTATTCACGTACAACACACAGTCGTTTCCATGACACAGCCACACCCCATTTTTTTGTTCATTTTCAGGGTTCCAATTTCAAACGAGGAACATATGACAGTTCTGTACAATATTTTACATGGATGAAACAGATTTCGAACGAATATATTAGAGGCTCCTTCAAAGTTGCACCCATAAAGTTGCACCCATGGAAGTTATGAGGTCAGAGAAGTATGCGCTGGTTCGGACATGCGATGAGAAGAGACGAAGAGTATCCAGTAAAGAAAGTGAAATGTAACTTCATTTGTTTTTATGATTAAACTAAAATTGTATTGAACGTATGATTTTTTTTTTTCGGGACATGCCCACTACTGTATCTCCTGTGTAGCCAGGATTAACAGCGGCGACCGCCAAAAAAGGCAACGAACAATTAAGTCCATTGCAGTCCCGGGGGTAAAACTACGGCTGCCTTAGAACTCAAAACGAATTTAATCAGAAGAAATTAGTAGAAGTAAGAAGCTTTTGGAATTTCACTTCCCCTCTTAGCAAAGTGGCAAATAAGGCATTAAAAGCCTAAAGAGATGGCTAGTCAAGTGAAGCCAAACTGCCGTGCACCACGGATTTTATGTATCTAACACTATTGGGGACCTAAAACATTGAGTAACCTAACCTAACCTAACACATCGATTACAATAATATGAACTGCAAAATCGTCTGAACGCTTGGTAATTCTCCCTTGTTGATAGTATGAATATTGAGAGATATTATAGATTATGTTTACTACTATACTATGATGACTATATTCGTTGTTTATGCATAATCAATCTAGAAAGTTTGGGCGACCAGTGTTCTAAGCACTGAGCAATAAATATAATCCACGACAAGTAGAAAATCATCGTCAATGGAAAGTGACACATGTGGAAAGAGAAAAACAACATATACACGCGTCTTTGTCAGGGTTCCGTACTACTTTCATAATTTTTTTGTAAAAATAAACGTCAAGTGTTTTATATAAATTATAATTATATGGTTTAGTATGTGGTACTTAAACAAGAGGACATAACATTAAGAAAACTTTTGTTATGGATACGGAAATAAAGTAGTTGTTTAATGTTTTTTTTTTTTTTGCGATTTCGATTCCATAGAAAACTTTAATCAGGCCTTACCGGCGCATATTTTAGAAGTAGATATATTAAATAATTATAGTTTTAGTAGTAGTAAGAATTGTAAAGTTTAAACTGAGGTTTTTAACCTCTCATTGGCGGATTTTCCTTAACATATCAAATGTAATCCCCCTTCATACTTAACTAGCAATGAAACTAAGTGGATGCTCATCAAAATTTTTATTATTATTTAATTTCTCTTTACGTAAGAATACACTATAATAAAGTTCGCAAGCGTATACTTAAGCCGACTCGACCAGCTGAGGGGAATGCGAGTCGCGTTTTTTGAGTCGCGTGATTTGCGTTTTATTCGATTTTATACAATGTTGTGGGTTCTTCACACCATGTGCGTTAACCAAACGAGCGTAATTATGTTGAGTTATGAGACGTGTAATTTACGCTGCATTCCATTTTATAAAGTGCGCTTCGTCTCATCTTAGGAGACAAAGTTAACCTACAGAAGTAAATCTAAGGCAACGGTATACCGTGGATGAAATGTAGTCATACAGTATGTCTCGAGATAAAGTGTCACAAAACTCTCAAAGCAGGTGAAAATAGATCAAAAATTATCGACAAAAAAAAATTTAAATATATATATATATATATATGTATATATATTTTAAGAATTAAGATTTGTACGCATTATAATATGACAGTGTTATTAAATAAATAATTTCACAAAAATGCATTTACTCAACCTAAGATGAAAAATCAATCGAAAAAATTAAGCGACACCCAAGTGACCCAACTCACACAGTAACACGCGAATGTATATATACACATAGACTTGATAGTTGCAATTATTGCATCTAATTACAACATGTCATTGACGTCCTTTTTTGTACCGCTCGGCAAGCACACAGTGCAAAAAAGTTTGGGAAACTGTATTTGTCAAAATTATCATATTATTCACATATCTTAAACATATTCCTACTAATATTATAAATGTCAATGTTAGTTTGTTTGTAACGCTTTCACGCCAAAACTACTCAACCGATCATCATAAAACTTTGTACACATATTCTCAAATTAGGAAGGACATAGGATACTTTTTATTTAAAAAAAAAAGTATTAAACGCCGGCGACGCTGCGGGTGGAAGCTAGTATAATATAAAATTCCGTGGCATGCTGTTTTTCTGCGATAAACTCTGAAAATACTGAACAGATCGCAATGAAATTTTAGACATTGTTATTTGGTGAAACTTGAAAAATATTCAGTCTTCCTGTATGAAAAAAAAAACACAATTTCAGCTAAAAAAAATAAAACCGGCCAAGTGCGAGTCGGACTCGCGCACGAAGGGTTCCGTACCATTATCTATAAAATAGGCAAAAAAATCACGTTTGTCGTATGGTTAAATATTAGTTTTATTTTTATTTAATTATTTATTTTTAAAGTGAATACATAACTAAACAATTGATAACGAAAATACGTTTGAAATATAAACGTATTTTCGTTATCAATTGCGAACAAAAACGAGCAAAAAATCACGTTTGTTGTATGTGGAGCCCCCTTAAATATATATTTTATTCTAATTTTTAGTATTTGTTGTTCTAGCGGCAACAGAATTACATCATCTATGAAAATTTCAACTGTCTAACTATCACGGTTCATGAGATACAGCCTGGTGACAGACGGACGGACAGTGGAGCCTTAGTAATAGGGTTCCTTTTGACCCTTTTGGGTACGGAACCCTAAAAAAACTACACGAATGATGTCGCAGGCGATATTTATCAATAAATTAATACTACAGTTTTTGAAGTATAAAAACAATCAAGTAGTTAAATTATTGAAGGACTGTATTCGTAAACAAATCTTTAACTGAGCAGTAATGTTTGTGTGACCTACATAGACATTTCCCACACTGTTCGCGACCAAATTATAATAAACATTAACTTGGCCTGGACTCGGAAATAATAATAAAACTTTAAATTGTTTTCAACTAGCGATATTAAGCTATGAACAACTTGACTGGGACTTGAAACCATTTCCAACAAATGCCCAAAGTTATTGGTTAAGTTGTGAGTTTTTGAACATATTTTGTTGATTTAAGGCAATCAAATTGACTTGAAAAAAGTTAGGCTATTTTTAGGATTTTTACAGATCAGTTTGTGTGAGACTAGTTGCCAAGATTGATGCCTAAAGTTGTTTTTCTATACTGGGCATGTGTAATTTTGATATCCCTAGTAGTAAGTATATCCAAGTAGATTTTAAGTGAAGAGCTCTTAAGAGACTAGATGCATTAAGTGTTCTTCACTGAAGGTAGTGTTGGAATAAGTATACAAAAATAAATCTATCTCGCTCTGTTTAATAGACATCTGTCTTAGTCACACAATATTGTTTATAATATCTTTAAACAAAGGGCTACATTGTTAAATGCTCTGTATGCCTTAGTCAGCTAACCAAGCTCTGTGGTTCAGTTGAATTCATATTCCAGTTCAGTATCGTCCGACTTCTTGTAGTAGAACACACCTTTCTAAGAGTGCATAAAATAAATTTAATTATTATAATTTGCACTGAACGAATCTTTTATTTTTGGCTTCCTAACCTAACAGGTTATGGGCCCAGTGTACAGTACAAAGTGGACTTTTAAGTGATTGAAAGAAACAGACTTTTTTAAATACGATAAAAAACGCTTTAAGTGGTAACGTTTAAGACTTGTGATTTTTGTAATTTTGGTAGAGAAACTATTTACGTATTCTAAGTGACTTTTTGTGTTATTTTCTAACTGTAACGATGGACGGTTCAAAAGTAAAAAGAAATATTAGACTGTTTGACGGCGAAAAGTATTCTTTATGGAAACTTAGAATACGCAGTTTATTAAACGAACTTGAAGTGCTGCAAGTAATTGACGAAGAGCCTCCTGTACGCATCAACAGTGATTGGACGAAGAAAGAAAAGATAGCGAAAAATACCATCATCGAATATTTATCAGATTCTTTGCTGGGGTTTGCTAATGAAGAAACAGCAAAACAGATTTTCATAAAACTCGACGCAGTGTATGAAAGAAGAAGTATCGCATCCCAATTGGCATTGAGAAAAAGGTTATTGAATTTGAAATTAGAACGTGATACTCCATTGATAAAACATTTTCAAAATTTTGAAAATTTGATTATCGAGTTAGTGGGTGCCGGTGCAAAGTTAGAAGAAGTAGATAAAGTCACACATCTATTTATGACTTTACCGAATTCTTATGATGGTGTCATCACAGCAATTGAGACATTAGCTGAAGATAACTTGACCTTATCTTTCGTAAAAACAAGGCTTCTTGATCATGAAATTAAATTATTAAACGAAAGGCGCGACAATAGTTTAAAAGTCCTGCAAGCAGAAACCAGTGGTTTCAAAAACCAGCAATGGAATTTCTCTTTAAAACGCAAGCCAAATCAACTTACTCATAATTATAAACAAAGAAACAATAAAGTTAAAAATAGAACATGTCACTACTGTGGAAGGAAAGGGCATATCAAAATTAATTGCTTCTTCTATAAGAGGGCGAAACCAAATTATGAAAACCGCAAAGCGCTACAGCAAACTGAAAACCAAAGAACGCTTCAATCTATAAATATTGCAGACAGAGAAAAATCTAATATCTCAGGGTTTGCTTTCATGGTTGGAAACGAATGCTATTCCGAAGAAGGCAAAAGTACCAATAAAATTACATTCATATTAGACTCTGGTGCCTCAGATCATTTAATTAACAGAGAAGATCTAACACGTGGCTTCATAGAACTTCAGTCTCCAGTAAATATTTCTGTAGCTAAAAACGGAACATTCATTAGTGCGACAAAAAGAGGCACTCTATCTATTACCACTGATACGGGTATGAGTGGATTGCTACAGGATGTTCTTTTCTGCTCAGAAATTCCATATAATTTGTTATCGGTCAAAAGAATGCAACAGGCTGGAATGACCATAATTTTTGGTCAAAATGGTGTACAAATACTCAACAAAGAGGGTAAGATGGTAACAAAGGGTGAGTCTTTGAATAATTTAATTGGTATTAATTTCATGCTTAATAAATGTGCTTTGAATTGCTCATCAAATAGGGTCATGAATAGTAACTATGATCTGTGGCATCAAAGATTGGGTCACATGGGCAAATCTAAGTTCTTGCAAATTAAAACCAAACAAATGTTTTCTGATATTGATCGATTAAATAATATTACACCCAGTGAAAGTTTATGTGAAGCTTGCATATATGGAAAACAAGCAAGTCTGTCATTTCATAAAAGTAAATCTAAAATTATTAAACGACCTCTATTTAATGTGCATTCCGACGTGTGTGGTATGATCACTCCTTCGACACTTGACGGCAAAAACTATTTTGTGATATTTGTAGACGAATACACTCACTACTGTGCGACATACTTAATAGCTCATAAATCAGACGTTTTTGCTGCTTTTCGAGATTATGTTGCTAAGTGCGAAGCTCATTTTAGTTTGAGACTTGTCAATTTATATTGTGACAATGGTGGCGAATATTTATCGAGTGAAATGAAAGAATACTGTATGCAAAAAGGTATAACCTACCATTTAACAGTGCCGCATACCCCTGCTTTGAATGGTATTGCCGAACGTATGATAAGAACGTTAACAGAACGAAGTCGAACTTTAATAGCAGGCGCTAAGTTAGACAAGTCGTTCTGGGGTGAGGCTGTGTTAACTGCTACTTATCTTATCAATGTCAGCCCCACAAAAGCACTGAAAGTAGATAACACACCGTTTGAATTGTGGCATAATAAGAAGCCGCAACTTAAGTATTTAAAGGTTTTCGGTTCAACTGTGTATTTTCTTAACAAAAGTAGAAAAGCAAAATTCGATGAGAAATCCTTGAAAGGGATATTGGTTGGTTATGAACCGAATGGTTATAAGGTGTGGAATGTGGTAGAAGAAAAGTTTGTAAGAGTCAGAGATGTAATTGTTGATGAGATTAATTTCTTGTCAAGTAGGCCAGTGAAGCCTGAAGGTATTCTATCTGAAAATACCAATAACTCTGACGAGCACATGTGTAGCAGGTTGTGCGCATCTGATAATATAAGATCAGATGATGTGAAACAAACGGGCAGTGTACCCTGCGCATTAGGTCCACCACCTAATAAATCTGTACGCAGTGCAGATGGGCATACATGCTATGATTCATTTCAAGATAAATTGACTGGATCTCGGAATGAAGTAGCTTCTAGTAGTTCGAGTGTTATTAGAAGAAGTGATCGAATTAAAAATTTGCCTACAGTGTCTTATGATGAAAACAGTAATGATATTTCTGTGAACTATTTATTATACGCAAAGTCTTTAATATGTACAATTCCTACATCGTATACCGAAATTCAAACCAGGCATGATAGGCTTTTGTGGCAAAAAGCTATTGATGAGGAAATTAAATCACTTATTGAAAATGACACTTGGACGCTTGTTCCGAAACCTGAAAACAGAAATATTGTTGACTGTAAATGGATATTTAATATTAAAAATGATGAGTTTGGCAAACCTTTGAAATATAAAGCGCGTTTGGTCGCTCGCGGTTTTAGTCAAGAATATTTAATTGACTATGACGAAACTTTTGCGCCAGTTGCAAGAATTTCAAGTTTTAGATTTATATTAGCATTTGCAAATCAATTCAATTTGCTTGTTCACCATATGGACGTCAAAACGGCATTTTTGAACGGCAAACTAAAAGAGGAAATTTACATGAAAATTCCTGAAGGAATTCCAAACGCAAACAACTTAGTTTGTAGATTGAATAAAGCTTTATATGGTTTAAAACAATCTGCACGTTGTTGGTTTCAAATGTTCGAACAAACTTTGATTGAAAAGGGTTTTCAATACTCGTCAGCTGATCGTTGTATTTATTTCCTAGATGCCGGTGACATTTCAAAAAATATTTATGTTGTACTTTATGTCGATGATCTTGTTATTTCGACTGCTGATATAAATACCATGAATAGTTTCAAAACTTATTTAATGAAAAAGTTTAAAATGTTAGACTTGATGGAGATCAAATGTTTCCTAGGAATTAAAGTGGAAAGATCACATGATACAGTTACATTAGACCAAGCAATGTACATAAAAACGGTCTTAGAAAAGTTTAACATGAATGACTGTAATTCTGTCAGTACACCTTTGGAAAACAAAGTAGACTTTGACGCTTTGAGTGCAATTGAAACAACAAAAGCTCCATGTAAAAATCTTATCGGGTGTTTGATGTATGTTATGTTATGTACTCGTCCCGATTTAAGCTTTGCTGTAAACATTCTAAGTAGATTTGGTAACAGAAATAATAACTCACTTTGGTTACATTTAAAACGAGTGTTACGTTATTTAAAGGGAACTACAGACTTGAAACTAACTTATAAGCGGAATCCAAATGTTTATAATAACATTCTCAGTGGCTTTGTTGATTCCGATTGGGGAAGTGATGAAGTTGATCGTAAAAGCACAACAGGATACTTGTTCAAATTGTTTGAACAATGCACAATTTGTTGGCAAACAAAGCGTCAGTCAACAGTGGCAGCGTCATCTACTGAAGCAGAGTATATGGCTTTGTTTGAAGCCGTGAGAGAAGCTCTGTGGTTAAAGTCATTAGTGACTAGTATTCATGTAGAAATTTCAAATCCGATTCCTATTTTTGAGGATAATAACGGATGCATAAGCATTGCAAGTAATCCGACAAGTCATAAACGGTCAAAACATATTGACATAAAATATCATTTTTCTAGGGAACAAGTTGAGAAAAATGTAATTAAAATGATTTATGTGTCCACAGGTAATCAACTGGCAGATATGTTTACAAAGGCATTACCAGCCGCTCGTTTTTCGGCACTGAGAGAAAAACTCGGTGTATTATAATTTAATGTTAAAGTTCTGTCTAATGAAAAGTGTGTAGTGTAAATATATACTGCAAATGAGATTACATAAGAGCATAATTAAGTTGACTTGGTCTGATTAGGTTTTACTGGGGTTTCCCTAATCCTGCGCAACGAATGTTGGGCCAAGATATTGATGATTGTTTCCCCAGACAAAGAATGGTGTGTTCATAAGTTTGATATTGTAAATAGCTTGTGATAGATTGTTTATTATTATTTATTTTTGAGGGGGCGTGTTGGAATAAGTATACAAAAATAAATCTATCTCGCTCTGTTTAATAGACATCTGTCTTAGTCACACAATATTGTTTATAATATCTTTAAACAAAGGGCTACATTGTTAAATGCTCTGTATGCCTTAGTCAGCTAACCAAGCTCTGTGGTTCAGTTGAATTCATATTCCAGTTCAGTATCGTCCGACTTCTTGTAGTAGAACACACCTTTCTAAGAGTGCATAAAATAAATTTAATTATTATAATTTGCACTGAACGAATCTTTTATTTTTGGCTTCCTAACCTAACAGGTAGAAGGTAGGTAGGAAGGGAGAAAGAAGAGAAGGGACTACGTAGGCAAGTATACGGCACGGTAGGTGTCATAATTGTTCATAACATACTTTTGGGTCACCTATATCGTTACCATAATCTTAGGCCTCCATCATAGATCAGCAGATTCAGATCAGATTTTTTGATTCCGAAGTACTGTTTTCGATATTATCCAGGTTAGTCAGGGTAATTTCGCATATCGGAAAAATGCAGCAGTTTTATCTCATCTTACATTTCATCATTTAGATAAAAGAGATTATGTTGTTTGTTATCCATATCAATTTTTGTTTGAAATCAGTAAAGTCGGTATTTCGAAATATTCAACTTATTTCAGTACCTACCTACATATAATATCTTATTTTATTGGTTCTGATACATAAGTGTCACCTTGACCTTGATCCCATGTGGGCATGAAAAATATTCATTTAAGTATTTCTTTTAATCTACTGCGGCCATTACATTAAAAAACCGGCCAAGTGCGAGTCGGACTCGCGCACGAAGGATTCCGTACCATTATCTACAAAAACGGCAAAAAAAATCACGTTTGTTGTATGGGAGCCTGTTAAATATTTGTTTTATGTTTATTTAATTATTTATTTTTAAAGTGAATATATAACTAAATATTATGTGAGTATTTCAAGCGTCTACCTATTGCCGTTATCAATTGCGAGCAAGAACGAGAAAAAAAAATACGTTTGTTGTATGGAAGCCTCCTTAAATATTTATTTTATTCTATTTTTTTAGTATTTGTTGTTGTAGCGGCAACAGAAATACATCATCTGTGAAAATTTCAACTGTGTAACTATCACGGTTCATGAGATACAGCCTGGTGACAGACGGTCGGACGGACGGACAGCGGAGCCTTAGTAATAGGGTTCCTTTTTACCCTTTGGGTACGGAACCCTAAAAAAGACTAACAAATACATATCGAATACTTAAAATCGATCAGAATCTATGATCGCGTATGAAAGCCGATATAGCACTGTCTTGATTTAGAGAGATTGTCTCCATAGCACTATTAAGTTGTGGAATGATCTGCCTGCAGAGATTTTCCTTGGTCGACAAGACGTGTGCGATGCCCATGATTGCAGAGGTCTGATTAAGTGTCCATAGGCTGAGATAACTGCTTACCATCAGGCGGATTGTATGCTGAGTAAGTTAATTACTAGCGATATCGAGGCTCTACATTTAGTGCTGAAATATAGGCCATCATTTATATAGATAGAAAAACACGAACAGATTTTTGTACTAAAAGTCAGTTGGATAAAGACTGACTTCTACTCGGTGGCTACCTAATTTAGAGCCAATGTAATTACTTTTATTTATGTTACATTTATTTCAATTATTTCTTATTTAAATTATACGCATTAATCACATATAAGAAAGCGTAATTTGCTTAACATTTTGATCTTGTTTGTTTGTAGACATTATTCACAGACCTTTTCAGTTAGGTCTGTGATATTATTACACCAATTAACATTTACTTAAACAATAGCGCACTTATGAACATGACGATAACAAACTGCAAAGTTAAATATCAAGTTTGGTGTAAAAAAAAAAATACTGCACAATGTACGATATAAGACTATTTATTTTTAAAACAATAATTAGCGTTAATGACGTTGAGTGACAATTTGTCAATAAACAATAGCGTTGCTTCCATAGCACTTCACGTAGCTACAAAGGCGTGGGATAGTTGCAAACGTGCGCGCATTATAACAACAGGTTTAGGCAATAAAGTCAGGGACAGCGTTTATAGTTGTTATGTCATACGCTGATTTGTGTTTTCCGCGGATTGACCTCTCCAACCGATTTTGGAAGGTTTTCCGCAATAATGGCCATTACTTTTGTATTGTGTTTCGTTACAATCTTGTTAAAATATCGTTAAAAGAGGGTCGTTGTGATATACCACGGTTATTTACACCCGGAAAATGAAAATATAAATTGCAAGATATCTCTGTTTTCAGAATACACGAAGAACCAAAAATCGTAAAAATAAATTTGACTGTTCGGTGTTTTTACCATTGCTAGTTTTTGCTATGCGTTGATGTTTAGAGTCAGGTTTTACTTTCTTTGATCTCAATTATAAACTACGATGTATTTTTTTTAATCTCAATTTTCTCAATGAGATTAAGTACAGTGGTTCAAATAAGGTCTGCCGTTATATTTAGACTCACATTCGTTTGTACTTTTCAAATTATGAATAGTGTGCTCTATGCTCTCAAAAATAACAGAAGATCAACTTTAACAACATTTAGGTACTTTTGTTAAAATTATTTTTTTGTCTAAACTGATACACCTCTTTCTGGGTTTACCGTACCCTGAATCATCATGTTCAAAAGTAGTGTGATGTTAGATCTTTAATTTTTTTCTATCAGTTATTCCTATGTACTCTTAGAAGGTTTTCCTAGGTACTCTTAGAAGTAAATATTCCTTTTATTTCGGGCCCATCAATGTGTAGATATTAAAAGCTTAAGATTAAAACAGGCCTTACTTCACGGCAAGATAATTTTTCCCGATACATTTATCTCAAGTAAAGTCAAACAAAATAAGAGTTAAAATGTAAACACAGTTGATCCAACGGATTAAAAGCATTAACAACGAGTTTGCCAACAAATTAGCAATACGATTAACATAGAAACGAAACGTAAACGCGACAGTTTTCTTACCTGCTCTAATAATACGCTGCGTTTATGCCAATTATAATTTGCCAACTATAATAGACTCGTGCAAGGAAATAAATGGTGTCTATCTTAATGCGGTCTAGCGGGCCAGATCACTCGGCTCATGACCTTACTGAGACCGGTTCTCTTGAAAAAATCATGACCAAATACACGTTTATCGATAGCGCGACAAATCGATACTGTTTCGAGCAAGCGATTTTTAGTTTTGTTACCTACTTGGTAGACAATCTTAGACTTGTAAACAGAATTACATTCAATTTCAATAACGACCATTACTGAAAAATCGATTCAGTTTACCGTTTTGATGTATTTTTTGTCAGTATCGGTTCCATGATTAGCAAATTTGTGTATTTGATTTCTATTTCATCTGATAATTTATGGACAATATTCTTCATTTATGGGAACTACTACCATGACTTCATCAGATAAGTAATTAGAGCCTTTCTATACATATAAGTTTGATTCCTCTCTTTTATAGTAAATATCTAAATAAATAATAAGTAACCCCAAAATAAAAAAAATATGAAAAATAACAACGGGAATTAACGCAATCATGCATAAGGGTATTTACATACCTTCAATTGTTGTTATTTTTCATACAATTCAAATTTCACTGCATTTCATTCGTTAATTTCTACAGTTGTAAGTTGTAGGTGATGATAGACGACTTGTGCCACTTCACTCGTACTTACCATCTGTACACCATTTTCTTTAAATGCATGGCGACTTTCGAATTATTTTAGATTCGGAGTGTGATAATTGAAATGAGTTACAGCCCATTATATCGTCCCAAGGTTGTCCCAAGATATGAATATTCTGTTGTTGCAGAGATTGCATTAGCCTTTTCTCGCGATCTAGCATTTCTCTCAGTAAAACGATGGCTGAATAGGAAACTCGACCATAGTACTGACTACCGATAAAATACCAACCGCTTAGTAAGACAAGGTTCTCTGTCGAAAACCACAATTTTTGATGTTCATTTGTATTGTTCGTTTCAAATCTTTCAAAAATCGGAAAAGTGCATTTATTGTAACTTAAACTGGCATTGTTACCGGTTTCACGTTTCTACAACTTTATATTAAATTCGTGACTGAAAGATTGAAAACTGGTTTAATTTTAAAACCTCTGTTGTCCTTGCTCTGTTTAAAAAAATAAGGTTCATTGTTTCTGCCCGGTCAAGTGCGAGATGAGTTAGCATGATCATAATGGCCAAGCTTTTGTCGGTTTTGCTGCCTTGCAACTGACAGACTGAACCAGTATTCACCTTGTATGCAGAGAGGTTGAAGGTTAAAGTAACTTAGATAAATGGTCCAAACTAAGCCTATACCTTAGTATATACAATAAGATATATGCTTGGTTTGGACCATGTTTGGACACAATAAAGATAGTTTAATGAGTTAGAAGATATTTTCATAAAGCAAGCCGCTGGGTAAGTAATAGAACTTCTTGCCCATGCAAACTCAAACTTCTATAGAAAACATTAGACACGAACGAAATCTTTTTTTATAAAACGTAGGGAGCAAAGATTACCTCGGTACTACGTGTGTAACTTTATCAAAATTAATCTGCTCTTCGATTAACTTCTGCTAATCGTCATATTTCCTAGACCTATTCATACCTTTATAGGCCTGAGACTTGTTTCCCAGACCTATAAGGGTTAAGACCATGTTGATAAGTAAGATAATCTTAAAACGATGTAGTAAACTATATTGAGGAGCTCGATGGCGTCGTGGCGCGTGTCAGTCTAATCGATCACGCAAGTTAAGCAACGTTGCCCGTAGCCTGTCCATGGATGGGTTTATTTATCTCGAGCTCCTCCGTGCTTCGGGTGGCACGGCACGTTAAGCCGTCGGTTCCGGATGTTGTCTTACGATGACAGTAAAGCCAAGTCACTCGCCTTTGGGTGGCTTGAAAACTCTGACCTCCGCCAACCCGCAGTTGAGTCGAGTGGTGGAGTATGCTCTGAGCCCCTTCGATTGAGGGGAGACCCGTATTCCAACAGTGGGATGATTATGGGTTGATGTCGAAACTAGATTCGGTTGCTTAATTTTCGACATTCTCACATGGTCATAGCTTGGTGTTTGGCTGTACCTTAGAAATCTCATTGCCTCTATTTAACCGTAAAAGACGAACAAACAAACATTTATAACAATCTGTATTAGGATTTTTGTTGGAAAATGCTATCACTTGGTTGCATCACTGAGCGTCCACTCAAGATAATGTACGTCGGATAAAAAGATTTCGAAATTCTCTGAATACCATTGATTGCGATATGATATCGTAGGGTCGGCCATAACGATAAACAGTACAGTTACAGTTTTACTAAACTAAATTTTAATACACCTGCCCGTAAAACCGTTACTTTTACGATTTTGATTTATTGCTGGTATTTTTCATTTGTCCTTTCGTTCATATTTTTTTACCGACTTCAAAAAAGGAGGAGGTTCTCAATTCGACTGAATTTTTTTTTTGTATGTATGTTATTCGATATCTTCGCGAATTGTAAACCGATTTTCAAAAGTCTTTTTTTATTTGAAAGGGTATGATTGCAAGGTGGTCCCATATTCACCAAGTCGGGATCTGATGATGGGATCCTAGGGAAATCAAGGGAATCCCTTAAATTTTATAAGCACGTATGGTCAAATTCTCTTTTTTTATTTAAAAAGGCTATGATTGCGAGGTGGTCCCATATTCACCGAGTCAGGGTCGTATGATGGGATCCCAGAAAAATCTAGGGAAACCCTGTGGTTGCCTGCAGAATAGAATAGCTCTGCGCTGGACAAGGCGACTAAGGAGGTGGGCAAACGAGCATGTGGTCACCTGAGGGTCTACCGCCTAAGCTGAAGCGGATTCCCATCGGGTATTTTGATTGTTAAAATCTGAATTCTGTTTGAATTTGTGATAAACATCTTCATATTAATCGGTAGAGCGTCTCGGCGCTACTGACTAACCTTATTACTATTAGCACTAATTAAAGATGAAGTTAGATTTTCGCAATCAAAAAATCCAATCGTAATCGGCTTCAGCTTAAGCGGTAGGGCCTCTGGTCGAAAGCAACCATCACCGCCCACGGAGATCAGCAACACCAAGGAGTCGCCGATCCGTTGCCCGTTTTCTTTTCGTTTTTCCTTACACCTTCTAATTTATGTACAGACAACAACCCAATATATAGGATATAGTATTTGTTTGTTTATAAGTATTTTAATGTAATAATATATATAATTCTTAAAAATATAGAGTAATACATAGGCGGACTTTTCCCTAATAGAAATCTCCTCCAGTCAACCTTACAATCATACTGCTACTACGAATGCTACTGTCTCTTAGCTACACAAGACCAAGTTATACTGGATGTGTCTACAACCTGCTATGTATTTATACGTATTATTATTTACACTAGAATACATTTTATTTGTAGAAAAACCCGGCCAAGTGCGAGTCGGACTCGCGCACGAAGGGTTCCGTACCATTATCTATAAAAACGGCAAATAAATCACGTTTGTTGTATGGGAGCCCCCCTTAAATACTTGTTTTATTTTTATTTAATTATTTCTTTTTAAACTGAATATATAACTAAATATTATGTGAGTATTTCATGCGTCTACCTATTGCCGTTAGCAATTGCGAGCAAAAACGAGCAAAAAAAATCACGTTTGTTGTATGTAATCCCCCTTAAATATGTAATTTATTCTATTTTTTAGTATTTGTTGTTATAGCGGCAACATAAATACATCATCTGTGAAAATTTTAACTGTCTAACTATTACCGTGCCTGGTGACAGACGGACGAACGGACGGACAGCGGGGCCTTAGTAATAGGGTTCCTTTTTACCCTTTGGGTACGGAACCCTAAAAATGAACTTCACTTTGTTACAAAAAATGTAAGCATTGTTAATTTTAAGTACATCTAATTCAATTTTATGGTGATCTTAGTGTGAAACTGTGAAATCAGCAAACATGTTAATGGCCGTCAGCGAATTACTCGGTTATCACTTGTTAAAGCAATTTGTCTGTTAAATTAAAGGAGATTGACCACGGGCAGTACTCTTAGATAATTAGTTGTGTCTTAGGAAAAAGTTAACTGTCTAAAATAAACAATTGATTTTACAATAGGTTTTCAAAAATTTCTCTTCGGGGATAAGTTTATCAGAATTTTTAAGTTTATTGTTGGCTTCAGATCTAAAATAAAACCATAATGGACGTACCTACTAATGAAAGTTGCCAACATCTATAAATGCTAGTCCCAAGAATTAACAAAAATCGCTACGAAATCGCTAAAACCAGTGTTTACACATTTATACCACCATTACCATTCGAGCCATACACCTGTAACTGACGATTTTGTCGTAAAACTTTTTTTCTGTCGCTTATTAAGTAAAAATCAACACTTCTAGTGACAATATCGCTAAATTGGAAACACTACTATAAATATGTCACACCATAGGGATGTGGTTACTTATTGATTTGTGAATCAAATAATATCGATTAGGATTAATTATTATATCATTGTATGTTTAGTGTTTTTAAAACCCCATTTAATATAGTATAGACAATAATTTATTTGAAAATGATACTGCTAATTCGCTGGATGTACGTTTACGTAGTTTACACAACAATTTTATTATCATTACTTTTTTCCATACACGAATGGGCAATCTCCTTTATACTTACTAATAGTCTATAGAGATAAGATTTGTATTTTTGTTCTGTGATTAATAAATTAAAAAAAAAAACTACTGAACCGATTTAAAAAAATATATTTCACCTATAGAAATCTACGTGATCATATTGACAGCCTAGCACTGATATAGTAGGATCGATCCTGTATGGAATTCTTTACAGGGGTAATATTACAGGAGACGAGCTCGGTGTTCGAATGGTTAAAACAATGGCCACTTTGACATGTTTGTCTTGGTCTGCGTGTTTTCTATGTATCATATGTATTTACAAAAAAAATGTATATAAGTATAAGTAGGTTGGGGAAAAAGTCTTTTCGTATTTTATATGAAAATTCAAAACATTTTTTAATAAAGTTTATTTACATTTAACTAAAGTATGTAGGTGCCATTTTGTTCGATAACTTTTTGCCATCTTGTAGGTATAGACATGATCCCATTACTATAGAAATTTTGGGACTTCCGTTCAAAAAACCGCGATAAGTGGTTTTGGCAGTCTTCTCGTAATGTTAACCTGACATTGCCTAAAGAATTCTGAAGAGATCGAAACAGGTGGAAATCAGAAGGTGCAAGGTCAGGACTATACGGCGGATGCATTAACACCTCCCAGTCAAACTCTCTTAATTTTTGCTGAGTGGCTAAAGATGTGTGAGGTCTAGCGTTATCATGATGAAAAATCACACCCCTTCTGTTAATTAATTCCGGCCGCTTTCTCTCAAGTTTTTGCTTTAATCTCATCAGTTGTTCACAGTAGAGTTCAGAATCGATAGTCCTGCCTGGCGGTAACAGCTCATAATGAATAATGTCCTTCCAATCCCAATATACACACAGCATCACCTTGTTGCGGGTTAACCCGGGTTTCGCCAGAGTCTGTGAAGCCTGACCGGCCTTTGACCACGATCTTTTTATGCGCCAAAACTGTTTTGTGGTCAATTCCTAGTTCTTCAGCTACGTCGTTACTACTGATATGCCGATCTTGCTCCACTTTTTCAAAAATGGCATCCATTTTATCCGTAACAGGGCGACCAGAGCGACGTGCATCTTTCACATCAAAATTTCCGGATTGAAAACGCCTAAACCAAATTTGTGCTACTCTCACAGACACTGCACTAGGTCCATAAACGTCACAAATTTTTTCGCAGCTTGCGTTGCATTTTTACCTTTTTTGTAGTAAAATTTTAAAATGTATCGAATTTCTTCATTAGATTCACTCATCTTGACAGTAAAAAAAACAAATGAAAATCACACATTTACCTAATTTGAATTTGGAATTATCTTTTTTTAAATTTAAACTTTTTAAAGATATCAAAACCTTTCAGATACAAATGGTATAACCAAAGAGATTTTATTACAAGTTCATACAGACTATAATGCGAAAAGACTTTTTCCCCTACCTATTATATCAGTTATCTAGTATCCATATAGTACAAGCTTTGCTTAGTATGGGACTAGATGGCAGTGTGTAATTTGTCCAAAAATATTTATTTATTATTACAGACATTACAGTAGCTTTGATGTCTCAAAAAGTCCATACGGTCAATATGTGAACTGCAACAAATAGACCCTTGCGCAAGCCTGTTTATTGCAGCTCACTTCCAAAGGCTGCACCTGTGCGAACCCGATAAATTTAACCATTTAATCATCCATAATGAGAAGTTGCAAAAACTCTCTTTCGGGAATATGTTCAATTATAGAAATTCGTGGCCAATTAATTTCATCGTACTTTTCTGATATTGTTTTTGTCTCTTGATCATGGCTTTTTCTCAGAAACATGACTCATTATGTGTTATTGAATCACCACCGGCCAACGTTAATTGGGAAGTTTTGTTCACAAAAAGCGAATTAAAAGTTTTCCGTTCTCAGGTGCAGTATGAAAACAAAATAAATAATTATACTTCGCTAATATATATAATCATAAACATGTTTTGTAATATACTATCAGAACTTACCAATTTAAAAGTCATAATATTTAGTTTTACACAATAAAAAAATATGCCGTGTGGTTTCCGGCAGACTAGAATAGAATCACTCCGTCTCTTCCCGTGGATGGATAAGGCGACCCACCACAGCCAGTCACCCCAATCCGTTTGGTTAGCGTGGGGAGTGTAGGCCAAATCCTCCTTCTGTCTAAGACGGACGAGAGAGGGTCGTGCTCCTGTAGTGGAGATTAAAATGAGCTGATGATGATGATGACGATGAATAAATAAACAACACAGGCATACTGACGTACATGGAACATGCCTCCAGACAGTCAGGTGAGAGTGACTACTCGTAAAGGATTAGGATTAGGGTTAAGGGAGCACAAAAGATCCATGAGGGTCGACGTGTTACCGGTGCTGCAGCACTGAACGCACTCTAATATAAGATAGTTTTGCACAACACGAGTTAAAACTTTCAACTCGAATTATTACAAATTATAAAATAATAAAACAAATAAAAAGCAATCATCTTAGTTCATGGTTTAGCCGGAAACAATAATGTTGCAAGCCTTATTGTCAATAGCTATATTTATCGTGAATTTTAACATTTACCGCCAACTGAGTGCTTGCAACCAGCAACGAAAAATTAAGTAAGCAGTCGTGATCATAAAATACCGGCTAAGTGGGCTTACGTGGCGGGAAAGCATCATTAAATCGATGATGAATTCATTGATATAATTTATTAATTATAATTGTCTTTGTATTATCAGTTTTAGGTACAGATTTTTCCTGGTGACAACTTGGAAATTACACTGATATTGTCTTGTTCGAATCGATTTTGTGTTTAATTATACGATTGATTAGGGCTGCCTTTGCAGTTATGTAGTATTTTTTTATTATTATACTACGTCGGGTGGCAGACAGGCATACGACCACCCTTCACTGATGTGAAGCGGTTACCGTAACCATATTAACGCTTGCAACATAAAATATCGCTCGCGCGCCGCCACCTCCGCTGCCAACGGCATCATCTCCTTCCTTTCTGGTAACCTCACTCACTCGCAGGAACCCAGTAACCCAAAAGGGAATTGTTATTTGGCTGCGGTATTCTGTGAGGTGGAGGTACCCAGTCGGGTAGCTTACAATTACGCTCCCTACCTCTCTTTTCGCCAGAGCTTCGTTTGTCAGTCAGCAGTACAGCGTGTAGGTGAAGTTGGCTTAGGTTCAAAAATGTTGATGAACCACTTACACCCCATGATATAATTTATCGTGGGGCGTAATGGCATCACTCACGCTTCATCAACCCGGTAGAAACTTTTAAATCTTTTTTTAAGAACAAAAAAAATAATACTTCTTGTAATCGAGGTTTATTTTAAATTAACGTTTAATATTATATAATAGTTCGTGAGGTTGTAGCGATCGAGTAATCTCTGGATCTACTGAAGCGATTTTGAAAGTTCTTTTACCAATAAAAAGCCACATTATTCGTGAGTGTCTATATATTAACCCATAAAAGAAAAGACAGTTGCGTAAACGCGGGCAACATGAAAATTGAAAGACTCTTTCGTAAACGCGGACGAAGCCGCGGGCGAAAGCTAATTCCTAATATTTCGGTTCACACATTAGTTTTGCCTGACATAATCTGGCCTTCGAATGAATTGCACCTTGATAACAAAACAAGATGAAACCAAAAATAATTTAACTGCGCGGTTTCGCGTTCTGTATGAGCTTGTGAAACCGAGACTTAAAAATGATGGGTTGGCGGTTATGATTTGCGGTTTTTTAATGTAAGAGTACAAAATTATAATATTTAAGTGTGCCTAAGTTGTGTTTGCGCTTGAAGATATTGCTTTACTTACTACTAAAACTAGCTGAGTCAGGGCGATGTGCATATTACACATCGCCATACATATATTACAGCTGCCCGACTGGGGGAGGTACCTCCACCTCACAGAATACCGCAACCAAATAACAATTCCCTTGAGGGTTGTTGTGTTCCTGCGAGTGAGTGAGGTCACCAGAAAGAAAGAAAGGAAGGAGTATAGCATGATGCAGGCAACGGATTGGCGACCCCTTGGTGTTGCTCTCCATGGGCGGTGGTAATTGCTTACCATCAGGTACAATTAATTAAAATTATTTTTAATCAATTGTATTTTTAATATACACACACCATTTATATGAGGAGCAAACAGTATTTAAATCACAGATTCAGTACTATCTAGAATATTCAATAAGGATTTGCTTACTATCCGGATTCGCATATTAAAATAAAGGGCATATAATTTGCCTAATGTTAGGTCAGTCAATGAAGGCGAAGACTGAAAATTTGTCTAAAAATGCAAAAAAAACATGTAGCCTTGGTTGCTATATAATATAAGCAATATTTTAGCATGTGATAACTTATCACATGCTACGTTAATACGGCTACGGTATACTTCCTTGGGCCTTCACCCGACATAGTAAAAAAAAAACCGGACAAGTGCGAGTCGGACTCGCCCACCGAGGGTTCCGTACGTAGGATCATTATTAAATTTGATATTTTTTATTATAAATAAGAAATAATGCGTCGAAAAAAATAAATAAAATATGTTTTGCAATGTGTACATAAAGCCCTTTCATATGATACCCCATTTGAACTAGTAGCTTCAATTAGAAATTTCGACACCCTATAAAAAATATAGATCCCCTATTGTTTAAGATCTATTTACAAATGTATAGTTTTGAGATTTATTCCTGTACTTGTAGTCTATAACGATGTTAATTGCCAAATTTCATAGTTCTAGGTCGACGGGAAGTACCCTATAGGTTTTGATTCCCTTGAGAATGTGTCGAAATATGCGTTTTTTGCTGAATAAACGGCCGTACCTTTTTTTTACGTAAACTTAGCAGTTTGATTTTTTTACAACTTCATGGGACCGTAGACCTGAGTATATAGTTCAAATTTCAGCTTGATACCTCCACGCATTCTCGACATAGAGGGTCTTGACAGACAGACAACAGATAGACGGACAACAAAGTGATCTTATAAGGGTTCCGTTTTTCCTTTTGAGGTACGGAACCCTAAAAATATAACTGTTAAAATGTTCACATGTTTATCCATCAACAGATACTAAACAATGAAGACCGAGATATAGAAATGTCATTCGTTCAATCAAACCGCTATTGCAAATTGTCTCCCACTATATTAGAACAATAACTGTACTATAAGCAATGCTTTGTACATCCAAAAAGTCGGACGATGTCCTTTGTATGTACTCTGTTAAAATTGACGGTTTAGTGTACACAAAAAAGTGTCCTAGACGGCAAAATCAACTTCATATCATCAAGATAATTGGATGTATAGTCAAGTTATGGTTTAGATACAATCCGTATTGTTATGTTAAGACGGCGCCATGACTATTTCGAAGGCAGGGATTTTATTTTTCTCATCAATTACGAAACATGAGAATGTAATTTTTGACTATCTGATGTGTTACAATTTATGTATATATTATGAGCTTCATTTTGTCTGTCGCCGTCATTTTTTTATATGAGAGGGTGGCAAACGAGCATGTGGGTCACCTAATGGAAAATAATCACCACAGCCCATGGAGATCAGCAACACCAAGGGGTCGCCGATCCGCAGAGCATCATTAAAATATCGCAAAGTAACCGCTTTTTAACAGAGAATTGTATTGTGTAGGATCAGAGGAATTCCTGTAAATTTCCTATATATTCTAGCACAGACTTCAAAATGTCTCTTGGATTTTTTTAAAAGGGTTTATAGATTTTTATATCAGGAAAAAACCAGGAGCAGCGCGCGTTTGCATGAAATAATCATTATAATCTCGATAATGAGGAGCTCGATGGCGTCGTTGCGCGTGTCAGTCTAATCGAACACGCAAGTTAAGCAACGTCGGCAGCAGCCTGTCCATGGATGGGTTTATTTATATCGAGATCGTCAGTGCTTTGGAGGGCACGTCAAGTCGTCGGTACCGGCTGTTGTCATTAGATGACAGTCATTAAGCCAAGTCAGTGGCCTTTAGGCGGCTTGGCCTTTTGGTGCAAAAACAATGGCCTCCGCCAACACTCAGTTGAGCAGCGTGGTGGAGTATGCTTTAAACCCCTTCGATTGAGGGGGACTCGTATCCCAGCAGTGGGATAAATAAGGGTGGACGACGACAAAAAATTGATATAATCGGTATGGAATATTTCGTTTATCAATGCGTCACTTTAACTAGCTATTTATTTAGTAGATTGTATTGTTCAGTTTTTTGCGCAGATTCGCAAATTTTATAAGGATTTTGCGAGTTTTATAATGATTTTCTCATATGATGACATATAGTGACCGTATTCACGTGATCATGTATTCAACAAAATATACAATCTCGACTATAATTCTTTTTTTAACGAAAATAAATGAAATATAAGGTATACCCTTATCCAATCTATTGTCTCTGAAACTCAAGGGAAATCTACAAAGGAGCTCAACAATAGGACGTGATTATGAACCCGGATGCCAGCTTAAGGATTAGTAGGCGAAGTGGCAGTGGATAGCTTGAAGTGCCGATGGATGCTGGCGCAAAAATAATCTGAAATAGCCGCTCATTAGATGGACGATTCCAGGAAAAACCGTAGGGAACCAATGATTAATGCGAACGGCACAAACTCAATCATTGTGGAAGTGTAATGGCCTATATTTTTTCATCTGATATTATATATATGTATATATATACCTACGTATCATCTCTAGATGAGAGAATATGAGTTTTCCCAGAGTTGAGACCTCGTCGTCAACCCTTATTCATCCCACTGCTGGGATATGGGTCTCCCCTCAATCGAAGGGGTTTAGAGCATACTTCACCACGCTGCTCAACTGCGGGTTGGCGGAGGTAAGTGTTTTCAAGGCGCCTAAAGGCCACTGCCTTGATTTAACGACAACAGTTGGGACCGACGACTTAACGTGCCCTCTGAAACATGGAGGAGTCCGAGATAAATAAATGTTGGATAAGCTAATGACTGCGGTCGGCTGTGCTTGACTTGCGTGATCGATTAAACTGCCACGCGCAACGATGCCATCGAACTCCTCACCTTGAGTAAAGACCTAGTTAGATCAATTTCTCGTCACCGTAAATTTCTATATTATAAATTTCATCGAAATGATTAGAGCCATTTGTGACATCGTCATGGCATATATATTTACACAAGAATACACACATACACACACGAATAACTACTTCAATGAACATCAATTACAATAAGATACCATTACGTGTATATACTATTTCTTAAATATTAAAAAAAAACACCGGTTTTACCGGCGCCAGAGCGCGATTTTCGTTCTCGCGTCGAGTCGCCTTTTTATTTGTAGATATCGTTCACGTGGACAAGAAACGTCTCTGTTTAAATTTTGGGTATAATTTCTCAACCGAGCCAGTGAAAGGCGAGGCAAGGCCGCGCAGACAATAGCCCGACTGTACAAGACTATCCGACAGGCCGGAAAGACGCTTCCATTCATATAAACGAACGCTTTGTTCCAAGATCCTCCTTGGATAGAAATGGATGCAAATCTAGATTTATTCATGCCTCAATGGCAAATGTAATTTTCTGATTAACTTAACCTAAAAGTTACTTAAAAGTATAAATTGAATGTAATGTTAGGCACGGCTTAACACTCACACATATAAAAATATTAAGGCAACGGCCGGTTTTTAAACTTTTTGCTACCTAAGATCATCAGAGAGAGTCACCGCTCTGATGGTAAGCTTTCGCTTGTTTTCCAATATTGTATTTTACAAAAATTTATAAGTATGTACTTGTTTATTTAAACTTGATGCAAGTTATATACCTAATTAAATTCCCCAGCGGTGTTTGTTTGCTTTTATATAACCAGATTAAGATCAATGCTAAAAAAAGGCAAAAATTTAATGAAGCTTTTAAAAGCTTTCGAGATAATAAGCAAACATTTATATTACCAGCAGGTGTATAATGACAAGTAACATTTGTGAGTTTTTGTTTTATAAGTTTTGTTATCAGACTTTTTATTAATTCACAAAATATTCGTTTTAAAGAAATTTTATCAATAAAATAGAAAATATTGAAAATATTTCGTTCGAAAACTTGATAGATGATGTCTTGGTTGTAACTTGTAACACATGTTATAGACGGGACGGGGGCCCAACACACATTCCCACCACGGTGTCTCACTACTCACGTAGTCCAAACTAGTATTTGGGTGCTCTCGCCTAGAAATTGCAACAGTGCTCCCTATGAGGTTACACTTGGGCTTTGTAAAACAGAACGGTTTGTCACGAACTGTACTTCAGCTTGTGACAAACCGTGTTTCGTTCTATACTGAGTGTACTCTATAGACGTACCGTAGACCCTGTATTTTTGACGCCAACTTTACCTTCCTTCCAGGTGACTTCGGAACTGGATATAGCTGCCAAATCGCTGGAGATCTCGACACCAAGAATCCCAATGTTATCAGCGACAGTAAGGGGTGCGTCCTGAAATTGTGAAAACACAGCTAATAGGGATTTCGCGCCGACTTGTGTCTTGGTGGGGCAAAGTTCTGTTGTCTGTCACCAATCGAATACTCTAGCTAAAGTACTTTCGATTTCTCATTTAAATCGTTCGTGATTCGATGATGTGTAAAGAGTTTATATTATGAAAGTGTGGTTTCAGGAGGCCGTATACACATATTTATCATACTACTAGCTGACCCCCACAGCTTTTTTTGTGCGTGAGAGAGAGAGCGTTGAAAGTGAAGGGTAGGATTACCATTAAAAAGGTTATAGTGAGCTAATCATAAAGAATAGACATATGCCATCGCGAACTTTTTTTAGAACTTTTTAAGAGGAACAATTCCGTCGCACATGATTGTTGCGTATCTATAACCGTTTAGGCAGCGCACGCAACGGAAGCTCTCAAAAGGCATAATTTTCCAATGATTTTGCAACTTTTCTCATTGGTGGCCCTCTCCTGTTCATCGTAGCGTGATGCAATATAGCCTATAGCCTTCCTTGGTAAATGGGCTATACAACACTAAAATAATTTTTCAATTCGACCTAGTAGTTCCTGAGGTTAGCGCGTTCAACCAAACAAACTCTTCAGCTTTATAATATTAGTATAGATTTCCATTGCATATGAATTAAAAACTCTCTAAAGGATATAGTCATGACTGTTATCTAAACCAATATGATTAAAATACTTTAGGAAGAAGATAAGACGAGCATTTGCATTATTTTCCTTGAAGTCATCAGATAGGTTACATAAACCGGTCACAATAAAATCTCGGCCGTCTAGAGAAATATCTGAGAACTAACGTCATGTTTATGTAATTAGCTAATGTTATATGGACTGAAACCATAATATTAGTATGTATTTGTCACAATTTAAATAAAACATATCATTTTACATGTTAAAAATGTCAGTTCAGACGAAATGCAGATCAAGCACCAAGTTAACATAACGAAATGGCATTTAGATTAAATGATAAAACAATCTCTAAGTTTTAAAACGATTTTAAATAATTTTTCTTTAATAATTCTTTGAACATAAACCTCTCCTGCACGTGGTGCACCCTGCTCACTGACAAATGAGGCTCTGGCGAATTTGGCTTTGGCTCTTTGATCATAGGGTAGACAACGTAATTGTAAGCTGCACGATTGGAGACGTATTTCCACCGCATAACAATTTCCTTGAGGAATTGTTATGTTCCTGCGAGTGAGGTCACCAGAAAGAAAAGAATGAGTTGCTGCATTGGCAGCAGCACGTGAGCAATATTTTATGTTGTATTAACCGCTTCACATCATCACACAAAAAATTTCAAGCCACTCTCAAACGGCATGCAACAACAATGTATAATGAAAAGAGGAAAAACCGGTGAGACATCAGTAGTGTACTTGAAGAAATACGACATGAACTTGGAATATTCAAGAACATCCCTACTAATTATTTCGCTTTCACGCAGAAACTACTCAACCAATCATGAAACTTTGTACACATATTCTCAAAGGTATTAAATATAAAGGAAGGACATAGGATACTTTTTATTTAAAAAAAAGTAAACGCGGGGGAAGTCGCGGGTGGTAGCTAGTAGTTTATATTTTTCTAAAAATGCCGGCAAAACCTGCTATCCATTGTTCTTGCTGATGTCTATGGACTGTGGTGACTTACAGTTACCACAGTCCATAGACATGCCCCTATGCCCCTCACTATGAACTTTGTTTGTTTGTGTTTGTTTCTTTATTGTACCTATTGAGCATAAATTTATATACATAAAAACACTTAAAATATAGATGTAAAGGTTTATCTCTACCAGCCAGCCTTTGAGTGTTGGATATTAACTGTGGGTGGCGATGGCCCTCAGATATAAAGAATAGAACACGAGAAATGATAAAGCTGGGAAGAAGTATAGATGAAGCAAGTAAATATAGATAAAGCAAACAACAGTTAATAATAAATACTGAGTCTAAAAATACGTTTAAGTATAGTAATATCTACATCTAAATTTCACATCTAAATTTATCTATGAAAAGAAAAAAAAACAAACAGGAAAAACAGACGCATATTATAATACTCGTATGTATATAATATAAAGATCTTTTTTCAAAGATTTTCTCCAGTTTAGTATATCTTTAAAAGTTACCGCTATATGTTATGCTGGACTATTCATTTAATGAGGGGTAAAGTTATGGCCCTAAACAAAACCGGTTCTAAGACAATAGAAGCTGTAATGAGTAAGTGAAACCACATAACTCCATGCGGTTATGTAAACGTTTTGAGTGCCAGCAAGTTAGAAAACATGCTGGTGGACGTGATTGATGGTGGAGGTGCACCTAGTGCTTCATTCCGACCTACAGATAGATAACATCTGATAATATAACTAGTTTTCCTTGAATATCCCTGGTAAAGTTCATTTGACCGTTTGCGCGTTCTCATTGCTACAACTACAGTCTCATTAGAGAAATGACTGATTGTTCCACGATAATGTAAGCACCTTATTTTGAATCTAATCACAATCACCTCTGGGGTGTAAATCGTTCATGAACACCTTTGAACCAATGCCAACCTTATACTTTGGCCAAATTAAATAATACTTTGTGCATGGTTGTGATTTCGTGCTTACAGGAAGATATTTTTAAGACTTAGCTAGCAAATTCTAGCTTTGGGCTGTAAGTGGTTCATCAACATCTTTGAACCAAAGCCAACCTCACCTGCTGACTGACAAACGAGGCTCTGGCTAAAAGAGAGTAGGGCATCGCGTATTTTTGATTTTTTAAGCTACCCGACTGGGTAAGTACCTCCATCTCATAGAATACCGCAGCCAAGTAACAAGTTGTTGTGTTACTGCGAGTGAATGAGGTTACCAGAAGGAAAGAAAGGAAGGAGTATAGGCTGGCAACGGAGCGGCAACTTCTTGGTTTTGCTGATCACCATGGGCGGTGGTGATTGCTTTCCATCAGGACCCACATGCTCGTTTGCCACCCTCTCATATAAAAAAAAACCTTGAAATAGTAGTAATTATCCTTCAATTTCAACTTCATTAGCCTTTAAGCAATTTTTGATAAGATAAGCGACAAAAACCCAGTTCGTGCAAAGAAACGTAATATTAACAAACCAACTTGCGAAATGGTCACACTTCGCCGGAGCATATTGTTCAAGACAGTTTAGAAACTCAAATGCATATAATATTCACACAGTTTTTATTATAGAACTTATGATAATGGGGGTAAAGCGCAAAATTGTATTAAATAGTTTTAGAACAATGTTCTATCATTGCCGTATGCAAATACACAATTATTCGCTGCATTGTTAATTTAATAGGGGCACGTCGCATCTGTTTTGCGAAATTGGAGTAGTCATTTCCAATAAGTATGTACTTTATTATTGCAAGTGGAGCAAACGTGCGCTATAAAGACATAAAACAGCTTCGGGATCGCGAGAGAGATGTAACGTAAAGTGTGAGATATGTTATGGTATATTACAAGAAATATCTATATGTATAATAAAACTCTAACTGGCAAATATCTGTGCATATTAGATATTTAAAAAAGAACATGAGAGGTCTTTAACCACTCGCGTTTCGCGGCCTGTCAATTCTGTACCAAGCGCTGTACCACAGTATAAGCAAGAGTACTGGCTGTACCAACGCTGGGATCCCACAATGGGACCGCGGCACGCGAAAGGAAAAAGCAAAAAAATCGAAAAATAATTGTTTTGTCTTATAGACATAACAATTATTTTTCGATTTTTTGTTTAACAGTCCGTCAGTATGTTTGTACACGCACGACATAAAATATACTGCATGAAATTTGATATATATATATCTATATGATTAATGAGATAAGAATAGTACCTAATTGTTTATAGATGATGTCTAGATCATTAACTACTAGTCGTTCTAGGTTACTAGTCAATCACAAATCGACAAGCGAAACGTTTAATAACCATTTGAACGTTCTAGGGTTAGATACTATCAGGTAGATCCTGCCGGCGCAGCCCTGGCCTTACACTCACTAAACCATTGTGAAACTAAAGAAGCCTGCGGTGCAGCCTCGAGGTCGTTTAACTCGACCAGAAGCATTTACTAATGGCCCCGAACACCAGCTAATTATTTAACCATTCTCTTTCCAACTTTCTACCATCCAGATCCGACCTGTTAAGGCTCCCGGAAACAATGTAAATTACTTATGTAAGCCCATTACATTACTGGGATCAGGTGCTCTAAGCCTTCGATTCCAAAGGTACTGATGCTACTGATATCACCTCTAAGCCGATGGAATACGTTCCAATAATCACAGATACGACTGTAAAAGATTGGTGTTATGTAGAAAAACTTTTAGAAGTTCGTGTTGGAAGGAATTTAGATCTTATTTTCGAAGGGGTAAACGCTGAAAACGGTTGGTTTGAAGAAGATGGTTGCATAGTGCGATGGAAAAAGTAGGGCGTCGTGGTCACGAATGTTTTATTTTGTTCTATCGTGACTGATGGAAGGGCGAAGGTAGAAGTTCAAACCGCCGTAATTGTAACTATTAGATAAAATTGCTGGTTACCATTGTAATAACGTGGTTGTACCCGACAGATTTCTACAATAACAATTGACGTAACTAACCATTTGCGGAGAGTAGGAGACCCATCCGTTCTCCTGGAGAAGCTAAAAATAGTTGTGCTATTATTAACATTGGACATTTTGCTAATTTTATTTCTTCGTCTTTCAAAGTTCATTCACTGTTAATTCACTGAACCGATTTCGTTACAATTTTGTATAAAGCTTGAACTTGGGAGGGCTATAAATAATAATAAATAAATAAAGCAAATATTGTAATATGGGTACTAGCTAAATGATATTGTAGTTAAATACATTTTTTTATAAATGCATACATATAATACATAGAAAAAACCCAGACCAAGACAAACAGACCTGTTCAAGCAAATATTTGTTTTGTACGGAGGTCGAACCCACGACCCCGGACTCAAAGTGGCTATTGCTAGCCACTCAACCACCGAGCTAGTCTAGTTTCCAGCCCCTTACCACCATCTCTTATTGCGATTCAATAACTGAATAGAATGCTTATTCATACCAATGAAGAAGCGACTCTATTGCAAATGGAATAGAGTCGCTTATTCATTGGTATGAATAGGCAATCTATTCAATTATTGAATCGGAATAAGAGATTGTGGTAAGGGGGCTGAACTCTACGCGAGCGGAGCTGCTGGTAGAGGCCACTTATGAATGTTATTAAATCTTATGTACCATGTAGGTATACTAAATTGATGCATTAATTAATGGGTCACATTTTTCGTTCGTGCACAGGGGCGCATTAGAAGTAGGCAAATGGTGCGGTAACTAAAACACTATTTTTTATATGCGCTGATAAAGAAGAGGACATTTAAAAAGCTGTTTAAAAAAATTGTTGTCTGTAAAGTCAGTTTACGGACGATAATTGTGATAACGTCAAACATCGGCCGATGAAGTGGAAGAGAGACAGATGCGTCACAAGCCGAACGCTTAGGCCGATCGTGCCTCTCTGTCGCTTGTTACGCGCTCTCGCTTGCACACTCGGCTCAGGCGGAACGTAACAATGAGACATGCCTTTTCATGCGTGCAGCCGGCGTTCATCGAGTTATAAGACGTTATTACGTCAAAAGAGTAAGAATTAAATCAGCTAAAAGGGGAACGACAGCTAATCCGGCTCAATAAACCCAACGACACGCATTAAATTCTTTGTGACATCAAGTGTAGGTAGCTCAAAATATAATTAAATTGCTGCCGATTGTATCTTTAATGGCAAAATTATACACAAGTATGGGTGTAACGCCCTCTAGTTGCCTAAATCACGCCAAACGGAAGAGGCCGACGATACCACCTATTTAAGCCTTAAATTACACGTTACAGGTGTTTGATCTAGAATACGTTTATAACCAAGTGCTTGACCTAGGGTTACCAACCATACTGTTAAAAGCAGTATTATACTATTGTTATATACTTTAATGCTATTCGCTGGTCTATCAAAAACGGTATACAAAGATACTGTTTTCATCATATCCAGGGCCATAGTTAACCTGTGTATATAATTTTAACAAAAAAAAAACCTACTCCATAAATTACTCTACAATCGTAAGCAGCACTAAAAAGTTAAAAACACTATCAGAACTGAATTTTATTTTAATAATATTTTTAATACAATAATTTTCAATTAATTATATAAATTATATATCATAATTAATTGAAAAAAAAAATGGGACCAATCTGGAAGTATACTCTTTCAAATAAAATAAAATATTTTTTCAAATCGGTTTATAAATGACAGAGTAATGAAGTAACAAACATTAAAAAATATATACAACCGAATTGAGAACCTCCTCCTTTTTTGGATGGAATGGAGTCGGTTAAAAAGTAAATATTCATGACGCAATGCAGTATAGTTTGTTCAGAACGTAAGAACAAATGTGAATCTAGCAACTATTTGAGTTTTTATTTTATTTCAATTATAGATAGGCTTAAAGATATGTTTTTAAAACTTTAGGGTGAGGCCAAACGAGCGTAATTTTGTGAGTTATGAGTCGCGTAATTTGAGTAGGTTTCATAAAAATGACGAATTCATTTTACGTCGTCACTTTACATATATATGACACTGGCGTGAATTACGCGACTCGCAACTCACAAAATTACGCTCGTTTGGCCTCACCCTAAATTGTCCTATTTTTCCATAATACTGTTTATTTTTCCGACTTTAATATATTGTTTTTCTTGCAATACTAATTGGCAACCCTAGCTTGACCTGCGAACAAGGTGAATAGCTAATATAACTATCTGCTTTTATGTTGGTGAATACTATAAATGTATTTTTATTAGGCGCGAATGTTTATCGCTGAAATAAATATTGATGATTTTGGAGAGTTTTATGGTAATTTCTTTATCTGTAGAGCTGATATCGTTTGAGAAGACTGTGTTGAGATGAGATTGAGACTCCATTTGCAGACTCAGTTTAGGTCAAAGCAGTTTAGTGTATATAAAACGTTTCAGAAAGTCTCTTATACGAGTATATTTCCATTGTCGATATTCTAGACGAGCTCGGTGCATTCGATCACCGAGCTCGTCTAGCTAGCAATGGCCACTTTGCCTTCGAGGTCGCGGGTTCGATCCCCGCACATGACAAACATTTGTGTGCATGTCTGTTTGTCTTAGTCTGGGTGTTTTCTATGTATTATATGTCTATTATTTATAAAAAAATGTATTTTAGTATAGTATCAGTTATCTGGTACCCATAGTACAAGCTTTGTTTAGTTTGGGACTAGATGGCAGTATGTAATTTGTTCAGAAATATTTATTTATTATATTCTGTTCTTCTCGAGATTCTATAACATTGTAGATTTCATATTTACATATTATTTTTATTCAGGCACATGCTTACCGCTACTTCTGAAGCGGTAAGCATGTTTGCTGGATGTGTTCTTGAATACCCCAAGTTCATGTCGTATTTCTTCAGGTACACTACTGTTGTCTTACAGATTTTTTCTCTTTTTTTTATGTATATGACGATAGCCCAAGTAAACTGGTTACTGTAGCCTATAAACGCTAACAACAAAAAGATTGTCGCTAGCACGTTGCCGTTATTAATCTATATTTCAAATGGAATAGAGTCGCTTATTCATAGCAATGTATTCAATTATTGAATCGCAATAAGAGATGGTGGTAAGGGGGCTGATATGGAAAGGTCTGTTAAAGTTAGCTGCTGTAAGGCTATTCACCACTGTAACAACTGTAATTGTCTGACTATCAAAAGGTGCTATGTGTTGTTAATTAATAAAAGTTACTTGCCGAAAATGACTTCTTTTATTACGCCACAACTGTTACACTTTTCTCAATTATCAAAGTACATAAACTAATGATTTTAACCAATAATTTTAACAATAATTTGAATAATTTATTATGATTTATTTTTTATATTATAAGTATGTAATGAGAAAGGTTTCATCCTGATAAAATGCCCAGTAAAATACCAAAATTTTTTACGCACATTTTGTAATCCCGCTGATTAACAGTGTTCTTGCAAAAAAGAGGTAGCCCCTGCTGTCAACACAACAACTTCGCATCTTCATCTAACATACAGTTAGATACAAAATAATTATTCATTTAAATACAAAGGCACGAAGAAGAAATGTGATTCAGTCACTACTGTACGTTACATACTTATGACTACGTTACATGATGAATCGAATTTCTCCAATTGCAGTTCCTGGCCATTGTTTCATGTGATGACTTCAATGCCTGTCAATCACTATGATATAGATGGTTGAGTGAAGTTCGTACAACGTAATGTGTGGTTGGATAAACTGATGCAAGTATTGCAGTTTCATTGGTCTGCTCCCAGCAGACGCCTCGGTTCAATGCGCCCGGTTTAATAATACAAGTCTGCAGATATTTCCAACAAAAAACTTGATTTTGCTCGAGTTACTTGGGAGAAATTTAAGACGGTCTTAGTATGATGTAAAATGGCTTGTAATTATCTTTAAAAAGTAATATGTCCACCCCCACATGCATTATAAATTAAGTAAATGATAAATAATTGCAAATTATGTTGTCACAATAAACGCGACTACACACAACAAGTTAAAACAAGTTGAAACCTTAAAGAAATAAAAATAAAAAAACCGGACAAGTGCGAGTCGGACTCGCCCACCGAGGGTTCCGTAGGTACGTAGTATCATTATTAAATTTGATATTTTTCATTATAAATAAGAAATAATGCGTCGAAAAAAATAAATAAAATATATTTTGCAATGTGTACTTCAAGCCCTTTCATATGATACCCCATTTGAACTAGTAGTTTCAATTTGATATTGCGACACCCTATAAAAAATATAGACCCCCTATTTTTTAAGATCTATTTACAAATGTATAGTTTTGAGATTTATTCCTGTACTTGTAGTCTATAACGATGTCACTTGCCAAATTTCATAGTTCTAGGTCAACGGGAAGTACCCTATAGGTTTTGATTCCCTTGAGTGTGTCGAAATATGCGTTTTTTGCTGAATAAACGGCCGTAACTTTTTTCTACGTAAACTTAGCAGTTTGATTATTTTTTAACTTCATGGGACCGTAGACCTGAGTATACAGTTCAAATTTCAGCTTGATACCTCCACGCATTCTCGACATAGAAATTCTTGACAGACAGACAGACAGACAAACGGACAACAAAGTGATCTTATAAGGGTTTTTCCTTTTGAGGTTCGGAACCCTAAAAATACAAAAAATCCGACTACGGATAGATTATAATTTACTCTTATTATAGTGATGTTTGTTAAATTACTTTTATACATTCAATTTACTGTACAAGTTATACTTGACGAGCTCGGTAGTCGAATGGTTAACCATTGTTAACAATGGCCACTTTGACTCCGATGTCGCGGGTTTGATTCCCGCATAAGACAAATATTTGTGTGCATGAACATGTCTCTTTGTCTTCGTCTGGGTGTTTTGTATGTATATATATATTATATGTATGTATTTAAAAAAAAAATTGTATAATATCAGTTATCTGGTACCCATAGTACAAGCTTTGCTTAGTTTAGGACTAGATGGCAGTGTCTAATTTGTCCAGGAATATTTACTTATTTTGTCTTGTATGTTTGTGATGGCATCTTAACCCTCTTTATTTGCTACATGCCATTTTAGAACACGTATAAAGCGATAGAATACAATAAACTACCGCACGACTTTACTGAATCAGACGAGAAATCAACTGAAAAACTGAAAAAGCGAAACGGATTTGTAAATTGAATTATAAAGAATTTGCTCAATAGGATGGAATCTTTGCACGAATGAAGTCAAGAATGCAGTCAAGTGTAAAAAAATCTGTAGCAATCCAACCTCGCAAGAAAAGTGATTAGAAAACGAAACTGGGTGAGGCGAGTTGGCGAGAACACGACGTGTAACGTGACTCCGGGTGTCGGGCACGGTTACGGCAGAAACCAGAGCGGCTTCCAAGTCCCGCGTTGGATTACCATTTTTTGTAAGATGTAAAACAAATGAGCGATAAATAATGTAAAGGATGTTAATAAAAAGTGGTGTCGTTTTTCTAAAACTGTGAAGCAGCGGTGACTCAATCAAAGTTTGCTTTGATAAAGTAATTTTAACTTTGAACACAGTATAAGTAATTGCTTTGACGCTACTTTGACCGTGTAAATCACACTTTGACGTGGACGTTCAATCATACTCTAATCATAGTCGAATTTCACCACTCTTCCTATTTAAATTGATAGTTATTCCCACTTTAAATTGAGTCGGCTCTCCTAATTCTTTTTCGCTAGGTTACTCTGTCCTGTGTTGTCTGTGGATGCAGTTGTGCCTTGTCTATATGTCTATAGTTAGGGCCATACTGGGAGCGCCCTCTTTCACGCCCTTCTAACGCCTTGCGAACGGTATGGTCATCGTCAATCATCGTTGCCGTTTCGGAAATATCAAGATATTATTTTATATTGCTCCTGGTGCCAAATAAGCATACGAACCACCTGATGTATAGCGTTTACTCTCCGATACAAGTCATATTTCTTATTTTGCTGGTACCTCCATTGCTTCACTCGCAAGAATAGAAATTTTTTCAATGGTATTTATTTTAGCTGCGGCCTGTTGTTAAATGGAGGAACATCCCCAGTTCGACTTGGTATGACCGACATCTCTTTCGCCAGAATTTCCTTTGTCAGTTAACAAGGTGCACCACTTTCAGATGAGGTTGGCTTTTAATCTAAAGATCATTATGTGCTACTTCGATTCCCAAGAATTTTGTAAATGACCCGATTTCATTGCCCATAAGTGTAATTGTCAGAGTGCCTTTAATGTATATGTGATGATCGTAGTCTGGTTTCAGTTTCATCTTTTTTATTTAGTTTCAACATAAAAGATGACTGAGATGAGAAAACGATTACTGCTTTCGAAACATGCGCTATCATTTTTCACACCATAAAGCCATTCGTCCATATAACAGATTAACAAATTTATATGGGTAGCAAAAACTTTGTACACCTATTTACGAAAATTGCACCGACAGAGGAGAATGAAATTTTGCACACTTATAGTTTATATATATAGGTTATATATAAACTGTAAGTTGCAAAATTATATACCTATAGGCAAAATTATATATTAAATATAGGTTATATATGCCGTGTGGGTTCCGGCAGACTAGAATAGAATCACTCCGTTTCTTCCCGTGGATGTCGTACAAGGCGACTAAGGGAAATACATTACCACATATCGATCAGGCCTCCCCAACCCTGTTTGGCCAGCGTGGGGAGTGTAGGCCAAATCCTCCTTCCATCTAGGAAGTGGTGGTAGGGTCGTGCTCCTGTAGTGGAGACTAAAATGGACCTGATGATGATGATGATAGTTTATATAGATATAGAGAAGGAATGCAGAATTCTTAGTTTATTTAAAAAAAAAACATTACAAACACTACTATGTATTTGATACACACACGCTTGTATACTCTTTCGTTTATTGTTAAAGTCATAATTTTAATTAATTTTGGTCGAATATCGTCCACTGGGCGGCCACTAATAATAATAAATATTACAGGACAAATTACACACAACCACTTAGTCCCAAACTAAGCTGTCTAGTACTAGTACATGGTTACATGTACTAGTACTAGACAGCTGATATAATACTTAAATACATTTTTTTTAATATATAGGTAATACATAGAAAACACCCAGACCAAGACAAACATACATGTCAATGCACACAAATATTTGTCTTGTGCGGGGATCGATCCCGCGATCTCGCAGTCAAAGTGGCCATTGCTAACCATTCGACCACTAAGCTCGTCTCATTTATTATTTTTACGTCTAAACTCTAAAACTGTGAAACCATTTTGAAAATAAATAGTGTTCACACACAGGCAGCCCCTCACCCTAAATACATTGTATAAACGTTCTCTGTACCGTCGTCGGGGGCAATAAAAAAAACATATTTTCCCTCCCGAGAGTCATAAATTGATGTTAAGTCACAGAAACTCGACCCCTCGAGGTCCCTTTAAATTGTATGTTTAATATCTTTTTACAGTTTCACTCCTCTTAGGCTCGATTTACACCGCCACGCAGTGGCGTAACTATACCATCAGGGGCCCGTGGCAAATTCATCGGAGGGGCCCCTCTGATGAATTTGCCACGGGCCCTCTCTAATAAATCATCGAAGTAACTAACACTAAAGAAGTATTTTTTATACATTTTTGGTTAATAATCTATAATTTTGTTTTCAAGAAATATACCTATTAAAATTTTGTATGTTGTATATTTTACAGTCTAACTTAAATAGTTAATTAAATAAGTTAGTAAACCTTTAATAGTTGTATAAAAAATACTATTTTTGTAGTAAGTTTCGAACCTGGGGCCCCTTTGGTTCAGGGGCCCGTGGCATTTTGCCAGCTCTGCCACCGTGTAGTTACGCCACTGCCGCCACGGAATAGAATGAAAGCGAGTTTTTGCAACGAAATGGTTCATAGCATAATGAACTTTATGTCAATTGTATAAAATATAAACTTAAATACTAGCCAAAAAGGTCGCGCATCTTCCAGTGAATCCTCGCGCATTCTTGAGAATTCCCCAAGCTGACTGATCGTATTTAAGTTTGTATTTTAAGAAATTGACATAAAGTTCATTATGCTATGTACAATTTCGTTGCCAAAAGTCGCTTCCATTCCATTCCGCGGAGGTGTAAATTGAGCTTTATTAGTGTGTAAGTGACTCATCATCAACATTGAGCCAAAGCCAACCTCACCTGCATATGGTGCACCCTGCTACCGGACGAACTAACGGGGCTCTGGCAAAAAAGAGGTAGAACATAGAGGTTAAGCTGCCCGACTGGGGAAGAACCTCCACTAAATAACAATTTTTATAAAAAAAAACCTTACATACATAATTTCTCAACACGAGTACAACAACAAGGAAAATGTCACCAACGCCCGTTAGGGCACGTCACGGTGCGTTGAACCAATTTTGCTTTCGACCGTGGGTGTTCAAATATCACCGCAGTGAATATGTAAAGCTACGTTCATACTGATCGGTATTAAATCAACATCTTTTGACAAATAAATTACGTATCTTGCGATGCAAAAATGTACCATTTTTTGAAGTGAAAACTTCTTTAGCGGCGTTGTGCACTTTTTTGGGATGGGTAAAAAATTATGAACTCGCGTCAGGATCACGTGTCCTGATCGAAAATCCGTAAGATAAAGCTGCGAGACTACAAAAACGAGAAAGCAAAGACGATACGATTGAGATTGCTTTGAATAGTTTATGTATGTGTACGATAGCGCAATAAATGAATATTGTATTTTACCAACCCTTATTCCAAAGTGAAGAGAATGTTTTTTACGTTGTGCTTCGGAGGGCACGGTCCCGGCTGTTGTCATTAGAAGACAGTCATTAAGCCATGTCAGAGACCTTTAGGCGGCTTGAAAATACTAGCCTCCACCAACCCACAGTTGAACAGCGTAGTAGAGTATGCTCTAAACCTCTGCGATTGAGGGGAGGCCCGACGACTATGTTTTTTTGCAAATTTAAAATCAACACCAATAAGACACTATAGAACGGATCTACAGATCCTTGACATAATACACAAAATATTATAAATTTGACTAATTTAATAATTGTAAACACATGAATTAATCTTTAAATTATTTATATTTGTAATTGTTTAAAAATTAAAATGTGCATGCCTCTGTATAAGGTGAATATACTGTAACCTGTAACCTAACAGTAACATGTTTTATCTTACTAAATAGTTGTATGTTCTAGCAAATAAATAATATTATATTCTATTCCCAACTGCCTGGTGTAAACGTTTCCTAAGAATGGAAGCTAAATGGGAAATGTCAGAAGGACTGTTGTGAAGCATTACCGTTTTATGTATTACAAAATGAAGTGCACTCTTGTTTTCGTAATGTTTATGTTGTGGTTGCCGTCTGAAAGTCATTTCACGATGTTGTAGAAGGTCAAGGCAGGAACTATTTCCTGCATTATCTTCGTAATGTATGAACTTATTTTAGGAGACTACACTGATTTTAAAAGAAGAGTTGCTAAAATGTTTTTTGAGGTGTAATTGGTTCATCAACATCTTTGAACCAAAGCCAACTTCACCTGCACGCGGTGCACCCTGCTGATTGACAAACGAAGCTCTGGCGAAAAGAGAGGTAGGGAGTGTAATTGTAAGCTACCCGACTAGGGAATGTACCTCCACCTCATAGAATACCGTAGCCAAATAACAATTCCCTTGAGGGTTGTTGTATTCCTGCGAGTGAGTGAGGTCACCAGATAGGAAAGAGATGCAGCAGGGATGGCGGCGCGCGAGCGATATTTTATGTTGCAAGCGTTATTATGGCTACGGTAACCACTTCACATCAGGCGGGCCGTATGCTTGTCTGCCACCCGACGTAGTATAAAAAAAAAACACGTTTATTAATACTACTTATACCCTCTTCTCCAGCGTGCGCGCTATTTATTAATAAATATATCGATAAATACCTATGTAAATTGGGCGAGAACTGGGGCCCTACCGCCGCCAAAGCTTAAGCCGATTAATGTTATTGACAAACATATTCAGCTTAGTGCGTAGAGCTCTAGAGTTTCTTCCAGCTGAGTTAAACATAATTAGCAACAATCTAAACAGTAGTGTCATTTTCGCATTTAAAAAATCCGATGGCAATCGGCTTCAGCTTCGGCGGTAGGGCCCCAGATTGTAGTGAAACTAATCTAAGTACATAAAAAGGTACCAGACCGATTGATCTATCAATGGGCAGCAGCACTGGGTGGAGGCATCTGCTGTGGAAGGATTTTTCCTAATCACGCAGGATACATGATAGAAACCGCGTCTCGTATGCTCATACGAGACGCGGTCCAAATTAGATACATTAAGACGGTTTCTTTATTTTTTCCCACTCGAGTGAGATAGCAATCAATAGTAATAAATAAATAAATATCTGGACAAATTACACACGGTCATCTAATCCCAAGCAAAGCTTGTACTATATTGGTGTAAGTGGTTCATCTACATCTTTGAACCAAAGCCAACTTCACCTGCACGCGGTGCACCCTGCTGACAGACAAACGAAGCTCTGGCGAAAAGAGAGGTAGGGAGCGTAATTGTAAGCTACCCGACTGGGGAATGTACCTCCACCTCACAGAATACCGCAGCCAAATAACAATTCCCTTGAGGATTGTTGTGTTCCTGCGAGTGAGTGAGGTCACCAGAAAGGAAGGAGATGCTGCGTTGGCAGCGGTGGTGGCGGCGCGCAAGCGACACTATATGTTGCGAGCGTTCATATGGCTACGGAAACCGCTTCACATCAGGCGGGCCGTATGCTTGCCTGCCACCCTACGTAGTATAAAAAAAAAAAAAAAAAACTATCGGTAGATAACTGATTTTATTACTTAAATACATTTCTTTTTTGTAAATATTTACATAATAATATATAGAAAACACCCAGATTTATTTGTGTGCATGAACATGTCTGTTTGTCTTGGACAAACAGACATGTTCATACACACTAATATTTCTCATGTGCAGGGATCGAACCCGCAGCCTCGGAGTCAAAATGGTCATTGCTATCCATTCGACCACAGAGCTCGTCAATCAATGACTGTTTGAAGGAAATTTATTAATGTAGCCTAAATACTGCATGTATTTAGGCTACATTAATAAATTACTACCCTAGGTCGCCCCAGGAAGTGCTGGCAACCCTGCTTCGTTTGACAGCCTGTACAGTGTTCCCGGGCAACTGAAAGCGCTTCCATTAACGGTACCCCATATGTGCCTGTGAGTTATCATGAGAAATAGGTCAAGTGTACCGAGGGGACCGGCCCGTCAATCAAAACCCCATCGTATCTGGGTTAATTATTTGCCCACTGCCCATGTGCTCAAAGGCGATATCACTGCCACTCATGTTATGTACGCAAACAAAGACCGGTTAAGCCATAGGTTTTCAAATGGTATTATTTGAAATTATTTGTTTGTTGCATACATTATGTTATTTCAAAGGGTATATATAGATCAGTGTTTTTTAAAAGTCCGCGACTTCATACGAGGTCCCCTAACCTCTACAAGGGGGCCGCGGAATGTCGCAAAGCGTAAAAGTAAAAAAGAGCGTTTAAAAAGACATTTTTATTAAGAAAATGCTCATTTAGGAACGTAATCGACAGCTGTGATACAGCACTTCATTATTTATTATATTAACCGATATCTAACTATGAAAATAAATAAAAATGTACGGATTTGATATTTATAATTTAATAAACGTATGAGTCGCGTTATGAAAAAAGTTTGAAAAGCACTGGTATAGATGAGTATAAAAATGTAAATGATGACATATGACCCTGGAAGGACACACAACATTTTTAAAGCAGCTTTGTCAACCGCCGAGTTCGAGGATTAACAGTATCACCGCGTGGGCCTCAATATTGTTCAATACCTACCCGGCCCGGGCTCGCCCGGTACGATTGCCTCATGCCGTAAAAACCGCATTCAAAGCCGCTTCTCAAGATTAACGCAATTATAAAGACAGAGGGACGCTCACTTCTTTTTATACTTTGTATTGATGACCAAAATTAATATTAAGTATTTATATTAAATAAGCATAATGATAAAATAATCCTTCGCTTATATTTTGTAAAAAAAATAAATTACATTGTACAAACATGCATAATGCTAGTATTTTATTTACTTTTTACAATATAATGGGGTCTGCGATGGGCCGCAAGGCCCACCATCCTGAAAACCTCCGGCGCCTACAAGGGGACGTTACTGCTCACTTTGAGAATAACTGAGTTATTATAAGTAGTACATAACAATACCTACTAGGGACAGGTCCATACATTTCTATGTTTATTGTGACATTCCCGCGTATATCTTTCAGAGATTTGCGCATTAGAGGTAACATTGATAATAAGGTGTAGATAACGCTTAGAGACTTTTTTCCGGAGGCAAACAAGCGTGCATGAGCTCATTTCTTTACAGAGGGATCATTTCGAAATACAATGACAATGACGAGCTCGGTGGTCGAAAGCTAACAATGGCCACTTTGACTCCGAGGTCGCGGGTTTATACCCCGCACAGGATAAACATTTTTATGCATGAACAAGTCTGTTTGTTTTGGTTTAGATAGTAGGTATGTATTTACAAAAAAAAATGTGTATATGTATATTTATCAGTTATCACATGGTACAAGCTTTGCTTAGTTTGGGACTAGATGGCAGTGTGTAATTTGTCCAGGAACATTTATTGTTATTTTGAAGTCTCTTTGAGAAAATAAATGTCAACGTTTCATTTCTCTTGTGTTATTTAGACAATATTTTTTTTTTTTATACTACGTCGGGTGGCAGACAAGCGTACGGCCCACATGATGTGAAGCGGTTGCCGTAGCCATATTAACGCTCGCAACATAAAATATCGCTCGCGCGTCGCCACCCCCGCTGCCAACGCAGCCTTTCTCTCCTTAGGCCTCTCCGAATTATGCCTTGCTGGATAAAAAATTCACATCCATCATCCCAATCGAATGAAGTATGTGTCTGAAAAATTCCCAGCTCTCCCCTAGACAAAGTAATTACATATTGTAAGTTATTAACAATAATAGGGACCAGAGAGACAACAATTTTTTGGTACCTAATGATGAACTTTATACAAAAAAAACTAGACTACAATTAGATTTAAAAAAAAAACCTAACTACGTAATTTTTAAAAAGTATAACTCAGATAGACTGCATTTTAACCCGTATTGTTTGTATATAATTTGAAAGCGTTTTTCTCATCATCAATTGAAGGAGTTTTTATTTATTTTTACTTATTGCCCTCATCAGTGGCTCTCGTAAAAGCTGGCGTTATCATTTAGCATTAAAATGACATATTTTCATTGCGGCCGCTCCCTTTTCAACCGTAACAGTTAGGACATTTATTAAGCCGAATTCAGGTCAAGTCCCGATGGGCCCGTATGGTGACATTTGTTTTAGAATTATTTTTTGTTGTTTGAAAGCATATAAACACGCAATTTGTCAATAACGCCGCCGCTGGTGACGTTTGTCGTTATAAGTTACATTATTATTTGAGTTTGCTGTATTTATAAAAAATATATTTAAGGAGATATATCAGTTATCTAGTACCTGTACATACAAGCTTTGCTTAGTTTGGGACTAGTGGCAGTGTATAATTTGTTCAGGAATATTTGATTTATTCATTTATTTATTTATTTATAGCAGAGACATGGGCACTCATATTGCAATGCCCAACAGGGTTCATATGTATGTAATAATCTGTATACTGTATACTCTAACATAGTGCTTACTTCATCATCAACCTTGTCATCTTAAACCTTCCGAGCTCAAGGATGACCTAATTTACTCACAAGTATACTATCCTACCACTCAGTAATCACTCTGTCTACTACTCATATATACCATATCCTACTCTATATAACTAACAAACTAATTCCCAATCAATCTGAAATAAATCCCATATCATTTCAGAGTTGTATTTATCCTGTTTTCCCTGGAGCCGTATAAGTCCACTCATACAAAACTAAACACATCTCATTGGAATGCTACGCACGACAGCAATCCGATGAGTATTCCCTTTCGATTTGCAAAGAGAAAAACTACATCCACAGGATCGAACCTGATTCACAGAGCAAGCAGCTGACGCGTGCGTGATTCATGCTGCTATATCTATTGTACTGTATCTGTGGTGACCAGTGACTCACTATTCGAGCAAGTCGCTCTAAGTTACGTTATGTTTCAACCCAGAGCTTTTGAGCCTACAAGTTAAACGCTAACCTGCGCGTTTAGAGGTCGCATTAACCTGGTGAGCGAGACCGGTCTGGCGACGGGTTTAACAATATAAATGCATATAAACATTGGTTACATTGCGACAGCCTTCGATCGTTTGTGCAACTAGGTACATACATATCCTTATTCATACATACATATCGCTTAATCTGTTACGATGGTCTTAATCTAGATTGTAACGGGTTTAGGCTAAAGACAGTTTGATCAGGTTATTTTTAGCACAACAAAAAATGCCGTGCCGCTGTTATGATTGTGGGGATTGGCAAACAATTTAAATAATGAACCATTATGGGGTGTAAGTAACTCATATAATAAATGGAAGAGATCCGACTAAGGGATAAGTCCGCCTTTGTACTGCTTTGTTTTGCATTTTATTTATTGTTTTAATTTTTGATGTACGATAAAGCTGTAACACTTATAATAAACAATACAAACAAAAATAAATATTTGTGTACATGAACATGTCTGTTTGTCTTGGGTGTTTTCTATGTATTGAATGTATGTATTTTAAAAAAATGTATTTAAGTATCACTTGAGGTGTGATAGTAAATCTAGTTCTTTAAATATCTATATTTAGATTTGGTCAAAGTTAAAATGTTGTTTACGCATTTTTATTAAAATCGGACACTTTTAGCTATAATACGCGATATTTAAGAGAGGTGGAAAGCTGCCCGACTGGGGAAGTACCTCCATCTCACAGTGTGCAGTATTCTGTGAAGTGGAGGTACTTCCCCAGTGAAATAACAATTTCCTTAAGGGTTGTTGTGTTCCTGCGAGTGAGTGAGGTCACCAGAGAGAAAGAAAGGAGGGAGTATAGGCTGGCAACGGATCAGCAACATCATGGGCGGTGGTGATTGCTTTCCATCAGGTGACCCACATGCTCGTTTGCCCCCATCTCACATAAAAGAAATATATGACTAATCCAGAAAACTTTTGTCTATTCACCTAGGTGCATAAAGCCTTATGCATATGGTTAGCAATGGTTTAGGAAAACTTTCCACGACTTAGTAAAAATATGAAATGTACAGAGCAAAACACGAAAGATACTTGCATAAAAATCAGCACCGTTAAATAAACGTTTAAAGAAATTGAAATAAATGATGTGGCTGTTATTCCCACGATGAATTGATTGATTATAGTCATCGTAAGCAGCACAGAAATTAAATATGTCGGCTGTGTAACTAGCACTCAACGACTCTTTTTTATTTATATTTTTTTTTTCAAAAATATCGGTTATTCAAAATCTAAAGTCTTTAATAAGCGTTTCGATTTCATATGAAGACCTTGCCAAACGTTCAATAATATCACACCCCGGCCACTCCATACAGAAGTCGCGTCATGAACTACTACAAAAACAACTACGTCTGTGCAGAGCGTGAATGAGCGTGTGTGCGTGCGGCGGTATACAGATATGTCTCAGAGGGGAGGTGAGGTTTCGATCTCACCTCCCCTCAACGAAAGAGCGGTAAGGAATGGCCATACTGTACGTAGTACTATACTTATACTGTGATAATATAGTACAAATTATAATTTTAAAAATCTAAGTAGAATGTATTTCTTAAAATTTCTGATAGACAGATCAACACATAGTCCAATCTGGTCTGAAAATATTCCTGTTAGTATTTTAGATAAGAAAAGCTTATTGGAAATTCCTATAGGATACGAAGTACGAGCGGGCGAAAGTTTTAGATAAAATTTCATATCAAACCACATCACAATGTCACATTTATATATAACTAGTTGCCCCGGCGAACTTCGTACCGCCTAACAGTCAATGAATGTCGTGGTACATATTAGATGAAGAAAATTTATGATTTCTTGAAATTAATACAATGAATAATAGAGAAGCACAATGGCGTCATTGCGCTTGTCAGTCTCAGCTCAGTACACGCAAGTTAAGCAACGTCAACCGTAGCCTTTCCATGGATGAGTTTATATTATCTCGAGCTTCTCCGTGTATGCTTCGGATGGCACGTTAAGCCGTCGGTTCCGGAATTATATTATTTTGATCTCATCCGTGCTTCGGAAGGCATGTTAAGCCGTCGGTCCTGGTTGTTATCATTAGATGGCAGTCGTTAAGCTAAGTGGCCTTTAGGTGGCTTGAAATCGCGTCGTCGTTGACGTCAACGTCACGTTTGACAGGTACTACAAACGTGAGTTTGACAGGTAGGTACTTACACCCACAAACATTTTGTATGGGAAAATGTTTTTTCTTTTATTTTATTTTTGCGACAATTTTCCAATGTTTTTAAGAATTATTCTGCTATTCGGGACGTAGACAAATCCAACAAATCAAAAACCATGAAAATTGGTCCAGCCGTTCTCGAGTTATAAATGTTCGAACAAACCCGACTTTGTTTTATATATATAGATTTTATAGGTAAACATTCTAAGAGTCCGATGCACCTCGTGTACATTATTAGATGTAGTTGTTAGGGACAAGAAAGTCCGCGGACAAACGTCTCTAGTCTTCACATGCTTTAATTCAATCTACACCCCTTTAAATCGTAGTTATAAACAAAACACACAATGGTAACGTAACGAGTGACGTGGAAACAAATTCGATACATAAGATGATTGCAGAAGCACAGAACTTGATACCTTTGTTCGTACACAATACACATTCGACGACAAAACCTTGTCGTACTTACTCGCGTGCAGTTGTTCAAACGAACCAACTCGGCAAAACCGGTTCACAACAGCCTCCGATACATATTTCAAAAACTTTTACTGCAGTTAAAATCTTCTAAACTGCCTCATTATTTAGGCAAAGTTTGGCGAAACTTGCTCATCTGAGAATATTATCCGAGTTTGTAGCCGCCAATGGCGGGAGTTGAAAGGGCCTTACAACTTCGAATTATGAATAATGAGATCTTGCAGACGGTAAATAAATTAGTTGAAACGCAGAAGCATGATTATGTTTATCATTTTGATTTAGGGTTTTTATAAATGGCAGAGATATTTTAGGTTTTGAAATTTATATTCTGTTGAGTTAATCTGTAGGTTATTATATTTTTTTTTAATGAATTACAATTTCCTTTGTTTAATTGTTTCGAAAGTATTGAACAGGTGATTTAATTTATTCGGGTGTGTAGGACCACAAAGCAATATGACATTTTGATTTTCCCAAAGAAATATTTTCTAATGCAATAAATTGTGAGATTCGTAACACTTGAAAAGTATAGCATTATTTCATAAATTGTATCTAGGTTGATTTTTTTCAAAATCTCTACTATCTCCACTGCCCCACCACTGGGAATCTCCACCATATTTCTGGGAACTGGGAATATTTCAGGAATAAAAACTTTCTATGAATTAATCAACCTACTAAGTTATTGGAAAGTAAAAGCTTTGTAGTGCTAGTAGACCATTTTTAAATTACTGGACAAGTTAGATTTGATTAAAATTAAAATTGTAGGTAAGTATGTTGCAAAATATGTTCAGGCGCAGACAATGGCAAACGTTCGCGGTCTTGCACTGCAATATATTTATCAGAGCTCGAATCTAAAGAAACTTGGAGATTGCGCACGCGCATTCACGCCTCCAAATGTGACGTATCTTTACATAATTATCCCACTGATATTATAAATGCGAAAGTTTGTGAGTTATTTATGTATGGATGGATGTATGGATGTTTCTTACTCCTTCTCATCGATGGTTTTTTCCAGCAATTTATATGTTTGTGGAAATAATATTCCTTGCGCAGCCATTGTTGATTATAACAGTACGAAAGTTTTGAATTACCGCCATTTCAAAATGGCGCTACGCATGCGCTCGTCTTATGATGAAAAGCCCTATTGTGAGATCTAAACTGAATTTTGACAATATTTTAGACATCCAGTAACTGTCAAAATTCAAATAATATTTTGCTTCTTCTTGGTACAAATAAAGCAACACAAAATGCACGGTAGGTATCCTCCATCTGAATTTGATAGATTTTCTTTTTTGATTGCGAAATATTAATTCTTCAGTTTATGAAGATTCTTATCATGTAGCAACTCTTTCCCGCTCTCGAGCGTGAAATGGAGATGATTTACATATTATCAAACAGTGCATTGTACTTATAACTGTGAATAGATTAGAGTATATACCCCATGCCATAATGTTAATATATATTAACTCTTCGATCATTAAAACTACAGATAATACTCGAACAAGAGACATCAAAAAACATATAAATATTTCTGCTTTATACATGCTCTGGATACTAGGTATTCTGACTGCTGACAAGTGACGTATTCAATACATCAATTGGCACCAGACTTATAGTTAATAACTATATGGCCCCTGCTGATAAGTGACGTATCGATATCACTTTTTTCTTTTGTTTACAAAAAACTGTACGAAAAAGATGGCTGATGGTAACGCATGCGCACAATTTTTTTTTTTTTTTTGTAATGAAAAGGCCTATTGTTACATACATTTGGTATTCTCGCATCACAATATGACACTTCAAAGTTTAATTTAAGTGGGATCCTATCGAAATATGACCAAAAGTATAACATTATGTTATATTACATATAATTTAATTAAATCTATCCATCAAAAATTAAATCAATCAAAAATTATTTATGTACAAATAATTTTTGGTTAATTCATAATTCAATCTCGATTCGGTCAACTTTCACTTTGCGATCGTCAAATAATTACGAGAATTGGCCTTACAATCATAGAATTGTAAGTTAAACCTCAGGAAAAATAAAAAACATTTTATTTTGCTTTCATTGCTTTTATAAATCCCTCATACATTTTTTTCCTAAATATCTCACTTTGACTCCGTGGTCGCAGGTTTGATCCCCGCAGAAGACGAATATTTGTGAGTATGATCATGTCTGTTTGTCTTGGTCTAGGAATTATATGTATGTATTTACAAAAAAAAAAGTATTTAAGTATAATATCAATTATCCATAAATTCCATAATACATGCTTTGAATAGTTTGGGATTAGACGGCAGTGTGTAATTTGTCCAGGAATATTTATTTATTATTATTAATTAATATCTCTTCTGCACAATCTGCCATTTACAATTTTATTAAATGTATTATATATAACGATCACAAAATTATGGATGCAGCAAGAAGCTGCTTTTTATTAATTAATATTGGTGTTTGGCAACCAATCGTGTCCGGCGGCGACTTCAAGACACACTGTAATATGATCCGATCTACATATTACAATGTAATATCACATAACTTCCAAGAATGACATCGTAATTTATTTATTGCAGGCATTGCACAAAATAAAACTAAATATTCAGAGGCGGACTAAGGACTAGGCAACGTAGGCACGTGCCTAGGGCCCGTAATTTTTGGGGCCCGAAAATTAGGTTTTTAATTTTTATTTTGGAAGTGAAAACTTCTTTAGTAGGCCCGGAAATACAATGTTGCCTAGGACGCTTTGGCCTTTTTACATATCTAGAGTGGTTTATACATCATACACTTTATAGTCCATTGGAACGGATTTACGTAGAACTACGAGTAGGTAGGTGGTAAGTCAAATTCAATTGCGTGCATTTTCTATTGCATCACAGTTACCTTCTGTAACAATATAATGTATATCAAAATATAAATAAAATGATATTTAAATATTATTTGACAAATCACACCGCCATCTATACCCAAACGAAGCAAAGCTTGTACTATGGGTACTATTGATAAATAGCAATTTTTTTTTTTTTCATAAATACATCGACACCACCCAGACAAACAGACATGTTCATACAATGTTCTCTTGAGCGGAGATCGAACATCAGACTTCGAAACATATAGGTATCTTTTATCCATATTTGTTCCGCGGATGTAAGCCTTCAAAAATCTGAATATGCATCCGCGGATGTGAAAAAATCTACATTTGCATATAATATATATATAGAATCCTCGTATTTGTACCTATCATACAGACTGTATGATAGATACCGCTGAAGGTTGCCTGGAAGAGATGTCGAATGAAGATAATCTGTTATACGTTTAACTCCATATTCATATTGTATGTATTTGCAAAAAAGATAATAAAACTTCAACAACAACACTATAAAATCCGCCTTATTATGTTGTAAATACATAATAAGCATTCTGATTTAATGAGTTTTTTTTTATACTACTTCGGGAGGCAGACAAGCATACGGGCCGCCTATGTGAAGCGGTTACCGTAGCCATATTAACGCTCGCAACATAAAATATCGCTCGCGCGCCGCCACCCCCGCTGCCAACGCTGCATCTCCTTCATTTCTGGTGACCTCACTCACTCGCAGGAACACAACAACCCTCAAGGGTATTGTTATTTGGCTGAGGTATTATGTGAGGTGGAGGTACATTCCCCAGTCGAGTAGCTTACAATTGCGCTCCCTACCTCTCTTTTCGCCAGAGCTTCGTTTGTCAGTCAGCAGGGTGCACCGCGTGCAGGTGAAGTTGGCTTTGGTTCAAAGATGTTGATGAATCATTTACACTCCATGACCATCTCTATTTGGTGTTAAATAGAGAGTGCACCAAAATAACATTAGGTAAATACATATTGACTAATCGTATATAATACGAAGACAATTTGACGTGAATAGTTCTTTAAAATTACTTTCAAAGGGAGTCAATTCAATAAACGAATGGTAACAAAATCGGGGGATACAGTTTGGTGTTGCAGCTACAAATATATCATCTCCATCCAAAATTCAATCACACCACTGGATAGATGAAAGATCAAGGAATTTATTACGCTAAGTAAGGACTATTGAACATCGTGTGTGGGGGAGGGGAAGCGCTGCCATTTTGAGATAATTTTAGTGCATATAACGTAATCACGAAGAACACGCGGCCTATAGGAATTTTGTTTATTGAGTTTTCAGGGTCAAGCCAGATAACCGTTTAGAAATTTGAGGAACTCGCATCAGGATAATAACTGATAAATATTTGATAAGATAGTGATTTGTAGTAGCAGCCCTATTTTAACGTATGCATGCCATGCTTTATTTCGATTGTGATGTAAAAGTTTTTGAATGGTATATTTATTTAATACCAAAAAAATGGGGTATGACTGTATCATGGACACGTTATATGCACTAAAATTATCTCAAAATGGCAGCGCTTCTCCCTCCCCCGCACGCGATGTTCCTTAGCCCTTACTTAGCGTAATAAATTCTTTGATGCTTCGTCTATCCAGTGTGTGATTGAATTTTGGATCGAGATTAAATTATTGATAATGGATGTTAGGATATTCGTTATTCTATGACGGGAAAACGTCTGAATGGATTTTAGTGAAAATTTGCATACAAAGGTTCTTACATTAAATCTCACAAACTTTCTCAATTCTGATATTACCAAATGTATATTATGTAGCAGGAGTTATTTAATTCCAAGTATTAGAACAATTATTATCATACTTAATACCTATAAATAATCTTATAAACATAGACTATAGAAACTAGATGCTGTATAACATTTAAATTAAACCTAACAGGTCGTCAAAAACCGGGTAAATCAACCAGAATCGAGTCGCGAACGTCACTCGACCTAAGACGAACATTATACTTGTTTCCATCTTATTAAAATTCGCCGCCTGTCTCTCGATTACCATTAACTAGTGTCACTCGTGTGTCAATGAACTAATTGGCAAACAAAGAACGCGACTATTCGTCACCAATGGTGCAAATGCATCGTGCATTTCGGTGCACGTGGACGGTCTTACGTATACTTGTCTTGGTGGGTTTACCTTGGGGAAATTTGCTAAATTTGTCGGGGAATTTAAGAAACCGTTAGAGTGAATTCTGTATTTACTTTGTTATATATGTGCAACAATGTATTGAACGTTGGTGCAAATAGTTTACTTGCAGCAACTGTGGGGAAAACGGAATCTTAGAATTTCTATGAAAATAGAAATTTTGAGATAGGCTTTGATTCGATTAGATTATGTACTGATTATTGGTTTTAAATACATTTTATGATAATATATATTTTTTTAAGAATAATTTGACGTAGTGATGATCTGGTGAAGGAATGATTATATGATAAGAATTATGTTTTAGATATAAAATCTACGTTCATAGAATATTTTTCTAAAGCTCTCCGTGAATCCTTTTTTGAATTCATGTAATTCATATGAGAGGTTCCCATGAGGCTCATCATAAATTCTCGGTAAGTTGCAATGCAAAGTTTATTAATTCTTAAGTTTAGTTTCACTCATGCTTCGTTTCACTTTTACTTCATCTTTCTTTATAGTGCCTACAGTCATTTGGTTCGATAAATAGTGGTTACCTGGAAAGTTTTCCGGGAGTTTTGGAAATTACTAATTTTATAGATTTTGATGTGCTATTTCCGAATTCCAACTTTGCCACCTCGTATTTTTGCCGCTCGCGCCGCCATATTGAAAAAATGGCGCTCAAAAGCAGTTTTTTTGGCAATATCTCCTTTCCGACTCATTTTAAAAACAGTTAAACAAAATGAAACTAGAGACAATTTCCTACAATTTATGTATTAACCTTTTATTTAATAAAGTCAATAGTTTTTGGGGCAAAATTGAAATTCGGAAAGAGCACATAAAATTCTATAAAATTGCCAATTTTCAAAATTCCCGGAAAACTTTCCAGGTAAAAATACCAAATGACTGTACTATTAGTCCATTCTTTTTTTAATTGAATTCGTTCAGAAGTCAATTATTAAATTAATTTTAAACATGTTGAATTACAGTTCATTTCACAATATAACCACACCGGAGTCATAATAATAGTGCGAAAATTATCACAATAAAATTACGTGCAAAATAATGCTTTTTACAAGCGCTAATCCCGAGACGTATAAATGGTCCGGGGAATTAAGTGATTGTTAAACGCAATCGTAAAGTTTACTGCGTTCTATTTTTCTGCAATCTTAGACGTTACACACTCTGTAATTTTGTAAGCACAGAGCAGTAATAGTTACATGCGCAACTGATACAGTGATAAGCACCCAGGTACAATCGAGAAAAAAAGGCTGGTTTTGTGAAACATTGTATTCAAATCGAAAGTTTATATACACTTTGAAAATATTACATAACCTAATGTTAAACTTTCTGTATCTTTACAAAAGGAACTGGTCAATTATTGATTCGAAATATTGAAAGATGGATATTTGACGAGCACCGTCGAATGGCTAGCAATGGCCACGGAGTCAAAACTCCGAGGTCTCGGGTTCGATCCCCGCACAAGACAAATATTTGTGCGCTTGAACATGTATGTTTGTCTTGGTCTGGGTGTTTTCTATCTATTACATGTATGTATTTACAAAAAAAATGTATTTCAGTATATTTGTAAGTTATCTAATACCAATAGTACAAGCTTTGCTTAGTTTGGGACTAGATGGCAGTGTGTAATTTGTCCAGGAATATTTATTTATTTATTGATGATATCTACGTTAGCTGGTTCTTAGTTGGCTGGAAGCGGCTGGATGCGGAAAGCGGAGGATCTCCTAAGGTGGAAAGCATTGAGGAGGGTATATATCCCGCAGTCGATTATATATATATGTACATATAGGCTGATAATGACGATGATGTTTAATCTATTTTTTTTTATATATATATGAATAGTTCTTTCCATAAATGTCATTTCCATAAAATTAAGTTTAATTATCAATGGAAATTACTTAATTTATAGCTCGGTAAATAAAACTGTTTGTTACAAACATAATTAGGAATGTATGTAGTTTTAAACATATACGTTGTCACCTTATTTCATTTATACGAAGAGGTAGATATTATGTAACTCTATAAGTACAATGAATATTTTTTAAAACACCATAAAACTACTGTACTGCAACAGACACAAAAGGCAAGCTCATCATTATCAATTAACCCGTTTGGGATATCAGATTGCATTCATGCAGTCAAAGATACAAATATAAATAAATTCCTTATCAATTTCAGCTTGTATCTACCTTGTTTCCACCATTGGAGATCGTCCACTTTCCTCTTAAAATGCGGGCCACAGTTCTGTCAATAAAATCTTCAAATTGTTTACTATGAATTAATATGAAATTGTTTACTAAGAAGTGATAACCAATACCATTCGAATTTTCTAATTTAATCTCGACGAGGAACGTACAAGCCACAGATATAAGGCTATGCATAGCTAAATGGTTATGCAAGATGATTTTTTACATAATCAAATTCATAAGACATGAATTTAAAATTTAGATAGGTACTTAATTTTTCCACGAATTATAGAGTCAATAGTCAAAAATATTTTTGGCAGAATTTTGCGATTTCGTGAGCTTCTATATCAGTTTGCACTCCTTCACCGATTAACATAAAAAGTGCATAGTTTTGGATGCTTCACAACACCAAAAGCCTGAGAATGAGCCGCGTCCACACGCTTGCCAAACGGCGGTCAAGCAGCAAACAGCACACACACGCCAAGCAACAAACATTCAGCACAAACATTGCTCCACACGCTTGGTGTTTGGCGCAAGCACAGTACACTGCAGTTTGCCAAACAGATGCACAAACAGCAATCACAAGCAGGAAACAACATACACCCATCCACACGCGGGTTTTTGCTGTTTGGCTGTTGTTTCGGGGCCATTATTAAATTTTCCCTGAAGCAGCCAACCTTAGCCTTAAAACTAAGGTTGGCCGATGCTGAGAAAATTTTGTAAAATATGTTGAAGGATTTCTAAACTGTCCACTGCATCTCACTGCCCGGGGATAAATATTCAACAAATTACAAGTATATGTTATTACACCTTTGACATTTACTGGCATTTGTTTTCATACACCCGGGGGCTGTCTCCTTCTACCCTTGTTATATCGTTGACAGAGATCCTAAATAATTTTACGGGACAGTGAATGACACGCGTACAATATGTGTACCTATGCACGAATTTATTGTATCACTCTTCGTGGTCCATTTTGTTTACGTCAATGTCCACCCTCCTTTCACACTTTTTGTCGTCATTGTACGCCACCCTCTCACAGTAATTAACTGCGGGTATGTTAAATATTACGATAATGGTAATTGTGCTTCCTATTTCGATTTTTGCATTTTGTATTACTAGTATTTTAGTATGCATAATTCTTGATCAATATAGAAAACAACATACATTTTTAGATAAAAAAAAGACATGATTAAATCTATCTTCTGAAGATATCTAAATCTAAATGATAGAAGTGTGGTCTTATAACACATACATATTGATAATTATATATATTTAATATATAATTTATAAAATATATCTACTTAATATATAATTTATGTCCACTGTCAGTGTATCAGAGTCACGTTGCTTGCAGATGACATCACGGTGGTGATGAAAGATCCAATTAAAACGTTGCTTCCTGCTCTAGCCTGCAATCTCAGGTGCGCATCTAACTATAATATGCACAACACTAGCCGAGCGCCCGGCTTCATTCACCTTTCAAATGGTTTCGTCGAAGCCTCCAAACTTTCACCTTAAACTAAATAAAAACAGGACTTTACTTACGGAAATGAAAATCCAATGATGTAAATGCAAAAACGTATAAACACAGCACGGTTTTTTTGTTATAAAAAATGCAACTGTTGTCGGCACTAGTTTAGCGAGAGGTAACGTACACTCAACGCGGAGGTTGAAGGAGGACTGAGGACTGCCTCTCTAGTGAGGAAGCGGGGCTAGGTCCCCTGCACCATGACATGGCTATATCTACGATAATTACACGAGTTGCGAATACATCGCCTGTTAATATAGCTTAAGTTTGAAGTAGTTGTTTAATTTTTTGAAATTATTAAAAAGAATCAGAGATAAAAATCACAGTAGCACAGAAAACTTATTCATATGCAGAAAAAATATATAAACTACTTGAATTTATGTGTTCTATTTGCCAAAATGATATTTATACAAATATTGAGTACCTATCTACCTTATGATGACACAGCTCAGTTAAATACTGGTACATAATTAATCATGGGATTTAGAAGAAAGAGTGACCTACATGTTGAAATGCAAATATGTCAAAACAACTTATTTAACTTGACAATGACCTTTCTAATACACAATACGAAAATTGTAATAAGTATACATAACTATATAATAATCATATTCTGCATTTGTTAGGCTCAAAACCCACTTAACTTAATCTAACATTAAGTTAGGCAGCAATGTATAGCATTCAACAAATAACGATCCAGTGAGGTGCAGGTAGTGTGCTCTTGGTAGCGGTGGTAGTGAGGTCGCCGACACGACGTTTCGGGACACAAGCCCGGGATCCGTGTCGGTGCATCTCATGCCTTTTCCCGTTTACTTTCAGCCGCATTTTGCGATATCGATGCATTTTCTTGACTGCAATGATGTCGGATATTAACTGGATAGGTATCATTATATATTTTAAATAGTTACATAAACTTATCGAAGTTTATGTAACTATATATGAAAATTAATAAAATTTAATGATGACTATCTAATATGGCCATTATATTAGATAGTCATTAAGTTGAGAGTATAGGAACGGAGAAAACGTTTTCATACACTTGAAGCACATTAATTTCAGCGTGCTGGATGTAAAGGACGAAACGCATGAAAACACATTTCCACTCCTCTTATCTCCGTTTCAGTGGAGTCTAGACTATAACTACTTTATTTATCTATAGGTACATAGTAAAAAAGTAAGATGAATGAAATACCAAAGTACAAGTAGCAATATTAAATTAAATAATTTCTCGTATTTTAATTAGGTTGAGCACAAAACTTATCTGTATCTGAACATAGTTAAGTTATATTTTGTGCCCAGCTTACTATCCTATATATATTATGTATTAACGTATACATATATTACCTCTCTATACGTTCTATGTATTATTTATAATTTTGTAGTATTTTTGTGTATTCTACTCATTGTGACGAGCTCGGTGGTCGAATGGTTAGCAATGGCCACTCTGACTCCGAGGTCGCGGGTTCGATTCCCGCACAAGACAAACATTTGTGTGCATGAACATGTCTGTTAGTCTTGGTTTGGGTGTTTTCTATGTATTGTATTGTATGTATTTACAAAAAAAATGTATTTAAGTACATTTATCAGTTGTCTAGTACCCATAACACAAGCTTTGCGCTTAATTTGTGACTAGATGGCGCTGTGTAAATTGTCTAGAAATATTTATTTATTGTGCAATGGGATGTGTTCAGAGGACTTATTTGACATGATGCCCACGGCCTCCTTCTACAGTCGCACCGCTCGTCATCGACAGGGAATTTATCCTCACACATTAGAATGGTCACGTATTGTGCGGTTCTAGAGGTTTTCTTTCACGTACTATCAAGCTGTGGCATGAACTGCCTGTTGATGTTTTCCCGGGAGACTACAGCATTTTCACGTCCTTTTTGAAGAATCGAAAAGAGCGTGAAGAGATTTTTACAGGGTCGGCAACGCGCATATGATGCTTCATTTTAAAGGTATAAAAAATATTATATTCCTGTATTGCAAGACCTTAATTGACTTACATACCAATACAATAACAATATACAGTGTACAATAAAGAGAATCATCATCAAAAAACGTTCACTGATGAACATAGACCACAACGAAAGCTCTCTGTCTACGATATTTAGTCAGTCTATCTCAAATCTGAAAGTCTGACTTATCGGTTCACGATCACCATTTCAGTTCAGTTAATAGATCCTAAGAACCACGTCGGTAATCCCAGTTCTACTACGCATATATATATGTATGTGTGTATATATATATAAAAGCGAAATGCCACTCACTGATTAATCACGAAATCTCAGAAACTATAACACATACAAACTTGAAATTTGGTAGGTAGGTTCCTTATAGGGTGTAGACATCCGCTATGAAAGTCCTATATTAAGAGACTTGAAATTTAAAATGTATGCTCTATATGTAGTGTGAAGGTGTACTACTAATGTATCTTTAGAAATCAGCCCCTGTTTAGGATTAAAACTGGGGTTGGAAGTTTGTATGAAGGTCCTATGTTTTTGAAGTAAGAGACTTGAAATTTAAAATGTATGCTCTACAGATGGAGTGGAGGTGTACTAATAATGTACCTTTAGAAATCAACATTTTTTGGGTTTAAACGGGTTTTAACGGGGATGGTAGTTTGTATGAAAGTCCAATGTTATTGAAGTTAAAGTAATTATGGCAGAAGGATTTTAAATGGTATTTAAGTATAAGAATTATTGTAAACAACTACTCACTATTAATAAGGAGGGATGTTTTATTATAACAATAAAAAGTATTTTAGGTTTTACACAGAGGTTTTGAAGAAATAATATTCATGGACTGCATTGATTCTAAAAATTCGTCTAGATATTTATTGTTTTTATCTTCCTTTTATTTTTTTCCTTTCATTAGATATTTAGCTTTTTCGAATATAATTTAAAATTATGTGCAAATAACTAACTCTATGCGTACGAAGTCGCGGGCGGCCGTTAGTACCTATATTATATATACGTTGAGTGAGATATGTCGGACGAGAAAATCTTTCTCAATTTCCCGAAAGTCAAATTCAATTCAGATAGGTCCGAGTTGAATTCAACGAGAAAACTCATTCTCCAAGTTGAAAGCATTTTGCTCGAATATTTCATGGAACATTCCTGCGAGTGCTCGACCTTGTGATCGACATAATACTCATGGTGAGAGAGTATTACCAATAACATTACTTTCCAATTCACGATATTGTTTATTTATGTTGTTTTTGTTCGATGAAATTTTATACAAATTCGCTGGTTAGTTTGTAAAATTAGTTCGTTATTCTCACATACAAATGACTTTATACTAAACTCGATAACGAAAATAAATAATACAAAAAAAGCAGATTTTATGAGTACTGTCACCCGACCCTACTATGGCCGCTGCTTAACATAGCTGGAAGCATAAATTAAGTAAGAATATTCCTAACAATAGATATGACTAGGACGTGAAGAACAATGCGCTTGTGACTGTCTGATTGTTTCCCGTCTGCCTACATGATTCTGACCCTCGGTTTTGACACGTATCCCTAACATATAACTAGATAGAATAACATAGAACTAGAATACTCGTAACAAAATCGTAGAAATAATTTATTTTGTACTATTGTTTTTTTTATGACAGGGGGTCAAACAGGCGTGTGGATCACCCGCCTGTTTGACCCCCTGGTGGAAAGCAATCACCACCGCCCATAGAGATCAGCAATACCATGGGACAGCCGATCTGTTGCCAGCCTTTTAAGGGAAATAATTACTCTGTTCTGGAAGGCTTCCATGTCGTAATTGTTCGGAAATACCGCTGAGGGAGTTGATTCCACAGTTTCACTGTACGTGGTATAAAATGTCTTAGGAAACGTACTGTGGTAGATCGCCAATTATCAAGATGATATGGATCGAATTTTAATTTATGGCGAGTTGTACGATAGTGGAACTCAACGGCAGAATGGTCTTGCGTGCAATGGGCCTGATTTTGGCTAAATGGAATGAAAGTTATGGCCATATAACCCCCGAAAGTATGAAAAACGAACTATCGCACAGAGTTTTTGAACGGTTGCATAAAACATTGCTGATTAATAATAGTAGTATATGAAACTGTTGCATAATAAGGATTCTTAAAATACGAGTGTGAGTTTATCACATGAGCCGCAGGCGAATGTGATAATAGACCACACGAGTTTTTTAAGACCTAATTATGTGCAGTTTCATACACAACTTTATCTAATCTCATGAAATAGATGACAATAATATTTAAATAAAACCATGAAGTTAATTTAACAGCTTCATTTACAGATGGAGCATGCGTGCCATTATCATCATTGCCATGCCATATCAGTGCCATGCGTGCTGCGCATGCGCCGCGTTCACAGATTATGTAGAAAAATTTTGCAACGTTGCAATGCCATTGCAACCTGTTTAAACTACCTGTAACCAGGGCTTAAACTGTATCGAAATGGAGAAAAAGTTATTTTTCGATACAGTTGTCCATAGAAGAGCTGCATCGAAAAGTAACTTTTTAAATTTATTTTGATGTCTTGTGCGTTAAAAACTGACATTAACATTCTGTGTTCAGTTTTTTAATCTCTAAATTTCAGTATGTGATTAGATAAATGTTATTATAATTGACGAGTTTTTCAACAACAAGAACGTCGGTTTGCTGGCCCATAAAAATGTTATGCTGTTCCAGGATCAAATATGAAAGTACTAAACTATGCATATTTATTTACCTATACCACCTAAGTATAATAATCATACATATGAATGCAATAAACAAATAATAAAAATTGAAATATCTGTGTTATATACAGAATTAATATTACAATATTAAATTAAATAATATATCAGTGGGTACATACTCGTACAGCATAAATTAAAATGTGAGTGGTTGACCAAAAAGGGACCTCAAGGGAAAATAATTGGTTTCGAGTAAATTGCGTTTGAAGTTTCGGGTAGAAACAAGTTTAAGTGTAAGGTGGAAGTTTTCCAAAACTGCCTCGGCTCACAAAAAAAAGTTAAAAAAAAAAACTACGGCATCTAAACATATTCTGGTTAGACCAAAACAAAGCTAAAAGACCACAGATTCAAAAATTCAAAAAAAAAAATATTAACGGTTTCCAATCCCTCCAGGTTCTTTTTTGGTCAACCACTCACAAACGTTTTCAAAACAAGACTAAAAAGGGGTGTATGTAGCTCATCAACATCTTTGACCGAAAGCCAAACTCACTTGCACATGGTGCACCCTGCTGACTGATAAACGAGGCTCTGGCGGAAAGACAGGTAGAGCATAATGGTATATTGTGAGCTGCCCGACTGGGGAAGTACCTCCACCTCACAGAATGCCGTAACCAAATAACAATTCCCTGAGGATTGTTGTGTTCTTGCGAATGAGTGAGGTCACAAGGAAGGAAGACGTTGCTGCGATGGCGGCGGGGGTGGTGGCGGTAAAGCGATATTTCATGTACCAAGCATTAATTTGGTTACGGTAACCGCTTCACACAGGCGGGCCGTATGCTTATCTGCCACCCGGCGTATTCGGCATCAACCTATAATCATCCCACTGTTGGGATATGGGTCTCCCCTTAATCGAAGGGGTTTAGAGCATACTCCACCATGCTGCCCAACTGCGGGTTGGCGGAGGCCAGTGTTTTCAAGCCGCCCTAAGGCCACTGACTTGGCTTAACGACTGTGATCTAATGATAACAGCCGGGACCGACGGCTTAACGTGCCCTCCGAAGCACGGAGGAGGTCGAGATAAATAAACTCATCCATAGACAGGCTGCGGTTGACGTTGCTTAACTTACGTGTTCGATTAGACTGACACGCGCAACGACGCCATCGAACTCCTCACCCGGCGTATAAAAAAAAGTAATAATTTAACGTATTCATTTATGAAAAGTTCTATCGCGTCACACCCACAACGAGTCTTGAAACATGGTGTCTAGTCATTGCATCATCGTTGTCAACCATCGAGTTCATCGCTAGACCTTGACTTGCCAACTTAACCGTCGCAAATTTAAACACAATGCAAGATCTGACTATATTTTTGGGGTGTAAGCGGTTCATCAACATCTTTGAACCAAAGCCAACTTCACCTGCACGCGGTGCACCCTGCTGACTGACAAACGAAGCTCTGGCGAAAAGAGAGGTAGGGAGTGTAATTGTAAGCTACCCGACTGGGGAATGTACCTCCACCTCACAGAATACCGCAGCCAAATAACGGTTCCCTTGAGGGCTGTTGTGTTCCTGCGAGTGAGTGAGGTCACCAGGAAGGAAGGAGATACTGCGATGGCAGAGCGAACGATATTTTATGTTGCGAGCGTTAATATGGCTATGGTAACCGCATCACATCAGGCAGGCCGTATGCTTGTCTGCCATCCGACATAGTATTCAAAAAAAAACTCTGTATTCATGAGTTTTTACCGGATTGCATAGAAGCCCAAAAGGAGGATAAATATTTAAGCTGTATGTAAATGTTACGTACAGCTTAAATATTTATCCTTCTTGTTCCTCGTCCTCCTCGTTCTTAATATTATTGTGAAAAAATCGTGGGGTGATCGATAAATGAAAAATATGACACAAAGCACCACACAGTAGTTCGTTGTGATATGTGAAGATTAATCCTGGCGATCCTTACCAGGATACTAAATAAACTTATCAAATTATTGTATTGTCATCGGTCCTTGATAAGTATACAAAGTTTAAATCAAATGTAACCGTTCAAAGTGGGCCAAAATCAAGTTCACAAGCAAACTTACAGGTTACTCCAAAGATACCCTACATTATGAAAAAAAAAATACCCCAATGCTTGAAGACTAAAGTCTTTAACCGGTGCGTCCTCCCTGCAATGATGATGATGATGAAAAAAATATAGACCAATCTGGAAGCATACTCTTTCAAATAAAAAAAGCTTTTTTCAAATCGGTTTATACATAAATGACCGAGTAATGAAGTAACAAACATTAAAAGAAATACAACCGAACCTCCTCCTTTTTTGAGTTGGTTAAAAAGCGTGTTAAAAATGGCGGATATTGACGTTAAAATGTGCTTCTTGAAAAAACTACAATGTTTCGTCAATACAATTTCGTAAAAGGGGATAGAACCTGGGTAACTGGGTAATCACGAATGGTTACTCTAACATTGTTAGCATCGATTCTAGGCTCCCCTATACCCTGTCGTACCCGGAAGGATGTTAAATGGTAATGGTCAAATTGTAAGAAAATATGTATAGCAGTGACTAAGTTCTTTTAATATGGTAGGTAGATGTTTTGAAACTTTCTTTGTTTGTGATCCCAGGATTACTATTTCGTGCAAAGCAATAGTTTGGTGCAGAAACCTATTTTTCTGTTTCCATTTAGTTATCAGTATTTGATCTGGGTGATAATGCTCCTAATGGTCGACAACCCTAGTCACAACCCTTGACTATTTTAGTACATTTTGGCGAGTTTGAACCACTGGTTGAATATATTTACAATACCGCAACCAAATGAACATAAAACTAAGATGGTTTACGAATTTACGATTACGATACTATTAAAGTTGACGATAGTTTACCAGAGTATTACAGCCAGACGAATAAAATAATTGATATTTACAAATTTTATTATGCACATTATAACGACTATGACATTCTACTCGTAATATTTTATTTAAAGCACATATATGATGTTCTCGGTCGTTGTTTGTGCATTTTTTCGAAACAATTACGACATGTGAGCCTAAAAGGCTGGCAACGAATGAACGAAAAAATAATATGAGTGGTCATTATAGGACCTGGTCATTAGAAAACCCAAAACAATTATTTTTAAATTTTTGTCTGTCTGTATACTCTGTATGTTTGTAACTATCAATCATCATCATCATCATCAGATCCATTTTAGTCTCCACTACAGGAGCACGACCCTCTCTCGTCCATCCTAGACGGAAGGAGGATTTGGCCTACACACCCCACGCTGGCCAGACGGGTTGGGGAGGCCTGGTCGATATTTGATACTGTATTTCCCTTAGTCGCCTTGTACGACATCCACGGGAAGAAACGGAGTGATTCTATTCTAGTCTGCCGGAAACCACACGGCCAGTCCACCACCACCACCCACACGGTCAACTATCAATACTTGTACATAAATGAATATATATTCAGGGTATAATTTCATAATGGCATCTGGAACGAAAGTACTCTAAACAAACGAGATAGCAAAATTCATCCAAAAGAAACATTATTTTATCTCGTTATTAATAAATACATAATATCTCTTGCGAAGCTAAATGATATAAAAAATATCACACTTGATGACTGCCATTTTTGACCTCATTTTCTTAAATACTTTATACCACATTTTAGCATAAAATAATATCTGAAATACAGTTTAATCTGCTGTAATGTAGTGTCATTATTTATATTACTGAAGGTTCACAATTTGTGGCCAGCTGAGGCGTCCAGAGGCGCAGCCTATTTACTTGAAATATCACTGTCCATTAGTTCCCCACGGGCGCGTCGAAGCTGCCCCAAAACATTTCACTTATATATGCAGCAATTTAAATAAACAACAACATGCCAGTACCAATTATATTCCGTATAAATCGCAATAAAAGAATCTGAAATTTACCCACAGGGGGAGGCTGTAACGATGTATATAGCAAAAGTACTTATATAACTATAGTATTTTGGGGTGTAGTGGTTCATCAACATCTTTGAACCAAAGCCAACTTCACCTGCACGCGGTGCACCCTGCTGACTGACAAACGAAGCTCTGGCGAAAAGAGAGGTAGGGAGCGTAATTAAAAGCTACCCGACTGGGGAATGTACCTCCACCTCACAGAATACCGCAGCCAAATAACAATTCCCTTGAGGGTTGTTGTGTTCCTGCGAGTGAGTGAGGTCACCAGGAAGGAAGGAGATGCTGCGTTGGCAGCGGGGGAGGCGGCGCGCGAGCGATATTTACTGTTGCGAGCGTTAATATGGCTACGGTAGCCGCTTCACATCAGGCGGGCCGTATGCTTGTCTGCCACCCAACGTAGTATATAAAAAAAAAAAGTATTCAATTTCATGTTTTAATATTACGAATAAGTTTTTGACTCCATTGAAACTTCATGTGTTCTGAAATCCTTACAGTGTTGTCAAGTAGATCACCGCTACATGGAGGTGCTGACATCTCAGCACCGCTACGAAAATGAATATCCTCGTCCAGGACCTGCAGTCTATGGCTATCCAGCTCCAGCAAGGAAATTTTTATTTCGGTGCGGTATTCTCTGAGGTGGAAGTATATACTTTCCCAGTTGGGTAGCTTAAAAAGTGAATATTATTAAACCTCGTTATGGGGTTCTCGTCACTCACAGATTACCTAATTATTATTAGTACTAAACTTAATGTGAACTAAGAGACGTTTGTATTTTAGAAATTAACCGTCTAAGCTGAAGCCAATTCCTATAGGGATTTTTAATAGAGAAAATTTAACTTTTGTTTAAATTTGTGGTAAATATCTTTAGTTTAATCTAAAGAACGCCTCCGTCTCTACCGCCTAAGCCTATTACTATTAACACTAACTTAAGGTGAAGTTAGATTTTCACAATCAAAAATCCGATCGTACTTGTCTTCAGCTTAGGCGGTAGGGCCCCTGTACTCTTTATATACTATTTAATATGATTTATTTCCAATTTGTTGAAAATGATCATCTCGTTTTGAGGCTTTCATTCAACAACGAAGTCTTTTTACTCCCACTAATTTCATATTCATCTGCTTAAATTCGTTGTGATTTCCAAGGCAGCTGTAGTCTTATCCCCGGAACTGCAATGGGGAGTCCATTGTTCATTGCCTTTTTTGGTGGTCGCCACAGGAGACACAGTGGTATCCCCCCCCCCCCCCCCCCGCGTCCCGTTCACCAACGAAGTAGGTAATGTTGTAGTAATTACAAATAAAAAAAACGTTTCTAGAGCTATCTACTAACCTGAAGATGTTTGTCAATAACTTTTACGTAAGAGGTTAATTATGTATAATAATGATTATAACTTAATATCAATTTATAATTTATTTGATAAAGATTATATTTGACGAGCTCGGTGGCGTAGCAGTCAATGACGCGGCTTAGACACCAACGCTCGTGGGTTCGATTCCCACACAGGACAAACATTAAAATTTGTGTGCATGAACATGTCTGTTTGTCTTGATCTGGGTGTTTTCTATGTAGGTATCATAAGTATGTATTTACAAAAAAAATGTATTTACGTATGTTTATCAGTTGTCTAGTACCCATAACACAAGCTTTGGGGCTAGAAGGCGCTGTGTAATTTGTCTGACAATATTTACTTATTTATTTATATTAAAGAGATATTATTATTCTTTTATTATTTTAGGAATCAAAAAACTTATAATCTATTATAATTAAATCGGTAATCGGCTTCACTTTCGGTGGTAGGCTGAAATATCTGAGACTGAAAATTTTAGCACAAATATGGCCCCTAAGATCTTTTGGTCAAAAGTAAAACATTAAAAATAAATCTGTTTTTTTCCCTGCACCTTGTCTTTGAGTGTGCAGCTGCATCAACAGTATCACTTTCATCAGCTCCTCAGTTACTCCGGTCATTATCTTTAATTCGTAGACGTTTCTTCACACCGGATATTCGGGGTGAACCAGGGTGGAATTCATACAAATGTTGACATTTCGCGTTATCACCCTGCATTAACCTTACCAAGATAATTATGTAACGCTGATATCGGAAACGAATCGATTTTAACTCTTACGCGTTTCACGCAAGGCTCAATATTTTTTTTTTTTAAACGAAAATTGCTTTTGGGGTGTTGAGTTAGGGGTGGTTAAGAAAACAAAGCCGGTTTAAGTATGCCCCACCCTTAGTAAAATCCTTGCGACATAAATAAACTCATAAAATTCCTCAATGATAAGATTTATTCTTCCTTGATTCTTCTAGATTTACATTTTAAACTTACTTTACTTTGCTTGGTGTTGAATTAGGGGTTTCAACAGTTAAAATGTTGATATTTAATAAATAGTTCAAGTATTTTTTTATACTATGTCGGGTGGCAGTCAGGCATACCGCCCGCTTGATGTGAAGCGGTTAACGTAGTCATATTAACGCTCGTAACATGAAATATCGCTTGCGTGCCGCCATTCCTGCTGCCAACGCCACAACTCCTCCCTTTCTAGTGACCTCACTAGCAACAACACGACAATCCTCAAAGAAATTGTTATTTAACTGTGGTATTCTGTGAGGTGGGGTACTTCACGTCAGGCAGGCCGTTTTCTTGTTTGCCACCCGACGTAGTATTAAAAAAAGCTGGCAGACGTTAAGGTTTAAGTCTGTTGTCTGAGAAGAGACTTGTTCAGAGCTAACTTTGGGGAGGATATAAATCTTTTTCCATTTTCAGGAGCAACTAGCTTTTCCGAGAAAGCATCCAAACTGATTGGTTTACAATGTTACGCAGTTTTAAAGTACTGCTTGCTTCCACCAGCGGCTTCGCCCGCGTTTACTTTTTTTTTTCATAAAAAGTATCCTATGTCCTTCCTAATACCTTTGAGAATACGTGTACAAAGTTTCATGACGATCGGTTATGTACTTTCGGTGTGAAAGCGTAACAAACAAGCTCACATTCAGTAGGGATGCAAGAGCGTACTAACAAGAAAAAAATTAAAAAACTGTAACCCGACTACGAAAGAAAACACTAAAATTAAAAAATCGACTCCTCCTATTGTTGAATTTGATTAAAATGCAGCCATAATAAAGAATCGATTGACACCTTATTTTATTTTTTTTATACTTCGTCGAGTGGCAGACAAGTATATGGTCCGCCTGATGTGAAGCGGTTCCCATTGCCATATTTTAACGCTCGCAACATGAAGTCTCGCGCGCCGCCACTCCCGCTGCTTCTTTCCTGGTACTCATTCGCAGGAACACAACAACCCTCAATGGAATTGTTATTTGGCTGCAGTGTTCTGTGAGGTGGAAATACTTCCCCAGTCGGGCAGCTTACAAATACGCTGTGCCCTACCTCTCATTATCTCTATCCTAAGATTATCGCTATCTTTTTCATCTTGATGCTTTAATTTTTACCATGTCTTTCTTGCAAAAATAAGAGAATACCTAACCTAAAATACGCGTTAACATCAAATATTTTTGTGTACTTTAGTGTGATATGGGATCTTTTCGGTTTTATTTACTTTAATAACATAAATTGTGCATTTTCGTAATACAGAACGTCTTCTGTATTACGAAAAAATATAATTGATTGAAATACGTAAAATAGCCGTCGCTATTTTACCTATTTCAATCAATTATCACAAACGTTAGTTTCGTCGGCTCACTTGTGCGAACTAATAGGCTATTTGACAATGTTCAAAAATTGTATAAATTATTTAACTATATCGTAAAATCCACAAAACTATAAAAATCTGCAAACTTTCATTTTAATATCTTCCGTCCGACTTCTTTTAGGGTCGACCAAAGTTTGGCGGGAAAGTTCATTTTAAAAGTATGAAATTATTAAAAAATAATATTTCCATTGGAGAAGCAATAAAAAATACTATAAATTTTATTATAATACTAATTACATAAACAATATTTAACATAGCTGTCGTACAATTTTCAGATTTGATGCATACAAAATGCAAACCTGTGACGTCATAACTGAGTAGCCTTTTGTATGGAGCTTTTTCGGGAAAGTCCAAAATTGTGATTTTCAAATAAACATATCTCGAGAGATCGTTGTGCTATCGAAGTAATTGTTTCACTTATGGTTATATTATTAAGACGTCCCTATATCAAACCGAAAAAAAAATCGGTGGTCTGTAAAGTCGGTTTACTGACGATAGTTGAACGTGACAACGTCATAAGAAAATACTGATGGAATGTTTACATTTTTCAAAAGATTTTAATGGAACGCCTCAGAGCGAGGTAACGCCGCATAAGTCATGTTTTTTCGTGCGTGCAGCCGGCTACATCGAATTATAAGACGTTGTCACGTCAAAAAATGTTGGTCAAATAGCCTATTGTGAGGTAAGACAGTTGGCTCACTTTTCGGGTGTACATTTCTGACGATTGTGGCTTGTGGCATATCTATAGTATTTATTACAGCCCCACTACACGATGGGCGACTACGAAGGTCTATCGTAGTGGCCCATCATAAAGAGGGGTTAGTGATGTCGAATGGCTTATGGCGCGGTGCGATGGCGGCGGATAGCTTCGGTGTCGGTTTTTCGACCGCACATGAAAGGATAGGGGCCCAGCTCAGTGTTCGATCGCTTCCGCATCCATTTTCATTACTTCCACCACGGCGTACTTGAACTACGACCAAATGCAGACTGAACACCGCCATCGTGTAGATGCAACACAAACATCGCTGTGTCAGCGCTGGGCCATCTCACTGGTATAAATTTGATGGGCCATCGTGTGGACAGGCTATTACAACATTGCTTCACACAGTATAGAAAAGAATACTTAACGATGTTCTAAAATTATAAAAACTAAAACGATCTTTTTTTTTATACTACGTCGGGTGGCAGACAAGCAGACGGCCCGCCTGATGTGAAGCGGTTACCGTAGCCATATTGACGCACGCAACATGAAATAACGCTCGCGCGCGGCCGCCCCCGCTGCCAACGCAGCATCTCCTTTCTGGTGACCTCACTCACTCGCAGGAACACAACAACCCTCAAGGGAGTTGTTATTTGGCTGCGGTATTCTGTGCGGTGGAGGTACATACCCCCGCAGAGTGTACCGCGTGCAGGTGAAGTTGGCTTTGGTTCAAAGATGTTGATGAACCATTTACACCCCAAATCAGATCTGCGATCTTTCAGCTTTATCATTAAGTCCTAATTGCTTTATGGTGAAAGTTGTTGGTGGGAAAGTACATTTTAAAACGATAAAATTATTTAAAAAAATATTACCATTACTTAGAGAAACTATAAAAAAATAATTACTGAAGTTACAGCAATAACTGCTTAAACCCAATATTTAACATACCTGTCGTACAAATTTCTGATTTGATGTACGAGTATAATAATATGTATATATAAATTTATAACTTGAGACGTCATAATCACGAAACCTTTTGTATGGAACGTTTTCGGGAAAGTCCAAACTTGTGATTTTCAAGTTATAAACCCGAATCCGTATCTTACGTCCGTCATGAAACAAACTTCATAGACGGTATTATCTGGCCAGAGTGGTCGTGGTCATCATTGCGAAACACGATGAGTGATGATCTTGGAAATACGACGCCATTCGTCGCGGACTGCATCTTTAACCGAGCTGATCTACCACGTGGTCTGGTGCCTTCAACTTTTCACTGCACTACGAGACGCTCTATCTATGGAGTCAATAACCACGACGAGATAGATGGCCGATTAACGCTGTTTAATGGCGAATTATTTTGATATGGAATCATTTCAAAGTAATCACTCAACTATACCTACTCGTTTGAAATTTTCTACTTCTCTTTGTTGCATGCAGTAGGAATTATAGTGACAATATGACTCCATCGATGGACGACCACTTGTATCTACCTGTATTTATGTATTTACCTACAAGTAGGTAGTAACGACGACGCTCCGCCCGCCTTTTAACCCAGTATTAAACTAGCCATACGATACGGTTGTTATTTACCTACTAATCCAAGTATATGTCACCACCCCATTAGTGAGGGGCAAAATGTCATAGGTAACTAAGTAAACCAAGGACGGCAGTAGCTTATTTACGGGACGGAGGCCCACCATACATTCCCACCACTATGTCTCCTGTGTAGTCAGGATTAACAGCGGCGACCGCCAAAAAAGGCAATGAACAATGAAGTCCATTGCAGTCCCGGGTATAAGACTACAGCTGTCTTGGAACTCACAACAATTTCAATCAGAAGGAACGAAGCTTTTGGAATTTCACTTCCCCTCTTAGCAATGTGAGAGACAGCAATATGGCAAATAAGGCATTAAAAGCCTAAAGAGATGGCTAGTCAAGTGAAGCTCAACTGCCGTCATCACGGATTTTAAGTATTTAACACTATTAGGGACCTAACATTGAGTTGAGTGTGTGTTGAGTGTGTAACTTATGCTAAGGATAATTGAAAGACAATATAATTTATATATTAAATTTAATCAGACTCATTTCACAACATAAATGAGAAATACAATAGTCGCCACTATTTCTACGCCGAGAGCGATGTAAAAAAAAAACTTTAGGCTGTGCTGCCGACGTAGAACAAGCGGCGAGACACCCACAGCGTCCTACATCCAACCGGCAGTGCAACTGTATATGTGCGGTTGATTGTTCAACATAACTCTTGACAAATCTGAGCGTGAACTTCTGTACACAGGAATCAATACAGTCAAATACGATAGATATAATGCCCAAGTAATAAAAAAAATCACATTTGTATTATTGCACACAGATTTTTCTTCTTCGTCTAATTAGTATTACATCTTATCGCATGAAGGGTTTTACAAGTCTAAAACAATCCACGTGGAAATGCATACTTTAACAATGTGCATGTCTATATGTATATAAAAACTAAAGTGTTAAATAGGTGATAAGATACGATGGGACTGACATGTCTATATAAGACCAAAGTCCCTAAATGAAATAAAGAGAAAAAAAAACAATGATTACAAAACAGCGCCATCTAGCCAGATAGCTTCAAAATTATGATCTCAATAGAAGGCAGATACAGCTTGTTTCCTTTATACCCATGCGGTAAGACATTATATCTATCGTATTTATACACACGACGCGTCCAAACCTGGAATATTTCGAGCTACTAGCTTCTTATAAATAAAATAGGACTTGAACTGAACACAGTTTACCGACGCACAAACAAACAAATTTACTCGATGGCTACATATCGCGCGCGCACTCACACGTACGTACCCGGTGGTACGGTTATTGTCTTTACACACACTACGTCATGGCGTTTACAGCTCGTCGTGGTCATCCTGTGGACAAAGAATTGTACGATTAAAATAACTCATCAGTTTAGTCAATGAAGATGTATCTATGCTGGATTGCTGAGATCGATAGGTACGCTCGCACAAAATCAGATTAAACTGGCATTGCAGGCTTTTCTTTTCTGTTTTCTTAGTGCTTCCACTAAATTACTCAAAATAGGCAAGTCTTCTAAAACCTAAGGTTTTAGACAGAATAATATAACATCCCGTACAAGTGTTATAAATAACAATTAAATCATTCTCTACAGATCTATTGAGATCCAAATTGGTTCCATTGAAAATGTGTATCTCTTTTACAGGTTTGGTCTTTGGTCTACCAAGATCTCCTAGTATAAGGGCGAAATATGCTGCCATTTTGTAAATATTATTGTAGTCTATATAGAACAAATATTATTGTAAGGGGCCGTCTCCCCCCTCCCTCCCCCCTCTCTGGAGCCTCACATGATTAGTGGACGGCCCCTAAACTCGTCTAAACTTAGACTAGTATTTCCCCATGAGCGACCTCGCAGTTGATTTTTCTAATGTGTAATTTACATCTCTCTGAAACTACTGAACAGATGCCTAGTGTGAATCGTGTTAATCGATCTATCTATTTAACAAGTTTATCTATTTATTTAACAAGTTTCATCATATTCGACCGTTATATTCTATATCTATAAATAAAAAATAAAAATAAAAATAAAATTCATTTATTTCAGGTGAAAATACCCATAATTGTCAAAGAAATAGAACATGTCAAGATTCATTATTAAATGTCATTACAATTATTAAATGTCATTACAATATAATAGGATACAATAATATTCAATAATTAAATGTCATTATAATACATTGCTAAATTATAATTACGATTACATATATTAAATTTAATTCGTCACAATTCATAATCGCCTCTCGATTCGGCATGGCGGGACATGTCGGTCACAGCAATGCCTAATATAGGGACAGTCCAATCGGTCGGCAATCATCGCCAGAACGGTGTTGGAGCTGGCTCGCACTCTACGTACTAGAGATGCGCCTCTCTTCCGCATAGTTGCGTGAAAGCAATCTGTGTTGGCTGCTGCAAACATGCCCGATGCGCTGCAGAAACGAGACAGCCCCAACACCGCCCTGAATGCGTTATTGAACTGGACCCGGAGAGAACTGTAGACCGCCTGCGAATATCTGGCCCATAGGCTGCTCGTGTACAGTGATGTGCAGTACGCTCGAAAAAGGGTAATTTTTACTCCATCCGAGCATCGTGCAAACCTACATGCCAGCATATTCGCCCTCCGCGACAGCGCCCTCCGCTCCCGCTCAATATCTGCATGGTCCTTGAGATCAGGCGTAATTATATGCCCTAAATAGGTAAATTGGCTAACTCTCTCTAAAGGGTTTCTATAGATGTAAACAGGCGGTACTCTATCTGGGCATTTTGCACGGCTGGATTCAAACACCATGTATTTACTTTTGGTCACATTATATTTTAACCCGTGACCATTTGCGTACTCCTCACATATTCTTATTAGCTTTCTCAAGCCACAAACAGAAGCGCTCAGTAGCACCATATCATCCGCATAACTCAAGTTATTGACACACACGCCATCGACATGGCAGCCTACATGCTGACTACTGAGCGCGACTATCAGAGCATCCATGTACAGATTAAAAAGGGCGGGTGAAGTTAATCCACCCTGCCTCACACCGCACTCTAGCTTGTAAGGTTCCGACATTGTGCCTGCCCATCTAACGTTATTGATCTGATGCGTATAATAATCAGCACAGTTTGTACACTCTTGGGGGAAATCAAGAAGCTTTAGCCGCTTATGACATTCCGTGGCAAACCTTGAAACCTGTTCCTCAGTTCGATTCCCCCACACAATGTTGTTGTTATTAACAGTAGGTGTATTTGGCAACTTCGGTGTTAATAAATTTAAATCACAGTCTACAAGAAGTGGAAAATGATCAGACCACAGAATGTCATAACCGACATTAACGTTTACAACAGATTGTTTGGCCGATTCAGTCACAACACAGTAGTAGGTGATTATTGGGAATTATAAAACATATATATCTATAATGTTTGTAAAATATACAGACTAGTATTTTCATTTTTCATGCAACCAAAAATACTAACACTCTGATCTCGCTGTCGCTCGATCATTGTCGTGTTAGTATTTTTGGTTGCATGAAAAATGAAAATACTAGTCTGTATCTTTTACAAATATTATAGATATATATGCTTTAGAATTCCCAATAATCACCTACCATAAAATAAGATATATATCTTTTAGGATTTCCCAAAAATTATCTACCATGAAATAAATGGAGACAACTTCAACTTCCGCTCGCTCAGCTCACACGTGCCCACTTACCTCACATGTAGCTGGTTTGAGATAGCACAGATCGACACGATTCGTCAGGGTTATGTTGTCCATTTCACTTTACTCACAATTTTCAATAGACATTATCTATCACCCACGACACTATTACGAGATGTTCACACCACGACTAATAACTTGATAATGGCAGCGAACGTGGGAACACGTAGTGCTTAGGAAAATAAGTTATTCAAAAAGTAAGTTAAATGCTTATGACATAAAGACTAAATTCGCATTTGATATAGTTCATTGCTACATTTTTGTCAAATAAGCAATGATTTCATTATCCATTGTTACAATGCACACATACGCAAAACGTTGATCAGCAATTTTACTTCTACGAAAACAACATAATCAACTATTTGCATTAATGCACACAGACGCAAAACGTCGATCAGCAATTTGCACTCATATCAATTACGTACTCAACTATAAAGGTGTGTATACATTAACTGTAGTACATTTTATAATATTTTATTTTTATAAATTGTACTTCAGTAAATTTTTTAAAAATATTTCCACAAATTATATAGAAAAAAATTTTGGGTGTAAGGAGTTCATCAACATCTTTGAACCAAAGCCAACTTCACCTGCACGCGGTGCACCCTGCTGACTGACAAATGAAGCTCTGGCGGAAATACAGGTAGGGAGCATAATTGTAAGCTACCCGACTGGGGAATGTACCTCCACCTCACAGAATACTGCAGCCAACTTCGCCTGCACACGGTGCACCCTGCTGACTGACAAACGAAGCTCTGGCGAAAAGACAGGTAGGGAGCATAATTGTAAGCTACCCGACTAGGGAATGTACCTCCACCTCACAGAATACCGCAACCAACTTTGCCTGCACGCGGTGCACCCTGCTGACTGACAAACGAAGCTCTGGCGAAAAGACAGGTAGGGAGCATAATTGTAAGCTACCCGACTGGGGAATGTACCTCCACCTCACAGAATATCGCAGCCCACTTCGCCTGCACGCGGTGCACCCTGCTTACTGACAAACGAAGCTCCGGCGAAAAGAGAGGTAGGGAGCATAATTGTAAGCTACCCGACTGGGGAATGTACCTCCACCTCACAGAATACCGCAGCCAAATAACAATTCCCTTGAGGGTTGTTGTGTTTCTGCGAGTGAGATCACCAGAAAGGTAGGAGATGCTGCGTTGGCAGCAATATTTTATGTTGTGAGCGTTAATATGGCTACGGTAACCGCTTCACATCAGGCGGGCCGTATGCTTGTCTGCCACCCAACGTAGTATAAAAAAAAGAGAATCTTAAGAATGATATTCACAATATGAAATCAGCCTTAGGTTACAAAGTCGGCCTTCTTTGACTATCAAGTAATCAAAAGATTGCGATGAATTTGAAACTTTTGTTTTTCCACTTTGAATTAACTCAAAGTACCGCTCCGAATACGAAACTTTTGTTTTCGACTCCGCGTAAATTTGCCGACATATCAATAAAACCCCAACCAGAGGTTATAAACAATTGATAAATTATAAAATATTATGATTAATGACAAAAATATCACGTTAGTAATAAAATGTATAAATAATATAAAAAGGTATAAATATTGTTTATATATAAAGGTATATATAAATAATACTTTTACCCGATTGTTGAAGAGGGAGGTTAATATTTTTTGAGCGTGTGGATGTAACTGTGAAAGTATGTATGTCTGTAAGTATGCATGTATGTATGTCTGTAAGTATGCATGTATGTATGTCTGTAAGTATGCATGTATGTATGTAATTCTTTGGCACGCTCTACAGCTTAAGCCAATTGACGGATTTCAGCATAATTATGAGGTGTAATTAGAATCTTTTAGGATGTGGAAGTGATATATTTCAATAATGTGTCTGCAAAAAATAAAACATAATATAAAAATATGTTAGAATTTTGTAGTGCGATTTTTCTTCGTTTAAATGTTGACAATACCTGGAAATCGTTAATAATCGCATATTTAAGCGGACGCCATTGCAGAACAATTCACTTCACACAAGTCTTGAGTCAAGAGACCCTACACCTCGCTAGAGTACCGCACCAGGTGCTAATCTCCAGCCGCTCTGCCAACTGCGTTCTGCCAGAAGAAGATCCGCTAATCAACCGACAGCTCAAGTAGGCGCTCATCTTCGACCACTTCACTTCGACCGCCGCTCCGTCAGCCGCCCCGTCAACCGCTCCGTCAGCCGTTCCGTCAGCGCTCTGCTCGCCACCCTTTGCCCAGCCGTTACTAGAAACGAAGATCAACTGCACTGAAATCATGTTCGTAAGTTTGTCGCCTATCATCATCATCATCATCATCAACATTACATCTACCTATACCCATTCTGTTGAGCTCAACTCAACATACGCTCCAAAGCATGGAGGATATTCCGCCGCTCCGTCAGCTGCTCCGTCAACTGCTCTGGCAGCCGTTCCGTCAGCGCTCTGCTCGCCATCCTTTGTCCAGCCGTTACTAGAAACGAAGATCAACTGCACTGAAATCATGTTCGTAAGTTTGTCGCCTATCATCATCATCATCATCATCAACATTACATCTACCTATACCCATTCTGTTGAGCTCAACTCAACATACGCTCCAAAACATGGAGGAGATTGAATGACATATAACCTTCTAAAGCCATGCAGTAGTTGACGTTGCTTGACTTCAGTTCGACAAGTATAAAGATGGTATCAACATTTCAGCCGTTCACTGCTGCACATCGGCAGGTTTTTTCTTTTTATGCTTGGTATTCATTATGTTTCTCTTACAGGTCTGAATACGAGTACAGTCAGCAGCAGCGTAGCTCCAGAAAACGTTTGGCCGACGTGTTTTCATCTGACGAGGAGACAGCTGCCAGCACAGCAACGTATGTTAATATATTTACGTCTATCATTTATTAATTAATTGAATAGAACAATTTCATCACTATCATTTCATCCGTAGGATGTCCACTGCTGAACATAGACCCTTAAACTTCTACAATGACCCGTTGTGCTATTTGCTTTCATCGACACCTCCTGTCTTTTGCCAGACTGTTGGTCCATCTAGTGGACCATATTAGTAAAGCAGTTAGAATAGACCTGATTGTATTTAGAAGGAAATAGCTTTAGTAGAAAATATATTCTCATATTACCTGTTTCTTTTACAGTGGTAAAAAGGAGAAGAAGAAGTCCCAGGGTGCAACAAAAGCTTCATCGAAAAAAAACAAAACTGCGAAGAAGGCATCCGGGTGGCAGCTGGACTTCGACAGTGACAACGAATCCGTCGAAGCCCATCGTTGCGCGTCGCCGCCATCTCTGCAGTCAGTGCTGACGCGCCGTGTCGCTGACGGTGTGTTTCGACGCACGGCAAATTTAGAAGGGGATGTTTTCGTAGAGCTCAAAATATATAACATAAGAGATATTAAAACGGTTGATCCCAAGGATCGATGGGAACATGCGGTCCTGAATTTAAAATATCAGGGGGAGTCGGAATCACCCGAATTGGCTCCTTTAAAGGAGGTAATCAAACGTTGTAAAAAGAAGTTTACAACGGAGGGTAGATTTTTTTCTTTTAAGAAATAGTTGATAATAATACCTTAGATAGTTATTATCATCATTATTTACTAATTTTTATTACCGCATTTTTACTTCGTTGTTCTTAAATACCATACGAATCCATTTACATAAATTGGTGCTGTTAAGAGTACATTAATGTTGACACTTTGACTTTTGTATTCTTTACTTATACTATACTACGAGTCAAAGACTACTACTAGGAGTCAAACATCACCACAATCTGTGCAGTTAGTGCTGACCCACCGTGTCGCTGACGGTGTGTTCCGATGCACGGTATATTTATAAGGGGATGTTTTCATAGAGCTCAAAATTTAAGTCCCCGGGTGCAACAAAAGCTTCATCGAAAAAAAAATAGCAAAACTGCGTAGAAGGCATCCGGGTAGCAGTTGAACTTCGACAGTGACATCGAATCCGTCGAAGCCCATCGTTGCGCATCACCGCCCCCTCTGCAGTCAGTGCTGACGCGCCGTGTCGCTGACGGTGTGTTTCGACGCACGGCAAATTTAGAAGGGGGTGTTTTCGTAGAGCTCAAAATATATAATATAAGCGATATTAAAACGGTTGATCCCAAGGATCGATGGAAACATGCGGTTCTTAATTTAAAATATCAGGGAAAGTCAGAATCACCAGAATTGGTTCCTTTAAAGGAGTCCATCAAACGTTGTAAAAAGAAGTTTACCGCTGAGGGTACTTTTTTTACTTTTAAGAAATAGATATAATTGATAAACCTAAATATAGTTATTATGATTATTATTTCCTAATTTTATTTCCACGTTTCTACTTAGTTTTTCTTACATACCACACGAATCCATTTAAACAAATTGGTGCTGTCAAGAGCACATTAAAGTTAACATTTTGACTTTTGTATGCTTTACTTATACTATACCAATTAAATATAAAAAATGGTAAAACGTACAATATATTGCACAGTTTGTGACATATCTATTAAAAGTAGTGCATTTTCAGCACATTTACGAAGTAACATTCATAAAAACAATAGCGCTATCGAATTAAGTGACGGAATTGAAAAAATAAGTAGCGCATTCCGTAATCGGATAGCATCCTATAGAGTACGACCGAAAGGTAATGAAGGTGGTGCATGTCCACCGGTGCAGTTCTTACGAAGGTTGCGTTCTCGCGTGCAGCAATTAATATCTGCTAGACAAGATACTTATCAATCTATTAAAGTCAACTTTGAGCTGTTTGCCGAATTTAATTTACCAAATAACAATACTACCGAAGTAAAATCATTTGCTACTGAAAACTTAGTAATCTATAACAATTATGATTTTAGTGATATGTTCTCAAAAATCGTTGATACAATTGTAACAAAAATTGATGATTTTCAGGAAAGAGATAGCGGCTGGACTCTGATACGTAATCTGTACTTAGAAGTCAATATTAACAAATACAACCCTCTGAGAGCTGCCCGGTTTATTGAGTTACCGAAACGTTTAAAATCTAAGCACGCTTGCGTAAATATAGAAAATGATGATGCGTATTGCTTCTTATGGTGTATAATAGCAGCGTTATTTCCCGCTAAAATAAACCCCCAACGAACATCTTCCTATCCGCGATATGATAACATTCTCAACACTCAAAATATGACGTTCCCAGTAGGGATTTCAGATATTAAGACCTTCGAAAAAAATAACCATCATATTAGCGTTAATGTTTATGGTCTTGGAAATAAATCTGATATTGTTGGACCTCTTTATAGGACGCAACATAAAAAAAGACATCATATTAATTTATTACTGTTAGAAAAAGGTCAATTTAAGCACTATTGTTTAATAAAAAAATTAAGTATCTTACTTAGATCGCAACTTACTAAACACCATGGTAAAATTTACTTTTGTGACGATTGCATGATATTTTTTGATAAGGAAATTAAATTCAATTCTCATATTTGTGGTGGTGTTCGGACAATGCTTCCTGATTCAGGCACTGTTATCCAATTCAAACATTACGAACGGTTGCAAGATATGCCTTTCGTTATCTATGCAGATTTTGAATCTTTGCTAGAACCCAAATCCACTGCCGATGAACTCGATTCGCACAGAACAACTGTCTTACAAAAACATTTACCAGCCGCTTTCGCTTATTATATTGTCTGTTCGTACGATAGCTCTCTTAATAAATACGTATCGTATCGCGGCCGCGATTGTGTCGAAAAATTCCTTCAAAATCTTGCTATAGACGTAACTAAAATAAACACTATTTTAAATCAACCTGTTCCAATGATACCATTGACAGAAGAGGAAAAGAAATATTTTGAGAAGTCATCTTATTGCTTCCTATGTAATCAATTGCTGCTTGATGACAGAGTAATGGAACACAACCACTTAACCGGCAAAATACGCGGTATAAGTCACACATATTGTAACCTCAAATTTAGATTACCAAAATTTGTTCCAGTATTTTTTCACAACTTAGCCGGATATGATAGTCATTTATTCATTCGACAGTTAGGAGAAACACCTGGCAAAATAAAAGTAATAGCAAAAAATAAAGAAAATTATATTTCTTTCACGAAGTTTTTAAAAATAGGAAATCAGGAATATATGCCTATCAGATTTGTAGATTCTTTTAAATTTTTAGGTACCAGCTTAGAAAAACTTATTCAAACATTAAATAAAAACGATTTTGTACACTTATCTCATCATTTTTCCAAAAAATGTCAATTCAATCTTTTAACACGCAAAGGTTTATATCCTTACGAGTATATGACCAACTGGGAATGTTATAATGAGAAAAAACTACCGCCACGAGATTGTTTTTACAGTACATTAAGTGATGACATTATTTCCGAGTGTGATTTTAGACACGCTCAATTAGTGTGGAAAACATTTGAGTTGAAAAATTTGGGTGAATATACCGACTTATATCTCAAAACCGACGTGTTGTTACTGGCAGATGTTTTTGAAAATTTTCGTCGAACTTGCAAAAATAATTACAGACTAGATCCAGCATTTTATATGACAGCTCCCAGTTTAAGCTTTGATGCAATGCTACTATTGACAAAAGTAAAATTACAACTAATAGATAATCTCGAAATAATACGCATGATTCAACAAGGAATCCGCGGAGGGGTATGTTTATGCTCCACTAGATATTCTAAGGCAAATAACAAGTATTTATCAGATTATAAGTCATCCGAACCTGACAACTATTTATTGTATATTGACTGTAACAATTTATATGGATATGCAATGTGTTCTTATTTGCCATATTCAAATTTCGAATTAATTAATCAGGTAGAAATAGATAAACTTAATATTTTCACAGTACCTGATGACTCTGCATACGGCTACATTTTGGAAGTCGATTTAGAATATCCAGAGCATCTACACGAACTGCATAATGACTTACCATTTTGTCCTCAGAAATTCACGCCACCTGGTTCTAAATGCCCTAAATTAATTCCTAATTTATATGACAAGTTTAATTATGTCATCCATTATATACACTTAAAAACTTGCATACGACATGGAATGATCTTAAAAAAAATTCATCGGGTAATAAAATTTAAACAAGGTCAGTTTTTGAAACAGTACATAGATTTAAATACAGAATTGCGTCAAAAGTCTAAATTTAAATTTGAACAAGATTTCTTTAAATTATTAAACAATAGTATTTTCGGAAAAACGTTAGAAGACACAGAAAAAAGAATAAATGTGCATTTGATTAATCGATGGGATGATAATAGAAATAAAACGAAAAAATATTACACAGCTGAACAGTTAGTGGCAAGACCAAATTTTCAAAATGCTACAATTTTTACAGAAAATTTCGTAGCTATACAAATGAAACCGGAAGTAGTTATTTTAGATAAACCTATTTATATAGGATTTACTGTTCTAGAAATATCTAAAAATCATATGTATGATTTTCATTATTCTATTATGAAACCATTCTATGGTACCAGATTAAAACTATGTTATACTGACACTGACAGTTTTTTGTATTCAATAGAAACAATGGACGTGTATAGTGATATGAAGTTTAATTTTCAGTCATATCTTGACACGAGTAATTACAAGGAAAATAACCGGTTTAATATAGTTCCTCAAAATAAAAAGATCCCTGGTTTATTCAAAGATGAAATGGAAGGAAAACTTATAGTTGAATTCGTAGGATTGAGATCAAAGTTATATTGTGTGAAAACTGAAGACATGGAATTAAAAAAGGCTAAAGGAATTAAGAAATGTGTGGTAAATAAGATTAATTTTGAAGATTATAATACAGTATTAATGTGCAATAAGCTGCTTAGAAAAAAACAAGTAGTATTTAAGTCTTTAAAACACGAAATTTTTACTCAAGCAGTTGATAAAGTAGCTTTATCTTCAAACGATGATAAACGCATTATACTGAAAGATAAAATATCCACTTTAGCTTGGGGGCATTCCTCTAGCTTTTTTTAAACTGTTTAGTAAAATTTAAAATTAGACTGGTTAAAGAAAATGAATAAATTACTGCGCCAGTTATTTTATCTGTAAGCGATAATGTAATAAATATTTACATTAATAACAGATAAGAACTTATAAATATTATGGTATCATTATTGTTATAGATACATACTTACATGGAGAACTTTCATAAATTTTTAATTATAAGTAAAACGCATATTAATAAAATGTTTTGGAACATTACTGTAGATCCGTGAGAGATAAGAGTATCAGCCTGTTGTAGTCCGCGATTGCTAACATACTTGATATCATGTATTGTGTAATTTTTAAGCATGTAAATTAAGCCTATATTAAATAAAATAGATATGTATATAAATACTTAATTATATAAGAATTAAAAAATGTATAGTTTCGTTATTATTGCATAATAACATAATTATATAATAAATATTTTCACTTTATTATTATTATTGGGCTATATTTTATGTTTTTGGCTAATTATTTCAAGAATTAAATTTGTGGTACAAGTTACAGATAATAAATATATCAATATTTAAACAGTCTTTTTTATTTCATATATTACCCACTCATTAGTAATTCAAAAGTGGTATTCATTATATAAAAGTACCTATATCAGTAATTATTAAATATCTAAATCACATAAAATTATTTTTTAGTACGAGTATATTAAATAAATACTCTTACTAAAAATAATTTTATGTAAGTACAAATGAAATTGAATATATCATAGAAAATGTAGTATTACTTGTGATGATAGACGGGTGATGTATAAATTCTCTAGTCATCATCCAGATCCTAAATCAATTCATAAAATTAGCAATTGATCTAGCCAGGAATCGAACCCAGGACCTTGCGAGCAGTAGCCTAGTTCTCTCAACACTACGCCACAAAGGTCGTCTTGCGATCGATGTAAAATCATGAATACATTCTGGATATTCGATACTGCTGATTTGCTTAAAATTATATAGGTATTCATGCGACCCGTCGTCCACGTGAAAACATGTTTGTACCTGTTTAAATAAATTGCTAATTTTGTGTTGCACAATTATCGTTATTGGTAGGTATATGACACCATACTATCAGGTGACACGGTGGATGACACCACATTCTCAAATACATCGCTTTGTGATTATGCAAACACGTCCGTACCGGTTCATTTAGGTAAATTTCTTGCTGCTCTTTTATTAAACAACAATCATTTTCATCGAGACATTTGGACAAGACAGTTCAATTTTCACGTAATTTGTAAGTGTATCTAGTTTATAAAGTTTATATAATAATTATTTATTATTTCATTGTCAACTTAGTGTTATGATCTTGTTGTTGTGTTGACTAATATATTTCTAATTTTTACAGATCATGGTGGATTCACAAGAAACCTTAATATTCTCTCAGTGCGGTCAAGATCCAAATGAAGGTTTGGATTTGGATCTGTATACGCCTATACAAGATTTAATTACCCATAACAGGAAAGAAATTGCTGCAGAAAAGAAAAAACAAAAAAGAAAAAAAAGTACGATGTCATTAACATCCTATGTAATTAACAAACAAAAGCAACGTGGCACCAAATTAATAAGATTAGAAGTTATTGACTTGGCAAAAGATTGTGGAAATACGTCAGAAATATCGTGTAGTGAAAGCGATAATGTGATACTAAGTGCTCAATATATTGTTAAAGACTGTGTAGATGAAATAATGGATCTCACAGAAAATCTTGTTCGAAAAATTTCCAAACAACTGTGTGGTGATAATTTTTAAGTTAATAAAATAAATCATTTAAATGTTTTTTCTTTAGGTACTTAAATTTATATCTAAATAATTATATTTAAATTTTGTAAATAAAATATTATGTATATAAGATAAGGTGTCATCGATATTTTTAAAATAAATAATAATAATTATTAGGTTATGTAATTAAATAATGTAACAATATTTTTTTTTAACATGATAGAGATACTACAATCATAGTGTAAATAAATAGAATTATGTCTTAAGTGTCTAAATATCGAACTAATGTAAAAAGCATGCAATGCTTAGAGTACTAGAAAATAAGTTAAAATAAAAGACTTTTCATTACATTGATGTTATTATTTATTCAACAATACTGCTTATAACTTAATAAACACTAATTATTAAAAAATACAAACTAGTACATGAGCTAAGTTAAATAGAAATATAACTTTATTCATTTATGGATTGAGGACAGTTTTCCAAGTACCATTTTTTTATACATGTAACATTTTTGAGTGCACAATATTTTTTATGAAATAAACAATTAAAATTACTTCGATAGTTACAATACAATGTTGCAAAGTTAGGGCATCCTTTACTTTCAATATCTATTAAAATACAGTTATCACATAATTCTCGTAACCATTTCTGTTTTTCAAGACCCTTCATTATAATTGTTTTATTTTGCAAAATTGACGCGATTAGAGTATGAAACTGACGGTAATCAAAATTTCCCTGACTCCAGGTAATACCTTTATGACGTTCTATCCACCTCACTTTCTTTTTTTCTTCAACAGTTAGTTTCGTAAAAGGATATGGTGGTTTTATTAGAAAAACCTGAGCAAAGTCCTCGGTACACAATGCTAATTCCTTTATTATAAATTGGTTATAACGATCTTTAAACCCCTGAATATCTACAAAAATTATTGAACTCATGATAACTTCCGTACGATATTACTAAGAGGTTTATATTCAATTAAACAATCATTCAAAATGAGACAATATGCAGAAGTCTGATCAGGTATTTCTTGATCACTCTCTATTTCCAGCCGAATATTTATTACTGGTCCAGATTTTATAGTATCGTTTTGTCTTGAACAATCTATTACAAAAAGTGGTGCTATTTCTTTGAACTCTGTAGCAGTCAACAAGCACCCTCTACGTCCATAATAAGACTGTTGAAAGTTTATGTATTGTTCGTATATTAAAGCAAAGTTATGGTTTGTAAAATTAGTATTGTAATTTTCATATGGATAATATGTAGAGTTTAAATAAACTTTAACATCTCGTAAACTACAGTGATCGAATTTGGTCATGTCTTTAAAAGCATTATTTTTTCTATTGGTTTGTAAACCTAATATAATATATCTAGGTTTTTCAATATGCGACGAAGTTTTTATCGACCAAGTGTGTTTGGTGGTCTTTGGTAACATAGGGTACTCATAAAGATCCCAATTTCTATACGCCAATTGAATAGGTCTGTCTTTTTCAAGAAGTCTAAGTAAATTAATTTTTTCTTTGTCCGATACCTTGATATGAGGCATGCGCCAACAAATTTTACGTACATCAATTGATACTATCTCACCATTATTAAGTAGCACTGAATTAAGATCTGTATTGCTTCTCAATAAAACGAGTTCATGTTTGCAGTTAACAATGACTTTTCTGTAGTCTTCTGCAAATCCTAAAATGCTGCTAAGTGGAATAGAGGCATTGATGAATCCGCCATGATTATTCTTGTGTCCATGTATATCCCACCCCCATGTTTTAGACATTTTCGCTTCAGCTTCATTCATCGATACAAATGCTTTCATGGTGCTTGTTATACCTACATTTTTAACTTTATCAATCTCAATACCATTTAGCTCATATCGTATATCTTGGAAAAGGAATAATAACGGATTATTTGTTAAATTGATAACCGGTTGTCTTTCCTTACTGTCATCGTTTTTTGTCACTTTAAAATGAGCATCAATATATAAATAACTGGCGCTAGGTAGTAGATATAAGTCTTGTTGATTTATAGGTATTCGGATTTCATCATTTCTATTGAAACTTGTAATATACGGTTTATATGAATGAGTTTCAATACCTTCAATGGTATTGTCACAAAAAGGTGATGTAGCAATATTTAAAATATTCATTTTAGAAGTCCAATTGATTTAAGAAATTTTTGGTTAGCTGCGGTTAGTTTTTTTTTAATACAGTGCGTATGTGCTGCCTTCTGAATAGCACGATTACGACTAAGTTTCTGGTTACGTGGAGCTTCGTTTTTATTATAGTCTATCATTTTTTCGTAAATGTAAGTATAAATTTATTTCTTCACCACGGAAATTAATTAAATTACCATGTATATCCACTATCCTTATGCTAATGGAATTGATTGTGTTTCTGTTCACTGGAAAATAGATGATATTTTTTGGTATTTCTATTATTCTATAACCAGGAGGTACGTTGGGTGCGAATTCATGAATTATATGACTTGATTTTCCGTTTATGTAGGAACCGCTTGCAATGTTACATTCTACCCTTACTACGGTTGTCGATAGAATGTTCACTGGAAGCAGCGACTCGTGCAATATATTTTGTTTTAAAATACCTTTGCCGTAACCTAATAAATCTCCAATAGAATCATGTTTTTCAAAATGAATATCTTTAGTGCAGTATATTGTCGTCTTAAGTGTGTTATTGTTACAGTATAATTTAAAAACACACTCTTTTATGCGAGATTGTAAATAATCGCATATATCTTGAAGTTCATACGTCCCTTCAGGAATTTCAATAACTTCGTTGGTTCCATAATAGAATTTATTATTTTTATTCGTGATGTTAGGTATGGAATTAAACGTAGAAAAATGTAACAAAGCGCATTCGTATTCACCGTTAAGTTCTAGCGTAGGAGAGTAGCTTGTTGATAATACTGAGTTGTTACCAGTTATAGACAGCGTGAAAGACATGATAGAAATGAAAACATGTAATAAATAATATCTTTATATAGTGTATTTATTCCAAAAGGTGAACAGAAACTTTATACATAAATGACCACAATTTACACTATTGAATTTTTGAAATCTGGAATAATTATAATATACGTCACTGCATCCTCTTAAATAATTAGTCAATTCCACAGGAGGTTTCAAGTCCCCGAAACTATCAAAATATTCGCAGTAGTCATTTATTTTTGCATAGGCTACCCAGTGAGTTCCATTATTCTTGTGACTATCCAAGTTTACTATACCACACTCTAACGATCTTGGTTTACGAGGCAATGTATCTCTCATATAAACTCCTCGAAAGTATGGTAGGTTTTTAGTATGTTTTATAATGTCAATATTAGTAAGAGCACGCCGAGGTAGCCTATTATTTAGTTTTTTTGAGACTTTATAAATAATCCATTGCCTTTTTTATAGGGCTTGACGTAAAGACCTTTTCCTATGGCAATAGCTTCCATGGTTCTATTATGACGTACAGACTCTTCTAGATTTTTTTGTGCTGCTTTATATTCATTTATTGTTTTGGCTACACCAGCTGCACCTCCTGCCAAGGCTCCAAGTGCAGATAGACCGGCAAAAATTGGTATTAAAGGTAAAATTCCCCCTGTTTTTGGAATCGGAATAATTCTGGGCAAACGAACGTGACATTTTTTGGGAATCAATTTTTTCGCAATCTTGTAAGCGTGTTTAATAGCCGATGTGTTATCTTTAGACTTCAGTTTTGCGATCTGTGACTTGATTTTTGAAATAACTCTTTTAAATTTCTTAATTCCCGAACCGGTCTTCAGTTTAGCTTTCATAACTTTACTAACCAACCAAGAAGCTAATTTTTCTCCTTTACCAGCATCTTTAGAATGTAACCGCTTCTTGGCCATATTCATCAATTGTAAATCTGCCTTATGACGATCGGAAATATTATTATACTTTGTGTATGCGATGTCGTGATATTTACAAGCTTCGTCCAATGGATTAACCCCACTGTCACCTCTTAATAACCTCTGCTTCAATTTCGTGCCCGGACCGCAATAATTGTAGCCTGGTAAATGAAGCTCAAACGGCAAATTATTTATTAAACTATTTACGAGTCCTCCTCCTTGCATATCTAGAAATATAATGACAAGGTAACTAAATTAAAAGACCTTATATTACTCAACAATAGATTTTTTATTCACCCAACTGTTTTTGTTATCACTAAGACCTAACCATTTTACAAATAGTTTATTTCCTTTTTTTCTTATAACTTTTTCGATTAAATATACATTCGGGTATTTCGTTTTTTGCAACTCTTCTTGGTAAAATGAACCCAATATATTATGCTTTTCTTGATCTTCTATATTATATGTTACCGGGTTGGTTCTATTTACATTTTTAATTTTAAAAATTTCAGTTGACCAGTTAGGTGTATAACCTTTTTCAAAACAGCTCTTATATTTACTTATTCTTACATAATCACCTACTTTAAATTTATTTTTGCGTTTCTTTAATGGTCTTTTATAAAAAATCCTAATATTATTTTTAACTAGGTTCTCATTTTTCTTATTAACATCTACTGGTCTAAATTTGGTAACACTGTGCAGAGTATTATTGTATGATTTTAAGGCGCCCTCCAAAGTTTTTCCTTTCCATTTATAATTACCGTTGTAATTGAAACATTGATGTAGTTTATTCTTTAATGTTCTTATAAACCTTTCTACAATTGAAGCTTTTTTAGTTGAGTACGATGAGTAATGGTTTATATTAAGTGAGTTCATAAGTTTTTGAAATTCATCATTATAAAATTCAGTTCCCATGTCAGTTTGTAAGTTGTTAGGACTATGCCCACTTGATTTTAGAATTTCAGTAAACGCTTCAACAACTTCTTTCTTTGTTTTAGTTTTTAGTGGTATCGCCCAAGCATATTTAGCAAAGCAATCGATAACCACTAAAATAAACGTAAATCCATTATTGTACTTTTTAAACGCCTTCAGATCGATTAGGTCGGCTTGCCATAGGTCATCTATACCTTTTAAAACAACAGAACGTCGAACAAAATTTCGACGAGCTGGTTTATGAATCTCATCAACCACCTTTTGCTTTGACATCTTACGGCCTAATTTTCAATTTGTTATAAATAGTCAATCTATTGATGTAGTCTATAGTACAAAATGTTTGTTCAATTCGGTTTATGTTTTGCCTAATATCTAATTTTACGCCTTCTAAATCAGATTTATAAGCATCTAACAAAGCTTTAAATTCTCCTTTTGTGATATAATTTGCAGTCTTTCTATCCACATATTCTTTATTGGTTGCATCATCAGGAACTACAGGTTCTTTAACTCCAGTTAATCTTGATGATTGTGCATTAAATTCGCCTGTGGAAGTCTTAGTTAAATAGTTTTCTGAATTATTTAATATCTCCGATACACGTAATCTTTTATGAACATGGTGACCGAATTTATCTATGTTCATATTAAACACACGTCTGTCGTGTACAATTGCCGAAAATAATATAAAATAAATAACTAACTACTTTTAATTTATAATACCACTTTCTCGTAATTCTTCGAGAATTGATATGATTTCATTATCTAGACCAGTGTTGCCAGCATCTTTGGATGCAATCAACAACTGCAATCTTTCAACTAGTTCATTAGGATCATCCCAATAAACATAATCTGTATTTTTTTTCATTCTCTTTTTTAAAATCAATCCTTCACCTTCACTAACGTTGCCTACAACACTAGCAGTCGAAGATATAGAAGACGAGGAAGGCTTACGTAACTTAAATAGCGGTTTTATAATCTGTAAATAGGTTCGACCTTTATTTGTCTTTATTGGTTTTCTAGGATCAAAATCTCTTCTATGAGCATTTGTTTCTAAAAGCAGAGCTTTGTATGCTTGACGATCTTCATCTGTTACCAATTCCAGTTGGGGTACTTTTTTGAATAATATTTCGCTAAGACCAGGCGTTTTGTTGTATTTAAGTCCTCCTACTAATATTGTATCATCATCATTGTTTATGATAACACGAGATGTGCCCATCATTAGTTTGCCACGATCTATTCTGATTCCGAACGGAACATCCTCATATATGTCTGAAGAAAGCGACCACGTAGAAGTATTTTTTGTTGGGCTAGGCACTGATTCAATTGTCCTAAATGACAGATTGCTGGTGTTAATTTTATTACCATTTTCAATATCATCAATATCGACTTCTTCGTCAGAAATATCTTGCCGGTAATCGTTATCTGATTTACGAATTTTAAGTGTTTTATTGAAATGTGAATCCACTGAAGAATTTTGATCTTTTTCATAACTCTGTGTTGGTGTATCGTCCAAAGATACATTGCGGTTCTTTCCATTAATTATCTCATGTAATGGGTTGGTAATGGGCTTAAAGACAGTTTCTAATAATTTTTCATTATGAGAATCGGTGGAACGCATATCCTTTATCTTTCTTTTAACAGCATCAGCTACTTGCACGATCTGTGTTTTTAATTCTTTTTCCATAATGAATTAAATAATATTCGTTTACAATGTATTGCTGACGCAATCGCAGGTCAAGTGAATATATCTGTTAATGAAAACCTATTTATATCAAATCATTTAATTGGTATCGAAGGTTACAAAAGTATCGAAATTCATCCTGTAACAACCATTGTTTTTATTACAGTCTTTATTGATTACTACATAATTGTAAGGTGTCGACCATATTTTTGAACTCATTTCTCGAAACTCGGACCAGGTCATGTCTGTGTTAACATGTTCATCATAAACATGACGTAAATTAATGTCATCCTGTTTGAATAGAACTAACAGGTTTGTATTATCTCTAATTAGCTGTTTAGGAATTTTGCTGTAAGTTTGATTCAAATAAAAACAATCTATAGATTTATGTCTACCCATAGCAAAATAATCCCGAATGTTTGATTGGTTCTCGCAGGCAACATCATCGAATATTATTACCGAATTTGGTTTTGCATCATGAGGGCTCAGTATGAGTTCATTGTCTTGATATTTCGCAAAGGTTATGTCGGGTACTAAATTGAAAACATTTTCTAGATATTTATATTTAGGTTGGTATAATGTTTTAGAATAAAGGTAAACGTTTTTGAATCTTAAACCATTTTCATGCAACAGAAGACCTATAACAACATTTGTTTTCCCACAATTTGACGGGCCACAAATTATACATCGAATTGTATTAGGTAAGAGAGTCCCATGTCTGTGAACAACCGTTTCCGCGTCAGAACAAATTTTTGGCAGAATTAATCTCTGACGTTGCTCAATAAATTTCATCGTACAAGCTGTAATCGTATAAACTGCCTTTGACAGAATGACACATATTTATGATATCCACATTTATATACAAACATGCGATGTTTAACGTAACAGTTTCAAAACAACAACTGTACGGTGTATTGCACTGTACACTGTTAATCGCATGCGATCAGTGGAAACGTGTGAGCTGAGCGAGCGGTAAGATTTATTTGAAGATGGCTCCATTTATTTTATGGTAGGTGATTTTTGGGAATTCTAAAGCATATATATCTATAATATTTGTAAAATATACAGACTAGTATTTTCATTTTTCATGCAACCAAAAATACTAACACGACAATGATCGAGCGACAGCGAGATCAGAGTGTTAGTATTTTTGGTTGCATGAAAAATGAAAATACTAGTCTGTATATTTTACAAACATTATAGATATATATGTTTTATAATTCCCAATAATCACCTACTCACAGTGATCCAACCAGCTACACGTCCCAGTTATCTCACTAACGAAAGTGAAAGTATTTGATTCCGCGCCTAATAAATCGGTATCGACACAAGACCAACACTGTTCCCTACAATAATTTAGTAGTTCGTCATAAAATAATCCAGATATATCTGCATTATAGTCACCTAACATAAAAACAGACTCAATGCCGTATTCGTCAATAATTGCACTTACCGAACTTAAACAATCCGTAAAGTCAGGCAGGTTGTCCCTGGAATTTGTAGGCATATAGATACTCATCACAATTATTGGGCGGTCATTAGTGGTTATCTTTATCGCACATACACGAGTATTTTCACTCCGCAACACCGAAACTTGTCGAAATACACTATTTCTCCACAATAACGCAACACCTCCATACGGTCTCCCGACGAGTATCCCAGCGGACGTGTCGACCGCCGATGTACCCATATATCCGAAAGCACTGTCGATCGTGCTCAAATATGGTATATCATCAGGCAGTAACCACGTTTCCTGCAAAGCTATTACGTCGCAGGTGCGGCACAACTCTCTTATACTGTCCACTGAACGTTTCACACCTTTACAATTAAAACTAGCAAAACGATACAGCTTTCTATCCATTATTTTCCTTCTTCTTGCCGTCGAGAGACATAACTCTGTTCGATTTCCGATGTTTGAAACTTATAAAACGCCTAAATACAATGCCTTGAGGCCATATGTTCTCATCCAGATAAAAAGATAGTTTCGATTCCGATACTAGGAATTTATACGCCTTGTGATTTCTTTCAATTCTCATATTTATACTTTCTAAAGACACCGTATCATTCGTCTTACTTCGAATATATTTAACTATATCGTCTTCTGTTGTATCTCTGTGTATGTTCGTGATAAATATTGGAACTTTCTTATCCGCCGCCTTAAAATTACACTCGGCATCTCGCACATTGCCTGATTTGCCTGCAAAACGATAATTAGACGATTTTTTACGGTATGACACTCTTTGCCATCCGTTTTCAAGTTTGTTTACATTTTCGTTCATCGGCCGTTTGTTATCAATAGTAGTCAGCTGATCCGCTACCTGAGTCACCACTTGTAATGTGTCTGAGTGCAGCGGTGAGTGCGACGATGTTGCTGCTATACTCTTTACTCCACCGTGTTCGTGTTCGTTCGGCTCGCGACCGCGACCCGACGTCGAGGCGTTCTCAGCCCGTAGCTCGCCTGCACATAACGGTTGCACCGCGCATGAGTCATCTCCACTTTGTTTTTGATTCACCTGCATAATGTCTCGATATTGTGGTGATTTCTTATTAATGCCCAAGTCGCTTTCGTCTTGTGGCTCGTTTAATGACGAATTTTGCAGATGTGAAAGTCCCACAGGACCACTATCCAGTAGCCAGGCCCCTCGTTTTGAATTAATTTTAAATGCAGAGGTAGGCGGCAGCGAGTCATTTCTTATTTCTAGAAACTTGGTTTTTAGTTCCCTTAAATGATCCAACGTAGCATACGATGATTTAATCTCTTCAATCGTAGTTTTTATTCTCGAGATATCCTTCATAAGCTGCCCACAGTCGAGGTGTTCGAAGTCCAGAGGCGGTAGCTTGTCAAGTTGTCTTGCTACAAACACTGGAATTTCATCCGGCTCCGCAGACTTGAAAAGCTGAATAATATCTGCTAAGTCACGTTCTTCTTTACCTTTGTTTTTGCGATTTATCTTCCGTAAGTCCGTCGTTACGGATTCAAACAGTAACGATTTTGACGTTTTTATTTCGTCACTGGTATACGAGGCGATACAAATTCGCACCAACGTTATTTCGTCCACGACAGACACTTTGTTCTGCACATAAGACAGCATTTCGTCAATAACTATGTTACAATTACTACACTTCACCGTGTCCGTCATTTCTAATAAAATTAGTCGATAATTATGCGCTGTCAATACACTACCGCCCGTGCGGTCGCGCGCGCGCAACAAAATGGCAACCGATACTGCCCTAGAGCCAAAGCCGAAGCCGATTACCATCGAATATTTTGATTTCAAGTATAGGTCTTACGTTTAAGTTATTGACAAACACCTTCAGCTTAGTCGGTAGTGCTTCAGGGTTTCTACAATATAAGCTAAACACAAGTACCATAAATCAAAGGTGAAGTATGATATTCGCAATAAAAAAAACCGATTGTAATCGGCTTCCGCTTAGCCGGTAGGGTCCCTGATCTATCAACGCACAGCACAGCTCAAACTACTGGACGGATCGGGTCGAAATTTGGTATACAAGTAGCTATTATAACATAGGCATTCGCTTAGGGATTTTTGATTTTTGTGGGGTGGCAGACATGCATTCGGCCCGCGATGTGAAGCGGTTAATGTAGCCATATTAAAGCTCGCAACATGAAATATCACTAGCGCGAGGCCACCCCCGCTTACAGCGTAGCAACTCCTTCCTTTTTGGTGACCTCACTCACTCGCAGGAACACAACAACCCATAAGGGAATTGTTATTTGACTGCGGTATTCTGTGAGGTGGTGATTCCCCAGTCGGGCAGCTTACAAATACGCCGTATCCTGTATCTCTTTAAAATTCCCACGGGATATTGGGATACGCGCGTCCCAAGTCGCAGACGCAAACATACCACACTTGCTTCTCTCATTTGACAATAAAAATGAGCATCAAGGATTATCATAACAAACCATTAACTTGGATAATTGATTTTCTAGTTTCAATTTGAATTTCTGAAGGTTAATTTTAATTTGTGATTCGTAGTGGTTTGTGACAAACCACCGTGAGTCTACTTTCAATTTGAGATACAGGTTCACAGTTCTATTCTATTATATTAATGTTTACCACAAATATCTAAATTATACTGATAAATCAATAGGAATTTAATGCAGTTTTGCACGTAAGCATTTAATTTTTGAAAAGTTGAGCGCACTTCTTTTTGTACTATGTAGAGTGGCAGTCAAGCATGCGGCCCGTATGATGCGAAGCGGTTAACTTGCGACATAAAGCAGTGCGCCGTTCGCTCGTAGCAATTTTATTGTTCGAGATAATGTCACTCACTCGCAGAAACATGAAAACCTTATAGGCTTTTAGGAAATTGTTATTTGGTTGCGTCCTTCTATGAGGTGGAGGTGCTACTTCCCCATCGGCCAGCTTGTAATTACGCCGAGTCCTACCTCTCTTATCCATAGCATAAATAAACAAATAAAAAAATTATAACTAGTTCAGGATATAATAACTTACCACAGGCGCGGCATCACCAGCTTCATCATCGAGATCTTCATCATCATCATCTTCATCCTTACTTGCGGCCTTCTCTTTCTCTCTCTCAGCTTCGTCTTGCGTCGACTTCATCTTCTTTTCTCCTTCTAAAGTCTTCTTTAGTTTCTCTCCTCTCTCTTTGGCAACTTCTATATCATCTGTGAAGAGGAAGTTGTCGAAGATCGTGCCAGATTTGACCTGCCAGAGGTCGAGACCGACTGCGCAGAGTTCGTCGCGTTTGTAGATGGTGGCGTCAGCGGTATACTCAGGGTTGTCGATCTCGGGGTGCACCCAGGGGCCTTTGTAAGCAGGGTTGTCGATCTGAAGAAGAATAAAAGTAAACCGATTAGTTTTTCGATATATGCAATTTATTGCGTTAGGTTGGCTATACAAAGGCGCTCATGGCACGGGCAAATATCCATATCTAGAGAGTGTGAACTTTGAATGAAACAGCGGAAAAATTAAGGAGCGGAGGCTTAGTTCGATCCGCACATGACAAATATTGTGTGCATGAACATGTCGGTTTGTCATGGTCTGGGTGTTTTCTATATATTATATGTATATATTTACAAAAAAAAATGTATTTATGTATATATATCAGTTACCTAGTACCCATAGTACAAGCTTTGCTTAGTTTGAGACTAGATGGCGCTGTGTAATATGTCAAGAAATATTTATATTTATTTATTATTTATTAAGACAAAAGACATACTTTTAAGGCATTTGTTGACTAGACGTTAAACATTCGAACTACCACACAATTCGAAATCGATACAGCATTCAGAAGTTACAGACGAATAAACACGCAGACATATTAACTTCCATTCATTCACTCTGAAAATATTAGTCCTTTTTAGGCAGCGTGAATAGCACGACGACAATGTGTCAACGACTTCTATTGCCGCTGATGTGTAACTGTGTGTGAGGTGAACAACCTGTAGGCCCGTCTCGACTTCACTCACAATTAGCACTAGCGTGTATGTCCCCGGGTGACGTCACCTAGGTCAATACATAAGGTTTTTCCGTATCAACACGCAGTTTTTTTTGGTTACTAGAGTTTGGGGCTGATACGCTACGAGAACTGTTGTTTATCGCCAAGCTGGTAGAGTGCTTATTTACCACCTTAGTACAGCCGAAAGAAAAAAAAATTAATGGTATTAACATTTCTTTTCCGGGGTGGAAATTTTGGCATAAAAGCATACAATCAACCTGATGATAATCAGCCAGAACAACTCATAGACGCTTGTGATACCAGAAGCATCACTCACGCGTTGCCGTCGCAGTAAAAATACCTTTAACATTCATACATCATAATAATAACTAATAGACTACTATCATACATACAATACCTTGCACATAAACGTTTTGTAAATAATTTATAATTTTACTTTTTAAATGTATACTCTGTGCTTTTTATCGTGCAAATAAAGCATATTCTATCTATCTAAAATAAAAAAATGTTTTTTCACCCCAACTCGATATATAAAATAAATAATAATTTATGTCAAACAATAAGATAATATTCGTCACTGGTCTGTACAACACAGTATGCTATTGAAAAGAGCGTGGCCTATTTATTTGTGATTGACTATCAGTGAAAGTGAAACTTTCTAAGCGACCAAAAAGCTCTATCACAAACTGAATTTAAAAAAAAATGATTTCTCTTGAACCATGCAATGATTTATTGTGAATTAATTTGAATTGCAATGAGCTACACCGCTTTTTGACGTGAATGCGTCTTTAAAATTGCTTCCATAGGGAGGCAATTCAAAAAAACGAATGATATCGAAATCGAGGGATACAGTTTGGTGTTGCAGTTACATATCTATCATCTCCATCCAAAACTCAATCACACCACTAGATTGATGAAGGATTACAGAATTTATTACGCTAAGGGACCTATAGAACATCGCGAGCGGGGGACCCGGAAGCGCTGCCAATTTGAGATAATTTTAGTGCATAATGTATTCAGGTACTGTTGTACCTGAATACATTATGCACTAAAATTATCTCAAACGGACACGGCCGTGTCCATGATGTGCGATACCCCATTTTTCAGCACACTATGTACTAATGTGATAGTCTACAGACAACAAACAAAGTTGTTTAACACGTGTATATGTTGAAAGTAATCTAAGTGAGAAAGAATCTATTTTATTAACTTGTTAATTAAACAACTGAACAGTTTAAAGTCACGATTAACTTACATGCGATTTTATTCAGTCACTTACAGATAATGATAGACTGAATTTATTTTATACGACGCCGGGCGGCAAACTATGCGTACGGCCCTCCTGATATGTAAAGTGGTTATTACAGCTGCATAGACGTAATACAAGGAGTAGTACCTCCGTCACAAACGCAGTATTTCCTCACGTCAGGTGACCACATTCATCTTGCAGGAACACAAAAATCCTCAAAGATATTGTTACTTGGTTGCAAGTATTCTGTGTTCGCAGTTCAACGATTTTTATTGCTGGCCGTAAGAGAATTTTTTCAAACAGAAAATCAAAGAAATAAAGAATTTATCATATAAAATACCTGTTTAGGCGCCCAGACTCCCTTGTACTCAGGGTTGTCGATCATAGGTGGCTCCCACTCTCCGTCCATCTCATCGTCCCAGTCTTCAGGTTTGGCGGCGTCAGGGTCAGGGATGTGTTCTGGTTTATCCCAGTCTTCGGGTTTCTTGTCCTCAGGGTCGGGGATGGTGGCGCGGTCGTCCCAATCTTCAGGTTTCTTGGCTTCTGGGTCCTGGAGAGGAAACGTTGACACTTAATATAGATACAGTTACAGTACAAACCCATCAATCACATGTATGATGACTAGGGTTGCCATCTGTCCGGGTTTCCCCGGATTTGTCCTAGTTTGGAGGGCGTCCGGGTAGCGTTTTAAATCACTACCGCCCGCTCCATGCTGCGAACAACCGTCTTGACACAGAATAAAAAAATGTACTAGTACTAAAAAGTAAAAACACTGACGGCATGTCAGTGTTTTAAGATTCAAAATTCAGAATTTTCACGCTTCTTGTCCTGGTTGCTAGCGTTTAGAGATGGCAACCCTACTGATGACTAATATTGGCATTTTTGTTGTTTCTGCAACTGCATGTAGCATCTGAATGTTATACTTGTCTTAGTATACTTTAGCACTGAGACAATAGTCGTTATGAAACAATTATGTGAGCCACAATCACCTATGGTAAGCGATCAATACGCAGAAATAAAACTTGTTTAAAACTCAAAGTCCACGATTGTCTACATTAAAGTATAAACAAACTCCTTCTGTTGAAGATATGCAACCAAAGTTTGTAGTGATTATGCCTACAATGTTTTTGCAATTATTAGCAACGTATTTGACGAAAAATCATAGCCTCGTCAACCCTTATTCATCCCACTGCTGGGATACGGGACTCCCTTTAATTGAAGGGGACTCTCCTCCACCACGCTGCTCAACCGCGGGTTGGCGGAGGCCAGTGTTTTCAAACCGCCTCAAGGCCAATGATTTGTCTTAACGACTGTCATCTAATAACAACAGCCGGGACAGACTGTTGTTGTTGACCGGCTTAACATGCCCTCCGAATCACGGAGGAACTCGAGATAATATAAACCCATCCATGGACAGACTACACGAACGAAAATACCTACAGCGCGCGATAAATTTTGATTACGCCAAACTGAAATGCGAAGCCAAGACCGCGTATCTTTGGCATAGTGTGTTGAGATCGGTACTGTAAGGTTACTCTTTGTTGAAAGAATCCAGTGTGCGGTTGACTTTTCCTTTGTCATGCTTTTAAATACATATATACTTTTTTTCTTAGATCTCCTTTGTAATTAGTAATGCATATCAAAATATTTGAGTATAACCTCGTAAATATGAGTGTTATACCTAATATAAATTTAGACGTATACTTTTGTACTTTCAAGATGCCAAGTTTATTTGCGCATAAAGTTTCTCGTACTTGTAAACGCAATAAAAATATTTTTTTATATTGCAATGAACACCATGGCAAACATGCATGAGTCATTTCATTTGCAACAAGTGAGAATATGTATAAGTCTCTATGTTTCTTGAAAGGTAAATAAAGACATTTATATTTGCACCCAAACTACAAAGACAAACACGGTAGGTTAGGTAGTACGATCTACTTTGTCAGACCTTTGTTACTACCTACGTTGTCAGAGAAGCGCACAATGTCCAGCACCGACAATCATGGGAACTACATACTAACATGTGCACAAAACACTAGTTTTTTTTTATGCATTGGTTACACCAAGGCCAATTTTAATCTTTTGTGCCCCATTTACAATTATCTGTATACATTTTGGGATTTGGACATTATAAACCTAAAGGATATAAAAGGCAACCGTTACTGACTGATCTATCAACACACAGCTCAAATCGCTGAATGGATCGGGTTCAAATTTTTGCATACAGGTTGATATTATGTCGTAGGCATTCGATAAGAAATTATTTTTTAATATCACATGGTATACCAGGATACGCGCGTACGAAGTCGCGGGCGCAAGCTAGTACTAATATAACGATGAATAATATGTGAGTAGTATTATTGCTATTCATATATTATTCATCGTTATATTAGTACTAGCTTGCGCTCGAGCATCTTAAGTTGTAACTTGGCGACTATAGATGCTATAAGTAAACAAATCAAACCTAACCGAACTTAGAATTCCAGTCGCCTATTCAGTATTTTTAGTCACTCAATTTATTATTTTCTGTAATACAATACCTTAATCTTCTTAGGCGGTAGGAAGTCCCAATCAGCCTCCAGTTCTCCAGACTCCACCTTCTCGTTGTCAATGAGCACCTCGTACGTGTTGTCCGGTTTCACCACCAGGGTGTACAAGTGGGTGTACACGTCGTCCTTGCAGCGGATGTCCTTCTTGATGAGATGGTTCTTGCCCTTGTAACTGAAGATCACGTGCACCTACGAAAAATAACAGACTTTAGTGACTGTCACGAACTAAAGATATCAAACCAGTCTTGAATTCAGTAGTTCATACTATGATAGACGTGTTTATAGTTGCAATACATAGCAAGATTCATCTAGGTTATGTTAAAAAAAATCCTTAGGCAATAATTGAGTGGAGCGAGCTGACCGCTTCTACTTCTATACGCCGAAAAGTCACTCTTGGAAATGAATAGGCCCTTTTTGCGTTTTGATCTTTGAACGTTTTGCGTTTTGGTCATTTTGAGTTTTGTACGTTTTGCATTTCGATCATTTCGAGTTTTGAACGATATGTGTTTTGATCTTTTTGCGAAATTGTACATACATTTTACGTTTTGAATGTTTAACGTGTTGAACAATATGCATCGCGACGTCTAAACCCACTGAAGCGATTTTAATTAAACTTGTCACAATTAAAGGCCTTGGCATGCTTGAGGTATGTGTCGAAAAAAATTGATGAATGAATTGATGATTGATCATGTCCTTGAGAAATGATAATCAAATACATTTTCAATTGAAATCAATGGAAAACATACACTCAGCGATTTCGGTTTCGTGGGCTAGAATCCGGCCTAGTATTTTACAGGTGTGACTGAATTAGCAGTAAAGTCAATTGTCAAGGAAAGTATTTTGATGTACGTGATTTTGTACGCACATTAATTATCACAGAACCAATTTGTGATTAAGATTATCAATTTAATAACTATTATATAATTATAATAAACATTAAAAGATTACGGTCATGTATGATAATAAGTAGTATTATGTTTGATGTATAAATATAGCTTTTTGATGTGAAAACCTTCTTTTCAACTTTTTGAAACAGAGGCCGTCCGGGTAAAGTCGGCAGTCAGGGAGCGACACTAAATTTTTACTTCCATCGTGTAGTTAAGTCAAGCACACAGTTTATTTTGCTCTACCTATTTTGTATTGACCACACATATTGGTCGTCGCCGCCCCAGAAGGGGGAGAGGGCCAAGAAGGGACACGGATGTAGATTAAATAATTTATAGAGAGTCAAGAATTGCCCGCGGCACAAAAGAGCCTCAGAGCAACGGTGCTGCGCGCATCTCTCGCGATTCGGCTCATATGACCGCGAGGTCGGAGGAGCCATGGGAGGTGGTGGGATTTATGACCACACATATGATAATGTAACTAAATCTATGAAATAATAATTAGTAATTCATGAACGCGAATTTACAAAAATAAACAAAATTAATTATCTGCTTAGTTTTTTAATGTTAGATGTTAGAAAACCAACATTTAACATACTCTATACACACAGTACCCGTTCATAAAAAGTGGTTAAATACCACATATTTGTGTCATTCACCGACTAAGTAACCCGATTCACCGATTGATCGATTTTGACGTGATATCAGATAATGATAGGATAGAAAGAAACAAACAACAGTCGATCCACAGGGCATCTAATTTAAATTACAACGGTAAATAACAATTACAGCGGCGGTGGAAACTGTTTATTAATGCAAGTGAAACCGATTAATTTACATTACGTGGCGATTATTAAATTTTCGAAAATGGTTCAATGCCGCATTGGTTTAATACTCAATCTTTTAATAAAAAGAAACACAGAACTTTTTTTTAAAACGGGACTGGGGGGCTTATTAACAGCGACGACCACCAAAAAAAGGCAATGAACAATGAAGTCCACAGTCAGTCCCGGGGATGCTAAACTACGGCTGCCTTGGAACTCCCAATAAATTTAATTAGAAGAAATTAGTAGGAATAGGAAGCTTTTGGAATTTAACTTCCAATAAGGCATTAGAAGCCTAAAGAGACGGCTAGTCAAGTGAATGCTCAACTACCGTGCACTACGGATTATAAATATGTAACACTATTGGGGACCTAAAACAATGAGTTTGTTTACCTAACACATCGATTCCAATAATATGAATAGCAAAATCGTCTGAACGCTTGGTAATTCTCCCTTGTTGCTACCAAATCAATCGAGGAGCTCGGTGGCGTAGCGGTCAATGACGTGGCTTCGACACCAATGCTCGTGGGTTCGATTCCCACATAGGACAAACATTTGTGTGCATGAACATGTCTGTTTGTTAGTTTGGGTGTTTTCTATGTATAATAAGTATGTATTTACAAAAAAAAAAATGTATTTACGTATGTTTATTAGTTGTCTAGTACCCATAACACAAGCTTCGCTTACTTTGTGGCTAGATGGCGCTGTGTAATTTGTGTGACAATATAAAATAATACAATATATAAATATGACTAGTATACTAGTTACCTCAAGAAAAAAACACAGAACTGTCAAAGTTTTATCTCATGGTTATTGGTTGGTTACCCACGCAATTAAAGGTATTTTTTTTATTTCAAAAATGTATTAAAGTGTTGTATTATAAGCCACGAGTGTCTCGACAGTGTCTGCCGAAGTGGAATACAGTTATTTGTACAGATGTCATTGATCAATTGGCAAATATGACACGTTTACAGGTTGACTGTGTTGTGACCTTCATGTAACCATTTACACAGTGTTACTAATTACTTTTATATGGCTTTTCAATGAAAAATTCTAATGATCTAGTCGATATAAAAAATATCCGATTAACGGTGAAATCGGAGGGCAAGTCTCGTATTTAAAATTGAATCAAAATTCAATTTCGAGTAATTCAATTAGAGTCTCGATCTCACAAACGTCACATTTGGTATTCTCGTATCATAATATGAAACTTCAAAGGGTTATTAAGTGTGATCGAAATAGATACGATTGAAAATTAAAAAAAACTAAGATTGTTATGTCCGGCATATAGAATTTATATAAATTCATGAAAGAAATCAACTATACAATCTTCAGTCAATTAAATCATAATTCAATTTCGATTCGGTGAACTTTCATTCTGCGATGTAAAAAAAATACGGGAATTGGCTTTCAGATAAAATAATTATAGGTAGGTATGGTATGTTGCTAAGCGTAAACATTTTGCATCGTAAATATTTTTCTAGCTACCTTTAAAATATCATGTAGCAATGTCGCCCAGGATAATCTATAGCTTCTAGAGATAATAAAAACATAAAGAGTTGTTAGGCATAGATAAAAAATATAAGTTACATAAAACGAATAACCCAAAAACGTAGGTAGATAAGTACTATTGCATAATCTGTGTCCGAAATATGTCGTTACACATTGAACCACGTCAGTGTTTGTCAACCTATATTATTATTTGTACAGATGTAATTGATCAACGGACAAATTATACAGATGAGTTAAACAGTTGACTGTAACCTTCATTGACAACCAACTGTGCCAATAATTACCTATTTAGTTTTTCAATATATAAATTATCTGCTCATTCTCAATACCTAATTTCACATGGCAATAAAGTGGCAATAACAATTATTATCTGCCGTGTCAGCGATGGCAGATGTGGGAGGAAAGTTCTAGAGTGGATGCCACATATGGGGGCGACGAAGCATAAGTACGCCCTCTCTCTAGCTAGATGGACTGACGACCTCAAAAAAAGTGGCTGTTAGCGTTTCGATGTGGAAAGCGGAGGATCCGCATATGATAGAAAGCCTATAATGCCTATAAAAGGCCTATATCCAGCAGTGGGTAGATACAGGCTGATAATCATGGACAATTTATTAAATTAGGATAATAAAGCCGACATGGTATTAGATAATAACATTTATTATTTCTCAATACTCGTAAGTAGTTCTCAAGAATTCATTTATTATCACATCTATTGCTTTTCATAATATCAAGGGTCATAATTGTAGTTTCTTAGATTTTGGGACTAGATGACGCTGTATAATAAGTCTTAAGTCCGGAATATTTATTAAAGGTGACGAAATTTAAATTGTAATAAATATTCATAAAACATCAAACCAATGAGTACATTCGTGCTGCCACGCAAAACGTCATTAGTCGCTTTTCATTATTATTTATTTTAATTAGTAATTTTGATAGCTTTAATTAGTAGTTTTCAGACCAAGGACGAGTAGTTACCGGGCGTGAATTTTGCACAAACTTTTTGAATTAATTTACTTCATTGTCAGTCAAAAGTATGTATGTACAGATCTGAAAGACATTCGAACCCTGTTGCGCATTGACGCGCATTGAGCTCGATGATCGAATGGTTAGCAATGGCAACTTTGACCGAGGTTGTGGTAGAGTATATTATTCTGCTCTGTTGTGGGTCCGATCACCGCACCAGACAAATATTTGTTTGCATGAACATGTCTGTTTGTCTTGTTCGAGGCATTATCTATGTATTATATGTATGTATTTACAAAAAAAATATTTAAGTATATTATCAGTTATCTAGTACCAATAGTACAGGCTTTGCTTAGTTTGGGACTAGATGGGCGTAATTTGTCAAAAAAAAAATATTTATTTTAATTAGTACATAGTTCATAAAAAAGTGACCCAAAAAATAAAATCAAATTATGATAAATCACACCTACTTTAACAAGTACACTAATGTATACAAACACCATTAGCCTTAATTTTATTATTAGTTTTAATTAGTATTTTTGATAGCATTGCTTAATTGATAATTTTGAGACCGAGTATGAATAGGCAACCGGGCGTGAAGTACAATCAACCTGTTTCAATTTCACTTTCATAGTTAGAGCTATGTATAGAAACATACAGATAAATATTGTACCATTTGCATTTTTTACAATTACTTGCCACTATATTGATAAGCAATCGTTTAAATAAATTTGAGCAAATGCTCAAACTAATACGATTACTCTTAGGTCTATGTTCAGGTGATCTATGCTCAATGTTTAAATAGTCTAAGTAGCCAAAGACAACTTTGGTGTAATTAATTTAATATAATCCATACACTTCATTCTTATTCATCATTTTTATTTTTATTTTAAAGTCATCCTACCTAATTAAGCCATTATTGCCGGAGACCAGTGTTTTCAAGTAGTCCAAATGCCACTAATTTCCAATGTCCAAGTCCAAATGCCTTTAACGACTGTTATCTTAATGACAACAGTCTGGAACGTAGTCTTAACGTGCCCTCTTGAACACGGAGGAGCTCGAACTAAATAATCCCATTCATAGACAGACAGCGAGCGACGTTGCTTAACTTGCGCGATTATGAGCATCCGAATTTTTATACATATAATGCACGCAAGTAATTCATAGGGAAGGAAAACGAATCAAAAACAAATTTAAGCCGACGACGATTTTTTAACCGACTGCAAAAAAGGTCCTCCTTTTTTATTATTTATATTTTTTTTTCAATACATTCCCACTCTCCAATTTGTGTGTAATAGAAAATTCAAATACCCACACAATACCATAAACTATACATATTTAAAAAGATAATAATCAGGAAACCTTGTAGCGTTTTTCCGATTAGTATCTATGCCTGTCGTATGAAAGCCATTTATTTACCTATCTAGTAATTGTTTTTCACTGATAGTGATTTCCGACCAAGGCTGAGTGCATGCTACTCGTATTCACATGCAATATAACACGCGTAGCAGCAACTACGAATTGTACGATTATTACATATCAATGACAATTTTATAATCTGTTTTGTCCCATCTACCAAAATTTAGCAAATATAATAAAAAGTTCTATAAAAATATTCTCACTGCTATATGCAAAGTTTTAAAATTATAAAAACTCTATCAGTAACGTAAAATACATAACTATAACGATCTGCGATCTCAAAATTTTAATAACTTATGTCAGACGTGTTTTATGATCGATCAAAGTTTGGAGGAAAATCCCATTTTAAAATATATGAAATATTAAAAAATAAATATTACCATTGTAGAAACAATAAAAAATACTGTAACTTTTGTTACGGCACTAGCTACATCAACGCAATATTTAACATAGCTGTCGTACAAATTTCTGATTTAATGCATATAAAATAGCGTATCGTGACGTCATAATACTGTAGTCTTTTGTATGGAGCGTTTTCGGAATAGTCCAAAATTGTGATCTTTAAATTATCATATCTCGAGAAGTTTTTATGCTGTCGAAGTAATTCTTTCACCTATAGTTATATTATTGCGACGTCTTTAAAAAATAAATCGAAAAAAAAAATGGTTCACAAGAATTTACATATCAATTATTGTGATATAATAGGCATTACTGCATCTGGCACTGATCTACACATGAAGTGGATCAAAATATTTTTTGTTGGGAATAAAGTGCTTCAATTCCTGTCAAATCAAATGTTTTACTAATTCCTCCTAATCAATTAAGAATGACAGATAGTCTATAATCCCAGACAAATAAACAGTCTAGAAAATCTTCAACAATTATCCAAACAGGGATGATCTTATGATGCAAACTGCCAACACAAAACATTGTGTAAAAAACTTGCGGTTTGAAGTTTTTTACACAATGGGGAAAAACATAACTTTTTTCAGCTGAATATACTATTGGAGTATATAATGGGAATAGTGCAGTATTTCTTCTTTATTATTTTCTATAACTTTTTGAATGTTGTTACTTCTATGACCAATAAAGGAAACTTAGATTATATTATTAGATATTATTATTTATCTGAACAAATTTTATCAGTTTTATTATACAGAATCCCAGTTTTACTCCTGCGGATGTAATTACCCCCAGATCCAGAAACAATGAAATAATGGGAATTGGTAGCTGTGGCACTAGTAAGCAAATGATCTAATAGGTATATTGTTTCTCAACATTGTCTATTTTTTTATTTAACTGAGAAATTGGCAAAATGTAAAAAAATAAATTTGTTCATTTCAGCCTTATCAGCTTTGTGCACGTAAAGCATTGATAAACGCTAAATACTTGCAATCTCTAATTATTTTATTTATGTTTAAATATAAATTTGCACCTGAACAACTAAATACCTCATATGTAGACATACGACAGTTTACTTTTTTATTCTCTATACACAACTACTTAGTAAAAAAAAAATGAATAATATGTAAATTTAAATAAAAGATGAATCATTGCAATATTTCCAATTCATAAAAAGAAAATATGTAGGTGTATTGATCACGTTCAATTCAAAAAATATAGTGGGCGGACATGCTGTGTGGTAACAAATTTGTAAAACAGTGAATGTAATATCTTACCTTCTTGGTACCAGGACCGCAGATGTCAGGGCCAAACATAATTTCATAGGGTGACTCTCCATGCATGTCCTTCTGGTCAAGCTTGCAGTCGAACACCTTGATGTAGCCACCTCCGCAGTCAATTTCCTGCTCATGTTTCACGGAGAACTGGATAACCAGTGGTTTCCCCTCGTTACTGAAGGGCTTAAATTTGCGCGAAAGGGCGTAGAACCGCGCATCCTCAGACGTCTTGAGACCTGGGAAGTATCCGGATTGCACAAATGTACAAACATTTACCTATTTTTTTTTATAAGACTGTAAACTGTTTACAACTGGACAGCATCTAATTTGAAATTTGGAATCAGCTTTTTTTAAACCTAAGTAAATAAATAGCGACATACAAAAGAAGTACATACATTTAGTCCAAGTATGTATGTACCTACCTGCCTAGGTATGTACATCAATCAACGAGGTACTTAAAACATATGCTTCGTGTCTAAATAAAAAAACGAGCAGAAAATACGTCAAGTATTTTCAGCTAGAACCACTTCACCTATATTAGCCAGTGATTAGGAAATAGCCTAAGTAGTGTACATACCTTTATCTTCTTCCGGATCATTGTAGAATTTGCCAGCAGTTAGCTTGAATTTGCCAAATTCTTTGCCAGGATGTTCGCTGTAAACCCAGTTGGATTCCCAGGAATCTGCAAAGAACACGTAAATTTTATTATAGAAACAAGAGGAAATACACCCCAAAATAAACCGGCGAAAGGTGGCTGGCTCGACAATCGATACACGTACACGCGGCAAGCCGGTTTGCTACACTTTTTGAAAGAAAATATTAGTAAATGATAGAATCTTACCATCAGGGAATGTCTCCTCATAATACACTTCACAATTAATGGAATAAATTGTCAGTAAACTGACAATGGTTAGAACTAGGGATTTCATTTTGATTCACAATAACCACCTCTCTTGTAAAAAGACTGGCCACGAATAACTTCAAAAATTGGCGAATCGCTATTATTATTTCAACCGGCTTGGAGTCGTCTCGTAGATCTTTTATTTCACGTACACCTATATGAAACACATATGTGTAAATGAAATAGATATATACTCATGATTCTATTCATAAAATGAATGAAAGGAATAGTGATATTGCATAGAATGAGAGTGACAAAGAAAAAGCATACAGAAAGAGTGACGTTTGACATGAAATTACGACAGACAGATGGAATCGTGCGATTGGTCGGCAGTTATCAAATGGGAATCGCACACACTGCACAAGCTAATGAACTTAGACGGCGGGAAAATTTGAACATCCTATTATAAAATACTGCTTTCTACTTATTTGTACTCTGGATACTCTCTTTAGATTATTTTTCATTTATTTTATTGCGACTTTATTATTTTTATATATGACAATTTTGATTACGTATATAAATCATTTCAGATATTATTTTTAAGTTATCTTCTTTTTAAATAAATTATGTGCGCCAATCATCAGTGCACATGACATTAAAAAGAGACGGATATATGAAAAGTAATTTGTAAGAAAGAAATAGAGGTTCTTGACTGGTATTACGTGGTTTTATTAGATTGTATTGTATGTTATTCAATAAATTATGTCACGCTCACACATGCACGACACGATACGGTTTTAAAAGCAGAACATATTGTGTATAATTAGTATTTCGTTGCATTTATATCCCACTTAGGTGACAAACAAGTATATGACTCGCCAATGTTGAAGCTGATATGTTAGCATATACCTACCTAAGTACCTAAGCACATACATAGCCAGTGAGAGGTTGACCTTTATTCTCCTTTTTTATTATATTTTGCACGTCTTTTTTTCCATTTCAAGACTCTGACGAAAGACGTAGGTAGAACAAATCGGACAATACACGTCATGGCAAACATCTACCTATAGTCTACGGTAACCGCTTTAAATGAAGCGAGCTGTATCCTTGTTTGGCACACGACGGGGTATTTTTCATTTCGTTACGTCTAGTACCATTAGAGGCGTAAGTGGCTCATTATTATCTTTCAGCCAAACTAACATTGCCTGCACGTGGTGCTCCCTGCTGATAAACTAACGAGGTTCTGGCTAAAGACTGGTAGGCGTAATTATAAGCTGCCAGACTGTGGCGTACCTCCATCTTGCCTAAACCTAAAGGGTCGCTGTGTTCCTGCGAGTGGGTGAGGTTGCCAGGAGGGAAAAAGTTTCTGCCATAGCAGCGCGGGTGATGACGAGGAACACTTTATGACTATAATATGCTGAAAGTCTCGCGCAAAAGTATTGCTTACGGTACAGATAATATAATCATATGCTACGGTAACCGCTTCACATCAGGTGAGCCGTATGCTTATCTGCCGTCCGACGTACGTCGGTAGTATATATGAAATAAAGTAGATACATGCGAAAATTTGGTTGAGGAGTTCGAAGGCGTCGTTACGCGTGTCAGTCTAATCGAACACGCAAGTAAAGCAACGTCGACCGTAGCCTGTCAATGGATGGGTTTATTTATCTCGAGCTCCTCCGTGCTTCGGAGGGCACGTTAAGCCGTCAGTCCCGGCTGTTGTCATTAGATGACAGTCGTTAAGTCAAGTCACCAAGGCTTCGCCAACCCGCAGTTGAACAGCGTGGTGGAATACGCTCTATACTTCTGAGGGGAAGCACGTATCTCAGCATTGGAATGGATCAGTGTTGACGAGTATACATGTATACTCGTATCTCAGCATTGGAATGGATCAGTGTTGACGAGTATACATGTATACTCGTCAACACTGTATACATGTATACTCGTATCTCAGCATTGGAATGGATCAGTGTTGACGAGTATACATGTATACTCGTCAACACTGTATACATGTATACTCGTCAACACTGATCCATTCCAATGCTGAGATACGTGCTTCCCCTCAGAAGTATAGAGCGTATTCCACCACGCACATACATGCGAAAATTATCTACTCCAAACATCAAACTATAATATTATGTTACACAGTGGATAGACAGACATCGTTGAAATAAAAGTGTCAAGAGCTAAATGTTCATTTTAGTAACTAGTAGTACTATTTTTATACTGTGGTACAGTCAGAAAATCCCTTGTACCCTACCATCGCGATTTTCTAAAACTGTGTAAATATTTAATAATTTCGTAATATCGAATAAGGGTTGACGACGATGATGATGATGAATGATTGATGAACCATGCCTCAAATTCGCGAAATAAGTTTACCACAGCTTAGTATTAGTCTTAAAAGAAATGTAAAACGAGTCATATTTTTTTATACCACTAAAGTGGAAAGCAAGCATACGGCCCGCCTGATGGAAAGCAGTTACCGTAGCCTATGTGCGCCTGTAACACCAGGAGTATCACATGCGCGTTGCCGACCCTGTAAAAACTTCTTCACGCCCTTTTTGAAGAACCCCATGCAGACTCTCCTGTAGTAAAATTGAAGCAAATGTACTGCTGCTCTTGAAGTGTGGTCCCTCAGTCCTCACCAGGGGCGGACTAAGGTCTAGGCAACCTAGGCACGTCCTTAGGGCCCGTAATTTTTGGGGCCCGAAAGTTAGGTCTTTAATTTTTATTTTGGAAGTGAAAACTTCTTTAGTGGGTTCGGAAATACAATTTTGCCTAGGGCCCCTTAGTCCGCCTCTGGTCCTCACGCACTACTTATATCTGAGACCTCCGGAAGTATTACAAAAATGTACACAAAATACCTCTCTATATTTTGTGACACGTGTATCAACCGCAATTTCGATTTCAATGTTTGGTTCCAGTTTTCACTTTCTAGTGTTACTTTACCTGCGTACCACGGATCAAGGTTATTTTTTGTAGCACGCTAATGTAATGGTTAAAGCCACAATGTTGCCGCCCCAACGAAGAATGTAAATGTACAATGGATAATAACTTATACTAACATCTATATATTAATACGTAAAACAAAAACTTTGTACCCCTTTATACTAAAATTGCGCGGACGGAGGAGTATTTGACATTTCGCACACTTATCTATCTTCTATAATATAAAAATGAATCGCTGAATGTGTTGCTAAGCGCAATTCTGGAGAACAGCTGAACCGATTTCGCTAATTGTTTTTTTAGAATATTCCTTGAAGTACGAGGATGGTTCTGACGCAGAGAAAAATTTAAAAAATTGCGAGGAAAATAAAACACCATTTTTTACCCGTGCAAAGCCGGGGCGAGCAGCTAGTAGTTAGTATATATAGTTTATATAGAGAAGGAGTGCAGAATGCTAATATATATATTTTTTAATTATAAATAAATATTTCTGGACAATTTACACAGTGCCATCTAGTCCCAAATTAAGCGCTAAGCTTGTGTTAGAGAACTGATAATGTACTAAAATACATTATTTTTTTTTGTAAATACATACATAGAAAAAGACAAACAGACATGTTCATACACACAAATGTTTGTCTTGTGCGGGAATCGAACCCGAGACCGGAGTCAAAGTGGCCATTGCTAACCATTCGACCACCGAGCTCGTCATCATTCATTAATCAATTATGCGATAAAAGTACATTACGTCAAGAAAAGAAACATTACACACACTACTATGTATTTGACACACACACGCCTATATACTTACTCTTTTATTTATTGTTAAAGTCATAATTAAAATTAATTAAGGTCAAATTTCACTGGACGACCACTAGTATACTACTCGTATGTCAGATGGCAGAAAGCATACGGCTCATCTAATGCAAGACTTCCTCTCGGGCCTAAGGAAGTCTTGAAGTGCTCTCAAGGGCCACCAGTGGTCCACGGAATATAGGTTAAAAACTACTGCTATATTCTTCAATTAGTGTTCCGCTAAGTGTGTGCCGAGGCTAGGAATTGCAATCCAGCGGCATTTTTAATCCAGCAGAATATATGCTGGATTAGAGCAAATCCAACTGGATCCAGCGCCGATCCAGCACTTATTGGTTTTTGTTTTTAACTTGTTAAAAACAAAAAAAAAATTTCGTTTTCCTAGATGTACCTTAAACACAAAAAGTTTGCGGAACACTGTTCTATAATAACAGGTTATTTTTAGGCAGATCGTATGTTTGTGTATAAGGCACAAGCATTATAAAAAAAAAATGGGGTGTGGCTGTGTCATGGACACGGCAGAGCTGTACGTGAATACGTTATATGCACTAAAATTATCTCAAAATATCAGCGCTTCCCCCTCCCACGCACGCGATGTTCCATAGTCCTTACTAAGCGTAATAAATTCTTTGGTGTTTCATCTATCCAGTGGTGTGATTGAATTTTGGATGGAACTGATAGATTTGTAGCTGCTACACCAAACTGTATCCCCCGATTTTCTTATCATTTGTTTTTTGGAGTTGCCTTTTTTTTTATACTACGTCGGATGGTAGACAAGCATACGGCCCGCCTGATGTGAAGCGGTTACCGTAGCCATATTAACGCTCGCAACATAAAATGTCGCTCGGGCGCCGCCGCCCCCGCTGCCAACGCAGCATCTCCTTCCTTTCTGGTGGAGGGAAAAAAGACGTATCCACGTCAAAACACTCATCTTAGTTGCGTGTTCTAGTGAGGCACGCTTGTCTCTTTGGAGTATTTTGGCTCACCACACCACCATCATTTTGTGACTAAGTTAACCTCACCTGATACACCCTGCTTATTTATAGGGCTCTGGCAAAGACTGGTAGGACACAGCGTACAAATGTATGCTATCCGACGGGGGAATTACCTTCACCTCAAATACTGCAGCCAATAGCGGTGCGCGACTGATATTTCATGCTGCCAGCGTTAATATGGCTACTGTAACCGCATTACATCCGGCGGGCCGTATGCTTGTTTTCCACCCGACGCGACGACGCGAAAAAAATTTTATCTTATTTTATTTTCTTCGGAAAACAAGCAGTATACAAAAACTAATTACAGTGTTATCAATTAAAGTCTACAAACTATTAACATGTTTTCGCATATAAAAACGCCTAATTAGATCGTCTCGACACCGTCAAACTCCTCAATCAACCGATTCTTCGATCATGCCAGTCAAGTTACACTCGAACTCAAAAATTAACCTCGTTATCAAATATATTTGCATGTGTAGGTAGGAATACCAAGAACGTACCTACCACCAGCAACACCTACCAGTTTAAATAGTTCTGATACGGACCTGGTACGGTCGGCAGATTAATAAATAAATAAATATTCCTGGACAAATTACACACTGCTCTTTAGTCCCAAATCGAGCAAAGCTTGTACTATGGATACTAGACAACTGATAAATATTTTTTTTCGTAAATTTATACCTTGATTACCCGGGTCGTGTGTTCGATTCCCGCACAAGATAAATACTTATTTGTGTGCATGAACATGTTTGCTTGTTTTGGTGTGGGTATTTTATATGTATTTACAAAAAAAAAATGTATTTAAGTTTATCGAGTACCCATTCTATGTACAAGCTTTGCTTAGTTTGGGGCTAGATGGCAGGCGGTAATTTGTTCAGAAATATGTGTAGTCCTGACTTCCAACTGCAAGACAATAAGTTATTTTTCTTATCAGATCCCTTTGGAAGTTTTGACTTTCCTTGCTTACTCTACATATTCTAACATTATATTTGATAACAGCAGTCAGTTAGCAACTAGCGATGAAACACGTGTTCTTTTATTTTTGTGTTGAAGTGGGGACGGCAATGTTTTCCGCATTTATGCATGTAGGTATGTAAGCGTTTATGTGAGATATTGAATCTCTTTTATATTGACTACTATCTCCCCGCCCCGGCTTCGCACGGGTAGAAAGTGGTATTTTAGTTTCCTCGCAATTTTTAAATCTTTTATCTTCATAAGAACCTTCCTTAATACCTTAATAAAAATATGAAAATAAAAATTAGCAGAATTGGTCGAGCCGTTCTCGATTATTGCGCTTAGCAATTGTTTTGCCTTCACGGAACCTCTCAACTAACAATAACTTTATGGTATTAAGGTTCAAATTGCCTTTTAAGTATTATTACGAATCGTTTGTATGGAAGTATAGAAATGTGTTTTTTTAGACTTTTTCAGGCAATTTTTTTAATTTTTCTCTACGTATGAACCATCCTCGTACTTCAAGGAATATTCTAAAAAAACAATTAGCGAAATCGGTCTACCTGTTCTCGACATTAGTGCTTAGCAGCACATTCAGCGATTCATTTTTTTTATTTATATTATAGAAGATTGATAGCTGGGAAAACAAAACAACAAAGTATTCGTTTGGTATGGATTGTTAAAGTAACGTATAAACGCCTGATGATGTCTCGATCCAAGTTGTAGTGGTTAATACATTACACATTTTACACAAGACAATTGATTTAATTATATTCTTCTACTCCACCATCCTTCATCACGCTGTACACATCACCGTATCGTCTACGGGCACCAATCTTATTTATAATTCTTTTGCACACAGTAGCGCTGCTAAAGTACGTCAGCGGTTCCTGAACTTCTCAATGTTATTTACCATTTTACCCCCTTTTCTTTAGCTTTAAGCCTTACAGAATGCCTTTTCAAGCATTATTAGCCCCCGGTTCTGAATCCCTGCTCTACAGCATAAATACGCTACGCTTGATCAAATGAAATTAACGATAAATGATAAAAATGAGTACGTTAGTACTATTACTTATACTGTGGTAATAGTATAGGTTAGCTGGAAGAGATCTCTTAGAAAGAGCCTTTGCAAAACTACAAACTGTTGTGTTTGTATTAGCTTTAAGAATATATATATATTATGTAAGTTGTGTTTTTAGTGTGTTTGTTACAGGTACAATTGAATGCTTTTTAGTGCGATAACGAATATAAATATAGTTTAATATACTTATAGTGGAGTATGCTCTAAACCCCGTCTATTGAGAGGAGACACGTATCCCAGCAGTGCGATGAATAAGAGTTGACGACGACATGTAGTTAGTGGCGGCGCTATTTTTAACCCCCGACGCAAGAAGTGTCTCTCTCTGTCAGTCTGTGCGTGCATGCGTGTGTGTGTGAGTGTGGCATCGTAGCTCCCGACTGATGAATCTATTTTGATTTTTTTAAAGATGAATTAGTCGGGAGTGTTCTTAGCTATGTTTGATGAAAATTGATTCAAGATGGCCGCCGCCACAATATGACGGGTTACATATTCACAAGTCCTTTTCATTTGATACCTATATTCAAGATATGGGTATCAAATGAACGGGCTTCACTAATAGAATACTATACATTATGATAAGTGGTATCACAAAGAATAACAATGTTACAGTTTACTGTTTTTAAATATTTTTATTAACCAATAAAAATATACTGTACAGGTCCTTTCAACTTATTCTACAATGAGAAGTCTTCATTAAAATCATAGTCGTCTTTCTTAGGAAAAGTAGTTAAAGTTACATTTTCTAAAACACCAGCCAAGTTCACGGCCGCCTTCTCATTTTTAGCTTGTTTCTTTTTATCTTTTTTAAACTGAATTTTCCTTAACTTGTTCTGTTTAGTGTTGCCTTCCAAAAGCATTTCAGGGTCGGTCTTTGTACGTTCTTTTGATTTATTGTTTTTATTTAATTTGGACCTTATGTTTAAAGACTTAGGGAGTAGTGTTGAGTCTTCTTCGTCAACCTGCATTTGATCCTCTAGCATTGCTTTTACTGGCCCTGTGCTTGTAATCTGAAATATATTAATATTATTATTATTTACTAGCTGACCCGACAGACGTTGTCTTCTTTACAATGAATATTGAATTCGAATTGGTTTCACACAATGTGTCAAAATTATTGACAGTTCTGTCAAATGCCATAAAGTTACATTAGAAAACTTAATATGGTCGTTCAGTTTTCTTAAATTTACTAATTTTCCGCGGAACTTTGTTATTTTTTTCTTTCAAAAGAAGCTTCAGACAATAACAATAACAATTTTTACACAACATAAAAAGAAATAGCGAAATCGGTCCAGCCGTTTACCGTAGCCGTGATGACGTGAGCAAGGGAAATAAGGATTCATTTTTATATATATAGAATACCATTAATATAATAAGTTTGAAAATAAGTGTTCATTACCATTAACCATTAATTTAAAATTAAAATAAGTTTGAAATAGCTAGTTATTTTTAATTACCATTAACTATTAATTTAAAATATAAATAAGTTTGAAATAGCTAGTTATTTTTCATTACCATTAGCCACTAATTTAAACAGTAAAATAAGTTTAAAATAGCTAGTATAGTTATTTACCTTAATAGCTTCAGCATCGGTGCTGTGTGCGTCGAGAGCGCTCATAGCTTCTGTCTCCATAGCCTCGAAGGAGTTTATGTCGAACTCCTGGGCGATAGCTGTCACTATCTTGGCGTCCACGTGGATATCCGCATCTGACGTTTCTGGCGGCTCCGTGCAGTATCTAACCTGGAATATGTCGCTAAACATTAATATTGAAACAGGAAAAAGGACTTATCCCAACAGTGGGATGATTATGGGTCGATGCCGAAGAGCAAAACAATGGTGCAAATGTAACGTCAATGGGAAACAACATTGACAATCACCCCCTACTAACAGAAAATATGTTAGATGACAACGCACTCTTGAAACAATAGTGACGCTATCGGAAATAAAAATAAAAAATTGCTAAATCTAAGTAGATTGTTTTTATCAATCATATAAACGTCAATGTGGTAAATGTACAATATATATTTTCTTCTGATGTACACGATATTATTTACTCTATAATTTCTGCTATCAATATTTTTGCTAAGAACAGTCATGTGCAGATACGACTCTCATAAGGTAATGTCTATAACATAATACAAATTTGTACAAATATGTGTGCGAATTGTGCATCTACTACATCGTGCACAGACCCACCGGCCATATCACAGAAATGCGACTCTCGCCCAGTATACCAGCACTCAACCAGTTTATATACACTAGCAGTTTTATTACCCTTTCACATCCAAGCAGGCTACTTCATCAACATAATCAGCTTGGGAAAAGCTGATTGTGTTGACGCTTTCCACCATATGTGATCCTTCGCCTTGCGCATTCAACCGCTATCAACCATATTTGTTGAGGTCATCGGTTCCATCTAGAGAGGTGGCGCCCTACGCTTTACTTAGGGCAAGGTTTCCCGAAAGGTGGTCCGCGGAATCCTGGGGTTCCGTGGAAGGGCCACAAAGGTTCCGCAATCCGTCCAAAAATTTACAAAACATTCGTCCAAAAAAAAAATGACTAGTTAGGCCCTATATAATAATTACAGGGTTCCGCTAGGAAAAGTATAATCAATTATGGTTCCGTGGCAAAAAAAAAATTGGGAACATCTGACTTAGGGTACTTGGGTACTCTTAAGTTGAGTAGCTCGTGGCAACCGATACTCGAATTCCCAAGCATCGATTCCCAGGAGTGGGGTCCGCATGTAATTGCGATGCTACATAACGACAGTGTATACCTTTCCTGTGTTCCAGTCATTCAGTAATATCCTAGCGGCTGCTTCCTGGTCGGGCACGCCGCCTTTTCTATACCTCCCCATACGGGAAGCGACATGAGCGAAGAACTCCTAGAAAATAATAAAAATTGAATCAGCGACGCGATGTAATAACAAAGAAATTGTAAAATGTGTCAATTTTTTTAATATATACATATAATTTTTGAAGGATATTTTGGAGTGTAAATGGTTCATCAACATCTTTGAACCAAAGCCAACCTCACCTCACCAGCACGTGGTGCACCCCGCTCAATGACAAACGAGGCTCTGGCGAAAAGAGAGGTAGGGCATAGCGTATTTTTAAGCTGCCCGACTGGGGAAATACCTCCACCACACAAAATACCGCAGCCAAATAACAATACCCTTGACGGTTGTTGTGTTCCTGCGAGTGAGTAAGGTCACGCAGAAAGAAACAAAGAAAGGAAGGAGTATATTCTGACATTGGATCAATGACATTGGTGTTGCTGAAATCCATGAGCGGTGGTGATTGCTTTCCATCAGAAGACCCACATGCTCGTTTGCCCCCCGCATATAAAAAAAAAGAACTGAAATTGATATTTCATGAACAGTCTCTATGGGAGCAATTGAGGTTACAGTACCACAAAAGTCGTACTAAAGCTGTACTAAAGATTTAAAATTATTTTCACATGCCTTTCACAGGCTTTCCTTTTACAAAAAATACTAATTAATTACCTTGCTGGCTGTTTATATAATTTTTAATATATAAAGCTATGTATTCAAAATATTAAAAAAATAAATAAACTGGAACTTTAACAGTTACAGTAACTATGCTTGCCGCTCCATTTCTCTTTATCATCCTAATATATCTTTAGATTCACCAATACAGATGGAGTTATTTTGCCTTTTGTTATATGAGGTTGGGGCAAACTAGCATGTGGGTCACCTGATGGAAAGCAATGACCACCGCCTATGGAGATCAGAAACACCAAGGGGTCGCCGATCCGTTGCCAGCCTACACTCCTTCCTTTCTTTCTTTCTGATGACCTCACTCGCAGGAACACAACAACCCTCAAGGGAATTATTATTTGGCTGTGATATTCTGTGAGGTAGAGGTACCTTGATTTATTTTTATACCACTAAAGTGACAAACAAGCATACGGCCCGCCTGATGGAAAGCAGTTACCATAGCCTATGAACGTCTGTAACACCAGGGGCATCACACGCGCATTGCCGACCCTGTAAAAACCTCTTCACGCCTTTTTTGCCGTAGTCTCCTGGGAAAACCTCAACAGGCAGTTCATTCCACAGCTTGATAGTATGTGGAAGAAAACTTCTCTATAACCGCTCATGCAAATGTTTTGCTGAACAATTTGACAACTTACTTGTGGTTTACTAAACTCTGGTATGCAGTACAGGTCTACGAGTGTTTGTTTGTTGGCCCGCTGCAGTATAGCCGTGGCCGGCGTGACGGGGTCCTTCAAACTGCCCACTTTGATTGCATTCTTCAGCGCCACAGACGCATCACTATCAGATCCTGTATGAAAAACGATGCCAGGACTGTCCAGTATCTTGATTTTGGAGTCCAATTGAACTGTTTGCATTTGTCTGAAAAGATATAATAATGAGACTCGAGTTGAATAAGGGTTGACGACGAGACAGTTACTGTACTCTGTAAGTATGTATAAGAAGAACTAACAATAAATGTATAAAAAAACTACGACTAATATTTATTTGCAATTATATTGCTATTTCTAGTCTTTATTATCACGTCAACATGGAATTAATATGTACTGTCGTCATGTAAAACATTCATAAAAAAATACGAATGAGAGGTCACACAAATATCATGAAGTCCAAGTCATACTTACTTGGTGATACCGGGTGTACTGCCAACATTGCAGGCCTTCGACCTATTTAAACTGTTGATGATCGAGCTCTTGCCCACGTTGGGCAACCCGACCACTCCAACTGTAATGGACGTCTTTATGCCTTTATTTCTGCAGTAGTTGCCTAAAAGACTCATCAGGAGTTCGGCGCCTACACATGCTGAACCTGCAATTTCAAAACAGCAAAATTATAGTTTTTATTTAAGTATAAATGAAAGAAATAAAATTAGGGAATAACATAACTCTTTTTTTTTTATACCACATCGTGTGCCAAACCAGGAAAAATCCCACCTATACGGGAGGTGAATTTATTCATTTTTTTAGCATTTGTATATTAAAAAATAATATTGTCTATACATTTATTAAACAAAAATTTCAGTTTTCCTATCCTTTGTAAAGTTACGCTGACCACTAAACATTTCGATTTTATCCCCTCCATAGATTAGAGCTTATTATTAGTCTAAAACTAATTACTTTTCTTTTATCAGCTTTATTAACCCTGCAAAATCCCAGTTTTACCCCTGTGAGGGTAACCCCAGGCTCGGAAACACTAAACAATATTTTTTTTCTATTGGAGTTTACCTTTCATTTCCTTTTCTTTAACAATGTGTTTCATCTTCTTCCTGCCTAGATTATGTTGTTGATCCTGTGTTGAGGCTTTGAAGGGCACGGCAGGCGCAGTCCGTCGCAGGTACTTCAACCAGGCTGTGAGATTTGGGCGAGGCACCAGGTCTGCCTTATTGAGGACCAAGACAAGCCGCTTGCCTGACTCCCTCACTGCTTCCTCTACTTGGGAACAGCGAGTGCCTAAAGAGAGTAGGTTTTTTTTTTACATATAAATTACATTATCCATATTACATATAATCTACATAAAATTACATTATCAATAACCTGTCTATATATTTAATCTAATCATAGGTAATTTACTACCATTGCAGAAATCATTTTTAGAAACTTCACAACAATGCAGTGCTAGTACTACCATTGAAAAAAAATAGTTTGTGAACACAGATTATGCTCTTGATCATCAAGATTTCAACTCACGAAGGCAAATGTATTTTCAAGCCATTATAGTTTAAAATTTTATTTTATTCTCAAGGGGCAATAAAGAGCGTTATTTACTTGCATTCATTTGACCAGTATAAACATTTTACCATTCCTCACTCCTCCAACCGATATGTATGGACACGCACCCTATACCTAACAGCTAATGCGCCCCGTGTGCCAACCTTCCGGTTATATCACGGGTTGCGAGTCTCTCGTCCAGTAAATCAACCAGACGAGAGGACCTTTACCTGCACCGCTTTTGCGCTCAGTAAACCAACCGAGCACGCAAGCGTAGCAGTAGCGATATGTATGGACAGTGCATTTCAACTATTTATTATTCTGTGGTGCTCCACACCAGCAAGTATGGTATCTATAATACTGCATACACTAATCTAAAAAAAATCTATAGACATTCTTAATTGATTTGGTTCCCAAGGAAAATTTTGATATTCCATTTAATATCTGTGCAAAGCTGAAGTAGATCATCAGCTTAAGAAAGTTATACATGTTCTACTATGTATATCTGTTGACAAAAGTATGGGAACACTAACTTCATTATATAGTAAAGACGGTCATGTTCAGAAGAAGTAAGCCTATTATTAATTCTGAAGTATGGTAAGACATTTACAAATGGTACTATTTAGTTAAATAATATATATAATAAATAAATAAATAAATATTTCTGGACAATTTACACAGTGCCATCTAGTCTCAAATTAAGCGCAAAGCTTGTGTTATGGGTACTAGACAACTGATAAATATACTTTTTTTTTTTTTTGTAAATATATACTTATAATACATAGAAAACACCCAGACCAAGACAAACAGACATGTTCATGCACACAAATGTTTGTCTTGTGCGGGAATCGAACCCGCAACCTCGGAGTCAAAGTGGCCATTGCTAACCATTCGACCACCGAGCCATATATGTAAGTCTATCATAGAGCACAAACATACCTAGAGGATCCCTAGCATCAACAATTTCTAATATGACTTCAGCCTCCGATATAACCTTTTTGAACTCTCTATAGTATGTCTTGAGGGAATTTTCTTGTTTCCTATCTTTGCCAAACTCTGCATCATCTGTTACATCTTCTTTCCCTTTGAATGCTTCATGAACTTTGCCCCTGGTTTCTGCATTTGCTACCTAGAACAGAGAACAGTTTACTACTTACAAACATACCTTTTTTCAATATAAATATAACATTAGCTATGACCACAGTATAAGTAATAGTACAATACACAGTATGTCCACACCCTGCCGCTCTCTAGTGTCGACCTCACCTCCCCTCTGAGACGAACATGGAACTGTATATACGGCGCCGCACGCATACATGGTCATGTTTGCTCCGCACCGACATCATTGTTTATGTAGTAGTTAACGGCGTGATATTTGTATGGAGTGGTTGGGGTGTGCTATGACTGTAAATGACCACATGACTAGAGATGGTGGTAGTTAAAATCTTGATACATGATGAAATAAACATGCCTTGATATGTATACATACATTTTTTTTTTTATAACTAACCAATATCTGCACATTGAATATATTAAAAAATTATAAACAATCCAAAACATTTATTTTTAAAAATTTGTTGCGTCTGTCTGTTTGAATGCACATAAAACAGTTACTATACAAAGTGGATGCAGTTTTCACAGTTGTATTGCTTTGCTGGAGGTATAATTTAAATGTTTTCATGTTTTATCATGAAACACCAAATAGAAATACAGTTATTTATAAATTATTGTTTGTTTTATGCAGTCCATGGGTATGAAGTTGCTGGCTGCCTCTTTTACTGAAAACGATTTGTGTTATTCAATAATTTAATTTTAAATAAAAGTAGTTTAGGAGTAGTGTAAATACAAACAAGTACATGCCAACAGGCAGATAGACACTTCAAAACTTTTTTTATTATGTAGATCGACACCATTGTACTCCGATGGTGTCGTTAAACATGTGAGTCTAATCAAACACACAAGTTAAGCAACTTCGGCTATAGCCTGTCCATGGGGGTGACTATTCTCCTTTCTATATATTCATCTTTAAGGTACAGACATGGAAAGTCTATGATTTTTATATATAATATGTATTTAATGAGAAAGGTTTCATCTGGATAAAAAGTCCAGCAAAATACCAAATTTTTTCAGGCACTTTTTGTCATTCCTCTGGTTACCAGTGTTCTTGCAAGAGAGGAAGGGCACAGCATAATATGCAACTGAGGAAATGCCTCTCACATAAAGTCACAGCCAAAAACTGTTCCCATGGCATTGTGTTCCTGTGAATGAGTGAGTTTACCAGAAACAAAGTTCCTGGGATGGCAAAGGTGATGACAGCGCACAAACAATAACTTATGTTGCAAGTGCCTATTAGCTATAAGTACAACAAACAGGCCATATGCTAGTCATCTAACATAGTATAAAAAAAGCATGGCATTGCCTGGCAGGGATCTTATAGTTACTTAAACCTTTTCCCATTTCCTGAAGAATATATAAACGTAAATTATATGTAGCCTCATAAAAACTTACCAAAGTGTCCATACTAACGTTACTCTTCTTTTTCTCATCAAGTTTTAACTGTTTATCCAATTTCGCTTGTTCTTTCCTCTTCACTCTCTCCTCTTCTTTGTGTTTCTTCACTGCCTCCACCTCTTTCAGAATATCCTCTTTGTAAGGACACACATTGGGAATCTGAACCGTTTTAGGTTTTTTTGATTTAGGATTCTTCTTAGCTTCTTTTTTCAGTTTTCGGTTGTGGTCGCGCACTTTTTTCTGTATTTTATAGCGAAGACGTGCTGGTTGGCGTTTAGATTGTTTCTCTGTATAAAATAATAGATGCATATTTTAGTCAAAATAACTTTCATACTCTAAATTTGTACTTCACAAGAAATAACATGCGTAAAACTAATATTGTGATGATTAAATAACTTGAAAGTTAAACAAGAGACATTATTTATATACAAGAATACTAAAATGAATTAAACCAAAATTTTATAACCTATAAAACAGAAAATCATCTCAAAATTATAAGTGCTGGTATGAATACTTACTTAATTTGAATTTGGCCATGTTAACCTTCTTGTGTGTTTTTAATTGACTATTTTTATATTAAATTAGTACAATTGCTGGCTTTTTTAAACAAACACTACTGAGCGAGAGCGAGGCGAATCGGCACGTTTTATTATTTTTTTGGCAGTAAATTTGACAGTGACAGTTATTTGCATTGTTACCAACCTTTCAGTTTGGTTTTCCTCTAATTTGTATTTTTTTTAATTCGATGGCAAAGTGACAAACAAGCATTTTCTGACGTGATAACATGTATTAAATCGATGAACGCCGACTGGACGCACGAAAAAGCATGACTCATTGTCACATTCCGCCTGAGCCGAGAATGCAAGCGAGAGCGCGGAATAAGCGATAGAGAGAGACACGATCGGCCTAAGCGCTAAGGCCTTGTGACGCATCTATCTCTCTTCCACTCCATCGGCCGATGTTTTCTTCCGACGTTATCACGTAAAATTATCGTCCGTAAACCGATTTTACAGACATACCATTTTTTATATTAAGTAGGGTGTAGGGTGGGTGGGTTGGAATTGTTAGTTGGCATTAAAAATAATTAATTAATAATAGGTTAATTTCAATTTGTTATTAAATAATCTATCAGCGGGTTCCGCGGGATTGAAAACACGATTTTTTCAAAATGGTTTATTCTATAACCCTATGCACGAGATGTACGGATGATATAATATGGCACTTTTTCTGATATCTAGTAGTAAATATAAGAGATCGTCCTAACACAGCGTGAACACGCGATCGTTGCAAGTACACGCGAAAGAAAAGTCGCGCAACGGACCGTTTCGCGACTTATTTAGTGTCCGACCGAATGTTCGGTTTCGGTGTCAGTTTCGGTCGAGTTTCGGCAAAAAAAAGTGAGTTTCGGTTTAGTTTCGGTTTCGGCGGCAAACCTGCCGAAACTGCGACCGAAACCGAAACTGCATTCGGGAGTTCCCGCGCTGTGCTCGGCCAAATAAATATCGGTAAATTTCAACCAAGCGACGAAGACATTTTGCCGCGTCCACGTGCCTAATCATGTCGTGACTTGTTTGTGTTTGCAGTGCGTTTTGTTTGTTGTATAGGAGTTTTCGTGTGATTTGTTTTGAATTCGTTAAGTTTTATCATTGTGATATTGCTTAAGAGTAGGTAGTAAACATCGACGAAAAATAATTTTGTATAACAAACTAATGCATAGATTATAGTAGATTCAAGTTTAACATAACTATCTGAATATTTTGTGGTTAATTTAACTTACTATAGTGCATTAGTGGTGATAATATTAAAGATTTAGAGTTTCAATGTTCAATTTTATTTTCTTTGGGGTGTAAGTGGTTTATCAACATCTTTGAACCAAAGCCACCTTCACTTGCCCGCGGTGCACCCTGCTGACTGACAAACGAAGCTCTGGCGAAAAGAGAGTTAGGGAGCGTAATTGTAAGCTAGCCGACTGGGGAATGTACCTCCACCTTACAGAATACCGCAGCCAAATAACAATTTCCTTGAGGGTTGTTGTGTTCCTGTAAGTGAGGTCACCAGAAAGGAAGGAGATGCTGCGATGGCAGCGGGGGTGGCGGCGCGCCAGCGATATTTTATGTCGCGAGCGTTAATATGGCTACGGTAACCGCTTCACATCAGGTGGGCCGTAAGCTTGTCAGCCGCCCGACGTCGTATATAAAAAAAAATTATAACCAAGTAGCAATTATAACGTAACATATCTACAGTTCTACAGTTAGATAATTGTTTCGTAAAAGTTTCGGTATCGGTTTCTGCCGAAACTGAGACCGTTGCCGAAATTCGGTTTCGATTTCGGTCGTAAAAACCAGTTTCGGTCGCACTACATTTTAATTCTATGACTATTTAAATACGCGCCTAGTTGCGCTCCATGCCGCTTCGCCAGTTTAATGCGAGTAGTAATTATGTGGTTTTAATTTATTATAAAATTACATTTTACAATAAAGTAAAACAAGTAAAGAGTAATGTTGCTGTTGCCGGAAACATTGCTGGCAATGTATGGAAACTATGTTTTTTTTTATGTTTTAACCAAAACCTTTAACTTAAAGTCATATCGCGTAAGATTAAAAAAAAAGTAATACAATATTTAGGTTTTTCCCACAGATTACTGAAACTTGTTTCAAGTATTTTATTTTGAATTTTTGAGTTTCAATGTAGTGGCCTTAATGAAATTTATGATACATAAATTTCATTGCTGGCTAATATTACTTGGTACTTCACTATGTTAATTTTACAAAATAAACTACGAAAAACGTAGGCATAAGAGACTAAACTTGACATAAAACAGAGACACAAAGTAGGTACATAAAAATGCTTTTCAATGATAAATATATATATATAATCGGAAAGATTTTTTTTATATGCATAATTTGTTGGTTCCTAGGCTAAATGCCCGTCCCATTTTAAAGGCAATCTAAGCAACATTCCCGCAAATTTAAGTAATACTCCCGGCAACATTGCCATGGCAATATTTCATCATAAATTAAGAGTCGCTGTATATTAGTTTTAAAGTATGTATTTTTATTATATGTATTATTATATAGAATTGCGTTTATAATAATTTGTAAACATATTTAGCCTGAAAATAAAATAATTTACTTTAATAAAATTTCGTAGAAATGCCCTGAACTTGGGAAATTGCGCCAAGTTAGCAACACTCAGGTACCTCTACGGAGTAGAGGCACAGGTTGACATTAGACTGACAATTCTTCCTTGACAGATCGAATAACATGGATCTGTCAATGTCATTATCACGTGCTTATATACCTACATATGTTATTTTTGCCAATAAACAAAACAGATTTTTAAATCTAGGATTTGTAAGTCCATCACTAATTGGGCGTTTTCCAAATCGCCAGCATGGTGGGGCGCTGCCGCCCGCCGGTACTGGCCCAGAGGGAAGTGTATGTATGCTCTATTTTAGTTAGAGGTAGACGGTAAAAGTTATAACAACTAAATTATTATGGTATATATTTAAATTAAACGTATAATACTGTTATAATATTTTTAACGTTTTGTTACAATACAAATCTATTCTTTCATACTTGATATAATAGCAGTAATTAATGTAAATTCATTACTATTTATATTAGTATCCAACCTCACTATTTGTTTATTTTAACATACCGTTAATACGGTTACAATTTGCTTTTGGGTGGAAAGTTAATAGACAATACAACGAAATTAAGCGTTAATTTGAACGTGCCTGAATGAATAATATCTTAATTTTTCTATACGAAAAGAGCCGTTTATATATACTCGTAACCGTTAGAATTTTTTCTTATATGAAGTGAGGTTTGCAGCTAGTCTTGGAAGCTATATTAACTAGTATTCGGATACATCTTTTCTGTAATGTGAACAGTTTTGTAATGTCTGTGCTATTTCCCCTTAGCACTATGCCATATTGAAGTTTTGAGCTGTTATTTTACACAGTTTCCTTACCATGTTATTTTTTTGCATTAACTTTTATCTCAAAAAATAAATGACATTTAACCCCAGCTCTACTCTATTTCTACACTAGTGGCGGCGGGGCGGGCGCCCATGCTTCGCTTTGGCCATTGGCTCAATGTTATCGTTTCGTTTCCATTCTCTGAATAAATGAATTTTCTTCATATACATACCTATTTTATCGTTAATTATAATTTCTTTGACATGATTCATTATAATTTGACATACTACAATAAATTATTATTTTGCCATAAAAAGGTAATTTTTATACCTATTTTTGATATTGCTATTTTATTTGACATCATGATACTCGTATTTTAATATAATTTTGAAAATAACATTGACGAGTACAGACAGAGACACATTTTCGAATTTAAAAAATTAGTACGAATAAATATGTTTATTTATTTTAGAAGACTTGCTCATATTATTGTACCTGTATACTGTTGGCGTAAACAATAAGTATATTGACACTGAGTTCTAGATAAGGAAACGTCCTATATGCGAGCGTTTATTTTGTGTCGAGGTCGGATAGGCATTTAAGTCTAAAATCAATTCAGCCAAATAAAGGTGTGAGTTATGACATAAATACATTTATAAGTAAGTACAATATATCAAGCACTTGCTAAGCAAACCGCGTAGCGATCCATTCATGGGTAAGTTTTCGTGAATGGAGTTTCCTCGCGGGGTCGAAGCCGGCTAGTCTCGCCATATGACGCCCTTTGTTCGGGGGCGAGCAGCTGCGTGCTTCGGCGCGGCGGCGTTTCGCGAAACGGTCGTTTGGTTTTACCTGCACAGGTAAGCAACAGAAGCAACAGGTCATTTCTCCGACGAGGGGAGCGCCGCTACTGGCCCAACGTCGCGCTACGCCCCGCCAGCCAACCAACCGAGCCTCGCTTGCCGTTACCGTCAGTCGCGTTCCGTACTCCATTGTGACGCTACATCGTCGCTCCGCCGCATATACAAACTCGCGTCACTTTCTCGCGATCGTTCGCGATTCTAAGTTATGTGCGCGAACTTACCATACGATAACCTTCTCCTCACTGGACACTCGTGACGTCGCAAATGTCTCCCAGTTTAGAAGGGATCATGTTCAACAGGAACGCGAACCTGTCAGCGCGCCGGCCACTGTTAGTGGAGGTGCAGAAGCCTATAGTGCTGCCTCCGCGCGCTCCGCCCCGTGACACTGGCCCGCACAGACCCCTACCTGCGCCTAGGAACCTGCCCGCACAATACCCCTACGAATACCGACAGGATTACTGGAAACCATCGAACGTCGAACTCGAGAAGCGATTGCAGGAGGCACGGGCTCGCGAGAAAGTCGGCTACTTTCAAGACAAAGTAACGACTCCGGAGCTGAGCTTGGACCGCAGAGATGCGGAACTGGTTTTCAAATTCGATCCTCATGCATCGGCAGAGTATCTGTCGAGTCAGTACCGCGCTCCCACCGTGCACTATGCGAAACCCGCGACGCCGGTAAACGGGTTTTCCAACCGTCTCCCGGAGAGAGACGGTCCCTTTGTGTTCGGTGTGCATAGTCCGAGTCAGTTCCCAATCTCGCGACGGGATGAAGACGATTACGACTACTCAGAAGTGCCCGCGGACAATGGTCGCACCGCGGTTCGTGACGACGTGTCCGAAGACTTAAATTGCTGTGATAAAGTGAACGAGTGGACTGTACGGGATAAAAAATGCAGGAGAACCTTGAATCGGATGTTTCAGATAAAAGATAGAAGGAAGGTGAAAGGTAGAAATAAGGAGAAGATTAAGTGTGTGTTGGTGGGTGACGGAGCAGTGGGGAAGAGTTCCTTGATAGCTGCATACGCTCAGGACAAGTTCCGGGACGAGTATCAACCGACCGCATACGACACTTTCAATGGTAAGTTTGCTAATACTGACAATTTAAAACAGTGGTTCCCAACCTTTTTTTGTTCGCGAACCACTGCGAGGTTTTTGTTGCGTGTACGGATCCCTAACTGTCATATACGTCCATTTTTTTATAACTCGAGATTTTAATAGTGGCCAAATTAAAAGTTTATATCACGGACCATAATTTACCTCTCAAGGACCACTGGTGGTCCGCGGACCACCGGTTGGGAACCGCTGATTTAAAAGAATGTCTCGAATGAAATACGAATTTCAAAACAAACAATTGCATTTCGTGTGTGACAATATTTCGACTACACAATGGCAAATTATACCAAACTATCATGTGTTTTATTGCGACGAGTTTGATTTGGTAATGCAGTAATTAGCATAATTGCAGTACATAAGTACATATATAATCGTTTACGACGGATAACCGCAAAGAACAGGAAAATGTACTTCATTCGTTTAGCATTAAAGGCGCCACGAATAGTTATTTTCTAGGAAGATAAGCACGCGCGTCATGCGAAGCTCATTAGAAAAAATTGGGCAAACGTGACTTAAGACAACACGAAACAGTAAAAAACGTATACAAGATAAGTTAAAGGCTTGGTGACACTCACTATCGTTTACGTTGTCATGGGAAAACATACGTATGGAATTTATGACCTAAAAACAAACATAGCTAATTCTGTTGATAATGAAGATACACATACATATTTGGATATTTTGCTAGTTAAGTCTTAAAAAATATCTTCCTGTAAGCACGGAATCGTCACAACCTCAGATCACAGCAAACAAGGGTCACAACCATGCACAAACTTTAATTTAAGGCTTTGTAACAAGGCTTTACAATACGTAAGCGGATAAGTTTAACCACAGTGTATAAGTATCTAGTTAAATTTGGAGGACATATTTGATCGGCTTTTCTAGGAATTCTAGTTCTAGATTCGTTTCGAAACAATTCAACATAAGAAGGTTTCAACATACTTATACCTTAATAAAATAAAATAGTAGGTACATACTTACAATGGCTATGCAATGAGATGAAATACATGCAACTGATAAATTTGAAGTTGTTACTGTTGATTGTTGGCACTTGGTGGAACATTATTGTCATAATATTATAATAAAGCACTTGTACTGTTCCACGTTATTATATTTAATATTACCGACCGGTTGCGCCGCTAAGGCATTATCAAGGTAAACAGATGGTGTTTATCAACATCAGACAACAGTGACAAACACCATCTGTGGGAAATTAGGAAAGAAATAGAGGTTTGATTGGTATACAAGAAATAAAATAATAATAAAATGGAATAAGAATACACTTTGGAAGACACAATAATGAAACTAATTGTAGGCGCAAGATAAAACAACTGTAAATTGTCAATTAACACAGTTAAAAATGTTTCGACTTTTTTAATTCTATCGCTGTCATCTCCATCACTTTATTGATTTCCATCTAACATAACAAAGATTCATTCCGATTAAACTCTCAAATTTAATAAAATGAAATGCATTGAAATCTTTCCATTCGTTTCGAAGTCTCGATGTCACAGATAAAACCTTCAACTGACAGCCTCTTCTTTTTAGTTAGGGCTAATTCGACTATGAATGAGTAGAAGAAAAAATAAAAAAAATCGGTTGTCTGTAAAGTCGGTTTACTGACGATAGTTGAACGTGACAACGTCATAAGAAAATACTGATGGAATGTTTGCATTTTTCAAAAGAAAATTTTAATGGAACGCCTCAGAGCGAGGTAACGCCGCCTATGTCATGTTTTTTCGTGCGTGCAGCCGTCTCCATCGAATTATAAGACGTTGTCACGTCAAAAAAAACTTGTTCTGCCATCTTATGAAGCTTATATCCAGAAGAAGAGTTTAGCAAAAAATGGATGATGACTAGTTGACATTTAAAGAACCTAAAGGCATAAACCTCTACTCATATCGTATTCATATTTTGGTTTTATTGGGCAGACTTTTATTACATACGAAGCAGGATTTCTAAATAATAAAATATGAGTTCATCATTGACTTAACGAGCTCGGTGGTCGAATGGTTAGCAATGGCCACTTTGACTCCGAGGTCGCGGGTTCGATCCCCGCACAAGACAAATATTTGTGTGCATGAACATGTCTGTTTGTCTTGGTCTGGGTGTTTACTATGTATTATATGTATGTATTTATAAAAAAGAAAAGTATATAAGTATAATTATCAGTGATCTAATAACCCATGGTACAAGCTTTTCTTAGTTTGGGACTAGATGGCGCTGTGTAATATGTCTAGGAATATTTAAAAAAAACATGCAAGTTGACAATCATACTGCAGCTGTGATACAATACTCTGTATACTACAATAATATGTACAAGCGATTGACAATAATCCGACAATAAGAAATTACTTGTGCGTGAGTTTATAAATAAACGAGTACAAAATTACGTGTTACTCTTCGCGGCACAGCCATATCCATTTTTAGCGAACTGAATAACCGGATAAATATTGCCGTGACACACGATTAATCATTCTGATAAAAATGTGTTTGTTTTATTACTATAAAACAATTTACAACTAAAGTAGGTTGGTTGCCATTGTTCGATATACTAAAAATACAGGAATCAATAAACTCTTCACTCATTCATTACTCATTCTCATTACGTAATTATAAAATTAAGATGCATAGGTTAGGTTAGATAAATGAATAAATATGCTTTGACATATTACATAGCGCCATCTAGTCCCAAACTAAGCAAAGCTTGTGTTATGGGTACTTGATAACTGATATATGTACATAAATACTTTTTTTTTTGCAAATAAATAAATATAATACGTAGAAAACACCCAGACCATGACAAACAGACACGTCAATGCACACAAATATTTGTCATGTGCGGAGATCGAACCCGCAACCTCGGAGTCAAAGTCATTGCTAGCCATGTAACCACCGGGCTCGTCAGTCAATCGTTAGGTTAGATAGTGCAGAATAAGGCCATGATTTAGGTCTAGGAAATTGAACTAAACAAATTTCACTCAGTGCCTTCTTCGTTTGTATCAAATTTGAATCCTTTTTGATAGTATATTTGTTTAAACCAATTGATCCGACCGAGTTAATCAACTGGTATTTGAAGATTCAAATAAATTAAAAAAACAAAATTAATAAACACTTTTTCGGTCTCATATTTTCTTGCGAATTCAAATCTATTTCTTTTGTGGTGACGACTTCGAATGTATTAAATTCCGTTTTGAAAAGAGATCTGCATTAATTTCTTTTATTTTACTATCACGAGTCTCCAACCTCCTAATCGTCCGATCCTGGGGCTCGGGAGTCAACGAACGAGACATCCCAGACGTCTTATCAACAAAAGTAGCTCGATTTAACATACGTAACAATAACTCCGCGGTCGGCGCTAATTTAAAATTCCTTTTACGCTTTCTCATTTCTGTCGATCCGGCCAATATCATTTTTATTATGTAACACCATTTAAATTGTAGCAATCTTAGAGTGGGAAAGTTCGTTCATAAAAGGTGTCAATTTTATTATCTATCTTGTTGGTGTACTTGCCAATAATTTGTACATCAAAACAATCTGGAAGTTAGTATATGAAAAAATACCATAACTATAATTATAATATTTTTAGATGAAAGGTAACATAACATGTTGTTCATTACTGAACTATGAAATACAAATATAATCTAAATATCGAAAAGTATACCTAATACCCGTGGGTTGAGGATAATGCTCCAGTAACTTGGGCGGCCATGTCTCGAAGCTTCATACAAGAATAAATGTATAATTATAAACATATGTTTAGATATAATGGCAAAAGGGAACATGATACTTACAGGTCGCGTCACGTAAAAAGAATGCTGGCGGTCAAGATGCGCATTTGGTGGTATATTGGTGCGATGTACTACCAATAACTAATAATTATATACCAAGCTGCTTGCGTAACGTTTGTTCAAAACTAACACAATAGACCGAGTACTTTTGTGCGCGAGTGTGCCTATGCGCAAACGCACCCCACCGTTTTCCTCCAGCGTTCTTTTTACCTGACGAGACCTAGTAGTGAGGGAAAAAATGCCATCCAGAAAAAGATCATGACTAATGATCCATGATACTTTTTATTATAAATTGCAATGTCATACTTATTGGAAATAACGACATGTAAGACAAGAGGTTCATAGTCTAGGCAATTTAATTTAATTGCTCGCGTCATTAAAAAAAATCAGTTCGGATTTGTATAGGAAAATGTCACTGATTTTACGCTCGTCCTTATGTCAATGCCGCAAAAAATTATGTATCATATAACACAGAAATAGGAGCAGTAATGTAAGACAGAGGATCTTATTGCAAGAAAATCCACATCATTATTATAAATAATTTTATATAGGTAGTCGGTATTTTTTTTGACCCTGTTCAAACCGTCCTATCGAACCGGGCTGCAATAATACGCACCGCTTCTGTTCTGACTCACAAATGACTGAACTATGTATAGACTGTGTCACAGAATACCTAAATAATGTGTCTGTAAACAACACTAATTACAATACAATAATTTATTTTGATTGTACATGTACCTATGTAACTATTTCTTTAGAACTGTTTGGTTACGTCATGACTTAATGCAAAACAGCATATTAGTAGGTAATAAGATTATTGTTTAAGTATAATGATAACTAATGGTAACTAGGTACTAGTACATTTATTTATTTAATGCTATATAAAAAGAGATGTTACTACTAAAGTAGTAGTACTATGTAGTACAAAATGCAGAACTATTGGTTCTTTTTCCACTGTCCTACAAATTCACTCCAACTAGACACTTAATAGTTGGATGGAAGAGATCCCTTCCATCTTTGTAAATTCCATCTTTGTATATTGTTCTTTTATTTGCTGTATAATAACGTTATTTTTTATGTAAGTACAATAAAAAATATGTCTTTACTATTGTCACGGGTGGCTTGAAAAAATCTGTTAAAGATATACGCTCGCCCGCATGCCCGCGTAAAACTTCTTGTTTACACTATTTTTATGTAGGTATGTAATTATTTTATATGCAATAACGAAAATAAAAATATTACAAATAAAGAAAAAGATCTTTTGTCAATATAAAAACTATACACAATTTCTTTATTGGGCGAGAAGATCTAGTTTCAACTCACAAAACTTATCTCTAGTTTTTTTAGATCTCTACTTTTCACAATACGCGATCCTCTGCTTTCCGGATGCAACTGCTTCCAAACAGACATACAGAAACACACATAGATACTTTAAAATTATGATATAACACGCAGTTTTGGTCGAATTTTAAACAGGAAAAGAATATTCAGAAAGCTATGCAGGTTTGTTCAAATACACGCATGTTTAAGACTTCCACTTGTATTTACTTTAGTTAGGTAAGTACGAGATAATTTAAACTACTTTCCCTTTTATCTTACTGGCATTGACTTGGCCGGGTTAAAAATGGTACAAAATGTGTTAAAAATCAATTTACTTTTAAATAAAATATTTCTATTTATTTTCATTGCGTAGTTGTCTGCTCCATCTGCATACTTACGGAAATTTACTTACGAGACTTGTCAATAACATTATCATTAGCTAGCGGAAATAGTTTCATTACGTTACTTCCTATTAATATCATTTCTGTCTCTTGCTATTTATGCATCATCATTATCACCGGCAAGGATGTAAGTAACACTTGAATTTTATTGTGCCGTCATTTTCCTCGATTCGTCATTGGTAGGTATGAGCGGCATACTTGAGATTGCAAACTCATGATAACACCGCACTGTTATCAAATACGTGCAAGGTAACAAAACTAACAATGTTTTTCGTGGATGTTTTAATAATAAACATTGGATAGGTAGGGAACATGGAAACCGTAGGAAAAGGGTTTAGCTCTGGAGTGTGTTACACACAAACGTTATCATAGCGACGTAGTAACTCAGGTAAAAATAGTTAACTCGGGTTTGTCGATGCCTGAAGTAATTCCTTAAAATTGTGACTATAAATATTTGCATGCTATATATAATATGGCTAATTGGCTAAATAGGCATAAGCAACTTTAATTTTAAGATTAAATCGTATTTATTGTACCCACCCTATTTATTGCAAATAAATAATTTGTATTAGTCATTGAAGCCATTTTGTTGCGTGCACACAACGACTCATAGATTGCAATTTTTCAGTTCTACTATTTTCCCGGATATTAACACTCATTCCATTGAGGACCATTCCATACATACCTTATAATTTATACGTTCAATTAAATGGAATGATCCTCCTGTAAATAAGGGAAAATAATAGTGAAAAATTCTAAATGAGTAGAGTCTTCATTTTAGCTCCTTAGTTTTTAAAGCTCTTTGGATACGTTCACGTGACGACTACTTCACAACAGTCACAATTAATTTGATTTGGTTTCAGACATTATACATCTGGGAATTCATTGTGAGATAAAAATGCTCTGTTACGATGCATTCAGGAAGAAAAATCTTCTTATTGTGAATGTGAATCTCTCTTATTGTGAAGCAATTTTCCATATTTTTTCAGTGTATTGAACAGACATATTCACTGGTGCGTTTGTTTATTGTTTATATGTACCTATAATATACTACCACGTCATTTTTAAAAAAGACCTAATGATCGGCTTATGCTTAGTGACATTTATACATTCGTCATCAACCCATAGTCATCCCACTGTTAGAATACGAGTCTTCCCTCAATCGAAGTGATTTAGAGCATACTCCACCACGCTGCTCAACTGCGGGTTAGCGGAAGCCAGTGTTTTCAAGCCGCCCTCTATCTTGGCTTAACAACTGTCATCTAAAGACAACAGCCGGGACCGACGGCTTAACGTACATCGAAGCACGGAGGAGCTCGAGATAAATAAACCCATCCATAGATAGGCTGCGGTCGACGTTGCTTAACTTGTGTGACTTTGCTTAATTTATACATTCATAAAGTTGAATTAAAGTACAATAATGTGATCATTATATCTTAATAAAACATGGCCCGGTCCAACGCAGCCTTGTCGCTAAACAAAAATCTTCCATGCCACTTTAGAGAAGCAAAAAAAAAATTACTGTACAGGTAGTAGGTGGCGCATCCAATAAACTTACTACAAAAACTTATTATTTCATTCAAAACACGTATAAATAGAAAACGACATAAGAATAAAAACAAGAAAAGGTAAATAAAAAACAAATTCCCACCATAGTTCCACGTCTACGAAGGTCAAAGAACCTATTTATATGTACTCTCTATAGCATCCAGTAATTAATGTTACTCTGCTTCGGATACTGCATACGAAATAGCGCTGACGCTACAAAGAATGTTTTTGTTGGACCTCTATTAATCAACATGTTTACATTTGTTGTTGTTGTCAGCTTTACCTTTGTAATCTATTCCATCAATCCATAAGGATTAATCGAAGTCTTTAAATCCTAGAAAAAATCTATTACATAGGGAACATTACCAATGTAACCTATGTCGTTGCGTGCGGACCCAGGGCGGGTCGTTAGTAATATCATATACATCTATACCTCTACTAATGTTACAAATTGATGAGATTTGTTTTTTTTTTTTTTTGTAATACGTAAACTCAAAAACTGTAATCTTTCACCAATATCAACGTATAACAAACTTACTTCCCTACTTTAATATTATAAAAAAAAAGTTAACGCGGGTGATGCCGCGGGTGGAAGGGTGGTCACGCACCCGTACCACTTATACTGTGCCCGTGCGAAACCGGAACATGTCGCTAGTACATAATATGGCTCGGCCTCGGCTTTAACATGCCTAGGCATAATACTTAATACTAGTAGTCGCCCAGTGGTCGAAATTCGAAGTGGTCGAATTAATTAATATTAATTATGACTTGAACAATAAACAAAAGAATGAGTATATATACCTATGCGTGTGTGTCAAATATATGGTAGTGTGTGTAATGTTTTTTTTTAATGTCTTAATATATTTTATCTAATCTCATACTGAAATTTACACATTAAAAAACTAAACACAGCATCATAATGACAGCCTTTACGCACAAGCTATCAAAATAAATTTAAAAAGTTATTTTTCGATACAGCTCTTTTATGGACAACTGTATCGTAAAATAACTTTTTTACCATTTCGATACAGCTTCAGCCCTGGATACAGGTATTTTAAACAGGTTGCAATGCAAATACATTGCAACTATGCAAAAATTTTCTACATAATCTGTGAACGCGGCGCCGCGCGGCGCGTCGCGCATGAGCACTACGCATGCTCGATCTGCAAATGGATTTATAAGTAAGAATTATAGCTGTTAAATTAACTTCATGGTTGTATTTAAAATATTATTATCATATATTTCATGAGATTAGATAAAGTAGTATGAAACTGCACATAATTAGGTATTAAAATACTCGTGTAGTCTATTATAACATTCGCCTTCGGCTCATGTTATAAACTCACACTCGTATTTTAATAACCCTTATTATGCAACAGTTTCATAAACTACTATTATGCATAATTAAAAAAAAATATTAGCATTTTGCATTCCTTCTCTGTATAAACTATAAGTGTGCGAAATTTCATACACTTATAGTTTATACAGAGATAAAGGGGTACAAAGTTTTTGCTTCACGTGCCTATTAATAAGTATAGGTACCAATATCACAAATTAAGATTTATATTTATTGTGTAATAGGTAAACTGAAAAACAAAAGAATTGTACCTATTAAAAATAGTGTTTATATAGATAAATATGTTATCAAAGAATAACATCCCTACTTAATAATAAATGTGAATGTGAGTTTGCTTGTTAGTTTGTTACGCATTCACGGCGAACTACTCAACCGATCATTATGAAACTTTGTAGACATATTCTCAAAGGTATTAGGAAGGACATAGGATCCTTCCTAATACCGATTTTTATTAATAATCACGGGATACCGGAATACATGCATACGAAGTCGTGTACAAGCTAGTTTAATATATAATAAAAAAAACCCTGTTAGTTGCACGCAAGTTGCATGTTTATGAGTGATTGATAAATCTTTAAATATTTCCTTTTCAAATAAATATTCATACTACCATAAAATTCAAATTATGACGGTGAAACATGAATATCTTTATGTCGATCTTTATTAACACTATCGACAGCTCATTCGTAATGATTTAAATCCTATCCTACTAATGCTAACGTGTAGTAAGCTTCAGAGGCAGAATCGAAGTATGGATGTTTGGTTTGAAAGAAAGAAAGAGTAGGTACATTTAATTAACATCACAATATAGGGAAACAATACACAATGACATATAACATTTTAAATATAACGAACCATACATACCTCATTCATCATGATCATTTGGCCATTGCTCGGCATTAATGCTGTGTAATAAACACAGTGTCGATATTCTGCGACATCCAACAACTGAGACAAATCCAACGATCCAAAAAGATCATAACTGTTCTTAAGTTATAAATGGTGTAACTGATCTGACTTTGTTTTATGTATAGATAATAACTTTAATATTAACTTTATTTACTTCTCACAAAGTTTGTACATTGAGCAGTAGGCACAGGCGGATTTGTAGTCTTGGCCTTGGCCGCCCTAGGCCGTGTCTTCGCCGCCCTAGGTCGTATCGTGGCGGCCTTAAACCGTATCTTGGTTCTTATTAGCTGACTCCTTATTCCCCATTAATCTTATTATATAGTATTTTGGTTCGTATGTCTATAATTTGTAAGAATTACCTTCGGTAATACCCTGCTCCGACCGCCCTTAACATTTGGCCGCCCTAGTCCCGGCCCTAGTTGGCCATAAGGAAAATCCGCCATTGGCAGTAGGTACATTACAGACATTGCACTGGTAAGACCTCGTGAGAGCCTGGAATCCGAGCTAGGTTTAAAAACCTGTGTTACAGATCTCCAGGCAATAGATATACTCGTAGTTTTTTATACAGTATAACAATAGCGTTTTTTTTTATTTACATTAAATGGTTGTTGACAATTGCAATATTTGCAATCCGACGCGGTATAAAAAAATAGTATAGTCTGCAGTGCTGTGACGCGGTAGACGGGACTGTAAATTGTTCTTAGCAGAACAGTACAACCTGCCCTACGTGTCTACGTTGTAACAAAGCCACTATTGTTGTTTGCATTTGCATTGGGACGAGAAAAAAGAAACCAACCAAAGACAAATCCCTTTAACGGTATGTTTGTGAAGCCATAAAAACAGCGAAAGTGCCGGCGCCTCACGTAGCCCCCAACTTATTGTTATCTCAAGACATTTCTGGTTGATGACTTGAGACCATAGAGAACCACGGTTACACGGTCACAAGGGTGTGTAGGTACAATACAATACAAAATTATTTATTGCACCAAAAAAAACATTGGTTGTCTGTAAAGTCGGTTTACGGACGATAATTTTATGTGATAACGTCATAAGAAAACATCGGCGGATGGAGTGGAAAAGATAGATGTGTCACACACAAGCTTAGGCCGATCATGCCTAACTATCGCTTGTTTAGCGCTCTCGCTTGCACGCTCGGTTCAGGCAGAACGTGACAATGAGTCATGCTGTCTGCCAGCGTTCATCGTTTTTATAATAAGAAATTTATAAGATATAGAAAATCTTCAGAGGTATAATATAACAGACGCTCTTTTTGCTATGCTATGTCTTCATAAACCCTTAACGTCTCGGGTAGAAGTGAATGTAAAAATGTTATACAAAAACAACACGTAAATGGCGCAGTCTATATTGTATGTGACAAATCGATAAGTAGAGAAATTGTAATGGCAACAGGGAAATTTAAAATAAGGCAAGCTATTCATACACAGGCAGTTTATTTATTTGATGTACTCATGTCTTTTTAATTGTATAAAACAAATTTATTTTAAGTTTTTTGCCTGTTGATATTTTTACAACCAAAAGTTGTCTTTATTCGTATTTTGGTATTCCTTTTGGGAGTTAGTCGAAATGCATCTAGTTGTTATTTTGCATATTGGTCCTTGAGTTGGAAGGGATCCGATATGTTACATTCTAGATATGTATTATTGGCACACCTTAGTATGGACATAAAATTTCGTAGTTCAAAACTTGATTTCGCTCACTTCTCCAATCTTATAATCCTTTATACCTTACTCGTGAATCACTTATTAGAGGTCAGAGTCCGTTTCTCGTGCGAGTATGTATTGTGAGGAACACATCATTACGGCTGTTATGAATACCGTCGGCGCTGGAAAAGACACCTTATCATAGGTATCCAGTACAGTAATTTTCCTTACCTTACGATCACGTTTTGAACGACGTGTAAAAATGTTTGAAAAGGCACTTTGTAATTTCGTGAAATAGAATAAATAACTCTACATTACGTCGCACCCCGGTCACTCCATACAAATGTGGCGTCGTTTACTATTACATAAATAAAGACATCTGTGCAGAGCCTGAATGAGCGTGTGTGCGTGCGTGCGCCATACAAACTGTTTCAGATTGGTCTCAGAGGGGAGGGGAGATGGACACGAGAGAGCGGCAGGGAGTGGACATACTGTACATAGTACAATTATTTATGCTGTGGTTACACGAAACTAAGAAATAATTAAAATATTTATTAAAATATTTACTCTAGAAGATTGTAGAAGAAGTAGTGGGTTATTCTATTATAACAAATTTTCTATAAATGGCTCGATGTATTTTATCAGAATTGCTGATATGATAAAGAAAGATAAAATACACATTATCTCGCTGATATTATTTCTTGGTTCGATAAAAATATGAGTAAATAGTTACTTACTAATTGCTAATGAATTTATGTAATGTCGAGAAAGGTCACATCATGTATGTAATGCAGTATTAACAATTAATGCTCTCTATTTATATATTTATACGTTTTTAATAATAAAACTAGGCCGAACACAGAGCCGAAATCGAGGTTGAATGGAGCGAGTAGATTCGCTGAAAAATTTATTGTTTTTCAATTAAATCGCGCCAACTTTTTCCGGCAAAAAATAGATTTCTCGCACTTGAATGTTTCCATTGATTTCAATGTAAAATGTGTTTGATGATCATTCCTCAAGGACATGACAAATCACAATCTCAATTATTTTTTGACACCATTCTCAAGCATGTCGAGATCTTTAATTGTGACAAGTTTCATCATCCTATTCATTTCCAAGAGTGACTTTTCGGCGTATAAGCTTTCCGTCCGCTCCACTCAAATGAATTCTTTCATCATCATTTTAACCGAAAGATGTATTCTGCTGAACAATGCTAGGGCTAGATTTATTTGCGTCCACCAGTTCCTAGCGATTTTAATCTTAAATTTTAGAGTATATTATCCTGTGATTTTAGTCCTGCTTCGACTAGAGTAGGGAATGCAATCTCGTTCTCGCGAGATCTCGCGCGGGGAGGCGGCGGGGCCTGAGGTAGCGGACGGGGGACAAGGTCTCGCTTAGACCTCGCTACCTCAGGCCCCGCCGCCTCCCCGCGCGAGATCTCGCGAGAACGAGATTGCATTCCCTAGACTAGAGTTACCGACGTAAGCCTAAAAATCAGCTTTAGGCTTACGTCGGTAACTCTAGTCTGCTAGAGAAGTAAATAAATAAATATTCCTGGACAAATTACACATTGTCATCTAGTCACAAACTTAGCAAAGTCGTGTGCACTGAATAGCTGATATTATACTTAAATACTTTTTTTTATTGCGGGGATCGAACCCGACACTTCTGAGTCAAAGTAGTCAATAGTCATTGCTAGCCATTCGACCATTCGGCGGATAATTCTAATTCCTCGGTCTATCACGTAGACTATCACAGTTCATCAACTACATCGTATAATTGGAATCAACCCGTAATTATCACACCGTTGGAATACTAGTCTCCCCTCAATCGAAGGGCTTTATAGCATAGCATAGCGGGGTTTGAGTAGTGTGGAGGAGTACGCTGCTCAACTGCCGATTTGCGGAAGCCAGTGTTTTCAAGTCGACTAACGACTGTCATCTAATGACAACAGCCGGGACCTTCTGCTGAACGTGTCCTCAGAAGCACGAAGGAGATCGAAATAAATAAACCCATCCATAGAGGCTACGGTTGACGTTGCTTAACTTGCGTGATAGATTAGATTAGTTTTTTTGTTTCTACAAGGAACTGTCTTCGGAACGATTAGAAGAGCCGTTACTGCAAACACAATACGATCGTAAATCTTTCAACATCTGTCAATACAAAGCAATAATTTATCGATGAATTCTTAGGAAACACACGCGTGTTAATGTGAAAGCTTTATAACAATGAACTTTCGCTGGAACCATACATTTCATGCAAACGAACTCTGTTTAATGCCCCATGCATGAACTGACTGTACCCGCAGAACGTTTCTCTGATGGCTTTACAACTCTCTACAATGATAATATCCGCTCGTCTTGCCGCTATGTATGTTTTTGTTTATTTTACATATCCCTTAGCAACGTTTGAAAAATATTGCTTAGTTTTCTAGGCTGGCTCTGTCTTCGGCCAAAAATCGGCAACGTTATTCAATCAAGAAACTAATAGCTATGTGCCTGAAATTATTAATAATGTATATTATAACAATTATACGTTTAATTAGTTTTTTTAATAGTTAGTTTTCACTTATTTTATTTTACAAGCAAATTAGTATTCTTTTATACTTTTTTTTTGTGTTGTACTTCGTAGCATGACCATGAACGCATTAATTAGAACTTTAGGTGGTATAAGTTTTGTATAATTGATCTTTCAAATAAAATAAGAATAAATACTGAATCATGCCAAAGTCTACTGCAACATAAAATGATAGACATTATAAACTAAACTTAGTTTAAATTTAAACAACAAACTGACAGAACTAAATTAATCCTTATTATTAAATCTCCAAGACATGTATCAAGATATTTATATCTATTTTTTGTCCGGATGTTTGTCATCTCCTATTATAAAATCCACTATAAATAACAAGACCAAGAAAACGAAATTTCTGTAGTTTATTGCGGGTTGCAACACGGCCTATATTCTCCGATAAACAAGCGGCGACGTGTTGCAATCTATCGGGGTCACAAATTAACAAACAGTTGCCCAGACAGGATGGCCAGTCTTTTTAAGGACACAGTCTCGATAATCTATCTATCTATCATTTATGCACGTCAAGCAACGTAGTTTGCGGTCAGTATCCCATATTCTTTCTGACCTAACTGTATGGGTTTATTCATGAACGGTAAGAAATTCTTGCAGGATCTGAAATGCTTCAGTGATTGAAAGGCAAACGTAGACTTTGTTGCGCTTCAGTGAGGCATAGGTACAGCCCAAATCAAATAGTAGAATGATATCACGAAAGCTAATTATAATAATTTTAAGAAGCGTATTAGAATCTAATGAGGTCACAAATCATCAGACAGCCCGTGCCGTTTTAAGATCACCGCCCTAATAATCCACTTACTGTTTGATACCACAAAAAAATATATCTTCCTCGAGTATCCATATCACTGTACTGCTTATTAACTTCGAGATAATTCCGCAATCAATTAAAATGCAAATGTGTTAATTGTTTTCCGTTTTATTATTGCTTTTTATAATTAATCTGTCCGTGAATAAGAGGAAGTTGAGATCGTAAATATTGATAAAAATTCCATTCGATATTAAATTTATTAAAAAGAAAGTTACTTTATATATGCTGGTTTTTCAGGATATTGATGAATGTCAAATAATCTTATTCCACAATTTAAAGTTCCTACCAAATATTATTATCTACGAGTAGGTACTGTAACAAATACTGTACAAAAAATATGCTAAGCCCATGCAAAGAACCAATAATTAAATTATTATTAAGGGCCCCTTACTTGAAGATAGGTATACTGCTTGTAATGCGAGCGGCCATTTGGCTACTTTAACCGCTTCATATCAGACGGGCCGTACGACTGTTAGGATATAAAAACAAAACCTGTGGTAATTTTTGGTCATAAATCTTCGTAAAAGCGTAATTGCTAACAGAGAGATTTTTAAATATTTTAATTAGGAAATAAAGTTTAAGAAATAAAACAAACGAAATAATATTTTTTTGAACAGAATTTTGTAACAATATGTATTGTATAATAAAAGTAATCATGAACGCGAATGTAAGTCAAGGAGAGACGTTTGAAAGCGATTTCAAAGATAATTGCAAATTATTACACGTAATGTACGCATTACCTACGCAGCTAAATGGAAAATTACGTGTGCATACCATATCCCGACCAGGTGACATATCAAAAATCTACTTTTTTAAACTTTATTCAGCTTGCCAGCTGTATCGGCAGCTGCCCCAACTCTTTGTGTCTATGCCTTCCACGAAAACGAAAAAAAAAAATAACTCGAAGCGATTACCTTTTAGAAAAGGCGCCCGGTGCCTGAGACGTACCTTACCATTTTTTATAAGCACCGTCAGCGCACCCATTATGGCCGGTGCATTGGATTCGGAGCGATGATGTTAAAAAATAAAAGACAAAATCTAAAGTACTGTTTCGACGTGGAATGTTAATTGTAGGTAGAGCGGGGTTGTTCGGTTGACCACAACTAGAAACGCGGCAAATCGAGCCATCAAGAAAAAGTTGTATTAAGTAGTTTATAAAAAGTTATGGTCATATTTTGTGGTTTAAGAAAGTTTATGTAGGACACTTGGACTACTATTGAAAGAATAATAGCTCGTATATAATAATGTACTTACGTCAATAAAAAATATGTTTTGCATCATCCCTCAAGGATAACAAAAGTATTGTTAACTAAAAAAATCAAGATTTGAATTGAAGAGGTGTCGCAAACTGTCAATAGACATGTAACCTTCAAAGATATTAATATATTTTCTATGTGTTTCTCTGCTCTATCTTAGAAACAGTGAAAAATTTAAAATCGGTCTGATTTATGATAAAATTTGCCTTGGGCGGTTAAGGTCTACTTGCCGAACACACCCCTTACCATCGCCAAAATGATTCCAGGAATTGAAATTTCGTTGTCATCTGGAGGGGAAGGTCAAGCTGATGTTGAAGAAACTATGTGTGCTCAACAGGGCGAAGCAGTACTTTACTACTACTATATATTATATAGTACTTTACTTTTGTTTGCCACCTTAGTGGCTTAAGAAAAAATAAGGTACCTAGCTAGTTTTAAGTGATTTTATACATTTGTGTCTTGTTAACGGCTGTATATTAATGAAAATTGTACTTTTTTATCGTATTTTCTCTGGAAAACGAGTAAAAATTGCTAGCTGTGTGAAGCCAGGGCGTCCGCTGATAGATATTAAATATTACGTAAACAAGGTGCAATCTATCTTATCATATTGCACTACGCAACCTACGTAAACGACACCGCAAACACCTAGGCTAAACATGGCTAAACGAGCTGTGTCGCTATTTATTTATTTATAGAATATTTATTTTTGCAACTTGTCAGTAAGGAATGCAATGTGTTTATGACGTAATAAATCTACACAATATTACATCGAGATATGGTCCGATGAACAAACAATAATTGTTGTGGCGTCTGGCTGTTACTAAACCAAATTGCAAGCCTAATATAGAAATAGGTATTGCTCGTTGACTTTACTTCCATTATAAGTCTTTGCAATATAATAGTAATAATACGTATAGTAAAAATAGTGGCATGTGGACTCAACGATTATTATATTACGTTAACGTACTAAGTTTCCGATAGTCGTGTCAGTAAATGGACTTATAGCGAAGAGCCTCGACCGTCACCTTGAGAAGCTCTCGCTAGGCAGTTGGGTTTATAACCAGATGCAGAAGGCGGTTCTTCTAGACACGGTCCGCATCGTGAGAATGTTCCTCACTCTGGTGCCCTAACCACCGGTAGCTTGGGTCTTGCTATCGAGGCTGGGCGAAGACCCAAATAGACATAAAAATGCTAAAAAAAAGTAATTTTAGTTTAGCCATTGTGTAAATAGCACTTTTTAATTTTATCATTTAAAATTTTGTCATTACATTTATTGTCATAGGCAGACATTTCATTATTTATTTATTGAAATAATAAAGTAATTATTATATATACATACCTATATAAATTCCTTTTTAGGCGAGATAAGGTATTTATGTATATACTTCGACGATCTCGGTGGTCGAATGGCTAGCAATGACACTCCGAGGTCGCGGGTTCGATCCCCGCATAAGTTAAATATTTGTGTGCGTGAACATGTTTGTCTTGGTGGGTTGGTTTTCAAGTATTATATGTAAGTACGTATTTACAAATAAAATGTATATAAGTAGTTACATAATATCAGTTATCTGGTACCCATAGTACTTACTTGTTTATCACTAAAGTGGCTCACCTGATGGAACGCAGTTACCGTAGCCTATCAACGCCTGTAACACCAGGGGCATCACAAAGGCTTTGCCGACCCTGTAAAAACCTTTTCACGCCCTTTTAGAGGAACCCTGAATGCTGTAGTCTCCCGGGAAAACGTCCACAGGCAGTTGATTCCACAGCTTGACATTACGCGGGAGAAACTTCTATGTTAGTGTTCTAAGTAGTTAAGTGTTTAAAGCATTATATAAAATACAATTAATTAATTACCATAGAGTAAAAAATTACCAGCTAATACGTGAGTATCAATTAAAATAGGGTAATAAATAAATTATTATTGTGCATTTGTAACTTAAATTACTAATAAATTACGTGCTTTCACACGTGTACTATGTTCAAAATAATTACTAAGCATTTCTTTTGAACCGGAGAAAGCTGAGACGCTTCGTTGGACAGTTTAATTTAAGTAAGCACTAACTAGGCGATGGAACTGATTCGATACAAGCGCCTTGTTGATACTATGTATTTTCTAAAATGTTCTATTCATACTCGAATATTAAATACTCGAAAATTAAACAATTCGATGTTTTCAATTGCCTAATTTACTTTAGTATCATTCTCTACAAAGTAATTTGGGAAAACTTTAATCTTATCTATAACAATAAACGCCGGTGGTTTCCGGCAGACTAGAATAGAATCACTCCGCCTCTTCCCGTGGATGTCGGACATTACCAAACAGGTAAACATCGATCAGACCTGGGACGAACAAGAGAGGGTCGTGCTCCTGTAGTGGAGACTAAAATGACCTGATGATGATAACAATAAAAATGAAATATTGGTCGTTACTGACAGCAAAACTTGGGAATGGCTTCGCGGTTCGATTTACAATTTTTTTAATGTTCTTAATTATATACAAATTTTGAAATAGGACTAAGACAAATTCCAGTTAATCAATCACCAACCGATCCATAATATTAAAATGTTCGCTTTTAACCCTTATTTATCCCACTGCTGGTATACGGGTCTCTCCTCAATTGAAGGGGTTTAGAGCATACTCCACCATGCTGCTCAACTGCGGGTTGGCGGAGGCCAGTGTTTTCAAGCCGCCTAAAAGCTCCTTTCTAGGCTTAACGACTGTCATCTATAATGGCAACAGCCGGAGCCGACGGCTTAACGTGTCTACTGAAGCACGGACGAGCTCGAGATGAATAAACCCATCCATGGATAGGCTGCGGCCGACCTTGCTTAACTTGCGTGTTGGATTAGACTGACACACGCAACGACGCCATCAAGCTCCTCTAATATTAAAATGTAATGTAAACTCTAATACGCTTAGGTATAACAACACTGTGATAACGACACTTACAATAAATTCCAAGATTAGAACCAATGAATACAAGTTAGTATTAAAATATTTAAATCCAAACAAATTACACAATCATCATAAATTTATTACCATACGTTTACTGCTACGGTAAGTAAATCATAGGGAGATATTCATATTATTATGAAGAGAATCAATAATTCCCACGACCTCTTTGGGCCATTCAGCGTGCATTCAGCTGTTAGATTGCATAATAAAAGTATGCGGGCCTGTCTATCGTTCACCGTTATCCCATCGCTTCGATATGTCATTGAATAGTGCCACGTTCATACATGGAACTGTATTTTTAGTTGACTGCATTTATCGTACAACTGGTTTGTAATCCCATTTCGTAGTCGTAGTTTCCATAGTCGTTTTCTCTAGAGCAGTTGTCCTCATGCCAACCCATAGATGCATATATCAGAACCCCCTAAATTGACGATATGCAATATCCGATATTACTAGATACACATTGCCATCAGATCAGAGTAGTTGGACATCTGAGCTTCTTAGTGTAAGATCTCTGATATTGATTATAAAAGTAAATTTTACATTGATAATTGAGAAATATATAAATATATAAAGTTCACTGACACGCAAGTTGATGGTGAATCACTTATAACCTTCATCTTAGTCCAATTGGAGATTGCTACGTGCTAATGATGCCCTCAAATTGAAAGCTTAATTTCTATTAAATATTAATAAATTATTATTACGGCAATTGCTTCCAATCAAGTAGGCTGTATACGAATGTTTTCTATATTTATTATAACCAATATTTCCATAAAAACTATCTACTAATACCAAGAACTTCAGAAATATCTACATTTGAAATTAGCAATTATTTCGAGTCCAGGACGCGCTTGAAACTGCTACAAACCAGTTGATCATATGGCCTCGCATGTTGCTGTCTAAAGCTAGTTCTCTACACGTTTTGTTGTACCACACTTCAATACATAGCTTCAATGACTGATTATAAAGTTCAATAGTTTAGACGTCGACAGACGCAACTACTCACGAGTGATAGCTGAACGATGCGTCAAGGAGCGCGCCGCTCAGCTCCGGCCGCCCGCCGCCCGGCCCAGTGCAGGCTCCGGCCAAACCAGTTTGTGACACGTGCCTCTGCAGCGTCGTGGTCGTGACTTCGTTGTTGTCTTACACTCCTATGCAATGTTTCCAATTTCTACTCGCTCCTTAAGCTATTCATATTTATCTGTTTACACTTTTTCTTGTTTATTTAGCTTTTTAGGAGATAATATCTTGGAAGTTAATAGAGTTCTCCGAAATAAAAAGAAGTTTCGGCTAAGAGGTCTGAATTTTTCTAATATTTTGTTTTTATCAATGACAAAAGGTGATCTTTAATGTGTTGTTTAGACAATAAGTTAGTGCCTAATAAACGGCCCGTACCCGACGACCAAATCCAATGAAATTCGATTCTGGAAAACTCAGTACTTTCGTCCGAATCTTTGGATTTCCATAGCACCCTTGCTGTAATTAAGTATATAAAATACAGTCTTTCATTAAAGATTTCAGCTATAATATAATATATAATATTATATACCTACATACATACCTATTTTTTGGGCTTGAATCCGTGTAAAGAATTTCATTTCATTTACAACTATACACATATTTTCCAGCCATTGATATTTTGTTTAAATATTCTTGAGCTGGTATTTATTCATTTTCTGAAGGCACGAACCTCAACTTCCATTGTTTCATTAACATATTTTGAACAAGGAAGGTAAAATATTTTATAAGCAAATAACCGTTCAAATATGCAGATACCTATCTAATCTGAACTTACTAACATTTTAATTAGCTATATACTTTCCGACTAGTGCTAGGAAATTATTAAACGTATATGTAAAAATATTTTAATGTTGTTGTATAAATTCAAACTTACCTAGTTATCATTGGATATTTAATATTTTGTAGGTAGTCCTTTTGCGAAAAGGATGTTCAATGTACGAGGTGAAAATAATGTTGTTGATGGTACTGACACACGAGTTCAGGCAATGTGTGTGCCCCATGTGGGGCAGGCGATGGAAATAGAAGTAGATGAGGACATGGCCTAACAACTAAGTAGGCGCTAGATCTTGACGTTATCTTGGGTTTTTAGTCCATCGAATCGACGTTGGATGGAGTTGCATGATGCTTTGCACGTATTTTGAAAATAGATGTCTTTAAGTCTACATCACACTTCTTACTCGCAGTCATCACCTCTCTCCTTCATGCCAATGAGGTGACATTTTATGGAACATCAGCTATGAAACGTCGTTGTCTCTTTCTCCCAGGAGAAACATAATGCTAACTAGTTTATAAAGATATGGTTTTGGCTGGAGGTGGGAGGACCTGAAAAACTATTATGTTGACACGATAGTCTCGAGTTTTCACCTGCTCTATTTTCTGGAAAGCTATCAGCAACTGCTGATAGCTTTCCAGAAAATAGAGCTCTCCAGAGAATAGAGAGATTGGAACTCCAACATCTGGAAGTCTAAAGAGAGTTCTGTGTTGGACGGTCACCATTTTGACGGTCACCGAGTGCCTTGTTGGCTTATTAAGCGTGAGTCCGGGGAGGGTAAAGGCCCTATTGCCTTTTTGTGTACTGGTTTACTGGGCGAGAGACATGCAACTTTATGATATGACCGAAAAGTCGGTGCACAGGGGAGCATTTTTGCAGGTTTATAGGGTCCTTGACGGTCACCTTACCGTACAAAAAATGTTCTCGTTTCGACAACGGCCCCCGAAGCGTGATATGTTTATTTCATAATATATTCCCACAGCTTGATAAACTGACACAGTAAAGAACAGTTCGATATGATGACACAGTATACTTATAGCAATCTGAGTTTGTTCTTATTACTGAGCTAAATTGCTTAATGCGGAGGTCCCGGGGTCACTTGTGCCTATTAAGCGAATCGAGATGGTATTCGCGGTAGGTTGTTTTTAATTGTCAATAAAATTGTGATTGTTGAGGGTTCATTGTATTTTTAGATTATGGGTCTTACCAGTTAATCTCTAGCCGATTCCCATCGGATTTTTTGAATGCGAAAATCAAACTTCAGCTTTAGATTTGTGGTAAAGGTAGGTTAGATTTTTTTATACTACGTCGGTTGGCAGACAAGCATACGGCCCGCCTGATGTGAAGCGGTTACCGTAGCTATATTAACGCTCGCAACTTCTTCAACGCTCTTTTCGTCAGAGCTTCGTTTGTCAGTCAGCAGGTTGCACCGCGTGCAGATGAAGTTGGCTTTGGTTCAAACCCACAATAACTAAATATTTTGTGGTAGAAATCCGGAAACTCTACCGACAAAGCTGAAAATGTTTGTCAATAACTTAAACGTAAAACCTATATATGGATTCAAAATATGATTTTTCACTGTTCAACCGCTATACCGATTTTCTTGAAATTTAATATAATGATAATTTAAATATCTGGGAAAATAGGCTATTCCTTCGAACTCTACGCGGGCGGAGTCGCGTTAGGAACTTATCTAATATGTAACCATTTGCAACCCAAAGGAGGTTAATGTTTTCGTCTCTTATGTCATGACGTATACTGCCATGGGGCCAGTACATTATTTTATTTATAGATTCCTGATAACTATCGTTATCTTTCATCTTCGCCTTGTATGGCACGTCGATATATCTGGAGAGTTGCGCTTGTTGCGGGCTTAGATCCAAGATTATATACAATGTAATCCATATTCTAATTTATTGCTGGATTTCTTGCGTAATTACTTCTGTACATGGATGAAGCAATTGCTGCTTGAACGGTAATGTGGACTGGCAAATTTCATTACTGTTAACCTGTTCTAGAAGAGTCGATAGAATATTGAAATTATTTATTGTTATCAGTTTGTAAAGGTAACCCTCTATGAAAAAAGGGAAAGGATACCCCCGCCCCCTCCTCTCTTTAGATCTTATTGGTCTGAACTAATTTGTAATCTATATTAAAGCTCTGAAAAGCTCGATGGCGATGAAGAATTACGGAGACATGGGGGGAAATCATATCATAATCTATGCAATGATGTCATAATCTATGCAATCATCATATCAAAAGCTCAAAAAAAAGTATTGTGTAGTGGTGTACTCTTTGGTGATGATTTTATATATAAATATCTTTCGTAATGGACGTCCTGTGACTTTAGTGACTCAATTTCTATCATTTATACGAATCAGGGGTTCTGCCACAATACACTGAGAGAACTACTATGCTGTGGTTCTACCGTGTATGCTGAACCCGATTACGATCGGATTTCTAGATTGCGAAAATCTAACTTCACCTTAAATTAGTGCTAAGCTAAGCTGGTGTGGCCGACGATGTTTATTATATAATATTCTTTTATCCCTCAAATTCTACCTATTAATTGAATAATTTCTCTTCTTTTTTTTATTAGAATTTTTATTAATTTTAATATAATAAATTATTACTTTTTTAATTTAAATATTAAAATAGATAATAAAACTAATAATTTTTCTTTTAAAAATTTACCTTGAAAATGATAACAAATTTATTTTCTATTTTTTTATATATTATTAGTCCGATTTAAGCAATCAAAAAACTCTATGGAAATCGGCTTCAGCTTAGAGGGTAGCCCCCGGGTTCTATTACTTCACCATTTTACGAGTATTCCGTGAACAAATTACTGATTCTATTTGGATTTATAGCTTTTATAAGATTACTAACCTTACGTTGACTTGCGCCACCCGTCTACTCTTAAGTCTAGCAGTCTAGACTCAGACTAAAGACGAATGGTCAACGACCTTATAAGTCTTATTAGTAAACAGAGTACCTACGAACTGTCGGTGCGTAGCATTCCACGTACGGTGGCGAGTTCGATGCATAACAAGTACTTTCATTACGACGAAGACAAACATAAATGTACACCATTTCCATGTCGATGCTTGTGGATATAGAAACATGAGACATGAGAGTTAATAAGTACATAGAGACGGTTGTAAAAATATAAGCAGTAAGGGGCCATGCATAAATTACGTCACACATTAAGGGGGAGGGAGGGGGTCGACAAAGTGTGACATTGTGTGACAAGGGGGTGGGAGGGGTCCTAAATTTTGTGACGTAACATTTCTAAATCAATTTTAATCTAAGTGTTAAAACACGAACTTTGAACTTTTCACGAAAAACTTAACATTTGCAACTCTAGGTGTAAAGTTTCAAAATATGACGTCACACTAGGGAGGGGGGGAGTCTCACAAGTGTGACCAGCTGTGACAAGGACGGGGGGAGGGGTCAAAAGATCATGAAATTCGTGTGACGTAACTTATGGATGGCCCCTAATAACTAAGAAGAAAAAATATGTTGGTAGGATATGAAAAAACTACTTCTTCGTCTTTTTCATAGTTAATATTTTTAGTAAGTCTGTATATTATAATTGCCACTTTTTTTTAGAGGGGGCAAACGAGTATGTGGGTCACCTGATAGAATGCAATCAACACCGCTCATGGACATCAGTAACAACAAGAGGTCGCGCATTCGTTGCCAGCCTGTACTCTTTCCTTTCTTTCTAGTGACCTCGCTCACTCGCAGGAACACAACAACTCTCAACTCAACAACAGGCAGCTTAAAAAATACATGCCCTATCTCTCTTTTCGCCAGAGCCTTGTTTGTCAGTCGGCAGTGTGCGCCACTTAATTATTTTATAGAGATATCCTGAAAACTGTACTTTAGATCAGGGCTGTCCAAACCACGTACAATACCGGGCCATTACAAATTACTAAACATATTAGCGGGCCGAAGAAACAAATTATTACTTGACATTTTTACTACCTACTACGAAAGATTAAGCTAAGCTATAATTTGTTAGTTATAAAACATTAACTTTTCTAAATATATATAATTTTCAGTCAGATTCGTTGTATAAAAACTATCCGCCGCACAAATATCAGCCGAGGACCGCATGCGGCCCGCGGGCCGAGCCTTGGACAGCCCTGCTTTAGATCGTCGTCACTTCGTCTTTTCACATTAAATGAGTCACTTGTTTTATTTTTCATAAAAAATAAACAAATACAGTTTCTTCCGCATTCAACCAATCCATCAACAGTTGAAGTCATGATGAGCAGTGTTTGCTTAGAACGGTGAAGATGAACGGACGAGACGACGGATCACAGAATTACTCACTGGTAGGGTTTCGTACTATGCCCCAATGAAAAACGAAATAAACCCTATAAGATCACTCGTGTGAAGTCGTGTGTCTGTTTGTCCGTAGATTAGATGGTGTCGTCACAGTTTCTCCGAATGTACTTGGATTGAGTTGAAATTTGGTACAAATATAAATTCAAAGGATTTGTTATTTGTACGCTATTGTTCTAACCATCAACATCTCCTGTGATGCCTCGCGTAGAGGTGATACACGTGTCGCAAAGACGACCTCGGCAGTCGGGGCGGCAGCAGTCGCACGTTTCTTCTGTTTCGGATGTTGGAGATTCGCCGAGACGACGTGCAATGCAACGTAGTGTAGATCAAATTACCTGTAAATTTGACTTCCGCAAAATAACACCTGCCCCCCTAGCCATGTGTAATTCATAGCGTAACCAAACCCCGGCCACTCCATACAAAAATGGCGCTTTTGCATGTAGTAACCAAATGACGTCTGTACACGTGCCTATGTTTGAGTGACGTTCTCTAGGGCTGACATTATTCAATTATTAGTCGGACTTGTACGGGGGTGTAAGTGGTTCATCAACATCTTTGAACCAAAGTCAATCTCACCTGCACGGAGTACGCCTGCTGACTGACAGACGAGGCTCTGACGAAAAGAGAGGTAGGACATAGCGTATAATCAAATAACAATTTCCTTGAGGGTTGTTGTGTTCCTGCGAGTGAGTGAGGTCACTAGAGAGGATGGAGTTGCTGCGTTGGCAGCGGGGATGGCAGCGCGCGAGCGATATTTAATGTTGCGAGCGTTAATATGGTTACGGTAACCGCTACACATCAGGTGGGCGTAGTGAAGAAAAAAAAACGTGTGGCACTCGGGGACTGCCGCGGTAAAGCTATTGCATAGCATTTTTTATCAACTAATGCTCGTTTGCTCGTTCATACATCCATCCAACCATTCATATCCATTCATCTATCCATCCATCCATCCATCAATCTATCCATCTATCCATCCATCAATCCATCCATCCATCCATCCATCAATCCATCCATCCATCCATCAATCAATCCATCCATCCATCCATCCATCAATCCATCCATCCATCCATCCATCCATCCATCCATCAATCCATCCATCAATCCATCAATCCATCAATCCATCCATCCATCCATCCATCAATCCATCCATCCATCCATCCATCCATCCATATCCATTCATCTATCCATCCATCCATCCGTCCGTCCGTCCGTCCGTCCATCCAATTTTTTTTTTACTTTCTATTTTTTTTTACATCCATCCACTGCACAAGTATTTCTCATCTTTTTCATACTCCCATATTTTAAACTGAATGGAGAATAAAATACAAGCGACGTCAATTCGCACGTTGTGGCATTCCTTGCGAACGGTTCCAAATCGGTCTCATAGGGGAGGTGAGGTCGACTAGTGAGAGCGGCAGAGAGTGTCCATACTGTACGTTAGTACTATTATTTATACTGTGGCGTAACGAACGATAGATAGATCACGTGACATTTGTCAATTCGAACATTTTAGCAATTTTAGTATGAGCTCCACAGTTCAAATTAGCGATCGCTACGCTTTTCTACTTCTCAAACTGCCATTTGGCTAGCCCCCTGGATCAATTAACTAACATTTATAAATGTATACTATCCATATATTAATATTGAATTTTGAACGTGCGGAGTCACTTTTGAAGAGCAATTTAGTTTTTTTAAAGTTGCAAACTGCAACTAAGTATATGATATATCAAATATAAAGGCTTGTAGCCTCCTTATGGAATCCAAGGCCCAAACATATTACGCTACGGTAACCGCCTTACATCAGGCGGGGCGTATGCTTGTTTGACACGCGGCGTATAAAAATAAAACTTACACGATGTATCCAAGCGACCAGCCAGGTTGCATAATGTTTAATTTATATGCATTAACTTTTTTCAAAAAGTTCAAATCTCATTTGATGTTGAAAAACTGGCCACATGCTGGGCTACGAACAACTTCATTTTTAATAGTGCTTGTAAGACCTTTTCGATGTAAAGGTTAGTCTGATTTCTCATTTATTTTCTCATTGTACAGGGTGTTCGACAGATCATTCGTCAAACAATTTCGATTCCATTTTTGAATAGGTAATCTAAAGTTTCTTATTCATGTGAATGTGAATTGCATTTCACATTTATTTTTTTTAATTTCGCAAGGAATGGAATATTTATGACGAGACTGTATTATGTTATATGAGATATTTGAAAGTTACAACTAACATTTAGACACTGGAAAATAACTTTAAAATATTTTATAATATAAAATTAATTAATAAAAAAAAATCATTTTGGTGAAATATTTTTTAACATTTTTTATAAATATATTTTTATTAACCTTTACGTGCCAATGTTTATTAGAGTTATTTTTGTACTAGTAGTGGATTTTCAATAAGTTATTTTACTATCTACTATTGGAGTAATAGTAGTGGAAATGGTGTCCACTGCCTGTCTACGTGAGATATCACATATTGGGCACGTTGTTAATACGTTGGGCAAACTACTTGCGTAATTTCGGTTTTATTAAATGATTTTATATTTTTCAATTATAACTTAAAAATTGATTCGGAATCGCATTTTGATTTTATGAAATGTTTACTGGAGTACAGTAAAAGTAATAGTGCTAAGTACCTAGACACTGCATACACTGATGAGGCAAATTAAGGACCAGTTATGTTACTAACATTACATATTAGGGAAGAGTTTCGACGGAAATTAGGGAATAAATAGTCTTTATGGCCCTGCGTGAATGCATATATTTAATTAGTAGGATTATAGTCTATTTAAAAAAATTATACCTCGTGGGTAGAAAATTATGCTTTTATCGTCCCTCAAGAAGTAAATAAATTTTTACTTTTTTCAGCTCTAAATGTCTTTAGCTCTGTTTATGAATTATAATAATATCAGTTAGCACTAAACTTATATCTTGGCGATGAATCACATAATTTATAACTTAATTTTTTTCAATTGCGGCTAGTGTCCAAGTGTACCAAGCATCATCATCAAAGATTCATCTTTTGAAGTCGGTACCAATATTATACTTATGGTATAATATTGATTTCAAATGATAAGGTTTACCTATGTTGGTTTCATGCGTGGGTATTTTTTTTTAAAGATATTGTATTTTCGTTTTCAATCGTATGAGAACGACACACACGGTACAAAGGCGGACTTATCCTGTGAGATAAGGCTGCCTTTGTACGATTGAAAACCGAAAATACACTACTATATAACAAGAAAATACCCACGTACTTGTACTTATTCATTATGTAATTTGGAACAATAAAGATAATACAAACAAGCACACAAATCAACCTAAACTAAAAGATTGTGATTCGACTTGTGTGTAGCAGCGGTTATCCTTTATGGCAGAACGCTGTTTTTAATTACACGACACAGTAAATAAAGCTTTATAGATACTCTAACATCAAGAGGGTTTCTGTTGTTTATTTTTATGTAACAGTAGCCTTATAAAACTGTCATCGCACATTGCACATATGCTCTCACTCTAATCTGTTACGTCAAGATATATTTATCTCATAAAGAAACATAAAAACACGTGTACAGTCGTAGAAAGTATTACGTAACTGATTTTTAATAATTAATATGTTATAATGACCACTCAAAATGTCATAGAACATGAATATTTTCGTCTTAATAAAAATTTGTGAAATCGATATTTGTTAAATAAAAAAAATATTCAATATCAAAGCAAATGTTTAAAGCGTCTCAGGCCCAAAATTCTACTGTCGAAAAAAATCGTAGTATGAAAGTATAACCACAGTATAATAATAAGTAATATGGTATATATTACTTATACTATGGTAATACTTTCATTGTATTAATGAAACACGTGAAACGAGGAATTTGTCACAACTCACAAACACATTTTTACATGTTTTAAATTAGCTTTTATAAGCAAAAGTGCTAAAAATTATCATTTCTGGTACCTACTTTCGCTTACAAAATATTGATTTTATTTTGGCAAAGTGTTTTGCTAAATTTCTGTTGGAATTCCTATTCGAATAAGAAATTAAGTGTATAATATATTTTATTTTTTCTTTTTAATTGTTGTACCTATGTAAATAATTCGGGTAAAACAAATTCAAGTTCTCAATACAAACTATGTAAGTATGTACTTTCCAAATAAAATGAACATTCTTCAAGGCCAAGTGCCTACTTCAGCCAGCTGCATCTGACTGCATTAACTCAAATAAGAATTCCGCAAAACCTGGTTACAACGCATATTTCTGTACAAAAAACACAAATTACGAGAGTGTAAAATAAAAAGAAACATTAAATTACTCTGTTTTATGCAGGATTTTGAACTCTATGTATGTATTTATACGAATGTTGGAAACCATACAGACAAGTTTCATCTGTAGTACCTACCTACATCTTTTGTTTATCGACACGGGTACGTTCCTCTATTGCAGTGGTTTCCAACCTTTTTTTGCTCGGGGACCACTTTCAGGTCCCTGTTCAATGTAGAGACCCAATTGTCCTATAAATCTACTACACTGTATCTCGAAATACAATATTTGGTTTCGTATTGCTCAATCTCTTACATTATAATTTTGTATCACGGACCTTGATTTAGCTCTCACGGACCACTAGTGGTGCGCGTACCACCGGTTGGGAACCCGTGCTCTACAGCATTGTTGGTAGTGGGTACACTCAACCTTCGCAGTGATTGCAATGAATGCCAACTTAACAGTGAATATTGGTGACATTTCAATTAACGGAAATCCGTTCGCGACTAATATAGAGTAACCGAACCGGTTAGACCGATTTATTTATTCGTGATAGCAATCAACATAATGCATATGCATAACTGTTGTAAACGTGATTGATTGATAAACATAGGAAAGCAAAACTTCATTGATTAACGAAGGTAAATCAAATTTGTATATATTCACATGAGGTGGGCCGTATGCTTGCCTGCCACCCAACGTAATATAAAAAATAGATATATCGTTATTTCTTTACCTAGATTAAGCAGGAACGAACGAAATGCATAATCAATCAGCCTCGTTGAAGCGCACCGTAATCGGGTTTAAAATTACAACCATAACAAAAACAAATGTAAACACGACTAAAATTAAATATTTTAAATAGTTTGAATCAATCATAACCCTAAAATGATGCAACTCTACTACCAAACGGCTTTCTCTCGCGAGTGTACAGTTTATCCCATAAGGAACCAGTTATTCCTGTACGTGTATGATTTAACAGCTAGATGAGAATTGGTATGAATAAAAGATGTACAACATGCAGGTGGCTGACATGCCCGGTCAATAGTGCCACCTGCCTAGAAGACTCGTTATGAAACCCGTAGCTACTTATTACGAATGTTGTATTTAAACGTACCTTTTTTTATACCATACCGAGTGCTCAACTAGAATACTGCCTACCGGTAAAGGGTTAACCATATCTAGACGCAAGTAATGCACCCCTGTAATTACTGCATGTCTGATGATCTCGCATGAACACAATTTCATTCTCAAGGCTATTATTATTTGGCTGCGTTCTTCTGTGAGAATACTTCCCTAATCATGCTCATAACCTACTTCTACTGCCTCTCTTTTGCTAGAGCCACGGCAGGATGCACCACCAGGTTATACCTCAAAATGTATTTTGGGTAATGGAAAAAAATGTATGACCCCTAATTAATCGACTTTAAAAAAATGACGAGGTACTCAATTCGAATGTATTCTTTTATGTTCGTTACCTCGGAATTTTTCTCTAGATGAACTGACTTTGAGAATTCATTTTTTTATTTGAAAATTTCTCACGGGGTCTCATTCAACCTATATTTTATTTTACGTTTAAAAATTTGTTCGGGATACCTGCTGTTTTTGAGTTAATAATGAGTATTTCATTAATTAATTAAATTTTCATTGAAGACGGTTGTTTTTCTTTTTAAGTTGTGCATGACGAATTTTTTTTTTAAATACTTCGGTAATAGGTATAATTTAAAAACCTACTTTAATAATTATTGAAGTCCGATTGTTGCAGAAAAGTTGCATCGTGGTGCAAATTCAACATCTGAATCTTACCTTCATAAAAATCATCAGTTATTGTAATATGATGTATCATATCGTGCAAACCCATATCGTTGGCCATGTCATTTTATTTCGTCGATCTGTGTCAATTCCGACGACATTTTCCCCCTACTGAACAGACTTGTACAACCTGTTAACCACCTTGCCTTCTTGTTAGCAGCTATAATAGCTTGAAAATAGTCAAGCTAAACAGCTTCATTTTATGCACTGCGTAATGCGCATGCGGAATCTATACTAATACATATTATAAAGCTGAAAAGTTTGTATGTTTCTTTGTTTGTTTGAACGCGCTAATCTCAGAAACTACTAGTTCGAATTGAAAAATTATTTTAGTGTTAGATAGCCTATATTTCAAGAAAGGCTTATAGGCTATATAACATCATGTTACCCCCAATAGAGCGGAGCACAAATGAAAAATGGGAAAAAAATATTCCTTTTGAGGGCTTACGTTGCGTGCGTTGTGTAAACGGTTGAAGTTACGCAAAAATCATGTATGATGGAATTGTTCCTCTTTAAAAGTTCTATAAAAAAGTCCGCGACAGCATATGTCTATTGACTCACTATAAACATTTTTTTTTGGTAGGTAATCAAATTTGTTTGCAATTAATGCATTATTTGCAAACAAATTGGAAAGCAGGTATAAAATTTGTACGTACCTACATAAATTATTCATATGAGTTTTTTTTTCTTATTTATACGGTTATGTTAAGTACTCGATTGCCCATGGTCTTACCACGATAACTGATATTCACGCGGACGAAGTCGCGGGTAACAGCTAGTATGTTATAAGTATACACATTTTATTAGAGTAAGTAATAAGTACACTATTTTATTCGTTAAACATATGATATCGCAGAGAAAAGTAGTTTCAAAAACTCGAAATTACAAGAATTATTCTAGTAATTTGTATAATTTATCACTTAGCATATCTTGGGCATCATAATTACGAAATAAATATAAAAAATAATCACTAAAAATTATAATCAATCGATAAATCACAAACGTAACGCTTGGTGTGCTGCATAAGGCGATTACTTATTATTTTAACCACGTTATCATTTCGTTTTATGTGGAGCTTGTGGAATGGTCCCAAGGTTTATTTTGGATTGATGAGCTGATAGTTACGTTTGTATGAAAGTAACGGTCCGGGCCACGCTGCGTGACGGGTACTGCGCTCATTTTCATTATGGAAGCCGCGCATGCGCTATGTGCATTCTTGCGATACCAACATTACAGCCATGGTGGTATTGACGCACTCGTATTGCTTAATTGAACCAGTTTGATACGCAGAAGAACTCGAATCCAGAGTCGACATAGAACGTGAATATATTTTAAAAGAATTCGTGTTCAAGAGCGGGGCGCACACCGCACCTGGTATGCCTGAGCCTAATTGAAGTATTATCGCAATGCAAACGTTGATAAGTAGGTTCTTAGTACTTTAGTTCCGGTTCTTGTGGAAAATATTGCTATTTAAATATTTCTAGACAATTTTTACACAGCGCCATCTAGTCCCAAATTAAGCGCAAAGCTTGTGTTATGGGTACTACATAACTAATAAACGTACTTAAACACATTTTTTTTTTTGTAAATACATACAATACATAAAAAACACCCAGACCAATATAAACACAAATGTTTGCTTATGCGGGAATCCAACCCTCGACCTCGGAGTCAAAGTGGCCATTGCTAACCATTCGACCACCGGGCTCGTCACAATTTGAGACAATTAATGGGATTAAAATATGCTCTAAACCCCGATTGAGGCCAGCAGTGGGATAACTAAGAGACTTAATATACTATTTTAATCCCATTAATTGTCTCAAATTTTGACGAGCCCGGTGGTCGAATGCTCAGCAATGGTGGGATAAGAAGACTCTTGCAAATATTTTTTCTGTTTTCTTAGACTGTAAACAAAAATAAAATTGAATGTTACTAAATACAATAAATATAGTCTAAAAAACACACTTTAATGATCAAACAAACTAAGAAATGAAAAATATTATAAATATTTTTAATAGGCCGAAAATATAAATGAACGAAAAAGATTAGCATGTATTATTTATATATTAGTATTTGTATGTGGGTCAAAATCAAGTTCAAGGAAGTCGGTTACAAACTGACAAACAAGCAAACATACAGGTGAAGCTAATAAAAGCGTGTTGAAAATAAATAAACATGTTAATCCATCTCTGTTAATACCAAGTACCAGAAATTCTTATGGGCTGAATTTGCAACTCCGCAATTGGCACAAAAAAGATAACCGACTATTAGTCATTGTTAAGCAAAAAAAAAAAAACATGTAACACCGAAACACCGCGAAGAATTGGGTGATAGGGTCATTGAGCGCCCGCTACCAAGTTATTCTCAACCAAATCCAAACTCGGAATCATCTTGTAAACATCACACATTGTTGCTTAGTTCAAAGGCGGTGAGATAGTTTGTTATTACAAAAACCAATGTATAAATAGGGTGCAGTAGTCGCAACGTGGCGACCTTTTGTCGCTTCGTACTCAGTACTTGGCGCCATAGTCGCGATGTTTTTCTTGTCGTTTTTATTCCCAAATCGGCATTGAGTTGCTTAGCGTAATGAGTAATAGGATAAATAAAGGAAGCATTTGAAGGAGAGGACATAAATTTTGCGGGAGACTGACTCTAAAATACACACGTTACGCTCCGTCCGTTTGTTTGTTTATGGTCATTGGTTGTTACAGTGTTTGATCATTTCAAAAGAAGTGTAAATCCATATTCATACTAATATCTCATATTTTAAAGTGTGTTCGTTTGTTTGCTCTTTCACGAAGAAATGATCCAATGGATTGACATGATAGTGATATGGTGATAGTTTAAGGTCTGGTCTGGAGAGTGATGTAGGCAATTTTTTTTCCGGAGAAACGTCTCATTCGCTCGGAAAAACAAAGTAACCGTAACCAAACAAAATTTTCATTTATAATTGGTTGACTGTAAAGTCGATTTGCGGACTATAATTTTGCGTGATAACGTCATAAGAAAACATTGATAAAAAATTGCATACTTTTATGAGCCGATCGTGCCTCTCTATCCCTTCTCCCGCGCTCTCGCTAGCACGTTCGACTAAGGCGGAACGTGACAATGAGTCATGCTTTTACGTGCCTGCAGCCAGCAATCATCGATTTATAAGACGTTATCACGTGAAAAATAACGTAAAAGGAAGTACGGTAACCGTTTCACATCAGGCGGACCGTATGCTGGTCTGCCACCCCACGTAGTATAAAAAAAGTTTTATTAAAAGCCACGGGTAAGAGCTAGTGCTTAATACTTATCACTGTATACTCTGCTAAGTATTAAGCACTAACCCTGTCTCTGGAGTAATCACTCGTAACATTATTCATGTGAGTCAATAGTTGTTCTTACTTATGATGAAATTTCGCATTTTCTGGAAATAACATTGATGAAAACAATAAGTAGGTACGTGGCAATGTTGCAAATATTATCAGTGACTAAATATACGTCGAGTGTGATATAAGTATCCGATAGTGATCTACGCCCTATCAATGGCGCTATGTAGACAGACATTGCTGATTATGGAGTGTTGTCTTTAAATAATTTGGCAGGAAACATTGAAACAGGAAATATTGGATTTTATCACGTCACCTTGATTATTTGGTTGTACATACAAGTGTTAATATTAATTTCGATAATATTAATGTCAATGGCTTAATTACATTTAACCAATGATATTACATATATACCATTGCATTTAACCAATAATTTCATTAAATCTCTACTTACTTATTTAACAAAACTCGAGAATATTTTTTTTTTCGCATTTTCCTTGAGGCACACTGAAAGTTTTAATAAAGAGAAAATAGGACAATAAGTAGTAAAAAAAATAACTTTTGACAGACGAAGTCTGTCCGGGCAGCTAGTATATAGGTACCTATAATATTAAGACAATGACCAGATCAAATCCTGGGGAAAAAAATATTTTTGTTGTTAAATTAATATTATGTAGTATTAACACTAACGCGCTATTGCTCCTAATTTGCAATTTATTTTTAATATTAGGTATATTTAAAATTGATTTTGAAATCGATATTCGAAAATTGAATGTCGTACGATCGTTATATCAAAGCGTTGCGTTCGCAGTTTTTGTATTGATACTGCTCTATTCTATAAGTACGAGTAATAACAAGTAAAGGAATAAAACCAAGAATATATACGAAAATTATTTTGTTACTTTGTTCGAAAAGTTTACTTACCACGTGTCGCTCTTCAAGTCCTTTCAATTGATACCCATATCGTAGGGGAATAACAGATAGATACATTTATGACATTTAATGCTTTTCATGTGGAAGTAACAAATAGCCAATTTAAGGTGGTCGCCATACTGTATTAAAAATGGCGACATTTAAATTAATGCTTTGTCACAAGAAACAATGAAATGAGTGTGTCAAATTTGAGTTCAAACACTGCAAGATTTACAGATACCGGTGAAACTTAATAAAATCTTGGATAAATAAATAGTTGCTTGGATCAGAGCTACATATTTGAGCCGTTTGGGGTAGAGACGCTAGGTCCGTGGGGACCATCAGCACATAAACTGTTTCAACAGTTGTCAAAAAGATTGATCGAAGTATCACATGACCAAAGGGCTGGCCAATATCTCGGCCAGAGGATTAGCATTGCCATTCAACGTGGCAATGCTGCCAGCCTTTTGGGCACTTTTCAAGTGGGTAACGAATTGGCGGGGCTTCATTATTTATAGTTATTTATTTCTAAGTTATATTTAAGTAGGTATTTTATTTATAAGTTATTTGTATATTATTAAATACTTACAACATATATTATATTTACTAGTTCAATAAAATACGGTCTGAAATAAATGGATTTTCGACAACTGGAAAAAAACGTTAAATATTAAAAAGGATAAAGTTACACTACTTTAAAAAAATCTAAATTACTGATTTTACAGCGTTGTTCTTGATGAAATTTTGTGGTGTAGGCTGACCACAATCTTTAGAGCCACAGCCAACCTCACCTGCTCGTGGTGCACCCTGCCGACTAACAAAAGAGGCTCTGGAAAAGGAGAGTTAGGGTATAGCATTTTTGTAAGCTGCTCGACTGAGGAAGCCAAATAACAATTCCCTTGAGGGTTGTTGTATTCCTGCCAGTGGGTGACGTCACCAGAAAGGAAGGAGTTGCTGCATTAGCAGCAGGTGGTGGCGGCGCGCGAGAGTCATTTTATGTTGCGAGCATTAATATGGCTACGATAACTGATGCACATCAGGCCGTAAATTTAAATTATATCTGCCATCCGATGTAGACGTGTAAAAAAATCCTTATTTGCGACATTGCGCTTCCAAGTCTAGTCTCATATTCAAATATATTATTAATTAAGAACACAGTTGACTTAGCAAAGTGACGTGCGTAAAAGAACCTTCCGTAACTGAACGCGATTTTAATACCGTTTGAAGCTGACAATGTAAGTAAATGTATGCAAAATGCCCTCATTTCCTCAACTTCCATATGGCAAGGAGCCGTGGAAATCTTATAATCTACGTTTATAGGTTTAATAAAACACAGATTACACGTATGAAGCAAGGACGAAGAGGCGGTACGACGCTATATAATATACCCAAATGCAAAGCTAAGAACTTGCCTATTAAGATACAAACTAGAGATAGACATAACGCCGGGCATTTGAAATAAATTACCAATACATATAAATGCCTTATAAATGCCTAGTTTTTGGGCATAAAATAATAGAGAACTATATGTAAGTACCTACTTGTTTTTTTTATACTACGTCTGGTGGCATACAAGCTAAAAGCTAAAACTACGGTAACCGCTTCACGTTAGGCGGGCCGTATCAGAGTGCCGAGTGCGAGTTTTTTATTCACGTTCGATAATGTCAACGTAAACAAACCGACCAAATAGATAAGTACTCTCATGTTGTGAATTTATATGACGCGTGTTACATATCAAAATTGTATAGCTTACCCGCTCACATTTCGAAGTGAGCAACCCGGCTAAATTGGATTTGTAACACGCGTCTGGTAAATTCACAACATGAGAGTACTTCTCTATTTGGTCGGTTTGTTTACGTTGAAACTCGCACTCAGCACTCTGATGTGAAGCGGTTACCGTAGTCATATTAACGCTTGCAAATCGCAACAAGAAATATTGTAAATCTCGCTTGCGTGCCACTATCTCTGCTGCTAACGCAGCAACTCCTTCCTTTCTGGTGACCTCACTCACTAGCAGGAACAACAACTCAAACTAATTGTTATTTGGCTGTGGTATTCTGTGAGGTGGAGGGACTTCCCCTGACGGGCAGCTTACAAATACGCTATACCTACTGTACCCTACCTCCCTTATGCCAGAGCCTCTTTCGCTGGTCGGTTATAGCCAGCAACGAAAGTAGATTATCATCACCAATTGACACACTCAAATATTCGAAACGATCTGAGCACTAACACTACAAAACAACCTCGCCCCCTTTGCCAGACTGATTAATAAAACACACATAAAATATCGAACCATCAAGCTGTACATTAGTACCACCTCACCTCCCCATAAAGTCGATCTGGGCCCAATCAGGAATTCAATTGGGCCCAAGGTCCGACTCGTCAGAGGTGTCAGACCATATATTTCCTAATGCCGCTCGGTTGCTCTTGTCCGTCAATATGTCACTCAAACTATCCAGTTGTTTGACGGCTGGGTGTGGCCTAATCGGATGGTTTGAAATGAGTGAACTAAGTACCTACTCGTTACTTTAACGACAGCCTTAACTGACGTTATTTTTAGTAAGTCTCATTGTGTTTATTATGAGAAAGTGTGAAAATAATTTGTTTTAGCTTTCAGAACAGTATAAGAAGTAAGTAGAGTATAGCCACTCCCTGCCGTTCGCACGTGGCGATCTCAACTCCCCTCTGAGACGTATCAGGAACAGCCCCCTTACCCCTATCTTTTATTGCGATTCAATAACTAAATAGATAGAGATTTTAATGAAGAAGCGACTCTATTGCATTTGAAATAGGGTCGCTTCTCATTGGTATGAATAAGCAATCTATTCAGTTATTGAATCGCAATAAGAGATGGTGGTAAGGGGGCAGCTTGTATGGCGCCGCACGCTTTCACGCTCATCCATGTTCTGCACATACATCATTGTTTATGTAGTAGTAACTGACGCAGCGTGACGCGACATTTGTATGGAGTGGCCGGGGTGTGTTTACTGCTGAATAGTAATCTGACTGTACACAATTCTTTGCCGAATTAAAAGCCATTTAATGTCGGAATCACTGAGATATGTATAAATACACTAATCGTTTCTGCAAGGTGTGTGTGGATAAGTCAAATTTCGAACATCATCATCATCAGTGCTTAGTGCGAGTTTTTTGTTCGTGTTTGAACATGTTAACGTACGTAAACAAACCGATCAAATAGAGAAGAATTCTCAAGTTGGGAATTTGTAAGACGCGTGTTACATATCAAAATTATGTGTCTTACTTGCTCACATTTTGAAGTGAGCAGCCCAACTAATTTGTAACTCGCGCCTGGTAAATTTCAATATGAAACTTTTTCTCAATTTGGTCGGCTTCTAAACGTTATCACATTCGAATCAAAAACTCGCACTTAGCACTCTGACTTACTTATTTGTACATAATTGATAAATTTGTGAAGTTATAGTACCTAGCAATCCGACAAATATCGTAACATTCGAAGAAATTGTCTTCGATCATTGATAAGTTCATGATTGAAGGAAATTATCGAACCAAACAAGTTTTATGAAATGAACTTCAAATGTATCAATTGCACTGCAAAACAAAACTCAATTTATGCCGTCATAAGGACAGTCCAAAGTCTATTAAGTTACACTTAATTTTCAGTTGCTTGTAACTGACGAGCTCGGTGGTCTACTGATTAGCAATGTCCATTTTGACTCCGAGGTTGCGGTTTCGATCCCCACACACACAAATATTTGTGTGTATGAACATGTCTGTTTGTCTTGGTCTGGGTGTTTTGTGTGTATTATAATATATTATGTATATATTTACAAACAAAACGTATTTAAGTTATAATATCAGTTATCTAGTACCCATAGTAAAAGTTATGGGTATGGATACGATAAACGGGGGATCCGTTTCCTCGTGGTCATACTAAAATATTTATTTATTATATTTATAATGACTTAAACGCGTTTCGGTAGTCGTACCGAACTGTGGTATATTACGAATCGATTTGACCGATTAGAATCGTGAAAGTCATCGTGGTAGAATTGGCAGATGTTATCAATGAGTGTAGGATGAAGAGTTGACTGGTTTGGATTGAAATGTCACCGATAACACAAATGGAATCGTGCATTGATGACTGAATCAACATCTATCACGTTTGAGATATCAATAAGTTATATAAAGAAAGTTGAGAGATTATAAAACATAATTTACTTTAAAGGTTTTGAGCGTTTGACGACGTTATATAAGACGCGATTAAGCGACATTTCTGAGAAACTAAGAACGCGGGCTTCGAAGATTTCAAAATTAAAATTATCTCTGTGCGCACATATATACAAATTTTCTAATATATAATATAAATATGGAATATTGTTCACATTGGTTCGCTTCATCATCATCAGGTCATTTTAGTCTCCACTACAGGAGCACAACCCTCTCTCGTCCGTCACAGACAGGAGGATTTGGCCTACACTCCCCACGCTGGCCAAACGGGTTGGGGAGGCCTGATCGATGTTTTATAATGTATTTCCCTTAGTCGCCTTGTACGACATCCACAGGAAGAGACGAAGTGATTCTATTCTAGTCTGCCGGGAACCACACGGCCACTTATGGAATAATATTTACTGCGTTTCCTCGCTCTATTAAAAATCTAGGGGAGTGTAGGGAGTGCCTTCGTTATGCACCTTTCGATTAAGTGACAATGCGAATCACCTTATCACCTGGATTATGTTAAAAGTTTAGACTACCTACTGTAATGTAACTTCTTCATATAACATGCTAGAGTTAGTTTGTCTGCCACTCGTTACAGATCGAATAGGAAAGATTCTAGACATGATTACATAAATACTAATCGGTGCCCCGATTAGTCGTCGATTATTCTCGTAATAAAAATTTTGTCAAAATTTGCCAACTCCCCAAAAATCCCCAAAAAGATTATGACTGAAACTGAGAATGGTATGCTGTTTTCAATAAAAAAATATATTAATTAATGAAATCAGATACAAAATTTTCAGTCAATTCACAATTCAATCTCGATTCGGTCAATTTTCATTCAGGGATCGTAAAATAATTACAATAAATCTTCAGGTTCGCTTGTACAGACGTTTCTCGACTCTAATCGAATAGAGTCGCTTATTTATTGGTATGAATAAGCAATCTATTCAGTTATTGAATCGCAATAAGAATTGGTGGTAATGGGGCTGGTCACTTTGGCATACAATTCAGTGCGGCAAAGTGGTCAAAGTTATCATAGAGAACCCACGGTATATAAAATAAACACATAAACTGCTTATGTCGACAGTTAGTGTATGAAGAACGTACCACTTCCTTAGCTTGAATTTTTTTTATTCATTTATTCTTAATTATTTCATAATATGTCGTACATAACACCGCACTCTAGAAGCCTTATAAGGCTTAATACACGTAAGTAAATTTCTATTCATGCGATATCTATTAGTAATAATTACGCATGATTTCACTTGAAAGGTCTTCCATTGCTTACTGAAACCACTGTACTACCATAACCTATCAAAGCCGTCAATAAAATTGGTATTGATGTCACTCAACATCATACACGTATAACTTTTTATATTTTTTATGGTACTCGACGTCAGTTATTCCGTTATAAGATTTTACACACTACAACATGTTAACCATATTTTAACAGGATATTTATTGATGAATGCAATGACTTTATCACAAGTCCATCAACAGTAAATTGATCATATCATAATAGATCATACAGTCGTTTTTTCATCATTGTTTAATGCAATGATTACAACCTACGTATGACAACACTCATATATCTTTTTCTGAACACACAACCCGGCTGTTACAAATTACTGTTGCAAAAAGAAAATTAAGTACCTATTCAATCATTACTTTCGAAAATCAAAAGTGAATCATCAAACGTCAAAGATGAATTTCGCAATAAGTTCGTTGAATTAACGTGAATAAACAATGTTTTCAAATAAGATGTAGTCGATGCTTTGTGTCATTGTTTTATGTTTACTTTTGTGTATGTCTGATATTACATTACTTGTGTAAACACATAGCTTTCTTATTTGGATCCTTGTATATGAAATTAATTCAGAATTATAATTATATAATACAATACAATATACTTTTACCAAAAGAAAAGAAAAATAGAACAGTAAAAACATTAAGTACTTACTAGTAAAAAGGCGGTCTTATCGTCGTGCAATCTCTTCTAGACAACCTTAGGGACAAATAATCAGAAATTAAGTATTTGGTGCCGCGCAGATATTATTATGTACTATTAATTACGTAGAGTAATAAATTACATATACTTACATTCATGCACATAAAAATATAAATATGCTTAAACTTAAAAACCCACAATTATACAAACACAGTATGGTACAAATGAAACTAATGAGGTAGAGGTAAAAATTGTACTGATGAATAATAGATAACCATTAAGTTTAGAAACAGCAAAAATTGCTACAGAATAAAAGTTAATAGGTGTTTATTATGCTTGTTTGGAACTAAAATATCGATGGAACCTTTCGGAAACTCCGGAATACAATCTCAACGTAGCTCATTGACTACTTTTCATAAAGATCCATCCATGCCGCTGTTTATTTCGGCTATAAAACAAACACTTCTCAAACCTCTCTATGTTTACGACCTACTGTTTCTCATTCCTCTACAATGGCACAGAATAAATAAAGCAACAATAGTGCAATTTAGCATTCTTTGTGAACGGCCAGTCTGTTTAAAACCAAGACTTGCGTCCGAAAGGTGCAATTACGACCAATTTCCGGCCGCATCGTGACGAATAATTGAATTAAGTGCAAAATGAATGTGAAATCAACTGCCCTTTTCTTTTAAAACCGGTTTTTAAATGTTGCTAAATGAACTCGATTGTAATTTTAAAAGATGATGATTGATATCCATTGCTTTCAACATTTAAAATATGGCTTACACCTCTTACTGGGAATGAATATGATGGAATATCACGTTCCTATTTTTCTGATGATGTGTTTTTTTCCATAATCATGTAAGGAAAGTGGCATATAGAAGTTAGACGAGCCCGAACGTGAATGGCTAGCAATGGCTAGAGGAAAAAAGTTTTATTAAAATAATGATCACACGGGCAAAGCAGCAGGTAACTGCTAGTATCTACTATATTGTAGATTGGTCAACTATTTTCTGTTCTGTTACAATACGAGTACCTAATGACTTCTTTTTCGAATTTGACGAAACATTTTATTGGGCGTGGTTCAACTTTTATTCCTTTCAGGTAGAGAAATTCATATTTGGACAGTTTTTTCATCTTCAAGGACATTTCCGGACAATATATTAATCAATGATAAGTTTCGATGAGCAATCAGTATGCATCCCAAGTATCGCTTCAGTTGGTGACCGTAAAAGGGTAGTTTGCGATACACAGATGGCAACGTATCGCAGGGTGGATCGTGAGACGAATCGATTATAACTCGATCCTTTAATCGAATGTATAATTAATTCGAATCGAATTCGGACCTTTGGGATCAATATTTATTTCAAGTTACTCTATATTATTTTTATTTTTGTAGATTATGGAGATATACCAACGCTACATTTATAAAAGACTTGCTTACGCCCGCGGCTTCGTCCGCATAAATGTGGATTATATCGCACCAAAAATTAGCCCATGTCCTTCCTCATGATATCTATTTAATCTATGTAGTCGACAACCCTTATTCATCCCACTGCTCGGATACGGGTCTCCCCTCATTCGAAAGGGTTTAGAGCATACTGCATACATACCACGCTGCTCAAATGCGGGATGCGGGTTTGATTGGTTATTTAATCTATGCCTATGCCAATAATAGATTGAAGGTGAGTGATGCTAACTAGAGAGCCACGATCACAATTTCACAATTAATATCTATTTGACTTGGATTTAAATTAATATAAACAATGAAAGTAGGTACATAAGTAATGTAAATTTCCTTTACGTATATTACTGGAATTTGATATGTTACTAAATGATATACTTAGTACGTATCTTATCTGTTATCAAGGTTGTCTTGTGATAAAGGTGCATTCGACTACAACAGATATAAATAATGGATAATTAAATAACAGTTTTGTTAAACAAATATTAGTTCAAGATATGAATCCGAAAATTATTTAACTGCCGCTTACTATTATCAGTAGTTGGTATAAAGAAGAAAGAGTAGATTTAAGTCAATACAATTACACTGCATTTTTTTTTATTAATGTTCTATTCTACCACTATAGTATTGACCTCACCTCCCTTCTGAGACGAATCTGGAACAGTTTTATATCACACAAACGTCACAGTTATGTGTGTCGTCAACCCTTATTTGTACCCCTTCGATTGAGAGGAGAAGCATATCCTAGCAAAGGGTTACTGGGATATGGATCTCCCCTTTTTTATATGACAGGGTAGCAAACGAGCATGTGGGTCACCTGATGGAAAATAATCACCACCGCCCATGGAGATCAGCAACACCAAGCGGTCGCCGATCCGTTGCCAGCCTATTCTCCTTCCTTTCTTTGTTTCTGGTGACCTCACTCACTCGCAGGAACACAACAACCCTCAAGGGAGTTGTTATTTGGCTGCGGTATTCTGTGAGGTGGAGGTACTTCCCCAGTCGGGCAGCTTAAATATACGCGATGCCCTACCTCTCTTTTCGCCAGGGCCTCGTTTGTCTGTCAGCAGGGTGCACCGCGTGCAGGTGAGGTTGGCTTTTGTTCAAAGATTTTGATGAACCACTTACACCCCTCCATCCCGACGAACATTATTGACAAACACAATGTTCGATAGCGGTAGGCATATGCAATCAAAGTTGTTGCGTATCATGAAACGCCACAATTTTTTTCGTGCGTACGTACAACTCTGTGTTTGTAAGTAGGTACAGTTTGTGAGACAATTATATTATTATGGTTGACCTTACCAACATAATTTACCACCTACGTCAAGATTGAGAACGACAAAAAACGGGAAACAAAGATCTCACGCCGAGTGACTCAACAGTCAACACAAATAATATGACTAAAGTGATCAATATACATATTAGCGAAGTTATTAATCATACAAAATATACAATTATGTTGTTTTTATTCCCTTTGTATCATATCTCTATATCCATATACATATAATTATTTTACTAGTGGTCGCCCATTGATCGAAATTCGATAATAATTAATTTAAATTATGACTTCACTACATAGTATAAAACAAAGTCGCTTTCTCTGTCCCTATGTCCCTTTGTATGCTTATATCTTTGAAACTACGCAACGGATTATGATGCGGTTTTTTTTAATAGATAGAGTGATTCAACTGGAAAGTTTATATGTATAATATATGCATAACATAGTAGAAAAACACTGATAATTTAGAGGTTTCTAATGTGATGTCGTAAATAAACACATTTTTTTGCTCTTTCATTGCAAACGCTGGCTGAACCCAACGAGATAGATCAAAATAATGTAGTACAGTATTGTTCACCTTAAAATGGTCTACAAAAAAGTTCGCGATGGTATATGTCTATCTCTTAGTGGTAACACACAATAACCGTTATTTTATCCTTTGCTTTTTACAAGAAATAATGCCTTATTTACGAAGCGATTTTAAGCAATACAGAATTAATCCTTATCCAATTAAGTACCTTAAATACATTGCGCATTTAATATAGATCAATATGGCCCTTCACAGCATGTAATTTAAATGAATAGTTTAGAAGATATTACACATTTAAAATGCAGGGACATAACGGCTGTGGCGGTACCGGCCGCGGAGCCGGCCGCGGCGGCGTGTGCCTATAACTGGGGAAGGACTGGATAGGACAAAGCGCAAAGACCTTCTGTAGTACATTTAGTATCAGCATTGCACCCGTGCGAAGCCGGGGCGGGTCGCTAGTTAATAATAAACAAAAGAGTATGTGCGTGTTCGTCAAATACATGATAGTGTGTGAAATGTTTTTTTTAATGATATAATCTATTTTTTTATGCATAATGTTTAAAAAATATTAGCATTCTGCACTCCTTGACTAAATAAACTGTAAGTGTGCGGAATTTCATACTCTCCTGTTCTGAAAGTAGCTGCAACACGAATGTGTCCCTTGAGCGTTCGAAGCACGTATTAAAGTGCTTCCTTACTAAGAAGATACTTTTACTACTCCATACGTACTCCCGCACGACTTGCGCACGCAAAATCCAGAACGACAAGTGAACCTGCAAGCCTATGCATTGACCGGCTAAATGAAATTCGTAGCAGATAAACTCTGAACTGTCAGCCGAATCTTCCAAAATTATTTCTTTAAACCTTTATAACCATAACAAATTGGTACAATTGGCGGACATAATGGCATTCTTTCAACAATTACGTTACCTGCCTAATGTGAATTAGGCATATTTTTTAAGCTGCCCGACCTGGGATGTACTTCCACCTCACAGAAGAATACCGCAGCCCAATAACGATTTTCTTGAGGGTTGTTGTGTTCCTGCGAGTGACTGAGATCACCAAAAAGAAAGAAAGAATGGAAGGAATATAGACTGGCAACGGATCGGCGACCCCTTGGTGTTGCTTATCTCCATGGGCAGTGGTGATTGCTTTCCACCATCATGCTCGCTTGCCCCCCCTCTCATATTAAAAAAAGGTTACTCGCGCGAAAAATTCATATCAATCAAATAGATTTTTTGCTTGTTAGAAAATTAAAGTGATAAATATCAAAACGATGACATACTCATATTGCATTTATTTAACCAATACCTATATCCATCTGGCGCCGAAGACGTAAATAGATAACAAGTCTACGATACTTATATGGTTCAATAGATTCATGTTATTCATGAGTAATATACCTATATGTTCACTGAGTCATGCCTGCGCTGCGCCCATGGTTCATAGCTTGAATCCAATAGTGAATTCAGACGTAATATTCTCCTTCAGGAAAATGCGCACTGGACAAGCCAATGAAATATTAAATAACAGAAAATGTGAACGTGTACTCGATAGTTTGTGTCACTAGGGTTGCCATCTCTAAACGCTAGCAACCAAGACAAGATGTATAAAAACTCCGGATTTTGAATCTTAAAACCTGGACATGTCATCAGTGTTTTTTAGTACTAGTTCTATTTTTTTTTTATTCTGTGACGAGACGGTTATTCGCAGCATGACCCTTCTAAACTAGGACAAATCCGTGGAAACGGATGGCAACCCTATGTGTCACATATATGCAGATGATGATACCTATCATTGCTTGTCTTTTTACCATTATTCGAGGTTGGCGCAGTATAAGACATACTGCATTCTTCCATTCAACCTCATCAGCCGTCATATCTACAGTTACCCCTTTCGTACCCGTATTATCATCTCACATCATCATCAGCCTGTATCTACCCACTGCTGGATATGCTTGAATAATCTTCTTGCTCTTGGATCTCCGTCTTAGTCGGCTTGGTCGGCTAAGATTAATTTAAGTAATTTTCGAAGTCGGTTTTTTTTTGTTAAAATTATTTGGATTTGCTCTCTTATTTTTTCAATTTGATTATCCACTTACATTCTAAATCATCGTTGATACATAATATCCTATGCTTTGATTTTGAGTTGTTTGTGTTTCAATAATCTGATATGCGGTTTTTTTACAATGGCGGGTGGCAGACAAGCGACCCGCCTGATGTTATATAGTGACGCTTGCACATAAATAGACGCTCGTGCTTCCCCACCGCCGCATCTCTGGCATCAACTTCATTCTTCCTGAACGCCGAAACGCAACGGGAAAATAGAAAGTTTTTTAAAAAATAATGACCACGCTCGATATATTATTTCACACGAAAACGCACGCTAAAAAAATATAACTTATTTTAAAACCAGCTGGCAGTTTGGAGTGCTACGTGTATAATTTTACCTTTTTTTAATTAGGGGTTACTTTGCAGTTTTTGTTCTGTTATTTATTAAAATTAACAATTAATGTAACAACAATTCCCAAACTTACATTACAATGAAAGTATCAATTAGTCAGAAAACAACCTTTTTTTTGTAAATGCTGAGTAAAATCCAGATCTCTGACTTTAATCGTCAAGGCGTCGTCTTAAAGACATTGAGGACTTTATAATGCTTTGACTTTGTTGTTTGATGATTATTTCTTGTACTCAAAATTACTGTATTTACTATAATTGCTTAACTTAAACTTCTGGGCACTTATGTAAATGGATTCTACTAAATTTTAATTGGCCTACCTTGTTTTTTGCGAAAACAATTTTCGCAACAACACTGCGTTTACATTGAAATATTGCAATTTTAGTCATGACTTCAAATTAAATATTGGTTAAAATGTATGACCTTTAATAAATAAGTTAGCTTCAAGCTTCCTAACGTAAATACTTATTTATTAAAGGTCATACGAAGTAAACATAGTATAAATTGTATTTTACTAAAGGGTTATCCGTCCTTCCGGACTCGTGTCCTCATTGTTACGCTCCACTGTGGCCAAGGGCCAAGAGGATTTTCAAGTCCTTGTATCCTCACTTATGTAGGACGAAGGTGCTATAAGGGTTTATGAATCATTGTCACTCCAGTGCTAATACAGACTTACAGATCAGTATCAACGGTACAGAATGTTACTTTTTTTTTTATACCACCAGTGTGGCAAACATGCATACGGCCCGCCTGATGGAAAGCAGTTACCGTAGCCTATGAACGCCTGTAACACCAGACGCATCACACGCGCGTTGCCGACCCTGTAAAAACCTCTTCACGCCCTTTTTGAAGAACCCCATACTATACAGACAACTGTTTGTAGACCATAACACTTCTAATATAAGATGCTCAAGCAACAAAAAGTACATAGCATACGTATTAATACAGACCCTACAGACCCTACCGCCGAAGTTGAAGCCGATCGGAATTTTTTAATGCACAAATGAAACTACTGCTTAGATTGTAGCTAATAATGTTTAGTTCAGCTGGTGGAAACCCTAGAGCTTTACCGATTAAGCTGAAGATGTTAGGCAATCATTTTATTCTAAGACCAAATTTCGGAATCAAAAAATCCGATGGTAGGGCCCCAGTACAAGAGATCGAGGACACTCTGTCCAAGGTGTCCTATTGGGTGCGACTATACTTGATCCATTTCAACCCCACTAAGAGGCAAGTCTTTACGTGTACCGCTAAAAAACCCCATTTGCTGTGGCTCTACAATTGGAGAGCACAACCCTCACCATCGAAAAAGAGCTATAGTATTCTCGGTTGTACAAAAAAAACTTAGTTGTCTGTAAAGTCGGTTTACGGACGATAATTTTACGTGATAACGTCATAAGAAACAAAGGCCGATCGTGCCTGCCTATCGCTTGTTCCGTACTCTCGCATCCACGCTCGGCTCAGGCGGAACGTGACGATGAGACATGCCTTTTTGGGGGTGCAGCCGCCGTTCATCGATTTATAAGACGTTATTACGTCAAAAATTCAAAGGACCACAGATTAATTTATCTTAGGTTAACTTCGTAATTATTCTTACGTTACACTTCGTAGACAGGATCCTCTGATACTTGAAATTTATAAGCGGTTATCTGAACTTCTCTAGTCGATCTCGAACAGCTCGATATGCTCTACTTAACGTTCATTGATATATGCTCTCACTCTGTCGATATGTTAGTAAGTATCTTAGAATAAGAGCAATAAATTGACATAAATATTTTAATTCACTGGTTCTGCCTAGCCAAGAGATGTACTCAGCATGCATAGCAATACATGGGACCCTCTTGTGTGGGGAAATGGGTCAAATTTAACTTGCAAAATTTGATTACAAATACTTAGGTAAACTTTTTTTTAATGTGAGAGGGGGGCAAACGACCATGTGGGTCACCTGGTGGAAAGTAATCACCACCGCCCATGGAGATCAGCGCCACCAATGGGTCATCGATCCGTTGCCAGCCTTTTAAGGGAAATGAAAACTCTGTTCTTGAAGGAACTATGTCGTAGTTGTTCGGAAATACCGCTGAGGCCGTGGGGTACCGGCAGAGTCGGCCGTGGGGTACCGGCAGAGTAGAATAGTACCTCCCTCTAGTACCAGGTGTCGTAGGAACCGACTGAGGTACAACGGAACCGACTGATGGCGGTATAACCATCCTAAACAAACGCAGCTCATAATGATCCGTTGAGTAGTTTCGGCGTAAATGCGTAACAAACAAACTCACATTCACATTTATAATATTAGTAGGCATTTATAATATTACTGTATAGCAACGACTAGATAAATATTATACTAGATAACTATAAACTATTATCCATTCTCTTTAATGTTTATTGAGTAATTTGTATGGCTGTGTGGTTTCCGGCAGACTAGAATAGAATCACTCCGTTTCTTCCCGTGGATGTCGTACAAGGCGACTAAGGGAAATACATTATCAAATATCGATCTGGCCTCCCCAACCCGTTTGGCCAGCGTGGGGAGTCTACACTCCCCACGCTGGCCAAACGGCCTACGCCAAATCCTCCTTCCGTCTAGGACGGACGAGAGAGGGTCGTGCTCCTGTAGTGGAGACTAAAATGGATCTGATGATGATAAAGTAATTTGTATAATCATTTTGTTCTACGTAAGTACTTGTATAGTTTTTTCATACTGCTCGTAGCTGACTATGGCTATCGATATCAATAAAAAATTGCCATGAACGACTCTACTTAGACATAATAATTCAATTTAAGGAGCTATTGATCGTGGTCTTGTCCGTCTGTCTGTATACCATAACAGTTTGTCCGTATAAGGTCGTGAGCGTTTCAACTGTGGTTATTTAATTCACTGGGATGTGATACAGATATGGGTACAAATGACCGCCTTGCGGACGGAACGAGAATTCTTGTGGGTTAATTTTGGATGTAAGTTATGAAAGTTAGCGTATAGGCTTAGAATGCTTGTCATCATCATCATCTTAGCCCAATCTACCATATTGTTTTTTTTTATACTACGTCGGGTGGCAGACAAGCATACGACCCGCCTGATGGGAAGCGGTTGAGGTAGCCATATTAACTAGTAATACAATGAGTATTGCTCACGCGTTTGGCACGCTGCTAACGTAGCATTTCCTCACATAATAGTAAACTCATTCACTTGCAGTAACACAACATTCCACTTGTTAGCAAAATTTACCAGGAAATTGTTGGTTAATAGATAATCTAAATAAATAAAAATGAATGTTGCTAAGCACAAAACTCGAGAACGGCTCGACCACATCTGCTAATTTTTGTTTCAATATTTTCGTTAGGGCCTTATGCCTTTCTCATGGAAGGTTCTTATGGAGAGAGAAAATGTAAAAATTGCGAGGAAAATAAAATACCACTTTCTACCCGTGTAATGCCGGGGCGGCAGCTAGTGATTAATAAATGACTCTACATCATTAATAGCAGTTTCATTGGTCTCTGAAAGTTCATGATTTAGACCACAACCAGTGCAGTGTTCTTCAGAGGAAACTTTGCTTTATTTTACACCATAAATGGTTCGCATCGTAGGTGGTGCTTATTTGAATTGTTACTTGGATGCAGAAAATTCCATCTTGACCAAACGCTTGGCGGCTTACGAGACGCTTGGTGATTTATTCTTACACAAGATATTTCTATTTGCTTATAAAAGGTAATTTATAATCTTCAATTCTGACGTGAATTTAATGAATATTACATATATTAAATAGTATAGAAACATGTACTCTTAGAAACTTCATACTTCTGAAGTTTAAAGGTTACAAAAATAATATATAAATAATAAATATTCCTGGACAAATTACACACGGCCATATAGGCTTAAACTAAGCAAAGCTTGTACTATGGGTACTAGATAACCGATATAATACTAAAATACATTTTTATTGTAAATACTCGTACATACATATATTACATAGAAAATACCCAGACCAAGACAAACAGACATGGACACAAATATTTGACTTGTGCGGGATTCGAACTCGCGACTTCGTAGTCAAAGTAGCCATTGCTAACCAATCGACCACCGAGCTCATCATTTAAAGAAACATATGTATAGAAACAAGTAGGTACTCTTGGAAGCTCCATACTCCTAAAGTTTAAAGGTTACAAAACAGGATATATAATTTTAAACTTTCACTGTTGTTTACTGTATATACGGACTTACCGCGATAGCTTTTTGTATTTACCCGATTTTTCGGATTAATATTTCGGATAAATACAAAAATCGATCGCTATAACTCATATATATATATATAGGTATATACAATAAGTAATATAAAAAGAATAGTTATGAAGATCCTGACGACAACTCAAAATATATGTTTGGCCGTCTCTCCACCCCTCGCGATGTCACAGAATGAAAATTGAGGAGTTGCACGCACACCAGAATTTGCTCTAGCATCACTTTTGGATTCGGCGATTCCGTTAAACCATATTAGAAACAATCGAATTCAGAAAAAATGTAACGGTGATTAGCTCGACATTAACATATCTGATTTTTTTTTTTTTTATAGACTGTGAACTTGTTATTTTTCTACTCGCGTCATCTCGTGGCGGCGCGGTAGTATGTAGTATGACACTTAAATTCACTCTAAATCCCTGATTAATGAATACTGCAATACAGACATCAAAGCAAATTAACATAACAGTATGACGCATAATGTTTCTTTAATACCAATTAGTAAACAGTCGATAGTAATAATTGGGTATTAATCAGAATGGCACTTAGCAAACAGTTTCTCAATTGATTAAATCGACTGTTAACTAAATGCTTTCCACGTGTACTACGGTATTGAATTGTAACTAAAATAAATCATAGTAGATTGTGATCGCCGTTTTAAAATAATTACAACTTTAAACTCTATGGTTGATTAGAAATGGTTAACGTACATTTAAGTATAAGAATAAATTCGTATATGCCTAATAATTAGTTGTCATCATTGTGACTGGCCATAATGACGAGCTCGGTGGTCGAATGGTTAGAAATGGCCACTTTGACTCCGAGGTCGCGGGTTCGATTCCCGCACAAGTCAAACATTTGTGTGCATGAACATGTCTTTTTGTCTGTGTGTGGATGTTTTCTATGTATTATAAGTATGTATTTACAAAAAAATAAATGTATTTAAGTACATTTATCAGTTATCTAGTACCCATAAAACAAGCTTTGCGCTTAATTTGGGTCTAGATGGCGCTGTGTAAATTGTCCAGAAATATTTATTTATTTATTTATAATATCAGCCGAACTTGTAGTTTAGTACCAGCATAATGAACGACAGCATAGTTATATAAATAAAAATGTATGTATGTATTAAAAATGTACAGTTTCTACTACAATACACAATTATAAATGAAGAGATATCATAAAATTTTGTGGCATATAATTTCTTCGGCTTCAACCCATAACCATCCCACTATTGGGATACGGATCCCCTCTTAATCGAAGGTGTTTAAGGCGTGGTGGAGACGCTGGTCAATTCCCGGTTGGCGGAGGCTGACTTAGCTTTGCTTTTTTAAATAAAAAAAAAAACAAATTTTCCCGCAATTGAAACTAAGTTAGATATATTTTTCGCCCCATACTACTCCTGTCATTTTATATTGACATTTTTAAGAATTCATGAGAGCCGTTTGCGAGATCGCCATTTATATATTATTGTATATAATATTTAAAAGAAACATAAACCGCTAAAAATTACTAATTAGGCGACTGAAATACTAGGTTTGGTTAGGTTTGGTATGTTTATATTATCTTTAGTGGCCAGGGTGTATGGGCAGTAATAAACTCCTGTCCTGCCCCCTTACCACCATCTCTTATTGCGATTCAATAATTGAATAGATTGCTTATTCATACCAATGAATAGGCGACTCTATTCATTTGAAATAGAGTCGTTTATTCATTGGTATGAATAAGCATTCTATTCAATTAGAGAGGTAAGGGGGCTGGAGCGTTACTGCCGAAGGTGAGGGCGATTACCATCGGATTTTTTGATCGCAATAATAGGTCTTAGGTTTAAGTCATAGACAAACATCTTAAGTGGGTAGAACGCTATGGTTTCTACAAGCTAAGCTAAACAAAATTACCATCATTCTAAGCTAAAGGGTGTATTTTCGTAATCAAAAAATCCGATTTTTTGAATGCGAAAATGAAACAACTTCTTACATTGTTGGTAATTATATTTAACTCAGCTGATAGAAACCCTGGAGCTCTACCGACTAAGCTGAAGATGTTTGTCAATAACTTTAACCTAAGACCAATTGTTGGAATCAAAAAACCCAGTGGTAATCGGCTTCAGCTTCGGCAGTAAGGCCCCAGGACAGGGGTTTATTACTGCCCATATTTAAATTCCAAAAATATTCCATCAGAAACTGGCATAAAACAATGCGAATCATTTATTATGCCTTGAATTGAAAATAGTAGTACCGGTTTCCTCGCAAAAACGGAATACAAAGTCGTCAGATTGGCTGCATAAACAATGAATGGCGAATGCACTGGGCCGCGCTGGTCGGCGACCCTTGGCCCTCGCACGCAGTTATTGATAAACTGCATCTGTGTCAGTCGAGTCCTTATCTTGATAATTGTTTTGGTCAATAAAGTCAAGACTTGGATTCAATTGTAATAATAACGTCACTTTGTATATTGGTTAGTGCTAGCTAATTTTCGGCGATAAAAGTGGCACCCACTAAGTTTCGGCGATAAAATTCGTTAACCGAATTTAATCTTCTTTAATGATTTGGCAATGTAGTTTAGATCATGTCTGGCATCGCCCTTTATTCACCCATGAGGCTCTTCGACAATCGGTTCAGTCGTTTCAGTGATAATTCGGACCGACAGACTTACAAAACGGCTTATAAAATTATTGTTAGAAGATGTTATCTCAATATTACAAACATATCCTCAGATTTTTTTTTATAAATACGTAGTTCGATTTTGAATTCATCTCCCATGCTTTTCTCAATACATTCACACAAAAACATTTGTGAAGATGAGGAAGGAGGAATAATAACATGTTTTCTACTCATGACATTGTGAATCGATCGAACAGAATGAAGAGATAATAAAAATGCGAGGTTCACAGATAAGATAGATAAAAGGAAGAATGATGTTACAATAGAATGCATACAAACAAAGATCATCCTCCCACATATCTGTCCATAAGTCATATCTTACACAATGTACCACTATACCATAGCAGTACATAAATCAGTAAGTCAACTCAACCTCCAAAATTGACTCACATACATATACAAAAACACCTGTTTCTACGGACGGTTCTACGTCCTATCGTATATGCGACGCATTGTGTAGATCGCCGATTCGCAATGAGTCGGGCAGAACGTGTGAGCAAGCAAATACAGTGTAAAGTACCCAATGGGTGAGTACAGAAAAGCCTCCGAACTCCCAATGTATATTACTTTGGACTTTTGTACTGGCACATCATACGGAATCAAATCAAACGGAATGCGCGAGAGGTGTAGGGAGCGACAGGTTAAATCTTATTGGTTGGTCGTGAAAACTACACCAAAATCACGAGAGATTTTGGTGTAGTTTTCGCGGCCAGTTAAGTACTTTTTGCAGAGACTTTGTATATAAAACCATCTTATTTAGCTTTTATGTATAAGTGGGGTTATGCCATAACATAGTAGACATAAAGAGCAGTAGCTCAACTCAACATCCGAAATCGACGCACTTACACAAAAACACCCGTTAAGCGCATTGTAACGCGAGTATATGGTGTGGGAGCGAGTCAACTTGGCTAACAAGTCGCTGGAACAATGGCTCCGAAGAGAACACGGTTCAATTTTTTAACAGATAGCGCATCTCCCGCGTCAGATAAAGAAAAAAATAGCATACAAAACCTTAATTTTAATTGTCATAACTTTGAAAAGCTCTTCCCAGCATCGGATTGACGTAGGTGCTGATAATTTCAATTTGTATTGGATTTCCACTGACACATAAAGTCCTATACTGCACCACAGATTTCACAAAGGTCTGCACAAACAAAGTAATAAGCTAAAGCTAGTAAGGTAATGCGACAAAGAACATGATAAGGCGTAACGTTATCAACGTTCCTACATATTGAGGTCGTCTGGGAGCTTTGTACGTACCTACTACCCAATGCAGTTGATTGCATCACATTAAGTGAACGGTTCATTCAGAAATTTCACGAATGGTTTATATTATATTGTAGGAAATTGAAGATTCTCTTCCGTCTATTATTTTGTGGATAAAATCTGAAACGTAGGCACGATGTAAGTACTCTTAATTAGTACTACAGCTTAGGTTTAATTTGAAAATATTTAACCTGTCTAAATAATAAGCATAATATTTTATTTTCACCAATTAGTCTTTTTTACATTGTTGGTAATTATATATATAATTTTACATGTACTTATTACCTATACTAGACTATATATATATATATATATATATATATATATATATATATATATATATATATATATATATATATATATATATATATATATATATATATATATATATATATATATATATATATATATATATATATATACACTAGGTTAAACCTGTCCTGTGGGATATCAATGATGGGATAATTTTCGGAGATATTAAAAAATCCAATGTCTTTCATGTTTAAAAATCGTAAATAAAATCATTTTATTACCGAGTACAGTCCGATGCAATATTATGATAACATATGGAAGTTGTTATTTTATTGTAATAGCTAATAAATAACATATTGAATGGCCTATTCACACACATTCAGATTTATAGTACGATGTTTTCTATGATTGAAAGGAAACACTTGTATAAAATGAAATCAATTTCAGAAAATAACCACGTAATGTATCTGATATGGAGTATGTTTATAATTATATGTCGACATAATATTAGTAGCCACTTGCTTGTTCTATTTGTCTGACCAGCTCTTAAAGCTATGGGTACAATTTAATACCAACTTAATTAAAAAAAAAATTACGTCCATTTTTGTTTACGCTGTTGTACACGGTATTTCATTTACCCTTGATCTTTTCGAATCATTTTCACCTTCACTCGTAAAATTGGAGCAGTCTACATTTTTTATTTTATTACCTACATTTCTCCATTGTACTCGATGTAACATATTTGCGAAGTTACTGCATTAAACAATAATATTTCGAAATACGTACTGCTTTTTGACGTGAACACGTCTTTAACATTTCTTCCACAGGGAGGCAATTAAAAAAAAAACAAATGGTAACAAAATCGGGGGATACAGTTTGGTGTTGCAGCTACAAATCTATCATCTCCATTCGAAATTCAATGACACCACTAGATAGATGAAATCAAAGATTTTATTACGGTATGTAAGGGCCGAAGGGGAGGGGGAAGCGCTGCCATTTTGAGATAATTTTAGTGCATATAACGATTTCACGCACACCCATTTTTTAAAATTTTATCATTCATTATCATTATGTGTTTTTTGCATTAACTGACTATTAATAGATATAGATTGTTTGCCGAATATCATAATATTAACATCATATAGGTATTAACAAAAAAAAAACAATAACGTTATATTTCGTCATTGTTAAAAACACACATACCTACTATAAGTAAAAACGAAGGGCTTTATTACACCATTTTGAAACCTAGATCTGAGATTGCGATAATCGATTTCTCGATACTTCCGAGTAATCGAGAAATTTGATTATACCCTTACGAATCGAATCATATTTTAACTTACCGCGGCCTTATCTCCTTGTCGTAAAATTTTATTCATACCGTTATATCGTTTGTTACGAAACAATGTGAAAATGGAGATCTAAGTAATTTTTAACAAACGGTAAAATTGAGGTCTACTATTTATTGTTATAATTTATAAACTTTAGATATTTCTTTCTCTCTCGACTCGAGAGATTTATCTAAATCGAGATAGATATTTATAATTTATACATATCTTAATCGAAATATTTCGAGTAACTTTTATTGCTAAAATATTGGATTTTTGTACATTTCAGTAATAATCTATTCAACAGTACTAAAAGAACTATTGATACTTGGTGCCATTATAATTTTTATTTGTTTATATTCTATGCAAAGATTTGTTTTTATAAATATGGTTCTCACCATGGGTATTGAATTGTACTGTCTCATAATCAGAAAATAATAATGAAAGGAAAACGTTAAAGAAATTAACGTCAATAAAATAATTAAGTAAATTAAATATATGAAGCCGTGTGGTTTCCGGCAGACTAGAATAGAATCACTCCGTTTCGTCCCGTGGATGTCGTACAAGGCGACTAAGGGAAATACATTATCAAATATCGATCAGGCCTCCCCAACCCGTTTGGCCAGCGTGGGGAGCGTAGGCCAAATCCTCCTTCCGTCTAGGACGGACGAGAGAGGGTCGTGCTCCTGTAGTGGAGACTAAAATGGACCTGATGATGATGAAATATATGAAGTATACTTCACGATGCTAACGGGACGAGGGCCCACCACACATTCCCACCACTGTGTCTCATGCGTAGCCAGGATTAACAGAGATATAATTTGAGCAAGCGCTATGTCGTTACTTTTTAGTGCCATGATGTTCACCTATCTATAATTATGTACAAACGCAGTTTACAATAATCATCGACACATTAAGAAGAAGTCGATGTTCGATCTCCCCATCTACTTCCTTCTTACCACAATTACGTGCATCATAAAACTAACCATAAAGTTGGTCCTACGATCCTCACCTAATGGCTACGTTTTAGTGCCGTAATGTTGTACCCGTCTATGTTTAAAATGTCATAGGTCCATACAGTTTACAATAATCATTGACACGATAAGAAGAAGAAGAAGTCGCCGTTCGAGCTCAACATAAGTTCCTATTACTTCCTACTTAACACAATAGGTATCGTGCATCATAAAACTAACAATAAAGTTGGTCCTTCGATCCTCACCTAATGACCTTATAATGGCCTCTGCCCATTACACCTGGTGATAAAATACCGACAAACGAAGATTAGATTATACGTTAGAGTCACTGTCAATGTCTTGCGTGGGATGCCCTTAACCTGTCAATTCACTATCTGCTACTTAAATCATTATGTCATAAGATGTAGAGATATTACAAGTTTAAACAAAAATAAGTGTATTTTTAAAACGGTCATTAAAAAGTTTTTTTTTTAAATAATCCTGGACAAATTATTAGTCAAAAACTAAGCAAAGCTTGTACTATGGGTACTAGATAACTGATTGAATACTTGAATACGTTTTTTTTTGTAAGTACCTACATACATATTATCTACTATATAAAAATAAGTCGGGTTTTCCTTCCTGACGCTATAACTCCAGAACGCACGAACCGATTTCCACGGTTTTGCATTCGTTGGAAAGGTCTCGGGCTCCGTGAGGTTTATAGCAAAGAAAATTCTGGAAAATTTTGAAAAGAAAAGCGGGAAAATCTTTTTTCACATACAGCGCCATCTCTAAGGAAATGGATGGAAACGAAAAGTTTGAGCCACAGCGAAGCGTGGTCGGGCCGCTAGTTATAATATATATAAAACACCCAGACCATGACAAACAGACATGTTCATGCACACAAATGTTTGTCTTGTGCGGTGATCGAACCTGGGACCTCGGAGTCAAAGTAGCCATTGCTAGCAGGGCTCGTCTTAGTTTATTTACAGTGTACCGCTCATGAAGCCATTTCATGTAGTTAATGTGGAATCACATATTGCAAATCGTTATTTTGTGGCCGTTACCATATTGGATTAAAAATGGTGTCGTTTAGGTAATTATGCATTGTCACTAGAACTAAACGAGTGTGCCAAATTTCACACTCACTGGCTTCAAAGCGTAATTACACTACTGCGACGTAGCACATGGAAGCCGAGACCAATGGCTGCGCGTCATTCATCCCTTATTCTTACTCTATACATGAGATTTTTTTTATTCTATGTTTGGCAAACAAATATACGGCCCGTCTGATGCGAGATATAAGTAAGAAAGATTGTGTTGTTGCTAAATGTATTAAATAATTAAATTTGCATTTAAATGTAAACATGCATTATGCTTGATTGTAAAATATGTAAATGAGTTTTGGGTATACTATATTCCACTACTTTAAAAATTTGAAATTGCTGTTATGACCCTTTTCAAACCCTTTTCAAAGTGGGAAGTCCCGTATCCCACCAGTGGGATTAATTTCGAATGATAACGATATCGACCGACTGATCTGAACCTCTATATTACGATTAAATACTGCAATTGAGTTATTCTAACTCTATATTTACGCTGACTAAAATTTCTGTTTATTTAGGGAGCCTATGAACGTGCAACCCTAAAGTAGGTCGAACCGAATTGATGAAAATTGGACCCTTTTGTGTGGGAAGGTCGCAGTGGCGCCACCTAGACGGTCAGTAAGCAGTAACAATCTCTAGCTATATATTTACGTAGACGTATCGGTCACTATGTCATACGAATATAAATGTATTGTATCATATAATATCGTAATCATGTTATTGTAGCGCTGCCAATTTGTATGAGTGGGGACGCTCCTACAAACTATATTGGATTTTGCTAAGTAATTTTATTGGTCAAATATGTACCTACAAGTAATGTAAGTAATATCATATCATAATATATGATGCGCTTATCAAATCGCTTAACGAAATTGAAAAAGAATATATTTTAGTGTTCAAATGAGATGAGAACTAGCTAACTAACTAGTATATGAGTATTAGCCAAGTCAGACCTTAGGATTGAAATCCTAAATAAATAAAAAGCCTAAGGTCTGACTTGGTTTATTTAAGGTTTGACTTCTATTATCCTATGTCTTAAGAAGAAATAATATTTTAAGTTGATTTAAAATATTCTATGTTGTAATAAATAAAATTCAGGACTGACCATTGAACTTGGCACCCATTTATATCTCACTTCTTTCGTCGTTGAAGTCAACAACCAAGGCATAAATCATAATATTGAACTTGGCTCTTATTTCACTTTTATGTTTTGTGGGATAAGTAGTTGTCTGAAACTCACCTACTCACACCTTGCTGACTAGCGAAAGAGGCTGTGGTAAAACAGAGGGAGCGTACAGCGGACTGGAGAAATACCTTCACAGAATACCTCAGCTAAATATTAATTCACTTGAGTGTTGTTGGGTTCCTGCGAGTGAGTGAGGTCACAAGAAAGAAAGGAAAGGAGTTGCGAATCAGTTGGTGAATTGGCAGATATGCGGTTAACAAATAAAAACTTATACATACATTTAAATAAAACTGATAATTATGACCTGTTTGTCCGTGCTAACATCGGAACGCCTAATCCTATTTCCTGGTAATTACATTTTAAGGTAAAGGAAAACATTCGGGATTTTATATTAAAATAATAAAATAAATTAACTGAAAAAATAGATGTATTATTATACAATAATATAAATTGTTTTTAGTACGTGTGGTGCATTTTGGTTAGTTACGAATTGTTTTTTAAATTATACTTAAGGGATTTTTTATTTTCTTTATAGGTACATTATTTTGTACTATTTCTGTAGTTTTATTTAAGGATTTCGGGATCAAATATTTATCCATTTTAAGTCCGTATAGGTTATTAGTTTTAGGTAGGCTTTTTGTATATCAGTGGGTAGAACGTACTTACTAGCTTGTTGGATTAGCCTCAATTGGTTTGGTCTCTTTTTCTCATAATTACGTATTCACGGAACACGTGAGTGATAATTCTGATAACTACCGGTATTAAAACACATACAATTGTTACGACAACAATAACCCCTTTGGACCAGTCACGCAGGTTGGGCGACAAAACGCAGGATGTTCGCATGAGCCCTTCACCGCCGCCGCCGCTACCGTACTCCCACTAGTTGCCAGGGTGCAAAAATACATTTAACAGTATCTTAGTTACATAATGCTACTGCTCCACACATACGTGTTTTAGTTTATTAACAATATATCACACTATAACATACGTATTTTAGTTGGTCATTTATATTTTGAAATACCTATGAGTTTTCATTTGTACGGCATCACGGCTTAAACCCATAATTATCACACTGTTGGGATACGGGTCTCTCCTCAATCGAAGGGCTTTAAAGCGTACTCCACCACGCTGCTCAACTGCGTGTTGGCGGAGGCCAGTGTTTTCAAGCCACCCAAAGGCCACTGACTTGGCTTAACGACTATCGTCTAAAAACAACCGGGACCGACGGCTTAAAGTGCCCTCCGAAGCACGGATTTAATTTTTACATTAGTTGTAGTACAAGACTTATTTTAGTTGGTCATTTACAGATATAAATTGCTTACATGCACATACATATAAATGACCAACTAGCATATTATGTGTTGAATGTAATGAAAACTCATATTAAAATTTTATTGGGCTAACGAGTCTGCTGTCAAAGCTACGAAGTAGACAACTACAAGGAACGGCTGATCAAAAAGATGTTACATTTTAAGTTTTAAGAGTCGACTGTCTCTATAACCCTTAGATACTTCTCGATTTTTACTATCGTAAATTCAAAACCACCTAGTGCTATACCGGGCGTATCCGGAGCGCGACAAACGGGTCGAGACGTATCAGTCACAAAACAGCTAATAAATAACTAACTGCATTAACGACTAATTAACACTAACACTAGCTATGTAGCCTAGAGCTAGTTACACTGGTACACAGTAGCAAGAATGCCTGCTTGAGACATGCTGGCCCTGTCCCTGTCCCCTGATACTAAAGAGATATAAATTAAATGAAAATAATTATTGATTTAATTATTGAATATTGACGGGCCCGGTGTTCGGATATTTGTACGTAGAGATATGGCATACCTATACTAAATTTCATTATAAAACGGTTCCTGCCCCCTTACCACCAACACCAACTCTTATTGCGAGTCAATAACTGATTAGAATGTTTATTCATACCAATAAATAAGCGATTCTATTTCAAATTAAATAGAGTTGCTTATTCATTGGTATGAATAAGCATTCTATTCAGTTATTGAATCGCAATAAGAGTAGGTGGTAAGGGGGCTGCAGTTCCTTAGGGTTCCGTGGTAAAGTCACTAGGAATCCGCAAAATAATTTAATGTAAAATATATAGTAATTAAGTATTTTGTTGTGGGGTTCAATAAAACAAACGAGTTTTGTTCCGGTACCCTAAAAGTTTGGGAATCTCTGATTTAATATACTTGTCACTTCGTATACGTTCCTCACCTCGAGCTGCTCGAGCACCAATCCTCTATGCAAAAACATGAAATTAATCAAAGTACGTGTTAAAAGCAAAGTTATTGTGTACTTTCGTGTGACATGTGATTTCTTGGGCTTTATTTACTTTATCAACATAAATTATGTAGATATTTCCGAAATACGGAAGACGGTATTTTGACCTATTTCTAATAACGTCAAATACGTAAAAACGTCAGATTCTCGGTTTGCTTGTGCGAACTATTTGCGAAATGAGCCACTTGGCTCACTTTTCGGATTATTGTTTTTGACGCTAGTGTTTTATCCAAACATCATTGACAAATGTGTGACTTATTTGTGTACATGAACATGTCAGTTTGATTTGTAATACCCAATTACAAAAAAAATGTATTTAAGTATAACATCAGTTATCTAGTACCCATAGTACAAGCTTTGCTTAATTTGGTATTAAATGGCAGTGTTTAATTTGTACAGGAATATTTATCACTACATAGTATAAAACAAAGTCGCTTTCTCTGTCCCTATGTCCCATTGTATGCTTAAATCTTTGAAACTACGCAACGGATTATGATGCGGTTTTTTTTAATAGATAGAGTGATTCAACTGGAAAGTTTATATGTATAATATATGCATAACATAGTAGAAAAACACTGATAATTTAGAGGTTTCTAATGTGATGTCGTAAATAAACAAATTTTTTTGCTCTTTCATTGCAAACGCTGGCTGAACCCAACGAGATAGATCAAAATAATGTAGTACAGTATTGTTCACCTTAAAATGGTCTACAAAAAAGTTCGCGATGGTATATGTCTATCTCTTAGTGGTAACACACAATAACCGTTATTTTATCCTTTGCTTTTTACAAGAAATAATGCCTTATTTACGAAGCGATTTTAAGCAATACAGAATTAATCCTTATCCAATTAAGTACCTTAAATACATTGCGCATTTAATATAGATCAATATAACCCTTCACAGCATGTAATTTAAATGAATAGTTTAGAAGATATTACACATTTAAAATGCAGGGACATAACGGCTGTGGTGGTACCGGCCGCGGAGCCGGCGGCGTGTGCCTATAACTGGGGAAGGACTGGATAGGACAAAGCGCAAAGACCTTCTGTAGTACATTTAGTATCAGCATTGCACCCGTGCGAAGCCGGGGCGGGTCGCTAGTTTATTATATTTATTGAATCTCTTAGCTTGTAATGTATCTTTGACTTATATTATTACTATTTGTACAAAAATTTACGTCGCGCCAAGAAGTTCTTACCTATATACATATATAAGAAAGCGTTCGAAAAACAAGTTGCAGGTAAAACCCATTTTTTTTAAATAAAAAAATGTGCATAATAGTTATTATTCTTAAAACCCTTTGTATTTTTTATTTAGTAATCCTCGAAGGCGTACATTTTATTATTCCTTTGTGTTTATGTTTTCTCCGAATCCTAAACTACCTCTGTGTAAAAAACCTTTAACTGTAGGCAATGGTTTAAGATTACTTTGATCTTGATAATGAAAGCCAACCCCATCTACACATGATGCACCCTGGCGATAAACAAACCAAACGCAAGAGATAAAGCCTCACTGGGGAATTACACCTAATAGTAAGATCACAGTCAAATACCCTTGAATATTATTGTGTTCCCAATGAGTCAGCTCACCAGATTTGACAACATGCTGCGCTAGAAGCTGGGTTGCTAACGCGAAAGCAATACTGCTTTGGAATCGTCCATCTGTAGGTTTCATACAGTAACCGCTTTTTCTTCATCAAGCGAGCCCTTTGCTTGTTTGACACCCGACGTGCTGTAAAAAAATAATATTGTGTCAAAAACTTACAATGAGGAAACATTCCTAAAAACTATATATGTATTTACTTAGGAGTAGAGCCACTGTTTTTTTTAATAAAAACATAATAAAAGTTGCAAAATAATTTACTGCATTTTCGAGTTAACATATCAATTTCAACTTTTATGGGATCATTGTCAAATCGCAAAAAAATAATTGTTGCATAGACCTGCTTCTTTACGGGATTTTACATAATAGCAAAAGGTTTTTACTAAAAGAGCTTTAGTGTAGTGAAATTGCACCTAAAGATCCATAATACCGAAAATTATTTTACACCCTGTTTAATAATATTTTCTTTATATATCCCTTTAAAAGGTATGTGTTTACTATACCCGCCTCACTGACTACATGATATCCTTCGACTTCGAGAAATGCTTGACATTTACACTTACATGTTCAGTTTTTGTTTTGCAATCAATAACTTGGCGAGAATATAACTTACAATAAATTTAAGTGAATAATTTGCTACGTGCTACATTTTAACGTATTTCTTTCTTTTTATTAATAATTTAACAGCAGGTTTAAAGTGCCATTGTGAATTAATCATTGGCACGATAATTTATTGGTATATTCTGTTGTTGAAAACCCAAAAGTGCTACTTAATTATTCAATATACGAGTAGCTAATGGTTACTTAAGTTTATCGGCGAGTGTGTCTGACATTTAAATATTACATTAGGTAACAATAATAAATACGTACAATTTCATCTCATTTTAGAAAGTTATTTGCAATCGTTTATTTTAATTGAAATATTCTTATGAATATTTTATTAGCTTTCAATTTCATTCACTCGACGTGGCATCGCATCTAATTCAGTTGCTACAATATTTGTACTTGTATTTTATAACACTCAGGACAAACAAACATTCCAAGCGATCAGAAGGAAAATTCTCGTAATTATTTGACGATTATTGAACGAAAGTCATTAATTTTTATAATTTCCTATATGTTAGCAAAATAACATTCATAGTTTGTTAATTTTCGCCCATATTTCGATATGATCCAACTTAAATTAGACTTTGAAGTTGTTTATTATGATACGAGAATACCAAATTTGTTATATCAAGACTGGATCGGACCTGAAGGCCAATTCTCGTAATTTTTCTAAGAACGCAGATTAAAAGTTGACCGAATCGAGATTGAATTGTGAATTGACTAAAATTGTATAGGTACTTGATTTCATGAATTAATTATTATCAATTCTTTTTGTTGACAAAGTAGCATTCTTAGTTTGTTTGATTTTTACTCATATTTTGATACAATCCCGCTTAAATTTAATTTTGAAGTTACATATTGTGTTACGAGAATACCAAATATGACATTTGTGAGATAGAGACTGGATCGAAACTGAATTTTCACTGTATTTTAATTACGAGAATTGCCCCTCTGGCTATTGACACTCTATTGGTGATGTTGGTCTGTCAGTCAGTCGCGTAACCCTTTATATGTATTACATACTTTTATCTCTGTGCTTCATATCCCGTTTTGCATAATAAAAACCTTCTCGTGGCTATTGATTGATAGAGCAGTACTTACTACCTAAGTAGCTTCTGAAAGTTTGGTTACTTAAATCTATGGTAGAAAGTCACAAGGCATATGTTCTTTAGCGTCAATTTGAACTTGCCTACGTCAGCTGAAATTTGTGTGGAAAACGACAGATTTTGACAAACAAATTCGTGACGTAGTCTTAGCGCATACGGGAAGAACATCGTTGTGTCTTTCTACAATGATTAACTCTATCATTACTTTGAGGATCTTCGCGTTCTGTGTGACAGCCGTTGATAATTTTCCCTCTTTTAAATAATTTATAACGAACTGCTATCACTATCTACTATCACTATCACACCGACTTAATACTATTTTTTATATATAGTAAAACAACATTTTAGTATAGTTACGAAGTATATTCTAGTCTGGCACAAAACTGGTTTCTCAACAGTTTGTTTTGTCTTGGGCCAGCTATTTTTATGCTTCGTGGGCAACCTTCGTGATCCACTGAAAGATTTTTAACTACATAATTTTTATAATAGTTATTTAATACAAGTAATTGCTGTGATAACCGATATTTTATTTTTACGGTTCGGTGCCACGTCAGAACTCCTCTGTTTTATGAACAGGGCATATAAGCTATGTAAATTTTTTTTTATCTGCGTTAGAACCGCATTAGTGTATTTCTGCTATTCCCAAAGGTTGACTGGTAGAGGATGGTTTTAGCGTTAAGTCCGCCTTTTATAGCCTTAAGTAATTTTGTGGTCAATAAAGTTTAAATTAATTAATGCATAAGCATTATATCTTTGGTTTTATATATAACGAATATCTTTAAAACGACCGTTTTATTCATCAGGACTTTTCTGATTATTTCCAGTTGCTGTGAACGTGGACGATAGACCCGTCTGCGTGGAAATCTGTGATACTGCTGGACAGGTTAGTACATTACAGTCATGTATTAATACAATACCTACTCTGTACATGAAGTTGATGCACGTAACAGAACATGACCTACTCGTAGTCCCAAACTAAACAAAACTCGTTCTATGTCTAAATATAATACCTACATAAAATATACAGAAAAAATCTAGACCGAAACAAACATACATGTTCATGCACACAAATATTAGTATTGTGCGGAGATCGAAACCAGCTACCTTGTAGTCATCCGACCACCATGCTCGTGAAGTCTGATACAAATTGAAATAAGTTGTGTTCTAGATTACCTACTGTAATGTTACAACTCACAGCGATTTTGTGAAATTCAAATCAAACAAGTCCATCACTATGGATATTATGGCAATATCGAAATAATAATATCAGTACTTATTATTCGCGTTCACATACCACCTGCATCCCATAAAATCTCGAAGACGAATCACACGAAAAAAATCAGCACGTGGCCACGTGCACTTATTTGGCACGTTGGCACAATCTGATCAAACATTGGCTCGAACATACGATTTTTTCTATGCCAACAATAGTCTTCGAGTTCCCATAGTTTCTCTACCTGTACCTTTATGATCGACTATTGTCGTTCGATGGGACGAGCCGTATGTCAACAGTCACATGTTTCCCATCACATACAAAACGTGCTGAGAATTTCGCACCACTATTCAAAAAGGCAGGCATTACGCAGTATTAAGTTGAGCGGAACGTAGCGCGTAGTGCGGTTCACAAAACATCGATTGAAATGAAAGTTTTTAATCTGGTTATACATCATTATTGACACGAACGTGTTTTATCTTTCTAATTCTAACAAATGTATCGCGTCTGTCGGCATCATAGTAAGGGGACCGTCAGTCTGTGTAGACCAGGGGTTCACAATCGGTGGTCCGCGGACCACTAGTGGTCCGTGAGAGCTAAATCAATTGCAAGAGCTAAATGATACAGAATTATAATGTAAGAGATTGAGCAATACTAAACCAAATATTGTATTCTCGAGATACAGTCTTAGTAGATTTATCGGACAATTGGGTCTCTATATTGAACAGGGATCTGGAAGTGGTCCCCGAACAAAAAAAAGGTTGGGAACCACTGGTGTAGACTGACGGTCCCCTTAATACGAATATAATGTGGAAAATATATGAACCTATTCGTATTATATACTTGTTTACTTTTAAACGACTTTCAAAAATGAGGTATTAGAATATTTTTTTTATACTACGTCGGGTGGCAGACAAGTACACGGCCCGCCTGGTGGGAAGCGGTTACCGTAGCCATATTAACGCTCGCAATAAAACATATCGCACGCGTGCCGCCACCCCCGTTGCCAACGCAGCAACTCCTTCCTTTCTTTCTGGTGACCTCACTCACTCGCAGGAACACAACAACCCTCAAGGGAATTGTTATATGGCTGCGGTATTCTGTGAGGTGGAAGTACAATTCCCCAGTCGGGTAGCTTAGAATTACGCTCCCTACCACTCTTGTCGCCAGATCTTCGTTTGTCAGTCAGCAGGGTGCGCTGCTTGCAGGTGAAGTTGGCTTTGTTTCAAAGATCTTGATGAACGACTTACACCCCATTATTATATTATATTAGAATATAATAATATTTATTTTATTTCTTAAAAGCATACAATTTTGGACTATATCTATTATACACTAGTATCTGAATACAAAGTAATCACTCACAATTTTTTCGAGTCCATCACACAAGTGTCTATACTAGGCCGAGCCTGTGTCATAGACACTGATCCTTCCTGATATAGTTTGAGTATGTGAAGATAGGCATATGTATGTAAGATATCTATCTAGAAATAAACTAGCGATACAGTGTAAAAGTTCGTCAGTGAAATTTGAGTTGAAGCTATTATAGCAATTACTTGTATTAAAAATTATAAAAAATTACGTGCTTAAATTAAACATTTCTCTTAAAAAACGTGGCCAAATATTTCAAAATTTTTAAGTACGTAATTTTTTATAATTTTTAATACAAGTAGCTAATTGCTATAATAACCGATATTTTATTTTTATTGTTTGGTGCCATGTCAGAATAAATCTAAATACGCAACTTTCTTTAAAAGTATTTTGCTTTGAAGCACTTAGATGGCTATGAAGATATATTACCTAATCTAAATAAATTCCATATTCATTAGGAAAAATACTGCCAGATAGAACTATATAAGTTAGTCCAATATTGTATAAATAAATAATAGGAAGAATATTCTAAGTAGGTACATAATTTAATACCATTGCGAATTTCAGATGTTATCATGGTTACAACACCACATGCTTATACCACAGTATAAGTAATAGTACTACGTACTTATACATTCACGCGGAAGGTTGGGTAACTATTATAGCTAACGAGCATCTCTGGGGATTATCAGCTATGTCGCCATATCTCCCTTTGTGTTGATACAACGACACAACACCTATAATATGTTGTTTATCATTGTCTTAATTAAATGAAGATTTTGCGCCACCGCAGACTAGCGATCCTGGTATTTCTATCCATTTGAATAATCTATTTATATAACCAGAAATTACTGTATAAATATTCCTAATAAATAAATATTCCTGGACAAAGTGCACACGGCCATCTATTCCCAAACTAAGCAAACCTTGTACTATGGGTACTAGATAAATGATATTATATTTAAATACATACATTTTTTTTTGTAAATATATACATATAACACATAGAAAACACTCAGACCACGACAAACAGACGTGTTCATGCACATAAATAAATATTTGTCTTGTGCGGGGATCGAACCCTCAACCTCGGAGTCAAAGTGGCCATCGCTAGCCGAGCTCGTCAAACGTGTATGTTAGAAAATATTGATTAAAACGCGAATAAAATATTTTGAAGCATGTTTGAAGAGTGCGGCAAAGAATTAGACATACACTAACATAAATGTACTTAGTCCTTATCTCTTTCCGTATTTCGGCAGCTGGGTTTTACCCGTAATATTACGGGCAAAATTTCGTCTTTATAAGCAAATATAAAAAAAAAAAGCTTAACAGAGAATGGTTCTTTGCGAGACGAGACAAGTTATGAGAGTCAAACCACACTTATAGCATTCAAGCAGCTGTTTCCACCAAGAGCACAAAACTTGTTTAAGCGTGCCTACATATACTTTAGGTAACATGTTCTAACCCACCTGCGGGTCACGGCTGGTCAAATACAACTCGTTAAATTGTATTCTAATTCCATAACGCAACTGCAATAGTCAAGTCGAGGTCGATAAAGTTAAATTAAATCATAAGAAAGAGGGTAATCAATATTCCTATAAGCTGACGAACACTCGCTGCCACTGCACCAATGACAGCAACTTGCAGCAACTCACTCAATCGCGAGAGGTCTGTGTGAGGTCTTTCTTTGTCGGGCAGCTTATAATTAGAAGAAGAAAGAAGAAGAAAACTTTATTTGCACATTACACAGTACTATACAAACAAGTTCAACAGACACAATAAGATAACATAAGAAAATATAAAGCACTGTGCAATGTCACAAAATGGTCCCAACTCAGTATAAAAACCGAAATCTGTAATAGACTCGGCACTGATTTTCTGTTAGGACACGTTGCGACATCACGGACATACATGTTCAGAAACAACAAAAAAAAAACAATAATAATCATAAAAACATAATATTATTATTATATTCCCACTACCACTAATAAAAAATATTAATAAAAAACAAAACAATAATAATGAATAATTACGTTACTTTCCTCTCTTTTGGCAATCCTCGATAGTTAGTCAGCAACGTACTCTGCGTCCACTTGAAGTTTTCTTTGGCTTAAAGATCATGATGTAATTTCACCCTAAAATACTGTTCTTCTAATAGCAGCACTTCATTTCAAAACTAATCTGAATCAAAATCTAATTCCGTACCATGTTATCAGTGTTACAAAACCACGTCGTTAAGCCTCGTTGCTGGGCCAGCGGCCGCTAACAAGCCGTGGGGATTATCAGAGCCCTTAGTGTTGACACAGACAAGCCCTGATTCGACTCTTTATCGATGCCGCTCTATCTGCTAATTAATCTTCGCAAATCCTTTTCTAGGCGCCATTGATACGTGTTGTTTTTCACATCGTGTAATAGGATATTTCGCACGGTTGCAAGAGTACACTTGCCAGTGTTTTCCGGGAATATTTGCTATTATATATACGCAAATACTTTTCATTATACAAAACGTATAATTAGGGTTGCCATCCATCCGGGTTTAATCGGATTTGTCCTAGTTTGGAGCGCGTCCGGGGAGCGTCCGGGCGGGGTTTCATTAGTAGTCCAGGGTTAAAAGTTTTAAATCACTACCGCTCGCCCCATGCTGCGAATAACCGTCTTATCACAGAATAAAAAATAGTACTAAAAAAGTACTAGTACTAAAAAACACTGATGACATGTCCGGGTTTTAAGATTCTAAGGGCTACATTTCACCGGGACACCATGGCGGCGCAACCAGTCGCCGCTTCCAACAAAATGTATACAACTCTATAGAGAGATATTCACCTGGTGTCCGTCTGGTCGCTCAACCAATTTGGCGGCGCGACCAGCTCGGACGCGTGCACAGAATGTTACTGGTCGCGCCGCCACGCTGGTGGCGCACCAGTAATTACTATAGCGCTGTATTGTCTCTCACTTTCGACGTATACAGCAGTAGTGCTATTTCTTCGAGGTCCATTTTGATACTGACTCAGTGTGGTGTGAAGACTCTGGTGTCGGTACGGTGTCTAGTTTGGTAGCTTACAGACACCACGGTGGCGCGCCTGGTTGCGCCGCCATGGTGTCCCGGTGAAATGTAGCCCTTAATCCAGTATTTTCACGCATCTTATTTTGGTTGCTAGCGTTTAGAGTTGGCAACCTTACATGGTGTATTCCAATTTGCATTTATAAAATAATAATTAAATCCGAATAAGTAACTAGGTACGTATGTATATAAATCAATATGCGCTGTCGATGCCTCATTCATCAAATACTTTCTTTATAAGCCCATGTTGAAACATTTGAAATGTACCTTACTATACAGGTTTTAAATATCAATATTGATTAACACTACGTACGTGGTCTAGATCATGATAGATAACTCTGGTATAATATTATATACATATGTGGTGATAGCCATAACATATATAGTAAAGCAAAAGTGAAATGATAGGTAGTAATAGTCTCTCTTATTACAAATACAAGATTTAATTTGGTACTTATCTATAAATTATATCTTTATGTATACATGTCAGGGTTCGAAAAAATCAGATTTTTTGATATATATCCAATATATATCGGATATATATCCAGGCTAAGAAAACGAAGCGAATTTTATTCTGTAAGGGGATTGATTAAACACTTAAAAATGTGAAAATTATATTACTTTCAAAAAGTGTCAAATTACCAATGTTTTACCACTTTTAATGAACATCTATAAAACAAGTACCTGTCATTATTATAATCTTCATTTTTATTACCTCTAAAATAAACCTTATATTATATGAAATTAAGGTTTGATTTTCAATAAAAAGCTAGCCCGTACTGGTAAGGGATTTTCCTAAGTTTAAATGAGGTTGCCATTTTGGGAAGCAATCCAAAGTATTCTGAAATGTGTTACGTGTTGCCTGGGTAAACATTAATCTCCAAAAATTGTAGTTCAGCAGACAGGAAAAAATCAATTGATAATATCAAGATAAACATCAATTGATATATATCGGCGAACCCTGATACATGGATATGAAATAGATAAAAAAGTACATTTTATTTTAATACCTTTTATAGTACCTATATTAGTAATATATTGTAGTATTTAATATACTGTCTTCGTGAAGCCAAATGTTAAGGTTTCAATGTTTTTGTTATGTGTTTTATACTTCGAGTTTTATACACAAACTCGTTTCGAGTGATTCGAGACGAAGGTTTATGCATTGATATTATTAACTCAATGGGTTTATGTATATATATAATAATATATGCATATTATATTAGAGAAGTATCTGCATTGCACCCGTGCAAAGCCGAGGCGGATCGCTAATAGACAATAAATTACATAGATAAAATAGGTCCTGATGTATGAAAAATCCACATGAAAAACAAAATACGTGTTTTAAAAATTACTAAAATCATAGCCATTGTCCATTCCACTGTTATGATTCATTCACGACAACTTATAGTACATACGAGTACATGTCAGAAGCAGAATGTTACCCAAAAATAACGGTTAAAGTTAAGTAACATATTCTGTTTTTATAAGGCGAGACTGCGAGATCGGAGCGAAGGGAAGATTGCGCAATTTCGGCAGTAGATACGAACGTTAGGCAACTAAATGCTGCTTCAATTGTCGGTTAGTCGGAATCAATAGCTACTTTCACCCACGGCTGCGGCAAGGTGCCGATAGTCGCCCCGCTGTCTGTAACTCGCGCTCTCGTAACAATGCTTCTTTTAGTCTGTAGGTATACATTCTGTAACAGATGACGTTTTACGAACAGCCAAAAGCTTTGTCTAATCCTAATAAATATATGAAACACGATATAGGAAATACCATTGGAGTAAGTTTCATCATCCAGGACCTAGGTTTGTCAGTATCTCTTCAAGTTATCTCTTCAAGTCATTGTCCCTGTTATAGTTTCCTGGTTTCCTTTAAAATATTCAGTAGAGTTGATATAAAATAATAAAAACTGCTTCTTTCTTTTCTGAAAATCAGGATATTTTTTATCAATAAGTATGTAGATATATTTTCTACAGACTTCAAAGAAGAGACTACTCAATGTCCTCATACATTTGATTCGGATACGATATTAAAACATCCACATGAAGAAAGACAATGTTTTATGATGTCTGTCTCTTTTTTTAATGTGGCAAATACCAGAATGACAGAATGATTCTGAGAACTTCTTTCATCTAATGAAATCATGCTGCCGAGGAATTTGTCCGTACTTACAATTAATAAAATAGTTCAAAAATTCACAAAATTGATTGAAAATATTAACCCTTTATTAAAGTTTTTATAAAATGTTCATCACAAAATAACAGTTATGTAATTTATTTTGTGATGAAAACTAAACTATATAATAGAATTGAAAATAGTCGTAGGCAGGTGTGTGAAACATGAACACTAAAAGTCGTCATATAGCCTCGATCATTAGTACCTCCTAGCATATAGCTCGTTGACAATTAAAACTTCATTTACGCTGGGTTTTTCGTCTCTTAGCCTATTTGTCGCCAATAAATCATAATCTCATCATCATCATCATCAGGTCATTTTAGTCTCTACTACAACAGAACTACAAGCACGACCCTCTCTCGTCCGTCCCCACGGGAGGATTTGGCCTACACTCCCCACGCTGGCCAGGCGGGTTGGGGAGGCCTGATCAATGTTTTATAATGTATTTGCCTTAGTCGCCTTGTACGACATCCACGGGAAGAGACGGAGTGATTATATTCTAATCTGACGGAAACCACAGGGCAAATCATAATCTAATCTCCTTTAAATACATTTTTCAGGACTCGATGTCAAAACTCCGTGAGCTCTGCTATCCTGGTACTGATGTGCTGATGCTCTGCTTCTCCGTGGTGCGGCCGGAGACCTTCAGATCAGTCGCCGAGCGGTGGACGAATTCAGTCGCAGGGGTAAAAGCCCCATTGATTCTCGTCGGAACGCAGAGTGACCTGGCCTCGGACCCGCGGGTGCTGCAGTCGTTGCGAGTAAGTTTATGTTCTAGAATTTCGCATGTGACCATGTAAGAACTATGCTATCCTAGTACAGGCATTGTAATTGCACTGCAGGGCTGATTAAGAGTTGCCACCATCGTGGACGACGTAGGTCCCTCACGGGTTAACGGGCTCTGCATTCCAAAAAAAAATTATGTAAAAAAAAAAATCATAATAACGGTTTTACTGAAAATAATGTACTAAAAGCTAAAAAAATAATTCGGTAGGTCCCAGGTTCCAATCATCACACCCCTCTCCCTCTAAGGCATTGATCAGACAAAAAAATTAAATCGTTGGGCCCGTGTTTCCATCCAGTCAACTCAGTTTACGCTACGCCCAATTATATTATAGATAACTTTGAGGAGCTCGATGACGTCATTGCACGTGTCAGTCTAATCGACCACCAAGTTAAGCAACGTCAGTCGTCCATGGATGGATTTATTTATCTCGAGTTCCTCCGTGCTTCGGAGGGCACGTTAAGCCGTCGGTCCCGGCTGTTGTTGATGATAGTTGTTAAACCAAGTCAGTACCTTTAGGCGGCTTGAAAACACTGACTTCCGCCAACACGCAATTTGAGCAGCGTGGTGGAGTATGTTCTAAAGCCCTTCGATTGAGGGGAGACCCCAGCACTGGGTTAAATAAGAGTTGTCGATGACGAAGATCGACGATAAATATCTGTAAACGAGTCATCAGAACCGTCTTCAATCCGATGGAAACGGACGCACTGCCCTTGTCTAACCTTGAATATTGCAATCTTTTGAATTTACTTTATGCCGTGTGACTGAATGTCAATTTTGGACATCAGCTGACAAACATTATCGTTGATAAGCACTGATAGCCAAACAAAATCGTGTTCCTAATCTAAAGTAGTTACATATTTACTTACATGTATATTATATTTTCATTATTTCCATTCGCTTGCCAGGGAGTCACGCTGGTACATAATGTGCCCCATTGTTCATCAATAGAATCTTCACAGCCTTTATACATAGTTATTTTTTTTTATATATAATATGAGGGGGAGGCAAACACATGTTGGTGACCTAGTGGAAAGCAATCACCACCGCCCATGGAGATCAGCAACACCAAGGGGTCGCCGATCCGTTACCAGCCTGTACTCCTTCCTTCCTTTCTTTCTGGTGACCTCACTCCGCAGGAACACAACAACCCACAAGGGAATTGTTATTTGGCTGCGGTATTCTATTAGGTGGAGGTACTTCCCCCCAATCGGGCAGATTAAAAATACGCTGTGCCCTACCTCTCTTTTCGCCAGAGCCTCGTTTGTCAGTCAGCAGGGTGCACCACGCGCAGATGCGGTTGTCATTGGCTCAAAGATGTTGATGAATTACTTACACCCCAAAATTTAAGGAATACTTATTTCCTATTGTGTTGCCTCTTCTACGATCTACGGCTAACAGAGCAACAAATTAAATTCACTCACTAAACACTCGGAGTCTCCTGCTTTTGCCAGGGTGCCTGTTTAGCTGTGTGTTACTATAAGGTGGAGGTAATTCCTCAATCGGGTTGCGTATTAAATAGTGCTATACCCTACCTAATTTTCCACCATGCCATGGCCTCGTTTGCTAGTTGTGAAAGTGCACCACTTATAGGTGACATTGGTCTAAAGATAACATTGAGCTACACCCCGAAATCAATGAAGTGCTAGTCTACTGGTTTACTGCCTCTGTGCCTGTGGTTTCTAAATGTACCTACCGTTCTAGCAACCTCGGTACACGCAAAGTACAGTAAATTGCCCGTAAATTTAACCTTCGACTATGTCCTATTCTGATAATTTACATACAGTATATTACATTCAATCTTTCGTCGTCGAAACATGACGGTTCTCCGTCAATGACAAACAAACAACAGCTTTTGACGTCTTATAAATCGATGAACGCCGGCTGCATGCACGAAAAAGTATGACTTAATGTCACGTTCCGCCTGAGCCGACCGTGCAAGTAAGAGTGCGAAACAAGTGACGCATCTATCTCTCTTCCACTCGATCGGCCGATGTTATCTATCACGTAAAGTTATCGTCCGTAAACCGACTTTACAGACAACCAATTGTTTATCTTGCCAATTTTTTCACGTTATATTTTCTGTTTTCAGGCGCGTGGTGAACATCCAGTTACGGATACAGAGGCACGAGCGTTGGCTGCGAAAATTAATGCCAACTACATAGAAACGTCGGCGAAAACTAGGAAACAGTTGAAGGATGCCTTCGACGCCGCCATTTTAGCTGGCCTGCCCGTCGTGCACGGCAGGACGCCCTTCTGGAAAAAACTATGTTGTATGACTTAGGACATAATAATGTGAAAAGGGTACAATTTGATAGATTGAGAGGCATTGCGTAACTTTTTGTTGGCGAAAATTTTCAGGACCAAAGGAGAATTTCATACTGTTTTTTTATATAAATTTATGGTCATATTCTGCTGACAAATTACTTTGAGACTTAAATGTATCTGCTATGAAAAGACTTCTTGTGTAATCCTATTTTATTGGACTAATTTTGGTTTAGTGCCATGAAATGACTGGATACTTATAGGATACTGAAAAGATAAAATAGAACTTATAGTTTATCTTATTATTCTTCATACGGATTATATGCACCTGTGTACTATATTGAACTATGAAGATATCGATTAAAATATCTACAAATCCATATTCTACTTTGTTAACTTCATATGGCATGTATCATAGAATGATATCTTGTGATGTGACTTGTGTAACTAATACCAATAAGTAGTATTTTAAACTGTACTCAATTTACCCAAAGATTTCATCACGAACAAATACATACCTGCCTTTAGAAATGATTTTCGTATCGTCGATCTATAGATCGAGAATATTTTGTATACACGTATAATTACATAACAAAGACGCGTTTGGTACAGCACCATATTTTAAATCACCTATTGAATTGTCGTTATTACAATATTCACAAATTGTATTGTGTAACCAATTTGAGTAGATAGGTGCCTAATAAAGTAGTCAAACTGTTACTGATATTGCTTATAGAATACATTATAAATATTGCAGTATGATATGTAGTACCCTAGTACCTACATAATACTATGGAAGTGCCTTATTCGTTAACTAAAATTGTGAAAATTCAATTAATACTACGATTGTTTCTTGTGAAAAATCTTAACTTTATTAACGAAACAGCGTTATGGAAATATTGTTCATCTATTGAAATTGTTTATATGTACATAGTTTTAAACCTGGGATGCATTAGGAAGACAAATGTGGCATGTGGTATGCTCTGAAATGTCGCTTAGTTACACCTTAACACATCTGTGTTAGTGCGTAGGTTGGTACCTAATCTGTGCCTCTTTGAAAGCACGGAACACTTGTAGCTCCGCTTCTGTCTACGTCCATTGATCTCAATCTTCTAGAGCCAAAAAAATAAAGATACAAGTTAAAGATAAAGAGATCAGCTTCCCTAAGCCGTGACATCTAAGCTGAAGTCAATTCCGAAGTTTTAAGTTAGTGGCAAATATATTTAGCTCGATCGATATATATATAGCTCGAACGCCAGGGAAACCGCAGTTATGCTGCGGCTACAGTACCGTGATATGCCAATAATTATTGCCATAATTTCAACAACGCCTAGGTGTAACCACGATTTATGGCCATAATTTTACAATGCCAATCAATATGGCAAATGGCGGTAGACAATAGCTCCGGCGGCGGTCTTTTTTCGCACATCAAAGAGAATTACCGCGGTAAATAATGCGTTTGTGGCTACACTACCGTTTGTCCAGTGTGCAACAAGACCTCAACGGCGACGCACGTATCGACCGACATTGAGTGGTCAAATGAAAAATGCTTTAGTTTTGGAATTATTCCAATGCGAACCGTATCTTTTTATGGGCTTTCAGTCGGGTATCCCCCGATAAAAATCGCAGTGTACAATGATGATTTGAAGAAGAAAAAAGACCGAAACCATCTAAATAAATATAACAGCTGCAGCGTCAACCTCCATCTTGAAAAATGACATTTTTACCGCCTAATTTATTGACATATCTAGGTAAACTCTAGTGTAACCACACCACTTCACGCAGTAATTTAAACGGTAATTTAATGCCACAATTATGGCGGTAACAGCCCGGTAGACGGTAAGGTAGTGTAGCCGCAGCATTAGATTTTTGAAATAAGTTCGGCTTTTGCTTTGGCCTTAGAAATTATTTCTTATTCTGTGATTATGACCAATGGACTTAGACAGGCGCGGGTTCATAAGTGTTCCGTTTTTGTTTTCAATTTTAGTTCGAATAACTAAATGCTAAAAGCCATCGTGTCAGCTGTAAGAGTTGTAACGCGTTATGGCGATGACTCGTAGTTCTTTGACATCTTGACGTTTTTGTCTACCTGGTGTTTATATTCGATGACAGTAGTGTGTCTACTATCAACGTTAAACCAATAAACTTTTGGTTTATCACGAATCTACAGAATCTTACAATGCAGTCCAATATGAAGACGATTAGCGGACATACGAGAACGGTCGCCACCACTCCATAAAAAGTCATAGTTTGTCATGTAAACGATTATAAAAACTACAGTCATGAAACATTTCGTACAGCGTAGCAAAGAAACTCACATTCACATTTATAATATTAAAAGTAATTTACTTATAATATTAATTATTAAAAGTAGGGACCAATGAGGTTCAGGGAAATTATTGAATTGAATTTTATAACAAAGAGAAATGAAGTAGGTATAAATAATAACCGTTTACATCACTTACAATCCCTTCTATCAAAATCGAAATCGAAATAATATTAGGTATAAATGTGAATGCCCGTTTGTTTGTTACGCTTTCACGCGAAAACTACTCAACTGATCACCATGAAACTTTGTACACATATTCTTGGAGGTATCAGAAGTAACATAGGATACTTTTTATTAAAAAAAATATACTTATATTTTTTACGAAAAATAATTTCACGCGAGGGAAGCCTCGGGTAAAAGCTAGTAAACCATAAATAAAGCTACCAAGAACAGTACCTAGTTTATGGCATTTTTATTTTATCTTTATTAAAATACTTAGGTAGGTAGGTACTTATTATTTGTGATAAAATGACTATTTTTATAATCGTTTAAGAAATACGTTTTTTAAACAGAGGTGGAGATAGTTGATGTGCACTATTCACGTTTTCAGAATTTGTAGACAACCATTTTTTATCTTGTTCGTTTTACAAATGGAAACTAATGGAAAGACTCATGCGTTTGGCATGACTTCATGGCGTTTTGACTGAAAATTATGACAAAAAGAGTGATCTTGCATTATTTAAAAGTATATATTGATTTTATGATGCATGAATCTAATACCGAGAAATAAAGAGAAAAACATTATTTTTGTGTGGAATGAATATGTCAACACTCGTATATGTTTAGATGGTTAATAACACGTCAAGTGTACAGTTGTGTAATTAATTATGTAATGTTATAAATAGTTGATTTGTTTTACTATCTGTATATAATATCGATACTATTATGTTAAATAATGTTGTTTTGATACTCAACACGAACTGATAATTATATTTTATAATAATATAATTACAATGTGTTTTTATTCTGACCCTATGATTATCTACATGGCCATGAAAAAACCACCGTTTTTTCGTGGCCCTTGTATTGTCCTATATTATACTAGCTGACCCGGCAAACGTTCTGCCTACAGCCCCCTTACCACCATCTCTTATTGCGAATCAATAATTGAATAGATTGCTTATTCATACCAATGAATAAACGACTCTATTCTCTCTGAAATAGAGTCGCTTACCACCATCTCTTATCGCGATTCAATAATTGAATAGATTGCTTATTCATACCAATGAATAAACGACTATTCTCTTTGAAATAGAGTCGCTTATTTATTGGTATGAATAAGCATTCTATTCAGTTATTGAATCGCAATAAGAGATGGTGGTAAGGGGGCTGGCCGAGGATTTTTCGCTATCTGCCATATAAATTATCACCTACCGGAATGGAATTTAAGTTACGACCTAAGGCCGTTTCGCACAGACCGGCTCGGAGAGAAGAGCAGATTTTGGTGGCATTTAAAATAAAGTTTAGGGTCTTGGGTATAAGGTTCATTTTTAAAATTCACTTCTTTTGTTATATGAGAATGCATATATGAGAATGCCTTATGCCGATGTTAAAAAGCTCTATTTTAAACGCATTCAAAATCTGCTCTCCTCTCCGAGCCGGTTTGTTTGAACGGACTTTTCCCATACCTATTATACCATCATACATCTCATACCATAATATTCCTACATATAATTAAAATCTTTACTATATAAATAGTTAATTTCGGCTTGACAAATATTAATCCATTTTTTATTACAATATTTGTAACATTACAATCTGTCGAGCCGTTTCGGTGGAGTGCGACCACAACCACCGTGATAGGAGATTTTTTTAAGTAATATGGTTATACATATATCCTTTTAAACTTACATATCTGTTGTCTCCGAGGAATAAAATCGCATTTTTATTCCAAATCAAGTATACGACCCGCCCAATATAAATGGTTACTGTAGCCTACTGAATAGACGTTAGCAATAATTTCTAAACTTCGGTATCTATAATAAAGATCTACGAACGCACAAGATCAAATTACTGGATGGATTGAAATTTCGCATACAGATAGCTATTATAATGTAGCCATCCGCTAAGAGAGGATTTTTGAAAATTTAATAACGCAGTGTCTCCTCCTCACCTCTGTGTGGTCACCTTATCGCACAGAAACTTATTCATCAAAATTGTGTCATTGATATATTACGATTGTCTGTGAGATGGAGTGTACTTCCCCATTCCAGTTTGATATGCCCTTCCAAATTTATCATCATTCTATGGTGAAAGAGAGGTCTTTCACCATAGAATGACCTTGGTGGTACATATTTTGTCTACCTGTTCTCTTTAATTGGCACCTACGCATGGAATTTTATTTCGCGAATTTCGCTTCCATTTCATATATATGAAATGGAAGCGAAATTCGCTTCCATTTCATAGAAATTCCTACCGATTCATAGAATCGTTTTTTTTACCTTGACTTGCGCCAGGCTGGTGGTCTGTACCTACTAGTACTGTGTTGTTTACTGAACTACTAATAAAATTCCATGCGTAGGTGCCAATTAAAGAGAACAGGTAGACAAAATATGTACCACCAAGGTCATTCTATGGTGAAAGACCTCTCTTTCACCATAGAATGATGATAAATTTGGAATTAGAATTTACGCTATTTGTAAGGGACATCCGTCTCTTAAAACGTAGTGGTTACATTCTCTTTGCAGACCACCTTGATCTTGATTTGGCTGTCGAGACTTTTTTCGCGTGAACTTTTTCAGCGAGGTTGTGGGGTTGTGCTTTTATAGCTAAACATACTGTAAAACATAGAAATAAAAAGGTGTTGCCATACCTTATAATTATATTTATTTAGATATAATTATACTTATAATTATAATACCTTAATTTTAAGGTATGGTCACGCCTGCCTCTTTGTTCCGATTTTTGTACAAAACTTTTCGAAAAATCAATGAAGAGAATAGTTGGAGAGGGTTCTCTTCAACATCAACAAATTTTCAAAATTTAATGATATTGTTTCTTATTAAAGGTAATGTATTATGGCGCAAATGATCATTCAGTTCCTGATTGACTAAAACTAATGAAATCTTTGAATAAAAATATGTATTTAAATCACGCTGTCGACTTGTTCCAAGAAGTCGTGTAATACAGCAGTAAAATTACACTATCCTTTATTATTGACTTAATGAGAAACCGGTGGATTCCTGACGATCTTTTTCGGCATAATAATATGACCTCATAAGCCGGAACGATGAAATTACATATAAGTACACAAAATAATTGATAATACTGGAATCATCTTCGAGTGACAAATGATTGCCAAACAGACAAAGAAGATTTGTCTGGCAAAAAGACCGTAACTGACTAGAGCTAAGTCAATTGTCTGTCATCATCACTTCATCAGTCAGTTGAGTCAGTCACTCAGTCAGTCAGTAAAATAAAAACTTTGATAACTTGAAAGAAGCGGGAAAGCGGGAAAGCGGGAATAAATAATAAATTATTGTCATCAAAATAAGTCAGGAATATTCAGAAAAAATAGTGTCTGCTTACTTTGTGATATTATTAACAGAATTATGATGGATGACGACGAGTATCTTGATATATTGGTCAAAAATGAAGAAACTGAAACCGAAAACTGCACCGACCCTGAAGCTAACATTGAAATGAAAATCGTTGAGGATTCTGCTCTTGAAAATTCGGAGTCTATTATAAATTCGGAAGCGCAATCGTCTTCGGTGAAAAAAATACAAGTCCAGAGTAATAAAAGTGAAGTTATTAAGTCAACTAGGTTACCGATGGCAAGGATAAAAAATATAATGAAAACAGACCCAGATGTGAATGTGTTATCGGGGGATGCTGTATTCTTGGTTACTAAGGCCACTGTGAGTCGATAATTTATTTTATCATAGAGTTGTAAATAAGTAACCTCTACCCTATGTTAACACAGAATATGGATTAAAAGAATTATATGGATTATTCCGGATCATATCCTAACAAACGTCACACTTATAACTATGTTTTATAGATGTCAGTTTGGCATTGCAAGTATGAGATAGAGAATGTCATTGATTTCATATAGCACTGCTATGTAATTGTTTCGCACATCATTGTACTCTCCTTTGAAATATCTGTATGTGATGCAAAACAAAAAGTTATATCAATCTATCTCATTTCCTTTAATTATCCATAAACTATAAAAAAGCTGTACATTAATAATTAGTCGTAATTCCTCACTTGTACCTGGGACATTCCATTTACTTACGTACTGACCTGTACCACTCAGAAATGATGGCATAGTGCTCAGTTATTTTCTGATATAGTAACAGCCTTCTAAGCGTTATTCACGTTGGTTCATTTCACAGGTAATTTTTTTCCATGGGCTTGTAGTCTAATAGTTTTTCTCTGTCTATGTATTATAAATAAATATAAATATTGTCAGACAAATTACACAGCACCATCTAGCCCCAAAATAAGCGAAGCTTGTGTTATGGGTACTAGACAATTAATAAACATACATAAATACATTTTCTTTTGTAAATACATACTTATAATACATAGAAAATACCCAGACCAAGACAAACAGACATGTTCATGCACACAAATGTTTGTCCTATATGGGAATCGAACCCACGAGCGTTGGTGTCGAAGCCGCATCATTGCCCGCTACGCCACTGAGCTCGTTATTATGTATTTTTTTAGTTGAAAAGGTTATATTAAAAAAATCTAATTATATGAAATTTAATATTTAATTGTAATTTGGATACTTATTTATAACATATTTGTTGCAGGAATTATTTTTAGAAACAATAGTCAAAGAAACATATTCTTATACGTCTACAAACAAGAGGAAAATTATTTCAAAGAAGGATCTCGATGTTGTTATTGATAAAGTTGACTGTTTATGTTTCTTGGAGGGAGTTATGGACTTTTGATCGCAGATTGCACAAGTTTTCATTCATCCATAGAATGAAATCCTATTTGTATTCTTGGTAGTTCACATCCATAAGTTTTTATAGAAGCTAATATCAGGCTGAATGACATTTGCTTCAAAATATTAGAAGATAAATGAGATAAGAATATTTTAAAAAAGTAAGTCTGAAATCATATACCCTGTATAATCTAGCTTGAATTGTTTTTGTTCCATGATCACATTGGACTCTGTTCTATGGATAAGTTGAGATGATTGTTGTACAGATGAATATAAAAATATAATATGTCACACACGGAACTAGCTTTGATCTCATACAAAAATCTTCGACAGGGCGAATGTCCAGTCGCAGAACCCTTCTCTCTATTGCAATGAACACTGCTTGCTAACATTCTCGCTGAACGAAAGGATAGTGGGGAAGGTTCGTTTAGTGGCGGAGTGCTGTCTCCGAATATGATGCTGTGGCAGTCAGTGGATTGTTCTATGTCTTCTGGAAGTTCTACCGTGTGGTAGTAAGAACTGACCATATCAGCATTTGCTGCAACGTCATGGCCACTGTGTCCAGATTGAAACTGAAGCACTGGTTTCTAGGCAGCTGCCAATGACTACCCCGTATCATGATATGAGGTACATGATGTATAATGAGGCTTTTCCTACAAAAAATATGTGAGGGACCTGTTTAATTAATTAATTATGACTTCCCCCATGTGTTTTTGAATGCTGTTTTTCTATGCATATTTCTGAACTGCATAGTTCAGATTTGTACCACACTGGCCATCATACATTGACAACTCAATGTATGGAATTATTAAAGAACTAACTTTAATATGAAATTCTATAACACTGGTTAAAAAGTCTATAAACCGTTATATTTATTTTTAGTAAATAATTAATTATCTGTCATAGATTGCATGGTATCCATTATGTATTTTGAGAAAACGACAACAACGATTTGTTTACGTGGATAGTGCAATCTGGATTTTTTTTATACTACGTCGGGTGGCAAGACAAGCATACGGCCCGCCTGATGTGAAGCGGTTACCGTAACCGTATTAACGCTCGCAACATAATATGTCACTTGCGCGCCGCCACCCCCGCTGCCAACGCAGCATCTCCTTCTTTTCTGGTGACCTCTCTCACTCGCAGGAACACAACAACCCTCAAGGGAATAGCTATTTGGCCGCGGTATTCTGTGAGGTGGAGGTGTATTCCCCAGTCGGGTAGGTTACAATTATGTTCGTTACCTCTCTTTTCGCCAAAGCTTCGTTTATCAATAAGCAGGGTGCACCACGTGCAGGTGAAGTTGAAACGGATTTAAAGATTCGTGCAAGTGGTCTTATTGTATGTACAGTGCGACGCAAAAAGGTAGACAAAAATAGGGGCGCCACTTTCTTCGTAAGAACAGTTCTCACATGGCAACCCTTGAGCTCTTGTGTAAAAAAAAGACAATGTTGCTATTATTAATACACTTCTGGACACATCTATTGGCCCACCTTGCATTTTCAGTTTCGTTTGGTCCTAGCTAAAATTTTATATTAGGTCGAGCAAAAAGTTTTTATGCAGTTTTGAACCTGGCACATTCATAATTTCATTCAATAGTCTTTTTTTGAATTTCGAACACAGAATTTAAAGAAACTAAAGACAATTTGGAGCCTGTTCGTTGATATCCAACAATCGAATACTAAGAAAACTTGATTTTATTGGTTTACTTGGATTTAATTCTTGAAAGTGTGATTTTTCTCTTTGGTTTTGCAACAAACATTACTTATTCTTAACATTGCCATCTATATACATACACGACATATGCTCCTTTGTACATAAAAACACAAACTTGTTCAAAAAGCAACACGAAATGCACAAGATAAATACGCGTAATAAAAGTAAGTTATATCTACCACCGTCTCGTATCAAAATGCAAAGTTGTAGCCCATACTACATGGCCGTAAAATTATTTAATAAATTGCCTAAAGATATAAAGGAAGAGACTAAATATAGAGACTTTGATAAAAAACTTAAAGACTATCTAATCCTAAAATGTTTCTATTCTGTAAATGAGTACCTAGAAATGAAATAAAAATGTAAAGAAAGATTGTACTAAATTATACCTAATTATTCTATTAAAACAATCAATACAATTACATATAATACTAGTACATTTAAATTAAAATATTACATTAATACAATAAGTTATAACATTAATCAAATACAATTATTAAAATTAATGATGATAAATTGATAGTTGATTAAAATAACGATGAACGAATAAAATTTGTATCTGAAAATATTGTTTTTACAAATAAGTTCTTATAATTATATGACGAAATGCTTAACGTACGGATATAAGTAGTTAGTCGTGCGCGCCCCTACAGTCTTTTGCGATACCTGACAAAGGTGACTAAGTTGTAAGTGCGTAAACAAATCTAAGATCATAATGTACACTTAGTTATGCAATAAAGAGTTTTGACTTTGACTTTGACATTAAAGTGAGGTTCTATCAATAATCTATGGATACTTCGCCTGAAGTCGCCGCCCAAGCTGTGGCACTTATCCAGGCCGGACATAGCCAAAGAAATGTGAGTGCTCAACTTAATTTAAGTCGATCTGCGGTCCGAAATGTTTATCGGAGGTACCTAGAGACTGGCGGCTTTGTTCGTCGCCAAGGAAGGCCACGATTTCGGGTCACAACTGTAAGGCAGGATCGATTCATCGTGACGACCAGCTTGAGAAATCGTCACCTTACCTCCATTGAGATACAAAACCAACTTCTTGACTTCCACGGAATATCTGTGAGCGCTCGAACTGTTCGGAGAAGGTTAAAAGAACGCGATATGGTACCACACAAGCCAGCTAATGGCCCCAAACTAACGCGAGCCCACCGAACAGCGCGCCTTCATTTCACGCGCACTCATTTAAATTGGACTCAGCAACATTGGAACCGTGTACTCTTTTCTGATGAGTCTAAAATTGTGTTACATGGCAATGATGGAAGGAAGAAGGTCTACCGACGTAAGGGAGAGCGTTTCGCGCAATGCTGCTTTGAAGAGAGGGTTGCTTATGGCGGTGGCTCATGGACTGTCTGGGGCGGTATATCCGCGAGCGGCAAAACTCAACTTGAGGTTGTTACGGGACCACGGCTGCCAACATTAAATGCTGAAAGGTACATTCGTGAGTGCTTAGAACCTCACGTGATGCCATACGCGGACTATGTGGGCCCAAATTTCCTTTTTATGCGTGATAATGCAAGAGCCCATACGGCCGGCATCGTCAGGGAATATCTTCGGGATGTGAACATCACAGTTATGGACTGGCCAGCAAGAAGCCCAGACATGAACCCCATTGAGCACATGTGGGACGAGCTAAAAAGACGTGTTAGGGCTCGCCAGCCAGTTGCCCAGACGATACAGGAGTTGAAAACTGCCATAGAAGAGGAATGGGAGAGGATCCTTCAAAATTTCATAGAGCGGTTGATAAACTCTATGCCTAATCGTATGAGAGCTGTGGTAGATGCCCATGGAGGCAACACGCGTTATTAAATTAAACTTTTATTTGATAAAAAATGTTTTATATGCAAAAATCAACTGCCTTAATCAAGGCGCATACCCGACTTGTTAGGCGTAGCTCCATGTCGTGTGGTATTCTGAATTCAAATTTAAAACAATATGATCGAAAAAGATGGTAAAATGTATCAGGTTTAAAACTGCATCAATAGTTTTTGTTCAATCTAGCAATCATATTTAGGTAGGGGCCATCGAAACCTAAACTCTAAGGTGGGCCAATAGATGTGTCCAGAAGTGTAAATTGAGTTCCCTTTCTATTCTTGTGTTCCACTGTAGCACTGTGTTTTCTTCTATGATGATGACGTAGTCAAGATTAAAAACTCAAGGAAATAAAATAAAAAACAATTTAATAGTACAAATATAAAACACTGTCATTATAGATTATTATTCAAAACTATGCAACAAACAGATGTAATAGAGAAATGAAAACCACGGAGTATAACAGCAGCGATCTGTTAGTGGCAGCGCCGTCTGTTATTGTACCTGCGTTCTGTAATGTCTCCACAACTAACGCACAGTGGGATGACAGTGTTAAGCTGTTTTTCGTAAGCTCGTCTCTGAAAATGACAAAAATATTATGAAAAAAATTCATTTAATATCCGTTTAGCTAATTTAAAAAATAATATGCACTTGCAGCTTTTTTGATAATAAAAGCAATTAGTAAAACTGACTGACAAGATTTGCAAAGAAAGAATTTATGAATGGTTGTTTAAATTTTAAATTATTATTTATTGAGTCCTGGGTGGACTCAATAAACGAGCGGAACGCTTTAAATAAGCCTCACAGTCATTCTTAAAATGAATAGGCTCCAAAACCGCTGGACCGATTTTGATGAAACTTGTCACAATTAAAGACCTCGACATGCTGAGGTTTTTGTCGAACAAAAATTAAGATCGATCATTTCCTTAAGGAATTATCATTAAATACATTTTCCATTGAAATCAATGGAATATAGCTTAGCGAATCTACTCTCTCCACTCAACCTCGATTTCGGCCCCGTGGGCTAGAATCCAGCCTAGTTAGATTTGGTGTGCGAAGTATGATCTAGAGCAGAAATCCTACGACTACTGTATATGATTTTCTTACCCCTTCTGAAGAGAGCAGTCCACTCCCGACGCGATTACTTTCAAATCCTGAGGCAGCATCTTCACAGTGGACAGATCGACGACCTGTTGTTGATTAGCAAGGTTTGCTATTCCTACGACACCTGGCGAGCCGGGCAGTAACCTGCAAACAATATTTATGTAGATAATTTTTTACGTTTATTTGCAATCAGTCTTAAGACTATGAGCGAATCTGTTCAGTGAAGCTGTCATGGAGAGTGGCTTCCCACTTGAAGCGCCTACTCATCTGCTGCCCAGAGCTACTGCCGCCGGTCTTCTAGCTCTAGGATATGATGACGTTTTAGTCGTCTCACATAGTGGTCTATGGTGAGTTGGCGAGCAAGTTCTTTAGGGTGATGGATTAACCGTTCTTTGTATTTAGCTGCCAATCTCCGAATTTCTTTTACTGCTCTCATTTCAAGGTGTTCATGGACTTCGTTGTTGGTTGTTTTTTTTTTTTTTTTTTTTTATACTACGTTGGGTGGCAGACAAGCATACGGCCCGCCTGATGTAAAGCGGTTACCGTAGCCATATTAACGCTCGCAACATAAAATATCGCTCGCGCGCCGCCACCCCCCGCTGCCATCGCAGCATCTCCTTCCTTTCTGGTGACCTCACTCACTCGCAGGAACACAACAGCCCTCAAGGGAACCGTTATTTGGCTGCGGTATTCTGTGAGGTGGAGGCACATTCCCCAGTCGGGTAGCTTACAATTACGCTCCCTACCTCTCTTTTCGCCAGAGCTTCGTTTGTCAGTCAGCAGGGTGCACCGCGTGCAGGCGAAGTTGGCTTTGGTTCAAAGATGTTGATGAACCACTTACACCCCGAATGTACCATGGCACTTTTGCAATGGATCTTAGGATCTTGTTTTGTTGACGCTGGGGTATATTTATGTTGGAACCGCTTGCTGTTACTACGCCACAGGTGCAGACCGTATGTCCAAATGGGTTTCAGGATGACTTTGTATATAAGCAGTTTTGTATAATAAATTTTAATTTTTGAAGTGAAAACTTCTATAGGGGCGGTATTACAATGTTGCCTAGGGCCCGCTTTAACCTTAGTCCGCCACTGCGCTATGGTGTTCGTAGTTTAAGATATTTTCAAGTTAAGTTACGTTAAGTTGGGGTGTAAGTGGTTTATCAACATCTTTAAACCGAAGCCAACTTCACCTGCACGCGGTGCACCCTGCTGACTGACAAACGAAGCTCTGGCGAAAAGAGAGGTAGGGAGCGTAATTGTAAGCTACCCGACTGGGGAATGTACCTCCACCTCAGAGAATACCGTAGCCAAATAACAATTCCCTTGAGGGTTGTTGTGTTCCTGCGAGTGAGTCAGGTCACCAGAAAGGAAGGAGATGCTGCGTTGCAGCGGGGATGGTGGCGCGCGAGCAATATTTTGTCGTGAGCGTTAATATGGCTACGGTAACCGCTTCACATCAGGCGGGCCGTATGCTTGTCTGCCACCCGAAGTAGTATAAAAAAAAAGTTAAGTTTAAGATATTCTGGATCACTAGATAACGCTTACCTGACAACGACGAAAATAGATTCAGAAATAGCTCTTGTATCTAAATCTCCATATTTTACGGCTGGGCTCTTTTTGGCCGATAACACGTCTTTATAGAACTGAAATAAAATTAAGAAGTTTATAGCGTGCAGCAGTTTATAAAGCGGGCGTTGGCAACACACACTGGCACCCCAGTGTGGTTACACGACCGGCCGCTAGGGGCCGTGAGCAATACGGGAGTTAGAGGGTGCGCGCCAACCGCGCGGGTGCTTATAGTGCAAAGTCATAATTTGAAGTCTGACTGGTTCTACCTTCATTAAAGTGTAAAATGTTGTCGAGTGTACTCAATTACATTGTTTTTATATTCTTTATCTTGAGTTTTCTTCGTGCTGCTCCCCACCAACGCTATAAGTTCAATTTAACAGTTTCAGTAAGATTACGCTGTCTTTTGTGGTACGTGGTCGCAATTCCAGAAACTTAAGGTTTTGTGAACTCCGTCCACTGTTACTTCAGCCTTAGAATAAGAAGAAACATTTATTGCAACATAACACTACTCAGGTGCAGTTTGCACCTGAGGAAGCATTTGGTTGGTAGGACAGAATGTCTATAGACTTAATTAAATCTGCGGCTGTAGGGCATATAATATATGCATTGCAGCTGCAGTAATATATATATATTTATAGTGTAATATGTTCTAACTTTACTTTCACTCTTGTCATAATTACATAGTGTAATTTTATAATTATCTTATTTTATTACCAAAAATGTTTATACTCAGATTGTATGTACTTAAGTTTTCGCACAAATTTTATAATATTTTAACTACATCGAATGGTTGACTGGAAGAGATCCCTTATGGGATAAGTCCGCCATTGTACATGTTATTCTTTTTATCATCATGTTAATGTAACTTATTTTGTACTTAAAGACTTTACAACAACAACAACAACGCTATTACATAAATTACAAGTTAGATGTATAAGCAAGACAGAAAGATGAAACGAGATAGTGCTACATGATGCCACAAATTGGACCCAACTCAGCATTATGTTATGGGCTGAAGATATCAGACCCCAGCGCTGATTTTCAGCTGGCCTTAAAAGCCTAATTCTACTACAAACATACTGAGTGGTAGTAGTCTATTAAAAGGGTTTGAGGGTGTAAGTGGTTAATGAAAATCTTTGAACCAAAACCAACTTCACCTGCACGCGGTGCACCCTGCTGACTGATAAACGAAGCTCTGGCGAAAAGAGAGGTAGGGAGCGTAATTGTAAGCTACCCGACTAGGGAATATACCTCCACCTCACAGAATACCGCGGCCAACTAGCTATTCCCTTGAGGGTTGTTGTGTTCCTGCGAGTGAGTGAGGTCACCAGAAAAGAAGGAGATACATTTTCAGTGGGGGTGGCGGCGGCGCGCGGGCGATATTTTATGTTACAAGCGTTAATATGGCTACGGTAACCGCTTAACATCCGGCGGGCCGTATTCTTGTCTGCCACCCGACTAGTATAAAAAAAAATGAGTAAGTAGCATTGCTACATTAGCACTGCACCTTTTAAGTGTGGACAACATGACAACTGAAGTGTTTCATCCAAGATTTTGATTCAATGATGTACTTATTCTGAGCGAATTAAACTGAGCCTTTAGAACGACTTTATTCATTAGATTAGGGGCCATCCATAAATTACGTCACACGTTAAGGGGGTGGGAGGGGGTCGACGAAGTGTGACATTGTGTGACAAGGGGGTGGGAGGGGTCCTAAATTTTGTGACGTAACATTTCAAAATCTATTATAATCTAAGTGTTAAAACACGAACTTTGAACTATTAACGAAAAACTTAACATTTGCAACTCTAGGTGTAAAATTTCAATATATGTGACGTCACACTAGGGAGGGGGGAGTCTCACAAGTGTGACTAGGACGGGTGGAGGGGTCAAAAAATCATGAAATTCGTGTGACGTAATTTATGGATGGCCCCTTATTCATGTAATGGTAAAGTAGAAAAAGTAAGTAAAGTTTGATAAAAAGCATTCTTTGCTTAAGAATGCTCAATAGACAAAGAAAGATAAAAATTTCGCAACAATTTTTAGATAATCGAAATATTTCCAGATTCTATTTATAGTGGGATCATGGTATTCTCTTCCTAACATTAATGATTCTTTTTAAAATGTGTTCATAAGAACATACCTACATAATAAATAGTTGACTCCTCCTTTTTAAATCTGTTAAAAATTCAAGATTTTTTTTATACTACTTCGGGTGGCAGACAAGCATACGGCCCGCCTGATGTGAAGCGGTTACCGTAGCCATATTAACGCTCGTAAAAAAAAAATTGCTCGCGCGCCGCCACCCCCACTGCCAACGCAACATCTCCTTCCTTTCTGGTGACCTGACTCACTCGCAGGAACACAACAACCCTCAAAGGAATTGTTATTTGGCTGCGGTATTCTGTATGGTGAAGGTACATTCCCCAGTCGGGTAGCTTACAATTACGCTCCCTACCTCTCTTTTCGCCAGAGCTTCGCTTGTCAGCAGGCACCGCGTGCAGGTTAAGTCGGCTTTGGTTCAAAGATGTTGATGAACCACTTACACCACATTTTTTTAATTTATGATCTCTAACAATCTATCGGTCTTATTGGAGATCTAGAGGGGAGGCCTATGTCCAGCAGTGGACTTCCAATGGCTGAGATGATGATGATGATGATGAACAATCTATCTGCGGGATCTCTAACAAGTACGAGTATATATTCCGTTTTCCGTTGGTTGGGAAGCTCAGCTCTAGATATTTTGGATTTTCCGTTCCTTTTCGAAGTCATCTAATAAGAAAACTCACCGTATAGTGACTTTTATCAGCATTTATCTGCGCTGCCAAGTTGAGAGTCCTGTAGTTGTCTGCGACGGGCAGCCAGGTGGTTCCCGTGGTGTTTGAGAAGCCGGCGTGAGCCGTCGCGTCCCACTGGTAGGGAGTGCGGTTCGGGTCGCGAGACTTCTTCCAGTAGTTCACCGGGTCGTCAGTGTTGCAAGCTTGCGGGTCCACAGTCTGGTTCCAAGTTACTGCACCATCAACTAAGCCGATTTCCTCGCCCTGGACATGTTAGGTATCTACTTACTGTAATCATTTACGATAAACCTACTTACGTAGTTTTTGACACATTGAAGAATAGGCTATTTGACCAACATTTTTTTCGGTTTGATGTAGGGAGGTCTCAATAATATAATCATAGGTGAAAGAATTACTTCGATAGCACAAAAATCTCTCGAGTATGCATCAAATCATAAATTTGTACGACAGCTATGTTAAATATTACGTTTATGTAATTAAGTACATACCTAGTATCATAATAAAAGTTATAGTATTTTTTATTGCTTATCCAATGGGAATATTATTTTTTAATAATTTCATACTTTTAAAATTGACTGTTTCGCCAAACTTTGATCGACCCTAAAATAAGTCGGACGGAAGATATTGGAATGAAAGTTTGCAAATCTTTATAGTTTTGTGTATTTTACGATATAGTTAAATTATTTATACAATTTTTGAACATTGTCAAAAAGCCTATTGAAAGAACCAGTTGTGTACGGCGGTAAGGCCAAACGTTATATTTAAAGAACAGTTGAATTGAGATGTGTTCTGATGGGTCGTAAGCTCCCTACTGCAATTTGATAGATGCTCGAATCGAGCATTAATCTAAATAATAAAATGAATCTCTATCCCCCTTGGTCATCGCATCAGGCGTGAACGGATTTACATTTTCGCTAATTCTGTTTTCGTTGTGTTTTATTGTCAGAAGAAGGTTCTTAGGAAAGAAAAAAATTGGAAGTTGAGCGGGATATTAGAAAATTTAAGAAAACTGAACCACCATATTAACTTTTCTAATGTAACTTTATGACGTTTGACAGAACTGTCAGTTATTTGAGAGCGTGCGTGAAACCAATTCGAATTCAATATTCATAGTTAAGAAAACAGGACAACGCAAGGGGCAGCTAGCAATAATATATAAACACAGTTTTCTTGCAATTTACTAATAGCATAATCGACGCTTCCGGATACAAAGGTCGTAAAAGCCATTTGCCAAAAAGCCAAAATGGCTTCCGGATACAAAGGTCGTAAAAGCCATTTTGGCTTTTTGGCAAATTGCTTTTACGACCTTTCGTATCCGGAAGCGTCGATATGCTGTATACATACTTACTTAGTCGGTATTTATTTTAAGTTATATGTAGGTATTAGAAGTTTTTTTTAAATAAACATTTCTGGACAATTTACACAGCGCTATCTAGTCTCAAATTAAGCGTAAAGCTTGTACAATGGGTACTAGACAACTGATAAATGTACTTAAATACATTTTTTTGTAAATACATACTTATAATACATAGAAAATACCCAGACCAAGACAAACAGATATGTTCATGCACACAAATGTTTGTCATGTGCGGGGATCGAACCCGCGACCTCGGAGTCAAAGTGGCCATTGATAACCATTCGACCACCGAGCTCGTCTGAGCTTATTATTAGTAGATTATGCTTACCTGTATTGGCCATGTGGTTTCCGGCAGACTAGAATAGAATCGCTCCGTCTCTTCCCGTGGATGTCGTACAAGGCGACTAAGGGAAATACATTATAAAACATCGATCAGGCCTCCCCAACCCGTCTGGCCAGCGTGGGGAGTGTAGACCAAATCCTCCTTCTGTCTGGGACGGACGAGAGAGGGTCGTGCTCCTGTAGTGGAGACTAAACTGACCTGATGATGATGATGCTTACCTGGTATGTAACTGTTACACCGGGCAGCAGGAGAGCGATCATGTTCATAGCATCTATGCGGTCGGTGCCTTGGCGGGAGGCGACACGACTCTGGTCATGGTTTCCATTCTAATGAAAAGATACGGTATTCATTATTTTTTCTGCACAGGTTATGTGCACAAAACGACACATAAAGTTAAATGCCATATAACCGCAATACAAAAATAATAAATAAATATTCCTGGACAAATGACACACTGCCATCTAGCCCAAACCAACCCAAACTAAGCAAAGCTTGTACTATGAGTACTAGATATCTGATATTATACTTAAATTTCAGTTTTTTTTTTAGAAAAAAACATACATAGGTACATATAATAAAGTAAACAGTCAGACCAAGACAACAAGACATACACACAAATATTTGTCTTGTGCAGGGATCGAACCCCCGGCCTCGGAGTCAAAGTGCCTTTCGACCACGAGCTCGTCTCATATCAGCATATAGGGAATTGGTCAGAAAGACATTGTATTGTAAAATTTGTGACAGGGGATAGCACCGTGAATGAGAAGAAATAACAACAATACATCGAACGCTTTCGTAAGATTCGCAGTGTTCAATTTTTAATATTTTAAAAAGTCTAGGCTGCTACGTTACACGTATTTTGTCTTTTTCTATTGTAAACTCAACCGCACGTAAACATAACACTGTCAGTATAAGATGATCTCTTGTACCCACGAGATGTAGATAGCATCCGTAATACTTTGCGGGATCCTCTTATACTGGATTTACTTGTTACACTCTAGTGTGCACCCGTACATAATTTTCACAGAGACGTTCCGTTTATTACTAGTATAGTATGAATAGAGTAGCGTTTGAACAGGAAACCGGGATGTAATGTAAATCGGAACACAAAATTTAATCGGGGAGTAAGTTGTTCAATAATATCTTTGAACCAAAGCTAACCTCACCTTCACGTGGTGCACCCTGCTGCTGACAAACGATGCTCTGGCGAAAAGAGGTAGGGCATAGCGTATTTTTTAAACTGCCCGAATTGGAAGTACCTCCACCCCACAGGATACCGCAGCCAAATAACAATTTCCTTAAGGATTGTTGTTCCTACGAGTGACTGAGGTCACCAGAAAGTGACCCACATGCTCGTATGCTTGCCTCTCTTATAAAAAAATTAAAATAAAATTACTCACCACCCAATTAGCGGTCTTTCCATTCGGCATATAAGTCATCCATTTATCCACGACCAACTTAATATCTCTCGCGTTCGACGTATTCTTGATGTCTCCCAGGAAGGCGAAGTTGAAAGGAATGGAGCCGTTCCTCGTCTCGGTGCCATAGTACCGGATCATACGTGTTATCTCAGCGTACGCCTCCGTCATCATCATTTTGTATTCGCCGTCCCTTGCCGTGTATGTGTCGAGGAGGTCTCGCCAGGAGTATACTACGTCGTACGTTTCGTTCAGGTCTCTTGTGTAAATATGACTTAAGTACTCGTAGTCATCTGGTATGGCATCTGGCTCACCTGAAGCATACGCGGAAACGATACACTTTTATTATAAATATTTTTGAAAATTCACCTCCCCCAAAAAAACAAAAACCACCTATGCGGTGGGATTTGAACCGTCCTCTCGATGACCGGTCGAGTGCCCTTCCAACTGATCTACCAGGAAGGTTTGTGTTGGTGACGAATTTTTGCATCTTATACTTTTACTGCGTGAGTCACAGTGGTGTGTTAAACTAATTAAATTATTATTATTTAAATAGTTTTCCATTTTCAAAAATATTTATAATATTCTGGCAAGTTGGCCAAGACAACTATTTAAATAATAACGATACACCTTTGTCGCAAACCGATCATTCCATACAATCGCCGTGATATCTACTATTATTACATAAACACTAATATTTGGAGCTACATGACCGGCGCGTGAAGAAGACAAGTGCATGTGTGAGTCACATCGAACAAGTGGTCATAGATTCGTCTGAGGTGTAGGGTCAGCACGAGTGACGGTGGAGAGTGGGCACGTTGTTGTACAGAGTATTCTCTATACTTTGTCTTCCTGTAAGCCAAAGCTATGTCACACAGACCCTTCGACTATATTATTCTTATTGATGAAATTAAGTTTTCTCGCCAAAATTTCTTTACCTTTCTCCACTATCTTCTTTACCGCCTTCTCTCCCATTGCTATCATCAGCTTTAGTACTGGTATTTTTTTATGATTCCTTATTATTAAAATGGTAGATACCTACATATCTATACTTTTTATATATGAGACGAAGAATTTGAACTATAGATCGAGTAATTCATTAAATATAATATCATCGAATGCGTTATTTAAAACTATAACTTCCTACTTATAAAGTTAAATCGCAATATTTGAGAAATCCCGATGTTCTGGTAAATAACTTATGTACTTATAATAAAATATGTATTTCTAGTGCATACCAGACAAGGGTTCGTCGGGGTACACTCCGCCGTAGTTGCTGGGGTCCACCTCGTACATATAATTGATTGCGTCCACACGGAAACCTGACACACCTTTATCCAACCAGAAGCTGAGAACATCCTGAAATAAGTAGAAGTCTGTCTTATAGTCACTATAATGGGTTCAACACTTTAATTGTCAAACGACACAATTTTTTAACTGACTCCAAAAAAGGAGGAGGTCCTCAATTCAGCTTTTTTTTTTAATGTTTGTTATTTCATTACTCCGTTATTCATAAACCGATTAGATTTTTTTATTTGAAAGAGTATACTTGCAGATTGGTCCCATATTTTTTCATCATCATCATCAGCCTGTATCTACACACATAAATGTAGAGTAATGTTTAGAGGCCCAACAGACGCATCCCGTCGACTTTGGGTGCACCGTAAAAAATCCTTAGCGAGCAAATTTACTAGGTGACAAAGTAGTCATATATAGCGTAATAATGTATAAAACACGTAAATGGTTGGTCACTTACCTGTTTACCAACCAAGAGGCCGCCTAGCGCCTTTGATTACTTAGGCGTCATCTCAACAAGCGATTATATTAAGAATAAATCGTAAATTGGGGTGTAAGTGGTTCATCAACATCTTTGAATCAAAGCCAACTTCACTTGCACGCGGGGCACCCAGCTGACTGACTCAGCTCTGGCGATAAGAGAGGTAGGGAGCGTAATTGTAAGCTACCCGACTGGGTTATGTACGTCCACCTCACAGAATATCGCAGCCAAATAACAATTCCGAGTTGTTATTTGGCTGCGATATTGAGGGTTGTTGTGTTCCTGCGAGTGAGTGAGGTCACCAGAAAGGAAGGAGACGCTGCGTTGGCAGCGGGGGTGGCGGCGCGCGAGCGATATTTTATGTTGTGAGCGTTAATATGGCTACGGTAACCGCTTCACATCAGGCGGGCTGTATGTTTGTCTGCCACCCGACGTAGTATAAAAAAAATTAAAAGCAATAACATCGCCGTGTATGCGTATAGAGTTGTTATAGAACAAAGTGGTACGGTAATATCGTTCCTCGCGATAACCTCGCTCGTGGAGGCGGCGCATTAAAGTGCTTGTCTGCCAACCCTTGCTCTGCTTGCTGCCAGGTCTTGTAGTTAAAAACATAAAACTCACTAACATCACATTCGAGGCAGTTTTAAAGTAACACCTATACCAGAGAAGGTTTTGGAGAACCGCCTAAGGTGGTACGGTCACGTTTTGCGGCGACCACCAGACTGACCAGACCACATGACATACAGTACTTGACATGAGTACCTACCCAGCCCAGAAGACGCGGTAGACCCCCCTCACATGGATGTCCGTCATTAACAGGAACTTAAAAAACGCCCAATTAACACAACGGACGACCCAGGACAGACCGTTCTGGCGAAATTGACCAGAAGGGCCGACCCTAAAAAAAATTGGATTAAGGCCAGGCAGAAGAAGAAGACAACGATGCGTTATTGAATTTTATATTTCTAACGACAAGACCTGGCAACAAGCAGAGGTAGGGTTGGGGGAAAGCGTTCAAAAACAGTATGTCTTACTAACACTAGTGAATAAACAATATCTAGGACCACATTTTTCTTACTACTTGTGGCACTATCAACACTGTACAAAGTACTAAACTATTATTTTATGTTGTCACACTAATTTCATGATTTTTTTACCCCTCCCCGTCCTTGTCACAGCTGGTCACATTTGTGAGACTCCCCCCTCCCTAGTGTGACGTCACATATTTTGCAAATTTACATCTAGAGTTGCAAATGTTTTTGAGATTTTCGTTAATAGTTCAAAGTTCGTATTTTAACACTTAGATTATAATAGATTTTCAAATGTCACGTCACAAAATTTAGGACCCCTCCCACCACCTTGTCACACAATGTCACATTTATCGACCTCCCTCCCCCTTAACATACGTCACACGTTAAGGGGGAGGGAGGGGGATTTATGGATGACCCCTTACTTACTTTCATTTCCTGCTGCACTTTCGGCTCGCGGTAGTTGAGGTCAGGCTGGCCGATCACGAACTGGTGCAGGTAGTACTGCCCGCGGACCTCATTGTACTCCCACGCACTCTTGCGGAATGCGCTGAGCTGAGAAAATAATAATAGGTAGTCAATAATTCAAAAAACTAGCTAGCTTCCTGCATTATTAATATTAAGAAATACTTTCAAATCGCATTTTTCGTCACCAATTTTCAACCGTAACTCTAAAATATTAAAAAAAATAATTTAAAGTAAGTATAACATTGAGCGGCTTATTAGAAAATTTAAGAAAACTAACCCAAAATAGGTAAGTATTAATTTTTCTAATGCAACTTTATGTCGTTTGACAGAACTGTCAGCGATTTGACAACGTGCGTGAAACCAATTCGAATTCAATATTCATTTAGTTAGGAAAACAGGACGTCTGTCAGTCAGAAATATTTATCTATTTACTAACTGACCCAGTAAATAGATAAATATTTCTGGACGATTTACACAGCGCCATCTAGCCCCAAATTAAGCGCAAAGCTTGTACTATGGGTACAAGATAACTGATATTATACTTAAATACATTTTTTTTGTAAATACATACATATAATACATAGAAAACACCCAGACCAAGACTAACAGACATGTTCATGCACACAAATATTTGTCTTGTGCGGGAATCGAACCCGCGACCTCGGAGTCAAAGTGGCCATTGCTAACCATTCGACCACCGAGCTCGTCAAGTATTAAAGTAAGATATGTATATTGTTTCTGCAAAGCGTCAATATCCATTCCGCCAGTCGGTCTACACAAACTGTTAATCTTACCCAGTTGCTGGGAGGCAGCAGCTGCCCTGGATTGTCCGGGTCCGCTTTGCCATCAGCCCAGACGAAGTAGTTCTCGTAGCCGGCGTCACGGCGAACAGATTTTTGAAACCATTCGCTTTCGTTGCCCGTGTGGTTTGGCACGAAGTCCAGAATTATTCGAATGCCTAGGGTAAAAAAACATAGAATAATTTTAACAAAAAACCGATTCCAAATATGTATTACTCTACATTTATGTATGTAGATACAGGTTGATGATGATGATGAAAAAATATGGGACCAATCTGGGAGTATATATATGTATATAATAATTTTAATCGGTTTATAAATCACGGAGTAATTAAGTAACAAACGTTTAAAAAAAATACAGCCGAATCGAGCACCTCCTCCTTTATTGTAGTCGGATAAATAGGACAGATTTTGACGTGAAAACGTCTCTAAAATTCCAGGGAGAAGCAAATAAAAAAACCAATGGTAATAAAACTTTGAGTATTAAGCTCAAAGTAACAAAATCGGTGGATATAATTTGGTGTTGCAACTACAAATCTATTATCTCTATCTATTATTCAATCACACCACTGGATAGATGAAGGAGCAAAGAATTTATAGTAAGTAAGGAATATTGAACATCGCGTGCGGGGGAGGGGGAAGCGCTACCATTTTGAGATAATTTCAGTGTAGTATTCACGTACAATACACGTCCGTGTCCATGACGCAGCCCATTTTTTTGTGGTTTGTGGTAATATATTTTAATAAATCCTTAAAAATTGGTAGTTATTATTAATTGTGACAAGAGATGGGCAAAATGCCGGGCATTTACTATAAATGCCCAAAAACTACTTATAAATTCCCTATTTAGCCCCAAAACTAGGCATTTATTGGTGTGCCTTATTTCGGCACTGCCCAGGTCTCAGATCTTGATTTTAACTAGACAAAAAATTAGTCGTTAATTTGTCGAAATTTGTCGCCCAAAGCAAAAAATTTGTCGGTCTCCCGTTAAAGAGTTATAAGGTTTTTTTGTGGCAGTGCCGAAATAAGCTTATTTCGGCACAGCCCACTCGGGATCTATTAAACTACAAAACATTGCGAAGATATGATTTTCCCCAGAATTAGTCGTAAATTTGTCGAATTCATACACCAAGTATCAGAATTAGTCAACCTCCCGTTAAATAGTTATAAGTATTTTTTTGTGGCAGTGCCGAAATAAGCCTTATTTCGGCACTGGCCATAAAAACTACACCACCTAGCGAAAATCTGTTTTTTTTTTTTTTTTCATTTATTTGGGTCTAACAAACAGTTTTACATTATGTTTATTAACAAAAGTGCACTTAAAATTACAGTAAATGCAAAACCAACACCGTTAACCACAGTCTAACATAACAATACATTGAGAGAGTTTGACCACTTCACAAATACAATATGATTGATGAACGAGAAAAAAAACAGGAAAACAAACTGTGAAATAATATTTCTTTTTTTAAATTGTAAAAAGTATATATAATAAGAAACTAAATTAGGTATTAGCGATCTACAAACAAGGTATCAATCCAAACAAATGTTTGGTCATTTGCGATGTATAAACTTTTTAATTACGCATCGACCAGTTCTGTTTTATATCCGACAAATTTCGACAAATTCAAGGCAACATCTGGGTGAAATCAGATTTTCGCTAGGTGGTGTAGTTTTTTTGGGCAGTGCCGAAATAAGGCTTATTTCGGCACTGCCACAAAAAAATACTTATAACTTTTTAACGGGAGGTCGACTAATTCTGATACTTGGTGTCTGAATTCGCCAAATTGACGACTAATTCTGGGGAAAATCCTATCTTCGCTATGTTTTGTAGTTCAATAGATCCCGAGTGGGCTGTGCCGAAATAAGCTTATTTCGGCACTGCCACAAAAAAAACCTTATAACTCTTTAACGGGAGACCGACAAATTTTTTGCTTTGGGCGACAAATTTCGACAAATTAACGACTAATTTTTTGTCTAGTTAAAATCAAGATCTTAGACCTGGGCAGTGCCGAAATAAGGCACACCATTTATTGGGCATTTACAGGTACTTACTGGGCACTCATTGTAAATGCCTGGAATTCTGCCCATCTCTAATTGTGACTATTTATGACTCACCTAAAGCTTTAGATTGTATCATCAGGTTCTCGAAATCTGCCATAGTTCCGTACTCTGTAGCGATCTGCCGGAAGTCGGTGATGTCATATCCGAAATCATACATAGGCGATAAGTATATCGGCGAGAGCCATATTGCGTCCACTCCGGTGTCTTTCAAGTATTGGAGTTTTTCCGTTATACCTGGGCAGTGTGGAATTTCAGCATTTAGCAAGAAACATTGATATTAAGTATCATGAACGAAATGCATACTTTCAAGCATTTCTTCTTCGCCAATGGTCAATACCGAAATGCTAGTAGATAAAAATAATGACAGAAAATAAGAATATTATTAATAAAAAGAAAATAAGAATATATTATTAATAAAAATGTATAAGACGCGTCCCACTGCCCACAAGGGCCCAATAACAGAATAAATGATTACATTTCATTCATGCACACGGTGTTGTTTTGTTGTTGTGTTTTCGGAGAAACTGAGTCTCTATATATCATGTATTTACACAAAAAAAATATATAAATAATTAAAATAAAATAAAATAAATAGGTAATTAAGTGTGGCTGCCATGCAACAGATATGATTTTTTGCCGTTTTTATAGATAACCAAAAATAGGTACGGAACGCTACGTGCGCGAGTCCGACTCGCACTTGGCCGATTTTTATCTACTGGCATAATTGGAATTAATTAAATTATTTTTGGCTTACCATTCAGATCTCCAATTCCATCACCGTTGCTGTCTTTGAACGAGCGAGGGTATATTTGGTAGACAAGTGCAGTCTGCCACCAGTCGGCGTCGCTCGCAACAGTTGCAGTAACTGTCGCTGCGATTAACAGTAGCAGAATTGTTGCACGCATGTTTGTCAGCTTCGCTTTATTTACCTTTAACGGCGCATTTGTTCTAAAAAAATGTAAATAATAATATGAAGTGCAACATACTTAGCACCGTCGCTGCTTGCCCAATCTACAGTTGTTTGTTCAAACAAAACAATGTCGAGTTGTGGGTTTAGCAAATTAAATCAATTTTAGGATGCATGTTACATATACCCATCTCTTAAATCACTGAAACTTATCCGACGATGCAAGAGATATAAGGCTAATGAATATACCCAATGTAGTGAGTAAAGACCGAAGGTGTGCAAAATGCATGGGAAGAGGAAGACCACCTATACAATAGCCATGCCGCCTCCTCGAGACTCAGGGAAACAGCGTAGGCCTAAGAAGTATTAGCTTGACGTCGTACGAGGCGACATGCGTGCAAATGGTTTATGCCAAAAGATGCCGGAGACCGTGCGAAGTGGAGAAGAAAGAGTAGGAAAAACCGCAGTAATCGGACCTAACGCTGGGTTGATGATGATGCTGATGACACCTAGACAAAAGACTGCACACACCCAACGGGACGTACAGGGGCTGCATAATGGCCAAGAAAATGCCGAAAATTAGCAACAAGTCAGTAAAAAAAGGCAGCACTGAAATCAAAATATATTCCTAATACAGTAAAAAGTTACCGAAGTAATCATAATAGCGAAACCGGAAAACAGCATGAAGTTACGACCTTGCAGGTTTATTTTGTCGTCTACATTGTCAAAATTGTTTGAAAAACTACTACTCAATAGACTAAAACCTATAATAGAAACCAAAATCCTGGTTCCAGAAATCAGTTTCGTATTAGAAAAAACAATTGAGGATAAACTAACCAAACTAAGTAGTACATAGACAGACTAATTACAAATCCTTGAACTGATTTTTATGAAATCTCGCAAAAATGTATGTGGGAAGAATATTAAATGTAATTACACAACAGTACAAATGTTAATAGACAATAAAATGCACTGACCTTCTGCACCGTCGCCGATTTGCAAATGACAATGGCGCATTCACGTCCTATATAATACAAGGGCCATCAAACGACCAAGATAATCATTGCACTTATGTTGTTTACTCATATTACCACTTCAGAATAGTTATACTAGATAAAATTTCCGGTATATGGTGTTATACTTATGTAGAGGGTATTGTAAACACAGGTGTACACTGAGTGTATAAATAACCTTATTCAATTTTGTACGGTATATTCCGTGCCTTAAATTTCACAATCAGACTATGCACTGTATATATCATCTATGTATATTTATTCTACTATTTATTATAATTTTTTGCTTCCTATACCCACTACTGGATATAATCCTTCCAAACTGCTTTTCCTATACAATTACTTACTGTATATCTTCGATATCATGTAATTTCGAATATTGTTTTTATATCACCTGGATTTATTAAAATAACAATAATTCATCAGCAACTTGCCTTGAAATATGGTCTTGTGATCGCAGAGGTACCATATTATAGGTATATGCCGGAACCAGTTCTCGAAAATGACCATGTCACGTTATATGAGGATCGATCTATTATCACTGACAGGACTATTGTAGCCAATAAACCTGACATTGTGTTAAAAGATCGATCAACGTCGATCGAAACGATCGAAGTTGATATTGCTGTCCCTTGCGGGTCACGGCGGGCGTACAACATTACATCAAATTCTCAAAGTGGCCTCTACGTGTTGGATCTATATTCCCGCGCACGCCTATCAAATGACCGGGCTTGACCCGTGAATTAAGAGAGATAATAATAAATCAGAATTCAAATGAAATCATTTATTCTGCCATTGGGCCCTTAGAGACCTTACATTTTTTGTAATTTTTATATCTACTAGCATTTCGGTATTGACCATTGTCGAAGAAATCCACGTTAAAACTTAATATATGAAATACGTTTACATGCTCGTTAGATTTTACAACAATATCACATTAATTACTTTGAAAATGATGGTCATCAAATAGGAACATGGAAAAGGCGCATACCTCGTATCGAGGGCACGTCCCACCTAGAGGAGGTACAGTGCGACACAAAAAAGTAGACAAAAACAGGGGCGCCACTTTCTTCGTAAGAAAAGTTATCACATGGCAACCCTTGAGCACTATTATATACAAAAATACAATGTTGCTATTATTAATAAATTTAGTTCCCTTTCTACTATTTTGTGTTCCACTGTAACCTCCTCATCTAAACATTAAATTTTGACTATGTAGCTGATAAAATAATGATAATGTGATAAGATTGTAGTATATGGACATAGGACCATTTAACACCATTGTTAAAACCTTTATTAGGAAATAAAACAAATATGCAACGTAGGTTGTCCACTTTATTTTATTACCTCGATTTAATTTTAAAAAAAACAGGTATATGAATGAAAATATAGATTTTGAAACCAAAAGAGGATCTACATATAGTTACCATTTTATGTACAATTACAATTCTAATAGTCCACTACAATAATGTACAGCACATTAATTTGAAAAATTGATTGTAATATAAAAATAGTTTTGTACTTTATAGAATATGTTGTACTTCCTATAGCCCTTTGGCCTTAGAGCCAATCTGGGCGACTACTGACTACAGCGAGATCCATAATTTTATACCAGGAAGATGGCAAACCAACAAATGGACCTGATGATAAATCTGTAGACACTTGCATTATACAGTGCGACACAAAAAAGTAGACATAAATAGGGGCGCCACTTTCTTAGTAAGAACAGTTCTCACATGGCCATCCTTGAGCACTTTTGTGTAAAAAAAAAAGACAATGTTGCTATTATTAATAAATTTAGTTCCCTTTCTACTCTTTTGTGTTCGTGTGCCTTATTTCGGCACTGCCCAGGTCTCAGATCTTGATTTTAACTAGACAAAAAATTTGTCGTTAATTTGTCGAAATTTGTCGCCCAAAGCAAAAAATTTGTCGGGGTCCCGTTAAAGAGTTATAAGGTTTTTTTTGTGGCAGTGCCGAAATAAGCTTATTTCGGCACAGCCCACTCGGGATCTATTGAACTACAAAACATAGCGAAGATAGGATTTTCCCCAGAATTAGTCGTCAATTTGTCGAATTCAGACATAAAGTATCAGAATTAGTCGACCTCCCGTTAAAAAGTTATAAGTATTTCTTTGTGGCAGTGCCGAAATAAGCCTTATTTCGGCACTGCCCAAAAAAACTACACTACCTAGCGAAAATCTCATTTCACCCAGATGTTGCCTTGAATTTGTCGAAATTTGTCGGATATAAAACACAACTGGTCGATGCGTAATTAAAAAGTTACACGCATTTTAATAATTCTCATAGTAAATATAGTCAGAGATCTTGCATCAAAATTATATCATGCACAAAATGCAACAATAAACGTTTCATTTCCTTCCTTTTTCAGAGTCTGGCAAAGTTTGTCAATGCATGCAACTGTTTCTGATCTACGAATGCTTTAGGTGTTCTTTAGCACTACATTAGTTGCTTTTTATGATAGCCATATGTGAATGGGGTGGTGTTATTCTACTCTGCCTACGTTAGGCTCTCTGACTACAACGCGAATTATTAAAATGCGTGTAACTTTTTAATTACGCGTCGACCAGTTGTGTTTTATATCCGACAAATTTCGACAAATTCAAGGCAATATCTGGGTGAAATCAGATTTTCGCTAGGTGGTGTAGTTTTTTTTGGGCAGTGCCGAAATAAGGCTTATTTCGGCACTGCCACAAAGAAATACTTATAACTTTTTAACGGGAGGTCGACTAATTCTGATACTTGGTGTCTGAATTCGACAAATTGACGACTAATTCTGGGGAAAATCATATGTTCGCTATGTTTTGTAGTTTAATAGATCCCGAGTGGGCAGTGCCGAAATAAGCTTATTTCGGCACTGCCACAAAAAAACCTTATAACTCTTTATTATTATTGATTATATTTGATTATTGTTCAACCAACTTACTAACATTATTTAGTTATAAGGATAAATTGTTACTAACAAAATGGGCAAATAGTCTGAAATAAAGATTTATTATTATTATTATTATATTATTATTATTTAACGGGACTTCGACAAATTTTTTGCTTTGGGCGACAAATTTCGACAAATTAACGACAAATTTTTTGTCTAGTTAAAATCAAGATCTGAGACATGGGCAGTGCCGAAATAAGGCACACTTTGTGTTCCACTGTACATTGTTATGTTATGATATTACAGTACATTTTTTTGTAGATGTTTTTGCAAAAACTCCAATAGAAAGGAGGAATTGATTAATTCACGTTTTGACCACAGCGTCCGCCCGTGAACGATTATGAATGACAAAATGTTTCTAGATGAACTCCCTGTCAGTGAAGTACAATGGCAAAATTGCCTAGTTTTTCATACTTATAATATATCTCATAAGGTCCGGCTATAGATTCCCTTATGGGCGTGCGTTCTTAATACAATGGGTACATGAATTTATTTACAAAGTATACAGCTAGCTTGCGTTTTCATTAAAATAAGGTCAAGTTTTATACTTCGTCACTATTAATTAAAACAATACAATGGATTAAGTTAACACTAGAATACTACTGCATGCTCTTTCAGACATGGCCGTTCCTCTTCGCATTGAGATAAAGAAAAAAGATATTGAAGTGAATAGAATATGCTACAAAAGAGCCCAGTAGGACAACAAAAGAGAGAGAGAGAAAAATTAACTATTAATGGAAGAGGTCGACCCATAGAGGATATAATTACATTCTCGTAGACTCCTAGAGGATAGAAGTTACGTCCTGTGGGCTATGAGGGAGTGTTTTGTATTTAATCAACACTTGTGCAACTTGATCGAGTTGTAAATTATCATCGATTCATCCGTAGAATAAAGTCATATCTGTATCGTTGGTAGTTTACTTTCGTGCGTTTTTGCGGGGAGCTAATGTCAGATTGAATTAATCTCAATATTGGAACATAAATCATTCTAAATATTGGAACATAAATGAGATAAGGAAATTCTAAAAAAGTATGGATGAAGAAGTCTAACTAGCGAACTCATTTTTGTTCTAAGATCACATCGGACTCTGTTCTAAGGATGAATCGTCATGATCTACTTGATATCCATCACTGTTAAGAGATTTTTATTGCTATTTTAAGCCATAAATTTGTATTTAAATAGTCATTAGACCATACCACTGCTGGCTGAGATATGGAGCCTGTCGAATGATGCCAATTATTAACCCTTTGTTCTCTGTATGCTTAAAACGCAATTGGTTATGTAGCGTTTTGCCTAACAATTTTTTTTTGGTCGTGTTTGGACTAAGTAGTTACTTGTCTAAGTCGCTATTGAACTTTTTATCAATATGCCTATTTCGCATTGAACCTAATTCGCCTTATGACTAAGTCGCGGTTTGCCTAAACTTTATAATTTCACTATAAGGAAATCAATACAAACCCGTGGTCCCACCACTATGGTTTTAACGCTAGGTCCACTAAAATACATTGTAGAAATCTACTGATGGACCACTTTGCAGTTTTATCTCGATTAAACGAATAAATATATTATAGAAATTAGTCAATACTCGTTTTAGGCCTAATGCGAATTAGCCGTAACGCGTTTTAGTATTAATGCATTTTAGTCGAATAGCGCCGCCGACATTCGGAAAGTTAGGCAGAATGCGATTTAGAGTTTATACGCATTTGACACTTTTCCGGACATAGACCAATTGCATTTTAAGCATACAGAGAACAAAGGTTATTAACCACCTATTGAAGGGAGCCCCCTTCAATAGGAGCTAAACAACAGGCATCATTCGACCGGTATAACGTGCCTACTGAAGCACAGATTTATCTTAGTCATGATTTTCAAATTGCAGAGTGAAATTGATTTATTTCTCTTTTCGTAGGTACTTATACAGCGTCCGTAGTGCAAGTTTATCACAGATAACGCTATTACTTTTAATTTTGGGTTTAATTCGAGTTTGTATGTTTAATAGATTTTCATACAGAAATATCGAACAAACGCAGTAGTAGCGTAAATCTGTGTCAATCTCCCAATAAAGTATACCATGGACTCCTAATGTTAACCTGTTGCCGAACAGGAGAATTTTACTGGCTTACTTTTGGAGCGCTCATGTTCTATCTACAGAGACTAATAAAACATTGTATTTTAACATTAATCAAAAGCTGAATTGTTTATAAATGTATGAAATTAGGAAGTAAAAACCGGAGCAGATAAGATATTCGGCAAAGGAGGTTATTTTGATTTTGTGTTCAATTCGATATGGCAAACTAGGTATTTAAGTTCCGCCTTTTCGCATTCTCATGCCCGCTATGTCCATTTCAATGACAACACAACTTTACAGACACAACGAAAATATGTATAATATACTAATTTTAAAATGGCCGATGGATTAAGTATAAAAAATATTACATCTCTACTCTTTGTAAATATGTTCACTGAATAATAATAGACCTAGCGAAAAGTTGTACTCCAGCAATAAATAGTGCTGATGAGTATACCTATAGAATAAGCACGAAAATCAATAGTTTTTAAACTGAGGAGTGAGAGTATATCTAACAGAAGGTTATATATAGACAATAATAGCCATAGAATAAAGATAGTAACAGACGCGGCATCCCTGCTATTGTCGAACATAAATCAAAATTATAACATAAACTTCTTTATTGCACTAGGGCTGCATATTCTGAGCATGTAAGAAATATATTTATTAGAGAAATATACTGTTTATGGAAAAAGTAAAAAAATTATGTACAGGTCAAGTATTGTATTATTTTAAATATAAACATTGAAAACGTACGTTTTCATTCACGGCTAAGCGTTGTCCGGCTTGATCCCGCATCACAGGCATGTGAAATCTATGTATGTGTGCGTGCGTAAAACCGCGCTTTTTTCTAAACGGCGCTTCTGTTACTATCTGTATTTTGTTATATGTTGGCGCTTATTTATTTAAGGGAAGGAAGCACCACATAATTCATATACATAATTGAATAGAAGAATTTCTCAGCTCAATCGAGGCAAGTTGTATTTGCCTCGATTGAGCTCCCCATCATAGGACACAACATAAATTAAAATTTATGATATAACAAATTCAAAGTTAAATTACAGACATTCCAAATTTTCTAAAGTAATATTATAAATAATACTTTGATGTTTAATTATTATGCTTAAGATGAGATTGGTACTTTTATTATTGTATACGCAGATCCTTACAAAATATACTAAATGTACGAGGAACTATCTGTTTAATGATGAATCGATATTAAGAACAAATGTATCACGATGGCCGACGTCACAATCATCTAACATTTAAAAATATTTACATAATGTACATGTCTATTTCTTTCTAATGCGCTTTTCGATTTTATTAAAATACACAAAATTTGTCTATTTTTTTTTACATCTGTCACTCATTTTTCATGGCAACATTGGCATTATTTTGATTTGGGACACGAACACTATGGTTATTCTGTTTGAAAAGGAAGGTTTGCTGCTATCCTGGGCTTCCTTTTTCTCATAGGTCTAGACGTGTCCTGATGTTGTTGTGGCGCCTGTAAAAGAAAGGAGATGACTGTCGCGTCAAATTTATAAATATGAGCTGATGAAGGAGGATGACTAAAGATACTTACCGATTGCCTATGGGGTTGAGGTTTAGGGAGCTGATTTTTCGGAGCTGGTAAGTCTTCTTTTTTATTTGATGGTCCGCCAGAATTTTGAACTCGTCTGTAAATTAAAAGGAAAATTTCATGAGATGTTGACCTTTTAGGGTTATTTTCCAGCTTGCATCCAGCTGCGCTTGAACCCAACTTCAGTTTGAACGATTTCTCTCGCTTGTAGCGTCATCTATTTTTATGATTCGACATTTTTTCTTTAATAAAAACCTGAATATTTTTTAATTATGTCATTTCTATTTTTCATAATAAACCTATCCTTCCAAATACAAATATTCTTTGTATACAAAATTGTATGTTCTTTATTGTATATAGAACAAGAGTATTAAGGGTTCGCATTGCATAAATAAGAAATGTGTGTTGTTTCCAGCTCGAGCTCATCTCTGTAAGAGATCTCTACCAGCTAACCTTCGAGTGTTGGATATAAGACAGAGTTGAATAGTTTCCATTGCTCATTTTTTTAATGTGTGCTCACATCACTGATATCTAGTACGGTAAGGCTCCGTTTTTGCATTCACTGCTTCAGTGTTATAAATTGTAGTATTATAGGTATTAGGTATACACGCATTAGCGTCTGGACGCAAATGCTCCCAGTGAACGACCACCTTTTTCCTAATAGTAGACAGTGTACACACGTGTTACATTATCAAGAGGACGTTTGGACAGTTATTTTTTTTTATACTACGTCGTGTGGCAGACAAGCATACGGCCCGCCTGATGTGAAGCGTAGCCATATTAACGCTCGTAACAAAAAATATAGCTCGCGCGCCGCCACACCCGCTGCCAACGCAGCATCTTCTTGTTTTCTGGTGATTCCACTCACTCAATGAAGCTCTGGCGAAAAGAGAGGAGGAAAAGAGAGCGTAATTGTAAGCTACCCTACAATTACGCTTTCTACCTTTCTTTTCGCCAGAGCTTCGTTTATCAGTCAGAAGGGTGCACCGCGTGCAGGTGAAGTTGGCTTTGGTTCAAAGATGTTCATGAACCACTTACACCCCTAAAAATGAACAAGGAAACCCTTTCGATCGTAATACATAAAGAATAACACAAAATTATTTTATTTGTAATCTATACTAATATTATAAAGCTGAAGAGTTTCTTTGTTTGAACGCGCTAATTTCAGGAACTACTGCTTCGAATTTAAAAAATATTTTAGTGTTAGATAGCCTATACTTCAAGGAAAGCTATAGGCTATATAACATCACGCTACCACCAATAGGAGCGGAGTAACAATGAAAAATGGGAAAAAAATATTCCATTTGAGGGCATACGTTGCGTGCGCTACGTAAACGGTTGAAGTTACGCAAAAATCATGTACGAGTATGATGGAATTGTTCCTCTTTAAAAGTTCTAAAAAGAAAGTCCGCGTCAGCATATGTCTATATTTTAAGATTGACTCAGTATATCCTTTTTTTATGGTAATCAAATTTGTTTGCAATTATTCATTATTTGCAAACAAATTTGAAAGCAGGTATAAAATTATTAGGTACCTACTTATATTATTCACCATAAGTTTTTTTCTCTTAATTATACGGTTATGTTAAGTACTTGATTTCCTATGGTTTTACCACGATAACTGATATTCACGCGGGCGAAGTCGCGGGCAACAGCTAGTATGTAATATTTTAGGTCATTTAGATTATGGTAATTTTAGTAACATCAACCATTCCCGGGAATGTAGTCATAACTATCCAATCTCTGACGTTATCCTTATCGAGCCGTCAGCAAGCGTTTCTTGAAAATTTAAGCTCCTATTTAGAATGTACCTAAGTGTTTACGAACTCATATACAAGTGATGCTTGAATGCACTCGTTCTTATAGACATCTACATAGATAAGAGACGCCAATGATGCAACTATTGCTGTCTATTATCTAGCATTTATAAATTATACCGAACGAACAAACTGAGCAAGGTTTCCCAATCAAATTAGGGCGAAAAAACAGTTTTGTAGCTAATAATTTTTATGTAGCTTTGTGTCGCTATAACTTTCGGTGCGCTAATGTAACGATTTTGATGACATTTGATAGGTGTATTTTGTTAGGAAACCATAATGCAATTTTATGCCAATTCGCTTGATGACGAAAATGTACAGGGTAGTTGGTTGGTTGGTACAGGGTAGTACGTTTTGAGGTGGCTATTACTCTCGAACTGCTCGTCCCATTTTGATGAAAATTGGTGGATAAGCAGATAATATACACACATTTTACATATTGTTACATCGATACTAATACTATAAGGAGAGAAGATTTGTTTTTTTGTTTGTAAATTCAAAAATTACTGAACCGATTTTAAAAACTATTTCGCCTAGAGAAAGCTATATAAATCAGCGAGTAACATAGGCTATATTTTATTGTACCCGTGTAAAGCCGGGAGAAGTCCCTAGTAGTATATATATTTTGCATATTTACCTAAAGTTCTAAGTACTGTCTTACAGAGTTACGTTTATTATTCAGAAACTAACTATCTTATAATGACAGACAAATGAAGCTCTGACGAAAGGAAGATACTCTTCCGCCAGAGCTAAGAAGCCAAGAGTAAGGTGCACCACGTGCACGTGAAATTGAGTTTAGCTCCAAGATATAGAGAAAAGAGGTGGTAAGCCATATACACCCCCGTCGTATGTTTATGTACATATTTTTTTTTAACAAATCTAACATAGATATTGTTTTCATTACTGAATTATTTATAGTATTGAATGAACGATGAACAAGGTTGTCACACGTAGATCTATTATAAGTATGTTCTCAATTCTATTATTTAATTTATTCATGTTTATTGGAGCTAAACTTTATGAGTGTTGAATTCTTTCCTTCCGTAAAGGTCCGCAGCGTCAATTTACTAACAAAATAAGTTATCAAAACAAGTTAGCAAAACCGCCCGTCCGCTGCTGCGCCTATCGTTATTGTCTTTGTTTTACACAATTCAACACTCAATCTTTGCGAAATGATCAATACGAAAATGACGTCTTTCTCCAGTGCGCGCGAACACAAAATGCGATATTTCCCCTCCCCGCAGGCGACCGCGGGGGATGTTATCCATTCGTCTCGGCAAACATGTTATTGTGTTTTTTCTAACAAAACTGTTAAGCCACGCCCCAATTCGGTTAGCAAACGTTATCGTGTTTGCAAACACGATAACATGGCGCAGCGGACCCGGCATAACACAATATGCGTTTATTTTAGTGTTCTTCACAAGAACTACGAACAAAACATGTCTCGTTAGAAATTGATTATTACGTTATTGCGCACTGGTAACAAAGTGTATTCAACACATTTTTTTCTAGAATTATATATTTTTACTATTATTGTGAAAATTAAAAAAAGAAATTACGTCTTAATCGATTGATTTTACAGACGCTATGAATGAACGACAATGGATGCAAACCGCGGGAACATTTGTACTTGCTGGTGAATGAGAGATGGCGAATGACAAGAAAGTAGGTATCATAGGGTATTCTGGATTATGGTAAGATTTTATATACATTGTATTGGAAGTACCGAGTTTGATAAGACAGCTTCTTCATCTAAACCCTGAGTGTCTCTGGAGATACACAATATACATAAAAAAATTGGTTGTCTGTAAAGTAAAGTAAAGTAAAGATAACGTCATAAGAAAACATCGGCCGAAGTGGCAGAGATAGATGCATCACTTGTTCCGCGCTCCCGCTTGCACGTTCGGCTCAGGTGAAACGTGACAATGAGTCATGCTTTTTAGAGTGTGGAGCCAGCGTTAATCGATTTATAAAACGTTATCACGTCAAAAAAGAAACATAAAAATCGGCCGAGCCATTTCGGAGGAGTGCGACCACAAACATCGTGACACGAGATTTATATATACCTCTATAAATAAATAGGATAAATTTTATCCTTCCTAAGTAGGTCAACATTTATCGCAACTATTCGCAACCAATGGACACTTGATATTGCTACTGATGTGATATCATAAATAACATCATAATACATACCTTTGACTAGTCTGCACTTGCAACGGCACGAATGGATTCTGTACTCTCTCACTGTTTGTGGGATTGGAATTAGCATTCGACTGACTTTGATTTGATGCTGCTTTACTCTGAAAGCAGAAAAAAAAGCATAAACTTACAAATAAAAGACATACACGAAACGTATTCATAACCGCCAGACTGTACAAACTAATCATTCGTTCATGAAAATAAGTGCCATGAAGTAGATCCACCACTGATTAAAAAACATTAACTGATACATATACGGTCTCTTTCCATAGAAATCAGCAATTAAGTAAACAAACGAAATCACCATTAATCAGTAATCATATCGCTTCAACATCAATTTTGATCATATTTCACATTTATTTGTTTATTTATAACTTTATTGACAGTAAATTGGTACAAAAGGCCGATTTAATCCTATTCATTCTCTACCATTCAACCATTGGGAGTGGAGAGCTACACGATTGCGGTTATATACATTTCAGTATACCTTCCAAAGCTTTCACATAAACTTGGACACGTAAGAACGGATTTTAAGTGATTCGCAAATTCATGGCAATTGTAAAGCTGCCATAGCATTCTATATTCATCGAAATCTGTATTGTCTTTGGCAAGTTAGTGTTGTTTTAGGTAGATATAAAATATCCATAAAAGAGAAGAAAATGGATAGACCTATAGTAGTTCAAAACATTTCTGATTTCTATTTAAATGGACTTTAGAGATAATGTGGCATTATAGTGAGAAGGGATACTGAAATCTTACCTGTCCTTGCGCCCAGCTGGGTGTTAACGTAACATTGGAGCTAGTGACGCTTGGTAGATGTTTCGGAAACCCTTGCTGATTTGGGTTGTACGGTCTGCTGTATTGGTTCTGGTTGCGCGGGTTGCCTTCTATGCTGCTATGATAACCGTGGTTACGCTGGAAGTGCGGGTTCTGGAACTGAGGGAATGGGATCTGATTGGGACCAGGACCGGCGAACGGTTGCCCGAATGTGGGATACGGGGGTAGGGGCATTTGATTCTGAAAACAAATGAGTTCGGTAATGACAGCTGGTCTTCAAGTTAGAATGGTTATGTTTACGCACAAGGCACAAGGATTATTGGTCGCGGGCATGAATCTTGTATAATGTTTGTATGTCGCCTTTGAAATATTCTATGTGAGTTACATACAGCTGCTGGTAGACTGTAGCAAACACTTTCAGTATATGATGTTCGTGTACATATAGTCAAAAGGCGTACGTAGCATTCGTAATGCGGGTCTTTCTTATACTGGAAGTGTTACGGTCTGCAAGCAGTAGTCAGTACCAATTTCGAGACATATGTTTGCAGAATGTTTTTGAAATATGAAAATCCGTATTGTATAATAATGTTTCTGAATTAAGAAAATTGGTACTGGTCATTCGTGAATTTGTTGAACTACAAATGTACAAATGATTGTAAGTGAATATGTGATGGCAACACACAATGGTGTACCTTGTTCCATCATTTGAAAAAATATCGAAGAATAATACGACCCAATAATCTGAGACAATGAAATATCTGAAATAATAATATAGGCAGTTTATCAAATAGTTCTGCTGCAATCAATTAGGTTAGAATTTTCGTACGATCCACCAAAAATATTCGCCTTCAAGTCGGTGAATGATTAACTTACTGAAATTTGATTAAACTTGATTCACATAATGTTGCAAATAGAATATTTTGACTATACAATCAACCACAGAGCAGCATAATATGTATAACATTAATTTGTTAATCAACTTAAATATTTTTAATACAAATTAAAACATTTCGTAAGCATTTAAATGATAGCCATTTTGACGGACATTATCACAGAAAAATATAACATACCTTATAATTACTGTTGGTCCACTCCGCAGGGCTGGCGAAAATCCCCGGTTTATTAACTGCAGCATTATTCTCCTTACGCCAGTTCTGTGGAGCGTACCTGAACAAAGCACAAAATATTTTTTAAAAAATATTTAATATTTCACAAATTAAGGGTGCAACAACAGATTTAATGCTAAGATTATTATGTATCAGTGAAGGTTTGCTAACACAGACAAATTATAATATGACTTACAAAATAATTAACTTACAATAAGAAATTACAATAAAATAAATATATACATAGATAAATGCATACATAATGAACAAATAATTAAAATAAAAATAAATTAGGACGAGATGTTCACGAGATGAGTTGGTATGTTTTTTTAATGAACCTATTAAGGAGTTTCTTATGATTAAAATAAGAACAAATTAATTAGGACAAATGGTTAAAATAAGAACAAATTATGATGACGATGATTATTGTCTGGAGATGTTCACGAGATGAGTTGGTATGTTTTTTTTTAATGAACCTATTAAGGAGTTTCTTATGATTAAAATAAGAACAAATTAGAACGACGATGATTATTGTCTGGAGATGTTCACGAGATGTGTTGGAATGTTTTTTTTTTAAATGAACCTTTAAGAAGTTTCTTATGCGTCCCAGAGACGTGAAGCTTGCAAAGTGAAAGAGTTGGACATAATACCAGAATATATCAAATGGAATATCGATAAACATTTTCTGAGCGAGTAGCAAAAAGCCGAAACACGAGACATTTTTAGGGTGTACTTTCTTTTTTCTTACTTACGCAAACAATCTCCAAAATGGATGAACTTGGCTGCTTGCAAGCATCAATCAATTAATTCAATACATATAAACTACGAATAATACAATATTACCTAAGAATATAATACCATATGATATATATAATATATATATAGTGACAAGCCCGGTGGTCGAATGGTTAGCAATGGGTACTTTGACTCCGAGGTCGCGGGTTCGATCCCCGCACATGACAAACATTTCTGTGCATGAACATGTCTGTTTATCTAGGTCTGGGCGTTCTATGTATTATATGTGTATGTATTTACAAAAAAAAATGTATTTAAGTACATTCATCAGTTATCTAGTACCCATAGTACTAGCTTTAAGCTTAATTTGGGACTAGGTGGTGCTGTATAAATTGTTCAGATTGGCCATAGATCTGGGTGATAACACTTAACCAAGATAATTTTTAAACGCGTTGCATGAATAAAGTTATAAGAATTAACGCGATAATGCATGTAATGACACCGCTGAGACCGTCAGCCTGTGACCGCGGCCGGTGCAACCTGGTCGAAATGTCAGGCATTAATAAAGGTATGTAAAAATACCTTTACTCAATCAAGTAAGGCTTAGCATATCTTGTCCCGCATTTAAAATCATAATTTCCCGCAAGTCGGTATTTTAAAGTTGGTGCCACTAACCAAGAACCGCTTTCCATTGCTACTGGTGATACCTTAGTATGACATCCTTGTTAAAACATGTTCATATTATCTACTAGCAAAGTACCCGTGCTTCGCTACGGGAACACTCCTGATTTGCGTATATTTTTGTTAAGATTTCAGATATTTCATTTTTTCCCCATAAAGGACTGTTTCATTATTGACCATTATTACAAACATACGCCATTTAGGTTAAGACGTCCCGGTAAACAATATTTTTGGCATTCGCACCAGGAGCCAAAATTGCAAGGCTTCCAGGAGAACTTACCCCTGAGCAAGCTATATACAACTGATCATGAGAGAAGCAGTCCTGTCTCAAGTCAACCCCAGCGACTTGCCCTGTGAGCTTTGTTAATGGTCATAGCGAAACACCTTTATGGGAAATTTAAGTATCTTAAATTGAACGGAGTGGTATGATGGAATAATGGGAGTTCGGGGTAGAGAGATTCCTCTACAGCGCATCCCTTACTGTTCTCACTCAACAACTCATTGTTCAAGTTGTTTAATTAAATTTAGTCAATCTTGACGTAGACGACGTAGTTTTCTGCACAAGATGTAGCTTCATTCGAAGGACGCAGTATTTTTTACGCCCTACACGCGCGATGGACAACCTCCGGGGGTAACTACTGGGGTGAGCGATAAGCCGTCATGGATAATCCCATGGTTTGAAATAATATCTCGTATATACCCTTTCCTTAATAACGAAACCATAGCGCGCTGTACAAATGCTAGGTATAGCGCCATCTAGTGATGAGTTAATTAAAATATAAATATAACATTTTTAGACATTTCTTGGCTGGGCGCTGGTCAAAAGTTAATCAGTTACCCATAAACATCCCCTTTTTTTTATGAATAACTATTCCACCAAGTCTCAAAATCGTAGGTGAATCGATTTCCAAAAAGATTTCTTTCAACCCCCTATTTTCAACTTCTTAGGGGTGAAATTTCGGAAAATCCCGTGTTAGTGCGCGCTTACATTGTATAGGGAACACATATTCAAAGTTTCAGGTTTCTAGTTTCAGTGGTCTGGGCTGTGCGTTGATTAGTGAGTCAGTCAGTGAGGACAAAGCCTTTTACTATCTAGCTTTTGCCCGCGGCTTCGCTCGCGTGAAATTCGCGCATTTTAGATTATCCAAGTCAAGTTTAACACGCAACGCAACCACTTTCATGTACCTTTAATTGTACTAAATACGAATGCAAGAACGCCGCGCCGGCCGTCCGCGATCGTATAAGCACTGATTGACGCCAAATACAAATTTAAAAACCTATTAGGATAACACTTCAGTCAACACACAAGTCTTATTCCATCAGCTTAAAAAAGATAAATCAAAGTTTAAAAAATTACATGATGATGATCACGGCACGCTACCCGATAAAATATAAAAACAATAATATCCTTGATGATTTTCAGACTTTTTGACCTTTTCATCAACACCCATATTGATATTATGACTTTTCAACCCCATCGCACCCCCATAGGGGTGATTTTATGTCACGTCGGCTATGTTGGATTATAAAATTGTTGTTGTTTTCGTAATCAGCGACCCGATAAACCATAAAAACAATACCCATGACGACTTTACAAACTTTGGACCCCCGTTTCACCCCCTTAGGGGATGAATTTTGAAAAATCCTTTCTTAGTGCACCCCTAGACGTCATAAGGAACCTACTTGCCAAATTTGGAATCTCTAGACCCAGCGGTTTGGGCTGTGCGTTGATTAGTGAGTCAGTGAGGACAAAGCCTTTTATTATTATAGATAAAAGAAAGTCGTGTTTGTTACAACACTTATAACTCGAGAACGGCTGAACCGATTGCCATGGTTTTTGATTTGTTGGATTTGTTTCCGTCCCGAATAGCAGAATAACTCTTAAAAACATTGGAAAATTCTCGAAAAAATAAAATAAAAGAAAAAACATTTTCCCATACAAAATGTTCGTGGTTGTCGTCAGCCTGGCGCAACTCAAGGTAAAAAAACGACTCTATGAATCGGAAGCGAATTTGGTACAAATTCTGATTGTTTTCGCTCCCATTTCATACATTTAGAATTTACGCTATTTGTATGGCACATCCGTCTCTTAAAACGTAGTGGTGGTAACCGGGACCGACGGCTTAACGTGCCTTCCGAAGCACGGAGGAGCCCAAGATGAGCTAATGATAACAACCGGGACCGACGGCTTAACGTGCCTTCCGAAGCACGGCGGAGCTCAAGATGAGCTAATGATAACAACCGGGACCGACGGCTTAACGTGCCTTCCGAAGCACGGAGGAGCTCAAGATGAGCTAATGATAACAACCGGGACCGACGGCTTAACGTGCCTTCCGAAGCACGGAGGAGCTCAAGATGAGCTAATGATAACAACCGGGACCGACGGCTTAACGTGCCTTCCGAAGCACGGAGGAGCTCAAGATGAGCTAATGATAACAACCGGGACCGACGGCTTAACGTGTCTTTCGAATCACGGAGGAGCTCGAGGTAATATGGCTGTATATTAATTGTCTTATAAACGCGCGCCATCTGCGTTCTGTTTGACCCTATAGGCTTTTGAATCTTTTATTTTTTCGATTTGTTATGTAAGGACGTCACATAATATAGTTACAGGTGAAATAACTACTTCGATAGCATAAAAACTTCTCGAGATTATGATAACTTGAATATCACAAAATTTAGACTATCCAAAAACGCTCCATACAAACGGCCACCATGTTATGACGTCACACCTTCCTATTGTATATGCATTAAATTTGAAATTTGTACAACTATGTTAAGCTAGTGCCGTAACAAAAGTTATAGTATTTTTTATTGTTTTCCCAACAGGAATACTTTGACGCGATAAAGTCTTATAAAAATCTATGAACGCTAGCTGCACGCACGAAATAGCAGGACTCATTATCACGTTCCGCCTGAGCCGAGCGTGAGCGCAGAACAAGCAATATAGAGGCACGATCGGCCTAAGCGTTCGACTTGTGATGCATCTATCTCTCTTCCACTCCATAGACCGATGTTACCTTATGACGTTATCACGTAAAATTATCGTCCGTAAACCGGCTTTACAGACAACGAATTTTTTAAATAATTTCATCCCTTTATGGACTATCCCACCAAACTTTCATAGACCATGTTCGTTCTAGTTTTGTGTATTTTACGATACTGATAAATAGTTTGTATAATTTTAGAACATTAACAACTAGCCTATTGGATTTCTTATGGTATGAATACGGCAATAATATGTCTATGATATTTACCTTTGCGGTGGAGGAACCTGCGTGTAGTCTTCATTTTTCGCTCGCCAATTCTGCTCCTGAGTATTCTTTGAACAAAACATACGGTAATAATTTAAAACTCATATGTTACAATATACAAATTAGTTAATTAACAAACTCAATGCGATGTGACGTTGGCAGCAGCTTGTCACTGGTGAAGATCTCCGTTTGAAATCTAATTCAGCCGACTTTCCCGTAAAAAATATGTAACTATCTGGTAATTAAGTAATTAAATAATGATCTTACATTCCACTATTTAGAATTATAGAGACCTAATCCAAAACTTTGAAAGTACGAATTAGACCAGACAATAACTTTGGATGACAAGATAAATGACCATCAAAATTTTGGATTAGTCCCCATAATGATAAAGGAGCGGTACTGTCAATTTCATTTCTATCCCGTAGTAGATTCAAGGGAAACCTTGACCTAATATATAATTAATAAATTACTAATAATATTCACCTTGTTGGTCTTTTTCCCTTCATCGGCCTCGCTTATCTTCAAAAGGCTTCTCAAGAGGTGTGTGGCTTTATCCTGTTGTAGAGATAAAATAATGATAATTATCATTGAGTCGTACGTCACGTGCTCATACTAGTAACATATTATAGGCTTGTTTCTCTATGTTTTAAGAATCAGTTACTTGCCAGCCTTGCTAGTCGTTAAGTAAGCTTAGGGTGAGGCCAAACGAGGGAAATTTTGTGAGTTGCGAGTCGCGTAATTCACGTCTTTTCATATAAATTGTATAGTTACGACACAAAATAAGTCCACCATTTGTATGAAACCGACGTGAATTACGCGACTCACAACACACAAAATTACGCTCGTTTGGCCTCACCTTTAGTCAGTGGCCTTTGAGCGAGTTGAAAACACTTGCCTTCGCTAACCTGCAGCTCAGCAACATGGTCCGCCAGTCTAAACCACTTCGATTGAGGGGAGACCCGTATGTTATCAGTGGATGAATATGGGTGGAGACGGTATGGAATACTAAATACCTGAGGCTCGGAGTCGTTGCCAACGGAGTCGGTTGGCGTGTTGGCGTTGGCGGTTGTCGTCGCAGCGGCGTTGAGGCGGACGTCGATCACGGGCGTCTTGTTGTCACGGGCCGGCGGACTAACGGAAAAAAATGACGTTATTATTTAAATCAGGGGTTCCTAACAGGTTGTCCACTGACCACCAGTGGTCCGTGAGAGGTAAATTATGGTCCGTGATACGAACTTATAATGAGAGATTGAGTACAATAATACAAAATACTAAAATCTTGAGTTGTAGAATAATTAATTTACATGACACTCAAGGACCATACACCCAACAAAAATCTCCTAGTGGTCCGCCAATAAAAAAAAGGTTGGGAACCACTGATTTAAACAGTTGATTTCGGCCAATTTGCTCGAATATTATACCATCCCGGTGGTAAAACGGTCAGCAATGTCCACATTGACACCGAGGTGGCGGGTTCGATCCCCGCACAAGACAAATATTTGTGTGCATGAACATGTCTGTTTGTCTTAGTCTGGGTGTTTTCTATGTGTATGTATTTGCAAAAAAAAATGTATTTAAGTATAACATCAGTTATTTAGGACTCAAAGAACAAGCTTTGCTTAGTTTGCGACCAGATGGCAGTGTGTAATTTGTGATGGGTTCATTATGTTACATACAGAATAGGCTATTTAAGTAACATTTTTTTCGGTTTGATATGTAGGGACGTCTCGATGATATAACCATAGGTGAAAGAATTACTTCGATAGCACAAAAATCTCTCGAGATATGTTAATTTGAAAATCACAATTTTTAGACTGTCCTGAAAACGCTCCATACAAAAGTCTACCGAATTATGACGTCACAGCTTTGTATTTTGTATGCATCAAATCAGAAATTTGTTCGATAGCTATGTTAAATATTACGTTTATGTAATTAGTATCATAATAAAAGTTATAGCATTTTTAATTACTTCTCCAATGGAAATATTATTTTTTAATAATTTCATACTTTTAAAATGGACTTTCCCGCCAAACTTTGATCGACCCTAATAAAAGTCTGACTGAAGATATTAGAATGAAAGTTTGCAGATGTATATAGTTTTGTGTATTTTACGATATTGTTAAATAATTTATACAATTTTTAAACATTGGAAAATAGCCTATTGTAACATATTACATGCGATTTTGAAAACCATTGGTCATAGGCTTACCTATAGCTGGCGAAGGCCGAGTTGTGTCCGTCCTCCCTCCGTAAGAGTGTCGGCGCCGGCTTGCTGCCCACGCTGAACGGATCGCTGCTCACGTACTGCACCTGACTGCGGAGCTTGCGGCCGAACGATATGTTCATCATGTTTGTAGGGAGCATCCTGTAACGCAGACGCACAGATAAGTAATGTATTTGACGTGAATAAGTCTTTAAAATTGTTTCCATAGGGAGGCAATTAAAAAAAACCGGACAAGTGCGAGACTCGCCCATGAAGGGTCACGTAGCAGCAAGTAACATGATATAAAAGTTCTTTTAGTTCGTTATAATTTATTTTTATATTTGAGTTGATTGAATGAAAGGTAAATTGCGGCTTACGATTTATGACGTATTAAAAAAAACTACTTACTAGATTTCGTTCAAACCAATTTTCGTTGGAAGTTTGCATGGTAATGTACATCATATATTTTTTTTAGTTTTATCATTCTCATATTTCAGAAGTTACAGGGGCGCGAGGGGGGGGGGGGGGGGGGCTACCATTTTACCACTTTGGAAGTGTCTCTCGTGCAAACTATTCAGTTTAGAAAAAAAAAATATTAGAAACCTCAATATTATTTTTGAAGACCTATCCATAGATGCCACACGTGTGGGTTTGATGAAAGAAAATTTTCGAGTTCTAAGTATGGGGAACCCCCAAAATTTATCGTTTTTTTTTGTCTATTTTTCTGTGAAAATCTTAATGCGGTTCACAGAATACATCTACTTACCAAGTCTCAACAGTATAGTTCTTATTTCAATCAAATTAACATTGAAATCCCTTATGGCAGCGTAAATTTGCTATAATGCCCTTCCTCAGCCAAGTATTGGTCTTTCAGAATTTTTCCGAAGACAATATTCCCAGAAACACAACTCACCTATAAAACCTGGTCTCTTCAAACAACTCTTCACTTTGAGCTCCAGGGAAAGGTTCATCAAACATGACTTGGTAAGTGGGCTGAGCATTCAATTTGTCCGAGAGTCGAACCGTGTTAGAATTGGGCGCCTGGTATATAGCCGTGACCGTACCCTTGGCGCCCAGAGGCACGGTGATGTTGCGAGCTATACACACCACTCGGTCGTACATCTTGTAGTCTGTTTTCGGGTCCGGCTGGATGTTACCTTCGTGGAGTTCCGGCTGTGAATGATATTGATATTGTAAGTCACATATTTCTCAATTTGTAATAATGTAATCATTTTGATGCTCGGAAATCGGAAATAAATCGCTATCGTCATGTTTATGTAATATTTGACTACAAAATAATACACACAAACAACATATACTAGTCAAATATTACAAAAGTATATTTTGTTGTAGTATTCGCTGGGTGCACGACATCAGCGCCGCCTAGCGTCCGCAATTTTGTAGGCTCTGAGGCTTCGACGCTTTGAAATATCATCGTGACAGTCTGACAAAAATAAACCATTCACGTACTAATTCATAATATAAAATTAATGTGATACCGCGATTTGTGTGGACAAAGGATTATGAATTCATTTTTGGTCATTATAATTAAATGAGGTAAGTAAAAGTTCTTCAAAAAGTGTGTTTTAATTTTGATTATGTCAGGGTAAAGATAAAGCTACTTTATTCGTTTATTTAAATAAAAAGATATATAATTGTTCTTGTATCGCTAGTAATAAATTAAATATCGTTTTCAAATCTAAATGAGTATCATTTTGAAGACCGGGTTTTGGTAATCTGTATAACTTGCATTTACTATTTCTGCCAGTATTCTTGCAGCTTATACAACAACTGCTGTGACTAATTTTTTTTTTTGGCAGAATAATGAAATTACTAAAATTAAGCAGTGAAATCTAAACAAATTGCTTTGGCAATGACAGATGACAGAACCTACTTTTTTTCTAATTTTGGCCGCTATGGGCGCGGCGATAGATGTCATTACCCTAGTACTTCGCACCCAGCTAATAGTACATGTAATACTATACTATAATAAAATATGCTTTTTGTAATATTTGACTGTAAAACAATTATGTATGCAACATAGGATAAATAATAATTTAATTCGAACCAAAACTGTAAAAAAATGTATTACCTTATATAGAAGGCTCCATTTGACGTGCAAAGTGACCTTCTTCTCTTGTTCTTTCAACTTCTCCAACTGAGGTAGCATTTCATCCGCAAGCGCTCGTAGCTCCTCAGGCTCCAGAGCTTCTGAGCCACACTCCCGTCGAGGTGCTTTCGCGTGTGGTTGGTTCTTTATCCATTGGACTACTTCTTGAGGCTTCTTTTTGCTATGAATAATATACAGGCTATAAGTGAAGGGACCTCAATATAATTGAAATAGTCACAGTATAAGATATTTCAAATCAAAATATTTAAGATTTGAATGTTTGTAAGTAGCGATAAGATTGAATAATTTTAATATTTTTAAGCGAAACTGTTCTAATCAATTGTATATGTGTTGTACCTATTTATTATTTGCAAGTGTTTGTTATTATTTCCCGTCTGATAACTTTTTCTACAGCCTCTAGGGTTAACTGGAAGAGTTCACTTTTTCAGTGCAGTTTTTAATTCGACTAGAGTTCATTGCCTTTTTGGTCAATTTTTTAAGTCTTTAAAAATTACGTACGATATCATATAACTAAGTATTAAGTATTTTTTAAATGTAGTCGAGTAAGTGTCTAGAAGTTTTCAGTCTTCTTGAGGAACACTACAGTTTGTTATATTTTTTGTCAATAAATGCGCTAGTGTGCACTTTCACCGTCTCCAAGCAAAAAAAAAAAACAAAACAATATCTTACCCGACTTCTCCGGGCCACAAATCGCCTTCAAAGTACACGTCGTCGTTGATACTAGTGGCTAGTTTATCCATCAAATCCGGGAAATTACACACGTATGCCTTCAACAGCTCGATACACCGGTTTGAGTACATCCAAGAGTTTGTCACTTTGCATCGCCGCGTGAAGCCTGATACCTCTTGGTTCTACGTAAAGGAATAAAATGTTGTTGAAAATTACTTCGGATCTAAAAAGACGAGACAAATGGACGCTAGCTACGGTTACTTTGACTCCGAGATAGCGGGTTCGATCACCGCACAAGACACGCAATTGTGAGCATGAACATGTCTGCTTGTCTTGGTCTAGGGGTTTTCTATGTATGTATTTACAAAAAAAAATGTGTTTTAAGTACACCCCTATGGGTGTGGGTTCTATAACAAGCCTTGCTTAGTTTGGGACTACAAAGATGGTGCTGTGTAATTTGTTCAGGAATATTTATTATTGATTTAGTTTTATGGAAGTTTTTTTCATTATTTATACCGCTTTATGTTAAGGAAATGCTGTATTAACAGCAGAACTGCCAGCACGCAAGTAATTATTGCTATCGTCAATATGGCTACGGTAACCGCTTTACATCAGGCGGCTTGCTTGTATGGTATCACTCATACAGTGACATATAAAGAATACTATAAAAAGTTCCGTAATAGGTATTTAAAAATGTTACCAAATTTAGTTTGGAAAAAAAATTCGGTATAATGTAAATAAATAAAATGAGAAATGTTATTTTGGTCTGGTTGTTTTGTTTGATATTATAAATATGTATACACAAGAAAGTATTAAGAAATTAACGGGATGCTTCCCTTAATAATATTTCCTAAACCCGGGATATAGGTAAAGAAATAAATTATAAATATCTGACTCCTAGCGACCGGTATCCAGGACTGTAAAACCAATAATAACAAAAGAACATTAAAAGTACAGTCTCAAGTAGCGACCTCTGAAGTGAGCATTGGCAGTTTAAAGTATTTGTTTGTCAGTTACCTAGTTAGTGTCGCGCAATAATGTGTCTAAAATATTAATTATTTATTAGAATATTATGTCAGCCGTGTATGTTTATAATACTTGGACATACAACAGCAGTAATTTTACCTTCTTATTGAACTTCAAGTTGAGGCCGATGTTGGTTTTCTGTTGACTCTCCGTGGGCAGGTCGTTGGACTCGCCAAACACCACCAAGATAGTGCCGGTGAGACGAGATATCATATGAGGTGATAAACCTGTATATACCAAATCATATAGTATAGTACAGTACTAGTATAGTAAAAAAATATTGATCAATAAAAAATATAAATGCACAAGCACAACAATTAAAAAACGGTCTAAGTGCGAGTCGGACTCGCGCACGAAGGGTTCCGTACCATTATCTATAAAAACGATAAAAAAAAACAAGTTTGTTGTATGGGAGTCCTTCTAATATATTTGTTTTATTTTAATTTAATTAATTATTTTTAAAGTGAGTATATAAATAAATATTCTGTAAATATTTCAAACGTCTACCTGTTGCCGTTATCAATATTGAGGAGGGAGTTGTTATAGCGGCAACAGAAATACATCATCTGTGAAAATTTCAACTGACGGACGGACGGACGGACGGACGGACAGCGGGGTCTCAGTAATAGGGTCCGTTTTACTCTTAGGGTACGGAACCCTAGGGATTTCTTCCAGTCAAGTATAGAAAACCTGAAAGGATATTGGAATTTTAAAATTTGCCAATATCTTAGTCATATTGAAGCCGGAACGATACTAATACAATAAATTGTGACAATAGGTAGATGTCTCCTCTTTCATAAATAAACATCTAAACGCATTTTGATAATACTTTGGCATATGTATAAAATATGATCCAGATTAACACATAGGATACTTTTTATTCTGATGGTATAATGTAGAGCGAAGCCGCGGTCCGAATATTATACTACATCGCAAATTTCATATTTATTATGAGATTATGAGGGTTAAAGTCATTCTAGATTAAAAACGGGTGCACATTGATGTCTTTTACGGAATGACCAATAAGGTGTATCTGAAATAGCCAATCACATTGCACGGGTCGCTCAACGTATCACCCACACATTCAGGTTGGTTTAGTGATATCTAATATGCAGTCATTTCTGTATAGAAAATGATTTTTGACTGGTAAAGATACAGCAGCAAAAGCTTGAAAAAATAAAATATACTTACCACAAGCGGCGGCGGCGTGTTGAGTGGTTCTGTATGGGGAGGCGGTGGCGTGAACTATGGCAGTAGGCTCAGCACGTTCCATTACGCATACTTTTATACGTCCGCTACGAATCGCTTCTGAATCTACTACCTACATAAAAAAGAAATATAAAGTACAGGTTTTAAAGTTTGGACACAGATCAGGTATAAAAGATGAACTCTCGCATACAAATGGAAAAATCGGCAACACTACTAAATCGGTCGACATTTCCACCGTAAACACTCGGTAATGATGAGGCCAAACGAACGTAATTTTTTGAATTGTGACTTGTGAGACACGTAATTCACGTGTCTTTTAAGCTAAAGCATTACCACGCAAAATCTGTCCGCGATTTATATGAAGCTGACATGAATTACGGAACTCACATAATTACGTTCCTTAGGGTGAAGGGTGAAGCGCCCTTTAAGTGGTTGAATATTTGTATTTTTTTTGTACGGTTCAATCCCCGTACAAGACAAACATTTGTATGTATGTAGAACAAAAAATGTTCTTAAGTACATTTATCAGTTGTTTAGTACCCATAGTACAAGCTTTACGCTTAAGGTGCATGTTCCGATGGTCCGTCCATACATTTTTTGATGGGATTATACACGAAACAAAGACACTCTTTGTTTAAAACGAATCATTTTATCACTTTTCTACTATGAAATGTTGTCGCGTCTGACCTTTTTAGGAAATAACTTACATTATTAACTTAGGAAAACAATAATGAAATCCAGGAAAAAATTGTCACTTGTTTAGTAGTGTGAGTGAGTTTCGACAAGCAAAATAAAGCGCCACCTTTATTTTGCTTGTCAAAACAAAACAAACAAATGATTGCGATAGCTTAGAAATTTGATCGCTTGATGGCGCGCAGGCGATATTTTAATTCTGAAAGTATCATTATTTTGTTAATAAATGTACAATAATTGATTTATTTCCTTTCCTACCTTTCATAAAATAAAAACATTATATTAACATAAAATTGTCGACCCTAAACGGCAAAGTAAACAATTTTATTACTTATTATTTTTATGTGGCAACTTTTTTCGTAGAAAAGTAATAGGCTACGTTGCCGTTCCGTTCATATCCTTGACCTAGATGCACTACGTTGAAAAAAAGGTTGCCGCTCCGCTCTTTTTGACATCGTAATTGTTTTGTACTGTTTTGTACATTTTCCAAGTTACGTTATGTTGCGTTCAGAAACAAACAAATAATTGAGTTACTTACATTACATCTGCACATCAAATAGACGTGTTTTATTGTATAAAATATAACTGATTATAATCTGATTTATTATTTTCTTTTTCGTCGACCAATATTCTAAAGTAGGTACATATATATTTCAGGAATGTAAAGATAAGTATTACCGTTAGTACTATTACTTATACTGTGGTATTACTGTGATATTTTATTGTTCTTTTTTCTCAGGATGTGTTCCGAGTTCCGAACGCAATCTGGGACAATAAATCTGTATCATCTGTCAATTCTGTCATAATAACTGTAGATGCGACTCCAATCTAATTACATGGTTATGAATTACTATTCAATTTCTTTCAAATACTGAGTGTTTAGAAGTAACATATTCTTTTGTGTTTAATTTGTTTTCCTTTATTTCAGATTTAGGTGTATTCAATGTATGTTCCAACCAGCAGTGAAGCGTTCAAACGACACGCTTATTCGGGGCCGCGCAAATCGTTAAAACGAGTTCGAGGTGGATTAAGACAATTTTACAATGAGGCGAGGAAAAATCAAAGCCTAGAGGCAGCTGCACTAGAAAAGAAATACTTTGCTCTAAAATTGGATAACAATGTTTTAGTTATGAATAAAAAGCATGATTATTACTAGCAAGTAAGTTGATAATTCTATTGCATGTCAACTTAAATATAATTAAAATCTATTTCAGGTTCAAGGACAAATGCGTGTGAGCAAAATGGATAAGTGCTACTTCATATATTTTATTTCAGTCACTGAACCTTTGACTGTGATAGAAGTTTGTTGAGATAATGAATTTATCAGGAATATGATACCGAAGCTGTTAGACTTTTTTAAAAATTGTATTCTGCCAGAAATAATATTGAGACGTGTTCAAAAAAATGCGAAATGTATAGATTTGAATGGTATGTACCAGTATGAACACAAAGCTTTTACCTTTTATTTTATTTACTTCATAAATTGTATCACTTTCAATTACTAAAATATCCCATTATGTTGTTCTAGTAAAACATCGTCCTTCAACAACATAAATAAAATAACAAATATACTAAGTAAACTTATTTTCCTTTGCAGCACCTGTGTAGCAGTGGTTTCAAGACAGAAGACTGAAGGCAGAGGAAGCAATCAACAATTAGAATAATTTATGATTTAATTGTATTTTTATAGTAGTTTGTTCAGAATCTACGTTATCATTGTATATTACTTTTTATCAAATAAAATAAAAGTTTAAACCTATAAATATAACTTTTATTTCCAAAACACAATCGTAGATAACATAATTATGTCGTAGCAGGTGGTGTTCTGTAGTTCTGCCTAAATATTCTGTAGGAATATTCTCAATATTTCCATAATGGAAATATTGAGAATATTCCTACAGAATATTTTGGAGTATAAGTGGTTCATCAACATCTTTGAACCAAAGCCAACTTCACCTGCACGCGGTGCACCCTGCTGGATGGCAAACGAAGCTCTGGCGAAGAGAGGTAGGGAGCGTAATTGTAAGCTACCCGACTGGGGAATGTACCTCCACCTCACAGAATACCGCAGCCAAATAACAGATCCCTTGAGGGTTGTTGTGTTCCTGCGAGTGAGTGAGGACACCAGAAATGAAGGTGATGCTGCGTCAGCAGCGGGGGTGGCGGCGCGCGAGCGATATTTTATGTTGCGAGCGTTAATATGGCTACGGTAACCGCTTCACATCAGGCGGGCCGTATGCTTGTCTGCCACCCGACATAGTATAAATAATAAAATAATTCAGCTCATTTTGGCACACCATCTAGTGGTCATGGTGGTAAACGTAGTGCTCGCTCACGTCTGTGTGTGTAAACTACACTATATTCAATGACAGATGTTATTATAGGATTATGTGTCGAATTGGGTGAATTTTGAGGCAAGTATATGACCAAGGTCAATAAAGTGTAACGTCCGAGTTCCGCGAAAACTATTCCTACGACTTACAAATGTTCCATTTACACGTAAATCAAAATAAACTAGAAATGTTGACTACAGCGCCATCTAGCGGGAAAACGGCAACGAGCAGACCGTATGTTCCACCTTAATTTGGGTCTATATAGCACTGTGTAAATTGTCCAGAAATTATTATATCCTAAATTATAATAATAATTATTTGTTTGACGAGATCGAATGGCTAGAAATGGTCACATTGACTCCATAGTCGCGGGTTCTATCCCCGCACAAGACTAATATTTCCGTGCATGAGCGAGCATGTATGTTTGTGTGTTTTGTTCTGGGTGTTTTCTATGTATTGTATGTATTTATTGACAAAAAAAATCGTACTTAAGTATATCTATCAGTTCATCAGTTTATCTAGTATCCAATGTTCAAGCTTTGCTTAGTTTGGATCTAGATAACACTGTGTAATTTGTCCTGGAATATTTATATTTATACTCACAGTGGCCAGGCAGCCATAGTACTGTCCCTGCGTGAGCAAGAAGACGTGGTCCCCGGGCGGGTAGGCCTCCTGCGGCGTGGAGTACTTGGTGGGCTCCATCGCCACGTACGCCGCCACGTCCTTCACCACGGCCTGGTAGGCATACCCGCACGGGACCCGGCACCACACGGGCTCGTGCACCATGTGCACGTTGTCTTGGATTATGTACTTGTAACCTACAAAATATGAGTACTTTTTTGATCGATCGATAAAAACGTCGGTTATGTTACGGGCAATGAGATTCTGGACTCTCTACTCAGCACAGTATAAGTAATAGCACTTAAGCGCGCGGTTGCTTTTTACGGCATACGCTACGAAAGACGAATAACTATTTTATGTAGGTAATAAAATAGTTTATCTAATCTCATACTGAAATTTACACATTAAAAATCTAAACACAGTATCTTAATGACAGTCTTTACGCACAAGCTATCAAAATAAATTTAAAAAGTTATTTTTCGATACAGCTCTTCTATGGACAACTGTATCGTAAAATAACTTTTTTACCATTTCGATACAGCTTCAGCCCTGGATACAGGTATTTTAAACAGGTTGCAATGCAAATACATTGCAACTATGCAAAATTTTTCTACATAATCTGTGAAAGCGGCGCCGCGCGGCGCGTCGCGCATGCGCACTACAGTGCTACAAACTTATCTGACCCGGTGGCCAAATTTGGAACTAAAGTCGCCATCTTGGAATGTAGTATTGCCAGGTACAATTAATTTACTTACCGCGTATACACATTCCATTGAGGTGTATTTTTTTAAATACATATTATCTTTTTCTACACATATTTCATTTCTTACAATAAAAAAATAGTCAACGAGTTGTTTCTGTGCAATATTATAACTCTCTAATATTATATAATAGCTATGATCGCGGCTTATCGTGGTCCATTTTTAAAACTAATTAATAAAAAATAAAAGGCAATTGATATTAAATTGAAACACCACACAACACAATTAATGTATATCAATGCTAATTTATTTTAACAGTGTATATATTTCTTTGATTTATAAGTTTCCTCTAAAACGGGCGGCATTTCGTTTAATGGCAGCACTTAAGTCGATCGCACCGCCCCCGCCACCGGGCCAGATAAGTTTGTGGCACTATACGCATGCTCGATCTGCAAATGGATTTATAGGTAAGAATTATAGCTGTTAAATTAACTTCATGGTTGTATTTAAAATATTATTATCATATATTTCATGAGATTAGATAAAGTAGTGTATGAAACTGCACATAATTAGGTATTAAAATACTCGTGTGGTCTATTAAAACACTCGCCTTCGGCTCATGTTATAAACTCACACTCGTATTTTAATAACCCTTATTATGCAACAGTTTCATAAACTACTATATTCGTCTTTCGTAGCGTATATTAAAGCAATTACCGTGCACTGATTTTTACGTTTGACGGAGTAATCGCAGCGGGAGACGTTAATAAAATAGTGGGCGTTAATCGCAATGCATCAAAAAGCAACGGCGCGTTTTACTTTTACAATATGGACACTCCCTATCGCTCTTCGTATTGAGCTCACCTCCCCTTTGAGACGAATCTGGAATAGTTTGTTTGAAGCCCCACACACTTTGAAGTTCCTTCTGCTCAATGGTTAATGTTTATGTAATAGTTAATAACGTATCATTATAGTGTAATAAACCAGGAATTTTTTTTATCAATACGGGTACAATATCTACGATGGAATATAGCTTTCTATCGAATACACGTAAAATTTATAAAGGTTTTCTGTGCATACTTCAAATAATGACTTGAACATAATTGGCATTTATATTTCTTTACGCACTGCAATGATTTTTTGATACATAGAGGAAATATAATGATTAACATGACGAGCTCGGTGGTCGAATGGCTAGCAATGGCACTTTGACACCTGGGTCACGGGTTCGATCCCCGGACTATAACAAATATTTGTGTGCATGAACATGTCTATTTGTCTTGGCCTGGGGTGTTTTCTATATATTATATACATGTATTACAATAATAAATGTATTTAAGTATAATATCCAATACAAGCTTTGCTTAGTTTGCTATAGTTTGGGACTCGATAGCAGTGTGGTATTTGCCCAGGAATATTTAATATTTATTTACATACCTTTTAAGTTTATTGCATGGATGATAGTTTTCACAGCTCCCACTTCGATACCGAGACGGTTTTTATTGCTAAAAGAAATGAGAAACAGCTAAAACGCATAATCAATAAACTTGCTTTAAGCACATTTAAGAGTCCGTATCTGAAGTTGCGCCAATTTTGTAAAAAAAAATCTATGTTTTCCCTTCGTTGTCCAGAAACTATACTACCTATATTTGAGTATATATTATGAAAGACCATTCCAATTCTAAAGTAACCATTAATGTCTTGTTCAGCACGTAAATAGTCATTAAACTGACATTTACTTTGGAGTTTCTTTTATTATAAAATATTGAATCAGATAGCCAAAAATGCCATCGCTTCTGCACTAGCTTTTTGAAAATTTGGCTGCGTTAACAATTTTTTTTTCTCAGCAAATTCATATGAAACGAATATTGATATTATACTAGAATATGAATACTACTTTATTCACTTAAAGACTTTTTTGTTGTTTGGTATTTTTTTCCAAGTGTTTCCTTAGGAATATCTATAGAAACGAGGCCATTGTTTGAACCCTGTTCATCAAATTAGAGCAATCTGTTGTCTACTTGTGGTGGATTTAATCAAATTTCATTTATTCCCTCCGAGTTGGAATGGTCTTTCTTAATATATACTCAAATACAGTGCAGTATGTATACTTTCTGGAAAAGGAAGGGAAAAAGTTGAGCATTTTTTTCAAAATTAACGTCAATTTCAGATACGAACTTTTAATGAAAACACCTGCTAGATATAGGAATTTCAATTTACAATTCGTTTACAGCGTTTGTCGTACTTTCATATCAAAATTTATCAAGATTTAGAGCTGGTTTCAGGAGAATTTACAAATCACATCTCTAGGCTAGAAGTAGTATTTTTTTAATAAGATTTCGGGTGACAAACAAGGATACGGCCCGCCTGTTATGAAGTGGTTGCCATAGCCATATTGTCGCAACATACAATATGGATCACGCGCCGCCATGCCTGCAGCAAACGTAGCAACTCTTTCCTTTCTGGTGACCTCACATACTCGCAGGAACACAACAACCCTCAAGGGAATTGTTATTTGGCTGCGGTATTCTGTGAGAAATGTGTGTGTAGTATAGAATTGTAGTATACAGGAAGTAAAGAAGAATGAAACCAATGAAAATGTTAATCTTGGTCCGAGTGCTTCACTTTTTTTTTTACTGATACTAATAATGTACACTTTAAAAGGCCCCTATGATAATGGTTGAAGACTTACTGTTCGAGTATCGTAGCACGCTCTGAGATCCATTGCTTGTGCAGATTCCCGAAGTTGTTCTCCGTGGAATACGCCGGCGCGCCTTGTAAGTTATTGTTTTCTTGATCTATGTGATGAAGCCGCTTTGTCTCATTAGATACCGATATCACTCTACAAAAAAAAAGGAGGAAGTGGTGGTAGAACCAAATCGTCTCTTCAAACAATGTAGAATTGCAACAAAGTGATTCTATTATTTTCTTAATTTTTGTTATATGGTCGAAATCTGAATAAAAATTACGGGAAACAAAAGCGATCAGTCAATCAGATCAATGTAGATCTTATAAATAATAGTTGTTCATACACATGAGCATAATTTAGAATTCCTTTAGAATATGTCTCATCGCTAATTCCATGCCAGACACACTGTAAAATGATTGTATATGGATAGCGCGCTCTTGTGTCAATACTGAAATAGTACACTATATGAAACGGATTACTAATTTAGTATTTTTTTTTTATTGCGGTACTACTCAAACTTTATTTTCATCATCATCAGCCTGTACCTACCCACTGCTGGATTAATATCCATTGAAAGCTTATGCTTTCTCCAATGTTTTCCACCAAATACGATCCTTCGCCTTCCGCATCTAAGCCGCTTTCTTATGGTCATCGGACCATCTAGAGAGCGTGCAACGCTTCGTCGTCCTACGCGCGGCCATCACTCTAATACCTTCCCCCCCATCTGCCATCACTTGCTAGGCAAATGTGACCAGCCCATTACCATGTCAGCTTATAAACTCTGAAGGCTATGTCGACAACTTTGGTTCTAAGTCGAATCTCGTCTTTATTTTTCGCTTAGTCGTAATAGGATAACATATAATACAATAATACTCACTTGGCCTTAGTAAGATGTGGCCAGCCAACCCATATGACTTTTCCTAGAAGTTCCTGTGCAATTTTGTCCAAAGGATCGTCCACATATTTTTCGGGTATTATCTCGATCATCATGTTTTCGTTTCTGGACGGTTGGTCGAACACTTGCACTTTGCAACTCTTTAAGTAAGTCTGCGCAAGCATAAAAATAGTTTAACATGACGGAACTTGCTACAGAAAAATAAAATTCTTACATTTTATTAATTTTTTAATGAGATGATTAACTAGTGAAAAGAAAAAGTACAATATATTTATTAACCACAGACTTCGTAGTTACATAGTTTAGATACAAAACTAGTAACAGGCACGGACCAAAAATACTTCCCAGAGGGACGCCACAGGTATTAGTCGAGTACTGTGTTGTATTGTCACCAATATTTACCACACTGACTGCAGCCGCTAAACTAACTCCTAAAATATATATTACTTTTCGTTAAGTGACTAATTTGTTTACAAGGACAGGAATCGATACCGTGTCAAACGCCTTTGCGAGGTTGTAAAGTACTGTTTTTAGTACTCACCGTATACTTCAAATGTCTTGTGGTAGGAAATCCCGGGTAAAGTAAATCTCGATTCGCATTGGGCAGCATTCCACGCTTCAGCTGTTCATTAGGGACGTCCAGTTCATTCCGCCAGATTTGCTGTTCTGTCGCGTGGCATTCTGATATACTTTGGAAGTAGTCTGGAGCGAGGAGAGTACCTGTATGGGTATAATATTATTTTTATAATATAACATTACGAAGGACAAATTCATTTCTAGCAAGAATAAAATAAAAAGCTATACCTTCACTAGCAGTAGTCCAGTTATACACGAGCATTGGTCCGTGAGTGTTTCGCTTCTGCTCTTCGTCTGTTAGCCTCTGATAACATGGCGACATTGCCGATAGTAGATTCGTCTGCAATAACATTATATATAACATTACATTATATCAACAAGGTAGACTACACACGCTTATATATCGCTTATATCTCTGGTATAGACATCACCACACGCTTCTGACCCTGGAAAAAAATCTTCACGCCGTTCAAGAAAGTCCTCAAGTTTTTTTTTATATTAACATGACCTACTTACTTAACATAATATAGAAATAATATTTACATGAATTGGTCTGATCGAGTCAACAGAATAAGCTCTGTGCCAAAATAATACAAAATTTATAAGAACTATATATATCCAGCGCCTTAAAATCGATAACAAATTAACTGTAATTTACTATTTAACTGTAATTAACTTCCAGAATGAAAGGAATATTTCTAATGATCACATCTGAAGTGCGCAATTGGTAATTTATATTGTTATAACTATATTTTTATACGCTATTTTAGTTAAGGTACCCCGCCAAATAATTATTATAATTATGATTGATACTTAACCACAGACGGCAACATTTTACAACATAATATTATCTACACAGTTTGAGCTTACCTCATCAATAAAAGGTATAAGTACGACCGCCTCCCAGTCGTTCCGCTTGCCGTTGAGATCAGTTTCGAAGTGTATTGGATAATAATGTACGATGGGAGACTCTTCGTCGGTCATCAGATCATGGAACGGGGTTGGAAGCAGGTGCTTGCTGGCCGCTGGTAAGACTGCTAATAGCTGAAAATTATATACAGCGAATAGAACATAACAGTACATAATTGACCATAACATAAAAGAGACGTTTAAAAAATTTGTTGTATGTAAAGTCGGTTTACGGACGATAATTTTACGCGATAACGTCATAAGAAAAGATCACCCGATGGAATGGAAGAGAGACAGATGCGTCACAAGCCGCGCTCTCGCTTGCACGATAGGCTCAGGCTGAACGTGATAATGAGTCATGCTTTTTCGTGCGTGCAACTGGGGTTCATCGATTTAAAGGACGTTATCACTCCGTTTCTAAACTATATGAATATAACATGCAAATAGCTTTGATTTAAATTTATTCTATAAAAATTCCATATTCTCATTTCTGTGCAATCTAAATTTGTATCGATAACCACAACAGTGAGAATAAACAATGAAGTTAAAGAATATTGTAATGTCCTATGAAATGTTACCTAAGAATTCACAATAAAAAACAGATGAACTTAATAAGCAGCTTAAATTTTGATTAATTTAAAGTAAATTATAGTTGCAATCCATATTCACCTAACATAGCCTTCACCGGCCTTATGTCTTGCATCAAGTAACGTAGAATGTGAACGAAGGGGCGTAGCTGGACAGCTAAACTACGCATAAGCGTATGGACGCGAAGGCGCGATTATCAATACCATAACAGTCAAAATTGCGTTCACATAGCGCTTATTTTCGGTCGAACGAATTACCACCAAAAGTAAAATAGCCACGTTTTAAATCAGTGGTTTCCAACCTTCTTTTGTTCGCGGACCACTACGAGGTTTTTGTTGGGAGTAGGGTCAGGGTAGGAGTAGGAAGTGTCTTATAAATCCATTATTCTATAGCTCGACTTGTTAGTATTCGTATGATAGTGCTAATCTCTTTCATTATAAGTTTGTATCACGACCACCATATTTTTACCTCTCACGGATCTTTTGAGCACTTTAGTGCACAAAAGATCCAAGAGGGTCGACGTGCCACCGGTGCTACAGCACTGGCCCCATTTCAAGGTAAGATACCTCTCACGGACGACTGGTGGTACGCGAACCACCGGTTGGGAACCCCTGTTTTAAATGAATAGCTCCCACCTCTGCAGTTACACTAAAAATCAGCTAGTAATCTTCTTACCTGCTCAAAGGGTTTGAACGGTTCTCCCAGTTCAAATTCGAATTTCAGGTCCGCAAAACCTTTGATATCGGATATGTACGGCGCGTAGTGGTGTGGATAGTACCAGCACCACGATGGACATCCTTTATAGTAATAATATAAATTCCATTGTATCGCTCTCACATACACCTCTGCTTGGTCAGCCAGGACCTCCCTAAAATAAATAATATAAATGATAAAGTTGATACTGTTGATTGTTGGCACTTGGTGGAACATTATTATCATAATGTTATAATAAAGCACTTGTACTATTCCACGTTATTATTAAAATATTAAAAGGGTATTCCGAAATAATTTACCCACCTGTATTGTCACTTTATGGAGATTTACCACTAAATTGGGGTAAATTTACTTTCAATATTTTTATTTTTAATAATTTTCGTCATTGATTGCACGGTTTAAAAATGTTTTGTAGAAAAACAAACACCATCTGTTTACCTTGATAATGCCTTAGCGGTGAAACCGGTCGGTAATATTAAATATAATAACGTGGAATAGTACAAGTGCTTTATTATAACATTATAATATAAATGATGGTAATATAACTTTGAGTGTACCGAGTTAATAATAAAAATAGATTACAATAAAAAAAATCATTTTATTGAATCTCGTATAAACTTTAACAAAATAGGTTACAATGCAATCTACATTTTTACGAGCCCGGTGGTCGAATGGTTAGCAATGGCCACATTGACTCCGAGGTCGTGGGTTCGATTCCCGTACAAGACAAACATTTGTGTGCATAAACATGTCTGTTTGTCTTAGTCTGGGTGTTTTCTATGTATTATAAGTATGTATTTACAAAAAAGAATATGTATTTAAGTACATTTATTAGTTGTCTAGTACCCATAACACAAGCTTTGCGCTTAATTTGGAACTAGATGGCGCTGTATAAACTGTCATGAAATATTTATTTATTTATTATTATTTATTTACATTTGGCATAAGAGAGGTGTGCATATTGACATTCAATTAGGAGTAGCGTAACTGACGAGCTCGATGTCGTCGTTGCGCGTGTCAGTCTAATCGAACACGCAAGTTAAGCAACGTCCACCGTAGCCTGTTCATGGATGGGTTTATTTATCTCGAGCTCCTCCGTGCTTCGTAAAGCACGTTAACCCGTCCCGGCTGTTGTCGGGCATGTCATTAGATAATAGTTGTTAAGCTAAGTCAGCGGCCTTTAGGCGGCTTGAAAACACTGGCCTTTGCCAACCCGTAGTTGAGCAGCGTGGTGGTGAAATATGCCCTAAACCCCAGCCTCCCCAAAGGGAGACCCGTATACCAGCAATGGGATGAATATGAGTTGTCGACGAAACTGAGTACCTTACAAAAAACTTCAGCCAAATGACAATTCTCTATAGACGTGTGTTCTTGCGAGTAAGGACACCTGTAAACTCCTGAGAAAACACTAGCTCACCATCTCTCGTGGCAACGTGAGAGTGACATTTCCAGTACTGAAAGCGTCTACAAACTACACTCTACACCGCTACACACTAAGCGGGCCGTATACTTCGTTCACACCCGTTACGTATCAAAGTTACCACAGTATAAGTAATGATACTACGTATAGTATGGCCACTCCCTGCCGCTCCCTCGCGTCAACCTCACCTCCCCTCTGAGACGAATGCGGAACAGAATGCACGCACACACGCTCATTCTTGTTTTGTACAGACGTCATTGTAATACTGAACGCGACGTTTGTGTGGAGTGACCGGGGTGTGCCTATACCATAAATACCATCTGTTTACCTTGATAATGCCTTGCGGCGACACCGGTCGGTAAAATTAAATATAATTACGCGGAACAGTACAAGTGTTTTATTATAACATTATGATAATAATGTTCCACCAAGTGCCAACAATCAACAGTAACTTTATAAAAATACAAGAACATTATAACAATACTCACTCAGTAACTTTGGAGTAATCTAATTTGTTCATATAATAGTCCCTTTTATGTAATAAGAACTCCGATTCTATATTAGCCTCCTCTGTAAACAAACCATACAAACATTACACGTTACTTCTTATATATTTTTTATACCACTAAAGTGGAAAACAAGCATACGGCCCGCCTGATTAAAAGCAGTTACCGTAGCCTATGAACGCCTGTGGCATCACACGCGGGTTGCCGACCCTGTAAAAACCTCTTCACGCCCTTTTGAAGAACCAGTTCATTCCACAGTTCATTCCAGAAGGAAGTTCATTCCACAGTTTGACAGTACGCGGGAGAAAACTTATCTGGAACCGCACAGTACGCGACCACTTAGGCTCCAATGTGTGAGGATGAATTCCCTATCGACGGCGAGCGGTGCGACTGTAGGAGGCCGTGGGCATCATGTCAAACAACTCCTCTGGACACACCCCATTATACAATCGGTAGAACACACAAAGAGACGCAAAATCTCTTATTAACCGCGCTTTAGGTAAAAACAAGCCTTAGTATAAAAGCAAATATAAGTAAGGTAGCACTCTATTGTCCAAGTGACTAAACATCTGACCAATTCGCAATACTTGGTTGTCACTTACCGTCACTAGTATCGTCATATTCCTCTACACCATCTTCTTCGTCTAAGAACTGCAAAAACACATATTTTATAAACAATAAACATTAAGGAACCTCTTATTTAGTTCATGAAATAAAAACTACGATAGTAAATTAAAATAAAACCACGAGAACTACATTCGATTTAGGGAAGGTCCATATCTCATCAGTGCGATAAATAAGAGTTGATGATGACTTCATAATGTGTAATGGATGCTATGAAAAAATAACTTATCAGTACTTGATTGCAAATCGTATATGCTGCTAGCTGTGCCGCGGCTTTTCCCGCATGAATGTCGATTATCGCGCCATAGACCAGGTTTATATTCTTCAGTATATAAGAGTAGTCGTATACAACGTGTAGTGTAACTTCAAGTACGCAAAACCTAAAAATAGTTTGTTCAGAATCATGAGTAGAATCAATTCCATAATTTTCATCCATTTTTAAAGTAACTGGTTTTGAAAAATAATAATTATTATTTTTAATTGCCCTGTATATTATAAAATTGCGCTCGACAATCAAGCGCGAAAATGTGAAGTAGGTAAACAAACGTAAATATTCACTAATAATAATGAATGAATCAAACCGATAAAGAAAGACATGCGCGCGCTTCATAGGTAATTATTGTTATCCTTTTCGACACGTATACCGCCGCGTCCAAAAAGTCTTAAGTGCCGTGCAGAGAGCGACGCTTACGCGTCATTGACGCGATGCTCGCTCTTTGATATTAATATTTGCCTATCGTAGTTTGCCTAGCGTAGTTTTGTTACAGTTTGATATCTCTTCCCCAGTTCATTACATTAAATTTGTTTTATTATTACGTAGGTACATACCTAAATCTAAAAATGCAGTTAACATGTTGCCAGTCCAAAGCCTGGAAAAGTGTGATGGAAAAAATTTAATGACTTACAAATTAACGGCAGTAGGTATTTACGCATATTTCGCTCGCCGCATCGTTGCCAGTTGTCAGCCTTAGAAGGCGAGGCGCGTCTTTTTAATAAGAAAGCGCCACTGAGCTCAGAAACTATTAGAATTATTAGGAAAACAAAAAAATGTTCATATCTCCGAGATTTTTTTTTTTCGAAATTATTACTTTTGAGATTTTGCGTACTTGGAGTTACATTGTATAAGTAGTATATGAGAGTAGTAGAGTAGTCTATATTCTTCTTCGTGAAAAGTTCTTAGTGAAAAGGTAACAGGCAGACATAAAAAGTTTCAGATTTATAATAAAGTATGGAAGGATAACAAGATAAAAGAACCTACTGCTAGATTATTGCTTACCATTTCATGTGTAGCATTAATGAGCGCTTGCAGCTCATCATCAGGCTTGTGTGCCTTGATATCTTCAATATTCACGTTGAACGTTTCGTCGTTATTTGGTTTGTACTGGAACGAGATTATTAAAATTAGCTGTAGCTTAAAGGGTAATGGAGAGAAAACTTTTAGGCGTCACCCTAAAGGATAAGAAAACAAACAAGTGGCTCAGAAGGCATAGTAAAGTGGCTGACGTTACTAAGAGGGTGGCGTAGTTGAAATAGCAGTGGGCAGGACATGTAGCCCGAAAATCAGATTCGTGGTGTAACATATTGGAATGGAAACCATGGGGTCACAAATGACCTACAAGAAGGCCACAGATGAGGTGGAAAGACGACATAGTTGCTGTAGCGGGCACAACTGGATGTCAATTGCCCAAAATAGAACAATAGAGAGGATTGAAGGAGGCCTACACCAAAAAATTGGTTGAATAAAGGCTTAAGATATTATCTCGTCCGACATCAAATAAGCATACAACTCAACTTCAAAGTTATCACTAAAGTTTTATAAACGCTTTCACAACAAGGAGCTTTGTTCTGCGCAAGTTTTTTGTTCGCAGTCGATCATGTCAATGTATCCAAACCGACCGTATAGAGAAGAACTCTCATGTTGTGATTTTATAAGTCGCGTGTTTCATATCAAAATTATGTGGCTTATTTGCTCACATTTTATGACGAGCTCGGTGGTGGAATGGTTAGCAATGGCCACTTTGACTGCGAGGTCGTGGGTTCGATTCCCGTACAAGGCAAACATTTGTGTGGATAAACATGTCTGTTTGTCTTGATCTGGGTTTTATTTACATTTATATATGTATGTATTTACAAAAAAAATGTATTTAAGTACATTTATCAGTTGTCTAGCACCCATAACACAAGCTTTGCGCTTAATTTGGCACTAGATGGCGCTGTGTAAATTGTCCAGAAATATTTATTTATTTTGAAGTGAGTAACCTGGTAAATTTGGATATGTTTTTCACTATTTGGTCGGCGTCGACGTTTGAATGTGACCAAAAAGCTCACACTAAGCAGTCTGAGCTGGTAACCTCGATGTCAACACAGCATCTCCTCTCGTCTGGTGACTTTAATCACTCATAGGAACACAACAATCCTAAAGAGTATTGTCATGGTTGCAAGGTAAACAATAGGAGCAATAGACAATAACATATAGTAGTAATAGACAATAATATAATTATTAGCATAATAGCGACGTGCAATTTATATTGTAAGATAAAAAATAGAAAATTGTTAATAAAAGGTACGGACCCCGGTCTTTTTTTTTTATTTTTTTTTTATTGATTGATATTACAATCTACAGAAGATTGTAATATCAATCAATAAAAAAAAAATAAAAAAATAAAAAAAAAGAGTATCGTCATTTGACTGTGATCTTCTGCGAGTTAAAGATATTTCCCTAGACATGGCCTACCTCTCTTTGCTGGACGTTCGTTTATTAATCGGTGGGGTTCATCGCGTGCATGAGAGATTGTTTTTAATTCCAAAGATGATGAACCATACAGGGTGTAAATGTAATTGTAATGTAATGTAAATTGTAATGTAATGTATGAGATTGCACAGACATTGACGTTGTTACGAAATGTGGCATTGTGATACAGTTTTTGGGTTTCATTTACGTTTAAAAAGCTATTACAGTAATCTTACAAGTAATGGAGGAGAAGGAAGGTTCATTACGATATTTTAGGCATGTCCCTGAAGCTGGGATAAGATAAAAAAAAATAGTAGAAGAACGGGCTCTAATAGACATTAATTCCAGAGTCGTAAAGACATTTAATAAATAATTGGTGTAATCTGTGGTTGTACTCCACACACTTGCATTGTGTATATGTTATGCCGTGGAGTTAAATATATACGACTCATACACGTCATCATGGAACAAATATATTGTTATTTAAAACGTCAGTATTCTAAGTAAGAACAACATAAACCTACCTCTTTTCTTTCCAACGCATTGGGTCTTCTGCCCGTCTTTCCTTCAAAATATTTCAAGTCAGCATATGTGTCTTGGAATTTCTCCTTGTCTATTTTAGCTAACTCTTGCATAAATATTTCAAACCTCCTTAAGTTTAAGTCGCCTGCCTCGTTTATGTAACCTGAAAATTCAATAATATATTATGAATGTATCAAAAAATATACACATACTGCATTCATTCCATGAGGTTAGGATCTTAAGGGCAATTTATATATGGCTACAGTAACCGCTTCATATCAGGCGAGCCGTATGCTTGTTTTCCACCTGATGTTATATAAAAAATGGTTTATATCTGGTTACTCTAAATTAAGCGAGTTATTTCACTGGACACCCAAACTTTTTTTTGCCAAAACTTTGTTTACTATTCATTCACAACATATTCGTATGTCGGTAGGTCTGAATGTTTGTAATTTTAGTTTGGCATAATATGACATGCTATGAAAAAGAACTAACTGGCTGTGTGCAGCACCATATAGGTGAGGTTTAGAAATAATCTGAAGTGATTTACAAACTCAATAGTACATGAACAAGTTAGTAAGTAGGAACTGTATTATTTTTTTTAATTACGTCGGGTGACAAACAATGCCGCCTAATGTGAAGCGGTTACCGTAGCCATATTAACGCTCGCTACATAAAATATCGCTCGCGCGCCGCCACCCCGTTGTCATCGCAACATCTCCATCCCTTCTGGTGACCTACATCATTGGCAGGAACAACCCTCAAGGGAATTGTTATTTGGCTGCGTTATTGCTTGATGCTTGATATTAAATAAAAACTAATTTACTTACCATCTAATGTTGGCAGCACCGTCATATAAGTTTTATATAACAAAGGCAAAGCATCATTATTAATATGCATATTTGGGAGGTTGGGTATAAAATCATTGCCAACCAAGAACCCCATCAGCACCCAATCGTCAACTATCTTTTCTATATCATACTGGAATGGTAGTTTGTCCTTGATAACTATGAACTCTTGTTCTAAGTACTCCCTGAGAAGTGAGAGGTGGAGGAGATAGAAATTTGTCTCCTCTGGACTGGTTGCACGCTGTGTAGTTTTGCCGAATTTTACCTAAAACAAACCAGATTATAAAACAGTTCGCCGGTAATTGATTCAGCGATGAATGGTTGTTCGGCAGAGTACTACTCTGCCCATTATACTAACTAACTGTCCACCACAGATTATTCCCAACAAATTGCTAGTGCAACGTGTGTTTACACACACGTTCGCAATCAACGTGCATAGGCACGGGGTCAAGCGTGTGGATAGGTAGTTAGCGCCCGTGATTGTGTTCCTGAATGACGTGCGTGTGAATAACTTGCTTCCGACGCTTTCGTGGTCGGTTACAGGACAACGTGCGGAATAAGCAGACAGTGGCGACTATGCGCGTTTAATTTTAGATAGATTATATATCCATAGGTCGCTGGTTCAAATCCGGCTCGAAGGACCAAATAATGTTGGTGGTGGGCAAATAACACAAGCAAAATGGCGAACAAAGGCGTGTATTAAACGGCATGCAACGTGCGGTAGCAGTCGGTTAGGTGACTGTATGTACTGAGGTCGTAAGGTCGGCTCGGTGCTAGCGCACCGCGCCTAGCGAATGTTCCCGAACGGTCACGGAAATACTCGAACGAAAAGTTCCGCGATTGTTGCTGTCTCCGTCTTGCCTGCCGTTCAATATTGCCAATTTTTATTATAATAATATAACACAAAACAAACAACAATAACATTGATCAAAGTAAATACTATAAACTATGCGTCGCCTACATCCCCCTCCCCAGTGCTGGCACAGCACTCAATTCCCGTTGGGATGCCGGCCGTCTCAGTACTTTCGAGCCAGTTCTGACTTCGACAACTCTGACCTGTCCGTCGTTCCCGGGGAACACCGCCTGAATTACTCCTCTCGGCCAGACGTTTCTAGGCGAGTTGGGGTCGACTACCAGTACGAGATCTCCTGGTCGTAATGGTCTCTTCTCCTCGTGCCATTTCGTCCGGGGTCGCATGTCTGGCAGCACTTCCTTGACCCACCGCTTCCAAAACATGTCGGCCAAAAGTTGTGAAATTCGCCACTGTTTTCGGAGATACGTGTCTGAACTGTTGTACACACCCAGGGTTGGCAAGCCTGATGACGCTCCCAGCAGGAAGTGATTGGGCGTGAGAGACTCTTTGCTGGTAGGTTCAACCGACACATGTGTTAGTGGACGGCTGTTTACCATGTGCTCCACCTCCGCCATCAATGTTCGCAGTGTATCGTCTCGGGGCGCTTGTTCATTTAAAACCACCTTAAGTGAGCTCTTTATACTACATTGATCAAAGTAAATACTATAAACTATGCGTCGCCTACAAATATATATTTTTAGTTTAAGGTATTTAATATATGGACTTGTTATGTTTACATTGCAAATGTCTGAAATAAATGATTTATTTATTAGTCCGCCAACACGGGTGGGGGGTCATATAGAAGCCAAATCCCTAACACGGTCAATTATTAGGGTTTTTCCTGCGCTCATCAGCGGCCCGGAGGTCATCCCATGACCCCCTCCCCCTGGATCCGCTCTTGCCACCACCGCGCGGACGTGTCTGTGTAAGCGCGTCTAAATGCAAATAAAGTGCATGATTCGCCGAGCCGCCAGTTTGGCGCAAACGAACCACTTTCATCTAATGTCTGGGTCGACACGGAACACCCTGACTTAGTTTAATGAATTCATTTCTCTGAACGTAACATGTGGTGTGACAACAATCTTTACTATCAAAATTAGTTATCAATAATAAAGCAAATACCTCTTCTCTCAATAGTGCGAAGTGTGGCTCATGAGTACACATGCCCAACATGATGAGATCTGCGTCGAGGCCATAGAGACAGTGCCGGGTGTTCGGGTCATAGTCGGGCTGCGACCGCGACCAGCGAATGTAGTCCATTATCTTATGTTCTCCCTCGCCAGGAGTCTATAAAATGAGTATAACACATAGGTCAAAGAATACAAGACACCGACTTAAGCAGATACAATATATTTAAAGCGAGACACTGCTATACGTTTGACAAGGCAAGCTATACCACCGTCTCTTACATGCTTATAGCAGCGTCTCACTTTAATCGCTTGAGGTATTCATTTCATCTCTTTATGATTTTTATAGCCAAACTCAAAAATCAGGGTGCAAGAAAAGATTTTTTGTCATTTCAGAGCAGCCCAACTGGAGAAACCTAAAAGAACCTAAAAGAAGACCGGTCTAGTCTTGATGTATACATGCCAATAAGTGTAACGGCCAGCAAGCTCGTAATTTGCAAAAGGGATAGAAATGTTCGAATTATCTCCACCCGTGCTGGTCTGAAATCCCATCCTCATAGGATACAGTTGTTGCCTTTCCGCACAAAAATGTTCGGCAACTGATCTCTGTCAAACCATAATGTGAAATTCGCTGCCGGCACACTTATTTCACTCTTCATATAATCTAGGATCATTCAGACGAAGCGTGAAGTTGAAGAAGAAGAAACTTATGTAGTTCGTCTAGGGGTCCATTAGAGGGACCGCCAGCGCTGCGCTAATCTCAGTGATAGCAGTCTTCACATTTAGTCATCACTACTCACTGCCAACAAGGTATCTCCTCAGGAGCTGTGTATATGTAATTCTCACCTCATGCCCAGACAATATAACTTTGACTTTCGACCACAATGGATCCGTGGACATCTTCATCTTGACGAAGTATCTAAGTTGCTCGTGCAGGCGCGCCATGAACACTGTGCCTGGAGTGATGCAATTACTGTCGAAACGTTTCTCCTTGGGCAACACCTCACCTAATGATGTAATGCAAGAATGTAACAACACAGCTGTTATGGCTAACTACACCACTAGATCAAAAAAAGATTTTTTATGCCGTGAAGTTTAACGAAAACTTAAAAAAATCTGCTGAATGTTGGATAAGACAAAACGTAACGCGACTAATATGTTCTTTCAAGTATTCCATTGTTGCCTGGAAGATATATCATAGGATAAATCTGCCCCTATTCATTTTACTTATTTTAATTTGTTTGTTTTTTTTTTTATTTATTTTATATTGTGTCTGTTTGTTTGTACAGTACAATACGACATGAAGCTTGCGAGTTATCACAGGTACCGCTATTTACCGTTATCAGAGGTAATCAGTTAAAATTAAATGTCACAGATTGGGAGTATGTATGTATATTATGAGTAATGATCAAAACGCATGTAGGAGTACATTTTGTGGGACTCGTATGCAAAAACTATTGACTTTATGAAAAAAAGGTTAATACATAAATTGTAGGAAATTCTCTTGTTTCATTTTGTATATAACTGTTTTTATCGAAAAAAGAGTCGGAAAGGAGATATTGCCAAAAAACTTAAGGCAACATTTTTTCAATATGGCGGCGCGAGCGGCAAAAATACGAGATGGCAAAGTTGAAATTCGGAAAGAGCATATCAAAATCATCATAGGGGTGTAAGTGGCTCACTACCATCTTCGGAGCCAAAGCCAACCTCACCTGCACGTGGTGCACCCTGCCGATAAGCGGACGAGGCTCTGGCGACAGTCGCCAACTCGCCTGCCCAGCGTGGCGACTTAAGGGCATTACTTCCCAATGTATAGCAACCAAAATAAATGGCCCCCAGTACCCGGCAGCCCTGCTATCCCGTACCAAGGTGGCGGTCTCGGTTCCGGCAGGGCGGGGGGTGCGAACAATCTCCGGTTGGCAGGCCACCACAAACAACTGACCATTGGCACGTTTAATACACGGACACTGAGGCGCGACGAGGATGTGGGAGAGCTGGAAGTGGAACTGAGGTCAGTCAAATGCCAGATTCTGGGTCTGCCGGAAATCCGACGAAAGGGAGAGGATACCGTGATACTCGAATCTGGCAACCTCTTCTACTACCGTGAAGGAGACCAGCTCTCCCAGGGCGGTGTCGGGTTCCTCGTCCATAAAGCTCTCGTCAACAACGTAGTGGAGGTATCCAGTGTGTCGTCGAGGGTAGCATATCTTGTGCTAAAACTGACAAAGAGATACTCTTTGAAAGTAGTACAGGTATATGCTCCAACGACGACACACCAGGATGAAGAGGTCGAGGCCATGTATGAAGACATTTCAAAGGCCATACATAATACCACCAAGACCCACTTCACAGTTGTTGTCGGGGACTTCAACGCCAAGGTGGGAGTACAAGAATGCGATGAATCGGTCGTCGGAGGGTTTGGTTTGGGGTCGAGGAACCACAGGGGGCAAATGCTGGTAAATTTCCTCCAAATGGAGGGGCTATTTTTGATGAACTCGTTCTTTAAAAAGAAGCCCCAGAGGAAATGGACCTGGCAAAGCCCCGACAAAGTGACTAGGAATGAGATCGACTTCATCATAACGGATAAAAGGCGGATATTTAGGGATGTCTCGGTGGTTAATAGGTTTGGTACCGGTAGCGACCACCGACTTGTACGAGGCACCCTAAATATCAGCTATAAACTCGAAAGAGCCCGTATGATGAAGTCGAATCTACGTCCAACTCTTCCTCAAATCACTCAAGCTTCGAAAAAGTTCCAACTGGAACTTCAAAACCGATTCAACTCGTTGGAAACCACTGCGGACATGGACGAGGCATCAGAGAGAATAGGGGCGACACTACACGATGTCGGCGGCAAACACTTTGGGCGGCAGCATAGAGCTCGAGAGGCCAAGCTCTCTAGCGAAACTCTGGCTCTTATGCAGAAGAGACGAGAGGCGACAGCATCTGTTAGGGCTTCGACAGAATATGCAGCTTTGAATAAGCGGATCAGAAGGCTGATACGGCGGGACTATCGCGTCTTCAATGCTAAACGAGTTGAGGACGTGATAGCGCGCAACAAAGGGCTGAAAGTCTTTTCTCGGCCTTCTGAAAGAGCTTATCTGTCGAAGCTCAAACTAGAGGATGGTCGAGTCGTGTCTTCTAAGCCAGAGATCTTCGCAGAGGTGGAGAGATTTTACGGCAAACTCTATGCTGCACATGCACCTGTCCCTACATCAGCTGCTCGTGTAAGTGATCGCCGAGCCCCGCTAACCCGACACGAAACCGAGGATATTCCAGACATCAGCATGGGTGAGATTAGAACAGCTACAGCCTTGAACAGCTGAAAAATGGTAAGGCTCCCGGTGAGGACGGAGTTACAACAGAACTGTTGAAAGCTGGAGGAACTCCGGTTCTGAAGGAATTACAACGTCTGTTTGATTCCGTCATTCACAATGGGACCGCACCAGTCGCGTGGACCAGGAGTTTGGTCGTCTTGTTCTTCAAAAAAGGTGACAAAACCTTATTGAAGAATTATAGACCGATCTCACTCCTGACCCACGTGTACAAGCTGTTTTCAAGGGTTATCACGAATCGTCTCGCCCGAAGGCTTGATGACTACCAGCCATCGGAACAGGCTGGGTTTCGTAAAGGCTACAGTACCGTGGACCACATATATACATTGCGGCAAATTGTGCAGAAAACCACAGAGTACAGTTTGCCGTTCTGTGTAGCTTTTGTGGATTACGAGAAAGCCTTCGACTCCATCGAAACTTGGTCTGTTCTGGAATCCTTACAGCGGTGCCAAGTTGACCACCGCTATATCGAGGTGCTGAGATGGTTGTATAGCGCTGCGACAATGACAGTCCGCGTCCAGGACCAGCAGTCTAAGCCTATCCAGCTGCAGCGGGGAGTACGTCAAGGGGATGTCATTTCCCCGAAACTATTCACCGCTGCTCTGGAAGACGTATTTAAGACGCTGGACTGGAAAAAACGGTGCGTCAGTGTGAATGGCGAGTACATCTCACACCTTAGGTTTGCCGACGACGTGGTCATAATGGCTGAATCGCTGGAGGATCTCGGTCGTATGTTGGTCGATCTCAATGCTGCATCTCGACGTGTGGGGCTGGGGATGAATTTCGACAAGACGAAAGTCATGTACAACGATTTTGTCATCCCTAGCCCGGTTATCGTAGAGAATGCAGCTATTGAAGTAGTTAAAGACTATGTCTACCTCGGTCATTCCATACAGCTTGGCCGGGGTAATTTCAACAAAGAGATCGACAGACGCATTCGACTGGGCTGGGCAGCTTTTGGAAAGCTTCGTCATATCTTCGCCGCGCAAATACCCCAGTGCTTGAAAACTAAAGTCTTCAACCAGTGCGTCCTCCCTGCAATGACATATGGTGCAGAGACTTGGACACTGACCATCGGACTGGTCCACAGGCTAAAGGTCGCGGTCAGCGAGCGATGGAGAGGGCTATGCTCGGGGTTTCTCTGCGGGATCGAATCCGGAACGAAGAAATTCGACGGAGAACCAAAGTTGTCGACATAGCCTTCAGAGTTTGCAAGCTGAAGTGGCAATGGGCCGGTCACATCTGCCGAGTAATTGATGGCAGATGGGGGAGGAAGGTATTAGAGTGGAGGCCGCGCATAGGACGACGAAGTGTTGGACGCCCTCCTACTAGATGGTCTGATGACCTGAAGATAGCGGCTGGGAGCGGCTGGATGCGGAAGGCGGAGGATCGTATCTGGTGGAAAGCATTGGGGAAGGCTTATATCCAGCAGTGGGTAGATACAGGCTGATGATGATGATGATGATGATGATATCAAAATCTATAAAATTGCCATTTTTCAAAACTCCCGGAAAATATTCCAGGTAAAACTACCAAATGACTGTACTACTATACAAGGAAAAAATTCTAATAAAAAAATGGCCAATATTGCATAAAAAATACCTTTTGCTACAGCCTCTTCTTCTAGTTTTTCGGCTTCCCTTGCTGATCGGAATCTGTAACAAAATATCTATTAATAGATATTCTTGTTTTCAATGGCATAGTCATGCATCAGTTTTATTGATCACACAAGTTAAGCAATATCGTCTAAAGCTTGTCCATGGATGGGTTAACTTATCTCGACCTTCTCCGTGTTTTGGAGGGCACTAGAAAGTAGAGGCTGCCTTGGCAATGGGGGTGGCGGCGCGCGAGCGATATTTCATGTCGCGAACGTTAATATGGCTAAGGAAACCGCTTCACATCAGGCAGGCTGTATACTTGTCAGCCACCAGATGTATTTGTGTACTTCAGTATATTTGTGAATATAATAAACATGCAATGAAATAAGATAAGAATAGAACTGGTCAAGTGCCAGACTAAAAGTCCCCATTTAATTTTAAACTGCATTTTTTTCTATACATTGTTGTTATAATGTCATTGTATTTTTTTTATACTACGTCAGGTGGCAGACAAGCATCCAGCCCGCCAGATGTGAGGTTACTGTAGTGATATTAACGCTCGCAACATAAAATATTGCTCGCGCGCCGCCACCCTTGCTGCCAACGCAGCATCTTCTTCCTTATAATACACAATTTTTGAAAATTTGAATTACAATATTACAGTGAAAAACAGCCTTGTGACAGAAGACTGACAACTGGAATATATAGGTTAGGTGTTTTGATGTTTGTTGTGCTTTCTAGACATATCGGTTGAAATATGACACAGGTAAATTACAATCTGTGATATTAGTCAATAACTCTTCAAGCTAAATCTAGTAAAAACATGAATTTCCATTGGAATATGTCTACCTTCTTCCTCTTTGCTGGTTCATCTTAGCTCGTGGAGCTACTCCATCAATGGCCATAAAGAACAGCTTCTTGGGCTTGATAATTTGAAATAAAATACTGAGGTAATGAAAAATGTCCTTGAATATTTTTTCTTCAGTTATACGAAAGTGTGGGTTGGAATCATCTGGATGTGAGCAGTTGTGGATGATGCCATTCATGTCTAGGTACATGTTATCAAAGTCAGGAATCTGAAGACAAGATAAAAAATATTTTTTATTATTATGTCATTACACAATGAATATTAACAACATAGCAAGATATATGCGTCATATTTGGTCACTAGGGTTGTGTAATTGTATTATGTTTTTTAAAATGCGGATAAATTATGTATTGTACTTAATTTCATTGCAATAACAACTGCCAGGTAGTCACTCTTTTGCACAGAAATCACTATGTAATATCCTAACAAAATTACCTGATATTGTTTCACCAGTTCATTAAGGCAAGGGTATCTCTCGCTAGTGTACCTGAAGAACTTAGGAACACCCATTGCAAATTCAAATTATCTGCAAAATACGGTAAAAAATTCTAGCGTTTAGTGATCAATGACCCCAAACCTCATATAACCTTATTCACCAATTACACCATCCAATGAGTTTGATGTCCGACGAATTAGTTCTGATTTTTGATTGTCCGTAATTTACTGGATAAAGCTGTAATTTTTTTATTACATGAAAGAAACCTAATGAATTCTTCGACAAACTACATCGTTACACTGAAAGAAACTAATGAATAGGGTTGCCAGATGCTCACACAATAGCGATGGATGACTCGACTTTTCAAACCGATTCAAACCGGTTTCAGCATAAACTGAGTTGCGTCGGTTAATGCATCTACTAAACCGATTTGGCTGCCGCTGAATTCCTATGTCGTCCGTACGCATCTCGCGTCGCTCTGCGCGCCTGCGTACAAGTCAATTCGAGTTTATACCGTCGCGCTGTCTGACCAATCAGAATAGAATAGTGCCTATTCTGATTGGTTGGGAATTTTTATTACATTCAATTCAGTATTATAAATGAAATAACGGTCTGATCAGAGACCGACAGAGAGATTTAAAAAAAATATATTGTACATAATTGTATTGTCGGAAAAGTACAATGGTAACAAAACAGTGCGAAAAATGACCACTGTCATAGGTTTTTAAATTTAAAAATAACTGTATTTCAATCTCGAGATTGTTTTTCTGATATTTACATTATTTACCAAAAATGACAACATAAGAAAGTATGGTAATCATCAATCTATATACGTAATTGTTTTTCTGGACCGCGTAAGTATACTTACTGACGCGATACAAAAACAAAAAAAAATGGTACATAAACTACCAATAATTTCATATTACAGCTCAATTTCTCGTAATTACAAACCTTAAACTGTTATATAAAATAACTCCGTCTCGATCGCGTCGATCCACATTACACATCGATTTCGTAATTATCATTTGTTCGTCGTCAAACGGTTTAAACAGGTTTATTGCGTTATTTTGTCGATTCGGTTTGGAATCGACATGCATGATTGTTTAACCGATTCAACTCGGTTTGACAAAACTCAAGATCGTAAAAAAGGTGAAGTCGAGATTTAAATGACGAAGATGATCAGTGCGTTGACGGATAGCGTCGTCGACTTACGTCCTTAGGTGAGCTGGCGAACTTTTTTTAGACGGCGACATTATAGCCCAATCTGGGTACCCTGTAATGATGATTCAACTCGTTTCGATTGCCTTACTAAATCGAGTTGGGTTTTCACAATTCGACTCGATTAAATCACTAAATGTTTCACTCGATCGAACATGAAACCAAGCTAAAGTAACATTCAGCTTCTTACTCATTTTTAATTTCTGTAAATCAAGTTAAGTTCGAGTTACTTGAATTTCAGTTCGAGTTGTTTCGAACACATTTATTTCGGGTTGGTTTCATCACTAGCTGAAGCAATTTTTTTTAGATATGTTGAATTTTACGGCTATGGATACAAGACTCTTAAAGACTTTTTGTAAACATATTTTGAATTCTGACAATCAATAATTTAGTACTTTTTGGAAATAATCTCCAACTGACAAGTGATTGCCGTAACGAAACAAAGAAGATGAAGAATAATAAAAATTTGGATATTCAGAATTTCAGTTCAGTCAGAGTCAGAATGATTTTAATGATTTTGATTGTAGTTGTTCAGTTCAGTGAGAATTTCTACGATTTCTGAATAGAAAAAGTATCTCTATCTTTTTCAAATTAATTTTACATTTTTCCTACGTAGGTATTGCGTGTAAAATTAAAATCAAATAAATCATCCGGGATAGAGTGACTCCCAATATTGTGTATCAACAATTGTGATCTATACGCACTGACTGTAGTTTTCTGCGTTCTAATCTTGTTGTATATGTTCGATCATGGAAAGTGACGAAATTGGTGCAGATTTGGTTAGATTAGACAATGGGTTCCTGGTCGATGAAGAAACGTACGTCGTTAATTCCGATGATGTTCTTGGTAAGCAGATAAATAATAATAAAGTATATAACCTCAAAATAATTTCATAAATTTTAGTACATGTTTTCTCATTTGCTATTCAGAGAGGTGTAATTATAGACGTTTAATCGTTGCCGTTTTTTTAAGTTCTTAAATAAGTGCATTAAAAAATAAATCAAAAACATAATTCCAAGAAAAAATTCCTGTGTATGTATTATGAGATTTATAAAAGTATTATAATAAGTCAGTCTGCAAATAGCAGAAATTTATACTTAAGTTTGTAGTTGTTTATGATACAAGTACTCTAACTTATACCTTTACTAATTCTGTGGTACAGAGTAACTAATGACTTAGGTATAGTGCCCAGCAAACAACTTGAGCAAGGCATCGGGAGTGAGGATGGGTGCTTACATATGTAAAATTGGTTGGCGGGCTCAATACGTTCACTGCACACTTTATACAACTATTTTGTGTATCCATGTACACAAAATAAAGTCAAACAAAGCTATAACAAAATGTAATAATTTAATTTAATGATTTCTTCTTGTCCTGCCAATAGACATAGAAAGTTAATTTAGTTATAGATGTCAATTAATATTAATGTCAAATAATCATAAAATTAAATAAAAAATATAAAAATAGTTAATATTATTAAATTATGAGATACATCTTCTATGTCAGTTTTCCGTAAAGTATGTGCCGCGGCACACTGGTGTACTGTGGGTATTCGTTGGTGTGCCTCTGAAAAATTAGGTTATCTTATATAAAGCTAAATAGACAGACAGAAGAAAAATACTTGCAAAAATAAAAAAATATATCACATTTATGGTGTACCTTCAAAAATTTTCTAATTCCTAGATGTACCTTAGACACAAAAAGGTTGCGGAACACTGCTCTTTGTCAATCAAGAAAATATTTTATATGTATGCTGAATTTCATCCAAATACATAGGGTAATTTGTGTATGTGAGAGAGTACATGCATGCATCCTTACATTCAATTTCAGAAATTTTGACATTTTTAATTTTATTATTTATTACTAATCTTTTAAACAATTTGCTGTTAACGTTACTGTTTTGTAATTTTGAAACTTTCGGACATTTCATACTATTAATGTAAATAACAATGGCAAATCCAAAACTTTTTCTATTATTTGCTTCTTTTGTGACTTCTAAATGTATTTCTTTATGTTTTTAGAAGAAGAAAATAATTCTGATTCTAACTGTGGAGGCAAACATGCACCATTAAGGGAGCAGGATCGTTTTTTGCCCATAGCAAATATTGCCAAAATCATGAAGAGGGCCATCCCTGAAAATGGAAAGGTAAGCATAAATCATTTAAATTTCACTAAAATGTGTGCTTGATTATATTAAACCATATAATCAAGCACACATTTTACCTATTATAAATAATGTTCTCAAAAAAGATCAATTTATATTATTTCCGAACAATAATATAAGTAAGATGCTTTGGAGGGCACGTTAACCCGCGATCCTGACATTAGCTCTCAGTCGCCAAAGTCAAGTAGGCCAAGTCATTGGTGGCCGGTTTGAAAGCACTGGCCTCTGCCAACCTGCAGTTGAAGCTGGCAGAGCATGCCCTAAAAACCCTTACGATTGGAGGAGAAACCTGTATCCCAGCAGTGCAATGACTAAGGGATGAATAGTTTGCACATCAATAAAAAAGAAAAATAACTTTTTAGTTTCTTTTTTATTAATAAATAATAAAAGCTTATAACTTATTTTCCCACTGTTATGTATGTAGATATGGATCTCCATTGTTTTGTCAACACTTTATTTGGATTGCTACCGAAAAAACAAACAGAATAACAGATTAAATGAAAAGTCATACTTTATTTGCAGATAGCAAAAGATGCAAGAGAATGTGTTCAAGAGTGCATATCAGAATTTATTTCATTTGTGACAAGTGAAGCCAGTGATCGGTGTCAAGTAGAAAAACGTAAAACTATTAACGGAGAAGATGTGCTGTTTGCCATGAACGCATTAGGCTTTGATAACTATGTTGAACCATTAAAGTTGTATCTTAAAAAGTTTAGAGAGACTGCCTTATCACCTGTAAGTATGTAGTCAAAATTTATTAATAAAACATTAAGAGAGAGAGTTTGCATCAGTGACACATTCATTCTGCTTTAATTACATTACAAAAATTGGTTCTCTGTAACGTCGGTTTACGGACGATAATTTTACGTGATAACGTCATAAGAAACATAGGCCGATCGTATCGCTCTATCGCTTGTTCCGCGCTCACGTCTGCACACTCGGCTCAGGCGGAACGTGACAATAAGTCATGCTTTTTTGTGCGTGCAGCCGGCGTTCATCGATTTATAAGACGTTATCACGTCAGAAAAAAACAAATACCAATATTTTTAGAAATCACCCTTATGCAGCGTAGATAGAATCGAAACAAATTTTGTATTAACTTTCATGTATAATAAGTAAGAAGCCACAATTTTTACTGTGTTGTTATTAATAATAAAGTGTAAACACGTTTATGTTTTGCATGCAGGTGATGCTTTCATTACCACAAGAATCACTTTTGCATCGCTTCACCTGTAATTATAGCTCTTTGTGGCCACTCGTATGTCATTTCCTAAAATAAAAACAAGTCTGTATGTTTATATGAACGCAATAAAACTCAAAAGTACTGAATACATTTTCATACGGCTTTCACCAGTAAAAGAAATTATTCACAGGCAGGACGCCACTAATGCAAATATATCCTCTTGGTGTTTGTTACTTAACTTTTTAATTAGAGCTTATTATTTGTCTTAATTAAAAATACTTTGGTTTCAGGTTACGATAAATAAGTTGAACAAAACAATAGCTGTTGTATATGGAGGTAAGACTATGTTTTTTTCAGTAGCAGAAGTTAAAATAACACATATTTAAAATATTTTAGTGGAGCGAGCGGTACGAAAATGAATAGGCTCGAAAACTACTGAACCGACTTTGATGAAATTTGTCACATTTAAAGACCTCGACATGCTTGAGGTTTGTGTTGAAAAAAAAATTGAAATCGGTCATGTCCTCGAGGAATGATCATCGAATACATTTTTCATTGAAATCAATATAAAACGTTCACTCAGCGAATCGACTCTCTCCACTCAACCTCGATTTTGGTCCCGTGGGCTAGAATCCGGTCTAGTTAATTTAACTTACATAATTTTTAGATATCATAATTTGATTTTTTTTTTTATATGAGAGGGGGCCAAACGAGCTTGTGGGTCACCTGATGGAAAACAATCACCACCGCCCATGGAGATCAGCAACACCAAAGGATCGCCGATCCGTTGCCAGCCTTTTAAGGGAATTAAATACTCTATTCTTGAAGGCTCCCATGTCGTAATTGTTCGGAAATACCGCTGAGGCAGTATAGTTGAAAAGCGGTGTCGGGGTGTAAAATAATCAATCTTCTTAGAAGCCAGTTTGGCCTTGCACTCCAAGTGGCCGCGAAACTGACACCCAAGATGGAAATGTTGGGACTAATACTAAGGGGAGTACCTTCTAATCTAGGAGCTACGATAAACAAAATATATAAGATAGTGAGCGCTGGATGCATCAGAGATTGCTGAGCGACCAACTATTTTATTTATTTTATTTTGGTACATACAGCCATGACACTAGCAAAGTTCACAGAAATCTTAACATTAATAGGCATTTATATTTGAATTCCATTCTTAATTTTAGATGATGGGACGACAACAACAACAACAGACTGCGAAAGTGAATCGCAATCAGACACCGCCGTTATATACACCTATCCTAAGGTTATGTGCGATTTCACTATCTCATAATTACTATAGATAGACCACCTGGTACTGGAGTTGCCACTTTAAGGGGGCGTCAGGCGTCAAAGATAAATATTTAGTGTAAGACATTTTATGTATAGACGGGCCATATGCCAAGATCACGGCAGTAAAAATAAAACGCTAACGCAATACCTACGCATGTATACATCCAGTACGCAAAGAAAGGAAAACAACGTAAATGAAGGCAATTATATCTACAACTTTCTAATAATTGTTTTTGATTAATGCTGAAGTCTTGCCGCAACGGCAAATGGCGCGGGACTGAGTGAATACCGGGCTTTCTTGCTAAAATAGAGGCAGGTAGAACGCTTAATACATAAAATATATTGTTTTTTTTATATTAATCTGCAGGATAATAGTTAACTCATCATGGCCGTTTTTTTAATATAAAAAAAAATAATAATTTTAAAATATGTCTTATGGTGACAACCTGATTTTTGGTCCTACAAAAAACCCGTTACCATAAGATTTATAAATTAATGTTTTTATTAATATCGGTTGCATAACAATAATATGTATTCAACAATGAAATGAAATGAAACTTAGGGCCCTTGTAGGCATTTAGACACGTCTTACAGATTATTATAATAAATAAAAATGTTATTTTTTTGGCAATTTATTGTATCTATTAGCATTTCGGAAATATCTAGGTAGGTATCTTTCCAATTCTTTTGAATTCGCTGAAATAAAAAAATATGAGATATTCCTTGCAATTCCCGTAAGCGACTCGTGTCGCTTTTCCCAAACAAAATTGTGTTGGCATATGGCGTCCCCTTATTGCAATTACCAAGCGTTCAAAATTAAATTAAAATCTATATAACTCTTTCAGTTTTGTTTTTGACTGTCGGCAACAAAAAAGTAGATATCGTTAATTTGCGACAAGGATGACGTTACCACATAAGGTAATGGTGCTCTGTGTATAGTATACTCCCCAGCGCTCTCACGAAACGAAAATATTTCATTTTGTCTTATAAAATATTATTGATGCCATTTGGTGGATCCCGTAAAGCACTTGCAGGTTCAGCAATCAGATTTTTATTTATTTATTTATTTAAACTTTATTGACCACAAAATTACATAAGGGTACAAAAGGCGGACTTAACGCTAAAAGCATTCTCTACCAGTCAACCTTTGGGAATAGCAGAAATACACGAATGCGGTTCTAAAGCAGATAAAATAAAAATAGAACAGTGTCTAGAAAATATAGATATTATGTAGTGACTGTTCAACTAAGAAAAAGAGAAAAATAATAATAAACGACATTACTCCTTGGAATAAAATAAACATACTTACATAATAATATATCACAATCATAAACGTACATACAAATACATAAATAAATAATATACAAATACATAGATAGATAAATATAGGAAGATGATGATTCAGTTCTTCGTTAAACCGTCCAAAAAATAAGCGTGGATTTTCTTTTTGAAATTGTATTTATTTGATATCCTTCTGAGTGATTCAGGCAGCGCGTTCCATAGACGTGAAGCTTGCAGTGTGAAGGAATCAGACATGAAGCCAGAATGGTAAAGGGGAATGGAAAGCTGACGAGTATTGTCAGAACGAAGTGGAAGGCTGTGTGAGTCACAGAGAAATTGAAATTTGCTTTTCAAGTATTCCGGGGAGAGAGGACTAGTTAGTATAGTGTGGAGTACGCAGAGTAATCTCTGCTGCCTCCGTTGACGAATAGGAAGCCAATTAAGTTGAGATCGATATGAGGAGATATGATCAAATTTGCGAAGACAGTAGATAAAACGGATAGCGTTGTTTATAAGTCGATCCAACTTATTGAGAAGATCTACATTTAGATCTGGATAACAGACATCAGCATAATCAATGAGAGGGAGAATAAGCGATCTAACAAGAATGACCTTAGTGCTAATTGGGAGAAAGTGCCTAAACCGATTAAGGAAACTCAATGCCGATATGACTGCACGACTCACCTCAGCTATTTGCGAGGTCCAACTAAGAGTGGAATCTATATAAAGACCTAGGTTTTTGACAGTATTACTGAAGGGGATGATAGTATTTTCAAACATAACAGGCGACACAGAGCTGAAATCAATCTTGGCAATCTGCCTAGAGCTACCAAGTACAATAGCCTGGCATTTAGCTGGATTTACAGGTATGCCGAAATCTCTAGACCAATAGCTGATGTTACGTAGGTTATCATTTAAATTTGTAATTGCAGTGTTCACATTCTCTGTCGTTGTCTGCACATATATTTGGAGATCGTCAGCATAAAAGTGGTAAGAACAACTGAGCGAAAGGGACAGGAAATTAACAAAAATAGAAAATAGTAACGGGGAAAGGATTCCACCCTGTGGTACACCAGCAGAGAGATCTTTCCAATCGGACAATTCACCACCCAAGCGCACTGCTTGTTGACGACCACGAAGGTATGATGAAAACCATTCTAGCGCGGTAGGTGAGAAATTGTGATACTCTAATATGGCATGCAGAATATCGTGGTCAACCATATTGAATGCATTAGAGAAATCAATAAGTATGAGAATGGTGACCAACCCATTCTCCATGCCCAGTCTGACATCATCGGTAACTTTAAGAAGTTTACGACACAGATGCGATTTTCAATATATATCATGCAAAGTTTAGAAATAATCGAATCGACGAGTTTTAGTATTATTTAGTTTTAGGTAATTTAGTTTTATGGTTGATATATTCTGTTCATATTTATATAATATTTTGTAAATAAAGTATATAGAGTGCGATCTAGATGTATGGTAGATGGAAACATTTAATGTTCGGATACACTTTTTTCTCTGGAAGTAATTATTGCACTAGACTGCATTTTCGAGTATTTTAAGCGCAACTTTTTACGACACAGATGCAATTCGATGCAATCCCATGAGACAAATGAGAGACTAAAATTGGACTGCCTCACTTGGTAATGTGGAGGCAGCTTTATGCCAAATAAGGCATAAAAAAGCCTTATTTGCCATAACCACAGTTACAACTTGTGGACTTCGAATGATTTCGTCCTTGTTGCAAATGAAATGTTGCCAAATGTGTTCTAGATGGTACTTTATTGAGTTAAGAACCAAATTCTTCTACTCTAGCTGACTATGTTATAGTACTTTTCTAATTTGGTTAGGCGTCGCTGGCAACTCTGGAACCATGACTTACACACACACGTTTTGAGAGCTGAAAAATTGTTTTGTATAAGTTTCCTATAACACAACTAATCTTTTGCATAATATAAGTGTAAAGCCAGGGATACATTCGGGGATAAGTGTCCTGAGACACGTGTCGCTAGAGACGTCGATAACTGATAAACAAAAATGTTTTTTTAACCGACTTCAAAAAAGGAGGAGGTTCTCAATTCGACTGAATATTTTTTTTGTATGTATGTTATTCGATATCTTTGCGAAATGTGAACCGATTTTCATAATTCTTTTTTTATTTGAAAGGGTATGATTGCCAGGTGGTCCCATATTCACCAAGTCAGGATCTGATGGTGGGATGCCAGGGAAATCAAGGGAAACCCTTAAATTTTATAAGCACGTATGGTCTTATTAATTTTTTTTATTTGAAAGGGTAATTGCGAGGTGGTTCCATATTCACCAAGTTAGGGTCTGATGATGGGATCCCAGAAAATTCGAGGGAAACCCTTAAATTTGCCCTATGGTAGCCGGCAAAATAAAATTGTGCCACTCCATTGCTCTGCGCTGGATGTCGTACAAGGCGACTAAGGAATCTTGTGTCACGCGATAACTTTTCTCCCGGAAGACGGGCAGCAGCGTCTGCCGGGGTATTCCACCAATAAGCTGCGCTCGCCAAATGAAGTCGGTTTTATAAAAATCAACTTTTGTTTTGTAAATATACACCGTGTTTTTTTTCTTACAGACTTTAAGGATTGATTTTAACATACTCTTACAACACTTTTACTTTAAAAAATATTAAATTTAATTCGATTCGATCAATAATCGTAACAATTGGTCTATAAAAACCCTCGAAAAATTGCATAGTCATCAAAACCTTTATTTCATACGTACGACTGAGAGACTTCTATTAAGTGGTGTAATAACTCAATAAAAATGATAATGAAACAAAACAAACAAGTAAACAAATTGTAAACATTTGTGGTGAAAAATATTATTCTACCAATGAACATTAAAGATTCGATCTCATCGGCGCGTCGGCGACGCGGGAGCGTGGGACGCACCTTCGATCGGGTTGGAATGGCGCGTCGCATACATAAATAGCAGGGCGTTGTGGACGCGAGAACGCTCCCGCTTCGCGTCTCGCGTCACTGACTCGTCGGTTTAGCCGGCCCTTAACTTGTGGTGTGAAATATATAACGATTAAAATAGTGATTCACTTTACAATTAATTAGGTATAGTAAAATTATGTGGTTGGAGGATATTGGTGACGTATTTTATAAGAGGCTGTGTCCTTACTACGATGTTATTGTATTATAGTGCTATGAATTAAAATAATATGTAAGGTATTATATTGTTTTATTGTAGAGTATATGGATGACAGAAGCTCGGTATTTTTGAGAGAAACTAAATTGTGCATAATCAACATATAGTGCCGTCTATTGTCGAGAAGCTAACATATTTAGTGACTGATATTGTTAACAGATGGCGGTATAATGAATGTCGGCCGGAACTATGGGGTTTTTAGAAGAAAATGAATTTTCCTAGAATTAAGACCTAATTAGGTAGATCGATTTTTCATTTCTACGAATTCTACTCTCTATTTCTATGAACTGAATATATTACAAATTTAATCTACCTAAATTAGTAGAGCTATTTGTAATAACGACGTAGTATATCTAAGGGATGTCACTTGTAGTCCCTACGTGAGACACACTGAGTAGATTGTGCTAGTTATTTATCTGGAACCACACCCTGGCCAATCCATACAAATGTCTCGTCGTTTACTAAGTAATTACATAAACAATGACGTCTGTGCAGAGCGTGAATGAGTAGCTTATAACCAATCTACGGATATTGTAGGCAACACGCCTACAATATTTACTCAGCAAAATGCAGAAGAAACGCAACGAGGCACCAATAAAACAGCAAAGTTCAAATAATAATTAAGTATTTAATTAGTTTTTTAATCTAATATAATAATAATTTGTAATTTACTAAATCAAATTATATAGACGTTGTAGGTAATTTAACATAAATCTTTATTCCCTAAACTTATCAGTAATGTAGCTCGGTAAGGGTATCAGATACAGGAATTTGTTCAGCACCATGAAACCAACGGAGAAAGCGAAGGATATGCCTAAATTAAACTCTGGATTGAAGTCTCCAGCGGTATAGATGTCGCCACCGAAGTTCTTAGAGGTGAATCTCTCGGTGAGGAAGGCCCTGCCACTTGCGTATCGACAATTAGAGTTCGAGCTACTACTGAGACTCGATGAAGTTTGTATAAGACTGGTGATGGATGTGCAGTTCTCGTTCTCGTTATACGGGAGCACGTTAAAGCTAGGCTGCTTGAAGATATTACGGTGGAGGAATATGGATGCGTATCGGGTGTGTGTGATGTAGGTTATGTAGTACAGCCACTCTTCAAAGCCTTTGTATGATCTGGAACAAAGAAAACGCATTCTCAACACAAGCTCCCGCCAATATTAATTAAATAAAAAATCGTAGAGGCAAGTACCCATTAAATTTATTCAGATCCACTTCTGAATATCTTAGCACAATTTTTTGGCGTGACTAAGTAGTTGTTTCCGAAATTGACTAATGGAAAAAAATCTGAGTTTAACACGCTTGATAGTCAAATTAATCAGAGATAAAAGCTAAAATGTAGGTCATAAAAGCATTACTAACCAAGAAAAAAAAAAACTTTCGAAGGAAGAGAGGAACATTATAACATTTAAATTAAAATGAAATAATTATCAAAAAAAAAAGTAAAGTTTTTTTTATTACGAGTATTTCATTAAAGATAATGTGGTAGGTAAACTTGATAGTTATTTGCCGCAAAATGAATAATGAATAGATAAAAAAAATATGGAGAAATTTTTGTAAATCGCAAGCGTAATCTAGTGATGCAGCATCAAATATTATTTACTAATTTCGTCATCATACGTACTTACGTGCGTGTCAGTTTAAGTAAGTAAACCTATAAGAGCATATCTGACTTCGAGAAACCAAGTGTGCAAGGGCTCATCCGAAAACTCATCTCAAAACCATTCCAAAATCATCTCTAAACATACCAAACTCATCCCAAAAGTATCTCAAAACTCAGCTTGAGGGCCCCCTTAGTAAGTAGTAATTTTCGGAAATTGTCTTTTTCGAAAATTTACTATTTAGCAAAGACGTTTTAGGAAGTTGTCTTTTTAGGAAGTAGTCGTTCTCAGCCTAAGGGAATATATCGTTGTTTAGAACTCACCTTAGCACGCCGCTCGCCAACATAAGGTAAATGCAAGTGATGTAGATGTTGACGATGGCCGCGATGAGGCCGTTCTTGACGAACATCATGACGGCGATGGTCTGCTGCTCGGCGTACACGTAGCACGACCACAACACCAGGGCGAAGTACACGTAGTCCCAGTTCTCGGAGATATCACCTAGGATTCTGTCGAATAAAAAAAAGGTATGGTATTTATTTTTCGAAAAAAGAGCCGGTGTCAGTTGACAGAAGTGAAACTTTTATGTAGCCTGTTGTTGCGCGCTAATGGAGGGGCAAGTTCATGGTGACGGCGTTCGGCGCGACATAGAGAGAGAGAGAGAGGCCGCGTCTGGACATTCGCCTTGATGAAGATTTATGTTTAAGGATGTAACTAGCCTGCTTTCGTGACAAAATTATATGAGTAACACAAACTCATTTAATTAATTTAATCTTAGGTATATTTGGTCGTAGTCTTTTGTGAGGTGGAGTTACTTCTTCAGGCTTAAGCTTGACATGCCCTACCTCTCTTTTGCTTGATTCTCGTTTGGTAATAGGCAGGGACCAGATGATGTTGATTACTATCGCTCTAAAGATGACGGCTAGCCTCTACATCATATGATCAACGTTACTTCAAAGACCTGAAAGATTGGTAGCCAATTTTCCCGATGTCTTCAAGTGAAACCAACTTAATAGATTAACCGTGACCGCGATGTTAAAACTGCACCGCATTGCCATGCTATTAACCATGCCGCATACGCCAAAGCAAAAATTCTGAGTATGTCGTTGCCGTGATATAGCATAATTTGCGCTATCAGTCATGGCTGACTTTGGCGCTGAAAACCGTTAAAATCACAATGATACTTACGGATATATGATGGCAGCGGATCCAAATGCGCTGATGAAGGAGAAGGGCAGCGAGACCAGATTCCACGAGAGCAATAAACTAGCCCCGCTGTACAGCCCTTCCTGCGACTCTTGGTAGTAGCGAGTTCGATACGGTCCATCTGTATCATCGTAATAACAAAAATCGGTTAAAATAACACGCATCTACAATGCCACATACGTAACCATATCCAGTTATAGTATTTCAGTCGTCTAGCTTCACTCAGCGTCTTATATATTTCTTTAGACATTTGACCAAAATTAATAAACTAATAACATGTTGAGAGTTTTCTGGAGGTTATCGTACCATCTAGAAGGGCGACCAACGCCTGTCCTTCATCCCCCCGTCTACTTTCACTGACTCGGCCGATGTCGGCAGCCCATTGCCACTTCAGTTTGCAAATTCTGGAGGCTATGTCGACAAGTTTGGTTCTCCGTCGATTTTTTTGGTTCTGGATACGATTAGAGGAACTACGAGCATTCTCCATCGCTGGCTGCCCGAGCTTTAGCCTGCGGACCAGCCTGGATGGTCAGTGTCCAAATACCTGCACCATCTGTCTTGGGATCGTATTTGGTGGAAAGCATTGGGGGAGGCCTAAATCCAGCAGAGGGTAGATAAAGGCTGATGATGATCACACGTAATTGTTGCCATGAATTATAATATAAGTCGCGTTTTTCCCAGCGGATGACACCATAATATTATATATTTGAATGTACTCACACAAACATATAGTATTCATTATACTGATGAAGTAGGCTCCCACCATAGCATTGAAAATCAAACCGCTCTTCGTAATGAAAGCTCTTTGGAAGTCCTGTAAAATAAAAATAATTAATATTCATTAATTAAAATATAAACCCTTATTCATCCTACTGCTGGGATATGAGTCTCCCCTTAATTGAAGTGGTTTAGAGCATACTCCACCACGCTGCTCAACTGCGGGTTGGCGGAGTGCCAGTGTTTTCAAGTCACCTAAAGGCCACTGACTTGGCTTAATAACTATCATCTATAATGAACTAGCAAACCCGGCGAACTCCGTTTCGCCACCAGATGGCGCTGTATGTGAAAAAAGATTTTCCCGCTTTTCTTTTCAAATTTTTCCAGAATTTTCTTTGCTATAAACCTCACGGAGCCCGAGACCTTTCCAACGAATGCAAACCGTGGAAATCGGTTCGTGCGTTCTGGAGTTATAGCGTCAGGAAGGAAAACCCGACTTATTTTTATATAGTAGATGACAATAGCCAGAACCGACGACGATCTTTAGATACCATGGACAGACTACGGCTGACGTTTTGCGTATTCGATTAGACTTACACATGCAACGCAGTTCATTCCACAGCTTGACAGTACATGGGAGAGAACCTCTCTGGAACCGCACAGTAGATACGTCACCACTTCGGCTCTAATGTGTGATGATGAATTCGTTGTCGATGGCAAGCGGTGCGACTGTAGGAGTCCGTGGACATCATGTTAAACAACTCTGAACACACCACCTTATACAAGCACTAAGTATACAAGAACTGCCCATTTAAAAGTATAGGATACGTGCACAGATCGTTTACTCGACATTTTTAAGATCGGACACAACCAAGAGCTGAAATAGAAACGTGCTGCTAACGTTTTTGACATAATTTGCTAGTTGGGTTAGACATTCACCTTGGCCTCGTTGTAGAATAACCACAGTATAAAGAAGTATATCGGAAGACAAAACAATCTCATGAACATTTGTTTAGTGCCGTTTTTCTTCAGATTGAAAATTGACGCTAACATTCTCCTGAAACAATACAAAAAAAAGGTTAGAAACTAGAAGATATAAGTACTAAAACAGAATTTAAATTACTATATATTAAGAGTAGACAGCAAGCTTTAGACAAACTTATAATTTCCATCGCATTCACATCAGAAAAAATGCAACTCCATCATCACATAGGAAATGAGATAAATTGACATAGTTTTTTGTTTCGTGTCACGTGCTGGCTTTTTCTGTGAAAAGCACAATAATGTGCGAAATAATCTGACATATTCCCTACTAATTTTGCCACGCCTAACAGGCGTCTATAAAACGTAGTAGTGTATTATACATCTACGGTGGTAAGTAAATAACAGGCAAAATGAAATAAACTTACAACGTATTAGAAATCGCACTCCACCAGCTCAACTGCGGTTGGCGGTTGATTTCTAGCCGCCTAATTGAACTGACTTAACACTGACTTGGTTTAAACGACTGCCATCTAATGACCACAGCAGGGACCGATGGCTTTATGGGTGTGACAGGCTACGGCCGACATTGCTTGACATGGATCGATTAGACTAACACGCGCAGCGATCATCAAGCTCCTCACTATACGTACGACAATGATTACTACTGTGACAGTGGCGTAGCTTACGATAGGCGGGTCCCATATCAAAATTTTGGTCGAGTCGGGGCCCTTCTACACATACGTATCAGGGCCGGGGGTTTTCTATCTACCCGAACTGAACACGGGGCCCCTTGTAGCCCGAGGGCCCCGTATCATTGATACGGCTGATACAGCAGTAGCTACGCCCCTTATGTGAGCGTCTTACTTACACATACAACATCCATATGACCTTCATCCCTCCAGGTTTTCCATAGTTTAACTGAATTTTGTTAGGGTTCACAATCCTGTTGTGTTCGTTCAGGTTGCCTTGCATTATGCCCTGGCCTTCCAGCTTGAACTTCTCCACCAAAGCTGCTATCTGATGGTTGGATTCAATGAATCGCTCTCGAGACCGCCTGTCCACCGTAGATAAGCATACTGTTGAAAACATATAAATAAATATTTCTAGTGCCAATATTTAAATTATCTTATTTAGACCAACAAAAGATTATTATAGCATATTAGTAGCAGTAATAACTTAATTTATTATTAGTAACATTAAAAAATAAAACAAGAAAGACTACATTACATACTCGTATCTTTGTTCCACAACATGTGACCCATTGAGCAGTGATTCACACACTGAAGATCAAATATTTTAGAATCAACACGTTCAGGATGCTGTTGGTGATTGTCGGGTCCCTACGCGCCAGGGATGCATACCCTTCCTCTATCGCGAGGAAACACCTTACAGTAGATCTAGCCGGATAAATATCGGGAAAGTCTCCCGAGTTTTATCCGATCATACGTAGTCACAGACCGACACACACAGACAGATCGTAGTCACGCGTGTTACGGTATCGTCCTACATGAAGACCGCCGACGCAGCATAACATTGCACACGGCACCGATGCATGAATATTTCGCAAGTGCGGTAAACCGCTGATGCAGCAGCACGTGTTCGCATCGGTGCCTGGCCTCGCCGCCGCGTGGACTCGTTCACTTGGGCTTCACACTTCGACCCATTAGCATTAATATTAGTTGTAATTAATTTTGTATAATTCTTTTTTTCTTTTCTTTAATAAATTAGTGATAAAATTTTGGTTTTTTTTGAGACCTCCGGCTGGCAAATCCATATTTGGCGCAGTCTTTTCGGTAGGGGGCTCGAGCTAGGCGCGCACGCGATCAAGATATCCGCTGGAATTTCAGCTTCGGGTCCCGCGTGACTAGCTGGTTCCTAAACCTTCGTCGAGCCGACCTTCTCCATATCTACGGGTCCAGCCGAGCCGCGAGGAGATCTCCAGACATCGATATCGTTCAAAAAGAACCAGGTATCGAGATCATGATACTGTAAGTACATTACTATTTATTTGTGGTGTTGCTTTCCTTTAGTCCTTAATATAATTCCTATTATAAAATTCTTCCAAGATTTTTCATCCCCGTAAATCAGCTCGTAGCTCTGCATCCAAGCAGGCTAGGGACATTTTAGTTGATAGTAATAGAGAGTTAGAATTAGACGATAGTTTTATAGAGATGTCTCAACCAGCAGCATCATCCGGTCAACAACCCGGCCAACCCGCCTTAGTTGACCCGGACATCATTCTAAAGGCCCTTCGATTGGCGCCGGATTTTGATGGCAACCCTCATACATTACCGAGGTTCATCCAATTATGTGACCAGATTGTAGGAGCCTATGGCACGGAAAATAACCATCTGACTAACTTATACTTAATTAATGGCATATTAAATAAAATTACTGGACCCGCTGCTATGACCATAAACTCCAATGGTATTCCATCTGATTGGATAGGTATTAGAAATGCACTTATTAATAATTTTAGCGACCAAAGGGATGAAACCACCCTGTATAACGATTTAGCGATGCAGATCCAAGGCAATAGCTCTCCACAAGAGTTCTATGATCGGTGTCAGACCTTATTTAGTACTATTATGACGTATGTCACTTTACACGAGACCGTACCTACTACAGTAACTGCCAAGAGAGATTTATATAAAAAACTTACTATGCAGGCTTTTGTGCGCGGTCTTAAAGAACCCCTAGGGTCTCGTATAAGGTGCATGAGGCCAGAGAGCATGGAAAAAGCATTGGAATTTGTCCAGGAGGAGCTGAATACTATATACTTACAGCAACGTAATGACGGTCTTCCTAAAAATGCACATGGAGCATCAGCCCCTAAACCTGTACAGATGCCAATACCGACGCCACAGCCTCAGATGCCTAAAGCATTTACTTTCAGTCCTATGATGCAAGCCCCACCTCGCCATAGCTTCAATTTCCAGCAACATAAACCTCATCCACAATTTCACCCAAGTCAACCCCGCATGCCTTCACGCACGCAACAAATGTTCGCAGCACCACCGCGAAATTATAATGCTAATAGTAACACATTTAGATTGCCATCCCGAAATTTTAATAATAACACGGGTCCCCGCCCCATGAGCGGAGTTAATCACTACATCCCGAAAGCGCTGCCACCTAGTGGTCACGATTGGACCAAGCACGGGAATCCACCACCCAATAACTATTTCAAATCTCGGGATGTAAACCTAAACGAGTGCTATAATTATGAACCTGACTATACGTACTACCCCATGTACTACGAACCCGATTATTTACCAAATGATTATAATACCTATACTAACTACCCCGAACAAACTGACTATGACAGAACCAGTTATATGTACGAAGAAATACCCTGTGTCGAACAACCCCCCGAGTTTACCTATAACGAACAGACAGACAACGTACCTCAACCTTCGTCTAGCCAGGACGAGGATTTTCAAGTAAAGGGCCGTATAAAAAAATTAAGATAGAAGTTAATCTGCAAACACAACGGCAACTACCCTATGTGCAGATATGCCAACCCCCTCTTAAACTTCTTTTAGATACTGGCGCAAATCAGTCTTTTCTTTCTCCCGACGCCGTGCAAAGGTACTACCCTCATATTCCCTTAAATTATGACCCCTTTGTAATTACTAATATACATGGTACTTCTAAGAACAACTACTCTGTGACTATACCATGTTTCCAGGAATTCCATTGCAATAGTAACATCAAAATGTTCGTTTATAAATTTCATGATTATTTCGATGGGTTGATCGGATTAGACCTGCTTACAAAATGGGAAGCCAAATTAGACCTCAAAGATCTGAATTTAGTAACTAAGAGCGCAACTAACCCCATACGTATGTTTAACTCTAGGAATGTCAATCTTTACGAAGACATCATACCCGCTAGATCCTCTAAATTAATTAGAATTCCCATTAACGCGCGTGATGGTGACGCATATATACCAGAACAGGTATTATGTAATTGCCTAATTCACGAATGTATAACATCTGTCAAACATAACCGTGGAATAATTGAGATAGAAAATCCATCTGACCATGACGTAATATTATCCTTAGACCGACCTGCAGAAGCAGAACTGTTTAACGCTGAATGCATCAGTACAGAACAGCCTCCGCTATCAGCGCGAACGCAAGAGGTTTTATCTCGATTACGCACTGACCATCTAAACCCTGAGGAGAAAGCTAACTTGATCCGTCTGTGCTCCCAATACTCTGATATTTTCTACCTAGATAATGAACCTTTGACCTTTACCAATAAAGTCAAGCATTGCATTAAAACCACAGACGAAGTTCCCATATATACTAAAAGCTATAGATATCCCTTTATACATAGACAAGAGGTTCAAGAACAGATTCAAAAAATGCTAGATCAAGGTATAATACGACCTTCCGAATCCGCCTGGAGCTCCCCTATCTGGGTAGTGCCGAAAAAGACAGATGCATCCGGTAAGAAAAAATGGAGGATAGTTGTTGACTTTCGAAAACTCAACGAAAAAACGATTGACGACAAGTATCCTATCCCCAATATCAATGATGTGCTAGACAAGCTAGGAAAATGTCAATATTTTACAACCCTCGACTTAGCATCCGGTTTTCATCAATGTGAAATGAACCCTCAGGATATACCTAAAACAGCATTTAGTGTAGAGCACGGGCATTTTGAGTTCTTGAGGATGCCCATGGGTCTTAAAAATGCACCGTCAACCTTTCAAAGGGTGATGGACAACGTGCTGAGAGGGCTCCAAAACGAAATATGTCTCGTTTATCTCGATGACATAATCGTTTTCAGTACATCCTTACAAGAACATATCCTCAACCTCGAAAGAGTCTTCCAGAGACTGCGAGAATCTAACTTCAAGATTCAGATGAATAAATCCGAATTCTTGAAGCTCGAAACCGCTTACCTAGGACACGTGATAACCCGTGAAGGTATAAAGCCTAACCCAGATAAAATCTCAGCTATAGTTAATTATCCCATTCCGAAAACTACCAAAGAGATTAAACAGTTTCTAGGACTTCTCGGATATTACCGAAAATTCATACCCGATTTCGCCCGAATCACTAAACCAATGACCCAATGTCTAAAGAACGGTAACAAAGTCTCGATAGATAACCCCACCTATATTAACTGCTTTGAGACATGCAAAAGTTTACTAACTAATGACCCCATTCTCAGTTATCCCGACTTCAAAAGGGACTTCATATTGACTACAGATGCAAGTAACTTCGCGATTGGCGCTATATTATCCCAGGGGTCTATAGGCTCCGACAAGCCCATATCGTATGCATCCCGCACCCTCAATACTAGTGAAACCAACTATAGTACTATAGAAAAGGAGCTACTAGCTATAGTATGGGCCACTAAGTATTTCAGGCCGTATTTATTTGGCAGGAAGTTCAAGGTAATAACAGACCATAAACCACTTCAATGGTTAATGAGTCTGCGTGAACCCAACTCACGTCTTACGAGATGGAGGCTAAAACTTAGTGAATACGACTTCTCAGTTGTATACAAGAAGGGTAAAAATAACACTAATGCAGATGCCCTATCCCGAGTCGAAATTCACAACGAAGAGTTAGAGTCTCTACTTGAAGAACTAGAATCCTTAATCGCTAACCCGTCAGAGAAACCACAGACTTTACATGGTTCCTCCACTGCTACAGTTCACACTAGTGAAGAAAACCCCATATTAGAGGTCCCCATTACTGATGACCCTCTTAACAAATTTCACAGACAATTAGTATTGACTATTGTGGGTGACGTAAAGAAGCGACCGGCCGTTTCAAAGCCATTCGATACGCACACCCGGGTCTCAGTCCAACTTTCCGAATCCAATCTGGAACAGGAAGTTATCAATTCTATCAAAGAATATGTTAACCCCAAGGTAAAAACAGCTCTCTTAATAAATCCCCCTCTTGCAATGTACTCAGTCATACCCATAATACAGAAGAGTTTCAAAAACTCATCTATGAATCTCGTACTGTCCAAAAAGGAAATAGAGAATGTAAAAGAGTACCTTAGACAACAGGAGTTAATCAGTAGTTACCACAATGGTAAAACAAACCACCGTGGTGTCACTGAATGTTACCTGTCTCTCTCCCAACGGTATTACTGGCCCAAAATGAAAGACCACATAGCCAAATTTATTAGTGAGTGTACTATATGCGGCCAAGCTAAATACGACAGGAACCCCATCAGGCCACAGTTCAATCTTGTTCCACCGGTATCCAAGCCCTTTGAAGTAATCCACATGGATTTATTTACAGCTCAAAACGAAAAATATTTGACTATCATAGATGTTTTCTCTAAATATGCGCAAGCATATCTCCTTAGGGACGGTACAGCTCTTAGCATCTTACAGGGCCTCTTAACATATTGTACCCATCATGGGCTCCCTCTAACAATTGTCACTGACCAGGGTCCCGAATTCAGTAATCAGCTGTTTTCAGAATTCGTCAGATTACATAAAATAACGCATCATAAAACGCTAGCTCATACACCTAGCGATAACGGCAATATAGAGCGTTTTCATTCCACCCTTCTCGAGCACTTACGCATCCTTAGCCTAGAACGTAAAGCGGAACCCGTTGTTAACCTAATGCCATAAGCCCTAATAGCATACAACAGTTCTATACATAGCCTCACCAAATGCCGACCTTATGACTTAATAAATGGACATTTCAACCCCCGAGACCCCATAGACATGGACATTACTGGGCACTTAATGCAACAATACCTACAGACACACAAAGACCGAATGAAAACAGTATACGATATAATACATGAGTCCACTTCTATCGAACGCGCAGCTATTATAGAGAACCGCAATAAAAACCGCGAGCCAGAATTGCAATATCAACCCCAACAACAAGTCTTTATAACGAACCCCGCGGCCAGTAGACAAAAAATAGCTCCACGTTATACACAAGACACTGTATTAGCAGACCTACCGATACACATCTATACCACTAAGAAACGCGGTCCTATTGCAAAGGCTAGACTAAAAAGAATACCCAAACCAGCAAAATTGTTACAGGTTCCTCCTAATGTTGACCCTGACCAGAGCACACGAGATACAAGTTGACAGCCTAGAAGACGGACCAGGACTTTTACCCTTTAAACTGGGACCGACTAGACTCGTGACACATTACCATTCCTTCCTCCAATACGTCGAACTTAAAGATATAGAAGATCATATAAACTTAGTTAGACACCAGATCATAGAGCTGCAGAATAGATTACCAAACGATACCTACATATTATTTGAAAACCAGATAAACTATTTAAGCAGCAAATTAAATAAAACAAGCTTTGAATTAAATAGTTTGGAACCCCACCGTTCACGGAGAGGTCTCATTAATGGTCTAGGTTCGATAATAAAGAGTCTGACCGGTAATTTAGACTATGCAGATGCTATTAATTATAATAGGGCTATCGAAACTCTTAAGTCTAATCAGGACAAAATAATTAAAAATTATAACGCACACATTACTCTAAGTAGAGATTGGATGGAACACCATGCGAGTGTGCTAGTTAGTCTAGTAGAAAATCAAAGGAATATTAACAACACATTGAACATGCTCCTGAACGACGAAATATATAGGGATAGTAGTCTTATCAAGTACGCTAAGTTAGCTCAATCCCTATTCATTATCACTAATAACGTAGAGGAATTGTCAAACGAATTGGGTAGAATAGAGGACATATTAGCATTCACTCGTTCATCAAGCATTCATCATTCAATGTTAAGGGTAGATATATTAGGTAAGACTATTAGAAATCTTAAGGAACTATATGACAGCGATCAGCTGTTAGACATAGATTTAAGGGACTATTATAATGTTATACAAGCAGGTTCGTACTTTATGAACAGGCAGATAGTGATAGTTTTTAAGTTTCCGATCCTTTCCGCAGAGATATACGAGCTCTATAAATTACCTATAGCACCCAACCAACATAACCAAATTCTAGTTCCACCCTATCCCTTAATAGCAACTAACAATAAAAGGTATTTGTACATAGAGGCTGAATGCCCGAAGATAAGATCTCGGTATCTATGTCAAGAAAAATCCTATCAGCAAACAAGATCAGACTCCGACTGTATCCAGACTCTCATCTCCAAACAAACTCTTAGTCACTCCTGCCAGCAGACAACTATAACGCTTACAAGAGAAACCTTGGAGAAGCTAGATGACAGGCATTATATCATCACCCTACCTCAACCTACCAAAGTAAGGCTCACATGCGAGCGAGACGAATACCGGATCCTGCACCGCAGCCATCTTGTTACTATACCATCTCAGTGTTCAATACAAACAGAGGAGTTCACGATCTACAACATGCAGGATCGAATTGAAGGACAACCCGTTAAGATACTCAACATCCCAGCGCAGCCAGAACGACACACTCCATCTCAACCAACGATAACGCTCAACTCTATAAGTTTGAAAAGTCTTCGAGAGATACAAGACAGAATCCTGTCACAAAAAACTATGAAGCCAGATGATGTCGTCACAGCATCCTTGTATCACACCACGCTACCACTATACACTATCCTGAGCATCATCATCAGCATTGCTGTCGCAGTCCCGATATATAAGAAACTCATGAAACGGAACCAGAATCCTGAACCTTCCAAGGACAATCCAAAAATTGAAGAAAATCCAGAAGTTTCACCGGTATACAGCATCCCGAATCCTGCAAGCAGACACAACGCAACATTTTTGCTAAACACCTTAAAATAGTTGCGTCTCTAAGGGTGGAGGTGTTACGGTATCGTCCTACATGAAGACCGCCGACGCAGCATAACATTGCACACGGCACCGATGCATGAATATTTCGCAAGTGCGGTAAACCGCTGATGCAGCAGCACGTGTTCGCATCGGTGCCTGGCCTCGCCGCCGCGTGGACTCGTTCACTTGGGCTTCACACTTCGACCCATTAGCATTAATATTAGTTGTAATTAATTTTGTATAATTCTTTTTTTCTTTTCTTTAATAAATTAGTGATAAAATTTTGGTTTTTTTTGAGACCTCCGGCTGGCAAATCCATATTTCGCGAGTTTTAATTATTTAATGTAAAATGTCATAATAGTCAGAGAGTCACTAGGCCTTTACTAAACGGGCTTACGGTGGCCAAATGTTAGGGACATTCCCAGGGTATTCACGAGGGTTAATTCTTACAAATTATAGACTGATATCGCGGTTTTAAGGAGAACAGTTATTAGAAATAGGTAATGGAGCTTACCTGCATAAAAGCGTCTACTTTTGCCTCGGCGAACATCCCTGATGCGCTACAGTATCCAGGCAACCCCATCAATCTCCTGAACCCGTTGTTATATTGAATTGGGTCGTTGATGCCGACTGCAAACGACACTCTGGCGAAAGAGAGCTAGGGTATGTCCTAGTCCCGACACGTCGAGCCCGACTGGGAAAGTGTCTTTACCATGCTGAATACCCTTGACGATTGTTGTGTTCCAGTGAGTGCGGCCACCCGTCGTAAAAAAGATGCTGCATTTGCAGCGGAGATGCAATTGCCTTCGCGCGAGCAATATTCTTTGCCGCTTTACATCAGGCGGGTTCTGTTTATTTAACAGTTCGCGTGTTATAAAAAAATATACATTGTGGCATAATATTGTATATTGATACCCACCTATGATGTGACATTTTATATACAGTGAAGCCATAACATCGCGGCAGTAAAATTGGCTACAAAACGTCACTCAATATCATTTATAAATTTATAAATGCGGTACGCAACGAAAGTAAATGAACGTGAACAGACAGGGAGGTATTTTATCTACGGCACGGCTCGCCTTATGTGAAGTGGTTACCGTAGCCATATTAACGCTCGCAAAATGAAATATCGCTTGTGCGCCGCCACCTCGCCGCCAATGCAGCAAGCAACTCCTTCCTTTCTGGTATTTTTCAATGATTGTTCATAAGAGCGCTAACGTTTGCCGCGACGGTAAATGGCGTGAGACTCAATGAAATGTTGCGTTCTTCTCGCCACAAAATGCAGGTAAGCATCTATAGGTAAAAATATCTTGTACCTAAGTACCTATCAATCTGTATGTATAAATTAATGGAATTTAAATAACAATGCGTAAGATGGTTCTAGTCCTGCATTTTAATTAATTATTCCGTATATGATCATGGCTTTTATATTATTGGAATGGCTAACATTGTATGTGTCCCGCCTGTTACGAAGCAGTGTCGCGTTATACTTACAATAATACATGAGGGGATTTTCCAACTGTGGGCAGGGAAAGCCAATGCTGCCGAAGTAATCCAGCAGGTTCCTGGTGGGTCCTGCGTACACCACGTCTCCAAGGCACAGGTATACCACGCGGTCCAGAAACGGGAACACGTCTAAAAGAGTAAGTAAGTATCTGAAGTTTAACTTTCGTTGCTGGGTAAAGGGTTTAAAATGGGATCATTAATCTTTTACGTTAAATTCAGTTGTCACTGACTCCACAGATCTTGGATGTGGCCAAAAATCCTACTGGCCGTTGATACGGATTATTATTTCAAAAGAGAATTTAATCACCAAGAATTGTCAATAAATTAGCATACAAAAAAAATCTGAAAACGAAACTAACTTTCCATACATCGACAAGCCCGGTGGCTAGCAACGGCTACTTTGACCCGAGGTCGCGGGTTCGATCCCCGCACAAGACAAACATTGGTGTGCATGAACGTCTGTTAGTCTTGGTCTGGGTGTTTTCTATGTATTTTAAGTACCTATGTATTTAAAAATATATATTCATCAGTTGTCTAGTATACTACTACTACTACTGGTACTAGACAAATTAAGCGCAAAGCTTGTACTATTACAAGCGTTGCGCTTAATTTGGAACTAGATGACGCTGTGTAAATTGTCCAGAAATATTTATATTTTATTTATATTATACATTAACTATAAGTTAACTAACAATAAGTTTTCGACATCCGAGTCTGCCGCTGAATCAGCATAGAAGTTTTAGTTATGTTCATCTACGGAAAAGTTTTTGGGTTATCGCCAACACACAAACTTTTCCGTAGTAGACGGCGTAGAACAAGGACCGTGTTACACATGAATGATCATATCGAGATTGCTTGTTTGGAAGAAGACTAGAGGAGGACTAAGTGCTTCCGTTAAACACCAGGCTTTAGCCAACTAATTAATTATTTTCGATTTTTTGACGAGCTAGGTGGTTGGATGGTTATCAATGGCCACTTTGACTCCGAGGTCGTAGATTCGATCCCCGCACAAGACAAACATTTGTGTACATGAATATGTCTGTTTTTCTTGGTCTGGATGTTTTCTATGTAGTATATGTATTATGTATTTACAAAAAAAAATGTATTTAATATACATACGTACGAGTATATATCCGTTATCTAGTACACATAGTACTAGCATTGATTAGTTTGGGACTAGATGGTCGTATGTAATTTGTCCAGGAATATTTATTTATTTATTTATCCATTCAAAGTATTTTAAGACATTAAAAACGAAACTAGCTCGCGTATCCCATGACCCAAATTCGCGAGAGCCTCACAATACCTATGTAGCAAACAGCAGCTGTGCTCACAAATTTAAACAAAACCCCACCAAAATACTGACAATGCAAAGTAAGCCATGCTTGAAAATGTTAAATATATGGTTTTAATTAGCATCATAATACAATGATGGCTCGTTTGGTGTGAATCTGGGTGAAATTACGGCGCCATTGATTCAGGTGTCTGCAGATTAAGTTTATAAATTCAGTTCTCATTATAAAATCTGCGTTTTTTTATTTAGTCCGTCACTACGTTTAACAAATACGTGAACTAGACCAGTGCAACAGAAACTAAGTAAATACAAGTAGATTGTTTACTTGCACGCTGTGCTATTATTAGTACAAAAAATGTATGTTATGATGCAGGTATACACACAATGCAACGCAACACACAATGATAGATGATTTATTATCTGTCGATGATAAAAATTCACAAAATGCAAGGAGATGCAGGGTAAATTCTTACGTGCATAAAACAACACATTACACGGCCTGTTCCAAGAAGTACTTTTATGTGTACCTACATAATATATATTGTCGTCTCGTGTCGAATCGATCGAATCGATTTATATATATATATATGTATCCCACGAGACGAGAGCGTGTGTGTTGTCGCACTCCTACAAAACAGATCGAGTTTTATGTAATTTTTAACATATATTTGGTAAACACGAGAATAGGTCGTAATGTATAATGGCAGAACAACGTGTGCCGGGTCAGTTACTATTATTATATTAATTTGATCTTTTAAATTTTTGGGAAGATAATTTATAAGGGATGGTTTAATATAATGAAACACACATTTACCATAGATATTTATGAGTATTGGTTAAGCGTAGCGAAAAATCTTAGGTCTGTGGTTTTAGGATATTTAGTTTCAAATTTGTTATACAAGGAGTATTACTTATTTGAAACTAAATATCCCAAAGTTAATTACAATTTAGCTTTACCTTGTACTTACTAGGAAAAGTCAGGCGGGTCTCCTGCAAGTGCTTTTTCAAAACATTCTACAAAAACTTTTGCTGGCGAGCCAGCTTCAAAGAGCTTATTTAATAAATTATTTTGTTTTAATAAAGTCAGTAACAATCATCCTTACATACTCACAATCTTTCACGTCTATATGATTGTAGTGTGCAATGTATATACATTAATACATTGTAACCCCAAAATGCTTACCTGATCGCGGCTTCTCCATTGTGAGAATAATGGCAGTGCCGTACTTCTTCGCTGCGTTCGACAAAATTGATATCACTAGATATGTATTCAGAGGATCCAAGTCCCACGTTGGTTCATCCAGCAATAGTATTACTGAAAGTATATTGAATAAGAGTTAGAAAGTTTGGAAATACCCATACATACAATTTATTTAATATTCTTACAATAAATAAATAATAAATAAATATTGTCAGACAAATTACACAGCGCTATCTAGCCCCCAAAGTAAGCGTAGCTTGTGTTATGGGTACTAGACAACTGATAAACATACGTAAATACATTTTGTTTTTTTTTTTGTAAATACATACTTATGATACATAGAAAACACCCAGACCAAGACAAACAGACATGTTCATGCACACAAATGTTTGTCCTGTGTGGTAATCGAACCCACGAGCGTTGGTGTCGAATGCGCGTCATTGACCGCTACGCCACCGAGCTCGTATTATTAGACACAATTATTGATGGTAGGTGTCATTGTATCAGATTATGCTTCATCGTCATCATCTTATATATAAAAATGAATTGCTTTTTGTTAGTCTCGCTAAAACTCGAGAACGGCCAGGCCGACTTAGTTAATTTTGGTTTTGAAATGTTTGTCTTAGCCCAGGGAAGGTTTAAACGGTGAGAAAATTTGGAAAAAATTCAAGAAAGATATTGAAAACAACAATTTTAATTTCCCATACAAAGTGTTCCTACTATAGTCGAATGTCATAACAGCAAATATGGCGAACCTACCTATCAATAGTGTCATTGTCACAAAGAATCGACGTCATATTTGTTGGTTGTCAAATATGACTTTCTCAGAAGTGACATAGAAATGACACAATACTAATAGACATTAAGAAAGGAGTTGAAATATGTAGTGACTGTTTATGGTAAATCATGCTTTGTACAATACTTAAGAATAAATAATAGAAATTTGTAAATTTTATAAACACTCGGATTGTAAATTACAAAAATGATTGCAAAAAATGTAACCAGTGTCAGCAATGCGAATAGACCAGAAAATAGGGGCTGAACGCAGAACGAGGTTTGTGGATTCACATAGAGTTGTATAACTTTGCATATGGTAAGACCTACATCACATTATATAGGTCTGTCATGTTAACCAAGGTGATACCTATTACAAAATAAAACGGATCCTCATTATTTTGTGAAGTACCTAACTAAATCTGTAATTTTAATATAATCATATTTTATCATTTAGTCATAAATTTATTTGGCGAAAACTTTCTTTACTGAAGTCTAAAGGGCTGCCAGGTTTTTATATCGACATCATCCGAGACATGTACCGAAATTCCAAATCCATAGTTTAGACCTCTGTCGGAGAGGAGAGACAAAATTCCCATTAACGTCGGTGTCCTCCAGCGATCAGTCTAAGTCTGTTTTTGTTCATATTAGGCATATTCTTATATATTAGACATTTGTGGTTTCTTATATATTAGACGCATTGTCAAGTAGTATCAAGGATCCACATGGACCAGCTCTGTGCGGTGTGTGTCCATGTATGCTGATATAATTGCACTGGCGGATGCGGATAGAGGGCAGTTGGTGCGATGAGTGAATTAATGGAAGAGGTCACTTGAGAACTATGGGCTGAATCCGAATACGGGAAAGATCGAGTACTTGGGCTGCCAACAACAGATCCCCAAACGACCGTGCACATAAGGTTATGGTCGAATGCACGGACAGTTTAAGTACTTGGGTTCTGTTCTTCGATCATCGGATAGCATCGACTGCGAGATTTCAGTAGCTTGGACTAAGTGGCTTGAGGTAACCAGTGTCATCTGTGACTAGGGATTGCAATCCCGCAAAGCGGGATCCCGCATTGCCGCGGGATCACGATGCTTTAATTAATCTGCGGGATCCCGCACATTCAAAGGGCGCATCCGCGGATCCCGCAAATAAAGAATTTGGCGCTAAAACTAAGTAAATTTTTATTTATTTCCAAACTCCAAAAAAGTACGATGAAGAAACCAAAAATACAGATCGTACATATACATTCTTCATGCCAAGAAAAGTTGCAATACTTACGCCAAGAAATAAATAAAATTATAGAAGAAGTCGTAGTTCAAGACGATGAAATATATGCAGATGACGTCTTGGAAAATACACTTAAGCTAGAACATCTGCTACTAATACAAATCCTACTCTAACGCTAAAAGAAGAATGAGAAAAAAGCTACTACAAGAAAAAATATTAAAAATTAAATTAAATATTTAAGAAAAAACCAGACATTGTTGTCTGGCTTTTTCATTCATTTGACATTCGTGGTATTAGACGAATTGTCAAGTAGTATCATGTATCCACATGGACCAGCTCTGTGCGGTGGGTCGACGGGTGATTATGTATGCTGATATAATTGCATTGGCGAATGCGGATAGAGGGCAGTTGATGCGATGAGTGAATTAATGGAAGAGGTCACTTGAGAACTATGGGCTGAATCCGAATACGGGAAAGACTTGGGCTGCAAAACAACAGATCCCACGACCGTGCACTTAAGGATATGATCGAATGCACGGACGGTCTAAGTACTTGGGATCTGTTCTTCGATCATCGGATAGAATCGACTGCGAGATTTCAGTAGCTTGGACTAAGTGGCTTGAGGTAACCAGTGACATCTGTGACTCCGAAATTTCGCCAAGTTGAAAGGACAAATATATACATCCAAGATTAGACCATTTTATAAGTTAGTAAAAAGTCGTCAATACTTGAGCGACACGTACAGGTGTTGTCTTTCATGGAGTTGAATATGCTGCGCAGTATGCGCGAAGTTTCGTAGAAGGACCGCGTCAGGAATTCTCGGACATGGCAAGCAAACTGCAAGAGAGTCATTTAAGCTGGTATTGTCAAATTTTATGGAAAGCGGCAAGTTAGGAAACAAATGTCTTGCAATGGCACATCCTCCAGGTTCGGGCACACAGGGTAGGCACTTCTTAAAGAGACACAGATCTTAGATCGTATATATTTGTTAAGTAGATAGATGTAGGTGAAACAAAGTTCACCGGGTCATCTAGTCGTGTAATAAAAAGATAAAGTACATTTAAAATATTTAGTCTATACTTACTCGGATCTCGTATAAGATGAGTTCCTATGACTAATCTTCTATACTCGCTTTTAGTTAAGTTTGTGACACATTGGTTGGCGACCTGTTGCAACAAAGCAATTGTTAAGTACTTTTTAAAATTGTTACGTAGGTAAAGATGAAGGAAATGGTGTGTTACTTTACCTGTGACAACGCTAGATCAGCCATTACTTGTTTAACTTTTGACGATTTCAGGTAACCTGAAAGCTGAAATACAAAACCACATTATTAACTAATGGGAAGATGAGAACAGAAAATGTTAACTAACCCTAAGATTTAACAATATCAAATAACCATTTTTCCATAAGAGCTTATGAGAAAGGAAATCGATTTAATCGTTGAATTTTCCAGTAGAACCATAGGGAAATTAAGAAATAGTACCCTTGTAAGTGACAGAGCTAGTGTTTGCTGCACACTTAAGCCGGGTAGAAGGCGGGTGGAGTGCCGCACCAGGGCACACGTGTTGTTAAAATGCTCCTCTTCTAAAGGTACACCCTCGAGGAGAATGTGGCCCTTCGAAGGTACCCGACGAGCGATCACGTCGAGGAGAGCTCGTTTACCACTTCCTGCAATAAAGTTTGTTAATAAATATTCTAAATCTAATATGTTGCAATGCAAAACAATAAGCAAGTATTTCCATACTGTACGGAAGTCACCATCATTGTCATTGCAGCCAAAGTATATCCCTCCCCATAGAGTTTCTCAACGAACGAACGAACGGATGATGAAATCGGGAGCTGGGCATTCCTTGCGATCTTTATCGGGGGTAGGGGAGAGAGGGAATGGGCCCGCTGTCATATTCTCATGCCTGAATTTATCGTGCAGAGATACTTCGAGCTTAGCTCTCTTTTATTTATACTATGTGGGTGACTTGATATTTTAACAAAAAGCGACTCCAAACATTACTCTACATTTATGTATGTAGATACAGGCTGATGATGATGATGATGAAAAAAATATGGGACCAATCTGGAAGTAGAGTATACTTCCAGATTGGTCCCATATTTTTTTCAATTAAAAAAGGTTTTTTTTAATCGGTTTATAAATCACAGAGTAATTAAGTACAATAAAAAATACATTAAAGATAAAGAGATTGTAAATTGATGGTCATGTTCAATAAGTACTTGTGTAAAATCATATTCGTCACTTTTACTTGTTACAGATGAGCTTTCAAGTTTTTTTCAGTTAAAAGAAAAAAAATCACGGCATTAAAGTATTATCCAGCAGTCTGTGGACAGATTCAAGCAAATTTTTTTTTTATACTACATCGGGTGGCAGACAAGCATACGGCCCGCCTGATGTGAAGCGGTTGTAGTAGCCATATTAACGCTCGTAACATAAAATATCGCTCGCGCGCCGCCACCTCCGCTGCCAACGCAGCATCTCCTTCCTTTCTGGTGACCTCACTCACTCGCAGGAACACAACAACCCTCAAGAGAATTGTTATTTGGCTGCGGTATTCTGTAAGGTGGAGGTACATTCCCCAGTCGGGTAGCTTACAATTACGCTGACAAACGAAGCTCTGGCTTTTAGCCAGAGCTTCGTTTGTCAGTCAGCAGGGTGCACCGCGTGCAGGTGAAGTTGGCTTTGGTTCAAAGGTGTTAATGAACTACTTACACCCCAAATGATGATAATGGAAGAAGACCCGTATCGCAGTGGAAAGGGTGACTTACAACTAACTAACAAATCCATAAGACGATAAGGTCTACCTTTAGATCCAAGAATTGCAGTGACTTCACCGCTGTGTGTGGTGAAGGAAACATCTTTGAGGATGACTCCGGTCTTTACTGCGCCTGTCAGTCGTTGGAAGAAACTGCCTGGTTCCACCTAGTAATAAACAAAGAAAGTTTAGAAATTAATAAAAAGTCACAGATAAAATTAATATTAACAAAACTTTAAAAAAAATCCTATAATAATTAAAATAAAAGGTTGAAAATATAAAGTTTGAAATTTAAGGTTATGATCAACATTCAACAATTTAAGTTTAAGTTTGCCTGCGCTTGGACATGTTTACGAGAATCGGCGCGGGACTAAGCAGAAGTGTATGAAGTTATTGGAAACTATAGAAATTTTGCGTGTGTATGTACATTATAACAATTTATTTGTTTGATAATTTAGATATGATTGATTATGCTTTAACCATAAAATTAAATTAACCATAGTTTGACTTTGTCACATTAATTCTGTGCGACTGTACTTGTTCGTCCTTACAAAAGATTTCAACGCGTCTTATGAAGTTATGTTTCTTATTTTGTCATATTTATTACGTAATTTGTCTTTTAGTTTGTAATATGAAATATTATATTTATTAAATTGTTAGTAGTCGTACGCAAAAAGGCTTACTTCTAACTATTTATTTTCTTATTTTTTTTTTTTATTTATTTAAACTTTATTGACCACAAAATTACATAAGGGTACAAAAGGCGGACTTAACGCTAAAAGCATTCTCTACCAGTCAACCTTCGGGACAAACAGAAATTCATGAATGCGGTTCTATGCAAATGACAGAAAATAACATCTCACAAATAGAGGTAATAATTATTCAACTAAAATAATATTCTATTCTATTCAATTCTAATTAACAGTAAACATACCTACATATAAAATACATACAATATTGTATTATATCAAATAATAAACATACATACACATACATAGAAAGATGATGATCATTTGTTTATTAAACCATCTAAAAGGTAAGCATGGATTTTCTTTTTAAACGTAAATTTGTTTGAAACACTTCTAAGCGATTCAGGCAGCGCGTTCCAGAGGCGTGAAGCTTGTAGTGTGAAGGAATCAGACATAAAGCCAGAATGGAATAATGGAATGGAAAGTTGACGAGTATTGTCAGAACGAAGTTGAAGGCTGTGAGAGTCACAGAGAAATTGAAACTTGCACTTTAAATATTCCGGAGAGGTAGGACTAGTGAGAATAGTGTGAAGTACGCAAAGCAATCTCTGTTGCCTCCGTTGATGAATAGGGAGCCACTTAAGTTGAGACCGATATGAAGAGATATGGTCAAATTTACGAAGGCAGAAGATGAAACGTATAGCGTTATTGATAAGCCGGTCCAACTTATTGAGAAGATCTAAATTTAGATCTGGATAACAGACATCAGCATAATCAATGATAGGGAAAATAAGCGATCTAACAAGAATGACCTTAGTGCTAATTGGGAGAAAATTCCTAAACCGATTAAGAAAACTCAATGCCGATATGACTGCACGACTCACCTCGGCAATTTGTGAGGTCCAACTAAGAGTTGAATCCATATGAAGACCTAGATTTTTGACAGTACAATTAAACGATATAACACTATTTTCAAACATAACAGGCGACACAGAACTGAAATCAATCTTGGCAATCTGCCTAGAACTACCAATCACAATTGCCTGACATTTTGCTGGATTGACAGGAATGCCGAAATCTTTCGACCAAGAACTAATATTACATAGGTTACCATTTAAATTAGCAATTGCGCTGTTCACATTTTCTGTCGTTGTCTGCACATATATTTGTAGATCATCAGCGTAAAAGTGGTAAGAACAACTGAGCGAAAAGGACAGGAAATTTATGAAGATAGAAAATAGTAACGGAGACAGAATTCCACCCTGTGGTACACCAGCAGATAAAGCTTTCCAATCTGATAATTCGCCACCCAAGCGCACTGCTTGTTGACGACCGCGAAGGTATGATGCGAACCATTCCAGTACTATGGGCGAAAAATTATGATGTTCCAAAATGGCAAGAAGAATATCATGGTCTACCATATTAAAAGCGTTAGAGAAGTCAATGAGTATGAGAATGGTGACCAGTTTATTCTCCATGCCAAATCTAACATCATCAGTGATTTTAATAAGTGCTGTAGTTGTACTGTGTCCAGGGCGGAAGCCGGACTGTAATGGGGTAAGAAGGCAATTCGAGTAAATATATGAAGATACTTGTTTGTGTGCGGATGCTTCTAAAATTTTGGAGAGAAAAGGCAAAATTGAAATTGGCCTGTAATTATTTAATTGCATTGGCGTGGGAATTTTCGGGAGAGGAATAACAAAAGCCTTGTGCCAGAGAAAAGGGAAATCACCTACCAAAAAGGAAAAATTGATGATGTGAGCAATGACCGGAAGAATTTGTTCGATAATACATATTACCATTTCCCTACTCACATCATCACATCCAACTGCTTTAGACCTAATGGAAAGGATTATTTTACGTACCTCATCTACTGAAACCGGGGAAAAAGAAAAGGAGTTAGAATTGGAATTAGCCATGGAAGAAATTTTTGAAATTGTTAATGATTTAATATAAGGATTAAGAGAAGGAGTTGTAGCAAAATGATTATTAAAATCATTAGGAGAAAAGGAAGGAAGTTGAGATTGCGACGTACATTTTCCAACACCAAGTGAATGAAGAAACTTCCATATATTGGCCGAGGACGAATTAACTACATTTTCATGAAAGTATTGTCTTTTGGCTTTTCTTAGTATGTAATTCATATAATCCGCAAATATCAAATGAAATAACATATTTTACACAACTTTTTTGACTACATCATTTAGTGTTCAACTAGAAAACTATACTCAACTTATAAACAAATTAAGTAGGTAGGTAAGCAACTATACTCACTTGTCCTGAATGAAATACATTGCATAACTCCAGAGTATAATCAGTTCCAATCATATTGACGCCGATTTTGTTTCCAACAATGTCAAATAAACGTGCATAGGTAAATAAAAATCAAAATACATGCATTTCTGCGTGGCACACCCTCCCCCTAGTAGACTAAACCGAAACTAACTTAATGCAGCTGACTTAACGCTGTAACGTCATTAAGCGACGTTGCCACATTTACCTGTAACTAACTTCTGTGCTATAACTGTACTCATTTTAGTGTAGTTTAAAGAAAATTGTGTCTTATAATTATACGATTAAAGTTTACAACACAAAGAACATGATAGTTAAGGGGAAGTTTATGGCAGTTGAAATAACTACTATTGTTGTATTTCAATAAATAAATAAATAAACAATAAATAAATAAATATTGTCAGACAAATTACACAGCGCCATCTAGCCCCAAAGTAAGCGAAGCTTATGTTATGGGTACTAGACAACTGATAAACCTACGTGAATACATTTTTTTTGTAAATACATACTTATGATACATAGAAAACGCCTAGATTAAGAGAAACAGACATGTTCATGCACACAAATGTTTGTCCAATGTGGGAATCGAACCCACGAGCGTTGGTGTCGAAGCCGCGTCATTGACCGCTACGCTAACGAGCTCGTCACTGGAGCACACCTGTCTTTGGTCAGGAAGTCCATCGGACTTAGCCGGTAGTGTAGCTGATCAGAGGGCCTACTACTACTACTACATATTTTTGATTGTGAAAATCAAAGTTTTGCTTGGATTGGCGGTAATTGCGTTTAGCTTAGCTAGTTGAAACCATAGATCTCTACCGACGAGGCTGAAGATGTTTATTATTAACTTAAATCTAAGCTTTGGCGATCAAAAAATCCAGTGGTAATCGGCTCCAGCTTCGGCGGCCCCTGTACTATCAAGACTACCGAAATCCCTGTATCTTAACCCATTGGGGACACTCTACTGGTGCCACTTATATAATTCCTTTTATTCTATGGAGTGAAGTATCTGCTCGAGGAACTACTACTCATATTTAATCGGTAATCCGAGCATTCATTTCAATGTATTAAGTCACCTGAAAAGTTTTTTGAGTGCAAGTGACTCGCCACTTTTTTGAGTCAAAGCCAATCTCACGTGCACGTGGTGAGTCATTAGTGTCATTCATTACTCACCACGTGTCGGTGAGATTGACTCTCCTTAGAGGCGTTGCACATGTCAGTCTAATCGAATATGCAAGTTTAGCACCGTAGTGGGTTTACTTATCTCGAGCTCCTCCGAGCTTCAGAGGGCACGTTAAGCTGCAGGTCCTGGGTGTTATTATGAAGTGACAGTCCCTAATACAAATAGCTCCTGGGTGGCTAGAAAACACGGGTCTCCACCAAACCCCAATTAAACAGCATGGTGGAGTGAACCCAGCAGTGAAATGAATATAGATTGATAACGAATGTCTTGCAATATTTATTCACAACTAGCTGTGCCCGCGACTTTGTCCGCTTGGTTGTGGGTGAGAATGTGGATGTGAATATCGATGTGGTCACGGATGTGGATATGTATAAAAATTACAACAACGCTTCTCTGTACACGACATTGTATATTACCGTCGATGATCAAAGCATATAAGTTTCTGGGATCGCTCATGCGCCATAAAGCCACAAAAAGCTGACCGTGCGAAAAACAGCTAACAATTAAATCCACACTCGCAGCTTTCTGCGTTTGTCCTTGAGCTTTGTTAATGGTCATTGCATAGCATACACCTCTTAATACTGTGGCATAGGTTTACTGGAAATTGGACCCGTTTGAAAGTAAATGGGCAATTACTGGGTATTAAAGGAATTCGAGGTATGAAAACACTCTCTCCAGCTCTACATCCCGTTAAAGCCTCTGCCTTTATGACATACAGCTGCTAATTATTAACTTTTAACCTGGTACCAATACAAAGTTCTGGGGGACTTAGATTTCTAAGCAGCATTATAGGTACCCCGACTTTTAAATGAAAGCGTAACAACCAGGTCGTGCTTGGCGATGATCAATTTCTGCACGCAGATTTATTACTAAGCCACTTGATATATTTTTTGCGCCAATTGTGGGCACCCATCCTAGTTGGAACCACGACAGGGGTTGCTTAACTTGCGTTAGCGCTACGATCTCTAAGCACCTCTATCATTGTATTATTTACTTTAACGATGATAACATAATACTTTTATAAAGTTTCAGTCAGTTCAACTGATTAGTTATTTTGTACCATTTTATATGTGATTTTTTAGATTGATATAACTTTTTTGTTTATGAACCAATTGAAATGAAACAAACACTAAATGTTAAGTTGAGCAAACCTTAACGCATTAGTGAAAACCGCATTCAAATAGGTTAAGCTGTTTCTGAGATTAGCGTGCACAAACGTACGGACAAACAGACAAACAGACATACAGACAAACAGACAAAAATTCTAAAAATCATTGTTTTGGGTCTGTTGCGTTCATAAAGCCCCCCTATATTAGTTTTTCTCAAATATCTTCAATGTACAGACAGCGACCAGTTGATTTTATTATATGTATTGATATTGATCACATGTTTTGATGATTTAACAGAATTATACATTACAGCTGCGAATGCAGTTACTCTAAACATAGTATAGAAAATATTTAGTAATGCTTAACTATGGTTTATATATTACATAAAGTAATATGTATTATAGCTCCATTTGTGTTTATAAAAAAACGCAAGTTCCTACCACAGTAGAGATATAAAATAATAATACTTACTCCACACAAACGTCCAAAACCAACACTATCATATCTTGGACTCTCATAGTCACACACAAAATTTTAGAAGTTCATAAAACGGAACTTTGCCTTAATGATAAAAGCCTCATTTTTCCACATTTTTCTATGCACCGTTGCCGTGTATATTCACCGTGAACCTTTGAAAGGCTAAACACTCTTTCCTTCCTTTCACACTCACCGCACAGTCTCGTCTGAATACGAGACACTTGCACATCTAGTAACTCTTTATATTCGCACATTCCAAACTTTAGTCATCTCTTTCATTAACGTGGGATGAATGACATGTAGAAAGAGAGGGGGAACCTGCGCAGTGTCACTGACTGTTCACTTCGGCTACGTACGGCCACTGAAGTTAAACTTGTGTGATGCGGCACAGGAACCACAATCCTACACCTTAGGACTTTTCGAAAAACGAACGAAATCTGACGAATTATAACTGAACTATATTTGAATAATTGAATTTGACCGTTGATTATGTGCTCCAAGTGGGAATGTTAAGTCATTTTAGTGATTAGTGCAAGTGTATAGTTGAAACAGTGAGTGTCACTCGGATCCCGTTGGCCGGTCTTTTATCATGTAAGTTGACACTGGAACGACTTGTATTTGAGTAGGTGTTAGTTAGAGGTCGTGGATTAGTGGAGAAATGTTTGGATTAAGAGACAAGAGCATGTTCTAATTATTATATTCTATCTAATGTGGTTAACAGAACGTGACTATATGGGTTGTAAGCTGGGTAGGTATTACTGTATTTGTATCAGTATGCATTTAATACGTGTACTACTCATTGCTAGAAAATAAAAAAAATATAGTACCTTAATAAGTTTTTCAGGTAGTTCCTTATTTAAAATTTATTCTCTATAAATATATTCTTAGTCTGTTTATAGTTAATATGTTAAGCTAACTATCTGTGTAGCTATAGACTTCATGCTATTATTTTTAAATATTTTTCCTACGAAATTAACTGTATCAAGTAACAGAAACTTGGACCTGTCTCTTGAATTTTTTTTTGATTAAATGTTAATTTATTATTTTTGCTTTATAAAAAGAAGACGGTAGGTAATTATCAATAATCTGTGACCGCGGGCATTATGGACCTTTGGACTTAATGCGTATTTGGCCCGCCTTGCGGATTTGTCATATCGCAGCATATTCACGCATGCATATTGTATTTATATATGACAAATCCGCATACCGCCCCTGCGGCAAAAGCGCAAGACTAAATGCCCTAGAAAAGACTTAAATGACACGCATTCTACGGTACAGTATATAATATGTTTTTCTGTAATTACCCATTGCGTACTTACTTTTAATTTAGTTTACCCGTCACTTATGAACATCATAGCTGAGCCCTCGGTATCATGCGTAGTGATAAAGTTTCATCTTTATTCCTCTATTTTACAAGCGGGTGGAATCTCAAGTAATCAAGAGGTTTGTAACAAGCTATAGATTATGGGAAATAAGATAAAATCAATGTTTATGATGTTTGATACAGAATTGTCTTTCAAAATAAGCGGACTAAATTGTGCAAAGTCACATCCGAATTGATTGAGGGCCCTATCGCCTAAGCTGAAGCTGATTCCCATCGAATGTTTACGTTGCCAATTATAGTTCTTCAGTTTAAGTTATTAACAATCATTTTAGCTTTCCGGTAAAGCTTTAGGTTTTCTACTAATAAGTTAAACACAATGGCCACTAATATATTCTGGAGTTTAATTATTGCAATCCAAAAATCCTGTGGGAATCGACCTACCGCCTAGGGCGCCAAATGTATAGTCTAGCTGCAGTTACAAATAGACAGACAAATTTATAAAAGTCTGTTGATATAAGAAGTTATGTTTTTTTTACAAGAGAACAAATATTTATTAATCTATAATTAACTACCAACAAATTTTTATGCATCTACCTCAACTGTTATGTTGCAACATGTTTGACCTCTCGTAGCACTCGTCGAGAGTTCAATAGGAAAATAAAGATTTGAGTGTAGCCCAAGGTATTATCAACCTATTCAACTAATGCTCGTCAAAGCGTGTAATTCCGTCTAAGTATTAGGTTCTTTATATCTGTTACCGTTTTATATCGTGTAGTGGCTGAAATAGTAGGTACTTATTTGTATAGGCATAGCTATCATCTTTCATCACACCCCGGCCACTCCATACAAATATCGCGTCGTTTACTACTACATAAACAATGGCGTCTGTGCAGGGCGTGAATGAGCGTGTGTGGTGTGTGCGTACGGCGCCATACAAAAAGTTCCATATTAGACTCGAGAGGGGAGGTGAGGTCGACACGAGAGAGGGGCAGGGAGTGGCCATACTGTACGTAGTACTACTACTTATACTGTGCTTTCATAAAAAACCCAATCAGAGATTTCGACCCTTTAAGACGCCAGCTAGTATTGGGCACGTAATGGCGGAAAACAAAGCAATTCTTTTGTAATAACCAGATGGAGACTGTAAGATTAGTATTCAAGACGCCTAATGAGAAGTGATTATAACCAGAATTGGTCAAAACCAGAAATGGTTTTATGCAGTAGTAGTATTAATAAGAATTGGTCACCAAACGTCAAAATGTTCCAAAGGCCCATTTGCAGTGAGCGACGACTAAGTATACTTACCCTAAGTGTACTAAGTGTAGTTCCTGGAAATGGAAGCCCTGTCCTCAGAGTCTGACGTTGGCAAAGGCCTCAAAGACTAGTTGTGACTAGGAGGTATTAAAATATGACTCGGAACAGCGCAGATCCATTGACTATAAACATATCCCGTGGCTCATAGACTCATCTTCAGTGCAGTAAACCAAACGAAAAGTTATACGAAATAATTCGTAGATTACTATGTTACGTTATGTGAATCTGTGAGCCCGGTGGTCGAATGACAATGGTAACTTTGACTCCGAGGTCGCCGATTCGATCTCCGTACAAGCCAAAAATTTGTGTTAATGAACATGTCTGTTTGTCTTGATTTGGGTGTTTTTACGTTACAATTCCATAATGATTCATTATTTTCCTAAACACATTTTGTAATAAATTATAAAAACCTATCTAAATTTAATAATATACAACTATATTATACATAATATATAATATTATTAAATTTAGATAGGTTTTTATATATATAATAATTATATGCAGTAGACTTATAAAAAAGTTACATTGCTTCGAAAAAAAACTCCTCCGAATCGCCATCAAGGGGTAATGTGCCCAGAAGGCTAGCAGCATTACCAAGTTAGTCTAAATAAAAAAATAAAATATGAAGTTTGTTAGAGAACTAATAAGTCAATTTGTTTTTAATGTGGATTGGTTTTCTAGCCTTTTCTAAATTTATCGACAAATTATATGGAATGGATATTAAATTAGCATATTTATGTTTATATCAAGCTGCGAGCTTGGCATTGAAAGGTGAAGTTTTGTTACCAAAGATATGTTTAATTTAAATATATGAATGTCGACTTTCGTTTTTGACGTGACTATTGCTAGACGAGAAACAAACGAGTATGTGGGTCACCTGATGGATAGCAATCACCACCGTCCATAGAGATCAGTAACACCAAGGGGTCGCTGATCCGTTGCCAGCCTATACTCCTTCCTTTCTTTCTTTTTGTTGACTTCACTCACTTACAGGACAACAACAACCCTCAAGGGAATTGTTATTTGGCTGTTGTATTCTGTGAGGTGGAGGTACTTCCCCAGTCGCGCAACTTAAAAAATACGCTATGCCCTACCTCATTCCTCCGAAAAGGTTCGACCGATTTTTTTTTAATGTAAAATATATTTCATACCCCTAAATTAATTTATATATGGCAGAACAACGTTAGCAAGCTTAGATAGTTAACATTTGATGAAGAAGACAGTAGAACGTATCATACATAATGTATGAGCGCTTTGTTCCGCGTCATTGTTTACATAATATAATATTTAATGCGCCACCTACCTAATTTTATGATCATTTCTCTTCTTAAGGGTTTCTTGAAGGGATTGCTTTTAGCGCCTTTTGTTATCTTTACTATTCAATTCTCAAGTTTCTTGTATCTTTGTCATATTGGTGCAATAAAGCGTATTCTATTCTATTTGGTTCTCGCATTAAAATCTTTACAATAGAAAATAATTTTGCAGTTAGGCCCAAAGTAAGTACATAATACAAATGAAGTTTGAGTGCTAAGAAACTGTTCCGTTGCAAAATTTTGACTGAGACAAAAAATGTACAAAAGTTAAAACAATGAGTGTTAACGAACTGTACTCCGCTTGTGGAGTGATGACTGACGATGACTCAGAATCTGGAGTCGACCGGTTACATGACCGTAAAGCTACAGGTAAAGCCCAACAACGGCCAGTTGATGACCTTTCGATGGTTAAAATCGGAATTCCAACTTCGGTCGGTCATCGCGCGGTTCCGAAAATTCGCACCGATTTGTCCTCACTGACTTTGAATGGGGGGAAATGACAAGTAAATAATGTTTGGTTTAATTACACCATTCAAACGTAGTTACGGATAAATGGAGTCGAATTTATTTGGCTCGTTTTGAAATTTGTTAATTGTTCATTGACGTAATAACTTTTAAACTTTTATAACAACCACGGGAATTAACGCGCTCATGCATCAACGGTATTTTTACATACCTTTATTATTGCCTGACGTTTCGACCTGGGGACTTACCGGCTAAGATGAAGCCGATTACCATCAATATTTTGTTTCGAAAAATAGGTCCTACGGTTTAGTTACTGTTAAACATCTTCAGCTCAGTTGCTAGAGCTCCAAAATTTCTACAAGCTAAGCTAAGCTAAATACAAGTTCTATAAATTTAAGCTGAAGTTGGATTTACGCAATCAAAAAATCCAATGGTTATCGGCTCCAGTTTCCGCGGTAGGGCCCCAGTTGCACCGACCATGATCACAGGCTGACTTATTTGTTCATTGACATGCCACAATAGAATCGTTGAGTAAAAATACTGGATAGTACATTTTTTTTTTCTAAATATGGAAGTTTTAATGAAATTATTTACCGTGGTCATTGCCACAACTGAAATGTATCTAATTACATCTTAAATATGGAAATATGTCACACGGTTTAGACTGTAGCGTGTGCCAAAGAAATAGATATCATTTATTTTTATTTTTTTATTATTTCTGGACAATTTACACAGCGCTATCTAGTCCCAAATTAAGCGCAAAGCTTGTGTTATGGGTACTAGACAACTGATAAATGTACTTAAATACATATTTTTTTGTAAATAATATAAATATATAAACTTATAATACATAGGAAACACCCAGACCAAGACAAACAGACATGTTCATGCACACAAAAGTTTGTCTTGTGCGGGAATCGAACCCGCGACCTCGGAGTCAAAGTGGCCATTGCTAACCATTCGACCACCGAGCTCGTCACTCCATCATTTATACCATACGTTATATATATACGGTATATGGTAGAAAAACATTACAATCTCTCCTTCGATAGTCGAGTAAAAAACACATTTCTTGCCTTTGCAAAGTTAATGAAGTGTTCAAGTCGTCAACTCAACATCTTGAGCCTAGTCTAACCTTAATCGATTTAACTTACAACCCTTTCATCACTGCATAGGTAGAATAACCGACGCTTCATATATTTTGGTATTAGATTTGTATAAAGATACATGATTTGTGCTATGTGCCCTGCCCACTGCCACTTCAACTTGCTAATCCGCTGGGCTATGTCGGTAACCTTGGTTCTTCTACGGATCTCCTCATTTCTGATTCGATCTCGCAGAGAGACTCCGAGCATAGCCCTCTCCATAGCTCGTTGGGCTACTTTGAGCTTGTTCATAAGGCCCATAGTGAGGGACCACGTTTCAGTGCCGTAAGTCATCACTGGTAACATGCACTGGTCGAAGACTTTCGACTTGAGGCACTGCGGTATGTCGGACGAGAAGACATCCCGCAATTTTCCGCTGCCCAGCCGAGTTGGATTCTGCGACTGACCTCTCGGCACATAGCACGGAGGACGGATGATGGGGTCAAAAGGTTCTCGAGTGGAAACCACGTACCGGCAAGCGCAGCGTAGGACGTCCACCCACGAGGTGGACAGACGACCTCATTAAGACCGTAGGATCGCGCTGGATGCAAGCCGCTTCCAACCGGTCTTATTGGAGATCTAGAGGGGAGGCCTATGTCCAGCAGTGGACTTTCAATGGCTGAGATGATGATGATGATGATGACATGATTTGTAACTAAATCACCAACAGTTAATTTACCCAACTGTGCTTGACGCGCCACAGCACATATAACTCGTAAATCGTATTCGACTCTTAAAAGTTTTTATAGGGCCCTCCTGCCCCTGGTGTTACAAGTGTCCATAGGCATCGGTTTGCTTTTCATCAAGCGTGTTGTATGCTTGTTTGTGACCTTAGTGATATAAAAATAAAAGATAATGTACTTACTACAAAACCAAGTCCCTTGCCGTGTCTGTTTGATCACAAATAACTACTCAACGAATTTCTTACGGTTTCTTCAACGTATGGAGAGCTAAATGAAGAAGGCTTAGATATGTGATTCATTAAGGTTATGTGCAAATTGGGTATGATGGTGACTGTTGAAGATATCGAAAAAAAATCATTACGACTGGCTTTACTGGTGATGGCACAGAATAAGAAATAGTACTAGTAGTGCTGGTGTGCGCTGCAGAGAAGATAAATAGAATTCTACCCCCTCAAAGCCGGGATGGATCAGTAAAAAAAAATATCATCAATGGCTTGCCCATTTTTTATATGCGAGGTGGGCAAGCGAGCATGTGGGTCACCTGATGGAAAACAATCATCACCGCCCATGGAGATCAGCAAGACCAAGGGATCGCCGATCCGTTGCCAGCCTTTACCCCTTCCTTTCTTTATTTCTGGTGACCTCAATCACTCGCAGAAACACAACAATCCTCAAGGGAATTGTTATTTGGCTGCGGTATTCTGTGAGGTAGATGTACGTCCTCAGTTGGGCGATTTAAAAAAATCGCTATGCCCTACAGCTCGTTTCTCCAAAGCCTGGTTTTCAGTCAGCAGGGTGCACCACGCGCAGGTGACGTTGGCTTTGGTCCAAAGATGTTGATGAAACACTTACGTCTCTTTTCCCATTATATGGGGTCGACGCAGTATCTTTTTTTCTTCCATTCTGCCTTATCAACCATCATATCTACAGTTATCCCTTTGTTTCCCAAGTCATCTCTCACACACAAAAACAAAAGAACATCAACCACCTTTACCCAAATCATCTCATGGCTCAAGCCAACCGCCTCTTTTTGGCCATTAGGTAAAATATATGCACTTAATGTTCGCTACTTACTTAATAATAATATATAACATGTAATAATTTAGCTTGCTGACCCTGAGACAAATAATACTATTCACCAATACCTCGAAGAGGCAATTTATAGCATTATATACTTAATCATCTATTTTACCACTTTTGTGAATGTACTAAATGTTATAATTGATAATGTGAATAAATGAATTATGAATATTAACCCATTGTGAAAATAAATTCTAGTCATATTAAATTACCTTTTACGTCAAGAAAAGGAAGGAAGTTGCGCTATTAAACATTAATAAATCATAATTGAGTAACTGTAAGAATGTAAATAGTTATACAAGAATGCTTAAATATTTTTCACGCAACCGGGTTTTGTCAAGGTGTTTTATAAACATTGTTTATGCAATCTCGTGTTAGAAATATTTAAGTTGTTTGAACAGAAGGATTAATGCACCCCGTATTGTCACGGTCCTCGCCATATATTACCCCTATATTCATTCCATTGCTGATATTTGAGTATACCCATTTTGGGTTATAAGTGGTTCATTATCATCTTTGAACCGAAGCCAACTTCATCTGCACGCGGTGCACCCTGCTGACTGATAAACGAAGCTCTGGCGAAAAGAGAGGTAGGGAGCGTAATTGTTCGCTACCCGACTGGGGAATGTACCTCCACCTCACAGAACACCGCAGCCAAATATGTAACAATTCCCTTGAGGGTTGTTGTGTTCCTGCGAGTGAGTGAGGTCACCAGAAGAAAGGTGATGCTGCGTTGGCAGAGGGGGTGGCGGCGCGCGAGTGATATTTTATGTTGCGAGTGTTAATATGGCTACGGTAACCGCTTCATATCAGGCGGGCCGTATGCTTGTCTGCCAACCGACGTAGTATAAAAAAAAGTGGGACGTTCCGCCCGTTCAGGACGTTTGGCAACGCTGCCTCCGAAGCACGTAGGAACTCACTATAAATAAACCCATCCATAGACAGGTATGCTTAGATTGCGTGTTTGGAAGACCTCCATGGTATCCATATACAGTCTAACTAAACGAACACACAAGTGGTTATAGCACTAAGGTATATGTTTATAGTCTGCCTGACGGTAAGCACTTACCTTCGTCTTGAAAGTTCCTCAAGCGAGGCGTAAAGGTGGTTTTGCAGTGTCGGCAACGCACGAGTTTTGCCGCTAGTGTCGGAAGCGTCCAAAGGCTGTGATGACTGTTTACCATCAGCCAAGTAGTACGCTTGTTTGTCATCCTAGTCGTAAAAAAAATTGTAATAGAGTATGAGTTTTCATCTATCGTGTTATAATAGAACATCTCAATAGTACGCTATTACTTTTTCCCAAGTCAACTGAAAATTGAGTAAAATCCCAAAGTGGTTTTTCGGCTAGTATTTAAGTAAATATAAGAAAACCGACGACTGAGACAGTATACTAAAAAAACTAAAAATGCAAGTTACGAGTATATATATTCAAAACAATTATTCGCTATTGACCTTGGATATGTGTGGTAGTTAATTAGAGCCACTTTAAATTCAGACATTTTTAGTCTACTAATTTCTTGTACGGTCTGTTTACACGCCTCGGGCTGTTATTAAAATCCTAATTAAATCTCAGAAAATTAAATGTACTTGACCGCTCTATGGTTTGCGATTTTGTATTAAATATAATCATACTTAAGTATAATATTATGAAGATGTACGTATATTGATACTTTCACCCTTTTCGACTCGATTATCCCCTATCTATTACAGCATGTATTTAGTAAGCAGTTTGTAGGAAATGTATATACATATGTGTTGCAGGGATATGGCAAAAACAGAGACATTATGAAATCCCTAAAATGGTTTAGTGAAATCATTTTTTTTTTTTACATGATGCCACAAATTGGATCCAACCTTTTAAGATCTTGAATAATTGAATTGATAAAGTTGGATAAGTGAATTGATAAAGTTGGATAAGTGAATTGATAAAGTTGGATAAGTGAATTGATAAAGTTGGATTAGATTATGCTATTTTACACCATCAAGCCAAGCGAGCGAAGCATGCGAGGGTAGTTTGCTTTGGGAAGGAATGTGGATACCTCTTCTTTCTCTCCAAAACCGACATTGTGCTATTTTGTGGTAATTTTTTCACGAACATTAAGGTTCCGCGGATTACACTTTGGAATCGCTGTTCTGGAGAATTGTTATTTGGCTGCGATCTTTTGTAAGTTGTCACGTCCCTAGTTGGTATGCTGTTAATTAAATGGCGTCATTTTATGTGGGTAATAAAATATACCGCTTTTCGCTTATCGTAGAAGCAGTTCTACAACTTAGAACGTTGTTGTTGTTGTTCAATCAGTGATTTACTTCGAAGTTAGTATTAGATAGTGGTTTTGATGCTCCCATCCGAAGTAAGGACGTAGTTCCGCTTTTCAATTATAAGAACAGCATACTTGAGACATTCACATTAGTTAAGTTATTTATCTGTTATATTTATCGACACATCTACTAATTCCGATCAAAGGTTTCACGTAACTCACAATCACGCAAGGGACCCTGTTGTAAGTAAACAATTTTTTAAACAAAAACTTGGAATAAAATAAAATCAAAGGAAAAAAAGCAATACATACCAAGTTAAATATCTCTGGAAGAGGAATTTCGAACTGTATTACAGACAGTTGACTTGTATATATGCAACAAGGCGGCCTTATTGCTTAGAGCAATCTTTTCAAGGCAACCTTAGGGTAACGAATTTGGGCATGGAGTGGGCAGGAATCGCAAATCAAAAGAATTTAATGAAAAATTAGAAGCATAGTTATATTATAAAAATAATTATTATAAATATAGACCAAGATGTGTAACCTATTACTGATAAATAATTGAATAATAAATAAAATACATACACTACAGATTGTAAAATATATAATAAATAAAATAAATAATAATAATACTACATACATATTATAAAATATAAATAAATATTAATATTATAAAATGTCAGTGTACTGAAGTTAAAATTAAAGAGCGATGAAATGATTTTTTACTTGTTTTTTGAAACTATCTATAGACTTAGCAGTTCTGATAGCTACATGTAGGTTGGTGTTTTATAAAAGTCAACCATTGGGAGTGAAGAAACCGTACCAAAAACTCCAATTTGTGTGTCATCATCTGTAATTTGCTACATATCTTTATCATCATTGGAGCAATGAACTTTGGCATAGTTTTATTTGTGCCCGACTCACGTGAAATATGCCGCACACAGAGTCCAGCGACACACACTGCCACTAAAACACACTAAGAGAAAGCAACAATATTAAAAGCAACCTATCAGAAAAAGTGTGAAAAAAGAATCTCAAATGCAAATTATGCTTAAATGCAAATAAAGATATTAATATGATAAAGACATTAATATTATATGCACATATTTCTTTCAATCAATAACTATGAATAGGCATCTCTTACGCTGCTTCCGGTATTATCAGGAGTAACCAGCACATATCCGGTTTAGCTTTTTTTCTAGAATATGAATACAACAAGTCTCAGAAGTTCCCAATGTTTGAACCCTGAAGGTCTTCCGACATAGCTAAAAATGTTTGTCAATAACTTAAAACTAAGACCTGAAACCGATTGTCGTCGAATAATTTAATATTCAATAACAGCCCTACCGGCTAATCTGAAGCCGATTTCCGTCGGATTTTTTGATTGCGTAAATCAAACTTCAGGATAGATGTATCATACTTGAGTTTAGCTTAGCTGGTGGAAACCCCAGAGCTCTACCGACTAAGCTGAAGATGTTTTGTCAATAACTAAAACGTAAGATTTATTTTTCGAACCAAAATATTAAATGGTAAGCGGCTTCAGCTTCGGCAGTAGAGTTATTTATTATTAAATTATTCGACGACAATCGGTTTCAGTTTAGGTGGTAGGCCCCCAGCTCAACATGTAGTGTCAGAAGGATTATAGCTACCAACTTAGCTAAAGATAAACTGAATCCAAATATCCGATCTGCCGATCAGGGGCCCTATCGCCGAAGCTAAAGCCGATTACCATAGTATTTTTTACTGCGAAAGTAAACCTTAGGTTTAAGTCAATGGCAAACATCTTCATATTAATCGGTGGAACTCTAGGGTTTCTACGAGCAGAGATAAACACAATTACCGCCAATCTAAGCAAAAATTTGATTTTCGCAATTCGTTGGGAATCGGCTTCAGCTTCCTAAGCAGCCTAAGCTCAAACAGATTCCCTTCGGATTTTTTATTCCGAAAATCAAACTTCAGCTTAGATTAGAGGTAAATATTAAAAAGATTAGTGGTAAACTTTAGCTGGTAGAAACCCTGAAGCTATACCGACAAAGCTGAAGATCTATAACTTAAACTTAAGACTTATTTTTGAAATCAAAATATTCAATGGCTATCGGCTTCTGCTTAGGCGGTATTCCTCAATCAGTTCTTATGTGAATTTCAGTACTACGCATGCTCGACGTGTTGTATGCACAATTTGGTCAGCTAATTTTAAAGTCAATTCTGTATCGACCATCATACATTTTATCTTATTTCTTGTAACTTTCTTGAACTTATTCCCGCTCGCCCGCCCGAGTTAGTGGATTATGGTATTATCGGTAAAGGGATTGCCTTTAACTGGCCTGTGCAATGAAACCGTTAAGCTCTTCACTCGCCATAGCAATATTATATATTCTTTGCATACAACGGTATTTCTGATGTTATATAAAATATCTGCCACATGATTGTAGGCACAGCTACGGTCCGTTACTAACTTATTACGTTACGTAAATGGGCATTGTAGTTTACGATTTGCAATGCATCTTCGCAACACGTTGGGTGTTCATACATTCCGCGCTGCACATGCAATTTATTAGAGGGACCATTATGGAATATGAGTCTTGACCACGTGAAATATTGTATTAATATATTTTTTATACCACTCGGGTGGGATAACTGGTAAACAACTGAGGGTCCGCCTGATGGTAAGTGAACAAGGGTGCCGTAAAAAAATCAGCCATTAGCAATGAATTACTTATTATCTTGTTGATTTTTTGTATGTTAATCTTAATAACTAAATAAAGTACCAACCACCATTAGCAAGATCTTCTTTGGGTGCGGCGTTAACGTTGGGGAACGATACTCGTTGCATTGTATGCATTAATGTTAAAATAAGAGGCGAGGAGAGGAGAGATATGATTGTTTTTTTCCTTCTTAAATATGTTTTTATCTTATTTGTTATTTAAACTTTATCCATGACAACATTTCCTTAGGATCCTTCAAAAATATCTTAGGACTAATTGTGAACATAATGCTGAGAAAATTTCAACGTGTACTTTGAAAAAAAAAAACAGTAATTACGAAAGTTAAGCAAATTACATATATCATAGACAGTCTTCATATATCCTACTTGTAACTCTACATATATTGATTGCATGTCAGTAAAAAGTGTAGAAAGAATAGTTGTCATTAAAATTTATGGGGATGTCGTCGTGATTGCCGATCGTGCCTCGGAGATCACCGCATGGTAATGGAACATGATGGTATATACCACGCGTGGCGACGCATAACAAGGCTGCTTTTCCACCAGAAATGTGCAAGGATACGTAGCGAATCTGTGAAATAGTATGTATTTTAACTAAGCGGTGTGCGGATGCGTAGTGTACACATTACCTTCTCTAGTGCCACTGTTCAGTCCAGCCAGACTCCTCTTGCAATATTTCTTCACATGTCCCTGCTTCACTAAGCCCTTTTCACTAGACCTGAGCTAAGCGAGGGAAAATGAAGTAATCCCATCGATTATTTTATCGCGCATTGCTTAGTTATGTCGCATATCTTTGGTGAAAAAGCAACATAACTGTCCGTCAATAAAGCGCCGTGTGTGGTGGGTTTTATGATGGTTTTCTCTTTGTTTATATCTACACCACCCACGTATTTCCACATGCCTGCTTTTCTTTACCAAGGCAGAAATAAGCTATACAGATACTAGCATATTTCATTTACCTCCTGTACACACTCGTACATACCCTATCACATAATATAACACACTCTTAAACAATTCATCTGCATATTAACTCACCCTCAGATACATTCACTCGGAAGTAAGTCAATGCTTGGAATTAATTGTATTCTATAGTATTATGAAACGGGGTCGAAATAAACTATAATACATGTATTATTATTTCCTTAGTTAAAGTAAATGTAGACAACATTTACTTTAACTAAGGAAATAATATCTAACTAAGGAATAAATAATCAGTCTTAGAAGAAAACGAAAGTGGCGAAGAAGTCTCCTGTCTTCCTCGAGCCCATTTCCAAAAATCCTACAATTTTAGGATTTTTGGAAATGGGCTCGAGGAAGAGAGGAGACTTCTTCGCTAAGGCTAGGGGCTACGGTATGCTTTGAGCTTAACGAAGCATATTACTTTAACAATTGTCTACTTCTGTCAGTGGTATTCATTTTTACTTTTGTACATTACTAAGAAAAAAACAAACGATTTAGTAACCAATTTAAATATTGTCTCTTACAAAGATAAGTGTAGTGTCATCTCTACAATCTTATCTTGTTATTATGTGTATTTAGATCGTAGATTTATTAGTATAATAAAATGTATAATTTGCCCTGTGCTAAATTAACATCAAACTGCAAATTAACTAACAAGATATGATGACACTATGCGATAAATATAATAAATTTATTTGACTGGGTATACGGTTTGTAGAGTTAGTCAGTTAGGTTAATAAATTTAATAGTCCCATGATGCCATTGTTCATTGAATATAACGTTTATTGCTTGTTTTTTTTTTTTGTAAACATAGATGCACATTATAGACAAAAAAATAGTGTACAAATTTGGATTTGTGCCTTAGACGCTGACTGATTGACTGGAAAAGATTTTCAAGTCAATTTAGACTAAAATGGTTGTATTATTTTCTTTCAAAATGTTAATAATATTTTTATTTTATTTTATTGCTTGTCGTCATCGTCGTACAAACATACGATAATATATTTATTCCTTAACAGAATCTATAATATCTTTCTGAAAGCATTCTTATTCTTCGTAGATAGTAAATGGATTTTTAATTACTTTTTGCACAGTAGTTTAGTTATAAGTTACAACACTTGTTTCAAGCATCAGGTAGCGGGTTAAATTGGCTTTATCTCAATTTTACTGATCGCTGCACGGAAGCATCGTAAATTGCTTAAGTTCGTGTACCGGAGTGTGTATGATTAATAGTAAGTGCATTGATTTTGGACGTTTATATTGAGTTGATATACCTACTGTTCTATATCTACTCTACCTTTTCAGGAGCTCTGTAAAGTTATACATATTAAACATGGACACTTGCTATATCAGAGGTGTCACTCACACGTCATCGACCCTGTAAAAAGCTTCACGCCTTTCTTGAAGAACTCATTGCTGTAGTCCCTTGGGAAAACCTCAGCAGGCAATTCATTCCACAACCTGAGCAGCATAGCTTTCTGCTGGCCAAAAAGCTAGCAACCCATTTGCACAAACCCCTACACAGACCGTACGATGGCAACTTCGACAGAAAACTGCGGTGCCAGACCCGATCGAACGCCATCGCTATGTCTAGGCTTATAGCCAATGCCTTGTCGTGACTGTTAACTGCTGATGTCCAACGATGGGTTAGATACATTTAACAGATGTATATTAGCACTGGACATTTTATTTTAAATTGTTAGAGTCATATCGTCAATGGTTAGACCTCGATTTAGGTAAATTATGAGTCTGGTGTTAACAATATAATGACCTCTGCACAAAAAATAACTTACAAACATCTAAAATTGATCGTTTCAACACAACACAGCAAGGATGTTAGGATGAGGATGAAACCTTATCGTGAAATATTTTATGGGCAGCGTCACTTGGCCTTATTTGATGTTCTACATACAGTATGGTTAGGGTTGCAACTTTTTTTGCAATTAAAGAACATTATAGGTAACAAAAAAAAGTACATAGTATCGAAATAAAGCTCAATTTATTTTTCTTTATTATTATGTTTAAAAACAATTTTACTGTTGCTTTTTGCAGTTTGTAATTAATTGGCATCATCTTTACAGTTTATATTTAAATTAAAGTAAATTAGAAATTATTTTTTTACCTAATTCAGAGATGCTCTGTTTCTTTCATCTCGTCATACGACTTAACTTTTCAAAAACTCAAAGAAATCAAATCACACGAGTATTTTAATACCTAATTATGTGCAGTTCCATACACTGCTTTATCTAATCCCATGAAATAGATGATAATAATATTTTAAATAAAATCATGAAGTTAATTTAACAGCTTCATTTCTTACTTATAAATCCATTTGCAGATCAATCATGCGTGGTGCGCAATGCATTTGCATTGAAACCTGCTTGCTGCTGTATCAAAATGGAAAAATAGTTATTTGTTATGCAAGGCTGCAAAGTTAATTTTTGGCGCGAGTACCTTGTATTGAAACCTGAGCAAGAGAAGGATTCTAGGATTGAGCCACGAGCGAAGCGAGTGGTTCAAATATAGAATCCTGAGCGTAGCGAGGGTTTCAAAGGTACGAGACGCTAAATAACTTTGCTGCCGAGCGCAACACACAACTTTTCACCTCACTAAAGCGAGGAAAATGTTAGGTGCAAGAAAAACAGTTTTAATAAATATTAAATTACTTGAACAAATCGTACGCTTTTATGTATTTATCGCGCGATTTTTCCGGAAGAAAACTCAACTCGGCATTATGTACCGCTTGCACTAATTCTGCAGGTGTTAAATTTATATCTTCGTCGCTGCTAGCTTCGCTGATATTTTATGATTTCTTTCGATTTTATCAAAAAGCAAAGCAAAATAATAGACGTAAAGTGAATTCAATAATGAGAAGAAAATTTTAAAGTTTTTTTTTTAATCAAATTTTCTTGCCGACCAGTGCGATTCTTTAAATGAGGCTGGCGCATGACATGAAATAAGTATTTGCATTTCAATCATCAATGGACTGGCTGCAGAGAATATAAACCATTACGAAACCAATGAGGTTCTATATATATGTAATTTATTGTACGAAACCTTTATTGAATAAAAATATTCGAATTTTAAAAGCACTTTCCACGCTAGCGGATAAAGTGCGATTTTCCACGCAGATTTCGAATGATAAACAGAGCTTTTACGAGCTAGTGAGGTGAAAAAGTTATTTTTCGATACAGTTGTCCATAAATAGCTGTATCGAAAAGTAACTTTTTAAATTTACTGTGATGGCTTGTGCGTAAAAGACTGACATTAAGATTCTGTGGTTAGTTTCTTAATCTCTAAATTTTTGTATGAGAGTAGAGAAAGTATTTTCGTGTACCATATTACAGAGTACAATTATCTGAAATAACATACAATACTTTGCTATAAAGTGCGGGTGGCAACCTTAAGTATGTTTGACAACACGCGTGAAGGCGACAATGTCCAGAACCATGGTGCGTAAGTTTGCGCAATGTTGGCAATGCTAATGCCATTGTTGGTATGGAAATTATTATTTCCTCGGAGGCCAATACGATAAACGTGCTGATTAGAAATCAATCGTTTTGCACGACTTGAAAATTTAAATTAAACCACGATATTGAATTGTTTTTAGCTATTATCTCGATTACAAATCGGTCGTTTTTTGATTAGAACGTTTACATTTTTTTTGGTAAATTGTAGAATTATAATTAAAATTCAAGAGTATCTTTTAATTTGATTAGCTGCAGGAAACTGATACAATAGTGATAAGACTATTTAAGTTTTTCATACTTTGCCGTAGTTGTAACGTAGTTTTAGTTGTTTTAGTTCAATTTTCTTTCTTTAGTTTAGTTTAATTTTCGTGTTATCATAATTATTATTGTTATATGTCACATATTGAGAAACACTTTAAAAATAAATTAATAGTTTAAAAACACTAGAATAACATGCTTTTATAAATGCACCTGATCGTGTGTAAAGTCCATTACGTGGCCTTTCTCACAAGTGCAAACACGACTATGATACGATATTCCATCACGGAATGCCAGTGCCTATCTACCGGCTTCATCGTCAGACCTTGAAACCTAATCGTGGTCAAAGTTCATTACAAGACTTTTCTAAGAAATCCAAAAACAGCTATGTTACGATGTTCATCAAGAAGTTCCAGTTCATATCTTTCGGCTCCATCATCAGATCAGTTCGACAATACCATATTATTGTATTGTCATCAGAACTACATACAGCTGCTAATTTTAATTATGCTACGATCCTTGGAAGATGTTTAAATTTGTTACCTTAGATTCCATTACATAGTTAGTTACATACAGGTCGACCTAATAAAAGGGTGTTAATATATTTTTAATTCCATAACAGGGCAAAACGGGACGGGGGCCCATCACACATTCCCACCACTGTGTCTCCTGTGTAGCTAGGATTAACAGCGGCGACCACCAAAAAAGGCAATGAACAATGAAGTCTACTGCAGTCGCGGGGGTAAAATTCGATAGCGGAGAAAGATTAATCAGTGATGATCCTATGATTTCCTAGGAGACTACAGTGGGGTTCTTCAAAAAAGACGTGAAGGTGTTTTTGCAGAATTGGCAACGAGTGAGTGATAGATACTGCTGGGCTAGTAGCATTTCTAAGCTACGAAGATTGTTTCCCATCAGACAGGTCGCATGCTGGTTTTTCGACTATAATGGTGTTAAAATGTAGATACCAAAATTGCAATTGAGAGTTCATGATTTATCAAGTTTTCGCGAATAAAATTATTCCTCCATACCGGATCCTGAAAGCTAAACTAATTTATTGTTAAACAAAAAGTAGTAAAAACGATGATTATAAACATACGTGACCTAAGCAATAATGACATCATCTAGTCATTTGTACTTGTAGATAATTCAGCTAATAGACGTCAGCGACCTTTAAGTAACTTAATGCTTGCCTAGAACATTGTCTTTTACTAAAATATTTCATTAGTTTGGTCATTAATTTCTCATTTAAATTTGACGTAGCTACATAACATAGTATATAGTGGCAGTGACCGTCGACCAATCTCTTTGTTCTATGTAGAATACTTCGCATTGTAGAGTTTTGGTCAAAAGAGACTCTTTGATCACTTCTGACAAATCTACTTATCGACTCTACTAAAGAAACAAGAGACGAGTGACTCAGATTAAAGATTTTTCTTTAAAATTTGTCTCAAAAATTCATTAGATGCCAAGTAAATATCATGTAAACAACATTACAATATTAAATCTTTTTTATTAGCTTATACTTGTCGATCCTAAGAGTAGGCACAGCGACACCATACGTGTATAAGTACTTCCGTACAGTATCCATGGACACACCCTGCCGCTCTCTTGAGCCGATCTCACCTCCCCTCTGAGACTGAATGAATCTGTGTCTTTTGTTCAACGCCGCACGAATATACACGCATTTACCTTTTGCACATACGTTGAGTGCCGGTTTGGGGTACAATTTGGATTAAAAGTTTTAATTTAAAACCTAGCTATTTACATTAAAATCACTTAAATAAATTTAACAAAGATACCATATTTAGTTACTTTTTATCGCTTTGTACTTTTTGTCTTTCCACTGTCGTATTTTAGTGAAACAGGAAACACAACACGATGAATAAGTATTTAATCGGCCGATATGACTCTCCCATATTATTGGGTAATTTGTTAACTGCGTGCGTGTTCTGTTGAAACGGAACAAGTTTTCTGGTTGAGTGGCCAATCACAGAACACGACGCTTCTATGGAATTTTATAATATTCTGAATAACGTTATAGTAGATATATTCATAAGTTTGTGTGAGATTCAACCTTCACTATTTTTGTTGTGCGAAGGGCCACATACCTACATACATAAAAATGGTTTTTAAACTCGATCGTATTAAAATATTGTAACTTACTATAATACTGACACTTTAAAAATATTAAAGAAATAAATAGTTCATTTAAATGTTTAAATTTAATTTAAGTAAAATGTTAGCAATTAAGTCAATAGATAATATTTTCTCCGGTTCTAAACTGTACAGAAAAAAAGAATGGTTATCTGTAAAGTCGGTTTACAGACGAAAATTTTACATGATAATGTCATAAAGAAACATCGGCCGATGGAGTAGAAGAGAGATAGATGCGTCACTTGTTCCGCGCTCTCGCCTATACGCTCGGCTCAGGCGGAACGTGACAATGAGTCATGCTTTTTCGTGCGTGCAGCCGGCGTTCATCGATTTATAAGACGTTGTCACGTCAAAAACTGCATCATCGTTCATTATATACCTATAATTTATTGTTTAATTCCAACATTTCCAAGTAACAGGAACAGTGACAAAGTGATACTTTTACAAAACAGTGATATAAACTTTGGAACTAAATCAAAAATAATATATCCCAAGATCGAAATAGAAATTGTTTTCATCGAAAACATGCAGTTGAAATTTAATATTCCCATAGCGACGTCATTTGGACTCAAACGAGTATATGATACTATGTAGTCTGCAATTTGTGCAAATCGGCAACGGGCTAGCTTTCACATCAATTTCTAATAACTTTTACCTAATACTTTTTATAATCGGAGAACATTCCGTCATCGGTATTTTAATGTCTGTTACGAGCAGATACTGTTATAGAGAATTGTTTAAGAATTACAATCACTGAAAAATTGCAATAATAGCTTTGATTGTATCAAATTTATCGCTTTGTTCTAATGCTATCGCGCAGGTTGATTAATTTTTATGCTTTTATTTTAGATGCCGCTCCGTTAATATATGCATGTTAAAAATAGTTATTTTCTCCTTCCATTGACGAGTTCAGTGGTTGAATGGTTAGCAATGGCCACTTTAACTCCGAGGTCGCGGATCCCCGCACAAGACAAATATTTGTGTGCATGAACATTTTTTGTTTGTTTTGGTCTGGGTGTTTTCTATATATTATATGTATGTATTTCTTTAAAAAAATGTATTTAAGTATTATATCAGTTATCCAGTACCCATAGTACAAACTTTGCTTAGTTTGGGACTAGATGGCCGTGTGTATTTTATCCAGGATTATTTATTTATTTATAGCCCATTGCGTATCCATTTTTTGTATATTTTTTAATGTGAACTGGATCGTCAAGTTGTACTGGTGTACGTGTAGATGACTGATATTCGTTTGTACTCGCTCTCAATCGTATAGGAAGATAAACTTAGGAAGATTAACTTATTTAGGATGTAAGTGGTTCATCATCATATTTGAACCAAAGCCAACTTCACCTGCACGCGGTGCACCCTGCTGACTGACAAACGAAGCTCTGGCGAAAAGAGAGGTAGGGAGCGTAATTGTATGCTACCCGACTGGTGAATGTACCTCACAGAATACCGTAGCCAAATAACGGTTCCCTTAGTGAAGTCACCAGAAAGGAAGGAGATGCTGCGGTGGCAGCGGGGGTGGCGGCACGCGAGCGATATTTTATGTTGCGAGCGTTAATATGGCTACGGTAACCGCTTCACATCAGGCGGGCCGTATGCTTGTCTGCCACCCGACGTAGTATAAAAAAAAAAAAAAAAACTTCAACAACATTTACGTTTATTAAGAAGTTTTGTCGAAACTGTAACACCACTTTCTTGGCCGATCGTCTCTATTGATATATGGAAGAATTTACTTCAATTTTGCTTAACTTTTCTACATTTGTAATTTCATCTATCATTGAAAATATTTTTTCTTTTGAACATACAAAATGTTTCTGTAATTCGTCACATTCTATTTCTGCTTTTCTGTCAATTTTTAAATCATTAACATTATTAACTTTTCGTAACCACCAATAATTGAACGCACCGTTATTTTTTCAAAAACTGACACATTAGCGGATAGCGGGATGTCCAAAATCAGTGCTTTTCCCACAATCGCAAGGTTCGTCTGTCTCCATTATACACAAACAAGCTTCTCACTGTGCCGAACAATGGACCATAAAGTCGGTTAAGTAATTTGATATCATTTATTATCATTCTTGTACTGTTATACGCTACTTTAGTTTACAGCCTCCGATCGTCAATTATGCTACAGTACCGAGAGAAGGGAACAGATTAAGGCTTGGCATCGATTTTGTGTCATTAAAGTAAATCGTGCAGAATATCAAAACGTTTCTTAAATAGCTGGTTACGGGAAAGGAATTATTCTCAAAATCTACCTAAGTAATTCGAAATAGGTACCTAGTAGTTTTTTACTGATTTTAGTTGTGATTTTCAAATTATATTTTAAAATATATTTTTTCAAATTCGTTTTACTATCACCAATATAATATCACCTATGTGAATTGTGATTATTACCTGCTTGCTTACACACAAAATTTCGTCAAAATCCTAGTCATTAGTTCGGAAGTAATGGCGTAATATTTATCTCAAAAACAACAAACATCATCAAAAATAAAGTGCTCGGGAATTATTGCAGTATAACAAGGCTACTTAATTATTTCTGTATATAATATAGGCCATAATTTTTGACGAGCTCGGTGGCGTAGCGGTCAATGACGCGGCTTCGACACCAACGCTCGTGGGTTCGATTCCCACATAGGACAAACATTTGTGTGCATGAACATGTCTGTTTGTCTTAGTCTGGTTGTTTTCTATGTATCATAAGTATGTATTTACAAAAAAAAATGTATTTACGTATGTTTATCAGTTGTCTAGTACCCATAACACAAGCTTTGCTTACTTTGGGGTAGATGGCGCTGTGTAATTTGTCTGACAATATTTATTTATTATTATTTATTTATTATTTAATTTAGATTTCTTGTCATCTGTCGGGCTATCTTATAAAGATAGCCCGACAGATGACAAGAATGTCGGGCTATCTTATAAAGATAGCCCGACATCCTGATGGTCCATCTCACATCGAAACGACCATCCGTGTGTCGACGGCCACTCAACCAGTGCTGTTGTCGGGCATATTTGAATGCGTCCGCGGGCCACGAAGTAGCCCGAATTCCTGGGATTGAGCGGCCTTGCTCTATAAATATACATAAATAAAAAAAATATTTGTAGTCCCAACTGAATTTGAGATTATGAAATAATTTTCAGTTTATAATTTTATGTTGCTAAATACATAATCTTCGATAACGCCTACAACAATAAGATAGGACGACAATAAGATAGGATTGAACTGGGATTTGCCATATATAATATTGAAGTTATCACGCAGTATACTTAGCGTTTATATAGGAAAAGTCGTAAAATGACTAATAAATTGTGTCTATATTGAAATAACAAACGAGGTCGATATAATTAAATTGTAATTAGTTACACAATAATGATTGTGTGTGCAAAGTTTTCAGATCAAAATTGACTGCATGTTGTAAAATAAACTTGTAGTATTACTAAAATTAATAAATTTGGAAACAACTGAGTATTTACGGTCAGACAATGTTGATTGAGTCACCATCATCAGGTCATTTTAGTCTCCACTAAAGGAGCACGACCCTCTCTCGTCTTATTTGGCCTACACTCCCCACACTGGCCAGACGGGTTGGGGAGGCCTGCCCCCTTACCACCATGTCTTATTGCGACTCAATAACTGAATAGATTGCTTATTCATACCAATGAATAAGCGACTCTATTTCAAATTGAATAGAGTCGCTTATTCATTAGTATGAATAAGCAATCTACTCAATTATTGAGTCGCAATAAGAGATGGTGGTAAGGGGGCTGATCGATGTTTTAAAATGTATTTCCTTTGGTCGCCTTGTACGACATCCACGGCAAGAGACGGAGTGATTTTATTCTAGTCTGCCGCAAACCACACGGCTAATTGTTGACACGGCTACACGGTTGATTGAGTAAATATGGCTAATCCATTGCTGCAATACTTATAAGGGAAGCATATTATGTGTCTAGTGATGATAATATTTGAGATGGAGAGGACTGTAAAGTAGAGACATGTCTAGGTGAAAGTACGATGATTGGCAAATTCGTAATCAAAAAAATACGTTATTAACACCTCTATAAAAAAAAATATTGCATATTTTTTAACTTATAGGTAACCCATTGCATTAAAATCGCTACAATCATGAAATTTATTTATTCATTTCAGTATTCGTTTATTTCAGTATCTTCTTTATAGAGACCAGTCACATAGCAATATTAATAAAATCAGCAACGAGTTACTGCCCACAATTTCTTTACATTAAGCATACGGGGTACGTGAGGTACTTCACCAACTTTAGAGCCAACTTTACTTGATTTTTTCCTGTCGAAAGGGAAGTATTCACAACACCATAAAATTGGTTTATTTTAATTCGCTAGGGAAGGCCTCCAGGGCCTTTATAATATGCTGAAATTTCTGACCAAACAAAAAAAAATGTATTGTAGGCAATAGAAATTGCCGATTGTACCTACAATCTTAGTAGGTATTTATACTTTACGCTCTTTTACATCCAAGTGATCACTACGTTTCATCAACGTGCTACAAACGCTGTATAACTAACATAAGTGTTATAATATTCTTCTCAAGAAATATCAATTATTTTATTGTTATCTAGTTGATTACATTGGAAGTGTTATGGGGCACGCAGTACGTAAGCGCGTGTCGTAACAGGGTAGTTTCCTAGGCGCGCGCAGTGCACTCGCCCAAATGGAACGGCGCCATTGTTTTACATTTTTATCTACACCAAGATCCAACGTAAATTAGTGTCGATGCTAACACTGAATTCGGGTTGGCTTTCGCTTTTGCTTCGAATTCTAAATAACATGTGTTATACAAGGACATTGGTGATACGCTGCACGTACGAATTGGTTTCTTGAAAGTTGCGTTAGGTGTACATAAATAGATTCTGTTTTTTTTTTCGTTTTATGATGGCAGACAAGCATATGGCCCACCTGATGTGGAGCAGTTACCGTAGCCATATCAACGCTCGCAACATAATATCGCTCGCGCGCCGCCACCCCCGCTGCCAACGCAGCATCTCCCTCCCTTCTGGTGACCTCACTCACTCGCAGGAACACAACAACCCTCAAGGGAATTGTTATTTGGTTGCAGTATTCTGTGACGTGGAGGCACTTCCCCAGTCGAGTAGCTTACAATTACGCTCCCTACCTCTCTTTTCGCCAGAGCTTGGTTTGTCATTCAGCAGGGTGCACTGCGTGCAGGTGAAGTTAGCTTCCGTTCAAAGATGTTGGATGTACCTCTTACACCCCCAAATCTATCTGTATGTTGAATATTTTATTTCCCCTAGCCAAATGTAACGCACAGTGGAACAGCTAGAGCGGGGAGCGACCTGATGGCTTTCAAGGATATGAACAGTTTTGTAAACGACCTGAACCCTCATAGATTTAATCATCATACTAAATTCCTTAATTTAGAATTTATTACGACTTCGCTTTTTACATATGTTTATATTTTTTATACCACCAGGTTGGTAAACAAGCGTGCTGATGGAAGCAGTCATCGTAGCCTATAGACTTATATATAGCTTGTGACACTAGAGGCTTCACTTAGTAGTTGCCGACACTGCAAAAAACCCTTAACGCCTTTCTATCCGGCTTTAGTGTTAAATAAACGTCACTGAAAATTCGACACACTATACTTTTCAAAATACTTTATTTCTACTAGATTATAAAATTATCTATAGCAGTTTCGTTTCACCTAACTGTCACACACGGCATTTTTTTTTAGATATTTCATGAATGATAAAGTACAGTTGCGAACGCATAAAAACTAATGTTGATTGATTGCCAATATCAATGATTATATGCTTTCAAAATTGTAAAAGTGGTAAGACGAGATTAGTATTGTATTAATATTTATATCCTACATGACAAAAGAATCGACGTAAAGTCGTAGTTTGATTTTAAAATTAACTGTCATCCGTAACTGTTTATTTTCGAATACTGAATCTCTGATTGAAATCAATGCCATTGAATATTTTACCGAAGTTGCAACATCAACATTTCTTTTCGATTGTCCCAGATATTTTGCATTGTTTAATGTATAAAATACAATCTCTCTCTCTCACTGCATATTCTCAAACGAAAACAAGGTAACAGTAATAGGAACGGTGTTTGCCTAACTGAAGCTTGATGAGACATTTAAAGAGTCTCATCGTTAACTGGAAAATAAGTCACTGTCGTTAGTTAATTACATTGACACTATTCGATGTGCCTCGGCGAGTCTGCCATTCAAATTTATTAAACTAATTTTAGACCGTATAATTTCCCATGAGTCATGGTTATGGGAAATGCCAGTTTAATAATAACGTCTTGATCGTAGTAAGTTATTATTTAAAATCATTGCTGCAACCATTTTTTGTCTGACTATACAAATTATGACATTTTGGAGCTAATCTGATAATGGATTTAGAAATTGGTCATTTGACTTCGGAACTTACTGTGGAGTAGTATAATGGAGTATAAATCGTGATTTGAAACCTTAAGGGTTATACCAGCACTGCAATAGCATGTTTTGTATCACTAGAACCCTTAAAATATAGAACAGGCAAGGTAATCCGCTCCTATTGGTCATAGCGTGATGTTACACAGACTATAACTATATATTATGTATATAAAGGTTTTTCACGCCGGACCAGCTGTGTATTTTATATAAGACCCAAGTACGGTCCTGTGTGGAGTACTGCTCACCTCTTCGAGACGATCTCGATAGATTGCAGCGGCGGGCTGCCCGCATAATTGACGATGAAGAGGCCACCAAAACCCTTGGACCATTTCAACTCTATAGAGACTAATGTCTCTGCGGAGACATTGGTTTGCAGAAACATGATAAAATAGCGTATTTTATCGCTTATTCCATGGCGAGAGCTCTGAAGAACTGTGTTTTCCCTTATCCCAACCTCACTTTTTCGTCTAAGTCGTACCTTAGTCGTATCTAATTATTTAATTAATCAATCATTAAAGATCGTTGAAAGTAAATCGAAGTTCTCTTATCTCTTAGATTGCATCTCCAAGGCTGACGCATCCGTTATGACCAACCGTTAGTGATCAGATGGTACGCTGTTCAGAGGAAATTATTGCCCGAACGCAGATAACAGCTCCTTGTCTACAACTACAATGGTAGTTAATTTATAGTACGTGTTTTAAAACTAGATCTCATCTGATAACACAGATTGGAAGTACTGCGTACAGTGTCGCAAGATTTTTTATTTATCTAGTTTTTTTATACCACGTACGGAGGTCGACGCGTCGTTGGAAACAATCTAATCTATCACGGAAGTTAAGCAACGTCGAACGTATGGATGGGTTTGTTTATGCTCCTTCGTGCTTGAAAGGGCACGTTAAGCCATCGGTCTTGGTTGTTTTCATTAGAAGCCGTTAGACAAGTCAGTGGCCCTTGGGTGGCATGAAAACACTGGCCTCCGCGAACCCCCATTTGAGCAGAGTGGTGGAGTAGTCTTTATACCCCTTCGATTAAGGGGATTTGTATTCCAATAGTGAAATGAATATGGCTTAATGCAGTTTATTTCATCAAAACCAACCGATAGAATCAAAAGATACTTATTCAAATTTTTAAGTTACATCGCCGCCACCGGAGCAAATCATTGAATTATAATTCAGTAGTAATAATTCAATGGAACAAATGCGCGGAGATGCGGAGCGATGTATTGCTATATAAGTCCACACGTACGAAGTCGCAGGCATCGATAGATGATAGATATACTGTTAACTGCCTTATTCTTTCGATTTTAGAAGTGCGTTTAATACGACCGATTTCGATATTCTGCTTTTGATTCTGCAGATTTTTAACTGGTCGCTAACTGCATTCGCTCGATTTAGATCTTATGCCGATGATTATGGAGGGTACCTACCGCCGTACATCTGTAATCTCGGTCCGAATAGTGTGGGCAGCACGCGGTAATGTCGCAAGGAGGAGTGTTTGGCCCTATCCTATTTTCGTTATATAAATAACATTGTATCTATTCTCTCCACTTGGGAATGACTTGCATCTGATTTTAAAAGATGTTAAATTATGATGTTGCCGAGATGCTACGTAATGAAGCATGCAAAACGCGCAGTAGATCGGGAGACATTGGGAACATTATAAGGTTTTATTAGTGTTTACTTGTTTACTTATTTGCCGATTAGTATAAAATTAATTAATAATATTTTATGGTTATCAGCAAACACGTTGACTTTTTTAACATACTCGTAAATGTGTCATTGGATTCATCCAAATATATATCCTCGACTGACCTTTAGGCGAGCACACAGACAGTATCGACGTTGTTTGTACGCGGCTCGAATATTAAGCCACCGATGACCGTCACCAACAGCAAACATTTACAATGACTTAATGCTGTTAACATTGACTCAGGTCATTACATTGACTCATGGCTCGATTTATGACGTGATGATATTTATCCTGATTATCCCGGAAATTACTAAATTTTATTAACGTCCTTGTGCTCAATAAACTCATCATTTGTTGCGTTCCTGCGAGTGAGTGAGGTCACCAGAAAGGAAGCGAGATGCTGCGTTGGCAGCGGGGCTGGCGGCGCGCTAGCGATGTTTTTTTTTATACTACGTCGGGTGGCAGGCAAGCACACGGCCCGCCTGATTTGAAGCGGTTACCGTAGCCATATCAACATTCGCAACATAAAATATCGCTCGCGCGCGCCACCCCCGCTGCCGACGCAGCATTTCCTTCCTTTCTGGTGACCTCACTCACTCGCAGGAACACAACAACCCTCGAGGGAATTGTTATTTGGCTGCGGTATTCTGTGAGGTGGAGGTACATTTCCCAGTCGGGTAGCTTACAATTACGCTCCCTACCTCTCTTTTCGCCAGAGCTTCGTTTGTTTATTTTTACACAGGTTAAATAGTCCAAAAGTATTCTGTATGTACAAGTAGCTCTGCGAAGTCGTTTATCTTCCACTGAAACTTTTCTAGATAGCTTCACAGTAAAAACGTATGGTTACAATCTGATTAATTAGTTATTATTATTTAGCAATTCAATTAATTCTTAATGCAGAATTTAATGAAGCGATTAATTGCAACTAATTCCGTGCTTCATAGCTTCTTAAGCCATTAATAATGTTCAGGCATTAGCAAAAGAAAGTAAGAAATTAATTAATGACATTAATTAATAATTGAGATACAAACATAGAGTAGCATTATCTTCAGATACAAGCCAATGAAGCCAATTTTATCTAATCGTTTGCTACAAGGACGAGTCTACTACAAAGCCATCATCATCATCATAAGCCTTATTCAACCATTTTTTGACGTGACAACGTCTTATAAATTGGTTAGCCGGGTGACACTTCAAGAAACTGGCTCACGTTATGCGCTTACAATGAGAGCGAGTGAAAGGCACGCGTCCCTTCTAAGAGCGAGAGAGACAGACATAAAGTGAAAGGCATGCGTCCCTTCCACTCGAAAACATTTTACCACTCAAAGTCGTTGTCACGTAAAACTTTCGCCCGTATACCGACTTTACAGGCAACCAATTTTTTTTTTTTTGTGTAGCTTTCCTTCACTACTACTTACTCTATTACTACTACTTATTCGTATGCACTACTACAAAGTAGTGCATAGGAATGTTTCTTTCGCTTATCAAGCCTTGTTCTGTACATACAGAGACATAGCAACCTCACTTGGTCCTAGTACCTACACCTCACCGATTAGCAGACGATGCTCTTCAGCATAAGAACGAGCCTACTACATTTCTGTTATCAAAACCATAGCCATGTTCTATAACATAAATAGTAAAAAAGGATTCATCATCATCATCATCATCGTCGTCAACTCTTATTTATTACACTGCGGGATGTAATTCGAGTCTCCCCTGCTGCACACTGCTCAACTGCGAGTTTACGGAGGCCAGTGTTTCCAAGTCGCATAAAGGCTGTTGTATAACTGTCATCGCATGACAACAGCCTAGACTGACGGCTTTACCTGCCCTCCAAAGCACGGAGGAGCTCGAGGTAAATAAACACATCCATAGACAGGCTACGGACGACGTTGCTTAACTTGCGTGTTTGATTAAACTGACAAGCGCAACGACGCCATCGAGACTCTAAAAAAAAGGTTTGTTATAACTAATTTATTTAGTAACTCAATATTTTTTATTTGCTATCCTCCATCAAATCAGAAATCAAAATAATAAATATATTTTTTCAAAATTATACCTAATCTAAAGTCTATACGCTGACTGCAACATAACACCAATAAATTATTATATTCCAAATTTCATGCAGTTACTTAATACGAACAACATGTTGATGTGTCAATTTTCACATTGTCATCAAATGAAAGTTCTTTATTTATTATTAATATTGGTGATAGTTATTTACGGACATAAACTTCTATTAAGTTTATGTTTGCGAGTATGTTACTATTCATCATAATTTATTTTATATTCTGAGTAGTCAGTTCACTTTCATTTCATTTCGAAAGTAAAGTTATATTGGTCGTATTACTGTTTTCTAATTTACCGCTGCTGTTTTCAGTTATTTATCTTTGAAAATTATTGTTTATTGCCTACCTGTCTTCTACAGCAACCCTTTGGCCTTCATTCCAGTCCTCCCAAATATCAATTTATTGACCGTATATTATTTAATATAAATTTTATTGACCATAGAATAAGGGAACCAAAGGCGGATTTAATGCTAAGATGTTTCTCTAACCTTTGGGAAAAGCAGATAAAATTCGAATGCGGTTCACAAAATAACAATAACGAATACATAACATATACAGAATAAATACCGATGAAACTTAAAATTATATATGATACATAGACATATGCTAATTATACACATATACATAATTATACATGGAAACGCATAGGAAAAAGAGTAAATAGGATTATTGCTTGGATAAATTCTCAAGTAAATAAGCTTGAACATTCTTTTTGAAAGTGAACTTACTGGAAATATTCTTGATACTGTTGATTGTTGGCAGTTGGTGGAACATTTGGGGTGTAAGCGGTTCATCAACATCTTTGAACCAAAGCCAACTTCACTTGCACGCGGTGCACCCTGCTGACTGACAAACGAAGCTCTGGCGAAAAGAGAGGTTGGGAGCGTAATTGTAAGCTACCCGACTGGGGAATGTACCTCCACCTCACAGAATACCGCAGCCAAATAACAATTCCTTTGTGGGTTGTTGTGTTCCTACGAGTGAGTGAAGTCACCAGAAAGGAAGAGAAGGAGATGCGGGGGTGGCGGAGCGCGAGCGATATTTTATGGTGCGAGCGTTAATATGGCTACGGTAACCGCTTCACATCAGGCGGGCCGTACGCTTGTCCGCCACCCGACGTATTATAAAAAAAGAAACATTATTAACATTCTGTTAAGCGTATATAAATAGTGCTTCAATAATAACAGAATCTTCCAAATATAATACATTACACAAGGGAACAAATTTCTAACATTTTTATACAACTGTCAAAATTTTACTTGTTTCGGATTACAATTGCCTGACATAACTAGAAACAGAAAGTGAATTTATTGTAACAGGTCTAAATTTATAGATACAGCGATACTTGGAAAAATGAGAAAATAACATTAAAATATCGTTCAAACAATTTATATAAATAAAAAGAATAACAAATTTTAACATAGTGACATTAATTTCAAATTGTCCACTATTATAGAGTATTTGGAGCTTGAAGATACAGGTTTTATTTGGTTAATGACTCTTCTTTTGCCTTTTGTGTGATGTTGAATCTTCTTTATTGCGGAACCGACAAAAATCTGCTGTCAGAGTTGGATCCCATCGTCCTTGATATCTTATTTCTATTGTTCGTACATCCTGATGAAACCTTCTCCCTGTTAATCACTCACTACGTCAAGTTTATCAGGAAAAAAGTCTAAATGTAGAGTGTAGGAAATGGATTTTGAGAGACATTCTACAGGATAGTTTTTTCTGTGAGGGATAGGTCGCGATGCTGATGACAAGTTTGGATATTTTATGTTATGTTATGTTTATCCTTCTTCGAGTATCCGGAGATATTTACCGTGCAAAAATAGCAATCATTAACATGATTCGACACAGCATAGGAACCGCAAAAGGCATTTTCTTTTATTTACCTTTCATCCACTTCTAAAGTCCCATGTAACAAGAAATACAACACATTTGAGGTGTCCACCACTTCTCAATATCTCCAATCGTAAATCCAAAATAGGAGCAGTAAGCTGCTTTTATCTCTTCCGTTATGTTTTTTAGATTTTTAGCTACATAACATCCGCACACGTAACAAAATTTGTTTGGTGGATTTTTACAAGATCTTCTTTGATGACTAGCCATATTTTTATGTACAAAACGTCTTAACTTTATGTACTAACACAAAAAAAACTTATTAACTCGAAATATTGTCAATAATATATTGTGAGGATTTGTGTACAGGAGGCTAATGCTAGCGAAATATGAAACTTTGAATAAAACTTATATGAGACCTGTCACACCACTTTGTTGACTTGGTGGGTGAAAGATGAAGATAGTGCAACAAAAATATATGATTACTGTTCTGGTTGTCAAACCTTTGTTCCCTTGTGTTATAAAACAGATATACTTATACCTTCCCACGCTGTTTTTAAAATCTTATACCTATTTCTTACTTAAAGAAGAAATAATTCTTGTCCCACACGATCATCTCCGTCCTACGTTATCTCTTATTCACTTTCCCCTTTCCTCACCTCGATTTCATTAATATATGCCCAGAACTTGTTTCAAGCTTCTATAACATTGACCCTACATTAGTAAATTTTACAACCTATTTCACTCCCTTTCAGGTAAAAATTAATTTAAAATACTCGTACGTGTTTATCTATAAAACTCCACTGCGTTTTATGGATGGTATTATAATATACTGGGGAAGTACCTCCACCTTACAGAATGCCGCAGCCAAATAGCAATTCCTTTGAGGGTTGTAGTGTTCCTGCGAGTGAGTGGGGTCACCAGAAATAAAGAAGGGAAAGAGTATATATAAGCTGGCAAGGGATCGGCGACCCCTTCGTGTTGCTAATCTTTTTTTTTTTTTGTTTTATACTACGACGGGTAGTAGACAAGCATACGGCCCGCCAGATGTGAAGCGGTTACTGTAGCCATATTAACGCTCGGCGCCACCCCCGCTGCCAACGCAGCATCTCCTTCCTTTCTCGTGACCTCACTCACTCGCAGGAACACAACAGCTCTCAAGGGAACCGTTATTTGGCTGCGATATTCTGTGAGGTGGAGGTACATTCCCCAGTCGGGTAGCTAACAATTACGCTCCCTACCTCTCTTTTCGCCAGTGCTTCGTTTGTCAGTCAGCAGGGTACACCGCGTGCAGGTGAAGTTGGCTTTGGTTCAAAGATGTTGTTGAACCACTTACACCCCAATTATGTCCTGGAATAAAGTAAAAAAAGTAGGTACTATACCCTATTCCCCGTTCCACAGATGAGAAGTTCGTTCACTAAACCGTCTATTAGTGCTTCATTTTGACGTGAAAGTGAAACAAACACACTTCCTTACTTTTAAATAATATTAATACGATATGTATTGCAATACTCACAGGACATAGACTACGTACAATGTGCCAACACCCCTTCGGGACTTTTACTTTATGAGTATCTAATGATTAGAATAATAAATGACTACACTTTACTTTGCTCGCGACTTTGCATATCATTTAGTCTCTACATTTACAGTTGTGTTGTTCCCTTTCCTTAGAATATATATATTATATTTTATACTATGTCTGGTGGCAGACAAGCATACGGCCCGCCTGATGTGAAGCGGTTACCGTAGCCATATTAACGCACTCAACAGAAAATATCGCTAGATCGACTAGATCGAAATAGAATTTTGGCTACATTTTCATTACGAGAATTGCCCTCTGGTGCCTGTTCATGTCCAGGATACCAACCTAACATCACAACCATATCATGTAAAGTATCTTAATTCTGTAAACTAATATACATAGAACAAACATGAACATTCATGACTCTCAATAACATGTAATGCGCGAATTATCGAAGCTAATTTATATCTTTACAATGAGATCGTGCACTAGGAAGCAGTAGTTCGATCAGTTGATCCCACTTTGCTAAATTGGATAATGTCAAGGTTCTACTGATTTTAAACACATACCTAAACTACAATATTGTACCTCTAGTATGTTATGACTTATCTAACTCCAAAAAAATATGTCTTGGCTTATTTTTGGTGTCTGATAGCTAAATCGAAGTGCCAACCATAGTAATAGAAATAAAACTGTAGTTAAAAATGTAAAATGAATACGAAACTCAGCGACCTAAGTATTCGTCACTCACTACCCATAGTGCTCATTCTGTATTCCGTTTACATTAAGGAATCCAAAAACAAATGTAAACTTTTTATTCATAACCTCTTTTTAGATTTAAGATACAAACTACGTTTAGTGATTTCTCCTTGGGTCTATCGTATCCGTATAATTGGCATCTCGCCTATCGCTTCGGGCGCTTTCTTCGGTCGTATCAAGGTTATTTTGCTCTCACCCGTGTTCAGCACTCTCAATGCTTGTGTCTTGTGTGTCGTCTGATCGAGCGCATCGTCCTCCTTTCAACTTTCGAACTCTGCCGTGACATTGAGAAGCTGGAAGTGCATTGCATCTGTGATCTTTGCTTGCTCATAAGATATTTTTTTTGTTTTGCGCAAGTAGTCTATGGATTTTATTGACATGAATACGTCTTTAGAATTGCTTCCTTAAGAAGACAATAAAAAAAACGAATGATAACAAAATCGGGGTATACAGTTTGGTGTTGCATCTACAAATCTATCATCTCCATCCTAAATTCAATCACACCACTGGATAGATGAAGGATCAATGAATTTATCACACTAAGTAAGGACTATGGAACATCGCATGCGGGGAAGGGGTAAGCGCTGCCATTTTGAGATAATTTTAGTGCTTATAACGTATTCACGTGCAACACACGGTCGTCTCCATGACACAACCGCACTCAATTTTTTTGTTTTGGCAGGAGTAGTCTATGGATTTTATTATTTTACTTTTTTCACAGGCATCTAAGAGCTACCTAATTTGACTATAAGTTCTCTTTTTTTGGAATAAGTCAACATTTGTATTTCTTAAATGTTGTGTTGTTTTTATGTACCATAAAGATATTCCAAACGGTTAAAAACAGCCATATATGAGTCAACTTTTATTAAGTACCTTGAAAACAGGTACTACACCCCTAATTCGGCGAATGCAAAATTAGAAACCTGACAATATCATCTAAAATAACTACAAAGTCATAAACATGCATAAAAAATCTAATAAGTACGACATGATGGTCTGATGGTACAAAATAACTCATCAATCATCCTTGCTAGCACTTATAGTAAATAGCATAGGTACCCGTCACCGTGCGTAATACCTGTGTTACCGCTGATCGGTCCATTTCTGAACAGTTATGGTAACGTTCTCAACGGGTTGGACTCAGTACCCACAGTTGCACTCCATATGGTAAGAAAATTGTACGTTGAGCTCCAATAGCTATGTCACGGGGTATCACTATAACGGCAAATAACTTGAAAAGATTGCCATGTATTAATGTTCAGTTCATGGTCGGTAAGGTCGTCTTTAAATACAGGTTATGTAAACTTGTCTAGCAACAGTTCATGTATGCTATTATATAGTAAACAGAACCAACCGGACTTAGGTACGTTACTAATAGTTTGAATTCAGATCCGATTCTTCTGACACGGAGTTAAGATATGCGTAACCAAAAAATCTCCAAATTGAAGCAAATATGAAGGTTAATAAGAAATTTGACTATTGACGGAAGATAGAGAATGCCAAAGTTTGCTTGGGCTATAAATGAGAATGTGTATTGTTTTACTTTCACTGGGCATCCGACAAGGAGGGGAGCGGGGAGATTATGATGCCGAAGTATTAGCGCCACCTTTGTTCTACTAATAAGCTTAAAAAAATGTTTGGAAGACGCTAGCAGGGGAGTAAATACTGATGATGATATAATAATGACATATTTTTTTCAAGGACTTCGTGAAGACTAAGGAGATACATTTTTCATCCTGAATTGCTTTTTCAATAAACATAATTAATTACAGAAATATGAATCAAAATTTATCGTTAGCGAAGCTATTGGCTGGAAAGTTGGAACGTGATTAAAATAAGTAACTTCTACTCAAGACACTGGAATATCTTTGCCATAAAGAGTAGAGAAAGCAGCATTACTTCGTTGACAAATAATTTCATTGTATGCTATCCTCTATTATTTTGTCATAATTTTGTTCTTCGAACGTAAACTACCATATTCAACTGTCAATCAAAAATATAACACGTAATGAAATTTCGTAACTTTCGAGGCAAATACGTCATGACCGTGTCGACACACCACAATCTATGACTCTGTGTCTAATCACTCGTGTAAATGACCTTTACGCTTGATAGACCTGCGTTTCGAGGGTCGGCTGAATGGCCTGCCTTATTGTTTGAACGCGGTTTTTGATGCACCAGCCAGCCAGGTACATGACGCTGTTGTAATAGATAATTAAATTGCGCATAGTTTGTTTTCTTTTTTACTTGACGATTTCGTTTCAAAACGATTTCTTTTCCGATACTGATGAGTAGTTATACGTTTTTTAACCATTTAGTTTGAAAAAGCATCCCAGCTGATACTAATGGGTATCTACGATTGCAAAATTTGAGTAATAAAGGGACCACTCATGACTGTTATGGACAAACATGACTGTTATGGACATCGTCGGTAGTACTAGAAATTTTATGTATGGAAACTTAGGATTACAATTCGGTATTTGATAATGTATTTCCCTTAGTCGCTTTGTACGACATCCACGGGAAGAGACGGAGTGATTCTATTCTAGTCTGCCGGAAACCACACGGCCATTTACACACACGTATTTGATAGTCTAATAGGACTTAGGAAGCTCTACATCGCAGAATCCGGCCCTGGCTACACACAACAATGTTATACGAATATAAATTAGAGCCATACAGTTTCGTGAGCACGCCGGTAATTTTGACAAACAGTTAGATACCGACACCTCTTTTAGGAACGAGTTTCTCAAAATGACTTTATAACAATCTTAATGGAGATTAGTTTCGGAAACGTTGCTTCGTAAGTTGCTGCTCCTTGTGAGGTGTTTAGGATACTTAAAGAACAGGACAGGTCACCAACTCTAGGTAATTGCGTCAAAAATCGGTCCTTCATGCTGATATTGGGACATAGACTATCCTTATCATAATGTACTTGCTATCTCCTTTGCTCATCAAGCGAAAATAGCGTCAATTATTCTTGTCAAAATATGAAATTAGCTAAAGTACGTATTATCGTGTAATCTCAAGAGATTACAAGGCTCTAATCACTTTATCAACATAAATTTTGCATTTTCGAAATAAAGAAGACGGCATTTTTACCAATTTCAATCTGTTGTGACGTAAGACAAAGTGGCTCACTTTTCGGGTGGTTGTTTTTGACGCTGGCATATTTATGGAATTATAATATCATTGCGAAACAGCGAACTATTAAAATTATGATTTACCCTAAATACACCCTAAAATCTTTTTGTGTTTCATTCAACTCGTAGTGATTATCTTCTCTCTGGCTTCAGACAACGAACTTCAAACCAAATGACAATACTTGCTAACAATATTTTAAATTTATGGGAAAAACAATTGACACACATCTTCCCGCCAAAAAATATTTTTGTTATGAATGAGTTTTAAAACTTTTGTTTAACGTATAGCCATTAATAAAATAAAAAATAAAAAAACATTTGTTTAGAACTTTAAAAAAATATAACATTCGAAATACAAACTATTTAAGAGCGGCCAGGAGCGCAGGACTTTCAATGTGCTCTATGTAGATTCCACAATAAAATTTAGGTTTTTGAAACTTCTTAAAATTTATAAACCAGTTACAGTCACACATTTACGTAGTCTATTACAAATATTTCAAAATATTACAGAATATGTTAGAGTTCTAGACCAGTCCAAAATAAACTGGAATATTATAAGAAAATCTCAACGATGTCTCTCATAAACGCATTTATATACATACAGCACGATCTCGAGTATATGAGCCAATTAAGAGTAATGTCAGAAGAAAAATCTGGAATATTCTAGAAAACTTCTCAATATTGTCACTCACAATCGCATTTAACAGCATTCAGCACAAACAAGTTTATATGAGGACCTGTGGATTCTTATATCCTTCTTCTCACCCACGGGGCCAGAAAAGGCTAGAAATATACCATCGCACATTTTTACCTCCCACATGTAGATAGCCTAATACCAACCCTCCACATCTACACACCGTAACTAAACTCCCTTACTTGCAAGTGCAGACCTAGAGCTATCTACCACTGCAACTATGAGTGGGTGGTATTTCATAGTTATGGAGAAAACGTTAGGCACACTCACACGTGACATTTTAGCTGAACAAAACATATGATGATGAGGCTTGATGTGCACATTGCAACATATATTTTATTTATTTTTTCAAATGCATTACTTCTCATTTATACGTAGATAGGTATTATTCCTACGTACGGAACCCTCGGTGGGAGAGTCCGATTCGCACTTGGCAGAAAACAATTTTGAAGTCGTCACGTCAAAACAAAGATTCTGACGAATTGAGAATCTCTTCCTTTTTTGAGATTGGTTAAAAAGGGATAGGAAACAAATTAATTAATTAATATGATAATAACGTGCACATACGGGTTGATACAGATTTCAATGTCATCGAATACACAATATTTGGATAGACATCGCAGTCAAAAGTCGTTAAAATCAAGGCAATAGTTCGATTTATTACGACACAAACAAACAGTTTTTGTGTTCAACTAAAGTCCAACAATTTAATACTAGTTTTCTCAATGCTCATAAACGAATAATGAATTATCTCACACTTCAGAAACCACGCAATTTTCCCACGAGGTCGTTCCAATACAGTGTCATTTTTTGTCGCGACTCTGCCTGTAAATTACCTTATCCATTCCGTTTTCACGACAACCGGATGCAAAGCCAATAACGCACTGTTCGCTTATCTTTGTTTTTAAAGAACTGAGTAATGAAATAAGAGGGTTTATATTGTACATTCAAATTCAAATTAGTTTATTTGCTAAATGTAGGTACAGGGATGTTTAACATAGTTATTGTTTATCGCTACATTTTGCCTGTTGGCGTGCAAATACAATTACATTTTTATTATTAATTGGTCATCTATATTATTTTACATAATATACATTAGTGACACCATTTGACATTTTGACATTTGACTTTCGACATTTTACTAATCTTTGGGTAAATTGCTCACAGACATTTTTAAAAGCTAACCTGGGGCCCTACCGCCGAAGCTGAAGGCTTATTCGAATATTTTGACGTTTTAGTTAATGACAAACATCTTCAGCCTAGTCGGTAGAGCGCCATAGTTTCTACCAGCTAAGACAAACACCAGCACTATAAATCTGACTTTAAGTTTGATTTTCACAATCAAAAAATCCGGACCCTCGGCCCTGACCTAAGGCCTTACCGTCGAAGCTGAAGTCGATTACTCAAAAATATGTGTTAGGTTTGAGTTATTAACAAATATTTTAGCTTTGTCGGTAGAGCTTCATGGCTTTTACCAGCTAAGCTAACACAATTGCCACTAATGTAAGGTAAAGTCTAATATTTGCGATCAAAAAATCCGATGGTAATCGGCTTCAGCTTAGGTGGTAGGCCCCAGGTTAGCATTTAAAAATGTCTGTGAGCAATTTACCCAAAGATTAGTAAAATGTCGAAAGTCAAATGTCAAATGGTGTCACTAATGTATATTATGTAAAATAATATAGATGACCAATTAATAATAAAAATGTAATTGTATTTGCACGCCAACAGGCAAAATGTAGCGTTATGTTAGCATCGATATTTATGATCAGAAGGCCTATTCTCGTAACTATTTAACGATCGCTGAATGAAAGTTTACTGTAGATGATGATTTTATTAATGAAATTAATGAAATATTAGCAATTCTTATTGTTGTCAAAATAACTTCTTAGTCTGTTTAATATTCGGCCATATTTCGATATAATCCCACTTAAATTAGACTTTGAAGTTTCATATGGTGATACGAGAATATCAACTTTGACATTTGTGAGATTGAGACTGGACCGGAACAGAATTTTGACTACTTTTTAATTACGAGAATTGCCGCTCTGATTTTACTCGGATTAATTTCGTTTTCGAAAGAAGTGTCTGCATAACAAGTAAGCAATACAATGTGTTGTCGTATGAGTGGACAATCGGACAATCGACGATTATACAAGTACTCCAGCGGTAATTAGGCGAGCTTTGTCCGATCGGTTCTTCAGCGGCAAATGATTTATCAATCCTCTAATTTCTTTATTTAATAGTTATGTCGACTTATGTAATTTTCTGGATTTAAAATTTTGAGCTTCATTTAGAATAACATCGCGTAATATGTATTACCTGTGAACGCTTTTAAATAGCTGGTTTAAGTTTATTAGTAAAGAATACTCTGTCATTGATAGCTGTAAGTTTTCCGAATAAATAAAATAAAATGTAAGGAAGGAACGTCGAGCGTTCTTTAGGCTGGGATTATAATCATAAAAAATGCTATAAAAAAAGGTCGTTTTCGCGTTTAGATTTACACCTAAATATTTGGCTAGCATCCCTATAGGAGATTGTCTATTGCATCAAAGTAAATCGCGGAGCTCTTGTGCGGATTTATTTCTATATATAAGTTATTCATGAAACCGTCTTCCTAAATCATTAACTGGGATTTGAAGTCTAGTAGAAGCTTTCTGGCGATTCGGCTCGTGGAACCCCAACCCTAAAGAGCTGAGGTTCCGCAATGGTCAGTGCTCCATTCTCTCTTATATAATAGCTACATCGTAGGCAGCAGTTACACTGTCATATAAATATAGTCATACATACGAGTATAATATGACATATTTAGGATCGTGTAATATTCATATTTAAGTTATATGTTGATACTCGTATCACACGATTGTAGATATATCATATTTATTTGACTCCTAGATCTATGATTATGTTTATATGATTGAGTAATCGCACCTTTACACTAACTATATTCCCTTGCCCAAAAATGACTAACTATCCCTCTTACGACACTGATTTTAGATTAAGCGGAAACTGGATCGTGACACATATAGTTGGTTCATATGCTTTTTTACTGTATCACCCGATTATCATAAAAAAGTGCCTGTTAACAGTTACGCGCCAAAATTCAGTGCCATGTAACTGACTGACAGACGTGAGAGAGAGATGTTATCTTAAGATTCTTATGTTAATGCGCTCGCGGAGGTTACGTGCGGTCAAGGCAATTGTGTCATCGCAGTCCGCAGCTATTTAAAGATAAATAATATGAAAGTCGATCACAGTTGTATAGTACCACAGTTCACATATAAAGCAGTATGCTAACTCCACACAAACGTCCAAAATAGACACAGTCACATGCCGCGATCAGATCTTCGCGAGTTTCGTACTAGTACTACTTCCTTCGCTATCACTATGAGTGAGATGTAAAGGTCTGTGCCGCTTTATATACAAGCACGACGTATTTAAGCTGCGATATCGTGTCGTTTTATCATAAACATTATGTTATTATTAGATATAATTTGATGTAATCACGTATCTGGCGAAAGATGCTGGTAGTCTAGCTTTAAAATTCATGTCTGCTATCAAGCTATTAGTCTTGTAATGATATACTTTATTATCATATGAGAATATTACTCTCCAACAATTTTGCCCTGCGGACAATCATTAAAAAATAAATGGATCGCGTTCATGTTATGTTGTGGATAACTGCATTTTAATGAGATAGTTATCTTAAATAATGTAGGCGCCTGCATGTAGGTACAATATACTCGGTAATACCGCAATGCAGTATACTGTATCTGTGTGCTCTCATTGAGATATGAAATAATATTCATGCATGAGGCCTGTTAATAATGGAAATAAATAATGGTATAAATAATAATAATATAAATAAACCGTTGCAAAGAGGATGTCTTTAGTTTGATTTGAGAAAAAGTAGCTCATAGATCAAACTTTCACCAAAATGTTAAGTCGTTGAAACTAAAAAATATCATCATAATCAGCCTGTATCAACCCACTGCTGGATATAAGCCTTCCCCAATGCTCTCTACCAAATACGATCCTCCATATCCAGCCGCTTTCTTAAGCTCATCAGACCATCTAGAAGGAGGGCGTCCAACGCTTCCTCGTCCTATACGCGGCCTCCACAAAAGACATACAGAAGAATTACTTCCGCAATTATATTGCTAGTATATAGTATAATACCAGCACGGATAGCTCGATGGCATCGCTCAGACAAGTTAAGCAACGTGGTCTGTAACCTATCAATGGATGGTTTTATTTAACTCGAGCTCCTCCGTGTTTCGGAGGGCACGTTAAGCTATCGGTCCTAGCTGTTGTCATTACATCACAGTCACATGGCCTCCGCAAACCGGCAGTGGAGCAGCGTGTTGGAGTATCCTCTAAACCCCTTCGATTGAGGGGAGGCCCGTATCCCAGCAGTGAGATGAATTAGGGTTGTCGATGACAAAATAAATTCACGTATGTATAAAACATCATCGCAAAATGATTTCAGCATCTATTAATTATTCTAGCAGTAATAAGCGTGAAATTCATAATGTGGCGCTATTCTATTATGTGTTGGAAATAAAACAAATGAAGCCATTATTATAATTAAACTATCTGAATTGCTTAACAATAAGAACAATAGACGTGTCCTTGCGACTAAAGGAAAATTACAACGAGCTCCATTTTTTATTTTAAGTTATTTTACAGAACCTTATAGTATTGCCGTTAACCTGAGCTGTTAACTTCGGTGATCTGCCTCCTTACCACCACCTCTTATTGCGATTCAATAACTGAATAGAATACTTATTCATACCAATGAATAAGCGACTCTATTTCAAATGCAATAGAGTCGCTTATTCTCTATAATAAACTATTGCATTTGAAATAGAGTCGCTTATTCATTGGTATGAATAAGCATTCTATTAAGTTATTGAATCGCAATAAGATATGGTGGTGAGGGGGCTGTATCTTCATCGTCAAACATCATTCATTCCACTGCCGGTGGTACATACGGTCTCCCCTCAAACGAAACGGTTTAGAGCATACTCCACCACGCTGCTCAATTGCGGGTTGGCGGAGGCCAGTGTTCTCAAACCGCCTAAAGGCCACTGACTTGGCTTGACGACTGTCATCTAACGACAACAGACGGCTTGACGTGCCCTCCGAAGCGAAACTACTACTACTAGGTGATCTGTTTATTTCAACATTATATCAATTAAGTAAATCATTATCATTATCGGCCATGTATCTATTCACTGCTAGATATAGACCTTCCTCAATGTTTATACGCGAAAATCGCGTATAGTGGACTATACGCGACTTCCGCGTATAGCCGCTTTCAGCTGCTTTCTTGAGGTCGTTGTCACTAGATGACAGTCGTTAAGCCAAGTGACTAGCTTACGAGCAGCTCGAAAATACTACCCTCCGCCAACCCGCAGTTGACTAGAGTGATTCCCGTGAAAGCTTAGTAGACGTCATCCAGGGGTATCACGACTACGGAAAGTAATCACTTAAATCGCATACAACTGTCTAGTACAAAATAATTTCGAAAAATATTTAAAATATACGTAGTGTTCATTAGCTCAATAATAACACAGATAATAAATCTTTTCAATAAATAGTAATTAACTCGTTGGATAATTCATAGTTGCGGGCAATATTCCACCTTATCTTCTCATAATAATCCGCAAGAATCAGTGATTACGTTAGAAAAACCATTACTCGCAAGATAATAGAGCAGTAACTAAAGTTAAATAATTTATTCATCCCGTATGAGCCAAAAGTGGAGGAGGTGACAATAATGTAGTTAGATGTTAGACGAATCGAACTGAATAGTTGATTTTGGACTCTACCATAGACTAACGATTCTACGCTACGATCTATGTGTAAGAAGAGTAAGAAAGAGTATACTCGTATGTTAGAACGAGACTATTTTTCTGCCATAAGGACGTAGAAGAACTCACGGCCTTTGATAGTATTTAAGTTGCTGCCTATTTTAAAATTATTTGTAACTTTTAAAACGAAATGTTAGTATAAATTTGCATTTAAACAAAAGTAGTTTACCATGTAAATTCAACAAATGTAAAAGTAAATTACCGTGTCCAGTTATATGTAATTTAATACAAAATATTATAGAAAATTATGCATTTTTTACGTATCAACATTTTATAAATTTTGCTGTTTTCACCTAATGTTACGTTGTTATTAAAAAAGTTTTATACATACATAAATGGATGCGAAAACTTACTGCGCTCAATACAATTAATACTCTGTAATCATACGAAACTACAGTAAAATAATAACAAATAAGTGAATTTCTGTATAAATTTCCCTCCATTTTTATCTAAAAGTAAACATTGGAGCTCACAAGTACACACACTAGTGCATTTCATGTTTGGTCTCAGTTTGTTATGTCACTTGCCAATCTGTACAATCCTACATCTATTGATTCTACAAATACAAAAATCAGAAAGATATATATGGGTACCTTGAATATTCGTTATACAGACAAATTTACTTCACGCAGTTGTATTTTACTATAAAAAGACAAGCTCACTTATAACAGAATACGAGAAGAGCTTGAAAGAAGAAATTAAGTTAGTATGTACCTACCTATCTGTTTTTATCACATAGCTTTTTTTCTTTTATAGAAATCGAGCGTTATCATATTGTGTTATTACTGTTATATATATTTACTGTGCTATTACAATAGAGCGCAGCCATCGGAAACTTGCGCTTGCGCATACGACGGTATGCGTTCTCGCTACCGATGCCATATAATGCGATGCGACGCTTTAGAAACGTCAGCTTCACACGTCTTTGATTGTGATTAATTGGTTTCTGGTATGTTTCACAAAAAATGATATGAGTAATTAAATATGGACTTCGAATATATTTTTACTAAAAAATTATATCCCACCACAACTGAGATATAAAGGTAGATATATATGTGTTGAGTATGTATACCACAAACTTATACTTGTAAAATATGTAATAAGAATATAATACATATTCTTATTACATATTTTACAAGTCGCTAAAAATCTATTCCTATTAGACAAAATGAATGAAACAAATATTTAGAAATCATTATAATACAGTTAGTAGCATTCATTTAGACTACATATTATTATTTCCAAAGGGGACACCGGCTGTCGGGCGAGTCAGCCTTACCTGAGGCCATTTCACCCATTTCCACTGAAACAGACTACAGATACGACAAATTAATGTATGTTGAACATTTTTACATTTCGTACTGCTTGAAGTAACCAAACCTAAATAAACATAGCATTTCCGTAAAAATCATCGACGTGCGTTTGATTAAAAATATGATGAACCGCTTGCGATATCCACGGGTCAAGGGCTCCGCCTAAGCAAAAACCAATTCCCACCGAATTTTTTGATTCCGATAATAAGTATTAAGTTACTGTTAATCACAAACATCTTCAGCTTAGTTGGTAGATCTCTAGACTGACTATCAGCTAAGCTAAACACAAGTACTATAAATCTAAGCTAAAGTTAGCTTTTGGCAATCAAAAGTACCGATGGGTATCGTCGATCTGTCAGAAGGCCAAATCTCGTATTTTTTCTACGAATGCAGATTGAAAGTTGACCGAATCGAGATTGAATTGTGAATTGACTAAAATTATATACTTGATTTCATTAATTAATTATTATCAATTCTTGTCGTTGGCAAAATAACATTCTTAGTTTGTTTAATTTTCACTCATATTTCGATATAATCCCGCTTAAATTTAATTTTGAAGTTATATATTGAGTTACGAGAATACCAAATGTGACATTTGTGAGACTGGATCGAAACTGAATTTTGATTACATTTTCCCTCTGATCGATACTGAATATTATAGTATAAATTGTAATTCTAAGACATCAATTGTCTTATATTGGGACTTTTGGGGCATATCGTCAAAATTAGCCAAACAACCGGCCAATCACTAACCTTACTTTTACTTAAAACCACTTTCAATTTGACCGTATGAAAATGATTTATATATAAAGTGTAGATATAAATCGAACATTGCAACGCGCACGCGCAGGTTGCATAAACGGTGGTAATCTTGACCTAAATAATCCGGTGTATTATTTTTTTAATTATCGACTACGTGTGAAACGTTTGTGAGGTCTCTTCGCGTAGTGTCATTTGCAAACATATTATGATTTAAAAATATTCATCATCATCAGCCTGTATCTAAGGGGCCATCCATAAATTACGTCACACGTTAAGGGGGAGGGAGGGGGTCGACGAAGTGTGACATTGTGTGACAAGGGGGTGGGAGGGGTCCTAAATTTGTGACGTAACATTTCAAAATGTATTATAATCTAAGTGTTAAAACACGAACTTTGAACTATTAACGAAAAACTCAACATTTGCAACTCTAGATGTAAAATTTCAAAATATGTGACGTCACACTAGGGAGGGGGGGACTCTTACAAGTGTGACCAGCTGTGACAAGAACGGAGGTAGGGGTAAAAAAATCATGAAATTCGTGTGACGTAATTTATGGATGGCCCCTAACCACTGCTGGGTATAGGATTTCCTGAATGCTTTTCACCAAATGCTGCTGCTGGAATGTAGGTCTCCTTATACTTCCACAATGATTGATTTTGTAATGCTTTCATCCATCGACTAGGACAATCTTTACCAGATATGCTTAGGTCTTCCATTAAACCTCATTTTGAGAAGCTATGCTATATTAGAGCCATATTTTACCATATGGTTTATTATACAAAGACGTCGTAGTATAATAAACTACAGGGGAAAGAATTACATCGATATCATAAAAACTTCTTGAGATATGATAACTTGAAAATCACAATTTTTGGACATTCCTGTCTGTGCCATACAAAATCATGCGTACATTTTGTATGCATTAAAATAGTAATTTGTGCGATAGCTATGTTAAAAATTGCGTTTATGTAGCTGGTATCGTAACGAAAGTTACAGTATTTTTTTTTTTTTTTTTTTCTTTATTGTGACGGGCTTTGTCGTTTAACTGGAAATTAATAAAGGCATATTAGTCTCATTAATAACCACGTAGTGGTCATGATTTAATTTAAGAGACTTTATGCAGCGCACTAGCCCCGCCATTTTGACAATAATTCCCATTACCCACAGTAAAAATTGTTATGGATTTCTTATTAATATTTGTTTGCTACCTTAGTGTTTAAAAAATATTTTGATATTTAAAGAAAAAAAATGTTTTATACCACTAAAGTGACAAATAAGCATACGTCCGCTCAATGGCAGTTACCATAACCTATTTACACTTGCAACATTTGGGGCATCACATATGCGTTGCCTTAAAAACTTCGCAGAATACCAAAAGACCCCTCTTCACCAATATAGAAATAGAACTTAATAAAGCCACCTACGAGTAAGTATATCTCAAGAAAAGCGTTCATGCGAGACAATCCTCATTCATTTCATTTATCTATCTGGGACGAATATTCACTTTCACAATTCATAACGATGTCCATTGCAAACAGCTTTGTGCCGCTCTAATCTGTCAATAATCTTGAGAAACAAAGATAACTGTCAACTAGGTACTGATGATGAATGATCTTCAGAACATGGGTGTCGAAACTAGGTTGGTTAATAAACTTTAGCGATCTGAATACAGATTGCCGAATAAGTGCATTGCAAATAGCATAATAACAAGTTTTATTAGGTATATTCGGTTCAATAAAATTTTGAAAAAAGTTTTTGAGTATTTTAATTTATTACGACCCTGAAGATTTCATAGTAGTTTTTTAGTTCCCGGTTTAATCAAAGCAATAACTAATGTTGCTGTACAAATAAATAAAATCATTTTTTTTTAAATATTATATCATCAGTCTGATCATGCATAAAAATAGTTATGACGAGTATTACAAACCTCAAAAAAGTGTACCTTCAAATATTTAAATGTAAGAACAAGCTGGTAATATAAATAAAAACATTCGATTCCCGCACAAGACAAACATTTGTGTGCATGAACATGTCTGTTGGTCTTGGTTTGGGTATTTTCTATGTATTATAAATGTGTTATCAGTATGTATTTACAAAAAAAAATGTAAATAAGTACATTTATCAGTTGTTTAGTACCCATAACACGCTTTGCGCTTAATTTGGGACTAGATGGCGCTGTGTAAATTGTCCAGAAATATTTATTTATTATTTATTTATATAAATAATAAAAATTGATGTGGCTATTTATAAAAATCAAAAAAGATTTTCATTATTATGTGACCTAAAAATGGCAGACAGTAGATTGCTAAAAGTGTATGCGAATACCGGTTATCCTAATACGGATAGAGTATCGTAGACAGTAATTTGTTATTGTCACAATACTTTATCGTAGTAGACGGGTGATCCAAATATGAGTAACGAAGGATTTGAAATAAAACAACTTCTTTATTAAATTTGACTTGCCAGAAATGCTGTAAGTATTTGGATTAGTTGTGCGTGCGCGACTTTTAGTTCTTAGTGTCAAACCACACTAAGCCGAAATTCCGCGTGATTAAGATTTGTATGTAAAAAACGCAACGTAATTTTGGTCAAATGTGTCGATAGTCATTGAAAAAGTATTGCAGGCGTAATGTCGCCGAACTTAGGTCGCGTATCTTCGGTATAGTGTGTGTAGATACTTAGTAATGAAATACTAACTACGCGCCTCATCATAACACATGTCGTTGCGTAAGCGTACCGTCTGTCTACTGTTCGCTGTTTGCAGGGCTTAGTAAGTGTATCCACCCTAAGGAAACGATTGTCTGTCTATCCACCCAGATCTACTGATCAGGGTGGATAGACAGACACTCGTTCGTTCGACTTGCACATGGCCGGTTTTTTTTTTAAAACATTTTCTTGTGTTACAGTTTACCTATAACTAGTAAGTCGTAACATATCTTACTAGATGTTACGTGAATTTCTATTATCAATCCGATTTAGAGTGGATAAATGGAATTAGCCGTATGCAGTACGAAAGGCGTGCCGACTCTCTCGTACTACACAGTGCTACACATATAGCAAATTGCATGCGACGACACGTGTGCTGAGGGCCAGGTAGTCTCTTTGCTGAAGTAGATGATTGGCTATATAACTGCTAATAGTTTAGTGTTTTTTTTCTGTAGTCTGTTTTGTTCGGTTACCGTTTTTAGGATTCAGTACCCAAAGAGTAAAAAGAAACCCTATTACTAAGGCTCCGCTGTCCGTCCGTCCGTCTGTCACCAGGCTGTATCTCATGAACCGTCATAGTTACACAGTTGAAATTTTCACAGATGATGTATTTCTGTTGCCGCTATAACACCAAATACAAAAAAACAGAATAAAATTAATATTTAAGGGAGCTCCCTTGATTTTTTACTCGTTTTTGCTCGTAATTTGTAACGGCAATAGGTAGACGCTTGAAATACTCACATAATATTTAGTTATATTTTCACTTTAAAGGGGGGCTTCCATACAACAAACGAGATTTTTTTGCCGTTTTTATAGATAATGGTACGGAACCCTTCGTGCGCGAGTCCGACTCGTACTTGGCCGGTTTTTTTTAAACATTTTCTTGTGTTACAGTTTACCTATTATACACAATTAACTACAAGCGGAGTAAATTATTGCATTTGCGTCGTCGTCGTCGACAACTCTTACTGTCGCACTCAGAGGCGACACTTTTTTTTTTATACTACGTCACTTAAACTTTAATGACAATTAACTTAATTTTGTCTCTGTCTACCACTAACCATAAGACAAGGATGCTGCAGACTTAATTGTCATTTAAATTTAATTGACGTCTCTGAGTTTTATTCGTCCCACTGCTGGGATACGGATCTCCCCTTATGATAAACGACTTAAGTAACCATACTCCACGAAAGACCTCTTGGTGGAGTATGGTTAGAGCATACTCCACCAAGCTGCTCAACTGTGGGTTAGCGGAGTTGCATTTGCATCAGTTTTGTTAAATTACCAACTTTCAAGTTTATTTTGAATAGGCGCAAAATGTTTGTAACTTCTTTGTATATTTCCCGGAATATGGCTGACATTTCCACGAAGTAGTGTCAAAAGTTCATGTTCATGATCATTGCGAATTTAATATTGTTTTTCGCTTTCACAAGGTATAGACGATCGAAGGCTTTCACAAATAAGTACAAGACATTTCTGTCATATTTTTCATTAAATTCCTTTTGTTTCAGAATACACTTGGGCCTGGTGTTCCGCGGAATCAATTTAATTCGGGTAAGGTTGAAGTCATGCGGAATAAAATTCGCTTACTGTTTAATACTTGCTTTGTATTTTAAGTAAAAAATAAAATCGATTGAAGAGTGAGCATTCTTTTTTAGTTTTAAAGCAAGCTAGCAACGTACACGTAGTCATGTAAATTGGAACCTAGATGAGCACGTAATGTGCGGTTCTAGACAAGGGCGGATCCAAGAGGGCGGGGGGATTGGTGGTCATGACCCTCATGACACCCCCTGGGCTGCATAACGTACCGAGCGCGTGGTTTGTCTTCTGCATAACCCCCTTCCCCGCTCCCCCCTCCAGACTCGAAGGCTGTATCCGGCCCTGGTACCAGAGGGGTTGTTTGTTTGAGCTGGTAGATTGTGGAATGAAGGCCAAAAGCGATTTTCAAGAAAGGCGTTAAGGGGGTTTTGTGGGCAACGCATGAGTGATGACTCGGTGTCACAAGCGTCTTTCCATTGGGCGGGTCGTACGCATTTTTCCACCTTAATGGTATAAAAACCACAGCAGTGTAATAAATTATAACTGTCGTTTTTCACCTGGAACAAAAAAAATAGGATGACAATGCGCTACTAACGTGTTTTTTTTTTTATGTTTTTATTATACATTATGTATTCTTTATTTCTAAATTTTAAAACAATATAAATAACTTATAAATAAAATATTGTTCTAAATCTAACGTGATTTAGAACATGTATATCTGTCAGTTTGTAGCGTACCTATTAATGATACATTGAATATATATGCTGGTAATGCCCTTTCTTAATAATGTTATTCCAACCTTTCCTTCTAAAATTAATTGAATACGTTCAGCAAGTTCAGCAAAGTCGACCGTAGCCTGTGCATGGACGGGTTTATTTATTTCGAGCTCCTTCGTGCTTTGGAGAGTACATTAAGCCGTCGATCCCTTCTATTATATTAGATGAAAGTTCTTAAGCCAAGTCTGTAGCCTTTAGGCGGCTTGAAAACACTGCCCTCTTACCACCATCTCTTATTGCGATTCAATAACTGAATAAAATGCTTATTCATACCAATGAATAAGCGACTCTATAAGCAATCTATTCAATTATTGCATCGCAATAAGAGATGGTGGTAAGGGGGCTGGTTTTCGCTAGCCCGCAGTTGAGCAGCGTAGTGGAGTATGCTCTAAACCCCTTAGATTGAGGGTAGACCCTTTACAAAGCAGTGGGGTGATTAAGGGTTGGCGTCTTGATCTGTGCTTTTCTTTACTTAACATGATTCTACTAGTGCCTATTAAATAACTAATAAACATTGTTAAAAATATCCATTACTTCCTAACAGAATCAGCTCTATTTGTTGTCAAATTACAAACTTTAAGTGCATTGAACAAAGATTAGAATTGCATACACAAATTGCAAAACCTGTAACTACTCCGAGTATTCCATGATTGGCCCCATTATAGACAGCTGTAATGTATTGAGGCATGCTATTATGACAATCGATTAGTACATAGTCAATGGAATCATTAATCATCTCATCGATGCATAAAGTGTTTTCGAAATAGCGAATGATGTGAATATCAATTACAAAGCTTTAGGGTTGTACCTTACTGTATGAATAAGTACTCAATTAGACACAAAAACAGACGCCTTAGGTAGTCTAACTCATGACACACTTCACACTCATCTAGTCCTCATGGCTAAAAAAATATATAAAAAATTACCTCATATAATAAAAAATGAAATTAAAGACACAAGTTTTATAAAAAGACTATAAATACTTCTTAAATCTCAAAAACTATTACACGTTTAAAAATATTTGAAACATTAATTCTAAAAATAAAAAAAATACACATATACACTATATTGTCACACATATAATAGTTTGTCACTCAAAATCGATGACAGCGAGTGCATCACTATTGGTTACACATCTAATGGTAATTTGGTCCATAAATAAGTACAAGGAAAAGCTATTAGACGTTGATGAATGTTTACGGACAATTTTGTTCGCGTTATTAAGGAAATGTTTTGAAATTCATGTCGGAAGTTTATAAAAGTGCAATTCCTAACCAATAACAACACTAATCTAGTTCACAAGGCTGATGCTATTAAATTGCCGGGGAGTGATGTGATAGATCAGCGGATCTTAACTGACCTCGGGTTATAATTCAAAATATTTCAATTATAATATAGTTATAGTTAATTTAAGCTACTAAGACGAATCAGTAAGTTCCAATTCAATTAATTTTGTGCACTGTATTTATACCATAGACGTAGGTATCTATTTTTACTCGTATTGATAGTCATAAAAATTGATGTTTTTCTAAACTGTTCTCTAGTCGGTTGTCTATTTACTATTCTATTGGGGTGAGAGTTTTCATCAACATCTTTGAACTAAAGCCAACCTCACCTGCACGTGGCGTACCCTGCTGACTGATGAGGCTCTGGCGAAAAGAGAGGTTGGGAATAACGTATTTTTTAAGCTGCCGAACTGGGGAAGTACCTCCACTTCACACAATACCGCAGCAATATAACAATCCTCTTGAGGGTTGCTGTGTTCCTGCGAGTGAATGAGGTCACCAGAAAGGAAGGTTGGTGCATTGTCAGCGGGGATGGTGGTGCACGAGCAATATTTCATGTTGATATCAACGTATATTCGGTTTTGTTTAGCCTAAAACGACTTTTATTCAATTTGACTCAAAATTACCAAGACGATTTTTTTTATTGTTACAATAATATTGGCAAGCTATGATTGTAACATAACGGCTCTTGCGTCTCCAAACTTGTGTAGATACTAAAGAAACACATTATTTATTGTAACAGTACTAGAAACAAGTCAATTCGGGAACGCAAAGGTTCCGTTACTTTAATTTTCGACAAATTACAACTGCGCTCACTGAAGTGATGGTTACGCTTTCGACAGTCTATTTCTGTTTAAAATAATGTAATTAATTAACTGTATTTGGAAGATTATTGTGTAAAAAGATTAAATATTAATAGGATAGAGCTCTTATATTAAGGATTCAGCATTTAAAATATTTTTAATAGTGGCAAATATACCTACGTCCGAAATTCTGTCAAGAAATGAAAGTAAGTATTTCCTTAAAGATGAGTAGGTACTGACGTTTGAGATGGCCGGTGTAACTTGTATGTAAATAAACCAACTCATATCCTCAACGATAAAGCGAAAGTTCGGGTTGGTTTACGAATAAAATTATATTGTCTGAATTCAACTAAACAAGAAAGTTTCATTAAAATCAATCCAAAAATCGGTAAATTTGAGTCTACTTTGTCGTAGGCGTCTTCGTTAACTCTTGTTCATCCCACTGCTGGGATATGGGTCTCTCCTCAATTGCAGTTGTTTAGGTTAGGTCACAGTATAAGTAATAGTACTAACGTAGTTAGATTTAAAGAATTTATTCTCAATAAAGATTTAGAGCACCACCACGCTGTCCAACTGCGGATTCGTGAATTCCAGTATTTTCAACCCGCCTAAAGGCTTGGCTGAACGACTATCTTTAAAGACAACAGGCAATAAGGAAAATTACTAATATTAAATAAATTGCTAAATAATACCATTGCTATGGTATCATTACAGTAATACATACTTAATGTGAAAATAAGCACACATATTATATAAAAGATACATACATAATATGTACATGAAAATATACAAACTTAAATACATTAAAAATATGCATACATATTACGATCCAAAGATAGAGTCAAAGTGAAAGAAAATATTTTTTATTCTTTTTTTTTATCAATAGATTTCTGACATTTAGATAGAGGTAATGTATTCCAGAGTCTAACTGCTTTCATAGCAAAAGATTGGTTATAGAATTTAGAGAAATTTAGATTGTTATAGATTGGTTATGAGTAGGAACGGAAAGAGAAACGGAAAGTTTAAATAAGAAGAAAAATTTAAATGAGGTATTTCTTACTGCAGGCGGCTCGCGACGTTAACGCCCATACAAAATTGCCTTGGAAGGTAGCATAGTCTACCTAACTGACTTCGGTTCGCTTCGTCGGTATATAAATATAATTTAAGCTTTCAGTCGGTTAGCTGGTCTGATGAAGCTAGAGTCCCCTCAATCTCGACGACACCCTATTTGTATGCCAATTTATCGAAACCTCAGCCAATTACCCGTACTTGAGTTAAACATACAAATAAATATAAACATTCAATCATCGTACAAAGCTTTCACATTTAGTAGGATAACGCATTAGGTATTCCAGGCAACGGTCCCAAGCCGAACAATCTCGAGATCTGACCGTTTCGGAGCACAAACTTGTTGACCCACTCTTTGGACCGCTTCGGTACCTTAAAATATGTGAATGAACCTCGATTGAGCAACATCAAGCGTAAGATAGGTACCTTGTAACTTACTTGTAAGGTAGCATTGGTGATTATGTACATAGGAATTTGTGAGCGGAATTTGGTGCAAAATATTGACTGAAAATGGAAATGAGTTCCTAAGTTGATCGTGATTCAGTTGACTAACTCAACTGTAGAACCTTTAGAATTTCAATGTTTAGAATAAGCTGTGAAATTCAACTCTCAATCTGTAACAAACTGTGAAATTCAATTCCCTCTCAAGACAAGCTTGGTGCTCGAAAGATTAGCAATGGCCACTTTGACTCTGAAGTCGCGGGTTTGATTCCCGCATAAGACACATATTTGTGTGCATGAACATATTTATGTGTTTGTCTTCGTCTGTGTATTTTCTATGTATTATATGTATAAATTTATAAAAAAAATAAGTATAATGTCAGTTATCTAGTGCCCATAGTACAAGTTTGGGACTAGATAGCAGTCTGTAATTTGTCTAGTAATATTTATTTATTTAAAACTCTAGCCCACTTTTCTGGTGCTGATAATCTCGCGTCGAGTAAGCCTCATAGATACTCAGGTCATCTACGCCTCTCATGTAAATAGAGTGCCTGTAATATAAAAGCAAGAAGTGAAAAAACAGTGTACTGGTCAACTATTTGTACTAAATGTGCGTAGAAACTAGTCCATACTGAGCGTCGCCAATTTAGTACGGAGTTTTACCTCACCACAGCTTTACTTTTGGTTAACCACAGAGTTTGAACCGCTCTACGAAAGTATGTCCATGACTAAATCTATTGGCCCACTTGCGTCGTGTAAATAAATACTTTAGATGGCAAATAGTGTAGGTTTAGTAACTTGTAAATTTTAACTAATATGTTATGCTTGGGTTTTAAATGTATGAAACCAGCGTTAAAGGTTATGTACGAAGATTTACGATACCTATGAAATAAAATATTTTTTATTATTTGTATAAGCTCCCGCATTCCTCAAAGTCGTTGTTAACCTTTCGCGTGCTGCGGTCCCATGGTGGGCACTGCGTTTGTACAGGGCTAGGTGCAGAATTTAAAGGACGCGGCAAGCGAGGGGTGAAATGTCATCACCATCATCATCCTGCATTGCATACATGTACTGTTTTTGATTGCTGATAAAAAGTTGATTGCTGAAAAGCAATATTGCTGTCTCACACATTGCTAAGAATGGAACTCTAATTCTAAAAGTTTCTTACTCCTACTAATTTCTTCTGTTTAAATTCGTTGTGACTTCGATGGCAACCGTAGTTTTACCCCCGGGATTGCAATGTACTTCATTGTTCATTGCAGTTTTTGGTGGTCACCTCTGTTAATCCTGACTACATAGGAGATACAGTGGCGTGTGATGGGCCCCGTCCCGTTAAAATCAAAAGTTATTAAGTACTGTGGGCATACTAATAAAAGTCCAACTTTCACGTGTTCTGATGCGTCAGCCCATGCTAAGGTAATATAAGAGAACGAGGGGAAGTGGTAAATACCAGTTTGTACATTAAATCATAAATTTCGCGACACGTTTCCTCTCACAGCGTCGCACATCCGGCCAACTGCAGCAGCTAACATACCTAAGACGTGAATAATGTTTGCATTTGCGCAACCCTACCTATGGCATGCGGTATGGTGCAAGTTATAAGTGATCAGAGCAATGATTTAATAATATAAAATCATTGAGTGAGAGTCTCTCGTTTCGTCAAGGAGCTCGATGGGCTTCGTTGCGCGTGTCAGTTTAATTGAACACGCAAGTTAAGCAACGTCGGCCGTAGCCTGTCCATGGATTGATTTCTTTATCTTGAGCTCCTCCGTACTTCGGAGGGCACGTTAAGACCTTTAGAGCCAAAACCAACCTCTCCTGCATGCGGTGCACCTTGCCGACTAACAAAAGTGGCTCTGGCAAAAGAGAGGTAGGGTACAGCGTATTTGTAAGCTGCCAGATGAAGCTCCATCTAAAAGGATACCGTAGCCAAACAACAATTCCCTTGAGTGTTTATGTAAATTTAAATCCAAGCTTTTTTTATCGTCGGGTGGCAGACAAGCATACGGCCCGCCTAATGTGAAGCTGTTGCCGTAGCCATATATAAAATATTGCTCGCGCGCCGCCACCTCCGCTGCCAACGCAGCAACTCCTTCCTTTCTGGTGACCTCACTCACTCGCAGGAACACAACAACCCTCAAGGGAATTGTTATTTGGCTGCGGTATTCTGTGAGGTGGAGGTACATTCCCCAGTCGGGCAGCTTACAATTACGCACCTACCTCTCTTTTGCCAGAGCTTACACCCTTGGTCACGGTTGCTCACGGTCCCGGCTGTTGTCATTAGATGACAGTCATTAAGCCAAGTCAGTGGCTTTTAGGTGGCTTGAAAACACTGACCTCCCCAAACCGCAGTTGAGCAGCGTGGTTGAGTATGCAAATGGTATGGTAAACCCCTTCATTCGAGCGGAGATTCGTCCTACAACACTACAATTTTAACACCTTTTTAATGTGATCCTAGATGTGCTCGAAACATGCAGGTTGAATCTTATGTGATAAATGAATATTCAATATAATATCTGAGCCCGTAACTTAAGCCACAGTAAATGTTAATTCATGTTAGGCAAAGAACAGTAAACATCTCCTTTACATAATTACTAATGTTGTACACAATGGTGCGTGGAAAGTGAAAACGTCTGTAAATGCCGTAACTATTCGAGATAAGAAAAAACTTATTGTTATTCTGCTTGTAATTCGTATTTCTAGTAAACTTTTATTTTCTACATAAACAAGAACATTCGCCTATATTTTTGAGGTGACAACGTCTTTTAATTCGATGGAGCCGGCTGCACGCACGAAAAAACATGACTCAAGCGGCGTTACCTCGCTCTGAGGCGTTCCATTAAAATTTTCTTTTGAAAAATGCAAACATTCCATCAGTATTTTCGTTGTCACGTTCAACTATCGTCAGTAAACCGACTTTACAGACAACCGATTTTTTTATTTAACTAACTGGTAATCATAAATAAATCTTATATTGCCTGCATTGACCATATAAATTTATTTATTAGTGATTTATAACGCAAAAGTAACTTTATTTTGCTGTCACGCCGAGATCTCATGTGCTCAATTTGCTATCTACTGAACTGCTTGTCATGAAATTTTGCGTACGTCGTATAGGATACAGCGTGTGAGTGACAGGAGTTGCTTTGTTGTTTCTTGTTGTTCTTTGGTATTGGGGGTGGCAGCGCGCCGGTGATATTTCTTGGCGTGATAACCGACATTCACGCAGGCGAAGCTGCGGGTGGAAGCTACTATTATATGTGAGTGGTTGACCAAAAAGGGACCGATTGGAAACCGTTATTAATTCTTTTTTTGATTTTTTGAATCTGTGGTCTTTTCGCTTGGTTTTAGTCTAACCAGAAAATTTTTAGGTGCCGTAGTTTTTTTTCATGATTTTTTTTTGTGAGCCGAGGCAGTTTAGCAAAAATTACACCTTACACTTAAACTTGTTTCTACACGAAACTTTGAACGCGATTTACTCGAAATTAATTATTTTTCCTTGAGGTCCCTTTTTGGTCAACTTGTCACAATAACTAATAGAAAGAGAGAAAGAACTGAATTTTAAATTAACACATGGAAAGTCTTTTAGACAATAGTAGGTATCATTAATGGTCGCTCCCGGCACTTTTGCTCAAGGCTTTTAAATTACATTTAAATGTTTACTAAGCCACGTATAAATACATCACTGTCTTTGTAAAAAAAAAATGATTGATTTGATTACTTTCGTTTTTATAATCGTTAGTGACCTAAGATTTTTATTTAATGGTAGTTAGCATGAGTTGTAAATATGAAAAGTTTCTTTTCTGCAATTACACAATACCTACCGATGACCTATCCATAATTAAAACAAAGTAATTTTATACATTACGGGGGGCGGCTGTTTTACGTACTTTGTGTGTTGTCATTTTTGGGGTATGAGTGGCTCACCACGATCTTTATAGCCAAAGCCAAACTCTCCTGCACGTGGTGCACCGTGCCGACTAACAAAAGTGGCTCTGGCAAAAGAGAGGTAGGGTACAGCGTATTTGTAAGCTGCCAGATGAAGCTCCATCTAAAAGGATACCGTAGCCAAAAAATAATTCCCTTGAGTGTTTATGTGTTCCTGCGAATGAGTGAGGTCACCAGAAAGGATTCCTGGGTTGGCAGAGGGGGCGGCAGCGCGTGAACTATTTGTCAAGTTGCGAGCGTTATTACGACTACGGTAACCGCTTCGCATCATGCAGGACGTATGCTTGTCTGCCACCCGACGTAGTATAAAAAAAGCTTGCACTTGAATTTGACGAGGTCGGTGGTCGAATGGTTAGCAATGGCCAATTTGACTCCGAGGTCGCGGGTACGATTCACGCACAAGACAAACATTTGTGTGCATGAACATGTCTGTTTGTGTTGGTCTGGGTGTTTTCTATGTATTATAAGTTTTACAAAAAAAATGTATTTAAGTACATTTATCAGTTGTCTAGTACCCATAACACAAGCTTTGCGCTTAATTTGGGACTAGATGGCGATGTGTAAATGGGCCAAATATTCCTGGACAAATTACACACTTATTAAATAAAATAACATAATTATTAAATAAAATAAATATTCCTGAACAAATTACACACTGTCATCTAAGTCCCAAACTAAGCAAAGCATGTACTATGGGCACTAGATAACTGATATAATACTTAAAAACATTTTTTTTTGCGTAAATACATAAATATAATACATAGGAAACACTCAGACTAAGACAAACAGACATGTTCATGCACACAAATATTTGTCCTGTGCGGGAATAAAACCCGCGACTTCGTAGTCAAAGTGGCCATTGCTAATCATTCAACCACCGAAATCGTCAAAAAAAAAATTTTTTAAATATTATGGTAAATATTAACACAATTTATGACCGTGTACGGCAAGCAAAGCCACGGCACCTTCCGTCATTGTTAAGGCATATAAACCTTCTCACAGTTGATTGGTGGGTGTCAGACAATCTTCCAACGCATCCGTCATACTGCGATGATGTATGCATAGATGTATGAAGGCTGTTAATATAACTGACAACTATTAATTTGTAATAATTTGTTAGTACTTAACCTTAACCTAAAATATTTGTCATGACATAGCAGTTTGTATTTAAATAGAAACAATGGCATAGAAATATCAGACTTTATTTAAGCACTGGCAGGTCGGCTCTATTTCGGTGTGACTTCGGTTAGATTGAACTTAATAAAGACTATTTGGATTAATATACGGAGTGCTTAGTGCAAGTTTTTTGTTCACTTTCGATCATATCAACGTAAATAAACTGACCATATAGAGAACAAGTCTCATGTTGTGAATTTATAAGACGCGTGTTACATATTAAAATTATGTGGCTTACTTGCTCACATTTTGTAATGAGCAACCCGGCTAATTTGAATATGTAACACGCGTCTGGTAAATTCACAATATGAAACATTTTCTCAATTTGGTCGGCATGTAAACATTAACGAGATCATTTGACATTTGACGAGCTCGGTGGCGTAGCGGTCAATGACGCGGCTTCGACACCAACGCTCGTGGGTTCGATTCCCACACAGGACAAACATTTGTGTGCATGAACAAGTCTGTTTGTCTTGGTCTGGGTGTTTTCTATGTATCATAAGTATGTATTTACAAAAAAAATGTATTTACGTATGTATATCAGTTGTCTAGTACCCATAACACAAGCTTCGCTTACTTTAGGGCTAGATGGCGCTGTGTAATTTGTCTGACAATATTTATTATTATATTTATTTATTAACACGTTCGAATGTGACCAGAAACTCGTACTAGTGCCTAATGCGAGTTTATGGTAACATTCATTTGGTTTAAATACTTAGTGAAAGTTTTTGTCAAATATGTTTAGTGGTTTCCTAGTCCAGTTAGTTCCAGTCCTACAATGTAAACAAATCTGCATACAAACTTACAAAATTTGCGCTTTCTATATCTTTATATTAATATAGATAGCTTCTTTCCAAGCAGCTCCGTTGGCTTGAATCCTTCCATGGGATGTAAAAGTTACCTCCATTTCCAATTTGATGTATTAATCGATTATGAAATTTCGAAGATAACCCAGACAAACTCTCCAGATTCCATTACGTCATTCCATTATTCCATTGCCCAGGCAGCGACCTTCGCCCATGGACGGGCAGTTACACAAGATCCTTCGCCAGCACCGTCTTCACTACCACTGAGATGAGATGAAATTTTAAAAACTTTGCGACTCTCATGACCGTCAACTCCGATCTGATAATTCTCCTATGCTATCAATCCCTCTTCCCATACTGGTTTTATGTCAAATTCGTTTACATTGAAGTACATGCACAGTAATAAAATATATTATAAATTAATTAATAAATAAAATCATTTATTGCAGACTAATGTTTCAATTAATAGTAAATATAAGTCCATTGATAAATACGTTATCCATTGATATAGTCGCGGGTTCGATTCCCGCACAAGACAAACATTTGTGTACATAAACATGTCTGTTCGTCCCGGTCTGGGTGTTTTCTATGTATTATAAGTATGTAATTAGAAAAAAAAATGTATTTAAGTACATTTTATCAGTTGTCTAATACTCATAACACAAGCTTTGCATTTAATTTGGGACTAGATGGCGCTGTGTAAATTGTCTAGAAATATTTATTATTTATTTATACCTTAAAACTAACATACATACATATAATATACTATACTAACTTATACTATACCAAGTTCAGTCGGCAACGTATAGCGTTATATTCGACAACCCAACGCCCTCCGGCCAAAATTCGTCCCTTAAAAAGAATATAGATGGTGCGTTGAAACTCTGACCACAAATTAATTAAAATTTACTCTATAGCTATGTTTCGTTAAAACTAGTAGTACCGATGTATATTCAAGCTAACGGTCGCTAATGAGTTTAGCTAAGGATGCAATGTCATAATTAAGGTAGGAAAAGCCTTAGTTTTCAATGATGTAGTTATAATACCCCATAATTTTCTTACCCGCTAACCAGTTACAACCATGCAATTTAATGTGGCCTCTAACAAAGAAATTACCTATTTCTCGTAACGTCATCATTTTCGCATTTACGTAATTCACGGTTCATAAATCTTGATATTTTAAAGAAATATTTCTTACGTCGGTTTAGAAGTGCTACAGTGATACAACTTGGCCGGGGTAACTTCAATAAAGAGATCGATAGACGCATTCGACAGGGCTGGGTAGCATTCGGGAAACTTCGGCACATCCTCACAGCGCAAATACCGTAATTAAAAAAAACCAAAATATTCAACCAGTGCATCCTCCCCGTCATGACCACGGTGCAGAAACTTGAACTCTGGCCGTTGGGCTGGTTCATAAATTAAAAGTCGCGCAGCGAGCGATGGAAAAAACTACGTTCGGCATTTCTCTACGGGATCGAATCCGGATCGACGAAATGCGACGGAGAACTATAGTTGTCGACATAACTCTCAGAGTCAGTAGGCTGAATTGGCCACATCCTAGTAATTCTTATGTTAATCCGCGACCAAACTCAACAATATCATTCGTTAAGCCATGAAAAGCATTTTTTCCAACAATAGAGCGAGCAACCGTACTGTTTTTCACCGTCACATTATAACAACACATAACATAACAGTTGTATGCGTTCGTGTTATCGCGTTTCTAAAACAGTTCCGAAGAAATGGTGTAACGGTTCCCACAACCTTTACCGAGCGAGTTACGTGACTCGCGCGTGCTCCATGCTACACTTTATATTATTTTCACTTCACAGAACAATAACAGAAATTTCTTTATATTCCTATACAGAATTTAATTTTCCTAAAAATATAGACTCTTACACAATGGACTAAGAAAAATGCATAATACTTGGATGGCAAATATTTCATGAGTGCGCTTCGCCTAGAATACCTAGATAATACGACTTCGTTATTCTTAGTCCAGTTATTTCAGAGAAAAAAGTATTGAGGTGAGCAAAGACTTCATCGACCAAGGACAAACCATACAGTTGAAGTAATTCCAAGAAAGAGATCGATAGATGCATTCGACTGGGCTGGGCAGCTTTTGATTTTTCAAAGATATCGCATCTGGAACGAAAAATTTCGGCGGAGAACAATGGTTGTTGTCATAGGTATCAAAATAAGTAAGCTATAGTAGCAGTGAACCGCTCTCGTCTGCCGAGTCAACGATGGCAGAAGGACGAGGAAAGTCCTAAAGGGAACGACAGGCGATGAAGCGAGGCGCGCATCCTCTCTAGATTTACGATGAGTTTTAAAAAGGGGCTAGAATCGGCGGAATGTGGAAAGCGCAGAATCGTACATTGTGAAATGCATTGGGGAAGTCCTAAGGTTAGATACAGGTTGATAATAGAAACGATGAAGTAAGGTCAGTCAAGAAAGTGGTCAAAGGTACTTTATCTCTAATTATTTCATTAATTTTACAAATAATAGTAATCTAGGTACAGTCAAGGTTCATATATGCAGTACCCTACCTACAACTTTGAATAAAGTACATATTTATTAGGCTATTAAAAATTTATTTCCTTTATTATTAGTGCTAGTCATTCTCCGCAAAGTAATTTTGGAAAAAAATCATATCATAATAAATGCATGTATTCAAAATTAAAAGTTGGGTAGGTACTGCACTATTGAATCTTGACTGTACCTAGATTACTAATTTAGGAGGTAATGTATTATTTAATTTATTTTATAATTTCACGATGTAGGTAATTCAGCATTGTAATCATATGGATTATCAAATACATCCGAAGCACAGAACACTAAATTAAACAACAATTTAAACTAATCCGAACAGCACTAACACTATTAGCATTTTTGCTAGTTTGGTAACAAAAAATTGAAAAAAAGAAGTTGATTAGATGCTCACTCGGTCTGTTCTCATGCAATGTTATTGCACACAACAGTTATGATATCGGATTTGCACTTTCCGTTGGATTAAGAAAACAATTTATTCGTTGGTCTCGCTCGCCCGCGCGCTGTGATAACCGTTTGTAATCCAATCAATGCATTTACGTAAGTGAGGAACGTTATTTTTGCTACACTATTCTGTATTTTTTATGATGTTATCTCATGAAGATCGTAGTTTTTATGTTAGGAAGATATGCCGAGCCGATATACTTTTACGAACAGTATTGAAAATAAGTGTCAAAATAATAATCGATTCCCACGTAATTAAGCGGAATTGTAAAAAGTGTAAAGTCGAAAAAATTTTATTCAGGGGTACTTGGAAATAAAAAAACACTGAAGTTTAGGTGCGAAAGTTTGAATTTTTAACACGATGTGTACAGACTAAGAACCTATCTGCATTGATATAATATAGGCCAAATGTCAAATAAGCTAATGAAGGAAACCTTTAGTTTACCAAACACTGCGTTCAAATACTAGTCCCTTGTGCTTATCCACGCGATAATAGCCGCTGGCCTTTACGGGCTGTATACTTGTTTGTCACCAGAGTGACACAATGCAGTTCATTGCAAGGCAAGATAGTACAGTTTTACAGTTTGCGTGGGCGGTGAAACAATACTTCAGAGCTATTAAGGAAGCAGACATTTATTGCCACGACTGCAGTGAGAAGTATAGTTTGTCACTGCAATTCCGTTTACGACTTCGTCTAATTGCTTAATCCAATGTTTCCCGAAAGATATATTGATGATGAAAACATGTATTCAAATAAACTTAAGCTATAAACAATACATACAATTCAACTATAAAACTAAAGTACCTAAAATTAAATAATACTAAAAAAAACTAACCTAAAACTAAAATAAATATAAAAAGTTTGGCCCATGTGGCATCGTTCCCAATGCATCGTTCCCGATGCTAGCGCATTACCTCGCAGGATGGCTAAACTGATCCTTTGTGCGAGGAATGTGCCAGATTGATTCATTTATTTATATTGATTCATTCTTACATTTCTTTATTTTTGATAAACAAATGTAAGATGATAAGAGATGCCACGTGCGCCGACACTTTAGCGACTTCCTACCTCCCGGCATTTTGTAAACAAGCGGCGCGGCGGTGGAAGCCTGCGAACGAATAAAGGCAGGCAATATACGAGTTGGTACTGGCCGAGTTGGCTGTGTGGGTTCCGGTAGACTAGAATAGAATCACTCCGTTTCTTCCCGTGGATGTCGTACAAGGCGACTAAGGGAAATACAAAGGGCCAAATCCTCCTTCCGTCTAGGACGGACGAGAGAGGGTCGTGCTCCTGTAGTGGAGACTAAAATGGACCTGGTGATGATATACGAGTAGTGCTCTAGGTACCCAATACGAATATGTCGAATTTGGCGTCAAGACCTTCGTTTAGTTGGGGCGCGCATCGGGTGGAGGAGCTTAGCAATCGCAACGCAACGAAATCCCCTTAGGATCAGTAAGTAGTACCATTGACTAGTACCATTGATGGTACAAGTGACACAACTTTGTATCTCTAGTTCAGAGAGGCAACTAGCGATCCACGCGCAGGCAGCATCTTCGCGCAGAGGCTTTCCTTAGCAATTCAGTGCGTAAAATGCTGGCGCCTGTGTCATAGACACCTTGCCTAGGGGACCCAGTTTTTTTTTGTATTTAGTTTTTAGCATGGTTTTCTTTAATTTTTTATTTGTGTTCTTCTGTTTTCATAAATCATTTATTCTATTGAATATTTTTGTAATTATTGTTTCTTATTAGCATTGTATGGTATTTCTGTTGCAATTATCATACTAAATTGGTAATAAATTTTAAATCTTTATATGACTTGCTAGTATGTTGGAGCCAACCACTCTGTGAATTTGCATGTAATGAAATCGACAAATATTATTGTAAATACCATCAACATTTATATATTTTGGTATGGGAAAATTTGTTCAGAATCAGTAGAATCGGAATCCCTTTACAATTGAATGATTGAAACTTACGTACTATCCCGTTTATGATAAAGTGTAACAAAGTTAACCCGAATAAAACGGAGCAAGTTTATGAAATGAAAACAAACAACTTTCACTATGGGGACAACTATAAAATTGAAAAAAAAAAACAATAAACTATGTTATATATAATACAACCGATTTTTTGCGATTAAAACTTGTTCCAAAAGTATGTCAGTGTAATTTTCTTTAAATCTATACGTTTAATATTTAATCACGAAATTGGGTGTTAGTGAATGAACTGTATTAGCTAAATCAAACTGGTTAATCTTTGGAATATAGGTAATTAGATGCGTTTACTACAAAGCCGACATTGTATTGTATTGTAAACGTTTACTTAGTAGAACACGGAAAAGTCACAATTTCATATAAAAAACATAGACAATAAAAAAGGTAATATAATAATCTTACGGCCAGTCCGTAACATTGGGGATTATGTCATTATAATACAATCATTGACTCGCCAAATGATTACATATAAAAGTACGGGCCACCTTATTAATAGACACAGTTTTCTAAATGAAATCTCTGTGATTGCATATTTAAATAACCAATAGGTATGACTCTCACATTGCTAAGAGAGGAACTCAAATTCCAAAAGCTTCCTACTCCTACTAATTTATTCTGATTAAATTCGTTGTGAGTTCCAAGGCAGACGTAGTTTTATCCCCGGGAATGCAGTGGACTTCATTGTTTATTGCCATTTTGGTGGTAGCCGCTGGTTTTTTCAGCTATATAGGAGACACAGTGGTGGGAATATGTTGTGGGCCCCCGTCCCGTTAACCTATAGGTAAAAAATCTCCCAAATACTCAGAAGTAAAAAGGAGATAGTGTAAGTGGTTCATCAACATCTTTGAACCAAAGCCAACTTCACCTGCACGTGGTGTACCCTGCTAACAAACGATGCTCTGGCGAAAAGAGAGGTAGGGAGTGTAATTGTAAGCTACCCGACTGGGGAATGTACTTCTACCTCTACCGTCCACCACAGAATACCGCAGCCAAATAACAGTTCCCTTGAGGGTTGTTGTGTTCCTGTGAGTGAATAAGGTCACCAGAATGAGAGGCGATGCTGCGTTGGCAGCGAGGGTGGCGGTGCGCAAGCGATATTTTATGTTGCGAACGTTAATATGGTTACGGAAACCGCTTCACATCAGGCGGGCCGTAGGTTTGTCTGTCACCTGACGTAGTACAAAAAAAGAAAGTTTTCATAATATGCGAATCATATTTATTCCTGCGAGTGAGTCCGAACTCCGAACTTTAGCCTTCTGTGGCTCAGCGCATACTCGTATCTGTACAAGGTAATAAATTGAAAAGGCGTAGACAGATCAGTTATTTTAACCGTTACAGTTACGGGAAAACTGTTTTTGAATACGACAATTGAGAAAATATTTCGTGTTGCCTTCACAGATTTTTAAAAAATTGTACAATCGGGGTAAAAATATTTTTTTTGTAAACCTTTTTTTAGACAATATTCATTCTCGATAGGTAGGTAATTTATCAGGACAATAAAATAGGCTATGTCAGCAACTAGATCATAATAGGAAACACTGAAATTACTTAGCAAACAAAGTACATGCCTTTATTAATAAAATGTTTAAAAAATGTAATCATAAAAATATTACAAACACTAAACTGTGGTGTTGAATCATAAACTCGATTCCGTGGGAGCTTTGTGGTTGTTTACAATTTCTGTAGTGTGAAACATATCTCAAGTATTTTATAATAGGTACCTATATGCATACACCTGTATGATATTTCGTATTATGTATGTGTAATACTTGGTGCATTCTTATCGCGTTACTACCATCACAAATGTCAACAAAATGTCGTGGTCTTATGCTGCATTTTTACTTTGTTAATTCACTTGAAATAACGTCACAGTGAGAACGCAAACTTACAGGTGAACACGGACATTATACATATATGTGCAGATATAAACAATAAGATTTAAACTTAATACCGAAAAAAAAACGAATGTAATGTAGTAATGACTTGACGGTTGATAGAATATTTTCCTGTTACATACCTACAAAATACCTAAAAAAAAATGTTGTTTTAATCTTCTCGCAGATTTTTGTGTATTTTTGATAGTATTGAGATTTATTTAACCTCATAGCTTTTTAAAATAAGAGATGTTTCCCTACTATGGTGGCAAAAAACCATGACAACAGATATTTGCTGCACTAGGAACATCGCTTTACCTTGATGATGATGTCTCTAGGAGATTCCTATGTTATTGACAGCACAAAAAATCACTCTAGGGAATCGTTATTTAACTGCCGCCTTATAGAGAGTGGTGCAACTTATCCAGTCAAGATGCTCCTACAAAAGTAATAATTATCGCTTACATTATAATAATAACTAGTTGTGACCGTGGCTCTATTAGCGTATACTCGCCGTGGGTTATAGTCCGTCAGATTAACCTGACCGTAAAACATAACTGTGGGATAAACGATACTGCCATGAAAATGCCATAAGCTGATAGATAGACAGAGAGATTTTTAAATTTTATATTATGTGTAATAAACCTAAGCAAGACTTTGAAGTTATTAAAGATGGTGCTGTTGAAACTATCTACATCCCTCAGCGGTATTTCCAAACAATTACGATATGGAAGCCTTCAAGAACAGCGTTTTTATTTCCTTAAAAGGCTGGCAACGAATAATAATATTTTGCAATCAATAGCTTTTTCAATAAATGTTTGAATTTTAGAGCATTTTCTTCTGATTTTATGTCGCTAGGTAACTTGTTAAAAATTTTTACACACATCGAATAAGGTCCAGATTGGACCAAATGCAGCTTAGCAGGCGGTAGAGCCAATCGATCTTTTGGTCTAAGATGTTGGGGCCGACTATAAACTAGGAACTTATGCATGTACTTTTTAACAAACGACCCCTTGGTGTTGCTGATCTCCATTGTTGCCGGTCTCCTGATGGAAAGCAATCGTCACCGCCCTTTTCCATCAGGAGACCCACATGCACGTTTGCCCGCCTGTCATATAAAAAAAGCTATGTTAGTAAACTCCATAGAATAGCGCGTGACAAATTGTAAACAAAAAAACATTAGTTATCAATGTTATTAACTTAAATGTTACCCAAATCAATTTCACCCCACCACGGCATCTTACATTGTCAACAACACGAAATAGTTTTGAGTAATTTAAGTTAATAATAACAACTTCTTAATAACGTTAACCATCACTGACTTTTTGTTTACACTTCACTTTCACGCTATTTTTTGGATGGAGTATAGGTACTTATATTATTATTAATTTAAGCTTATCATGCTGTATGAACAAGGAGCGGAAGAGTGCCTCAAAACATATAAATCCTCACAAACTAGAAGTTCATTATATCCTCAAACGGGTAATTTCCAAGTAGCCAGGTCCTGTACAATAGACCGGGGCGTCGACCGGGTCGGCGACCGCGGGACGCCGGGGCGCATACCGTATGGGGTAAAAATAGCCCGCGATAGCCTCAGTTCAGCAATTTAGCAAGGCTCGTGTGCAGCACTGCTTATACTTCGCATACTATTTTTGGGATAACGACGTACTAAATTCTACCCGCGACTTCGCTGCGCCTGAACATAGTAACTCGATGTAAAATAACCTGTGTTAATCCAGAACAATTTCTGTACTAGATAGAGGCTCGCCCTCACATTGCTGTAGCTCAATCATCAAAAAATAAAAAAAAGATCTCGTTCCTATCGAATTTCCACACAAACCTTTACTGAGAATTTCATGATATTTTTTTATTTTGTAATTTTTTCTGATATATGAGAAAAGCAATTCTGCTGTTGTAAAACAAATCCACAAATCACAGATCATTATTAAATTATTGATTTCGGCCAATTTACCAGAATATTATAAATATTTTAAAAATGGAAAACTTCACCTCACCTGCCTAGGTAGGGTTTTGCATTTTATATTTACTGCTGCGAAGTCGCAGTGTGGCGCCATCTACCTGTTAAGTAATATGCTACTAAACAAGGCATAGCAGTCCATCGTTGCATCCGATCACCCAGCTGTTCATCTGTGAAAAAGTAACATATATTCATTCTACACATCTATACATCCTCATAAACTTTCACATTTTTAATATTAGAAGGATAAGTATTGGAAGCAGGATAGGATATAGGTATATCAAGTTTAATAGATAGTAGGCAGTTTGACATGATGTACCTCTCTCATTCCACTATCCAACTCATTTCTACAACTCGCTGGCGATGACATCTTTCTTTGTCCATTTATGAATTCATAGTAATATTTATACAGAACTAGCGGCCCGGTACGTGCTTCGCTACGTATAAAGTGAAATAATAAAAAAAAAAATTGGAACACCAAATTCATATATTCAAACAAAAAAGTATTTTATTAAATGCTAGCTATTTTAAAACTTAATCCAAAACATTTGGATAAACAAAATTTTTTGTTTTTCCATTTTGAGCATGAATAAACAAACGGCTTGGGGGGTACCGACTCTGGAACAGGCAACATAAATTCGAAGCACGTCCTAAATGAAATGACCGCATGAATGACATAACAACATGCCAACACTGAAAAAAGTTTCAATTTGACAGCACAATCCCCGTCTGAAAAAAGTTTCAATTTGACTGCAAAATCATTAACAAAATGATCAGCCATTAATTGAATTCAATTGTTACAAAAATGTGATAAATGAAGAACCGCTACACCGATTTTGTGCAAACTTCACCTAAACCATCTACTAAATAGTCCGAATAAACCCTAAACATTTGGTTTGGATAGGTGAGCCCGTTCTTGAGTTATAAAATTACAACGAAAAGTGGCATTGATTTTTATATATATAGATTGCTACAGTTTATGTTAGATAACTTTTAGAACTGTTTTTAAAGTTACTGTCAAAAACGTGTAGATTATTATTGATCATATGTTTATCGTCTGTATTCGCTAACTCATTGTAGTGCGTGTAAGTGCTAACAAGGTGATGAAGGTCTCATACGAAGTGGGTGTATGGATGATTTTTTGCCATGACATGGCTGTCTTTCCTTATACAACTGCGGCAGATGTCAAAAAGAATACCGGTTGGTATCAACAATCCCACTCCTGGAATTCGGGTCTCCCTTAACTAGAATAGAACTAGAATATTAATAGCGTGCTTTTTTTTTTTTTTTTTTTTATACTACGTCGGGTGGCAGACAAGCATACGGCCCGCCTGATGTGAAGCGGTTACCGTAGCCATATTAACGCTCGCAACATAAAATATCGCTCGCGCGCCGCCACCCCCGCTGCCATCGCAGCATCTCCTTCCTTTCTGGTGACCTCATTCACTCGCAGGAACACAACAAGCCCTCAAGGGAACCGTTATTTGGCTGCGGTATTCTGTAAGGTGGAGGTACGTTCCCCAGTCGGATAGCTTACAATTACGCTCCGTACCTCTCTTTTCGCCAGAGCTTCGTTTGTCAGTCAGCAGAGTGCACCGCGTGCAGGTGAAGTTGGCTTTGGTTCAAAGATTTGGTTGATGAACCACTTACACCCCTACGTACTCCACCACTCCCTCGGTATATATACATTATTCTGTGTCCACCACTCTGTATTATGTAATCTGTGACTCTGCTTAATTCTGGGAGTCCAGAGATTTGCAGCCGCCCAAAGACTACTGACTAACTTGTTTCACCTATGACAACAGTCAAAGTGTTAAAATGAATGTTGTTAATTCTAACTATACAGATTCAATCTAACTTTATTTGCATGTATTAATGAAAGTATCCGGTAAAAAATAAACTAACATTCTTTATTTATACATCAATGTATCTTAGAATGAAATCGGAGTGTTCATTGACATTTCAGTATATATGTAATACAAAGATACAAAGTATGTAAGCGTGTGGGTAGGTATTCTAATCAGTCAATAATAAATTTACCGCATTCTGTATAGATACCTCAATCATCGAGATAAAAATATGTCGTATATTATAACCAGGAAAAAATGTTTAGGCTGCTGTCATTTTTTTTTATATCACTAAGGTGGCAAACAACCATATGGCATGGTAAGCAGTCGTCGATGTCGTCATAGATTAGGTTACTTCAAGCCGTATGTTAAGTATTTTGCACTGCCTTGATTTTACCAAATAATGAAATGCACCAACAGTCGAGTAGTGCGGCAAGCGAGTAGAGCGACTCCTTTAACGCGATTGGTTGTTTGAGGACATACTTTAAAATGAACATTTGAGTGTCTGTGTAAAAGACATCAACGCACACCAATTTTGAGTAGAGGTAGTGTATAGTGTAATTTCAGGTCTTTAACTAAATAAATATGCTAGTCGCAAAAATGAATATATAAGTTAATGCTTAGTCGTATTCCAGGAGTCTATTGCCTAATGCTTGTTTTATTTGCATTCTTCATTGTTGAAATTATATAATAAAATAATACATGAAAAATAAAGCGAAAAATAACGCTATGGCTTTTACTATTGCTATAGCTTTCGATTTTAACATCTCAATAGTTTGTCTACTGCTTTGATTACTACAGCCTTCAATTCTTATTTTTTTATAAACTTTGACATCATGAATTACGGTCACATTTGGTTTCATGTCCTGAGACAATCGTCATCATGGCATGTAACCAAAGCTGTTTATAAAATAATGGCTACAAAAATCGAAATAGTAATAGTGTATCGCCTAGGTAGGGACCAGCGCCCAAATTACATCAATGAATTTACATCGATCATAGGCGTAGTCTGTGTGATTATGATTACATAATAGTAGTTACATAAGTATAGACCTTTACCTACAAACATCATATAAGCAAGTACGAAGTGATCAGCGGTGACTACACGAAACTCGTGTAGGCAATGCAGAAACAATGATTAACATACAAAGGACTGCGCCTGCCCACTGGCACGCACCTCGACACACCGGTTCTATAGCTGATGTTGGAATTTCTAATGTCGCTGATGATTCAACAGTTAAGATGCGGATTTCTTTACATTTTTGACGAGCTCGGTGGTCGAATGGTTGGCAATGGCCACTTTTACTCCGAGGTCGCGGGATGATTCTCGCAAAAGACAAACCTTTTTGTGTGCATGAACAGTCTGTATGTCTTGGTCTGGGTATTTTCTATGTATTATAAGTATGTATTTACACTATTTACAAAAAAAAAATATTTAAGTACATTTATCAGTAGTTTAGTACCCATAACACAAGCTTTGCGCTTAATTTGAGACTAGATGGCACTATGTAAACTGTCCAGAAATATTTATTTATTTCTTTACTATATACCTAAACTGAAAGTACGTGACAGGTGAGCATTGATAATGTTCTTACAACAATACTTGCCTACTTGGTGCACTCTGCTGACTGACAAACGAAGCTCTGGTGAAAAGAGAGGTAGGGAGCGTAATTGTAAGCTACCCGACTGCGGAATATACCTCCACCTCACAGACCAAAGCCAAATGACAATTCCCTTGTGGGTTGTTGTGTTCCTGCGAGTGAATGAGGTCACCAGAAAGGAAGGAGATGCTGCGTTGGCAGCGGCGGCGGTATTTTGCGAGTTATATGTTATATATATAACTCGCAAAATATGTATGCGAGCGTTAATATGGCTACGGTAACCGCTTCACATCAAGCAGGCCGTATGCTTGTCTGCAACCCGACATAGTATAAAAAAATACTATTCCACTATTTATGTTGTTCAGTTATTTCAATAAATTGAGAAACAGGATGGTTTTAATAATTTTGGTCATGTCTTTAGAGCCGTGGCAAACATGAAGAAATAAAGTATAAAAGTCGGATTCTAAGACAAGTATCTTGATCTGTAGAGCTAACAATAAAAACTAATTTCATTAAGAACACTTTCAATGGCAACATGTGGTCCATTGCTTTCCACCAGAAACCATTCTCCGGCTTCCGCATCCAGCCGCTTTTTTAAGGTCATCGGACCATGCAGAAGGAGGAACACTTCGTCGTCATACGCTCGGCTTCCACTCTAATACCTCCCCCCCCCCCCCCCCCATCTGCCGTTACTTAATCAGCAGATGTGACCGGCCCATTGCCACTTCAGCTTGCAAACTCTGAAGGCTATGTCGACAACTTTGGTTCTCCGTCGAATTTCTTCCTTCCGGGTTCGTTCCCGCAGAGAAACCCCGAGCCCTCTCCATCGTTCGCTGCGTGTCCTTTAATCAAAAATAAATAAATAAATATAAATATTGTCAGACAAATTACACAGCGCCATCTAGCCCCAACGTAAGCGAAGCTTGTGTTATGAGTACTAGACAACTGATAAGCATACGTAAATACATTTTTTCTTTGTAAATACATACTTATGATACATAGAAAACACCCAGACTAAGACAAACAGACATGTTCATGCACACAAAATAAATACTATGTGGGAATCGAACCCACGAGCGTTGGTGTCGAAGCCGCGTCATTGACCGCTACGCCACAGAGCTGAAAATGATTATTAATAAAAATAATTGTTAACACCAGACACCAACACGCTATCATTTATTCTGTAGTAACAGTTATTCAATGACAAAAGAATCATTAAAGCATGTTATTGCGCAATTATCATAATTTGAACAAGCCGTCTTCGGAACCTGCCGTCTATTTGGGTGAGGGTCTACTAGTGCCTTCCGAGACTGCTAGACAATAAACTAGTCATTTAATGAGGATAATAATTGCAAAGACTACCGGTTTGATTGCTCCATGTTGTCTTAGCATATGTAATTTAGAATCAATCTCAATGCCTGTCAGATTTATATGCAATTATCATGAACGTACAGCGAATGTAGTTAATTAGGCTTTGATTGCAACAACTAAAATTAATATTATCTGTATCTGCAAAGCTCGATGGCATCGTTGCGTGTGTTAGTCGAATCGAACACGCAAGTTAAGCAACGTCGACCGCAGCCTGTCTATAGATGGGTTTATGTATCTCGAGCTCCGCCGTGATACACTTTAAGCCGTCGGTTCTGGCTGTTCTGTGTTGTTATTAGATGGCAGTCGTTAAGCCAAGTCAGTGGCCTTAGGGTGGCTTGAAAACACTGACCTCCGCCTACCCGCAGTTGAGCAGCGTGACGCAGTGGTGGGAATGTGTGGTGGGCCCCCGTATACACGTAGCTATTGTGACGTAAGGCTGCAGCTAAGAAACTGTTTTTGAGAATTCTCACAGGATACCGGGATAAGCGCGTAAGAACGTTAATTGTATTCCCTGCTGCAACAAATGTGACTTCACTTTTTCTTTTTGATATTCAAAGGAGTGATCGCCTAGTAGTCGAAATTCGATCATAATTAAATAAAATTATGATATAATAGGTTGGGGAAAAAGTCTTTTCGTATTTTATATGAAAATTCAAAACATTTTTTAATAAAGTTTATTTACATTTAACTAAAGTATGTAGGTGCCATTTTGTTCGATAACTTTTTGCCATCTTGTAGGTATAGACATGATCCCATTACTATAGAAATTTTGGGACTTCTGTTCAAAAAACCGCGATAAGTGGTTTTGGCAGTCTTCTCGTGATGTTAACCTGACATTGCCTAAAGAATTCTGAAGAGACCGAAACAGGTGGAAATCAGAAGGTGCAAGGTCAGGACTATACGGCGGATGCATTAACACCTCCCAGTCAAACTCTCTTAATTTTTGCTGAGTGGCTAAAGATGTGTGAGGTCTAGCGTTATCATGATGAAAAATCACACCCCTTCTGTTAATTAATTCCGGCCGCTTTCTCTCAAGTTTTTGCTTTAATCTCATCAGTTGTTCACAGTAGAGTTCAGAATCGATAGTCCTGCCTGGCGGTAACAGCTCATAATGAATAATGTCCTTCCAATCCCACCATACACACAGCATCACCTTGTTGCGGGTTAACCCGGGTTTCGTCAGAGTCTGTGCAGCCTGACCGGCCTTTGACCACGACCTTTTAATGCGCCAAAACTGTTTTGTGGTCAATTCCTAGTTCTTCAGCTACGACGTAACTACTGATATGCCGATCTTGCTCCACTTTTTCAAAAATGGCATCCATTTTATCCGTAACAGGGCGACCAGAGCGACGTGCATCTTTGACATCAAAATTTCCGGGTTGAAAACGCCTAAACCAAATTTGTGCTACTCTCACAGACACTGCACTAGGTCCATAAACGTCACAAATTTTTTCGCAGCTTGCGTTGCATTTTTACCTTTTTTGTAGTAAAATTTTAAAATGTATCGAATTTCTTCATTAGATTCACTCATCTTGACAGTAAAAAAAACAAATGAAAATCACACATTTACCTAATTTGAATTTGGAATTATCTTTTTTAAAATTTAAACTTTTTAAAGATATCAAAACCTTTCAGATACAAATGGTATAACCAAAGAGATTTTATTACAAGTTCATACATACTATAATGCGAAAAGACTTTTTCCCCTACCTAATATATACGTATAAGCGTGTGTGTATCAAATACATGGTAGTGTGTGTAATATTTTTTTTTATTGATTTAATCTATTTTTTATGCATAATTAAAGAATATATATTAGAATTCTGCAGTGCATTATAAACTATAAGTGTGCGAAATATCATAATCCTCCGTCCGCGCAATATTCGTAAAAAGGAGTACAAAGTTTTTACTTCACGTATTAATAAAAAGCACGTCACAAACGGAAGTGTTTAGATGTTTCAGTGGTTTGAGCTGCGCTGGCTGCGCGTTGATAGATCAGTCAGTAACGGTTACACAGATTATACTGTCACTGAAGTTACCGCTAAGATCATATAAGTATCAAACCAATTTATGATCATATTTTTAATATTTGCATATATAAATAAATAAAATAAATAAATATGACGAGCTCGGTGGCGTAGCGGTCAATGACGCGGAGAACCTGACAACTTTGAAAAGCTTATAGTCGTAGGGCAAGTGGAAGGAAAGAGGAGTAGGGGAAGATCGCCTACCAGGTGGACTGACGCCATCAAGGAAATCACTCATTGCAGCATTCCTATGGCCCTGGAACAAGCTGCATGCCGTGAGGCTTGGAGGAAACTGGTCCAGCAAGCTGATGGTGATGGTCACGACCCTCAGTCATGAGGAATCGACCAAGAAGAAGAAGAAGAAGACTTAATAGAAAGAAAGGTAGGAGTATAGGCTGGCAACGGATCGGCGACCCCTAGGTGTTGCTGACCTCCATGTGCGGCTTTCCATCAGGTGACCTACATGCTCGTTTGCCCTCCTATCATATAAAAAAATAGTACCAAATTAAGCCAAGCTTGTACTATGAGTACTAGATAACTGATATTATACTTAATTATATTTTTTAGTAAATACATACATATAATACACAGAGAACACCAAGACCCAGGCAAACATACATGTTCATGCACACAAATATTTATCTAGAGCGAAGATCGAACTGGCGACCCCGGAGTCACAGTGGCCATTTTAAATAATTCGATCACCGGACTCGTCGAAGTCTAAAAAGCAATAGACTTTCTCCAGGAATAATACAATACTATTACAAAAACCTTAGCAAAAACAATCTACAATAAAAGAAATGCTCGAGAACTGCCCAAACAAACGCCAAGAGAGCAATTAAAAAGCCTGTGAACACCACCTGAAATCGGTATGAGAAGTCAAGGGGAAAAAAGTTGGAAGTGAATAATTAAATGTGGCGCATTGACACAGTGTGGCATCGGAAATGTCTCGAGTTGCCATAGAGACATAGGCATAGAGCAACAATGGCTCCCACGGCTGGTGATAATAGCGCAGTTAAACGCGAACCAGCAAGGTCTAGTTCAAGTCTCCTGGCTGGGGTTCGTGACGCGTTCTGATGTAAACGATAAACCACTTCGAAGGTTTTCTAAATGTTAGCTTCACGGGACAAGGGAAATGGAGTTTAAATGGGCTGCAATCGGACTTATTAATATATATTTGGAAAGGGGTTTTAGTTATTTTTTTTTTTTATTGGATCAACAAAGAATTACAATTTTATAATTTAAAGCCTTACATCCTTGATATTTTTATAATTTTGGGGTGTAAGTGGTTCATCAATAGCTTTGACCAAAGCCAACTTCACCTTCACGCGGTACCCTGATGACTAACAAACGCAGCTCTGGCAAAAAGAGAGGCAGGGAGCGTAATTGTATGCTACCCCACCTGGGAATGTACCACCACCTCACAGGATACCGCAGCGAAATAACAATTTCCCTTGAGGATTGTTGTGTTCCTGCGAGTGAGTGAGATCACCAGAAAGGAAGGAGGTGCTGCGTTGACAGCGGGGGTGGCGGCGCGCGAGCGATGTTTTATGTTGCGAACGTTAATATGGCTACGGTAGCCGCTTCACATCATGCGAGCCGTATGCTTGTCTGCTACCCGACGTAGTGTAATATAAAAAAAAAACAACAAATAGTTACAATTTTATAATTTAAAGCCTTACTATATCCTTGATATTTTTATAATAATGCTACCCTTGGACTCCAGATTATTGAAAAAGACACAAAAATTAACCACTAGGAAACTTATAGACTATACATGATATGTTCATATATATAAAACAGATAATAAATTAATAATAAAAAACCACAATTAACACACAATGACCAGTATTACATTGGCATTAAAACAGTCTATCAATGTGACAATAGCATGCACACGCTGCATATGGGTACAGTATAAGTAATAGTACTGCGGCAATAGTAAACAGTATGGCCACTCCCTGCCGCTCTCTTGTGTCGACCTCACCTCCCCTCTGAGACAAATCGGGAACAGTATGTATAGCGCCACACAAACACACGCTCATTCACGCAGTGCACAGACGACGTCATTGTTTATGTAGTACATAGTAAACGACGCGACATTTGTATAGTATAGAGTAGCCGGGGTCTGATATGGGCCCAGTATAAGTAATATATGGGTTAAACATAAATATATTTAATAAGTATTACATTTATGTATGCATGTATGGCCGTGTGGTTCCCGGCAGACTAGAATAGAATCACTCCGTCTCTTTCCGTGGATGTCGTACAAGGCGACTAAGGAAAATACATTATAAAATATCGATCAGGCCTCCCCAACCCGTGTGGCCAGCGTTGGGAGTGTAGGCCTAATCCTCCTTCAGTCTGGGACGGAATAGAGAGGGTCGTGCTCCTGTAGTGGAGACTAAAATTACCTGATGATGATTATTTTATATCTAACAAAGCTTATCAGCAAAAGTAGCAGAACTTATCAATAATAATATCGAAGTTAAAGACCAAAAGAGGAAAAAGAAACATTAAGTAGAATATAATACCGTTTTCATCAGCATTTTAAACTTTTACACATTTTAGACATGTAACTTGAAAATATATGAATCTCTCCGATGATATTATTGTTGACATGAGCCAACCACCGAATGGGTGATCTGAGACCCGAATTGGTGCGAATATTATATATCTGTGCACTTTAATTTTGCATTTATTATGGCTACGGTAACCACTTCACATCAGGTGGGCTACATGCTTGAATGGCACCCGACGGTGGTATAAAAATAATTAAATGTTGCTACGAATTCAATTTTTCATGCCACATCGGGTGCCAAAAAAGCATACAGTTCGCTGTATATACGCGGTTGCCATAGCAGTGTGGAATGCAAAAAATATACCTAGTGCTCACGCTGGTACCCACGCTGCTGACGCAGCATCTTCTCACGTCTGGTGACTTCGGTCACTCGCAGAAAAACAACAATTCTTAAATGTATTGGTTGCGGTCATTCGTGAGGTTGTCGTCGTCAATCCTTATTCATCCCATTGCTAGGATATGGGTCTCCCCTCAATTTATAGGGTTTTAGAGCATACTCCACCACGCTGCTCAACTGCGGGTTGGCGGTGGTTGTTAAATACCGTAATTATAATCATCATAAACATACTTCCTTTAAGCTTGTTATTTTATTTAACTGTATATATTTGAAATACAATATGTAAGAGATTAACAAATTAAATATTTTTGCCTCGTTTATAGCCAATGCCACAAAGAATATAAGTATATATACGTATATAATATACGTATAAACATACCATTTTAGTCTCCATCAAAAGAATATGTCTATAACTCAATTATACAAATGCTCAGTGGCATCCATTTGTTTTGCGTAACTCACAATGAGATGGTGCGATTGGCCTGGTTCAGCGTGACAGTCGCGTTTGCGTCCGGTCGCAGCCGCGTGACGCAACGTGTGCGTCGGCCTTTATTCTACATTCGAATAGCCATTTGTCAGGATATGCTCAATGTCGATTACGGCGCGCTAAAATATATCGCCACTAATCCCAAAGCATGAGTTTTCCTTGTACGAGCTAGTCGAGAAGAGACCACGTAACTGACTGCCAATGTAAGACCCGTATCCAGTAATGCTGAGATGGATGTATGACTTGAATAGAATGATTTATATTAGAGGAAGTTTAAAAGTTGCACATGTGACGGGAATAAGAAGAGGAAATCGCCTTTCGTGGTATGGGCGTGTAATATGGAGGGATGAAAGACGTTATGGGGTGTACGTGGTTCATCAACATCTTTAAACCAAAGCCAACTTCACCTGCACGCGGTGCACTCTGCTAACTGACAATCGAGGCTCTGGCGAAAAGAGAGGTAGGGAGCATAATTGTAAGCTACATAAAATATCGCTTGTGCGCCGCCACCCCCGCTGCCAACACATCATCTCCTTCCTTTCTCTTTCTGGTGACCTCACTCACTCGCAGAAACACAACAACCCTCAAGGGAATTGTGATTTGGCTGCGGTATTCTGTGAGGTGGAGGTACATTCCCCAGTCGGGTAGCTTACAATTACGCTCCCTACCTCTATTGTCGTCAGAGCTTCATTTTTCAATCAGCAGGGTGGGTTTTATCATTGGCTTTTATTCAAAGATTTTGATAAACCACTTACATCCCAAAAAGGCGGGTTGGAAGAGGCCGTTGTTTTCGAACCGCGTAAAGGCCGCTGACTTGGCTTAACGACTATCATCTGACGAGAACAACCGGGACCGACGGCTTAACGTGCTCTTCGAAGCACGAAATAGCACATATCTACTTATAGTGGTATTATTATAATAGGTAGGGGAAAAAGTCTTTTCGCATTATAGTATGTATGAACTTGTAATAAAATCTCTTTGGTTATACCATTTGTGTCTGGCAGGTTTTGATATCTTTAAAAAGTTTATATTTTAAAAAAGATAATTCCAAATTCAAATTAGGTAAATGTGTGATTTTCATTTGTTTTTTTTACTGTCAAGATGAGTGAATCTAATGAAGAAATTCGATTCCTTTTAAAATTTTACTACAAAAAAGGTAAAAATGCAACGCAAGCTGCGAATAAAATTTGTGACGTTTATGGACCTAGTGCAGTGTCTGTGAGAGTAGCACAAATTTGGTTTAAGCGTTTTCAATCAGGAAATTTTGATGTGAAAGATGCACGTCGCTCTGGTCGCCCTGTTACGGATAAAATGGATGCCATTTTTGAAAAAGTGGAGCAAGAGCGGCATATTAGTAGTTACGACGTAGCTGAAGAATTAGGAATTGACCACAAAACAGTTTTGGCGCAATTGAAAAAAGCTGGGTACACTAAAAAGCTCGATATTTGGGTGCCTCACAATCTCACTGAAAGAAACCTAATGAACCGTGTACTCATTTGCGATTCTTTACTACGACGTAATGAAAGCGAACAGTTTTTGAAGAAGCTTATAACTGGTGATGAAAAGTGGATCACGTACGACAAGAACGTGCGAAAAAGGTCGTGGTCAAAAGCCGGTCAGGCTTCACAGACTCTGGCAAAACCCGGGTTAACCCGCAACAAGGTGATGCTGTGTGTATGGTGGGATTGGAAGGGCATTATTCATTATGAGCTGTTACCGCCAGGCAGGACTATCGATTCTGAACTCTACTGTGAACAACTGATGAGATTAAAGCAAAAAGTTGAGAGAAAGCGGCCGGAATTAATTAACAGAAGGGGTGTGATTTTTCATCATGATAACGCTAGACCTCACACATCTTTAGCCACTCAGCAAAAATTAAGAGAGTTTGGCTGGGAGGTGTTAATGCATCCGCCGTATAGTCCTGACCTTGCACCTTCTGATTTCCACCTGTTTCGGTGTCTTCAGAATTCTTTAGGCAATGTCAGGTTACCATCACGAGAAGACTGCCAAAACCACTTGTCGTGGTTTTTTGAACAGAAGTCCCAAAATTTCTATAGTAATGGGATCATGTCTGTACCTACAAGATGGCCAAAAGTTATCGAACAAAATGGCACCTACATACTTTAGTTAAATGTAAATAAACTTTATTAAAAAATGTTTTGAATTTTCATATAAAATACGAAAAGACTTTTTCCCCAACCTAATAGATTTATTAATGAAAAAATATTTGCACATGGTTAGGTAACCCAGAGATATTAACTTATTTAAACCACCTGGTAATCGTTAAACTTTCTGATTTAACAATTTTACATTAAATATATTTTTATCTTTGTTACAGATGACTAACAGGCCAAAGTGTTGACTCATGATGCGCAGATTAAAGAAAGCATTTCGGTGTCAGATTATACTGGGATGACACAGGTGAGTGCAATGATCAATTCTATTAGCTAGCGGACTAACAGACTTTCTAAAATAAATAATTCTAAGTCATGATTTGACATTAATTTCATCGGTTTTACTCTAGCTATAGTAAAAAATAAAACCGTTTAATGGTATAAGTTTGAATGAGATGGTGTATGAACAGGTATGTTTAATTGTGACGACATACCTATTCATACACACAGATACACAAAGATATTTAATTATTATCGAATGGCACCTTTTCTTGTAATCATGGCTTTTCTTCGCAAAGCTCTAAAGGTATGTAGATTCCATCGAATTTCTATTTTTTACAGGTATTTCTCAGTGCACACGAATAAAACGGCATAATGTCTGCGTCGGCGCTGGGTCTCGGAGGAGAACGAAGGTACTCTGTGCCTTCTAATCCGATGGTGCATGATCCACGGGGCATGCACTCCGAGGACCTGCACGCATGGTCCATCTATAGGTACGTGTGACATCGTAGTTGGAATTAATTTATATTTAAAATGGGCCCTAAGATTGATCCCTGAGAAAGACTTTATAACAATAAAATTTGCAAGTTAAAGATTTTTAGCTCGCTATAAGAAGAGAACAAACCGGAATCCTTACCACCTAATCTGGGGCCCTACCAGTTAGGCTGAAGCCTATACCCATCGGATTTTTTGATTAAGAAAATCAAAATTCAGCTTAGATTTATGGTACATGTGTTTAGCTTAGCTGATACTAACACTGGAACTTTACCGACTAAGTTGTAGATGTTTGTCAATAACTAAAACGTAAGACCTATTTTTAAAATCAAAATATTCGATGGTATGGTTCCCGGTATCCGTTTTCCATTTGAATTTTTTAAAGCAAATATTTAACTTAAATTTCTGGTAATCGTATTTAGCTTAGCCTGTAAGGGTAAGTTGAAGGAGTTTCTCACTAACGTATGTATTATGACCTATTTTTGAAATCAAAGTATTCGATCTGAATCAGCTTCAGGTAGTGGGGCCCCTGAACATATTGCCTACTGAGCTTAACTAATATTCCTCATAATTACGTCAATAAAGTCAAAATTAATTTGAAAAAAGGTAATTCGAGATTTTTAAAAGTTATAATATATCCGAGTAACCTAGTCATTGGTCAACCCATTTTTGATTTAGGCGGTCAGGTCTAGTCTAGTTTGGCTTAGTCAATGTTTTACTAAAAACAACAAAGGACCTTCACGGCTGGTCATATACAAGTATAACGTCATAGTATGTCAACGTTGATATTATCTAATTAACAATACAAAACCTATGCCACTGGATCAGTGGAACACCGAGCGTTCGACGGTGTCGAAAGTGTTGTGCTGTTTGTGGAAAAAAATATTGACGTTATTTTCTTAATCCTTTCTTTTTAGGCAAAATTTGAACTCGGACTTTACGGACAGTGCACTTGGGAGCACGGATAAGAGTCCTCTTCCGTATGGGAATTTCCAACTTAGAGACACCACTGTGCAGTCCATATTGTCACACCCTCGCTATGGACCCAAGTAAGTCATATCCACAAAACTATTTATTTAGATAACCTTCTTTTACTTAGATTTTGTGGCTTATACTGTATTTAGATAGACATGTTTTTATAGAGACAGATATTGCATTCTGTCAGTGAATATAACTTTCACGGACCGTGAACAGAGAACACAATATGAATATCACAGACTTTTTTCAATGGTTTCATCAAATAGGAAAGTATTTTATCTACTCTCATACTAAAATTTAGAGATTAAAAAACTAAACACAGAATTTTAATGTCAGTCTTTTACGCACAAGCCATCAAAATAAATTTAAAAAGTTACTTTTCGATACAGCTTTTTATGGCCAACTGTATCGAAAAATAACTTTTTTACCATTTCGATACAGCAGCAAGCAGGTTGCAATGCAAATGCATTGCAACTTTGCAAAAAAATTCTACATAATCCGTGAACGCGGCACCGCGCGGCGCGTCGCGCATGCGCACCACTCATGCTCGATCTGCAAATGGATTTATAAGTAAGAAATGAAGCTGAAAAATTAACTTCATGGTTTTATTTAAAATATTATTATCATTTATTTCATGAGATTAGATAAAGTAGTGTATGAAACTGCACATAATTAGGTCTTAAAATACTCGTGTGATCCTATTGTCACACTCGCCTTCGGCTCATGTGATAAACTCACACTCGTGTTTTAAGAACCCTTATTATGCAACAGTTTCATAAAGTACTATTAAAGACTGATGGGGTTCAATAAAATTGACATTATAGTCATAATGATAAACCGTGATATTATTATTATTTAAATAGTTGATTTCGGCCCACTTGCGAAAATATCATAAATAATAACAAACCTTCCTGGTGGCTCAGTTGGAAGAGATCTCGATCGGTAATCGAGAGGTCGTGGGTTAAAATCCCATTTAGGCAGGAGGTGAATTTTTCCATTTTAAAAATATTGCGATTGCGATAATAGCGATTGGGGCTCCTCTTTTCACTTACCATCAGGCGAAGCGGAGCCAATATGCTGAGCTAATATATATATATATATATAGGTAATACCGTGATATAGTGCGACGAATATATTTATCTCACTTATAAACTTTTTTTTATATTCTATTATTTTATAAAAATAACCAAAGTTATAACGTTTCCAGATCGGCGCTTGGTTCGAACATGTACACATACCTGAAGTTCGGTCTACCTCGCGTATTCCCACCGAACCACAACGGGTCGCAGCGCTCCGGCACGCCCAAACCTAAAACATCCATTGGCAGTGGCATGAAACCAGCGCCAAGGTGACATTTTAGTTCTAGTTAATGATTTAACTAAAATTACATATCAACTAGTTTCGGACATATCTCTCCTTTGTTTATTTATAGGTCGGAAAACTATGTGACGTCTGTGGTAAAACGGAATACCTACATCTGCGACATCCGTTAAATGTCCAAGGCCAATTATGAAACTTCAATGTCACGGAAGTCGATCTTGATTATACTTCTAGTTGACGATTTTCTTACATTTAATTTAATTTAATTAATCCCTTAGTCTCCCCGAAGTACATGAAATAGCACACACTTTTCGACTTTTTATGACATTTTTTAACTTTGCACAGGATACATAGACAGAGCCGGGGTATGCGCGAGACCTCTTCAGGATACGATAGTTCTGACAACGAGACAACCACTAACTACAAATACAGCCGGAAGTACCGCTCTGATCCGGACTTCAGGATGCAAAATTTACATACGTCGTATCAGGTAATAATCACTGTAGAGGATATATTTCTTTTTATACTAGATCGATACATGCCTGATGTATAGCGGTTACCGTAGCCTATACGCTTAACATAGCGTAGCTAGCACACGCAAAATATATTTAGGCGGATATAAATAGATAGAACAGAAGAAAGTACAGCAGTTAGAATATTACTTATATCTGATGTGAGTTTATTTTTAACTCCGACAATTGAGTGCAAGAAGGCGATTCGAGAATCCCATGTGAGCCAAGTGTACTTTGGAGGGTAAGTAACTCACCACCAACTTTAGAATCTAAGCTAACGTCCTCTGTAAGCTATGGACCCTGCCGACAACGAGCCTCTAAAAGGCTCTGACAAAAGGGAAGTAGGTCATTGTAGAACCCAACTGGTGAAGTACAACCCTTGAGGATTGTTATGTTCATATGAGTGAGGTCACCATGGGGGTGCCAACCCTGCTGCGCTGGCACACGCGAGTATTTTGAATCTCTTTTCATTGTAAAGTTATTAAGTGGAGCGAGCGAAGCTAGCGGAGAGCTTATATACGCCGATAAGTCACTCTTAGAAATGATAGGCTCCAAATGCAATGAACCGATTTTGATGAAACTTGTCACAATTAAATAAAGACCGATCATGTCCTTGAGGAATGTTCATCAAATACATTTTCCATTGAAATCAATGGAAAACATACACTCTATCTACTCACTCTTCTCAACCTCGATTTCAGACCCGTGGGTTAGAATATACTACAAACGAATACAGACGAATAGAATACAAACGAAGCTCTGGCGAAAAGAGAGGTAGGGATCGTAATTGTAAGCTACCGGACTGGAGAATGTACCTCCACCTCACAGAATACCGCAGCCAAATAACAATTCTTTTGAGGGTTGTTGTGTTCCTGCGAGTGAGTGAGGTCACCAGAAAGGAAGGAGATGCTGCATTAGCAGCGGGGGTGGCAGCGCGTGAGCGATATTTTATATTGCGAGCGTTAATATGGCTACGGTAACCGCTTCACATCAGGCGGGTCGTATGCTTGTCTGCCATCCGTCGTAGTATAAAAAAAAAAAAAAGAATCCCACCTAGTATATATAGACTAAGATAACTGATTCTCTACGATAGGCTACTGATAGATGTCTTGTTATTATATATATTTTTTAATTTTCACAAACCAATGCGAAAGCTTTTCAAATAATATAATTTCCTCGCAGGCTAGTACGGGAGTTCCCCTCGTTGCAATGCATCAAGCCGGCATACGGGGAGGAGAGCAATGGACAAGCAGCCGGAACAAATCTGTGAGCGAGGCTAACTTGCTGGGGATTGACGCCCGGCCCCCGCGGGCGCATTACAGCAACAGGCGAAATAGCGTCGCGGACTTTATCCCTGACACGGACCACCACAGGTAAGTACAACTGTCACGCAATCCAAGCATTTTTGAAGTAGATTCTGGATCAGTGATAGATTTACACATTAACAGAGTAGGTATAGGCCGTAAATGCAAGCATACGGCGCCTGATGGAAGACGGTTACCGTAGCCATAATAACCGGTTACCGTAGCCAATAATAATAACGCTCGCAAAATGAAATGGTTCGCGCGCCGTCACCCCCGCTGTCAACTCAGCAACTTCCAGGAACACAACAACCCTCAAGGGAATTGTTATTTGGCTGCGGTATTCTGTGAGATGGAGATACTTCCCCAGTCGGGCAGCTTACAAATACGCTGTACGCTACGATAATCGTTTTTGAATATTACATTATATGTCTACAAAGGTGACTAATAATCCACTTATCCAATATAGAGTATGTTGAAAATTATCACTTTATCTTTCTAGATATGAAATTATCTTCTGATATTGATCTTCAGAAGTTCTGAACGTAAAAAAAGAGAAAACCAGAAAGTCTACCAGCTAAGCTGAAGCAGATTCACGTCAGATTTTTTAATTTAAAAAATCAAACTTCATCTTAGTTTTATGAAAAACCATTTAAGAAAAACCATGGACGTCTACCGACTAAGCTGAATATGTTTCTATCTAAAACCGATTCCTATCGAATATTTTGATTGCCATAAACAGGTTTTAGATTTAAGTTACTAAGAAACATGGTCAACCTTCAGGGTTTCCGCCAGCTAAGTTAAACACAATTGTCACTAATCTATTCTGAAGTTTCATATTTGCAATCAAAAAAATCCGGTGGAAATCAGCTTCAGCTTCGGCGGCAGGGCCCCAGGATCATTCATCAAAGCTGTTATTAAGTATAATATTTGAAATAAAAGAATTTGATAACCAATAATAACACATCCTGTCAAATCGTGTATAATGTCAGTGTAAAGAGTCATACATGCTTGGACCATGCCAGCTTGGCAGATTTAAAGAAATATTGAGGAGTTTCAATTGTTATAACAGACTAACAGTCAACGACTTGTGTTATTTTTAAAAAAATGGAAAAATTCACCTGCCCCCCTAGGTGGGATTTGAACCCACGACCTCTCGATGACCAGTCGAGTGCTCTTCCAACTGAGCTACCAGGAAGGTTTGTGTTGCTGACGAATGGAACGAATGGAAAATGGAAAATTTTCCATTTTTCAAAAAATATTTATCTGGCAAGTTGGCCAAGACAACTATTTAAATAATAATAATGACTTGTGTTGTTCCTTTATAGCTATTTGATGCCATCATCCCACCTCGGCGGACGTCTGTCGAAAGCCGGCAGTCATATGTCAGTGGCTCAGTCGAGAAAACATTCCACGTTGAGGCCAGGAGATCACTTGGATGGATATGCACATTCCGCTTATATTTACCCCAACTATTATGTAAGTGCCATTTTATGCCTGTTTTTTAGACTTGTATTTAAAAAAGTTATTTACTTTTATTTTATTTATTATTTTATTTTAATCGTATCTATGAAAGTTGATAAAAAAAAGTTAAAGTTAAACCTCTAAAGTTTTTTTTTTTTTACAAATTACACACGGCCATCTAGTCCCAAACTAAGCAAAGCTTGTACTATGGGTACTACTAGATAACTGTTAATACTTAAATACATTTTTTAAATACATACGTAGAAAATATCCAGACAAAGACAAACAGACATGTTCATGCACACAAATAGTTGTCTCTTGCGGAGACCGCACCCGCAACCTCGGAGTCAAAGTGACCATTGCTAACCATTCGACCAGCTTGTCTAAACCAGAAATCTTGTCGTAACCAGAGTCTTCTTACATTCTTTATCTATTTACACGCTAAATAACTTCTAATGAAATAAATGCGTTCTTTCCTTTACCAGGTAAACAGTTTAGAAATTACATCACCAGAAAACAAATCGACGCTTCTAGTGTCAGGTCTGAGTTTTGAAGTCAAGTCAGGTGAAATACTAGCTGTGCTCGCTACATCACAGCATGAAGCGACAGGCCTGTTAGACGTATTGGCTGGCGTTAGAAAGGTACAATTTAACTTTGTTATATTCAAGCTACAAATAAATTATCAAAACATGTAATTTTCATATTACAGATGTTTTACTAATTTCTAGAAGTATTAAAGTTATAAGAAAATTTGTTGAGAATATAATAAAATACAGTAAATACAACTTATGAACTGAAAATTAGATAAAAGTTAATAAATATATCTAAATTAAAACTAATTACACATCATAAATAAAATAAAAGCAAAACTAATCTAATAAACCGCTGCCTGTGGACAAAGTTCCCAATATGCTGGCCCCGTTGCCTCGCTCGTTGGATCGCTACGCTATTTCTTTGGGCAAAGTAGATGCCAGCATTTTGGTCACGAGATGTTTCGACCAGACAAATGATTGTACTTACGTAGAAGTTCATATTATTATTTTTTCTTACCAGAAACTATCTGGCGATATAGTTCTCAATGGTCAGCCAGTGGCGTCGTCAACTCTTAGAAAAGTGGCAGCTTATGTGCGAAAAGATACATCATTGTGTCCATCAATGACGGTTGAACACACGCTTAGATTCCACGCAGCACTGAGGAGGCCGAGGAATAACCATACACAGGTCAAAATGGACGATAGGGATAGGGTGAGTACCTAACTTTAACGATCCCATCAAATATAAATAAGGTGTTAGAATTATAAGGTAATGGTAATATAAATGGCTGCGGAACTAAAACTTGTGGAACACTTCAGGTCTTATTATAGAACATAAATAACAGGTAAAGTGTGACTAAATACATTCAGTGGGTCGACGAAGATATCTGGACAGGACAGGATGGTGAAGAACGAGATGCGGTCGGTAGAATGAGCCCGAGTTGCCTATGTTAATTTATTAGTGTACCCATTCGGTAATGATATGTACCGAATGTAACTCAATGGAGTTAACTTGGGCGGCAGGACACCAAACATGTAAGACGTTGGACTACTGTTACAAAGAAAATATTGCTATAGGTACTATGCAATCGTTAAACCCTGTTCGGTGTCACAAAGAGCTAAATGAACCAATGACGAAGCGCGGTGAAATAACCAGTAAAATTGATTAATTTGATAAAATTTTCTACGCTCTACTGTCCTAATTCTAGCCAATAGTGGACTTAATGTGCATCTACATAATTTATTCTAAAATTTTTTTTTTATTATTTTTCAGATTAATCTGTTAATTGAAGAATTAGGACTGGAACAAGTCCGAGATACAAATGTAGGTCGCCTCACACGTTCAGAGGTCCGTCGGCTCAACGTCGCGTGTCAGCTACTGCTTGATATGGCAGTGCTGATCCTGGATCAACCCACCAAAGAGATGGATATCTTCGATACGTTTTTCCTCGTGGAGTATTTGAGGAATTGGGCGAGCACTGGCAGAGTAGTTATAATGTCCTTACACCCGCCGACTTATGAAATTTTCGCAATGTTAACGAAGGTAAATCATTCGTCTGACTCAAAGTACCCATAGCAAGTTTTACGTCGGAAGTTGGTGATATAATGTGACTTCTGTTTCAGGTGGTACTAATATCTGCTGGTAGAACTATGTTCAGTGGGTACCGGAGAGACATGTTGCCATATTTTGCGTCGATCGACTATCCTTGTCCAGCGTTCAAGAATCCATCCGATTACTATTGTAAGTTATAAATTTATATTGCAATTCATGACATTCATGAGATATATAATAAAGATATATATCAGCAGTAATGCATTATCATAGTCACCAGCAGTAATTCATTTAACTAGTTTGATAAAATAATAAATATCTATCGCCCCTTTCGTACGATTCGCATCTTCGTTCGACTTCAAAGTCTGTGGAAGTTTATGAGTCGCTGTGTATGTACGTTTTTATACGACCCTGGGTATCCAACAAGAGTACAGCCAGCCTGATGTAAAATTCATATAGACGCTCACAAATTCGCATTACAATGAGTATTACTCACACACCTTTGCCTCGGTCTGAGTATTAATATATTTATCAGTTCTGTTATCTAGACTGTGTGGAATTATTCCACAATATGTTCTATATGTATGTCAAATTTTATCTAAATTCGTTCAGCCTTTTACCCATGAAAGAGTAACAAACATCTACTTATACTACGTCACAAAATTTCGATTATTTGTAGGATTTCATGATTTTAATTTTGATTGCAGTGGACCTTGTGACATTAGACGATCTATCAGCGGCAGCGATGCTGGAGTCATCAGGTCGTATCGAAGCCCTGGCTGGAGTGTTTGCCGGGGCCCACGCCCCTCCAGATCCACCCCCGCCCGTACCGCTGCCTGCACCTGCTGCACCCACCAGACCATCAATATTCCTTCAGATTTTTGCACTATTAGAGTGAGTCTGCGTATTTTATTACTTGAAACGCCACATTACCAGGCATTTTTTTTAATATTATTAAATTGTCAAGCCAGCATACGGCCTATCTTAATATAAGCAGCTATCGTAGCCTATACGCACTTGCAACACCAGAGGCCCGCCTTGTCGTCTCTGTAGAAACTAGAACTCTTACTCTTTACACCTTTCTTGAAGAACTCCATGCTGTAGTCTAAAGGGAATACCTCGGCCGGTAGTTCATTCCACAATCAGTGTTCGGGGAAGTATACCCCTCGGCGTTCCGAGGGGTATATGTGCTGTTGCACAGTACACGACCATGTTGATTTCAATGTGTGAAGATAAATTCCCAGTTAATGTCGAGCAGTGCGACTGCTGCATAATGGCAGATATTCATTAAGTCACCTATTCGAGTGATTCGAGCAGGGGCGTAGCTACCGCCGTCATTTCATGAAAAATAATGTATATTTAACGAAACTATTGTTGTATTCCTGCGTGTGAGTAAGGTCAGCGGCGTGAAGAGATGCGGCTGTGCTGGCGCGCGAGTGTTACTGTATTTTTTTAAGCATCTATACGCCACGGTAACTGCTTTAGATACATCACCCGGACCAGCATACGGCCCGGCTTGTTTGGCTCCTGGCGTGATATGAAAAAAATGAGGTGTGGCTGTCATGCACACGGCCGTGTGTTGTACGTGAATACGTTATATGCATTAAAATTAGTTAATCCCTCCCAGGCACGCGATGTTCCATAGCCCTTACTTCGAGCTCGGTGGCGTAGCGGTCAATGACGCGGCTTCGACACCAACGCTCGTTGGTTCGATTCCCACATAGGACAAACATTTGTGTGCATGAACAGTCTGTTTGTCTTCGTCTGGGTGTTTTCTATGTATAATAAGTATGTATTTACAAAAAAAATGTATTTACGTATGTTTATCAGTTGTCTAGTACCCATAACACAAGCTTCGCTTACTTTGGGGCTAGATGGCGCTGTGTAATTTGTCTGACAATATTTATTTATTATTATTTATTTACTTAGCGTAATAAATTCTTTGATCCTTCATCTATTTTCTTTGAGGTGTGATTGAATGTTGGATGGAGATGATAGATATGTAGCTGGAACACCAAACTGTATCCCCCGCTTTTATCTTTTTTTTAATTGCCTCCCTATGGAAGCAATTTTAAAGACACGTCATAATTCACGTCATAATATCGTATTTTTTGCAGAAAGAGTTTGGTATTCACGCAAATGACGACGCTATCCAACGTGGTCACACGAGTTCTAATAGCTGCCATCATGTCGATCGTCACCGGTACTATCTTCTGGGACTTGCCCGCCACTGATGCCAAGGTACCTGAATTTACCGCAAAACCTATAATAGTATCTGGGTACGAATATGATATCGACTAAGGGTTGTGAATTCGATTCTCGTAGAGGTTAAGATGTTCCTGTGGGTCTACTGAACAGGGGCCCTACCGCCGAAGCTAGACACTCTCTGGATAGATATATATAGATCTTTTGAAACGTTACACTGTACGGTCAGCAACAAAAGTTGACATTTTCAAAGAGATTTTAAAAAGACTAAAATGTTACGAGTACCTGACTATATATTCATGATTTTCAGGAATTAGATTTTGAATTCAAACAATATTAATTTCGTGATGCGCGTACAAATATTTCACAATTTTGTATACCTATGTATAATATCTTTGTATGAAAATAAAATCACATTAACCCGTATTATACGCACGTACGAACAAATTAGTTTCGTTTCATGATATAAGAAAACTTTGTTTACATATACATATATTTGTTTGACGAGCTCGGTGGTCGAATGGTTAGCAATGGTCACTTTGACTCCGAGGTCGCGTTCGATTCCCACACAAGACAAACATTTGTGTGCATGAACATGTCTGTTTGTCTTGGTCTGGGTGTTTTCTATGTAATATAAGTATGTATTTACAAAAAAATATATTTAAGTACATTTATAAGTTGTCTAGTACCCATAACACAAGCTTTGCGTTTAATTTGGAACTAGATGGCGCTGTGTAAATTGTTAAACAGAAATATTTATTTTTATATATAAACATAAGTACATATTTACCGCTAACAAACAACGAACATTGTGTTCGTGAAAAATTTTCGTTGGCGAACTATTTTTGTATTTATTGGAACGATTTTGATAAACAACAAATTTACGGCTATACGTAGATTTGAACCAAATGTTCGTGTTGTTCGTTCGGGCGTACACGGTTTTAGAATTCCAACATTCGGAAGATCACTATGACGGGCTCTTGAAGATATGATCTTACCTTTATACGCTGCTCTTTTTATCTTAACTAATAATAATAAAAATTAATCATTTCATTAAATTATTATTAAAGAGAGTGTTTACGAATTTGTCTGTGAGAGATCACAGACAAACTCGTAAGAACTATCAAATAGGTGATTGTTGATTTTAGGCTGGAGTGTTTGAGAGACTGGTGCCTGTAACTAGGTATAACGCTGTGTTACAGGTCACCAGGTTCCCACCCGCGGATAGATAGTAATAGCCTATTACACTGTTAGGATACACACAAATAGAAAGAAAGTGTCTAGTAGTTTCTACCAATATTTGGTAGAAACTACTAGACACTTTCTTTCTATTTGTGTTATATAATAAAGAGCTCGTTTTTACTTTCATTCCACAGTTAACCCAAAACGACAGAATAGGCTATCATTACTCAGTAATGTGTCTGACCGTGTGGCCTATTCTCTTATGGCTCAGTGCGAGAGAGGCCAGCTCGATGCGGCATCATGTCGAAAGGGATATTGCCGTCGGCCTGTACTCGAGGACTGTCTTTATACTTTTTGATGTAAGTAATATAAAGTCACTCTGTCAACCGATTGCTGGATATTCAAGTTCCTTTAGTCCAAACGAGTTAGCATCTTATATTTTTTTACTAAAAGCTGCCATATATTAACAACATGTTAGCCGTGTTCGTCATGTTGTCTACCAATTTAGCTGTGTATGGACGTATTGTCAATAAAAATATCTGCCATATACACATGCCGCACACAGATTTTTAGTAACATGTTGACTAATATATGGCAGCTTTTAATCAGGCGCCAATTTCATCCACTAAAACGAATCTTCAAATTAACATAAACTCTATAATCTTTGCATGAAATCCACTGCATCAATACTTAGTAAGTAATCATTTCTCAACATTTTATATATTGATGTTATTACTAATTTATTCTACGGGCTTAACCTAATTTCGACCAGACTGTGATACATCTTGTCATAGAGCTCATAATATCCAATATAGGGCGCATAGATCATCTATACAATTCGACACTCGACTCTCACATTTGAAGTGCGAGGCGAAATGCAAAATGAATAGTGATTAACTATGCCCCTACCCGGAATTGGCTAATAAACGACATCAACGAGTTTGTATTCCTAGAATGCACGCCGATATTTTAATTACAAAATTTAGATTTTCAAACATTTAGGTAAAGTAACACTTACCCTTCGATCTAGTATTAATGATCTTTGAAATCTAATCTTACGTTAAATAATAATGTCATTTATTTAGAACAATAGGGATCATACTTATTAAAAATTAATTAAAATACAAAATGTCACCAAATAAAAATACATATTTTGAAATGTGTATGATCGATGTATGTACCTGAAGTAGAAGTATTCTCTTTACGCTATTTAATTAAGTATCTATGCAACTAGACGTAGGTAAATAATTAGTTATGTGGGGGCCTAGGAAACCCTAGTTTCTAAAATTTTTTGAGAGTAAAGTTACCAAATAGCGTTTAGCTGATAAAAAGCCCACGCAAACGCAGTTTTATAGTCAATGCTTTATGTTTCAGCAATTCCTCGAACTATGGTCGTCAGTTCTTACGTGGCTAGCGTTTGTGGTACCAAGTTACGCGATGAGCGGTCTGTACGCACAAACACCGGGCTCTTTCGATGGATTCTATATACATATAGGTAAGTTACATTTCACACTAAAATACTTGTATTAAAATCCTGCAATTTCTATTAAATTCTCGCATATCGTCACGGTCATTTGATAGGCTTGATGTGGATCCAACACGTAAACGACTCGCGATTATTCGCGTCCAGTGTTGCAAGTTTTTTAGCTCTTATGTTGCGAGTCGCATTACCTTACCATCAGGCAGATGGTATGCTTCTTTACCACCTTAGTTGTACAAATAAAATCAACGGAGTTATATAACTATATAACTCTATATATATATATATATATAGTTATAACTATATAACTCCATTGCTTTTTTTTTACCTATATATTTATAGGCAAACAAGCATACCATCTGCCTGATGATAAGGTAATGCGTTGTTAGTACAAAAACTGGAATTTTAGATCTTGTCAATTTTATACTTAATGCCAATTTGTGTAAACAAAGCACTTTTCATTTCAGGGTACATGCTGCTATATCTAATTAGTATACAAATGCTATGCCGCGCTATGATATTCCTTGTGCCAATGGAGAAGACTGCGGCAGTGCTGGCTGGCTTCTGTCTACTCCTCAGTACCCTGGTCAACGGAGTACTGCTGCACCACGAGGACTTGCCGCCATACGTCAGGTGGCTGGAGTATGTCTCGCCGTCGAGGTGGGCGATGCCAGAGATGTTGCAAAGGGAGCTCAGCGAAGTGGCTTTGAGGAATAGTATTAGTAAAGATGTTAGATGTACCAATAAACAGGTAAGTTTAAGTTACTTAAGTTGTAAACTTAAAGTAGGCTGGTTAAATATATCGATGGCATAATATGTATTCATCTAAGTAAATATTGTATTTTTACATTAAATTGTAAACCGCACGTGTATATCTGATTTTCCCGAAGGTTGACTGGTAGAGGATGCTCTTGGCATTAAGTCCGCCTTATGCACCCTTATTTTGTGGTCAATAAAATTTTATATCTATATAAATATATTAGGTTGGGGAAAAAGTCTTTTCGTATTTTATATGAAAATTCAAAACCTTTTTTATAAAAGTTTATTTACATTTAACTAAAGTATGTAGGTGCCATTTTGTTCGATAACTTTTTGCCATCTTGTAGGTAGAGACATGATCCCATTACTATAGAAATTTTAGGACTTCTGTTCAAAAAACCACGACAAGTGGTTTTGGCAGTCTTCTCGTGATGTTAACCTGACATTGCCTAAAGAATTCTGAAGAGACCGAAACAGGTGGAAATCAGAAGGTGCAAGGTCAGGACTATACGGCGGATGCATTAACACCTCCCAGTCAAACTCTCTTAATTTTTGCTGAGTGGCTAAAGATGTGTGAGGTCTAGCGTTATCATGATGAAAAATCACACCCCTTCTGTTAATTAATTCCGGCCGCTTTCTCTATACTTTTTGCTTTAATCTCATCAGTTATTCACAGTAGAGTTCAGAATCGATAGTCCTGCCTGGCGGTAACAGCTCATAATGAATAATGGCCTTCCAATCCCACCATACACACAGCATCACCTTGTTGCGGGTTAACCCGGGTTTTGCCAGAGTCTGTGAAGCCTGACCGGCCTTTGACCACGACCTTTTTCGCACGTTCTTGTCGTACGTGATCCACTTTTCATCACCAGTTATAAGCTTCTTCAAAAACGGTTCGCTTTCATTACGTCGTAGATAAGAATCGCAAATGAGTACACGGTTCATTAAGTTTCTTTCAGTGAGATCGTGAGGCACCCAAATATCGAGCTTTTTAGTGTACCCAGCTTTTTTCAAATGCGCCAAAACTGTTTTGTGGTCAATTCCTAATTCTTCAGCTACGTCGTAACTACTGATATGCCGATCTTGCTCCACTTTTTCAAAAATGGCATCCATTTTATCCGTAACAGGGCGACTAGAGCGACGTGCATCTTTCACATCAAAATTTTCTGATTGAAAACGCTTAAACCAAATTTGTGCTACTCTCACAGACACTGCACTAGGTCCATAAACGTCACAAATTTTTTTCGCAGCTTGCGTTGCATTTTTACCTTTTTTGTAGTAAAATTTTAAAATGAATCGAATTTCTTCATTAGATTCACTCATCTTGACAGTAAAAAAAACAAATGAAAATCACACGTTTACCTAATTAGAATTTGGAATTATCTTTTTTAAAATTTAAACTTTTTAAAGATATCAAAACCTGCCAGATACAAATGGTATAACCAAAGAGATTTTAATACAAGTTCATACATACTATAATGCGAAAAGACTTTTTCCCCTACCTATTATAAATGAATGTTGCTAAGCGCAACAGTCGAGAACGGCTCAACCAATTCGGATATAAGTAATTTTTTTGTATTTTCCTTAGGGCACACGGAAAGTTTTAATAAAGAGAAATATAAAAACTGCGTGGACAATAGCAAAAAAAATAACTTTTAACAGAACTAAGTCTGTCCGGGCAGCTAGTAAATAAATAAAATAAAATAATTACTGCAAAATTTATCGTTTTGAAGTCTCCGACATTGAGAGCGAGTGAGTGAGAGAATAGATAAATTAAATTTTCTACTGCTTGTATCAGACTTAAAAAGTGAAAGTAAAATTCCCACGTTATATCTAAACTTACAGATTTTCCTAAATTTCGAAAAAAACTATTAGGCATTTTATATCATATTGTATTGTATTTTATAGTATTGTATATTTTATATTGTATATTAGAAATTACTAGGTATACCTAAGTAATTATTTTTGTCCTTTTAATATGCAGTGCAGACGTGATAAAAACACCCATTATTAATGAACATTATAAAATGTTGCTTAGTAGTAACATGCAGGCGTCTAAAATGATTTTTTTTCCACAGAGACCATACCAAGACATCATTGTTCAATCACCGTGTCCTCCACCGAATGGCACTCAAGTTCTCTCAAACTACGAATACTTGAGATCCGACAACATATGGGAAAGGACTGAGGAAAGTTTCCTCATAGCTCTGGCGGTGTTCTACGGTGTATTTGCACTAATCGGCATATTCGCTTTTGTCCTCGACTGTACAAAATATGTAAAGGGGAAGGAACGAACTTCTATGAAAGGACACAAGGTTTCTGTAAATACGCCATAAGTGTCAGTTCGAATCTAGCAAAGAACTCTTTGGAAGTATTTATTGATTGATTCGCATGTGAAGAGAAAATAATGCATGTCTGGAAGTAAGAGTGTCTTTTGTTGGACACAGAAATATTGTCTCTGAAAAAAAACACGTAAGATACGAAATATACATTATGTATATAATTTATATTTTTATCTACCTGCCATTCCATGTGTTCCAACTAATAATAAGCTAAACAGCTGATCATCAGATCAAAAACAAGAAATAATTAGTATTTTTGCTTATTTTTTTCCAATGGTTTGTAAAAATACATGGAATAGGTATTGATAATATTGAAATTGAAATGTTATATATATATTTGTGATACGAAAGAGCAACTGTATCTGATACTTTTATAGTAGTTGAATGAAGATGTGAATACAATGTGATATTTTATCGCATAATTTTGCTCAATTCAGAGCAAACAGATATTGATGCAGCTATTCACTTATAGCGTATATTGGATGTCCTTTTAGATTACTCTATTACAAAGTATTGCCCACATCTCTGCTAGCATATGCAGATCATGAGACATTATATAGAATAGAGCATATAGCGAAGACCATATTTTTAATGCACTTCTATTTGTGGAAACTTCTTAGATCCATTTAGTCTTCTTTGAGGAGACTACTCTGCATGTGTGACATGTCGCAGGTTCCTCAGCAGTTCATACTTAGGGGCCGTCCATTAATCACGTGAGGCTCGAAAGGGGGGGGAGGGGTTCGGTAAAAATCACGAAATATCACCAGGGGGGAGGGGGGGGTGTAGTAAGATATCACGTGTATTTATTTTTTTATCTAACGCGCGATTGCTAAACCGAGCAGCGGCGTGTTGAAGACCTTGCCTCGCCGATGCTAGGCAACGAACAAAGTTGAAGACGATGACGGCCTACAACTCCCTGCGCATCCTACTATCCTACTTCCTACTAATATTATAAATGCGAAAATTTGTGAGGATGGATGTTTTTTACTGTTTCACACAAAAACTACTGAAGGGATTGTGATAAAATTTATTACACGGGTAGAATATAATCTGGAATTCCAAGATAAAAAGTACATAAGGTACTTTTTATCTTGGAATTCCTACAGGAATGGGAATAATAGGACTGAACGTGTAAATCACTGATTAGTTACTGAAGGGATTGTGATGAAATTAGGTACCTACACGAGTAGAATATAATCTGCAATAACACATAAGGTACTTTTTATCTTGAGATTCCCACAGGAATGGGAATAATGGGACTGAACGTGTAAATCACTGACTACTGAAGGGATTGTGATGAAATTTGGTACACGGGTAAAATATAATCTGTAATAACACATAGGATAGTTTTTATCCCGGAAATCACACCGGGGACGGGAACAACGGGATTGCGCGGGTGAAACCGCTTATCCTACTTTTACTTATCCTATTAATATTATATGTTTGTTACTCTTACACGCAAAAACTACTGGATGGATTTTAATGAAACTTTACAATAATATAGGTTATACATCAGAATAACATATAGGATATAATTTATAAACATATTGTGTGAATTTTCCAAAATATAACGATAAGTGTGAAAAAAAATCTGTCATCTGCGAGCTATTCTGTCGCTGCAAAAACCGTGAGAGATACACGTATATAATGTATGATGAAAATGTTTATTTCAAATAGGCCTACAAAAAAACCCGCGTCAGCATATATCTATCTTTTATGTGTAAGCCATCTTCGCCAAAATAGAGAACCATATTATGTAGTTACGACGAAGACAAGCGGAGATGCGATACTAAGGTCCGGTCCGGGCGGCGGGCGAGGCAGGGGAAGAAGTCGCTCATCGCTGAATGTGCGATGAGCGACTTCGTTGATGATTGTGTCTGTTTTGCTAATTTTCAAGGCACCAGCAATTTGTTAAAAACGCACTGTACATATGTAATGTAGTAGATATGTATTGGCAGGTTTTTGTTTTGTGATGTGATGATGATTTGAAAAGTTATACATGTAACTAACCTAAGTTACATGTATAACTTTTCAAATCATTTTACTTTAATTACAAGGGTAGGGATTGTTTTTATTTTGGCATCCATTTATAATAACGTAACATAACAACAAAAATGTAACATTTATAATCTAAATAATAAAAGAAGAAACTGACTGACTGACTGACTGACTGCCTGACTCATATATATATCAACACACAACCCAAACCGCTGGATCTAGAGATTCCAAATTTGCCACGAAGGTTCCTTATGATGTCTGGGGGTGCATTAAGAAAGGATTTTTCAAAATTCATCCCCTAAGGGAGTGAAACTGGGGTCCAAAGTTTGTACGGGAAAACAAGATTAGTTTGACTATTTTATTCGAAACTTTACATGAGTACTAAAGAGAAATGAGTAAACACGTGTTTCAGGATTTTTCAAAATTCTGCCACTAAAGGGGTTAAACGGGGAGAATAAGTCTGAAAATCGTCATGGGTATTGTATTGATTAGTTGGACTATTTTATCCTAAATTTTTCACGAGTACTTCTATTGATTAATGAGTAAACACGTGTTTGCCCCGAATGTCACGCGAGCGAAGCCGCGGACGAAAACTAGTACAGTATAATAATGGTTTCAGGTTTCAGAAAATCAACCTGCAAAATTTGCTCATCTATCATGCAGAATTATCTGCAAGGTAATGAGGGACAGCTCAGCGTAAAACTAGTGGAAGCAGATGCAGCTGTGTATAATAATGACACAGCCGAAACCGTAAAGGGAAAGGTATCAGGAACATACATGGCTGCATATAACGCGACAGATGGTTTTGTGGCTCTAAACGAGGTAGAGACAGAGCGGACTGGAAGGCTGGTGTTTGAGACTCCTCCGGAAGACCCAATTGTAGTCACCGCCAAGTGTACGAAGGTAATGCTAGATGACAGATTCCTAGAAAAAGCGGAAGCTCTATCATCAGAGACTGGCATCGGCAGAGCCTTCGAATACTGGGAGGTACCAGAAATAACTTGGGTCAACGGAGTACCCGGATGTGGAAAATCAAAATGGATTTCCGAGAATTATAATCCAGGCAAAGACTTGGTCATTGCAACCACGACTGAATCTACTCGCGACTTGAAAGAGAAAATAACTAAACGCATCGGTACAAAAACAAGAGCTAAAGCACGTACAATGGCCTCAGTACTTGCAAATGGGATCCCAGCGACAGACACCTACGAAAGACTTATGATCGACGAAGCGCTGATGAACCATTTCGGGGCCATAGTGATGGCAGTGCGAATTACCGGTGCCAAGAAGGTCCTGCTCTTTGGCGATATAAATCAACTGCCATTCATCGACAGATCCAACCTTTTCCGACTTAAATACCATCGCCCAAGCCCAGCAGCGAACATCAGCCGTGAAATGCTGTGCACAAGAAGGAATCCACTAGACGTTGCGTATGCCCTCAGACAAGTATACAGTGGCATATACTCGTCCAACACTCGGACACGGTCCCTGAAGCTGATGAGGTACAGAGGGTCGCAAATACCCACAAGCGCAGCCAACACCTTGTACCTGGTACATACTCAGGCCGAGAAAGAGCTACTGATCGGTCAAGGTTACGGCAGTGGCGCAGGGTCTCGTACTTTGACCATTCATGAAGCACAGGGACTGACATACGAGTCAGTGGTAATCATCAGGACATCGATGAAAAACCTTCAACTGCATAGTAGTGTCCCCCATGCAGTGGTGGCAGTTTCGAGACATACCTGTAGCTGTATATATTACACAGATTGCAGCGAACTATTCGACGCAACTGCAAAATTCATAAAACGTGCGGAAACTGCTACCACGGAAGCAATTCGGGACTACAATTTGCAAATGGCGATCTGGAGTCGGGATACACCCGTCGTGAAAGAATTGGCAAAGCAATAGGAAAGAAAACAAAAAATAGGAACGCGACTACTCAGTTCCGTACGGAACTGATGACACAGAAACGAGATGGTCGCCCATGCAATATCAGTGACAACGACAGACGCAATATGCTAGGTCAAAGAACGTAAGTATCTGGTGGGTGAGAGGGAGAGAAGGAGAAAGACCATAGGGAAATAAATAGAGGTTTTACTGTGCAGCCCTGACAGCCCAGGTAGTCATGCTCACTAAAGCGTTCAAACTGGTGGTGGTGTCGTGTGGCGGGTCGCCGCATTCCCAATAAAATGGTTGAATGCGGTGATGGCTGCCCCATGCATCAACTCGTGAACGGGTGCTGCCAGAGGGGACTGGTCTGCCCTGGCTGTCATGGTTGCAAGGTAAACAATAGGAGCAATAGACAATAACATATAGTAGTAATAGACAATAATATAATTATTAGCATAATAGCGACGTGCAATTTATATTGTAAGAATATTGTAAGATAAAAAAATAGAACATTGTTAATAAAAGGTACGGACCCCGGGTCTGTAGATTGTGATATAAATCAATAAAAAAAAAAAAAAAAAAAAAAAAAAATGGTTTCAGAGTATTGATGCTGCCACGATTCTGTAGCGCATCTGGCATGTTCACACTTGCACGAACAGATAACTTTTATGCCACGATAAGGAAAAAGACAGCATGCTTTTCAAAGGCTTTTGCTTTACAAAGCTCACGTGCGGCCGCATATGGAGTACTGCTATCATCTATGGGAGCACCTAAATACAAGCTAGCACCTTTTGATGCGATTCCCAGGCGCGCTGTTAGTGTGATTGTTGACGAATAGACAGTTTAGAGTCTGAGAAGAGATTTTCCGTCCCTTTGTGTGTTCTACCTGTTGTACAATGGGGTGTGCTCAGAGGAGTTGTTTGACATGATGCCCACGGCCTCCATCTACAGTCGCACCGCTCGCCATCGACAAGGAATTCTTCCTCACACATTAGAACCGAAGTGGTCCCGTACGGTGCGGTTCCAGAGAAGTTCCGTACTTCCGTACTATCAAGATGTGGAATGAACAGCCTGTTGAGGTTTTCTCAGGAGACTACAACATGGGGTTCTTCAAAAAGGGCGTGAAGACGTTTTTACGTTCGTACGTGTAGGGTCGGCAACGCGCATTAGATGTTTCTGGTGTTACAGGCGTTAGGGTACGGTAAGTGCTTTCCATCAGGCGGACTAGATTATTATAATTATTCTAAAAATACACGTGATTTGAGGGGGGGGGGGGGGGGGCTGGTAGACTTACATCTCACCAAGTATCACCAAGGGGGAGGGGGGGTGTTAAAATGCTAAAAAAAAACCTCACGTGATTAATGGACGGTCCCTTACTATGTAATCGTTTTAGATGCAACTAATCTTATTCAACATACCTACCGTACACACGACCGATGTTCGTCCATACTCTTAGGTCGGGCGTCGGGCCATACTTGTCATCTCAATGGACTAACCTGTGGAATGCGTCTATTACCATTCTCTCTGCGATATTTAATTACCTTTTTCGCTTTCTGTTTATACGCAGTAAATGAATAGCCATTAATAAATTAAATGGAGAATAGAGAGTTGCAGCTGGTTGCAGCTGGTTGCAGCATTAATAGATAAATCAATGTACAAACGTAATGATTTTCATAATAAATCATTTAGTTATTTACGGTGAATACGCAAGGCTGACTATTTACGTCTTCCGTCCTTTGTATGTTAATTACATATGTGTATATTGAGATAGAATCCTAATTTTATTATTATCCTTTCACCACTTATGACCGAGTTTTGTATTGCACTTATTGTAAGTGGTGAAAAACTTTGGGTTCGAATATTTTGTTCAGAATTAAATGATGTGAATTAAAATGTTCAAATCCGACTATATAGTAATTTAATAGTGAATTTATATATTCATGTTAAGTAGATTTTGTCTTGTTTACACGTCGTGAAATTTTATCAACGAAATGCTGGTTCACCATGTTTGGCATTTTTTAGAAACTGAAGTGGTTTATATCATGGCAAATAAATCACTACATAGTATAAAACAAAGTCGCTTTCTCTGTCCCTATGTCCCTTTGTATGCTTAAATCTTTGAAACTACGCAACGGATTATGATGCGGTTTTTTTTAATAGATAGAGTGATTCAACTGGAAAGTTTATATGTATAATATATGCATAACATAGTAGAAAAACACTGATAATTTAGAGGTTTCTAATGTGATGTCGTAAATAAACACATTTTTTTGCTCTTTCATTGCAAACGCTGGCTGAACCCAACGAGATAGATCAAAATAATGTAGTACAGTATTGTTCACCTTAAAATGGTCTACAAAAAAGTTCGCGATGGTATATGTCTATCTCTTAGTGGTAACACACAATAACCGTTATTTTATCCTTTGCTTTTTACAAGAAATAATGCCTTATTTACGAAGCGATTTTAAGCAATACAGAATTAATCCTTATCCAATTAAGTACCTTAAATACATTGCGCATTTAATATAGATCAATATGGCCCTTCACAGCATGTAATTTAAATGAATAGTTTAGAAGATATTACACATTTAAAATGCAGGGACATAACGGCTGTGGCGGTACCGGCCGCGGAGCCGGCGGCGTGTGCCTATAACTGGGGAAGGACTGGATAGGACAAAGCGCAAAGACCTTCTGTAGTACATTTAGTATCAGCATTGCACCCGTGCGAAGCCGGGGCGGGTCGCTAGTAACTTATAAAGAATAAAGTCACCTACTTCCGCGGATGGATTTATGAAGTAAACTCAGCCTATCTCATACTATCCAACACCGCTTCAAATTTCGTTTGACAAAATTTCACGTATAAAAGTATGTTTAGTGTAGATATGAGCGACCGATATGCTCAATGGTGTCTAATGTATAGTCAAATTAAACTCCGAAATCACAAGTCTAATTTAAGTACTAATACTTTCATTCTTCATACATTTTTTAGATAAAATGTTATGTCTTTGAATGCTTCTTCTCCTTCGGGCTTTTCTTTTCTCTAACTTCTTGTAGCAGAAAAGTAATATAAGCATATTTTCGAACTAAATACAAATATGTATTTTGTAAATATTTATAGAATTTTAAACACTGCCTTGGCGTAATGCTCATTTGGATTTTTAAATTGCATTTTTTAATCTTTCGCATGTTTTAAAATTATTTTTATTACCCATGAATGTGTTATTACAATAGGAATAAAGTCTAGATTAATAAAGTGGAGCCATATCACTTAATATAGAAAATGTTATTATTAAGTTACCCTAACACTGAAATACTATGAATAATATGAGAAATAAAATAATTTTAATGATTTGTAGTGTTTTAATTTGATATCCAACTATATAAAACATAACAATGATTTAAGAAATAAGTTAATAAATAAATTAAAGAACACATCACATTCACCAAATGGTGATATTATTTTTTATATATTTGTTTAAATTTATGAACAATTCATAGAACATTGCAAATAAAATATTTTAATACATAATAATAGTTCACATCACAATATCTACTTCATAAATGTTTGAAACATCCCAGAGTACATTCGTGGTGGTATCTTTTAAATGTAACATGTTTCTGTACAATGTTCTAAAGTTATGTTAACGTCTACTGTTTTGTTTTTATATTAAGAGCGTTTATGTCCCATACTGTAAAACCGCATTTGCACGGACATTTTCAAACATTACGTTGGGGGTTTTTATCAATCCTGCGCTATCTATACCACACTAATATTATAAAGAGGTAAAGTTTGTGAGGTTGTAGGGTAATCACGGGATCTATTCGAATGTGACCAGAAATTTGCACCAAGCACTCTGTATAAAAAGGACTAAATTTGAATATGACCAAGCTCTACTTAATCAGCTGCGTTCAGAATGAAACAACTCGTGGTACCGTTTACATATTTCACAGATGCACGGTGTGATTTTTGTCTTGACAAACTTCCTCGTTGGCGCAGTCTTGCAATCGTTGTATTTCTCTGCATCTACATACCGACTTTCAAGCATAATTTTGTGTAACCTCTCTTCGTCGGACGTTATTCTCGCTTCTGATTTATCTGTTTCTAAGGTCGATCTGTAAAATTACACCACGATTATTAAATCTTTCTAACATTAACCAAAGCATATATTCGTGCCTTTACTGGCCACGGATTTTTTTAGGAGCGGTATAGAGATATCCATGTGTAAGAACGAGAGGCGATATGCCAATAATCCTATTGGAGACAACCTACGTCAGCAACCCATAATCATCATACAGGAATACATACAAAGAGTTTTAGAAGATTAAGCCACGCTAATAATGATATTTTGATACACAGTACGGTGGCGCCATCTTTGGTACATGGTCTGGTGGTGGTTTCCATCCTCCACCAACCCGCAGTTGAGCAGCGTGGTGGAGTATGGAGACCCATATCCCAGCAGTGGGATAAAGGGTTGACGACAATACACTATTGTGCCGGTATTGAGTTGGTATTCCTAAATACGAAGTAAATAAAGAGTATAAAATAGTCTACATAAAAACGACTCACATTAGGACACATTACTAACTAATACTATTATTACTTAGATAATAAATCTAAAATGAAATAATAAAAATACATTTCTATCAATTCCTACTTCGAACTACACTTGCAAAGTAACTACATCTTCAACGAGTCGCGAAGGAAAGTAACCTTAAAACTTCGTCATCATTTTCGCTATCATCGCTGGCGAGAGGGTGCGAGGAGGCGTTGGTCCACGCGTTCTGGTCGGTTTGAACGTTGTAAACGTTGTATTCAGTTCGACGGACACGACTGGAAGGACAGCGCGGAGAGCGAGGCGTCTTGGATCGTGGGCTACAATTGTAATAATGGTTTTTGCAGTACAACTGTTACATCACAACTGTATGACGAAATAAAGTATTCTGTAGATTTTTTTACACCCCTTCAACTATATAAAGCACAGGTTCGATCTCACATGGAATACTGTTCGCATCTCTGGGCCGGTGCGTCTCAATACTTGCTTACTTCATTTGACCGCATACAACGAAGAGCAGTTCGAATCGTCGGGGACCCAATGATCTCGGACCGACTGGACTCACTCTCTACACGCAGAGATGTAACGTCTCTTTGCGTTCTAAACAAATTATATTACGGGATGTGCTCGGATGAGCTGTTTGATTTGATATCTGCCGCTGAATTCCACTATCGTACAACTCGCCATAAATTAAAATTCCATCCATATCATCTTGATAATTGGCGATCTACTACAGTACATTTCCTAAGACATTTTATACCACTAACGGTGAAATTGTGGAATCAACTTCCGTCAGCGGTATTTCCGAACAATTACGACATGGGACCCTTCAAGAATAGTCTTTAATCCCTCTAAAAGGCTGGCAACGGATCGGCGACCCTTTGATGTTGTTGATCTCCATGGGCAGTGGTGATTGCTTTCCACCAAGTGACCAACATGCTCCTTTACCCCCCTCTCATATAAAAAAAAACATCATCTACATAGATAAACCCCTACATATATAAATTTTATACAACGTCGGGTGCCCTACATACGGAATCTATATAGGGGTATTCTTGCGTAGTGGGAACATTGTCATTTGCAGCTTGATCATGATGGCTTTTAGGATCTTACCTTGGACATACGCAAGTACCCGGGGGGTCAGGGTCGGGGTCTGGCTGTTGCGACAAACTACAACATGACCTCGAGGTGCAAGATCTCGAACGAGACCTTGATCTTGCTGTCGATGGATTTTTCTTGGCTGAATAATTGCACTTGTTTCTGAGGAAATATAATAATGTATCATCTTCATTATCAGCCTGTATATGACCTAAGTTTCTCTAACGGATCGAAAGGAGGATCAAAGTTATCGACATAGTTTTTAAAGTTAGCAAACTGAAATGGCAGTGGGTCTGCAATATGAGCAAAGTCAGTGATGGAAGAGAGAGAGGAACATCCTAGTGAGGAAGTGGTGCCTCTTAATTAGATAAATCTGTGACCTCAAAAAACCGTTGGAACTGGATGATTGCATATGGTGGTGTTGACTGTTCGCTAATCAACACCTAAATATTTTGTTGAAACTCACATCAGTCATATATATTCTTTGTGTGTTCTACCGATTGTACAATGGGGTGTGTTCAGAGGCGTTGTTTGACATGATGCCTACGGCCTCCTTCTACAGTCGCACCGCTCGCCATCGACAGGGAATTCATCCTCACACATTGGAGCATAAGTGGTCGCGTACTGTGCGCTTCCAGAGAAGTTTTCTCCCGCGTACTGTCGAGTTGTGGAATGAACTGCCTGTCGAAGTTTTCTCAGGACACTACAGCGTGGGGTTCCTCAAGAAGGGTGTGAAGAGGTTTTTACAGGGTCGGTAACGCGCGTGTAATTCCCTTGGTGATACAGGCGTTCATGAGCTACGGTAACTGCTTTCCATCAGGCGGGCCGTATGCTTGTTTCCCACGTGGTATAAAAAAAACCGATAAATATAAATACACTATTATAAACTTGTAACACCACTTTTTTTCAGTTGGGTAACAAAACAAGGTATTCTCTTCCCACCTATTGCCAAGACCACCTACGTCACTCTGTTGTCAATATTTGACTTCTTCCATACAAAATACAGCAGAGCTGATGACGTAGTCAAATTCCAACTGTATTCTGTCACGGGAGGAATATAGCTTGTTTTATTCTGCCTTGACAATACCTGACTGAGGTGAGACTGACCTGTGGGTGATACATTGCGCCGCTTGTCGTGCGTTGGGTTCCAGAGACCAATTCCATTGTATAGGCCAATTGCAACTAGACTTTTGAAACATCTGTATGTTCAATTTATCAGACATAAATTTTACTATGCTAATTAGAATACACAGACCAACCAATGGATCTAATTACAACTGGACTACGGAATCAATAGCCGCTGATAGATTATAAACAAAAACTAATAATAATATTTAAATTAATATTTTTGTTTTTAAATTATTATTTAATAATAATTTAAAAACAAAAACTTACATTATCTATCTGTGACGAGCCCGGTGGTCGAATGGCTAGCAATGGTTACTTTGACTCCGAGGTCGCGGGTTCAATCCCCGCACAAGACAAACATTTATGTGCATGAAAATGTATGTTTGTCTTGGTCTGAGTGTTTTCTATGTATTATAAGTATGTATTAACAAAAAAAAATGTATTTAAGTACATTTATCAGTTGTCTAGTACTTATAGTATATGCATTACGCTTAATTTGGGACTAGATGGCGCTGTGTAAATTGTCCGGAAATATTTATGATTATTTATCTATCTGTTATTATTATCTACTAACACTATAGTCTTACCTATGATATTGGGCGGAGTGGCACACCTGCTTCTGCCTGGAAGCCTCAGGGTCATTTAGGCCACAGTTGCATGGAGTTATCTTCAATGGCTTCATATTACAAGGATGGTCCCACACTTCATCAATACGCACCTTTGTAGCTATTTCGATTTTAGGTGATAGTATTCCCTGCAGATGTGAAAATAGTATGAAAAGCTGTAAAGAATAATGCATGGATAGGAACTGACCTAATTCGACTAACGGTAAGCAGTAATTGCCAAGGCCACTGCGTTAAAGAAAACGAGGTGGCATTCGCTCGGCAGTTATTATCAATCATTATTCTTTATATGTTGGGTGGCAGACAAGAGCACGGCCCGCCAAATGTGACCATAGCCTACAGACGCTTGCAGTGGCTCCTCATTAGTCATCACCTACATGTGGTGCACCCTGTTGATTAACTAACTAGGCTCCGGAATGATAGGGCACAGCTACCCGAATAGGAGTGGCGGAGCATGAACATTACTTTATGTTGCAGGCGTCTATAGGCTATATAGTAATGGCATAGGCGACGTAATAAATGATGGCAAACAAGCATACAGCCCACCTGACGGAAAGCAGTTACAGGGGCCTAAGGACACGGGTATCGCCAGGGCCATCACTTGCGGTTTGGCGAACCTATTCATGCCCTTTTCGAAGAACCCCTTGCCTTGCTTTATAGTCCCCAGAGAAAATCTCAATTCTATGTGCTTATTTTGCATAGGGTTTATTATTTTGATTAGGTACTTTGCATGTTACACTATCCTTAAAGTTATATTTTATGGAATAAGACTTGTAAAGATAAATATATATTTACAGGAAAGTCCTTAGACCTCCTCATCAGGAGGTCCACACCATCATTGGAGCAAGTGTTGGGCGGAAACAGCACATCATTGATAGCTCCAAGATATTGTGCCAAGATTGTACATTGACCAGAATTACAGTCCTCACACCATTGTACTAGTTCACAGTATATTGTTTCTTCTTCTGCAAATAATAAAAATTAAAAACATATGTTAATTGTTTACAAACATTGCATAGAACTAAAATGCTTAATAGAACAGGAGAATCACATCACAATGGAATTAACTTTTTTTAAATTAACGTTTAATTTTTTTTTTTTTTATTAAACCTATGTCCTTTCTTACATAGTTGTACATAATAATATGTACAAAGTTTCACGATAATCGGTTCAGTAGTATCAGCGTGAAAGCGTAACAATGAAACTCACATTTACATTTAAAATATTAGTAGGGATTTAATTAAATTAATAAAATAAATATAATAAATATTGTCTGTCAAATTACACAGCGCCATCTAGCCCCAAAGTAAGCGAAGCTTGTGTTATGGGTACTAGACAACTGATAAATATACGTAAATACATTTTTTTTTGTAAATACATACTTATGAAACATAGAAAACACCTAGACCAAGACAAACAGACATGTTCATGCGCACAAATGTTTGTCCTGTGTGGGAATCGAACCCACGAGCGTTGGAGTCGAAGACGCGTCATTGACCGCTACGCCACCGAGCTCGTCTTTGTTATTAATTTCTTGGAAATAATTAGAGCTACAAAATAATTGAAAGTATTTTTTTTTACATCACAGTAGATACATATTTTACGCAATTAAGGTAAAATGACACTGCACTTGTGACCTTTGCCTAAGACTTGGACTCACATCTTTTATATACATGTTTTGAAAATACATTCACCGATATCTTTCAACCTAAGCCAACTTCACCTGCACGCGGTGCACCCTACTGATTGACAAACGAAGCTCTGGCGTAAAGAGAGGTAGGGAGCGTAATGTTAAGCTAACCGACTGGGGAATATACCTCCACCTCACAGAATACTATAAATTATCTACTTATCAAAGTATCAAACTTTATTTAATTAAAGTTATCAAACTTTGTTTAATTAAAGGGAATTTAATCTAGATGCATACATCGTCTGTGTAATAATAGTGTTGTGGCAATCAAAGTTTCTCACTGTTTGATACTAGCTCTCATTCCATGTATCTGGACTGTAATGTGATAAGGAACTTTGTACCAGTTACTTATATTAATAATAATATTTGCAAAAACTAACTCATCTACTAACTCAACAAGCAGCAGATATTATTGAGGGCACAAGACTCTTGAAATCTCTTTTGAAAGTAGAACACATCTTTGTACATAAGTGGGAATGTAGGTGGCAGCAAGCAGGTTTGGTAGCTTGTTCCCAATGCAAACACCATGAGGGACACACGCCCATCTTGACACAGCCACACACCTGGGCATGAAACCTGAATATTGTAAAGCAACATAAAGTATACATTAAATAATATGACAAATCAATGCATCTGTGCGGTTAATATTGTAATTGTAAGCAATTATATAGATCAGTAGTTCCCAACCTTTTTTTGTTCGCAGACCACATTGAGGTTTTATTGCGTCTAGGCTCCCCAGCTGTCCATCCATTATCCATACCTCGAGATTTGAGTATATTGTATAATAGTACTGAATCTGTTACATTATAAGTTTGTATCACGGACCATAATTTACCTTTCACAGACCACCGGTTGGGAACCTCTGATATAGATGGAGTATTATTAAAAATTAATAGCAATACATTACCATGTAGCAAGAATATCTAGAGGGCCACTCAAAAATGAAATTAAAAAATTTTAGCAAAAAGTTCATATTTTTCTTTTATAAACATATTTTGTAGTGTCTATCACAAAACAATTATGCCAATATCTCATATTTAATGTCTGGCTAATGGCAAGTTGATATGGAAAAGTATGAATTGTAGGTAAAGTCGAGAGCTCATGAAGCATTTCACTTATAGTATGAGCCTTACATCTACAGCGATTGTAATAATAATGATTCAGAGTCCACCATGTAAGGGTTCACGAGTTCTTGACTGTACAATAAATAAAACTTATAAAGAAATAGAATCTGGGGGGGGGGGGGGAGCTGCCCCTCCCTACCCCTCCTTGGCGACTCCCTTGAAGATTGTTGACATTCCTAAACTTAAAACAGTCAGGGGATTGTTTTAGGTCTATGTACTATTATATACATGATTTCAGAACAGTAAGCAGAACTTATCAGCATGGATATTTTTTTTTTTTTTTTGCAAGATCAGTAAAAACGTCCCATAGGATTACATTCAATCATAAGTTACAGTTAACTGGTTACCCTCAAACAGGTAGGCTGTATTCTTGTTTACCAGCCTAATTGTATAAAAAAGTAATTGGAAGAATTTTGACAATGCAAGAGTTTGTTCAAGAACACTCAATTTGGTTATATTTTGATACAAAAGTAAAACATATCACAATTTATCAATTGATAGATTATTTCCCACACAATCTAGGCTTATTAATGTACACCATGGTGAAACAAAACATTGCATTGCAAATTATAAACCAATAAGATCCATGCATCTAAGGTGAGCCTCTCCTTGTTGAATTATTGAATTTACATACTCATAACATTTAATTCAGGTGTTAATTTGCGGAAATAAAATTTTGATCTACACTACTTTGAGTGGTTCTGGCACTATTGCATGCATGCACTATCGCATCTGTGCAGGGGTCTTGTGTTTCAAATCCGCCCCGAAAGCTACCCACTGACCCAATGCTGGAAATGCGCAGGGAACCAAAGCAGCCGTGGCAGTCGCATGCAACTACTAACGGCAGTGGGCAGTCCGCCAGTAAGTTTGTGTATCTTGTATCTTTCGTTCAATTTGTTACTAGGTTATGAATGGAGTGGCTCTGATAGAACTTTTTAAAATCCGGTAAGTGGTGTAAAATGTTTTTCTTTGCAGGCATTTTATTTATTTTTTATAGCTTACTCACTTTTTGCACTTCTATTTCAACTGTTAATTCGATAATTTTGGGCATCTTGCAGCATCACATTATCAAAAAAAGGCACGGCTGTTTTTTTTTTACGGGAAAATCATGTCTCTGTCATTATATTATATCATGAAAAGGCATTATTTACATGAAATTCATAAAATGTAAAATGATGACTGCTTTAATTTGTTTGTACACTTTGTACTAAATTATAAATAAAGTCAGTTCAGAGTACGTCAGTATGTCACGTCAGTATTCGTTGTATTAGAAGAAGAAGAAGAAGAAGAAGAAACATTTATTGTAACATAAAACAACACTATTACATTAATTACAAGCTGTATAAGTAAGAGAACAGGAAACAAAAAAACAGTGCTGCATTATGCCACAAATTGGACCCAGCTCAGCATAATGCCGTTGTCTGACTATATCAGACACCAGCGCTGATTTTCAGCTGGGACCAGTTCGTGACACCACGGACGGACAATCAGACGCAACACAGACACAACACAAATAAAAAAACAATTGTAATCTTAATTAAAATATACATTGCCGCTGTCGGGTTGTTCCAAGAAATCCTGGGAATAGTCAGCAAAAAGTACTATCAGAATCTATCAGCTTTGGATACATAAATATCAACAATTAATAATATTTATGGATGCTACCCGACATAGCAATATCACAGAGACACAAATCAATACAAAATGTCAGGCTCCAAGAAACACGCATCCAGGGCCCTAAACCATTGATAAAAGAGATTTGAAACAAAGAGCGAGTGAGTGAACAGTGAACGAATGACTGACCGCCAGGCGCCAATCAGTTAATGTTCATTCATGTGCTCCGTAAAACAAATTAACTTGTTTTGTTTGTTTGCAACTGACGAAGAAAAAATCTTATACATCTAAAATACTCTTAGAAAAAAAGAAACAAGGTTGTTGATATCAAAAAGTGAAGAAAATATCAAATCAGTAAAACTCTCACTTTGTGTCTTGTGTATACAATAATAAAAAATGTTAGCTTACATATATAAAAAAAAAAAAACAAATCAGACTTTGCTTTTCTTAAAAACGAAATCGTGTTATTTAATTATAACTAGTAAACACTACAGGCACGACGGAAAATGGAACTCCAAGTTGAAATTGGTAAGTACAGGAAAAGTCGATTATAGTAAAATAATTATTCACATCATAAGAGGTTATGTATAACCTCCATAAAACAATCATTATCAAAATAAGTATGGCTTAACTTTATAATCTAGCAATTCTGCATAACTTGAAAACAAGTAGTTACACTATTACAATGCTCAACCATAGGTATCTGTATAGCTTCATAGAATGTGGCACATGAAATTACTTTGACTGAAATTACTTCTAGTTACAGACAACAGTCACCTCGTAAGCGACATAATTGCCCACGAAGTACTTATCTACATCTACAAAGCAGAAATTGACAGACTGTAATATCAACGCACAGCCCAAATTGCTGGGTTTCATTGACTCCAAATCTGGCACATAGGCTCCTTATGATGAAGGTGCACTAAGAAAGGATTATTATTATTATTATTTTAATTATTATTATTCCCACGAAACTCGGGGTAGCGTAAGCTAGAGAAACATTCATTTGAATTAAGTGTTAAATGTGTACCCATCATGAATTGTGTTTTTTTTTTTGTGTATCTATTAGATGTGCCTTAAGGGCTGTTTTAAATGTATTTATACGTTTTAGGGTCTGAATTGGCGGAGGAATGATATTCCAGCACTTCGTTGCTGCATATTTAAAACTACCACGAAATGCAGCTGACCTGTGGCAAGGGACAGATAATCGAGTTAATAAAGATCGAGTGGAATAGCCACAGTCATTCCGCATCCAGGCCAGCTTAACATAGAGGTATTCTGGTTGCTTGTAATTAATCACACCAAACATGAGACTTGCAAGATGAAGATAGCGGCGTGAAGTCATTTTTAAGATATTAGATCTATTTAGATATGGAGTTACATGATTTCGGGATGGAATATTAAAGCAAAACCGGGCACAGGCGTTTTGGACGCGCTGTAGTAATTTTTCTGTTTTTGCCAGTAGGCATGGGCCATAAACTACATCAGCATAATTTAATTTTGAGAGGATGAGAGAATCACAAAGTCTAATTCTCAGGTCCACGCTAAGATAGGGACGGATCCTGTACAGCAGTTTTAATCTATAAAAACTATTCTGTACCCCTTTCTGAACATGGTTTTCAAAGTGCAGGTGAGGATCCATAATAAGGCCAAGATTCCGTGCCTCCGCCACTTGTTCAATGGGATGACCAGATAGCATCACGTTAGGGGCCCGTCTCTTTATCTCCGCTACTTGTGTCTTAGTACCAGTTACAATGCACTTAGTTTTAATAGGATTAAGAAGCAAACTATTTTTTTGTGACCAATTATTAATACGACTAAGATCTTCATTTAATTTTATTACAGAAGCGTCAGTATTACAAGGGCGAGTATGAATAAATATCTGAAGATCATCAGCATAAAGGTGGAATTTACAATTTTGAATAACATTAATAACATCTGCGCTGTACAGAATATAAAGCAACGGACCGAGAACGGACCCCTGTGGCCACCCCGGTGGACCGGACTACACCCTGATCTTTTGGATGTACCATCATTTTTCTTAATCTCCACCACCTGAGACCTGCACTTCAGATAGCTAGAGAACCATTTTATAGAAGCCACATCCAAACCATAGTATGCCAGCTTTGCAAGAAGAAGAGAATGATTGATAGAGTCAAAAGCCCGCGAATAATCAAGCAGCACCAGCAGGGTACCCATACCACTATCCTGAGCAGTCAAAATTTCATCAGTAACATGCAGGAGTGCAGTTGCGGTACTGTGACCCCTACGAAAACCAGATTGAGTACTAGGCAGCAGATCGTTATCCTCAAGGTATTGTGATAATTAAGCGTAGACCACCTTCTCCAACACCTTTGAGATCACAGGCAAAATGCTAATCGGTCTAAGGTCTCCAACATCGGTCACATTGGGTTTCTTCGGAGAAGGCCACACTAGACCAGTTCCCCATGAATCTGGGAAACTAGAAGTGACAATTGATGTGTTGACAATATCTGTGATTACATCGAGTGTATGTTCCAGTGTCAACTGTATCATTTTTAGAGAGATACCGTCTATGCCTTCCGCATTTGATCGCAATGACTTGATTATTTGAGCTACCACTTCCCTGCCCACTGACTGCAATCTGAAAACAGTTGAACCACGCCTTTGCGATTCATAGTGTGAAAGATAAGAAGGCTCAATCTGATCACTACCAGGAACATCAAGAAAATGTGCGTTTATCCTGTCAGGGTCATTCAGAAATTGGGGTAGATCTTTATTAGTTTTAGGGAGTACAGTGGACTTGAGGTTTTGCCATAACCGTTTAGGATCACTCAAGTTCTTATTTATATGTTGTTCAAAATAAGCCTTCTTTTCCTGATGTATAGCCTCAACCACCACAGCCCTCATGTCCTTATAAAATTTTTTATGAGTATCTAGCCCTGACCCTTTGTACCTTTTGTAGCTCCTGTCTCTAATTCGCATCATGTCCTTCACAGTATCAGTTAACCAGGGATGTCCACGGTCTCGTATACATATCTTTTTTAATGGTGCATGTAAATCAAATAGTATGGTGAGATACCTGTTAAAGGTGTTAACCATATCATTCACATTATTTAACGTTGATATATAGTTCCAATCAGTATTGTCAAGGTCTGCATTAAAAACGTCAATCAAAATATCCTTGTAAGGTCTGTATATAATTACTTTAGGTGCTGGACGCTGCTTTTTTAGATCAAGTACCACTGATACCACAGCATGGCCACCGAGATCAGGAATATGTGATACCCCATGATCACGGACCCGTGCATCAGTGCATATCAAATCAATCAATGTCTCACTATGCTCAGTGAAATGTGTCGGTTCAATTACCCACTGTCTGAGATTAGTGTACTGCAGGAAGGTGTTTAGTAATATGGTTTTACTATCCTCAGGGCATAATAGGTTAATATTAAAATCGCCAGCTAATATCACCTGATCATAGTAAGAGAACGCAGCACAAGACTCCGTAAGGGCATCTAGAAACAAGTTCACATCCTGCCATGGTGGCCTATAAGCAGTACCAATAACTAGGTTAACAGAGTTTATTCGCAGGCTTATCCACATCTGCTCGACACACGACACAGGGTGAGGACATACCCGTATATTCAATCCGCGTTTAATGTAAAATCCCACACCCCCTCCTCGGCCCCCGCGTACATCAGCAGGACGCGGACAGTGCCTCAACCTATAGCCAGGAATAGAAGGGGCACGCCCCTCCTCTCCTTCCCGTAACCATGTTTCGTTTATAGCTACAATATCCAACCCCAAACCAGTTATGGCCACCGAAAGTTCCTCATGTTTCGTACCGAGAGAGCCAGCATTGAATAATCCAACTTTTAAATATTTATTAAAGACCATTGTTGAATAATATAAATAAATTATATTTAATAAAAATTAGATTAGAGTAAATTAGTACATAAATTTGATGTTTTGTAATTGTTACTGAATGTGTAATTAATAGTGCATAGATTTGTGTATAATTATAATTTGATTGATAGTAGGATATATTAAAAATATTACATATTAGTATATGGGTCTTCATGTAAATATAAAGATTTCTGAGCGCAAATGTCTTTGTATTTATTTTTAGAATGCAGTTATTATGTATGACACAGAACCACCCCTGACATGCAGGAGTCAGGATGAGCGTCACATAGCGATGTGTTAAGCAACAACAAACCAACCGTATACCCGTCGAGCCACTACAATAGTTAATAAAAATTTCATAATGTATACATACTGCTATAGAGAAATGATAAATGTACACCATGAAAGTATACATTATATAGTATGCAAATAGTTGAGTTTCCATTTCCGTAGACTGTGCAAACAAACCAGCAGAACTAGCATATTTAATCGCTGCTAACGACATCAGGGCCAAAAACACGTACCAAATCAGCCTCTGAGTATATCCGATGAGCCACACCACCATCCATTTGGCGCGCGTAAATTTTTCCCTGCTTCGTCCAGACATAAGACCACGCCAACCGCTGACAGATCTGTTTCGTCTTGTACAGCAGCGACTTATTTGTCCTCGTGAGTCGCTCATTCAGGTAGAATCTCTGCGCAGTCTCCGTCATGCCCAGGTCGCCGGTAGTGGTGGTCCGGCGCACGCGCGCCGCGCGCAGCAAGTCGTCGCGCCGGCCGCGGTGCACCAGGCGCACCACGACGCGGCGGCAGCGCACGCGGCCCGCGGCGTCGCCCGACGCAGGCGGCACAGGCGCGCCGACCCGCTCCGCAAACACGACGTCTCTTTCGTCCAGGGGCGATCCTATTTTGGCAGCTATCAGCGAGACCGTATGCAGGAGATTTTCACCCTTGACCTTATTAGTGTTGCCAACTTTGGTATTGAATTTTGACAATAGAGTTGAGTTGTGTTTATAGCTAACTTTTTCCGTAAACAGGAGTTAAGTAAAAAAAACAACATTTTTAATATGATAACATATGATAATTGTCGCATTGTATTTATTGTAAATGAATATTGAATTATTTGATTCAGGAATTATGAAACGAAATTAAATTATCTTTATATACCTGTAATATATACACCACTTTGCGTGTTTCCGCAACCAGAATTTTGCAATTAATAATGAGGTTGCACATTTAATCGTACGTTTTTATAGCTGTTACAATCACAATTAAAATCTACTTTCAACTAAGTATGTATTTAATATAAATGTGAAAATTTGTGAGGATGGATGATATAAATGATATAATAATATAGAGAAATATCTTAAATTTCTATTATAATATCTAATATATGCTGATGATCTCAAAATTTTCCACACAATTGAAATCGACGAAGATCATCGCCGATCTATAGGTTTTCTGAATACTGTAAGTACTGAGAATAAATTGTACCTTAACATAAACAAATGCAAAGCTACAACTATTACACAAAAGATCTCCGTTTTGCCATTCTTATAAGGCACTTATTTTGCGATTGTTGAATCTATCAGGCACCTTGGAGTTACACTTGATTATAAATTGCATTTAAACACTCACATTGATAGTATTATTTGTAAAGCGTATATAATGTACAGTTTTGTCATGCGTTCCAGTGTAAATACATAAACGCCCTTGAGCTGTTTGCAGGGTAGTGCAGAAAAAAAATTAGCGTTCAATGTATTATAGATGCTTCCGTGATCGCCCATCGAAAGTCTCCTGAAGAATTATAACCCATTAAATCTTAAATATAAGCGTTCATAGCTCGAAACGATGCTACTTTAAGTCGCGATAAATATGATTGTGTTCCGGTTTATAATAGACTTAGCTACAGATCTCTAATCAGTTTGCATTGTCGTAAATCGTACCGACTTTTGTTACTACGTCATGTCATAGTATAAATAGAGAAGTAAGGTAACTTCATACAAACGCACCGAGCGCGGTTTGTATGTGAGCGCGCCCGTACGTATGGCCGTCGCACGCACACACTGACAACATTTATAGGAGGTTATATGGAGCGCCAGTCGAGGTCGGAACTGCGCCGTACGCAAAACCGCCCAAGATTCGCGCCTGCGCTGACGTTCGTTAATAATTTGAACATTTAGGTACCTACCTACGTCGTATATAACTACAAATTCGTTAAAGATGGCTACAAATTCGACTAGCCATAAAAAACATTGCAGTGTTCATGGATGTCTCAATAACAATTTGTCGGATACCCTAACCATTCGGCCACCGGCACTCCTAATAATCACATGATAAGTGTGTAAATTAAAAAGTATTAAAAATAGTTTAGTGTAAAAAATAATATATAATAGGTATTTAATAAAAATATATTTTCATAATAATTTAGATTATTTGAATAAATATTATGATTCAGTAAAGCTACGTTTTAATTAATCGTATTCCTACACCTATTAGACCGTAATTTTTCAAATGGGGTGTAAGGAGTTCATCATCATCTTTGAACCAAAGTCAACTTCACCTGCACGCGGTGCACCCTGCTAACTGACAAACGAAGCTCTGGCGAAAAGAGAGGTAGGGAGCGTAATTGTAAGCTACCCGACTGGGGAATGTACCTCCACCTCACAGAATACCGCAGCTAAATAACAATTCCCTTGAGGGTTGTTGTGTACCTGCGAGTGAGTGAGGTCACCAGAATGCAAGGAGATGCTGCGTTGGCAGCGGAGGTGGCGGCGCGCGAACGATATTTTATGTTGCGAGTGTTAATATGGCTACGGTAACCGCTTCACATCAGGCGGGCCGTACGCTAGTCTGCCACCCGACGTAGTATAAAAAAAAATAATCACTAAACAGATAACATGAAGTAGGTTTTATCAAATGGTAGGAGTCCGCCTGGGTGAGGACCACTGCCTTATCTATTTCTGCCGCCAAGCAACAATGCTTGCATTGTTGTGTTTTGTATTCCGGTTTGAAGGACAACGCACCTGCGATTCTGCATTTTTGTTGCCAACAGCTTGAATGCGTGAATCGTGGATGTTATGGGCGACAGTTACCGCTCACCATCAGGTGGGCTGTCTGCTCGTTTGTCACTGAGTAAGCATGCATTAAAATGTAGGTAATGAAAAAATTGCAGTCACTCCTGGTGTATGTACAAAAATAATTATTTTTATTCTTTTTAGATTTCCACACCCAAAGGGTAAAAACGGGACCCTATTACTAAGACTCCGCTGTCCGTCTGTCTGTCCGTCTGTCACCAAGGGCTGTAGGTATCTCATGAACCGTGGTAGCTAGGCAGTTAAAATTTTCACAAATGATGTATTTCTGTTGGCGCTATAACAACAAATAATAAAAACAGAATAAAATAAATATTTAAGAGGGGCTACCATACAACAAACGTGATTGTGTGTCGTTTTTGGTACGGAACCCTTCGTGACCGAGTCCGACTCGCACTTGGCCGGCTTTTTGCTACAGATCCCTAACACTTACCCTACAAAATTTTGTATTTTGTACCTTACTTAATTTTGTATAATTGAGATTGACTAAGTATTTTTGACGGTTGAATAAACTATTAAGCGACAGCCCTACGTGTTTAGACTATTATCTCCCGCTCGGGGCTTGAGTTCTCCTACTTCTCTATGTTTATTATGGTCATGTCGGACGAAGGCTGGTAGCGATCACCATTGGTTACTAGGACCAAGTATCACATGTGATACTTGGTCCTAGATTGGTTAACACATAAAACACCAATTGTAAACCTGGCTATATGTGTTGGCACTCAAAAAAATGCAATTGCCAGTCCTGGGGGAGTGGGATATTCCCTTTCCCGAATTTGATTAGATTGTGGAATCTTTTCACACTTCTCTAACACCATGCAGCCGCAACTTTGTAAACATAATTCGCGCTCACATTACATTTGAAATTTGTAAATCTAATATTTGCCATCATTTAACATATTTTTAAATGATGGCAAATATTCGTTTTTAATGCACATTAATCTATTTAATTTGAAATTACCTAATTTAATTTTATCCTTTTTTTTAGAATAGAATAGAATATTTATTTATTTGCAAGAACATTAGGTTACAAATAACAGGTGTTGTGGTTTAAATGAAAACTGTACAAAATGTTCGCCTCTTTCTCACAGGCATGCAAATATTGGGCATTGATTACTTTTTAAATTTTAAATTTATGTAGTTAACTAGCTACAAAACTAACAATGTAATGGAATAGTCATAATACATTGAATAATAATTGAATACACAAGTCATTCTGGATATAATAAAATTAATAATATTTTAAAATGTCAAGAAGAAAATACCTATTCTAAAGTGTCAAAAATACAAGGAAAATGTCAAACCATAATTGAGAAATAATTACAATAAAATTTGTAATATTTTTAAAATGTCAAAAGAAAAAAATACAAGGAATATTGTCATAACCATAATTGATAAATATTAATTAAATTCTGTGCTTGTTATATAATTGCAATCAAATTCTTAAAGGTCATTAACGTGTATATTTCTATCGCTCTACTTCACTGAGGGAGTAAAAACAATTTGTAAGAAGCCATTTTCAGCTCAATTTTGAAGCGGTTCAGTGGTAGCTCTCTAACTTGTTTAGGTATTAAATTATAAGTTTTTATTGAGCTTGGTAAAAAGCTTTGTTGGGTCTCTGGAGTTGTACTTGCTTTTTTCGCCAAGCTTTTTGAACGGTTTCGGGTGTTTTTTTACAAATATACCTATTTCGTATATATAAAGTGACGTCACTGTTAATAGGTTGAGTTTTTTGAAGAGTGGTCTACAAGATGTCATAGGGCCTGCTCCGCATATAGCTCGAATACATTTTTTTTGTGTTAAGAAAATTTTGTCGTTAAGTGTCGAGTTTCCCCACAGTAAAACCCCATACCTAAGAGTTGAGTTTACGTAGCCATGATATACAGTTAGGGCAGCTTTTTCGTTACTATTCTACGTAACCTCTTAAGGGCATACACAAACTTGTTTAATTTAGAACAAGTTTGGATTACGTGCGATTTCCATAATCCTGCTATAATGCTATCCTGTTAACATCTCGTATGAATTGTATCTTGTATCCTACTCTGACAGACATGAATTAGATAAGATGAAACTATGGCTGCCACGTACTTTTAGGTAATTTATAAAAAAAATTGTACCTTATTTCATCCAAAGGGAAGGAATAAAATTTTCTTTTTAACTTTCCATATGTTGAGGAATCCGTTCATTGCAATCCTTTATTTTAAACGAATGGAGAATAAAATACGAGCGACGTCAATTCGTATATTGTGGCATCCCTTGGGAACGGTTCCACATCTCTCTCAGAGGGGAGGTGAGGTCGACTAGTGAGAGTGGCAGGGAGTGGCCATACTGTACGCACTCATACTGTGCTTTAGTTTGAATTTTATTGCATGTTTTATTCTAGCTTGATAACGTTTAGCTGACTGTTCAATTTCGTCGTAATTACATATTTGTTTTGCAATTAAAATACAACCGGCCAAGTGCGAGTCGGGCTCGCGCACGTAGGGTTCCGTACCATTATCTACAAAAACGGTAAAGAAATCACATTTGTTGTATGTGAGGCCCCTTAAATATTTATTTTATTCTATTTTTCTAGAATTTTTTGATTTATCGGCAAAAGAAATACATCATCTGTGAAAATTTCAAGTGTCATAACATCACGGTTCATGAGACACAGCCTGGTGACAGACGGACGGACGGACGGACAACGGAGTCTCAGTAATAGGGTCCGTTTTACCCTTTGGGTACGGAATCCAACTATAAGACTTAAAAAGGAGCTAATGAACTAATTAAATTTATTTAAAGCTGTTAAAGAAAAGAGCCGAATTTAGATCTAAAAGAGCTAAATTGGCAGCACTAGTCGCAGTCAGTTTCGGGTAGACCCGCTGACCTGACTGGCGCTGGCTGTGTTGACATTGACACCTAACCTATCACGTTGACAACACCATAGCTTGTTTTTTATCAAATCGTTTTTCGGCTCTATAATCAATATCTTTTTGATCCTGTCTTTGCGTCATTTCTTTCTTATTCCTGGCTTCAGAGACATGCCGAAAAACATCGTCAGAAATCTTCTTGTTCCTCCATTACATACTTACTTGTAAAATGTCTACAGTAAAACCAATATTCAATTTTTTTTGCTTTACTTCATATAGTAGGTAATCCCGATTCAAACACTTGTAATCATAGATTCTACAAATTTTATGCGCTCAAATGATACATAATCATTGCACAATAATACATTGTCTATTAATTTAGAAATAACCGCGATCACAAAGTTTGCGCCAAACAGTTTACAACCCTAAATAACGTGAAATATATAGATAGAAAACAATAACCATGTGTTTGTTTGTTTTTCTTTGAGTTTGGTTTTTGTCTTTTTAAACAGTAGGTGACAGATTTACAAAACATCTAACAAAACTTTATATAACAAACTAAGTTTAGCGCCACAACTGCCACAAGCAAAGCTAAAATGATTAAGTACTAGAAAGAAGTGAAAAGAAACTGAAGAGTTCAGCAAGGCACTAAGTAATCGGAAAATACAAAATATACAATGTGCAATAATTTACCATCGGTGATCCACTGGTTTCGCTTAGATTTACGAATACATGACAACCTTGCTCTTCGAAATGCAATTAATGAAGTAAGTTGCTATTCTTTTAAAAATATCTTAAATTAGGTAGGTACGTAAATAAACTGTACTCATATATTATTATGTAATTGCAGGCAGAAAATCGCAAGCAGTTACTCAGACCTATCTACATATTAGAGCCAGATATAAAAGCGAAAATTGGTGCAAACAGATTAAGATTCTTAATTCAAAGTTTACAAGACTTGGACACCAGTTTACGTAAGCTTAATTCACGTCTATACATTATTAGAGGAAGAGCTGTAAATGAATTACCGAAGCTTTTTAATGATTGGCAAGTGAAGTATTTGACCACACAAGTTGACATAGACCCAGAAGTTGTTAAACAAGAGGAATTGATTGAGAAAGTTGCTGAAGACAAAGATATATTTATTGTCAAACGTGTACAGCACACTGTTTATGACATCCACAGTGTAATAAAAAAGAATAATGGATGCATACCGTTAACATATCAAAAGTTTCTATCGTTAGTGCAAGAGATGCCAGTGAAAGAATCTATTCACATTACAAAAAATATTTCAGAACACTGCCAACCCCTTGACAGAGAAGATGATAAATACAATGTTCCCGATTTAAAAGAATTAGGCATAGAAGATTCAATACTACATCCATGTAAATATCCTGGAGGAGAAACAGAAGCATTGAAAAGGCTTTGTATATATATGGAAAAGAAAACATGGGTTTGCAAGTTTGAAAAACCTAACACATCACCAAATAGTATTGAACCTTCTACTACAGTTCTTAGTCCATATCTAAGTCTTGGATGTTTGTCTCCAAAACTCTTTTATCACAAGCTGAAGGAGGCCGAAAATGGAGTTCCACACACAATGCCACCTGTTTCCCTAATGGGGCAACTTATGTGGCGAGAATTCTACTACACTGCTGGAGCTGGTACAAAAAACTTTGACAAAATGATCGGTAATTCCGTATGCATCCAAATACCATGGAAGCAAAATGATGAACATTTAAAAGCTTGGGCTGAGGGCAGAACTGGTTATCCTTTTGTTGATGCCATCATGCGCCAATTGAAACAAGAAGGATGGATACATCATTTGGCACGTCACATGGTGGCCTGTTTCTTGACAAGAGGGGACCTATGGGTATCCTGGGAAGAAGGAGTTAAAGTCTTTGAAGATTACTTGATTGACTATGATTGGGCTTTAAATACTGGAAACTGGATGTGGCTTTCGGCTTCAGCATTCTTTTATAAATACTTCAGAGTGTATAGTCCAGTTGCATTTGGTAAAAAAACTGATAAAGAAGGTCTTTACATAAGGAAGTATGTGCCAGAACTAAAAAAATATCCAAGTGAATTTATTTATGAGCCCTGGAAAGCACCAAAATCTGTGCAGAATACTGCTGGATGTATTGTAGGTGAAGGCTATCCAAATAGGATTGTAGATCATGACAAAATACACAAAGAGAATATGCAGAAAATGGCTTTGGCATACAAAGCCAATAAAGAGAAAAAACCAGTAAAAAGACCAAGATCTTAAAAATCTAATTTAAATACTTTTAGTAGGTAAATACAATTTAGTTAGTATATGCAATTGTTACTTATGTTGCAAGTTACCTTCAGTTTTTCAATTTAATTAATTATAACTTGAGGAATGGAGGACTGTATAATGAACAATGGAAACATGTAGATATATGTACTGTTAAAGAACGAGTTTAATACAATATAATATTATGTTAGAACAAATGGAGTAGACACAATGACAAATGGAAACCGTAACTAATAAACAAATTTGAAAACATGCCAATACAAAACAATATTATTTTTATAATATATCCAGCCAGTCGCCAACAATAACCATGGAATTAAGTTGATAGATTGAAGTTTGATTAAATTTTTTTTTGCATGATTTCATTATTGTCTTTTAAATATTTTTTTCACTGCTATAACTATATAATTATTAAACTAAATTAAAAGCATTTGGAATTAGAAATTCCAAAAAAAGTCCTACTAATTTCTTCTGATTAAATTTGTTGTGAGTTCCAAGGCAGTTATAGTTTTACTCCTGGGATTGCACTGGACTTCATTGTTCATTGCCTTTTTTGATGGTCGCCACTGTTAATCCTGAGTACACAGGAGAAACAGTGATGCTTTCTGATATTACAAGTACTAACTAGATTACTTTCAAGGGAAAATGGTAAATTTCATCGAAATTATTCTATGTTAGAGCCATTTGTGATTTCGTTGCTGTGTCGTATAGTAGAAGAGGCACAAAATACTGAGAGTAGTAGAAGGTGGAACGTAGAAGTAAGAAATCGAAGAAGTACCTCAACCGCATATCTAGGAACGAAATCAAGTCGGTAACCTAAACAAATAGTTGATACTGTTGATTGTTGGCACTTAGTGGAACATTATTATCATAATTTTTTTTTTTTTTTTTTTTTTTTTTTTTTTTATACTACGTCGGGTAGCAGACAAGCATACGGCCCGCCTGATCTGAAGCGGTTACCGTAGCCATATTAACGCTCGCAACATAAAATATCGCTCGCGCGCCGCCACCCCCGCTGCCATCGCAGCATCTCCTTCCTTTCTGGTGACCTCACTCACTCGCAGGAACACAACAGTCCTCAAGGGAACCGTTATTTGGCTGCGGTATTCTGTGAGGTGGAGGTACGTTCCCCAGTCGGGTAGGTTACAATTACGCTCCCTACCTCTCTTTTCGCCAGAGCTTCGTTTGTCAGTCAGCAGGGTGCACCGCGTGCAGGTGAAGTTGGCTTTGGTTCAAAGATCTTGATGAACCACTTACACCCCAAATAATGCACTTATACTGTTCCACGTAATTACATTTATTTTTACCGACCGGTTTCGCCGCTAAGGCATTATCAAGGTAAGCAGATGGTGTTTGTGTTTTTACGTAAAGTAGCTTTATTATTATAACATTATGATATGACTAAACAAATAGTGCTGAGAAGCTATGTAATTGCCAGACATTCACTCAGCTGCTTGTCATTTACTAGACATTAGCCCTATTGTGTGTTCAGGTAATTTTTATTTGCGTTTGCGTACTCCATGTAGAAATGCGGCCCATCTAAAAATGTCATTAAGTTTTCAGTTGAATCTCCCGCAAGTCCCGCAGTTCCCGGGTTCTTTTCTTTAAAAAAGTATTACGACCTTGGATATTAGTATTTTAGAGCCAGATTTTTCTATTTCTCAAGGACCTAGGATTTTTCGCTATTTTTTAATAAATAATAGGTTACTTGATAATGTTCTCAATTAATAAAAAATATTTTTAATATCAAACAAATTTGGTTTGGTCGATTTATAGCTGGTGTCGGAAAAAGCAAACTTCACTGGTATTTATGTTTAGCTGGTAGAAACTCTGGAGCTGAGTACATATAATTATAATTCGTGGAATCTTTGATTAATGTGTATAAGTCTAGGTCATACTGTCGAGTCGTCTCGAAATGTCACGTACAACAGCAGCAAAATTGCACTATCGATTTTGCTGTTGAGTCATTGAGGAACTAAATACAACACTACAACAACATTCCTGATTATATTTTTCGGCATATCTGAAGCCGGGACGAAGAAAATAATATTACAAGAATTGTACAAAATAACTTCATAGTAGAGTCGTCGCCAATCGATCAAAGAATGGAAAAAGATTAAGTCTATGTCATGTAGTCATTTGTCATTTCCACCAACTTGTTTCTATCATTTCATTGGTGTTGTTCGTTTGTTTTGTTCTGTACACTCGATTTGTAAAAGGATAAAATTTCCTAAAATTGATTGCAAAAATGTAGGATAACATTTGAATTAATTTTATGTAGAATTTTGAAGTACAGCTTCATGGTTGAATGAAAAAATTATGTATGGTAAGTACTAAACTAAAGTATCATAGGTGGGTGGTACCTACAATAGCTAATCAAAGGTTTTTGCTATGGTCGAATGGCTACTTTGACTAAGGTCGCAGGTTCGAACCCCGCACTTGACAAACATTTGTGTGCTTGAACATATCTTGGTCTTGGAGTTTTCTATGTATTTTAATAAGGTAATAAATGTATGAATTAAAAAATTATATATATATTTAAATACATATCTAGGGGTGGAAAACTATTTGGTTTAAGCGAGATTTTTGGCGATATTGAGTTACTTATTCATGATCACCAGATTTTTTCTGATTCCAAATATTATAATAACTTAATATTGTCAAAAATGTCTCATAAACTAAAGTCGCTTAGGCCTTGCTTCCCTCGTTACATTTATCAGTTTATTTAGTATCAGTTACCATATATATATATTCTGTTGGTACCTATGTTTTATAATGTAGATACCAAATGGAATATACACATTTAGCTAATTAGAAGTAAGGAATATCATGTTAACAAGCTGCTTGACAATGTTCTAAAATTATACAAAGATAGTTACCAGTATTGTAAAATACACAAGACTAGAACAATATCTGCCAACATAAAATTTTAATAACTTATGTTCGACTTTATCTAATTCACTCATACGTAGAATAGAGTCCAATGTGACCATGGAACAAAAACATGTTAAGCTAGTTAGACTAGATATGGCATATGAATTCTTGAGTCATGTGTTTTAAGAATTTTCTTACCTCATTTATTTTCCGATATTTAGAATCAAATAATCTGATATTAGCTCCCCTTATAATGCACGAAAGTGAACTACCAACAATACATATTGGACTTTATTCTACTGGATGAGTCAAATTATTATGGTGTTTGTAGTGGATCCAAGTTTGGAGGGAAAGTCCATACTAAAAAGATGAAATTATTTTATAGTTATTACCATTGGAAATAAAAAAAAAAATACTATAACTTAAAAAATACTTTATGGTGTCTGTAGTGGATCCAAGTTTGGAGGGGAAGTCCATTCTAAAAGGATGAAATTATTTTAAAATTATTACCATTGGTAAAACAATAAAATATAATATAACTTAAAAACTACTGTAACTTTTGTTACGACTCTAGGTACATGAACACAATATTTAATAGAGGTGTGGGATAAATGTCTGATTATTACCTACATACGAAATAAGAATGAATGACGTCATAGGTAATCAATTAGCCTTTTATATATTTTATATGGAGCATTTTTGAGAAGTCCAAATTTGAGAGTTTCATGTTACCATATCTTCAAAAGTTTTTGTGTTATTGAAGTAAAGTAAAGGAAATGATTTTATTTCTCATCACAATATATGTACTACAAAACATAGGTAGGTACATAACTCAGTAACACGCCAAAATGGTTCAGCTCAGCGTAGCTGGGGCATAATAGGTACAGAGCTGGTTTTCAGTTGGAGCCATCACAGTCACTGCACGAGTGCCCCTATAGAGTTCAACCAGAGTACCTACCCAACAAAAAGTGCTACCTAAATAGTTCCATTATGGATCTGACAAGCAATTCGAAAACTATAAACTATTACAAGAAAAAGTCCTAACAAATTTCCAACCATGATGAAACCATCCAGACAACAGACTATGGTTCCAGCCCTTTTACCACTAACTCTTATTGCGATTCAATAACTGAATAGATTGCTTATTCATACCAATGAATAACGACTCTATTTCAAATTGAATAGAGTCGTTTATTCATTGGTATGAATAAGTAAGTATTCTATTCAGTTATTGAATCGCAATAAGAGTTGGTGGTAAGGGGGCTGGTCCAACAAAACAAACACATTAACTAACAGCCATGCAAGGTACAAGGAACATGGCATGCTCCTTTCAGGGTTGCTAGATGCTCGCGGATTTGGAATTTGTAGTCACCCAACCCAAATCGTCCAATCCTGCGGGTCAGGAATCGCCGTCTAAAAATCTTATTCACATCATGGATGATTTCAAATCTGCAAACACGATCGTTTTTATGTCAACTTTCGTCATGGTGAGCTTTTTTTAAAGCCTGTAGCAATCTGCAACAAATCGCCAAATCAAAATTTTTGTCGTCGCGACAAGGCCTCAAGTAGCCCAATCGGTTATTATGGCCCAATCTGACATCTGTCAAACCTGGCTCCTTTAGCGACAAATGTGGTCACATTAGTTGGCCCACTTATACCAAACACTCAAATACTTCATAGAACCATACACTAGAGTTTATAGAGTACCTATTTATTTCACCAACGTCACGAAGTTACCCGCCCACGCCATTGACAGATTTTGACAAGTAAACCCTTGATATAGCTATGGCAACATACGAGAAGAACATACCTTGTGTCCCTCCACCATGCAACCATTGGCACCATGCTATTCGCGCAGGCCAATAGCCAGATGGCGACTTAATGGCGAACTGATAAATGTCTGATTAATACATACGTGCAGCCGGCGTTCATCGTTTTATAATAATAGTCTTTTATAATAATGTTACCTGTGATGGGCGTTACCAGTATAAAATTATATTCAAAGCAAACATTTTCAATATTTTGATGAAATTTTGGAATAAATCAAAAGTTTTGCATATATGCTCATCATCATCATCATCATCAGGTCATTTTAGTCTCCACTACAGGAGCACGACCCTCTCTCGTCCGTCCCAGACGGAGGATTTGGCCTACACTCCCCACGCTGGCCAGACGGGTTGGGGAGGCCTGATCGATGTTTTATAATGCATTTCCCTTAGTCGCCTTGTACGACATCCACGGGAAGAGACAGAGTGATTCTATTCTAGTCTGCCGGAAACCACACGGCCAAAAATATATGCTCACTGTTTTTGTTTGTTGTATGTGAATACGCTTCCTCCTTCCTCGCTCGCAATGTTCCATAGTACTTAGCGTAATAAATTCTTTGATTCTTCATCTATCCATTGGTGATTGAATTTCAGAAGGAGATGATAGATATGTAGCTGCAACACCAAACTGTATCCCCCGATTTTGTTAAAATTTGTTTTTTGGAATTGCCTCCCTGTGGAAGCATTTTAAATACGTATTCACGTCAAAAGTACCAATACCAAAGATTCATGTTATACTACAGCCCCCTTACCACCATCTCTTATTGCGATTCAATAATTGAGTAGATTGCTTATTCATACCAATGAATAAGCGACTCTATTCCATTTGAAATAGAGTCGCTTATTCATTGGTATGAATAAGCAATCAATTCAGTTATTGAGTCGCAATAAGAGATGGTGGTAAGGGGGCTGGTAAATTCATTCATACTTGCATACAGCAACAAGTACAAAAGAAAAAAAAAACAACGGGTTGCACTCCGGGAGTGCCGGTAGAAGTGAAAACTTGAACATTAACGTTGTGCATTTTTGAATATTTTGGAATGGTTAGGAAATAATTTCGCACGAATTGCTTATTTATCAGTATAACAGTACTATCATTTATGTGGTAAAATACAGTATTCATTTTTTGCGCTATCATACACAAACATAAACTATTCAAAGCAATCTCAATTGTATCGTCTTTGCTTAAAGTTGGATTTTGTAGTCCCAAAGCTTCGCAGCTTTGTCTTACGAACTGTTATTTGGAATCATTAAAATATTCAAAGAATTCTCAATCGTGTCGTCTTTGCTTAAAGTTGAATTTTGTAGTTTCGCAGCTTTGTCTTACAAATTTTCGATCAGGACACGTGATCCTGACGCGAGTTTAATATTTTTTTTCCGTCCCAAAAAGTGCACAACGCCGCTAAAGAAGTTTTCACTTCAAAAAATGCCAACTAGACCCACTGCTGCTTTTCTTTCTTATTTGTACTTATTGACTTACTATTCAATATTTGGATAATAGGTTAATGTTTGTTCCCGATTAAATGTGTAATGTATGTATTAAAGAAATAGTTCAACTTATTTTTTTAGTTTTGTACGAGAATAAAGCATGACCCCTTCGAAGCATGCAATTGCTAAAACATTTGTATTCAATATATAGTCGTACAATCTATTGTCGGGGTTACCGATCCAATTATATGGACATAATTATTATTAAAATATACAGAGAGAAAGTATTGTGTTGTCGAACATAATTGCAAATGAGTAAGTAACCACTTGACCATTTGAACTATTCATTGTCACACTACAGTGTATTGCGTCTTAGAAGTTAATTGATTTCAATTATTACATTTTAAGCGTTTTTTGTGTCAAGAAATGGAAGTACTTTTCTGAACCTATACCACTGTATTAGTATTATTAGCAAATCACAGTATAAGCACAACCCGGCAACTCCAAACAAATATCGTGATCATAACTACTACATAAACAAAGACGTCTGTGCAGAGCAGGAATGAGCGTGTGTGCGTGCGGCGCCATACAAACTGTTCCAGATTCGTCTCAGAGGGGAAGTGAGGTTGATATGAGAGAGCGGCAGGGAGTGGCCATACTGTACGCAGTACAGTATGGGGAGTGCTACTAATACTTATACTGTGTTATATATAAGTATGAGTAGCCCATACACAGTAATTTTAACCATGGATTTAGATTTGGTGGTAGTTAAAAATGTAATTACTCCACAAACGCTTACCTACCTAATTTTTTTATACACTATACTATACTTAGTAATAAATCGGTAGTAAAACGAGGTATAAGCCCACCACGATCTTTAGAGTCTAAGCCAACCTCGCCTGCACGTGGTGTACCCTTGCCGAAAAGCGAAAGAGCCTCTGGCAAAAGAGAGGTAGGGCACAGGGTATGTAAGCTGCCCGAGTGCGAACATACGTCCATCTCACAGAATACAGCAGGTAAATAACAATTCCCTTGAGGGTTGTTGAGTTCCTGCGAGTGAGTGAGGTCATCAAAAAGGAAGGAGTTGCTGCGGTGGCAGCGGTGGTGGCGGCGCGATAGGTTCTTTGAGGCCACCTCAAAGAACCTATCGCGCCGCTCACGTGTCAGATCCTCGTCAGTGAATCAGCAGGGTTCACCACGTGCAGGTCAGTTTGGCTTAGGCTCTGAAGACGCCGGTGAGCCGCTTACACCCCATTAATTATATGTATATAACAGATATGGATTTTTAATGTTGATATAATTTTATCTGTATTTACCAAAACAATTTGTATGTATTTTTCTCCAATCGAGTCACTGACCTAGCGTCAACAAGGAAGCTATTTGCGAATATCAGCTTTATACCATTATCCCATTACACTATAGATTGGAGAGTTGGACACAATTGGACAATTGTGTGATCGTTAAGACACTGTTTACTATTCGACGCCTATAGATGGGTCAGAGTGATTTGTCACATGTTTTAAGGATATCGAATCATGTGTCCTTTAAAAACACGTGACAATAATTTGGAGGGTTTTTTTGCTGTGCATTTTTTTACTAATGAGTTATTTTGCAATAAGTAAGGTGGGGCAATAAATGCGGTTGGATTTTAAAGTAAAGTTTTCCTAAAAAAAGCAACAATTAAAATAATGTATGAAGAAAGTAATATACGGAATAAGTAAAAAGAGATATGATTTATGTACTTGAAAATTGGTTTATTTCACTTTGCTATAGCGTAGCAAATGAAATAAAACTATTATAAAATACAGCGTTTTTTTCGAGCTTTAACAAATTAGTAGGGCAACGCTTTAACAAATTAGTAGGACAAGCTAACAACGCTGTTATTTTGGCAAAATTACTTTTTTTATTTTTTATTTTATTTTTATTCGGAAAACAAACAGCATTTTATAACAAAAATAAATAACAATATGCACAAAAACATGCCATTATATGTTCCGCATATACCGCCCACATAGTCTACTTGCTCGCCATCATTTTCGGCGAATCATTCAGGTTTAAAGTTTGAGGAGTAACTTTTTACCGCCTAAAGATTGAGAATGAATGAGATGAAAGAATCCTGATAAGCTGAGTGGAACTGGAAAAAAAATAACCGCCTACGTGTTAATTTTCGTGGTAATGTAGGTAAAGTTAAAATTTGTCCTCTATTATACATATATATTGGACTAAAATATTTAGTCCAGTCTATAGTTGTAAAAAACCCGTTAACTACCGTTAATTAACCAAATTTATGGTTAGCTACCGATAAAATGCGGTTATTAACGGTTAATTATCCGACTGCGACACCTAAAAAGGGTAAAGTTTTTTTTCTTTTCTTTTATAGTCAACTCCTCGGTCAAGTGATAAATCGATATCTGAAAGATAAAGATTTAGTTTTAGATGTTATAAATTATATTTAAAGCGACATACATACATATAGTACAGTCATATGGTAGTTTTACCTGGAAAGTTTTCCGGGAGTTTTGAAAATTGGCAATTTTATAGATTTTGATGTGCTCTTTCCGAATTTCAACTTTGCCACCTCGTATTTTTGCGGCTCGCGCCGCCATATTGAAAAAATGTCACCATAAAGCAGTTTTTTGGCAATATCTCCTTTCCGACCCATTTTACGATAAAAATAGTTTTATACAAAATGAAACTAGACACAATTTCCTACAATTTATGTATTTATCTTTTTTCATAAAGTCAATACTTTTTGCATAAGAGCGCCGCGAAGTGTACTCCAACACGCGTTTTGATCACTACTCATATACACAATCTGTGACATTTAATTTTAACTATTTATGTTATAGCAAAGAAATAATTATATTTAAAAAACTATAGATAGGTACGTATGCTTCACAACATCAGCATATAAAAGTAAATTTGAGATTGTGTCGCCACCACCAACAGAAGCAGCAGCACGACAACATTCGTTCCGATAATATGTTTTCTTCTTCTTCATCGCTATCTTGTGATGGAACTTGCGAGTTATTACAGGTACCGCTATTTACTGTTATCACAGGTAATCAGTTAAAATTAAATGTCACTGGTTGGGTGTATGTATATGAGTAATGATCAAAACGCGTGTTGGAGTATACTTTGCGGCGCTCGTATGCAAAAACTGTTGACCTTATGAAAAAAAGGTTAATACATAAATTGTAGGAAATTGTGTCTAGTTTCATTTTGTATAAATAAATATTGTCACACAAATTACACAGCGCCATCTAGGCCCAAAGTAAGCGAAGCTTGTGTTATGGGTACTAGACAACTAATAAACATACGTAAATACATTTTTTTTGTAAATACATACTTATTATACATAGAAAACACCCAAACTAAGACAGACATGTTCATGCACACAAATGTTTGTCCTATGTGGGAATCGAACCCACGAGCATTGGTGTCGAAGCCACGTCATTGACCGCTATGCCACCGAGCTCGTCTAAATATAACTGTTTTTATCCTAAAATGAGTCGAAAAGGAGATATTGCCAAAAAACTGCTTTTAGGTACCACTTTTCTAATATGGCGGCGCGAGCGGCAAAAATACGAGGTAGCAAAGTTGAAATTCGGAAAGAGCACATCAAAATCTATAAAATTACCAATTTGCAAAACTCCCGGAAAACTTTCCAGATAACCACTATTTTTCGAACCAAATAACTGGACTCTTTAATTATGTATGGGTAATTTAACGTAAACGTAAATAAATGACGTATACATCGATATATATGTAGTACGCACTAGATTTAAGTTTGTTTGTTTTCTATATTCGTTTGCTATACAATTATGGAATGATAACTCAAAAGGGTAAATACTTACCAGTGGACATCACGATGGTCAAGTTCTACACTATTTACTTAAATATTCAACGAAGTACGTCGCGTCGGCGCTCCGTTTTTTTTTTTTTTATACTACATCGGGTGGCAGGCAAGCATACGGCCCGCCTGATGTGAAGCGGTTACCGTAGCCATATTAACGCTCGCAACATAAAATATCGCTCGCGCGCCGCCACCCCCGCTGCCATCGCAGCATCTCCTTCCTTTCTGGTGATCTCACTCACTCGCAGGAACACAACAGCCCTCAAGGGAACCGTTATTTGGCTGCGGTATTCTGTGAGGTGTAGGTACATTCCCCAGTCGGGTAGCTTACAATTACGCTCCCTTCCTCTCTTTTCGCCAGAGCTTCGTTTGTCAGTCAGCAGGGTGCACCGCGTGCAGGTGAAGTTGGCTTTGGTTCAAAGATGTTGATGAACCACTTACACCCCAAATCCAAGTACATCCGTCTCGCTATACTGGCCGCGATATCGCCCACCGTGTGTTGGCTGGGCACGCGCTACTTCGTCCCCCTCCACCGCCCCGGCTGCCCCTTCCCGCAAGTTGAATCTGGCATCATCGCGCAACTCGCAATACACTTTTTAAGGAGCTAGCGTCATCTAGCGGTGGTAATTAACTGTAATAACCATAAAATGCGGTTAATTAACCGTTAATAACGAAAAATGCATATTTAACCGCACGGTTAAAATCGTTAATAACCTGCTTCGCATCTATAGTCCAGTCATATGGCAATATTTATGTAGAATTTTTATTTACTTGGATCTTTTCGTGGTGAAGTTAAAATTTATCCTCCCTGGGAGCACAACCCAAAACACCAAACGCCTAACAGGTGTTATCAAGTTTTTTCAGCGATATAAAATAAGGACAATTAAAAGATCATTGGCCGTATTTTGTTTGTATAATGAAATGACATAAATAGATAAAATGTTACATATATCCTACTTATCTTTACTTATCTCATATTTATACTTAAGCGTCATAATGAAGTAGCTAACTTGTTTTCAGTTAATTTGTTTTTGTTTTTGAAGTCTAGCATTTATGACGATAACAGTGTTGCTTATTTGTTCTAGGTCGATGATGTTGATGACACGGCGAAAATATCATTCCAATGATGCACATTCCCTGTTTTGCAATGGTTGACTAATATTGGGTAAGTACTTATCTATACCATTCATGAAACAGGTATATTAAATAACTAGCTGATGCCCGCGACTTCGTTCGCGTGGACTTTATGATTCCGGCGTATTAATACAAATACGAACTAATGTAGATACATAAGAGAATATTTGTTATACGTTAAAAGTCAATATTTTTTTTTTGTTTAACATAATTACACACCATAGTTTAAAAAAAAATATTAAGGGAGTCTTTCCCTCGGGAGCTAATATGAACAGACCTGAAGCGTCACTAACTCTCGAGGAAGCCATGTAAATTTGGCCATGCGAAAAACAACCAGTCCTAACCAGCGAATTGTAGTGATTTTTTTATTGTCATAGCAAAGCAAGTGGTCACAGACAACTGCGTACGTTTAAAATTAAAATTGATTTTTTTTTGGAGAAGAGTGGTGGTTCTATTATACGCGGAATAAATACAGTTTCACCGGCACCACTCCCAGTGAGAATCTCAGCTTCAATTATATTGCGCTGCCATTGACTTTACTTCAGAAAGGAGATCTACCCCAAATTTTAATAATATTCTTGAAAACTCTTGGGCACGTAAAGTTCTATCTACAGCTTCTAGTGCCTTACTGTTAGCCATTTCGCATTCATCTCAAACGATTAGGCAGCAATCCTGAAACACCTTCGCTTTGTCACAGTTTCGTGTCACAGAGCATGTCGGTGTTTCAATTCTGTTTAAATCGAGTAGGATAGGTTCTATTGGCTATTAAAGCGTGTTTTTTTTTACTTTTTTTAAAAACTATAATTTATTGTAAACACGTGTTGTTTATGCAAATCTTGGATTTTTATACCTCAACCAAAAAAGCTCATCAGGCTGAACAACTTTTGCTAAGGAGTCATTTTTAAATTTCTTATAGTTTATCTGAACCATTATGGTTCTGCATTATCTGCATCAGGTGTTCCAAATCTTGGATTTTTATACCTCAACAAAAAAGGGTCATCAGATTGAACAACTTTTGCTAAGGCGTCATTTTTATATTTCTTATAGTTTACCTGAACCATTATTGTTCTGCATCAGGTGTTCCAAATCTTGGATTTTTATACCTCAACAGAAAATGCTCATCAAGCTGAACAACTTTTGCTAAGGTGTCATTTTTATATTTCTTATAGTTTACCTGAACCATTATGATTCTGCACCAGGTGTTCCAAATCTTGGATTTTTATACCTTAACAAAAAATGCTCATCAGGTGTAACAACTTTTGCTAAGGCGTCATTTTTATATTTCTTATAGTTTACCTGAACCATTAAAGTTCTGCATCAGGTGTTCCAAATCTTGGATTTTTATACCTCAACAGAAAATCCTCATCAGGCTGAACAACTTTTGCTAAGGCGTCATTTTTATATTTCTTATAGTTTACCTCAACCATTATGGTGCTGCATCAGGTGTTCCACTTTCCAAAATCAATTATACCCTATATTTTGCCCAGGCTTAACAGCTATATAATAAAAAAAGTTTCATTCGAATCCGTCCAGTACTTCCAGAGATTAGCGTGTACAAACAGACATACAGACAAACAGACAAACAGACAAACAGACAAACAGACAGACTTTTTTTTTTTAATTCTTACTCTATTACTATATCTCCATCGCCTCCAATTGTTTTTTTTGTAAATATATTCAATGTACAGACACAATATTTTTACTGTTTTATTATATGTATAGATATAGTCGTATTTATGTGTTGTATGTTACTTATGTGTAAATGATCGCGCAATATAGTAAATCAAAGGTGAAAACTTGTATGTATCTTCTATACACTGCATTTCGACTTGTATTTAAGCATGTTTATGTGCCTGTAAGTTTTCCTAATGAAATAAAATAATAGCTTTACCTATGAAATCGCCGTTCTGCAGTACTGGCCATTTCAAATCAAAATAATTTTTGTTTGGCTAAGAATTCTAATTTCAAATTAATTTTATTTTAAAAACATGGAATTCTTTTTCCAAAAATAGTCATTTGTTTATTGATTAGTGTTACATGTTCACCGCATTTCAATCTTTTTCGTCATCATGGAACGCAACATCAACTACGTTTACGGAGCTAACACTACAAACCAACGCACCACCTGTTATTGGTTTGCTCGCTTCCGTTCTGGAAATTTTGACCTGAAAATTGAACCTCGCGGTCGTCCGAAGACTTTGGTCGACAATGACGAATTAAAGGCGATTGTGGAAGGTGATGATACACAATCTACGGCTGAATTAGCAGCAGCTTTCGACGTTACCGTCAAAACAATTTTCGTCCATTTGCGTCAAATTGGTAAGGTAAAAAAGCTTGACAAATGGGTGCCCCACGAACTCAATGATCGCCAGCGCGAAGTACGCGTCGAGACGTGCCTTGCACTGCTCAACGACACACAAATGAAGGAATTTTGAACCGCATTGTTACCTGTGATGAAAAATGGATTCTGTTTGATAACCGCAAGCGCTCAGCCAGTTGGTTGGATCCTGGTTCAGCACCTAAACAATGCCCTAAACGAAAACTTACCCCTAGAAAAGTGATGGTCACTGTTTGGTGGTCTAGCGCCGGTGTGATTCATCACAGTTTCTTACCAAACGGGGTGAGCATTACTGCAGATGTGTACTGTGAAGAACTGAACACAATGATGGAGAAGCTGGCACGTCTCCAACCAGCATCGGTCAATCGCCTGTCTCCGCTGCTGTCTCTGCTGTCTGCCGCTGCACGACAACGCGCGACCTAATACTGCACAGCAGACGGTCTCCAAGTTGCAAGAACTGGGGTTGGAAGCTCTCCGTCATTCGCCCTACTCGCCAGACCTTGCGCCTACAGACTACTACTTTTTCCAGAATTTGGATAACTTCTTGGCGGGAAAAAAATTCAATACCCGAGAGGCAGTACAAAATGCCTTTGAAGAATTTGTTGCCTCCCGTCCAGCTGATTTCTTTAAGAAGGGCATCAATAAACTGTCACTGCGTTGGCAAAGATGCATTGATTGCATGGGTGATTACTTCGATTAATACAAATAAAAAATACATGAAAAAAATTGTTTAATTTTTTTTATACAAAACGGCAATTTCATAGGTAAAGACCTAATAAATATATATAAAAAAATGAATTTGAATGATTTCCCTTGATCACGGCATCACGCGTGAACGGCTGGACCGATTTCGCTATTTCTTTTTATGTGCTATTTGTTCTTGTCAGGAGAAAGTTCTTATGAAAGAAAAAAATAAGAAAGATGCACGGAAAACTAGAAACTAAGAAAACTGAATGACCATATTAATATTTCTAAAGTAACTTTGAATCGTTTGAAAGAGCAATCGTATGACAGATTGCGCGAAACCAATTCGAATTCAATATTAATTGTTATGAAGACAGGACAACGTCTGGCGGGTGAGCTAGTAAATTTATAAAATACATTTAATGTCTCTGAAACTCCTTCAAATGATTTGGTTGAAATTTATAAAATCATAATGTTTAATTCTCAGTTAATATGTGTTTATTATGTGTCTACTTTGGTAAAACGATTTTACTTAAAACAGTATTCTGACAAAAAAATAACAATCTTGTGGCATTGAAATGAAATATTCCGAAGTTTCTGCCGAAAGTCCGAATTTTTTTTTAATTCATTTTGTAGTGTATTCGAGGCACAAAAAATCCACATCCACCGACCCAATCGAATGAATGACGAAATTATTTCAAATACTTTAATAAGTTTTAATAATTCCTATTTTTAAAATGAGTCCGCGGTGCTATTTTAAAATCTGCGTGCTGCTCTGAACGAATCGTAATTTTATTTAGTAAGTATTAATTAATGAACTTACGAAATATAATTACTATCCGTTCAGAGCAGCACACAGAGAGATTTTAAAATAGCACCGCGGACCCAATTTTAAAACCTTGAACGTTACACATGCACGCTTATATCATCATATTTTTTTTATAGATTTCTTTTTCAATTTTATAGTAAACTATCCATTCATTAATTAGCTACTATGGTGGACCAGTTACTTACAAGTATAAAAGTATTTTTCCTCAATGATTGTCATGTCTGTGTCGATGTAGTACCTACGTTTTCGTAGATTGTACAAAGTTATTTTGGTCTGACTACGATCTTTAGAGCCAAAGATAATCTCACCTACACGTGGTGCACCCTGCTGCCTAACGGAAAAGGCTCTGGCAAAAGTGAGGTAGCGTACAGCGTATTTGTAGGTTTGCAGATTGGGGAAGTACCTCCGCCTCATAGAATACCGCAGCCAAATAACAATTCCCTTGAAGTCACTGTGTTCCTGCGAGTGAGTGAGGGCAGCCTAACCTAACCTAACCAAATAGAGAAGAACTATCATGTTGTGAATTTATAAGACGCGTGTTACATATCAAAATTATGTGGCTTACTTGCTGACATTTTGAAGTGGGCAACTCGGCTAATTTGTATGTGTAACACGCGTCTGGTAAATTCACGATATGAAACTTTTTCTCAACTTAGTCGGCTTGTAGACGTTAACGCGTAAGACTACTAAATCAAAATTTGGAAGCCCTTTTTTACTGGTAGGTCAGTGTACAGCAGTAAGCGGTTGTCAACCGTGTTTGTTAAGGCACTGTCTACGTTTTGTCATGGCACAGTCAGTTTGACCAACTCATCAGTGGGTTAAATATTATATTTCACCAGGCGCGCTGGGAGAACAGATGGCCCCGGTGATGCATAGTTAGAAGATTAGAAGCTAGATCACGCATACAAACACGATTCCTTACAGTGCTTACAAAAAAGAAAAAAAAACTATGAACATTGCAAATATTTACTGAAAATGGAATTATTGGACTGGAAAGTCAAATAATTTATGGTTGGTGTTTAAATTCTTTGGATTTACCCTAAGATATAATTATAAATCAGTAATAGTATTTTTATAATTTCCAAATCAATGAATCGATATCATATGTATAAGGTAATATATAAATGGGGTGTAAGGAGTTCATCATCAATTCTGAACCAAAGCCACCTCACCTGCACGTAGTGCATTCTGCTGATTGAAACAAGGCTCTGGCGAAAATAAAGGTAACGCATAGCGTATTTTTAAGCTGCCCGTCTGGAGCAGTACCTCCACTTCACAAAATACAGCAGCTAAATAATAATCGCTTTGAGGGTTGTTGTATTCATGCGAGTGAGTGAGGTCCAAAGAATGAAAGGAGTATAGGCTGGCAACGGATCGGCGTCACCTTGGTGTTGCTGATCTCCATGGGCGGTGGTGATTGCATTCCATCAGGAGACCCACATGCTCGTTTGCCCCCTCTCATATAGAGTAAAAAAAAATATGCATAATTTTGGGTATACAACATCAAAAAGTGAAGCAATCACCTTCTTTATATGAAAATATATCTGACCGTTGGCATCCCTAGAAAGAACCGCGTGAAAATGTAATAATTTTACTATGATTATGCAATTTTTTATCATAAACTGTAATCATCGTAAGCCTTGACACACAGAGTTATCTTAAATTCGTTACTTTTTTATACCTAAACGTGATAATACCTTATCATGCGCTTGCAACTATCTTAGTTGTGATAAGTGTTATACGAGTATCTGACGACTTGATGAGTGTCAATAACCTACTTTTCAGTAGTTTCTAAAGTGTTTAGTAGTCTGTAAAACCTCCGTTTGTAGTTGTTATAAACAAGTACGTTATAATTTGTCATTTGTAAGTTACTAATATAATAAAGAAGGCACGATGACTTATTAACGCAGGACCAAAAAAATAAAAACATGTGAACAGTAAGTAGTAGATTGTTTTCATGAGCTGGAAGTAAAACATTCAATATGTATTATTTTATTATTATTATTATGTATTATTTTGTGAACCGCATTCGAGTTTTATCTGCTTTTGCCCAAGGTTGACTGGTAGAGAATGCTCTTAGCATTTTAAGTCCGCCTTTTGTACCCTTATTCTATGGTCAATAAAGTTTAAATAAATAAAAAATAATATATGTACTACATACAGGCAATTCATCCTACTAATTCTTCTAATAATATACATAATCTATATTTATAAATGAATCTCTATTTCCCTTGGTCATAGTGTCACGCGTGAACGGACGGGACAATTTTTGTTGTGTTTATTATTGTCAGGAGAAGGTTCTTATGAAAGAAAAAAATAAGGAATTTGAGAGGCATATTAGAAAAATTAAGAAAACTGATCGACCATATTAACTTTTCTAATGTAATTTTATGTCGTTTGACAAAACTGTCAGTCATTTGACAGATTGCGCGAAACCAATTCTAATTCAATATTCATTGTTAAGAAGACAGGACAACGTCTGGCGGGTCAGCTAGTAATAAATAAATATTACTGCAACGCCATTTAGTCCCAAACTAAACAAAACTTGTACTATGGGTACTAGATAATTAATATTATACCTAATTATATTTTTCACTCACTCACTCACTCGAGCACAACAACCCTCAAGGGAATTGTTATTTGGCTGCGGTATACTGTGAGGTGGAGGTACATTCACCAGTCGGGTAGCTTACAATTACGCTCCCTACCTCTCTTTTCGCCAGAGCTTCAGCTTTGTCAGGGTACACCGCGTGCCGGTGAAGTTGGCTTTGGTTCAAAGATGTCGTGGAACCACTTACGCCCCATATTTTCATCTTTTGTAGCCGGTCCATTGCATGAGTGTACCAGAAATAGCTCGAATCGGGTGAATTGGCGAAACATCGTGAGGCGAACGGAGACAACCCCCATACATCCCTCATGACGACCACGACCACTCTGTCAGAAATATATTAGTTACATAATTATTATTTAAACACTTGATTTTGGCCAACTTTGTAATATTTAATAGGTAGATGGCGCCACACTGCGACTTCATTGCGGTAAAATATCAAATACAAAAATTCGTCGAAAAAGAAAGGTCGTGGGTTCAAATCACACCTAGGCGAGGAGGTGCAATTTTCCATTTTAAACATATTTATAATATTAGTTTCATAATAAGCAATTCGAATTGGGTATAATAGTCAGTTTTACCATCTGGAGTACGCACTTAGATATCATGAGTATAATATATTGTTTAGCGAAGAACAGACCTTCTACTTCGTAGAAATAACACGTGAACTTGGTAAAAAGTAACTTTTTCCTTCCACGTATGTAGTGGGGAACCGGCGTAAATTGAGTACTTGCGTGGGTTATGCAGTTATTACTAGGAGAGAACAATAGATCGTGAAATGTAACTGCTTGTACGAGTCATGTAACAGGTACATGCACGCATGTGACGTCACGCACCATGCTTCATTTAGCGAAAATGTGCATATTACGGTCCGTTTCACTTTTCATAAACACGAGTTACTACTTCTTCGTGGTATAGAGCACAGAATTCGTCATGATATGAAACTTCCTGCGTTTTGAAACTTAATATTGCAAATGTTTACTTGGCCACTTATCCTGCTAAACCGATTGCGTTGATGTCTACTCGTATAATATTATGAAGTGCGAATTTTGACTGTTCCTATATATGGAGGGTACTCTTCAGAACGACTATATTTATATAAATAAATATTCCTGGACAAATTACACACGGCCATCTAGTCCCAAATTAAGCAAAGCGTGTACTATGGGTACTGGATAACCGTTATTATACTTAAATACATTTTTTTTTGTAAATATATACATGCACGCATGTGACGTCACGCACCATGCTTCATTTAGCGAAAATGTGCATATTACGGTCCGTTATAGAAAACACCCAGACCAAGACAAACAGACATGTTCATCACACAAATATCTGTCTTGTGCGGGGATCGAAATCGCAACCTCGGAATCAAAGTGGCCATTGCAAACCATTCGACCACCGAACTCGTCATATAGTGGATGAGGGGGAGGTGTAGTGAAATGTATTTATTTTTTCGTTTTAAGTACGATTTCTTAAATTTTATGTTTTTCAGATAAGTATATCATTTCCTGTAATACAGGCTTCTTAAAGCCTACATCAGGCACCACCTTCTCAATCAATATTAATCTGTTACCTAAATGACTATCTTACTTCGTAACACGAAGACTGTGTGAGACGAGAATAAATAAATTTATTATTATTATTATACCTAAAAGTTGCTAATCAGATCAGTGTTTTATGGATGAGCCTTAAGAACTTTTCCCCATAGCGCACATAATTCTCCTGTGTACAGTATATTGGATTGCGTAGTTTTCTAAAATGGTCTTAAATTCATCGCAATTAATAAAAATGCAACTCCACACGAAGTGCTGCAGCATGTCTTTGCGTTCTATACATATTATATCACGGAGAGTACTCTGATGAGCTGTTTGATATTTTGATACCTGCCGCTGAGTTCCACTATCGTCAAACTCACCATAAATTAAAATTCCATCCATATCATCTTGATAATTGGTGATCTACTACAGTACGTTTCCTAAGACATTCTATATAACAAACTGTGGATTCAACTTCCCTCAGTGGTATCTCCGAACAATTACGAAAGAAAAAGAAAGAAATGGGAGTCTTAAAGAACAGCGTCTTTATCTCACTGCCAGCAATGGATGCACGACCCCTTGGTGTTGCTGATCTCCATGGGCGGCGGTGATTGCTTTCCTCCAGATGACCGACATGCTCGTTTGCCCCCCTCTCATGTAAAAAAAATGTATGTAACGATGACATGAAACTGTGGATAAGGACGTAGAGTCTATCATTAGTATTGACACAGTATAATAAAATAATCTGTTTTCAAGTTTTCCTCCTGTAATTCTCATATTGCTGTTAATTACACTCAGTTAACCTGAGGAATTGCACAATATTTGTAATAAACCTGCTTCTTGTTTTGAACCCATTTGAAAATTGCCTAGTAATGCTAAGTATGACGTCACTCCATCGTTCATGAATCTCATAGTCATGTGCCTACTGTACTGTAATATTTTACCATGAATCAGGTTTTATTCAAAATATTTTCCTTGAAGTTTTTTTGTCTAATTAACCATATTGACCTGTAATTTCTATATTAATCGTTTATACTAGTTTATACATAAGTGTTTCTATTGTTTTCTTTTCTGTAAAGCTCAGGTCCTTTTTTTTAGTGTTGATATAACGCAGTAGTTTTTTTAGTGTGAAACTTTATTGGTATGTGCATGCGAATGTTGCCATTTAACAACAAAATGATTTGGCCCATTTATTTACGGATTTCTATAGAGGGGTTTAGGTTCATTGGCGATGGTTTTAGACACATGTTATAGTGTTAATTCGCGACGGGTTTAAACGTATTATGTACCTACGTATATTTTGTTCATACATATTTTGATAGTATTTTAAGTATAGGTACATAAGTGTTATATTCAAACCACCCAACCAAAACAAGCTAAATGTATATATACATATATGCGAGCCGCTAGTACTTTCGCAGACAAAATTATTCATCCATTATCTGATATGTCAGTTGCTGCGGTCTCTATTCAAGTTGAGTTAACCCGACCGATTTGGATCATATTCTGTAGTAAAATACAACAGTATTTTACTACAGAATATGATCCAAATAATATTTAAATAAGTAACAACTTATTCTGTGGTAAGGTTAAGGTACCTCCAGCGACATTAAACATAAATATTTATATTCAGTGTGTCCTGGGATAACGTGTAACACTGAAAGGGAGTGAAAAAATATATAAAAAATATCGACAAAATAAATGTTTAATAAATAAAAATATAAATATGTGTTTTCTATTTTTTAACATTATTTTATTTTTCACTAAGGACTATGTATATTGAAAAATTCAGTCACTTTCTTTTTGCTGGCTATTTGGTATCGTATTCTCGTTGCTTACTAACTGACACTATTATTTTTTTTCATTTCTACGAAATCGATCGATTACTTTGAAATAAATCGATATTTTTATCGAGAAAGGAAGGAATGCTGCGTTGGCAGCAGGGGTGGCGGCGCGCGAGCAATATTTTATGTTGCGAGCATTAATATGCTACGGTAACCGCTTCACATCAGGCGGGCCGTATGCTTGTCTGCCACCCGACGTAGTATAAAAAACAAAAAATACGTAGTCCTTAGTCAAAAATAAAAATCTTAATTCATGATAAAAAAAAAATAAATTGAATACATATCATTTTATTTTTTTAACATAATTTTTGTCGATATTTTTTTATTTCTTTTCACCCCCTTTCATGGTTACACCTTATCCCAGGTCACACTGTATAGCAACTTTCACCGACTCTGGCCGATATTCAATGGTAACTGATGATGACTATCTTACGACTGGTCTTGCATCAGATCTATCAGTTAATTAACAGTCTATTTATGGCTTGCTTTGGGTTATCGTTTAAACACGCCTGTTACAGATGACGTAGCAAAATATTCGCTAAACATATCGCCGGCGATTGACCGTATACACCTGATCAAACGAGCCACACAAGTTTGATATAATTGCGTCGACCTGGCGGCTGCTTAGTTATCATACCGCGACGCGCCAACGAAGCGGACGGTTAGGTTCACTCCGCGAAAATATTTCGGAACAATTTACCGCCAATTTTTTACGTTGACTTTTGACGAGGAACTTGTTTTTTTAAACGTGTTGTGTGTTAGTGGCCAGTGATTCTGACGATTTTTTTAATTATCTGTAAGTACATATTTGATTTAGTTTTTTTTTTATAATTTAATAAAAATATGTATATTGTTTATACTCACACGCAAGGTAAATAATATTGAGCTTTTTAAAGGTTTTATTTAAAGCACCTGTTATATTCTTCATGAAAGCACTACCTACGATAGTATCGGGTGTTCTATTATTATATTCTAGGATACTTTTGAAACAAGTGCAATATTTTAGATTGACATATTTTTTTTAAATAAAAAATGTTTTTATACTATATTTGTACGTACTCTGTACTATTTTTGTTAAGTATTCCTTGTTGCAATGTGAATAATAAAGCTATATAAACTTTCTTGTTAGGTAACTAAATGCAAATTTATTCAGAAGATAGAATTTATGACTGGTTTTATTTACACGTAAAACTAAGTAATCTAAGCTATGCATGATTGTATGTTAAAATGATGTACCTACTATCTAAATATTATGATTTCGGCCTACTTGTCAGAATTTATATATATATTTTAAAATGGAAAAATTCACCTCCGATCCCACGGAATCTCGATTGATTAATCAGTAATCGGGTAAATCGGTGATTAAGTAGGCCGCCAATCAATACCATGTTCAAATGTCACCTAGGCGGGACGGTGAATTTTTTAATTCTAAAATGTTCGTATTTTAGTGTTTGCGTAGAATATTGTTCGGTTTCATAAAGGATTGCTTCCTCATTATATTTTGTTATGATTTTAGGGACTCAAGTAATGTAGTCATGGTCGGTTTTTTTGAAGTGACAACTGGAAAAAAAAGGTTAAACTCGTCAGGATCACGTATCCTGATCGAAAATTTGTAAGACAAAGCTGCGAAACTACAAAATGCAGCTTTAAGCAAAGACGATACAATTGAGAATTCTTTGAATATTTTAATGATTCGAAATAGTTTCGAAATGACAGTTCATATGCGAAATTATTTCCTAACCATTCCAAAATATTCAAAAATGCACAATGTTAATGATCAAGTTTTCACTTCTATCGGCACTCCCGGAGTGCAACCCGTTGATTTTTTTTTCAAAATGAGTCTGTGCCCTCGAATATGTGAGCGATTCGCATTTAATTTTTTAAACCCAATTATAACGGAATGGAGATCATTCGCTGGCTGGAATATCCTATCGGGTACCTTAATATAATATCTCGATTTTCAGACAACGAACATTTTATAGAAAATTTATATCAAACATGCTAAGCTAAGAATGATCTCTATCTATTCAATATTATATCTATACCTACAGACAAAAATTGTAACTAGCCGATGTACTGTCGTTTCCATATGATAACTGGCCACTTTACCCTACTAAATTGTATATGCATATGGCAATGTGTTCACTTATATTAGCCGACTGTACATAGGAGATATTTAAGAAAAAATAACATGAACGATTTTTTGTATGTCTATATGTTTGTACACGTATTACGCAAAAACTACCGCGGCAAATTAGATGCGTTTTCACAGTTGTTGCTGGAGATGCAAATTAAATTCTAGTACGTGATTTATATTGATCCGCTGAGTATTTGTATATTTATGACGTTCACGCGGGTGAAGTCGCAAGCGCCAGTTTGTAAAAAATAAAAGAAAACCGGCGTTGAAATCGATTCCGATTGGCCATCATGCCAGACATCCAGAGCGACACAATCAGTCATGCCCGGACAAGGACTTCAAAACTTATATATCTAGGTTATTTTACTGAATTAATTTTTGGATCAGGAGTTAGAAATAACAAGAAAAATATAATATACGAATAATATTTTAAGAAACCTGTCTTATCCACCTTAGGTTTAAAGAGTCGACTGATTTTACAGGTCCCGACTTGACATTTGCAATATTTCAGTAAGGTTTTTAATACATTTTTAATGCTTTACGAACTTATTGAAAATTAATAAGTTAGTCAAATAAACGATATTTATTTTTTAATATTTTTTGTATCTATTTTATTTTTGTCTTTGAAAAACATTTATTTTCCTCTAATCTTATGTAGCCAGATTACAAAATAACTGCGAATCCATGCTCTACTTTAAACATATTAAAAAATAATATTAATAATTATAATAACGGGCATACAACATTACATTAAACGTCTCAAAGGGGCCTCTGCGCGTTGGATCCATCTCTCCGCACACGCCTATCAAATGACCGGGCTTGACCCGTGATGAAAAAGAGATACTTAATAATAATATTTGCAACTTGACTTTTGTATGAAAAAGTAATAATTGTGAGTAGTCTGGGTAAACTGTAAAAATGAATGTCTATAATTCACAAATAATCTTTCAATTATTTCTCAAGATATTTTCAAACATAATTTTATCAGCAGCATCTGAATTTACTTTTGAATACAATATTTTTACAATTGCATTGCAAATGCATGGCTCGGCATGGATGATCGATTTTTACTTTTCTCTAATCGTGTGTAGCCAATTATTGGACAATACAATTATTGGTTTTACCGTCCTTTTAAATATGAACAGTTCTAATATTTTACAAAATAGCTTCAAAGAGGCAAAATTCTTCACATTATGTAATATCAAAAAAATATAACGACTGCAATATTTTTTGAAAATAAACGACACAAAGAAACTTTTTCATCTTACCGCCGCCCCCTTAATTGCGAAAGTCCTTGCATAGGTAGCCAATTACGTACCTATTTAGAAATTCAGACATTCAGTACTTCATTCAGTATTCAGACTACGAGTAGATAAAGAGTTGTGTAAATTGAAATTGATATTGTAACCGTGAGTGGTTGCCAATATAGTGTTACAGAGACGAAACGAGGTTGGACGACGAATTTGATACGTCGCCTTATGAAGTTTCATTTTCAAACACAAATGACTTTCGTGGTCAAATGACTAGTAGGATAACATTTGTTCTACTGTGTATCAGACGATGCCTAGAGCGTTTTTGTATTAAGTATACTTAATTCAAGTCTCTAGGCTATAGCCTCAGTATAATACGACCTATCTGATGGTGAAAATGTTTACCGTGCCCTGCGCGTGCAACTCCATCACTTGCGAGTTGCCAATCCTGTAAAACTTGTGCTTTTTGAAGAACTCCATTGCTCAAGAAGCTGCGGCGATAGACAGATTATAATAGATAAGTTTTAAAACCCTTATTCGACTACAGGACCATAGAAATAAAATAAAATATTGAAATATTGCAAAAAAAAAAAAAAAACAAAATGGAACATATTCAGTGGATAAGAGTTTTTGTCACTTCAGAGATTTCATAAACTTCAAACAATGTCACAAGATATGCACCTGCAAACGTCATTATCGTGTATCCTCTTCAACTAGTCATAGTATCTTATCAAGTTCTTTTCAAACATGATTGTATGTATAACATACTATAGTAACATACTTTATTTTGGTGTATATAAGATGCACTAGATATATTAATTATTTTTATTATTACTAAGATCGAATTTTTAAGGTAAAGGCTTAAAAGGTTCATCTGAACCACAGTATAAGTAATAGTACTACGTATGAACCGTGCATTCGGATGCAGCTAAATTGCTGTGTACGTTTCTGTAACCAGGATGTTTAATTGAATCGATTTTAATTTCGGGTTACGATGGGATTGATTTTATCACTTTGTGTATAAAAGCCCAGAAAAATAAAATTGAAAGACAAGCCGAGACCCGTACCTTTAGACGTAGATCAAACGCTCACGTTTCGTATCAGATGGATGACTTAACTCGCTACGAATATTAATTTGATTTAAAAATTGACGATTAGATCTATACACACATATACCGACAATTATTTTGATATATTTTTTCATTTAATAAAAGTAAACACAACAGGAAAAAAAACGAGAAATACTTTTAAAATCGATCTATTCTCGCGACTTTTTTCTATTTAGCAAAGTAAAAGCTAATTCTGTATTGAGGAATAGGATATATTAGGGGCTCAATTATAACATTTATTATTAATTACTCCGTCATTTATAAACCGATTTGAAAAAAACTTTTTTTATTTGAAAGTGAAGACAAACTTCCAGATTGGTCCCATATTTTTTTCATCATCATCATCAGCCTGTATCTACATACATAAATGCACTAGCCTCTCCTAGCCCACAATAGGCTACTTGACAACGTTCAAAAATTGTACAAATTATTTAACAATATCGTAAAATACAAAAACTATAGAGATCTGCAAACTTTCATTGTAATATATTCCGTCCGACTTATTTTATGGTCGATCAAAGTTTGGCGGGAAAGTCCAATTCAAAAGTATGAAAATATTAAAAAATCATATTTCCATAGGAGAAGCAATAAAGAATACTATAACTTTTATTATGATACTAATTACATAAACGAAATATTTAACATAGCTGTCGTACAAATTTCGGATTTGATGCATATAAAATACAAAACTGTCACGTCATAATTCAGCAGCCTAGCATAATTCAGTATGGAGCGTTTGCGGGAAAGTAAAAAATTGTGATTTTCAAATTAACATATCTCGAGAGATTTTTGTGCTATCGAAGTAATCCTACGAGTATAAATTATATTATAATAACGTCCTTACATAACAAATAGAAAGAAAAAAAATGTCATGTAGCCTATTGAGCAGCACAGAGGAATAAGCTTCAAACCCCTATAATTAAAAACACCTGAATCTCAGCTGTGGGCTGTGTACCGATTGTGAGCGATTAACGTTTTGACTTAACAGTTTGATTAAACTCGAATCTGTGTTTATCAAGATAAGAGACGAAAACGTGGGTTTTTTCTATAAAATGTTATTTTTAACTTGCACTTAATTCGGATTAGATTTAGTTACTAGTAAAAGGTATACTTATATTAATCAATCATAATTATGTATTTACGTGTGGTCTCTCTATGCAACGAACGATAAAAAATATCAACAACTTTTTACCTACTGATACATTCTTCCTTCGATACGCTCCGGTGAATGACTGTTAAATTGCATTAAAACTATATTTTATACTTATAATTCTAATGAAAAAACATAAGAAATAAACACGAGATTTTAATTAAATTTCATCTTTATACTATTTGATTCCATATTATTAAAGCTTTTTAAAATTATTATTTCGACAAAAACTGGGTAGGCAGTTTTTGTCGAAATAATAATTTTAAAAAGTCTTGAGGATGAACCGAGCATAAATAAGTTTTTCTTAGCAGTATTTATAATCAGTTGTGTTGGAAGAACAATAGAATCTCGTTCTTGTAGTCGACGAAATCGAGTCAACTAGAGGAGTGATCAAAGAAACACTATTTTAACAATGGCTTTAAGGCGACGTAGGCATGTAATTTCGGATTTTAAAACCACGTTTATTCGTATAATGTACTGAAGCATTATAATTTTAACAAAAAAAAACCGACTCCAAGCATTACTCTATTATTTTGATATATTTTTTCATTTAATAAAAGTAAACACAACAGGAAAAAATCTCTCGAGATATGTTAATTTGAAAATCACAATTTTTTACTTTCCCGCAAACGCTCCATACTGAATTATGCTAGGCTGCTGAATTATGACGTGACAGTTTTGTATTTTATATGCATCAAATCCGAAATTTGTACGACAGCTATGTTAAATATTTCGTTTATGTAATTAGTATCATAATAAAAGTTATAGTATTCTTTATTGCTTCTCCTATGGAAATATGATTTTTTAATATTTTCATACTTTTGAATTGGACTTTCCCGCCAAACTTTGATCGACCATAAAATAAGTCGGACGGAATATATTACAATGAAAGTTTGCAGATCTCTATAGTTTTTGTATTTTACGATATTGTTAAATAATTTGTACAATTTTTGAACGTTGTCAAGTAGCCTATTGTGGGCTAGGAGAGGCTAGTGTTTCCAAATCGATCCTCCGAAAGAGGTACCTGGAAATGAATAAGCCTGTCCATTTATTCATAATCAGTCTACGAGCGACGTTGTTTGACATGCGAGTTCGATTAGGATGCTCCGCGAAACGACTCTATAGATACAGCTTTTTTTTTTTTAGTTTGGGTGTCCCAGACTTTTGCGGCTAAATCCGTGAACGTTGAGAACTGTTATTGGTACTCGTATATCTGTTGTTATTGGTATTGGTACGCTAATACTATTATTTACTCGTATTCTGCACTGGCTCTTTGATAGATTGCTTTTCGTGTTTCGGCCGTAGAAAACTATAGACAAATTGATAATTTTCATCACATTCACATATATAAAGAGAGAATTTCATGCCTTTATGATATAAGGAACTGAGACAAATTGATACGATTTTTGTTTCGCGAAAGCATAATAATGTGCGAAACAGCAGTATATAAGATTTATGATTATTCTCTATCTCATGTTTCTATAAAAAGAGATACAACGTAGTGTATGTCTACGATACGTATTGAGGTTTAGTGCACATTACATAGCTATTAAACCGCCAGTTTATATCTTGAAGGAAAACTCCTTTCAAATGTAGGGATTTAATTATATTTGTCAATGAAGGTGCTAACGTTTTACGTTTGTTAATAATTAACACTATTTAATGATATCCAATAAAATATATACACAATTACTACGGGTCCAATAGGCTATTTGACCAACGTTTTTTTCGTTTTTATGTAAGGACGTCACAATAATGAAACCACACGTGAAAGAATTACTTTGTTACCACAAAAACCTCGAGACATGTTAATTTGAAAATTACACTTTTGGACTTTCCTGAAAACACATGTTTGTATTATGTATGGATTAAATCAGAAATTTGTACGATAGCTATGTTATGTATTACCTTTATGTAATTAGTATCTTAATAAAAGTTATTATATTTTTTATTGCTTCTCCAATCAATTTTTTTAATAATAACATACTTTTAAAATGGACTTTCCCGCAAAACTTTTGATCGACCCTAAAATAAGTCGGACGGAAGATATTAGAATGAAAGTTTGCAGATCTTTATAGTTTTGTGTATTTTACGATATTGTTAAATAATTTATACAATTTTTGAACATTGGCAAATAGCCTATTATATATCTGTACTGTGTATATATTGTCATTTACGTATATACGTCCGCTGCTGTATCGCGGTGGAATGATTGTCAGCTGATGTTCTGAAGTGCGTAGTCCAACATGGGTGCTACTCAACCCACAGATCCGCAGCTGTGGCTCTGTGGGTGGGTTGAGTAGCATTGTCAACTGACAATTTAGGCTTCATGATACAACTTTCTGAAGCAGTTCACAAGTTTCCGCTCGAGAGGGAGATGGTCATGTAAATCTTTTGCTATTCGCGAACTGTTGGATTACGCACTTCAAGACACCAGCTGACAATCTTTCCACCGCTATACAACAGCTGACGTATTTTTTTTATTCAATAATTGAACGCTGTTATGCAGAATAGATCCAGCCAACATTTTGTTACTTTTAAGTTAAATCATTTAATGTTTAATAGGAATAAAAATATCACGTACCTACTATAAATTTTGGAAGTATATGTCATCACAGTTTGATGAAATATAAATCTGTTGAAAATATATAAAACTCGATTTGAAGTTTCTCGCTATGTATATCTCTCAATTTGGCATAGTTCGTCGGTTGGATCTATTCTGCATAACATGATCCAAATAAAGCTATTACCGGCGACCAATATCAAACATTCAGAATCGGTTCTACAACAACTTTCGCATTTATGTTATCAGTTAGTATGAATTTTAAAAATAAGTACATTGCAAAGGATAGGAAAGTTTGTGATGGTGGGTGTTGGAAAGTTTTGTTTGTCGTTCATATTACAGGGCGGCTGTAGTTCGATACTTTCAAGTATACATAACTGCATCCATAGGTAGCACGTTAATGGTAAAGTTAGATTCACACCGATTTGATCTGTTCGCATCGTTGCTTATTGAAAACCCGGCAAGTATGAATAAGTATTTTATATATTTTCTCTAACAACTTTTTTTTAGTTTTCTTTTTGTAGCCCAAAAGTTATTTCTATATTCAAAACTTCTTTATTTATATGATTGTATTCGATTTACAGTGTTAAATTCAACAGCGTAATCGGTCAAGTAGATTAGGTTCGAATTAGCTGTGCTGTACAGACAGAGAGACAGTCAGTATTGTGCACCACGTGCAGATGAGGTTGGCTTTGGTTCAAAGATGTCGATAACCACCTTACACCCCGTTAGTTTAAAACGTCATTAAAAATCAAAGGCATCGTTAAATAATCGGGGCGGTCAGTTATATTCTCTTTTGTTATGAACTAAGATTTAGATTAATACCATAGGATAGATAAATAAGATTTAGGTACCATGGTATTGCCGTATTTCGAGGGATATCTACCACCATTAAATGGAAGCTGCCACCTAATTACTATGGATATAAAATTCATACATTCGGATAGAGTAAAATGACGTTTGTATAAATTTTCCTTGACTTGGTGACTAATAAATCAAACATACTCATAATTATTGATAATATAGTGTGTAATACAAAAAAAAAAGTTACATTTACGTGAATCAATCAACCTTTCCTCGTATATATAATTCCTAGTGACTGTTCATTATATACAGGGATTATAACATGCACATTTCATTAAGCGCATTGTCCTGTAGTTGTTTTAAGCATGTTTTTTTTTTAATTAATTAATATAAATCAGTCAAGTTTTTCCTGTGGCCCAATGTTTTATCATTAATTAATGATGAATTAGTTGTTGTAGGTGTTTATATATTTCTATATTAAAATTTAATAACAAGATTTTAACAAATCAATGTTTCTGTGCTGGTGTCACAGTATTAGTAATAGTATTAAGTATAGTATGGCCACTTCCTGCCGCTCTCTCGTATCGACCTCTTATATGGTGACGCACGCACACACGCTCATTCACGTAATGCACAGACGACTTTGTTTATGTAGTAGTGCACGACGAGACATTTATATGGAGTGGACAGTGTCAAACATGTTTCAACACACTAAATTGTGTATACAGTTCCACAAGCTGTTGTTAAAAGAGGCGATTAATTTACGGATATTTTGATGAAAATGTATGTTTTGATGTATGGAACGACCAACTGTGTAGTTCTAAACATCCAGCATGTCAGTGTAACACAGGAAATTGACTTTGTGGTCAGGGAAGATTTGTTTAATTTTCCTTTTCTCTTTTAGTTATATAAGATACTAGCTTGCACCTGCGACTTTGTACGCACGTATAAGTACGCCCGAGTATTCTCGAGGGGATTTTGAAAAATCCTTTCTAAGCGGATGCTTACGACATAATAGCTACTTCTGTATGCCAAATTTCTACCCGATAGTAATATAATTAAAAAGACGTAAGTTTTTCTTTAAAAAAGTAAGCATTTGTAAGTTTTTCGGTTTAAGTATGATGCTGTCTATCGCCTTTGAAAATTAAAATTTCAAGTTTAACTGTGGTCGCATATTTATGCCATAGCGTAGCGAAGATCACGTCACGAACTCATTAATTTGCCAATGGATCAAAACACTGACAAGTTGGAAAGCCTATACGAATAGTTGTGATGATTCATCGAATAAGAAAATTCATGAAATAGTAAATATTCGGCAAATTTTCGTATTGGTTGCATCCTTAAATTAATCGAAAAGACTGAAATGCCATTTCTTGGAATGGTGACTTTTACAATATGTTTTACGATATGACTCTTCGATCATCTATACCTGTCATTACCTGTGTCATTGGTGTGACTCTATTGTTAGCCGAATCGAATAATCATGAAGCTTTTACGGATATTATATTTCTAATCGATAAAGCGGTCGTTATTGATAAATGAATAAACAAATGTTTCTGGACAAATTATTTTATAAATCCCCGTCAGACCATTACCACACACGCAACCCTAGGGTTGTGTAGGCAAAATTAAAAAAACAAACACCTTTTACGAATATTAAACAAACATAATTTTAAGATTAAAATTTCATGAATTCTGAGACACTTTAAAAATAGTGTCACAGAATCCAATAAGTCAGTTGTGCATCGAAGCAATTTTCTTTTAAGCTTTTAATGTCATAAAATAAGTAAGTAACCGCTTCACGTCAGGCGGGCCGTATGCTTGTGTGCCACCCGACGTAATAAAATAAAAACGGTAATTTAAAAAACTAAAAAACCTGACTGCTTTAGAATTTGGAAATGAAAAACCCCTAAAACAAGAAAACATGTAGCAGTCGGGACCCTACATGTGCTCTAAATTCACCAAGCTTAGAAATGGTTCTAGAATGGGCCCCGACTGCTCCATGTTTTTTTGTTTTATGGGGTGTTTCATTTCCAAATTACACAGAAAAGCAGTCGGGTTTTTTAGTTTTTTAAATTACTGTTTTTATTTTATGTTTTTTAGTTTTATTTATTTTGATATATGCAATGTCGCTCTCACAGTAAATACATATCTAAAGACACACCTCAAGCTAAAATCCATTGAGCCGTCCAGACTGCGGCGCGCATTTGCAGTTGAACTTGGCGCCAAAAATCCGCCATTTAGATTTTATTTTATTTTGACGTACCCAGTGTCACTCTCACAGCAAATACGAATCTAACGACACCTCTCAAACTAAAATCCATTCAGCCGTTCGGGCTGCAGAGCGTGCTAAACAATTATACATACATATGTATGTATGTATAATTGTTTAGCACGCTCTGCTCCCGAAAAACATAACCCTCCTTCTGTCGCAGTCGGGTAAAAAAAAACCTTTTCCAAAAATAATATGAAAGAGATTGCATGCATTGCATATACGAATCCATTGTCATTACCATAGCTAGTGTATTGTTATGGTAATGATCGGCTGTGTCATAGTTGTTACATATTGTTGTAGATTCTTCATAATTTCAAGCGGTTACAGGAAGAGCGTATGTAAACGGCGACAAAACCACTCGTGGAACTGATTATTTACATAGTTTACCATACGATTATCGCGCATTTAAATATTTTTTCTGTGATAGAAATAAAAAAGTCATGTATTGAGTGTCAGCGAACTGGTATGTTGTTGAGGAGTGTTGTTTATTATAGGGAAATGAAGTAACGGGCGTATGTATCCTACTAAGTAGTATTAATCACAAATGCGCGGAATTACGCGATGAACGGAATAAGAAATTAAGTTTAATGCTCTGTACTATCGTTAAGATAAGATATTTTTGTAGTTTTTGTGATATTAACATACTTACTACAAAGTATAATCGTCATTTCTTATTACTAACATACATTACAAAAGCACAGATTTTCAGGTATGTGCTTAAAGTAGCCAATATATTCATTTTTTTTTTTCTTTTTTATGCTACGTCGGGTGGCAGACAAGCATACGGCCCGCCTGATGTGAAGCGGTTACCGTAGCCATATTAACGCTTGCAACATAAAATATTGCCCGCGCGCCGCCACCCCCGCTGCCAACGCAGCATCTCCTTCCTTTCTTTCTGGTGACCTCACTCACTCGCAGGAACACAACAATCCTCAAGGGAATTGTTATTTGGCTGCGGTATTCTGTGAGGTGGAGGTACAGTCCCCAGTCGGATAGCTTACAATTACGCTCCCTACCTCTCTTTTCGCCAGAGCTTCGTTTGTCAGTCAGCAGGGTGCACCACATGCAGGTGAAGTTGGCTTTGGTTCAAAGATCTTGATAAACCACTTACACCCCATATGCACTACAAATTATTCAAAATGTGATATATGTACATACTAGTCTCCGTCCGCGAATTCGTCCAACGTGAACTGAGTAGGTATTAGGATAAACGGTTATGTGTCAATCCAAATTATATCCTCTAAGTATATTAAATTCGTCAAGCCATGAAAGACTATCTATAACAGACTTTTTTTTTGATACTACGTCGGGTGGCAGACAAGCATACGGCCCGCCTGATGTGAAGCGGTTACCGTAAGCGTATTAACGCTGGCAACATAATATATCACTTGCGCGCCGCCACCCAGCTGCCAACGCAGCATCTCCTTTTCTATCCGTCCTCCATCTGTCCATTTTCACGTCCTTCCATACATCCATTGTCATAAACATTCGCATATATATAATAGTTGAGTGGAGCGGTTATAATACGCCGAAAAGTCATTCTGGGAAATGAATAGGCTCTAAAACCACTGAACTGATTTTGATGAAATTTGTCACAATTAAAGACCTCGATATGCTTGAGGTTTGTAGAATAGAATAGAATAAAGAATCTATATATATAAAAGAAAGTCGTGTTTGTTACAACACTTATAACTCGAGAACGGCTGGACCGATTGCCATGGTTTCTGATTTGTTGGATTTGTCTCCGTCCAGAATAGTAGAATAACTATTAAAAACATTGGAAAATTTACGAAAAAAATAAAATAAAAGAAAAATCATTTTTCCATACAAAATGTTCGTGGATGTCGGACCTGTCAAACGTGACGTTAACGTGCGTACGTCAAATGTATGCGTGCGTTCAGAAATGTGGGTATAGGATAATAAGTATTAAAACATTGAGAAAATTGTCGAAAAATTAAATTTGAAAACGGATTGGGATATTTATTGATTTTCAATTAAATGTCAAATCGATTGGTCTAACTTTTACGTCGCGAAAGTTGTCCGTTGTTGTTTTGAAAATTGTTTATGAATGAATGCTTGAAAATGAATATTAATTGGTTGTCAAGTGTCATGGTACTTTATTTTGTGACATAGTAAAATACTTAATTTACCCACTGCTGGGTAATATTAAATACGGGTCTTCCTTCAACTGAATTTATTTCGAGCATACTCGACCACGCTGCTCAACTGCGAGTTGGCGGACGCCAGTAATTTCAAGCCGCCTAAGGCTTGGCGCAAACGAGCCACCGACCACAGCCACCGGTGGCCAACCACTAGCAGTTAACGCGCTTTTTCATACATCTTGTTCAAATTCGCCGCACACGTGTGGCCGGTGGCGGCCACTCGCTACTGCAGTGTCCGCGACTCGCCACTTGTGGTCGCTGCAGGCCTCACAAGCCGCCGACACCCGCCACTGTCGCGCTGCTTCACCCTCCGCGCAGTTAACCGTTAGACGTCCTACGTCTAAAAAACTTTACTGAATGTCTGTAGATTATCGAAATGCAAGTTATGTTATACTGTAGGACGGGTCAGACGCAGGTAGTCCCATTCGCAACTCGTCACGCATTCGGAACTAGTCCCATTCGCAGCTTGTCCCATTCTCAATTCGTCCCATTCGCGTCTCGCCCTATTCGCAGCTCGTCCCGTTCGTAGCTCGTCCCGTTCGCATCTCGTCCTATTCGCAGCTCGTCCCATTTTTATTTTTTTACAACTTGTGGTATCGTTAAAGATAACCAGGATGTTAATTTGAATGTATGCCATAGCCCAGGTAGTGATTGTCAAACGGCTTAATGTTTTTTTTTTATGAATTAAGGAATTTGAATAATATTTTTTTTGTAAATTGTGTAAGCACGGGGATTGGGCCTATGGGGATTTTTTTGTGGGTAAACTGCTTAATGGTTTTTTTATGAATTAAAGAATTTGAATATTCTTATTTTGTAAAATGTTTTGTAAGCACGGGCACCTATGGGGATTTTTGTTGTATTTTTAAAAATAAATTTGTTTGCCTTTTTATTATACATACTTAAATAGGTAATTTAGAAAATTCAGGATAATTTTGATTAAAGTCATTGCTTTTCACCTCAACTATATTTTTTAAGAAAATAAATGATTTGCAGTATTTTTTATTATTTAGTTAGTTATATACCCAATGCGAGCAAATAACGTACAAGTAGCGAATGGGACGAGTTGCGAAAAAAAATAGAGGATAGGACGAGTTGCGAATGGGACGAGACGCGAACGGGACTAGCTGCGAATGGGACGACACGCGAACGGGACTAATTGAGAATGGGACAAGTTGCGAATGGGACAAGTAGCAATATGGACGAGTTGCGAATGGGACGACCTGCTTCTGACCCTGTAGGACCAGTTAAAGTTGGATGTACCCAATATCGGCGGCGACGGCGTCGTCAACGTCGTCTGCGTATTAATAATAGCCCGAGCAAATTTTCCGTATCGGAATCCATCGTAAGACGGCGCAGCTGCGAGAGGGTTATAAAATGTGGCGACTTCCGAACACCGGTGGCTGTCGCGCGCTTCAGCCACTGTTACAAAAGTGGCGGTAGCGCGCGACAACCACCGGTGGCTGTGGTTGGTGGCCCGTTTGCGCCAAGCCTTAAGGCCACTTGGCTTAACGACTGCCATCTAATGATAACAACCAGGACCGACGGCTTAACGTGCCTTCCGAAGCACGGAGGAGCTCGAGATAATCTAATGATAACAACCGGGACCGACGGCTTACGTGCCTTCCGAAGCACAGAGGAGCTCGAGATAATCTAATGATAACAACCGGGACCGACGTCTTACGTGCCTTCCGAAGCACGGAGGAGCTCGAGATAATCTAATGATAACAACCGGGACCGACGGATTAACGTACCCTCCGAAGCACGGAGGACCTCGAGTTAATCTAAAGATTACAACCGGGACCGACGGATTAACGTACCTTCCGAAGCACGGAGGAGCTCGAGATAATATAAACTCATCCATGGACAGGCTACGGTTGACGTTGCTTAACTTGCGTGTACAATTAGACTGACACGGGCAATGACGCCATCGTGCTTCTCTATTATTTTCTATTATTCATTATATTAATTTCAAGACATCATAAATTTTGTTCAACTAATATGTATACCACGACATTCATTGACAATTAGGCGGTACGAAGTTCGCCGGGCCAGCTAGTAAAAGAATAAAATTGAGATCGATCATGTCCTTTAGGAATGATCATCAAATACATTTTCCATTGAAAACATACACTATGTACAGCGAGTAGATTCGCTCTACTCGCTCCATTTAACCTCGATTTCGGCCCCGTGGGCTAGAATCCGGCCTAGTAGGATAATAATGGCAACGATATACGGAATCTTCATTACCTTGGACCGACTCACACTTCGTACAAACACAAATGAACGACCATAGCTTAAACAATACAAAAATATTGTTGCCATAGCATTATATTGTTATGTGAATAAAAGGTGAATAAGTAAAAAATTCTATACGATTTATGAATAGGTATTTTTTATCGTGATATTCAATGTCAATGCAGTCATTGACCCGTCTCGTGCAGGGTATGTACACGAGAGCAAGTATGTAGGTGCACCTAATGTGTCGCGAAAGTGACCGCTTTCGATATGACCGTGTCATTTCTTATATACTCACTTAACACTCATAAGTAAACCGCTTCTGTGCTGTTGGAGTGTTGTGTGTCATCGAACCATAATCGTCCTACTCTTGGGATACCAGTCCCAGTGTTGTGGGTCATACGTCATCAACCCATAATCGTCCTACTCTTGGGATATGAGTCTCCCCCTCAATAGAAGGGTTTTAAAGCATACTCCACCACGCTGCTCAATACGGGTTGGCGGAGGCCAGTGTTTTCAAGCCGTCTTAAAGCCACTGACTTGGCTTAAAGACTGTCATCTAATGACAACACCCGGGACCGACGGCTTAACGTGCCTTCGGAAGCATGGAGGAGCTCGAGATAAATAAACCCATCCATAGATAGGCTGCGGTCGACGTTGCTTAGTGTTGGATTTGACTGACACGCGGTACGATGGCGTCGTAGCGAGCTCCTCAAAGTGTTGTGTGTCATCATCATCATCATCATCATCAGCCTGTATCTACCCACTGCTGGATATAAGCCTTCCCCAATGCTTTCCACCAAATACGATCCTCCGCCTTCCGCATCCAGCCGCTCCCAGCCGCTTTCTTAAGGTTATGGGACCATCTAGAAGGAGGGCGCCCAACACTTCGACGTCGTACGCGCGACCTCCACTCTAATACCTTCCTCCCCCATCTGCCATCACTTACTCGGCAGATGTGACCGGCCCATTGCCACTTCAGCTTGCAAACTCGGAAGGCTATGTCGACAACTTTGGTTCTCCGTCGAATTTCTTCGTTCCGGATTCGATCCCGCAGAGAAACCCCGAGCATAGCCCTCTCCATCGCTCGCTGCGCGACCTTTAGCCTGTGGACCAGTCCGATGGTCAGTCTCTGCACCATATGTCATCGCAGGGAGGACGCATTGGTTGAATACTTTAGTCAGAAGTCGTGTGTGATCACCACAAATTTAGGGTGCGGTTTCAATAAAGCAGTATATACGTATATTGATAGATAATGTGGGAGTTTTTGGTCACACTATAGCCATTGCGACTTATCTCAATACAGTAATTGCATCCTTGCCGGTAGTGACTATTTGTCGTCAGTGGATAAAGTGATGCATAATAAGGAAAATATTTTGTCCCACTAAATCAACTCTGTATAACCATGGATAATGTAGTATTCACCCCTAAAGTGGATGCAGGATGTAGGGGCTCTACCACCGAAGCTAAAGCCGATTACCATCGAACATTATTATTTTCTTTTTTATACTACGTCGGGTGGCAGACAAGCATACGGCCCGCCTGATGTGAAGCGGTTACGGTAGCCATATTAACGCTCGCAACTCAAAATGTCGCTCGCGCGCCGCCACCCCCGCTGCCAACGCAGCATCTCCTTCCTTTCTGGTGACTTCACTCACTCGCAGGAACACAACAACCCTCAAGGGAATTGTTATTTGGCTGCGGTGTTCTGTGAGGTGGAGGTACATTCCCCAGTCCGGTAGCTTACAATTACGCCCCCTACCTCTCTTTTCGCCAGAGCTTCGTTTGTCAGTCAGCAGGGTGCACCGCGTGCAGGTGAAGTTGTCTTTAGTTCAAAGATCATGATGAACCACTTACACACCAAAACTACACATTTTGATACAAACACAGATCGTACATTTTAGTTGTTGAATAACATCGTCAGCTTAGTCGGTAGAGCTCCAAAGTTTCTACCAGCTAAACGAAATACAAATCCCATACATCTAAACTGAGGTTTGATTTTCGCAATCAAAAAATCCGATGGGAATCGGCTTCAGTTCAGGATAGGAGCTTTTTCGAATACATTTCATACCTCGCTGTATTATGTATTCCTTTTGCGGTGTGAAAAAATCGTTACAAAATTCTTCCTTCGGGTTTCCCGGCAGTCTGGCAGGCTAGCCAACCCACGTATGGTAAACCCAAACACTCGATTTCGGCCATGGGCTTTTCATGTGTTTAGTATGGAGTGGACTTACTGTTATGTCTTTTCTTTGCTCTCGGTCATGCGCCTCGTTCAAGATATGAAAGTAGCTAGGGTAATTAAGAGTAGCTTTCTGTTAGTTAACGTAAGTAATCTAATCCCCTTAGTAATCGTATCTGTAGTAATCCAGTCTAGTAGTTAGGTATAGTAACTAGTGGTCAGTCAACTTTTCAGTCAGTGAACTTTTCCTTTTATGTGTTTCCGAATGACGTTAGGAGGTGTTATCCTAACTGTTTACGGCGCTTATGTTTCATGTAAAAGTTTTCACATAGGTAATGTGAAAAAATATTATGGGGTGGAAGACAATGTCTTGTTATCATTAGATAATAATTGTCATTAGATAATATTTATTATTTTATTTTAGGACAGTGTTTCCCAATAGTGGTGCATCCACGGGAAGTTGCATCCAAGGGGTACATGACAATCTCCTTACTAAGATGATTTAATCTGTAAAAAAATAATACGCGCAAATAATAACTATACATAATATGTATTTGTAAAAAAAAAAATGGTATATTTATCAGTTATCTAGTGCACTTAGAACAAGCTTTGCTTAGTTTGGAACTAGATGTCAGCTTTATTAGGGTGGAACAGTGGAAAAACTAATTGGGAACCAATGTTCTAGACATTCTTAGTAATTATTTGGCAATAAACAACACCTACGTATTATCTGTAATGAAAACACTGAATGATAGTTGGTTCTGATACGCCACAATAAATAATAATACAAGTAGCTAGGCTTGTTAGATCTACTTAACATTAACCGTTAGATGATTCTAGTTCTCATGATGTTGCCGACAATGAGTACCTATATCCATTGCCATTAACTATATGTCTCGCAGAAGACTTTAAATCAACTTCCCTCAGCGGATTTTCCGAATAATAACGACATGGGAGCCTTCAAGAACAGAGTCATTATTTCCCTTAAAAGTCTGGCAACGGATCGGCGACTCCTCGGTCTTGCTGAACTATGTGGGCGGTGGTTATTACTTTCTACCAGGTGACCCACATACTCGTTTGCCTGCTCTCATATAAAAAGAAAGACGTCGTCCCATCTATTGTAATAAATAATTTTGGGGTGTAAGTGGTTCATGTAAAGGTTCAACACCTTTGAACCAAAGCCAACTTCACCTGCACGCGGTGCACCCTGCTGACTGACAAACGAAGCTCTGGCGAAAAGAGAGGTAGGGAGCGTAATTGTAAGCTACCCGACTGGGGAATGTACCTCCGCCTTACAGAATACCGCAGCCAAATAACAACTCCCTTGAGAGTTGTTGTGTTCCTGCGAGTGAGTGAGGTCACCAGAAAGGAAGGAGATGCTGCGTTGGCAGCGGGGGTGGCGGCGCGCGAGCGATATTTTATGTTGCGAGCATTAATATGGCTACGGCAACCGCTTCACATCAGGCGGGCCGTATGCTTGTTTGCCACCCGACGTAGTATAAAAAAAAAAAAAAAATCTTAATAAAAAGATTTAAGTCCTTCGTTTCGTCTGTTTTGTACGAAGCTATTTACTACGATTAGTAGTAGTACTTGCTATTAACTTCCTGATGTGGCAAGGCTGGCCGTTTCTAATTTTTTTTTCATACCGTTTACCACAATAAAACATCACTTAGTTTTTGTAATATAATGTTTATTTATAACTGCTACTATTTGAACTAAATACTATTTATAAATACGAGTACGATGATTTGGACTGGCAACCTAATTAAATTGTAGATCATTATTTTGCTAGTTTCATTGTTTACCGATCCAAAAACATATTTGTTCAAACTCCATAATCATTCATCGGTGAAGCAAAGTGGAAATGTGTGGTGGACCTGTCGTCCACCACACATTTCCACCATTGTATCTCCTGGGTAGCTATGATTAACAGCGGCGACCACCAAAAAGGCAAAGGATAATGAAGTACACTGCAGTCCCTGGGGTAAAATTTCGGCTGACTTAGTAGTTATGACGAATTTAATTAGAAGAAATTAGGAGTACGAAGCTCTTGTAATTTGATTTCCCCTCTTGGCAGTGTAAGACAGAAACATAGCAAAGGAAAATAATAAGTTGATCTACTAAAATAACCTGATTTGCAACATCAAATTAATCTGATAGCACATCAAATCATCCAATCACACATTTGATGTGCAATAAGTATTTTTTGCGGTGCAAAATAGGTTAGCATTGTATTTACTTGATGTTACGTTAAATAGTATCCTATAGCTAATAAAAATGAATAAATTTGTAAAATTTTCATAATAGCTTTCAGTTGTAACCAATTTCACGCTAGCCCACTTTTATAACGCTTATCATATCGTGTGACCCCGTTTTAGTCCCAAAAATATACTTCGACATAGTTATTTTTAAAAGAGTACATAATCTTAGGTATGACACACCTATTTCATTAATCGGAACCTATTTTAAATGTATTAGTTATCAGTAGATCGGATATTTGATTAAAATTGAAAAATATATTTTTGAAGTAGGTATGATTTTATTACTGATACGTTCTCTAATAAAACTGTCATGAAATGCCTTTATTTTATACTAATTGTGTTATATTCTCTAGTTTTAATAGTAGTGATTTGTTGAATTTGTATTTTTTTTTAAAAAAAAGAGGAGTTTGTATGTTCTTCGATATCTTCGCGAATTGTGAACCGATTTTAACAAAATTATTTTTTTATTTGAAAGGATATTATTGCAAGGTGGTGCCATATTAACCAAGTCAGCATCTGATGACGGGATCCCAGTGAAATCAAGGGAAACCCCAAAATTTTATAATTAATGGTTTTATTTGGAATATTTTACTCGCATTCATAAAGACAGAACAAATGGACGCTGTTATGCAAAATAGATCCAACCAACATTTTGTTACTTTTAAGTTAGAGCTATTTTATAGTTTAATAGGAATAAAAATATCATGCAGTATAAGTTTTATTAAGCATATGTCAAACTGCTAGATTATGTTGCGAATATATATTATAATACTACATTTGAAGTTTCTCGCGATGCAGTTTGGCATAGTTTGTTGGTCGGATCTTTGCATAACAGGATCTAAATATCCTACTGTCTTACTAGTAATATACGAGAGTTTGTCAAGATGTTTATATGCCTGTTCTCATATGATTTTTTGTTCTGGATTGTCTTAATTTTGGATACTTATTATCCAGTTATTAACAAGTGAGTGATAATTTGCTTGGTTGTAGTTCAAGGTTGGTACAGAAGGTATTTTATAGCTTCAATCCCTAATTGTCACGTAGTTGCGTTATCGACGTGTAATTTCAAAGCTTCATGCTTAAACGGTTTTAATTGTTTATCTTAATTTAGTTTTGCTGACTCAACGATAATGAATTATTTATGACTTAGCTAGTGTTCTGTGACACGACTCGCGCACGGTACTCGCAGCGTGCGCGCACGGTCACGATTTGTGATAAGAAACTATAAACACTAGATTTTGCCATTAAAAGTTTATAAATTGAAAATTTAAATAGCGCCATGACCAGTGACGTCATTTACAGCTCAGTTTCTATATTATTATAAACGTATGTAACTATTTTTATTATGTATTTATTTTATTATCATCTATGTATGACATTTTATATATAAACGGGTGATAGGCGAACATCACGGCTGTAAAAAATGGCTACAAAGCGTTTACTTAATACCTACGCATGTGTACATGCAGTATCCAATGAAAAGAAAAGAACGTGAACACACAAGAAGGCAATTTTATCTACAACTTTTCAATAATTATTTTTGATTAGCAGTAATGTCTTGCCGTGAAGTGGCACGGAACTGAGCGAATGCCGGACAATTACCTTACTTTCAAGTAAGGTAATGCAAGTAAGACACAAGTTTAGGTGAAAACTTCTTCTTCTTCTGGTGCCATTTTCGAATGAAGTGACGATAATTAACCTATGTTGACTTTCGAGACGGTTGCCCCAAATAGGCAGCTGGTATTCCGAACCAATCTCTAAGATAGCAAAGATAAGATGTACGTCTTTGGCCTTATGGTCTACGACTTACGGCCTTTACCTTTCATTCGATTATGAGCTGATGGAAATCGAAAAAATAAAATGATATTCCGCATTATGTTTTATATTAAAAAAAAAAAAATAGATTGTCACAAATTAATTGAAACAGGGTAGCTGTGTATTGATAGACCATTCAGTCAGTCATATTTTCCTTTTAAATAAATAAATATTCCTAGACAAATTACACACCGCCATATGGTCCCAAACTAAGCAAAGCTTGTAGTATGAGTAATAGATAACCGATAAATATACCTACTTACATATACATAGAAAACATCCAGACCGACAGACATGTTCATCCACACAAATGTTTGTCGTGTGCGGGAATCGAACCTGCAACCTCGGAGTGAACGTGACCATTGTTAGCCAATCGACCGCTGTGCTCGTCATGCATACTTATATTTTACACAGATGATGACGCTGTATACAGCATCAGTTCGACCTCATTTTTATTTATTTATAGTTAGTTTCTGTGTAGTAAATTTTCTACATTTTCTACTGAGGTCATGCCATGTAATGTCATACAGTATATTGTTTTAAAAATTAAAGAAAAGAGTGAACAGGGTTTTACAGGAACACGTGAGTGATGTCTCTGGTGTAGCGAGCGTCCATACGTTGCGATGACTGCTTATAATCGCGTGTTAGCCATGTTAGTTATATAAAAAAAATCGGTTCTAAAACAGGCGCTTTTTTATTACCGAAACGACGATTCAATGGGGCAGCCTTATTTTGTCTTTTTATGTCTAAATCCTTTTCAAAGACTGTCTTATTTGAACCGTTTAGTGATTATAGTTCCATTTTGGACTTTGCCTTGAAAGGTTGCTTTCAGCATAAACTCGTCCTATCATACAAGTTTATATTTTATCAATGACATTCTATTGTTACAAATTGAATAATGCAAAAGCATATTTTTCGTATGGTTTCCGGCCGACTAGAATAGAATCACTCCGTCTCTTCCCGTGGATGTCGTACAAGGCGACTAAGGGAAATACATTATCAAACATCGATCAGGCCTCCCCAACCCGTCTGGCCAGCGTGGGGAGTGTAGACCAAATCCTCCTTCTATCTCTGACGGACGAGAGAGGGTCGTGCTCCTATAGTGGGGACTAAAATGACCTGATGATGATGATGATGATATTTTTCATAATGTTTCATACCATAACGCACTGCGCATCTAAAAAGGTTTTCCTATTCAAAAATCTACGGAGTGTTATAGTTACAAAAAGTTTTAACTATGTCAAGTTTACAGCCATTGTATTGAGAAACCTCGTTTCATGCTTTATTTACATGTATCATAATGATAAATAGCTCTAGTTCTTAAGAAATGTCGTCAATATTGATAAAGATGGCAGATAAAAATGTAGATATAATTTTGTAATGCATTTAACCTGTCATCTGGCACTTTCTCAGGATATTTTATTAACTGCACTATTCCAATCAAGGTGATTTGTTCTTCGATCGATAACACTCATTTATTACAAGTTAACCTGATTCTCCGCCTTAGCCTTCGCCAACCCGCAGTTGAGCAATACGATGGAGTATGCTCTAACCCCTTCGATTGAAGGGAGACCCGTATCCCAACAGTGGGATGATTATGGGTTGTGCCGTAATTCGATTGTAACTTAACGTACCTTTAAAAAAATTGTTACTGAGTACATCTCTTATTTCTTTTTGTATTCATAAGTGTTTGTAGTGTTCCAGGCCAAGTACTCGCAGAAAACCCTGGGTGGTGTACAGTACATTATTTATATATTACATATTTAAAGCTATTAGGGCTATTTTCTATACAATGTCCATATAAAAGATTGCATCTATAACAGCATTGTTTAGATGAATAAAAAAGCTTTTATGTACGTTTTTTTAGACAGTATCCGTAATGTGACAAAGATAGATTTATATCGTTTACAAAAGTATTCTCTAGAAAGTATTTTCGAAATTCCATACTCAATAAAAGCAGGTCGGGGTCCACCAGCCAGTTAGTAAAGAGCTTAAACATAGCAAATAAACATGGCCTAATTGTAAAAGAATGTAATCAGATATTTAGTATCTCTGACCCGAAAGCGGTAAACTGTACAGTCAAATCGTTCATGCCAAAGTTGTTCGGATTGATTCCACTAGTACTGTGCCCGTTGTCCCCGTGAGAACAGAGGCTCAGTATTAAAATTCCAATGCTTCGTTTAGTACGTCCGTTGCATAATTAGTTGCGACCTCGTGCCATCGTGCTTGCCAGTACAAAAAATACATGCTCATTGACCAGTTTTTGTCCCCATGTGCCACTAACATACGTGTTTGTAACTGGTTCCTTTGAAACGCCAAACATGGCGAAGTGATATCTACTTATTAAACTTTTTTACATTTCTTTAAATTAAAAACGGATTCGAAAATAAAATAAAATTTGTTGTTATTATATAAGTTGTTAAATATTCTCTTGGCTTTTGCTTTTGACACATCTTTTTAGTGGTGTCTGCATCAACCCATATTCATCCCACTGCTGAGATACGGGTTTCCCCTCAATCGAAGGGTTTTAGAGCATACTCCATTACGCTGCTCAACTGCGGGTTGGTGGAGGTGTAAGTAATAGAAATTATTTTATATAAATAAATATAAAATGATTGGATATTATTTTCTTCAGACTTAATTGATCGGATTAAGCGTACAAAATGCTAAACTATTTTCTATATATATCAAATCTGTTATATATATATGTATATACATACATACACTCTAACTTACTTGATGTACGAGTATGTTTATACTGTACGATAATAAAGCGATAACGATAATACAATGAAATAAAGCACAGATAAATTTGTACTATTTTAGTAATATAAATACATATCTAATACCCGCATATCACACAACACTGTTAAATATGGTAGAAAATGATTACACGCCATTTTTGCGAGTCCAACCATAACAAGTCATTTCGTATTCCGCGGCGTCGCGCTCACTACAATTTCCATAATTACAATTTTCCTCAAACCCTCTGTAATTGGACGCTCTTTTGATATAGTAAAGCACAGTTTACATTTTTTTTATTGTATTTCCGGTGCCAAACAAGCGTACATCTCGCCTGATGTAAAGTTGGTACCGTAGCCCTCTCAGTCTATTGTGCCGTAGCCTTGGTAAGGTACTTGAAATACAAGTAGTATTGCTCGCATGCTGGTACTACCTAGAATCTCGTCACATCTACTGATCTCAGTCACTCGCAGAAACAGCAATCCTCAAGGTTACCTATGGTCTTCTATGAGCCGTTAGTTAGCTATGGTCTTCTCTGAGCTGAAGGTACTTCTCCAGTCAGGTTAGAATTGTTATAGAAGTTAATATATAGGTATCTACGTACTTTATAGTTCGAAGCCATATATGTTTTTATTAAATTCTTTATACTGCAAGTATTTTCTAGGAATACCTATATAGAATTTGCAGCGATATAAATTTTGTTATGTTAACTGAATATATTTTATCTATCAAGGTATTCTCATCTCAACTGACAATACATTGCATTGTGCATTTTGTTATCTCCCATCACGAGCTATATTTTTTTCTATATACTGATCGGTACAAACACATGAATGAGTAATAGATAACAAACGACCAACGTGATTTAGTAAAACACGTTTTGCGACACAAATACATTCCAAAACATAACATTTTACATAACTAAGTTATTTATATAGTGGAAAAACAACTCTCTTATATACATACCAATCTGTAATGCAATAAAACCAATCGTTAACTATAGTTTTATGGGAAAATTCAATGTATTACATAAAGAACGCAATAAATTTACATAATATGTGTAAAGCATGAAATTGGCAATATAAATAATATAATAGATTCTTGGTATATTGAAAACAAACTAAATCAATGCACAATGGTTTTATACACTTTATAATCTATATATTAATAAGTGAAGCAAAAACTTTGTATCCTTTTTACGATAATTGCGCTGACGAAGGAGTAATTAATAAATTTCGCACTCTAATAGTTTATATACAGAAGGAGTGCAGAATGCTAATATATTTTTGAATTTATGCATAAAAATACATTCAATCGATTATATACACTATATATATTTCATTTAATATATTTGATACACGCATATCTGTAATTATAGAAGTATAGTCTTTTACAATAGAATCTTAAATTTTTATTTGTCAATAAAACCTTATGTTCAAACTTAAGTATAATCACAGTATAAGTAATAGTTTTTTTTTTTTTTTTTTTTTATATACTACGTCGGATGGCAGACAAGCATACGGCACGCCTGATGTGAAGCGGTTACCGTAGCCTTATTAACGCTCGCAACATAAAATATCGCTCGCGCGCCGCCACCGCCGCTGCCAACGCAGCATCTCCTTCATTTCTGGTGACCTCACTCACTCGCAGGAACACAACAACCCTCAACGGAATTGTTATTTGGCTGCAGTATTCTGTGAGGTGGAGGTACATTCCCCAGTCGGGTAGCTTACAATTACGCTCCCTACCTCTCTTTTCGCCAGAGCTTCGTTTGTCAGTCAGCAGGGTGCACCGAGTGTAGGTGAAGTTGGCTTTGGTTCAAAGATGTTGATGAACCACTTACACCCCTAAACTAAAGTACTAACGTAGTATAATTTAAATTAAATATGGCCGAATTTCGGTCAATGGGCGACCACTAGTTATGTTAAACAAGCGTATTGCGCGCATTATTATAGTGTCACTTGGAAAAGCATAGTGTTAAAATAGTAGTGATTCATTATTGATCATAGCAATAAGACATCAGTAATCTCCGTACTCCGATCCAGGGCCCTACCGCCTGAGCTGAAGCCGATTCCCATAGCACAGATAATTCTGTTTGCAAAAATAGATCTTATATTTAAGTTATTGACAAGCTCGGCTAGTAATGGCTACTTTAAATCCGAGGTCGCGGATTCGATCCCTGCACAAGATAAACATTTGTGTGTAATCAGTTGTCTAGTACCCATAGTACTGATTATATTAGATTAGATGGCGCTGTGTAAATTATCCAGAAATATTTATTTATTGACTAACATCTTTCGCTTTGTCGGTAGATATTCAGGATTTCTATCAGCGTCGATAAACACAATTATAATCTAAGTTGAAGTTTTATTTTCGCAATCAGAAAGTCCCATAGGAATCTGCTTCAGAATAGGCGGTAGGGGGCACCCGGGAGCCTACCGTCTAAGCTGAAACCAATTGCCACAGGATTTTTTATATGACTATGATCTGTTCTTACTTGGGTCGTGCCGTATCATCATCATCTTCATCATCAGCCTGTATATACTCACTGCTGGATATAAGCCTTCCTCAATGCTTTCCACCAGATACGATCCTCCGCCTTCCGCATCCAGCCGCTCCCAGTCGCTTTTTTAAGGTCATCGGACCATCTAGAAGGAGCCCGCGCCCAACACTTCGTCGTCTTATGCGCTACTACCGTTGTGCGTTGTGCCGTATAGTAAACAAGGTTGTGTTCGGCTAGAGCACTCTTCCATCGATTTTCAGTACAATGACATTGATTTCCGTAAACGGCTACCTACTGTAATTTGAGCGGTTTTTTCCATTGTTGGTCATTAGTGCGACTTATTCAGTGTTTCGTCCTATTCATTGATATTCAAAGTGATTTAGTACACGCAGCGACAGAATGTTAAATAAATAAGGAAACTCATCCTTATATATCTTAGATGTATAAGAAAAAATGTAGTTACCTAAATTATACCCACAATTAAAATAAAATGTAAAGTGTAGCGTAAATTAAAAATACCTATAATGTATGCTTTTTCCTTGTCTGTAGTCACTATAAGTTAATGTATATTATTTATCTCTTTGATATTATATTTCTTTTGTATTATATTTTTTATTCTGTAAATACAGTCAGCAATATAACATTTTCCAATTCAGACAATATAAAAACGTAAGGTGGTCAAATATTAACTTTAGGTTATCAAGTTAATGTAAAGCAAATGGTATTCCCTTTATTATCTTAATGTACCCTCCGAAGCACAAAGGAGCACTAGGTAAATAATAAGCTTGCGTGTTCGATTAGACTGGCACGCGTAACATTTACATGATTATATACTTAGTTGCAGCTTTTTTCCGAATTGTTTTTTTAGGGTTCCATACCCAAAGGGTAAAACGGACCCTAATACTGAGATTTCGCTGTCCGTTCGTTCGTCCCTCTGTCACCAGGCTGTATATCTATGAACGGATTACACGCTGGTCGTCACAAACTCATTTCGTCACTTACGCATTATGTCACATTACGCTGTTCGACATAAACGGGATTCGTCATAAACGCTGTTCGTTATAAACGCCATTCGTCACACACGCAGTTTGCCACCTACGCAGTTCGCCACAGACGCACGTCGTCACATACGCAGTTCGTCACACTCGCAATTTGTCACATACCCAATTTCGATCCTATCGTACATGTTACATAATTGGCACATTCCCTCTTGGGGGCGAGTTTGGTACTGGTAGTATTTTTTTCGTGATCTGACAATCGTCCTAATAGGTTACGACGAATTGCGTCTGTGACGAGCCGCGTATATGACGAATCGCGTATATGACCAATCGCATATGTGACGAACTGCTTGTGAGACGAATCGCGAAAGTGACCAATTACGTAAATAAGATCGGCGATGACAAACTGCGTTAATGACGAAATGCGTTTGTGACGACCAGCGTGTAATCCCCTATGAACCATGATAGTTAGACAGTTGAAATTTTCACAGATGATGTATTTCTGTTACCGCTATAACAACAAATACTAAAAAAACAGAAGACAATAAACATTTAAGGGCGCTCCCATACAACAAACGTGATTTTTTTGCTCGTTTTTGCTCGATATTGATAATGGCAGAAACAGGTAGACGCTTGAAATATTCACAAAATATTTAGTTACATATTCACTTTAAATAATAAATATTTAAATAAAAAAAAATACTTATGGGGGCTGCCATACAACAAATGTGATTTTTTTTTGCCGTTTTTATAGATAATGAAACGGAGCCCTTCGTGCGCGAGTCCGACTCGCACTTGGCCGGTTTTTAAGTGCCACTAAGGCGGTAAACAATTGCGTGTATTTGCCATATAAAAAAGTTGTTAAACTAGAGCTAACAGTAGTGTTTACGTACACATAACACGTATAAGACCATTGAACGTGCTGTTTATTTAGTTGCTCACCTTCTATTTGCACTGGTAGGTCAATATCACTCACTCAGGATGCGCGCAGGTACCGGACTGTATCCGATCTAGCGAAATGAACAACTTGTTTATTGACATTATGAAACAGGGCTATTCTAATTGTGCATTATTTTTTTTAAAGAGTCAGTACATATTGCTGACGTTTACTATGACTAAAACTATATTAATCAGTGGTTCCCAACCTTTTTTTGTTCACGGGCCACTACGAGATTTTTGTTGGGAGTAGGTTCCCCAAGTGTCATATAAATCCATTATTCTATAACTCGAGTTGTGAGTATTTAGTATAATAGTGCTCCATCTCTTTCATTATAAGTTTGTATTACGGACCATAATTTATCCCTCACGTACCACTGGTGGTCCGCGGACCACCGGTTGGGAACCCCTGATATAAATTAATTCATATTTGCCTTGGTCACTGCATCACGCGTGAATGGCAGGACCGATTTCGCTATTTCTCTTTATGTCACTCTTTATTTGTTATTGTCAGGAGAAGGTTCTTATGAAAGAACAAATAAGAAAGATGCGCGGAAAATTACAAAATTTCAGAAAACTGAACATATTAACTTTTCTAATGTCACTTTATGTCGTTTGACAGAACTGTCAGTCATTTGACAGATTGCGCGAAACCAATTCGTATTCAATATTCATTGTTAAGAACACAGGACAACATCAGTCTCTCGGGTCAGCTTGTAAAGTTGAAGAGTTTTATTTTTCCTTCGAATGCGCTAGTCGTTAGAACTACCAGTCTGATTTAAACTTAATGACTGCTGAACGAATTTGGATGTAATTTGGCATAAGTAATTTTTTTATACTACGCCGTATGTTTGTCTACCACCTGACGATGCAGTTACAGATGATGAGAAGCAGTTACAGTAGACATTAACGCTCTCAACATGAAATATCGCTCGCGCACCGTCACCCCCGCTGCCAAAGCAGCAACTGCTTGCTTTCTGGTGACCTCACTCGTAGAAACACAACAACCCTCCAAGGAATTGTTATTTGGTTGAGGTGATAGGTACTTCCGTTGTATGCGTATTTGTAAGCTGCCTAACTCTTGTAATCTAATCTCTTTTGCCAGAGTCTCTTACACAAGTCGAGGAGGGTGCACCACGTGCAGGCGAGCTCGGCTTTGGCTCTAAAAATCGTGGTGATCCACTTACAGCTCAGAAATATAGAATATGTTCTTCTGAAATGATGAAAGATCTAGATAGGTACTTCAGATACATGTTGTCGACAGCGCGAAGACGTAGACACGAAGCCAGTTTTTAAGAAGGTATTATTAAATACCGCCCGCAGCACCGAGCGGTAACTCTGTCCTCGATCGTACTGACCGAACAGTTAACGTAATTACTCCACAGATAATGTTGACTAGTTCCTTCAAATATTTTTTTTTTGTTTCAGATAAAAAACCTGGGCTGACGCAGAAATGGCGCGCGGTGGATCAGTATTCAACCCCAGCGACCGGGGTGTCACATCTAGTCATAGGATAAGCAACTGTTTTGTACATATTGTTGTCGCCATGTTATTGCTAGGTAAGTGGTCATATATTTAACCTTGTTATTCGGATATAAGTAGCTCTGCCCGAGGCACTTATTAAGTAAATAAGCGACATTGCCCGAATTTAGTCCGGAAAACAGCGTAGAAGGTTACTTACACGACCAGCCGGTTATAAATAATTAATTATATTAAACGGATCACTCATGTATATTTGCCTTGGCACTCACCCTGATAAAGGTCTCCGTTTGAGATCGAAACTAGTCTGCTTTCCCTCAAAAGGCTGGCAACGGATCGGCGACCCCTTGGTGTAGCTGATTGCCATGGGTGACCCAACCCCCCCTCTTATACATAAAAAAAACACGTGAGTGACCTGTTAAATATAATTTATTAATTCTCTCTTAAATCACGGGTCAAGCCCGGTCATTTGATAGGCGTGCGCGGGGATATGGATCCAACGCGCAGAGGCCCCTTTGAGAAGTTTGATGTAATGTTGTACGCCCGCCGTGACCCGCTCCAGGATATGTCAATGGAACGATATACCCATGAGCAGGTCTCGGCAGGCGATGAGACTATTGCGAAGTGTGATGGAAAATAAATGGGCTATGGAGATGAGATCTGGGTGAAATTAATACCGGGCTATTACAGAAGAGGGAATATTTATTAATTTATTATTATGTCTCACATGAGTTTTAATAATATATTAAGGTTATAAATAATTACATATTCCTGCACAAATTACACATGCATTCTAGTTCTAAACTAAACAGACCTTTTGCTAGGAGTGTTAGATAACTGATAATTTATAAATACTTTACGACTAGTTTTTTATTAGTAACTAGTACCCCTTCCTGGCTTTGGCTGGATTCAATGATGTTCAATGTATGTCTATGCCAAATTGCCCTTCTGGAATCTCGTAGTTCTTGAGTGTTAATTTAACAACCAATGATGTTACCTTTCAAATAGTCAAAATATTTTTTTCAAATAGGTAATGGTTCCCGAGATTACCCCTCCACATTCATTCTCACAATATAAGATCATTACATATTAATATTACACAACATTGCACAATTTCAAGAAACATTGAAATAAAAATAGATAAAAATAATTCGACCTTCCCCACAAGTTCTAAATTTGTGGTCCTCCCACACAAACCATCGGTCGAGCACAAAACTGCTGTTTTGACCCATTTTTTCATGATGGGAGAATTTCGTTTGCCAGAATCTCGGCTTCAAATTAGCTAGATGAAACAAGTTATGGGGAAATTTGTTTTGTGCCTACAACCACTAAGGAAGGGGTAAGGTAAGGTACACCACCAACGTACCAACCCAACTAAGTGATCACTACAGTCAGCAAAGAAAGGAAAGCCGCGAATTAGCAATCAACTTTATTTACAACTGCACCTTTATACGCCTTTCCTTAGAAAAGGGCCTTGGAAAACCATTACAAGTACGGCGAGGATGTAAACAACTTTTCCAAAAGCTGTCTAGCTCTGTGGAATGCATCTGTAGTACTTGTAATGTTGAAATTATCTCGGCCCACCTGTATGGCCTGTTCGAGAGACTCCCATGTAGACTTAGTCTGTAACACTGTAACCACTTCAATAGCTGTAATCTCTACGATAGCCGGGCTAGTGATGAGATGACATAGTCAGAGTTTACAGCAATTGTAAAACGGATGAGTAGTAACAGTAGTAAGTAGCAGTAAAAAAAAAAATCCACGAACTGTGAAATTGTGGAATCAACTCCCTCAGCGGTGTTTCCGAACAATTGCGACATGGGAGCCTTCCAGAACTGAGTCTATATTTGAGTAATTAACTGAGTATTATACTTAAAAGGCTGGGCAACGGTTCGGCGACCTCTTGGTGTTGCTAATCTTCATGGGCGGTAATGATTGCTTTCCACCCACATGCTCGTTTGAACCCTCTCATATAAAAAAATAAAATAAAAATATACTTAACATTTTTAGTTGAAAAACATGTTCACCCGCACATTTCAACTCGATGTAAGTATCATACATTATCTTAAAAAAAAAAAATACAAATCGGTACATACTTTGGACAACTACAATGTATCGGACAAATCCAGATAGTATGTCTGTCTATCCGTGGCAAGGTAGTCGCGCTTTGAATTAAAAAGTTGTAAGGTAGAATTCAAACTGCGCCATCGGAATACAGTAGGTAGTACTTATCTAAGTACATAATTTATAGTAAGTAGTTGGGCGACAACGTGTCCGGCAAACGAGCGGAGATGAGCAATTTGCCGTTAGTTAAATTTGAGTTGTGATTGCTGTTGTGACCTAGACGAGGTCAGGTTGGGCCCGCATTTTTGATGGTACTGATCCATATTGGTCAGTGGGTTGTTTCTTGTTTCTATTGGTATTTCTATTTGTTACTAGCTTCCACTGGATAAATAGTTTTAAATCATATACAGTTGGTAATTTAATTCGTTTTATAATTAGCATTTTTAGCAATCATCCTGCACTGTATCGTAAATGTCCAGGGATCACATGTCGAAATGAAAACTGGTAAAAACTGTTACGTTTGGTTTATTGTACCAAATAAATGAACATAATCACATTGAAAATATACTTACACAAATTAACAATTATTATACATGCATTGAATCGATCTTATATTTCTTATACATACTTTACAAACCCTGTGGTCGAATGGTGGTGTTGATAGCACGTCGATTCCGAGTTCATGGATTCGATCACCGCACAAGACAAATATTAATTGTATGCATCAACATGTCTTGGGCTGAGTGTGTTCTATTTATTATACAATACAATATTCTTTATTGCACCAAATGACAGATATTACAGAGGTATTAGGATAATAAAAGTACAAAAGGCGGTCTTATCGCTAAGCGATCTCTTCCAGACAACCTTAAGGTAGAGGAAACGAGAATGATAGAAAACAAATGGGAGGCGCATAAACTACATAAACATATCTACATACACATACACATATAATAAATTCATTTACAACTGCACCTTTATACGCCTTTCCTTAGAAAAGGGCCTTGGAAAACCATTACAAATATGTATTATATGATGTATTTACAAAAAAGAAATGTATTTATGTATATTATCAGTTAAAAAGTACACATAATACAAGCTTTTTTTAGTTTGGGACTAGATGGCGGTGTGTATTTGTCCAGTTATATTATTATTTATATACTACACAGTCTACGTTCCTTTACAAAATCATACGAATGCCTAAAAATGTATCTTTTTTTTTTTCAGGCTTCCCCACCGCACATAGCCAACTCGAGAAACTGTACCTGGACACCACCGACCTAAATATGCTGGTGGACGCCACATACCTACTGAAATTGATACAAATGTGAGTCAATGAGCCGTGATGAACATGATCTATTTCGTCTGAGACTGGAATAGGCAGATCGCTGACCTCTCGAACAGTCCTTGAGCACTTTGCCATGTTAAGATAATTTATTACTATCATTTACTTGCTTCTGAACGCGGCTTGGTTTCGTGTGAGCACTATTCCGGTATAATAAGTATCTTGAGTATAATCCAGAGTAATTTACCATGTTAAGATCATTTATTACTATGATTTACTTGCTTCTGAACGCGGCTTCGTTCCGTGTGAGCATAATATTGGTCTAACAAGCATTCTGTGTATAGTCCAGAATGAGAATGGATATAATGAGAGTGGAAGACTAAAAAAGAGGGGTGGATTTTTTTTATACTACATCGGGTAGCAGACAAGCATACGGCCCACCTGATGTGAAGCGGTTACCGTAGCCATATTACGCTCGCAACATGAAATATCGCTGGCGCGCTGCTACCCCCGCTGCCAATGCAGCAACTCCTTCCTTTTTGGTGAAACTCGCTCGCAGGAACACAATAACCCTCAAGGGAATTGTTATTTGGCTGCGGTATTCTGTGAGGTGGAGGTACTTCCCCAGTCGGCCAGCTTAAAAATATATATACGCTATACCTTAGCTCCCTTTTCGCCAGAGCCTCTTCTGTCAGTCAGCAGGGTGCACCACGGGCAGGTGAGGTTGACTTTGGTTCAAAGATATTGATGAACCACTTACACCCCAAAATTGTGTGAAATATGATATGGGTAAGATAGGGGTAACTGTAGATATGATGGCTGCTAAGGGTCAGTGGAAGAAAAGTCGTACTGCGCCGACCTTCAAATAATCGGAAAATTCCAGTGTTGATGCTTCCAGAACGTATTCTATGCTAGCTGCTATCTACGGCTGTGTTCGCAGTATCGCGATAAAAATATGCTATGTGTCAACCCAGAAAATATATTTGACGAGCTGGGTGGCGTAGCGGTCAATGACGCGGCTTCGACACCAACGCTCGTGGGTTCGATTCCCACATAGGACAAACATTTGTGTGCATGAACATGTCTGTTTGTCTTAGTCTGGTTGTTTCTATGTATCATAAGTATGTATTTACAAAAAAAAAAAATGTATTTACGTATGTTTATCAGTTGTCTAGTGCCCATAACACAAGCTTCGCTTACTTTGGGACTAGATGGCAGTGTGTAATTTGTCTGACAATATTTATTTATTATTATTTATTTATTTATTGTAGAGTGCATTGGAGGTATCGAAAGGTTCCAAATAACTACCGAAATCAATTTTGAAGATTTATTTATGTCATACGAATACAGCTTAACGACTCATAATATACATTTGGGCAAATGTAATTAGATTAAGGATTAAGATTGCAATGTGTAATCTTCAATGAAGATTATAGATTATCAAAATTATTCTAGAAGGAATCGTTCTCGATAAAAGATTATTAGTTTGTAATTCTAATCTTGATGACTTTTACATACTTTAGTTAAATGTAAATAAACTTTATTAAAAAATGTTTTGAATTTTCATATAAAATACGAAAAGACTTTTTCCCCAACCTAATACATTTGGGCAAATGTAATTAGATTAAGGATTAAGATTGCAATGTGTAATCTTCAATGAAGATTATAGATTATCAAAATTATTCTAGAAGGAATCGTTCTCGATAAATGATTATTAGTTTGTAATTCTAATCTTGATGACTTTTACTTGGGCGACTAGTTTCTGCGCGTGATTTCATTTCTGAAGTTCATCGTCTATAGTGTCCGTATACAGTACCTCCAGCTCACAGAATTCCTCAGCTAAATAACAATTATCTTGAGGGTTGTTGTGTTCCTGCGAGGGATCAGTTCCTCCAGTCCAGATCAGTCCCGGAAGGAAAGTGTTGCTTTGCAGCGGGGGGTGGCAGCATGCGACCGAAATTTAATGTTGCGAGCATTAATATGGCTACGATAACTGCTTCACATCAGGAGGGCCTTATGCTTGTCTGCCATCCGATGTAGTATATAAAAAAAGTACGGTAGGAATACTTACGAATAGTGTAAAAACGGCTCCTCTTTAAAATCGATTGAGAAAAAACAGTAATGAAAGCTTGTTTCAAAGAAAAACCTTTTTTGTTATATCTCTTTTTTTATGATGAACATGTTCTCAAAGCATAGACTTTTATGGTTTTTGTTCTCCGTGTACCTAAGATGCATGACGGCTATGTCTAAAACACAGAATGCCTAAATCTAGTTCTGCCTGAATGGAATTTGAAATAAGCCTCTAGATTAAGTAGTACCTCTGTTTAATTCGTTAATGAATTATCAAACTGCCTATTTTGCAATGTACTTAATTCGAAACATGACTAAGTCGCGTGTTGCCTGCACTTTATAATTTATAGCATGGAAATCAATGCAAGAAAATCAATATAATTAATATTGTAATCAATGCAATGATTAACTACGATTTGCAAAATCGAAGACAAATACAATATTAATTAACTTTTTTACACTACGTCGAATGGCTACGAGCAATTCAACCAACCTGATAGGAAGTGGTACAGTAGTTATATAAACATTCTCAACATGAAATATCGCTCACGCGCCGCGGTACCCCCGCTGCCAACGCAGTAACTCCTTCCTTCCTTCTTCGTGACCTCACCCACTTGTAGGAATACAACAACCCTCAACGGAATTGTAAATGGGCTGCAGTACTCTGTGAGGTAGAGGTATTTTCATTTCCCAGTCGGTCAGCTGATACACCCATACGCTGTGCCCTACCTCTGTTTTACCAGAACTCTATGTTACAAAAGTCTCATTTATTGCCCAGTCACTGGCACTTAGTACGAATGTTTCTACAATACACAGCATTACACTATTCTCTAGTTCTAAAGTATTTTAATATGATATTGATTTAGGTATATAAAAAATTAGGCAGTTTGAGATTTGGCGCCTCCGCACATAACGAGGCGCTTCATCGTACTTCGAATACCATACGGCATCCGCATGCATCAGGAAGTATGAGATGTCGCTTCAGTCGTGGCACGGCATGTCGAGCTGTGTTAATGGAGGCCTGAGAGCTTATGGACTTGTATGACTAGATCAGGGTTTCTCAACCGGTGGTCCGCGGACCACCAGTGGTCCGTGAGAGGTAAAAATATGGTCCGTGATACAAACTTATAATGAAAGAGATTAGCACTATCTTACAAAATACTAACAAGTCAAGTTATAGAATAATGGATTTATATGACACTTGGGACCATACTCCCAACAAAAACCTCGTAGTGGTCAGGGAACAAAAAAAAAGGTTGGGAACCTCTGGACTAGATGAATATACAGAAATCAAGGATTTTCGTCGCTATAACTTTCGCAGTAATAACTAAAAGTAAATATTGTTTCTATTCCAGTGGCGAATACAACACGACCCTGGAGGTCACAGCTCAGATCCAACATCCCGACATAGTGCAATTTGTACCGCAAACTATAGAAATACCCGGCTCCAAAGAACCCAACTCGACCATTAAAATTGAGCATGACATTTGCGCGTACGGCAAGAGCCCTGGACATTCTGAAGTCACATTCAATGTTACACCGAGTGGATTTGTCAAGTAAGTAGATAATCTTTAATCATGTATCATTCCTATGGACGACTGTATTAATATGTTTTGTATATGTTACAGTCAAAACTCATAACTGAATAGACAAAAATGGTTTCGACCACCGTCCTCGGTCGAAACTAATTTTGATTGCATAAGTCAGTCAAAAGTGGTTTTGACTAACGTTATTAGTCAAAAGTGGTTTTGCCTAATTTAATGTTCAGACTGTCTATATATTTTGTTTTAATCAATACCCGAGAACTAGCTCCTAGGTTTGACTAGGTAATGAACTTTCCTCTCCAAAAGCGAGTCGAGCCTCGCTCGTCTTTTGTTTATCACAAGCTTAACCTAACCTAACCAACGTCCTCGGTCAAAATTTTTACTTCGAACACAGTCGAAAGTGGTTTTGATGAACGTTTTTAATCAAAACTATTTTTGAGCAATTTTTGCAAACAAGAGTGGATTTGATTGGTTATGAGTTTTGACTGTATCATGTATAGAGCCAATTTCTTGCTGCTTTGCTCGCGGAGTATTTTTTAATTAGGTTATGGCAGTCGCCGAGTTTCGCTCCATGGCGCCATTCCAGGGAAATCTTTGGTTGAAAGTTTGTTCCATGATTGTTTAACTTTCAGCTGATGGTTAGCGGCGTAAGTGCGTGACTATTGAACTTGGATATGGGCCTCAAATCAAAGAACTACTTTGAACACAACCCATTGTATAAGAGGGAAAGTTTTTCTTTCATAGTCATGAGCTTGGAATCGCCAACAATTCTCATAGCTCGTCTCTAAACAGTACTTACCCTACCTGTCATACCGGTGTTTTCGCCTAAGGGTGACAATGGTGTAGTACTTCAACAGTACCTCATTCGAATTTGTGACTTCTATAGTTTTAATATCTAACTTATTCTATTTATATTATATCTAACTTCTGCGTGTCATCATTTTCAGCACGGACTCCATCTTCCTCCGTATAACAGTGATGCACTCTCACGCCATCAACGTGATCTCTTACATCATGGGCTGGATATATTTCGCGGCGTGGTCCGTCTCTTTCTACCCACAAATTTATATCAACTTCAAGAGGAAGAGCGTCGTCGGGCTCAACTTTGACTTCTTGGCTCTCAACATCATGGGCTTCACAATGTATTCGCTGTTCAATTGCGGACTTTACTTCTCTGAGCAAATTCAGGTAATGTTCTCTTTATCTTATTGCTTTTTGTATTTATTCATTTATATTCATATAAATTTATTTAGGGGTGTCCTTTATTCGTCTAAAGTTATTAGTCCTAATTTTATATGGCCGAAAATTATTGGACTAAACTTTATATTCACATTACATTATTTTCAAGCGTTTTGTAGCGTATTGAAAAAGCTTATGTAAAACACTGCAATGGTTGGATAAGTCCAATAAATGACCGATTTTTGGACATAAAAAGAGAATTTATATGTATTTATTGGGTATGTACTTATTAAAATGCCTGGCATTTTGCTCATCTTTATATAGCACACACGCATGTATGGCTATTAATTTATGTATGCCTAACCTGTTATTTAGCTTATTTTTAATTTGTATGTGTGTGATTAGCAAACAATTAAATGAGTTTATCTATCTATATCGTGCCTCTCTGCATAATCTCGTTTACTAACAAAAGCTTTGAAGTTTACAGTTTTTAGCAATCATAATGTGTTCCTGTTGTAATATTATTATACTAATACTAATATTTACTTATCTGAGCGCTCACGTCCACGAGATAAGTAAATATAACCTTTTATAAAAATAAACTATTCTGATGTTACGACAATGCAATCGTTTGAGGTCGCAATGACCGAGACGCCGTCACGTGTACCTAATTACAGATAAATTGTTAAATAACACTAATTAATCTACAAGTTATCGATACTATGATACATCATTATTATCGATTCACTCCCGTCGTGACGCGCTACATCACTCGTAATCACAATTATCAATTCATTGTAAGTGAATGCAATTGCATGATTACGTCTCGTCAAGTGCAACTTTCCGTGCAATGACATTCATATTTTCTCAAATGTAATTATTATGATGATGCCATTTGTATACAGCTATTTGCATGCATTGTATGGAAATAACGTTAATTGGTGATGACAGATCATGGATTCACAAGTAAAAGTTAGGGTTGCCACCTACCTTTTACTCTGTAAACCAGAGGGGCAAATCTCGTAATTAAAATGTAGTCAAAATTCAGTTCCGATCCAGTCTCGATGACACAAATGTTAAATTTGGTATTCTTGTATCACAATATGAAATTTAAAAGTTTAATTAAATCTTGAATTGTAAGGAAATATGACCGAAAATTAAACAAACCAAGAACGGAATTTTGTTAGCAGTAAGATTGATAATAATGAATGAATTAAATCAAGTATATAATTTTAGTCAATTCACAGTTCAATCTCGATTTGGTCGACTTTCATTCTGCGATCGTAGAATAATTACGAATATTCTTCCTGCCTTCAGGACAAGAACCATAAAAACCACGGAATTCTGAATCTAAAAAAAAATATTCTGAATCCGGATTTGTATTTTTATTAGCCAAAAACACAGGAATCTTTAAAATCCCCTACCCCTTCGGCCCGGTCACTACCCGGACGCACTTCAAGCTAGGACAAATCCAGAAAAATTATAGTAGAAGGGGACGTCTGTACTGGATGTCCATACGAATTCATTCCGTGATTTACGAGATTATAACACCACCGTCATACAAACAGACAGAGGAGTTCCTTAATAAAATTATTAAAAAAAAGTTTTTTATATATATTTTTTATTATTATTTCAGAGCGAGTACTTCAGCCGTCACCCTCGTGGACTCAACCCTGTGCAACTGAACGATGTATTTTTCTCACTGCACGCTTCGTTTGCTACGCTGCTGACGATTGCGCAATGCTGCATGTATGAGGTATCTATATTTTTTTATTTGTGTCATATAAATTACTAGCTTTCGTTTGAGATTTCTTTCGCACATATCCAGATATCCCTTGAGAATTTGCAAAAATCCTTTCGCTTAATTGGACGCTTACGTCATAATAGCTGCCTGTGTGCCAAACGACTCCATCTGCCCAGTTTTTTATCTGTGCGTTGATAGGTCAGTCAGTTACCTTTTTATATATTTGGATAAATAATATAGATAATAATGCAGATTTATTCTATGACCTAAGTGACTGTTAACTTATTAACTTTGTCATTTGTAAAGGAGACAGACTATATTCTGTTGATTATTTTTTATATGAAAGGGGGCAAACGAGCATGTGGGTCACCTGATGGAAAGCGTGATTGCTTTCCATTGCCCATGGAGATCAGCAACACCAAGGGCTCGCCGATCCGTTGTTACCAAAATATGCGTGTTAGAATCGGAGTCAATTGTGGAGCACATATTTTTAAAAACTATAGATGGAATGCCAACCCTCGACTTATGGATGTCCAGAGAGACGAGCGATCTACGGATAGCTCTTTACGAGAACTAAATTTCTGGAATAATCATAATGGTTATCAGTTATAACGATCGAATTTAGGCTCGAATTTAGGCGCGACACAAAAGAGAAGACAAAAATGGGGGCGCCACTTTCTTTGTATAAAGTGCATTCACATGCTAACCCTAGGAGCGCTAATTGTCATTATGATAGGGGCGCTTTTGTATGGATAATGTCAATATTGCTATTAAAAATAAATTTAATTCCATTTTTACTGCATTTGAATTTCAGCGTGAAGAACAAAGAGTTTCCATCACGGCACGTAGTATCCTGGGAGCGTTTGTTGGCGTGGTAATCGTCTCTGGGGCGCTGGGGGCGGCGGGGGTCATCGCCTGGTTGGACTTCCTCTATTACTGCAGTTACATCAAACTATGTATTACACTCATCAAGTATGTTCCGCAGGTGAGCATTTTTGGGTATTAAAACAAAAAAGAACCGAAACAAGGTACGATATCAGAAAAGTGGACCGTAACGAAAATGTCTATATATCTTATCTTAATAGTTACTAAACTATTAGTCTTAGAGTCATAAAGGTAGTGTCAAACCACAGTATAAATAATAGTACTACGTATAGTATGGCCACTCCCTGCCCCTCTCACGTGTCGACCTCACCTCCTCTCTGAGACAAATCTGGAACAATTTGTATGGCGCCGCACGCACACACGCTCATTCACGCTCTGCACAGATGTCTTTGTTTATGTGATAGTAAACGACGCGATATTTGTATGGAGTGGCCGGGGTGTGGTCAAACATATATAGTCGGCTCACTGCTATAACCTGGACTTTGGGTCGGGATTTGAAGTTGGCGGGTAAGAGGCAACGCTCAAAATGGCTCAAACCTAGCTGATTTAGATAGGCGTTTCATGTTAAACCAACTGTTGTACGCCACGATATAGACCCATTTTTTTTTATTTCCCCGAGTAGCATGCGAGCAAATGGTCCGTCTGATGTGAAGCAGCCACCTCAAAGCTAGACGCAACTTAAAGTAACTCTGCAACTCCTTCTTTCCTGGTCACACCTCACTCATTCGCAAGAACACAGAAACCTTCTAGGTTTCCAGGAATTGTTATTTGACTACGGACTTTTGTGAGGTAAAGGCACTTCCCAAGTTGGGCCCTACCTCACTTTGTGACGACGAATGTGAATTCAACGTCTCAAAGTGTATCAACGTCAAATATCATCTGACCAGTCGCTTCATCATACCTGCACCTGCATTACTCCATATTCTTCTTCCTGCTGGGATACGAGTCTGCCCTCAGCCGAAGGGGTTTAGAGCATAAACCACCAAGCTACTCAACTAGAGCATAAACACTGTGGGTTGGCGGAGGTCAGTGTTTTCAAACCGCCTAAAAACTTGTCTTAACGACTGTTGTCTAAAGAAAACAGCAGGGACCGACGGCTTAACATGGACAGGCTACGCGCAACGACGTCACCGAGCTCTTCTGTGCTCCAAAATGATCATAAATTATAATATTTCTTCATATATCTCTCTATTAATGATATTGGTCCCTCTTTCTATTGGTGAAAACCGCACGAAAATCTTTACAAAATCAAAGCGGCGGAGGATTTTATATAATACTAGTTGTTACCCGCCACTTCACCTGCGTGGTCATTATTTTAATAAAAGTTTTCTTCGGACGAATAAGACATTTTCCGGGATAAAAAGTATTAAACTATCCCTGTGAAAAATCTTGTCAATCCATTGGTTCCATTCGACGTGAAAGAAGGACCAACAAACACACTTTGACATTTATAATATAGTATGGAAGTATAGATAACGATGGTCTGGCTTGTTTAAACTTTTAAATCAACAATCGAATTTCATTCGTAATTCCAGGCATACATGAACTACAAGCGCAAATCAACAGTCGGTTGGTCAATTGGCAACATCTTCTTGGACTTCGTGGGTGGTTCCCTCTCCGTGCTGCAGATGGCGCTGAACGCGTACAACTACAACGATTGGGTGTCTATCTTCGGCGATGTTACCAAGTTTGGTCTCGGTCTCTTCAGTCTCATCTTCGATATATTCTTCATGCTGCAACACTATGTGTTCTACAGGTATATATTGTCTATGGTTTATAAAAATAAGTTGCCATGTTAAAAATATTCTCCGCTTGTTTTGGGATGAGTACTATTTTTGATAAATAGTGTAAAATCCCCAAAGTGCTTATTTATGATTTGCTGACATGTCTTTAATAGGAATCATTCTACTATCGACGTTTTTTTATACGTCGGGTGGCAAACACTCATATAAACTCTCGGAAAATTAAATATCGTTCACCCCCCCTGCCAACTCTGCAACTCTGTTCTTCCTGGTCATAGCACTCACTTGCAAGAACACAACAACCCTTGAGGGAATTGTTATTTAGCTGTGCTATTCTGTGAGGCGAAGGTACATCTCTAGTTGGGCAGGTTATAATTACGCCGTGCCTTACTATTTGGCCAGAGCCTCGTTGTTCAATTGGCTGTGCAGATGTGGTTGGTTTTAGTTCCAAGATAGTGGTGAGCGACATCTATACGTTGCGTTAGTGCCTCATGTATATAACATGAAATGTACAACTCGGTCAAACTAACAAGATTGCTGGCTCGGAACTCGTCGGAACTCAATTCCCCTCCCTTTAATCCCTCACGTAGCCCCGCAGTCGTTAATCTTAGGCTAGTAGCGATAACATGCCTGTTATTGTTGAACGTACATAACACTTAATACGGGTTAGAAACGTGATCGTTGCTCTTTTCCTACGAAACCGATGTCTGCATTTTTGATACCACTATTTTTACCACTACACATTCAAAATAATATTTAAAAACTTACACACGCACATACGCGGTACGTAAAATCGACTGCTGTGATTGATTCGCGGCTAATCATACAGCCGCAATATTAAGTTACGCTGCTCTGCAAAAACAATTACAATTTGGAATTACAAATACACGAGCAGTATACTTGTGAAACCCTTGCCACGCATACGTGTCCCTTCTAGTCTCTAAGTGTTCAGTGGTTGCACGTGGCTTTGTGTTTTAAAGTGTTCAATTTATTATTTGTTGTTAATAGTTTTTTTCATTGCACCAACTGTCACATTTGTTTGACCGAGTTGTACTTAGTTATGGAAATATTTGTCGATTACTATCACTTCAACGCTAAATTTGGTGGATTGTTTGCCATCGTTAAACTCAAAATAAAAAAGAAAATTTAGATTCTAGGTTGACAGTAGAAACTGTAAGAGAACATCTTGCTAACATTTTGCATTTCTATAAACATTTATCCCAATATCGTGAGTTTTCACGAGGCGTAAAATATTATTTAACATGACAACTTTTTTAATTCTTAAAGTAAATTAACTCTTATTTCTATGCGAAAGCTTCCATGATAAAATGTTGATAACCTTTTTTTAAAACATTTTATCTTATCGGTGGCGGGCATAACTAACATATCGTTAAGTAGGGGCTCATTAATATTCACTCTTACTATACTTTCTACACATTTAACCATAGTTACACGTAAGTGAGATTGTACAGCACAATATTGCATGGATTTTTGAAGATTTTGGAACTAACGAAGATCATTTTATATTTTTATAAGACGGAAAAAGTATATCTTTTTAACAAATTTTACATTTGAACGGAGCATATTGCTCTTTTTGGAACAACTAAAGTGCGATTGGAGATATAAAACATTGAACCAGTTGGACATAAAAAGATATTTACAATGGTACTAAATACACTAAATTTTGAATAAAAAAATATTTTGTTCGTGCCAGTTTTAGAGGACGAATTACACTATAATGATAACACGAGATGCTGTGTAACTAACTCCAAAATGAAGAAATGGAAATAACTTCAATGAATACCTACTGAAAATATGGAAAACTAGAAATTGGCATTGACTGAAATTAGAACATGTTTTGTGATCACTGTAATAATATACCTACACACGCATGCAAAGAAACAATGTTTCATAGATTTATATCCTATAGTCATAACACAAGGACTGTTAATGACCAGATGTGAAGAATGAGAATGAAAAATATAACAAACGAAGTTGTTTACCCTGCAAGACTAACAATCCACGATACGCATCAAACCCATCAGAAAATATTGTTTGTTATTTATTTGTAAATTTCAAATAATATTTGTAGCAACTAGCAACCCTGGTTCATCATTCACCATAGAGAAATAGATCCGACGCTTTGCTTTTTGGATGTTGCGCACACATCGGATGCCATTAACGGGGCTTTGTTTTAAAGACATGGTAATGGAATTTATTATGGTTGGTTATTTCAGAAATGGCAAGGCATATGCGATAGTTTCGTATAATAATGAGGAGTCGGATATGACGAGCAGTGGTGAGGGGACAGAGTACTTTATGGTGAGCATGTGGTATGTATCAGGTTGTTGTAACCTTTGCGCCGCTGAGTAATAGGTGTGCTGTAAATAGAGTTAGTGCCTATTACGTAGTCAAGATCGACCAATCACGAGGAATTATCGATTATGGTGTTGAGCAATCAACTAGTATCTATATCTTTCCGACTATTGATTGATCAATATTAAATAATGTCGGCGTATGAAAGGCATAGACTTATAATAAACGTTTTGTAGACGCCGGTTTAGCGTGACAAAAATGACATAGAGAATGTGGTAGATTTTATATAGCGCTCTCATATAACTTTCGGATATTAAAGTGCTTTCCTTTTAAAATAAGAAGTAGCACGTAACGCGAAATAAAAAAATGTATCAATCTGGTTCATATTCTTACATGATGATCGCCGAATTTATTCTTTTTTTTGTATAAATGACAACTCAATTTGTCTATAGTGTGTTCTAGTATTTGCTTGCTCTCTATTTGACCGCTTGCAGTTCCAATCGTCGGTGACCCAATGATCTCGGATTGACTGGACTCTCTCTCTCTCTCTACACGTAGAGATGTTGTGCCTCTTTGCGTTCTATAGTAATTATATCACGGGTAGATGAGCTGCTTAATTTGATACCTACCGCTGAATTCCACTATCGTACAAATCACAAATCGCCATAAATTAAAATTCCATCGATATCATCTTGATAATTGACAATCTACAGTACGTTTCCTAAGACATATTATACCACGAACTGTTAAATTGTGGAATCAACTTGGAATCAACTTCCCTCAGTGGTGTTTTCGAACAATGTATATGTATACTACATGGGAGCCTTCAAGAGCAGAGTCCATATTTCCCTTAGGGGGCGTTCAAGTATTACGTAACGCATTTTTTAAAGAATTTTGACCCTCCCTCCCCCTTATGTAACGCGTCGTAACGTTTTTCTGAGGGTTTTCTTGGGTTAAATTATTTTCATCGGTTAACTCCATTATACATTTAAATCTAAAATTTTAATACGGGCTTATTCCTCGTGATTGTAACATGATCTTTAGTAGTATAAGCTATGTACAGCTTCGCGATGGATTATAAGGTGTATTTTTTTTGAGATGCCTAATATTATTTTTATATTTTTTTAGGAATGCCGACGAAAAGAAGTACGATTTGAATACGAAGGCGTGATGAAGAGGCCTGCCACAGCGGCGCAGTATCTCAGCCATGTTGCTTAAGAAGTAGTTTTAGAATAATTTGATATTATCTAACATAAATTGAGTTGGTGTGAGATGCCATTACTTTTGCCATGGACCGCTTAAGAAAACTGATTTATCGCCGATAGAAACTGAAGCACGTTGTTTGTCTGCGCGTACGTCACTCTAGGCTCTCGATGCTAAGTAGCCGAGTTGGCATCTGAATGTATGCGAGAAATGATGGTACAATCGCATAAGTGAATCGATAATTGATATCCGATTACTTGACCTAAGATCGATCATCACAAACTTAACTTTTTTTTATACAGCGTCGGGTGCCAAACAAGCAAACAATCCGTCTGACGTAAAGCGTTTACCGTAGATAGTATTACGCCTATTGTGGGTTAGAGAAAATTTAAAGAAAACCGATATCATATGACGAAATTCATGTATATCTTGTACAAGTCATTATTTGTAAATTAGATTTGGCAACACTTAGAATAATTGAGTTGAAAAATTGGTTGTCTGTAAAGTCGGTTTACGGACGATAATTTTACGTGATAACATCATAAGAAAATATCGGCCAATGGAGTGGAAGAGAGATAGAAGCGTCACAAGCCAAACGCTTAGGCCGATTGTGCCTCTCTATCGCTTGTTTCGCGCTCTCACTTACACGCTCGGCTCAGGCGGAACGTGATAGTGAGTCATGCTTTTTCGTGTGTGCAGCCGGCGTTAATCGTTCTATAAGACGTTATCACGTCAACAAAGCTATTAAGATAATTGAGCTAGATGTATGTTAATTCTAAAGCAGTCTAAAGACATTATATTTTTAATGTTTCCTTGTTGATTTTATATATGTATTATAGTATAGTATACAGAAGATTGTAGGTAACGAGACTGATTTTTAAAAGATATAAAATTCCTCTATATTTACCAATCGTTATCTACACTAAAAGATGTATTGTTAATTATACTAACGTCCTATTACGATCTATTTGTTAAAATATATTGTTATCAAATGACAAAGTCATAATGTTTCTATGATCTGTGATTCTTACACATTTTATATTAAAATGTGGATAAATCAATCACTGTATTTTTGATTTTCACCTTTTCTATTGTGAAGGGTAGAGGTAATTAGAACTGTCTCGTTTGGGGGGCAAGTGTAGAAAGCTTTATACAGTATTACATAATTTTTTAAAATCATCCAAAATGGCGCTAGTATAGGCAAAGGATATGGGTATGATACCAGTTTTGTTGGTGGTTTGAAATGGGCAGAGTTAGAAAATAATTTTGATGAATAGAGTACAGTTGGGGGGACTACGTTCGTGGCCGTCGGGGGGTATGAAGGGTGCATAAGAGAGGGGGCACTTCTGCACTCCTTCGATATTTGTTCTACACGTGTGCGTGCAATTGGCCTTCTTTGATTCTTGTATTTATTCATTTTTACTAAAAAATGTGCCTAAAAATGTGTTTATATCCAAAATTAACCGCGAAAATTAGTAAAAGCCATATCATGTATTTTGTACTAAGTAGATTTATAAGTGTTTTGGTCCACTATCGATGTGTATTTATTGATATACTGAACTCAACGCCAACGCGCCGCACTAGCACCATTCCTTCCGTCCGCCATAAACGTAGTCGCCATCTATAGTTAAATATTTTTAGAATAATTTGAACAATATCTTTTAGCGCTTTCTTTCAAATTTACCCTATTGCTACTGTAGCGCCACCCAGTTTAGCGCATTTGACGGACACTTTCTACTGAAGATAATTCTTCTCATTTCTACCCTTCATACTTTATATTTAAAGCTTAAGAAGACCGGAGACGACAGCGACACTGTTTGATAAACGAAGAGATGAAGAGAAAATTTGAACTATATTGACGTGCATAGTTTGTATTGAATACAACATTTAGGTGCAAAAGTTGGATTTATGCATAAATAATTTTCTTCCAGGATTCATTTGGCATAGATATAATTCCTTGGTTCATCAATGCCATCATAGCCTTAAATTTGCATTTTATAAAAAAAAATAGTTTATTTCCGTTTCGCCAATAGTTTTAACTATAACCAATTTAATATACGAAAAATAATGCAATTAATTTTAGTCTCGTGTAGTGTTACGTTTAAGTTTGATCGTAGTATGTAAGGTTTGTCTATGGTATTCAATAAATGTGTCTTGATTTTGCTGTCTTTTATTTCAATGGCCCCTTTCACATCAAAGGCATAGTAAGGTTCTATTTACATCACCGCGGAATGGAATGGAAGCGACGTTATGCAACGAAATTGTACGTGGCATAATGAACTTTATGTCAATTGCATAACATAGAAACTTAAATACGAGCCATAAAAGGTCGCGCGTCTTCCGGGGAATTCTCGTGCATTCTCGAGAATTTTCCTAGCTGTCGGCGCTGCCTATGGAATCTGCGGGAAGTGGCGCGAACGGGGAGTCTGTCGGGTCGGTCACTGCAATGGCATACGCGAGAATGCTCGAGCATTCCACCGAATTCGCGCGCCTGCTCGCGTCATGAGGCGAAATTGACGCTTCCATTTCGTTCCGCGGCGGTATAAATTGAGCCTAATAAAAATGGTAATCCATTTCCATACAATACACCATTTTCGCACACATTTCAGTTTGCGATATCTATTCATATCCGCTGCCACCATAGTACAATAAAACAAGATAAGTTCTTCACGACACAGATTCACGTGATTCAACTCCACTAAGACATTAAATAAATAAATATTCCTAGACAAATTACACACTGCCTTCTAGTCCTAAACCATAGTATCTATAAGTATTATTAGTACTACTTACGTATGTACTTACAGTATGGCCATTCCTTGCCGCTCTCTCGTATCGACCTCACCTCCCCTCTGAGACGAATCTGGAACTCTCGCTGTGTGCAGATGTCATTGTGGGGTGTGCTAGTACTAAGCAAACCTTGTACTATACCCATAGTACTAGAGAACTGATACTACTTATACTAAAATACGTGTTTTGTAAATACATACATAGAAAACACCCAGGCTATAATTAAATACATATAATACATATAAATAAGATAAACATTAGTTTGTTTTGTCTTTGGCAAACGATACTGACTGAGATATGAACGCACAGCTCGAACCACTACTGAACGGCCGTTCGATTCCCGTAATGTTCAGTTCAATCGTTGCGTTCTCGTAGCGACTTGTTCGCTAGCTGCGTTCACACGATGACTATTAGGTTCGAATTTTTCATATTTTATTTTCCAGTATATTCAACGATGATTCACATAAGAACCATTACATAAGTTATAATTGTACGTTACAATTCAATTTGATGGTCTTTGTGTGAGCATCGAGTATACACGGAGAAGGTAAGCGTAAAGAAATCCAATCTAGTTTTCGCCGTGTGAACGTATCCAAAATAGTTCAGCGATTGAGTCGCTGCGATAATGTAGCTGTTGAATATTTTCGGGAATCGAAGAACGATCGAGCACGAAAGCTGAAGCTGATTTCCATCGATTTTTTTAATAGCAAAAATTAAACTTGACCTTAGATGCGTGGTAATTGTGTTTGTATTAGCTGGAAACTCTAGAGTTCTACCGACTGAGCTGAAGATGTTTGTCAAAGACTAAAACGTAAGACCTATATTTTGAATCAAAGTTTTCTCCTTTGGCGAGAAATTTCGACATATTAACAACTAATTTTCTATCTAGTTAAAATCAAAATCTGAGATCTGGGCTGTGCCGAAATAAGGCACGCCAGTATAGCCCTGCCGCTCTCGCGTGAGGATCTCACCTCTCCTTTGAGACGAATTTGGAACATACCGCACACATGCTTTTTCACGCTCTACGCATACATCATTGTTTCTGTAGTAGTTACCGACGCAACGTTTTGAGTGGCTGGGATGTATTGTTGTGGCAATAAAACTATCCGTGATCATACGCTCATACTCGGGCCGTGGACAAAGGCCTGGGGCCCTACCGCCGAAGCTGAAGCCGATTACCACCGGTTTTTTTGATTCCATATATTGGTCTTAGCTTAGTGTGCCTTATTTCGGCACTGCCCAGGTCTCAGATCTTGATTTTAACTAGACAAAAAATTAGTCGTTAATTTGTCGAAATTTGTCGCCCAAAGCAAAAAATTTGTCGGGGTCCCGTTAAAGAGTTATAAGGTTTTTTTTGTGGCAGTGCCGAAATAAGCTTATTTCGGCACTGCCCACTCGGGATCTATTAAACTACAAAACATAGCGAACATATGATTTTCCCCAGAATTAGTCGTCAATTTGTCGAATTCAGACACCAAGTATCAGAATTAGTCGACCTCCCGTTAAAAAGTTATAAGTATTTCTTTGTGGCAGTGCCGAAATAAGTCTTATTTCGGCACTGCCCAAAAAAAACTACACCACCTAGCGAAAATCTGATTTCACCCAGATGTTGCCTTGAATTTGTCGAAATTTGTCGGATATAAAACACAACTGATCGATGCGTAATTAAAAAGTTACACGCATTTTAATAATTCTCATAGTAAATATAGTCCGAGATCTTGCATCAAAATTATATCATGCACAAAATGCAACAGTAAACGTTTCATTTCCTTCCTTTTTCAGAGTCTGGCAAAGTTTGTCAATGCATGCAACTGTTTTCTGATCTACGAATGCTTTAGGTGTTCTTTAGCACTACATTAGTTGCTTTTTACGATAGCCATATGTGAATGGGGTGGTGTTATTCTACTCTGCCTACGTTAGGCTCTCTGACTACAACGCGAATTATTAAAATGCGTGTAACTTTTTAATTACGCGTCGACCAGTTGTGTTTTATATCCGATAAATTTCGACAAATTCAAGGCAACATCTGGGTGAAATCAGATTTTCGCTAGGTGGTGTAGTTTTTTTGGGCAGTGCCGAAATAAGGCTTATTTCGGCACTGCCACAAAGAAATACTTATAACTTTTTAACGGGAGGTCGACTAATTCTGATACTTGGTGTCTGAATTCGACAAATTGACGACTAATTCTGGGGAAAATCATATGTTCGCTATGTTTTGTAGTTTAATAGATCCCGAGTGGGCAGTGCCGAAATAAGCTTATTTCGGCACTGCCACAAAAAAAACCTTATAACTCTTTAACGGGACCCCGACAAATTTTTTGCTTTGGGCGACAAATTTCGACAAATTAACGACTAATTTTTTGTCTAGTTAAAATCAAGATCTGAGACCTGGGCAGTGCCGAAATAAGGCACACCTTAGCTTAAAGTTATTGACAAACATCTTAGCTTAGTAGATAGAGCTCTTGGGTTTCTACCAGCTGAACTAAACATAATTACCAACAATCTAAGCATTAGTTTCAATTTCGCATTAAAAAAATCCGATGGTAATGATGGTATGGTCGGCTTCAGCTTTGGCGGTAGGGCCCCTGATTAAGATACTATTACATACCTAATCAAGTATTTGTGCATTGATATACGCGATATTTAGAAAGGCTAAGAATTGATATTGATTGACGTCTTCTCTATACACAAATCTTGATAACACCACGTAGATTGGAAAAGATTTGTATGTGTCGTACTATCTATATCCTTTAAGTATGTGGACAAACCACAGAAATCAAAAACCGTAGATCGTCGTCGATCAATCTATTTCGACCCTAATGACCTACCATACCTTTAGAGAACGATTTAATGTCCGTCATTCACTCGTAGAAACATAACAACCTTTTAGATATAGCTACTTTATATATAATGAATATATATACACAACGTCATCTAGTCCCAAAATAAGAAAAAAATATCTATGGATACTAATTAACTCATTTTTAGAAAATTGATACTTACCTAACTAATAATAATCTATATCTATAGGTATATACTTACTTATCATCACGCCTGTCTCCCGTTGGGGTAGGCAGAGACCACGGAACGCCAGGTGCCTCGATCCAAACATACTTCCTTTGCTTCCTCCACATTCATTAACCTCCTCATGCAGATCCGTCGATTTCGGATACTTCTAATTTGGCCCTTTATCAACACATCGCATATTTGGTAATTGTACGTACGTAGGTATATATAAAAATTAATCTCTGAAATATATGTGCGCTCGAATGTTAATGCTTTCGGACGGCTGCATGAATTGGGATAATTCTTTTTTTGTTGGGTTCTTTATTGTCTGGACAAGGTTTGTATGGGAAATCTACTGAAATGAGATGGGAACGAGAAGATTGAACTACAGCGAAGTGTGGGCGGGCCGCTAGTAATACATAGATAAAATGCCCAGAAAAAGGCAGACATGTCCATGCACAATTGTTTGTCTTGTGCGGGATTAAAGCGTCAGTAGCCATTGCCATAGATTGTCGATGATAGTGAGCCCCTTACACTGCAATGCGCTTTTCAAATGTGCTTTTAACTAGCAACGTTAATTAGAAGACATTGACGAATTCCACTGCTCTCCTAGAATATGTTCTTAGCTGAAATGAGACTAGAAAAGTCCTGCAAGCCTGTTTCCTAGTAAACAAAAATTAAAAACCTAACTTTCGGGTCCCAAAACTTACGGGCCCCAGGCACGTGCCTAGGTTGCGTAGACATTAGTCCGCCCCTGTGGATAAGGTAAATCGAAAGGATTTGGAGCGTGTTTCCCGTCTCCCTGTACTAGTAGCAAGGTCGTCGCCTGCCGATGGCCGAGGCGAGGGTGGGGGGTGGTGGTGGTGGTGGTGGGGGGGGGGGGGGGGGAGTTGATATGGAGAATGAGAAAAGTATAAAATTTACTGTTGACTGTACAATAAATAAATAGAAACTCTGGCGACGCCCTTGTTAGCGATGCTATGCTATGGAAGCGACTTTTTGCAAGAAAATTTTACGTACGTAAACTTAAATACGACCCAAATAAGGTCGCGCATTTTCCGGGGAATCCTCGCGCATTCTCGAGAATTCCCCTATTTTTGGCACGTATTTAATCGATTAAGTTTATCATATACAATTAACATAAAGTTCATTATGCTATGTACAATTTCGTTGCAAAAAGTCGCTTCTATTCCATGACCGAGTAAATTGAGCCTAAGAGTGTAAAATTTGGCGACGAAGTCATCTATCTGTGCTTGCTTGGAGACAACCAATCCCCGTTTATACTTATATTAAAAAAAACCCCTTTTTGTTTTAATCTAAGCGTTTATATAAAAAAAAATCTTAAGCACAGCTAGCGCATGTTACGGTGGACTGTAATACATTACAAAAATCGTTTTCGTACATTCTGTATCGACGAACGCAAAGTAGATATAAGCGGACAGCAACACATAAAAATGTATGAAGTTATAATGAAATGCGTTGCAGCCCGCCTGTAGTGTGCGCCGGCCTTTACTCGAATTCGCTATTTTCTGTTGCTTGCCACTACTTTCGTTGTGCTATGCCAACTATATTATGATTGTTTTTTTTATACTACATTGGGTGGCAGACAATACGGCCCGCCTGATGTGAAGCTTTGCCAGCCCGCAGTTTAGCAACTTGTGAATTGATGCCGATGTGAAGCGGATACCGTAAACTATAGACACTTGCAACAGTAAGCATTGCTCGCGTATCGCCACCAGCAGCTCTGCTATCTCAATAACTCCTTTTATCCTCACTCACAGGGAAACCACAACCCTCAGGCGTCTAAGAAATGTATTGGTTGCAGTCTTCTATGAGGGGGAGGTAATTCCCTAGTCGCGCAGTTTATAATTACGTTGTGATCTACCTGTCTTTTGCCAGAGTCTCGTAGTTACCAACAGTGTGCACCACGTACAGGTACATTTGGCTTTGGTTTTTAAAAGTAATGGTGAGCCTCTTAAATCTTTAAAAATCGTGGTTTATCTCAGTTTTGATTCGCCAATTCCTATGGGGTTAGCTCCAGCTTTCATAGGCTAGAGTTGGCTGGTTTCATGAGAATAAATACCTCTAGAATATTTTCTATGTGTGAGGGTATTCTCAATAAAGTATTTGGAACACTGTCAGAAACGTGGCACAGTGGGTGTATTATTATGACATAGATTTTGGAAAATTAGGTGGAAAGATTGGCTCTGAAGAAGATAAGTAAATCTTATCTTCTTCAGAGCCAATCTTTCCACCACGAGGTATATCCCTATCAATTTGCAACTTATCTTCTGGCAATAAAGAGGTAAAGAGGTAGAGAGTTCATATTGAGCCTAGTTGGCGAACATGGATTCGCATTTATTCATGCTCTGTCTGTCCCTTTCCGTTGCTCAGAACCGTCATTTGAGAAAGAACACGCTCGCCGATGCTATCGTTCGTGACTGCATTGACACAATTTTTATTGCTCTAGCGAATCTGAAAAGAACAGAACATAAAAAAATACGATTCCGTGCTGATAGATCTAGGCCAACTCTGATAATCATTCTATTCTTCAGTCCGACATCCTTAATATGTTCCTATTTGTCAACAGGGAGGCTCGCCAGACTCGGTACATCTTGCTCCCCGGCGCAAACACATCAACAGCAGACCTCCAAGATGAAGACACTCCTGTTGATCAGGCAGCCAACACTGAAACGCCCTATCAAGGAGTACCTGCATAGTATCCGGAAATTACTGTGATAAAGAATACATTCCATGCTGCGTTTAAGCATAAACTGAACTAAGACTGAATGACAGATCTACTAGAAAGAATGCGTCGAAAAGTCGAGATATAAGTAATGAATGAAACTATCTTAAGAGGCGACTTCTTTTGGTGCAGCAATTTCTAGGCCTTTCGATTATTCAGGCCTCCGTACAATCATCTTAAATGCTAGATGTGACAAGACAATAATACGCACAATCAAGCAATCGCTTTTCAATTATGCAAGAATAGCATGAATTTAGAAAGAGAGAAAATCTTGCATTAGCTCTTTTAGGGCTTACACTATGAAGTATTCAGTTTGTCTTTCGTAGTGGCCTCGCCTGGGTAAGATGCCCGTTTCGCCCCTGAATGCCTACACGGCGCAATTTTTTTATTGAAACCCAATACAAGCAAATTCCTTAACTTCAGCATCTCAAATCGCATTTTTTTATGTGACATGATTTTAAAATGAGGAAACCATACATTTTAGACACTGTAGTGTAGCTATTGATAGTGATCGAACGTTAAGAGGTGGATGATTTGTGATAAAGAGTAAGTTCAGGGTAAACCAAAATTACCCTAAATTCTATTTTTATAATCGAACTACCAGTGTAATCATTGTTACTCAAGATATGTGAAAAAGTGATGTGACTATGTGATAAATAGACACTAAGGTAGTGTTAATAAATCGTTTGAACACTAGAAAATATCAGTGAAATTAATATTAAGTGCATTTATGGACAATAATAATAATAAATTACTTATTAAAAATATAAAATGTCTCGGTATAATTATTAAGTTTCCAGTTATTATTTTATTCGCAAGTTATTTTTGTAAACGATATAGGCTTTTTTATTCTAAGAACATTATTAGTTTTACCACGCTTCAAATGTATACATTACTCGGGGGTAAGATCAAATGGTGGCTGCTTAGAGGTCTCGCCTGGCGACTTGATCTCTAAATGCACCGTAGCTTACTTTCCTTATTGAATAAACGACTATAATCGTTTTAAGCATTTCACATAACCAAAAATAACCAAAAATATATTTTACTTTTTTCATATCACCACTTTTTATGAGTAGATAATCATGCATAACAACTAATAGCATAATGTAATGTAATGTAAAATACGGTAGTATTAATAAATGGATGCATTGCAATCAATAGCAATAAATTATGTATTATCCGATAGTACACATGCACGAAGGGCACATCCAAAAACTGTATTGGGTGAAAAAAAAATATATATATATGTACTGTAAATGAGATTGACGTAAAAAATATCTTTGTAATTTCATAGGTATAGGTATAGTATAGGATTGGTAAATAATGACATAAGCCCGTGTTTTATACCTTCGGACAGTAAAATTATGTCAATAATCAAATCAATAATAAATATCTGGAGGCATTTATATTGTTGAGTGAAATTGACCATAATGATGAGTATAATACAATGAAACCCTTTCGGCTTGATACATTGTGTTGTAATGTAATGTAATATATTGTAATTGTATTGTATTGTATTGTATACACACAAATACATACGCACACTCGTGTTGAGTCAAGACCGATTTAACAAAGCAATATCGGCAAGAGACAGTGTAAAACAAGTTGTATCTACTCGTATGTAAAAAGACACCGTAGTGCTCAGTAAATATAAAATCTCAACATTAGATCCGTTAAAAATGACTCGTACTTGTACTGTATATTTCATGTATATTTATTCTATGTTTGTACCCTTCATATTAAGTAATTTGGTATGTTACTGTGTATTAACTTTATTACACTTAAAATCTTGTATCTTTATTTGCGTTTTATTACACTTCGAGCATTGCGGTCACTGCGGGGAAACATGTTTGAGAATTATTAACATAAAAATATAAGTGTTGTTTGCGAACTAAGTACCTGCTTATATATTATGGTATTTAAGGATTATTTAGAGTAATTCTTTGTCAATAAAATTTTGACCTACATTCTCTCTTGTTTAATAAATAAACAACTGGTATATTAGTTGATATGCTGCTAGCTTCTTTTCTTAGGTTGTTAGGCTCAATTTACACCACCACGTAAGGAAATGGAAGCGACTTTTTGAAACGAAACTGCCCCCTTACCACCATCTCTTATTGCGATTCAATAACTGAATAGAATGCTTATTCATACCAATGAATAAGCGACTCTATTTCAAATGGAATAGAGTCGCTTATTCATTGGTATGAATAAGCAATCCATTCAATTATTGAATCGCAATAAGAGATGGTGGTAAGGGGGCTGTACATAGTTTTATGAATTTTATTTCAGTTGTAAAACATATAAACTTAGAGACGGGTATGCTCAGGGTTTCTTTGAGGGATCGAATCCGCTACGAAGAAATTCGTCTGAGAAAGTTGTCGACATAGCCTTCAGAGTTTGCAAGTTGAAGTGGCAATGGGCTGGTCACATCTACCGAGAAGTGATGGCAGATGGGGAGGAAGGTATTAGAGTGGAAGCCGTGCGTAGGACGACGTAGCGTTGAACGGTCTTCTAGATGATCCGATGATCTTAAAAAAGTGGCTGGATGCGGAAGGCGGTGAGTCGTATTAGGTGGAAAGCATTGGGGAAGACCTATATCCAGTAGTGGGTAGATACAGGCTGATGATGATGATGATGAACCTCTTGTTTCTCGTGTCGAAACTATTCAGTGCCAGAATGGGGTGTAAGTAGCTCATCAACATCTTCCGAGCTAAAGCCAACCTCACCTGCACGTGGTGCACCCTGCCGACCAGCTAACGAGGCTATGGCGAAAGAGAGGTAGGACGCAGCGAAACATCATACTGTGCACCCCCTTCACTGGTCAAATTGGGAGGGGGGCACAGTGCGGTCGTTCGCTCCAGGCTTGGCCAGCATCCGACTGGGGAAGTGCCTCCACCTGGCAAAAAACCGCAGCCATAATGGCTATGCTGTGTTCCTGCGAGTGAGCTAGGTCACCAGGGCTTTTTTACAGAGGAGTTGTTATGCTGACGGCAGTGAGACCAGCGGCTGTCGAACCGCCGTTAGCGGTGTAGGTGCGGTGTGTTGGCGCGGCGGTCAGGGAGACCCGGTGAAACGGCTGTCCGCTGGCCGCCCGCAGGTCAGTAGGGTTCCCGAACCCGGGGATCACTTAATCTCCGCCCCGGGAGGCTGAACCGCCAGCCTGTGTAAAGTCCCTGTTGTAGTAGTCGTGCCGGAGGAGGAGACCGGAGTGGACCCGGCTGCTGCAGCAGGGGGGGACCGGGGGCCCTTCCGCCCGCCGCGCTAGCAAACCGCACAACCTACACTGTGCTGCGGGGGTAGCCACCGCGCTTTTTTGTCCCTCGCGTCGTCAGTGAAACAGCTTCTCATAATCCTCTGACACCTTTTTTATGGCCATGAAGAAAAAAAGAAAGAAGTTTTCTCCAGCGGCATCCCTTTCCACACTTAACGTGGATTTCTGTAATATTAGGGGACTTCACTCAAATATAAACGCAGTTCACCACCATCTTGAAACTGCAAAGCCGACCCTACTTTTTTTAACGGAGGCGCAGATATCTGGCCCGGCCGATACTTCTTACTTATTATACCCCGGGTACAAACTTGAACATTCTTTTGTACGTCGAGCCGGGGTATGTATGTTCGTCCGGGATGATATTTGCTGTCGACGTCTTCACGGCCTTGAAGACAGGGACCTGTCAGTAATGTGGGTACGCGTGGATCAGGGCGGCCGCACCCGTATCTACGCGTGCCTTTACAGGTCTCATAGCGGTGATGCAGACACAACTCGATTGATCGAGCACCTGCAAATGACGTCTGACAAAGTCATTGAAAAGTACCCCTCCGCGGAGTTAGTGATTTTGGGAGACTTTAATGCCCACCATGCCGAGTGGCTCAGCTCTCGGTCCACTGACTTCGCGGGGAGGTCTGTTCATGATTTTGCTCTGGCCTATGGTTTCTCACAGCTGGTTCATTCTCCAACGAGAATACCAGATATAGAGGACCATACTAGCTCTCTACTGGACCTTCTGCTGACCACACACCCGGATGGGTATACAGTCTCGGTGGATGCGCCACTTGGCTCATCGGATCACTGTCTCATCCGGACACAAGTGCCATGCGCTAGCCCTGTCGCACCCCGGTCTACCGGTTGGCGTCGCATGTGGCACTATAAGTCAGCAGACTGGGATGGATTGCGTGAATTTTACGCATCGTACCCGTGGAGGCAGCTCTGTTTCGAGTCGGAACATATAGACATCTGTGCATCTGCTGTAGCTGAAGCCATTTTAGCTGGAATGGAATTATTTATTCCAAACCGGCGGGTAGCTAATTCAGGTGCTAAGAAGCGGCCGTGGTTTAATCGGTCTTGTAGGGAAGCTAAACTCCGCAAACAAGCTGCTTACGAGGCTTGGACCACGGCACGTATTAACGGAGCTCATAATGTTTCTGACTTGAAACGCGAGTTTAATGCTGCCTCGAGGTTCTGTAAGAGAGTAATTGCCAGGGCAAAATTCGAGTTCATCGGCAGGATTGGTGAGCGCCTAGCTAAGCACCCATCTGGGAGCCGTGCGTTTTGGTCGCTCGCTAAGGCTGCCGAGGGAAATTTGTCAGTCGTCCTTTCCACCACTCCGAAAACCGGATGGTAGTCTGGCCCACAGTGCTAAAGAGAAAGCCGATCTGTTGGGGAATCTCTTTGCCTCAAACTCGACTTTGAACGACGGGGGTGCCGCACCGCCCTCCGTCCCGCGGTTGGTGATTTCATGCCGGAAATCTCATTTTCTCAACGAGATGTTCGGCGGGCATTACGAGTATTATTCCTCGACGTTCATAAGTCGAATGGGCCAGATGGCATTCCGGCAGTGGTGCTAAAGCTGTGTGCTCCTGAGTTGTGTCCTGTACTTACGCGCCTTTTCGCGCTCTCTTTTACTCAACCAGGCAAGTTCCATCATCGTGGAAAACTGCGAACGTGCACCCTGTGCCCAAAAAGGGTGACAGATCAGACCCATCGAATTACAGGCCTATCGCTGTTACCTCCCTTCTCTCCAAGGTAATGGAGCGCGTCATTAACATCCGGCTCCTGAAATACCTAGAAGAGCACGATTTAATCAGCGACCATCAATACGGCTTCCGTCATGGTCGCCCGACTGGTGATCTTCTAGTGTATCTTACACATCGCTGGGCTTCAGCCGTGGAGAGTCAAGGTGAGGCATTGGCTGTCATTCTGGATATGGCGAAGGCGTTCGATCGGGTCTGGCACCGTAGTCTTCTTTCGAAGTTGCCTGCATACGGTCTACCAGAGGGTTTATGCGAATGGGTCGCTAGCTTCTTGTCCAGCAGAAGCATTAGAGCCGTTGTTGATGGCAGTTGCTCCGATAGCATGGACATTAATGCTGGCGTCCCGCAAGGCTCTGTATTGTCCCCGACGCTGTTTTTGCTGCATATCAATGATATGTTATCTATTGACAACATTCATTGCTATGCGGATGACAGCACCGGGGACACATTTTATACGGGCCGCGCTAATATTCCCCGCTCTCTGGTGGAGGAGAGCCGCGAACGACTTGTGTCGGAAATCGAGAGCACACTAAGTAAAGTGTCCGATTGGGGGCAACAGAACTTAGTGCGATTCAACCCCTCTAAGACACAAGTCTGCGCGTTCACCGCTAAGAAAACCCCTTTTGCTGTGGCTCCTCACTTCCAGAATACACCCCTTACTGTCGCCAAAAGTATTGGGATTCTAGGAGTTGAAATCTCCAGCGACGTCCAGTTTCGTTGTCACCTGGAGGGGAAGGTCAAGCTGGCATCGAAGAAACTAGGTGTGCTCAACAGGGCCAAGCAGTACTTCAATTCGCGGCAAAGGCTTCTGCTTTACAAAGCTCAAGTACGGCCGCATATGGAGTACTGTTGCCATCTGTGGGCGGGAGCGCCTAGATACCAGCTTGCAACTTGTGACTCGATTCAGAGGCGTGCTGTGAGGATTGTTGACGATCCCAAACTGACAGACGGTTTGGAACCTTTAAGTCTGAGGAGGGATTTTGCGTCCCTTTGTGTGTTCTACCGTTTGTACAATGGGGTGTGTTCAGAGGAGTTGTTTGACATGATGCCCACGGCCTCCTTTTACAGTCGCACCGCTCGCCATCGGCAGGGAATTCATCCTCACACATTGGAGCCTAAGTGGTCGCGTACCGTGCGGTTCCAGAGAAGTTTTCTCCCACGTACAGTTAAGCTGTGGAATGAACTGCCTGTCGAGGTTTTCTCAGGAGACTACAGCATGGGGTTCTTCAAAAAGGGCGTGAAGAGGTTTTTACAGGGTCGGCAACGCGCGTGTGATGCCCCTGGTGTTACAGGCGTTCATAGGCTACGGTAACTGCTTTCCATCAGGCGGGCCGTATGCTTGTTTGCCACTATAGTGGTATAAAAAAAAAAAAAAAAAATAGAATGGCGTTTAGTACCTACTTGGATTTTCTATAGTATCTTGGAGTGCTAACCTTCACTATAAAAGAGTTCGTCTATTAGGGATTGTTTTCTGAGCTGTTGTATGGAGCGGAGTTTAATAGGCAATACGCCCTGAATTGCCAAATACTCTGCAAAGCAGATGCAAGGCCAATACATTTCGTCCAATAGATTCAGTTTATTTATAAACCCCCAAAGATGTACAGTGAAATGGATACCTACACTAAAATGTGTAAACGAAAATTCATATTACGTCGTTATTCTTTTATCAGCCCAAGCTGTGTTGAATTCTCGGATAAGTTATTGGCAATTTGTATAAATTTCAGGCAAAAAATAAGAAAATATTGTTTCATAAATTGCCTATGCATTATAATGCCCATTCCCAACGCATAGCCGGCAATGTATTGAAAAGGAATTTCTGAATATTATCTAAAGATGCAAGGCAACCTGTTCAAGGGTTGTTTTTCTGTTAGGTTCTCTTGTTTCCTGCAACCAGAAATAGGTGATTGCGGGACACAACACAATCCTAATCTAACCGAAAAGCAATCGGCTTCTCAAAATACCATATCATATTCGTACATTGCCCGAATATTCTATATATTGATCAAGCAAGATTACCTAGGCTTAGAGTGTTCAAACAGTCGCCTTGTCTACTAGATTACTTACTAGTATTAGATAATAGTTTATTAGTGTGTAGATGCAGTTGCATCTCTCAGTTGAGAGAAGTGTATCTGCATTTCTACACGTCCTATGTGTGTTCATGAAAATGAGATATATACAACCACAATACAACTCTCTCTTTAGTCGATGAGATTAGAAGATATTATTCTGTTGCATGTCATGCCACTGCGGATTTGTAAAAAACGTATAATAAATAAATATTCCAGGACAAATTACACACGGCCATCTAGTCCCAAACTAAGCAAAGCTTGTACTATGGGTAATATAATAACTGATACAATACTTAAATACATTTTTTTTTATAAATACATACATATAATACATAGAAAATATCCAGACCAAGACAAACAGACATGTTCATGCACACAAATATTTGTCTTGTGCGGGGATCGAACCCGCGACCTCGGAGTCAAAGTGGCCATTGCTAACCATTCGACCACCAATCTCGGCAAATAACTTATGTTTTCAAGGTGCACGAATCATCAGCTGTATCCATCTACCCACTGCCAGATGTAGACCTGTTTTTCATTTGATGTTTTTTATCATTTGCGACAGTCATGATCATGACTTTTGTGAAGAAAATATGTATTGAGTTATAACTTATAAATAATGATCCGTCAATCCTTTCTCAAGTGGCGGCATGACACAAGTACAATAATAAAAATGCACGTCACGCTACCTTATCTCTTATATCAAAGTAAATAAAGCGCTATATATCTTTATTTTGTCACGAGAACCTGGATCGACGTAGCTTTCACGTTTTTACCCCATGCCGTGATAGGTGATAAGATTGTCATGTGATTGCAATCTATGTTTATTATTGACGTCACAATCTACATTACTATTCCTTTATTACTAACCTGTTATATTTATAATTTTTATCTGCAACATGTACCGCACAATTTTATCGGAATGTCTGGCTTTTCCAGCCATTTAGCTCACGAGAAATAAGGAGGAAAGTTGCGCTGCGTGCTACATGTCAAAAAAAATAATACGGAAAAACTCACTACATTATAGGCGTACTTCAGGGAGGTGTACTAGGGTCGTTATTATTGCTACTCTACGAGATGAATGACAAGTATAATAAGACAAGTTCATGCACTTATGTGTAATAAGGAGTCTCTACATAGTATAAAACAGAGACACTTTTTCGTTTGTGTCTAATTCAAGTAAACCATGCCACGAGTTTTGATGCGGTTTATATGGGGGGGGGGGGGGCGAAACGAGCATGTGGGTCACCTGATGTAAAGCAATCACCACCGCCCGTGGAGATCAGCAACATCTAGCGGTCGCCGATTCGTTGCCAGCCTACACTCCTTCCTTTCTTTCTGGTGACCTCACTCGCTCGCAGGAACACAACAACCCTCAAGGGAATTTGGACGAGCTCGGTGGCGTAGCGGTCAATGACGCGCCTTCGACACCAACGCTCGTTGGTTCGATTCCCACATAGGACAAACATTTGTGTGTATGAACATGTCTGTTAGTCTGGGCGTTTTCTATGTATCATAAGTATGTATTTACAAAAAAAAAATGTATTTACGTATGTTTATCAGTTGTCTAGTACCCATAACACAAGCTTCGCTAACTTTGGGGCTAGATGGCGATGTGTAATTTGTCTGACAATATTTTAATTGTTATTTGGCTGCAGTATTCTGTGAGGTGGAAGTACTTCCCCAGTCGGGCAGTTTTAAAAAGCCGCTATGCCCTACCTCTCTTTTCGCCAGAGCCTCGTTTATCAGTCCGCAGGGTGCATCAAGTGCAGGTGAGGTTGGCTTTGGCTCAAAGATGGTGTTGGATCACTTACACCCAGAGTTTGAGTACAAGCAAGCAGATAATTCATCTACTCATAAGCACGGTAAATACAAAGGAGTAGCACTCGCGATTAGGAATATTTGTCAGTCAGCAGGAATGTCTTCTGTAAGGTTTATATGTGTAACATGTAGAGTTACATTATTCCACACGAGTGAAGACAGTGCGGATCACTAGTATATGTGTAAGTCCTCGCAGGTTCGATTTTTAATTAGATAGGAATAATCCCGTGTGTCTAAATGTGAAATAAGAAAAGATTTTTGTAAATAAATTTGCAGGTCAAAACTAGTATAGAACTCTAACTCCATGTCCAGACTATCACAATACAAAGCTTTTAGTTCAGACCTGCAGAATGTCTAGTGAAAGTAGAGCACATTCGCATTGATCTTTACCTCTTTACTTTGACATTTTATAAACATATGGGAGGTACTTGATAGCAGTAAGTCAGTGTGATGCTTAAGCAACTTCCCCACTGAGCTATGGCCCATTTGTATTGCTGCTGCACACACTTACGAGTACAATTAAATTTGTAATCTACTTTAATGTATACCGTTGTCTTGTATAATTGTGTGTGCGACCTTGATACAAATAAACAATATATTTATTCTATCTATTTACTTTTCGTTGTCAACCCTTACTCATCCGACTGCTGGGATACTGGTCTCCCCTCAATTGAAGTGGGTTAGAGCATACTCCACCACGCTTCCCAACTGCAGGTTGGCGGATGCCAGTGTTTTCACGCCGCCTAAAGGCCACTGACTTGGCTTAACGACTGTCATCGAATGACAACAGCCGGAACCGAAGACTTAACGTGCCATCCGAAGCACGAATTAGCTCGAGATAATATAAACCCATCCATGGGCAGGCTATGGTCGACATTGCTTAACTTTCGTGTTTGATTAGACTGACACGCGCAACGACGCCATCGAACTAAAATCTGGCGAGTAGGAGTACATTGCGTAGCTACCAGCTCGATAAGAATAGTAACAATTTAATTATGTCGATTATAATCTGTCTTGTCTTGTATGCTAATAAATAAATAAATAAATCAGAAGTCAATGTAACTCCACCAAAAGGCTGTTTTAATTAAAGTTATAAAAACAAAATGTTTATCAAAGTGACACTTATTGAAAACAACGTCATAATAACTCGAATGATTTATGTGTGAATTAAACACCATCAATCGTAATATTATACGTTAATGATTATTATAATGTAGCCGTACGTAAATAATTAAATTGATTATTGCAGTCACATGATAGTTCTGTTCGTGAATCACTCACTGATTGTACATATCGTATATTTGCCCTTCCTGACCTTTTTCGCTAATATTTTATACCTATATGAGCGGTGTGTAAATTCTGCGGCGTTGTTTGTGATGAAAATACATTGTAATAAAAGTCAAATCCATATCGATAACCCATCATCATCATTATCAGCCTGTATCTACTGGATATAGGCCTTTCTCAATGCTTTCCACCATATGCGATCTTCCGCTTTCTGCATCCAACCGCTACTAGCCACTTTTTTGAGATCGTCGATCCATCTAGAAAGTGTAAATGGCATGTAAGTGGTTCATCAACATCTTTGAACCAAAGCCAACTTCACCTGCACGCGGTGCACCCTGCTGACTGACAAACGAAGCTCTGGGGAATAGAGCGGTAGAGAATGTAATTGTAAGCTACCCGACTGGGGAATGTACCTCCACCTCACAGAATACCGCAGCCAAATAACGGTTCCCTTGAGGGCTGTTGTGTTCCTGCGAGTGAGTGAGGTCACCAGAAAGGAATGAGATGCTGCGATGGCAGCGGGGGTGGCGGCGCGCGAGCGATATTTTATGTTGCGAGCGTTAATATGGCTCCATAGCCATTACCATTAACCGCTTCACATCAGGCGGGCCGTATGCTTGTCTGCCACCCGACGTAGAATAAAAAATAAAAAAAAGTGGGCGCCGCCTCCAAACCAGGACATTCCTCCCCATCTGCCATAGGTGATTCGGCAGATGTGGCCACTCCAATCCCACTTCAACTCGCTGACTCCGAGAGCTATGTCGACTACTTAGGTTCTCCTTCGAATTTCTAATCTAAATTGCGTAATCCCTAATAACATATAAATGTGAAAGTGCATCTGTCTGTTTGTTACCTTTCCCGACTAAACGGCTGAAACGAATTGAGTAAAATTTGGTATGGATACTCGTATCCCGAGAAATTCGACATTCATGAGGGCGGAGCCGTAATAGTTTTAAGTATGTAAGACACATCGGCCAATCGTTCACTATTAGAGATGACGAAATGACCAAAAAGTACTTATAAATTCCTTATTTATGCCCAAAACTAGTGGGCATTTACAGGTACTTACTGGACACTTATTGTAAATGCCTGGCATTTTGCCCATCTTTATTCACAATCAATTCAGTAGCTATCGTCACTTAATCTGTGCTTCAAAAATACTTACCAAAGCCAACCTGTGGCCCTACCGCCTAAGCTGAAGCCGATTACCATCTGTATGTATGTTTTGATACTAATGAAAAAGATCTTGGGTTAGGTTAGGTTAGTTAGTTATTGACAAACATCTTCAGAGTAGTCCGTAGAGCTCGAGGGTTTCTTCGTCTCCGGCGGTAGGGCCCCTGGTCAAACCAAACCAAGCCGAGTCCGACTGGGGATGTACCTCTGCCTCACAGAATACCGCAGCCAAATAACAATACCCACGAGAATCGCTCCGTTTCAGTGAGAGAGTGAGGTCACCAAGAACGAAGGAATTACTGTGATGCGCGCGGGCAATAATTCATCACATCAGGCGAGTCTTATGCTTGTCTGCTATTCGAAGAAGTATAAAATAAGAGAACTACGATTTCCGCGCATTTAGAGTAGCAACATGCGACTGCCAAGTCGCATGTTGCTACACCGTGCATGAGGGTATGATGAGGGTGCATGCGTCTAGTAATAGTCAATGTCAACCCTTATTCATCCCATTAGTGGGATATGGATCCCCCCAATTGAAGGCGTTAGAGCATACTCCGCCACGCTGCTCAACTGCGGGTCACGGGACTTGGCTTAATGACGCATCTACTAATGACAACAGACGGGACCGACAGCTTAATAAACCCATCTATGGACAGGCTACGGTAAAACTTGCTTAACTTGCGTATTCGATTACACTGACACGCGCAACGATGCCATCGATCTCCACTAGTAATAGTCATGAATAACAACAATTGACATTAACTAACAAGTGACGATCGATTGCCGCTAAATTCAATTGAACTGAAAGGGATATTCGTGTAGCCTTGATACAGTCATAGTTATATCAATTTGATCTTAATATGGAGCCAGAAGTGGAAACAAGAAACTTGTTGTCTTAACTACTAATATCTTCTAATTTATTCTAGCGATAACGGCGATTTATTGAGTACCTAGAGCAAGCGGAACGTTTATATACGCCGAAAAGTCACTTTTGGAAATGAATAGGTTCCAAAACCACTGAACCAATTTTGATGAAACTTGTAATTCATAATTCATTTATTCTTTGTAGAACATAGGTAGAAATATATAGATCATACAAATTAAAAGTGCAGACCATGTTCTGCCATTTGCGGTGGCGTACAAAGATTATGTTACATATTTATAGGCATTTAAAACGGATTCATAAAATATAATAATCATCATCATATTATGTCATCATAAATTGTCATTAAATTAAGAATTACAATACATTAATAAATTGATTTACATTGATTACAATAAATTCATAAATATTGAAAAGATTAAAGGAATAGATATCAAACAATTTCAGGTCAAAGATTATAAAGAATGTCAATTATTTTAATAATACCTCAAATGAATCTATCCTCCAAGAATTCACCAATCGTGTAATAGCATTTCTCTACCAACAGGAATTTTAGCCGTTTTTTAAATTAAAGGAAGTACTTTCAAAGCACTAGGCAATTTATTATATATTGTCACAGACATCCGGAAAAAACTTTTCTGTAGCAAAGTCGAGTGTGTGATCTCATAGCGTAACTTGGTTTTGTTGCGAAAATTTCGTTGGTGGATTGATGATGAAAGTGTATACAAATTAGGGTTGGACTTTACAAATATCGCAACTTCGTATATGTATAGACTTGTGAGGGTAAGTAAATGCAATCTTTTAAAGTGCGGTCTACAGGATTCCCTTGATTTGAGATTACAGATAGCTCTCAGACATCTCTTTTGGACTTTAAACACACTTTCCCAGTTAGTGGAATTACCCCAAAAGATGATTCCATAACGTAACACGGAAACAACGTAGCCATTATATGCTACCAAAGCAGTCTCCGTGCTTGAGACAAGTAGCAGCTTTCTTAATGCGTAGACAAATTTTGAGATTTTCTTACATGTTGTTTTGATATGGGATTTCCAATTTAGAGCGGTGTCCATTGTAATGCCAAGGAATTTACTTTCCGTATCCTGTTCTATAACCGTGCCCATGTAATTAGCTGTGATGGCTATAGGTCTCAAAGCTCTTTGACGAAAGTGGAGGATTTTCGTCTTATTTAAATTAATTATCAAATTATTCATGTCCATCCACTTAACTATATCCCGAATGGTATCATTAATACATTCTTCGTAATTCGTAAGATCCTCACATTTTATAATGAGTGTGCAATCGTCGGCGTATAGTACCATAGGGTGTTTGGTTGCTCTAGGTAGGTCATTAATATAGCATAGAAAGAGCAATGGTCCTAAAACTGTACCCTGTGGGACGCCATACCGATTTTCTCTATATTCTGAGCAATATATATTCTCAGATTTTGTTTTCTTAGAGATAATATTAATTTGTGTACATTGTTTTCTATCATTCAGATATGATTTGACTAAGTTTGAAGCGTCGCCGCGTATACCGTATGAATACAGTTTGTCTATCAAAATTTTATGGTCAACGTAGTCAAAGGCTTTTGACATATCCATAAATATAGCACATACTGGTTTATTTACATCCATATTATTGATAATGGGCTTAAGTAAATCGAAAATTGCCGCGTTAGTGTTATAATTCCTCCTAAAGCCTTTCTGTTCTTCAGCCAAGATTTTGTGTGATTCTAGAAAATCATATAACCTTTTATATATGACACGCTCAAAGATTTTTGCCGTGACTGGTATCAACGCGATAGGTCTATAATTAGCTTTATCATCACAGTCCCCTTTTTTATATCCAGGTTTAATTATAGATATTTGAAGTGCTTTAGGATATTTTCCAGATGATAGTGAGATGTTAATAATATGAGCTAAGTGTGGAGCTATTATGTCCACAGTTTGTTTAATTACTGACGTGTTTATACCATCATGCCCTACACTACGTGTATTTTTGAGGGTCATAATAATTTTTGTAATTTCATCCACATTGGTGGGGGTCAGGAAGATTGAATTTAATTGGCTGAATGTATCAACTCTACAGGAAACAGAAGAATCTTTCGAAGTTTCGACAACCTGATCTATGAAGAAGTTATTAAATATATTGGCAATTTCAGACGGATTATGAATATATAGATTATTTTCCTTAAGTCTGTCAATTGAGCTTCTCGGAATGTTCTTGCTATGTTGATTTACAATTTCCCACGTTGCTTTAGATTTGTTAGTCGAACATTGGATTTTATAATTATTTCGTGCTTTTTGTGTAAGATTAATAATTTTTTTATATCGTTTTGAGTAGTTTTTAAATCTTTTTTTATTATCGCTAGTAGGTGTTATACGATATTTCCACAACATATTTCTCTTGTTTTTACTACACAGCTTAATACCCCGAGATATCCATTTAGCCGTTTTATTTGGTCTTATCAAGATGTTTCTCATAGGAAAACAAAGGTCGTGAAAGAGCTTAAATGTATCCATAAAACTGTCATAAGCAGTGTCGGGATCATTACTGGAATAAACGTCATTAAAGCTTATGTTCCTAATAGATTCTCGAAATTTTATGATATTTTCCTTATGATAATCCCGCCTTTTTATACGCCAATTTTTGAGTAAACATTGTTTGTTAATAGGACAAAACAGAAGTTGACATTTGTGGTCAGATAGCGCCAACTCTATAATCTCAGCCTTATAACTCTTGTCCTTGTGATTAATGATTATGTTGTCTAGACATGTACCACTGCTAGGTCTAGTTACTTCTTTTATCAACAGTCTCAGACCAAAAGAAAGCAAAATGTTTTCAAAGTCTGTTGTCATAGAATTATGTTTAAGAGTATCTATATTATAGTCACCACATATTATTATTTTTTTATTAGAATTATTGCATAATTTATAGCTAAGAATTTGATTCAATATATCATAAAAACATTCAATGTCACTATGGGGAATTCTATACATACATATAATAAGCAACTTATGTTTTGTCAATTCTATGCCGCAGCATTCAATTATATTTCTACGAGAGAGTCTTTTAACATAATTTATTTCTTTGTATTCATATCCTTTACGGACCAGAATACACGCACCACCTCGGCTATTGTCTCGGGAATAACAAGATGCTAATCTATAATTATACATATTTAAAAGATGTTCATGCCCCTCAGCTATGAAATGTTCCGTAATGCAGAGAATGTCCACAGTTTTACTTTGTTGAGACAGCTCGTCTAAACATACAGATAGCATATCAGCTTTACTTATAAGACCAGCTATATTTTGATGCATAATAATCAGTTGCCGTTTAGTTACGAAAGGAAGCATGAGAGTCTGCATGGTGGTTACCACTAGAAGATGCCGTTATTTCAAATGCATTGCAATTTGGTATTGTGTTACAATAAGAAGAATTTATTCGTTCCGAAACACGCTTTGCTATAGGAAAGTATTCTTTTATGGATTTTTGTCGAATACGGCGTTTGTGTGAATTTAATTTAGAGTAATGATCATTCTTACAATTCTCACGTATATACATAGCAATTCTTTTGGGATTTAGATACAACGAGGCATATATATCGCTATCAATACATGTATTGATTTTATTACAGAGTAGATACATATATTTCTGTTTATCTGTATAACAATTAATATCTAAAAATTTACAGTTAGGAAACACTCTCGAACATGTCATAAGCCTATTATTTAACAGTTTTACCTTGAAATATTTGCTAGAGTACAACGGTGCTATATATACAGTGAAGTTTCTTAATTTATGTAGTACAAAATGTATTTCAGACTCCAATTTGATTATGTTCTCGTCGTGTCCTCCTACGCTTAATATTATAATATCATCTTTCGTTAAATTAAAGTTGTCACAATTAAAGACCTCGATATGCTTGAGGTTTTTGTCGAAAAAATTTGAGATCGATCATGTCCTTGAGGAATGATCATCAAATACATTTCCCATTGAAACCAATGGAAAACATACACTCAGCGAATTTATCGCTCCACTCAACCTCGATTTCGGACCCGTGGGCGTGTCTGGTGGGTCCGGCCTAGTATATGTTTTCATCGAAAATGGTTGTGATGACGTCGTGAGTTGCATTGTACCACTTCAGATCCACCGTACCCCTGGCCTCTGGTGGTACGGTGGGTCTTTAAATTGTAAACCATATCACTGAATAAATCGCCGTTACGAGTGTATAATAAAAAATTATATAAAAAGATAAAGAGTTCGCTGCTCTTTCTAATTTTAGATGAACGGACTTTGCATTACGTTTTTTGTTTGCAAACAGAACTAAGTAGCACATTGTCCTCAGTTGACATATTTATTATAATTAGACAGCATCTAAGTATATAGATCAACTGGTGTTTGGCGGCTTTCCAAAATAATAACGTGGAATTTGATTCGGATTTTGTTTTATTTGTACAGTAACTGTGCATAGTAATTAATTGTATATTTATTGCAGTTCTTTTGTTAGTCGCATTGGAGTTTTGACTGCTTTTCCCAAAGGTTGACTGGTAGAGCATGCTCTGATCATTAAATTTTTTTTTTCCATACATAACAAATCTTCAATTGTATATTTTTTTAATATTAGTTTGAATTAAATTTTGTACAAATCTCAGTGCTATTTTATTCTTTAATTTAATTTAATAATCGAATTGAATGTCAAAATTTATTTATGCCATGTGAAGTGTAACTATTTAATTCATGTATTTACATTAAGTCCGTCTTTTGTACCCTTATATTGTGGTCAATAATGTTTACTTAAATAAATAATACTACTTATAGTATTATGAACAATTTTGCACTACATGGAGTGGCATGCAAAGCAAACAGCCAACAGATATTACGAGTATATAAGACGACTATTATACATTGCTTATATACGATACGAGTATTGCTGCATACTTATGTCTGGTAACCTCACTCACTCGTACGAATACAGCAAACTCAAGGCTATGCCTCGTTTGTCTTCTTAGATTGACGTACTTCACTAGTCGGTTTCGAAATTCTCTGCTTCTTTTTCTCCAGAGCCTCGTTTGTGTACGACTGGGTGCATCCTGCCTGCAGGTGAGATTGGTTTAGGCTCTAAACATGATAATCCCTATAAATTGCATATCACTTGGCGACAGTAGATAGTAGCGGCATTTCTGCGAAAGCGGATAACGTCCTACTTAAATTTTTCACGAACTTCAAATCATCCAATGATCACGTGATCAAATGTTTCAATTCATACTTACTCGTAGATATATAGAAATCTTATACTTTTAACGGCTATGGTCACTTGAAAAAAAAAATTGGTTGCCTGTAAAGTCGGTATACGGGCGAAAGTTTTACGTGACAACGACTTTGAGTGGTAAAATGTTTTCGAGTGGAAGGGACGCATGCCTTTCACTTTTTATGTCTGTCTCTCTCGCTCTTAGAAGGGACACGCGTCCACGACACGCTTACAATGAGAGCGAGTGAAAGGCACGCGCCTTTCACTCGCTCTCATTGTAAGCGCATAACGTGACCCAGTTTCTTGAAGTGTCACCCGGCTAACCAATTTATAAGACGTTGTCACGTCAATAGGGGTTAGTCTTTGTGTAACTCGCGCGTTGCTTACCCTGCCTAAACAAACTGCTTCACCTCCTTGTTAAAGAACCCCGTAGTCTGATGGGAAAATATACCTGGAAGATATTTTTTTTATTGATTGATAACTTTTTTTATGTGAGACGGGGGCAAACGAGCATGTTGTGTGGGTCACCTGATGGAATGCAATCATCACCGCCCATGGAGAACATGGAGAGCAACACTAAGGGTCGCCGATCGATGCCAGCCTATACTCCTTCCTTTCTTTCTTTCTGGTGACCTCACTCACTCTCAGGAACATAACAACCCTCAACAGAATTGTTATTTGGCAGCGGTATTCTGTGAGGTGGAGGTACTTACCCAGTCGGGCAGCTTAAAAAATACGCTATGTCCTACCTCTCTTTTTCCCAGAGCCTCGTTTGTCACTCACCAACGTGCACTACGTGTAGGTGAGGTTGGCTTCGGTACGAAGATGGTGTTGAACCACTTACACCCAGTATTTGAGTACAAGCAGGCAGATAATTCATTTACTCATAAGCACCGTAGGTACAAAGGAGTAGTAGTCACGATAAGGAGCTAGCAACATAGTCAGTAACTATCGCTCACAAGTTGCATCTCCTAATTCTACAAGGACACTCTGGCGACTATACTCAGACGCTTTAAAGTACTAAGGATTGTAATTTGCCTTCTGAAAAGTAAAGGTACCTAGTCCTTTACTCTTCAATCGGAATCGGGTACGGCCTTCTGAAAAGAAAGGTACCTACTCCTTACTCTTCAATCGGAATCGGGTACGTTCTTCTGAAAAGTAAAGTCCTATACTCTTCAATCAGAATAAAGGTACTCCAAATCTCGTTGCGCTCCTGAAATATCTCTGTTTCGAACTCGGCAACTGGATTTCTGGGCAACAGAATCAGCAATGTGCAATGCTTCTCATATTGCCAATACTGGCTGTGGCTGCGGTAGTGGCGGTGCCTGTTTACAATGAGGCAGGCCATACGCTTGCTTGTTACCTTAGCGGTATAAAAAAATGGGGTGTGCTAAAATTATCTCAAAATGACAGCGCCTCCCCCTCATCCGCACGCGATGTTCCATACTCCTTACTTGACGCAATAAATTCTTTGATCCTTCGTCTATCCAGTGGTGGGATTGACTTTTGGGTGGAGATGATAAATATGTAACTGCAACACCAAACTGAATCTGCACTGCAACTGCCGTGCACAACGGATTTTAAGTATATATTGGGGACTTAAAACATTGAGTTGTTACCTAACACATCGATTCAAAAATCGAAAAGTAACTAAATAAATTACTATATATTATAAAGGAACTACGAGACATGTCGGAAACCTTCAATGCGTGAGCTCAACCTAGTTCAGCCCGTACTTGACCCTCAAGTCATGTCTTCTTTAAATAGACATTCCTGTGTACACACTCGAAGCTGTAGAGGTTTCATCGTGTTTGATATAATCCAGACGGGCGATAATACTTTATGTCGATTTTTTAGCAGATTTCCAGAAATTTATTATTATATTGCCTTCGAACACGTGTTAAAGAATGAATTCCTATGAAGACGCTGGTATGGTTTGTAAAGTACTAGAATTAATACCTACAAATACTACGCAAGTACCTGTTTGTAATTTTGTATGGAATTCTTCATCATAGCGTAAGTATTATGTAGTACGTTCGTAACTATTTTTTAAACTACGTCGGTTGCCAAACGACCATACGGCTCGGCTGTTGTGAAGCGGTATATAAACGTTCGCAACTTAAGACTACACTACCATCAGGCTCCTCTTTTCGCTTACCATCAGGCGAGGCGAAGACAATATACTGAGCTAATATAAAAAAAGACACTACACACAGTTTAATAGATCCCGAGTGGGCTGTGCCGAAATAAGCTTATTTCGGCACTGCCACAAAAAAAAACCTTATAACTCTTTAACGGGAGACCGACAAATTTTTTGCTTTGGGCGACAAATTTCGACAAATTAACGACTAATTTTTTGTCTAGTTAAAATCAAAATCTGAGACCTGGGCAGTGCCGAAATAAGGCACACATTTTTGTTTGTATCTATTAATATCTATATAGATAGATATTAAAACGTATCATTTATTTGTTTCTTCGTACACATACGGCACATAAGTAATAAATAAAACAATTAAACTAAGAATGCAGACTCATGAGGAGAATAAAGATCTGTACTGTTGATAATTCACTTTCGTGCTTTTTTATATATAGCTAATGTTAAATTGAACATTAGTTTGATTCTAAATATCGGAAGCTAAATTCTATAAAAATTCTATAAAAGTATGTATGAAGAATTCATATTTCTTTATTATCTAGTCTAGACAGCTTAACACATTTTTGTACCATGACCGCATCGGATGCTGTTCTATGGGCGAGTCGAACATTATTAGCATATGCATATAACAGCACGCCGTGCATGTATTACAGTACAAACTAAAAAGTTTCAGTTAGCTGCATGTATAGAATTGTTTAAGATGGGTTGTTCTAACTATCAACATCTACAGATCGCCTCATGATGCTTCGGTTTGATGGCTTTGAGGCAAAATATATGGGTGGCACAGAGACGATCACGGCAGACAAGTGGCGCTGCGGCAGTTCCATGTATCTTCTGTTTCAGATGTTGAAGACGGGTAGAGACGACCGCAGTAACTGAAGCAGAGAAGACTAAAGTAGCCATGGTTGTCGCATGGCAGATATCTACTAACGGTTGCGGGCGGGTGCCGGCCGGCAGTAGTTGTCATGAAATTAGTAGTATTCACGCAAAGTAGCGGGATCAAACTGCCTGAACTAAGTGTCTTAATTCTGAACACGGATTTTCATACAAATCACCGATTCACCGCACACGTGCAGATTTTTTCAGATCGGTCCTACAAAATGATGCTGACGAGCATAAAAAATTAAAGAATCTGCGGCCTGCCGAATCCTTGGAGTTCCAATATATAAATTTCTCGCTCTTTAAGGTATTTTTCATTGGCAATAATACTTGTGATATTCACGAAAACAAGCGGATGGTTTTACTATTCTGATTTTTTTTGGAGACTTTAATTTTTTTTATGCCTTAAGAGTTGAATGACATTATGAGCTGAACACCTTGATCACTTTGGGCAGCGCGGCTTCGTCATTGTGACTCTACATTGGTTGATAAGTGAATATCAAAGCGATAAATCCAAGAAATAAAAGTCTATAATCGAATGGAAATAACACTCATGCCTACAAGTACTAACTTCGATTTCTATTAGCTATAGAGTTGTATTATTATCTCTTCCTCTTTCGGAGCACTATCTACGCCACGTATATTTAAATAACTTATTAATATCGTTCTACTATGGGAGTAGATCTACATGTATCTATGCAAATACTTTGATTCACTGTTATATTCATCATCAGAGATATAGTATCAGGTGCCAGAAAACGAGCGTTCCCGGAACTCTACGCAAATAAAATACATTGTTAGTAAGGCTCGTCAATCTCTGTCATTAACATTTCATGAAATAAACTATCTTTCGTGTGACTGCAGCCTTCGCTGCGTCATTTCGCCCTGAAAGTACTAGTCTCAAACTGGAGAAAATAATGTAAAACGCGCGAAAAACTTGCACGAATTTCTTTAGTCGGTACTCTACCACCGCTCAGTACGCACGCGTCTAAAAAAAACATGTCATAAATACCGCGAAAAAAGTACTAATTAAAAGTGCCCTTAAAATAATGTGATAGTAATTTTATAGCCATATATTTATTGTGATATTGTGGCTTTGTGAAAATTCTTAAAAATGGCCGACGAAAAGTGAGTACATACCTGTAGAAGGATAATTTATTAAAATTTATTTTATTAATATGATAGGTAATGACGATCGAGCTTGTTTATATGTAAAATTTTGGCAATTTTTAAAATATATTCGATTAATAAAGTAGTTTCGACTACATTTATAATGAGGGTTATGTTATTTATACACTTAGAAACGTAAACACGTGCGATGTAGTTTGTTTCTTTTTGTCTGATAGGTAGAGTACCTACACGATACTGGGAAAATTATTTATATCATTTTAATTATATTAGAGATCGATAAACTCCGATACTATTTGACTGATCATCACTAAAGTTGACATATGTATTTTTTTTCACAAAGAAGGCCCTTTAATTGTTTTGTTTTTATTATAGTCCATTTGGCGTCAATTACGTCGATGTAATTGATTCGCGCGTCCGTTTCTAATTTATATAATAAAATATACTCGTATATGCCTAAAGTAGGATGAATATATTTTATTGGTATTATGTTATAGTCTATTAGTCCTAATATAAAATTATTGAAGTTTAAGAGCGAATTTGCCTCGGCTTAATCTAAATCTGCTTAACGAGTTTTGATCTTATCATGAATATTTATTAATTTAAAGTCAATGACTTTTGACGAATTGATTTAATACGTGAAGATTGTTGATTTACAATATTTTCGTTATTTTTTTTTACATTCCATGTATTATATGTATGTAATTTAAAAGAAATGTATTTAAGTTTAATATCAGTTATCTAGTACCCATAGTACAAGCTTTGCTTATTTTGGGATTACATTTTCTTTGTTTAATTTGTACAGAAATATTTATTTATTCATAGGAAAAATTATACCTCGTTTGATAAATCAGTTATCAATAAATACCAAGCAGTTGAAGGCCATATAAATGACGTATTTCCTAAATTATAGTAAACTGTGACAAAATTGCCGATTGATGGAAAGAGATAAAATATGTTTCTACAAACACATTTAAGATATTATCAACTTAAATAAATTTTCTAAACACTACTAGCTTAGCTGGTAGAAACCCTGGAGCTATACCGGCTGTAAGTGTTTGTGAATAACTAAAACGTACGACCTATTATTCGAATGAAAATATTCTTGGGGCCCCGTCTAGTGGGTTGAGCTATGCGCTGGTTCCTGCCCGCGACTTCGCATCTGCGTATCCCGGTATCCCGTGAGAATTTACAAAAGTACTTTTTTAGCGGATGCTTACGTCAACCAGCTCCGTCCTGTGGTTTGAGCTGTGCATTGATAGATCAGTCAATAAAGGTTACCTTTTATATATACAGATTATAATAGATCTTTGCGAGAACTTAATTTCTGGCATAAAGCTCTCACATCTCACACTGAGGTATGGTTGGCGGTGTTGCTCCCTGATCATCTGATGCTTGATTTTGATAAATGAAAAAGAAATGCTTAAATGGGGGTTGATGCTACTCACGTCCGAGTAGCGTCAACCCCCATTAAGCATTTCTTCTTCTCCAATGGTCAATACCGAAATGCGAAATAGATAAATATAATGTCAAAAAATACGTATAAGAATATTATTAATAATAAAATTGTGTAAGACGTGTCTAAGTGCCGACAAGGGCCCAATGACAGAATAAATAATTTAATTTCCCCAAATTTATAGCATGTTAAATACATACATACAAATCTAAAAAGTTCTCATTTCATTAATATCATTAGAGATTTAAGCTCTACTGAAGCTCTCAATGGAATTTAGGAGCTCGACATATGACTAATATACTACCGATTAGGGATAATATTCTGTACACGAAATAATTGAGGTTAGAAGGTTATAAGCATGTGACGATGCGTTATCTAATAAAGTTTTATCGTAATTTGAATAATCCGCATTATATTAATACAAAGGCAATTAATAACATTGAGGTATTAAGCAGGAGTTAACTTGAATGTAGTTATTCTTCCTTATCAGTTATGACAACGAATAATGAATACTGGTGACATTTATTAGTATAATCAAACGCTTGTACACCCAGAACACTTCCATGTATAAAACGATTTCGCAGTGCTACGAATGTGCGTCTGGCTATGCAGGATTATTATGAAGTGTAAGTGGCACATTAGCATCTTTATCTATACAATTGCAATCTCACCTGCACATCGACATGGCGCACTCTGTAGACTAGTCAAAGATAGGTAGTAGAGAGAGGTAGAAGTAGACTAAGGAAGTACCTCCACTTTACAGATGACCGCAGCTAAATACTTGAGGATTATTGTGCTGGCGCGAGTGAGTGAGGTTACCAGATTTTTGTATCGCAAGCGTTTGTATGACTAGATTGTGGCCTTACGATACCTACAAGGAGTATTGTTCGTGTGATGGCACTCTCACTGCTAACGCAGCATCTTCTCATTTCTGACCTCACGAACTCGCAGGTACTCAAAAATCCTCAAGCAAATTTAAATTTTTTGTAAAAATTTAAAAATTAATAGTAAAATTAAAGTATTTTTGAAAAACTTAAGTAAATGGAGAAGCCTTTTAAATTTACTAAACGTCATCGAGTATAATATCTTACAGATAATATCTATTTATAGACGCAAGTTATATTAAAATAATAACAGATTGTTCTCAGGAAGAAAAGGGAAATAATAATTGGCGTGTGGGTTTTTACTCTATTTTTATTACTTACGTAATTAATTTGTTAAATTAAACACATACGTAGAAATATGATAATGGCTGTTTATTGAGATTAGTTCCCACTATACTGATTTCTTAATTTATGAAGCGGTTGAAACAAAACATAATAAATAAATAAATATTTCTGGACAATTTACACAGCGCCATCTAGTCCCAAATTAAGCGCAAAGCTTGTGTTATGGGTACTAGACAACTGATAAATGTACTTAAATACATTTTTTTTGTAAATACATACTTATAATACATAGACATTACCCAGACCAAGGCAAACGGCATGTTCATGCACACAAATGTTTTACTTGTGGGGGAATCAAACCCGAGACGTCGGAGTCAAAGTGGCTATTGCTAACCATTCGACCACCGAGCTCGTCAAAACATGTACAAGATACTCAAGGAGATAGAAGCCAAAACTTGCAACAAGGGACGGCACATGTAGTTAATCAAAACTTTCTTTATACAGATGAAGTCGCGAGCAGAGCTAGTTAAATATTATAACAATATACAACTAACGATGCATTCATATCTCTAATAGTGCGGTCGTGTGAAACTCAGATAATACAAATTGTAATGTATATGCAGGTTGATAACGGAATTAAATTTAGAGTAGGTACTTAAATACAAAGGCTGTTAGATTGTAATTGTTTAACATTACAATTTGTCATAATGATAAAACAAAAATACTAGTCAGGTTGTAATCACATGGATATCACATAATATCTTATGACTGAGTTCGGAGAAGAGCTGTTGAGGTATATTGTCGACCAAGCTTGCAGACGGAAGTCACAGTGAGATTTTGCTCTCTGTGTGGTCCTACCGCCTTGCCTGACGCAAATTCATATGAAATATTTTGATTTTAAAAATCACCACAAAACATCACATATTTTTCATTACAATATGCTGAAAATATGTGGTGTTTTGTGATTCTAGAATAACATGTATAGTTTGGTTGGATACGCGGACAAACAAAATAAAAAAAAATAACTTCATCTTCATCATATAGGTGGTGGTACCTCACCTCTCTTTAAAAAAAAGTTTGATGATCATAAGCATAACCTAACCTAACCCAACTATGTCGATAAACCATTTGTTATGTATTTCAATTATTATATAGTGCAAATTTAACATATTTAACCGTTGCGTTTCGGCTAATGTAACCGGATAAACGTAAGTTTATATGTGCACCTATCTTTAGTAGTAACATATAGACGTAACGACTCTATCTACATATGACAAAAATAGTCATTAAAAGCCAATATTGTTCATATAATTTCAGAAAAAGCACCGTTTCCCTAAAATTACCGCGTACTTTGTTCAGAGCAAGGTGAAGGGTACTGGGCCACACGCCAACTCTACCTATACGTTTCAGGCAAGCAGTGCGTGAACGGTCAACAACCCGATCACTTTGTTCGTTTATCCACAAATAATGCCCCTAATAATTCAAAAAAATTGGGGTCTCTATTATGACAATGAAAAATAATTATATGAGTAGGTTTTAGTAATTTATGGAAATTATGATGGTTACCATATGATGATTATTATATCATCGTCAACCCTTCATCTCACTGCTGAGATACGGGTTTCCCTTCACTCCAAGAGGTTTAGAGCATACTCCACCATACTGCTCAACTGCGGTTTGGCGAAATTATTATATATCCAGTTATTTGCCGTAAAATTAATTAGTATCTATTGAAAATATTATGTAAGTAACTTACTTGCAAATAATATATGGAGTTACAAGTGTCCATAAGCGTGGTGACGGCTTTCATCAGGCAGGTCGTTCGTTTGTTTGTCACTCTAGTGATATAAAAAATATGTATCTTCTTTGTAAACAACTTTAATTGGAAGAATTCTCGGTAAAACAGTACCGAATATTGATTTGGTATCTATCTTGATCGAAGCACTAGTGGCCGACGGAAAAAAATATTCATTATATGTGAACAGATGTGCCTTCGTCTGCAATTTAAATAGGTTAGGTTACTTTGTGCGCCGACACGAGAACTTGGTAGAGACTGCACGCTCTGCCACCTTGGGTTGATCTCAAGCAGCAAGGGCGGCTGTCCTGGGCTGAGCTGGTTTCAAGCTTACTCCCTGGTTCAGAAATGGTTTTCACTAACAATGCCGTTACATAGCGGAGCGAAAGAACCCTGTTGTGGTTTTGCAGTTAAAAATACTCCGGCATAACGCCTAGAATGCTTAGATTGTGTGCATACCTTTGCTTTTTACCAGTTTTTGTTCACTTAATAACTCAATCATTTACATCATTAGTTATTTTGAAGACGTAACATGGTAGCAGTTCGCTTCTATATTTGCAGTAAAAGCCAATGTAATCCGCACATCGTACACTCTGCCAGATAACAAATGAGAGGCGAGCTACATAAATCACTGGATAGCTAAGACTACATCGAGTGTGGTTAGATATTACAATGCTGGATCCGCAATCCAGCTGGATCCAGCACATTACTGGACATGCTAGATCCAGTATCTGACGCTTGATCCAGCGGTGCGGATGTACAGTTAGCTGAAAATAAGTAACTAACTTTATTTTCGCACGAAAACATCACAAAATTTTACGTTGCCGCTTTGTTCCGCAAGCTTTAGTCTTAACTAGCTGGCCCGGCGAACTTCGTACCGCCTAATTGTCAATGAATGTCGTGGTATACATATTAGTTGAACAAAATTTATGATGTCTTGAAATTAATATAATGAATAATAGAAAATAATAGAGAAGCACGATGGCGTCATTGCACGTGTCAGTCTAATTGTACACGCAAGTTAAGCAACGTCAACCGTAGCCTGTCCATGGATGAGTTTATATTATCTCGAGCTCCTCCGTGCTTCGGAAGATACGTTAATCCGTCGGTCCCGGTTGTAATCATTAGATTGACTCGAGGTCCTCCGTGCTTCGGAGGGCACGTTAATCCGTCGGTCCCGGTTGTTATCATTAGATTATCTCGAGCTCCTCCGTGCTTCGGAAGGCACGTTAATCCGTCGGTCCCGGTTGTTATCATTAAATTATCTCGAGCTCCTCTGTGCTTCGGAAGGCACGTAAGACGTCGGTCCCGGTTGTTATCATTAGATTATCTCGAGCTCCTCCGTGCTTCGGAAGGCACGTAAGACGTCGGTCCCGGTTGTTATCATTAGATTATCTCGAGCTCCTCTGTGCTTCGGAAGGCACGTAAGACGTCGGTCCCGGTTGTTATCATTAGATTATCTCGAGCTCCTCCGTGCTTCGGAAGGCACGTAAGACGTCGGTCCCGGTTGTTATCATTAGATTATCTCGAGCTCCTCTGTGCTTCGGAAGGCACGTAAGACGTCGGTCCCGGTTGTTATCATTAGATTATCTCGAGCTCCTCCGTGCTTCGGAAGGCACGTTAATCCGTCGGTCCCGGTTGTTATCATTAGATTATCTCGAGCTCCTCTGTGCTTCGGAAGGCACGTAAGACGTCGGTCCCGGTTGTTATCATTAGATTATCTCGAGCTCCTCCGTGCTTCGGAAGGCACGTTAATCCGTCGGTCCCGGTTGTTATCATTAGATTATCTCGAGCTCCTCTGTGCTTCGGAAGGCACGTAAGACGTCGGTCCTGGTTGTTATCATTAGATGGCAGTCGTTAAGCCAAGTGGCCTTTAGGCGGCTTGCAATTACTGGCGTCCGCCAACGCGCAGTTGAGCAGCGTGGTGGAGTATGCTCGAAACATATTCAGTTGAAGGAAGACCCGTATTTAATATTACCCAGCAGTGGGTAAATATTACCCAGCAGTGGGTAAATATTAAGTTCAGTATTTTACTATGTCACAAAATAAAGTACCATGACACTTGACAACCAATTAATATTCATTTTCAAGCATTCATTCATAAACAATTTTCAAAACAACAACGGACAACTTTCGCGACCAATTAGATTTCGCGACCAATAAAAGTTAGACCAATCGATTTGACATTTAATTGAAAATCAATAAATATCCCAATCCGTTTTCAAATTTATTTTTTCGACAATTTTGTCAATGTTTTAATACTTATTATCCTATACCCACATTTCTGAACGCACGCATACATTTGACGTACGCACGTTAACGTCACGTTTGACAGGTCCGACATCCACGAACATTTTGTATGGAAAAATGATTTTTCTTTTATTTTATTTTTTTCGTAAATTTTTCAATGTTTTTAATAGTTATTCTGCTATTCTGGACGGAGACAAATCCAACAAATCAAAAACCATGGCAATCGGTCCAGCCGTTCTCGAGTTATAAGTGTTGTAACAAACACGACTTTCTTTTATATATATAGATTACTCGGAACTAAACTGAAGTAAACAAAGTTGCGATTCTATCACCCTTGCGGCATCTGCTACTCTCCCTCTCTACTCCGCACCGCCTACTTTTTGGTTTGAATCGGATGACTTTCGGTCGAATTTGAGTAAATCAACCTGACAAAGTGTTTTCATGAATACCATATAATGAATATATATGAATAAATATCTTAGTTATTCAAATTCGTACAAGTTAAATAAAAACCAATAAGTGTTGGATCGACGCTGGATCCAGCTGGATATGCTCTAATTCAGCATATATTTTGCTGGATTGAAAATGCCGCTCGATTGCAATCCCTAACTGTGGTGCTTAGATCTCTGTACCGTTGTTCTGTAGTACGTAGTAAGAGTATTGGATTGATTGAACTTATTAGGTTCGATTGAATATTATTATACAAATGTATATTCACTCCAGCATCTCGTTTGAGTATGTTTGTTCAGTTATAGTCTAGAGCAGAAGCTCTTGCCAAATACCGAAATATGGCGAACGTTATTCACGTTTCGTTTATGTACATGAAGCGATCACGTGCTAAGCTTTTAGAAATAGCTCGTGAGATCTTTCCAAACATTTATTGGCACTGTAAAGGAACGTGTCGTGGTTCATCCACATCACTACAGCCAAAACAAATCTTACCTGCATGTGGTGCATGTTAGCATAATATTTGTAGAGAACAAATTTACAAAAGGCTGCATCCAACATCCAACTAGACATTACTACAATAGTATAGGGTCACCGAACGTTCTTTAGTCTGTGACTGTATTTGTTAAGTCCTGAGAATATAGGTGATAAATGGCAGCGGGTGTAGTAAGTAACTCTTATGTAATCTTCATCCGTTCCGATAATTCTGTTGATGTAAAATGGTCCTATAATGGCGATCGAGGACCAGAAAAATGCAGCGTAGACCGGTCCCCTACTAAAAATGACTTATGGGTATGAATGACACAGCGAGTGAGTGAAATTGCCAGAAGTGAAGAGAAGCTGCACTGTCTGTACGTAAGCAATACTTCATAACAAGCGTTTACGATCCTCGCGTCACAACAAGCGGGACGTATGTTTTTTTGACACCTGACAAAACTGTGCTTACATAATATTTTCTAATTCAGGGTCAGATCGTCTTCTGTAGGAAGTCTATTTTCCCCTTTGCAGCGACGGGTTCTCGCTAATTGTTTTAAAATCACCTGCGAGTGACGTCGATGACAAAAAGTCGCCGTGCCAAATGCAGCAGACGCTAAAAATAATTATTAGTGTTGTCACTTAACATAAATATAATAATACAGTGTTTACCAAGAGTAGAAACATAGCGCCACTGTTCTTGTGAATGGAAAAATTGAAACGTTTCTTTTTCATCAATTAATTTTTCTTCTTTTTGGTCCACAGGTATATTATGTCATGATTTCTAGACTTAATAATACTGAATTTATCTATAAGAAATTCAACAGCAGTTACATTGTCGACCGAGTGGCAGATAAGCATATGGCCCGTCTGTTATGAAGTGGATACCGTAGCCTTATTAAGGCGTATACAGTGGCCAACATTCGAATAATAGGTTATTATAAAACCATTTTTCTCGCTAAATATTAACCCTACTGATCTGAAAAAAATATATAATATTTTGCAAGATATACACAAGAACATGGTTTGGTCAGAATTTAAAATAATTTAAGAAACTCATAGAAAAAAAATATTAAAAACCACTATAATTTTCAACATAAAACCATTTATTGCCTACAATATGTATCGAAATCATCTAAAATTTTGTATACTTTTTCATTATATGTATATACAAACCTTGGTTTATTCAGTTATCGAAAAAAAATATTTTTGACTAATCAAGAAAGATAAATCGATTTCGCGAGGTTCGAATTCCCCTCGCTCGTCTAAAATATCAGTGCGGGACGAGACGTGTTGCTGAACGGACCTACGTTAGGTTGCTTGAGACCCCACCCCCGCACGCCGCTCCATCCCACTGTTCATTGTGCCCTGTCGTCGCATTGTTTTTACCCGACTGCGACAGAAGGAGGGTTATGTTTTTCAAGAGTATGTATGTTTGGCACGCTCTGCAGCCTGAATGGCTGGACGGATTTTAGCTTGAGAGGTGTCGTTAGATTCGTATTTGCTGTGTCAAAATAAAAAAAAATCAAAATGGCGGTTTTTTGGCACGAAGTTCAAATTCAAAGGCGCGCCACAGTCTGGACGGCTCAGTGAATTTTAGCTTGAGGGGTGTCATTAGATATGTATTTACTGTGGAGACAAAAAAGCAGTCGGGTTTTTTTAGTTTTTTAAATTATCGATTTTATTTTACGTTTTTGATATATATCAAAATAAATAAAACTAAAAAACGTAAAATAAAATCGGTAGGTAATTTAAAAAACTAAAAAAACCCGACTGCTTTTTTGTCTCCACAGTAAATACATATCTAATGACACCCCTCAAGCTAAAATTCACTGAGCCGTCCAGACTGTGGCGCGCCTTTGAATTTGAACTTCGTGCCAAAAAACCGCCATTTTGATTTTTTTTTATTTTGACACAGCAAATACGAATCTAACGACACCTCTCAAGCTAAAATCCGTCCAGCCATTCAGGCTGCAGAGCGTGCCAAACATACATACTCTTGAAAAACATAACCCTCCTTCTGTCGCAGTCGGGTAAAAACAATGCGACGACAGGGCACAATGAACAGTGGGATGGAGCGGCGTGCGGGGGTGGGGTCTCAAGCAACCTAACGTAGGTCCGTTCAGCAACACGTCTCGTCCCGCACTGATATTTTAGACGAGCGAGGGGAATTCGAACCTCGCGAAATCGATTTATCTTTCTTGATTAGTCAAAAATATTTTTTTTCGATAACTGAATAAACCAAGGTTTGTATATACATATAATGAAAAAGTATACAAAATTTTAGATGATTTCGATACATATTGTAGGCAATAAATGGTTTTATGTTGAAAATTATAGTGGTTTTTAATATTTTTTTTCTATGAGTTTCTTAAATTATTTTAAATTCTGACCAAACCATGTTCTTGTGTATATCTTGCAAAATATTATATATTTTTTTCAGATCAGTAGGGTTAATATTTAGCGAGAAAAATGGTTTTATAATAACCTATTATTCGAATGTTGGCCACTGTATACGCCTTAATAAGGCTACGGTATCCACTTCATAACAGACGGGCCATATGCTTATCTGCCACTCGGTCGACAATGTAACTGCTGTTGAATTTCTTATAGATAAATTCAGTATTATTAAGTCTAGAAATCATGACATAATATACCTGTGGACCAAAAAGAAGAAAAATTAATTGATGAAAAAGAAACGTTTCAATTTTTCCATTCACAAGAACAGTGGCGCTATGTTTCTACTCTTGGTAAACACTGTATTATTATATTTATGTTAAGTGACAACACTAATAATTATTTTTAGCGTCTGCTGCATTTGGCACGGCGACTTTTTGTCATCGACGTCACTCGCAGGTGATTTTAAAACAATTAGCGAGAACCCGTCGCTGCAAAGGGGAAAATAGACTTCCTACAGAAGACGATCTGACCCTGAATTAGAAAATATTATGTAAGCACAGTTTTGTCAGGTGTCAAAAAAACATACGTCCCGCTTGTTGTGACGCGAGGATCGTAAACGCTTGTTATGAAGTATTGCTTACGTACAGACAGTGCAGCTTCTCTTCACTTCTGGCAATTTCACTCACTCGCTGTGTCATTCATACCCATAAGTCATTTTTAGTAGGGGACCGGTCTACGCTGCATTTTTCTGGTCCTCGATCGCCATTATAGGACCATTTTACATCAACAGAATTATCGGAACGGATGAAGATTACATAAGAGTTACTTACTACACCCGCTGCCATTTATCACCTATATTCTCAGGACTTAACAAATACAGTCACAGACTAAAGAACGTTCGGTGACCCTATACTATTGTAGTAATGTCTAGTTGGATGTTGGATGCAGCCTTTTGTAAATTTGTTCTCTACAAATATTATGCTAACATGCACCACATGCAGGTAAGATTTGTTTTGGCTGTAGTGATGTGGATGAACCACGACACGTTCCTTTACAGTGCCAATAAATGTTTGGAAAGATCTCACGAGCTATTTCTAAAAGCTTAGCACGTGATCGCTTCATGTACATAAACGAAACGTGAATAACGTTCGCCATATTTCGGTATTTGGCAAGAGCTTCTGCTCTAGACTATAACTGAACAAACATACTCAAACGAGATGCTGGAGTGAATATACATTTGTATAATAATATTCAATCGAACCTAATAAGTTCAATCAATCCAATACTCTTACTACGTACTACAGAACAACGGTACAGAGATCTAAGCACCACAGTTAGGGATTGCAATCGAGCGGCATTTTCAATCCAGCAAAATATATGCTGAATTAGAGCATATCCAGCTGGATCCAGCGTCGATCCAACACTTATTGGTTTTTATTTAACTTGTACGAATTTGAATAACTAAGATATTTATTCATATATATTCATTATATGGTATTCATGAAAACACTTTGTCAGGTTGATTTACTCAAATTCGACCGAAAGTCATCCGATTCAAACCAAAAAGTAGGCGGTGCGGAGTAGAGAGGGAGAGTAGCAGATGCCGCAAGGGTGATAGAATCGCAACTTTGTTTACTTCAGTTTAGTTCCGAGTAATCTATATATATAAAAGAAAGTCGTGTTTGTTACAACACTTATAACTCGAGAACGGCTGGACCGATTGCCATGGTTTTTGATTTGTTGGATTTGTCTCCGTCCAGAATAGCAGAATAACTATTAAAAACATTGAAAAATTTACGAAAAAAATAAAATAAAAGAAAAATCATTTTTCCATACAAAATGTTCGTGGATGTCGGACCTGTCAAACGTGACGTTAACGTGCGTACGTCAAATGTATGCGTGCGTTCAGAAATGTGGGTATAGGATAATAAGTATTAAAACATTGACAAAATTGTCGAAAAAATAAATTTGAAAACGGATTGGGATATTTATTGATTTTCAATTAAATGTCAAATCGATTGGTCTAACTTTTATTGGTCGCGAAATCTAATTGGTCGCGAAAGTTGTCCGTTGTTGTTTTGAAAATTGTTTATGAATGAATGCTTGAAAATGAATATTAATTGGTTGTCAAGTGTCATGGTACTTTATTTTGTGACATAGTAAAATACTGAACTTAATATTTACCCACTGCTGGGTAATATTTACCCACTGCTGGGTAATATTAAATACGGGTCTTCCTTCAACTGAATATGTTTCGAGCATACTCCACCACGCTGCTCAACTGCGCGTTGGCGGACGCCAGTAATTGCAAGCCGCCTAAAGGCCACTTGGCTTAACGACTGCCATCTAATGATAACAACCAGGACCGACGTCTTACGTGCCTTCCGAAGCACAGAGGAGCTCGAGATAATCTAATGATAACAACCGGGACCGACGGATTAACGTGCCTTCCGAAGCACGGAGGAGCTCGAGATAATCTAATGATAACAACCGGGACCGACGTCTTACGTGCCTTCCGAAGCACAGAGGAGCTCGAGATAATCTAATGATAACAACCGGGACCGACGGATTAACGTGCCTTCCGAAGCACGGAGGAGCTCGAGATAATCTAATGATAACAACCGGGACCGACGTCTTACGTGCCTTCCGAAGCACAGAGGAGCTCGAGATAATCTAATGATAACAACCGGGACCGACGTCTTACGTGCCTTCCGAAGCACGGAGGAGCTCGAGATAATCTAATGATAACAACCGGGACCGACGTCTTACGTGCCTTCCGAAGCACAGAGGAGCTCGAGATAATCTAATGATAACAACCGGGACTATAATTTTCACTATAATTTTCAACATAAAACCATTTATTGCCTACAATATGTATCGAAATCATCTAAAATTTTGTATACTTTTTCATTATATGTATATACAAACCTTGGTTTATTCAGTTATCGAAAAAAAATATTTTTGACTAATCAAGAAAGATAAATCGATTTCGCGAGGTTCGAATTCCCCTCGCTCGTCTAAAATATCAGTGCGGGACGAGACGTGTTGCTGAACGGACCTACGTTAGGTTGCTTGAGACCCCACCCCCGCACGCCGCTCCATCCCACTGTTCATTGTGCCCTGTCGTCGCATTGTTTTTACCCGACTGCGACAGAAGGAGGGTTATGTTTTTCAAGAGTATGTATGTTTGGCACGCTCTGCAGCCTGAATGGCTGGACGGATTTTAGCTTGAGAGGTGTCGTTAGATTCGTATTTGCTGTGTCAAAATAAAAAAAAATCAAAATGGCGGTTTTTTGGCACGAAGTTCAAATTCAAAGGCGCGCCACAGTCTGGACGGCTCAGTGAATTTTAGCTTGAGGGGTGTCATTAGATATGTATTTACTGTGGAGACAAAAAAGCAGTCGGGTTTTTTTAGTTTTTTAAATTATCGATTTTATTTTACGTTTTTGATATATATCAAAATAAATAAAACTAAAAAACGTAAAATAAAATCGGTAGGTAATTTAAAAAACTAAAAAAACCCGACTGCTTTTTTGTGTAATTTGGAAAAGAAAAACCTCTAAAACAATAAAACATGTAGCAGTCGGGACATGTGCTCTAAATTCACTAAGTCTCCATTTCTAGAATGGGTCCCGACCCGACTGCTACATGTTTTCTTGTTTTAGGGGTTTTTCATTTCCAAATTACACAAAAAAGCAGTCGGGTTTTTTAGTTTTTAAACGGTTTTATTTAGCTTGACCTGTTTGTTTATCTATTTGTTTGTTTATATTTTTGGGTCAAATCTAGTAATTGAAATTTGACCCCCTTCCTGTTGACAGATTGATCTGAAATTTGGTACACACCTTTAGTTCTGGTGACAATACAATTAAATAAATTCTGTTTCATTGTAAATCCAAGATGGCCGCCGCCGCTACAAACTGGCGGTTTACAAATTTTGTCATGACTACCTCAATATGGGTATCAAATGAAAGGGCTTGACTAGTAGAACACAGTTCACATGAAAAAAAAACGAAAATCCAAGATGGCCGCCGCTACAAAATGGTGGTGTACACATTTTGTCACGACTATATGGGTATCAAATGAAAGAGCTTGACTAGTAGAATACAGCTCGTCGCTAGTCGCTCTCATGAATATTATAATAAAATACAAGATGGCCGTCAACAAAATGGCCGGTTGGCGGTTAGGTTAGGTTAGGTTATTTTCTCAATTTTCATTATGGGTATCAAATTAATACAAGACAAATTTAAAAGTAAAAAAAAAATGACATAAGTCAAATCTAAACTTATTTGAATGAGAAGCACTATGTAATGAAATTATAAACTAAAAACTTGAAAATAAAAATTATGAAAAAAAAAACATTTTTAATTTAAACAGTTTTATTGAAAGTAATGTACTAATAGCTAAAAAATAATTCGGTAGGTCCGAGGTTTCAGTCATCACACCCCTCTCCCTCATCAGTCTAAAGCATTGATCAGACAAAATAATAAAATCGTTGGGCCCGTGTTTCTATCCAATCAACTCAAGTTTACGCTACGCCCAACGATTTTATTATTTTGTCTGATCAATGCCTAGGTATACATTATGAAAAAAATATTTTGTAAAATATTTTATTTCAATTTTAATTGGTACTTACTTATAAATATTTTTTTATAATTACCTAATATAAAATAAAAGAATATGATTTTATTATCGAAATTCGGGTTCTTATTTCACTACCAAAACATTTTAATAAAAATATGTTTTTATAATTTAAAAAAAGAAAACAAATGTTTTCACTACATTATGATGAACCACGCGGTAAATTATTCATGTCCGTTTTTATCTAGCTCTGATCAAATATACCTATATATAAAAAAAAACTGCATTTCTTTGCAATAGATAAGAGTCAGCGCAGCGCCAGCGCCAACGGAAATGGGTAGTTTACGTATTGGCCTACAGTACTAGTAGAGTGTTCAGTACAGAATCCTGACACCTTTACAGTCGAAACCCACATTTTAGAATCCCTCTATAAGAATTTAGCTAGGAGGCTTCTGGATTATCTTTCAAAAATGGCCTAAGAAGAAATAACAAATAGATTAGATTATAAGAATAAGTATTTATCAGAAAATTACTCCCTGTCGTATGATCAGACAGGGATCAAAACGTTTAGAATAGTCAGACGAATGCTAGTCGATAGGTTGTACGTAATACAGATAATGTAGGTTAAGTACTTCTATTTGTCTCTAAGCGACCAGTTCCGCAAAGGTATAAATGTACGAGACAAATTATGACCCAACTGCGCTTTACTATTCATAAAGCGCGCAACGCGATGTTACACTGCGGTGAGGTGCGGGCGGTGCGGGGACCGCGCGCGGGGTACTCGTCAAATGCCCAAGGTCGTTGACGGATGTAATCGCCTTAACGCTCGCAAAATGAAATATCGCTCGCGCGACGCCATCCCCGCTGCCAACGCAGCAAATCATTCCTTTCTGGTGACCTCACTCACTCGCAGGACCACAACAAGTGTCAAGGAAATCGTTATTTGGCTGCGGTATACAGTGAGGTAGAGGTACTTACCCAGTCCGTCAGCTTACAAATACGCTGTAACCTAACTCCCTTTTGCCAGATCTCTTTCGCTGGTCGACAGGGCACACCACATGCAGGTGAGGTTGGCTTTGGCTCTATACATTGTGGTAGGCCACTTACAACCCAAAAATGTAGTTGTTGTACAGAGGTTTACTTGGAAGGGACATAGAATGTACTTGGCCACACTATTTCACTGGTACTGTTGCCTGTAGATGCTGCCTTGTCCCTTGGAGCTAGTCACTACGTTGAAAGCCACCTCGACTAAAGATTGGAAAATAATAAATAGAGCGACTAAAATACTCAATGGTTGGCTGTAATACTACGTTAGGTTAAGTTTGGTATGTTTTAAAATCATCTTTAGTCGCCAAGTTTATATAATAATACTCACTCAGTTTTACAATTTTAGATGCTTTATTTGTCCCTAAAGATATGACTGTTTGTTTAGTACCTACGTTAACCAATACCTTAAATATTAAGTAAACCTATCCAAAATATCTTATGGTCTTTCGTCCTTTGACAATATTTCTTTAGTAGCTAACTCGGCAGACGTTGAACTAGCCAAATTCCATAGAATAAAATACTTTGAAAATTCCACGATTTTTAAATTTTTCCAATTTAATTATAACGTTTCCAATTTTCAAAATAATTGTCATATCTGTCCAGCCATTCTCATGTTCCACAGCCAGAAATTACTGTTCACATTTCATATTTATTTTAACATAAGTATTACAATAAAATAAAATATAACCAAAACAATCGACATTCGAGTTTACCGAATATTCTAATTTGAAAGGCACCGTGTAAGCTTATCTGTTAGTCATCATCAATGTTTATTTTCGATCAACGGCCGATCAAAACTTCACAATAAGTAGTGAGATCATGATACCACTACATGTGATAACTTGATAAGATAATATCAACGTGCGGCAACCGTATGGGATAATTAGGACAGGCTCTCAGTCCATCAAATGGTATCTTATCTCCTTTAGGATCACGTTGTTCGTACCGACTTTGTTCATTTCTATATATTGCATTATGTTTCCAAGCCGATAACCAGGTGTTATGTTACTTATGAATCATTTTAAACCAGCAGGGTAGCAATCTTTGACACTGACCATCAGACTGATCCACAGGCTAAAGACTGATAGGGTCACATGTGCCGAGTAAGTGATGGCAGATGGGGGAGGAAGGTACTAGAGTCGAGGCCACGCGTACACGCGTAGTGCGGAAGGCTGAGTATTGTATTTGGAGGAAAGCATTAGGGAGGCTCATATCCAGCAGTGGGTAGATGCAGGCTGATGACGATGATGATCCGTCTGATGGAAAGCTATTACCGCAGCCTATGGACGCTTGAAACATCAGAACCTTTACTCGCGCGTTTCTGAACCTGTTAGGTTTTGGAGAACCTCAATAGATATTTTACACAACTCGACAGCGTGACGGAAAATACCTTTCTCGTGACGCACAACGCGATCAGTTCGGTTCTATGTGGAAATATATGTGAGAATGAATTCCCTGGCTATCGCGAATGGTGCGATTGTAGAAGGTTGTCGGCGATGTCAAACACCTCCTCTGAATACATCCCTTTGTATAATTTTGAACACACAATGAGAGGCAGTTTCTCTCCGATATTACAGTATAATATATATATCCGATATTAAAGTATAGTATAACCCACCTAGGGTTTGGGTCCCGAGACGTCCCGGGTCTCGAAGTCCCGGGACTTTTCGTAATTTTAGTTGTCTCGAGTCCCGGGACTCGAGACTCGAGACTCGAGACGAGACAAGATTATCGAAATTCATTTTTATTCTCAAATAGTTGAAGGAGCATAGCGCCATCTGTAAGTTTATTGAATAACTAAGTGGTCTGCTAAGTAACTACCGGTTAAGTAATAGGCGTTTTCATCACAATTTTTTTTTATGTGCATGCGTTAGCATCAGCCATCTTTTTCGTACTGTTTTTTGTAAACAACTAGTGTCCGACCGAATGTTCGGTTTCGGTTTCGGTTTCGGTCGAGTTTCGGCAAAAATAACGAGTTTCGGTTTAGTTTCGGTTTCGGCGGCGAACCTGCCGAAACTACGACCGAAACCGAAACTTCATTCGGGAGTTCCCGCGCTGTGCTCGGTCATGTTCGGCGCAGTAAATTCCATGCAAGCGACGAAGACATTTTGCTGCGTCCACGTGCCTAATCATGTCGTGACTTGTTTGCGTTTGCAGTTGTTGTTGTTTGTGAGTTTTCGTGTGATTTGTTTTGAATTCGGAAGTTTTATCATGTGATATTGTGTTAAGGTAAAGTAGGTAGTAAACATAATAATTTAATACATATAACAAACTAATGCATATATTATAGTAGAATTAAGTCTAACATGACTATCTGAATATTTTGTGGTTAATTTAAGTCATTCGGTAATGCTATACGTAAACAAACAATAATTAGGTACTTGGTACTTACTATAGTGCATTAGTGGTGATAATATTAAAGATTTAGAGTTTCAACGTTCAATTTAATAATTATAACCAAGTATCTAGCAATCATAACGTAACGTAACGTAATTACTATTATTATTATTTTTATAATACGACGGGTGGCAGACAAGCATACGGCCCGCCTGATGTGAATCGGTTACCGTAGCCATATTAACGATCGCAACATAAAATATATCTCGCGCGCTGCCACCCCCGTGGCAGACGGAGCATCTCCTCCCTTTCTGGTGACCTCACTCACTCGCAGGAACACAACAACTATCAAGGGATTTGTTATTTGGCTGCGGTATTCTGTGAGGTGGAGGTACATTCCCCAGTCGGGTAGCTTACTATTACGCTCCCTACCTCTCTTTTCGCCAGAGCTTCGTTTGTCAGCAGGGTGCACCGCGTGCAGGTGAAGTTGGCTTTGATTCAGAGATGTTGATGAACCACTTACACCCCCAATTATAAGAAAAGTACCTACAGTTAGATAATTGTTTCTTAAAAGTTTCGGTTTCGGTTTCGGTTTCGGCCGAAACTGAGACCGTTGCCGAAATTCGGTTTCGGTTTCGGTCGTAAAAACCAGTTTCGGTCGGACACTATAAACAACCATACTAAAGTACCCGCTACCCGTATCAAAAATTGAAATATTAATTAAAACCGATTTATTTTTTGGAAAAAGTGAAAAAAAAGGAATGTTAGGATAATTGACTTTTTGACTCTGCAATACATTTGAACTTTCATTGGGTGTGTTTAAGATATTTAGCCATTTCCCCTTGTCAACTGTTTGTCCACGGCATATTATTCTTAGTTGCATTTTTGACTCTGTAAATATCATAAATCTTATTTACAAGTCTGTTTTATTATGTATATTTAGATTATTTAGTTATGAAGTAAATCTATGATTATGAGAATTAACAATTTTGTGATTACGACCAATGATTAGATTCAATTACTAGATAATAAATAACAAAGTTATTAAGAATTAGCGTGATTGAACTTTTAACGGAATTCCTTTAATAACTTTAAGTAAACATTTAATTTTCTGTATAATAAATGTTGATTTTTTTTACAAAGAATAGGCTTTTTTTAATAGGTACAATTTTAAACAAAAAACTAACTTAATTACAATTTTACGAAAGCCCCACTAAAAAAAAAACAAAAAGTCTCGAAGTCCCGGGAATTCCCGGAACTTTGGCTGTAGACTGTCTCGTGTCCCGGGACTTTGAACTTGTCGGGAATTCCCAAACCCTAATAAGACCGTTATGCGGAGAAAACAATGAAAATGTGATTTTTCTATAGCCCTAATCGAGTTTGTACAAAACTTAGCTAACTAACGCGAGAACTGACGTAGGTGCCTAATAGCTAAATAGGTAATAACTTGGTTAAACGTTTGTGAAAATAGTTACATCAATTACTCAGCATAATTATTAACTATTTCTGTGTAGTGCTGTTAATTAAGCCTTTTTTTAAATTATTACTCTATAAGTTCATAAATAATATTTCTAGTTCTTTCTACAAAGATGAGTATAAAGTGCTGCTATTTAAAAGGAATATGGGTCCTAACTAGCACCTCCATTGAATAAAAATATCATAATTCGTAAACTATTGGCAGCTTGAGAACACTGACCCCCGCTAATCCGTAGTTAGCAGCGTGGTGGAGTATGCTCAAAATCCCATCGATTGAAGGAAGACCCATATCCCAGCAGCAGCAGCGTTTTTGACTATGTCTCCACTACAGGACCCTCTCTAGTCGGTCCCAGACAGAAGAAGGATTTGGCCTACACTCCCCACGCTGGCCAAACGGGTTGGGGAGGCCTGATCGGTGATTGATAATGTATTTCCCTTAGTCGCCTTGTACGACATCCACGGGAAGAGACGGAGTGATACTATTCTAGTCTGCCGGAAATCCGTGTGGTTTCCAAATCAAAATACATTACACTAAAATTATACCCAATTTACAACATATATAGTGTATTCATATTCATAAATACATAATTGCAGAGAAATGTGTGCCAACTTATTTATGTCACTTTAGGTTCCAAATAAGCATACGGCCTACATGCTGTAGTGATGTGACCGTATATATATAGTCTTGCAATACAAGAATTGCTTGCAAATTGTTCATTTATTTTACTAAATAGATATAGATTGTTACTAAATAAATAGTAACAACCTACTAATAGTTATGAAATTATTTGTCGAGTACTGATAAGGTGTGTATAGCGTGTACGTTCATTTTGTTCTAGTTTAGTCCTTGATAAGTTCGCGGTCAGTAAAGATATCATTAATACAACGCACTCTAGTGTTATGGGTGCTTGTTTTTAATCACATACCGTGAAAAGTCAACTAGGTACCTATCAACCAAATGTCATTGTTTTCCATGAAATGGGGATTATGTTAAATTGTTTATTTTGCGAAAGTGTAGTAAATTGATTTTTTACTGAGGTTTTCGGATATTTTTCGTATATTTAGGTAGGAATTTAGGTGATCATAGGTGGCGTAGTCGATAGTTCTGATAAACTTGTTTGTGAACTTGTGAGTACTTACCTCGACAACTATAGTGTTACCTACCTCTGGGACTGTAAAGAAGTTCCTGATTATTATTGTAATTATGATGGTTGTTTGTTCTTTCTCAATCCTGGCTACAAATCGATGGGCATGTGTGGCCGATTGCTCTATTAAGTGGACTTCGGTCTTACATATATTAAAGACGAAGTACGTTCGTAATTTCGGTGTTTTAAACCAAGCATATTCGATAATCATACGTACCGAAACATTGAAAACTCTATATACACATCAGGTGGCAAATAAGCATACGGCCTGTTTGTAATAAAAGAATTGCTGGCACGTTACGCCGCCATCTAGTAATGTAATATCCCTTTACGTCTGGTGACCTCACTCACCCATAGGAGCATAACAATCTATAAGGGAATTAGATAGTTAATTGATTCAGGTGTTATTTTGCTGAAGTCAAATTTACAGGCAATTTGATCTACACTACTTTATGTGCTTCCGCCACCAATTAGTTCATGCAAACTACTGCCGGCCGACACCCACCCACTACCGTTAGTAGTTGCATTCGACTGCCGTGGCTGCTTTGGTCGTTTGGCAGCTGGAGCAGAGACGACCAAAGCAGCCACGGCAGTCGCATGCAACTACTAACGGTAGTGAGTGGGTGCGTGCGGGTAGCGAGGTGGTAGTGCTTTTCCAGTAGGGCGACACATACCCTACATCTGTTTCGTTGGAGTCTCATCTGCTAGTCAGCAGGGTACAACGACGTGCATGCGACATTGACTTTGACTCTAAAGAGTAAGATGATTGATGAGCCATCTACACGCAAAAAATATATAAACTCGATAAATTATCAGTATTGTTTTTGGTAAACGAATACAATTAAATAATAGTGTAGTCATAAACTGAATTCGTCGGATATTCGAGAAAACGAATAGAAGTAATATTTTCATTTGCGATAAGTAAATAAATATATACGACGACGTCACATTGTCGCCAATATGTATTTAAGTGGCTTCTACCAATTACCGCCTACTGTGTGAACTATATTGCATACATCACGCCCCATGTAACGCGTGACTGACTCGTATGATTACAATATTTACACATATAAATATTGTAATCATACGAGTAAACATATTTTAGGTAAACAATGTCACACACTCGAGGCAAATAAATGTAAAAACAAAGGCATAAAAATAACTGCGAGTTGTGACAACAATAAAGTAATAAATGTTGTTTTCTATGTACAAATTGGAAATCTAGGTAGATAAGCGTACGTAAATATGGGCATATTACCAGCATTTCTTAATGAGTGTGAACACAACTGTGCATGTTTACTCGAAACTTGATAAGCGGAATGAGTAAACTAATATTTGCCAAATATTATAATAACTAGGATTTTTATTTTGTAATAAAATTTGGGATACCTACATGTCATATCGATGTCAGTACAATCGTTTGTCCCTAATAAACAAACTGTGAAGCTGGATACGATAAAATCTTGTAATTTCGTCATGTTTCAAAGTATATATTTGATATATGATGTATTGTTTTGAGTCAAAAATACCTAATTAGTTATTTAAATTGCATAATAATTTGTGTTAAATAAATTTTGAATGAATGTTAACGTTTTTACTTTAAAAATTAGCCTAGATTTTTTTATACGACTAGTGTGGCAAACAAGCATACAGCTTAATGCTCTAATTCTCAACTACATAATGCTTGTTTTATGTAATAAACTTTATTCAAATCAACTTAATTAGCAATACATACAATTCTACTATAAAACTAAAGAACCTAAAATTTAATAATACTAAAATAAAACTAAACTAAAACTAAAATAAATGTAAAAAGTTTGGCTCATGTGGCAGCGTTCCCAAGATGCTAGCAGCATTACCTCGCTGGATGACTAAACTGAAGGCCAATTCTCGTAATTTTTCTACGAACGCAGATTGAAAGTTGACCGAATCGAGATTGAATTGTGAATTGACTAAAATTATATACTTGATTTCATTAATTAATTATTATCAATTCTTATTGTTGGCAAAGTAACATTCTTAGTTTGTTTATATTTCACTCATATTTCGATATAATCCCGCTTAAATTTAATTTCGACGTTACATATTGTATTACGAGAATACCAAATGTGACATTTGTGAGATCGAGACTGGATCGAAACTGAATTGTGACTATATTTTAATTACGGGAATTGCCCCTCTGATCCTTTGGGCGAGGAATGTGGCAGATCTTGGGTCACCGGTTACGTCGACCAATCTATTTCCTAATTCTCGTATAAAGTTTTTTGTGACGAAGGGTTTCGACCCCGAATGGAACAAATGAGTATTTGGAGCCGATAACACTATATATATTTCTTGATTTTATGTAATGTATTTTATGTATAATGCTTACAAGCCAAATATTATTATAATATGGCTAGGGTAATAACATATTAACTTTATGGGTAATACACTAACTATTACTATATACATCGTAGTGAACGCAGAACATTTCACTTGATACTTATCAATAAATTTACTTGCTTGCTTTACTACATTGCTACATTGCTATAACATCACGCTTTGAATCAAATCTAACTTATGAAAGTATGGTATACATAAATTCTTTGCAATTGACAGGAGGAACTTTTCTTCACAACTACAAGTGATTACAGAAAGTCATTCATGTTTATTTAAATCGTGTGAGATAAGTATTTTTATGTACATATGCCAATTCTTCTTTTCCCACATCAAACGGCTGAAATTTTAACGGGAATTTCAGCAGTTTCATGTTCTTCTATCGCTGTGGAATTTTACTGCGGTTGTTTGTTGTTTGTGTAATAAAAAAACGGACAAGTGCGAGCCGGGCTCGCCCACCGAGGGTTCCGTACGTAGTATCATTATTAAATTTGATATTTTTCATTATAAATAAGAAATAGTGCGTCGAAAAAAATAAATAAAATATATTTTGCAATTTGTACATCAAGCCCTTTCATATGATTCCCCATTTGAACTAGTAGTTTCAATTTGAAATTTCGACACCCTATAAAAAATATAGGCCCCCTATTTTTTAAGATCTATTTACAAATGTATAGTTTTGAGATTTATTCCTGTATTTGTAGTCTATAACGATATTACTTGCCAAATTTCATAGTTCTAGGTCAACGGGAAGTACCCTATAGGTTTTGATTCCCTTGAGAATGTGTCGAAATATGCGTTTTTTTTGCTGAATAAACGGCCGTAACTTTTTTTACGTAAACTTAGCAGTTTGATTTTTTTACAACTTCATGGGACCGTAGACCTGAGTATACAGTTCAAATTTCAGCTTGATACCTCCACGCATTCTCGACATAGAAATTCTTGACAGACATACAGACAGACGGACAACAAAGTGATGTTATAAGGGTTCCGTTTTTCCTTTTGAGGTACGGAACCCTAAAAAAGACCTTAACCAGCGCACTACCGCACTACCACACTATGATATATAAATTACCTAAATTTTAGTGGACTTATTCTAGAAATCAAGTTTTATGGATATCTGTTAGAATATGTTTTACCCGTGAACAGAGTTCCGGTATAAAAATATTTTATGTGTCAATCTAGACATATCTAGATATATTTTATCTATAAACCAAAGAAAAAGTTATATAGGTTTTTAGATTAGTTTTAGTTTAATGTACATCCTGACCATATATCAAATCTGACCAGCCGTTTACCCGTGAAAGAGTAACAACAAATTTCAACTTTTCATAAAATTTCTTCTGTATAATATAAGTAGGATTATGATGAAAAGTTATTAAATGAATATATTTAATTTGAATAACCAGATAATTTTAGAAATGATTAAATTCGTGGACCTATAATCAAATTATGGTGCAAATTGTGTAATTAATGCAACTCTATCAAAAGTTAGCATTCCAAATTTCTAACGGATTTTGTGTAATCTTCATCTACTCTGCATGCTAATACTTCTAACATTGCATATTCCTCTATGCCTGAAATTGTATATTAATCTATGCTTTCTACTAACTTCATACCATCTACCAGGTCGAGCTTGAAACCCCAGCCTTCTACTTCCATGACATCAGATCATATCAGTTTTTATGGCTCCACAACGTAAGTAATTTTTAATTTTTTTTGATAACGTTATCAATGATGTTTAGCGTAGTTTAGGGCTTATTTGTATACAGAGGAACTTATAGACCAATTGATAGTTTCCATCGCATTCACACAAGAAATAGAGTAACTTACGCCTTCATCATGTAAGGCAATGAAACAAATTGATACTTTTGGTTTCGCGCCACGTGCTGGTTCATTTAAAGGAAAGCACAATAATGTGCGAAATAGTTATGTGACAGCATTATATAAAATCTCGACATTCTCTATCTCGTGCATGCCGCCAACCAGAGGCCCTACCGCCCAAGCTGAAGCCTATTACCATCGAATATTTTGATTCGAAAAATGGCCTTACTTTTAGTTATTGACAAACATCTTCAGCTTAATCGGTAGAGCTCTAGAGTTTCTACCAGCTGAGATAAAACACAAATACCATAAATTTACGCTTTATATTTTGATTTTCACATTAAAAAAAATCTCAACTTAGGCGGTCGTGCCCCTGGCGTCTATAATTTTAATAAGTCTATGGTGTGCCTATGGCGCCGCTGTTGAAAATAGTTGTATTTGGCCGCTATCACATAAGGTTCCCAAGCACGTGATCCTGCGGGACGGGGCGGACATGTTGAATGATATGCTATGTTTCGTGTGGACATGTGTGTTGGCATACAATCACTCATTAATTAGTCCATCACAAAGCGTCATTATGCAAATCATTGCATAATGGTGTTTCACGTGACTAGGCAATTGAGCATTCAATGTACGAAAAACTTGAATATCCAATTAGTTTTTGGTAGGGGCATCTAGAATATTTTTATCAGGGAAATAACAAGGCAAGTAAAAAGTATCATGACTTCACGTGGTTCATGCTCATGTAGTATTTGCTGCCAAATTTGTGAAAATGGTCTTATATTTTATTTAAAAAATGCTTAACACTAGTCATAGTGGGGTGACTTGGGCAAATGACTTGTACTGTATTTTGTGTATACCTCACTTACCTACTTCGAATACATATGTGTACTAATATTTCTAACTTGCATATTGTTGTGTGCTGTGTGCTGCCTGCTAATGCTTTTTAACATACCATCTGCCAGATCGAGCTTGATACCCCAGCCTTCCACCTCCATGACATCACAACACGAAATGCTTTATGGCTGCACGATAACGTAAGTGATATTTTCTTTTGACATGATAATTTTATAAATCCATGAACTCCGGCTGCACGCACGAATAAGCATGACTCATTGTCACTTTCCGCCTGAGCCGAGCGTGCAAGCGAAAGCGCGGAACAAGCGATAAAGAGACACGATCGGCCTATGTTTCTTATGACGTTATCACGTAAAATTATCGTCCATAAACCGACAACCAATTTTTTTTTGCAATGTTGGCTATATATTATTGGCAGCGCCATTGAAGAAACTTTAGGAAATGACGTGAAATACTAATTATTGTTGGCGCTAACGATGACAAGCCTCCAAAGTCTGAGAACACGTGATCATGTGGGAATGGGCGGAAATGTTGAAAGATAGCGTCCGTTTGGAGTGGTCACGTGTATTGACATACACCCATTCAGTTAGATAATTCAGTGTTCCTAAATTTAAAACTAATGAACTAGAAATTGCTTTGTGTCTGGGACTCTGGAATATACATATATTTGGGAGCTTAGGAAATTTCCTGAGAAATAAAGCAGCAAAGAAGTAAAGAAATAAGTAGTAGAAGACGTTGAGGAGTTCGATGGCGTGTATTAGTCTAATCGAACACGCAAGTTAAACAACGTCGACTGTAGCCTGTCTATGAATATTAAATTATTAATGACTTTATTAAAATTTAAGGAAAATTTTGCTTTTGTCACATTAGTTGTAATATTAACGCAATGGCAAATCTACTTATATTAGGTATATATACGCAAATTATTATATATGGCCTATATTATAGGCATTCGGAACTTATTAAATAGTGAACATCTAAGCAGATTTAAAATTAATATTTTAGGCAATATTAGTATCAGAGTTTATACTCAATGTCAAAAGATATTGTGTTAATTCCTGGCTGTTTGCTTGACTGTTGGAACTCGTACCACTATTTAGTTAAAGTTGTCACGAAGTTATAGTCATGTCATGAGGTAATTTTACACGTAAGAAGGAAGCTAAGTGCGGTTACGTACTGGTCCTCCGAAGCAGTGAGTTTGCTTCGGAGGACCAGTACGTAACCGCACTTAGCTTCCTTCTTACTTTCATTTTCATCATCATCATTTGGTAAAACAAAGGATTCTCCTTTGTTTTACTAGACCGTTTTTCTAATATGTAATTTCATTATTAACTAGCAGGCAAGTAACAAAAAACACGGTTTTCATTCAAAATTTAATTTTAGTTTTAAACATTATTTTACTTGTACACCTGTTTTAAAACAACTTGTTTTAATCATGCCAACCCTGCTGAGTTGTACTCAAGAACTAATATTCTCCTCAAGATTTTTTTTAAATATTGGCAGTCGCATTTTTAACAAAGTGGCGTCATTGAGTGACAATGATGATTTTAAAGAATATTTCACTTTCAGTCAAATATATTTTTGAATTGGCACCGGGTACTAACATACCTTCGTGTACGTCAACACTGTTATTTTAATAATTACTAGAACGTCTAGAGCAGTGATTTTCAAACTATGGGTCGCGACTCGCGACCTCCAGAGGGGTCTCCAAGTTACATTCCGGGGGTTGCGGGGGAAATATGCAAAGGTTGGTAAATCATACGCTACAGTAGAAAAAAAGTAAGCAGGCCTGATTATTGATCAATAACTCATCAACTCAAATCTTTTTGCAATTGAAGCCTATCTTGTTAATATATCAAAGAACAAAGTCGGTAGCAAATTGCACTAATAATTTTTAGGTTTTCACAGCCGGTTGAATTGTTGAAGTTTCTTCATGGAGGGAGAGGGGGGGGGGGGGGGGGGGGGGGGAGGGGAGAAGGAGAGGGGTGGCGAAATTTTAAACTTGTTAATCCCGTATTTAAAAAGATTGAAAAACATTGGTCTAGAGAGTCTGAAAGTTTAATTATGATAATAATGACTGTTTTTGAGTTTTTGACTTACTTAGGTCATACATTTAAATTAGTTGTACAAATTAAATGGTGTATTATATTTCGTATGTTATTTACGATTCAGAGACATGTTTAACTAAACTGGATAAATTTGATGATTGTCCACTTGTGTTCATTTAATAAAAGTGCGAATTAACTACAATTAACACTTTGATGATCTGTTCATTTAATGTATACTACTCAACAAAGTTTAGGGAACAAGAATATTGTGGTGTTTATATTAAATACTGTTACATGTGATTTGATAAAAAGTTTTTTTATGGGGGAAATTGTAATTAATTAATACAAACTAAAGTAGGACAGAGACCAAAACTGAAAACATGAAAAACAAACAAAAATATAATATCATATTAGGAGCTATAAAAAAAAATTAAAGAACTAAGTACAAAGTTTTCTTATGTACTCTTTAACGCTTATTCATACAAAAATGACGGCACTTGCATAATCATGTATTGTCACGAGAACTAAACGAGTGTGCCAAATTTCACTTTAACAGGATACACGAAAGTGGATTAAATTCATTTGCAAGATTTAATTACCAAACCGGGAAGAAAAGAGAATAAAAGTTAGTAAAAAGCAAAGATCTGAAATTAATAAAAGATCTAAGAAATAAAGAAAAAAAAAAAACAAATAGGCCAAGTGCACGTTGGACTCGCTCACCGAGGGTTCCGTATCAATTTACGTATTAGAAAAAAATATTGAACACTAACTTCATACATTTAGTATAAATAAATAAATATTCATGCAAAAAATTCACACTGCTATCTAGTCTCGCACTAAGCAAAGGTTGTATAATGGGTACCAGATAACTGATATTATACTTTTTTTTCTAAATGCATACATATAACATATAGAAAACTCCTATAGATTTTTGTCTTGTGCGTGGATCGAACCCGCGACCCTGGAGTCAAAGTGAATATTGCTAGCTATTCGAACAAGGGACTCGTCAAGTATGAAACAATGTTGCATCAAGATAGACAATACGCAACATTGTTAACTTTTGGATTCTTCCTTTTTAAACCATGAACGAATTTTTTATTGGATCATTAATGTATTTGTTGTATGTCACAGTCGATTTTTTTCTCGAATCTGCTCATCTGGTGACCGATTAAATTGGGTTGTTTCCAATGTTTAAAAATTGTACAAATAAATTAACAATATCGTAAAATACACAAAACTATAAAGATCTGCAAACTTTCATTCTAATATCTTCAGTCAGACTTTTTTTAGCGTCGATCAAAGTTTGGCGGGAAAGTCCATTTTAAAAGTATGAAATTATTAAAAAATAATATTTCCATTGGAGTAGCAATAAAAAATGCTATAACTTTTATTATGATAATAATTACATAAACGTAATATTTAACATAGCTGTCGTACAAATTTCTGATTTGATGCATATAAAATACAAAACTGTGACGTCATAATTCGGTAGTCTTTTGTATGGAGCGTTTTGGGGCAGTCTAAAAATTGTGATTTTCAAATTAATATATCTCGAGAGATTTTTGTGCTATCGAAGTAATTCTTTCACCTATGGTTATATTATGGAGACGTCCCTACATATCAAAAAGAAAAAAATGTTAGTCAAATAGCCAATTGTACGCAGATTTTCTGTCAGGCAAACATGGCCTTGTGAAACTTAAGTAAACCAGCTAAACAACAAAAGAGATGGAAATGATGCTTGAGTAAAAGATATTTTTACTCGACTGACGAAGAAGGAAGGGTTATGTTTTTTGAGTATATGTATGTATGTAAGGATATAGAGTCAAATAATTTGTAGGGAGACAAAAATTAGCCGCAGCATGAAAGTGCCTCAGAGCAAAGTGCCGCGTGCATCTCCTGCGATTGCGCTCATGTGATCGAGAGGTTGGTGGAGCTATAGATGGTGGAGGGTTTGTATGTATGTATTTTTGGCACGCTCTACAGCCTAAACCGCTTGATGGATATCAACATATGAGGTGTCATTAGATTCGTCTCAGTTGTGAGAGTGACATAGGGTATACATTTTCAAAAAATGTAGTCGGGTTTTTTGTTTCTGTCAATAATTTCTTGTTGCAAATTAAGGATTAATGGGATAATTTGTTGAGCTAAAATTCAAAGGTCAGAAGCACTTGATATCTGCTTATGAAATGGGGCTCTAAAAGCTCGCCCAAAAATTTATCATGTTTGAAAGAAGTCTTGGGCATCAAAGCTAGCAATACAAGTGATAATACATTATGTCGAAGCTCTTATCAATCAATATTTGACCGATTAAATTTATATACAGATTTAGTCAAATACAGGGCTACAATATTTTATGTCGTTTATTTGAAAATATTCAAGAAACATAATATTACAGTTGGGTAGTTGATTGTAAAATATTTGATTAACTTAATGTTATAAAAGTACCTTACTTGAGTAGGCAGTGACAGTGACATTAGTATTTACTATTTAGTACTTTTTTCATGCTTGGTTACTGATGCAAGTACTAAAGTCATCCTAAGTAATTTGACTATATTGTCAAATACCCATTTTTTTTTTAAATAACTACTTGTATACCCCCATTTATACCCGCTCTGTTTCAGCTCCTAATAGTACAAAACAACGTTTGAAGCGTAATCTTACCTTCTACAATTGGTAGCCCAATAAGTTATCAAATATTAAATAATCAGTATCAAATAATATATATATATATATATATATATATTTTAATATATATATATATATATATATATATATATTAATATATATATTAATATATATATATATATATATATATATATATATATATATATATATATATATATATATATATATATATATATATATTATTTGATACTGATTATTTAATATTTGATAACTTATTGGGCTACCAATTGTAGAAGGTAAGATTACGCTTGCCTATCAAATGACCGGGCTTGACCCGTGATTAAAAAGAGATAATCTATATAGGTATATAAAAATGAATCTCTATTTCTCTTGTTCTTCGCATCACTCGTAAACGGATGGAACAATTTAGTTAATTCGTTTTTTGTTGTGTTTATTAGTCAAGAGAAGGTTCATATGAAAGAAAAAATTAAAGAAGTTGTACGGAATATTAGAAAATTTAAAAAAACTGAAGTATCATATTAACGTAATAAATAAATAAATAAATATTTCTGGACAATTTACACAGCGCCATTTAGTCCCAAACTAAGCAAAGTTTGTACTATGGATACTAGATAACTGATATTATACTTAAATACATTTTTTTTTTGTAAATACATACATATAATACATAGAAAATACCCAGACCAAGACAAACAGACATGTTCATGCACACAAATGTTTGTCTTGTGCGGGAATCGAACCCGCTACCTCGGAGTCAAAGTGGCCATTGCTAACCATTCGACCACCGAGCCCATCATAATGTAACGTTTGATGGAACTGTCAGTAATCTGACAGCGTGAGCGAAACCAATTCGAATTCAATATTCATAGTTAGGAAGACGGACAACGTGTGGCGGGTCAGCTAGTATTGTATGTATATAGAATAGTAGTGTGGGTATAAATTATTGTATGCCCGTATAATTGTAATATTCCTCTTTTAATGGTTTTATGTTTTCATTTCGAGCCAAAATTCTACATTGTACTCAGTATTGTACCAAACCCATGCTATTCAACATTCCTTTTAACTCTTCTGTGGTTGACTGGAAGAGATAGGATAGGTAAGTCCACTATTGAATTAATACTTTCAGATGTATATCAAAATAGATAGAGACCTTTTTTTAACAAACAAACAATAATAAAGATTGAAAAATAGTTTTAGATATTTATGAAATGAAATTTTTATCCAAATTTGCTTCGCTTGTCGCATCTGGACCACGTTTTTTTTCTTAAATATAGTCCGTATTCATATTTTTTTCTTGGGAGTCCAATTTGGATGTTTGATAAAGCACATGGACTTCTGCTATCCAAGTTAATGAGGAATCTGAAAAAGACATAAAATTACATAGTCAAACCATGATCCAAATAGGTTCTACACACATTTATCACGTATCTCTTTCTACCATACAGTGAGACTGCTAGTGACATCTCACTCGCACAGCCGTTTGTGCCTCTATTCCGCTTAGGTATATTTGTTTTATGCTCGAAATATAACATATTAACGTGTAGTTATCATTAATTATGTACATTGTGACAATATAGTACAAATCTGCAAATATATTTTTGATGATTATATATTTAACTGTGTTGTGACGGAGCCAACTGAACCAATAACAGGAAATGATAAGATTGTGCCTGTGAGCGTTGAAGGTAGAGTTGGTATACAGCTATATAAAATATGGATATGGAATAAAGGAATCGAAATGGTTGTTCACTAACGAATTTTGGATATATATTTTTCCTATTGAACAATAATATATTTATAGAATATAATTATAGAGCAACATTGATAGATAGATACATTATTTAATTACTTAATTTAGACACATACAGCGATTGCTAACTTAAATAAAATTAATTAAACATTATTACCATATTCACAAAAAAGCAAAAGAAAAGTTGGGGCTGGCGGTGGGCGAGCGATATTTCATTGTGCGCATTCATTGTAAGCATTAATATAACTGCGGCAACTGCTTCACATCAGGCGGGCCGTATGCTTGTCTGCCACCTGACGTGGTATAAAAAAGGATGTAACTGATTTCTGATAAATTGATCATCGGCTTATCTGTATTTACTGTTAACACCCAACATGTACTTTATTTACTGAATCTAAGCTCTGCGGATTTAGAGTAGTAATGATTTATACATATTCTTATATTTAATTTGTATGACGTTTCTAAGTGTTTTATAAAGTCCAAGGAATAAAGATATTTTGAATTTTAATTTGAATTACACCAGAATCGCAGGGTATTTTTAACCGACTACAAAAAAGGAGGAGGTTCTCAAGTCGGCTGTATTTTTTTTAAATGTTCGTTACTTCAATACTCCGTCATTTATAAACCGATTTGAAAAAAACTTTTTTTACATGAAAGACTATACTTCCAGATTGGTCCCATATTTCTTTCATCATCATCACCATCAGCCTGTTACTACCACTGTTGGATATAAGCCTTCTCATAAGTATTTGGTGGAAGGCATTGGCCTTCCACCAAATACGATCCTACGCCTTCCGCATCCATGAAGATGTTAGTCTTCAAGCATTGGGGTATTTTTTTCATAATGTAGAGTAGATTTTGGAGTCGTTTTCTTTTTGTAAAAATTATATTGAATGAAATGTGTCTGTTTTCATAATTATTTATTTATGACTACCAATATGGCGGACTCTTACTATAATTAATCTTGTGAAGGATCAATTATATTAGCATCAAAGATAAATCCAATAATTGAATTTCCTACATTTATTAAAGACTAACTGACCCGACAAACATTGTCCTAACTATGACTACTGAATTCGAATTGATGTCGCGCAATCTGTCAAATGACTGACAACTCTGTCAAACGACATAAAGTTACATTAGCAAAGTCTATTGACTTTGCTAATGTAACTTTTAGGAAATTTAAGAGAACTGAACGACCATATTTAGTCGTTCAGTTCTCTTAAATTTCCTATTTTATATTGCGTAACTTTCAATTTTGTTTTCTCTCATAAGAACCTTCTCCTAACAATACTACAACATAAAAAGTAATAGCGAAATCGGTCCAGCCGTTCACATATGATGTTCACATAGGGTTAATCCCTCTATTTTTTATATATAGTTGTAAATGGTTCATCAACATCTTTGAACCAAAGCCAACTTCACCTGCACGCGGTGCACCCTGCTGACTGACAAACGAAGCTCTGGCGAAAAGAGAGGCACGGCATAGCGTATTTTTTAAGCTGCCCGACTGGGGAAGTACCTCGATCTCACAGAATACCGCAGCCAAATAACAATTCCGTTGAGGGTTGTTGTGTTCCTGCGAGTGAGTGAGGTCACCAGAAAGAAAGGAGATGCTGCGTTGGCAGTGGGGGTGGCGGCGCGCGAGCGATATTTTATGTTGCGAGCGTTAATATGGTTATGGTAACCGCTTCACATCAGGCGGGCCGTATGCTTGTCTGCCACACGACGTAGCATAAATATATATAGATTTAAAAAACATAAATAAAGAACTTCTTACGCGTATTACGCAAATCTAACATCTTTGAAATATGCCTAAGCGTAGAATTAACTCGTCTTATTGGCTTCGATTCCGACTATTAATTGCGTCAATTGGGAATAACCACTTTTCGGAATTTCGGCCGCTTCCTGTTTTGTATGTTAGTAGCAGTAACTTTATAATTGTCCAGCTACCCGGCATTTGGCCTATATAGTATAGTATTGAGAGCGTGAGGAGAGTGAGGAGCAATGGTGGAGCTCCACACCACAATGGTACGTTTTCATCTTAGATGCTTCTTTAAAAAATGAAGAAATGGGAATGAGACATTTTTTTTATGTCAGAGGGGGGCAAACTCGCCTGATGGAAAGCAATCATCACCGCCCATGGAGATTATCAACATCAAGGGGTCGCCGATCCGTTGCCAGCCTATGTACTTTCTCCTTTCTTTCTCTCAGGTGACCTCACTCACTCGCAGGAACACAACAACCCTCAAGGGAATTGTTATTTGGCTGCGGTATTCTGTGATGTGGAGGTACATTCCCCAGTCGTGTAGCTTACAATTACGCTCCCTACCTCTCTTTTCGCCAGAGCTTCGTTTTTGTTAGTCAGCAAGGTGCACTGCGTGCAGTTGGCTTTGGTTCAAAGATGTTGATGAACCGCTTACACCCCAAATATGTGATTTACTTTATGAATCAATAAAAAAATATAAGTGTACTGTACACATTTACAGAAAACTGATTGTAAAATAACTATTAATGTTTATTACAACTGTTTTTTTTTCCCTCTAACAAAATATTTCCTAGCACTCTGTGCGGGCGCACCATTATCAAGTTCATATAATTCTAAAATCAACAAGCGTTGCTTCTTAAAGGTTTGCATTTAGATTATTCACGTGATAATTTCTCATACCATTGACCCAAAGCGAACACGTACTCAGCACGTGAAGTAGATATATGAGACTTCTACACGTCGTCAGGTCGTGTCTTGATACTATGTTGGTGTCTTACCAAGTCTTTGCATCAAAAAACGTAAGAAGTATCTAAGGATGGATATCATATGGCATCGATAAAAGAACCACCTTTCGTCGATACCATATGGACATCCAAACAATATGGAATATTTGTGTTAAAACATAAAATCTAAGTGCCTTTAAAAATAATTATGAAAAGGAGAAATGGGTTCGATCATCATTATCAGCCTGTATCTACCCCATGCTGGATATAGGCCTTCCTCAATGCTTTCCACTGTATGCTATCCTCCGGTTTCCGCTTCCAGCCGCTTTCGTGAGGTCGAGGTGAAAACGAGGTTCAGTGGAGCGAGTAGATTTAGATAGAGATTTCAATGAAAAATGTATTTGATGATCATTCCTCAAGGACAGATCGATCTCAATTTTTTTCCGACACAAAACTCAAGCATGTCGAAGTCTTTAATTGTGACAAGTTTCATCAAAATTGGTTCAGTGGTTTTGGAGCCTATTCATTTCTAAGCGTGACTTTTCGGCGTATACCTACTCGTATAAGCGTTCCGGTCGCTCCACTCAATTAACACAGAAATAACTGTTCCGTGAATATTTTAATATTCACGGAACAGTTATTTTCATATTATAATAGGACTTTAGTCCTGTCATGGGCTGTAAAGAGCTGGGCTGTGAAGATTCACGAGATTCGCGGGGGTGTGGCAGGTCACATGCGGCCTGCGGGGCACAGGGTTGCCGATCGGTGATTTAGAATTTTGATGGTTTACAGCTCCAAGGAACGACTATGATCGAATGGGACTACGGACATAAGTATTTGATATGATTTTCAGCTTGATACATGCACGCGCTTCTGCAAAAAGTATTTTGATAGACAGTTAAATGAATTAAGCAATTAGATAAGGGTTCGTTTGTGCCCTTTGTGATACAGAACCTCGAAAATAATAACATGTTTTCACCGTGACAATTCTAACTGCCTCACATTTCAAATAGACATAACCACTTCGTTACTATTATTAGTAGGTTATTTATTATAGTAGCTTTTATCCATTTGATGAACAGGCTGGCACACCCTTGCATAACGTCATCACGATGAATACTTAACAGCTAATACGACCTTATATTTTTGCCTACATTGTAATATATTTCGTAATAAGTTACGGGAATTATTTCTCGGTATTATTGACAGCAAAAGGAAACATTTATAAATATAATATACAAGGTGGAAATGTTAAGTAATATCACTACATTATTTCTAAACAAGTTAATAAAAGCTGATTACTGATACTGAAAACTTCACCAGTTATTTTTTATTAGACATAATATATTTTAGATATAGCGAGGGCTATGGGGTTGTTCTAGTTAGGTAAGAGATAGAGTGCTAAGTGTTAGTTTTTTGTTCGCTTTCGATAATGTCAACGTAAACAAACCGACCAAATAGAGAAGAACTCTCATGTTGCGAATTTATATGATGTTACATATGAGAATTATGTGGCTTACTTGTTCACATTTTGAAGTGAGTAACCCGGCTAATTTGGATATGTAACACGCGTCTGATAAATTCCCAACATGAAACTTTTTCTCAATGTGGTCGGCTTGTAAACGTTAACATGTTCGAATGTCAATAAATCTCTCTCTCATGTTGTGAATTTATAAGACGCAAGTAAGCCACATAATTTTGATATGGAACACACATATCAAAATTATGTGGCTTGCACTTGCTCACATTTTGAAGTGAGCACCCGTCTTATTTTGGATATGTAACACGCGTCTGGTAAATTCACAATATGATACTTTTTCTCAATTTGTCGGCTAATCGTTAACACGTTCGAGTGTGAGCAAAAAACTCGCACCAAGCACTTTGAACGCAACAGTGAGGTGTGAAGCGTTGAGTCCGAATTAATGCGGAAAACTAACTTTCTTTTTTGTTTATTGGAATAAAGCGTGATACTCAACTTTCCAGCCATTTTGACTACCTTTGAATTTGACTCCGAGCGGGGTATTGGAAAATAACTTGGGTGTTCCGTTAATATGTTTATGCACCATGCACCTAAAACATTACTAACACCCCGAGAAAGACTCAATGAATTCTAATTATAGAATGGTCTCCATTAATGTTTTTTGGCAATCCAATTTTGTCACGAAGTAGCCTGTTATATTAAACTTGGCAACGTTTATAGATACCCATTTATATGCTTAACAAAGAGTCGTTGACTTAACGATATTGTAACATAATATTAGCTACATCTGCTGATATCTTTAGATTACGATGTTATCATCGCCGCATATATTTGAAGAGAAGCAACTCGATAACTTAGAGGTAGAGTAAATAATGACTTTGTAGAGTAATATTTTTTTTAATTTTGCAAAGTTTCGATTCATATACGAGTACCTGCCATTTCCTCTCTGCATGTTGAGTACGATTTTTTTACGTATTGCTTTCGACATAGTTAACTTAATTTTGTATCAAATTGACATAGCGCCATCTATCGACAAACAGTCGAAGTAGAAGTAATTCCATACTAAATTAAGTCAAACGTTGTCGAAATCGATTACATTAGGAAACTCGAACTAGGCACCTCATCAAACCGACACCGTAACAAAGATCGCGATTATCGAGTTACCAGTAATTTTTTTTATACTACGTCGGGTGGCCGACAAGCATACGGCCCGCCTGATGTGAAACGGTTACCGTAGCCATATTATGTAACGCTCGCAACATAAAATTACGCTCGCGCGCTGCCACCCCCGCTGCCAACGCAGCATATACTTCCTTTCTGTTGATCTTACTCACTCGCAGGAACACAACAACCCTCAAGGGAATTGTTATTTGGTTGCGATATTCTGTGCGGTGGAGGCACATTTCCCAGTCGGGCAGCCCACAATTACGCTCCCTACCTCTCTTTTCGCCAGAGCTTCGTTTGTCAGTCAACATCACTTCACTTGCACGCGGTAAAGATGTAGATGAAATTTTATATGTATATTCAGTAGGTCTGAGAATAGGTTGTTATCTATTTTTTATACCCATAAGTGATAATGGTGGTGCACCCCAAATTTTTATTTTTAAATTTTTTAAACAAAATTTATATTTTTTTTTTTTATGATGTGGCATTAAAAATACATACTTTTAACTCTTCTACCATCAACCCCTATTTTTTAATAGCGATATTAGTATATTTTGCCGGATCAGCTAGATTTCTTGATCATTTAAAATATTTTTAAAGAACAAAAAATATACAATGTCCTAACGAAAAAAAAAAATACAAACGCCTCTGTAATAGTAAATAATTATTATTAGGTACTAATTTGGGATTTTTATTCAAAGTGATGCTGATGGATGGAATGTTTATTTTGTCCCAAAGTTAAATATTCCAGTTTCGATTTAGGAGATTTTTATTGCAAGTCGACGACTTTTGATTTACATAGTCAGAATTAATACAATTAGTAAATACTTAAAAAATACTAAATACTTAAAGAAATAAATATGACATACAGTCACCCCACATTATAAAATAGCAATGACGCACCTTTTACTGTTGATAAATATGATGAAAATTTCATGGAATATTTTTAAATGGAAAATTTCAATTCTGCTAGTTATTATTGAGAGCCATGGCCATCTTCGTAATAAAGGGTGACAGTGTCTGGTTAGTGTAAATATGATAACCTTAACACCGTTCTGAGGTCGTAATGCTTATTAAGTATATGTAGTAAAATAACAGTGCATCTTAACTTCCATTGAAATCGAATAATAATAATACACGACACTGCACATGAGCCAAGTTCTCGTGAAGCTGCATGCAAAATATATAATAATGTTAAATCATAACCGAAATCTCCTGCCAGTTGGCACTGTTAATTCTCATAGACCCATCATTATAGTAGTGTTAGTAAATTGGAGTTCGAACTTCAGTAATATTTTTAGCATGTCTCTAAAGCTGGGATAAAGAAATAAAATAATAAACGTCGTGCTCCTTTCTATCGCACGGGTGCAATAAAATATTGCCTATGTTACTCGCTGATTATGATGTAGCTCGATATAGCGGAAAGAATTTGAAAAAAAAATATATTTTATGCAATTCAAAAATACAATTCTTCTCTCTTTATACTGAAGATAATATAGATCAGAAAAACAAGAAACTGTGAGACATCGAAATAATAGAAATTTCTCTCCTCATTATTTATTAGAAAAAAAAATATATTTGTAGTATTCTCCGCTTAAAGACATTCAACATACTGTTAAATCTATTTGTCTTTACCTTACGCCTTATTTTTACAGAACAAATTTCAACTTAATTTTAAGAATATCTGATTATGTTTTTGGACTATGTATTAATCTGACAGTCAGTCAATCACAGTTTCATTTACACGTTCTCTACGGAACTCATTCTATGTATCAATATGTAACTTATGAGTACTTGGTCTCAACATGACGACATTTGATAAAAAAATGACGCTTACTATTCATATTAGGACAGTCACATTGAAAGCCTGTTAGATAGTTTTGCTCTTAATTATTTATATCCATAAAACCGATTTTTGTGGAAATCTAAAGGGAGGTATTCACCAATATTCTGCAATATACTATTATCTAAAATATAAAACAAATGCACAATATTAAGTTAACAAACAAGTATATTGAGGTGTAAACGTCTTTCGGCTGAGATAATATAAAAACGTTGAGAGGCTTCTTAAAAATACTCACATTTTTATTAGTTTTTATATGTACATGACAACTTTATTATGTCAGTTGTAATACCTTTTACTTTAAATGTCACTATTGCTCAATGAGAACTTGCCCGCTTTTATAATTTTCTGATTATTTTTTATACTATGTCGAGTGACAGACAAGCATACGGCTCGCACGATTAGAAGCGATTACCTTAACTATATAAACGCTTGCAACTTGAAATTGGCCGCGTGGCGCCACCTCCGCTGCGAATATAGCAACTACTTCCTTTCTCGTGACATCACTCACTCACAGGAACATGACAACACCAAGTATGGTATAAGTAAATCGTGAATGGACAGTACAAATTTATGTATACTTTTAAACATAGATTTTTACAGTGAGTGATACCTTATTATATTTCTTATCCGCCAACGTACACGTACGACACGTAGACGACGTGTGACTACGTTTATGTTACCCTCCGCTATACGTGGTGTGGGAAGTATGAAGGAACATATGTATGTATGCATGAGAATACCTCTCAAATGCGCCTAAGAATGTGACGACCAGTTGGCAACAGTTATGCGGTATAGGACTGCCACTAACATGACACAGCAATACAATGGTGATGGGATGGGAAGGTTTATTTTGGCTCAGCGGAACGTCATCAAAAACCAACACGAGAAGAGATATTTGAGAACACAATTTTGACATATATACACAAACAACACAGTGTTCCCAAATGTCTCTTTACGTGTCGAAGCCGGTTCATCACCACCATTTTCCGTTATCTGCGATTTTATGTATTAATTGGCCACATGTAGATATTCGGATCGTGTCCGTGAACGAAGTCGCATTAGTATGCGGTCAATCTTAGTTAAGTAAGGTCTTTAAGTAAGGTCTGAGCATAGCACGTAGCCTGTTTAATACATTATACTAACAATGTTGCCAATAATGTGTTTCTTTTCCTTTTCAGAACTGACTCAACGCCCTTTGTTAAGAATGGATTCCCGGCTACCGTCACCAAAACACCAGAAAAATTGAAACTCCAGAAGCCGGGCAAGGCTGGCAGGGGCAAGGCGTTTCGTCAAGTTCTGGCCTCGTTTATTGCCAACCTTGGCACCATCAACACTGGCATGGCCTTTGGATTCTCTGCCACGGTCCTGCCGCAACTCAAGAGCCCTAATTCTACATTACATATAACTGAAAGTCAAGCTAGCTGGATTGGTGAGGATACAGTTTTTTAATGATTATAAATCGGTGTGAAATTTCTTTTGAATTTCTTCTTCTCCTACACTTACGGTGCTGGTAGAGTAGATTAAAAAAGAAAATCAATCTAAAAACCAATTCCATGTTAGACTTGGCTTACAACCTGCCATTTACCCCCAACGGTCGGGATAGACAAATTCTACTCACAGTTCACAGTTTCCGAATGGCAGCCTAGCTTTATATGAATTATCAAATAGAATCATATATATGAGAATATATATGTATATATTCCGATATTTGTGTATCAGCATCAAAGCCCCTTTGTTGATATTTTGCAATTACTACTCATGTAAAACAATGTACTGTAACAAATTAATTTTACATGTTCGTAGTGGATAATGTAATAAATACTGCGTCATTGGTCATAATATTGTGAACACACGTGTGCACTACATACAAATTTCACAGATGTCACATGATAGTCGTATAACAATAGTAACAATAATTCAATATTGAAACAATAGTAGCCTTCATTACGTAATGTCGTACGTAAAAAGAAACAATAAGCCTTGCTGCGTTAGAAATAAGTAAAATGCTAAAAATACTTTATTAATCTCATTTTTTTCATAGTTACCGGTAAAATATTAATAATATTATCCGCGTATATTCCATAAACTAATAAAATTTATCCGTAAAGTAGTAAATGGCCGTGTGGTTTCCGGCAGACTAGAATAGAATCACTCGGTCTCTTCCCGTGGATGTCGTACAAGGCGACTAAGGGAAATACATTATAAAACATCGATCAGGTCTCCCTAACCCGTCTGGCCAGTGTGGGGAGTGTAGGCCAAATCCTCCTTCTGACTAGGACGGATGAGAGAGGGTCGTGCTCCTGTAGTGGAGACTAAAATGACCTGATGAGGAATAAAATTTATCACGTTATAACTCCAATTCTATTCAGCGTATATATCAAGGAAAAACACGCGCCACATTTTATTTTACACTTATAGCGAACTATGAAAACCGCATTCAGTTATATTCATTATTCAAAAAATAAAAAAAATATTAGTTTTTTTACTTGTATTGCTTTTACAAAGCACCTTCATAATAATATGTATGTATATATGTATGTGTATTACTATTTCGTACTGCTTTCCATCAGGCGGCCCGTATGCTTGTTTGTCACTTTATTGGTATAAAAAAATGTTAGAACGTAATAAAATATGAATATACGTAATTATATACCTACGTAGTTATTCCGTATACAGTTTTCACATTTAGAATTACCTGACATATTCATAATTAGTCATTTTAATAATATGTGGAGAAAAGGAATCATGATAGCGAATCAGGTCATCCCGGCTGATGGTAATAGGAAAACACTGGCCACCGCCAACGCGCAGTTGAGTAGCGGGATGGATTACGTTCTAAACTCTTTGGATTGAGGAGAGACCCGTATCCCAGCAGTGAGATGAATATGGTTTGATGTAGATTGAATACTAAATCTCCGGCTTCGATCATATAACAATATTCGAATATCAACGGTCCTTAGGAGCTGTGAAAAATCAAACTTCTATGTCAATGTAATAACGAGCCTGGTCCGAGGTCGCGGTTTCGTTCCCCGCACAAGACACTTGTCTGTAAGAACATGTCTTGTCTGAGTGTTTTCTATGTATGTATATTTAAAAAATGTATATAATATACAGTTATTTAGTACCCATAGTACAACCTTTGATTACTTTGGACCTTTGGACAAAGTACATAAAAGGCTCCGCCAACTCGCAGTTGAGCAGCGTTATGGAGTATGCTTTGATTGAGGGGCGATTGAGGGGCGACCCGCATCCCAAAAGTGGGATGGTGGGATGAATAAGGGTTTTATGTGTCAACTTAACACACATAAAGAGCGTTTGTGACTAATTGTCCAAGCTTAAAAAAAAATGTATCCTTAATTCTGACACTCACACGTAAGCCAAAACCTTAGTAGGTACTTCAATGGAATTAATAAGTACTGTCTTGGGCCTTGGGTACTTCTCATTGCAGTAGAACCACGAAAATTGGCAAGAAGCGAGGTCTCATAAGGATATAAAATTCAAAAATTGTAATTTCGAATATTTTAATGCCGTTTTACGAATTATAAATGACCAAAGACCTTGGCCCATTGGTTCATGCCAAAAGCATAAAGTTAAAGTTTTGATGGCATTGCAAAAAGAACCCTTTCCTTTTATAAAAAAACGTCTAGTACTACGTCGAGTACGTCGGACAAGTATACGGCACGCCTGATGTGAAGCGGTTACCGTAACCATATTAACCACAGAGTACTCTTTTATGCATATTAACGTTCGCAACATAAAATATCGCTTGCGTGCCGCCACCCCCGCTGCCAGTGCAGCATCTCCTTCCTTTTGGTGACCTCAGTCACTCGCAGGTACACATCAACCCTCAAGGGAATTGTCAGAGCTTCGTTTGTCAGTCAGTGCAGGTGAAGATGGCTTTGGTTCAAAGATGTTGATGAACCACTTACACCCCAAAATTATGTCAGGTATAGCTGATTAAAAAATACAGGGCATTGACGAAGCTGATTAAAACTATTATCATTTAAATCCAGGAGACTACAGTATGGGGTTGAAGAAAGGCGTAAAAGTGTTACTTAAATTAACTAAAAGTACTGCCCCCTTACCATCTCTTATTGCGATTCAATAACTGAATAGAATGCTTATTCATACCAATGAATAAGCGACTCTATTTCAAATGGAATAGAGTCGCTTATTCATTGGTATGAATTAGCAATCTATTCAATTATTGAATCGCAATAAGATATGGTGGTAAGGGGGCAGTATGAGATTCGCCAATTCGCTGTTGAGTAGTGTGGTGGAGTATACTCTAAACCTCCTCGATTGAGGGGAGGCCCGTATCCCAGCAGTGGGATGAATAATGGTTGACGATGACGACGACGGCAGTATGAGAATATACAGTTCTCTGTATAAAGATGGCGCGGTTTATTTTATTAAGTTAGTTATAAGAATAAATACCGAAATAAATGTAAGCAAACTCGTATTAATTTACAAAGTTGTATTTTTTTTATAATACGTCGGTGGCAGACAAACATACGGCCCATCTAATGTGAAGCGGTTGCCGTAGCCATATTAACGCTCGCAACATAAAATATCGCTCGCGCGCCACAACCCCCGCTGCTAATGCAGCATTTTCTCCGTTTCTGGTGACCTCACTCACTCGCAGGAACACAACAACCCTCAAGGGAATTGTTATTTAGCTGCGGTATTCTGTGACGTGGAGGTACATTCCCCAGTCGGGTAGCTTACAATTACGCTCCCTACGTCTCTTTTCGCCGGAGCTTCGTTTGTCACTTAGCAGGGTGCACCGCGTGCAGGTGAAGTTGGCTTTAGTTCAAAGATGTTGATGAACCACTTACACTCCATGTTGATGAACCACTTACACCCCTATATTATATTTATTATTAAATCGCATTTATTGTTTTTTTTCAGCAAGTTTAAGCGCTGCCGGGACACCGATAGGTTGCATCGTTAGCGGTTATTTGATGGACAATATTGGTCGCCGCCTCACGCTCATCTTGACAGAAGTACCCCTAATTGTTGGATGGCTTCTCATTGCTACAGCCCAATCGGTTCCTATGATTTATGCTGGTAAGACAGTATTTCGTCTATTGCCATAACTTTTATGTAATGCCGCTGGTGTGCCCACCGCTGCCCGCCTTTTGTATAGCAGTTATCGTAGCCTTTTCGCATCCCCTCACGTCTTGTGACGTTATTCGTTCGCATAAGCGCAACGTAAAGCTCTTGGATGCTGGGAAGGAACTCAGTCTATTACTATGTTTTTTATGTCATGTCTGGTGTGTTGTTACGGTACCGTCGACTTTTGTAAAGCAGGTACCGTAGCCACTTCTGCTGTTAACGCAGCATCTCCGTTGTGACGTCACTCGCTCGCATAAACACAAAAATATTATGCAAAAAAATATAGCTCGTAAATGGAGTTAAGAGAGAATGCTGTAACCTTAGCACCACTCAAGTTATAAATTATTTATTCGTTAAATATTCAACTGATCAGAAAAACCTATAACATAATTGTATAATGAACCCCATAGTTTTTTATAACTCATAAAATTTATTGATAAGATATAGTAGGTTACCTACGTTGTAGTTGTTCAAACGTAATTAGCAGAAAACTGCGGTTTTTGGTACATTTTCCTTCAACAACTATAGAGCATAAAAATGCCTTATTTTTTGTGAGCGTTATAAAAAAACATGGGGCTTAATAAATAATCGTGTAAGACAGTATTTTTTAGATTTTTTGGAGGCATTTAGTGTAAGTATAATTAATTTTTCAATCGAGTGGAGTTATTTACACGGTTAGGTAACGGCTTAAGATAATTAAGTAAATTTTTCTTTAATTGTACTGTGCTCATTTTAAACTATGTCAACAACATATTTTCCTAAAATGACTGAAATTAAAATTACTTTATATGGGAATATCTTAAATAAAACTGACAAATTCCCAAATCTACGTACTCCTACTAATTAATTCTAATTTAATTCGTTGCGCGTTCCAAGGCAGCCGTAGTTTTGCTCCTAGAGCTGCAGTGGACTTCATTGTTCATTGCAGTGATCGCCCCTGTTAATTCTAGTTACACAAACGACACAATGTTTAGAATGGGGGGGGGGGGGGGGTACCACTAGGTTAAATAGTTTTATGTGACAAATAGACAAACGCGCAAAGCGTCTTTGTTCTATAAATATAAATGCCTTAAGAAGGCATTAGTCTCTATTTATATATTTTGATTCTTCAGAACCGCATTTGTGATTTTCTGCTTGTCCCGAAGTTTGACTGGTAGAGAATGCTTTTAGCGTTAAGTCCGCCTTTTGTACCCTTATGAATAATTTGTGGTTAATAAAGTTTTTAAATAAATAATAAATTCTCCACAGGCAGGTTACTGGTAGGCTTCGGTTCCGGCATGGTCGGTGCTCCGGCAAGAGTGTACACGGCAGAAGTCTCCCAGCCTCATCTCCGTGGGATGCTCGCTGCGTTGGCTTCCGTTGGTGTATCCACTGGAGTGCTGCTAACAGTAAGTTCTCGTGTTTTTTTTATTGTATATTTTACTTAACCTTATTTACGTCGAGGTAAACTTAATATTTCTGGTTGGCTTTAGTTTTGCAGCAGTGGGATGACAATGGGTTCACGCATTACAGAAAACACCAGTTATCTTTACTGAAAGATATGATCACGTGATTTGAACTTGCCTACGTCATCAGCTGCATTTTGTTATTCTTCTTTATAGCGATCGTGATGTTCTCGTCAATGACAATGCTTTTTAATTGTTTTTTTAATATTTTATGCTAGCAGTTAACAGAGAACAAAGGGTCTAAGTATGTGACTGCTTATTATGTGACTCTGCGACGGAAGCTGCATTTTGTATATAATTTGACAGTGACACGTGAGGTGATTTAGGCTTGGTAATATACCTATCTGTCACTGGAAGAACATGCCCTGGTGTTTTCATTTTACCATGTAGGTAGTACGCTGTGTGCTGGGATACGTGTCTCAACTTAATCGAAGAGATAGAGCGTATTCCAATACATGCTAAACTGTGGGTTGGCGGTGGCCATTGCGTTCTATTAGGCTGACACGCGCCAAGACGCCATCAGGTCCTCAACAGTACCTACCTTATTTTTAAGCTTAAAAAACCGCACATATTTGGATACTAGCTGGCCCGGCGAACTTCGTATCACCTTTAAATATTTTTATTTTTCCGATACGTTATAAACTATCCTATCTCTCAAGTTGGATCAAACTGCACACACTGTGCAAAATTTTATTAAAATCGGTTCAGTAGTTTAGGATTCCATCGCGGACAAACAACGTGACACGAAATTTTTATATATTAAAAAGTACTTCAATTTATTTAATTTCTTTTCCATTCTCTTTAAAGTAATTTTGATTAATTTTAATATCATAATAAATGCGCGTTTTATTCAAAATTAAAAATAAGGCACGTGGTACTTACTGCACTTATGAACCTTGACTGTACCTAATATATATTAAGCAAATTTGTTACAATTTGTTCGACGCCGCGCGCACAATGACGCATTCACTCTTTTCACAGACGTCATTTGATTATGTTACGCGATATTTGTATGTAATTACTTATTTTTATTTATTTAATTATAAACACTGGCCTCCGCCAACCCGCAGATGAGCAGCGTGGTAGAGTATGCTTTAAACCCTTTCGATTAAGAGGAGACTCGTATCCCAGCAGTAGGGTAAGTAAGGGTTAGCGACGAGGTGGTACTGAACTTATGACCTTTGACTGCACATACTTTTCGTATGAACATTTTTCATCCCTCTTTCGAACCAATCTCACCTACCCTCTAAGACCAATTTGTTACCGATTTACCGATTGTTCGACGCAGCATGTACACACACGTTTTTTGTTTATACTACGTCGGGTGGCAGACAAGCTTACGGCCCGCCTGATGTTCAGCGGTTAACAGTAACCGCTATGGCTACAGAGCCATATTAACGCTCGCAACATTAAAATTAACGCTCGCGCGCCGCCACTCCCGTTGCCAACGCAACATCTCCCTCCTTTCTGGTGACCTCACTCACTCGAAGGAACACAACAACCCTCAAAGGAATTGTTATTTGGCTGCGGTATTATGTGAGGTGGAGGTACATTCCCCAGTTGGGTAGGTTACAATTACGCTCCCTACCTCTACTTTCGCCAGAGCTTCATTTGTCAGTCAGCAGGGTGCACCGCGTGCACGTGTAGTTGGCTTTGGTTCAAAGATGTTGAAGAATCACTTACACACGTCACACGCATTCACGTTTTACAGTAAAGTCATTTGTTGTAATCGTTTTTTAAATAGTAATTCTACAAAGTTTTCCAGTAAAAGCCACTTTTAATCTCAGTTAAATTAAATCACACATTGTTTAAGTAAACCATAGGATATCGAGCGGTTTCTGTTTCCTTTGTTTTAATTATTTAAATTACTATATGACGACTGTAGTACCTACTGATTTCCTATAGACTATATTATCTAAGGATGTAATACTTATGCTAATGTATTCTTGTCTCATCTTATTTATATCGAAGAATAGAAAATACGTGATTGTAAAGTTAGCACGTGTTAAAACGCACGCTTTCATAGGTCCTTACCAATGAGAAGAAAATATATGGAAGGAGTTTAGATATATAAAGCCACGTGCGCTAACGAACACGAACATGACGAATCACGAACATTGAATAATGAATAAATAATAAATATTCCTGGACAAATTAGACACCGCCGTCTAGTTCCAAACTAAGCAAAGCTTGTACTATGGGTACTAGATAACTGATATGATACCTACCTACTTTAAATACATTTTTGAAGTGAAAACTTCTTTAGCGACGTTGTTATCTTTAACGAACACAATGTTCGATCGGTATAGATCGATCGATCGTATCGATGTAGATGACGTATTGCGTACGACACTTTTTTTTTATACTACGTCGGGTCGCAGACAAGCATACGGCCCGCCTGATGTGAAGCGGTTACCGTACGTAGCCATATTAACGCCTGCAACATAAAATATTGCTCGCGCGCCGCCACCCTCGCTGCCAATGCAGCATCTCCTTCCTTTCTTTCTGGTGACCTCACTCACTCGCAGGAACACAACAACCCTCAAGGGAATTGTTATTTGGCTGCGGTATTCTGTGCGGTGGAGGTACATTCCCCAGTCGGGTAGCTTACAATTACGCTCCCTGCCTCTCTTTTCGCCAGAGCTTCGTTTGTCAGTCAGCAGGGTGCATCACGTGCAGGTGAAGTTGGCTTTGGTTCAAAGATCTTGTTGAACCACTTACACCCCAAAATAACCTAATTTAAGAGCATTTTATCACCGTAAATAAAATAAAATAGGACTTGTGAAGAGTAAGTAAATTAACAGTCCGAACATTTTATACAGGGTGAAAACGATAAAGTGTCATTAGAAAACTAATTACTGATTTATAATCAAAATTGAGACTAATTACTGGTTTCCCAGCGTTAGCACGTACGGAAGCTTAGAAACTAGTGAACATTATTTGTAATAATATGTTATTAGTACGACAAACAGTTATAGGTAATGTATACTGTGTCTCTCTCTTTCTAAAGAAGTATGTTGACATTATTTATTTAATTACTGGGCAAAATTTTAGTAGAAATATAAATTAACAATGACTTTTTAAATTTTAATGAAGTAATTAGTGCCGTAACAATACGTTATTGTCGTGTTGATGACGTTACGAAGCCTAATTTACTTTCTTATTTCTCTTCATTAGTTATGAGTATGATTAATCATTTATATTTTCGTAACAACTCTCTTAGGATTACTGTAATGCAGCGCTAATAAGCGCTATATACGCGCATCAGTGCAAAATTAGTCATATGGTAGTAAATTCAGCAATATGTAGATTGTAACACGCCCAGTATTAGAGATTGCAAACCGGGCCCGGTGCCCTTTTAGACATCCACCGGGCCCGGTAGGTACGAAAACTGCGGCACGGAAGCCCCAACTTGTAGAAAATTGTCATGGCAAGCGCTGCAAACCGCTAGTTTCTTATTCTAATACTATGTTTTCAAATAGTTACATTAGTATTAGTACCTTTAGACCTTCTGATTCGGAGGGTAAGCAAGCAGGTCTTTCTCTTTACTCTGTATAGTATTAGCAATTAAATTGCGGGCGACTTCTTAAATAATCTGACTACTTTTCAAACTCTCTTTTTCTCGAAATCCTCTAAATCCAGGCATTTCATCAGCGCGTGGAAGATCATTTCTATCCTAAACTAAATATTATTCTGTAACCTTGAATCATTGTATTTTGCCTCCATTTACTTAAAGCAAGGTGTAATTTTCATAAAATATTTTAAAGGTTTCATCCTAACACATCAACCCGGCCGGGTCCGCCGGGCCCGGCCGGGTTGGCGGAGAATGTTACCGGACCCGGCCCGGTTGAAAAACATACCGGGTTGCAATCTCTACCCAGTATAAGATGATCTGGCGCAACCACAGTATTCGTAGCACTGCGCGGGACGTTCTTATACTGTTACAGTCTACAAGTCTACAGTTGACTCTTGTTATTACTATTATTTATTCTTGAAATAGAGTCGCTTATACATTGGTATGAATAAGCATTCTATTCAATTATTTAATCGCAATAAGAGATTTTGGTAAGGGGGCAGGTATGGCTTGGTCAGACCCGTAAAATTATAATTTTATTGTTAATTCTAGGAACGATTTAAAAATAATTTATGGGTAGCTGATTAATGCAAGTATGTAGATACCTACAACACCTGAGTATATATTCTACTTCATTTGTCGAAATTAATGAAGCTGGCATTAAAAAAAAAAGCAATTCGTCTGCAAAGATATGAATATGAAAGAAATATATGAATTATTAGCTGAACTATTATTTTATATTGACATAGTTTATTGACTTTGTAACAAAGTCAATAAACTATGTCATTTAGCCAATATATTTATAACTGTTTAGTTATAAATATAACCGCTTAAAGCCGTTCGCTTTATGTAAGTTTGAAAATTATATTTCGTTCATGGTCCTGCCACCTTACAAGCAATCTATTCAGTTATTGAATCGCAATAAGTGTTGGTGGTAAAGGTCCTGTTTATATAATTAAACTAGCTGACCCGGCAAACATTGTTTTATCATATAAATTTAGGGGTTTAAGATAGAAGGGTGTAAATTTGAAGTTGTATGTATTTTTCAATGCTAAATCATAATAAAATAAAAATAAAACTCGTAAGTTGACGAGCTCAGTGGCGTAGCGGTCAATGACGCGGCTTCGACACTAACGCTCGTGGGTTCGATTCCCACACAGGACAAACATTAATTTGTGTGCATGAACATGTCTGTTTGTCTTGGTCTGGGTGTTTTCTATGTATCATAAGTATGTATTTACAAAAAAAATGTATTTACGTATGTTTATCAGTTGTCTAGTACCCATAACACAAGCTTCGCTTACTTTGGGGCTAGATGGCGCTGTGTAATTTGTCTGACAAGATTTATTTATTTATTATAAAAAAAAATGAACCGTGATAGTTAGACAGTTGAAATTTTCACATATGATGTATTTCTGTTGTCGCTATAACAACAAATACTAAAAAACAGAATAAAATAAATATTTAAGGGGGCTTCCATACTACAAACGTGATTTTTTTTGCCGTTTTTATAGATAATGGTACGGAACCCTTCGTGCGCGAGTCCGACTCGCGCTTGGCCGGTTTTATTTACAAACATTTTAAATGCCTAAGTGACGTCAAATGCTTTATTGCATTTGTGATAGTTCATGTCCAAAAAAAAAATAGATATATCTCGTAGCTCGGAAATAAAATTGAAAGATATCTATTTTTTTTATTTCGTAGTTTCGTTATTGCATCGCTTGCTTCGACACAGTATCCCCTTGGCCTTCCCAATTAATCTTAAGTCCAATAGGACTTAATTTTATTAATACTTTAATAGAGTAGGTCTTGGTTCGCGATGATTGTATTTGTACCATAACCACAGTACATTAGCAACACTGCAAACACTCAAGTAATCGTTTTCAATTTACGCTATGGTTACAAAGTACGCCATAGAGTAAATGGAAAAACTAACTTGGCAATAAAATAGCTGATATTACACCTGTAGGACAACTTGAGTTAGTACTTATTGTTCTATTTTGTTATATATTTGTGGGGCGTAAGTGGCTCACCACGATGTTTAGAGTCAAACCAATCTCACCTTCACGTGGTGCATCCTGACTAGCGAAGGAGGCTCTGGCAAAAGAAAGGAGGGTACAGCGTATTTGTAAGATGCCCGACTGGGGAAGTACATCTACGTCGCAGAATACCGCAGCCAAATAGCAACTCCCTTGAAGGTTGTTGTGTTCCTGCGAGTGAGTAAAGTCATCCGAAAGGAAGGAGTTTCTGCGTTGGCAGCGGGGGTGAGGGGCGGCGAGCGATAATTTAAGTTGCGAGTGTTAATATGGCTACGGTAGCCGCTTCACATCAGGCGAGCCGTATGCTTGTCTGCCACCCGACGTAGCATAAAAAAGGCAAATCAGGCTTTAACTGACTAAAAACCGCCTGCCTAACTACTTTTAGCTACGATGGCTTAAAAGCGCAAACGTAACGCACAGATGTCATTGGTTATATATAGTAGTAAATGACGCTACAATTGTATGAAGTGGCCAGGGTGTGGTTTATCATATCGCAATTCTAAATCGTACACCGCCTTCATGAGGAACTTATTAAGATGAGTGTGGAAATTACTTTTCACAGAGTCGAGACCTTGCCATAGTGTTATCATACCTAAAAGAAACATTCACATCGGCGTGTAAACAGCCCGAACACACCTCCGATGACGCCTTCGTCACGTCATGTGCAAGTAATTTCACGTGTTAATGAATAGTTCTCGAACTCAAACAAATTTGTATGGAATGAACAATATAGGTAACGTGTGATCTTGATTATTACGTTTTTAAAATTTGTGTAATTTCGTGAAACAAATTTATTTTATGTCGATTTGAGTGTTATGTCAAAGTAGTCAAATGTCTAGCTGCCCATATTCGCATAATTTCACGTTAAATGGGACGGAGGTCCACCACACATTCCCACCACTATGTCTCCTGTGTAGCCTGGATCGAAGACCGCCAAAACAGGCAAAAAAACAGTGAAGTCCATTGCAGTCCTGGGGGTAAAACTACGGTAACGTTGCCTTGGCAACGAATTTAATCAGAAGAAATTAGTATGAGTAAGAAGCTTTTGAAATTTGACTTCCCCTCTTAGTAATGTGAGAGACAGCAATATGGCTAATAAGGCATTAAAAGCCTAAAGAGATGGCTAGTCAAGTGAAGCTAAACTGCCGTGCACCACGGATTTTAAGTGTCTAACACTATTGGGGACCTAAAACCATAGAGTTGTTACCTAACACATCGATTCCAATAACATGAATTGCAAAATCGTCTGAACGATGAAATATAATGTCACGTTAGTAAAATTTCCATATTGTAGGTAGTCATGGTTTCGTAAGTAGCATTAGGCTCTCCTGAAACGTAGGGCACGTTAAGCTGTCGGTCCCGGTTGTTGTCGTTAGATGACAGTCGTTAAGTCGTTAAGTTGACCTTTAGGCGCCTTGAAAACACTACCTCCGCCAATACGCAGTGGAGCAGTGCCGTGGAGTTTGTTCTAAACCCTTTCAATTGAAGGGAGACCCATATCCCAGCAGTGGGATGAATAAGGGTTGACGACGACTCCTGAAATACCGGTTTTGATCATAATCAGCAGTTATTTTGAGGGAAGCCATCTTGAAAATTTCTTGATTTGGATGATCACTGATTGCGAAATCTTTGATGTTTTATTCATAAACTTGTAAGGCTATTAATTTAAATACAGATTCAATGTCTTGATGTAATTTATATTCAATGCACTTTGTACGCAAAAATAAAGAAATATATGTGAGGAAAGTGATTGTTAAACATTTTCCTGGACTCTACACGATGTGAATACATAATTGTATTATTATTATGTATCTCTTTTTAATCACGGGTCAAGCCCGGTCATTTGATAGGCGTGCGCGGGATATGGATCCAACGCGTAGAGGCCCCTTTGAGAAGTTTGATGTAATGTTGCACGCCCGCCGTGACCCGCTCCAGGATATGTCAATGGAACGACATACCCATGAGCAGGTCTCGGCAGGCGTTGAGACTATTGCGAAGTACGATGGAAAATAAATGGGCTATGGAGATGAGATCTGGGTGAACTTAATACCGGGCTATTACAGAAGAGGGACGGACGCCTACCATAACTGCTTTTATTGCTAGTTATTTGCGGCAGGCGGTGGCTTGCCACTCACTATATGGGCCCCCGAAATGCCAGGAAAATGGCCGGGGGCAACACCGGTGTGAGTGACTTAGGGATATCGAGAGGTGTGCTGCGCTTTCTGAGAAGTTGCTCGCGGCGTGATGCCCTTTAACACTTCCACCCCTGGAGCATATAGCTCTAGGCAAGCCAGAGCTGAGAGTCCTGCGGGCCTTCTTGTGTTTACACTCCGACCGATGAAGACACGTCGGAGACGAAGGCCCTCACACAACAGCTCGCCACACAAGCTGCCCTGCGGACTTATTATTATTATTATTATATCACCACAGTATAAGTAATAGTTTATATCACTATGATTAAAAATCTTACGTGAGCAGTTACCTGATATAAATGAACATTAATATATGTTTCTCTCTAACTACCTGAAAATTTACGTCTCTCCTCGAACACGAGTTCTTGGTCTACTCTTTATTTTTTATATGAGAGGGGGCGTTTGACCCCCTCTCACCTGATAGAAGGCAATCGCCCCCGTCCATGGAGATCAGCAACACGCAGGGGTCTTCGATCCGTTGCCAGCCCTATACTCCTTCTTTTCTTTCTTTCTGGTGACCTCACTCATTCGCAGAAACATAACAACCGTTAAGGGAACTGTTATTTGGCTGCGGTATTCTGTGAGGTGGAAATACTTCCCCAGTCGGGCTGCTTAAAAATATGCTATGTCTCTCTTTTCGTCAGAACCTCGTTTGTTAGACTCTGAAATTAAAGTTGTTTTCTCTGGCTCCACTTATTAATTTATACGTTTTGTTATAAGAGTACCTAGTAATAAACCACACCTTTAAAATTGTAAAACTGGTGATGTGATTGCAAATATCGGACTTGGTTTTAGATTCGTGGTATTTTTTTATATATGAGAGGGTGGCAAACGAGCATGTGGGTCACCTGATGGAAAGCAATCACCACCGCCCATGGAAATCAGCAACACCAAGGGGTCGTCGATCCGTTGACAGCTTATAATACTCCTTCCTTTCTGGAATCTAAAAAGATAATTATGTTTGGCTAACTTTTTTTTTTATACCACTAAAGTGGCAATCAAGCATACGGCCCGCCTGATGGAAAGCAGTTACCGTAGCCTATGAACGCCTGTGACACCAGGGGCATCACACGCGCGTTGCCGACCCTGTAAAAACCTCTTCACGCCTTTTTGAAGAACCCCATGCTGTAGTCTCCTGAGAAAACCCCGACAGGCAGTTCATTCCACAGCTTGACCGTACGCGGGAGAAAACTTCTCTGGAACCGCACGGTACGCGATCACTTAGGCTCCAATGTGTGAGGATGAATTCCCTGTCGATGGCGAGCGGTGAACTGGTAGAAACGCCAGAGCTCTACCGACGAATCTGAAGATGTTTGCCAATAACTTAAACCTATGACTTATTTTTGCTATCAAAATATTAGAACGGAATCAGTTTCAGCTTGGGGCCCCAGCTCGGATATAAATACCATGGAATCATGATTGGTCAATTTATAATTCCAGTCGAATCTCGTTACAGCGTGGCTCTCTAAACAGTTTGGTTAGAGCAATTTGATCAAAAGTGTTAAACATCTAAAATCAAGTGCGCAGGTTACCTACTGAAGCACATTTTTCACAATATTTCCTTGTAATTGACCAAGCCAGTGAACCGAGTTTTAAATCGAAAAGGAAGAAAAATCATTTTTTGTATGCTTATGTATAATTTTCGAACCGGTACTAGGATTTTGATGAATTTTGGTAGATGTGTGGAAAACGTATTTTTTTTAAGTTAGTTGAACTAATCGGTTAGGTAGTTTTTGGAGATGAAATGAAATTATTTATTCTACCTTTAGGCCCCTGTGGGCATTTAGACACGTCTTACACTTTTTTTATATCTAATATTCTTATTTTTTTTGTTTACTAACATTTCGAAAGATGACTGACGTGAACGTTAAAATAAATAAACCATTACTCCCGAACCGCTGGACCTTATATGTATATCCGCCGTGGCTGAACCACTTTTAATCAAATTTAGTGGGTATTTTAAGACAACGCCTATATAATTCAACTATTTATTAGACATTGTTTTGGATCCAGTAGTTTTTAAGATATAGAAATTAATTTAAAAACAGTTTCTATCGCCGAGATTTATCAGAGTGAAGTTATTTAGATAATTTAGTCACTGACATTGATAATATTAGCACAGCCTAAGATATTAACTAGGATTTGTCGTGGATATACTTGCAGGCATTTTGGTATGTTACAAACATGCTTATAGTCTATTATTCATCGGTTATTTCGGTTATAGTTAGGAGTGCGTGAATTCAAATGCTACAAAAATAAGTAAAAGAACTTACTGAGTGAGTGACAGACAGTAAGAAAGTACACAATTAATATAATTTATATTAAAGTGCTGCCTCCCCAACCCGTCTGGCCAGCGTCGGGAGTGTAGGCCAAATCCTCCTTCTGTCTGGGACGGATGAGAGAGGGTCATGCTACTGTAGTGGCGACTAAAATGATGATATTAAAGTGCTAGTAAGGTAGGTAAAATACAAATGCAAAGAAAAAAAAACACACGGCTGCTGTGATAGAGAGATAGAGAAAGCGGTAGATGTTATTATAACGTGTCCTTGTCACCCGTCACATGTACAGCTGCCCCTTTCTTCCTATGAATGGAATAAAAGGATATACTGCGCCAATCACAAATGGGGTGTAAGTAGTTCATCAACATCTTTGAATCAAATCCAACTTCACCTACACGCGATGCACCCTGCTATCTGACAAACGAAGCTCTGGCGAAAAGAGAGGTAGGGAGCGTAATTATAAGCTACCCGACTGAATAAAAGGAAGAGGAATGTGCCTCCACCTCACAGAATACCGCAGCCAAATAACAATTCCCTTGAGGGTTGTTAGCAGCGGGGGTGGTAGCTCGCGAGCGATATTTTATGTTGCGAGCGTTAATATGGCTACGGTAACCGCTTCACATCAGGCGGGCCGTTTGCTTGTCTGCCACCGAAGTAGTATATAAAAAAAATGGGAAAAGGACAAGTCTATGATGAATGACAGCTCGGTGGTCGAATGGTTAGCAATGGCCACTTTGACTCCGAGGTCGTGGGTTCGATTCCCGCACAAGACAAACATTTGTGTACATGAACATGTCTGTTTGTCTTGGTCTGGGTGTTTTCTATGTATTATAAGTGTGTATTTACAAAAAAAAATGTATTTAAGTACATTTATCAGTAGTCTAGTACCCATAACACAAGCTTTGCGCTTAATTTGGGACTAGATGGCGCTGTGTAAAACATATAGTGCACGATATACACTGCGTTATGGCACGTCACTGTTTGTTTTTTTCACTGATATCTGTATTCGATCTGTACAAACATCACTCATAGAACATGTGCCATCAACATTTCAAACATTGATTGATATATCGTGCCTTTGGTGTAACAATGATATGGTTAAATAATATAAGAAAATACACAACAGAGAAACAGAGAGGAACAAATTGTACCTGTTTTTTTTTTATGTGGTCGGCCACAATGTCTCCTTGCCTGATGGGAAGTGCAGGTGAAGACCAAATATTAAAACCGCCATCTTTTCTTTTCTTGACGAACCTATTAAATTTACCTCTTAAGTACATACCTTCTAAATTGGTAACTATACTAATAGAAAAATGTAAGAAACATAGAATTTTAAGATTTTTCTCTGCATACAATGTCGTGTTGCTTACACGACATTGTATGCAGTGAAAAATCTTAAAAAAGACCTTCATGTAAATGACATAAAGTTCAATTTGTGTCCTTGTTTCTTTGTTTGTCTTATGTTCCCTCTGTAATATCTCTTTGGTTACATGTATGGTCGATTTTTGGAAACTAATGGAATAATTCAAAATTCTCTATTTAAAAAAAAAATCGGTTGTCTTTAAAGTCGGTTTACTGACGATTGTTGAACGTGACAACGTCATAAGAAAATACTGATGGAACGTTTGCATTTTTCAAAAGAAAATTTTAATGGAACGCCTCAGAGCGAGGTAACGCCGCATACGTCATGTTTTTTCGTGCGTGCAGCCGGCTCCATCGAATTATAAGCGTTGTCACGTCAAAAAAGGTCTAAGGAAAGTGACTTCGATAAGAAACGAAGCCACTTTCTGTTACACTTTTTAAGACAATATGTTATCAGATAAACATAATATCTAGAAATGTGTTGTATTTTTATCATATTGTCTATATAGCGACGGTAACATGAAAGATTTGATTTCTAATATTATTTATTATTATCGATATGTACATTAATATAAAAACTAATAAAAAGTACTTGTATATAGATTAGATACTATATAGGTACTTACAGCTAATATTATTTGACCAACTCTGTTAGGAGGAATACAAAACTATAATTGCAAAATTACGGCGTAGGTATGCTGCGTTATCTGTTATTAAGCCGTGTTATCAAGATTTATGAATATCAAACAAAAGATAGTGAATCTCGTAACATGACATAAGGGAGTATGCATTATTGATTCTATTATGACTCTAAAACAAACAAGTAGATTGATGTCCTATAGTACGTGGGTGATCGTTCTGAATCGTGTTCTCAAAATCAGTGTTGATAAGTGATAATTGAACGTGTTTGTGTACGTAAAATTAGATCTGTCATTCAGGTATCTAGTAAACATGTGATACGCTAGATAAACAGACGTAATTCGTAGATACGTGTTCTAGGAAATAGGCGTGAGTTTCTTTACATAGGTATTACACCTCGTTTTAGTCTAGATGGATAGGTGCGGTCAGCTTCTTGTACTTAAGTTAAGATTTAATTGCCAAGGACATATCATTAAAATACTACGTCCTGTATTAAATAATATATCGGCGGCCTCTTGGTGTTGATGATCTCCATGGGCGGTGGTGATTGCTTTCCACCAGGTGACCCACATGCTCGTTTGCCTCCCTCTCATATTGTATAAATAAAAAAAAACAGATATACTCCGGGAGTGCCAGCAGAAATGAAAACTTGAACAATAACGATGTGCATTTTTGAATATTTTAGAATCGTTAGGGAATAATTTCGCACGAATTGGTTTATTTATCAGTATAAAAGTACTAACATGTTAGACTTGTGTAGTTCCTGAGTGAGTAGTTCAATTGTACCAGTTCACCATACAAGCAGGTTCTTGTCACTCACTCTTTCTTGTCCCATTTAGTTCACTGCGTCATTTAGTTCAATCGAGTCACAAAGAGTAAAAAGACCGGATATACATAAAGCGTACGAGCTAGAATGAGAGAGATACGTTGTAATGCCAAAATTGCTAGCGATAGAGACCGAAAAGGACGGAAGATTCTGAAATTGTTCGAGATAAGCGAGACAGATAGTTTCGTGCGTGGTTGACTGACCGAATTAGAACTCGAAGAAGGCTAAGGACATAAGAACCCTAAGCTGTTAGCGAAAATATGCTATAGTAGTAAAGATATAAGGCTCAATTTTTATATTAATTATTATTTTAACCACTAAATAATTTCTTTTTATTCAAGGTTGACAGTCCTAAGCCTGTAAAAAGTTTGAAGGAAAATCAATATTTGTAAGGGAAATTATAAAATATTTAATTAGTTATACTTATTTACTACAAAAATACAATGTCATCAAAATTATGCAATAGAACTGAGAAGAATGTAGAAGGAATCATTCAATAGAACTACTGAGTCGATTGAATCAAAGATACATTTAACTAAACTGAAATAGGGAGTCAAAAGAACTACATCAACTAATTGAACTAGATGAGTGATGTAGTTCATTTGCGTCAAAAGAACTGCATCACTCTTCTCAGTTCAGTGAACTGTTTTGCGCAAGTCTATAACATATGTGGTAAAATACAGCATTCATTTACTGCGCTATCGTACACAAACAGCAGGAGCAGATTACATTTTCTCGTGCGGTAGAAATAGAGGGGGATATCACTTCCTCTCCTACGCCGCGCCGCCGGTCCGCGCCGCTACGTCTACGAATTTTCGATCAGGCCACGTGTCCTGACGCGAGTTTAACATTTTTACCCATCCCAAAAAGTGCACAACGCCGCTAACGAAGTTTTCACTTCAAAAATTGATATCAATATATGACAATCTATATATGACAATAGATTTTGAATTTTTAATGCCCAGGCTTTTAAAGATCTGGGGGCCTACCGCCAAAGCTGAAGCCGATTACCATCAGATTTTTTGATCGCAAAAATTAGACTTCACCTTACATTAGTGGCAATTGTGTTTAGCTTAGCTGGTAGAAACCATGAAGCCCTACCGAACAAGCTAAAAATATTTGACAATAACTCAAACCTAACATATATTTTTAGGGATCAAAATATTCAATGGTAATCGGCTTCAGCTTCGGCGGTAGGCCCCCTGGGCAGAACGAATGCATACGCGTGTCGTACGTGTGACAGCTTCCTTAGTTACAAAAGGTGTGTGTGTGCATGGGACGTTATACATCTACCGCCTAAGCTGAAGCCAAGAAGATAGTAAAATAGGATTTCTTAGACATTCGACAAACATCTTTGGCTCAATGATCGGTAGAGCTCCATGATATCTACTGCGTAAGCAAAATACTTGAACTTGAGACGAATCAAATTAAGCGATCTGTATGGACTTCATCTTAGGCGGTATATAGGCTTCCAATGCGAAGAATTAGGTTTTTTTTTTCAAATAGCAAATGAAACGTATCTATGTAATTGCTACATATATTTAAAAAGGCGTTTAAATTAATCAATCTCTGCGAACTAAGAATGCCAAGCTTTCTTTATAATAAGGGAGAGGCCAAACGAGAGTAATTTTGTAAGTTGTGAGTCGCGTAATTCGCCGCGGTTTCATACAAATGACGAATAAATTTTCCGTGGTACTAACGTGAAACCGGCGTTAATTAAGCGACTCACAACTGATAAAATTACGCTCGTTTAGCAATTACATAGTTACGTTTCATTTGCTATTTGAAAAAAAAAAACGCAATTCTTGGTATTAGAAGCTTATTATTGTTGTTGTACGATGAAACCAAACATATACATTTTTAACAAAATTCAAATGTTGTATGGGTGGACTTATCTCTAAATGAGATCTATTCCAGCCAACCCAGAACAGTTGACACTGGATAAATAAGGCGCGAATGCACGCGTACACAAACAAATTAATTAGAAGCCACAGTTCTAAATCTGTTCTAGGTCTGTGCTAGGTACATACTTGATTGAACAAGAAGAAAAAAGAAACAATATATATATGAAAATCATCCCTTGATTTAAAGAGGCATTTAAAATACTGAATTTTTTTTTTTTGTTTATTTCAGTACATAATTGGCAGCGCTACATCCTGGAATATCTTAGCAGGGGTCAGTGCCAGCATTCCAATGCTGTCGTTCTTAACGTCAATGTTCTTACCGGAAACCCCAAACTATCTCCTCACCCAGGATCGCAGGGAGAGGGCTGAGAGCTCCCTAGCCAAACTTAGAGGATCCACTTGCAATTTGGAAGAGGAGATAGAGAAGATGATTGCTTTTAAAGAGAAAAATCACGTGGAACCGTAAGTGACCTTTCATATTGAAAAGAAGTACTGTCTATTTTGCGTAGATTTTTTTTTGTGAAGCATAACGGTTTTGTCATAATATATCGTAGTCATATGAACGCTCGCAACATATAGCTGACGTGCCATCACCTCCGCTGCCAACGCAGCAAGCAAGGATGGAGTTTCTTGCTGATGACCTCACTCACTTGCAGGAATACAACAACCCTCAAGGGAATTGTTATTTGGCTGCGGTATTCTGTAAGGTGTAGGAACTTCGACAGTTGGATAGAATCCTTGGTCACATCATCACGTATTAATATAGGTTCGCTATTTCGATGAAATCTGCGATATAGAAAAAAAATATCTAATAGCTAGGTCTCAAATGTAGGAATTTTGATATCTTCTTAAAAACTCCGAAGTCAGCTGGTTATAGTATATACCCGAAATGTAGGCGCTCCTAGGGTTGACTATTTAAACCTAAGATCTTTAAAAGGTGTATCTAGTCAAACCTAGGAGCGTCTACATTTCGGTTATTGACTTAACATATATATGCCCTTAATTTATACTGACAATTTTCGTTTGTGAATTATATATAGTGTCCATGGCGCCAATCTTTGCCGAGTAAGTGAATTCCTTGGCAATATAATCGTTATTAAGAAAAGATTCAGGAAATAAACTGAAATTCACTTCGAATAAACTATCTAGGTACTAGATAACAACTGACCTGATAACAGACACAGAATTGCTCTTTATATACATGTAAAATCTTTGAATCAGGCCATAGCTTGAGGGAAGCATCCATGGTACGTAATAAAGCAATTTGTAGTTATAGAAAATACAGCGAATTTCGTTTATTCCAGACTAAAGTCACCAAAGGAAATAATCAAGGCGTTGATGGCTCCATCTGCAATGAAGCCTTTCGGCATCCTCGCACTCTACTTCTTCATTTACCAGTGGTGTGGCGTTAACACTATGACTTTCTATGCAGTTGAAATATTTGAGGTTCGTATATTTTTATACAGCGTGGAAACGATTGTTCCTAAAGCTTATTGAAAAAGTGATTAATGGTCCTGACTGTTTTACTGGCTGTATCAAATGGTATCAACAAAAGTTCAGAAAGCTTTATCTATGCGAAAATTCGATCCTAACTTTGACATTTAGATCCCAGTCGATTAATGCTAAACTATGCATTATCTTTACTTTCAGGCTTTTTTTCACTTGATGTTTCCGCCTCGCATTAGTACTCTAAGTGTAAGACTAATGCATGTAAGCTAAGAAATAATGAAGCCTGGACTAAAAGACCAAGGAAGTGCGCGATAGAATAAGTAGTTTCATAGAACGCGCGTTCTGATGCAGTGGTCTCGAACTTGAACTATTTTTAATCCTAGTTTTAACGCATTCCATACATTCGTTTCCCTATTGTCCTTTTTTCTCAGTCGACTGATTTTGACAAATATTCTAGTTTCTGCAATAAGTCAATTTACATTTTTTTTTTCATTGATATAGTATTTTAATGTTTCACTATTCCAGGCGAGTGGAACTTACTTAAACAAGTACTGGCTAACGATTTCGATGGGCATCTTGCGTCTAATATTCACCGTAATTGGGTGCATACTGTGCCGCAGGTGTGGTCGACGTCCTTTATCGTTTGTTTCTGGTGAGTACTTATTTATTTATTTATTTATTGCATTTCCATGTCGTTACAAGTGGTGGTAATGTTGAATATGTCAGAAATTATCTTCAGTATAATGCTTTTGTCTCTTGTCTCTTTTGGTTCAGAATAATTATGTTCACGATAAATACGTATTGTTACAATTACCTTTTTTCTAGATTTTCTTTACTAAAATCGATTTGTAACTTTATCATCAGCTATAAGGTTTAGCATTCCTAGAGGTGCACATCAGTATTCTAGTATAGTAGTATAAAATATCTTATAAGTAGTAAACTTGATAAACTTTAGAGAGAGTATTTGGATTTATTTCAGTGTATTTTAAAAAAGATAGAAAAATATTGATATTTTATAAACATATCGATGTCGTAGGCCAATATATCGATATCAAGCCCAATCGATATATTATCGTTATGGATATATCGATATTTTATTTACACCTTGAATCCCTAGCATACTGTACGTAGTATTCTTACTTATACTGTGATCTAGGGCTAGGTGTGGCAAAGGTTGGATCCCATTACATATGGGTAGCAGACTAAGGCTAAAGCGGGCCCTATGCAACATTGTATTTCCGGGCCGACTAAAGAAGTTTTTACTTCAAAAATAAAAATTAAAAAACCTAATTGGGTTTTTTAATTTTTAATGTTTGGGTCCCAAAAATTACGGGCTGCTGTTCTTTTCTTTACATACTTTTCCCCAATTTTCAGCTATTGGATGCGGTTCTACAATGATAGTCCTCGCCACGTATATGTACTTTGTTCAATATTGGAAAGATAACAATATGGAACCCGTACACTCATGGATCCCTGTGGCAGCCATCTTTATCTTCACTATTGCCTGTACCATTGGTTTCCTCATCGTGCCTTGGGTTATGATTGGAGAAGTGTACCCTACTCAGGTGAGGAAAGTTAACAAATTCAAATTAAAATAATTGACATTGGGCCATTGCGGGCAATTAAACATGTCTATGATATGAAGAACCCGGTGGTCGAATGGCTAGCAATGGCTACTTTGACTCTGCGATCGCGGGTTCGATCCCCGCACAAGACAAATATTTGTGTGCATGAACATGTCTGTTTGTCTTGGCCTGTGTGTTTTCTATGTGTTATATGTATGTATTTACAAAAAAAATGTATTCAAGTAGGTATCATATCAGTTATCTAGTACCCATAGTACAAGCTCTGCTTAGTTTGGGACTAGATGACCATGTGTAATTTGTCGAAAAAAATAAATAAAATAAAATAACATTCTGTTTGCTCTACATTCAGGTTCGCGGCATTGTGGGTGGTATGACCACATGCGCTGCTCATTTGTCCGTGTTTTCGGTGGTGAAAACCTACCCATTCTTGAAAAACTCTCTCAATTACTATGGAGCCTTTGGACTCTATGGCGGCATGTCAATTGTTGGTAAGTCTAACTAATAAAAGAAGTTTATTTACTTCTGTTTATTGTAAATGTAACTTCAGAGTTAAAAATATATAACAAAATAAACATATTTTATAAAGGTTTTTTACGTATGTAACCGTAACACAGTGAATTGAAAATTAATGGAAGGTAATTTTTGAAGAAAATATTTTATAGAATTTGATAAGACATGTTTTAAGAAATAATAAAATACGAATTGTTTGCAGGTGCCGTATTCTTCTACTTTTTCCTACCAGAAACAAAAGGAAGGTCGCTACAAGAAATCGAAGACTACTTCTGTGGTAGAACTAAAACACTCAAGAAGGAAAGTATACCGAATGAAAAAGCATAAAACGTCTCCTTCACAAATATTAGTTATTTTTATGTAGGCAAAAACATTGCACAATGCATTTTTGTATCTAATTTAAGGAGAAGTAATTTCAGAATGGAAATTTGAATAACACAAATGAAGCCCGCCGGCTTTGTAAACTTGGAATTTTAAAATAGCTTTAAATCATGAAATCTTGACGGCCTTATTTTTATTAGGTTACTAAATAAATAAAGGTTTTTGAATACTCTATGCCTGCACTTAAGACGGCGAGCCGCAGATTCATAATATATGTCAATAGCTGTGGCGGATGTGTTCGTAATATTTGACGTCACATGAAGTTACACAACATATTTTGATAGATTCTTATAGAAAGATGTTCTTGTGGAATAACGTATTAAGTAACATAATAACATAAAAAACATAAATATGGAACTAAGTATGTTTCAGGGGTATAAAACCAGTGATATAGATAATAGTATCGTAAGGAATTAATATAAATTTCGGCGGCACTTTGTAAAGCTCTTGTAAAAAGAATAATCGGAGTAGAACCTCCAATGGATCTCTAATTTCAAATTAAAAGAAAAGTTTTGCAAGTGTTGCCAATTCTATTGGATTATTTTAAGATCTAGATAAATGTTTATCCGATATAAGTACGATACCAATAGATAAACAGCTGAATGTGCTTCCAACCGTTTTGAGGCCAATCTGCAAAATCACACACTCAAACTTGCTGACTAGTAGGCATGAAATGACACAAATAAATCATTATCCAATAGAGTTATAATCAGTCAAACATTATAATCAATTTATAATGTCTGACTGATTGTTTATAGAAGCCTGTTGTGCGCCATGTTGTTAAAGTCCAACAATAATATTTTATTATTAAAAGTACAATCAGGGAGTGTAATCAGATTTTTGTTAAATTTCATTAGGGGCAATCATCGTCACAAAATAAATTAACTACAATGACAATGATGATTTTTTAAAACATTATATCTAGTTTTGTCTACGATGACTCCTTTGTAACTCTATCTACAGATGTTTTTATCTAAGTACTCACATGATGCGAGTGACCTTTATATATAGACCACATAAATAGATAAATAAATGTTAAAGGTTACTTTGTTAATAATGTATATTAATTATTTTGGAATATTCCAAATTTTATCTCATATATTTTTTGAATATCTTATTGCAATTTTAGAATTTTATAATTTCACTTTTGTCCATTTGAAATGTGATGTAAAATATATTAGTAAAAGTATTATTAAAATATTTAAATTTCGACGTAACGTAGTTGTAGTGCATTGTTTTTAGTAATATTATAATGTACAATGTAAGAAAGTGTATTATGTAGTCATATTATTATGAATAAGATAAAAAAATTATTATAAATACCAAAATGTGCCATTTTTATGACTCTAATAATATGCTAACGTCATCAGCTGTATTCTATATGGAATTTGACAACTAAACTTATGATTGTATTCTTGGCAATTAGACCTATCGCAGGAAGAACATACCTGGAATTACCACAGTTTCGGTTACGTTGCACGTTGGTTATACTTTTTAATTTTTTAGCAGCGTCAACTATAATAAACTAGTGAGATTTTCATAATACGAATTCTTACTAAGGTAGATAAAATTGACGGTCTTTTCTGTCCAGGCAATTAGTTGGCCGAAACAGGCGCATAGTCCTGTTGAAATGTTAATTTCTTTTTAGGTAATCCTATTACATTTAGGGCAAGGTAAAATTAGGCTTATTTAGCAACTTACTTACAAACGCTTACAGCGGGCGAATGTCTGTACAATTCAGGCTCAGTTTATACACACAGAAGTGTTATAGCGAAGCGTTAATTTCGTCTAGTTACGCGAGAAGTTGCGAGAATGCAACTTATATGTGCACATTATGGCTTCGCGCGACTTCTTGCGCTTTCTCCAGGCTTCTTTACAAAGTGTAAGTAAATAGGTGATAATTATTTATTGATGTACATAACGGTAAACATATCGAGTTGTAAATTTTAAGTAAGTTTATAAAACTATACGCATCAATTAGGTTTATTTGCTTAAACAATATAGATATTGTGAAAAAAAAAAATGAAAATTATAGTTTATCGTGGTTATTTTATTTGTTTTTGTATTTGAAGTGTGCAAGGCATTTAATTTTAAGTGTAGATAGATTTAGATGTAATTTTGAAAGCATTTGTGATAGAATTGAATGTGAGAAACCAGGTTGTTGAACATATCCGGTTTAATAAAAGTACAAAATAACACAAATGTTGTATTATTTAAACCTACAACACACATTTCATAAGTACCGATATATATTACTGAAATGCAGTTACTAACCCTTAGTGTTGTGGCATATCATCAAAGTCAACTGCTCTTGCACGCGGTAGTATTATTTAGTTACTGTTAACATTACTGGAAGTGGTGCACACCGCTGATTAGTAAACGAATCTCTGTTACAAATAATGTCTATAAAGTCAATTGACTGGGTTTGTTAGCACCCTCTTTGCGCTTCTAACAGCTGTTATTAGAGGTTCAAATATTCGTGGTAGTTTCTGTCGAAAAATATAATCCTTTATTGCATATCAATTGAACGAAACTGAGTTTACAGAGGTAAGATAAAGTACCGACACGTATACGGGACGTTAACGTTGTACTATTTTTACTTATTACTAAAAGTATGCAAATGAAAAATTACAATAAATGACACATAAAAAACAATATACTTACTTAAACATATGACATATTTAAAGGCAATAGAAACTATAATAAAGCATTAGAATCCGCAAGTGGTTGAAGAAATAAGGAACAGAACACAAAAAGTTTTATTTTTTTTAAACGTTGATCTATAACTACTTCCACATTTTTTTTTCGATATCCATAAATAGATTATACTGAACTAGGAGGAACATAGGCTTTGTTTCACTGAAATTGGATTTCAGTGAAAAAAGTTATTGTCGAGTAAAGCAACCGAAATTCTCTTTTTAAAAAGTCACTAGCAAAATCACTACATAAAAGGGGCGAAACTTTACGCGGACGAAGAAGCAGGCACGTAGTCTCTTGTAACAACTAATATATAATTATTTCATGTTGATGTTGTTTATAATAAATTGTTTTTTGTAATGTGGTTGGACTATTATACAAAATGAATTGGAACGAAATTATTTATTTTGCCACTGGGCATGTATGGGCATATCATATTTAATTTTTTCCTGTGTTGTACTATGACTGCATTTAATAAAACAAGTTAATAATTACACAAAAGTAAAAAATATTAAAAAAATCTATGGTAGTGATGCACTGGCTGAGTGAACTATTTTATTCATTCTAACTTACAAACCATATTACGGGAAGTAATCATATTTATAGAGTAGTGGAAACTTTGCCCAAATGGGGGTTGGCAGAGGCCAGTATTTTCTGGCTGCCCAAAGGCCGCTTACTTAGCTTACCAAGTCTGAAAACAGAACAAACAGGACCGACGATGGTTTAACGAGCACTGAGACTGGCTACCATAGAACAGAACGTTTCTGTTATCTATGCTGGCTACGGTCGACATTGCTTAACTTGCGTGTTCGCGTGAGTGACCCGTTTATAGGCCCACCACGCATTCCCACCAATGTGTCTCCTGTGTAGTAGTGTGTAGCTAGGTCTAACAGGGGCGACCACCAAAAAGGCAACGAAACAGTGAAGTCCATTGCAGTCCCGGGGGTAATACTACGGCTGCCTTGGAACTCACAATGAATTTAATCAAAAGAATTTTTTTTTTTTTTTATGTGAGAGGGGGGCAATTGAGCATGTGGGTCACCTGGTGGAAAGCAATCACCACCGCCCACCAGCGACACCAAGGGGTCGCCGATCTCGAAAATGAAAACTCTGTTCTTGAAGGCACCCATGTCGTAGTTGTTCGGAAATACCGCTGAGGGAAGTTGATTCCACAGTTTCACTGTTCTTGGTATGAAATGTCTTAGGAAACGTACAGTAGTAGATCGCCAATTATCAATCGCATGAAGAATGAATGCAGAAGAATGTTCTTCATATTGTTTCTTAGCATTTAGTAGGAGTAAGAAGCTTTTGGAATATGACTTCCCCTCAGAAGCTTTTGGAATATGACTTCCTCAAGAGGGGAAGTCATATTCCAAAAGCTTCTTACTCCTACTAAATGCAAAGAAGCAATATGAGGAACAGTTGACCGGTTTAATATAATTAATTTATTATAATGTCTGACGTAAGTTTTAATAATATTAGACCATGTTCGTGTTTAGACTAGCACGCGCAACGACGCCATCCAGCTTGTCAAACAACTCCTTCTTAACTAACAAAAATTACAATATTTCAGTGGCAGAACAAAAAAAAAACTACACACGAGAAATTGAACTCAAATCTACGTCGACTTTTCTCTATTTTTTTCTTTTGTCAGTTTACAGTACGTGATATCAATGTTTGAGTTTCCGATAATCGAATGCAAACTATCGACACAATATCGATCCGAGTATGCGTGGAATTGTTTGTATTAGTTGTTTTCTAGCTCTATTGCAGAGCGCAACCTGTTACAAACAACATGACAGTAATCTTCCAAGTAAGTTATGACCCGTAATTTCTAGTTTAGCATTTTTTCTGTATTGCTTTATTTTATTTCGTTGCATAGATTCATAGCTATATGTTACCTGTGTGTAAAAAATGACACTTGGCCGTGCGTGTTAATTTTTAGAATTTCTAGAAATTCGGGTGCATCTTGCTAACGTAATCTCTCACAGAATCGTAATCCGACGGGGAATTCTTATTTGGCTGTAATCTCCTGTTAGCTGGAAGTATTTTTTTCAGCGGACTATTACAAAATAAATATCGCTGTATCTTATTTTTTGCTAAAGCATTTGTTAATAATAAGTGCCGTTGACTTTGGCGCTAAAGGTGATGACAGGGTGTTTGGCTTATAGGATTGTTGTATTCCTGGTAGTGAGTGAATACACAAGAGCTACTAACGCTTACTGCGTAGCCAGCACTCATTCCTGGATGTTCGAAGGTGGCTGTGCGACAACGTCATTTTATGGTCGTCGTCGTCGACAATCCTTATTCAGCCCACTGCTGGGATTCGGATTTCTCCTCAGTCGAAGGGCATTAGAGCATACTCCACCACGCTGCTCAACTGCGAGTTGGCAAAGGCGAATGTTTTCAAGACGCCTAAAGGCCACTGACTTGGCTTAACATCTATCATCTTATGACAACAGCCGGAACCGACAGCTTAACGTGCCCTCCGAAGCACAGAGGAACTCGAGATGTCCACTTGAACCCATATGATATGGATGTCAAATGAAAGGGTTTTAAAAGCAATACACAAATTAATCTTTTTAGTTAGTTTTTTATTAACAATTTATAAAAAAAAATTGGTTGCCTGTAAAGTCGGTATACGGGCGAAAGTTTTACGTGACAACGACTTTGAGTGGTAAAATGTTTTCGAGTGGAAGGGACGCATGCCTTTCACTTTTTATGTCTGTCTCTCTCGCTCTTAGAAGGGACACGCGTCCACGACACGCCTACAATGAGAGCGAGTGAAAGGCACGCGCCTTTCACTCGCTCTCATTGTAAGCGCATAACGTGACCCAGTTTCTTGAAGTGTCACCCGGCTAACCAATTTATAAGACGTTGTCACGTCAAAACTTTATTATAACAATATTTTGGAATAAGGATTTTATTAGTTTTTACTTGTTTACTTTTATTGTGACCATTTCAGGCGACATGAAGTTTACACAAGGGATAGAATTTGGTAAGATATCTCGAGGCACGCTGCTGAAGATCCTCTTCGCTTTCGAGGAGAACGTCAACAACCTAACACAGAAGAAATCCAAACCAGTATTTTCTGCACAGTTCGCTAACAACAAGTTTACTAGGCCCTTCGTGTATCCTGAAGCGTATAACAAAAAGTTTTTATGATGATTAATAAATTATAACAGTTTTTATATTTTTAATTTTGTAATCTCTTTCCTGTTCAGTCAATTGCATGTAGAGCGGCGCACTTCAATATATCAACCCCGCGCAGTGCTATACGAGACCATATGATAAAGTATAGACGATATATTTATTTTAAGTAAATCTATATATCTAATATATCTAATATAATCTATATATATAAAACATAGTCGGGTTTGTTCGAACACTTATAACACGAGAACAGCTGAACCGATTTTGATGGATTTGTCTCCGTCCCGTATAGCAGTATATCTATTAAAAATAGAACAAATGACATAATTAAAAAAAAGTCAAATAGTTAATGATATAGAAAATTGTCGGCAAACCAGCTATTTGTTCTAGCGCCTGATAAAAAAAAATAACAAAAAATGTATCACAAGGTGCTTCAATAAAGAGAATTAAACCGATTGATATAGTTGATTTTTGTAATTCTATATTTTTTGTGTTGTTATCTAATAAAGAACTATATTACTTCCATAAAATCATAAATTTAGTTCAGCTAATAAGTAACACGACTTTCATTACTGTTAGGCGGTATGAAGTTGACATCGTTGAAATTCAAACCTAACGCAACAGGAACGGTAATGATATTATATGATACACATATATAATATATAATGTCACATTCTCTTTGCTGTAGAGCTCGGTCTCGTTAGAGTTTCGTTGCTCATCCGCATTAGAAGACATTTGTGTCGCAACATGGTTTCGGCACATAGTGGCGACATCGACTGATCCAAGTTGCTAAATAAAATGATATTTCAGTTATTCCCTCTACATGTCGCTAAACATGTATCGCGAGTTGTGCCCTAGTGTGGACGAGCCTTGCGGACACCAGATGCGAAAAGACATTTAGCACCCTTATAGTTTTCCTTCATAAGCATCTATAGATAGGTAACCGCTTTATATCAAGTGGACTAAATACTTGTTTAGCATCCGATGTGATATAAAAAAATAATATTTTAAAATATATTTGAGGTGTTCCACGTCTTTAGTAACAGCTAAAAGGAAATGCATTTCATAGAAGATATTTTGAATTATTAAACAGGCACCATCCAAGGTGGTCAGTGTTATTATGCGATGCATGTCTTGAACTAAACTCCTACAATGTAAAAGAAGGCAAAATTGGCAACGGGTGTGTTTGCATCCAACGGGCTGAATGTTTGTTTAGAATTTTCGTCAATAAGCTATAGGCTAAAATAACCAGCTATCTAATTGACACATGTGTTTTGGTATATATTTATTTACATAGCCAGAAGTCACACACATCTTAAATAAGTAGGTGGTCTTTTCCGAGATATCATAATTTTTGTGTATTCTAATACGTTTGTTTTCCTTAGTTTAATTTGATCAGAATAATAGATTGTTTAGTTTGATAACACTGTCATTCCGTTCAGTCGTTACGTAACGTTAAAAATCTATGCTTTCCCCCAAATGCGATCTTCCGTTTTCTTCAACGTCAGCAACGGTGTGTGTGAGGGACTTGAAGCTACGACCTCTATTAATGACTGACTAACCAATCGTGTACTCTTAAGGTACTTGAGGAAAGGTCTATGGGTAGTGACAAAATTGTCCAATTCTATTTACTGCTGTAATCGACCGAGTCGTGCAGTCATATCGGCATTGAAACCTCTAAATCGGTTAAGGAATTTTCTTCGAATTAGCACTAAGACCACTCTTGTCAATTCACTTATTCTACCAATCATTGATTATTGTGATGTCTATTATCCAGACCTAAATGTAGATATTCTCAATAAGTTGGACTGGCTCATCAAAAACGCTATCTGCTTCATCTTTTGCCTACGAAAATTTGTTTTTTCATGCCGGTCTCAACTTAAATGACTTCATATTCGTCCGCGCAGGCAGCAGACTTCCTCTTCTCTATATCCTTCTGGATATGGAGTTGAAATTTGCGGTTTAAGTATTCTTACTTAAACCGCAAATTTCAGAATCTTTGTGATTCTCATATTCTCCAACTTCGATCTGACAATACACGTCTATTTTCTATTCCACTTTCCACTCTGGCTTTATATCTGACTCCTATACACAACAAGCTTCACGTCTCTGAAACGCTCTACCGAGCCTGGTAGGGCGATTTCAAATAAATTCAATTTCAAAAAGAAAATCCATGCTTATCTTTTAGACGATTTATATAAGCACTAAATTATCATCATCATAATTAACATTATCATCGCTGCATTTATGTATTTCATTGAATGTTTATTAAGTATGTGTATATTAAGCTGTGTATGTTTATTTTATTTTCTGCAATAATTCTAAATACTATTTTATTAGTCGTAGTTTTAAGTAGGATTATATTACTTAAATCTGCATTTGTTTTGCTTCTTCAGAACAATCAGAACCGCATTCGTGATTTTCTGCTTGTCCCGAAGGTAGACTGGTAGAGAATGCTATTAGCGTTTTTTTATATAAGAGGGGGCAAACGAGCATGTGGGTCACTTGATGGAAAGCAATCAACACCAACACCGGGGATCAGCAACACCAAGGGTCACCGGTCTGTTGCCAGCCTATACTCCTTCCTCTCTTTCTTTCGGGTGACCTCACTCACTCGTAAGAACACAACAACCCTCAAGCGAATTGATATTTGCCTGCGGCATTTTATCGTCGGTATACTTCCCCAGTCAGGCAGCTTAAAAATACGCTATGCCCTACCTCTCGTTTGTCAATCAGCAAGGTGCACCACGCGCATGCGACATTGGCTTTGGTTTAAAGATGTTGATAAATTATTAAGTCCGATTTTTTTACCCTTACATAATTTGTGGTTAATAAAGTTTTTAAATAAATAAATAGTTTTCTTATTATTCGTACATCATTCTCATTTGACTTTAATTTGAAAGTATAATAAAACTTAATATTTCGTGACAGTTGAATTAAACGGTGAAAAAAAAAAAATGTTGTGCTCCAGTATTTTATTTACATATGTCTTTATTTTTATAAATGTACATATTAATATTAGACATTAGCAACTGCGGATACTACTTTTTCCATAACGTCGATGCCATTTTTGTAGGCATCGACGTGCAATCTCTCGTTATGAGCATGTAGTAACATCTCTGTGTTAATGATAGGGGAGAAGCCAAAGGCTGGAATACCGTGCATCCTCACAAAGCGAGCGTCTGTTCCTCCTGGGCAGACGCTGCAGTCGAGTTTATAGCCCCTGAAAAAAAGCAATCATATTGGAAACAAATCTACATGTAATTTTCAGCATATTGCAGGCCTTGTAGTAACTTGAAGAATCATCATCATCAGCCTGTACCTACATACAATACCCTATAACACCAATCACTGTAAAGTCCACTTCACGCAGTTACTCTAAGGAACTATAAAAAAGTTACTAAAAGAGATCCCCATGTGGAATAAGTCCGCCTTTGTAGTTCTTTATTTTTCATGTACTTATTCATTTTGTAATTTGAACAATAAAGATAATTCAAACAAACACCTATAGGTGTTTGTTTGAATTTATATCAATACATATAATAAAACAGTAGGAACCGCGTGTCTGTACATTTGATAAAATTAACAAAAAATGGGTGTGGGTGATAAAAAAAGAGTAACAGAATACAAAAAAGATTTTTTTGATTTTTTTGTCTGTCTGTCTGTCGGTCTGTCTGTCTGTCTGTATGTAATACTCGCTAATCTTTAAAACTACTGAACAGATTTTTACGCGGTTTTCACTAAAAGATTAAGCTCATCCCTGAGCAACATACAGGCTTTGTTTCATCGAAATCTGATGTCAGATTAAAAAGTTATCGTCATTTAAAGTTTAAAGAAAATTTTTCTTTATAGAAAATCACTCATCACAAAATCTCAGAAACTACAAGTGCTAGGAGTCTCAAATTTTGTATGGGGGTTCCTTTCAGGACGTAGATGCTCACTAAGACGGGAATTTGGAAAATTCAACTTCTAAGGGGGTGAAACGGGGGTCCAAAGTTTGTATGGGGAACCAAGATTAGTTGGACTATTTTATACGAAACTTTACACGAGATCTTCTGTAGATAAATGAGTAAACACGTGTTTCAGGATTGTTCAAAATTCAACCCCTAAAGGGGTGGAATGAGGTGCAAACGTCTGAAAATCGACATGGGTATTGTTTCTATGGATTATCGGGTCGCTGATTCCGAAAACAACAGCTATTTTATAATCTAACATAATCGACGTGACACAAGAGCACTCCTGTGGGGGTGCGATGGGGTTGAAATGTCATAATAATATCAATATGGGTGTTGATTCTATGGTTTTCTAAAATGTCAATTACGAAAATGGCATCGATTTGAAAACGTGGACACAAAATTTCCATCTCGGTATAAAAATCCAAGATTTGGAACACCCGATGCAGAACCATAATGGTTCAGCTAAACTATAAGAAACATAAAAATGACGCCTTAGCAAAAGTTGTTAAGCCTGATAAGCATTTTTTGTTGAGGTATAAAAATCCAAGATTTAGAACACCTGATGCAGAACTAGAGTATATTATTCTGTGGCAGAACCATAATGGTTCAGCTAAACTATAAGAAATATAAAATGACGCCTTAGCAAAAGTTGTTCAGCCTGATGAGTATAAATAGTTTAACAAAATATTGATTGTATTGTAAAAAAATAACCGCGCAGTGCTACTTTTATTCTTACCTGCTACAAGTTAGACGCAATAGTTTTATTTATTTACGTTATATATATATATATATATATAAAATTTACTATATATATATATATATATATATATATATATATATATATATATATATATATATATATATATATATATATATATATATATATATATATATATATATGTTTTTCCAGTCCCTCCTGAAGCATCTAAGAAAAACAGTTTCCCTTCGTTGTTTAAAAGACTTGAGTCACAAAATCTTGCTACATAGCGTCCCGCAAATGCACGTATTCTTCTGGTTTGTGCGAATATATACCAATCGTTCCATTTCAATTTTAGCGTACACGTCTATATAAAACTGACTAAACAGACCACGTTAACTTTATATATATATATAATATATATAATTTACTATATATATATATTGCATTTGCGGGACGCTATGTAGCAAGATTTTGTGACTCAAAGTCTTTTAAACAACGAGGGGAAACTGTTTTTCTTAGATGCTTCAGGAGGGACTGGAAAAACATACCTGACGAGAGCAATCCTCGCTGAAATCAGGCGCTAAAATAATATCATACAGCAGCATCGCCAGGTATTGCAGCCATAATATTACCTCTAGGCGGAAGGACGCAAATACAATGTTCAATATTCTACTCGATTTATACAGAACGGAAACGCCGACATGCTTTGTGACACGAAACTGTGACAAATCGAAAATGTTTCAGGATTGCTGTCTAATCGTTTCAGATGAATGCGAAATGGCCAACAATGTGGCTTTATCGAGGATTAGTAACGCTTCAGGTCTTTTCATATTAGCTCCCGAAGGAAAGACTCCCTTCATTTATTTTATATATTTTTTTGAAACTATGGTGACTATCTTAAATAAAAATAATAATTTGTTGACTTTTAACATATAATGCTGCCCCAAATATTTGCTTATGTATCTACTTTAGTTCGTATTTGTATTAATATGCCGGAATCATAAAGTCCACGCGAACGAAGTCGCGGGCATCAGCTAGTATATTATAAGTTTGTTTGAATTATCTTAGGGATAGAATTAGGGAAGCTATAGCTTCCCCAATGCTTTCCACCAAATGCGATCTTCCGCTTTAGCGTCCTTTCGCACAGAACGGCTCGCAGAGGAGGGCAGATTTTGGTGGAGTTTAAAATAGAGTTTTGGATCATTGGTATAAGGTTTATATTTTAAATTCACTTCTTTTGTTATAAGAGAATGCGAGAGAGCCGATGTGGATTTTACAGTAAACCTTATGCCAATGATACAAAACTTTATTTTAAACGCATCCAAAATCTCCTCTCCTCTCCCGAGCCGGTTTGTTTGAACGGACCCTTACGCATTCAGCGGTAGCGGTGGTATGTAATTTGTCAAAAATACTGCCTGACTAGCTAACTCTGAAGGCTATGTCGACGACTTTGGTTCTCCGCCGAATTTTTCGTTCCAGATTCGATCTGTTAGCATAGCTCTCTCTATCCTTGGCTAGGCTGTGTGTTTAGCCTGTGGACTAGCCCGACGCCTAGGAGGGACTTGAATCCACGACCTCTTGATAACCGACTAATAATTTCTGTGCTCTTGAGGTACTAGAAAGGTCAATCATGGTGGCAACATATTTCAGGTCTATTTACTGCTGTAAAGCAGTAGTGTGCTGGCGGCGATGAAAGAGCACTCGGTTATCGAGAGGTCGCAGGTTCAAGTCCCCCCCCCCCCCCCCCTCCCAATACTAACCACCGGCAACAGCTAATTAACCAATAATTTCTTAACTGAATAAATTTAAAGAACCACGACGAATTGCGAGGATCCAATTTAACAAGTGATATGTACTTACATTTCATGAACAGTTTCTTTAAGCACACTCCAGAATGGTACACTTCCGTCTAATTTGGTACACTTGACTTCTACGCCTTTCACTAGATATTCGAATGAAACACCTTCTCCAGCTTCCTTGCACCAATCTTTCATCTAAAACAAAGCGAAAGCATTTTATGAGCGATATTAATTTGATTTGATTTTAAATAATTTTAATTGTTGATCGATTTTTTTTTTACTTTTTTTTATTGAATTTAAATAGGAAATTTTAAATGATGCGCAATGTAACTTTTGAAACATGTTTACGTGTATCACAACTGATTACTAACTTGAGACGGAGTTTGTTTCATAAAAATCGACCTACAGAATAAAAATAATTTATGATGACGTCGTCAACATTATTTGGTATTCTCTAAAAGGTTAAGCCGTGTACGCATGTACATACGAATTAATTTGTTGCGTTTTAAGACATGTGACTACTGTGTTTAGGTAGATATACGTACCCTTAACAAACATGGAACATTGTGTTTGTCAAAAATGATCATTGGCGATCCAATTCTGTACCACTTAGAACGATATTTAATAAACCGTTATCCAAAAAAGGGACGTAAATTTATTGTTATGTACAAATTTGGCCTATGTAGCAGCCCAAGCCCCGTTCAAGGGCATACACAATAATGTTGAATTTGATATGGTACTAATAAAAGTTATTGTACGTATAGTTAAAATACACTTAGGAACTCTTAACTAGTTGAAGTGATAAATGTGTATGACATTAAAAACTATGATTTATTTAACAATTCTTTTTTACCTGATTTTCTAACTCATCATGGTCCACTTCAGGCGCTATTCTCATGTCAAAGAAAACTGTGAGTGCCTCCGGTATTATGTTAACCTGAAGTCCTCCCTGGAAAAAATATATTGTTATCATGATTATTTCAGTACTAGCCGACCTGCACAATGGATTATTGGATATATGGTTATATGGCATAATGGATGTGGATTAGGTAATTTTAAATAAATAAGCAATAGACAAAATATATCAAACCTAACGTAACCTACAATGTATATTCCAATTAGATATAGAAAAATAACTTTAGGTCAAATGAAAATATATTAACTGTTATTACTTGTATGTACATGTAGAGGAACTCGGTGGCGCCGTTGCATGTGTCAGTCTAATCGAAAATGCAAGTTAAGCAACGTCGGACGTAGCTCGTCCATGGATGTGTTTATTTATCTCCGTGCTTCGGAGGGCATGTTAAGCCGTCCGTTCCAACTATTGTCATTATAGATGGCAGTCGTTAAGCCAAGACAGTGGCCTTAAGTGGCTTGAAAACACTGGCCTCCGCCAACCCGCAGTTGAGCAGCGTGGTGGAGTATGCTCTAAACCCCTTCGAATGAGGGGAGACTAATATCCCAAAAGTGGAATGAATAAAGGTCGACGACGACATTAAAATAATGTCCTTATGGACTTATCCATGGACAGGCTATGGTCGACGTGGTTTAACTTGCGTGTTCGTGTAGACACGCGCAACAATGTCATCTAGTAACTCACTTTAGTGTTACTTTAATTAAATCGAGTTGGAACAAAAATGTCAACATTTTAAAATTTGCGTTATTAAGACGTGACTCACCTCTACTTTAGTTAAGTTTATGGTGGTGACATCGCCGAGCATGGCTCCTGCATCGAGTTTCCTTAATTCCACTTCGCGAAACTTCATAAACTTATCTATTATCTTGTAAAACTGAAACAGAGTAATATGACTGATATCTTAACGTAATAAAATTCTATTCCTTTTCTCAATTAAGAGATATTTATTATATAGTTAGTACAAGGGGTCTATAAAGGAGCAATAGAAGACAAAACTGTTATTATTTTTAGAATTTTTGTCTGTCTATATCTGAGTACAAGTGCTTTATTTTTAGGAAATTTACTTATATATACTTTATAATTCCTCAATATATAATTCGATCCGTCCATAGTGTAATTGTTTATAATAAATAAAATATTCCTGGCCAAATTGAAACACCGCCATCTAGTCCCAAACTAAGCAAAGATTGTACTATGGGTTCTAGATAACTGCCAAATAAAATTTTTTTAGTTGTACTTAAATACATAAATAAGAATACATAGAAATCTCCTATACCAAGACAAAAAGACATGTTCTTGCCCACAAATGTTTGTCTTATGCAGGGAACGAACCCGCGACTTCAGTGTCAAAGTAGCCACTGTTAGCCATTCGGCTACCGGGTTCGTCAAAGTAGTGAACTTACTTTTTCTCCTGCAGTACCACTGCTCAGCATCGCGCCGTGGCCAGGCTCTCCTTTGCACGTGACTTTGATATCTATAACAACAGGGGGCTTACCACCAACTCTTATTGCGATTCAATAACTGAATGGAATCGCTTATTCATAAATATGAATAAGCGGAATTTTATTCAACCAACTCTTATTGCGATTCAATAACTGAATAGAATCGCTTATTCATACCAATAAATAAGCGATTCTATTCAGCTAGCAGGTTTCACTCAAAGGAAACAATCCTTTATTAAAGGAAACAAAGCATTAAATTTCACCGTAGTGTCCGAAATCAAATGATTACCAATACAATTTATACCAATCAATAAGCGATTAGTCCTTCTATTCAGTTATTGAATAAGCGATTCTATTCAGTTATTGAATCGCAATAAGAGTGGGTAGTAAGCCCCCAGTTTAAGCAATTCTTGTATGTAGGGTAGAATTTTATAATGCCATCTGGGACCCTATCGCCGAAGCTGAAATGGATTCCCATCGGATTATATAATTGCGTAAATCAAACATCATCTTAGATTTATGATATTTGTGTTTAGCTTAGCTAGTAGAAGTCATTGAGCTAACTAAAACCTATTTTCCGAATCAAAATATTGGACGGTAATCGGCTTTAGCTTCGGCGGTAGGGCCCCTGGTAGGAAAGTATCTAAACAATGGAGATAGCAGTTTTCACTCAAAGGAAACAATCCTTTATTAAAGGAAACAAAGCTTTAAGTTGGTGAAACTTAAAGCTTTGTTTCCTTTAATATTTATGCAGTGTCCGAAATCAAATGACTGAAATAGTTTTTACGCAAGTGATGTATCTGGTGTTTCATACTGAGAAGCTTATGGAGAGCTTGGAACACCAGACAGGTAAGAGATTACCAGCATTGACTTATTAATTATATTATGTACTTATCTAATATATTTATAATTCTCGTGTCACAATGTTAGTTACCATACTCCTCCGAAACGGCTTGACCGATTTTTATGAAATTTTATATATAGGTCTGAGAATAAATAAATATAAATTAAATATTTCTGGACAATTTACACAGCGCTATCTAGTCCCAAATTCAGCGCAAAGCTTGTGTTATGGGTACTAGACAACTGATAAATGTATTTAAATACATTTTTTTTTGTAAATACATACTTATAATACATACGAAACACCCAGACCAAGACAAACAGACATGTTCATGCACACAAATTTTTGTCTTGTGCGGGAATCGAACCCGCGACCTCGGAGTCAAAGTGGCCATTGCTAACCATTCGACCACCGAAATCGTCATATATCATAATAGTTTGTTACCTATTTTTTATGGCAAAACAACGTTTGCCGGGCAGCTAGTTATATATATAATTAGGCACGTACATCCATGCTCGTTTGCCAATTGTAAGGTAACTATTAAAACAGTATCGATTTAAAAAATCTTTACCCATAAATAAGTTAACGGATCACTACACTATCGCACGAGGTATATAAACTGTAATAATAGTTTGTATATTTACTTCAATAAATAAATAAAAAATAAATATAATTAGGCACGTACATCCATGCTCGTTTGCCAATTGTAAGGTAACTATTAAAACAGTATCGATTTAAAAAATCTTTACCCATAAATAAGTTAACGGATCACTACACTATCGCACGAGGTATATAAACTGTAATAATAGTTTGTATATTTACTTCAATAAATAAATAAAAAATAAATATTCTGCATTATTTTTGATCGATCCAATAATTAATCATGACTTTTCAGTACCGTGTAAAAAAAAAATATTTCATACGAGGTCTACCACACGTTCCCATCACTGTATTTTCTGTGTAACCAGGATTAACAGCGGCGACCACCAAAAAAGGCAATCAACAATGAAGTCCATTGCAGTCCTGGGGTATAACTACGGCTGCCTTGCAACTCACAACGAATTTAATCAATAATAATTAACGAATTAAAATACTATATTAATAAAAAATCAAAGAACTGGCTTGTTTTTTGCTAAAGTACAGTTCTCACATTTGTTTGACTGACATATGAATGGTACACTGCAATTCCGATTTCATCGTGTAATTTCTCGTAGATGAACATCTTAATAATTGTATATTGCATTAATAGGTAAGAGTCTTGTTAGTGCTAATGTTAAGTGTTCTTAATCAGATCGTCCTGCATCACTATTACGTTACCAACATTACCACCATTAATGATGTATCAACTAGTTGCTTCATAAAGATGCGCCCATACTGCTGTTACTTTTGTCGAAGTAGGAGTACCCCTAAAAATTGTTTTTCGACGTGATAACGCACGCACGAAAAAGCACGACTCATTGTCACGTTCCGCTTGAGTCCAGCGTGCAAGCGAGAGCGCGGAACAAGCGATAGAGAGGCACGATCGGCTTAAGCTTTCGGGTGTGACACATCTATCACTCTTCCACTACATCGGCCTATGTTTTCTTATGACATTATCACGTAAAATTACGTAACGATACGTACGTACTTAAAAATCTAATTACAGACAACCAGTTTTTTTTCGACCAGAGTGTGTTGTTACTAATTAACGGTACACAAACCTTATCCCTTAGTATGGCTCTCATACGAAACCATAAGGCCCCATAGGTTTGTAATTTCGGGTTTTCCAACTAAAGTTATTAGATTTACATATGTGAAAGCATTGAAAAATATGTCATAATTGAGCGTCGAATCTATCTTACTGCTCGTTTCGTTTTACTTTGCTCGATAGAAAGAAATCGCGTACATGGGTTGATTTTAATTTTTTTTCTCGTTTTATTACTGTTATATTTACTGTTGTTACATATAATGTATGTCCGAATAATAGTCAGTACTTTTGCGAGGGCCTTTCCCCATCACTGGCCTTTGCCGACCCGCAGTTGAGCAGTGCGGTGGAGTACACTCCAAACCTTTCGATTGAGGGTTGATTCTTTGTAGTCCAGCAATGGGATATTTATGAGCTGATGCTGAATAGATAGACGTAAATACAGAAGTACCCTCATTAAAATGCGCCTTTAGGCTTGCAAGGAATATTTCAAAACATTCTTGATATATCAAACGAGGTTAACAACTTTAATTATGCAGTTAAGATCGGACTATGGCGACAGTATTACACAGAGTACAAACAAGTTGTAGATTAGCAAACAATGTTTATAGCTCTATCAAATGTTACATTTCGTTTACGATATCATACGCGTATATACCAGTATCTCGTAAGATTTTAATCCTACCTTAGTGAATGCTACGCGTATAACAATTTGAGCCCGATTCGTTCGTCATCACGAAGTCGAAGATAAGTAAATAATGAATTTGTTGGTAGATGGAAACTGGTAAAGATCAAATTACGGGAATATCATGCGTTGCAAATAGATTATACAGTACATTATTGATGAGTTTATCTCTAATATCCTTACTAATATTATAAATGTGAATGTGAGTTTGTTTATTACACTTTCTCGCAGAACCTACTCCACCGATCATCATAAAACTTTGTACAGATATTCTTAAAGGTATTACGAAGGACATAGAGTAGTTTTATTAAAATAAGTAAACGCTGGCGAAGCTTCTGGTGGAAGTTAGTACATAATAAAAATAATCAGCATTAAAGTGAGTAATAGATAACAGACCAGAACAGTTGCAATTTATGGTTCTTCCAAACCCCAAAATAAACATTATATGTAATGTAACGTGTGATATTTCTGCCCATATTAACATAATACCCCAAAATCTATATGAATGACATGAACATGAATCTTGATTTCCCTTGGTCATCGCATCACGCGTGGACGGATGGAACAGTTTAGCTAATTCTTTTTTGTTGTGTTTACTATTGTCAGGAGAAGGTTCTTACCAAAGAAAAAATTACGGAAAATGAGCGGAATATTAGAAAATTTAAGGAAACTGAACCACCATATTAACTTTTGTAATGTAACTTTATGGCGTTTGACCGAACTGTCAGTCATTTGACAGCCTGCGCGTGACCAATTCCAATTCATTCATAGTTACGAATACAGGACAACATCTGTCGAGTTAGCTAGTAAACAATATAAATATCGTAATGTAATAATAATAATAAATATTTCTGGACAATTTACACACCGCTATCTAGTCCCAAATTAAGCGTAAAACTTGTACTATGCGTACTAAACAACTGATAAATATACTTAAATACATTTTTTTTGTAAATACATACGTATAATACATAGAAAACACCCAGACCAAGACAAACAGACATGTTCATGCCATTGCTAGCCATTCGACACACCGAGCTCGTAATAGTTGATACCTACTTAACTCTCTTATAACATAATCTGTTTATCAGCGATAGATAATTTATCACGTTACGTACGTCTCATGGTCCTTTCTCCGTGAAAAGCGACGATTTCATCATTAGTGCTGGGCCTGCTCTCGTCCAAAGCACATCCAATATTTAGCTTTTTGAAGTCTTCCGTTTCGACAAATTTCTTCATTCCGTCTGCACCGCCTGTTTCTTCATCTGAAAAATAAATTTCTTTCATATTACCACAGACTGATTATATTAGTGTCTTCCCGTGGATGTCGTACAAGGCGACTAAGGGAAATACATTATCAAATATTGTTCAGTCCTCCCCAACCCGTTTGGCCAGCGTGGGGAGTGTAGGCCAAATCCTCCTTCCGTCTAGTACGGACGAGAGAGGGTCGTTCTACTGTAGTGGAGACTAAAATGGATATGATGATGATGATTATATTAGATTAGTGCTGTAATTTTTACAGGTATATTTTTATACGCCTAAGTGTTTCCAATGTATGTTTTAAGAAAATTTAATGATAAAAATTGTTGTTAATTCTAGAAAAATAAGTAAACCTGATTGTACAATTTGTTTATTATCCTGAATAAATAATTTAAAAAAAATAAGACAGAAATAATAAGTTTGAGAACCGATGCTCTAATTTAATACAAAATAATGTATTATAACCAAAAAGAATTAAATTAATAAGAAATAATAAACACCCAATATCATAGATCAAAGATCAAACATATATCAAAGGCATAATTCAAAGGTCTCCGCTACCCTTCGAATAGATCTACAGCCCCCTTACCGCCATCTCTTATTGCGATTCTATAACTGAATAGAATGCTTATTCATACCAATGAATAAGCGACTCTATTTCAATAATAAAGTTGCTTATTCATTGGTGTGAATAAGCAATCTATTCAATTATTGAATCGCAATAAGAGATGGTGGTAGGGGGGCAGGACTCGCTAACTGTAAGTGCTATGAGTAACTAATGTGTTCAGTTCAAGGGTTCTTTAAACATTTTGGGCACATGCACAATTCATGCACAAGGTCGGAGCATGTAGCTCTCTAGGAGAAAAAGGAGGCCTCCCCGCCTGTGTCCAACAATGAAAGAATGCGGGTTGAGATAATGATGATGATGACGCATTGCGCGTCATCATTGAGCGCTCGTCAATAGTTTTGATATTCAATACATGATCTATATATTTTTCAATGGCGGTGATAGTTCAAAGTTCAAGTACCATTGTCATAGGAAAGGTAATAAATAACACTACCGTATCACTGTATCAGTCACTGTCATGTATTTTTTTATCGCTAGTTATTTGTATCTCGTAGTATCTGTATTATTATTAGTATAAGATTTATCTAACAATAAGTTACTTGAAGTACGAGTAAGGTATCTCTAACACTAGCTAACACAGCGTAGGCCCGTCAGATCCCGTGATCGGTATGTTTGTACACGCTGGAATCCGCTGGATCACCCGAAACTATTGAAAAGTATTATTTGTTATACACTAGTGCAAAGTTGCTTTTTAACCGCGTGCTCAATTTTGATGACCGAGCTAGCGAAGGATTCTAAAATTAATTTCTATCTTGAGCGTTAGCGAGGGCATCAAAAGAGCACGAGTTGAAAAATCTTTGCACTCGAGTGCAACACGTAACTTTTCATCCCACCCTAGAGGAAATGACTAAATGCAAAAGATCATTTATAATCACACGATACTTTTATTTCAGTTTAGGTATTAACTACTGCATTATGATAGGTAAGTTTTACAGAATAATCTTTAAATTATAACAAATAATACTCAGGTATAATTAAGAAAAAAATTAAGTAACGTTGCTGAAATTTACTTTATCCTCTATCGGATAAAAACGACTTTTGCACTCAGATATCGAAGAGCAAAAATACTCTTTCCAAGATGAGGGGATGAAAAGCCTATAAATTATTTTGTAAATTGAAACTTCAATATGAGACTATAAGAAATATGGCGTGAACGATATTAATTAGAATATACAATAATATTGCCTTTTTGTAAAGTTTAAAATAATAGCCTTCTAGAATATTTAGCTAGCATAGCACAGCATATTACCAGGGACAAAGCTGATATGCACCGTCCTTTTTAGTCTAACTCCTGCACTCTTCAATCGCCTGACTGCTTCCAGGTGCATCATGCCGACACTCTTCATGTCTTGAGTTCCACGGGCGTATATGTAACCGTCTTCTGAGATTACTGCGTCAAAAGGTGGGTATTTCCAAGAATTCTAAAATAAAATATTATTAGTAAATGTGACATGTTGCAAATATTTCCGTCGAGTGGGAAATAATTATATAGCCCGTGTGATAACTACAGGATAAGTTAGGGCGTGTTCAGATGACTGCGCAGACCACGCACTAGTTTTGTGTTCCCGTATTTGATGTATATATGCAAAGCAATGATGTTATAAATATTATATAAAGATCGAAGTATAAATACTATAAATAATGCCACATCGCCACAAGTGGTTTGATTCTGGCACGGTGACCGCTCCGCTTCATAAGACCAAGTTTTTCGTGACAGTTGTAATGGGTTCCATATGACCACGTTGGTTTCAGCCATCTTATACGTTTAGGCTTTATTTACACCACCGCGGAAAGGAATGAATTGCATAACATATAAATTTGGATATGAGCCAAAAAAGGTCGCGCTTTTTCCGGCGAATCCTCACGCATTCTCGGGAATTGCCCTAGCTACTGTTGGCGCTGCCTGTGGAATCCGCGCGAAGTAGCGCGAACGGGGAGTCTCGGTCGGGTTGGTCACAGCAATGGAATACGCTCGCATTCCAGCGAATTCACGCGCTTTCTTGCGTCATGAGGCGAAATTGACGCTTCCATTCCATTCCGCGGCGGTGTAAATTGAGCCTAGGCCCAAGATCGTTTTTTTCCTATATTCAACCCCGGTCTGATTTTTTACGGCGACCGATTTGAGGAAAAACAATATATGTCTGATGTTGTCCTCAGAGGTTTCACACTTTCACAAAATGCCTTCACTCCATATTCGAGATTTTCTGACCGCTGTAAAAAAATACAGTGACCGATCTGAATCATAAGATCGAAGCTAAGTGATGTGTTTTGAAGTGATCTTTCCATCTAAAATACAACTGTGCATCCCTTTAGGTCCAAATGATCAGGGCTCTGTGACTAAGAAGTGCGCGAAGCATGCGTGTGTCGTCTAAAATCTTAGTGCAAGTTTTTTGATCATATTCGAACGTTTATTTTACGGTAGTTTATCAGACGCGTGTTACATATCTAAATTAGCCGGGTTGCTCATTTCAAAATGTAAACAAGTTAGCCACATAATTTTGATATGTAACACGCGTCTTTTAAATTCAAACATGAGAGTTCTTCTCTATTTGGTCGGTTTGTTTATGTTGAAATGATCTAACACGAAAAAAAGTCGGACTAACCTAATACTAACGTAGTTTGTTACTCTCGAAAGCCACACATAACCTTAGGTATAATTTAAATTTAATCTTAAAAGCAGGAACACCCTAAAACACGGGCTATGTTATTTAACGTATCTAAGTAGTGAGATAAATATGATGCATGCACAAAGTAGCTGTGAATAAGTCAACTGATAACTTGGCCTACTCACCCTAAATCTACTTTTAGAAAAGTCGACTATCTCGCCAGAAACTTCGATTTCTTGACAAATTACATAACACTTTCTAGTACCAAATTAAGCAAATCTAGTTGGTACCAAATGTACTAGTTAATATTGATAAACGTACTTGAATACTTTTTGTAAACATATGTAATAATACATAGAAAACACCCAAATATGAGAAACATGCGTGTTCATGATACACACAAATGTAAGTATCGGGCGGGACCGAACCCGTGACCCTTGGTGTCGAAATACCCATTGCTAGACTACCGGGCTCGTCTGTTATTCTTATCTTTGTCTAAGAATACATATTTATTATATTATTATAACCAGAAAATGGAGAAGCTCCATGAAGTGTTGCGCGAGGCCAGTCTATCGATCACGCAAGTTAAGCAACGCTCCGCCAACCCACAGTTGAACAGTATAGTGGAGCAGCTCTAAACCTTTGTGTTGATCATTAGTAACAAGTAAGTTAATTGTTATTTTGTGACAACAATTGAAATAATTACATTTGCATCTAAGCCAAAAATGTTTGTGTAATGAAAGATCCTTCCAAACGTAATGTATGACGTCATTGACATGTCATTTGTTTACTTTGAATTTGGAACTATATGAATGAGCTAACTGCTAGAATTAATCACCTTAACAAGAACATAGGTAAGTGTAATGTTAACATAATGATAATATTGAACATAATGATAATATTCATACTTGTTTAATGTGCTGTTTGTGTTAAAAATATTATCATTTATTACACTATACTATCAACTCGACGGCATGTATCGCGAGCAATTTACAACTAAGATTATTTATTTAATTCCATTGTATTATGTGATATTATATACTATATTTGATAATGAATAAAATACTGGTTGGCTACATGAAAATATAGATAATGGGTATATTGTGTATGTTCTTATTTTAGCAAATAATTTACATTTACACGGATGAAACCGAATGATAAACTATACTATATAATATAATTATATAATGTAAATATTGTTTTTCATTTTCTTGACCTTGCATTATACTGTTTAATTTATATGCTGTCAGTTGAATAATTGTGTAATTTGTTATGGCTAAAGGATTGCGAAACTTTGTATTTTTTAATATGGAACTTGGTATTGTTTTAATATGGAATAATTTAATTGATTTTAATAATACACTTTTCGATTTCGAGACACTTTCAGAAATTCAGTAATACATGTATGTTATACCTATGTATGTGTAACAAGGAGGCCTTATTGCTCAAAGCAATATTTTCAAATATAATATTAAAACCATTTATTGTTGACTAGCACGTTTACAATTAATAAGTACAATACAAACATAATTCCATAGATCAATACCTTAAAACTAATATACATATAATATAATATACTATACTACACTAATTTAAATTATAGCACGTTCTGTTGGCGACGTGTTTCGCGTTGCATTCGACAACCGACCTCGGAACTTCCGAAATATGACGCCCTCTGGTCAAAATTCCTCCCTTAAAAACATCGATAGATGATGGAACTCTCACCAAATGAACTAAAATTCACCTTATGGCGAAACTACAACCGCTTATCCCTAAAGGTGAACTTTGTTTTCCCGCGCGATTGGGTGCAATTGGGACACATACATACGTATATGTATTATGATAGGTAGAGTTCGCATGATGAAAGAAATATGAAATAAATTCTATTCAGCTAATCAATATTTCTGTTGCTTTTAATTATAAACGACTTGTATGATATGCATGAGTGATAAAAACCTAGTTTCATACCTCATAGACTGGCACTACATCCATGTGCGAGTTGAGCAGTATGGCAGGCAGTTCTTGCTGACTGCCCTCCCATGTGATGACCACAACTGGCTTTCTTGGCGCTACATCATACACCGCCAGTGGCAAATCCAGCTCCGCTGCTTGCTTCTTGAGGAATTTTATGCAATCATCTATGTTAAACAAAAACACCTGAAGACTTAGAAAACCATTACTAATTAAATTTGTAAAATGACGAAAAAAGAAATAACACTGACGGAAAGTGGCCAGTATGGATCTTTTTTTCAGATCGTCAGTTTAAATAACAAATATTTCTGGGCAAATTACACAGCGCCATCTAGTTCGAAACTAAGGAAAATATATTATGGACAGTAGCTTCACTGGAAAAACTGCTAAACTTGGCTCATAGTACATGTAAACATTATTGGGCAATACGTTTAAGGAAACCGGTCACAGTCACAGAGTCACAGGCTCACAGCTCTCACAGCTCTCACAGCTAGAGATGTGCAAAATGCCGAACATCTACGATAAATGCACATTAAACACATGTAAATTATAAATAGTGAGGTGAATCTTTAAATTATTTATATAAAGACAAAATATTCTTGCAAGTTGGCCGAAATCAACTATTTAAATAATAATATAAGCACATATCATATGAATTCCCTATTTAGACACAAAAACTAGGCAGGACATTTATATTATGTACTTCATCATCATCATCAGGTCATTATAGCCTCCACTACAGGAGCACGACCCTCTCTCGTCCGTCCCAGACAGAAGGAGGATTTGGCCTATACTCCCCACGCTGGCCAGACGGGTTGGGGAGTTAGTCGCCTTGTACGACATCCATGGAAAGAGACGGGTGATTCTATTCTAGTCTGGCGGAAACCATACGGCCAATATTATGTACTTATAGAGCATTTATCTTAAACGTCTGGCATTTTGCCCATCTCTACTCATAGCTATACATGAGTTTTGTCAATGTATATATAATATTGGTAATAAACAAAACTCACCATAATCAACATCGGGATGAACGCTAGGTATCCTCAAATACTCTCTAAACCTTTCAACCACCGGATCACTGTCCCACTTTGTACTCATGATAATATTTTTCAGTAAAAGAATTTTATATGGAACGATGTGAACTTCATCGACGCTACTTATATACTGAGCGTGTCGTTTGTATCTATTATCTTATTTGTCTATAAGAACAGTTGTGTATTTACGGGCGATTCAAATAAAATATATTTTATAGAAGGTGTTCAACGTCTATTAATCTAAAGTCTATTATTGTGTCATCTCAGTGATCGGCGTTGGTAGTGCCATTACGCGGGATTTGTGACCGTTGTCTTAATATGGATATGCCTCCCTATATCCCGGCATTTTCATTAAACAATTTTATTTAACTTTGAATTATTTTAGTACTATTTGTATTTTACGTACCTATTTATACGCTTTACCATGCTATTATTTAACTTAACGTAACTTTTATTTTATTGTTTTTCTTAACTGTTCGTCTGGAGAATTTCATTTTCTAATTTCTATATAATCGAATTTTCGTGTATTACACACTTAACAATACAGCGACAACTGGAAAAATATAATGTACTGCTAAACTAGACTAAACGTAATCCCGGAATCCCGTGGTCATATCCATATTAACATCAACATTCAAGTCCATTGACCCTAAATGGCACTACTAACGCCGATCACCTCATCTCGCTAGTACTAGCGAGGTGTAAACGAGATGACACTACCGTAGACGTTCTGACTGCTTAGTGCAAATTTTTGTTCACATTCGAACGTGTTAACGTTTATAAGCCGACAGAATTAAGAAAATGTTTCATATTGTGAATTTATCAGACGCATGTTACATATTCAAATTAGCCGCGTTGCTCACTTCAAAATGTGAGCAAGTAAGCCACATAATTTTGATATGTAACACGCGTCTTATAAATCCACAACATGAGAGTTCTTCTCTATTTGGTCGGTTTGTTTACGTTGACATGATCGAACGCGAACAAAAAAACTCTCACTAAGCACTCTGAATACCTCGTCGTCTATTAAGCTCTTTAATAAAGGATACTAGTAGGATAGGAATCCTACTAGTATCCTATCCTATTTCGTATTATTTTATGAGGATGTACGTATGTGTGGATGTAGGGATATTTGTTTTGGAATAAGTATTTATTCCAATTTCCAATTTAGAAACAATTTTCTATTAATTGGTAACTAAAAGTAACGTTAAAAATTGTATTATTATATTTTTTTATGTACTATTATATTTTTTGAGTGTTTTCTTCAGAATATTTTTCTATATATCGTTAGCACTAAAGCTATAACAGTTGTGGCAGACCAAATAGAGACATAAGTCGGTCCATGCTCGGTGATGGGTTCCTTTGTAGTAACGTCTTATTGAAAGATGTTACAAAGCCAATACATTGCTCTTTAAATTATAGTAGGCATAAGTTTTAGCGTGCAAATAGATCTAAGATGTGGATATACAGTTCTAATTCTAAGAAATAGGTAAGTATTTTCTTCATAAACTGCGTAATAAAAGCTTGTATAATTTCTTTTTCCTTTTTATTACTAACCGGTTTGTTCCTTATATACCTATATGGATCCTGAATCTATTCGACAATCTCCCAACCAATTATTTTCAAAAAGAAGGCCCGTGTGTATTTTTTAGAATGTTTAGCAATGCATTAAGTAGGTAATTTTCATCAATATGTGTTTGATATATTTACTGTATACTAGATAAATACGTATTTATGTAGTCTGTATGTATATATAATTATTGTACAAAACAGATTTGTGATGTTCTGCAGTACTAATGGTCAATAAAGACTTAAATAAATAGATACATATTTTTTTTATTTATACTTTCGATACAAAGGCATTGTTTTAAGTCTACATTATTTTACATGGTGATTTACGTTATTTTATAGTCACATGAATTTTTAGTAAAAAAATCGACAATTTCTTAATTAAAGGGCGATTATATGTATACTAAAATGTTCAAACCCCTTTATAATGGCTAAAAATTACCGATTTACATACCTACTTGTTTTGGGATCAGTTTTAAAAAGTAGTTACTGGGTTTTACTCTTCGAAATCGGTTAAAGTATTAATTGAAAGTATTTTTATGCGGTTTTCTATTTAACATAACTACAATGTCCAAAGATATATATTTTCTTTGCAAATATTTTTGTCAGAATGTGTGTGTTCTTTGGAATAAGTATTAAGAGCCATATTACATTTTGACTGTGATTTTTGCGTAAAATGGCCAATTTTGTCGTTCTTGATCTCGGAAACACAAATACATTAACAATGTTGATTATTGAATAGTACAGAATAGCTATTGGCATAGTACATAGCGGCCTCGCTTTTTGTAAATTTTGCTTAACTTTTTAAATAAACCCAAAATTGCAGAGAAAGATTTTCATAAAATGCGAGCATTCACTATTTTGAGCTCCTGGATTGTACTACTGTTCCAAACAAATGAAATAAAAAAAATAGAATGTTATTTGTTATATAGTCGTATAGTACATAGCGGCCTCGGAATTTTGAAATATCATTGATTTAATATAGAAAAAAAAAAACATTATTTTAACCAAAAAAAAAAATTGGTTGCCTGTAAAGTCGGTATACGGGCGAAAGTTTTACGTGACAACGACTTTGAGTGGTAAAATGTTTTCGAGTGGAAGGGACGCATGCCTTTCACTTTTTATGTCTGTCTCTCTCGCTCTTAGGCGGGACGCGTGCCTCTCACTCGCTCTCATTGTAAGCGCATAACGTGAGCGCGTTTCTTGAAGTGTCACCCGGCTAACCAATTTATAAGACGTTGTCACGTCAAAAACTTCGAAAATCGCTTTAAGTAAACTGTTAATTTCTCGAATAAACGATAATATTATTGAGCAAAATTTATACGAGAATAATTGTTACTTCATGATGAATAAACTTTGTAGCATGAATTTATTATCTTATTTCAATAAAAACGATAAATATAACTTCAAAATTACTACAAAAAACGATGCACCGGCGGCCTTCGCGGGTTTAGTACTGCGCGCGAGCTCGTCAGCGTGCAAATGTAATAGGGCTCTTAATCAGATAGTTCTTTCAGATATAAATGTGCAGAACACTTGAAAAGATTAGCAGGTGAGGTTGACTTTGGTCAATGATGAAGGTGATTTGAATCTTGCATTAGTTAAATGAAAAAAAAATACTTTTGATTTTTATAAATATTCGATGAGATCGACGTAACTAACATTCTGCCCAACAAGTCGTTAAATGGGTCATTTTTAAACATGATGTATGTACCTATTATTATTTATTTATTTTATTGATTTAAAATGATAATAGTCGTAGTTTTTAATTATAGTAATTAAAGTTGCAATAACAACTGCAGAGCAGTTTATATTTAAACGCATAGTGCGTAAAACGGAACGCGGTCGCAGAAATCGGCGCGAAACCCTCCTACGCGGGCCTTTCAAAAATCGCCACATTCACATCTCGAGTTCAATACTGCGTTCGGTCGCGCACCTTTCGCCGCACTTTGTGACTGCGGAAAAAACATAAACGAAATTCTAAATTTAAATTTAAGTGACTCCTGGAATATTGTGCTTGTGTAAAAATGGTTCGCAAAATCAGTGCGCTTTTGTGTTGTCTATGCGTTTTTGGCATTTCATTGAGCGACAGCGCTATATCTACTGATAGCGTAAGTACTTGATTTATTAAAAATAATATGTCATGTAATTAATTAACGTTTTAATATTATAAGTAACAGTACATTATGAATTTACAAGTATTTTATTCTGATGAACGTATTAATAGTTGTATACAATGTAACAACTCGAAAACTATTTATAAAATTATGTAACATTATAATGCATTATTACAATTGAAAGTAAAAAAGTAAAGGTCTCTCGAAACACTACAATTTAATATATGTACTATGGTGCGATATTAAAAATGTAAACTATTGTATGTTGATTATGATTAATTGTTTTCGCGGTTTCCTCACCATTAAGTAATTAAATAGTAAACCTAATGTTAAATTGTGAATACGTACCTACTAAATCTCCTGGAGAATACAAGTCCATATCCAGTTTACAAGTGTTATATTAGCAAAAGAGAGGGTTTGACCACGGGAATTACTAATTTATTTCCTAAATAAAATAACTTACAACCAAATTACATAGTATTAATACTTGTTAACTTAAATTAACAAGAGAATAAGCGTGACATTGAGGGTTGCCATCGGAAACGAAAACTTAAAGAAGAACATCCACAGTTTTAAGCATAAATCAATGATTGTATAGTAAATTGGGGTGTAAGCGCTTCATTGGGTTGTAAGTAATTCATCAACATCTTTGAACCAAAGTCAATCTCACCTGCACAAGGTGCACCCTGCTGACTGACAGACTAGGCTCTGGCGAAAAGAGAAGTAGGGCATTGCGTATTTTTTAAGCTATCCGAATAGGGAAGCATCTCCACCTCACAGAATACCGCAGCCAAATGAGAATTCCCTTGAAGGTTGTTGTGTTCCTGGGAATCAGTGAGATCACCAGAAAGAAACGAAGGAGTCGAAGGGACACCAAGGGGTCGCCGATCTATTGCCAGTCTATCGGGTAACCCACATACTCGTTTAGACTCCTCTAATATAAAAAAAGTAAATATTCTAAGCTACTAAACTATGAATTAATGATATACCAATAAAATAGTCATCTGTCATTACTTAACTATAAAACAAAATCGCTAAAGTATATTTAGTATTTTTTTTTAATTCATTAACATAATTACCACGTGACATGCGGCAAAAATGTTGTAAGTAGGTTAGTTTTCTAGAACTTCTGAAATATTCTATTTAGTCTACACTATTCAGATATGCAAAACATTTAACACATACATTGATTTCTGGTTATGCATTTGGGTCACTCACTTTTCAAAGCAAGCATCAAGTGACACAATATTTACATGCTCACAAAAGGAATAAATAGTATTTATTCTATGCCAGAAGATATTATTCTGTGCCAGAAGTACCAGTACTATTTTTATTCTGTGCAAGAAGTGTTTCAAAAAAAAAATTTTCTTTGTGAGCAGTGCAGTGGAAAAGATATTATTTTCTATTTTTTACGTGTGGCAAGCGAAGTCCAGCACAAGAAAAGAACGTCTCCCCTCAATCGAAGGGGTTTAAAGCATGCTCAACCACGTTGTTCAACTGCGGGTTGGCGGAGTTTTTCGATTATCTAATTGCCTGCCCTTATATCTCTTTCGTTTCGTTTCAAGTCAGCAGGGTGCACCACATGCATGTGAGGTTGGCTTTGGCTCAAAGATAGTGGTACGCCACTTTCACTTAAATATTTCATTCGAGTATTATCCTAAGATAAAATATTATATCTTTAGATATCGTCACCGTGTGTGATGCTTAACTAGCCGCCGTGTTAGTAGCATTCACTTTAATAATATTACTCCAGTTTCCGACCTTGACAACTCTTGTCAGACTAGGTTGTGTACAAAACACGTGCCAAATTGGCTCTAAGTGAATAGTAATCGGTTATATTATATTTCGTCGTTCGTCTTATTTATACCACTGCTGGGACACGGGTCTCCCATCAATAGAAAGTGTTTAGAGCATACTCCACAACGCTGCTCAACTGCGGGTTGGCGGGGGGCAGTGCATTTTAAAACCGCCTAAAGACTTAGCTTAACGAACCAAATATCTAATGACAACAACCGGTATCGACGGCGGGACGTGCCCTTCGAAGCAAGGAGAGACTCAAGATAAATAAACCCAGCCAGACACGCGCAACGACGCCATCGAGCTCTTCGTGTTATATATGAATGAAAAATAAATTATTTAACTCGCACAGACGCGATAAATATACAATTTTATATAGGTATAAAATAAAATAAATTTCCGACATACTATATATTTATTATTTATACATACTTAGGGTGTGCTTAGGGTCCAAAGGAGGAGAGATAATATACGGTAGGTTAATATTAGGGTACCGTATTTTCAGTAGTGCGGTAGATTTTTTTTTAAGTTCAGGATACACCTGGTTTTCCAGGGAATACACGGACAAGATTTTTTTATATAAAGAAGGAGGTAAACGATCCACATGCGTCACCTAATGGAAAGCTATCACCACCAAAGCAATGATAATCTCTTTTAGATATAAGAAATAAATATCGATAGTTTTAAAGAAGTTTATCGATTGTATGACCATCAATAATTTACAATTTATCATTCACTATAAATTTGTAAACAAGTTCTGTTTGATAATTTTATTAGACTATTTTCCACCCACGGCTTGGCCCGCGTTTACTTTTTTTTTAATAAAATGTATCCTATGTCCTCCCTAATAGTTTTGAGAATATGTGTATAAAGTTTCATAATGATCGGTTGAGGAGTTTCGGCGTGAAAAAATAAGAAACAAACTCATATTAACATATATAATATTAGTAGGGATAGTAGTAGGTACAATTTTTAAAAGTTTTTCAAATATAGATGTACCAATTAAATAGTAGTTTATGATTAAATATCTACATAAATTCACCTTGACCAAGTTTTGTAACACAGTAAGCTCGTTCTTGTATTAGCAAGATTATTAGCATAACAGTAGTAACATATTATACTGTGTCTCTTATAATTTCGCATTTATATTTCCTACTATGTGCAACACAAAAGCAATAAACTTCAATACATGTTTAAAGGAAAATAAAAACAAGTTATTAATAATAGTCTGGTTACTCAAGGGAAGTATAATTATTATTAATGCATAATTAAGAAATAAGAGACTTACTTTTTTCATTGTTACTTTGTCAGTATGACGAGAATACCTATATACAGGGTGGAAATTATAACGGGGCAGTAAGTTCAAAAAGTTTTTTGAGACCTCTGATGTTTCAACTTGAAAAATCAGAGAAACTCCAGCCTCAGTTGTTTCGATAGTCATAAAAAACTAGATCGATTGACATAATTTTTTTTTTTGCTTTAATTGACAATATTTACAGTATTTTTGAAAAAGTCTGCGAATGCGTATAAAAATATCTCAAAAAATATATATAGGCCTCCTAAGTGCGGTTCCCTTTAGCTATTATGGGTAAGGTAACCCTCGGGTAACCGTGGGGCCAATTCTCGTAATTATTTTGCAATCCCAAAATGAAAGTTGACCGAATAGAGATTGAATATTGAATTGACTAAAAATATATATTGCATTGCATTCATTAGTTATTATCATTTCTTATTGTTGGTAACGACACATTCTTTGTTCGTTTAATTCTCGGTAATATTTCGACATAATTCCACTTAAAATAAAGTTTGAAACCTCATATTGTGATACGAGAATACCAAATTTGACATTTTTGAGGTCGAGACTAGATTTGGACTGAATTTTGACTATATTTTAATTACGAGAATTGCCCCTCTGTTTAAGAACAGAGGGGCAATTCTCGTAATTTAACAGTAAGCTGTTCAATCTCAATATACCAGCATCTATACCATAGAATAATTTAAAAATTTCTACATTTAGTATATTGATATGCGTTGAGTATGGGCAGTAAGGACCGATTACCTGTGGCTTACATTACAACAAGGTTAATCCTAAGATTAGTCCTCTGTGATAATAATACGCATAGAAAACAGCAATGTTTCATATCCTATGTAAATTCAGTACAAACAACTTACGCTTTTCATTTGATGACATTTTATTAGTAGTAAGTGTCCTAGTGTATCGCCATTATAATTTAAATTTTACTGGTTAGCAGCGTAATTACATAGTAAGTAAGTATATCAGCTTCAAACCTGTCGCCCCACACTGCTATTGTTAAAAGTAGTTTGACACATTTACATCTTTCATGCCATACTCCCAAGTGATTCTATCTTGATTCAAGATACTCTTTGAAATACCTTCTATTCATTCGTATCATTTCATATTGTTGTAGTTGTTGTAAATCTTTATTGTTATAGTACACAGAATGATAAAAATGTTGACATACAATTTGTACAAAGGCGGACTTATCCCATATAGGGATCTCTTCCAGCCAACCTTCGAGAATTTTAAATGACACAGCAAAAATAATAGGAGGAATATGCATATGATTAGAACTGTGTTACTGTTAGGACATATTACGTAAGCCTTCTATGTAGAAGTACCAATATCACCAAATCAATACAACTAGCTGACCCAGCAAACGATGTTTTGCTATTAATTAAATCGCTATTAAGAAATAGGGGCTGACCGTAGAAGGTTGAAACTTTTGGGTTGTATGTATTTTTAATGCTAAATCATAATAAAATAAAATAAATGTCCATAAAATGAAATAAAAAATGGGGGTGGCTCACTCTTATCATTTAGGGATATGAAAAATCGATGTTGGCCGATTCTCAGACCTACCCGATATTCACACAAAATTTCATAAAAATCGGTCCAGTCCTTTCAGAGGAGTTACAAACACCACTATACGAGAATTTAATATACTAGAAGATAATTACAATCTCATCTGAATTATGCATATTATTTAACTATCATCATCATCATCAGGTCCATTTTAGTCTCCACTACAGGAGCACGACCCTCTCTCGTCCGTCCTAGACGGAAGAAGGATTTAGCCTACACTCTCCATGCTGGCCAAACCGATTGGGGAGGCCTGATCGATACTTGATAATGTATTTCCCTTAGTCGCCTTGTACGACATCCACGGGAAGAGACGGAGTGATTCTATTCTAGGCTGCCGGATACCACAACGGCCAAATAAAATATTTAACTATGAAAGTTAAATATTATCTAATTTTGTTCATACAATAGATGTGAAATGTCACGTAACATAATTATTGTAACGTCACAGGTCAGGTGTTCTCAACAATTGGCGCGTAAAGATAAAAAGAGTGAAAGTACACGCGCCAGTGCCCAGCTATATTATATGGCTTTTGTTATGGTGTATGCTAATTATTGTTTACGCCAACATTCTGCTTTGCGCTTTAACCATGTTAATGAGAGCTAGACTGAGTCAGATTGAAAGAGAAAACCAGTTTGGTTTGCTTTATGTTGACAGGTAGTAAGGAATTTAATTCACTTTCCAGAGTTACTGCGCTAACTAGCATTTGGTGTAAAATGTAGAGAGAGAGAGTCGTGAATGTAATTATGGTAGTATCAGTTTTAGATTAGGTTTTTAAATATAAAAGGGTGTTTTTATTTAATTGAATAAAGTTGCAAGAATAAAACTTTAACAATCTTTTATCAAAGCAAAAATTTATAGTTTTCTTATTCGATGAATAAAGATACAAAATAAAAGTTTTTTTATATATAAATGTGAATACAACAGTTTTAGAGTTCATCATAATCTGTGCAACTGGAGTTCTATTAATGTGCTGCGGAATTCTTGCATCGGAATTAATTTAATTTGTTGACTATACGATCTCTGGATACAGTACAAATCGGCAGATTACTCAATTTTTTTAAACAAATCTCCGTAATCATGTATTTTAGATTTTGCGTTGCGTCTGCTTACGAAGAATGGAATAAACTAATGAAAAAGCGATGTAAGACAAGAGTAATTCTCATTTTTTTTTTTATGCTATATCGGGTGGCAGCCAAGCAGCCTGATGTGAATCGGTTACTGTAGCCATATTAACGCTCGCAACATGATATATCACTCGCGCACCGATTCGATATTGACCGAAGTCTATAAATAGACAATTTCCATCATAACCACGTAAACATCGATACGCACGTCTTGAAAATCAGATGTCGGTGGAAAAATATTAAAATAAACTAGGCTTATTTCGTAAAGATGTCTGTTAAAGTTCGACGTACGATTATACAAGTATTGCTGTGACGATTACGACTCTTGTTATTGTAACCGCATAAACCGAGTAATCAATTATGGACGTAATAGACAATTTCACTGTTCAGGAAGACGCTACGAAATGTTCAGAACCGCTGACGTAATGGGGATGACGATTGCGACACCACCGATTGGTTGGCTTGGGTCGTTTTGTAATTGGTAAATTATAATAGTCGGTTCGTTGATACCCCCTGGATGCAACTTTCAAAGAACTTGACTGAATTTACCTATTTACAAAGTAGACATTAGCCTAGGCACGACAAATTATTCTTGGACCATGGCCTATTATTACCGTAGCTTTTTGTCAAAGGAGACATCTTGTCCATAGACCACGGGCCTTACCGATCAAGCTGAAACCGATTACCATCAAATATTTTGATTCCTAAAAATAGGTCTTGGGTTTAAATTTTTATTGACACACATTTTTAGCATTAGGGAAGGCCTATGTACAGCAATGGATAGATACAGGCTGATGACGATGCTGTTTATGAGCGAGGCTATACCCCGAAGATCCTGTAAAAGCAACAAATTTTTCGCAGTCGATAATTCGACAGTATAATTAATATAAAATAGACTAGTAGAAAATGCTTGTATAGCGTTAAGTCCGCCTGTGTACGCTTATTTTGTGCATGAAGTTAAATAAATAAATAATCGAGATTTAATTATTAAAATCTAAGCGAATACGCAAGTTAAGTATCATCTACCACAGCCGACACATGAATGAATCTATCTATGGTGATTTGCTCAACACGATACACCGCCGGTCCCACCTTTTTTCCTTAAAAGATAGCAGTGTCATCAGTGGCCTTTGGACCCTTTGAAAACACGAACGACCCCGAATCTACCAGACAGCGTGGACTATTCTCTAAACCCCATCGATTATAGGGAGAGTCGTTTCCCAGATCGGGTGAATATGGGTGGATGACGACTACCTATCCGGAGCCCTACCGCCGAAGCTGAACCATCGAATAATATGTTTTATCTAATCTCATACTGAAATTTACACATTAAAAAACTAAACACAGTATCATAATGACAGTCTTTACGCACAAGCTATCAAAATAAATTTAAAAAGTTATTTTTCGATACAGCTCTTCTATGGACAACTGTATCGTAAAATAACTTTTTTACCATTTCGATACAGCTTCAGCCCTGGATACAGGTATTTTAAACAGGTTGCAATGCAAATACATTGCAACATTGCAAAATTTTTCTACATAATCTGTGAACGCGGCGCCGCGCGGCGCGTCGCGCATGCGCACTACGCATGCTCGATCTGCAAATGGATTTCTATGTAAGAATTATAGCTGTTAAATTAACTTCATGGTTGTATTTAAAATATTATTATCATATATTTCATGAGATTAGATAAAGTAGTGTATGAAACTGTACATAATTAGGTATTAAAATACTCGTGTGGTCTATTATAACATTTGCCTTCGGCTCATGTTATAAACTCACACTCGTATTTTAATAACCCTTATTATGCAACAGTTTCATAAACTAGTATTACGTATTAGTTATTAGGGGTCATCCATAAGTTAAGTCACACGTTAAGGGGGACGACGGGGGTCGACGAAGTGTTATATTATTTGACAAGGGGGGGAGTCTCAGAAATGTGACCAGCTATGACAAGGACGGGAAAGGGGTCAAAAAATCAAGAAATTCGTGTGATGCAATTTATGGATGGCCCCCTAACAAACACCTACAGCTTAGTCGATAGAACTCCAGGGTTTCTACCAGCTAAGCTAAGCACAAGTACCATAAATCTAAGCTGGACATTGATTTTCACAATCCAAATATTCGATGGGAATCGGCATCGGCTTTGCCGGTAGGGTCCATGTTTGTAACAAGTAATCGACAGCGACGCAAACATTCCGGGTTCTATTCATTTCTAGTGACGTTCTCTAGTCGGACATATCGCAGTGAACAAAAGGCCGTCTAAATACAGTGCCTCCTCAAATACTTGTCCATGCCCTACCTACACACTGCCTTATAAAGCCTATACGTCAACTCTTTAGCAAGGTTGCGCCCACTCGATGACTCGTTTTTGAAATATTATAGCATGTGTAACTCATTGCCAAGCAACAAACCAGATAATGTATTTTTATACGATTTAAGTGGTAAACAAATATATAGACCGTCTGATGATAAGTATTAACCAACCTGTAAAAACTAGTAACAACAACATTTACACATTGTCTCTTTCGCCTCCAATCTCATGCTTTGTGCAACATGCACAAAAACATAGCGACACACGAATAATGAAATATACAAGTATAAGGATTTTTTGAGGAGCACGTTGGTCGAATGGTTAGCAATGATCACTTTGACTCCGAGGTTGCGGGTTCGATCCCCGCACAAGACTTGTGTGCAGGAACACATGCCTCTTTGTCTTGGTCCGTGGTGTTTTCTATGTATTATATGTATATATTTAGGCAAAAAAAGGTATGTATGATATCAGTTATTTAGTACCCATAGTACAAGCTTTGCTTAGTTTGGAACTAGATGGCCGTGTGTAATTCGTCCAGGAATACTTATTTATTTACTTATTCTTCTGTTTCTGATGCGTGCTCTAGGACCTCCTTATTATGTGTATTTCTTATATATTTTTTAATATAACAAAATATTTATAAATAAATAAAATATAGGTAATCAACATTAGGTATTCCTCCGTCCATCTATAAAAACCTCTGAAGCCTAACGGCACAATAAAGATAATAGATAAGTGCTTGAGCTGCCTTTTTTTTACCAATTACATATAATAGACGTAAATAGGAATTTACGTAAACATAATATAATGTACAAATTCACCCGTCGTAAATGTACAATGACAATAGGCAATAAAAAGGATGAATGTAGGCAGTAACTACGAGTAACCACTATGGTTGCAATGGGCACTATTCACACCTACATTGGATAAGACTCGTTAATAGTCTCTGTGAAGACTCAAATGATATCAAGAGGCACAATTAATGTGCTAATGCATCTCCCTTACTGGAAAGCGAATGAAAATCGAGAGAAATACCCTGGAGGACTACAAATTTTGACGTGAATAGGTCTTTAGAATTGCTGACTTAGGGTCGAAACACATAACCGCGTTGCGGCACCGCACCGCCAAAATCGGCAGTGCTGCCCGCCGCTACGCAGAATTTTGCGGTGTGCACTGCGCCACACACATAGTGTACAAAAAGTGACATAAATATTTTTTGCTATTTTTTTACATACATTCAATAACATTGAAAAATCACAAAAAAATGGTTGTCGCACAGTATGACAGCATAACGCTTTATTTCGCGGTGCCGCAACGCAACGCTCGGTGGTGCGTTGCGTTGCGGCGCGTCGCCGCGATGCGGTTATGTGTTTCGGCCCTTAGGGAGGCAATTGAAAAAGGAAAATAATAACATGAGTCAAAAAATACTAAATGAGCCACAGGAATACTAGGTTAGGTTAGGTTTGGTATATTTTATATCAACTTTAGCCGCCAAGTTAGTATAAGCGTCGCCCAGTTTCACAATTTTAGATGCACGGTTTAAGCGATTGATAACAAAATTGGGGCATATAGGTTGGTGTTGCAGCTACATATCTATCATCTCCATCCAAAATTCAATCACACCACTGGATAGATGAAGGGTCAAATTATTACGCTAAGTAAGGATTATGGAACATCGCGTGCGTGGGAGGGGGAAGCGCTGCCATTTTAAGATAATTTTAGTGTTTATAAATTCATGTAGGTAGAACACACGCCCCTGTCCATGACACACCATTTTTCCTGTCGAGTTACTGTTTACTAAAGTAGGTGTATGGAAGACAACAAGTGAGAAAGGTGCACGTGACACAGAACTTCTAATTACGCAAGTTCTTGCTGTACATTCAATTTACGATGACCAATTCGCACCGCGTATTTTTAATTTAATTTGTGACTATGTTATGCATCTCTTTTTTGTCATCTACGTTTTTGTTCGTCCACATTAAGGGCAAGGTTTATAAACTATGATCATGACCGTGACTGTCGCTATGATCTATAACATTATAACTTTTTTTATACTTCATAAAGTAGTACACAAGTAGATCTATTAAAGGCAAGAGCTCTGCCTCGTTTGCAAAAACCTTACCTTTGCATATATTGCATGTTTAGATAATGAGTGAATTTATGCGCACAGATTTAGGATTTGGTAGATGCCGCTACGATTTGTAAGTCAAAATATCGTGTGTTACATTTACGTTGGTCGCGTTTAGGTATGCCGATATTTTACATTATCTGACTCAGCTCAGCATGCGCTTAGATCATGAACGAAAACATGAATCACTCAGGACAGAATAAAGTACCTATGTTGACGAGACCGGTGGTCGCATTGCTAGCAGATAGCTGCTCTACTTTAACTCCTAGGTCGTGAGTTCTATTCTCACAAAAAAATAAAAATATTTGTGTACATATTCATATATATGTCTGTTTGTCTTCGTATATTCTATGTGTTATATAATATGTGTATTTTCAAAAAAATGCATTTAAGTACATTTATCAGTTAACTAGTACCTATAGTAAGTTTGTGACCAGAATATTTATATGATTTCCAAACAGAAGTTGCACTTCTTTGTTCTTGAAGAACACCGGCTTTCTAATAGTCTACAAAATTTAATAAGCTTTCAGTCGCGCGACTAGTCATTTAAATTGTTGGTCGCTGCGACCATGGTCGCGGTCGCGGTCGCCTAGTGCACTGAGGCTTTTAAGCTGCGGCCCCATTAGGTAAATAATTTGCGGTTTGCTGTCCATATATTTTAGATAGAGCGTCCTTGCAACGTGTAGTAAGTTTGTGCAGATTCTCTTGCCAAAATTCAGTCAGCGGCCTAATTGTATTTTATTTCTACAGTTGGCTACTCATCATGTACATCGCTGAACTTGAGCTAGCATCCAATTAGCTGCTCACAGTTAGCTAGCCGACATTCAACCGCATACTATGTGCCTAATGGAGCTGCAGCCTAACAGTCGTTTTGATATCCGTTATTAACATATGGAGATACAATCGATCTAGACCTTGGCCGTACCCTAAGGCCATACCATTCCAACTTATTCTGTTTGCTTGTTGTATGACACGATTCTAAAAAGGTTTTCACAAAAAGTAACAGATATTTGGTTTATATAAAATTAATAAAAGTCACGTCAGGCATTGATGTAATCATTTTAAGTAAAAATTTGGATTAATAAGCAAAAATAAGGCTAATATTTATTGTGTCGCCTTGTATATAATATTATTAGGTTTATATACATAATAATATTATATACCAATATTATATTATACACATGAAGAAGTCCTACTTATAATATATACCTATAAATAAAGACGATGGTGGGACGCTTATACCCCATATACATATTAGATCAACCATATCCAAATCAGGTATTTATATAATATTATTATGTTTATATACATACCAATATTATATTACACACATGAAGAAGTCCTACTTATAATATATACCTATAAATAAAGACGATGGTGAGACGCTTATACCCCATATACATATTAGATCAACCATAACCAAATCAGATATTTATGGGTGTATATTTTATTCCTTGTGTCCCACTGTTTCACCCGTCTTTTCATCTCCTAATGGTCGCATCGTGATGTTAAGTAAACCTTCCCAAGAATTGGGCTATCAAATACTATGACGTTGCAGATATAAGTAAAATATTATAGATCAAATACAAAAAGTTTTTTTATTGATCTGTTAGTTTTAGAGATTAGGGTTTTCAAAAACACTCTTCAACAATAAATATTATTATATTATATTTCTCGACAATTTACACAGCGCCATCTAGTCCCACATTAAGCGCAAAGCTTGTACTATGGGGATTAGACAACTGATAAATGTACTTAAATAGTTTTTTTTTTTTTGTAAATACATACTTATAATACATAGAAAACACCCAGACCAAGACAAACAGACATGCATGCACACAAATGTTTGTTTTGTGCTGGGATTGAACCCGCGACCTCGGAGTCAAGGTAGCCATTGCTAGCCATTCGACCACATCATCATTAGTCATTTTAGTCTCCACGACAGAAGCACGACCCTCTCTCGTCCGTCCTAGACGGAAGGAGGATTTGGCCTACACTCCCCACGCTGGCCAAACGGGTTGGGGAGATCTGATCGATGTTTTATAATGTTATTTCCTTTAGTTGCCTTGTACGACATCCACGGGAAGAGACGGAGTGATTCTATTCTAACTAACCATTCGACCACGGGGTTCATCAAATATAATTTAGAGTGTTGATTATTCACACCGATGTTATAAAAAAACTACTTAATAAGTAATAATCTGGTCTTAAAACCACATTAATTTGTAATCAGTAGCTTATGTCAGATACTAATAATTACCGCCAGTAACCATTTTTTTTCTAACCCTAATTGCAACACCTAGCGTGTAATGTCAACCAGGCAGTTACATAAGCAAGCCTCTGAACCCTACCTCTTTCCCAACAGACGAGAACAACTTATAATGCGATGGAAAATGCACTTATATAACTGTTAAGTAGATCAATACAATAAGTAGACGATAAACTAAAAAATGCAAGATATGTATTGCAAAGATTTGTATAAGAGATGTGGCATTTCGTGAGTATTTAACGTTGGACTAATTTACACTCAAACATAATTAACGAGATTGGGATATTCTTTTTATGCGGCTGATCCAAAAAAGAAGTAAACTGACTAATCAGTTTTTATGGGGACGGGGGGAGGGAGGGGAGATTTCTGGTATAAAACGAAATTTTATGATAACCTAATTAGGTATATACTTTAAAATAAAATCCCAATTTTTAGTTCCCAATGTTTGTACCAATATCACGCAAATACCATTCAAAATAGAATTACTGAAAATGACGATAGCCATAGAGTAACATTTAGAGTTTATTTCATTAAAATCTACCAACGAAATCAAAAGATATTTAATTATATTTTTAAGCTTACTTGACATTATGTAATTCCGCGTGAACAAAGTCGCTAGCACAGCTAGTCAAGAATAAAATTTACTAAAAAAGCGATATTATCACAGATTACGTAATAGTGAGTAATATGATATAATAAGAGTGAGTAAGGTCACCAGAAAGAAAGAAGGGAAGGATAGGGAGCATATATATATAAGGAGGAACATAACAACCCTCAAGGGAATTGTTATTTGGCTGCGATATTCTGTGAGGTACTTCCCCAGTAGGGCAGCTTTTTATTTTATTTTAGCATATGTGTCTGAATAGGTGACTATGCTTAGTAAGTGACTGCGAGGACGAAATGGTTTTGTGAGTGTATAATAGGCTATTTGACCAACATCTGTTTCGGTTTGATATGTAGGGACGTCTCAATAATATAACCATAGGTGAAAGAATTATTTCGATAGCACAAAAATCTCTCGAGATATTTTAATTTGAAAATCACAATTTTGGACTTTCTCGAAAACGCTCCATAAAAAAGGCTACTGAGTTATGACGTCACAGGTTTGTATTTTGTATGCATCAAATCAGAAATTTGTACGACAGCTATGTTAAATTTACGTTTATGTAATTATTATCATAATAAAAGTTATTGTATTTTTTATAGCTTCTCCAATGGAAATATTGTTTTTTAATAATTTCATACTTTTAAAGTGGACTTTCCCGCCAAACTTAGGTCGACCCTAAAATAAGTCGGACGGAAGATATTAGAATGAAAGTTTGCAGATTTTCGTAGTTTTTTGTATGTTACGATACTGTTAAATAATTTATACAATTTTTGAACATTGTCAAATAGCCTATTATTAGACATTTTAAAATGGATGAAACAGTTCCGAAGATCTGTTGACATAACTAAAACAAAAGACAAAGACAACATATAAGCCACAACACAAAGTGATAGTTAGTTACATATAGACTTCAATAAAATTTTGTTCGCCTACTGTCCTTTGAGTGAATGGAAAAGAAAAAGAAGATTTTTCTTTTTTCTTTCATTCTAGTCGCTCTAAGAATTAGTTAATAAATCCACCTGTTTATAACTTTCTTATAATAAATTGTTTTGTTTGCAATATATATAAAAAATGGAATGTGACTGCCATGGACACGGTGTTGTACGTGAATATGTTAAATGCACTAAATTTATCTCAAAATGGTAGCGCTTCCCCCTCCCCTGCACGCGATGTTCTATAGTCCTCACTTAGCGTAATAGATTTGATCCTTCATTTATCCAGTGGTGTGATCGAATTTTTGATTAATAGATGTTATATGTAGCTGCAACACCAAACTGTATCCTCCGATTTTGTTATCATTCGCTGTTTGGAATTGCCTCCCTATGGAAGTAATTTCAAAGATGTATTGACGTCAAAACAAACAATCGTATACAAATAAACCGAGATTATAACGCAGATTTAAAATAGAAATCAGTTGTATTATAATTCGAGACTGCTTTCACCAATATTGGACACGATACCGCTCTACCAATTCGTCGGATGCATGTATAGAATATAAAATATTTGTCCGTGGGTATACTTTTTGATTGTTACATAATTAATTTAAATGAAGAAACCTTGTCAAAAACCGGTTTGTTTTTGTTGTGTAAGCACGTGGCACGACACCATCTTTAGAGCCAAAGCCAACGTTACCTGCACGTGGTGCACCCTGCCGATTAGCGAAAGAGGCTCTGGAAAAAGAGATTGTATGTAGCGTACATATTTGTAAGCTGCCCGACTTGGGAATTACCTCCACCTCACAGAATACCGCAGCCAATGTATAATAAGAAGCGCAGGGATACGGGCCTCCCCAGAATCGAAGGGATTTAGAGCATACTCTACCATGCTGCTGAACTGTGGGTTGGCGAACGCCAGTGTTTTCAAGCAGCCCAGAGGCCACTGACTTGGCTTAATGACTGTCATCTAATGACAATAGCCAGAACCGACGGCTTAACGTGCCCTCCGAAGCACGGAAGAGCTCGAGGTAAACACACCTACCATTTGACAGGCTGCGGTCAACGTTGCTCTAAGTACGGCTTCGATTAGACTTGACTTGCGCAAAGATGCCATTGAACTCCTCAAATTATCCATTTTGAATCGGAAATATTTGCATTCCGCTTATCCATATAATTAATTATAAAGGTTCCGCTTGCAATGAAACTTGTTTTTTTGCAAGTGACTATCAAATTATAGCACTTTTTTGGTGAAAATTGCACATAGCATCCACTTGCGAAAGGACCATACACGTGTTACCTTGTGAAACTTTTTGAGCAATGGCTATCACATTGCCAGTGGCAATTTGCCACCATATTAGGTCTAGGTCATATCTATTTTTCGACTTCTTGCCACATTTCTGATAGTTGACCAATGTACATTTGGACGCGGTTGCTTGCCTATAACTGGATAGAATATTATGGGTAGTAATAAAACGAGCATCTAAAATTGTGAAACTGAACGTCTATTATACTGACTTGGCGGCTAAAGTTGATATGAAATATACCAAAACTAATCTAACCTAGTATTTCTGTGGTTCATTTGGTATATTTTATGGCTCATGTTCTTATTTTCCGACTATTATCGGTACTTATTAATTTTTAGTTCCTATTATGCTATGCTATTTATATGCTATTTAAAAGGGGCAATAATAATATTATTGCCTTTCTTTCTTTGGCCTCGCCTTATCCCGTTACGCGGGGTCGGCTTTCGCAATCATACGACGCCATTTGTTTCTCTCCTGTGCATCTTCGTCTTCCAGTTGGAGATCCGTCATATCTTTACGGACGACCGTCATCCAGGTGGTTTGAGGTCGTCCCCTTCCCCTCTTTTCTGTAGCCATTGTTAGGCACTTCCTCACGACATGGTCAGCTGGTCGTCGTAGTACATGACCGTACCATCTGAGCCTGGACTCCTTGATTTTATCATCTAGCCTTGCAACTCCAAAGCTCCCCCTAACATGCTCGTTGCGAATTAAGTAGTAGATATTATTTATTGTGAGGAGCTCGATGGCGTCGTTGCGTGAATCAGTCTAATCGATCGAAAAGTATGCGAAATTTAATACTCCTTCGTCCGTGCAAAGTTTTGCTTCGCGTATTAATTAGTAGTCGGCAGAGTACACCACGTGCAAGTGAGGTTGGCTTTGGCTCTAAAGATCGTGGAAGAACCACTTACCCTCAAATAAAGTATTTATAGGCAGTTCAAAAAATATTATTATGTTATGTACTGAGAGGTAATTGCGCTAAAAGTCCAACCCTGACCAATCTCCCATGACTATAATATAACATATAGCCAGTACTTACTATTATTTTCGTAAGGTTAACTTTGTTATCTCACGCTGTGATTTGTTTCCGTAATTTAAATGTGTGAAAAATGTTATTTGTTTATTTTTAGAGGATTTTTCATTTTCTATGTATTATTTGTATGCGTTCAAAAAAAAAATATTTTAGAATAATATCAGTTATCTAATGCTCATAGTACAAGCTTTGCTTAGTTTGCGAATAGATGGCCGCGTGTAATTAAAAAAAATGTATTTTGGTAAGTATGAGAATACATCGTAAAATATATTTAATTTATATGGCAGAACAACGTATCGGAGTCAGCTAGCTTTTGTATATAACAATATTTCAGTCAAAATAACATACTTACTGAATTTATTCCTTGTTACATTGTTGTTTATTGTCGTAACCGTACTATATATACACTATGGTGTTGGTAATAAGAAATTAAATACCACTTATCCCTCACCGCCTAGAAAAATCCATTAAAATATAATAATGACTTTATGATAATGGTAAAGCTATGATATTATAATGATACGAGCAGGTTATGCTGGACATCTAACTTCTTAATGACCGCCGTCAAGCATGACGCATGAAAATAATAAATGCAACTATTTTATATGCAAATTTTAGTCTGACATATAAAATGCCTATGGGGAGGTAAGTAATACCACAGTATAAGTAATAGTACTAACGTAGTAATACGCATCAAGCGCCTACCGCGTGGTTGTCGTACTTATGCGTATTACGACGTTTTCAATCCGCATTCGTCAAAAGATTGCTCAACAACCCTACTTACAGAAAAATTAAGTCACATGACATCTTTTTATTGTAGGTATTTATACAAATCCTACACATATTCTGTTCCAATATTGTTAAAAAAAACTATAATTCTTGTTTAATATACCTTGTTGTTTTTATTATTAATGTACCTTGCAATGAGCTATGGTGCAGAGACTTGGACACTGACCATCGGATTGGTGCATAGGCTAGAGGTCACGCAGCGAGCGTTGAAGAGGGCTAGGCTCGGGGTTTCTCTGAGGAATCGAATCCGTAACGAAGAAATTCAACGGAGAACCAGAGTTGTCGACATAGCTTTCAGAGTATGCAAGCTGGAGTAGCAATGAGCCGGTCACGGCCGGGGAGGAGAGTATTAGAGCGAAGACCGCGTGTAGGATGACGAATCGTCGGACGCCCTTTTTCTATATGGTCCGATGACCTTAATAAAGCGACTGGAGGCGGATGGATGCAGAAGGTGGAGAATCGTATTTGGTGGATCGGTAATCGTAGGGGAAGGCTTTTATCCAGCAGTGGGTAGATACAGGTTGATGATGATACCTTGCCCAGCAATTTATTTTAGTTTTGACAGAAAATAAATACTTCATTGAAATATTCGGCGTCCATGAAGTAGTTGTCTAATAATAATATAATCAAAATCGAAAAAAATGTTTGAACAAGGATCATACCCCTTATGTATGCCAACGCCAACTCGCGAAAGATTCTAACGAATTCAATGAAATTCCCAACACAGCGATGACCAGGTATGATTATACATATAAAGCCGAATTCCTTTTTATTACTTTTTGTATAGTTTAATTATATTAAATAATTTTATTTAAATAAATATCATCATCGTCGTCATTATTATATACTGTATCTATCTACCCACTGTTGAATATAGGCCTTTCCCAATGCTTTCCACCATATGTGATCCTCCGCTTTCCGCATCCAACCGCTACCAGCCACATTTTTTGAGGATGCCTCGGCACCCCATACGTGGCCTTCAATTTAGGACTTTCCTCCCCCTCTCCCATCACTCGGCTTACTCTTAAATACATATATTTTATCATTATTTGTATAATTTTTTATTAGAAATTATAATTTTACATAAACTTTTTTTTATTTAGCCAGCCTAAGCATATTGTTTATATTGTTACAGGAGAAAAGATGCCGGAACCCGCCCACAGCTCCACAAAAAATCGAAAGGGTCATCACACTATGTCAAGATGAAATTAAATTATCCATACTCAGAGGTAAGGAATAATTATAGTATTACCTCAGTCGTTATACATTACACATATTGCTAAAATGTTAAGTATAATTTGGTAATGGAATGTCTCAACAATAGATAACATTATGTAAACATTTTAAAAGCTAAAGAATTTATGAAATTATAATGGTTTTTGTGTGTGTAAAGGTAATGTATCATTCGTCTACATCTCGCTTAATTTTCGTTTAATTTACGAGCAATCTCTTCGTAGTCTAGCAATTAATGCATCTTCCTCCATTGTTCTGATACGACACTACTCCTACATTTTATTTTATCTGTCTCACGTAGCTTATCCTTAGTCTATCTCTTCCTCGCTTTCCTTTCCTCGATGATATTTTTCAAAAATGTGTCATGTCGTATAATGTGGCCAATCAGTTTCTCTCTTCTACTTTCCAAACTGCTATGCTATGTCGGGGCGTGTATATCGTTAGTAGGCTATAAAGTAAATATAAAGCAAATAAAATAAAGTATAATTTAAATATATCATCATACATTTTTTTATAGTATGTACTACTTACAGAACTATTATTTCTTTATTTGCTTTGTTACATAACCCAAACATTCATATATCATTATGAACATAATGTAAATTGGAACCAATACAAATGTAACAATTATATGTTTTAGCTTCATTATTAAGTTAGAACGACCTTGGTTCAAATTATAAGCGTAATTTAATTCAAATCTAATTACATAATATTGTTAAAATCTGTTTAATGTTACAACATTATTTACTTAACATTTCACATAGTGCACACTACTAATATACATGATCGTATCTAAGCACATGCGGCGCATTGTCTACAACTTATAACTTTCTCGCACCTGCCTTTATCTCTCAAAGCCTGAGAATTCCTCTGTCTGATTTTTTGTCACATCATAATAGCTGTAATTGTGCCCATTAGGTAGTTACTTACATAATAAGATTCTAAAGGTATTTGAATAATTATCAATAATTATAAAAAAGTATATAATCAATCAAAACAGGGATTATTATTATACATTCATTCACAGTTAGTTTTAACATTTTGGTTACAAATATGACTGATCACTTAAGAGTGTACATTCCTACCTTTAATAAATGCATGTATAATGCCTTATAATATTATATTATGACCTCTAACCTTAAGTAGCTACTCACGTTATTCAGCTAACTTTAAAATAAAATATTATCATATTATATTATATATATTATTATTATATTAACAGTATTATTAAATGTGTAGATGCGGAACTAAATTCCGAAATGGATGATACAGCCTCTATAGATTAGTTTCTATCTAAAATGAAAAAAAAACTATCTAAAATCAAAAATGGTGGCATTTAGGTAATCATGCATTGTCAGTAGAACCTAACGAGTATGTGAAATTTCAGCTAAATGTGACCCTGGGAAAGGGTCAAATTTAACTTGCAAATCTGGATTAATGACACCGTTGGGAAACTAAATAAAATATTGTAAAAACATCGTTTAAAATAATGAATGCATGCTACCGATCCAAGTGGGAATGTCCCAGTCACTCGACTCCTTTATAATTCAAGTGAAGAAACATTACGAGTCTGCCTCTGACATTTATACTTAGAATGTCTACATTTATGTATAGTATGTTATATAGTTTTTATTTTGTACATTTTAGATGGTATGCATGTATTGCTCCAAAGCCCAAAATTGAAACTCTATTTCAAGCATTCTATGGTCGACTGGAAGAGATTGGGATAAGTCCGCCATTGTATACAGTGTAATGATTTTTGTATTTTATGTACTTATATTATATACAAAAAAGTTTTACAAACAAACAAACAAAATATGACTCTTCAAGTAATGTTCACGAATTTAAGTCGATTGCTGACAGTGTTTCACACGTTCAGCTCCACTTAGGACGGCGAAAGGAAATGTTAAATTAAATGCGGCTTAAATCTTGATAAATATTTTTTTAGTGGAATTACTTTCTATGATTCACTTTCTCGGCTTTTACAAACAATTATATTTCGATAATAAAGATAAAAAGATTACTTCATTTTAAAGTCATCTATACTAATCATGCAAGGAACTCGATGGCGTCGTTGCGCGTGTCAGTCTAATCGATCACGCAAGTTAAGCAACGTTGACCGTACCTTGCCTATGGATGGGTATGGCTATTTATCTCGAGTTCCTCCGTGCTTCGGAGGTCACGTTAAGCCGTTGGTCCCGGTTGTTGTCTTTTAGACGACAGTCGTTAAGCTGAGTCAGTGGCCTTTGGACGGCATGAAAACACTAGCCTCCGCCAACCCGCAATTGAGCAGCGTGGTGGAGTATGCTCTAATAAGCCGCTTCGATTCAGAGGAAACGGGTAGAAACTATTAAAGATTTTCGAAATTTGTAAGTTAAAAGTTTTTATTTTTTTGATTTTTTCAGTGGAAAATGAACATTTTTAAATCTTTAACTTTTAGTGTTGTACCACACCCCGGCCACTCCATACAAATATCGCGTCGTTTACTACTACATAAACAATAACGTTTGTGCAGAGCGGGAATGAGCGTGTCTGCGTGCGGCGCCATAGAAACTGTTCCACATTTGTCTCAGAGCGGAGGTGAGGTCGACTAGTGAGAGCGGCAGGGAGAGGCCATACTGTACGTAGTACTATTACTTATACTGTGGTTGTACACAAGCGGCTAGGGATGCCAACTTTTTTTTACAAGAAATAAAGTGTTGTTTAGGTCTGAGGAGATTATTAAACAGATTTTTATAAAAATGAACAGTATTTTATTCATTTTATGTCTTAAATAGGTACATATTTTTATATATATAGCTTCTCGCACAACTATTATATATTACATACGCCTCACCACAAATATAACTAAAATTATAGCAAGAGCTCATTTTTTATTCAATTAATAGTTATATGCTATTAATGACTAAATTAAAAAAACATCTGTGAGCTTCTAAGTCCAACACTACTAGGTATTAAGCAATTTGATGCTGAAAACAGTATTTTGTATACTTTATTTTTGTTCAACAGTAAAAAGTATAATGTAGTTAAAAACAGTGTAATACTGTTTTTAACCCACTCAAAGGAGGATGTTTTTTATGTTTGTTACTTTTACTCCGTGATTTATAAACCGATTTGAAAAAAACTTTCTTTATTTTTTCAAATAAATATCGTTTCGAGTGTACTTCCAGATTAGTCCGATATTTTTTTCATCATCATCATCATCAGCCTGTATACATACGTAAATGTAGAGTAATGTTTGGAGTCGGTTTTTTTTTTGTTAAATTTATTAACAGTATAGTTGACAACCCTACAAGCGGCACCCCCCGTGATTTCGTCAGGGTCGAATTATTATTAGACAATACTAACATTACTATTACTAATATTATTGAGGAGCTCGCTTAGATTCAAATCATGTAAACGTCTGGTCAACGTGGACGAAGCTGGATCAATCGGGGTCGCACGTAGTCAAGGTCGCATCGCGGTGAAAGTGACGCGGCAGCGCCCGCGTTCACATAACGCACTCGTAATACTCACATCACGGGCGATATCACAACTCAGTCAGTGGCATACCTGGGCAGCCCCCCTAGCCAAGTGTAATTCGTAGCGTAACGAACGTTAGATAGATCACGTGACATTTGTCAATTCTCATACTAAAATGTTCGATTTTGACAAATGTCACGTGATCTATCTAACATTTGTTACGCTACGAATTACACTTGGCTAGGGGGGCTGGTGTGGTATACGGTGCCCCAATTGTGGTCTCTTCTGGTATCATTTGGGAATGAAAAAGTACCACTGAGAATTGCGGAGAGAGGCTTCACAGACAAAGAAAATTCTGCAATATTATTTAAAATGAAATATAGTTCATCACACAGTTTGTATGTAATAACACAAACAGCTAAGATACGATATATGTATTTTAATAATATTACAATATCTTAGTGATGGTGGTGGTAGGGGTGTAAGAGGGGGACAAAAGAGAGGTAGGGAGCGTAATTGTAAGCTACCCGACTGGGGAAGTACTTACACCTCACAGAATACCGCAGCCAAATAACAATTCCCATGAGGATTGTTGTGTTCCTGCAAGTGAGTGAGGTCACCAGAAAGGAAGGATGCTGCGTTGGAGGCGGGGGTGGCGGCGCGGGTGATATTTTATGTTGTGAGCGTTAATAAATATTTATGTACCCAATATCAAATGATATGAAAATTTGGTGTTAAAATATCGACCGATGCAAAGATATCATCTTAAAATGCGAAATAAATCATAACATTCTAGTGAATCCTAGGCAAGTCGTCGAAAGAATAATTCGAGCGGATTATGGTATCGTATGTTAAATGTGTGTGATTTAAAAGATATGTACTCGTACTATAGTATTTTTATCCGGATATAACATCATATCATAGTATCTATGCCGCTTGTGATGCGCAAAATAGTTAAGATCTCGATAAGATAACCCTTGCCATGAATTTTATAAGTTATTCGAACCGTCCAACCAGCAATGTTTTTTGGTTAATTCCCCTGACTTTTTTACTTGCGACAGTTAAATACTAGCCCCGAGGGCTTGACTACCTATCATCCAGCAGTTATATTATTTTTCATACTATAATTTCAATTGCGTGTTTTGTGTTAATTATATACGAGTATATGTTACGGCTAAAGATGGGTGTGAAAATAAAGCAAATTAATCAAAAGGCCGAAGCTGCGAAGGCGAGTAAGAGTGCCTGTCCTTTCTTTGTTACGCAGCAAGGACAAGAGGCTGGTCGCTGGCCGGAGATAGGAGCAAGTCTAATTTTCTATTCCAAAACCTGTATTAATGAAACAATTTCTTGATTGATATGTTTTTTTGGCTTAGCATAGTAGTTAGTCACACAGACGACCGCAGCTGATTCAAATGCAGAGACAAAGTAGCCACGGTAGTCGCATGCAACTGCCAACGGTAGTGGGTGAGTGCCGGCCGGCAGTAATTTGCGTGAACTAACTGGTAGCGGAAGCACGCAAAGTAGTGTAGATCAAATTGCCTGAACATTTTCCCTGTCATCTAGCGTACTCATAATATACTATCGGATATGAAATAGTTACTGCAGTATAATTTAGTAGCCTGTTTTGTCGCTCGTCTCAACAAACTTTTAACCACGATTTTAGAGGTTGAAATACCCGCAAATCCTTTCTTTTTGCTCGCCTAGTACTAGAAAGGATAATAACTAGCCATAAGAGTCACCTTCTGTCCAAATTTAGTAATACCAGCTTCAGTAGTTTCGGCACAATTGTTATCAGTCAGTCATGGAATGGAATGTGAAGAACGGATGAGTTCATGAGAATCCCTGTTGGGATCAAGGTAAGGGTCATGGTCACCGGTAAGTCACATGAAAATGGCCGACCTTTTACTCGACTTATGATGAAGGGAGGATTATGTTTTCCGAATATGTAAAACATCTCCTCCTCCTCTATCTATCCTTGTGGATTTCTTTGGCACGCTCTATAACCAAAAACCGCTTGACAGATTTCAACATTAGGGTGTCCTAATGGAATCTAATGATTCAAATTGATTGGATTGGTTAAAATTTTTAGTACATCTTGCTACTTCGTTCATTAATATAGAACGTCATTATTCTATCAATCAAAGTCAATATTGCGTCAGTTCTGTAAATATTGTTTTCATGGTAATGACAACAATTACGTAAAGGAATTACGTCTAGATTAATGATTATACACTTCTATTTAGGGATGAAAGAAATTATGGAGTGCGAGTTGCACCAACGTGATATCACATCCCGGTCACTCCATACAAATGTCGTCGTTGACTACATAGACTACATAGATTTTTTTATACCACTAAAGTGGCAAACTTTAGTGGTATAAAAAAAATGTTACAACAGTCATAGGAACTGACAATAATTATAAGAATAGCTAAAACTATTCGTGTGTCCTATGTAAACAAAATCTAGATTTTGTTTACATAGGACACACGAATAGTTAATTACACATGCAACTCTAGAGTTGCATGTGTAATTATATATTAATAATATGAGGCAAGGTATAATTATATATTAATAATATGAGGCAAGGTAGTTAAGTGAACGTATTCAAAACGCGACCAATGTTTTGTGTTTGCTAACTAGAACCATTTACGGTGCTTGCCAACGACACACGTACCTAGAATTGAAGATCAGGGGGCGTACGCCGTAGTGGGAATCCGAAGTTCCGAACTAAGTTCTGAATTTTTCACATATTAATATCCTTCTATTGGGGCGGTGTATGTGTGAATTCTCGTGCTACTAGTTTTAGTTACTATACTGCTCCGAAACGGCTTGACTGATTTTGATAAAATTCTGTGGGTTTGAGTATAGGTTGTTAACTATTTTTTTCTACTAAAATAATCCTACGAATAATTTATATGGCAATACATAGTTTGCCGGGTCAGCTAGTGGCTCAATAAAAATATAACGTTGGCATTGTTTGCCCGTCTGATATGAAAGGTGAAGTTGGCTTTAGCTTAAAGATAGTGGTGAGCCACTTATACCTCAAAATAAAATAAAAATGTTTTCTCTAAGACACTACAATATCTTAAAAAAAATTAAAAGAGCTCCAGGTATTCAAATCTAGACCTACTTACCAGGGCAAAAATCCGAAATCAAAGAGAGCACCAAAAGATTTCCAAATAGTAGTTAAAGTGTCCTTGAAAATTTTTGTTAAAAAGTGTATTGGTATGAATTTGCGTACTCTACTTTTTTGCGTCATTTATTATAATGGTCTACATATTTAAAGGAACACTGAATAACATTATGAAACACTCACTCATTCGAGACATTCTAAGAAGTAGGTCTTATCTTAGTAAAGCAATACAGGATATGGCTAAACTGGTTTTGGAAAAAAGGTGTAATGGATATGACGAAAATGGGCAAGCCTTCTTGAGTTATATGGGTATACATAGTCTTGATTTAATGACAGCATGCCGTAACCGGGCCCAAATTGTCGAAATGTCATCATTTAAACTCCGCGAATTCCTGGTCGTGTAGTTTTTTTCAATCACACTCGCATACGGAATCCAGCCTTAAATTTAATCAGAGTGCTTAGTGCGAGTTTGTTGTTCGCGTTCAATCATGTCAATGTAAACAAACCGATCAAACAGAGAACAACTCTCATGTTGTGAATTTATAAGACGCGTGTTACTTATCAAAATTGTGTAGCTTACTTGCTCATATTTTGAAGTGAGCAACCCGGTTAATTTGAATATGTAACATGCATCTGGTAAATATTCAGAATATAAAAAAAAAATATTTCCGGACAATTTATACAGCGCCATCTAGTCCCAAATTCAGCGCAAAGCTTGTGTTATGGTTACAACTGTAACGGTAGACAACTGATAAATGTACTTAATAACTTTTTTTTTGTAAATATATACTTATAATACATAGAAAACACCCAGACCAAGACAAACAGACATGTTTATGCACACAAATGTTTGTCTTGTGCTTTCGACCACCGAGCTCGTTAATGATGAAACTTTTTCTCAATTTGGTCGGCTTGTAAACGTCAAAACGCTCAAATGTGACCAAAAACACGCACACAGCAAGCAAAAAGTTGAAGATTTATTTTATACTAGCTGCCCGCCCCGGCTTCGCACGGGTAGAAAGTGGTGTTTTATTTTCCTGAAACACGTGTACTCATTTATCTATAGATGTACTCGTGTAAAGTTTGGGATAAAATAGTCCAACTAATCTTGTTTCCCCATACAAACTTTGGACCCCCGTTTCACCCCCTTAGGAGATAAATTTTGAAAAATCCTTTCTTAGTGCACCCCTAGACGTCATAAGGAACCTATGTGCCAAATTTGGAATCTCTAGACTCAGCGGTTTGGGCTGTGCGTAAATATATATCAGTCAGTCAGTTCCTTTTTAGGTATATATAAATATTGACATCAATATTTACACGATACTAACGTCAGTCAAATGTTTTGCCTTCCCGGAACCTCTCCACTAACACTTGAACTTTATGGTACGGTATTAAAGTTCAAATTGACTTATAAGTATTATTAGTATGGGAGTAGTGGGAGTATAGAAAAGTGTTTTTCTAGACATTTTCAGGTATTTTTTTAATTTTTTCTCTGCTTAAGAACATTCCTCGTACTTCAAGGTATATTCTAAAAAAAGAATTAGCGAAATCGGTTCAGCTGTTCTCGAGATTTGCGCTTAGCAACGATTTCAGCGATTCATTTTTATATTATGCTCGTTGATAAAATTTATATGTTGAACGAGATAACAGTTATTATTTCGATACTTTTCAATGCATCACTGTCATGTAATTTTTATATTTGTATTTTTTTTAACGAATCATATTTATCACCTTCATTTATACCACACGCGATGGGGTTACGTGTAATATATTGTCCGTATTATTAATATGCATAAAAAGAAGATAAAATTCAATGAAAATATCCCAATTTGTATTCGCCACATTGTTTATGAATAAAAAAACAGGTAGGATTAGGAAATTAGTATCTATATATGTGAAAACAAATAACTTTTACTATGAAGTAAGTATTTACTAATATAGCTACGAGTACTACAATTTTTAGATCTCTCATTCCAAACACGGACATACACCTGCTTGCTTCAAATCACAAATTTAAGTAGGTAATTATTATTAAAGTAGCTTGCGCTCGCCACTTCTACGCGTGTATCCCGGTATCCGTGTCCCGGTGGCCGTGTGGTTTCCGGCAGACTAGAATAGAATCACTCCGTTTCTTCCCGTGGATGTTGTACAAGGCGACTAATGGAAATACATTATAAAACATCGATCAGGCCTCCCCAACCCGTCTCAGCGTGGGGAGTGTAGGCCAAATCCTCCTTCCGTCTAGGACGACGAGAGAGGGTCGTGCTCCTGTAGTGGAGACAAAAATGACCTGATGATGAATAGCTACTGTATGCAGTTTCATTGCGATCTGTCCAGTGGTTAGAACTGTGCGTTGATAAATCAACGAATAACAGTTGATTTTAGTAGATAAAGAAGATTATGTGCTTCAAAAGTTTAAAAAGTAGAAAGAGAAAATTGTATTGCTTACAATTTATTGCCTAGAATTATTATATAAATTTTAAGCATCCTGGCTAATTTGGACACGTAACACGCGTCTGGAAAATTCAACATTTGAAACTTTTTCTCGATTTGGTCGGCTTGTAGACGTTAACACATGTGACCAAAAAACTCGCTGAGCACTCAGATAAGAATATACCTACTTAGTTGACTAATAGAAAACAGAAAGTAACAGTTAGCCTTGATTTATTTATATTTCATCAAGATCTTCATTGCATGCATGTTAAATTAATGAACGTAGGTAATATGTAGGTGAGCATGAAATATAGTTCCACTTGATAGATTTTTAAATAGGAGTACGAAACATCGACCTTGGCTGGCAGCATGATATCGAAGCTCAAGTTGCGTAGGTATTGAAAACTATTAGTCAATATAATCTTGTCTCAGTAACATGAAAGCTTGTATTGCTAGTTTTTAAGGTAACTGTTAGTAAACGTATTGAATTTATTACCTTGAATTTAAGTAATATCTGCGAAATATCGCAAGTTTGCCTTAAAATCAGAGTATTAAAGTGAAAGCGTAAATTAGTCTAAGTAGCTCGGAACAAAAAAAAATATATATAATACTCGATTTTGAAATTCAATCAAAAGTGAATATAAATTAATTATTCAATCAAAAGTGAATATAAAGTTATTATTGAAAAACGTTACAGGTAATTAATGAAATTAGATAAGTTACAAAAAAAAATAATTAAGTAAGTTATAACATGCCTATCATTCATTCTTATTTAATTAGCCTATAGGGCGCCATTTTGTCCCAAATTTAAGCAAATCTTGTACTATGGAACTAGTAAACGTATAAGAGGAATCACTTTCTTTTTATAAATAAAAATATAATACATAGAGACACCCAAGCTAAGATAAACAGACAAATTCATGCACGCATGTCTGTCTTGGCCGTGTGGTTTCCGGCAGACTAGAATAGAATCACTCCGTCTCTTCCCGTGGATGTCGTACAAGTCGACTAAGGGACATTATTAAACATCGATCAGGCCTCCCCAACCCGTCTGGCCAGCGTGGGGAGTGTAGGCCAAATCCTCCTTCTGTCTGGGATAGACGAGAGAGGGTCGTGCTCCTGTAGTGGAGACTAAAATGACCTGATGATGATGTCTGTCTTATGCGAAGATTCCGAGGGTCGGCTATCCCGGCTGTCGGTACCCGATATCCTCGGCTTCAAAGAACTCATTGCTAGCTATTGGAGCTAAGTATTGTGTTAATTGATAGTCATATAAGATCAATTATTTATTATCAAATTTTCTTTTTTATGTATAACTATGTTAACGTGGAATTACTTAGCATTTAGACAAATCTCAGTGGTTTTATAATGCTAATTATATGTATTTGTTTTAGAGAACTTGTAAATGTTAAATAAAAAAATAAGACTTAACGTTTTCAGTGGGTACCTAACAAATTAATAAATTCTATGATCAAAAATGTATTATTGGAAACTATTTCACGCTAAAAGCTACTACTTTACTGTTGGAAACTATTTCACGCTAAACTACGAGTATTTTACAAAATAAAAAGAGATAGAGTGACCATATTAGTGTCATGACATGACTCTTTATGCGTGAGTTTCCGTTTTCTTCACTCATTCATAACGAGAAGAGAACACATACGAGAAATAATTCGACGGCGAAGTGCCAATATCTTCTAACTAACACAGACAAAATTTCACAGAAAAAAAACGTTGTTTCCTAAAAACTATAAAAATAATAAATTTATTTGTATAGTGAATATACAAATATGTAAAGCTAAAGTTTCAATGAAATATAAATATATTTGAAATATAAAACAGAAATTGATTTTAAAGTGAATGGCATAAAGAAAGTCAATTTCTCGAAAAAATGTTACATAGGAGGTATTGGCACTTCGCCGTAGATATGCTTTCTGATATTAAAAAAACGGAACCTGCATTATTACATGTAATACTTGTTACATGATTCACAATTTCAGCCCACGCTTATGCCGAGTTATATGTTCGATAGAGGATGTCATCTGTCTGTTGAATATAGATACTATGAATGAATATAATATATTACTACCCATATACCCCGACAATAACCTATTTTGTTAATTAATAAAATAAAATCTCACTTGTATGACAGTATAAGTAATAGTACTACGTACAGTAGGTGTATATGACCACTCCCTGCCGCTCTCTCATATCGACCTCACCTCCCTTCTGAGACGAATCTGCCCCCCTAGCCAAGTGTAATTCGTAACGTAACATGTGTCAAAATCGAACATTTTAGTATGAGAATTGACAAATGTCACGTGATCTATCTAACGTTCGTTACGTATTCTCGCTTTGTACAGACGTCATTGTGTAATAGTGAGCGAGTGACATTTGTATAGAGTGACCGGAGTGTGATTGTACTGTTCTACTCAATTAAATTTATTTTCACTGACCAGTGAAACCAGTCGTTAATAATTTTAATTAAGTGGAACATTACAAGCACAGTATAAGTAATAGTACTACGTAGTACAAGTGATTTTATTCAGGGTTAGTATAAACCGACCATCTGAAATTGCAAAACTGGGCGACTTTCATACTACCTTGGTGACCAAAGCTAATATGAAGATGTTAAAATACCAAACCTAATCTAACCTATAATAGCTCTCTCTCCAGTCACAGTTCGCAGTAGTTCCATTAACTGGCTGATATTTCCCTTGAGCGTTGTTGTGTTCTTGGGAGTGAGTGAGGTCGTAGAAAGAAAGGAGTAATAAAAAATAAAAGAAGAATAGGCTGGCAACGGATCGGCGGCCCCTTGGTGTTGCTGATCTCCATGGGCGGTGGTGATTGCTTTCCATCAGGTGACCCGCATGCTCTTCTCCCCCGTCTCTCAAAAAAAAGATAATGAAACTAATGCGAACGAAGATTTAGTCCCCTGCGCAAAATTTACTCTTTGTCTGTTGTTTGCATCCATCAACTCCCTGCGATACTAAATCTCCGGTCCAATCTTTGAACATTACGTAACCCAAGTCAATATGGTTTTGATTTGAGCGGACTAATGTTAATTGGAATGACATTGCTATCAATGACATTATCTGAATATACGAATAAACATTGAAAATTTGCTTGTGCGAGGAAATAAATAGAAAATGATTACCCGATTGAAAAAGGAGGGTAACGTGTTTCACGCGTTTTAAATAATGTTTATTGTCTCGTGGGCAGATGTTGCCCATTGCCACTTTAGCTTGCAAAGTCGACAATTTTGGTGTTCCGTAGAATTTATTCGTTCCGGATTCGATCCCTCAGAGAAACTCCGAACATAGCCCTTTCCATCGTTTGCTGTGCGACCTTTAGCTTTTGGACTAGCCCGATGGTCAGTGTCCAAGTCCTCCTATATTATATCCTTTATGTATTTTTGTCTGGCTAATATTGGGACACAAAGTTGAGTCAAAACACCGTTTTAATATTTTCACAAAGCAAACTCAGTAACGGTTGTCAAAAAAAAAAACTAAACACATGTAGCGTCCTCGATGTCTTGAAAACAACATGTCTGGCCAAAACACTTATATGGAAGGTTGAAAATTTTAACTGTTATATGTGAGATCACTACGCTGTGAGTCATGTTACCAATCACTGGTATCATGGTTAAATTGAAGCTCTGACTTAATAACTTTTTGAAGAGAAAACTTCTTTAGCGACGTGCACTTTTTGGGATGGGTAAAAATGTTAAACCCGCGTCAGGACACGTGGCCTGATCGAAAATTCGTAAGACGGAGCCGGCGCGGCGTAGGAGTGGAAGTAATATCCCCCTCTCTTTCCACCGCGCGGCGAAAATATATGCCTGCGCCTGCTATTTATTTTTAATGTAATATAAATTGTCATGTTTGTGTACGATAGCGCAATAAATATTGTATTTTACCACATAAATGATAGTACTAATTATATAATTTCGCACGAATTGCTTTATTTAGCAGTATAAACTGCTAAATACATGCGCAATTATTCCCTAACCATTAATTATAGATAATAAAACTATAAGACTAAAATATTATTAAGTACTTATAAATATACAAAAAATATATTAAATAATTATAAGCATAATTTTTAAAATCAAAGAATGAATTTGTAATGACAAAAATTTACGTTAGGTATTGTGTAAACTTAATTACAAAAAAGCTTGCATATGTCGGTCCCGAAAAAGGCAAGCGAGTCCACAAGCATCTCGCAGAATACAAGATTTTTGCACATTATTAACTATATAATTAGCTTGTGTAATAATAACCCTTAATATTGTGTTACTAGTGTTGTGCTGTATTGCGACATATTTCTTCGGAGAATATTACCACATGTTACAAAAGTAAGAATGCGGTTCACAAAATAACAATAATGAACATACGCACAATAAATACTATGAAAACATAAAATTACATACGATATATAGTCAACATATGCTAATTACACACATACACATAATTATACACGGAAACGCAAAGGATATTTCAACTGAAAATACGTTTTTATTTTAAATTTAACCATATATAATTTTGGCCAGCTAGATTGATCAAAGACCCGGGGGCCTACCGCCTAAGATGAAGCCGATTCCCATCGGATATATTAATTATGGAATCCGAATCTCTTTAATTTTATGATTAATATCTTCTATTTAATCGGTAGAGCGCCTTCGTCCCTACCGGCTGAGCTTATTACTATTAGCACTAATTAAACGTGAAGTTAGATTTTCGTGACCAAAAAATTCAATCGTAATCGGCTTTAGCTTCAGCGGTCTTCTTCCTAGTCGGTACACTCTTGCCAGAGTGGTCGTGGTCATTATTGTGAATCACGATGAGTGATCATTTTGACAATACAGCGCCATTCATCACGGACTGCAGCAAGGCCGCAACACTCAGTTGCGGCCTTTATCTGGTCCGTCCATCTCATAGATGACCTACCACGTGGCCTAGTGCCTTCAACTTTACCCTGGACTACGAGACGTTCCACGGAGTCATCACCACGACGAGATATATGGCCGAAGAAGGTTAGAATGCGTGACTGAACTGTGGTAGATAGGCGCTGTCTGATGCCGAGTTCTTTTAGTATAGAATCATTAGTAGTATTAGCTTCAGCGGTAGGCCCCCTGTATGTGCGCTAATAGGTATAACACATTATGACGTGTGAAATCAAAACATTTGTGTCTAAGGCACTAACCTCGCAATCGCAAACAGCAGCTCAAGTCCAAATATAGGTACGTGTAAATAAAAAAATAAGTACAAACTTAAGCCGTTGTTGTTAAAGTTAAATTTATATAATATTTATTGTAGTAGTTCATGTAAGTGATATACTATGACACTATTATGACAAAAATACCAAGAGATTTTAAAACCTCTTTTTTTTTTATTGATATTTATTACAGTCTACAGTCCCGGGGTCCGTATCTTTTATTAACTATGTTCTATTTTTACCAAATATTCTTACAATTAATAAATTGCACGTCGCTATTATGCTAATAGTTATAGTTATATTATTGTCTATTAACAATAGACACATAATTTAAAACCTCTTTAAAACTCAAATTCAAATTCAAATTCAAATTATTTATTTTGTGAATCACAGGTTACAAGCTGTTAAATATAATATAAAGTGCGCTGTGTTCTGCCTGCAGGCGTACAAATATGTATTCACTTATTACTAATATATTATTATTAAGGACTTATTATTAGTACATTAATTATAATTATCAGAATTTAAATTAATCATTCAATAAACAATTCAACAATAAAAATATACATTATTAACAAAATGGAATAAAATTAAATTTACATTTTATTACATATTTCGTATGAAATTGTTTTGTCGTTAAGAAAATCCTTAACGCTGTAGTACACTTTGTCAATCAGAAATGCCTTTAATGACCGCTTAAAATGTATTGTACCTTCAATTTGTCTTATTGATTTTGGTAGATGGTTAAAGATCTTTGGGGCCATGCCAAAAACACTTTTACCAAACGTAGTTGTGACATGGGCAGTGTGTCGTATTTTATCTGACTGTCTTTTGGAATTGAGACTTTCAAATAGATGCAGGTTTGATTTAACAAAAACTGCAAGCTCATAAATGAATAATGACGGTAGTGTTAAAATTTTTAGATCCTTAAAATAGGCATAACAAGAGACTAATGTAGATAAATTACAAATTGTTCTAACACATTTTTTTTGGGCTATAAATACCCTATCACTACCAGTGGAATTTCCCCAGAATATAACACCAAATCGCAGTAAGGATCCAACATGGCCATGATAAGCCGTAAGGAGCGTTGTTCTGTCGACTGTTTTGCTGAGCACATACAATGCATAAGAAAATTGGTTCAATCTTTTACATAGGTAGTCTATTTGTGTTTTCCATTTCATATTATTGTCTATGTATAATCCAAGAAATTTAGTGTGCTTGGTTTCTTTAATTGAATCGTTTAAATATTTTATGTCAAGATTATGTTGTTTTTTATCTGGTTTTAATTTAAATGTCATAAAATTAGTTTTATTAAAGTTTATTATCAAATTATTGTTATCTAACCATTTCATTATTTTCCCTATTGAATCATTGATCTCGTTTTCATAAGTTTGTTCGTCCTGACACCTAAATATTACAGTACTGTCATCCGCAAAGAGCACCATTGGATGACTAATCGATTTTGGCAGGTCATTAATATAAATGAGAAATAATAACGGTCCCAGCACACTACCTTGTGGGACACCATATTTCGTTTCCTTAGCGTTGGACAAATATATTTTTTCGATTTTAGTTTTCCTGCACAGTCTGTGAATCTGGGTTTGCTGTTTTCTTTCTGTCAAGTAGGATTCTATTAATCTTAATATATTGCCTCTAATTCCGTATCTACTCAACTTATCTAATAACACTTCATGATTTACAAAATCAAAGGCTTTGGTCATGTCCATGTATAGAGCAGTAACCGGAATTCTTTTATCTATGCAAGCCATTATTTCATGAAGAAAGTCATATATAGCCATGTTGGTCGACTTATTCTTCCTAAAACCCTTTTGTTCATGACAAAATAAATTATATTTTTCGAAGTAGTAGTAGATAGCATTAAAGATAGCACTTTCAAAAATCTTTGAAAAGACTGGTATTAAAGCAATCGGTCGGTAGTTGTGTAAGTGTTCTCTACTTTCTTTTTTATAAAGAGGTTTGATTATTGTTAATTTTAGTCTACTAGGAAATATTCCTTTGTTATTACACAAGTTAATAATATAAGCAAGTACCGGAGCGATTATGTCGCATACGAACTTTAAAACTTTAGTGCAAATGCCATCATACCCTGTACTATTTGTGTTTTTCATGGATTTTATTATTTTTTCAATGTCACATGGCACTACGGGGTTCATAAAGAATGAATTGCTTTGAGAGCTCGACATTGTGTTTGTACATATTTTTTTACTTTTTGACGTAACTTCATTAACAAAATAATCATTAAATACTGATGCTACGAAAAATGGATCATCTATTATTTTGTTGTCAACTACTACTTGTTTTATGTCTTCTCGGGGACAATTTCGTTTTGAACTATTAATTATGTTCCAAGTGGCTTTGGATTTATTTTTTGAATTATTTATATAATACGTGTTTTGAGCTTTTTGAGTTAATTGTATAATTTTTTTCAGGCGACAAGAGTATTGTTTAAATTTGGTTCTATTTGCTGTGTTGGGTTTCAACCGGTAACTCCACAGTAGGTCACGTTTTCTTTTACTGCATGTTTTTATTCCACGCGATATCCATTTTGGTTTTTTAGTGGTAGGTATTTTCTTTTTTTCAATGGGAAAGCAGAGCTCATAGAATAATTTAAATGTGTCATAAAAATTATCAAATGCCTCGTTAGGGTCATCTGCTTCATATACATCATTAAATTTTAAGCTTTTCATACATTCTCTAAATTTCGTCATATTCTCCTTGCTATAATTTCGCGTTTCTCTATACCAGAAGGGAAAGTTACAATATTTTAAAACAGGACATTTTATAAGTTGCGCCGTATGGTCAGATAGAGCAAAGTCAATTATTTTAGTATTTACTTTTAAACTTTTAAAATTGTGCAAAATATTATCTATGCAGCTGCCACTTATAAGTCGAGTCGGTTTATTAATTCCTATTTTCAAATTGTATTCGTGTATTAAGTCAATAAATTGGGAAGTAGTCTTATTCTCTTTTATAATGTCAATATTGAAATCTCCACATATAACTAATTTATGTTTCGTCTTATAACCATATTTGTGTAAAATAATATGTAGCTTGTTGAAAAAAATATCTAGACTACCAAGATCCGTTTTTGGGATTCTATATATGCATACTACGATAATATTAAAATCTATAAGTTCAATTCCACAGCATTCAACAATATTTGGGACACTTAATGCAACAATATCACATAGCACCTTGTGTCTGTAAAAGTGCTTCATCAATATACATGATCCACCCTTTCTATTATTTCTACAATAACTAGCGGCTATTTTATAATTAGGTAAGTTTAATTGTAGGGTATCATTTTCTAACATATTATGTTCAGTAATGCATAAAACATCAACTGATGCGTTAGTGTTCGCAAAGTCTTCTAAGTTCACACATAACAAATCTGATTTCCCGATAAGACCATTTATATTTTGATGGAGTATGCAAATGAACTCAGACACGAAAAAATTCATCACTGCTTGATGGATTTTTTCGTGTCTGTTTGGATTTCCGGAAAGTTAAGAATTCTTTGTCATTATTGATGTCTTTCTGTACATTACTACTTTCAGCAACAATATTTGTCTGAGTACATTTATTAACGTATTGTTTACAGTTATTATTGTTTTTCAGGCTATTACAATAATTAATGCGGTTCATTTTATAATCGAGGCGAAGAATTTCTCGTAACATGAATCTACACAAACTCAATGTAAATAGAGACTTTTTCGGCATAAGTTCACTGTATGACATATCAACAAACGATACATTGTTATATTGATTACAGATATGTTTTAGTTCAGAATTAAGTTTAAACTCATGCAGTGCTTTATTGTGAGGAACTTCAGCGATGATCACGTTTGTATTCTGCATCAAAGATAACCAATGAATTATAGTACTTTTAAATTCAAAGGGATTGTTGTCATTTACGCCTCCAATTATTACTACATAGTCCTTTTCTGATAGCTTAGATGCTTCCTTAGTAGCTGGGTTAAGAACATCTTTGATTTTGGCTCCAGATTTCCATATAGAACTAACTTCGAATTGCGAGCCCAACAGGTTTTGTAGAGTGTTTTGTGTCTTATAACCCTGATTGTCAGCTAATATAAGAACACGTTTCTTTTCTTTCTTGTGGTCAAGATTTCTCTTGGAATGTTTTAAGTCTTTGTTATCCGTTTCATCAACCGTATCAGTATTATTTTTTATATTAGAGGCGCATAAACTATTGTCCAAGGCAGCATCTATTTCATTTGAAACTGTAGCAACATTCGAAGCAATACTATTGTCCATGTTCTGGGATTGAAAAAGCTTAAGCGCACAGTGTGGCGAATTCGAAACACTTCTTATTATATTAGTCTTTTCGAATTTTTTTCTTGAAATAGGTGTTATAATTTTTTCTGCTCCAATCGTTTTGTATAATTTTATAATCTTTTGACATTTTTGTAATTCACTCTTTAGATTTGAATTTTCGGTGTTTAAATTATCTATTTCATTATGTGCGGCTTCTAATTCAAATATTAGTTTTTCTATTCGGCATTGTAATTCGGTTTGCGTTACACTGTTGTTCATGGATATATTAGGAAGACTAGTCATTGTCGCATCAAATAGCGACGAGTCAGAGACATCATTGAGCGAACTTGATTTCTGAACTCTTCGTAAAGTAACATTTTCGAAACTCATCTTTAGGGTTTTGTATTATTATACCCTAACAAAAATTCAAATGTAATAAAAAAAAGATCTTCGAGAACTAGAACTGGATTCGACCTCGGAACTGCCAGATATTGAGCGAAAGTCAGTTTATGCCAATGCGCCACTGAGTACCGATACGAGGTTGACGAACTTGAGTATACGTTGCTTTTTTTTTTTTTTTGCTGCCACTGTTTTAAAATTTTATACAATTTTTTTTTTTTTTTTTTTTTTTTTTTGTTTTAATTTATAAATCCACTGTTGAGGATCGAACCCGGGACCCAGTTCAATGTTTGTGGATCAAAATATGTGTTCTCAACGACGGTATGTAATAGTATAATATATCTGAAGAATGAAGAATAATATAAATATCTTTTATATAATACCGATAGTGCGCCTCGAACTCCGATGTCTCAATCAACAGTCGTTTTGCAGTTGACTTGTGTTTAGCGCTTCTTGTTGTCCATATATGGTAATATCGGCGATGCAAGCGGCGACGGCTAAGCGCGTGCGCGCATGAGTCACTACTTAGTCACTGTTTCTTGGCCGTTAAATATTCGTGTTTTAATTTAACACATAAATACTTGTTTTATCACGATGTATACAATTTATAAGCACTTTTTTTTAAATAATTATGTAATGTGAGATTTGTCAAGAAGTATAACGTTTTTTAATACACTAACTTTCGATTAGGTCTCGAGTTAAAAAATAAAAACGCAGCAGCCGAAACTATTGTATGCGCGCAGGCGGGCGGGCGCGCGGGGAGTCGCAAAACACTTTAATTTTATATATTGTGTTCGTTAAAACATTTAATTTTCCTTTAATACTTACATTAATGATACACATTACATATTATACTGAGAATTTCTACAAAATTTCACATAATATTACATACTAGCTTCCAGCCGCAGCTTCGCTGGCGTTTACTTTAAAAAAAAAAGCCTATGAGAATATGTGCTTCCTAATACCTTTGAGAATATGTGTACAAACTTTCATGATGTTCGGTTGAGTAGTTTAGGCGTCAAAGCGTAACAAACAAACTCACATTAACATGGGATAGTAATAGGAAATAGAGATGGTGACAGTATAAACACATGCATAGCGAAAGGGTGTGAGTTGCACCCATAAAATTATTATACCTAGCGGTAACGTAACATTGACTTCCATTTAGTGATGATTGGTCAGCTGATCGAACAATTTACAGGTGATATACAGTGCAAGCAAATCGCTACCCCGTTGAAATTTTAGTTTAATATCTTTTAAAAGTATCTATAACAGTTTAATTAGATGTAAATTTAATTACAATAGTTAAATAATAAACTTAAAGTAAAATTAAAATAGATAAAATTAAATAAATACATCAAAATTAAAACTAATTAAAATAAACTAAAATATTTAAATTAAAATTTTAGACTCTTTGAAGTTTTCCTCATAACGTAAACTTGGTCAGTCCACGTAATTGTCGTGGTATGTCAATGTGTATCGAGTTTACCTTCACAGAGAAGTCGCGCACGATTTCAGCAGGAGGGCACAAATGAAATCAATGTTGCGTAGTTGACTCGTTATCGGCGTGGGAAAGGGACGGATCGTACATGTCATATTATTTTTATTCATCTTACGAAATAATAAAATGACATTTATTAATTTAAATCACCATTGAATAAATTATGTAATTATAGCTGGTGTCCACCTTGTCCGACTACCATGGTTCCACTACGAGGAAGAAATATTAGATTTGAGTCCGATAATAATTGATCCCTAGCTGGGTTAAATTACCGGTTAAATTAGGTACTCATTCGGAACCCGCAGTTAAGCAGCGTGGTAGATTATGCTCTAAACCCCTTCGATCAGGGATGAATAAAAGTTGACGATAACGGTTTATTAAATTATAGTGTACCAGAAATATATTAAATATATTACATAAATTTATAACAACATTCTTCAAAAATATATGCAATATTCGATTAAGGAAAGTATAAAGAGTTTTTTTTTATTTTCACATTTCTTAGGGTTCATTGTTATTTATGAATTAGACTACTAACTACTATATAATATATAAATTTTTATATTAACTTTATTTTATATACTACGTCGGGTGGCAGACAAGCATACGGCCCGCCTGATGTGAAGCGGTTACCGTAGCCATAAAATATTGGTCACGCGCCGCCACCCCCGCTGCCAACGCAGCATCTCCTTCCTTTCTTTCTGGTGACCTCACTCACTCGCAGGAACACAACAACCCTCAAGGGAATTGTTATTTGGCTGCGGTATTCTGTGAGGTGGAGGTACATTCCCCAGTCGGGTAGATTACAATTACGCTCCCTACCTCTCTTTTCGCCAGAGCTTCGTTTGTCAGTCAGCAGGGTGCACCACGTGCAGGTGAAGTTGGCTTTGGTTCAATGATCTTGATGAACCACTTACACCCCAAAACTCAAAATTCAAAAAATAGGGTAAAAATAACTCTAACTAACAACAATACCTATTGCTTTATTTTATTTTGTGAGATCATGGATAAATATTTGATTGCCGAATTATGCACTTTATCGGTAGTGATAACATAAATAACTTAGGCTACCGTTTATTTCTAAAATACTTATTAGTACCTATTACAAAGATGTAACCAATAAATTAGTCCGCTAAACATCAGTTAAACACTAATCGCGACTCGCAGCGCAATAGTGTTACTAGTGACCCATATAGCTATGTTGCATAACACTTGCATAAGCTGCAGCTGCAACTGCAGACGCGACATGCGATGTTGCTGCTCATTCGAGTGTGCACTTTGCGAAATGCTGCACCGGCTTGCAAATGTTATTGTTTATAAGAAACATTTTTAAAGTCAAATTTTACTAGTCTGACGCCGCTTTCCAAATCGATTTCAATATCTCCAAAACTACAAACCGATTACGAGGTCGATTGAATATGTAAATTATGGAGACATCATTTGCATACCATCAAGTTTCATCAAAATCGGATAAATAGTTTGGGAGTTATGATATTTAATGTCAGTCATTGACAACCTTCGATCTTTGAAATAGTAATGATGGAAGTTGGCAACATGTTACAGATGTTCGTTAGGCAACAAAATACCTATGTATTTTTTCAAAAATCTATATCTTACTTTTAAACTTTCGCATTGCATGGATTTATGATAATAACAACGGGAATTAAAGCGATCATGCATAATGGTAATTGCATACCTTCGGCCCATCGCTGAGACAGTAGCCTGACCACAGCCGGTGCAACCTGGTCGAAACGTCAGGCAAAAATAAAGGTATACAAATACCCTATGCTTGATAGTGTTAATTTCCGTTGTTATTTTCATAAAATCTGTATCTATAAAAACCCACGGTTATTGACTGATCGACCAAAAAAAAGTGTCCTTTGTACTGACAGCCTGTTCTTCTATATTACAAAAAACTTAATAAATTTCAACTTAAGTATACCACACTCCGGCCACTCCATACAAATGTCGCGTCGTTTACGACTACATAAATAATGTTAATGAGCATGTGTGCGTGCAGCGCTATACAAACTGTTCCAGATTTGTCTCACAGGGGAGGTGAGGTCGACACGAGAGAGCGGCAGGGAGTAGCCATACTGTACGTAGTATATTACTTATACTGTGCTTATACACTGTTTGATTAATAACTTGAACAGATTCCTATATCACATAATACAACGCACACGCAGAGATATAGACCATATAAGTATAAAAATACTTACTGCCTTATCAAGAAGTTCAAAGAAGGTGAATCCAGTTCTACTTATAAGCTTTGATTGTGTGTATGTGATAATTATATTATAATGTAATCGTTACATGTGTAATTAATCATTACAATGTCATAGTTTTCATTAGTATGCGTATGCGCACAGTGTGTCTCGTATAAGTAATGTGTAAGTCTTATAGTTCAGGGTGCCAAGTGCGAGTTTTCTAACGTAATCGATATCGACAAAGTTACATAACTTGATATAGTATGGGATTAGTTATACTCCGACTGTTTGTGGGTAGATGGCACTATGTCAATTTCATACAAAATTAATCAACTTTGTCCACAACTAATACGAAAAAAACTCGCACTCAGCATTTAGAGTGCTTAGTGCAAGTTTTTTGATCACATTTAAACTTGTTAACATTTACTAACCGAACAAATTAAGAAAAGTTTCATATTGTGAATTTACCAGACCCGTGTTACATATCTAAATTAGCCGGGTTGCTCACTTCAAAATGTGAGCAAGTAAACCACATAATTTTGATAAGTAACACGCGTCATAAAATTCACAACATGAGAGTTCTTCTCTATTTGTTCGGTTTGTTTACGTTGACATGACCGAACGTGAAATTACTCGCACCAAGCACTCAGATGCATACCTTATTTATCATCGTTAGACTGTATGTAATATGTTCGGTAACTTATTATAGAAAACTGAGTGCTTAGACCGTTTTTTTTTTTCAAGTTTGATCATAATAACGTAAACAAACCGACCAAATAGAGAAGAACTCTCATGTTGTGAATTTACAAGACGCGTTTTACATATCAAAATAATGTTGCTTACTTCCTCACATTTTGAAGTGAGCAACCCGTATAATTTGGATATGTAACACGCGTCTGGTAAATTCATAATATGATACTTTTTCTCAATTTAGTCGGCTTGTAAATGTTAACACGCTCGAATGTGACCAAAAACTTGCAATAAGCACTCAGAAGGCCAGGTGCTGTCAGGGCTACCTCGGTAGGAAACCTTTCTCGTGATATTAGAAGTAGTTAGGCATTATACACAAGCAAGCGATTGTTTCGAGATACACGGTACGATATCGATTTCTAAATCGATTCGCAATGAAGGAAAGTTGCGTCAACGATAATGTAGCTATGCAAACGCGTCGAGGATATTGTAACACCGACGGTCGGTCTACCACCGCCCGCCAATTTCCTTGCTTTACTGTCATACCTTTTATATTTTTACGCGACTGCCGAAAGAGGGTTATGTTTTTCGAGCGTATGTGTGTATGTCATATTATTTGACACGCTCTACAGCCTAAACCGTTTGACAGATTTCAACATAAGAGGTGTCATTAGATTCGTCTTAATCACGCGAGTGACATAGTCTATATCAAATATAAAAAAAATCTATATGGCGGCCGCAAAATTGTCGTTGGAGTATTTTTTTCTTCTTCTAAATATGTATATCGACATGGATATCAAAATAGAGGTCTCGATGACCTGATTTCAAATATATATTTGATATATTAGTTTTTAGCTGCGGCTTTGCTTGTGTGGTATATTATTGTTGCGCGTGATTAATAAATCTTGTTGTAGGTGCAGTCGGGTTTTTTGATTCTTTTAATTAACTTGTTTTACATCTATTTGAGTTGGTGTCAGTGTACCCTTGCAATACCTTCATATTATTGGAATCGATGTGTTAGGTAATAAATCTTTGTTTTAGGTGCCCAATAGCGTTAGATATATAAAATCCGTGGTGCACGGCAGTTGAGCTTCACTTGACTAGCCATCTCTTTAGGCTTTTAATGCCTTATTTGCCATATTGCTGTCTCTCACATTGCTAAGATGGGAAGTCAAATTCCAAAAGCTTCTTACTCCTGTTAATTTTCCAAAGCAGCCGTAGTTTTACCCCCGGTACTGCAATGGACTTCACTGATAGATAATTGCCTTTTTTGGCGGTCGCCGCTGTTAATCCTGGCTACACAGGAGACACAGTGGTGGGAATGTGTGGTGGGCCCGTTTTTTACACTACCTTTATTTGAGGAGCTCGATGGCATCATTGCGCATGTCAGTCTAATCGAACACGCAAGTTAAGCAACGTCGACCACACCCTATCTATGAATGGGTTTATTTATCTCGAGCTCCTCCGTGCTTCGAAGGGCACGTTAAGCCGGCGATCCCGGCTGTTGTCATTAGATGACAGTCGTTAAGCCAAGTCAGTGGCCTTAGAGCGGTTTGAAAACATTGGCCTCCGCCAACCCACAGTTGAGCAGCGTGGTGCAGTATACTCTAAGGGGAGCCTGGTATCCAAAAAGTAGGATGATTATGGGTTGATATCGACCTTTATTTTAAGAGGGGAAGTCAATTCCAAAAGCTTCTTACTCCTACTAATTTCTTCTGATTAAATTCGTTGTGAGTTCCAAGACAGCCGTAGTTTTACCCCCGGGACTGCAATGGACTTCATTGTTCATTGCCGTTTTTGGCGGTCGCCGCTGTTAATCCTGGCTACACAGGAGACACAGTGGTGGGAATGTGTGGTGGGCCCCCGTCCCGATAACGACCTTTATTTATGTCCCGGATCATGCCAAATAAGCATACGGCAATTAGGATGTAAAGCGGATACCGTAGGCTTGCAAATCAAGAAGTTCGCTGGCACCCACTGCTACCGCAACACCATTACAGAACAGATGACATCGCACATTCGTAGGTATACAACAATCCTCAAGGGTATTTGACTACAGCCTACTGTGAGGTGGAAGTTCTACAATACCACCGCACACCGGCCACTATAGACAAATGTCTCGGCGTGAATTACTACATAACCAAATACGTTTGAGCAAAGCGTGAATCCTCCCCAACCCGTCTGGCCAGCGTGGGGAGTGTAGGCCAAATCCTCCTTCTGTCTGGGACGGACAAGAGAGGGTCGTGCTCCTGTTGTGGAGACTAAAATGACCTGATGATGATGATGAAAGCGTGAATGAGCGTGTGTGCTTGTGACGCTAAATAAACTGTTCCAGATTTGTCTCAGAGGGGAGGTGAGGTCGATATGAGAGAGCGGCAGAAAGTGGCCATATTACACGGAGTGCTATTACTTATACTGTTACACCACCCAACGCAATATAAAAAAAAACCGGACAAGTGCGAGTCGCACTCACCCACCGAAGGTTCCGTACGTAGACGAAGAGGGGAACGGTATTTTTTTATATTTTTCATTATAAATAAGAAATAATGCGTTGGAATAAATAAATAAAATATATTTAGCTTTAATTTGAAATTTCGACCCCGTATAAAATAATATAGACCCCCTTTTTCTAAAATTTAATTACAAATATATAGTTTTGAGAATTATTCCTGTACTTGTAGTCAAAGTGATCTTATAAGGGTTCCGTTTTTTTCTTTTGAGGTACGGAACCCTAAAAACTAGAATTAATACAGTTCATAAGATTTTTATGTATTTACCGGTTTTTAAATATATTTTTTATAACCGTAACTTGTTATTTTGTAGTGCAAATTAAGCTAGTTTTATTTCAGTAAATTCTAAACCAGATTCTTAACATAGCTATCTTATCTAATTTCAGAGGCCCTAGACGTAATTAAGGAGGAACACACCATGCCAACGCAACGGAGGAGGAACAAGAGGGAGGTCCCGTTCACGCATGATGAGAAGCGAATTGCAGGGGTATGTACTAAAATGATACCTATATGTTAGTAAACTTTTCTGAGAAAGTTGCAAGTATAAAAAACTGAGAACAACTTGCTCTTGTACAGTAAATGAATAATATTATAATGTCTTATATATCAATATATATTAGACTTATTCCAAAATATAGTCTAAATTTAAAAGCTTACTCCTACTAATTTCTTCTGATTAAATTCGTTGTGAGTTCCAAGGCAGCCGTAGTTTTACCCCTGGGACTGCAATGGACTTCACTGTTCATTGCCGTTTTTGGCGGTCGCCGCTGTTAATCCTGGCTACACAGGAGACACAGTGGTGAGAATGTGTGATGGGCCCTCATCCCGATTAAAAAAAATATCTTATATATGTCTTGAATGGCATTTTTTTGTACCAGCAGGCTGTTATGTATGTACCTTGAGGGTTTTTGTATTCCTGCGTGAGTGAGGTCACGCTAGGCTAGGCAAAGCCACGATAATCGATTCACATCACGCGGGCCGTATGCTTATCTGCCACCAGACGTAGTATAAAAAAATACAAGACAGGTTTCCACTTCACTCTGACTAGAAGGAACCAACATAAGAATAAAAAGCGACAAAAAATTATGTGCCGAATACAGCGTAGTCAAGTCTAGCTGTAAATAATGTCTAGTTGACATCAGATGATAGCCGCTTATAGAAATTAACAGCATTTTTTGTTCCATTTGTCAAATAAATTGCCGCAATTAAGGAGCTGTCTACACTTCTACATTAATATTATAAACAGAGAAGATTTGTATTTTTGTTCTGTAAATTCAAAACCTACTGAACCGATATAAAAAAAAAATCTTTCACCTATAGAAAGCTACATATGTACATGATCAGCTAGTAACATAGGCCATACTCGTATATTGCACCCAAGGGCCGACCGAAACTATGCAGGTCACTAGTTGTTCATATAGACAATGGCATCTAATCGGAACTCTGCGGATACCTGTCATTAATCTATGCCATACTATTACTTATACTGTGGCCATACATAGAAAAGAGATTTTCTGTTCTGTGATGCCATAGATCCACAGCTGCTGTGGATTTTAACGTTCGTCGTCAAACATTATATTCATTCTGGGATCTCCGATTGAGAGACTTATTATGGTCTCCTCAATCGGAAGGGGTATAGAGCATACTCCACAACGCTGCTCAACTGCGGGTTGGCGGGTTTTCAAACCGTCGAATGGCCACTGACTTGGCTTAACGTCTGCCGGGACCGATGGCTTAAAGTGCACGGAGGAGCTCGGGATAAATAAACATATTATGACAGGCTACAGTCGAAGTTGTTTAACTTGCGCTTCAGACCCACCGTACCCCTGGCCGTACCTCTGGTGGTACGGTGGGTCTTTAATTATTAAACCATACCACTGAATAAATCACAGTAATGATGTGCTGACGTACCAGGCAGACAGACAGAAGGGAGTAAAGGGAGTCACTTGTATGTTCGATAAGACTGATAGGCACAACAACGCTCCTCGCGACATCGAGATTTTGACGTTATTAAAAATGAAATAATATCATGATTAGACAGTTTTCCGACATCGAAAGCAAATGATAAATAGTCTCATAGTGTGCGCTCAGCAATGCACCTGACAACACACCTAACATTCGATATTCTATTGTGCTAGTGTCTATAAAATACCCATTTTCCATTGTTCCAGTGTCTACTGCAGTGTGTTTACCGGAAAGTGAAAGCTGTAAGTATCGACTTCTAATCTATGACATTTTATACATAGACGAGTTATAGGCAATCACCACGGCAGTAAAAATCGTTTACAAAGCGCTTACTCTATACCTAGATTTATATAGATGCATACGATAAGAAAAAAAAAGTTATCACACAGGAAGGCATTTTATCTACAACTTTTCAATAATTGTTGTTGATTAATGCGTTACTAACGCGTCAATAACGTCTAGCCACGACGTTAATCAGCGCGGGACCGTGTGAATGACGGGCTATTACCTGGCTTTCTTCACAATTGAGGCAGGTCGTCGTCATCAATCCTTATTCATCCCACTGCTGGGATACGGGTGTCCCCTCCATCGAAGCAGATTAGAGCATACTACACTCTGCTGAACTATGGGTTGGCGGGTTTTCAAGCCGCCTAAAGGCCACTGACTTTGCTTAACTAGTGACATCTAATGACAACAGCCGGGACCGACGGCTTAACATGCCCTCCGAAGCACGGAGGACCTTGAGATAAAGAAACCCATCCATGGACAGGCTACGGCCGCTGTTGACTAACTCGTGTGTTCGATCAAAGTGCTTAGTGCGAGTTTTTTGTTCGCGTTCGATTATTTCATCGTAAACAAACCGACCAAATAGAGAAGAACTCTCATGTTGTGAATTTATAAGGCGCGTGTTACATATCAAAATTATGTGGCTTACTTGCTCACATTTTGAAGTGAGCATCTCAGCTAATTTAGATATTGTAACACGCGTCTGGTAAATTTACAATATGAAACTTTTTCTCAATTTGGTCGGCTTGTAAACGTTAACACGTTCGAATATGACCATAAAACTCACACTAATCACTCAGACTGACACGCACAACGACGCCATTGAGCTTCTTGAGTAGGCAGGTAGAACGCATCTATACGTAAAAACATCTTAGCTTCTAATGTCAAGTCTTAGATCTTAACACTTTTTACACCGATCAATAGCTAATCCGCCACGGTTGACTCACATTTCTTCAAGCTTTTCTATTGCCTATTGTGAATAGAGTTTCAAAAGTGTGCCAATTCGTTTCACTGTTTCTTTAGCGTTTGTTTTTATGGGCCCAGTTAGATCAATTAGAGTAATTAATGATGAATTAGTTCATACAATCTGTAATCAAATCAGTAGCGCTTAATTATTTAAATCATTGACTACAAACAAGCTTCCGTATGTGATATAAAGTGTATATTATCATAATATATGAACATCGGTCAGTTTGTTCTATAAAAAGAATTAGTTTCAAGGTGCATTACATTTATTTTATTTCATTCATTAAATAACCAGCATATTATATCTATAAAGCAATAATGTATTTGTAAAATAAAATGTAGTTACTTGTTTCCTCTACTATTTTGTGTCACCTCATATAAATATTAAGTTAGAGTCAGATTCTTTAACACAAGATTCAAGCAGGAAGATCAACCATTTGCTAACTTATGAATTTCGTGGATATAATAAATAAATAAAATAAATATTTCTGTACAATTTTCACAGCGCCTCTAATCCCAAATTAAGCGCCAAGCTTGTATGTACTATGGGTACCAGATGACTTAAAATGTACTTAAATATATTTTATTTTTGTATAATAAAACTTATAATGCATAGACTTATAAAACACCCAGACCAAGACAAACAGACATGTTCATGCACACAAATATTTGTCTTGTGCGGGAATCGAACCCGCGACCTCGGAGTCAAAGTGGCCATTGCTATCTATGTCATTCGACCACCGGGCTCGTTACAGAAACCTAATATATACAATAAATATATCAAACTAGTCTATGTATAAGGTACTTTTGTAGTGTTACTTGTGCCAAATAAGTCAAATTTAAGAATGTGCTAAAAGCTGATTTATCAACAAACAACGGGTGTTTGGGTCAAATATGAATTTTGTCATTAATTACATAAAAATAAATTAGATCATGATAATAATTATAAAACAGAAACAATCTAACCCAATCCATCTCATTCTAAAAACATAACAAACATTTCCCCACAACACAAGCTTTGCGCTTACTTTGGGACTAGATGGCGCTGTGTAAATCCAGTAATATTTATTTATATATTTTACATAAGCAAGACAGACATACAGTTATTGATCATTCACGTCGTACACGGCTACCGTTGCCCTTGCTTTCAATTGAGTGTCAAAAGAATTCAAAGGTTATGCAGCTGAATAATAAGGACTAGAGCAATGCGGCCGGCCGTGCCGTATCAGGATCGTATCCATATGAGGTTGCAGTGTTGCATGGATCTGATGTAATCATGACAGCATAGCGTAGCTTTGTCGCGGTATTATGTAATGCTTATCTTATTTACGAGTAGATGTAGACGTCGAAGTCATCTGCTTTAATAGCCGTTTAATTGTACGACTAGCTCTTTCATTGAACAACTCTATTCAACCAAACATCTGATTAAAACGTTCATTATCACGGCTTATTGAAAAACCTGCGTAACATAAAAGTAGTACGTTGCTCGATCTATTGAACTTACTTGGCGCTACATTGTTCATCAAATAGGTCGATATAGCCCTGCTTCTCGGGGCTTCTATTTCCGGTAGCATAACACAAGAAAACCCTAACCTACGCAAAAATCAACTGAAATCTAAACAAAACACAATTTATTATATTTACCAAGGATCCATAATTATCAATAATTTTCTATTCGTAATCTCGATCCCACTTTAAAGTTCAGCACCTAAAACACCAATACTTGCTTATATATTTTTATAGCTTCCAATATATGATGGGAAATGTAGCAACTTGGCATTTAATCAGTTAGCCGACCGGCGTCCATTCAACAGCTTTCCTAAACAATATTTAGACGGGTGATTGAATCGCGTTGCTCAACGAAAAGGCGGGCATAGTGGTAGCAGCCAAAGAGCTGGCTATTTTAACCACTTGGCTATCACATAGATATAAATACGCGTGAAAACCGTGCTGTGTGAGATGGGCTTAAAAAAAGTAAACAACATTGACTTCACGCATATACGATGTGCGAGTGAATGCTATTTAAATATTTTATTTATTGTTCATTGCTTTATTTTTTATTGCTCACGAACGTAAAGCCTATAATTTATTTGCCATAAAATTCAGATGTCGATAGGAAATTAATAGCAATACAGAATAATAGAAAAATGTTATTACGTCTGTAAATCTCCATGGCGGGAAGTCTAAATTATTTTTCGGATTAAAAATAATCAAACAATAAATATTCTCAACAACTTTTTTTATTTTATTTTAAGCCCTAAGACCATAAACCAAATAAATAAATATTCCCGTATTCCCGTATATCCAGGAATATTTAACAATTACACACTGCCATCTAGTTCTAAACTAATTTAAGCTTATACTATGCGTACTAGACTAGTAGGCAACTGATATATGTGCTTAAATACATTTTTTTGCAGCTACATATAATACATAGAAAACATCCAGATTTACAAAGGGGCATGTTCATGCCCACAAATATTTTGTTTTGTGGGGGATCAAACCAACGTCCTCGGTATTAAAGTGGCCATTTTACCATCGGCTCGTCAAATCTGACATTTCTTAACATATAAAAGAGATTTAATTAAATAATACATTAATTTATTAGGTACAAAACCGATCCTTGGGTTCTACAACGGCAGTTAAAAAAGAACAACATAAAGAATTGATTTGAAATCGAGTTTTAAGGTTTTATGGTTGTGTCGCGAGCTGATTGCTCCAATTTGTTAACTATAAAAATGCGGCCGCAGTTGTAAATTAAAAAAGGAGAAATTCCTTGTCTATAATACTCACGAAAAAAAGATCTCTGATAAAAATATGAGAGTCGTAAACGCATGGACACGCCGTAATTTGTGTTTTATTATTATATGTACAGCCACACCGCGATATTCGATTTAATTGTGGGTTTGAACCCAACATCCAAGAACTCGGTGATTTCGTTATTAATTTTATTATGGTAATATGGTAGACAGTGATAACAAGCAAACATTTCTCGAATTTCGCTGTAAAGCAAATTAAACGGGGAGATTTTGAAGTTTGGATTTTGGTCAATAACACATTCCGGTAATCTGGGGTGAATAACAAAGGCGGGGTAAGAAGTATAATATACAATGCAACACAGAATATAAATATGCATCCATACACCTATTATATCCATACTCACAAACTTTCTCATTTAAATAGCTGATATCTTGTGAAGCGAGCGTGTATTCGATGATACTACACATTATTTTACATATAAATAAATACGTTACTTAAAAAATAGACAACACATACAATTACTTACTCCACCAATAACATCATTATTAAATGTTAGCATATTCAACTTCACTTCGTTGAGATACATAGTTTGTAAGTAGTTGACCACTTAACTAAACTAAATAATGGTCTAGTTAACGTTAAAACCAACTAAGTAAGCTTGTAACACCAATGAATTTACTTTGGCGTCTGTCTGTCCATTTTTTCTCTAATACATATTTTGTATATTGGAAATGCTTTATTTTAAATATATAGTACATTTGTGTATCATTCGATTTCCAGGTGGACGGGTACGGTTTCCCGACACTCGAGGGTCTAGTGGGGCTGTACTCCGATGGTGTGAACGAGCGCGGCTATTTCATGGCTGTTCTGGAGGCTTCCAGGGAGTGTCTTATGAGGAATCATGACAAGTTCTCTAGAACGACGCCTATGGGTAAGAGTTTTTTTATACCATTGAGATGGAAACAATCATACGGCCTATCTGATGGAAAGCAGTTATCACAGTCTATGTACACTCACAACACTAGGAATATCACACGCGAGTTGCCCTGTAAAAACCTCTTCACGTCCTTTGAAGAACGCCGTTCTGTAGTCACCGGGTAAAACCTCGTATTATTTACATTTACATAAAACTAACTGCATCTGGTGTTACAAGCGTATATAAGCTACTACTCCTTGCCATCAGGCAAGTTGTATGATTGTCTGCACCATGGTGGTAGGTACAAGAACTGTTCCTGCGGCTTCATTCGCTTTTCTCAATTGAGAGTAGAGACTCTCAAGGTCACTGTTCTTTTCTATTTAGTTCCTCCTCTTATTGTTGAGGATCATGATTTTTTTATACCACACCGGATGCCAAACCAGCACATGATCCTCCTGATGTAAAGCAGTTACCGTAGCCTATAGACACTTAGAATACAAGGTGTATGGCTTACGCGGTGTCATCCATGCTATTAACTCTACAACTCATAACCTCAATTGCAGGACCTCACCGAAGACTGGTTATAAAAAAAATGTATGTCTCTGCCTAAAAAATAATTATTCAGAATCCATGTCTACGATATAGTATAATATATGATTTATCAAAGACTTTCATAAAGTTCTTCGAAGTGATTCAAGTTATACGTATGTACAATTAAGAACACTTCCACCTTCGTGCCGTTCTTATGCTGTAAGTAATAAGAGTTACAATCGTATTGTGACTGTCAAACATTACCCGCCCTTAGCTGTACATTCGACACAATCAAAGGTCATGTCTCTATTTTTGATTTTGTAGCGAGATGCCTACTATCGGCCTTGGTTGACTGTTTTACGTTTTCTTACTATCTATAAATGAAGTGACTTATTTATTACGTGTTTATTTATATTCGGCCTATAGAACACTTGTAGACACGGATACAGTTCATTAATCTCAGTCATAAATAACTCGCTTATCGTATCCAGATTGTTTGATTTACTATGTTATTTCATTACTATATAATAATATTATGTACTTCCTACATGAGTAATATTTCTTTAGTTTGTTTTTGTTACCAAAATTTCAACAGAAATTTGCGGTGTATCAAATTTTTTACAAAAAAAAAGAAACAGATTTCTGACAAGACCAGCTAGGCTTTTACATAAAGTTACATTTTGTTACAAAGCTCTTTTTATAAATTCAGTACAGTTAACTCAACGTACAACGGACGTACCTAAGAACAAGGCCTATTTCTATAGAATTGATTACCTAAACTAAATAGTAAACGTAAGATTTACCGATTCTGCTATGTACAAGTCAATCATAGACAAAGATAAATGATTGACTAATTAATACTGTCCATTGCATTCATACAAGAAAAAGAGTAATTTACGCGATTATCGTCTAAGAAAATGAACTTATGATATGAACAGGCTTATGATTTATACAAGTTTTTGTTTCAAGTCACTTGCTGAGTTTCTCAAAAAAAAGGCTAAATGTGTACGAGGATACTCGTGAAAGATATAGTAACGCCCGTGTTGTGGATAGTACTCCGTGTAAGCTAGTGCTGTCATCTACATATCGGTGTACGTTGCACTGTAAAACCCATCACTATTATGGACCAATGGCGAATCATTAAAATAATCCACTATGCCAAGATAAGATGATGAGCTTTGGTACGGGCCATAAGCTGGCTTGTTTCCATCCACACGATTGTCTGATCTTTTGGCTTCTTCATATAATTATGACCGTCCTTATGTCATCCATTAACCATTAAGCATGGTCTAAAGCAGTGTTTTTCAATCTGTGAGTCGCGACCCCCAGAGGTCAGATCAATCAGGTCAGGTCAATTTTGGTCAGAGGGATGGTTTATTAAAAAAACAAACAAATAAATAATAAATTACGTAAATCTTATAAATTATTTATTTGTCTGTCTATGACATAAGGGGGTCGCCAGAATTTTTCAACCTATGGAGGTCGCCAGAATCTTTTTGAGTTCGCGACCCATAAAGGGGTCGCGAACCATAAAGGGGTCGCGAACTCAAAAAAAAATTAAAAAATTGTCAAAAAGATTGAAAAACACTGGTCTAAAGTATAAAGCTTGACTTACCACTGACGTACTTGCCTACTTAGTCAGCGTTATCACTAATATGGGGAAGACCCCGTTTCTCAATTTATAATTGGATATTTTTTTTGTAATATATGCTTATATATATATGTGAACTTATATCTTAAACTAAAATTAAAACCACTTTCATAATTTTCAGATAACGGACGCAACTGCGACGTATCCTTCGACATATTCGAGTGCATATCCGATCGCATCGGCGACTATTGCGGCACCTCTGGACTCTGAGATAGACGATCAAGAGATACAGCATTATACAGTACCTACACGCCGTTTAATTTAAAAAATAAGAATTATAATAACATCGACCAAAAATAAATTAGCTTATATTAACTTCTGTACAATAAAACTGCCGCATTGGACCAATTTATACTTAGACGGTTATGTGCTCCAAATTTTTATCAAGTTCTCAGTTCCCCATATAAAAGGCAAAAAATGTCTTTTTGATAAAAAAATATCTCTTGTCGCATCTTATTAAGTACCTAAATATACGAGTAAATAGTTATATTGTATTTCGGGAGATCGTAACAAGACGTTTAACTTAAACCAATAAATTTAAATGTCATGTACTGTATAGTGGTGTTAAATGGCGGCATTATAAGGCAAAACCACACTAAATCTTGTTATAGTCCATAATTGTTGCGGACGCAGTGTATGAACGCGCAACTGTATTGTAATAAAACTATAATAATAGATTGCACTGTCTGTAGATTTGGTTTAACCCCTCGCGTGCCGCGATCTGCCAATTCAGTACCTAGTGTTGTTGCAACGCTGTACCCTGGGACCGCAACACGCGAAGGGATGTAGGTAGGTGGCCAGCCTTAATCTGCTTCCTATTATGTTATTGTAAGTGTGTTAAATCCCAGTGTACGTACTCCTGTCTCCCTATTACGAATTAGATGTTTAATACCTGTATTGTGATTCCATAGATTTCTATTAGGATTAAACTTTTATGGTGATTGAGAAATTGTGGATCTGTGATTGTATAGTTTAAATATAATTATACAAAGATGTTTGTACCACGGTATATAATTCTAAAACAAATATTAATTCTTCTTCTAGATAGTCATAAGTACACACCAATTTTTCAGTACCGACCAGAGAGGCATTTTTCGTAATTAAAATGTAGGCAAAATTCAGTTCCAATCCAGGGGCCCTACCGCCGAAGCTGAAACCGATTACTATTGGAATTTTTAATTGCGAAAATCAAACTTCAACTTAGATTTATGCTATTTGTGTTTAGCTTAGCTGGTAGAAACCCTGGAGCTCTAGCCACTAAGCTGAGATCTTTGTCAACAACTAAAACGGGAGACCTACTTTTCGAATCACTATATTCGATGGTAATCGGCTTCAGCTTCGGCGGTAGGGTCCCGGTTTTGATCTCAAAAATGACGCATTTGGTATTCTCGTATCACAATATGAAACTTCAAAATCTAATTTAATCGGGGTTATATCGAAATATGGCCAAAAATTAAACAAACAATTGATCAAAATGAATTAATGAAAGTATATATATAACTTTCAGTAAATTCACAATTCAATCTCGATTCGGTCAACTTTCATTCCGCGATCGTAAAATAATTACGAGAATTGGCGTTCAGTTGAAACTATTTTATTGCTGGCAATATCGAACAGAGCTTTCAATTCAAATAATTACTTCTCAGTTACTAGGTGGTAAACACAGAGTTGATATGGAGCTGAAAAACCATTCTCATAAATTTATTGGGAAATTCTCTAAAACGAATTCATGGCCCAGACACACGTCTCATTGTCTATGTTTTGTACAATATCATGCGCCTGAATCTCATGCAGGTCAATCTCTAATCTATCCCTAAGGAACAGTGCTAGTATATCGTGGCGTATCGTAAGTGAACCGAATGCTATCATAACACAAGCTAAATTCAATAAAAAAATAAAGAATATTGTGTGGATCCAACCCCGATCTTTAACCCAATATAATATGCTTTTCTCGCATCGCTGCACAATAGTACGTTTCCCCTATCATCATCTTCTTTAACGCCTTCCACTCTAAGGGATAAAAGTATCCCTTAGAGTCCCTTAAAGCAAAGGCTTTCCGCATTCAGCCACCTTTGGCCGTCCTTTTAAGATTATAGGTCTATCTGGAGTCCAATTCTTCGTCATCTTATTCGACCTCCACTTTGCTACTTTATGTGCCTACTCTGATTTGGTAGATACGGTTGGTCTACTGCCTCTTCTTACTAGCTTTGAGATCTATGTCTTGTTGACAGTTTTTGTACTCCATCTAATTTCCATGATCGGACTTATGTCCCTTACAGTGGCTTAGAGAAACTCCGAGCATAACTCGCTGACTGATTTGATTGGTCAACCAGCCGTATAAGTTACACCCAAAAGATAAGCGGTGAATTTTGAAGACTGGAACTTCAGACAATGCTCCTTGTTCTTCTAATCCCCCAAACCGCAATCATAACATGGCAAAGTCCTCAGGAGGGCAGTCACAATGTATAATATAATATTTTAAATCACTAAAATTGTGTTAAGAAAATATACCATAATTAGTTACCATCCACTTTAAGATGTTTTAAGTTCTAAGTCCTGTGTAAATAGCTAAAATTAACGCACTAAAATTGTGATGCTCAATAACTTGTAGCTGTCAAAATAATTCCTATATAATCTTTAAATAAAATTGACCAACGGTGTACATTAGCTTTTTATTTTCTAGTGGTTGTTCAAAAATATAGAATAATCAATAAAAACTGTCATTGAGACTATTTGTAAACATGATGTATATCATACAGAAGACACTGATAAAGATTATTGCTTTTTTGATGTCGGTTGAAAGTGTTAATCCATTCAGTGCCGAGGCCGCCCATCGGCGTCCTAAAATCATTAATCATATGCCAAAGATGCACATAGGCGTCTATGTTTTGTATTCAATGTCTAGGCTAAATAGTATGTATGATGGCATATGGGTAAAGTTCATACATGAATGGGTTAAGCCATCTCGCGTATAGCACGTTCAACCTGAACATAAATTAATCATATTTAAAAATGATCATTAAAATTTCAAAAGAATATAATGTGTCTAGTAAATTTATTTATTGCACATTCTTTCACGAAATATTTCTATAATGTCGATAATTTCAACGTTTTTCAACAAACCGCACTCATATACGACTTTAAACTTAAATTAGTGAAATCTTAACGAACTGATAGATTAATTTGTAATTTTAAGTTGTACTTAATAAAACTTGTATATACCTAACACTTTTGTATTTTCATTTGTGCCTAATATTGACTTGTTCTCATTTTATATATGCGCTATCTTAAATATAGGTATAGAATGATAACTTTTATAACAACATGGCTAGTTGTAAGAGGTCAAAGGGTTTACTCCTATTCCTGGTATCTTGGATGCATTATCAACGAACAAAGAAAGCACAACGCTGAAATTAAACGCTGTCCTTTAAAATGAATATACTCCTCTGCAACTGTCTTTTAAATCTCCTCTCGTTTGGCACGTTCTTTGTCGTTTCTTCTGTAAGGTGCATGCTAGCAAGACGCAAGTTGCCGAGAATACGTCACGAATCTGTATATTTAGAGCTGATGACGTAGAGGAGTTCAAAAGACGTGACCACTCTTTTACCATAAAGAATGTAATAAATAATTCCTGGACAAAATACACACTGGCATCTAGTCCCAAACTAAGCAACTTGTATTATTATTGTTGGTACTAAGTTGCTAATATAATATTTCTATTTTTTTTGTATAGACATACATATATTACTTTGTAAGCACCCAGACAAATAGACAGAAGACAAATAGACATGTTCATGCACACAAATATTTTTCTTTTTTTTTGCTGCTACTTTTGACAAAGCCGCGTCGCCGCGACCCCGGAGTCAATTTTGGCCAATGTTTGCAATTGACCAATGCAATGGCTAGCATTGGCCACATTGACTCCGGGGACTCGCGTATCATGGTAGAAAGACGAGCCCGATGGTCTCATTGGACCATACGGAGTTTAATCATGAATCGTCGAATATGAGCAAATTTTATAATAAACAGTCACAAAATTAGTAAAGATCTAGGGATCATCATTTGAATGCAATCTGATTCTATAAGAATAATATTCTCTATTATAAGAATAGCTTACTTTGTTTACGCACCATTTCGCTCTAACAAGAACAGACAATTCGAGTAGTACATGGTGAGTTCAGAGCATTCTTCTCCGGTACACTAGAAATAACCCCAAATGTATAAAAATAAAATAATGGTATTTTGCATGTCAGATATTTTTATACTACTCGGGTGGCAGACCAGACAGATTATACGGCCCACCTGATATAAAACGGGTATCGTAGTAGGCGGTGTAAAAAAAAGAAAACACGTATATTTTTTATATGAGACGGGGGCAAGCGAACATGTGGGTCACCTTATGGAAAGTAAAAACCCCGCCGATAGAAATCAGCAACACCATGGAGTCATCGATGCGTTTCCAGTCTTCTAAGACAAAAATTTACTCTGTTCATGAAGTCTCTCATATCGTGCTTATTTGATAATACTGCTGAAGGAAGTTGATTCTACAATTTCACAGTACGTGGTAGATATGTCTTAATAAGCGTATTGTGATAGATCGCCAAGTATCACGATGATAAGGATGGAATTTTAATTTAGTTAGTACGATAGTGGGACTTAACGGCAGGTATCTAATCAAATAGCTCATCCGAGCACATCCCGTGGTATAATTTGTATAGAACGCATAGAAATGCAACATGTCTACGTGATCAGAGATCATTGGGTCACCGACGATTCGAACTGCTCTTCGTTGTATGCGGTCAAATTGATCAAGTAAGTACTGGAGCGCACCGACCCTGGGATGTGAACTATTGATTTTTCATGGATCCATAATTAAGTGGCATAACTTCTGTACAATATGTACAGAAAGAAGCAATTCCACTCACAAGTAATTTTGCCTTCAATATTTTGCTAGCATCACAACAAAAATCGCGACGTGACAATATACACAGCAATCATTTCCAGTACGAACATTTTGCTACATGAATTTAATGGTTTATTTCTTGGGAAGTGATACATAATTATCATAGTATCTTTCAGCTGTGATATACCGTTCAAACCTTCACAAATTTTTAGCCCAGTGGTTACTGCGGTGACCAAGATTCGGTAGCACCCACCAGAATGACAATGAAAGCGACGTTCATTGTAGCATCAGTGGCAAAACTAGCTGCCTTGAGAATCACAACGAATTAATTCAGAAGAAATTAGCAGAAGTGGAAGCTTTAAAATTTCATTTCCGCCCTGGTAATGTACGAGACGGTTCGAGACCTCATATTACAATTTGGCGAGACCACAATATGACAAATAGAGTTAGTTATTCAATTGAAACTATAAAGATAATATATTCCGTTAGGTATTTGATATACCAAACGGAATATATTATCTTTATGAATGAAACTCATTTGTTATTTACCATGGTTTATTAGATATCTAATAGGTACCTTTCGAAACCCAAAACTGTCAGTTAAAAGTAGTGATAACCATTAATATATAAATATAATATGTCTATCATGACTGTATTAAGGTACTGGCGTTTCCTTTAGTTTGTAATGTCTCTTGTTGCAATCCATCAATTATTTTAGCATAATAGTGAGCTATGTAGGCAATTTGTAACTCCAAATTCCGGATTTATTGCCTTGTTTTGCGCCACCTACCATATTATGTGTTATTGTTTCTCTCCTGGTCTCATTAAGGTTTTCTGGAAAAGATTGCTTTAGCGATAAGACCGCCTATGTAACCTTAGTTCTAACGTATTTGCTTATTTATTTCTGTTTTATTGGTGCAATAAAGATAATTCAATCATTCATTCATAACCAGCCAAGTCGATTGTCCAGAACGCGCATCAGTTATAGACGGAAGCTTATTTCATTTATTACTATTAAGGTAGCCTTTGTATCCTTATTTTATATTTATTATTACGTTTGGACCAACCGGCTACTTTTAGGTCAGCCATATCCAACGGCCTGGTTTCTATTACCCAACTTGTAACTGTACTGTACTAACAAACATCGAGTGATCCTGGTGAATTCGACTACTGGCCTAAACATTCCATTGAGTGCTGGTATTTATGAACAGGCTAGTCAACTGGCTGATTTAACAGTATGTGACTAAAAATGTTACTATGGAAGATGGCGAGTAAATAGTTTGTTGCAGTTAATAGTGATATTTTAAAATATGTCGCGTACGATATAACACTCACATAATAATAAATAATAAATATTTCTTGACAATTTTACACAGTGCCATCTAGTCCCAAATTAAGCACAAAGCTTGTGTTATGGGTACTAGACAACTGATAAATGTACTTAATTTTTTTTTTGTAAATGCATACTTATAATACATAGAAAATACCCAGACGGAGACAAACAGACATGTTCATGCACACAAATGTTTGTTTTGTGCGGGAATCGAACCCGCGACCTCGGAGTCAAAGTGGCCATTGCTAACCATTCGACCACCGAGCTCGTCATGAACAGAAAGGGAATGTGGTTACGTGAATGCTGCTCATTGACATAGCACAATTGTGTGGTGAGATAAAATAATGGTAGTCAATTACATTTTAATCTGCTCCAAAATTTATGGCCATGTTTGCCAAAACACCAGAAAGGAAGGAGATGCTGCGATGGCAGCGGGGGTGGCGGCGCGCGAGCGATATTTTATGTTGCGAGCGTTAATATGGCTACGGTAACCGCTTCACATCAGGCGGGCCGTATGCTTGACTGCCACCCGACGCTTTTAACCTCAAACACTTTATTCATATAATGACCAACTACACAAAAAAGAAATTGTGTGCCGAAACCTATTGCATGAAACAGTAAATCTTCATTGCAATTAAAGGGTATGTATAACAAATAAAGTATGTAATGCTTAGATTTTGAAACTTAAACGCACTGGTGTGCGTTTACGTTTTTACTAACGTAAACGCGTTCAGTTAAATTTACTAAATCTGGCGATTTAGCAAATGTTTACCAAATTTATTACAGCCAGTTTAAGCATTAACGACTACGAGAAACAAATTCCAATTGTTACAATAAAATGTAGGTACTTATAGACCAAAACAAAATCTTTCGTGCTAAATATAATAATGCTTGGGTTGTTTTTGGTTAGATTAGGTTATATAATTATTATTTTCAACACACTTGCTCATAAAGTGGCTCTAATTTCACCGCAATCACAGACACCTGTAATCAAACTGTGACTTTTTTTTTTTTTTTTTTTTTTTTCTTTCTTATGGCAATAGTGTTGCTACTTTTTGCCAGTGTCAAAGTTTGGGAAACTTAGGGAAGGATATAAAAAAATTGACGGAAACGGAATTTGGAAAAGGATCAGTAGAGTTATTTAATAGGATAGAATAAAATAATTTAAAATTTGATATTGACTTGTAATAAAATTGGATAATAATTTATAGTACAACATAGGATATATGAGTAGGTAAGTAATGTTGGTAGGTAAAGGAACTTTGTGTGTTACTAGGGAGTCGAATAAGGTTGTATGATCAAACAAAGGACAGGAGAAGAAAATGTGATTAAAATCGCCAACATCAGTCCCACATTCACAGGTATCACTGTCCACGATACGTAGTTTCGCAAGGTGGACAGGAACACAAGCGTGACCAATTCGCATACGTGATATGATAGAAGTAACTGTTTTACTGCATTTAACTTTGAAGAACCATGGTTTAGATGGAATGTTCGGTTGAATATTATAATAATGTCTCCCTTTGGTTTTACTGCTCTCTGTCCAACGCCCACTCCATGAGTCAAGTAGATAGGCTCTGGGCAGAGTCAACAAATCATGACTATAATTTTTGTAAGGAAACATGTCGCCGCACTGAACTGCATCCTTCGCTAATAGGTCAGCTCTTTCATTTCCTTTGATACCGCTATGACTAGGTACCCACGCAAAAATTATTGAGTAACCTTTTAATTTGCATTGCATCAATTTGTTCCTTATATCAACAATCACGGGATAACACGGTTTCATTTTGAAGGGGTACTTATCCATCGTTTGTAGGACGCTTTTGGAATCAGTGAAAATGACTGTTTTATGTAATCTCATAATTAAAATATACTCTAAAGCTTTAAACAATCCATAACATTCTCCTGTGAATACTGACGATTCAGGTGGCATTTTAATTTTTTCCACTACATTATATTGTGCGTGATAAACTCCTACTCCAACACATTGACACTCAGATGATTTAGAGGCATCTGTAAAAATATGATGGTAACTTGGATAAGTATCTGCAATGTTATTATTGAATATAATATTAGCCTGAACTTCATTTTTATTTATACCAATATAATAATGTATGACTGGATGTTCAATTAATGATTCAAAATTAGTTGTAAATAATGGTAATGTGGGCGAACTGTGCATTGTTGTGGGCATGGAAATTAGTTTTCTATAACTTTGAATGATATACGGTAATGGTTTATGTGTCCAAGAGGGCGATGATATGATATATTCATTCAACCTTTTAAGTTTTACATAAAGTGGGTGTTCAGAAAATTGAATGTTACGGAAAATAAATCTGTCCGATAAATATTGTCGTCTTAAGTCTAATGGCGGATCATAGCATTCAATTTGTAGAACATTAATAGGACTAGAGCGCATAGCCCCAATTATTATCCTCAATGCCTTAGATTGTATAGCATCAAGTTTTTTACTTCCAGCTACACTTCCTCCGACTATGAGAAAAGACCCATATTCCAAGACGCTTCTGATAATAGCATTGTAAAGCAGCTTCAAAGAATATGGATGGGCACCCCACCATACTCCTGACAAACACCGCATTATATTCAACAACTTTTCACATTTAGCAACAACATGTTCACAATGGGCTAGTCCTGTGAGTTTACTATCTAACACTACACCTAAGAATTTCGCTTGATTTTGAACGGGCAATGAACTATTGTTAAATGTAATATTAACATTCGGTGTGGTGCGCATTTTTGAAAAAACTACTACGTTACTTTTTGAGACAGAAAGATCTAAGCCGTTCTGATCAAGCCACATTTTTAAATATTCAAGAGCAACGTTCATGGATGCCGATGCTTTTTCTATTGTTTTATCGGTTTTATACAGGAGTAAATCATCAGCATATTGTAAAACATTTACCGTTCCTTTTAGTGAAGACTCTAGGTCATATGAATAAATATTGTACAAAATCGGACTAAGTACAGAACCCTGCGGTAAACCATTTGAAACAGATCGAGTGACTTTAGTGCCATCATCTAAAACTACAGTAATACGTCTATCAGTGAATAAGTTAATTATAAAATTGACCAAGATATCAGGAACTTTTAGAAGCAGTAGTTTTTCGCGCAAAATCGTTAGAACTACATTATCATACGCAGCAGATATGTCCAAAAAGGCTCCAATTACAAGTTTTTTTTCTGTAAGAGCCAAATGTATGTCTGTAGTGAATATACCAATACTATCTAGAGTGCTTTTTCCTTTCCTAAATCCATATTGGCTATCAGATAGCAATCGCTCACTTTCGATGTGCCACTCTAAACGATTTTTGACCAACTGTTCAGCAACTTTAGCTAGCACTGTTGATAAAGCAATTGGCCTAAATGAAGACGGATCGCATGACGGCTTATTGGGTTTAAGGACCGGTATTACTTCTTGTGCCTTCCATGACGATGGAACATTCCCGGATATGACAATAGAATTTATAATGTTTAAATAATATTCAAGAGCCGTATCATCTAAATTATATAGAAAAGAGTAAGGCAAGCCATCCTCGCCTGGAGCACTATCCTTCACAGTGGATAAAACACCTCTGAGTTCAGATAGAGTGAAAGGAGAATTTATGATGGGGTTTAGATTATTAATAGTAGGCGGTATGGGGACAAGATGTTCGGGTACAGTAGGAGGTGCTAAACGGTCTACAAATTCGTCGACTAAAGAGGAAGATATAGATGAGAAAGAGGTGTTGCTAAAGGCAGACCTAAATCGCCTGATATTCCGCCATACTTCTGATGGACACGTGTCCGGCGAGAGAGAAGCACAAAATGATCTCCAACCTTCTTGTTTCTTCTGTTTAAGTAAACGTTTCGTTGATGCAATTACATCTTTAAGTGTGTTTAAATTCTCAGTACTCATATTTTTATTGTATTTGTGTTCCATATCTTTTCTCTTTTTTACTGCCTCCGTGCATTCTTTATCCCACCAAGGCGGAGAAGGAATTTTACCAGAAACTGAATTTTTGACAGGAAATAATTGATCTGCAACTTCGGTCAATAGCTTAGCAAGTGCCAAGGAGGAATCGTTTTCACTGCCTTGAACAACTTGAGGCAAATGTGTAATTTTGGCATCAACTGTACTTTTAAACTTTTGCCAATCAGCGTTATTTAGATTATATTTTAGACGAGGTCTTTTTTTAAAAGTAGGAGGAGAAGTAATAGGAGTAGAAATAATAATAGGAAAATGGTCACTGCCATATGTTGACTCGAGAGGTGACCATTGCATAATCGAAGCTAATCTAGGTGAACAAATTGAAAGATCTACGGCACTTCTGTTTTCATTTGGGTTAGTGCGGCGAGTTGGAACACCAACGTTTAGTAAGCATAAATTATGTGAATCTAATATTTCTAATAAATTCTCGCCATCACTATTGGAGATTGAACTACCCCAAGATTGATGATGAGAATTAAAATCACCTAACACTAAAAACGGCTCCGGTAAATTGTTGAATAGGTTGTCGATTTCATTAAAAACAGAAGGAGAAGGACGAGGTAAATAAATTGAAACTATTGTAATATTTTCTACCCGTATGCCTATAATATTCAAATTAGAATTAATATTGCGAGAAGGTAAGTTTAGATGAGAAAACGGGGTAGAATTTTTGATTAATATGGCCACACCACCGTACCCATCACATCTGTCATCTCTGATACAAGTATAACCTGAAATTTTAAAATTGAATCCTGGTTTTAACCAGGTTTCAGAAAGAGCAATTATTATTGGACTATATTTATTAATTAAATGTATTAAGTCAGATTTTTTAGAAAGAATGCTTCGGCAATTCCATTGAATTACCTTCGAGCCCATTATTGGTAATATTATTGTTAAGGTTTGCAATAAGATCATTGATCGCGGCAACGTGGGTCGGTTTCAAAGTGTTATTATTAGATAATAAACAGTTAATTAGGGCTAGAATGATATTATTAATGTTGACATTAGCAACTGAATCTGCTTCCTTAGAAATTTGTGCCTGTGCGTGTGTAAGGGCGCACCCATTTTCTTGAGCAAATGGTCCTTGAAAGCCTGCTATAATGGCATTATGACCTGCACGATCATAACCCTTGGTTAGTTTGGGAGGAGAACGAGGTTTCAGGAAAACCGTTTTCTTATATGAAGTTGTATTTGACTTTGATAACTGAGGTCTCGAGACAGGTTGCTGAAGTGGTGGTGGTGGATTTGAATTTACCACATCTGCATATGACTTAGAGACTTGTGGGTGCATTTTACTAGCTTCAGCATATGATATGCTGCTGCGGGCCATAGTCAATTTAATATCCTTTTGACGATTAAATTCAGGGCAGATTTTGTTTATTGCATAGTGGTAGCCTGAACACATAATGCAGGAGGCACAATCTTCTTCTACATCGCAAGAGTCACCAGTATGTTCCTGGCCACATTTGAAACACCTTGGTTTAGATCTACACAAAGTCTTGGTATGCCCATAGCGACAGCATTGGAAACATTGAATTTTTGGGTATGTGTATAGATCGACAGACAGAGAGTTATAACACATGAAAATCTTTTTTGGTAGTACTTGCCCATCAAATGTTAATACTACAGATTGAGATGGTTTCCATGTTGGTGAACCATTGACATTAACTTTATAATTTAAGCGTCTTACCTTTATAATTTTTCCACAACCAATGGGTACAGTTATGTTAGCAACTACCTCTTCCGGGAGCCACTCTGCTGGCACACCACGAATCAAACCTAATCGAGTAATATTGAAAGAAGGAACAAAAGCTTTCAAATTGTTTTTCTCTAAATTTGGGTTATTTATAAAGTCATTTGCACTTTGAAAGAAAGAAAATGAAACTGTGCATCTGTTCCTTCCAATTCGTTTGACACTACCAGATACAATATTTTTAAAATTTTGTTTTTTTAGGAAATTACCGAAGCTGATAGGATGCAGTACAGTACCATCATTAGGAGTAATTTGAATGCGCTGTACATGGACAACATAGTGCAACATCAGTGCTAACATATTCTCTACGACCTGTTTGCTGTGGGACTGATTCCGTACTTGCTATTGGGGGCACTGACCCTTCCGTGGAAGTAGTCATTACATCACACATGCAGTCTAATTCAGTATCTATTGCTTTTAATAAAGTATCTGAATTTTTTTGTTTCCTTCTCCTTCTTTTGTTACAATGCTTACATAACTTATGCAAACATTTTCTTTTGCGACTGCTGTCGGTTTGAGAACCGTCGGTAGCTGTTTCCTCGTCCGGAATTGTAACATAATTTGCAACCGGGGGATTCAAGCCCTGGCTTAAATCCCCCGCGCAAATGTCCGGTGGATCGTTCATCAGAGTAACTATACCCGGGTATAGTTACTCTGACCCTACACCATTAGATATATTTGTAAAACTTACCAACTCACAGGAAAAATATACACAAATAGAATTATATACAAAGAAATAAGCTAACTACAAGAAATGGACTCAACTGATCACTATATTTACAGAGAAAATTAATTTCGATTTTCATAAAGTGCAAAATGCCTCCGACGCGTTCGAAGTTTCCCGCCCTTTTTTCCTACTGTGACTTTTTCATTGTTAGGACTCACAAGTGAGTTATAGAGTTTTTATTTTATTTTATTGGAGTTACTTTGTTCTTAAAAAAGTTTGGATATGTACAAAAATCTCGTGTTCAGTAGTACAAATAAATTAATAAAAAATAAAGAAAATTTCAACTTGTACGTGTTTAATAAATAGAACTTTCACTCAAATATAACTTTTGTTTTCTCTGTAATAAAGAAAACTTTAAATTCCGGGATTTTGTACGTGGCTAAATCGCTATCGGCGAAAAGCCAAAAAATAAGAGAAACCTCACTCTTTTAGTCTATGGCGATCGCCATTGTTAGATGCGCGCGCTTAGGAAAATTGATTAATTTTTCCCGCCATTGCGAAAACAATTTCACAACTCGTTTTATAGTTTTTTTAGTATATATATAGTGTTCTTCACAAGTGTGTTGAAAAACGTCGTATGACACACGTGTGTATTGATGATTACCGTCCTCGGCTTTCTTAACACCCTCACCTACGGCTGGGGTCTCAATGACGCCTCAGCGGTAATCACCAACAATTACACACTTGTACCATAATGTACTATTAAATAATTGATTTCGGTCAACTTGCAACAATTTTTTAAATATTTTTGGAATATTCTGATTCCAAACATTAAAAAAAAAAATTCTACTTCCCGCCTAGGTGGGATTTGAACCCACGACCTCTCTATAACCGGTCGAGTGCTCTTACAACTGAGGTGATGAATTTTTGCATTTTATAAAAAAAAAATAAGTTTATCTAGTGTATTGCCAAACAGAAATAGGAGTACAATGCGCTAATTTTGGATCGATTATTACGTTACGTTCGATTTATAACCCGAATACGATATTCTAGTATTCCATAACAAGGAATACGTTAAAAAGCACGATCGAATCAGACGTCGCCGTGTGAACCTCAGCCTCAGTAGCCGTAATTCGTCGGAAATATAAGTTCATTATTTTCAGGCCACGTCTATAATAAACATGTATCTACATAATTAATCTCAGAAGGACATAAGCAACAAGAAATGATCAATAAGGCGCTAATTGTGAACCTACCAACACAAATGAGCGTCGAAGAATTCACAATTAAAATATTTTAGCGCGGCAACGATATTCCTATGGAGATAAGGCTTTTATCAGGAAACAAAAAAGCCGTGGGAGGCAGATTATAATACACGTATAATTGACTTTATGAACATGTTTATGCAATGCTCAGTAGCTGGAACACCGGAACAGGATTTGCATTTAAGAGCATCTAGGTTTTCCAATCAGATATGATATGATACCTACGGCAATTAGGTATTTTCAAACACGCCAAACAAGGTACTTGAAGTCCGCCTCTAGTGGATGTGTGATGATTAACTAATTGTAATGAAAGATCTAATTGTACTGAGGAGCTTGGTGGCGTCGTCTATGGACGCTTGCAACACAGCAAGTCATCCGTTGCCGACCTTGTCAAAACGCTTTTACGCCTTTCTTGAAGAACCCTATATCGTAATCTCCTGGAAAAATGGCCACAGTTCCCGACGATTTTGCTTCCAATGTGTGAGGCTGAAACTCCCTGCCTATGGCGTGAGCTCTGGACAATACATGAGCCAAAATATTAACAGACGAAATGAGTACTTTAGTAAAGATAATTAGCATAATGGGTATATGGGTACCCCATCACCTTATTGATTTATTAGCGTTCAGGTGAAAAAATGTTTACAGACAACTTTATTAGTAAACTAAATTCCCAGAAAAAAGTTTCATAGTCTGAAGTGCTCGAAAACGTTACTCCAATAGTCATTATAAGTTGAATTGGATCATCATCCTAATTATTGGTCTTTATCTACGCACTGCTGGATATGAGCCGTCTTCAATGCTTTCCGTCATATGCGATCCTCCGCTTTCCACATTCAGCCCCTTTTTCAAATCAACATCGGTTCATCTATAGGGCAAGCATCACTTTCTAGAACTTGCCTCCCCTATCTGCTAATGTCCAAAGGGTTAGATTATCGTAAGTGTCAAAATGTACAAAACTTAATGATAAAAATCTTGGAGGACTTGGCAACGGATCGGCGACCCTTTGGTGTTGCTGATCTCTATGGAAGGTGGTGATTGCGTTCCATCGGGTGACCCACATGCTCGTTTGCCCCTCTCTCATAATTATGTAAAAGAAAAAGAAGTATTTATATTTATTGTTACTAGTATGATAGATAGTATGGTAGATTTTTAAATTGAAATTGTCTTGTTTATAACTTATATAATTGTAACAATTGTTACAATAGTCATTAATTATATTTAATGGAAATTAATCAAATAGTAAGTAATGTATAAAATAAATAATTAAATAATATTGACATCATTATCCGTTCGGAAATATTAGCTTCCTACTCATAAATCCCAACAAATTACAAAGCGCGAACAAATTTGTCGATCGTATCAACTTATTGTGTCTGTATGTCTCACGACCTCTCTCGTATATTTACCTACTAAATTCAATTGTATGAGTGTGGTTCTTGTGCCATTAATTACTTAAATGTAGGTAGGTTTTTCCTAACTAGCCACTAATCAGATCCGGGATTGGTTAAACAATGCTTTTGCTACAGTTCCCATGGAATTTACCATTCATTTATTTTATTATGTTTCTTACTTGTTTCTTCCATAATTATATTTATTTATCAATTTGAGACACTTGCATCTGGAAGGATGTCCTTCAAGAAGAGTCATTGATATTTTTAACAAAGTATGATATCATCATCATGATTATCAGCCTGTATCTACCCACTGTTGGGTATAAGCTTTTCCTAATGCTTTCCACCATATGCGATCCTCCACTTTCCGCATCCAGCCGCAACCAGTCACTTTTTTGAGGTCGTCGGTCTATTCTTACTAGTATGATATGTAGTGCAGTATGATATGTAGTGTATGTGCAGACGTCAAAAAGTTGAGCTTATTAACATTGCCGTCTTTGTATATACTAGAGGCTGGATTATTTGTTAAAAAGCATCCAGAAATATTTAAAAAAGCGAATGAAAGTAAAAAGCATTTGTCCAGGGATCTAACGAAATTACAGTTACCCAACGCAAATTCAACCAAAAAAACTGTTTCTATATGGCAATAAAAATCTATAATAAAATTCCAAAAATCTTAAGGGAACTAAACGTTAATCTATTTAAAATTAGATTAACGAATTGGTTAAAACACAAATGTTTTTATTCATTAAGTGACTTTTTATTCTGTAAGCATGACATTATATGAAACCGACATCAACTTATTACATTATTGACATTAACATTTTTTGACATGTTATTAATTTATTACTTAATTTATTTTTTTCAATTTAATAATTTAATTAGGTATTCTCGAATGTATACAAATTTGCACGCCATCAGAGTATGGCAAAATATGAGAACTGTAATTAACAAATAAGATCTGTATAACCATATTTTATGCAAATAAATTATCTTTATCTTTGTATTAAAATTATTGAGCTAGAAAATATTGGTTAAAATATATAATATACATACGACATGCAGTTAAATACCTACCTACATTTTCTGTACAGCCTCTGACAATCTTTTAGATAATTATAATAATTGCTGCCGGAAGACTGCCGGTGTAGCGCCACGTTCAATGGTACCAACATCTTCATAAAAAATATAGTAACTCTTCGGTATTTCCATTTAATCATGTTTATTTGACGTGAAACGTCTTTAAATTTATTTTATTTTAGGTAATATGAAAAAAAAATCAAACATAATAATAATAGCCGTCTATGTAATGGCAAACGTACTTGTAAAAGAATTTTGTAAGATGGTCAGTTAGTCCCTTCTGAGGATACTCCCTGGGCATTACCTAATTACTTCTACTCTATCTATACGGAAAACCCGCCAAAATGATGCGTAAAAGAACCGATGGCGTTTTGACGCGGATGCTAGCTGGGTCCATATTCCTTGTATATTCCTCCAAGACATTGAGCGTACGTAACTATTACTAAAATCTAAAGAGTCTGCTGAGCCTGATGGTGTCCCGCCCTACATAGTTATACCACACCCCGGCCACTCCATACAAATGTCGCGTAGTTTACTGCTACATATACAATGACGTCAGTGCAGAGTGTGACTGAGCGTGTGTGCATGCGGCGCCATAGAAACTGTTCCAGATTTGTCTCAGAGGGGAGGTGAGGTCGATACGAGAGATTGGCAGGGAGTGGTAGTACTATTACTTATACTGTGGATATACACTACTTCTTAGAGAACAATTAAACTTAAAATTATAGTTATTATTATCATTTATAATTAAATAAATAAATATTTCTGGACAATTTACACAGCATCATCTAGTCCTAAATTAAGCGCAAAGCTTGTACTGTGGGTGTATAAAAATGTATTTAAGAATAACATGTTATTCTTAAATACATTTTTTTTTTTGTAAATACATACTATTATAATACATAGAAAACACCTAGATCAAGACAAACAGACATGTTCATGCACACAAATGTTTGTCTTGTGCGGGAATCGGACCCGCGACCTCGGAGTCAAAGTGACCATTGCTAACCATTCGACCACCGAGCTCGTATTTATGTATCTATACACTGCTGGATATAGGCTTTCGCTAATGTTGTCCACCATATGTGGTCCTCCGCTTTCCACATTCACCCGCTTCCTGCAGCCAACCATGCCTTTCTAGGATTCCATGCATTCAGCTTTCTGATTTTGAGAGCTATGTTTAAAATATACATTGCTCTTCGATAATTGAGAAAGAAGAAAGAAAAGATTCAAACCTACATGCAGATCATGTACGAACTACGAAAGATTCAAATACAACATTGCTGCAATACGTGTGTACTATATGACAATAACACACTATGATGTTGCAGTTTATGTTATCAAAAACTACCGGTATATGTACTAGTATATATATGTATACAGTACATGTTTGTGAGGGCACCTACCGTAAAGATGCAAGATGCCCTTCGGCCATCGCTCCATTGTGAGGCCCTCCGACCTCCGTCCTCCATACTCCTTTACGAAAATTAACCGTCAGTACTAAGAATTTAAACGAGACACTCTTAACTACGTATAAGGAAATGAATATTACTCATATGGAATAAAATAAAAATTAGGAATTAGATATTTATTTGTACATACTGATACTGATAACTTTAAAACTTTCGCGTTGCATGATTTATGAAAATATTGGCTAACTTTAATAAAGGTATGTATGTACTCGTAAATACCCTTATGCATGATCGTGTTAATTCCCATTGTTATTTTTATAAAACATACTGATGTCATATCAACCCTATAGGATTTTATTTTATTAAAAAAATATGATGCTGTTATTATTAGTATCGCCATTTATAAACGCTAGCAACCAAGACAAAATACGTGAAAACTCCGGATTGTGAATCTTAGTACCCGGACATGTCATCAGTGTTTTTAAAACTAGTACTATTTTCAGCGAAATTAATTGAGCTTATGATATCGTCCGGTCGTTCTGTCTGTCCGTTGCCATGAAACTCAAAATTTAGAAATTCTGACTTCGGGTTCGTGTAGAGCATCAAAAAGTAGTAAAGTGACCTTGGTTTTTCGATATCAATTCGGTATTACAAAAAAAAAAAAAAAAAAAAATTCGCTACGGTGGTGCATGCTGCGCGTCCGATGTTTTTATTCTGTGACAAGACGGTTGTTCTGCAGCGTGGAGCGGTAGTGATTTAAATTTTTTAACCCTAGGCTGCAAATGAAACCCCGCCCGGACGCTCCCCGGACGCCCTCCAAACTAGGACAAATCCGGGGCAATCCGGACGGATGGCAATTGTGATTAGAAATAGAATTTATGTGATTAGAAAATTGTCACCTATATTCTATATATAGGAAGACAAATAACATTTTCATTTCGAGTTTATGGCCTACACACGTCTACAGATAATTTTACGAGTTTTTTTTTTATTTACTCCCAAAAATTTCCCTCAATGTACCGCAAGAGAACTGAGGTGCTATCTACATAGCCTGATAAGTATTAAAGTATGTAAAAAAAAGAAAAACACTTTGAACGCCGATGATTTTATGTTGCATATGCGGCGTTCAAAGTGTTTTTCTTTTTTTTACACACGTTAATACTTATCAGGTTCTGGCAGCCGACGATATGCGTTAAATAATAAATAAACTTTCCAACTAGCTTTCATTTCTTTCATACCACACCAAGTACCAAACAAAATATGGTCCGCCTCATATACTTACCATATACGCTTACCGCAGCTTATAAACGCTTACAATTCGAGAAATTATCGTGTTGACCTCCCCGATGCTAACACAGCATCTCCTTACCTCAGGTGACCTCAGTCATTCGCAGGGTTACACCAATCCTTAATGAAATTGGTGTTTGACTGCCGTAAATGTATGCTGATGTTAGATGGTGAATATACACTTAAACTAAGTATACTAGATCAATCAGGTACGAAGATAGCACAAATTACACATCCTTAGACATGTACTTAATTTTAAATGGAAGGCTAAAACCATTTATCACGTCTGATCACATCGCTCATATTTCTATAGAATTCGATGAAGCAACATCCTCCGAAAGGCATTTTGTACTTACCCTCCATTCAATGTTAAACTAACTACTGAACGCTCCGTTGGATGCACCACTTCACGTACCTGATATTGAATTCAATCCTGAGATCCGACCTTTTGACCCAAATACCATATTTAAGAAGAAAAACAATATAGTTGTGAAGCAAGAAGAAACGGATGGAGGCATTTATTTTCGAGACAGAATGATTTATGTTACGAGTTTCGGAAGTTTCAGATTTAGATTATGTGTTTCTGATGATTATTTTAAATACGATAAATTAGCGAATAAATAGGATATGGGAGTTAAAGTTTCCTCGCTCAATGTATTAGTTTAGCCATCCAGCGAGGAAATGATGCTAGCACCTTGGGAACGATGCCACACGGGCCAAATTTTTACATTAATTTTAGTGTTATTTAGTTTTAGGTAATTTAGTTTTTTAGTTGTATTTTATGCATTATTGTATTTGTATTTAAAAACTATATGTCAATTAAATAAACATTGTATCCTGGGAGTTAAAATGACACTATTGTGCCAAGAAGGAAGAAAGGATAAAGTTTTGTTTATGTGTGTAGGATCTATGCTCGACCATTATGTTCCTTTATAAGAGAAAGCTGAATCGCTGAACCAATTTTGTTGAGTTTTACGTCAGCCGTGCGGAGGGCACGTTAAGCTGTCGGTCCCGGCTGTTGCTATTAGATGACAGTCGTTAAGCCAAGCCCTAGACTTCGCCTTTACGCGGCTTGAAAACACTGGCCTCCTCCAACCCGCAGTTGAGCAGCATGGTAGAGTATGGTCTAACATCCCTTCATTTGAGGAGATAACCATATCCCAGTAGTGGGATGAGTAAGGGTTGACGACGTCGACGTCAGCCATTACATTGCCATTACCACATAAAAGGTATAAAATGAGTATAAAATGAGTATTCAGAAAGTAGATGTTAATGGAAAACGATCACATGGATCAGCTGTAGCGATGGGGGTGCCACAAGGCTCTATTTTGGGCCCTTTCCTGTTTCTCGTGTATATTAATGATCTACCTCATCTTGTAAAGAATAATCATGAAATAGTATTGTTTGCAGATGACACTTCTTTAGTTTTTAAGGTAAATAGACAACAATCAGAAATTGACGATGTAAACAATGCTCTTTCAAAAATAGTAAACTGGTTTAGTGCTAATAACCTGCTTTTAAATGGTAATAAAACCAAATATGTTAGATTTTTTACAAAAAATGTTAAACAAGTGAAAACCAGTGTGGTGATGGACAATGAGAGATTGGAATTGGTCAATAAGGTTGTTTTCCTTGGTATAACATTAGACTCTAAATTACAATGGGGCCCACATATAGAAACGTTATCGGCTAGACTCAGCTCAGCAGCTTACGCCGTAAGGAAAATACGTCAACTAACTGATGTTGACACTGCGCGTTTAGTTTATTTTAGCTATTTTCATAGCATTATGTCATATGGTTTATTGCTTTGGGGTAGTGCCGCGGATGTAGACTCAATTTTTGTGCTCCAGAAGCGAGCTATCCGTGCTATTTATATGATGAGTCCCAGGGAGACACTGAGAAATAAATTTAAAGAGATAAATATTATGACATTACATTCTCAATATATTTATGAAAATCTTATTTACGTTCATAAAAATCAAACCAAATTTAGGAAAAACAGTGATCTGCATCAATTAAATTTAAGAAATAAAAACAAACTCGCTATGCATATTACTAGGCTCCATAAAATCTCTAACTCGTTCCCAGGTCAATGTATACGCTTCTACAATAAACTTCCAAACGACGCGTTTAAATTATCCATGGGTAAATTTAAGAAATATATCAAAACTAGACTATGTCAAAAGGCTTACTATTGTATCTCGGATTACATAAATGATAAAAGTATTTGGAAATGAATTGCTCTTGTTATGTTATGTTAATGATTGTATTTGTATTTAATGTAACGATATTGGCAATTAAAAGAGTCGGCCTTGAGTTTCTTGCCAGTTCTTCTCAAGAAGCCCCGTCGCCGGAACTGGCACTTAAATTCACTTTCACATTCAAGATAGTGTGATGAAAGTGAATCTAAGCTCTGCGGATTTAGAGTAGTGATGATTTATACATATTCTTATATTTAATTTGTATGACGTTTCTAAGTGCTTTATAAAGTCCAAGGAATAAAGATATTTTGAATTTTGAATTTTTTTGAATTTTATGACGAATATATATTTTTTTCTTTTCAGTATATATGACATAGTAATTTAATTTGGGAACAATATTTTCTGTCACCTAAGTTTAGATGTGTCACTAATCTGCAGTACCCTAATAATAATATCTATCCCCAAGAAATATATTAGTCATCAATTGAATCAAAACTGTCTCTAAATATAGATATCATCAGCTTAACAAACTATTAGTATCATTTAATTCGTTTGATCATCAAAATAACGAGTCTTACCAATACTTGGTCAATGTAATAAATCATGTTTTGGTTAGATTTGAGTTGGTTTTATGGTTAGGTTAGGGTTTTCTTGTGTCCTGTCATCGGAAATAGGAGCTCCGCGAAACGTAGCTCCGTCAACCTAGATGATGAATGATGTGGTGCCAAGTAAGCTTAATTATTAATAATTGACAATATAATACATACAAAAACATTTATTTGGTACTAGACCCTATATCTCAATGATTTTAGGTGATTTATTGTGGAATCCATTTTATATTGTTTGGTGACTACATTTTGGTGAATAACCTATTATTTTGCGGGCAAACCCTAAACTAATTAAATTAGCGATAGCTTAAATGATACCCATTTAATTTTTCTTTATGTACTTACCGCATTAGCGATTTTTAATGTTTTTAATTCTTGTTACACAATATATATCGGTTTCAGTTTCACAATATATCATTCTAAGTGAAAGATGGTGCTAGTAGTCAGTAGCTAGTTTTTGTATACAACCGGAAATACAGAAAACAATGACCTATGTAAAGCCAATCCTGCGACGCACTTGGGTCGACTGTTCTACCACAACGCCTTCAAGTTACTAACTAGGTACCTACATGATAATAAGGAAATAAACATGATTGCCAACTTCCGGAGAAATATCCTTGTGTTTTGTTCCCGTGCCCTGGTTGAAACGGGCCATAAAACTATCAAAGTAATCACCACTATCAAAACAGTGCAATTGTCTTGCTTGTAACACGACTTTTCTATCAGTACACATCTTCGGTAAAGCACAACTAATATATCGTTCCGTAAAACAATGCTTCGGGTGGAAGGACACATGCAAATGTAATGTACGAGTAGCCAGTGTAAGTTGACCTGTGATTGATGAAAATTATGGCCTGGTGAAGGCACCTGCCGGAGGCCAGCCAGAGGAGGAGCTTCACATCTCAGTGAGTACAATTCGACACAATAATACAAGATGACCGCACCGGAACGAGCATCGGACAAAGTGTTTCCACTGTATTACGATATTTAGGAAATGACAAGACAATACTGTAACTTATAAGGTGGATAAGATTTTACATTATTATTATTTAAATGTAAACTATGTATTGACAATTTAGATTTTATGATTTGTAGGATTAGGAATTAAGGACTTGTTAAAGGCAGATGTAATTTAACAAAACTGAACGAATTTTCTTTTGTGAATAAATTGCACTATTTGGTTTAAATGATGCTGAATGTTTGCTAAATGATGGCATAATTTGTAGAAGAACACTGAAGGTATAATAATTCTGGACAAAAAATTTTTTTTTTTTCTTATGTATTTCTGCTTTTATTATTTATTTATTCTCTATTAAATATCTTTTAAGAAAAATATCTCTTATTCGGTATTTCCTAAAATCACATTGAAATCTTAGATGCCCAAGTTTATGAAATAATTGCATTCTTTTCATAACCGATCTTTATAAAATATTTTGTTTACCGACATATGTAAGGTTTTAGTAGTAATATATAGCTCAAACAATGTAAATGAAAAAAAAGTTCAGTTGAGATAGAGCTCTTGATAGAAATTGATGCCCATGTTGTAGCGATTGCATCTTGGATAGATGAAATATTATTTCAAAAGACCAATCCATCAAAATTTATATCATGCTATATATTAAAATAAAATATTAAGAATAGCCCTTGAAGACAAAAACTCGACTTTAGCAACATCGATCAAATTACCTATGCGAAAGTACGGAAGTTCTGAACACCGTACAATTTTGTAATCTGCCTACTTGTAACGTAAGTCAATGGGACTGCACTCGCCAAAAGGTCTCACATCAGAATTAGACGTTTATTATAGCATTGTACCTCATCTTGAAGGCTCACCAACAGACAAGGAAGCGAAACAAACGCCGGACGCTAAAATTAATTAAGTCGATAATGAATGGGAGCCATTAACGCCGATATTGGCGAATGATTATGGGGATTGTTAGAAAGATTCGATTTGCCAGTTATATTTTTGCTTTGAAAATTAGACATCTCAGTCATCTTAATACGAAAAACTTGAGCAGAAATTTGGTATTGGTATCAATGACGTCATTATCCCAATCAATCTCATCATATCTCATCATACTATCATCAGTTTTGTCCATCAATCAGTCCAGACATTTATCTTGTTAGAAAAAGCTCCATTACTATAATTTAAATGCTGTAATAATGCCATTCCAATATCTTGTTTATACTCGTATACCATACATAAATCACAAAGATATAAAGGACCTAGACTTACAACTTGAATTTGAATTAGAAAAAAGAATTTACTGTGTTTATGTAACAAACCCTCCACAAGACGTGAGGAGACTGAACACTGACAGTGGGTACGGTACGGGGGCCCACCACAACGGCGACCACCAAAAAAGGCAATGAACAATGAAGTCCACTGCAGTCCCGGGGTTAAAACTACGGCTGCCTTGAAACTCACGATGAATTTAATCAGAAGAAATTAGTTGGAGTAGAAAACTTTTGAAATTTTACTTGTGTCTGATGTCAGTAGGTACGCCAGATAGCTCGCGAAATAGCCATTGGGGTCGATAGGTTCTGATGTAGCGACAAGGACTGGAAAGTGTTGCGTAGGACGGCCTCCCAGTAGACGAAGCTGATGCAAATGGTACCAAACCTATGGTTGTGGAAGTCTAAAGGCGAGACCTAAGTTAAGCACTGAGCATTCTACAGTTGAACATAACCAGGTCATTATTCTGCATCATACATTCATTCGTTTTGAATATTTTTTGGAGCGAAGCTTGCGTCTCTTGGCTTCCCAGGGAGTAAAATGAGAAAAACTTCACTTGTCACTGTTACCTATACATTCTGCTCCATCAGCACGGTTCTGAGGCCCTACCGGCTAAGCTGAAGCCGATTACCATCGATATTTTTGATAACGAAAAACTTCGTGGGAGCACAATTTTTTCAATTATCGAGAAATTTTTGACAGAGGATTATTTTGCAGTGCGGTGTAAGTTGTTCACCATCATCTTTGCGCCAAAACTAATCTAACCTGTAGGTGGTGAACCCTGCTGATTAATAAAACAGGCTCTGGCGTAATAGAGATAGGACACAGTGCAATTATAAACTGCCTGACTGACCAACAAGCAAACTACCTCCACCTTACAGAAGACCGTAGCCAAATAGTATTTTCCTCGAGGTCTAAAGGGTTGTTATGTCCAGCGGTTAAGCAGCAGGGGTGGCAGCGAGAAAAAACGTTGCATTCAGAAGCTACGGTCAGCATCTAACTTCGGACGGGTCGTATACTTCTCTTACCCAACCCACGTAGTATAAAAAAATCTTGAAATAAAATAGTTTCGTATGACATACATAACTTAGAACCAAAATAACACAGTAAAGTAACTTTTAGGTAGCGAAGAAAAAATATATGGTGTCGAAGGAAGTCAAAATGGCTTTATTACAATAAGGCTGAGTGATTGACGTACAAATGTATAATATCAGTACCAATTAAAGGTGTTAAAACGAAGAGGCGTGGAAATATTCACTAATAGTAGTTATTTACTACATTTACTACGTGAAGAGTTCCTGGTGAAGACGGAACAGAGGATGTGACGGCCCTCGTATCTCAAGCGGTTGCATCTCCGAGGTACATGCTTGCGTACACCAATGTAAGCTACGTTTTGCGATCGTCTTAGAGATTTTAAGTATATTGAAAGCAAAATTTTAGTTTGATAAAAATGGTAAATTCAATAATAACAGGTAGATTCTACGAGAAACGTGTTCTCTACAGTAATTCATGTTATTTGACATAACAAAATTAATCTTCTTCTCTAGGTATCTAAAAAAGTTTGGCTTAAAGATGTCGGTGTTAAATCTTTGGCTTAAAAATGTCGGTGAGCCAATTACACAATCGCTTTATTGTTTTTTTATTAGTTACTTGTAATCCGTTTCTTAGTGTTTTTCATAATTGTATGAATATCATTTGTATTATTTATTAGTTTTCCTTGTTTCTTCTCGCTAATATACTAGTCACACGAACTAAAGCCTCGCGATTATGTTTTAATTTTTATAAATCAATTTTTACATTCACGACCTCGGTGGTCGAATGTCCAGTAATAGATACTTTTACTCCGAAATTGCGGGACCAATCCCCGAACAAGACAAACATTAATATGTCTGTTTGTCTTGGTCTACGTGTATTCTACGTATTATGTATATATGTTTAGAAAAAACATGTATTGAAGTACATATATAAGTTATCTAGTACCCGTAGTACAAGCTTTGCTTAGATTGGCACTAGATTACGCTGTATAATTTGTCCTGGAATATTTATTTATTTACTTATATCTTAAAACTACGGAATCGATCCAAGTGATAGCGCGATATATTTAAGTCGCGTTAACGCACTCTCAATAAGCATTGAACCAATTATGTTGCTCAATGAACTTAAAAAATATATTCTTGTTTACTGTCAAATTTTATCAAAATCGGGCTACTGGTTCGAGAGTTATGGCGACGAACGCAACAATATTTATTTTTTCCAATATCTTACCACCAAAGCCCCCAAATTAACAAGATATCTTGTCGTCAATGTTTGACGGCTAGCTATAACAAAACGCAAGTAGTGGATTGAGCCCTAATATTAATAACAATGACGTCCGGTCGTTTTCACGCGGCACGACTCCGTTGGGCGTTCATTTTGAGCGCCATATATAAGAGAGCCTTTGTTTTTTATCAGCATAGTTAAATCCCATACTCGAAGGCTTTAACAGCCGTACGTTAAGATATGAAATATTAAATAGTTGATAAAAGTGCTACAATGGCTTGGACTCCTAAAAGTGTGGTTTTAGTGTGTGTGTGCGCTTTGGTCAGGACTCAGGTGATCCCAGGGAAATCAAGGACAAACGATGGAGATTACAATAATGTGGAAACAGATGGATCTTTCGATTTTGGGTATTCCTTTTTTGTACTTACCTATTTAATATTATAAAGAACTTTCTTACTAATAAAAGTGTTTGAGATACAATTAATAAAAAAGCTAAGTATATAAATTTTGTGATCAGTTGTTCAATACATAGCTACTTATTTTTTTCTATGACTTAGAAGTACTTTTTTTTAGTTTTTTTTTAATTTTGACTTTTTTTAGATATAACATCGTTACAATTAAAGTGGTATTAAATAAGCAATATTAATATACTTAAACTATTCAAATAATTTGATCTATCCAATATGTCCTAATCTTTCATTACAGTTTTATGATGTGTACACCAATAATCGACATACACCTAGATTAAATGTATTTTTTTCTATTATCATTGTTTTATTTTGGTGTTGGTCTACATAGAAATAAATATTTTAATTGAAAAAATATAAACTTAATTAAATAACTACATTTTCATTGACTAACTTTTTTATTAAATTTTCATCAAAAAATATTTATAGAATTAAACTTAGTATTATACGTATTTAACTAATTCCAAAATGATATCTTGGTTGATCCAATGTTTAGTGGTGCCCGATAAAACATATACTTACTATTTTTAACACTCAATAAATAAAGATACCAATAAAATTAAAAATGTTTTTATTTATTTTTATATTGTATATGACATTAAACGTATTTAAAGTTACCTATATATATATATATTTATTTCATAGCTAAAATAGAACAAAGAAAAATAATTACACTTCTTCTCTCGGAAAACCACGAATGTCTTATACAAATATTAATTATATTTCAATAGACATTAAATATAACTAATAATTATTTCACAATTAATGTAATTTAACTAAAAAAATAATGAAATAATTGTTGCATTTTCAAATAGTTACGCGAACAAAGACCGGGGTCAGAGCTACCACTTAGCACACGGCAACGCCCAAGGAGTCGTCGGGGGTCGGTTTGGAGCGAGGGATCCTGCTACGGACACTGTCAAGGAAACCATTTACTCGGCTGGACCTAGAGGGCAAGTAAATCACTGATTTATTATTTTATGTATTTTGCGAAATCGAAATTTACCAGATGAAAAAACGAGAGCTGTTCTTGTTCGTTTTGATCTACACTTCCAAGGATCCCTGGAATCTGGATCCCATCCATGGAAGTGTAGATCAAAAGACGAACAAGAGTATGGAAGAGGCCATTGGACATGGGAAATTGTCTAATGCGATATATACCTACATTATATGTTATATATGTTACCTACATTTTGAGCAAATAAATGTTTATTGATTGATTGATTGAGACATAACTGCTAAGGAATGTCGATTTTTTTTATGTTATGGAGTTGTTTTTTTTTTATATCAGTCAGTCACAAACATAATATGTTTGAGACTGTAGTTTGTAAATTTATATTTTATATTATAAAATATAAATTTAAAAAAAGTCAAGGAGAGAACTTATACAGTAGAAAACAGAACGCAGATAAAAGATGCACGAGTATTTCAGCAATCAACAAAAATAACTAATGTATTAGCAAATTTCTTCTCATACACATCTAACGCACTAACTACGTATAAATTTTTCATTTATTTTCTGAGTAAAAAAGGATACTACGGTTTATGAACAATTATATATATATATATATATCTATTTTGCTGACATTAGTAAACACAGAGGGGTCCTCAGCAACTTCATATATTGTGGCAAAAACGATTTATTTATGTAATGCAAAGCGTATTTCAGCACAAAACGATTTATCCTTTAAGTGCCAGGATAAACTACCAATCTAAACCTAGCTTAGGTTCTTAGGTTTGGCTAGTATGACCTAGGGCACGGCATTAGTTATAATTCTATCGTACCTAGGTCAAAATTATTGAACTGTTTTGATGAAATGAAGTAAAAAAATCGGTTGACTTGAGAACCAATTACTTTTTTCTAATATGGGGTAGACAACTTTACGTAAAGTCCAGGTTGGGAGATTTTCGGCAGGTCCAGGCCAAATTATGCCTCAAAATAATTATTATTTAAATAGTTGATTTCGACCAACGCGAGAATATTATAAATATATTTAAAATGATTTTATTTTAATTTTTTAAATAAATTAATAAACATTTAAGCAACTTGCAAATAGAATTTTCATGCTGTGTATTTTAAATGAATGTATTATTTTATAGGTTTCGAGCGAAAGGTCCAAATATACACCGAAAAATTGACCTTGATCAAAGACCTCGAGGCCCTATCGGAAACAAAGATGACCCATACTTCGATCCCAATGAAGATCCAAGCTACGCCTTTCAATTTGACACGGCGAAATATACCAGGAACGAAAATGCTGATAGCAGAGGCGACGTAAAAGGTAAAAAAATATATAAGTTCACATTTGTAAACATAAACGTGGGGCTTGGGCTTCCATTTGTACCTTTCTGCATTTCATATTCGTTCATTCATTATATTTTACTGTCATCAATCTATTGCTTGGTGTTTTGCAAAATGCCGTAACCATCGTTGATATTATTTGACTTTAATCATCGAGCAATAATTTTTGATAAATTTTAATGTAATGATGTTAAAAACTAAAAATAAGTATAACACATTTTGTGATAATAGCACAGTATAAGTAATAGTATAATAGTACAGTATATTATTCTGTAATAATAGTGTTTTTTTTTTTGGATTGAGGCCTACTGCTGAAAATCCGTTCCGATTTTAAAATATATTTCATAGTATCTTTACGAAAATAAATGTCAATGTTTCATTGTTCAAATATTTATTATGTAATAAATTAGGCTTTGGTGGATGAAAAATTAACATCCATCAACACAATCGAATGAAATTCGTATCTTAAAAATTCCGAAATTTCGCTCGAAACTTTCGTTGTCTCATCTATACCTGTATATAATTTTTATAGCTGATATATTTTCTTAACAGCACACAATACTCAACATATAGGTACTTAAAATACGTACTCAACTTACAAAATATATACCCAACAACAAGCTACAATTCAGCAAGTGAGACTTTGCGAAAACATAAATATAAAAAAAAATACGCAACTAAAATAATTATTTTTGCCTTTCTTGTATTTCTCATCCGGTACAGTTTAATTTATTGTCTTCATAACATAATAAACTTGAAATATTGGCATAATCTTCGATCGAGGGGAGACCCGTATCTCAGCAGTGAGATGAATAAGGGTTGTCGACTACGACTTATTATATCAGTCTAAAGCAGGGTTTCCCAACCAGGGGGGGAAGGCCCCCTAGTGGGGCGTAGAGAGATGTCAAGGGGGGCTTGAGACGTTTGTGTTTTCAATTGAAAAAATATTTCAATGCGTTAATGAAGTAAACACTGTAGGTAGAATATGAAGTAAACACTGTAGGGAGAATGCAAGCTCAAGTATCTCACTAGTATTGTCACTATACCACAGAATAATATACTCTAAACTATACTACCTAGTACTCTTATAGATTGGTTGATAAAAACGTTTTAATTTAGTCAAAGTTCATTTTGTGATTCTTTTTGTGCAAATTACATATAAATAAATGTTGTTAAAATAATGCGATTTTTATTATAGGTACTTACTTATTGAAAAAAATATTAGGGGTTGAGGAAAAAGGTTGGGAAACCCTGGTCTAAAGTTTTGCTAAATCTTCATTTACGACAGGAAATCTTCGTGCTTATATGTATATGGGGTAACTTAATATAAAGCATCCCCTGTAGAAGCAAGCGCAATACTTACAACTTTTACTTACCAAAGGGACCATGGACGAATCGTGATAAGAAGCAGCTGTTTCCATACAATATGTTCAAAGCGAGTTAATTAAAATGCATACAGACATTCGTTCATGATTATGATGTTATTATACAACAATATTTCAGTTTAAATACAAAAATCATAGGAAAGTGCTAGCATATCCATCCAAATGTTTTCAATTCAATAGGGTCAAAAAGTTATAAATTTGTTAATGGTATACGGAACCTCAGTACACGAAGCCACTTACATTTATCCAATGTCTTTTTCTACAGGTCACTATTCTTTCGTGGATGACGTGGGTGAACGTCACGATGTCTCATATATAGCCGGAAGAGATACAGGGTTCCATGTGTCGTCATCTCACCCCGACAGCCCCAATGTCATCGGGGCACCGTTCCACAGGTCACCCCTAGTGCGAGGTGAAACTAAACCGAGGGGGCGTACAGCTATCCAACGGAATCTCGATGGATCTTACCAGTACGTATATATTAAGGAGGAGGCATAGTGAAATAGTAAGACGTTCATCACATTCATACCAAAATTCCGGATATTGTAAGGCCTTTAAATATGACTGTCTGTCGATTCTATTTTCAAATTTAGTCACTGTTTTTGCAAGCAAGTTTAGACGGACTCCGTGATGGTCGAATGGCTTAGCAATGGTTATTTTAGCACCATTGCATCGGTCGTGGGTTCGATCCCAGCACAAGACAAACATTTGTGTGCACTGTAGTATTGAATATACTAGTAAACGATATAATTTGCAAATACGTTCGCTATACGGGAATATAAAATGTCAGTAGCTTTTAAGGTTTTGCTAACCTATGTATTTACGAGTACATATTATCATAGGAAAGTGTTAGCTTTGAAAGTAATATAGTTTTGAAATCTTTGTATGAAAATGTATCACTGTTTTTTAAACCTATACGATAACGCTTCGTGTGAATCATTGTAATGTTTGGTGTTTGAACGCCATATGTACGCTAATATAATACGCCATATTTTTTTAAACTATATTATGTAAGATTTGGAATACTGAAAAACTGCAAACTTAAATATTAGAATATTAGATACTGTCATAAAATTTTATTACCCCTGAGTTTGCACTGAGCGAACCGCCTCGCAAGGCAGTTCGGTGTCCGACACAAAAGCACACGCTCCGCGTTGAGCCGGACGCGACGGGTGAGCAATTCGGGTGTCAGTTTTTAGTTCTTTTTCGTTGTCGTAGAAGCCTCGGCCATTCAGAAAGGACGACGAATCTGGTCTCCGCGGCAATTTTGTGGATGTACTTTTGTAGTGTAGTAGTCTCTCGTGACAATATCCATCACGGAACATTGCGAAAGCATTGCGAAGCTGCTTGCTTAGTAGGACTACACTGAGCGAGCAGATGCAAGCACTTTTATTACTTCGAAAAAAATCAAATAAATAAATAGATAAGGATCGTATTTGACGGATTCTTATCTGAAATAATTGAATATGTTTATCCGACTGGGTAACTGTGAAAGTGTTGACTATTCAAATTAGACACCGGGAAGGGTTATTAAGGTATATAGACAGGTGTAGTAGAGTCCCGCATGCTAACTCAGCTGATTAGAGCACTGGGCCAGGATTTATTCAAGAAGCTTCTTAATCTGCTTCATCATCATCATCAGGTCATTTTAGTCTCCACTACAGCACGACCCTCTCTCTTCCGTCCCTGACAGAAGGAGGATTTGGCCTACACTCCCCACGTTGGCCAGACAGGGTTTGGGAGGCCTGATCGATGTTTTATAATGTATTTCCCTTAGTCACCTTGTACGACATCCACGGGAAGAGACGGAGTGATTATTTTCTAGTCTGCCGGAAACCACACGGCCAATAATAATCTGCTTAATGTGTTCTTATAATCTATTTTATATGCAGTTTCATATCAGCGGGCCCCGATCAAAGAAGAACGGAGTCGAGTGACGCTCAAGGTTACGTCAAGGGATCATACACATTTTTGGATGACAAAGGAATTCAGAGGTGAGATGGGCCGTATTATCAAAATTATCAACATAAACTTAGAAAAAGTGACAGTATAAGTAATAACTGATACCTACTCCGAATTGGCAATGCAACATTTCGCTTGTCTTTTTAAAATAAAAACGAAGAATCTAAGTAAGCATTCAAACCCTGTCCTGGATTCCTTACAGCGATATCTCAATTTCTATTCAACACAGACAAAATTGCTCTGCATTTTTTTCATTAATCTTTCACACCCCGAGTGTTTGAAATAATTGTTAGAAAAAAATCAAGTTTCATTGAGTACTCTCCGCCTACCCGCAGTTGAGCAGCGTGGTGGGAGCACAAAACATATCTGCTTGTAGTCATTAATATATAAATAAATAATGTAAAGTAGACCACCGATATATCGATCTAGGCCGGTCTGAGGTGTTTATAATAAACAACTCTACGATAATATGTTCTTGGTAATTCTTCAGTGATATATTTATTCTGCAGAACTGTCAACTATATAGCGGGCCCCAAAATCGGTTATCGAATCGTGAAGAACAGCAACAATCCCCAAATCTCCACCTTCTTTCCCACCATCTCGAGCGTCTACGAACCCGACTTCATAAGCTCCGGCTCTACAAACTACTCGCCTGACGACAGCGGTACTGACGATGTATTTAAAGGTACAAAAAAACATTTATCCATAATGTATACTGGTCCCACTGCTTTCCTTCAATATATACTTCTTCCATTGACTCATTATCCTTCTATTTCGTACTGCTTATTTAAAGGTAAATCTCATTTATAGGTAACGCGTTAGTAGGTTTAGTTAGTAGTAGGCATTAGTTAGGTTCAGTTATAAAGTTAAATAAACTGGTAACCCACTTGTTACTACCGGTCTTTCCACTATTGCTTCTTGTATTGTTATTTTCCGACAATTCATCTAACAAGAAATACGTTCATTTGCATCTATGCCAAAAATGTTTGTTTAGTGAAAGATCCTTCCCATCATAACGCATGAGCAAGCTGCTAGGATCAATAACAAAAGAAATTTACTTAGGAATATATTAAACCAAAGACGTATGCGAGGAACTCGTTTATTTTGTGAATGGTAAGTAAATTAATTTATCCCACATTTCAGGACCAGATGGCACTGCAGCGTCAGGGCACGTAAAGCCTCCACCGTTCCCATCAAATGAGGACAGACCTAACAAAAAGCCTACTCCAGATAGCTCTGCAATAGACGACCTTAGTGGCCCTGATCTAAGTGGTCCGAGTGGCTCTGGAAGCGGCGGAAGTGGATTTGGTGGGGGCAGTGGTGGTAACTACGGCGGTGGTAGTCGCCCCACCAATGGCCCTCGACCTACTATTGGCACTCGACCAACTTTAGGCACTCGCCCCACAACTGGTACCTTTGACGGTGGTAGTGGCAACGATAATGACAACTCCTACGGCACAGGTCCAATTAGCAGTAATTTTCCTAGCACTGGGAGTAATAATTTTGGTGGCACTGGCAATGTTCCTTTTGGGGGTAGGCCCAGTAATAAACCTTCGGGAGGTGGTTCTGGTAATCGCCCTTTTGGCGGTAGACCTGGTAAAAAACCTTTGGGAAATAGACCTGGCAGTGGCACTTTCACTGGTGGCACTGGATCTGGTTCAAGTAGTGGAGGCAACGTCGCCAATGGTGATGGCAATAGTGGAGAGAGTGGCTACCAGCGGCCGGATTTTGGGCAAGGCATAATAGACGAAGACATAGGCTACGTAGACGAAGACGCCGGTTTCGGAGGCGGCAACAAGCCCACAAAAGGACCACAAGGTGATGACTAGCACGGCGACGGCAAGGTGATTGACTAATGTGATCTTGTTGATTAATTTAAGACTGTACAGGTCAGGAATTTATAGTTCCAGCTGCTTTATATTCTTTTGATTCAGATGAAAGAAACGATGAAGCGAATATACTAGTGAATAGAATAAGAAAAGCAAGATCACAAGTCTCAATCGACTTGCCCGGAGGTTGAACGCACTAGTATAGGCATATTTAAACAAATTATAATAATTGCTTGAACGCAATAAATATTATTCACAACCAATTTGGTTTTTATTACACCAACACCTTACGGCACGCAGCACAGAGCAAACCGCACAGCATAAGAATTTAGACATAATTACAAATTTACAGGCATACCGCGACCTCGACCGACCAGCAAGCCCCCTTCTTATAGGCCGCCTTCCAAGCCTTCCGATAAAGATGAGGACGGTGGCTATGATGGCGGGACAGACGACAAAAACACTCCACAATTCGTTATACAATTCACTAAACCAGGCGCCACAATAATAAAGAATATAGGGCGGGATTACTTCGGAGTTCTGCCCGGAACGTCGGTCAGGGCTCATGTACAGAGCATTGATTTATATCCATACGATTCAGAACCGATATCGCCTTCGGAGGCGATGCAAAAGGATAAAACATAATGCCATTCCACTTGTGAAATATGTAGTTGCTAAGTATTAGAGGCACCGTTTTTGTAATGTCATTTAACTGTAAAATAAACAAGCTTATAACTTATTTAACTAATAAATGTTTAAGTAAATATTGTTTAGCGTTTGATTTTGTTGCTAGCAAATATTATTTAGAACGGTGATTAATAGGAATTTCACGACCTTTTAAAACACAAATTACATACAAACCAAACACAAAACTTGATCATAGGTTTTAGAATAAATACGCATGTTTATAAGATTTTTACAAAATTTATTCGAACAACAGGACTGTAAATTTAACAAAATGCAAAATAGTAACTGTTACAAGGAGTCGGGTTTATTTGTTAGTTTAGGTGCCTGTGACGCCATGCCATGCCTCACTCCCACACCGACATTCCATAACGATTAATGGGATACTAATTAATGCGAAAATGTGTAACATAGTTAACAAGAGAATTTGGAAGGGTATAAATTTTGGCAATCTCATTTAGTGAATATTAACAAGAAAGTTAGTACGTGGTTAAAATAATTAATTCTAGTAAACGTTTCTGAAGACGAGTAAACTAAAATTGAATATTTTTAGAAATAAATAATATTAAATGTATAGGTACCTCGTAAAAGCAATTTCCTTTTTACGTATCAAACACTATTGCAAAAATGGTGCAAAATAATAAAAACAATGGTGGAATTTTCGTAGAAATCATAGGGCATGTCCAAACTGAGCGCGCAACCTCGCGAAGCAAGATTTTTTTAGTAAGTTTTTCAGTAAACAAACCGACCAAATAGAGAAGAACTCTCATGTTGTGAATTTATAAAACGCTTGCTACATATCAAAATTATGTGGCTTACTTGCTCACATTTTGAAGTGAGCAATACGGCTAATTTGGATATGTACCATGCGACTGGTAAATTCACAATATGAAACACTTTCTCAATATGGTCGGCACGTTCGAATGTGACCAAAGAACTCGCATCTTACATAGCTATTGTTATTGTGCTCGATCAAGCATATTTTCACGTATTTTTGTTAGTTTTGCACATCACATAAATTGTATATACATCACTGGACAATGACCTCGAAATTGCTATTCATGAAAATCCTATTAAATTTTGTTCTATTTCAGATTAATTCCTGTTATAAATAAAGACGGGGAAATGCCTGTATTAGCCATAAGTTCCCAATAAGTAAATTTAAATAACTATCCAGTTTTTGGTCATAAATAGAGAATTTATATGTGCTTTTGGGAATTTATCGTAAATTCCCCGCATTTTGCCCATCTCTATTTGTAACTTAATTAAAGCATTTCGTTTACCCATCTTCAGAAACCGAAAATATATATATTAGTACTTAACTATACGATAGTGAACTCGTTCAAGAAACAGAGTCTACTGTATACTTATAATTTCAAAAATGGATACAGGTATTTGTTACAGATCTCTAGGTCTTTTGAATAAATAACATTTTATCTCGAATTACAAGTTAATAGATTAATAAATAACGGATAACTATAGAAAGGTATTTAGCCTTTTTTCATACAGAGTGGACGAAACGACAGCTGCACGGTGCGACAAATAAGATCTTGATTCTTACACATATACGAGTACCATTACGACTCGTGTAACATACGACCATGGAGAATGTGGAACAGTCTGCATCGCATTTCATAGCAAAAAAACTGGGTTGTCTCTAAAGTCGGTTTACGGAGAATAATTTTACGTGATAACGTCATAAGAAACATAGGCCGATCGTGCCTCTATATCGCTTGTTCCGCGCTCTCGCTTGCACGCTCGGCTCAGTCGGAACGTGACAATGAGTCATGCTTTTTCGTACGTGCAGTCGGCGTTCATCGATTTGTAAGACGTTATCACGTCAAAAGCAAGTACACATCGTGCAGGTGACGTACCATCTATACAAAGATAAATTGTATGTAAATAAAACTATATACTTAATCGAGTATCGAAAATGCGAATAATTAATTGTGCGAAATTTACACTGTACTATCTAACAACTGTCGTAAAACAAATATATCCTTTCTCATACCTAACACATTCCTTTGGAGAATTCAAAACTTCTAACTACTTCGTTCTACAAACAGACTTTTCTAGATTTTAATTCTAGAACTATTCCAAATGTACCTACTCAGAAGTTGAAAAAAAAAAGAAGTCGTAGGACCTTTTTAAATTTGAAATCAAAGACAGAATGACATTTAGAAAATAAAACATTTTATGTATAGCGCGTGTTAGTTACAGCTTGAAATTAGATACTGGTAACATCATGTATAGCATACGGCTGGCTATGAATGTAATAAAAAAAAAACATTCGCTCATTCGCTCTATCTCCTAAACTCGCATCTAACTTATAGGTTATGGCTCTTCACTGCGATAAATTAATCGTTCAACTATAGTGAGACAAATGCTTATTTAAAAAAAATGGTGGTCTATGTACGTACTAAAATGTATATTCATTTTCTAATAGACATTCAGTTATTGATTTCACGATAGTAGGTATTTAATGGGCATTCTAGAACATATATATATATATTTGTAAAATATACAGCCACGCATTTTCATTTTTCATCCAACCAAAAATACTAACACGACAATGATCGAGCCACAGCGAGATCAGAGTGTTAGTATTTTTGGTTGGATGAAAAATGAAAATATGTTGCTATATATTTTACAAATATTATAGATATATATGTTCTAGAATGTCCATTAATTACCTACTCAAGATATTGAGAACTTATGAATCTAAACATTATTTCTTCAACTACAGTAAATAAATTTCGATAACACCAACTGAAGCTTTGCTCCCTCTTAACACTAGGTATGTATATAAAACTCTATTTATATAGATTAGAAAAACATTAGATAGAAAAGGACTCTAAAAGGCAAATTAGCAAATCACGAGAAAAAGCTATTGAGCGAAAATTTTTATGTGCGTGCTTAGAACTAGTTTACAAGGGTATATACTATGTACAAATAGTTTTAGACCGTTTTATTAAGGCCGTGTGAGGAAAAGTTGATCGATGCTGAATCTGTTGTTGTGGAATAACATTCAAAACATGGAAATACCATACTTAGATATGAAATTGTTGAACAAATGACACGTTGATTAGAAGTCCACATTACATGTCTATAATTTCTGTGCCATTCTGGCAGACAACAACGACTTTAAAATTAAAAACAAAAAAGAAATAACAATTTTACGAAATTAAATTGTTATGGTTCAATTGTTTTTTATTTTTATTTTTTAGTTGACCTTTACGCATTCTTCATTTTTTTATTTTTTTCTAGCGTAAGCATGCTGAGTGCACAAGTATGTTATGTTATCGACGTACAATCGAAGTAGAGTCAATCCCATACTAAATCACAAGTTACGAATCGTTGTCGACATTGATTATTTTAGAAACTCGCACTAGCAACTCTGTACTGAGATCGAGCTTCGCTCATGCCATTAGGACTGTTTTCTTTATGTAACAATTTTTGAATTAGTTATCGAGCCATCTGTTATCAAGTAGTGTTATTAAATAGCTGACGCGGTACTATTCGACAAAAGATGGCGCTATATATAACGTCTTTACATGAAAGTCTATCGAAAATCATTTTTCGAAGATAAGCCCTATTAACAGATCGAAAAATTTCTATATAGAAAAAGAACTTCTAATATTAGATTTTCGTCTATTACATTAAAGCCGTCGTCAATCATATTTATATACAAAAAAAAAGAATAATGAAAATAGATCTTCTCCGCCCATTCTATCTAGCCTGTTTCTAGACAGACATCTTAAAAAAATATCAGAATACTGTACAATAAATTGAGAATATCCAATGTAAAACGCAATACTATTTATTATTATATTTCGTTTATTTAATTTTATCTTCGTAATAATTTAAAACAAGTAAGCATTTTCCACTTATTTTTACCTTAGATAATTTAATGCATAATGACAATCGATTATTCCCAATGATTGAACATCAAAAACGCGGCCAAAATACTGCCGTATCATACGCACACTTTTATCATGGACTGAAAATGTTAAAGGTCATTTCACATTTATTTCACAGCCATTATTAAACCTACGGCGGTTATATATAAATATACAGTATTAAACATGCAACTATACCTAAGTACTTCGCTGTGAGGTATATGTTCATGATTTTCCAGTGTACCGGTCAGGAAAGCACGTACCTGTTATATAAGAACACCTTTGCCTGGTAAACAGACAGCTTTATATAATACTTACTACTATTAATAATACAAAATAATAATTTCTGTAGTATACTTCCGAATTAGATACAACATACATGTTATTTAAAATTATATTAATAGCTTAGCGGGTACTGACAAAGACAGCTTAGATTAAGTAAGGAATCAAAATACAGGACCACGTAACGATGTCGGTCTATAAATATTATATTATATTTATTATATATGGAGAGATAAAAAATATGCTTTATAGAATTATAACTATATAGTCGATTTTAGACAGAAGGGTGTAAGGCATCGTCCTAATAGAAAGCGAATGCGCGGTCATCGTAGGTTCGCGCGAATTTTACTCGTGCGAACGCACGATGAAACATATTGAACTCGAATAGATGACCTAACTGGCAATCTCTTAACACGGTCGCGCGACTCAAATGTTTGAAATCTATTCGCGCGAACTTAGTACGTACGAACGCGCGATCAAACATATTGAATTCTAATAGGTGTCCTAATTGAAATTCGCGCGATAATTGCGTCGGCGGGGCACCGCATTCCCGCCCCTCTCGCCTTGCCTGCCCGGCCGGCCGACTGCAATTTTTTCATCTAAACCCGCAAACCGCAAAATTGTTGGTATCGACCGTGCCACTGCTCTAGTCCACGGTCTCTCGCTCGCGCCGTCAATTCGCGCGATGATGATTCGCGTTCTATTAGGACACCCAGTTTTTGCCATCGCGCGAACACGCGATGGTCGCATCTCTTACTCGCGCGATGATCGTGCATTCGCGTTCTATTAGGACGATGCCTAATGCTAGCGTGCGATTCATCATCCATAGATTCGATCCGTCGCGTCCGTTTTAGTAGTGCTCATACATTTTTCGGACACAACGAAAGCGGACGCCTTAGTGAGCGCCTGCGCGGTTAGCGTATTTGCAAAAAAAAAAAAAACTTACATTTCTCGAGAATCGTACCTGGTCGTTTTAGAAAAAAAACCTATATTATTGCGACGTTCACTGTGTAGGTAAAACTGAAGCTCCTGCAAGTGTTTTTCCGATACCTTATAAAATGTAGCCACGCCTCTTTGTGTCGAATGTTTTGTAGAATGTTTCGAAAATACACTTGCAGAAAACCCGGCTTAAGGATTAAGTTTCTTTTTCATAATGACCGAATTCCATCCCGAATGGTGAAAGATTTTTATTATCTTCATGGATTCCCGAAAAACTACCTTCCTATGCAGTTTTTCTCTCTCTAAAGTAAACGACATAGTTCCTAGGAACAATTTTTCAATTTCATATAGCTTGGGAGTTCTTCATAATTACCTGTCTAGATGCATCGCCCTTACTTATTGCTTACAAAATAAAATATTTGTGCATTCATGAACGTTTCATGAGAATATGAAATTAGAAGTTTTTGACTATTAAAAAGGTTTATCATTAAATAAAAAAATAAAATTGGTTAAGCAACAAAATTAATTTTTGGGTTAGTGAGCAGAAGAGTTGTATGTGTCACATGAGAGCAAAGTGATTTTTTTTTCGTTGCCTCACTATGCACTTTAAACACAGTAATACACACAACAAAAATGAACTTTGCTATCTTGTTCCACAAACAAGTATTATTTGCAATTTCTCAATACATAGAAGCATTAATATATCTATGATAATTACAAAATAAGCATATAGCGACATTACCCGGAACATATAGCATTATAGGCTATTTTTATTCATATGAAAATCATACATGTCAGACACAGAAGAAAAATCATACAATAAAGATAAACGACATTAGAGTATTCAATCAGGGATTTAAATTAGTTCATCAGACATGTTAGACACTAAAAAACAAACTATTTGAATAAAAATTTAATAAGAAACATATTGCAACATAAAAGTCTATTTTCATAAAACTACTTTGATTTAATCAAGTACTAAAAGCTTTTCAATCAAAGAAACAAAACTATGGTAATAAAATAACCTTTCGGAAGCACCACTTAAACCACCACTCTAAGGCCACTCTAAACATAGCGAGGCATATGATGTGATCTACCTGGCTCGGCTTCTCTAGTACTCCACATAGAAATCCCTACTTATATTATAAATGAGAATGTGAGTTTGTTTGTTACCCTTTTCACGCCAAAACTACTCAACCGATCATCATGAAACTTTGTACACATAATCAGGACATAGGATACTTTTTATTTAAAAAAAAAGTAAACGAGGGCGAAGCCTCGGCTGGAAGCTAGTAATATTATAATAATTCACGCGTAACAATAGAATTGACAACTTGAATGAGTGTTAATCACAACACTGGATAATAGAAAATCATAAATGTATCTCGTTATTTTGAAATAAATAATAAAGAAAAATTGAGATACCAATTACTTTCGTTATCCTATATAACTTTTGTCTACTCATATTTTCAATTGTCTACTTAATCGAATATTTAGTGCTTGAATAATTTATAATTTGTTACCCATGAAACTATGCAAATGCGTCCACCAATGCAACCTGGTCGAAACATCAGGCAATAATAAAGGTATGTAAATAAATACCCTTATGCATGATGGCGTTAATTCCCGGTCCAATATTTCATAAATCATGCAACGCGAAAGTCTCAAACTTATTATGCAAATGCGTTCAATCAAATTATATAATAATAATAATAAATCTTTATTTCACTAATACAACAACAATGTTACATTACATTCTAATCATTACTTATCTTGTATTTCTTTATATAAATGAGCCTCGACTCTCAAACTAGGTCTGACCTGTATCTAATAGTTTTCTTACTTCTCGATACACCAAGGGTAATCACATCATAGGCGTCAACTCGATGCGTACAGCAAAACAAATGAAAGGTAAACTCTCGCAATGTCTGAATTCTGCATAAAAAATAAGATAATCGTATTAATTGTTCACACAGCTATAGGCTTGATCACTCAATATTAAAATTTTGCGTCCCAAAAAATATTTTTACCATATATTTTTTACCTGTTTACAGAATTCGACCTTTTTTCGACTATACACTGAAGAGCAATTAAATGATCTCTGATGTTATCTAAATAAGTAAATTGAACTTAAACAGAACATTATTACGTTTTTATTTTAAAATTTATTGATGTGAACCGATTTCATTGCTCGTAAGTGTATAATTAACATTTTAGTTCAGATATCAATTTTATTCTGTTAGTACTTAAAACTTCTTATGAAAAAAAATCTGCAATCAGTTGCCACATTTTTTCACTGAAAATGTTTATTACTTATATCATAGGTCCTAGTATTTTTGTTCTAATTGTGATTTATTGATTTGTCATATAAGCCAAAAACTGTAGTTTTACGTATATACTATCATTATTTCAATGAATGTATATGCCACTCTGTTTTTAAACAGTTGCGATTTGTAAAACTCTAGTACAAAACTGTGATCGAGCTAAATCACACATTGGTATTGTTGGGAGTCGTCAAGACGTCACCAGAGTCTAATGCATAGTCGAACATATACTACTTTGGAAAAATCGAGCTAGGACTTTTAAGTATGAACCTTAAGGTAATTAAGGACAAACAATTTTAGAAACAAGTCTTTTAAATAAATAAATAAAAATTAAACAAGTGTAATTACGACAAAAAAGAAATTACTAATGTTCACTTCAAACTTTTAAGTCAAATTCTAAAACCAACCCAATATCCAACCAATATCCAAAATCAACAAGAACAAATTTTAAGCGTGCCGCGATTGTAACTCACTACTCTTATGTACAGTGGTTAAATATACTGGAAAATAGAAAACATGAAAAATTTGAACTTAATAGTATTCGTGTGAACGTTGCCAATGCGACAATTGAACATTACGGGAATGAGACTCCAGATGTCGGCTTTGGAGAGTTTTCATTTGTCACACAGGCTTGTCTCACAAGGCTGCATAACCAATCTAAACGTGTAAATTCGCTAAGTTTAAATTTTTATACCTTTACTATGAAAACATTCTAGAATATTTTGTGTTACATAACAAATATCTGAACTAAAATATTATTATATATAATGCAATCAAAATTGCTATTGGAGATACGTATATATTAAAAACGAGTATATATTAAAAAAAATAACTTGTTCACATAACAGTAGTGCTTACTTAATTAAAAAAATACCTAATAATTTAAATTTTATTTCTATTCAGAACTTTTCCAAATAGTATATTTTCTATAATCATACTTGGCAAGACTAAAACGAAATTTCGTAAAACGACAAATAAAACGTGCTTTAAAAATTCTGCAAGCCACTTGAATAAAAAGACTAGATTTCATACAATATACAAACTACATATACGTTAGTTGTTGCTATTTCAAAATTTGAATAATGGTTGATTTAAAATGTAACTTATTTACCTTGTTTAAGATTATTATTTAGTTGGGCTGTTGGATTTTATATTTGTTCTATATATATTGGCACTGCTGTAAATTTTCAATTTTAGTTATTTTTAGGTTCTGTTAGAAATATTTAATAATATAATTATAAAAATAGGAAACAATATCAAGCTGAGTCCACTTAAACACAAATTTCTTTTTTATTTTATTTCTTTCTTGCTGAATCGACACGTTGTGTGTCCAAACCATTATTTTTACTTTTAACACAAATATTATATAATGTAAACCTTAAATGCTTAAATATTTATATTGAAATTGAAACGTTATTATGTATATGCAACACTAATACGATGGCGAAATAAAAAAAATATTTGCATTGCAAACTTACGAAATGTATGCAACCCAGTTCAAATTATTGTGAACGGATAGCGACTTTATACCAAACAAATTTGACGATATACAATATATCGTAAATTTTGCACAGTGGACTCAGCTTTAGTGAGCAAATTTCACAAAAAAATGCGACAAAATTTACCTATAATAAATAAATAGATGAACAGAAAATCAAATTTAAATGTAAGTACATTTAACTATATCAATGACATGCCCGGTCTTAATGGAAGATGTAACATCAGTTGAAGTGGTTTCGACACTATACTGAAAGTTCTTAAAAAAAAAATAGTTGTTCAGTAAAATACAACAATTTACTGTAATTAAAATTTCAGTCGTCAGTCTAATTTCTTCATTGGTAACTTATAAGAGACCGTAAACAAGGGGCAACACATTAGTTAGAGGATTACAAACACCATAACTCGCAACCAAGTTTCTCTGATCTCAAGGTTCTTGCCGAAATTACAGCTCAAACATAAAATTCACAACGAAAGCTTTGGATAATCCTAATTATGATTTGTCACATAAGTGGGTTTGTTTATATGAGATGAAGCAAGCGAGCATATGGGTCACCCGTTGGAAAGACCACCCGTAGAAATCAGCATCACTATACGGTCGCCGATCCGTTGCCACCCTTCCAAGCGGAAATTCTACTCTGTTCTTGAAGACTCCCATATCGTATTTATTTGAGAATACTGCTAAGGGAAGTTGATTTCACAATTTCACACTTCGTGGTAGAAAATGTCTTAAAAAGCGTACTGTGAAAGATGGAATTTTAATTTATAGCGCATTGTACGATAGTGGAACTCAGCGACAGGTATCAAATCAAATAGTTCATCCGAGCTCTCGCCGTATATCATTTATATAGTGTGCAAAGACATGCAACATCTCCAAGGGTAGAGAGCGGGTCCCGCCGATCCGAGATCATTAGGTCACCGACGATTCGAAGTGCTCTTCGTTGTATGCGGTAAAATGGAGCAAGTAAGTATTTGGGCGCACCGGCCTAGAGATATTAACTTACCTTACTTAAAACAATAATTACAAAACATAAACGATAACCAAACCCAAACTTATGTTTTTCATTAAAAGATTCGCATACATACTAAAGTGTACTACAAAATCTATTATTATAGTTACATATACCCGTAGTTCAAACATCTGAGACTGTATCAAAAAAGTTAGATACAATATCAAATTTCGAAAAATTGTCTGAGATTCTAACGCTATACAAATGGGATTATCCAAAGTATTTTTTAGCTTTCGTGACTTGAGCATATATATTCAGCATTTTGGACTAATACGTAAGCAATTTGATGCGGGACTAACGTCGAGTTCCCAAGGTGGTGTGCACGAGTTACAAATATCGGCCATGAGGGCAGCAAAAATATATCCACTTACTTACTTACTTACTTATCGTCACGCCTGTCTCCCGTTGGGGTAGGCAGAGACCACGGAACGCCAGGTGCACCGATCCAAACATACTTCCTTTGCTTCCTCCACATTCATTAACCTCCTCATGCAGACCCGTCGATTTCGGATACTTTTAATTTGGCCCTTTATCAACACATCGCGTATTTGGTCATTGTACGTACGCCTAGGGCGACCCTTACCGACATTTCCACTCACTTTCGCTTGATAAATCTCTTTCGTGATTCTTTTTTCATCCATCCTTTCCACATGTCCAAACCACCTTAACATACCCTTTTCAATCTTCGTCACCACATCTTCTTTCAATTCACAACGTTTTCGTATCTCGCTATTTCGTACTCTATCTGTTATTCTAATACCGCACATACTTCTCAAAGCTCTCATTTCTACCGCATTAATTCTGCTTTCATGCTTCTTCTGCCATACCCATGATTCACTACCATACGTCAGTGTAGGCGTTAACACTCCCTCAATGATAGCAAGGCGTGCCTTACTCGATATATTTTTACTTGCCAAGATTGAGTGTAACGCACCATTGACTTGATTTCCCGCTTTCACTCTTCTTTCTATATCACCATCACATTTCCCATCTTTCCTAAACATAGAACCTAAATATACAAACTCATTCACATTTTCTACTTCTTCATCTCCAATCATTATCTGACAATCAGTAAAAGTTTCATCTCTCTCTATAACCATTACTTTCGTCTTCTGTACATTCACTTTCATACCTTTCCTCTTAAATGCCTCATTCATTACAGTGACCATTTGTTGTAGTTCGTGCATCGAAGACGCAAGAAGAACCTGATCATCGGCGTACAACAGAGTTTTGAACACTGACTCTTCCATTCTTATGCCACATTCATACTCTTTCAGATCTGCCAAACAACTGTCCATGAATAGGTTAAACAGCCAAGGAGACGCTACACAGCCCTGCCTAACACCCCGTTCAATGCTAAACCAGTCCGTGCAGGTTCCATCTAATCTGACACAGGCACTCGAGTCCTTATATAAGGATTTAAGCGCCCGTATCAGGTCACCGTCCACCCCATACAAGGAGAGAATTGACCAAAGTTCATCCCTCACCACTTTGTCATAAGCTTTTTCCAAGTCAATGAAGGCGCAGAAAACCTTTTGATGTTTAGCTAAGGTTTTCTCTGCTATACACCTTAAGGAAAAAATTTGATCTACACATCCCATCCCCTTTCGAAATCCTGTTTGCACATCCCAAATTTTACTTTCCGTTACAGATATGACCCTTTCAATCAGTATAAATATATCCATACTTGAAAAAATATATCCATACTTGAAGAGACAGAGACTTGTTGAGCTTGCTGTACATAAAAATATTTTACTAATATTTTATCTATATACATACAACAAAGTCGTATTAGTTATACCATTTAACACTCAAGAACAGTTAGACCGATTTTAATGATCTTCCATTTGTTGGAATTGTTTCTGTCCCGAATAGCAGAAAATTTATTAGAAAAAATATTGGAAAAACGTTATGAAGAAAATAACAACAGCCAGGATCGACAGCTTAAGGTGCTTAGCACGGATTAGGTCGAGATAAATCAACCTATCCATGGACAGGCAACTTTCGACGTTGCTTAACTTGCGTGTTCGATTAGACTAAAAAGTGCAAAGATGTCATCGAGGTCCTCAATCATGGTTAACAGTGCCCAAAACCGAGGAAAATATGGAGGAAGACTCTACTATTGAATCATAATCCGCTGCGACTTGACCTATGGCCTATATTTACAACTTTGATTGTAAATACCCCTTAAAATTCAAAAATACAACCCAGAGCATTAATCACACAGTTCTACGTGCATCCAAAAATAGGGAACACCACGAAATTGGATCTTGTACAAGCTTCTTTTAAAATAGTAGTTTTTCTTACAAAAAGCGTCAGAATAAATAAATTAACAATTTTTTCATAGAGTCAACTATAATCACGAAAACAATATTATTTCATTCAAAACAATGTTATTTCATTATTTCTTGTACAGCTAAACGCACATCATATTAACACTTGAAATCCGCCTTTAATTCCTATTGCGTATTGTAAGAACGATATAATGATCAAAATGTCAAAATTGATGTGATCAAAACAGTACTATTACACTAACTAATTTACTTAACTACTATTTTAATTACTAGGTGACTATTACAATTGTGAATGAAATAACAGTTATTTTAGCGATTTCAGACTTCCCCTATAATAAAAGTTGTTTAAATAACGACCCTAAAGTCTAAAGTCATCGTAAAAGAAAACTATTTTAAAAGAACTCTACCAGGTGAAAAGGGAAGAACGACAAAGTACGAAAAATTACAGATTATGCATACCATATAAAATATGTTACCCGAACAAACTATGCTCTTAATATTAACCGTTTTTGAGTTATAGCTTCTCGAAGTTTATTAGAGAAAAGGACAATGTTTACGTCTAAACCAGCTGATTGCACAAAAAAACAATGATCGGCATTTCTGGGGTTATCATTATAGTTTTTAAAAGTGCTGGGACCATGGTTTTTATACGCAATCAGCTTCCATGTGTTATTTTTGGCTGTGTCACTGGTCCCTTTCCGCCCGGTATAATTGCATTTAGTTTTGACACTAATACTTTCTTTCTCTTTGAGCGTCGCGACATTTCTTAGCTTAATAAAATCGGATAGCGATAAAAGAATGCAACTGTTTGCAACAACAAGCTTTACAACTAAACAACGAAAGACGCCTAGCCAGCCTTCGTGGCGAGGCGGCGACGCGTCACCCACAGCCAATATTACGTAATCTTCATCTTCTTGCTGGTCTCCTCCAACATATCCTTGATCTTGGTGAGAGGGGAGCGTTTGTCATCCCCACTCTTCTCGACGTATGACGATGGCAGGTGGATGTGGAGCGGGTCCCGGAGGCGGGCTAAGTCTTTTTGAAGCTTGTCTACCTGTAATTTCAATTTGTGTTTGATAATTTCATTCTTCTGACTAAACATAAATTTATTATATAGGTTTCCGCATTTTGGACGTGATTAGGTACGTTTTTAAGTTTGCTTCTATAGGGAAGCAATGAAAAAAAAACCGGACAAGTGCGAGTCGGACTCGCCCACCGAGGGTTCCGTACGTAGTATCAATATTAAATTTGATATTTTTCATTATAAATAAGAAATAATGCGTCGAAAAAAATAAATAAAATATATTTTGCAATGTATACATCAATCCCTTTCATATGATACCCCATTTGAACTAGTAGTTTCAATTTGAAATTTCGACACCCTATAAAAAATATAGACCCCCTATTTTTTAAGATCTATTTACAAATGAATAGTTTTGAGATTTATTCCTGTACTTGTAGTCTATAATGATGTTACTTGCCAAATTTCATAGTTCTAGGTCAACGGGAAGTACCCTATAGGTTTTGATACCCTTGAGAATGTCGAAATATGCGTTTTTTGCTGAATAAACGGCCGTAACTTTTTTTTACGTAAACTTAGCAGTTTGATTATTTTACTACTTCATGGGACCGTAGACCTGAGTATACAGTTCAAATTTCAGCTTGATACCTCCACGCATTCTCGATGTAGAAATTCTTGACAGACAGACAGACAGACAGACAGACAGACAGACAGACAGACAGACGGACAACAAAGTGATCTTATAAGGGTTCCGCTTTTCCTTTTGAGGTACGGAACCCTAAAAACGAATGATAACAAAATCGAGGGATACAATTTGGTGTTGCAGCGACAAATCTATCTCCATCCAAAATTCAATCACACCACTGCACTGGATGATGAAGGATCAAAGAATTTATTAAGCTAACTAAGGACTATGGAACATGGTGTGCGGGGGATGGGAAGTACTGCCATTTTAAGATAATTTTAGTACATATAACGTATTCACGTACAACACACGTCCGTGTCCATGACTCAGCCACTCTTCTTTTTTTCGTAACAAAATTAGGAGCATTTTTCAGAGAGGTATCGGCTCGAGAAGAGGAGAATGTAAAACATGCACGGAGGACTATTTATATTATGCCTCTGTGTTTGTCAATCAATATATTACGTACAAGTTACTAGAGAACACACCCTAACGGTTTGGAAATAACAAATACATAACTTGAATAACCCAGCCCGGCTACTCCAAATAAGTAACAGATTTCCTTAAACTTGCTCACTTGCAGGAACAAAATCATATGGAAGTTATTATTTAGCTACATTATTATGTAACAAAGTATTTTCCAACTTAGTCTGCTGCTAACGTAATAACGCTAAGTACACTAACGACTAATAGAAATGACTGGACTAAGTGAGAAGTGGTAGAAATAGGAAAATGAACTCAGTGGACGGTATAAGCAAAAGTCTTAGGAAACGGACGAAACAGTAAATTTCCGGTTCATTCGAGTTATGCCATTCGCTGGGGTTTAGTTCTTAGTTCTTACCTCATCTTTTAAATGGTTATAGTGGTTGATGTCGAGGCCTATCTTTTTCGCTTTTTTGTGCAAAGTCAGCAAATGTTGTCTATCCTTCACGTCGGGTAACACGTATTCCTGGAAAATGTCAAATTTAAATTGTTAATTATTGTAAGAACAAAGTTAATATGAAAGGAATGATGGGAGAGTAAATATACAAAACGGATGTATAAGTATAAAAATGGAAATAAACTAACAAATAAACAATATCGTCGGTAAGAGACCTTTACTGGAAGATTTCAAAAAATTTTGTTTTTAGACAATTTTATCTTCTTATTTTACGATTCGATCCTACGTCAAACGATATAAGGTATTGGAGTGTCTAAAAATAAGACTCTAAACATAACTTCATATCAGCATCATGCTACAGGTCATAACACCGATTTAGCATGATAGTAAGCAAGTTAAAATTTCTGTTTATCAAAAAAATATTATGTAAAAAAATCAAAAGTGCTACTTTTGAAATGATCTGTAATAAGTAGTAAGGGCCTCGTACCAACAATATTCCGTACTACTGTACACGGTGTTCTGTGACCCTCTACCTGTTTAGTCAATACGAAGTAAGCATAGCAAGCCATTGCAGTCCCATAGGTAACGAAATAAGTGACCGGCTCCATAATATCCCAAGAGTATTCCCACCAGGTCAGCCGGGCCAGCACGCCAAACTGCACGCCCATGAGACCAAGGCCCACCCACGTCAGGACTGATGTCCGTCGAGTCGTGTCCACTTCCAAAGACATCCGCTTCTGTGAAAACCGAATAATTACGACTGAATGGAAAATGATTCTTAGCTTACCAAGACTTCATTACTTTCTGTACTTTTTTGCATTAAGAAGGGTTTTATGATTGTTGAAAGTTTACTTAGGTATCGCGTAACAGTTAAGATCCGTCAAAGCGACTCGAAGGTTAGAAATAAAAGCTTGCAGATAATAATACATTTTGTATTGAGAGTACATTTTGTAAAATTAGTGGCCATAATTTTGAAACACGGCAGCACTGTAATCTCGGTCTGCTGACCTAAAGTGCCACACGCGACGCCATCCGGAAGGCTAGGGTACATAAGGGCTTGCGCATGGCAGGTGGGTCCAAATGAGACAGTGTTCCGATGAGCAAAGCGGCGCATCCAACGAGACTGTATGTATATCCATCCGGATTTGTAGCCTCTCCCTCTCTATTAAATATTTTATTTGTGAATATTCATTATTATTTATACCTAGCAATAATGATTTAATTTGTAACATAATAATTAAAAAAAAAAATTTTTGGAAGTTTGTACTAGACTAGAGAAATGTAATTTTTTTGACTGACTGTATGATATTTGAGTCAACATTAACCCAATATTTTTTTTAATATATACAATTATCTCTTGGATGTGACTTCATTCGCATACAGTCTCATACATACAATTAATACATTAATACTGGGATTTATGAGATTATTTACAATTAACCGAGCAAAAAGTAATGTGAGCAGAGTTTCGTTGTGTAAAAGAAGGATAAGTAAACTTTTGTAAAAAAGATTTAACATATTTTTTTTAATTTCGAATGAACATCGTATTTTTAAAATTCACAAACAAAAACATTATTACGCGCCCGTGCAAATGTTTAAAAACAGAACAGCAAAGAAAATCACGTACACGTTGTGTAATTACAGGCCAAATGTTCAATATTTACTAACCAACTTTTACTGAAATGTTAAACAAACAGATATCGCGAGGGAAAATGTTTCTCAGTGATTTCGCTGGGTCCGAGTTGTGAACTTTTTTCTAGCTGTGTCACTCCACGCCAATACTTGTTATTCTTCTTTTTATTTCATTTACAAGGCACTAAAGCCCCAGTGGAGTAAATTAAATCAAAACTTTGTTTTCAAATCGCTTCACGCTTATTGTGTAAACGTTTATTGACCAACAGAATTTTTTTGTTAGGTTTATTTTTTTGCTTTTTTTAAATATCCAGTTTAATAATGCTTCGAAAAAGTTGATAGTAGGTAAGTTTATATTAATACTTGTCACCCATATTCGTCCCATTGAGTCAATTTGATAACTACTGAGAAAATATTGAAGGTATAAACATAACGCATCGTATTTAATTTACGTACCATAATTTCTCAGTGTATGTTATCAAACTGATGACTCTGTATGACAAATATAGGTTATTTGGTTGATGATGATTATGATGAACATGAACTTACTATCTACCTACTTTTTGATACCAGACGACAAGGGTTTGGCATGATAAAACAACAAAAGATAAATAAATACGTATGTAACATATTTTTTTCTGTTAATAAAACTTTATTGTTTTCTCTTCATAGTTATAAATATACGAAGGAAATTGATAACAAGTTTGATTTCTTTTACCCCGCTGGGACTTTAGCCCTATCTGATGGAGAGGCAAACCATAAACGAAGATATTCAATCATCATCATCATCAGGTCATTTTAGTCTCCACTACAGGAGTACGACCCTCTCTCGTCCGTCCCAGACAGGAGGATTTGGCCTACACTCCCCACGCTGGCCAGACGGGTTGGGGAGGCCTGATCGATGTTCGATAATGTATTTCCCTTAGTCGCCTTGTACGACATCCACGGGAAGAGACGGAGTGATTCTATTCTAGTCTGCCGGAAATCACACGGCCTATTCAATAAACCAGGGTGAGTAAGCTAGTGTCGAACCAAACGAAATTACATTTATTTTAGAAATCTCCGCACTGTAATATGAATAATACCGATATGGCTTTATAGTATTAAAGTGATTTATGGGATTATTATCCAATACATGGGAATCAGCTGCTTTACATTACGATCCTATATTACATCTAGCCAATCGAAATATACATCAATGGACTTGTTCAGGACGATTAACTTGAATCTAGTATAATTTTAGGCTCAGTAGATTCCTAAGAGATAATATAGGACAGTGGTTCCCAATTAGATTTTCCTTAAACTTCAAGAAAGTGCACAAATTAGCATAACCCGGACTATCGTAAAGTACACAAAACTAGAACGATCTGCGATCTTAAAATTTTAATAACTTATGCCCGACGTTCTCAAAAGGGGGATCAGGATCAGGGGGAGTGTTACAAAAAGTGTAAAATGTATCAAAAGTGATACAATTTATACTTTTTGTAACACTTTCTCCTAAGCATCGAAGTATATAAGTACAACCATAAATAATATTAGAAAACTCCTCTTCATCCGATATTTGGAAATTTTTCTTTGAAGTTTAAAATGCAGTTGATATTAAAAAATGTGCCCAAATAATTTTCCTCTGACAAATATTCAAAATAATTTCGTACCCATATTCATCCATAGACATGAAAAAAGTCACAAATCAATGGAAAATTCTCTAAGGTATACTGTCAAAGTCCGTCCGCGTCCGTCGATTCGTTCGCATCGTCCGCGTTCGGAATGACTTCATCTGAATTCGTCTAGGATTTCTGGGGTTCCTGGACGATTCGGTTCCGATAAATTTACGAGGTATTATAAGATTTCATCACGTTTCGTTCGCTTCGTTTGCTTCTTTTGGCGCATTCGGCTCGAATAGATGGGTTTCGTTGGTTTTTTTACTCTTATGTACTAAACTATATAACTGATAATTATAAAATTGGCTACCTCTTCCAGCGGCTGAAGCTCAGTGGTCACCTTCTCCAGCTGAGCGCGCAGCTCCCTTTCCTTGCGGATCTGATGTTCGCGGACGTTCAGAGCCTCGTACAACTGATTCACCAGGTTTCTCACGTCGCTCAGGCGTGTTATTTCTTCCGAACTTAGACGCTCCTGCAAGATATATAATTTTCTATATTATTACTTATACGAATACATTATTGGGTTACGATATTTTAGAATGATTAGTCTAATCATTCTAATCTAAAAACTTAGACACCTACAACTCGAGATTTTTTTTTCTTTTTATTATATCAGTAAAGTGAAAAAATAGAGCACACTCCTTCTGAGGTATAAGGGACTGATCTCAGACTTTAGAGCCAAAACAATTTCACCTGCACGTGGTGTAACCTGTCGACTAGCAAACGAGGCACTGGTAAAAGAGAGGTTGGGCATATCGAACCCGGCTGCGAAAGTAAGTACCTACCCTTCACAGAACACCGTAGCTAAATAACAATACCCTCGAGTATTGTTGCAAGCAAGTGAGGTCACCAGACGTGAGTAGCTGTTTTTTTTTAATTGGAGGATGTTAATCTGGTGTTGTTGCTGAGCGTACTACTAATGGGGATGTTTGATATTTTTTCTGACATATATGTCAATTCAATTCAATTCTTCTTAGTGGCGTTACTAAAGTTCTCGCCAATGTCAATGTTTCTTCGAGTAAGTGACTATGCTCAGTAGGTGACTCTGCGATAGATTGGCTTTGTGAATGTTCATTAAATCGATTTGAAATTAAGTAATTAAGTATATGATTCCGACGATCTGTTGATATACCTAAAACAAAGGACAAAAACAACATGTAAGAGACATATATGTCGCTAGATAGGCGTCGGGTCCAGATTGTCAAAATGGACTGAATTTTTTGACAGTGAAACTTTAAAACGACAAGACAACACAAGACGTCAACAAGACATTTGACAAGATGCTATGAATCGACAAATGATTGGACCCTACGCTACAGTGCTGCCAAAAGACCCTCATTATTACACGAATGTTGTACAATAGACATGATGCTTTGACGAGCTCGGTGGTCGAATGGCTAGCAATGGCCACTTTGACTTCGAAGTCGCGGATACGATCCTCCTACATGACAAACATTGGTGTGCATGAACACGTGTGTTTGTCTTGGTCTGGGAGTTTTCTATGTACATATTATATGTATGTATTTACAAAAAAATGTAAGTATAGTACTCGTACAAGCTTTGCTTAGTTTGGGACTAGATCATCATCATCAGGTCATTTTAGTCTCCACTACAGGAGCACGACTCTCTCCCGTCCGTCCCAGACGGAAGAAGGATTTGGCCTACACTCCCCACGCTGGCTAGACGGGTTGGGGAGGCCTGATCGATGTTTGCTCATGTATTTCCCTTAGTGGCCTTGTACGACATCCACGGGAAGAGACGGAGTGATTCTATTCTTGTCTGCCGGAAACCACATGGCCGAATTATATGTATGTATTTACAAAAAAAATGTATTTACGTATAGTACTCGTACAAGCTTTGCTTAGTTTGGGACTAGATGACAGTGTGTAATTTGTGCCGCAATATTTATTATTATATCTATTTAATAGAGCAAACACTACTATTGAAAATAAAAACCGTGTCAGTAGTGGTTAAATTGAATATATGTATGTTTATATAACAGGGCAATAAACTTTGATGTGTTAGAGGGGTATTAGTAAATAGTAATGGGTTTCAAGGCAGGTCAAAGGGCTGGAAATCGTGTCGGCTCCCAGAGGTACGGTAATTTGTTTAGACATGTGATCTTGTCAGTTTGTTTATGTCATGTACAAGCTTACGTTAAGTTTAAGTTACGTAACTAAATCATGTAAAGAATACTGAACGGAGTCTACACAAACTAAGTACAGTATAAGTAATGTATTATAGTATAGTATAGTAAATACTATACTAAGTACAGTATGGTCATGGTATAGTAAAACTATACTAAGTACACTGAGACGAATCTGGAACAGTTGTTGTATTCAGTGTATGGCGCCGCACGCACACACGCTCATTCTAGCTCTTTACAGACGACGTTGTTTCTGTAATAGTGAACGACCCGCCATTTGTATGGAGTGGCCGGGATGTGATATAAGGCAATGAAAGATAGGTATTATCTCAAATCTCTATAACTTTTAGGTAACGGTGCCTTATGCAGCTGTTTCTAACTTTTTCAAGCCTTATGATCTTTTTAGAATATTAATTAATGTTCGTCGAATTTATGAGTCTGTCATGTATATAAGGTGTATTTTATTTTATGAATAATTTTAAATTTATTATCTACTAGCTGCAATGTAGTCTTTGACTTTGTTCCCGTGGGAATATTTTCCCGGGATAAATAGAAACCTGTGTGCTATTCAAGATTGCCAAATTCAATTCATATCCATTCAGCTTTTCTGGTGTGATTGAGTAACAAACATCTATCCCAATCTTTCACATTCATAATAATAGTAGCAATAGCCTATCAAATGACCGGGCTTGACCCGTGATTAAAAAGAGTAGTAGTAAGTTCAGCCAGTTATTAGTAGGTATTTTTAGGAAACAATTTATTCATGTAGGTAGAAATTAGTAATGATTACAAAAGAACCTTGTCCACGACAGGGGTATGCGCACGCCATTTCGGAAGTAAGCCGATCTGCGCATACTCAGCGGCAATTTACAACGCTGAGTGTGCGCATATTGCGATTGGCGATTAAAAAAAAAAAAGTAGTAAGTTCAGCCAGTTAGGTAATATACAATTACTTGTGTACTAACGGATTATCAATTTTATTTAATATCTATATAGGAAAAAATATCTCGCAAACAATTCTCTTGTTGGACCGAAATAGTATGGAGATATCAAACTGTCCGTCGTCGTCGGTACATCAAGCAAATCTAATGTTATCGCCAAACCAATCGCTAGCACAGTCTAGACGTGTCAATCATGTAGATGTATATGTAGAAAATGACAGAATAACTGCTTATGCCGAGTCTAGAGATTTGTAATCTGTCGTGGAATGTGAGGCATAGTTTTGATTGTACTATGATTGGGATTATACCATAGTATAAGTAAACCTGTCTTTGATAATTAAAGCACAAATGATTATCCTCCTTATCAACACACGCATATTTCACGTACCCGTACAAAATCTTCAAGTATTTTTTTTTGTACATTCGATGCAAGTATTCGGGGACTAAACCTTTGCCTAGCTTTTCGCAGTTGCCCGTGTGCCTTCGCATTCGGACACCTGGACTTTGAGTATCGTCCCAATAGATGTTCCAAGATATTGACACAGGTTATTGCCACTGGTTTTTAACTAAAACATATAAATGACTTTAGTTTGTTGCATATGTACTACGAGACTAGATGATTAAGTATTAATGTTATCCTTTAACTTTCTTAAATTTATTGTATAAAACATTAAGAGATTTGCATTTATTGCGGATAGTTTGATGTTACTCGAGTGGTTCTACCAATATTATCCTAACAGTGTATAGGCTACTACTATCTATCCGCGGGTGCGAACCTGTGACCTGTAACACAGGGTAATACCTAGCTCAGGCACCAGTCTCTCACACACTCCAGTCTATAAATCACAAGTATAACTATTTGATAGTTCTTACAAATTTGTCTGCGGGAGAGATTAATAAAATGATTTATTTATTATTATTATGTATCTCACTTAATTCACGGGTCCAGCCCGGTCATTTGATAGGCGTGCGCGGGGATATGGATCCAACGCGTAGAGGCCCCTTTGAGAAGTTTGATGTAATGTTGTACGCCCTCCGTGACCCGCTCCAGGATATGTCAATGGTACGATATGCCCATGAGCAGGTCTCAGCAGGCGTTGAGACTATTGCGAAGTGTGATGGAAAATAAATGGGTTATGGAGATGAGATCTGGTTGAATTTAATATCGGACTATTACAGAAGAGGGACGGACGCCTGCCATAACTGCTTTTATTGCTAGTTATTTGCGGCAGGCGGTGGCTTGCCACTCACTAGATGGGCCCCCGAAATGCCAGGAAGACGGCCGGGGGCAAGACCGGTGTGAGTGACTCAGGGATGTCGAGAGGTGTGCTGCGCTTTCTCCGAAGCTACTCGCGGCGTGATGCCCTTTAACACTTTCACCCCTGGAGCATGTAGCTCTAGCGGCTCCTCTCTGGACGGCCAATAAAGGCAATCCAGAGCTGAGAGTCCTGCGGGCCTTCTTGTGTTTACACTCCGACCGATGAAGACACGTCGGAGACGAAGGCCCTGACCGACTCTCTGGAGACTCGGGTCCGTGGTGTCGCTACTCACACAACAGCTCGCCACAAGCTGCCCTGCTATTTATTATTATTATTAAATTGTCACTCAAAATCGATATGAGAAATACTAAATATATTTCATACTTTCTGGACACAGGCGTTAAACTAAATTTTCCGTCGAATTGAACCCGATTTTAGCTATGAATATATTACACGTCCCGTGTAGGTTTACACGTCCCGTGTTCGAACGCGTCTCGTCCCGTTGTTGGATACACGACCAATAACTGCGAGGTCGAGTGTGAATATTAAACCAGTCGTTAATAACTTACTGACATGAAGCTCCAGAACATGCAATCAATATTAACGACATGAGTGTACATCCAAAAAATCCAGTCTAAACGAAGATGGATGGATGTGAGAGTATGTGTGATGAACTGATTTTGTTGAATGTTATATGAAAATAACTTGAATCCTGAAGGTTGCATACAGGGAAGATTACATACGCTTCGGAATAAATACGGACACTATTCATTTATCATTATGGTATAACACTAATGAGAGCTGTTAGTGACTAGACATCATCTTTAGAGTCATAGCCCACCTGTACGTAGCGTACGTGGTGCACTCCGCCCATTATAAAACTAGATTCTAACGAAAAACAGTCGATTAAAGCGATATTTGTCACTGTTAGGTACACCTACGCTAACAGAGGATCACAGACATCTAACAATTCCCTGCTTATCATATTTCCTTTGATACCCTAAGAAGATGCTGAGTTAATTGAAAGCAGTGGCTAAGGTTTTACATCAACACGCTTGTCTGCACCCCCAATGGCCACAGACCAATTAGACGCTTCAGACACACGCAATTACACAGCGATCATTCGGAGAAGATTGCTCGGTATTCTCTTTTTTTAATGAACAATATGTAGTGGGTTTACCTAGCAATTTTATCTATTTATAAACATAAAACACATATTAAATAGCTTTTACAGAAAGCAGCTCATAAAATATATTGCGACGACGTTAACTTGCCGTCCAATCCCTCGGGATCAATTTTATTGAAGATAGGTTAGACCCCAACTAAAACGGACAAGTTGTTGTCTTTTAACAGTCTTGGTTAAATTTCTAGTGATATAAATGTAAAGTAATCATTAAAGAATTGTAAAGTAAACAGAAAGTAATAAATAACAATAACAAAAGTAACATAAATTTTAGCCTAGGACAAAGAGAAGTAATCATGCATTGAACTACTGAAATCTCCTTATTTATTTACATTTGGGAGTCTGTAAGACTCCCAAAAAGTCTTACGGATGTAAATAATTAAATAAGAAGATTCTATTGCAAACCCATTACGTGATTACCTGTTATTAATGGCTATACTGAACTTATTTATTCATAAAATATCTAATATACATTAACCGGATCTTGGAGCTTATATTATGAGAACAGAATTGTATTGAAACAAGGCGAAGGAATTTTAAATTCATAAAGTCATGTCTGACATAATACTCTTACATTTCTTAATTGAAGATTCCTTACGCATACCAGTAGTTCATTACGCTTACAATACTAAATATGGTTAAATTATCTTGCATAGTTTGTACATTAACTTTATAATGTTAATATTATACATTTACTTACATAAAAATACTTTCACTAAAGTTGTGAATGAAAAATATAACAGGGTCATTAATGCACAATGCCGATTTTACTTTAACCGTATTAATTAAAAAAAAACGTCAAATACGTATATATAACCTAGCGGGTGCCCACCACACATTCCCACCACTGTGTCTCCTGTATAGCCAGGATTAACAGGGGCGAGCACCAAAAAGAGCCAGGATCCACTACCACAACACCACGGCGACCACCAAAAAAGGCAATTAACAGTGAAGTCCATTGTAGTCCCAGGGGTAGACTACGGTCGTATAATTTAATGTGTCAATATTATAACGTATTGTATACCTCTGTTTTTTTTTTTTTGTAAAATGGGTATTTAATATATATTGGACGCTAATGATGATTTGATATCATTTATTTCATAGTACAAACATTAATAAAATTGACTAAGCGAACAAAACGAACGAGGACGTGAAATCGAGTTGAGGTGAAAAGCATATTTTATTTTTGTGTCACGCTAACTGCCGAACCTGTGCTCTGCTTTCGATAAAGTTTGGTAGATACGTTTTTTTTTTATATGAGAGGGGGCAAGCGAGCTTGTGGGTCACCTGATGGAAATCAATCACTACCGCCCATAGAAATCAGCAACACCAAGGGGTCGCCGATCCGTTGCCAGCCTTTTAAGGGAAATATTGACTATAATATATAAACATTTGTGTGCATGAACATGTCTGTTTGTCTTGGTCTGGGTGTTTTCTATGTATTATAAGTATGTATTTACAAAAAAAAATGTATTTACGTATGTTTATCAGTTGTCTAGTATCCATAACACAAGCTTCGCTTACTTTGGGGCTAGGTGGCGCTGTGTAATTTGTCTGACAATATTTATTTATTGACTCTGTTCTTGAAGGTCCCCATGTCGTATTTATTTGGAAATACTCCTGAGGGTAGTTGATTTCACAACTTCACAGTTCGTGGTAAAAAATGTCTTAAAAAGCGTACTGTAAGTAGATCGCCAAATATCAAGATGATGTGGATGGAATTTTAATTTATGGCGAGTTGTACGATAGTGAAACTCAGCGGCAGGTATCAAATCAAATAGTTCATCCGAGCACTCCCCGTGGTGTAATTTATATAGAACGCAAAATCTAGTACCCATTAGTACAAGCTTGGCTTAGTTTGGTTAGTACTAGATGGCGGTGTGTAATTGTTCCAGAAATATTTATTATTAATTGATATGTTTATTGGGCATTGTAATCGATCGAGTAGTTTTATACCGAAAAAGATTATAATTAATGACCGCTATTATTCAGTTCGCGACGAAAGACTGGTTAATTAAATAGAAGTGCATATAAAATTACATTTATTCATAAAATATTTCATAAAGTAGGTACTCTTTCAAAACCTTACATTTCAGTCGGTAACGCGCGTGTGATGCCCCTGGTGTTACAGGCGTTCATAGGCTTTGGTAACTGCTTTCCATCAGACGGGCCGTATGCTTGTTTGTCACTTTAGTAGCATAAAAAAAAAAGAAAAAAAAATATCTGGAGCATTTTATTTTGCTGGTTACTTTCGATGTGCTCCTTCGTAGCTTCATTCATAGTGCTCCATTCAGCGTGTTCCTGTTTTGAAGCAAAGCAATTTGCCATCACATATACAGGAACGGACTTGAATATTTAACACTCTCGGAAAAGGACAAACCTACTGCAGACAAAGTTTTGTAGGTGCACAAAAAATCACATTTTGTATGAATGAAATCGCTTGTATTATTCCACTTAACAAAATTTACTTTCACCGACCGGTTTCGCCTTACAGACTTACTTACCTAGCCTTGGCAATTTTTATGGTAATTTATGGCTGCAATAAAGATTATTATTATATTATAATCAAAAATATTGCTCTTTCAAGAATTTAAGGTATCAGAGGGGCAATTCTCCCCCTTCAGCCACTTTGGTAACTATATGGTTCATAACCAGCTACGAAAAAGTAATTTGTTTCACTGTTTTGTAACTAGTTACTAATAAACACTTATATTTTCTATTTTCGTAATTTTTCATAACCAGTTATGAAAATATACTTTTCCTTCTTTGTATGTAACCATTGACTAAAACCTTTTTTCTAAATGCTGGCTGTTATCGGCCTTATCTATTCATAGATATCTAATGACGGCTAAAACCCGAAAACAGAGCATGTATATTGAAATTGATGAACAGATCAATTCGGCTATTGAAGAGTTGTAAAGGAAGACAATCACTGTGGGTCATTGCGTAGAAATTGTTGCCCCTTTTGTAAGTTTTTTTTAATACTTAGTTAAATATATATATACTTGCCATAGAAAACAATAAAAAATATTCTAAATTTGTTTTTTATTAAGTGTTTATAACTAGTTACAAAACAGTGAAACAAATTACTTTTTCGTAGCTGGTTATGAACCATATAGTTACCAAAGTGGCTGAAGGGAATTCTCCTAGTTAAAATGTAGTCAAAATTCAGTTCCGAACCAGTCTCGAACTCACAAATGTCACAATTTTGTATTTTCGTATCGCAATATGTAACTTTAAAGTTTAATTTTAGTAAGATTATATCGAAATATGATTAAAATTAAACGAGCTAGGAATGTTACTTAGCCAACAATAAGAATTGATATCAATTAATTAACGAAATCAAGTATATAATTAACTAGCTGGCCCGGCGAACTTCGTACCGCCTAATTGTCAATGAATGTCGTGGTATACATATTAGTTGAACAAAATTTATGATGTCTTGAAATTAATATAATGAATAATAGAAAATAATAGAGAAGCACGATAGCGTCATTGCGCGTGTCAGTCTAATTGTAACGCAAGTTAAGCAACGTCAACCGTAGCCTGTCCATGGATGAGTTTATATTATCTCGAGCTCCTCCGTGCTTCGGAAGTTACGTTAATCCGTCGGTCCCGGTTGTAATCATTAGATTAACTCGAGGTCCTCCGTGCTTCGGAGGGCACGTTAATCCGTCGGTCCCAGTTGTTATCATTAGATTATCTCGAGCTCCTCCGTGCTTCGGAAGGCACGTAAGACGTCGGTCCCGGTTGTTATCATTAGATTATCTCGAGCTCCTCTGTGCTTCGGAAGGCACGTAAGCCGTCGGTCCCGGTTGTTATCATTAGATTATCTCGAGCTCCTCCGTGCTTCGGAAGGCACGTTAAGCCGTCGGTCCTGGTTGTTATCATTAGATGGCAGTCGTTAAGCCAAGTGGCCTTTAGGCGGCTTGAAATTACTGGCGTCCGCCAACTCGCAGTTGAGCAGCGTGGTGGAGTATGCTCGAAACATATTCAGTTGAAGGAAGACCCGTATTTAATATTACCCAGCAGTGGGTAAATATTACCCAGCAGTGGGTAAATATTAAGTTCAGTATTTTACTATGTCACAAAATAAAGTACCATGACACTTGACAACCAATTAATATTCATTTTCAAGCATTCATTCATAAACAATTTTCAAAACAACAACGGACAACTTTCGCGACGTAAAAGTTAGACCAATCGATTTGACATTTAATTGAAAATCAATAAATATCCCAATCCGTTTTCAAATTTAATTTTTCGTCAATTTTGTCAATGTTTTAATACTTATTATCCTATACCCACATTTCTGAACGCAAGCATACATTTGACGTACGCACGTTAACGTCACGTTTGACAGGTCCGACATCCACGAACATTTTGTATGGAAAAATGATTTTTCTTTTATTTTATTTTTTTCGTAAATTTTTCAATGTTTTTAATAGTTATTCTGCTATTCTGGACGAAGACAAATCCAACAAATCAAAAACCATGAAAATCTATCCAGCCGTTCTCGAGTTATAAGTGTTGTAACAAACACGACTTTCTTTTATATATATAGATTCAATTATTATAAAACTAATCTAAAAGCCTATCTAATCTATAAAACAAAGAAAAAGTTATAGGATAAAATATAAATATATAAATAAATACAAATTTACTTACAAATAAAAAAATATCCCCAAGATCGTTGTCTTTCGGCAGTGTCCCCAGAACACTCGCTGGATAGCTATACTTATTCCCTGAGCAAGGTAATGAACAGCCTTCTGGTTATAGGACGTGTCGACCAATTTTTGAGAAATATCTCTAAATAGTTACCCTGTTGCCGTGAGGTGAGACGGGGCCAGAGTATCGACGCATGTAACGTCCCACACCAAGGCATACGCCGTATAGTAAATTTTAGTCAATTTACAATTCACTCTCGATTCGGTCAACTTTCGATCGTAGAGAAATTACGAGAATTAGCCTTCTGATTTACAATCCAATTGTCCCAATTGTATAGCTTCAAAGTTCTTTATTTTAAGATCAAGTTAACCAAAAACAGATCAACGGAAAAACTAGTAGTCTTATGGTCAAATCCAAACCTATCTATTCACCTACCAAAAACAGCTACGTACCTATTATCAAAGTTACCTTCACCACACTACAGTACGTTTAGGCAGGAAAACCATAAGGTTCCCATGGGAAATCACTCGGTATACCCTTTATAATTCATATAATGCATGCGGAGGTAATTTATAAACAAGTTCCTTGAAGTCAGCTAGAATATATTTTGTTGTACGAATATATGCCTGCATCAGTTTCATTGCAACGGCAATTCGTTCAACCTGTTCCTAACTATTTATTAAGTAGATAAAACTTCAAGTATTCTATTTGGTATTAAAAGTGTACATTTTTTTTATACTATGTCGGGTGGCAGACAAACATACGGCCCGCTTGATGTGAAGCGGTTACCATAGCCATATTAACGCTCGCAACATAAACTATCGCTCGCGCGCCGCCACCCCCGCTGCTAACGCAGCATTTCGTTCCTTTCTGGTGACCTCACTCACTCGCAGGAACACAACAACCCTTAAGGGAATTGTTATTTGTCTGCGGTATTCTGTGAGGTGGAGGTACATTCCCCAGTCAGATAGATTATATATCCTGGATTGAATTGGTGTTAGTGGTTCATCAACATCAGTTGAACCAAAGTCAATCTCACCTGCACGTACGAGTAGTTCACCCTGCTGCAAGACAAACAAGACTGGCGAAAAGACAGGCAGGGCATAGCGTATTTTTTAAACTATCCGACTGGGGAAGTTCCTCCACCTCACAGAATATTGCAGCTAAATAACAATTCCCTTGAGGATTGTTGTGTTTCTGCGAGTGAGTGAAGTCACCAGAAAGAAAGGAAGGAGTATAGGCTGGCAACGGATCGGCGATCCCTTGGTGGTCCTGATGTCGATGGGCGGTGGTGATTGCCTTCCATCAGATGACCCACATGCTCGTTTGCCCCCCTCTCATATAAAAAAATCACCAACTTATCCTGCACTTTATAATTTACAGCAGTAATAATTAATGATCTTAATTAAGCTGTTAGACTCCTAAATCTATAATAATAAAAGGCTTTGTCCTCACTGACTGACTGACTGACTGACTAATCAACGCACAGCCCAAACCGCTGGGTCTTGAGATTCCAAATTTGGCAAGTAGGTTCCTTATGACGTCTAGGGGTGCACTAAGAAAGGATTTTTCAAAATTCATCCCCTAAGGGGGTGAAACGGGGGTCCAAAGTTTGTATGGGGAAACAAAATTAGTTGGACTATTTTATCCGAAACTTTACACGAGTACTTCTATAGATAAATGAAAAAACACGTGTTCCAGGATTTTTCAAAATTCAACCCCTAAATGGGTAAAATGGAGTGAAAAAGTCTAAAAATCGTCATGGGTTTTGTTTTTATGGTTTATCGGGTCGCTGATTACGAAAACAACAACAATTTTATAATCCAACATAGCCGACGTGACATAAAATCCCCCCCCTCATCATCATCATCCCCCTATGGGGGTACGATGGAGTTGAAATGTCATAATATCAATATGGGTGTTGATTCTATGGTTTTCTGGGACGTAAATTACGAAAATCGCATCGATTTGAAAATATAACACAGTGGACACGATATAACAAGGATTTTTCAAATTTTTCCCCTAAAAGGGTGAAACGGAGGTCCAAAGTTTGTGTAGGGAAACGTGGCTAACGTGACCATCATCATGTAATTTTTTTAAACTTTGATTTAACCTTTTTAAGCTGATGGAATGAGACTTGTGTGTTGACTGAAGTGTTACCCTAATAGGTTTTTAAATTTGTATTTGGCGTAAATCAGTGCTTATACGATCGCGGGCGGACGGCGCGGTGAGGACAGGACGGGTGTAGTAGTAGTTATCTGGAAAGTTCTTGCATCCGTATTTAGTACAATTATAGGTGCTACATGAGGGTGGTTGCGTTGCGTGTTAGACTTGACTTGGATAATCTAAAAAGCGCGAACTTATTTAAAAAACCATGGGGTTATCCATGACGGTTTATCGCTCACCTCATTCCAGTAGTTACCCCCGGAGGTAATCCATCGCGCGCGTAGGGCGTAAAAGAAACTGCGTCCTTCAAATGAAGCTACATCTGGTGTCGAAAACTAATTGAAAAACATATTCTAAGTACCGACTTTCCCATAAAGTCGGTACTTAGAATAGGTTTTTACCTACTTAATGAATTTCCGTATTTTTCAAACAATGAAGTCAAGATTCACTAAATTTATATTTGTGGAAGGTGTGATGATGCCCCATACCATTATAGCTTTGGAAGGTGATGGAGCTGGCCTGTTCCGCTCCATCTCCTACCACTTGCATGGAACGGAGGTGTATCATCAGGAGGTTCGTGCCACCATTGTTCACGTATTAAACAACTGGAACGATGAGTTGTTGAGTGAGGACAGTAATGGATGCGCTGTTGAGGAATCTCTCTTGATAACCCGCATTCCCATTATTCCATAAGACCACCCAGTTCAATTTAAGAGACTTCACTTCAATTTCCTATAAAGGTGTTTCGCTATGACCATTAACAAAGCTCAGGGGCAGTCTCTAAAGGTCGCTGGGGTTGACTTGATACAGGACTGCTTCTCTCATGATCAGTTTTATGTAGTTTGCTCAGGAGTAAGATCTCCTGGAAGCATTGCAATTATTGCTCCTGGTGCGAATGCCAAAAATATTGTTTACCGGGATGTCTTAACCTAAATGGTGTATGTTTGTGATAATGGTCAATACGAAACAAAAATAGACGCAAATCAGGAGTGTTCCCGTAGCGAAGCACGGGTACTTTGCTAGTAAAACATAAATAAAGAAACGTGCCAGTTGAAATACTAATGACCTGCCCAAGCTTCGCTCGCGTAAAATAAATGTATTATATATATAAACCTTCCGTAAGACATTCTGTAAATGACAGTGGAAATTGCATCTAAATCTGTTACGCGGTTTAGGGAGAGTTAGAAGATAAACAGACAGACAGACAGACGCGGAAAGCGAATTACTAGCTGTTACGCGCGACTTCGCCTGTGTGCTCATTATTTTCCTCGTCAACCCTTATTCCACTACTGGGATATGGGTCTCATTTTAATCGAAGGGGTTTCAAGGGTACTCTACCATGCTGCTCAACATCTGATTAACGGAGGTCAATAGATATTTCCAAGCCGCCTAAAGGCCATTAATTTGACGTTAAGCCATACTGTTATCTGATGGTCTATCGACAACAGCCAGGACCATCCATAGACAGGCTACGGGCGATGTTGTTTAACTTGCGTGTTCGATTAGACTGACACGCGCAATGACGCCAGGCTCCTCAGTCATTATTTTAATAAAAAAAACTAGCCTTGTCACTCTGCAGACTATAATATATCTCCATAAAAAAATATGAAAGAAGACAAACTTTCACAATTGTACTATTTATTAGAAGGCATTCAGAGAAATCTTTCTCTGAATGCCTTAATTAAAAAAGCGGGTTGCACTCCGGGAGTGCCGGCAGAAGTGAAAACTTGGACATTAACGTTGTGCATTTTGGAATATTTTGGAATGGTTAGGAAATAATTTCGCACGAATTGCTTTATTTATCAGTGTAAATGTACTATCATTTATGTGGTAAAATACAATATTCATTTATCGCGCTATCATACAAAAACATGGCAATTTATATTACATTAAAAATTTAACACTTCAGAACTATTACATTTATTTTACATTAAAAAAATTGTCTGCGCAACGCCGTTATAGAAGTTTTCACTTCAAAAAGATATTTTGTGTCTTAGTAAAACGACATAAGAATTATAATAGAATGATGAAATACGTAGTGCCACCTGTTAGGGAATAGTAAAACCACGCAAAACTTTATAGCACCTAGACATCTAGCGTTGAATGGCGAAATTATTTCGATTAATTAAAATATTCAAAGCAATCTCAATCGTATTATCTTTGCTTAAAATTGAATTTTGTAGTCTCGCAGCTTTGTATACAAAAATTCGTAATTTTCGATCAGGCCACGACGGCCACGTGTCCTGACGCGAGTTTAACATTTTTTACCCGTCTCAAAAAGTACACAACGCCGCTAAAGAAATTTTCACTTAAAAAAAATGTTTCTTTTGAATCTATTTCGATTTACTCATGCGTGATGTTGCAAGAGAAAGTTTGTTCCCAACATTTAACTCCCAAAAGCACTCAGCCAGCATCTAACGTCAAATACAACTGCACACATTAAGCTGCCTACAGAGTTGATCCCTGCGGGCTTGTTTGCATTTGGCAAATACTAATTGTTGTATTGTTGTCCTCATTAGGACAACAAACACTGTTTAATGATCAGTCAAGTAGCAAATTACCAATACGTGTTATTGTCGATACACACACACACATATATATACTTGTATAATATTTGTTACAATAAACATTAACCAGGCCGGATTCCAGGTTGAATGGAACAAGTAGATTCGCTAAATGTATGTTTTCCATTGATCTTAATGGAAAATGTATTTGATGATCATTCCTAAACGACATGATCGATATCAATTTTTTTTCGTCACAAACCTCAAGCATGTCGAGGTCTTTAATTGTGACAAGTTTCATCAAAATTGGTTCAGTGGTTTTGGAAGCCTTTTCACTTCCAAAAAACGTCTTTTCGGCGTATTTATATACAAGCGATATAAGCGAGCAAGCGGAGTGAGCGGAACGCATAAGCGTTCCGCTGTGTTTACACTCCGCTTGCTCCACTCAAAAATATATACACCAATAAGTTTAATAGTCCCATATGACCTCGTCTGTAAATTTTGCTCCCCGCAGATTACAAACGCACTCTAGCAAAAGAAAGCTACGGTCACAATGGAATGGTGGACGTTGATATTTGTCGATTTATTACAAACAGTCCAACTGGGGAAGTAATCTCACAGAAAATCACAGCCAAAGAATGAAATTAAGGTTGTTTTGTTCCTTTGCGTGAGCAAAGTATTTATATATTCTTGTAGCTACTTTGACATGAGTGACTAGAAATCTCCTTAGATGCCCTGCATTTCGGACAAAGTATTTTACGGTTCTATTACTGTTAGCAACACAGCCAACACAGTTTTGAAATGGAAACATTTTCTCCCCACATCCGGCAGTTATAACTCTATTCCCTCTTCATGCTTCTCACTCACCTTACCACGACCGCGCACATGTGCCTTCTGTTCCTAACAACAAAATGCCATTGAACCTGTATCATCTGTTCCACGCATACCAACTAGAAAGAGGCAATGGTTGTACACAAACATGTAGAGATTGCAATGCTAGATCCACCACGTTTGGGACGCACCGCACCGCTGGATCTAGCATCTAGCACTGGATCCAGCGGTGCGGATAAGCAGGAAGCTGAAAACAAGTAATTAATTTTCTTTCCGCACGAAAACGCTGCAAAATTTACGTTGCCGGTTTGTTCCGCAGGCTAGTATATATGTTATAGTAATTCAATAGTTACTCCGAACCGAATCGAAGCGAAGGAAACAACGTTGCTATTCTGTAACCCTTGTGACATGTGCTACTTACTCCCTCTCTACACTGCATCACCTACTTTTTGGTTTGATTTCAACTTCAGAAGACTTTCGGTCGAATCTGAGTAAATTAACCTGAAAAACTGGATTTATAATTGCCATTATATTGGATATGTGCTAATAAATATCTTAGTTATTCAAGTTTCTACAGTTTTAAATGCAGCTGGATCTGCGCTAGATATGCTCTGATCCAGCAAAAACTCTGCTATATATAAATGCCGCTGGATTGCAATCCCTACAAAAATGTGTGATGAAGTGAGTAATGCATTCGGCATTTTGTATGGAAATCTGAATTTCAGAAACTTTCCACTAGAGCTCGCTAAAGCTTCCAAACAATTGACGTAAACGCGAACGCAGTAATAAGTCTTTGTCGAAGTTCGCTTCTCAAATTTGTACGACTGTACAGTGTGTATACGCAATAAATGCATACAGTCTATGAAATTCGGCTCCTTGCACTCTTCCGCTCTTGCTTCATATGCTGAACTGTCGAACAATTATTTCTTTCTATTTTCTTAGAAGATCTAAATAATTATTCCTCAACAAATTACACACGACAATCTAGCCCCAAACTAAGCAAAGCTTGTACTATGGGTACTAGATAACTGATATAATACTTAAATACATTTTTTTTAAATACATACAGATAATAACATATAAAACATCCAGATCAATACAAACACACACGTTCATGCACACAAATAATTGTCTTGTGCGAGGATCGAACCCGCGACTTCTAAGTCAAAATGGCCATTGCTTACTATTTGACCACCGAGCTTGTCAATATTGTATAAAAGTTGGACAAACATAATGTGGAGATTGTGAAATAACTTTTAGACAGCTACACACTTTTGACGAAACAGCTCGAGAAAGAGAAGAGTTTGTTCCAACTAAGTGAACATCTGCGTTCTCGTACGATCTCTATTCTATGTTGGTTATTTTGCAGCCGAAACAATGAGTTTCACGAGGATTGCCAGAGCGCTGGTCTACATTTTTAACCGACGAAAATCGGAGCAGGTTCTCAATTCGACGCTTATATATTTTTTTTATGTATGATCACGTGCTACTTTTTAGAGAGTAGTCCGATTTTGATATTTTTTTTTTTATTGGAAAGGGTATACCCCGATGTTGGTCCCATATAAATTTGGAAAGAAAAATTCAACCCTAAGGGTAGGAAAACAGAGGATGATTGAATGTTCACTCACTGATTGTAATGTATGACCAATTGACCAGGCATAACTTTTCATAGAGTAGTCAGATTTTGATAATTCTTTTTTACTGTTCTTGAGACTCACTATGTATTTTTAAGCCTGAATATGAGTTGTAATTAAATGATTGTTCAGAATATTCATTGGCAAGACAAATCTTCGTAACGGAAAGTATTTATTACTTTTATGTCAATCTAAGTATATTTGAGTCAATCTATGTGTGAGGAGCTCGATGGCGTCGTTGCGTGTGTCAGTCTAATCGATCACGCAAGTTAAGCAACGTGAACCGTACCCTGTTTATGAGTGGGTTTATTTATTACGAGTTCCTCCGCACTTCGGAGGGCCCGTTAAGCAGTCGGTCCCGGCGGTCGTCATGAGATGTAGTCAGTAGTATTTAGCCAGCTTGAAAACACTTGCCTCCTTCAATCTCAGTTGAGCAGCGTAGTGGAGTATGCTCTAAATCTCAATGATTGAGAGGAGACCCGTATCCCAACAGTGGGATGATTATGGGTTGATACCGACAAATATATCTGAACTGAGGTAAGTGAGAGTGTAGTGCATGGCAGAGCCTCGCCCGAGGAGGTAATAAATCGAGGGTGGGAGCACTCGTGTGATGTGTCACACCCCGATCACACAAATCTCGGCGTCGTTTACTACTAGTACTATTACTTATACTGTGCTACTACATAAACATTGACGTCAGTGCAGAGCATGAATGAGAATGTGTGCGTGCGGCGCCATAGAAACTGTTCCAGATTTGTCTCAGAGGGCTTGTGAGGTCGACACGAGAGAACGGTAGGGAGTGGCAATAGTGTACGTAGTACTGTTAATTATACTGTGATTGTGTATAACCGCCATTACATTTTAATGAGTATGCAAGGTGCAGTCCCGTCTCCTGTCTTTCATTTAAATAATTTGCTAGGAAAAATTCATTATATGAACGTGATCCAATTATCAAGACGGTTTTCAATGGTAACACGCTAATAATTGGAGGGTGGTGGACCATTATCAATCTAATAATGTTAATATAATGTTAATTGACATTATTCGCTGGAATAGCACGGGTGGTAATGAAAATGGATGGTTGGGAAAATGTAAATGCGGATTCATTTGACTTTAGTGGATTTTGCTTAAATTTATCCATTTGCCCTTTGCTAACTCGATATAGACATCGACAACTTTTAGAATTTAGGTCATGTAATTTTAGAATCTTCTTGATCCCAATAATCTACTTACTGACATGTGTCGATATTTGTTTCACGAAATTTTCGAAGAATAATTTGTAAATTGTAGTAGTTATTGACAGAAATATTGACACAGTACTATGTCCTCATTTGACATTGTATAGTTCTAGCAATAAAGGCATAAAGCCCCGACTGCCGTAGACATCTCTACGACACATGTTTCGCCTCTACGCGAGCCATCTTCAGGCGATCTGTAGGTGTTTGTGTGTGCACTACAGCAGGCGATTACAGCAGTGTATTAACTCGATGTAATCTTAGGAAAATGATGATGAAGAATATATATTTAAGCTTATTATTGTGTAAGCAATAGCCTGCACTACCTGACGAGCTCGGTGGCGTAGCGGTGAATGATGCGGCTTCGACACCAACGCTCATGGGTTCGATTCCCACATAGGACAAACATTTGTGTGCATGAACATGTCTGTTTGTCTTAATCTGGGTGTTTTCTATGTATCATAAGTATGTATTTACAAAAAAAATGTATTTACGTATGTTTATCAGTTGTCTAGTACCCATAACACAAGCTTCGCTTACTTTAAGGCTACATGGATGGACAGACTTTAAGGCTAGACAAACAGACATGTTCATGCACACAAATGTTTGTCCTGTGTGGGAATCGAACCCACGAACGAGCGTTGGTGTCGAAGCCGCGTCATTGACCGCTACGCCACCGAGCTCGTCATATACTCGTATATGTCATAATGTAATTGGAGTTGGAGTGGAGCGAGCGAATCGAGCGGAAAGCTTATATACGCCCTAAAGTCACTTTTGGAAATGAATAGGTTCCAAAACCACTGAACCGATTCTGATGATTCTTGTCACAATTAAAGACCTCGACATGATCGAGGTTTGTGTCGAAAAAAAATTTAGATCGTTCATGTCCTTGAGGAATGATCATCAAATCATTTTCCATTGTAATCAATGGTAAACATACACTCAGCGAATCTACTCACTCCACTTAACCTCGATTTCGGCCCCGTGGGCTAGAATCCGGCCTATTACGTGCTATTAAACTAACCTGAGTAGGGCTCTTGACAAAGTACTCTGTGTCGTTGATGATCAGTCTGAAGTCACTCTCCAACAGAGACTCCACTGTGTCACTGGCCGCGATGCGCACGCGCTCGTCAGCTGCCAGAGCCGCTGCGCGTTCCACACCACGGTCTTCTGCCTTCACCTGTAAATAATGAATGTTTAGTCATCGACATTCACGTTTGGTGTTAAACTGTCTCACCTTTACGACTAAAACGAGCCGACACATAAATTTAGGTAGGTAGAGCAAGGTCATATTGAAAACAGAACTGGAGAACCTTAGAACCTTTCTCGTGACTTCATTTATTCGCATCACATTCTAGCGAATTTTATTGTTATTTGGCTCCGGTATTATATAAGGTATAAACACACTGTGTTCTACCTCTCTTTTGCCAAAGCCTAGTTAGTTGAACAGAAGCATACACCAGGTGAGTTTGGCTTTCGTTCAAAGATGATGGTGACTTACCTCTCTGCTCTGATTCTCATAGATTTATAAATAAATAAATATTACTGGACAATTTACACAGCGCCAACTAGCCCCAAAGTAAGCGCAATGCTTGTGTTATGGGTACTAGACAACTGATATATGTACTTAAATACATTTTTTTTTGTAAATATATACTTATAATACATAGAAAACACCCAGACCAAGACAAACAGACATGTTCATGCACACAAATGTTAGTCTTGTGCGGGAATCGAACCCGCGACCTCGGAGTCAAAGTGGCCATTGCTAACCATTCGACCACCGAGCTCACCGTTATAGAAAAGTTGTTCTTCTGTGCATATAGTACGTATTTCTTCTTCTTCTTAGTCGTACGCTCCTGGCGGAGCGGTCGTGGTCATGGATCGCCTGGCAATTTGGTTGCGGCCTCTGCGAGTCGCCTCCATCTCTCTCTATTTGTGGCATTACGTGTGCATTCAGTGAGGGAACACCTGGTAGCTGATTTAATCAGGTCTGTCCATCTTGTGGGTGATCGGCCTCGCGAACGTTGACCTTCGACTCTTCCCTGTACCATCAAACGTTCCAAAGAGCTTTCGTTGCGGATGATATGTCCAAACATCTTAAGGATTCGCACTTGCACAATCGACGAAAGCCTTTGTTTGATACGAAGCTCTTTCAAGATGGAGATGTTAGTGCGGTGAGCAGTCCATTTAATCCCCAACAAGCGCCTCCAGCACCACATCTCAAGGGCGTCAATCTTTTTACGACACTTTTGATGGATCGTCCATGTTTCAGCTCCATACAGAAAAATAGGAAATATTAAGCTTCTCATTAATCGAACTTTGGTGTTTTTAGTTATGCGGCGATCTTTCCATATTTTCGTAAGCTTCTCCACGGCTGAACGCGCAATGGCACATCGTCTTTTGATCTCTTCCTCGCAACTTCCAGTATTCGTAATTGTGGATCCCAGATAGATGTAACTCTGGACAACTTCACAACTACCTATTGTATGTAAGTCTGGTCTATTGTTAGTCCTGCGATCCACCACCATCATTTTGGTTTTATCGCGGTTTATGGCAAGACCAAACTCGGAGCTGGTTGTTTCCAGAAGCGAAAGAAATCGTTCCATGTCTGCCTGTGACGTTGCAAGAAGAGTAGTATCGTCCGCGTATCTTAGGTTTGATATCAGTCGACCTCCAATTGATACACCTTTATCCCAGTTTTCCAAAACTATACGCATTATGTGCTCGGTATAAATATTAAATAACAGAGGGGAAAGAATACATCCCTGTCGAACCCCAGCCGGAGTACGTATTTAGCCAGCCCTTTAATTACTTTGACCAGGGGCCAGCTGAAGCTTCCCATCGAATATTTTGATTTCAAAAATAGGTCTTAGGTTTAGATTATTGACAAACATATTTAGCCTTGTCAATAGACATTCAGGGCTTCTACCAGCTAAGATAAACACAATTACAATTTAATCTAAGTTGAAGTTCTATTTTCGTAATTAAAAAATCCGATGGGAATGGGCTTCACCTTAGGACACCTACCGCCGAAGCTGATGCCGATTACCATTGGATTACCATCGGGCTTCAGTTTAGGTGATAGGGCTCCCGGCTCATTACTACAGTTTCGTCTCTATAATATCCTACGAATTGAGTAGAATATACCAAATATTTTAAGTCTGTATTTCACTGCAGGATATGTGTACGTACAAGTTGATTTTTCCGTCTGGACAAAGTGCATATCTACGGTTGCCGTCAGTAACTCTTCAAAGTGCCCGCAAGAGCCCCATGTAAAATAAATATTTCATTTTATAGCCACAGTGAAATTCCGGCTATAACTCCTGCATCGATCCAGTACGTGCCGCTACGATAAAATGAGCACTTAGAGTAGCTGTTCTAATGCACTAATTACACTAATAAAGTAACAACCAGGGAAAACTTTAGCGTACCTATTTAATTTTACTCAAACTAATGGCTTTTGTTATGATGTACCATAATTATAGGCTATTAGCTTCCACTCGCGGCTTTCCCTGTGTTAACTTTTTTTTTTAAATAAAATGTATTATATGTCCTTCCTAATACCTTTGAGAATATGTGTACAAAGTTTCATGATGATCGCTTGAGTAGTTTCGTCGTGAAATTATTTAATATTATATATATAGTAGGGATTATTAGGTAGGGATTGTATTACTAACTAGCTGGTGCCCGCGAGTTCATCCGGGTGAAATTTCGATCATATTAAACAGATTTGCCATGAATTTTGTGTCGAACGATTTCAATAAGGACGCCATTCCTGAGAAGACAAGTCCGTCATTATATAAATTATTTATGTATTGTATTTTATATTTTTTGTACAATGAAGTTTTACAAACAAAGAAACACTTTAAATTACAATAACTGTCTTACTGAGATAAGATTTTAATCAAACAAAGCTATGTTGCCCGAAACTGAGCTTAATCTATTTTTGAAAATCGAAAAAAAAAAGAATCTGTTCAGTAGTTTTGGAGAATAGCGTATACATACATACATACAGACAAAATATTATAATATTCTTTCTTGTGTCTTCTTACTCATTTCTTATTACCCGCCCTCATTTTTGATAAATTGTTTACATGTACAAACACGTGATTTCAACTGCTTTAATAAATACCTATATCGATATTATAAATGTACCTATTAGTTTGTGAATATGTTAATATATTTAACTAAAACGTGCATATATGGCTGAGCAGATTTTGTTGAAATATGACACGTAGTTGGAATACGTTCGGTTAATCTAGAACATTTTTATCTGGGTAGTGTCAATTAGGCAAAACAAAGACAGACACAGAGTAGTTATTCATAAATAATCTAAGAGTAAGAATTAATTTTTCTTAATTAATCTTTTTGGGGTGTAAGTGGTTCATCAACATCTTTGAACCAAAGCCAACTTCACCTGCACGTGGTGCACCCTGCTGAGTGACAAACGAAGCTCTGGCGAAAAGAGAGAAGGGAGCGTAATTGTAAGCTACCCGACTGGGGAATGTACCTCCACCTCACAGAATACCGCAGCCAAATAACAATTCCCTTGAGGATTGTTGTGTTCCTGCGAGTGAGTGAGGTCACCAGAAAGAAATGAAGGAGATGCTGCGTATGCAGCGGGGGTGGCGGCGCGCGAGCAATATTTTATGTTGCAAGCGTTAATATGGCTACGGTAACCGCTTCACATCAGGCGGGCCGTATGTTTGTCTGCCACCCGACGTAGTATAAAAAAAAAAAAAAAAAAAAAAAAAAATGCTTACTCTTAGATTATTTATAAATAACTACTGAATAACGCCTGTGTTATATGACTGTGATAATTTGTATTAATTATTTTATTTTAAAAAATACATAATATTATCGATAAACTCCAAAAATAATTCTCTAGCATGTCTTATCTCTGCATTAGACTGGTAGAGAAGGTTTGTTTGTTAGCATTAAGTCCGCCTTTATACACTTTTTTGCGCTCATCATCATCAACCTGTATCTATTCACTGCTGGATATAAGCCTTCCCCAATATTTTCCATCAAATACGACCGTCGGCCTTCCGCATCCAGCCGCTTTCTTAAGGTCTTCGGACCCTAGAAGGAGGGCGTCTAACGCTTCGTCGTCCTACGCGCGGCCTCCACTCTAATACCTTGCTCCCCCATCACTTACTCGGAAGAGGCTTTTTTGAGTATGAATTAAAAATTTAAACATTTAATTTTACCTTTACCCAAAAAATTAACTCGTTATTTTAGGTAATTAATACGAGAAATAAAATCTTTGTTTAATGGCGCAGGGCTGAGTTTTGAGACGTAGATTTATTTGCTCCGTCGTCCCTCAGCGGTAATAAGATAATTCCTTGTAGTTTCCTTTTGGTCGACAATTTAATTACGCGGTGTAAGCTTGAGGTACATTGTAGGCAAAGTAATCACGTTTTTATTATAATATGCTCTATTATATCTTTATTATGACGAGCTCAGTGGTCGAATGATTAACAACAGCCATTTTGACTTCGAGGACGCGGGTTCGATCCCCGCACAATGCAAACATTTGTGTGCATGAAAATGTATGTTTGTCTTGGTCTGGGTGTTTCCTATGTATGTGTATATTATATTATAATATAATATTATATTATAATATTATTATTATGTGTATATTTTACATTTACAAAAAAAAATGTATTTAAGTATATTATCAGTTATATATTAAAGCTCGCAACATAAAATACCGCTCGCGCACCGCCACCGCTGCCAACAAAACAGCTTATTCTTTTCTGGGGACCTTACTCACTCACGAAACATAACAATCCTCAAGGAAATTGTTATTTGGCTGGTTTATGTCAAAAAGTTGAAGGTAATACGGTCATAAGTTGATATCATTTTACGTCATGCTGGTCTGAATGAGAATGTAGATTTTTGTTTTATGCGCTGGCAACCTCTTGATGAGCAATGCTGTTAAAGATAATACTCACTTATTTCAATTACCTATCAGTTATTTTATTATTTTTTTGTTTTGTTGGTTCTTTTAATTGATTATAATAAGAATTTATTTTTAATTTAATGAACTGATTTCTTTCTCGCTGCTGGCGGGTAGATATACTGTTGTTAGTTTTATATTTTTGTTTATATATATATATTATATATATATATTTATTTCGTATACATATTCTTAGTAGGTGTTATTGTATTTATACGAATTTATTGATAGTATAAGTATTTACTGTATATTTCTATTAATTAGTGATGAGTGTAGATGAAGATTATTTTTCTATACCGTCGTCTTCTTCCAGTTCGGATAGCTTCCAAAGTGTTCAAATTACACTCAATGAATCTCTTCAAGAAAAATTTTCCGATGTACCCAAAAATTTTAATGTAATTCATATTAATGCTCAGAGCATTCCGGCCCATTTTGTTGACTTACTTGAGTCGTTTGACATTAATAACCTTCATGCAATTCTGGTATCAGAGTCGTGGCTGAAGCCTTGTCTACCGTCAACTTCTTACTCGCTACCTGGCTTTCAGCTCATTCGTAATGACCGTGTTGGGAGGAGTGGTGGTGGTGTAGCCATTTACTTACGGGCTAATATCTCTTTTAATATAATTTCATCTTCACAGGCTTCCGATCTCTCCAATGAGAGTGCTGAGCATCTTTTCCTTGAGATTACTCTTTCCCATACTCGCATTCTTCTTGGGGTACTTTATAGCCCTTCATCTACTTTAAATTATTTCTCCACATTGGAAAAGCTTCTTGAAGACACCATGCCTTCTTTCAATCACACTATTATTATGGGTGACTTCAATACCTGCCTTCTAAAAAAAGATCATCGCTCAAATTCCCTGCAATCCCTTACTGATGCGTGCAATTTAACTATATTGCCTCTCGAAGCGACTCACTTTTTCCCCAGCTGTAAGCCCTCACTTCTTGATCTCATCCTGGTCTCTTCTCCCGAACATGTTGCCAAGCACGGACAATGTCCTGCGGAGGCATTTTCGTTCCATGATCTCCTATTTCTCTCTTACAAAGTCCGCCCCCCTAAACCTAATCCTAAAATTCTTTTGCAGCGCAATTTTGGTAACATGGATATAGAACGATTACGAGAGGATGCCATGAAATCTGATTACTAAGAAATCAATCTCCGAAGTACAACCCAAAATTTTTTAAGTGTCTTGCTACGAATTTCATAAGTAATTTCAGTCACTCGTTATGTGATTTTTTAATTTGTTGCGATTGATGTCAAAGAATTGCAGTTACTGTGTAGTAACTTCGTAGAACACAACAAGTGGTAGGTACTAACAGGCAAAGAAAGTTTTTAAATAACTTTGCCGATAGCACAGATAACATAATACTAGCCGATAGGAAATGACCAACAGAAATAACCGAACTTCATTTAATTCACTAGACAAAAGACAATACTAGACAAAATTCATTTCATATTCATAGTGTTGTATTTTGTCTAGTGAATTAAATAAATTTTGTTATTTAACTTTATATAAATTTAACACTATAGTCATAGTCTATAGTGTTGTATTTTGTCTAGTGAATTAAATGAATTTTGCTGTTTAACTTTATATAAATTTAACACTATAGTATTGTATTTTGTCTAGTGAATTAAATGAATTTTGTCTAGTGTTGTATTTTGTCTAGTGAATTAAATGAAGTTCGGTTATTTCTGTTGGTCATTTCCTATCGGCTAGTATTATGTTATCTGTGCTATCGGCAAAGTTATTTAAAAACTAAACTTAATATAACAACTCAAGTGACAATTTAAGTAATGTTATCAGTGAATAGTTAACTGCTTACCATCAATCGGCATGTTTGTCACCCGATGACTCGAGCAGTACCTACGTTTATGATCTGACTTCACCTCATTTCTAAACAGACACATAAAAGGCAAAGACAGTGCACCACAAAAACCAAGGTCTCCACAAAGAGACAAAAGAAAGAAGTGAGATAACTCACTTAAGGTAATTTGTCAAAACAATTGTCTTTTTCATTATGTTTTACGACGCGGCGAGACGGCTGCACGACTCGACCTCAGAAAGTCTTCGTTTTGATGTTCTATTACTTTTATACTCAAAGGCCTATTACGTTATTTACGATTCAACATAGAATTAAAATATGTTATTTATTATGATTTCATAGATAAACTAGAAATCGCCCGCGACTTCATCGGTTTGGACTCCGATCATGAATGGACAGAGGGACAATTCTCGTAATGAAAATGTAGTCAAAATTCAGTTCGGATCCAGTCTTGATATTACAAATATGACATTCTGTATTCCCGTATATGAAATGTTAAAGTTTAATTAAATTGTGATTAAATCGAAATATGACCGAAAATTTAACAAACTAGATATAGAATTGAATAGAAATAGAATAGGATTCAGCTAGCATTAAGGACCGATATTAATTAATCAATAAAATTAATTATATCATTTTAGTCAATTCATAATTCAGTCTCGATTCCGTCAACTTTCATTCTGCTATCGTAAAATAATTACTAGAATAGGCCTTCAGATTATGAGGTAAATCTCCAGCAACCCGACTACGAAAATCGTGGTTAGAAAGTTTGATATGAAGCGCTGTATTGGCAGCAGTGGACCTTCAGTGGAGCAGGTTTTACCTTTAAAAGTGAGAGAAGCATTAAAGTCGTTTTTGGATATTCTTGCATAAACCTATAAATTCTTGCATTTGGTACAAAAGAATACTCTATCTACATATAAACGTAAGTGTTATGTGGGAAGAAATCTATACTTACTTCATTATCATCATCATTATCGTTTCAGCCGAAGGACATCCACTGCGGAACATAGACCTCCCGCTTCTTCCACAACAATCGATTTTGCAAGCGATTTACGTCAATTGTCAAAGCTAAGTATGTGGCTAGCCCCTTCCCCTTTTTTTTGTATATGAAAGGGGGGCAAAAGAGGACGTTTGTCACCCGATGGAAAGCGGTGGAGATCAGCAACACCAAGGGGACGCCAATCCGTTGCCAGCCTATACTCCTTCCTTCTTTTCTATCTTTCTGGTGAGCTCAATCACTCGCAAGAACACAACAATTGTTATTTAGCTGCGGTATTCTGTAAAGTGGAGATACTTCCCCAGTCGGGCAGCTTGAAAATACGTTATGCCGTACCTCTCTTTCTGCCAGAGTCGCGTTTGTCAGTCAGCAGGGTGCACAACGTGCAGGTGAGGTTGGCTTTGGTGTAAAAATGTTGATGAACCATTTACACCCCAAACTTAAGCCTGATTTTCCCATACTTACTTGCTCCAACAAATCTCCAACAGTCTGCGAGACGGGACGCAATGTGAACCGACATCTCTCGCGACGGGACGGTAGCGGGACCGTGATTACCGGCAGACCTCGACGGTAGGTGACCGTTACTTCTGTAACAACAGAAAAAAATTCTATTAAAAATAATATTTGATGTAGCGCCTGTAAATTTTTGCCTACAGATGATATAGAACTAAGGAAAGCACATTAAGTTCGTAATTTTTTATTTGTTTAAGTTTAACCACATTAACTAAGCCCTAAAGTCAGGCAACTAAAAGCCAACTAATTCATAGATATTATTGAAAAAAAGTTCACAGCTCGTAAACCATGAGAAGGTAAATTTTGATACGTATTGTTGAAAAATTACGTAAATAATAATTAAATGTTTTTCGTCATTATGACAATATTAATATGCTTATTGGACATTTCGCTAAACGGCTTTGTAACAGTTTCAAAAGGAATTAAAATTGAACAAAGATTATTGTCATTCTCTCTTCCATTGACGGATACCCCTTAACCCTACAGTGGAATGAATATGGCTTGATGCAGAATCATAAAAATAATAAACTTTAGTTAATAAGGTCAACGCCGATATAATAGTCTTAAGTTCAAGAAATTTAACAGGCCCATACATAAAACACATTAAACAGGGCTGCTTCGGCGGCAGTGCAAACCCTACCGCCGAAGCTGAAGCCGATTTCGATCGACAATTTTGATTCCAAAAATAGGCTTAAGTTAAATTTGATGATGGCAAACATCCTCAGCTTAGTCGCATGAGCTCTAGGGTTTCTACCAACTAAGCTTAACGCTCTCAATCTAAGCTGAAGTTTTATTTTCGCAATCAAAGAATCTGATGGTAATCGGCTTCAGCTTCGGCGATAGGACCCTGCTCCCAATCATCATCAGGTCATTTAAGTCTCCACTACATGAGCACGACCCTCTCGTCCGTCATAGACAGGATGATTTGGCCTACACTCCCCACGCTGGCCAGACGGGTTGGGGAGGAGGGCTGCTCCCAATAGTAATCCATATCTCAGATACATTGCAATTAGGGTTGCCAATAGCCATCCGTCCGGGTTTCCCCGAATTTGTCCTAGTTTGGAGGGCGTCCGGGGAGCGTCCGGGCGGGGTTTCATTTGTAGTCCAGGGTTAAAAGTTTTAAATCACTACCGCCCGCTCCATGCTGCGAATAACCGCCTTGTCACAGAATAAAATATAGTACTAGTACTAAAAGACACTGATGACATGTCCGGGTTGATACAAAATCCGGAGTTTTCACGGCTCTTGTCCTGGTTGCTAGCGTTAGGCTATTTGACCAACGTTAACGACCGACAATAACAAAACCACACGTGAAAGAATTACTTTGATAGCACAAATACCTCTCGAGATATGTTATTTTGAAAATTACAATTTAGGACTTTCCCGAAAACGGTCCATACAACAAGCTACTAGGTTATGACTTCACAAGTCTGTATTTTGTATCACAGTAATCAAAAATTTGTACGACAGCTATGTTCAATATTACGTTTATGTAATTAGTATCATAATAAAAGTTGTAGTATTTTCTATTGCTTCTCCAATGGAAATATTATTTTTTAATAATTTCATACTTTAAAAATGGGCTTTCCCGTCAAACTTTGATCGACCCTAAAATAAGTTGTACGGAAGATATTAGAATGAAAGTTTGCAGATCTTTATAGTTTTGTGTATTATATGATATTGTTAAATAATTTATACAATTTTTGAACATTGTCAAATACCTTAAGTGAGACATCGCCACAGAATAAATACACGTAACATCGCCACTCGTTGACCAGGTTTGGTGAATCTGAAACCGTGATTGCGAGTTGAGGCACGCTGAATGAGACTAATCTGTTTCCATTGTTGACATGGGTGTAGGATTAGGGTGTCATCCGTTCCATCAACAAACGGAAACCTTAGAAACAGGAGATGTTTGAATGAAGTAAACATAAATAACGTAGTTTTTTTATGCTACGTCGGGTGGCAGACAAGCATACGGCCCGCCTGATGTGAAGCGGTTACCGAAGCCATATTAACGCTCGCAACACAAAATAGGCGCGCCGCCACCCCCGCTGCCAACGCAGCATCTTTTTCCTTTCTGGTAACCCTACTCACTCGCAGGAACATAACAACCCTCAAGAGAATTGTTATTTGGCTGCGGTATTCTGTGAGGTGGAGGTACATTCCCTAGTCGGGTAGCTTACAATTATGCTCCCTACCTCTCTTTTCGCCAGAGCTTCGTTTGTCAGTCAGCAGGGTAGACAGTTTCTTTACATGACCAAAATAATAAGTTTCCATTTTGGATCCTACTGTCTGAAGCAGTAAAGTATACCTTAATGCAATTAGTATTCACTATTATTAAAATTATATTATGTAATTCAAATTATTTTCATTACATACATATTTGTGAAAAATAAAAATTAATCATCACCAGCTTATTAAAGCAAAGTTACTCTTACAGTAATTATTAAATTATATGAAACAAATTTTTACGAGCTTCGTAATTTTAAATTTTCGTGCGGTTTCGGAAAACGGGACTATTTTGCGTCCCGGCGCTTTATGCCGGGACAGGTGACCGAGAAAAGATACAGTCCCGTTGAAAACGGGACGTATGGTCACTTTACTCATAACTATAGTGTATGATTAGCGACTCGTTACGAGAAACTAAATGTACTTTTCTCCTCGTATAATCGAGACTAGCGTCCCCGTTTCTGCAACATTTTTCATTGTTATATAGCGTTCCTTGATAAATGGGCTATCCAATACTAAAACATTTTTCTATTCGAACTACGAGTCTATTCGAAGAAGGAGTAGGACATTACATTAACGTAAACAAAGAAATAAACTCTCCAACTTTATCTTATAAAGTGTGTGTATATCTTATAAAGTACTAGAGGCCCGGTACGTGCTTCGCTACGTTTAAAGTGAAATAATTTGTACTGTCAACACTGAAAAAAGTTTCAATTTGACAGCACAATCCCCATCTGAAATAAGTTTAAATTTGACAGCAAAATTCCCATTAACAAAATGATCCGCCATATACTGAATTCATTTTTTTACAAAAAATGTGATAAATGAAGAACCGCTCTACCGATTTTGTGCAAACTTCACATAAACCATCTACTAAATAGTTCAAACAAAGCCTAAACATTTGGTTTGGATAGGTGAGCCCGTTCTTATGTTATAAAATTACAACGAAAAGAGGCATTGATTTTTATATATATAGATTGTAGATAAAACGTCACTTAGGTAAGTTCGTTTAATATCTTGAACATGATAAGATGGTATCTATGACAGATATCCACTAATGAAGTTTCGTAAAAAAAAAACAACTACATTAATGTAGGCACAAATTGTCGTTTTTCATGGTCAATAGTGATGTGCGTCATAAAACTACTACACGAAATTGGATGCGGTTTTCACAATTCTAAAGGTTACTTAATAGTTACTTTGTCTTAAAATCTGGTGTATGTTTTATCTCTGTTTAACATGTCTGTTTGTCTTGGTCAGGGTATTTTCTATGTATTATAAGTATGTATTTACAAAAAAAAAAATATTTAAGTACATTTATCAGTTGTCTAGTAGGTACCCATAACACAAGCTTTGCGCTTAATTTGGGACTAGATGGCGCTGTGTAAATTGTCCAGAAATATTTATTTATTTAAAATATATTTATTATCTCTAAGAATGCTGCAGCCAATAACAGTTGTGTTCCTGTCTGTTAATGATGTCAACACTAAGGAAGGACATTTCATATTGTTAGTATATGAGGTAAGGGCATCATATCAGGCGGGGCTTGTTCGCCACCCCAACGTAGTTTAAAAACAAAGTCCACGCTGACGAAGTCGCGAACGGCTGCTAGTGTTCAATAACAATAATGTATTCCATAAGCATACTCGTGCCATACGGTAAGTTAGATGAGTTTTGAAGAGACGTGTTCGGGACGATCTCCTTATCAATGTAATTTACATAAACGACAAGATGCTCGATTTCTTTTTATCTGAGATGGAAAATGAACACGGTTGGTGAATATGCCGTTAGACTGTATTGCTGGTAGATAATATTGCAAGGAAACTTCTCGCATCTAAAGTATCACCCCAACCCACTATAGATCACATTTACGTCTTTTTCGGCTGATTTGGAGAATATTTAAGGAACTACCTTAGAAGGAGGGTAAGTATGCGCGCATTCCACGTAAATATTGGGTGCTCTCTGTAATGAGGGTAGCGTGAGGCCGACTCAAATGGTTTGCCATAAACGTGAACACCCGCGAACGACAACTTGATGAAAACATTAAGGGAAACAAAAATGTTTGCCATCGTCTTTGTCAAGTAATTCATCGAAGACATAATAATCTACATATCTATAATAATAAAAGGCTTTGTCCTCACTGACTGACTGACTGACTGACTGACTGACTCACTAATCAACGCACAGCCCAAACCGCTGGGTCTAGAGATTCTAAATTTGGCAAGTAGGTTCCTTATGACGTCTAGGGGTGCACTAAGAAAGGATTTTTCGAAATTCATCCCCTAAGGGGGTGAAACGGGGGTCCAAAGTTTGTATAGGGAAACAAGATTAGTTGGACTATTTTATCCGAAACTTTCCACGAGTACTCCTAAAGATAAATGAGTAAACACGTGTTTCAGGATTTTTCAAAATTCAACCCCTAAAGGGGTAAAATTGAGTAAAAAAGTCTGAAATTCGTCATGGGTATTGTTTTTATGGTTTATCGGGTCGCTGATTACAAAAACAACAACTATTTTATAATCCAACATAGCCGACGTGACATAAAATCACCCCTATCCCCATATATCCGCGAAGGGGTTGAAATGTCATAATATCAATATGGGTGTTAATTCTAAGGTTTTCTAGGACGTCAATTACGAAAATGGCATCGATTTGTAAATATAACATAGTGTATACGAAATTACATTTTTCAAATTTTACCCCTAAGAGGGTGAAACGGAGGTCCAAAGTTTGTGTAGGGAAACGAGATTAGTTTGACTATTTTATCCTAAACTTTACACGAGTACTTCTATAGATAAATGAGTGAAGAAAAATGAAGCCGCAGGGAAAAGCTAGATAGTAAAGGGCTTTTGTCCTCACTGACTGACTGACTGACTGACTCACTAATCAAAGGAAAAGGCCAGACCAATGAAGCTAGAAACTTGAAACTTTGGATATGTTGATGGCGCCATACCTAGCATTTGTACAGCGCGCTATGGTTTCGTTATTAACGAAAGGGTATATACGAGAGATTATTTCAAACCATGGGGTTATCCGTGACGGTTTATCGCTTACCTCATCCCAGTAGTTACCCCCGGAGGTTGTCCATCGCGCGCGTAGGGCGTATAAAAACTGCGTTCTTCAAATGAAGCTACATCTGGTGCCGAAATTTAATTGAAAAACCTATTCTAAGTACCGACTATATGGGGTATATCTACTTGATATAAGAATTTCGGTATTTTTCAAACAATGACGTCAAGATTGACTAAGTTTATACTTCTGGAATGTGTGATGATGCCCCATACCATTTTAGCTGTGGAATGTGATGGAGCTGGCCTGTTCCGCTCCATCTCCTTCCACTTGCATGGAACGGAGGTATATCATCAGGAGGTTCGTGTCACCATTGTTCACGTATTAAACAACTGAAACGATGAGTTGTTGAGTGAGGACAGTAAGGGATGCGCTGTTGAGGAATCTCTCTTTATACCCCGTCTTCGCATTATTCCATCAGACCACCCCGTTCAATTTAAGAGACTACAATAACCCATAAAGATATGCTTCGCTATGACCATTAACAAATCTCAGAGGCAGTCTCAAAGGTTACTGGGGTTGACTTGAGACAGGACTGCTTCTCTCATGATCAGTTGTATGTAGCTTGCTCAGGAGTAAGTTCTTTTGGAAGCCTTGCAATTTTGGCTCCTGGTGCGAATGCCAAAAATATTGTTTACCGGGACGTCTTAACCTAAATGATGTATGTTTGTAATAATGGTCAATACGAAATAGTCCTTTAGGGGGAAAAAATGAAATATCTGGAATGTTAACAAAAATAGACGCAAATCAGGAGTGTTCCCGTAGCGAAGCACGGGTACTTTGCTAGTATAAAATAAGGCGTGTTGATTTTTGTGTTTTTAGATTTCGTCCGGAATAGAATAATAAGTATTAAAAACATAAAAAAATAAAATATAAGAAAAACCGGCCAAGTGCGAGTCGAACTCGCGCACGAAGGGTTCCATTATCACGCAAAAACGGCAAAAAAATCACTTTTGTTGAATATTCTGTGAATATTACAAGTGTCTACCTGTTGCCGTTATCAATATCGTCGAATAGTGTCAGTTGAAAAAGGATTGAGATATTTATTGGTTGTCAAATATTTATGGGTGCTTTCAGAAATTTCTATCAAGCTCCCTAAATATAGAAGAAAATGACAAATTAACTAAAATTAAAAAGCTTTATTTAAAAAATAATGTCAAATCGATTGGTCTTAATTATACCACAGTATAAGTAACAGTACTACGTATTTTTTAAATAAAGCATTTGTTATACTGAAAGTTGTAAAAGGTACTATTGGGAAGGATTTGTTTTGAAAATTGTATTGTGGATTTAAATTTATTGGTATATATTGTATAACTTAATATTTAGGCGGTACGAAGTTCGTCGGATCAGCTAGTTATGTATAACAATATCTCATCGTATTTACAGACTATATATTATATATAGACAGAGAGCCATGCTCGGAGTATCTCTACGTGATAAGCATAAGAACGAGTATATTTTTATTTTATTTATTTAATCACAACATATAACATTATTACATAATATCCTTATTATCTGTAATAGAACTAGTTACCGACTTAGCTCTAAGAATTAGCAGGCTGAAGTCGGCACCTCCGCCAATCCGCCGTTGAGCAGCATGGTGGAGTATGCTCTAAACCCCTTCGATTGAGGGGAGACCCGTATCCCAACAGTGGGATGATTATGGGTTGATACCGATGTGTAAACATAGGACTTAATTATAAAATTAGTAAAATCTTCGATTAAAATTGTTTCAATCGTAGCTGTGGAGTCATTCCAAGAAGTCGTGCTTAACAGCAGAAAAATTGCACTATCGGTTTTACTGTTGACTTATTACAAGTAAGGAAGGAACGACAAGATTCCTGACGATATTTCTCGGTATATTCCTGAAGCCGGGAATAAGATAAATATAAAATTCCCCAACCCGTCTGGCCAGCGTGGGGAGTGTAGGCCAAATCCTCCTTCCGTCTGGGACCGACGAGAGAGGGTCGTGCTCCTGTAGTGGAGACTAAAATGACCTGATGATGAAATGATGATAATACAAAGACGGACACTAAACTACATTGATTCTAGAGCCGTATAGCTATTTGATAAATAAATAATGTGTAAATATATGAGTTCGCATGTACTAATATGATCAGAACAGTCATAAACTTACTAGTCAACTAATCATAATTAACTAGACATAACGTCGAATTAGCCGTATAACAGGCACAGTTAATCAAGCAATAAATTCACGTACTCGTTTGACAAGTTGTTGTATGTGTGCGTTGCGATCTGTTATACTTAAGGGGATTAATACGCTCAATTAGCGCAACCACCACTGTATAAAAAAATCATAGTTCACAAACGAATATAAAAACGAAAGTTATTAACCAATAAATTTCCTGGATCTAACAAAGGCAAATGTTAATGACTGATCTATCAACGAACAGCTCAAATCACTGGACGGATCGGGTTGAAATCTGGCATACAGGTGGGTATTATGACATCAAGAGGTATTATGACTTCAGGAGGTATTATGACATCAGGAGGTATTATGACTTCAGGAGGTATTATGACATCAGGAGGTATTATGTATATCAGCTAAGTATTTTCGAAAATTATCACGATGCCGGGATATGTGCTTTCCTTTTTATATTAGCGAGCTATGATTGATTTGACGATTGTAACGCTAGTTGAGCGCACTAATCGCCGAAAAGATATAAATACTTTCATGAAAAACTTTTTAAAGATGCGGGCCGCGTCAATTTAGAAGATCTCTATCATGCACATTCATAGCGACGAGCATTCAGATAATAAATACATTTTAGTTTATGTAGGTTAAGGGTACGGAGTAATAAACATGATTCCGCAGAAATGAGAACGCACGATATATCCGGTGATCTACACGATATAGACGATGGTCTAATGGCTAACAATGGCTATTTTCACTCCGAGGTCGGTTCGATCCCTGAACAAGACAAACATTTGTGTGCATGAACATGTCTGTTTACAAAAAAAAATATTTAAAGTACATTTATCAGTTATCTAGTACCCATAGTACATGCTTTGCAGTTAATTTGGAACTAGATGGCGCTGTGTAAATTGTCCAGAAATATTTATTTACTTATTATTTATATATGGTCCAGCCCGCGTACCCTGTATAAACTTTCATGCCATGAGGCTTCTGGCGAGAAATTTCCCTATGATTGTTAAGCCTTTGGTGGAATTTTGTCAATATTTTAATAATACCTCTTAGTTGCCTCAATAATTTATGAAATAGGCTATTTGTCAATGTTCTAAATCAATTGCAAAAAACCTTATCAGTATCGTAAAATACCCAAAAAATGAATGTAACGTCCTCACGTGGTAGCCTTTCGTATAGAGCGATTTGGGGAAAATCCAAAATTATTATTTTCAAGTTATCATAACCGAGATTTTTTATGCTATCGAAGTAATTCATAAGGATTACTTATATACTAGTTGCCAGTTTCTTATGTAAAATAACTATATGTATAAACATATAGTTATTTTACAGATTTCGGCAACTAATTTATTAGGGAATTATATAATAAATGAAGAAAAATTAAACAGCGCACAAGACGTACTCGGAGACAGAGAGAGAGACCAAAGATAATTTATTACTTTTATATAAGTGATGACGCTGGGGTGCCATGGTTTATGGTTATCTTAATTTAATGAATTAACTAAATGTTGGAAAAGGATGTGCAATTTTAAGTACTTTGGGGAGACCCGGGCCCTACCTAAGCTGAAGCCGATTACGATAGATTTTTTTGATTACGAAAATCTAACTTCAGCTGCTTCAGCTTAAATTTGTACAAATAGTAATAAGGTTAGCTGGTAGGGACAGAGGCGCTCTACCGATTTAACTAAATATATATATCACAAATTTTAACTCCGATTTTCGTAATTAAAAAACCTGGTTAATCGGCTTCAACTTAGGTGGTAGACCCCCTGCATACAAATGAAGTAATTGAAATGAAATAAAACTGTTTGTAATACTATTACCAATAATCATGGACTTATACTGTGCCGGGGGTTAACAATTACATGAGTTATAGTGAAAGGTCTACTTTAATAGCGTCTGTTGAAAGGTGACCTTTTGCCATAATTGCTGTTGTGTAATGGATATTCACTAGGATTTTGGCTGTTCTAATCAATTATGGCTCGGAAATTTAATTAAGTTTTGAGAAACGGAGCCGTTAATTCAAGCTCTATGTAGCTGCGGCATCAAAATTAATTCGTGTCTTGAAATATAATATATGAAATTATTGATAGAATTGTAAGAAAATATCACAGAAAATCCTCAAATAATCTCGTTTGACGAGCTCGTTGGTCTAATGGCTAGCAATGGTGACTTTGACTCCGATCCGATCCTCGCACAAGACAATTATTTGTGTGCATGAACAATGTCTGTTTACCTTGCTCTGAGTATTTTCGATGTATTATATGTATGTAGTTACTAAAAAAAATATGTATATGTATTAAAATATAATATCAGTTCTCTAGTACCTATAGTACAATCTTTGCTTAGTATGGGACAGATGACAGTGTGTAATTGTCCAGGAACATTTAATTAATCAAGATCGACTTCCATCATATTGAAATTTCGTATATGACCTTAGCCATTTTGAGGATGTCGCAGATGTGTTCAGTTTTACCCATCGGTCTCAGATCGATGGTTTTACCTCAGTCGTTCCAAAAGGATACCCCTTTCCGAACAATATTAATAGGCTCACTTGTACTGTAATACCGCATAATTAGATTTTTTAAATATCTCTAAAGTGTTAAATGTGCATACGATCAAAGATACTTTTAGAGAACCTTAAATTTTGTAAATTTGTTTGCATTCGACTGCCCTGATAGTAAACAGTTATAGAACGTATGAAGCGAAACGCTTCGAATTCCACAAGAAGTTTGCTAGTTGTGATATTTATAGTATATCCTATGTACTTATTAACTAACTAACCCTATTTAGTACCAAATTCCTACTAACATCTGCTACATTGGAGAGATACACTGCTTATCTTAGGTTACTGTTCCAAGACGTTCTGTATGGGACATACAGGTGCTTGGAAATTGAATCATTACTCACACCGACTCAGCCTGATTGTCGACGCGCTCCACTTATTACCCATTCGTGGATACTCGCTAACACAAATGTTTGAATATTATGAAGGAGGAATATTAAAAAGTTTGTATTGACATTCACTAACAGCACTGTCAAAAAAAAATGTAAGAATTGATATAAAAAATAAGGAAAGTTCAGGTTTCCTGCCAAATAGTCACAGCACTTAGAAGTAATTCCGCGAACATTTATTTTTAAACGGAAACCAGGTAGTACTCTGTCTGTAATTGTTGGCACATTTACCAAAATGGGTCGATTACTAATTTGATGTTATGTATTTATAAAAGGCAGATTAGTCAGTAACGGTTGTTACTGACTAATCTGTCAACGCACAGCTCAATCTACTGAACGGATCGGATTGTTTTTGGTATACATGGTACTATGATATACTTAGGCATACGCTAAGAAAGGATTTTTTAAAATTCCCACAGGATAACGGGATATGCGCGTAGGAAGTCACGGGTGCAAGATAGTCGTTATTAAAGCGTTAACGATCAATTCTGGTTACGTCATAATTATGATAAATTATACTATACATGGCTAAGAAGCATTTCAAATCCAACTTCTACTTTTCTTTGTTTAAAATCAATGTGATATTCCAGATTGTACCCAGCTGGTTGCCACTGTTAATTTTGGCATCCACTGTAGTTTTGGCTTCATGGCAGACGCGTGCTGTCGATTTTTTTTCTTATTACAGCCACATGAATTAATATTACAGCCAGATTTTGTTTTTCAAAAACAAGGAGGGCAAGATAATTATGATCAGTCATGCCCCTGGTGATACATCACCGTAGGCTACGATAACGTTTCCTATGAGCTGTATGCTGGTTTACTTTAGTGACATAGAAAAGAAATGCGGCGCGGTACGTTCTTTTTTTGACTGAGTTGGAATTAACTTTCCACAAAGGTAAGCTGTCCAATTTATCAAAATCATCGTACGAATTTAGCGCATGACAGTACACAAAATTACTTCGTTAAACTTTCAAGCAGACTAATCACTGCTGTCAGAAAGAGACAGTCAATAAAAAAGAGACGCTCGATCCTCCTCCGTTATAAGTAGTATGCGTGAGGCATCTTCATCTAGTGACTAAAAAAGTTAAGTAATGCAGTGTTAAACAAGATGATATTCAAGCACTTTAATAAACATCAGGGTACTCCTTAATATTGTATATTGTACACAGTAACTGTACTATTAGCACAATGACAAATACATCAAAAAAGAAATTAGCTAAATCCGTTTAGCCGTTCACGCGTGAAACCGTCCGAATGCGACAAAAGGAAATAGGGATGGATTCATTGTTATTTATATATAGATAGATAAGATATCTGGACAGATATCTTAACAATGAATCCATCCCTATTTCCCTTTGTCGCATTCGGACGGTTTCACGCGTGAACGGCTAAACGGATTTAGCTAATTTCTTTTTTGAAGTATTTGTCATTGTCAGGAGAAGGTTCTTATTAAAGAAAAAATAAGAAAATTGCGTGAAAAAATACAAAATTTAAGAAAACTGAACGACCATAACTTTCCTAATGTCACTTTATATAGTTTGATAGAACTGTCAGTCATTTGACAGAATGCGCGAAACCAATTCGAATTCAATATTCATTGTTAAGAAAGGACAACTTATGTCGGGTCAGCTAGTAAAAGATATGAAAGGGCCACTTCTTCTAAGGCCAACTTCAACAGGGTGAGCCACCAATGCTCCTAATTCATTAATCGTACATACCTATATTGGTGTGTTTTCCGGCAGACTACAATAGAGTCACTCCGTTTCTTCCCGTGGATGTCGTACAAGGCGACTAAGGGAAATCCATTACAAGCCGTTTGGCCAGCGTGGGGAGTGTAGATCAAATCCTCCTTCCGTCTAGGACGGACGAGAGAGGGTCGTGCTCCTGTAGTGGAGACTAAAATGGAACCGGATGATGATGATGATGATAAATACCTATATCATGAGGCATACCGTATATATTTGCACTAGCTGACCCACGCAACTATGTCTGCGTGAGACACAGAGACGAGTGAGAGTGAATTGTGGCATTACAATTAAAAGGTTAAAGTGATTTTAAAAGTTAGACATTTGCCATGGTGGACTTTTTCTTAGGTTTTACAAGGTGAATAATGCTGTCATACATGATTGTTGCGTAACTTTAACCGTTTACGAATAACACGCAACGGAATCTCTCAAAAAGAATAATTTTCCCCCGTTTTTGCATCATTTCTCATTGTTGTTCCGCTCCTATTGGTTGTACCGTGATGTTACATAACCTAAAGCATTCCTCGATAAATGGGCTATCCAACACTAAAATATTTTTTTCAAATCGAACCAGTAGTTTCTGAGAATAGCGCGTTCAACCAAACAAACAAACAAACTCTTCAGATTTATAATATTAGTATAGATGAGGTTAATAAGGTTCACTTAGTCGCTCTTACTTATTGGCTCTTTATTTCATTATATGTTAATCAGTTGCTATATTTACGCCAGCAGATATCGGTCACACTTAGTAATGAAGTATATTAAGGAGATCGGAATAAAGTCGCAGTGTTCGCTCCGCTTTCAGAAACTGACAGCGTTAATTACTTGCTGCGTGGCAATGAAAGCATCTCAGTATAAAAGTGACGTAAGTGTCAAATCAATTCATAACGACGTTTTACAGTAAATAAATATATTCAGCGAAATTTATTGAGCTTATAAAATCGTCCCGTCGTTCTGTCTCTCCGTCCGTTGCCATGAAACTCAAAATTTCGAAATTCTGACTTCAGATTCGTGTAGAGCATCAAAAAGTAGTAATATAAAGTGGTTTTCCGATATCAATTCGGGAAAGTGGCCAAAATAAATAAAATAAATAAATTTCGCTATGGTGGCACATGCTGCGTGTCCGATTATATATGCCTAGCTGACCCTACAGACAACTATGAATATTGAATTCGAATTGGTTTCGCGCACGCTGCCAAATGACTGTCAGTTCTGTCAAACGGCATGAAGTGACATTAGAAAAGTTAGTATAGTGGTTCAGTTTTCTTAAATTATGTAATTTTCCACAATTTTCTTATTTTTTTATTTCATAAAAACCTTCTGACCATAACAAATACAACAAAAAAGAATTAGCGAAATCGGTTTAGCCATTCACGCGTGATGCGATGACATAGATAAATAGACATACATTTTTATATATATAGATTTGATGCCAAACATAGTTTAGATAAGATATTCAACAATAATATCATATTCAACCAACATACTCGTAACAGACAAGATGACATAAGTTTTGGACGCGAGACGGCCGCAGCGCGGCGAGAAGTATAAATTTGGAAAGATCCTCTTAAGTATGTTACCGCAGGCAAAATGTATATTTCTTGAAACAAACTTTTATTTCCAAAACATGTTAAAAATGTATATTACAAAATGTCATAGTTCAAAATGCATTTACAAAGGACTCTTAATGTCTGAACTGCAAATTAAACTTTAGCGCCTTCAAGACCTATGCATTGATTTTGTTTATGGTCTCAGTTTCAGACGAACTCGGTGGTCGAATGGCCACTTTGACCCCGAGATCGCGGGTTCGATCCCCGCACCAGACAAACATTTGCGTGCATGAACATGTATCGAAACACAAAGGTGCTGGAGATAATATAAACCCATCCATGGACATGTTATGGTCGACGTTGCTTAACTCACGCATTCGATTAGACTGCAACGCGCAACGACGCCATCGAGCTTCCCATAAGTGCAATAAAATATTTGTATTGTATTTATCATAACTAGATTGTTTATCAATTTATCTCTTATCACATAATATGGATACAGAAATTGTTTCTCCCTCGTTCTAATAATTTTCCATTACATTCGTTCGTATCCATCCATCAAAATGAATATGATAGCGACGCAGAGGCGCCTCTAGTGTTCAGTAATTTTATTAATACACAGCCATTGTACATCGAGACGTGTTCGCAAAACTTTATGGTGTCGTTTGAATAAATGAGTTATTTTAGTGAACAAAAATACTAATAATTATACAATGTGTCTCATTTAACTTTGATCCCGAAAACTAGACTAAATTATCGAGAAAAAATATAGAAATATTTCTTTGAAATAAACACGTTATATAATTATTACGGCAATTTTAAAATTAGTAACATTGAAAGTTATTTCAATAGGTAATAAGTATTCATGAAAAAAATCTGCCCTTAACTAAAAACCAATATATTTTCTAGGTAAACATACCAATAGCTAGCAACTAAAATTTTGAAATCAGGTGTTACAAATGAAAGAATGTAATTTTAAAAAATATTATTAATTTCTCGATAACTTTATGTTCGATTTACGGGACAAAAGGTGAATGAGACACATCATATAATAACTATTGATATTTTTGTCTTGCCAGGCCCTCGCTCGCCAGTCGAAATTATGGTATCCAACACTCCAAGTTTGGCTGGTAGAGATTTTTGATTGTCTATCTGTTGTGTACAATAAACATATTACACACAAACAAACAAATACTATCGGTATCACATTAACGTGCGATATACACTATACACGCTGACAAACGAAAGGTATTCTGGTGTCTAAGTTGATGCGATAATTGCTCTGTCGATTTCCTAATTACCATTTACAGCATGCGGCCAATACAATAGATATCCATAGAAGGTTCATTTGTTTATATTCTTGATTCGGCATCAACCCATCTCAGTGTTTCCCCTTAAGGGGTTTAGAGCATACTGCACCACGCTGCTCAACTACGGGTTGGTGGAGGCCAGTTCAAGCCTAGGGCGGCTTGACAGCGAAATTGTTGACATTCAACAAACAGTTGATAGTTCAATTTACAATTGGGTATTTGACTAACATTTTTTTCTGTTTGATATGTAGGGACGTCTCCATAATATAACCATAGGTGAAAGAATTACTTCGATAGCACAAAAATCTCTCGAGATATGGTAATTTGAAAATCACAATTTTTAGACTGCCCCAAAACGCTCCATACAAAAGACTACTGAATTATGACGTCACAGATCTGTATTTTGTATGCATCAAATCAGAAATTTGTACGACAGCTATGTTAAATATTACGTTTATGTGATTAGTATCATAATAAAAGTTATAGCATTTTTTATTGCTTCTCCAATGGAAATATTATTTTTTAATAATTTCATACTTTTAAAATGGACTTTCCCGCCAAACTTTGATCGACGCTAAAAAAAGTCTGACTGAAGATATTAGAATGAAAGTTTGCAGATCTTTATAGTTTTGTGTATTTTACGATATTGTTAATTTATTTGTACAATTTTTAAACATTGGAAACAAACCTCGACCGCCAGGAACGTACGCTAACTCCAACTGTAAGTAAGTACCTACGTTTTATAGACTGGCGTTATAGATTGGGGTGGTAAACGTATAACGTAAGCGACGGACTTTATAGATTGGCATGGTAAACGTGTGATAAATAATGTATTAAAAATATGTGTGATGTGGTAAACTTTCTAACGAGATATCCAAATCGCCTGGCCGGTCCTTGCCTATAAACATTTTTAAGTCCCGTTTGTTTCGTATGCTTTGTGACAACTGTGTGTACAATATTGACGAATTTAAAATAATGAAATATTAGATAATTAAATCACTTTACTATTTACTAAATTTGACATAACTTGACATAAATATCAATAAATTTTCTTTTTGAAATTATATTATTATACCGATTTTATGAATTATTATGTGTATTTGAATTTGCAGTTATAGACTACAGGCCCGTGTACAAAAAATTGTGGGTCATTTGAACCACCAGGTGACCTATCTAGAACGATATAAGAGCATAAAATAATAAGATTCAGCACTATGCCGTCACTTGTAAGCTGTCCAACTGAGTGCAGGTGAGAATTCAAAAGTACAGGTAGAGTGAGTACATTTTGGTCATATGATTTTGTACGGCATTCTTACCATCAATAGATCCATGAAAAATATTAAGAAAACGCGCAGTGCCGTAAAAAAATGGTGCGCCATAAAGTCGGTTTTTTTTTTTATTTTCCGACAATTTCCAGGGTAAATTTGGTCATTTGATTTTGTACGGCATCAGTTTAATACTGTTTCAATACAGCTTCTAATCCATTATTCCGCAACGCCGTACAAAAATCATGAGACAAGGGGAAAAAATCGAGGGTTGCAACCCCCTCTCTTTCCGTGGTCCAGGGGGTGATTTGAAAAAGTACGGCATCGGTTCCAACACATTATCAAGCACTCAAAAGTACTATTAAAAATAATGCCGTCTAAAAATTATTGTTCATTTGAATGTATATCAATAATTATCTTAATTTCATCGTATACTTGATTTATAAAGCTGTAAAGTCATTTGATCCTGTACGGGAACTTTTTTTTTAACATGATATTATAAAATACAATTGTTATATAGTATTGCCGTTCAAAATAAACTGTTCTAGAAAAAATTATAGAGAAATACAAAAACTGTAATTTTTCAAGTTATTGCAAAAGTTTAAATACTCATAGATTAATGAAATCTAGCAATTTTATACATTTTATCCCTTGTTTTAAATAGTATTAAGATAAATAAATTAGGAAAAGATGATGCCGTACATTTTAATGCAGACCATCTCTTTTAGGCTGATGAAAATGACGCTACCATTTTAAGGGTACTTTATGGCCATCTGATACTGTACGGCATTAACATATTTTTGAAGAGAACAATTGATAATATGATAAAATCATTATGACGTTTAACTGAAGTGAAACGGCGTGTATATTATATCCAAGAATTGAAACTGTCAATCCCAGTATCAACATTTTTGTTTGTTTGTGTCATACTTTTTGGTTTAATATGTACTTCAAACATTATTGATACATATATATAATTGATTTGTTTCTTTTTTTTTTATACTACGACGGGTGGCTGACAAGCATACGGCCCGCCTGATGTGAAGCGGTTACCGTAGCCATATTAACGCTAGCAACATGAAATATTGCTCGCGCGCCGCCACCCCCGCTACCAACGCAGCATCTCCTTCCTTTCTTTCTGGTGACCTCACTCACTCGCAGGAACACAACAACCCTCAAGGGAATTGTTATTTCGCTGCGGTATTCTGTGAGGTGGAGGTACATTCTCCAGTCGGGTAGCTTACAATTACGCTCTCTACCTCTCTTTTCGCCAGAGCTTCGTTTGTCAGTCAGCTGCACGTGGTGCACCCTGCACCACGTGCAGGTGAAGTTGGCTTTGGTTCAAAGATTTTGATGAACCACTTACACCCCAAATTCATTGTAATGATGTGAATAAATAAAACAACAATTTTTTAGAAAAAATATATTGATTGATGATAATAAAACATAAGTTTTTTTATTTAAATTATTCAGTATCGGAATCAGCCGCTGAGTTGTTGTCGGAATCATCGTCTTCATCGACGTTCGAATTATCTTCTCTATCATTTTCTGAAACATGAATATATTATAACAAAAAACGTCAACAAAAAAATTATAATAAAAAACGTCAACAAGAAACTTTTCACTGACCGCAAGTGTATTTGGAACTCAGCCGGACGTAGACGCAGTGCGGGAGACAAGGGTCTACTGATCTACCAATCTTGCGTTCGATACGATACTTCCCGCCGTCGCGCCCCGCACCTACTATCAATGAGATCTAATATTCGCTACTGCGCAGTCAAGTCACTTGCTCAAGAAGTTTGCCGGGAACTGATATGTAATAGTAGTTTATGAAACTGTTGCATAATAAGGGTTATTAAAATACGAGTGTGAGTTTATAACATGAGCCGAAGGCGAATATATAATATAATAATAGACCACACGAGTATTTTAATACCTAATTATGTGCAGTTTCATACACTACTTTATCTAATCTCATGAAATATATGATAATAATATTTTAAATACAACCATGAAGTTAATTTAACAGCTATAATTCTTACTTAAAAATCCATTTGCAGATCGAGCATGCGTAGTGCGCATGCGCGACGCGCCGCGCGGCGCCGCGCTCACAGATTATGTAGAAAAATTTTGCAAAGTCGCAATGTATTTGCATTGCAACCTGTTTAAAATACCTGTATCCAGGGCTGAAGCTGTATCGAAATGGTAAAAAAGTTATTTTACGATACAGTTGTCCATACAAGAGCTGTATCGAAAAATAACTTTTTAAATTTATTTTGATAGCTAAAGACTGTCATTAAGATACTGTGTTTAGTTTTTTAATGTGTAAATTTCAGTATGAGATTAGATAAATTATGTTTATTCAATATTTTTATTACTTTTTTATCAATATGAACTTTTATTAAGTACAAATAAACTATCTAAATGCCGTATAAAAAAATATCGTGATGAATTTCACCTTACATTTCGCTATATGGATTTTTTCTTGAGTTTTTTTTCCTACAGATCTTTGGACCAACTAAAATGTACGGCTTGTGAAAAAATATTATCTATGCATAAAATACTTTCAAAATAAATTAATTTTATGTTGTGTCAAATCACTCCCTGGACCACGGAAAGAGAGGGGGTTGCAACCCTCGATTTTTTCCCCTTGTCTCATGATTTTTGTACGGCGTTGCGGAATAATGGATTAGAAGCTGTATTGAAACAGTATTAAACTGATGCCGTACAAAATCAAATGACCAAATTTACCCTGGAAATTGTCGGAAAATCAAAAAAAAAACCGACTTTATGGCGCACCATTTTTTTACGGCACTGCGCGTTTTCTTAATATTTTTCATGGATCTATTGATGGTAAGAATGCCGTACAAAATCATATGACCAAAATGTACTCACTCTACCTGTACTTTTGAATTCTCACCTGCACTCAGTTGGACAGCTTACAAGTGACGGCATAGTGCTGAATCTTATTATTTTATGCTCTTATATCGTTCTAGATAGGTCACCTGGTGGTTCAAATGACCTGTGGGCTTCTTCCACTTAATACATATATTTATATAATACTTTTACATTATTTATCTTTTATACATACTTTTTTATTCTCATACTCCTTTCATTGAAAGCAATGGTCTTTGCCAGTCGACCACGGACTTTGCGTTGCGCGCGCATACTTTTAGTACTGAGTTTTGGTCGACTGTCAACAATCATCCTTCAAATGGGACTTGACTTTTCTTTTGCAGTTATTACGAATTTCACTAGTTAAAAATTCTAATTTTTATTGCATTTACGTTGTGTTCAGTTCTTTTCTGTTGTCTATTTAACTTCCTAAATTTTCTACTATATTTTATACTAATTGTTTCGCTCGTGCACCTTCTGTTTTTCTTGTTTCTCTTTACTCTTGTGTGTACATAAAAAGCTATTTCTATCTACCATTTGTTTGTTTCTCCTACTCCTACACACATTACCTATCTGGGACGCTCTGTCCAGGAGCTCCCATACTCCGGGGCTACCCTTGCCCCCCCATAGACCTACATTTTTTTGTACACGGGCCTGTAGTCTATTAATTTTACCACTGGAATTAGTTGAATTGATATTGACATTATGATTACGATATTTTGACATTATAATAACATTGACATCAATATAATAACATTAGAATAAAAATGTAACTATTTCTCCTGATTTTGCATGCCAATTTTTGGTGCGGCACGCTTGTACTTTTGTTATTTATACCACATGTTATGTACCGTGTTTGCTAGCAAATAAATTATTTGCATTTGTATTTTTTGGGTGAAGTTTCTAGCATTGTCTAGTCACATAAGATGGAACATTTGCCATAGCATGTATCGGACTTTCTGTAGTTAGTTATTGTGTGGCACAGCGTTTCTCCTCAGATTTACAGATAGAATAAACATGCAACAATATTTAATTGCACTCTTCTATTAAAATTTATCACCGATCATTAAATCATGGGTTTGAAAGAGAGCTACACTACTTTATTTGTATGTATTCTATTGTAAATCATGTGAATATGACAAGATGATTGTTGATCAACTATGTGACGTTCATCGTATAGATACAATAATACCTGGTAACGTTTTAATTATTTTTTTTTAGCTTGCTCTTATATGTATCTACGGAAAGAAAGAAAGCAGTATAGACTGACAACGGATCAGCGACCCCTTGGTGATGATGACCTCCTTTTGGGCGTTGGTGATTGCTTTGCATCAGGTGATTCCTGACAAGATCGTTTGCCCCTCTCTCATATTAAAAGAAAATACGGTCGGCCAAGAAATGCTATCAGTTTGACAAAATATTCTAACAAACATAAATGTTATAAGGTCAATCTTCTATTATTTTTGAGAGTGAAAATAGACCTTCATAATTTGAATAGTACAAACGAATGTGAATCTAAAAATCGTCATCGTCAACCCTTATTCATCCCACTGCTGGGATACGGGCCTCTCCTCAATCGAAGGGATTTAGAGCATACTACTCGACTGTGGGTTGGCAGAGGCCAGTTTTCAAGCCGTTTAAAGACTTGGCTTAACGATTGTCATCTAAAGACTACCGCCGGGACCGACGGCTTAACGTGCCCTCCAAAGCAATGAGGAGCTCGAAATAAGTAAACCCATCCATGGACAGGCTACGGTCAACGTTGCTTAACTTGCGTATTAGATTAGACGCGATCGAGCTCCTCATCTGTCTAAAGGTTTACTGATTTGCCCCACTACAGCGTTGTGCAGCTACAGCGTTACGTAGAGATTCCCGCGAGTGCTACGAATGTTAGCTATAACTTGTAGCTACGCAACACTATCATATACAAGTACTGTCACATTATTTTTTAAATGTATTATAACTAAGTTCATCATCATCATCATCGGGTCATTTTAGTCTCCACTACAGGAGCACGACCCTCTCTCGTCCGTCCCAGACTGAAGGAGGATTTGGCCTACATTCCACACGCTGGCCAGACGGGTTGGGGAGGCCTGATCGATGTTTTATAATGTATTTTCCTTAGTCGCCTTAAACGACATCCACGGGAAGAGACGGAGTGATTCCATTCTAGTCTGCCGGATACCATACGGCCTTACCTAAGTTCGCCACGCTACATAATATTTAATATTATGTTTTTCTTTTCAATATTAAATAGCTGAATTGTTGGCTGAATCCCATATGGATAAGTCCGCCATTGTACATATAACTCTCCTATTCTTTATAACATGTATTTCATTTGTACAATAAAGATTTTAGAACAACAACAACTACTATTATAGGTACTGTGACTATATGGAACTTCTCTGCGTGCGGTTGATTGTGCCACTGCCAGCTTAAAATGAAGAATTATGACGAGCTCGGTGGTCGAATGGTTAGCAACGGCCACTTTGACTCCGAGGTCGCGGGTTCGATTCCCGCACAACACAAACTTTTGTGTGCATGAACATGTCTGTTTGTCAAGGTCTGGGTGTTTTCTATGTATTATAAGCAAGTATTTACAAAAAAAAAAATAAGTACATTTATCAGTTGTCTAGTACCCATAACACAAGCTTTGCGCTTAATTTGGGACTGGATGGCGCTGTGTAAATTGTCTAGAAATATTAATTTATAATTAAAAATATAATCCAGTAGTCTAAATAAGTTCTTTATTGCTGCATGATTACTCTTAGAACTACAGTCTATAAGTCGAATTAAAAAAAAAATGCTGAGTGGGGATAATAATACTCGACGAAATGTAGGAATATCCTTCCATCCGCCAAGTATTCATAGAGACATCACTCAACGTGTTTGCAGGATGCTCTCGGCGGTTGTTGTGTAGAATATCATATTATATTTTATGCGAAATACATTGATGCAGTATCCTAAACCTCACAAACTGGCGAATAGAGTAGTAGGGCATAGCGTATTTTTCCAAATAACAATTCCCTTGAGGGTTGTTGTGTTCCTGCGAGCAAGTGAGGTTACCAGAAATAAAGAAAGGAAAACGTGTTTGCAGGATGCTCTGCGAAATACATTGATGCAGTATCCTAAACCTCACAAACTGGCGATATTTTTTAAGCTGCTCGACTGGGAACGTAGTTCCAAATACCAAATCCCTTGAGGGTTGTTGTGTTCCTGCGAGTAAGTGAGGTGACCAGAAATAAAGAAAGGAAGGAGTATAGGCTGGCAACGGATCGGCGACCCTTAGGTGTTGCTGATCTCCATGGACGGTGGTGATTGCTTTCCATCAGTTGAGCTTGGGGTAGAAGTGGCTCACCACTATCTTTAGAGCCAAAGCCAACCTCACCTGCACATGGTGCACCATGCCGACAAGCAAAAGGGGCTCTGGCAAAAGAGAAGTAGGGTACATCAGAGTATTTGTAAGCTACCCTACTGAGGAAGTACTTCCCCACTGAATACCGCATCCAAATAAGAAATCCCTTGAGGGTTTTTGTATTCCTGCGAGTGAGTGAGGTCACCAGAAAGGAAGGAATTGCTGCGATGGCAGCGGGGGTGGCGGTGCGCGAGCGATGTTTCACGTTGCGAGTGTGAATATGGCTACGATAACCGCTTCACATCGGGCGGGCCGTATGTATGTCTACTACCCAACACAGTAAGTTAACAGTTTAAACCGACTTACGAGTATTAGACAAGAGTATAGCACCCAGTGTGAAAAAAGTTATTACACAAACATTTTTTTCATGGGATTTTTGTTCGTCTATCATATTCTTTCTCTTGGAGTATCACACTCCCGGGAAATGTCTTCTATTATTGCGGTGGTATTTGAAATCGACACTTATATTTCGACCTTTTTCGACCACTTCAGTGAGGCCGACTTCACGTTTTATTTATCCCTTCCAAACCAATAGCTTCAACATCCTCCTCTCACATCTTTATGATACCAAATATATGGATGGTTGGTACTATAGAGATGAAGAATATATGAAAAAAACAAAACGGTAACATATATCGTGCAGGAAGAATAACTTCAATTTGGCTCTTGGCCAAAATTTGATGAAAAAATTTGGCCAATTTTTACCTTACGGTATTTGGTCTAACTTTCCCATTTTGTTATAACTTAGCAACCCTACCGCCGAAGCTGAAGCCAATTACCATTGAATATTATGATTCGAAAAATAGGTCTTACGTTTTAGTTATTGATAATCACCTTCAGCTTAATCAGTAGAGCTCTAGAGCTACTAACTACTACTAACGAAGCTGGATGTATGCTGATAAAACATAAGCTGTGTTATGTATTTGGAATGGATCAGTGTTTGGTAAAGGAAGATTGGCAGTGTGGTTTCCGGCAGACTAGAATAGAATCACTCCGTCTCTTCCCGTGGATGTCGTACAAGGCGACTAAGGGAAATACATTATCAAACATCGATGAGGCCTCCCCAACCCGTCTGGCCAGCGTGGGGAGTGTAGGCCAAATCCTCCTTCTGTCTGGGTCGGACGAGAGAGGTTTGTGCTCCTGTAGTGGAGACTAAAATGACCTGATGATGATGATGAAAGAAAGATTTGAACCCTGTTACGCAGAATAGATCCAACCGACAATCTGCCAAATTGAGATACTCGAATCTTCTCTAAGAAAAATTAGAAGAAAAAAAACGGGTTGCACTCCGAGGAGAGTGCCGGTAGAAGTGAAAACTTGAACATTAACGTTGTGCATTTTTTTATATTTTGGAATGGTTAGGGAATAATTTCGCACGAATTGCTTTATTTATCAGTATAAAAGTACTATCATTTATGTGGTAAAACACAATATTCATTTACTGCGCTATCTTACACAAAAATGACAATTTATGTTACATAAAAAACAAATAGCAGGAGCAGGCATACAATTTCGCCGTGCGATAGAAAGAGAGGGTATATTACTTCCTCTCCTACGCCGCGGCGGCGGTCTACTCTCCCTCCGTCTTATGAATTTTCGATCAGGTCACGTGTCCCTTCAAATTCATCCCAAAAAGTGAACAACGCCACTAAATAAGTTTTCACTTCAAAAAAATCGAGTTTCATATATTCGCAACAGATTTTAGCAGTTTGATGACACATGCTACCCAAAACTTATACTCTGTGATATTTATTTTGTGAGGATGATTTATGTTTTTGTCACATTTCCCTGTTTTCAAAACTAAACTAATTATATTTAACCGGCCACCGGCCACTCAAGTGTTTTTGTCGGGAAAACAGACTAGTTTTGGTATGATTAAGCATTCTATTCAGTTCAATAACTGAATAGAATGCTTAATCATACCAATGAATAAGCGACTCTATAACATTTGAAATAGAGTCGCTTATTCACTGGTATGAATAAGCATTCTATTCAGTTATTGAATCATAATAAGAGATGGTGGTAAGTGGGCTGATCTCAAACAGAGACCTTTATTAGGGCGAATAATATTATTTATCTAGGCTATTTGGGATGTATTAGTATGGGGATCTCATCCTCCATTTCTTCGGCAGAAGGTATCACAAATTAATCAAAATCCGGGGTATTCAAGTTGGATCATGGCGATTAGCAGTAGATTAGTGGATCATATTTACTTCAGTTTGTAGAGCTCCAGAGTTACTACCAGCTAAATTAAACACAATAACCAATAATTTAAGCAGAAGTTAGATTTTTGCATTTAAATAATCGGTTTAAGCTTGGGCGATAGGTCACCTGCTTAACGACAACATCCAAGATCGACAGTCTAATGCACCCTTCGAAGCACGGACAGTCAAGATAAAGAAGCATCCATAGACATGGCATACAGCCGACGTTGCTTTACTTGCATGATCAATAAAACTGGAATGCGCAAAGACGTCATCGACTACTCTTACTAAACATGAAAAAAATATTACAAGAACAAGAAGCATCTAGCTCTTCAGTTTTTTTGTATTATTTTTTCCTTATTTAATGGATAATTTAAACATTTTCCAAACACACGCACCACAAATCACATTATTGATGAATGAGCACCGCTCTTGATTTATGCCGCAATATGTGCAAATCGTTTGTTACACGGACGTTGACAAAATACTCCCTAAATTTTATCTGAGAAAGAAAAACGTACACTATGTCCTCTATATGTAGATAATATAAGTTGTTTTTTGCACCTATTTATTTGAAAAATAACAGGGTAGTCATAAGTATATAGCAACGAAGTAACAACAATTCAAAATAAATTTCGTAAAATATGTGAAAACATAGAAAAACGATACTGAAAAAGAGCAACGAAAACTAATAAAAAACCACTAAGATATTGAAACAAACAGTTTTGGCATACTAATTCTAAAGCTTTTTCTGTGGTGGCATTTTAAATATGACATAAGCGACGCAAAACAACTTCACCATTTTTGTAGAAGAAATAAATTATATTTTGATTTTATATTCATTTATAAAATGATTTTTTCTTCAGCATTGGAGACAGTTATCATGACTAATTAAGTGAACACAATGACTATTGAAATTTACGTTTTAATTGATATAGATAATTCAATTGATAGAGTATCTGACTGTCCCACAGCTGAGCGCGATGCGAACTCTGCATATTTTTTCTATAGGTGAGTATATAATTTTTTAAGCTTTATTATCAATCGCTTGAAAATAACAGTCATAAAACAAAGTATTAGGTAATAAAACCATGAGAATTGTAATCATATTTTTACGAGTACTTTCCTCAATAAATCGTAATTTCATATTTCAGCCGGCAAAATATAGGAGTATAAAAAACGCCCCCATGCTGCCGGAAAAAGGGAATTACTGCCGTTTACACGGAGATGTATAAGGAATATAGATAAGTAGTTTTTATGGTTAATATTTTCGGGTCATGGGGGAAACAAAGCCGATTTTAGACCATGGTGCATACTCATATATCTAGGGGTTAGGACGACGCCAACTGAATAAAATTGGAATCGGAAAAGTCCGATTGCTGGACTCTTGTTAAATGTGAATGTTATAGATGGATTTAATCAAAGTAAACTCTGCTTAAAGCAAGTCGATATGACAGATTGATTTTTCTTATTATTATTTTTTTCTTTCGACGTCTACTACGTCGGATGGCAGACAAGCATACGGCCCTCCTGATGTGAAACGGTTACCGTAGCTATATTAACGCTCGCAATGTAAAATTTCGCTCACGCGCCACCACCCCCGCTGCCAACGGAGCATCTCCTTCCTTTCTGGTGACCTCACTCACTCGCAGGATAACAACCCTCAAGGGAATTGTTATTTGGCTGCGGTATTCTATGAGGTGGAGGTATATTCCCAAGTCGGGTAGCCTACAATTACGCTTCCTACCTCTCTTTTCGCCAGAGCTTCATTTGTCAGTCAGCAGTGTGCATCGCGCGCAGATGAAGTTGGCTTTGGTTAACAGATGTTGATGAACGACTTACATTCCATCTAATATATAAAATTCTCGTGTCACAGTTTTCGTTGCCATACTCCTCCGAAACGGCTTGACCGATTTTGATGAAATTTTGTGTGCATATCGGGTAGGTCTGAGAATCGGCCAACATCTATTTTTTATACCCCTAAACGATTAATGTATATGGCAAAACAACGTTTGCCGGGTCAGCTAGTAATTTATAAAGATTGCCCTGAGATTGCTGCGCGCTTTTAGGACTCTAAAACCTTCGATGCCTTTATTTATCTACAATTGTAAAAAAAGCCTTTAAAACTCAACATAGGACATTAGGAAAATAGATAAAGCGTCGCCGTCAGCCCGCAGATAATTATTTTGACATAGAACACTTTACTTTACATCTGTATTTTGTAACATAGCACACTTTACTTATTTATTTCATGCAGAGGACAGATAGGACATAGATAGATATAGAAGAATACCTAATTGTCAGAGGGCCAAATAATTGTTTCTTAACTGTGACCCTAGCAGCTTAATAAACGATTAATCAATTAAACGATCTATTTAACATCAAATTAATCTCATTACAAATATAAGATAGCAGTATATTCTCTACGTTCAATGCTAAATGCGAAGAAGGCCCAAGGAAACGAACTAATTGGATTGATGTAAGTCGATAGAGCTTGGAGCGTCCTCAGGAATGAAAGTGGCACAGTCAGTTATTTCTTCTACTCAGTTGCCGATTTCCGTGGAAACCTGCTTATTTTGAAATAAAATATAATAAAACGAGTTGCACTCCGGGAGTGCGTGCAGAAGTAAAAACTTGAACATTAACGTGGCCAACGTGGTAAAATACAATATTAATTTTCACCTCACTAGCTCGTAAAAGCTCTGTTTATCATTCGAAATCTGCGTGGAAAATCGCACTTTATCCGCTAGCGTGGAAAGTGTTTTTAAAATTCGAATATTTTTATTCAAAAAAGGTTTCGTACAATAACTTACATATATATAGAACCTCATTGGTTTCGTAATAGTTTATATTCTCTGCAGCCAGTCCATTGATGATTATTTATTAAAACTGTTTTTCTTGCACCTAACATTTTCCTCGCTTTAGTGAGGTGAAAAGTTGTGTGTTGCGCTCGGCAGCAAAGTTATTTAGCGTCTCGTACCTTTGAAACCCTCGCTACGCTCAGGATTCTATATTTGAACCACTCGCTTCGCTCGTGGCTCAATCCTAGAATCCTTCGCTTGCTCAGGTTTCAATACAAGGTACTCGCGCCAAAAATTAACTTTGCAGCCTTGCATAACAAATAACTATTATTGCGCTATCGTACACAAACATGACAATTTATATTACATTAAAAATAAACAGCCGGCGCGGCGTAGGAGAGGAAGTGATATCCCCCTCTCTTTCTACCGCGCGGCGAAAATGTATGCCTGCATACGCGCCGGCGGTCTACTCTCACTCCGTCTTACGAATTTTCGATCAGGCCACGTGTCCTGATGCGAGTTTAACATTTTTTACCCAACCCAAAAAGTGCACAACGCCGCTAAAGAAGTTTTCACTTCAAGAAAAAAAAAACGGGCTGCGTTTCGCAAACCTCTTCATGTACCACAAGAGCACGACTCACAGTTTTAGGTTCCCAATAGTAAAAGATACTTATTTAAAATTCGTGGTGCACGGTATTAGAGGTTTTTTATAGGATACGTATTCCGAGTGTAATACCCTTGTTACTGCGAACGTCTACCTTTTACGGTGACTGTTTACGATCAGGCAGACCATAGCATTGTTAACAAAAAAACTGATTGCCTTACTACACATTATATACAATATTTAGGGTTTAACTGGATCTCCGGAGCTAAAGCCAACCGTACGTGCAACATCTACACGTGATGCGCCCTGCGAACTAGCAATCGAGGCTCTGGCGAAAGAGAGGTAGACCAATTCGAGTCCAACTGGGGAAGTACCTCCACCTTACAGAAGATCGCAGATAAATAACAATATCCTCGAGGATTGTTTAGTATTCCTGCGATTGGGAGACCTAAAGATATTTATTAGCAGCGGGGATACCAGCTTACTAACTTACTAACTCCTTGTCTTATAAGCGCATAAAGACTACGGTAAACGCTTTACATCAGGCGGGCCGTATATTTGTTTGGCACCTAGCCTGGTATATAAAATAACACACACATTAACACATGCTTGGAATTCTCGAACATTTTCCACAAGCGAAAGAAAATTTTGCAGTTCGAGTATGCACTAAAACACGCTATGCACGTTTAAATAATGGGACAAAGTTTAAAGTGTCTGAACTGCCAGATGGGTTTAACTATTCCTCATTGGAATTCAAAGTTTTCTATAACAGACTTCATCCAACGTATAAAGGGGATAATAAAATTCAAAAGCATGTCGCGCGCTGACATGTTACTGGATTTTCCTTCGTCAAAATCCTTCGTGTTTGTGTAACATATGTATGCTGAAAGGGTTCGAAACATGAGTAGTACGCGATTTTTGATATGACAGATTTGGAAATTCTGTGGACTAAATTCTCACTGACTATGTGCTTGTTATATAAAAACCTCCACCAACCCGCAGTTGTATGGTGAAGTATGCTCTATACCCTTTCGATTAAGGGGAGACGCGTATCCCAAAAGTAAGATAATTATGGGTGGATGCCGATGTGCTTGTTACTGAGTCTACGCGCTATTAGTTTACTTCCTACTCTTAGAGTTTTTGTAGTCAAAGCTTATTTATCCCACTGCTGGCATTCATTCTCCGCTCAATTGAAAGAGTATGGAGCATACTCCATCACACAGCACAAGTTGATGCGATGATAATTGCTCTGTCGCTTTCCTAATTACCATTTGAACAGTACAGCATGCCGCCAATACAATAGATATAGAAGGTTCATTTGTTCATGTTCTTGATTCATCAACCCTCCCATAATCATCCCACTGTTGGGATACGGGTCTCCTCTCAATGGAAAGAGTTTAGAGGATACTCCACCACGCTGCTCAACTGCGGGTTGGCGGAGGCCCGTGTTTCCAAGCCACCTAAAGGCCACTGACCAAGCTTAACGACTGTCATCTAATGACAACAGTAGGGACCGACGGCTTAACGTGTACTCCGAAGCATGATGAAGCTCGAGATAATGAAACCCATGCATGGACAGGCCACATTCGACTGTAACGCTCAGTGACGCCATAGAGAACTTTTAGAGTTTGCTATACTTATTTGCGAACTTGTCAATTTGGGTCCAGGCAAAATAATAGGTATCTTACATCCAATGCCCATCTCTAATCTGGGGGCCTACCGCATGAAGCTGAAGCCGATACCCGACGGCTTTTTTGATTGCTAAAGTTGGACTATTGTTTAAATTTTTGACAAAAATTTTTGGTTTAAGCTGTAGATCACTACCATCCCTACCGGCTAAGCTTATTACTAATCGAACTAAATTAAGGTAAAGTTAGAATTTCGCAATCAAAAATCCAATGGGAATCGGCTTCAACTTGCGCGGTAGGGTCCCTGGTTTTACCGTCGACAGTCTGTAGTCTATCAAAGTCAAAGTCAAAGTCAAAGTCAAAGTCAAAGTCAAAATTCTTTATTCTGTGGGCCCTCGCGGGCACTTAGACACGTCTTTTACAATTAGGTATATTTTTTATCTACCAGCATCCATGGATGGGTTTATTTATTTCTAGCTCCTCCGTGCTCCCGTGGTCCCGGCTGTTTTCATTAGGTGACAGATGAGATTGGCCTTTACGCGGTTGAACACACTGGCCTCCGCCGACCCGTAGTTGAGCAGCATGGGGGAGTACGCTCTAAACCCCTTCGAAGAATGGAATCTCAACTGTGGGATGAATTGCTGACGACAACATGACCATCCCAGGAGTGACTACTGAATACTTTCAAGTAAAATATTACTCCGGGTTACAAAAAATAGGTCACTTATTATGCGAACGCGCGGTCTTGACGTCGATGTACGCAGGTGTGCGGTCGGTTGACGGGGATTAGCACATTTTTACGCCACCGGAAAAATATATTGGACACCGCAGGGCTCGCAAATGGTCGAATAAAATTTTAATGCCGGAAAAATATTCAAGATTCGTATCTTGTTTGCTGTAAAGAAGAGTTTGCTTTACTTACTCTGATTTAAATTATAATTAGGTATTTACTTAATAGTTTTAGACCCTCACATTGGAGGTGCATCGGTCTAACAAGTAGTTAATGTGTAATAGGCATGTGACCAATGTTCTAAAATTGTAAAAACTCTCCATCAGTAACGTAAAATGCATAAAATTAGAACGATCTGCAAACTTAAAATTTTAATAACTTATCTCCGACGTGCTTTCATCAAAGTTTGGTGAGAAAGTCCATTTTAAAAGTATGAAATTATAAAAAATAAATATGTATTACCATTGCAGAAACAGTAAAAAATACTATAACTTTTGTTACGGGAGTAGCTACATAAACGCAATATTTAACATAGCTGTCGTACAAATTTATGATTTAATGCATATAAAATAGCATGGCGTGACGTCATAACATGGTAGCCTTTTGTATGGAGCGTTTTCGGGATAGTCCAAAATTGTGATCTACTTATCATATCTCGAGAATTTTTTATGCTATCGAAGTAATTCTTTCACCTATAGTTATTATTGTGACGTCTTTAAATAACAAAACGAAAAAAAAAAAAAGTTCACAAGCCTATTATTAATCTTCCTCTATATATCATCTCCTGTAGTGGAGACTAAAATTACCTGATGATGATGATACAAATATTTCTTTTTATAAGACGTTTTTATGTAGAATAAAAAAATATATAAATAAATAAAGTCACCAGTCTGCACCTGCACACCTGCACCTTTTCAAATTCCTAAAACAAACGTGCTCCGGGCTAGTTTCGTAACACTATCAAACGGTGCATCCATAATAAATGTATTACGATAGCCAAAACCCGCGGGAATATTTTATTTATCCTGTGGTATTAAACGACCAACTCGTAAATAAATATTTATTTCACCTCTAAACCATTTTTGGTTTTAAATATTTCAAATATATGCCTGAGAATAACATGGCTTTATCTTTTTGCCGTGATAACGATAATCAATGAACGCTGGCTGCACGCACGAATAAACGTGACCCATTGTCACGTTCCGTCTGAGCCGAGCATGCAAGCGAGAGCGCGGAAGAATTAACGCATCTATCTCTCTTCCACTCCGTCAGCCCATGTTTTCATACGACGTTATCACGTAAAGTTATCGTCCGAAAAACGACTTTATAGACAACCATTAGTTTTTATTTCTAGACTAGCTGACCTGACAATCTTTCATTTCATTCTTTCTGGTGACCTCACTCACTCGCAGGATCACAACAACCCTCAAGGGAATTGTTATTTGGCTGCGGTATTCTGTGAGGTGGAGGTACTTCCCCAGTCCGGCAGCTTAAAAATACCCTATGCTCTACCTCTCTTTTCGCCAGAGCCTCGTTTGTCAGTCAGCAGGGTGCACCACGTGCAGATGAGGTTGGCTTCGGTTCAAAAATGTTGATAAACCATTTACACCCCAACAAGAAACAAGAATATATGTAAATCAATAGCCCATTATAATACACGGCGTCCCACGGCCACATAGGCTGGCAACGGATCGGTGACCCCGTAATGTCACTGATCTCCATAGGCGGTGGTGATTGCTTTCCATCAGATGACCCACAAGCTCGTTTTCCACCCTCTCAAATAAATAATAATAATAATTGCAAGTAGAACTACGTTCAAAGATTTTTAAATATCTCTCGCCTGAGCTGGGTATCGAACCCACAAAAGTGCGGTCCATATACGAGTATCGTTAACGTACTATCAATATTGACTCGACAAACCTAATACCTATTATTGTTGGAGTCCACGCGTGTGGACGAATTGATTTGCAAAGCTAGGGCTGAACCACGACATGAAAAATAAATTAGTTTATTTATTAGGATATCTACTGCCAATGACTGAAAACAAAATGCCTTTAGCAAAGACTCGCAATTTGTTTTAAAATACATAAAATATATAATAATGTTCTAAATTTAAAAGTAATATTCAATTTTATTATTTTACTAGCGGCCCGGTACGTGCTTCGCTACGTATAAAGTAAAATAATAAAAAAAAATAATTGGAACATCAAATTCATTTATTCAAACAAAAAAATATTTTATTAATTGCTAGCTATTTTAAAACTTAATCCAACAATTAATTATTTTAATAATATGATAGATGAAGAACCGCTCTACCGATTTTGTGCAAACTTCACGTAAACCACCTACTAAATAGTCCGAACAAAGCCTAAACATTTGGTTTGGATAGGTGAGCCCGTTCTTGAGTTATAAAATTACAACGAAAAGTGGCATTGATTTATATATATATAGATTTATCAATGTGTTATCCCAAATTAGTTTAAAGCTGAACGCACGTGTATCCGAGTCGAACCAAACGAAACGAATTTAACAATTCTTTATATGAAATCTTATGACACCTCGCACACCTATCCGCGTCGAATCGTGCGAATATGACAGGGTGAGTGTCAAAAGATTTCATATATAAAGAAATCTAAAATTCGTTCGTCCGGTTGGTTCGGCGCGGTCGGCTCGGATAAATGTGCGTTCACCTTTAAACATACATTTATGTGATCATCTTAGGTACTGTCTATGCGATAGGTACAGACAGTACCTATTAAATATACGATAGTATTATTAAGTAGGTAGAATCTATATTTTTTGACTCCACATAAATACACCTATATAGTCCAACTATACTCGTACATAACAAACGTATATTATTTATGTTTATATTACTTTATTTTACTATTTATAATAAACAGTAAATAGTTTATATTACGATACAAATTAATAAGTATAAATTTCTGATAGATTAAGAATATATTTAAAACTATTTAGGCAAAATCTTCATCTTTGTCAAACTAATTTCAAATTAAAAGCTAACAAACCAAAAGCAGTCTTAATTTAATTAAATTACTGTGTACATAAAATTCGTAATTATAGACATTTATGTAAATCGCGCGCTCATTTTCATGCGAACATAAAACAAACAATTTAATTATACATTAACATAGCTGGTAAAGTATATCGTGGGTTTATGTTTTAAAGTTAATGTAAATTCATTAATTAGGCGAAATTAATTTCTCTAATCTCTAGTAAAGAAATCAGGGCCAGTATTCACGACTAAAACCTCAGATGTTTGTGAAATCGCTTACTTTTTACACCTATAACTACCAAACAAGCGCAGGACCTAATGGTAAGCAATTACTGCAATCTACGATCAAATGTAAATAACACCAAGTTTATTACTAGTGCTACGTTAGTACTATTACTTATACTGTGCTAGTGCTTTATCAAGCCTTAGATGTTGTAAAACCGTCTTCATTTTTTTTAGAATAAATCTGTAGTTTTCTCGACATTGGTATATTTAAATCTCGAACCGTAGCTTTGTTTGTTTGCTTTAAATGCAATAAACAAACAAAATTGAAACAAAGTGAAAGTGAGGTTATGAGGTTAAAGCAGAATAGTTGTTAGCAAACAACGTGACGGCCGTTGTTTGCTAACAACTATTCTGCTTTAGTCAACATGTTTTGGATGTCTGGATCCGTACAGTCTGTGTGGAAGATTAAAAGCAAACAAAAATAGACAAAACTTCAAACAAACAAAGTTAGAGACATGAAAAATATGAGGTTAAATTCAAATTAAATTGAAATTCTTGTATTATATGATTATTAAAAAACAGACCCATATTAGCATGTTTCTTCGCCAATGGTCAATACGGAAATGCTAATAGATAAAAAAAAGAAATACAAAAAATAAGAACATTATTTATAAAATATGTAAGACATGTCTATGTACCCACAAGGGTCCCAATGACAGAATAAATAATTCCATTTAATTTCAACATTATTAACTTGAATCGTGTGTAGCCTCCGTGCTCCCTGTGCATGTCTGTACTTCCCCAAAGTCGAGGAAAAATGCCTTTTTATAAAACAAAATACCAACGTAGGACCTAACAATATGCATCCCATTCCATACTTCGTCGTTTAAACCCGGAATCCACTTAAGGCCAGACGAGAAGAATTCACACGCATTCTATTGGATCGGGATTCTTTAGGTTATTAAAAATGACATTCGTGTACAAGTTGAGCATTATTTGAATTGGTTATATGAATATGAATATATGTGTCTTACTATATAATAGGCAAAAGCAGCTTAGATTTAAATATATATTATACTGAGGGCGCAAGCTGTATCTACTCTGCATAGCGTGCAAACGAGTACACGTATACGGGAAGCATTTATGGGAATATACAGTGCCGGACATCCTTAATGCGTTGCCGAGAGATGGGCTCAATAAATTATATGTAAAACCCACAAAAATGTAAACAAATATTGAAGTCCGCATATCTGCCAGAGAATTATACAACTCGGATATAATGGATATGCCTGTAATTATTTTCTAAAAATCTGTATATTAGAATATTGTTTGCTGGCAATATTTTGCAACTGATGATGATACAAGTTCAGTGTAGGGTGAGCAGAGAGATAGATTTATTGTATTGGAATTTATTATTTTGGGGTGTAAATGGTTCATCAACATCTTCGAACCAAAGTCAACCTCACCTACACGTGATGCACTCTGCTGACTGACAAATGAGGCTCTGGGACCTCCACCTCAAAGAATACCGCAGCCAAATGACAATTCCCTTTAGGGCTGTTGTATTCCTGCGAGAGAGTGAGGTCACCAGAAATAAAGGAAGGAGTATATACAGGCTGGCAACGGATCGGCGACCCCTTGGTGTTGCTAATCTCCATGGGCGGTGGACATAGCTTTCCATCAGGTGACCCACATGCTCGTTTGTCCCCCTCTGACATAAAAAAAATGTCAGTCGCTACCTTTCTAGATTGAAAAACTGTAAAACATAATAAATTAAATTAAATTGAAGCCATAGATAAAAAAAGAAAACACTACGAAGACATAATGAAACTATTTATGAGTATGTCACTAAGAGAATGCGATATATATATGCACTACAAACCCAGCCAATTTACCAAAAATGTGGCAACAAATTATCCCTATATTGGCAACCCTGTATAAAAACGTGACAAAGGTGTGATTTCGGCAAAATAAAGCCAATCTCCGTTTGGTACGTTAACGTTAATATTTCCCGTCTTGTTCCTTTATTCCCGGTATTATTCCCATAAATCTCCTCGGGCCCATTACCGAATTTTTGCGTAGGTAAGCAATATCTTGTGGTTTTGGTGTTAACTTTACGCTGACAGAAGTGACAGATTGTAAATAAAGCAGTTGAAATTGTAACGTTTTCTTTTAATTATTACTACGTCGGGTGGAAGACAAGCATACGGCCCGCCTGATGTGATTACCGAATTTTTGCGTAGGTAAGCAATATCTTGTGGTTTTGGTGTTAACTTTACGCTGACAGAAGTGACAGATCTATACATATAATAAAACAGTAAAAATAATGTGTCTGTACATTGAATATATTTACAAAAAAACAATTGGAGGCGATGGAGATATAGTAATAGAGTAAGAATTAAAAAAAAAATGTCTGTCTGTATGTCTGTTTGTACACGCTAATCTCTGGAAGTACTGGACGGATTCGAATGAAACTTTTTTTGTTATATAGCTGTTAAGCCTGGGCAAAATATAGGGTATAACTGATTTTGGAAAGTGGAACACCTGATGCAGCACCATAATGGTTCAGGTAAATTATAAGAAATATAAAAATGACGCCTTAGCAAAAGTTGTTCAGCCTGATGAGCATTTTCTGTTGAGGTATAAAAATCCAAGATTTGGAACACCTGATGCAGAACCTTAATCGTTCAGGTAAACTATAAGAAATATAAAAATGACACATTAGCAAAAGTTGTTCAGCTTGATGAGCATTTTCTGTTGAGGTATAAAAATCCAAGATTTGGAACACCTGATGCAGAACAATAATGGTTCAGGTAAACTATAAGAAATATAAAAATGACGCCTTAGCAAAAGTTGTTCAGCCTGATGAGCATTTTCTGTTGAGGTATATAAATCCAAGATTTGGAACACCTGATGCAGAACAATAATGGTTCAGGTAAACTTTAAGAAATATAAAAATGACGCCTTAGCAAAAGTTGTCCAGCCTGATGAGCATTTTCTGTTGAGGTATAAAAATCCAAGATTTGGAACACCTGATGCAGAACCTTAATGGTTCAGGTAAACTATAAGAAATATAAAAATGACGCCTTAGCAAAAGTTGTTCAACCTGATGAGCATTTTTTGTTGAGAATTGGAAAATCCAAGATTTGGAACACCTGATGCAGAACCATAATGGTTCAGGTAAACTATAAGAAATATAAAAATGACGCCTTAGCAAAAGTTGTTCAATCTGATGAGCTTTTTTGGTTGAGGTATAAAAATCCAAGATTTGGAAGACCTGATGCAGAACAAAGTTAAATTTAATTGCATAAACAACACGTGTTTACAATAAATTATAGTTTTAAAAAAAAGTAACAAAACACGCTATAATAGCCAATAGAACTAAAAAAGTTTTTAAGTAACTTTTTTAGTTCTATTTGCTATTATAGCGTGTTCTTTTTAATTTTTTTTAAATCTATTTATTACAATACATAGATTACAATAAATAGATTAACAAAATATTGAATGTATTGTAAAAAAAAAAACCGCGGGGTGCTACTTTTATTCTTGTCTGCTACAAGTTAGACGCAATCGTTTTATTTTATTTACAAGGGTAACGTGGTCTATAATAAACTAACTAAATAGTTTATTATAGACGTGTACGCTAAAACTGAAATGGAACGATTGGTATATATTCGCACAAACCAGAAGAATACGTGCATTTGCGGGACGCTATGTAGCAAGATTAGAGTTTATTTTATTTGGTGGTGGAAAGTGTTTTAAGCAACGAGGGGAAACTGTTTTTCTTAATTGCTCCAGAAGGGACTGGAAAAACATACCTGACGAGAGCAATCCACGCTGAAATCAGGCGCCAAAATAAGCATCGCAGGTATTACTACTAGGCGGAAGGACGCAAATACAATGTTCAATATCCTACTCGATTTAAACAGAATTGAAACAACGACATGCTCTGTGACACGAAACTGTGACAAAGCGAAGGTGTTTCAGGATTGCTGTCTAATCGTTTGAGATGAATGCGAAATGGCTAACAGTAAGGCACTAGAAGCTGTAGATAGAACTTTACGTGCCCAAGAGTTTTCAAGAATATTATTAAAATTTGGGGAAGATCTCCTTTCTGAAGTAAATACAATTGAACCTGAGATTCTCACTGGGAGTGGTGCCGGTGAAACTGTATTTATTCCGCGTATACCAGATCCACCAATCATCTCCAAAAAAAAATCCATTTTAATTTTAAACGTACGCAGTTGTCTGTGACCACTTGCTTTGCTATGACAATAAAAAAATCACTAAAATTCGCTGGTGACAAGCTTAGGACTGGTTGTTTTTCGCATGGCCAACTTTACGTGGCTTTCTCGAGAGTTATTGACGCTTCAGGTCCGTTCATATTAGCTCCCGAAGGAAAGACTCCCTTAAATTTATTTTTTAAACTATGGTGTATATGTTAAACAAAAAAAATATATTGACTTTTAACGTATAGCAAATATTTTCTTATGTATCTACATTAGTTCGTATTTGTATTAATACGCCGGAATCATAAAGTCCACGCGAACGAAGTCGCGGGCATCAGCTAGTTGTAAATAAAGCAGTTGAAATTGTAACTTTTTCTTTTAATTATTACTACGTCGGGTGGAAGACAAGCATACGGCCCGCCTGATGTGAAGCGGTTTACCGTAGCCATATCAACTCTCGTAACAAGAAACTTCACTTGCGCACCACCACCCCCACTGCCAACGCAGCATCTCCTTCCTACCTGTGACCTCACTCACTCACAGGAACACAACCCTCAAGGGAATTATTATTTGGCCGCGGTATTCTGTGAGTTGGTAATATCTTTGTAATAGTTTTTTTGGAGATTTGTTCTTTATTTTAAGAAATTCTGTTCTTGGCAAAGTAGTCATAGATAGAGTGCGCGGTAGGTATAGGTACGTTATTCGTACAATTACTTTGTTCTCGATTTGACAAAGTGCATGCAGCTTCTCGGATGCTCTTACGACCTCCCTCACTCACAGTAATACAACATAATTTTCTGAATTGCTGCTTTTTTTAAATGTATCTCTGTGTACCTCTGTGTAGGTACCTATAACAACTGCAGTAAAGGTAAACCACAATATCCTTCAGGATTACCGTGTTCTTGTATAAAGGCCTATGGGGCGGTTCGATTGATACAGATAACAACTTTTAAAAAACAAAAAAGATGTTTCCGTGCCTTAAGCAATATTATGGTTTACCGAAAGCTCTAAATCTTTATTTAAAAAATATAATAATACCGTTCCGCTACCGTGCATCTACATAAAGGAGCTTTGCATTTTTGTTCGGAATAATTCAGGGTACAATAAACAGAGACATGAAGGGACCTCTAAGCAAGATATATCACAATATTGGAACTTAATAAGTCAGCCTATGTGCCATAAATATTTATATCAGAAAAAAATGTATAACATGAGCAAAGTGATATATAATAAACTGCCCATAAAAAAAAATTGACTTTGACTTTGAGGTCACCAGTCATGAGGAGATGCTGCGTCAGCAGCAGGAGTACCAGAGCGTGATGAATACTACTGGTATACTAAGCGTCTGCATTAATCGCTTTACATCAGGTGCGCTAAGCTTGTACCGCACTCCGGCTCACTATACAAAAAAAATGGTTGCCTATAAAGTCGGTTTACGCACGATAATTTTACGTGATAACGTCATAAGAAAACATCGGCCAATGCGGTGGAAGAGAGATAGATGCGTCACAAACCGAACGTACAGGTCGATCGGGCCTCTATATCGCTTGTTCCACGCTCTTGCTTGCACGCTCGGCTCAGGCGGAACGTGACAATGAGTCATGCTTTTCGTGCGTCCAGCCGACGTTCATTGATTTATATTAAAAGACGTTATCACGTTAAAAAACATCTTATATATAGAAAAAATAATAATCTTTAGACCCGGAATTCAGAAACGGAAGCCATCATAAATATACAGCTGTTTATAACTATTTGAGCATAGCTTTCATTACACCCGTAGTTCTTGTTACGCCACAGTACTGACCCGTCAAACGGTAACGCTCTTGAATATCATAATTCATAGTAACCGTTGCATTTTTTATCCTCCTCGTGCAATTAACCACGGCAATAAGAGAGAACGGAACGGCAAATAAGATGCATGCCCGGCATCTTTCATGTGGAAACGGTTTTTGCGATTACTCGCTTACTGTTTTGATTTGTATCGATTGTTGAAGAAAATTACCATAGTAATTAAAAAATAACTTATAGAAATTTATTAATTTGACTTTCCGTTTTTAGATTACTTACCAGATTGCCAATTCACGTAATTGTTCTACGATCGTAGAACAAAATTTGAGCAAATCGAGATTGAATTGTGAATTGACTAAAAAATATTTACTTGATTTCAATCATTAATCAACACCTATTCTTATTGCTAGCAGAATGCCATTTTTTTTACATCTAAGCCGCTAGTTTGTAATAACTTTTAACGCGTAAATAGACGAGCTCGGTGGTCGAATGGTTATCAATGGCCACTTTGACTCCAAGGTCGCAGGTTCGATTAAATGCAGAGACTTGGACGCTGACCGTTAAGTTGGTTCACAGACTAAAAGTCGCTCAGCGAGCGATGAAGAAAGCAATGCTTGGAGTTTCGCTAAAGGATCAACTTAGCGAAACTCCAAGCATTGCTTTCTTCATCGCTCGCTGAGCGACTTTTAGTCTGTGAACCAACCTAAAGGTCAGCGTCCAAGTCTCTGCACCGTAGGTAATAGCAGTATATTTGTGTGTACCTAAATATAAACACAATCCATCGAAATATTTTAAACAAATAAATAATAATAATCTGGGGTGTAAGTGGTTCATCAAGATCTTTGAACTAAAGCCAACTTCACCTGCACGTGGTGCACCCTGCTGACTGACAAACGAAGCTCTGGCGAAAAGAGAGGTAGGGAGCGTAATTGTAAGCTACCCGACTGGGGAATGTACCTCCACCTCACAGAATACCGCAGCCAAATAACAATTCCCTTGAGGGTTGTTGTGTTCCTGCGAGTGAGTGAGGTCACCAGAAAGAAACGAAGGAGATGCTGCGTTGGCAGCGGGGGTGGCGGCGCGCGAGCAATATTTTATGTTGGAAGCGTTAATATGGCTACGGTAACCGCTTCACATCAGGCGGGCCGTATGCTTGTCTGCCATCCGACGTAGTATAAAAAAAAAAAAAAAAAAAAAAAATAGTTCACTACGACTAAAAATAATGAAAATGTGTCAGTCTTTCACTAAAAATAAAACAACGGATTGACGTGTCTACAATAGCTACAGCTGTAGCCCAGCTGATCGTAGTAGCCCAGTGTCGTCGCGTAAAGCGCGCTTCGTTCGGATACGCGAACTTGATCCCATTTCGATAGTCTCAAACATTAATTCCTAAAGTGCTCTATACCGACCTTCTGTATCGATTCCAATATGGAAAAGTCTATAAAATTCATATATTAGTAGGGCAGGTCTACGAAAATCAGAAAATACTTATACGCAAGATTAGCTACGAGACAAAAAAGTATGTATTAGAAAAAATCTAAAATTTAAAAACATTTTTAACCGACTCGAAAAAAGGAGAAGGTTCTCAATTCGGCTTTTTTAAATGTTTGTAACTTAATTACTCCGCGATATATAAACCGATTTGAAATAAACTTTTTTATATTTGAAAGAGTCCAGATTGGTTCCATATTTTTTTCATCATCATCTTCATCAGCAGCCTGTATCTACCCAATGTTAGGTTTGATATTTCATTAGGTACTCCGATATTTATAAACCGATTTGAAAAAAACTTTTTTTATTTAAAAGAGTACCTATACTTCCAGATTGGTTCCATATTTTTTTCATCATCATCAGCCTGTATCTACATACGTAAATGTAGACTAATGTTTGGAGTCGGTTTTTTTTTTTGTTAAAATTATGATTTTCTGTATATAAAATTTCTGGTTAAAAAGACTTAAAGATTTATGTTTCCTGCAATTATTACATTTCTGGTTAAATATCGTCATTTTCAAATAACAATTCCTTTGAGGATTATTGTGTTCCTGCGAGTGAGTGATGTCACCAGGAAGAAAGGAGTTGCTGCGATGGCAGCGGGGGTGGCGGCGCGCAAGCGATATTTGATGTTGGGAGCGTTGATATGGCTACGGTAACCGCTTCATATCAGGCGGGCCGTATGCTCGTCTACCACCCGGCATAGTATACAAAAAAGGCGGGAACCAGACTGCAGACGCTTGGAATACAAGTTTTATTGGCGTGGTCATCGTCGTTGCTGACGCGGCATCTGAGCACGAGCGATAATTAATTAGACGCGAGTAGTCTTCATTCGCTTGTTAATAAATTTCCAATATTTTCTTTGTATTCAAGCTATGTGTGAAATAATACGAGCGTAACTTATCTTTTTAGAAATCCGCATGTGACATCTACGATCAAATGTGACTTTGCATGTTTGAAGAAGGAGTAGCCCAAAAAAGACCCTTAATAAACAAAGCATTCAATTTTAGTTTTATGTTATGGATCTATTACTGATAATAATATGCTGATTGATGTGACGATTAAAATCCAACACAAAAAAACAAGTTTTATGTATGAACTGTCACAATACAGTGCACGAAGGAGAAATTATTTTTTGTTTTGCAAATATAACGTTTTGTAAAACTAAAAACAACTAAACAGAAGAGTTTCGATTGTATGACTGCAATAGAGGTTTGAGAACCGCAAGAGATTTGACTGCGAGGGATTCAAATTGCCTGAAATTAAGATAAATATTGCTGTAAATTCGCCATCTAGTTACAGCTAATCTAACCTCTCTAACCCAATCACCGCTCGCCACAGGCAGGAAATTCACTCACAGGTTACAGCCAAGATGGTCGCAAACTGTGCGCTTCCAGAGAGGTTTTCTTCCAGCGAGCTCTCTGCAAACGCGAGTTTGTAGATTTAATTACCTGCCGAGGTTTTCCCAAGAGACGACAGCATGAGACTCTTCAAGAAAGGCGTGAAGGAGTTTTTACATCTTCGGAAACACGTGAGTGATACTTCTGATGTTTCGATCGTAAGTGTTGACTGCTTACCATCAGGCAGGACGTATGCTTGTTTTCCATCTTATTTGTATAGAAAAAACCTTACTATTTAGTATTACTATTTAGTTATTAATCTTGGGGCCAATTCCAATGTGGAAATCCGAAGTTTCGGGATGAAGTTGGGATTTGTGGTCCGCCTCGCCTGATAGAAAGCAGAGGTTAAGAAAATACAATAACATAAACGTCATCATTTGATCTGATTAAAACACCATATCCAGCGACTGAATCAAATGTAATTCGTGTCTGAAAATCGTAGAACTATATCCCGAAACTTTCGGTTATCATATATCTAGTACGATTGTCGACTGCACTAGAGAAGCAGTGATGAGAATGCGTGGTGGTTTTATCCCGTGTCACCCCCTCATACTCCCCTGCCCTATAATTTATCATTCATGAAACGTGGGCGTAACGTCCGTTCCTTCCGATGGCGCGACGTTTTCCATTGGGAAAGCAGCAGCTTGTGTAATTAGTAGAAACGAGAGCGAAGCGATTTCCGAGGCGGATCGCACAACAATTAGTCCGAATGTTTTGTGGTGAAAGGCATGAGCTACCAGCGGTAATCTCGTTAGAGAGTCCACAACAAATTCATTTTTACTGGTATACAATATGAATGAAATATATGTTAAGTACATGGACTATAAGCAAAATTATTTGTTACTTTTTTATGTCAATAAGCTGGAAAACAAGAATACGACCTGCCTGATGATAAGCAGTCATCGTAGTCTATGGACGCTCGCAACACCAGAAGTACCTTTCGCGCCTTTCTTGAAGAATCCCATGCTGTAATCTATCACATTCTCTGTATTTACCCGGTTGACAATGAAGAACACAATTTTAAAAATATATGGCTAGCTTGACATAACATAGGCATTAATAAGTAAACATAGAGCAAGTAATATAATTTAAACTTCGTCATAGGATCGAATACAGGTATCTAAACTTTAGGTCTGTAGCCAAATGTTATTTAGATCAACATGTTACTTAACAAGCAATAAGCATAATTCTTACTTTCCAAATCTCAGAATATTATAGCTCTAAATACACAAAAATCAAGAGAATCAAAGATACATAACGTAAATTGTGGCAACTCCCTCATGACATTAATTTACATTTTTCAGGTTATTTCTTCACCTTGTATTATATCTTTTAGGACTCATGGTGTAATTTTGAGCTGATAAGCAATAATTTTGGAGATCTAGTGTTGACTTCACGCCCATTAAAACTACAATTTCATTATGTAGTTCAGTATAGTTCTTAATAATATTTTTCCCAGATAATCGAGAAAAGATGTCGATGACTAGATATTTCGATATAAATTTCAACTAGGATAGGATTCCAACTGGTTGAGTAACGTGCCGTCTAGTTTCTTACTCTAAGTATATTTTTTCTAATACTAATGGCTGGTAATATTAATAAAAAACACAATAAAATTGTACTCCAACGACGTTAAACTTTTACTGAAAATGTTTCATGAAAGCTCCTCTGAGAACGATATTGTTTAAACGACAGGAAACTTCGCGATGCTATAACATACTTCTTAATGCTATAATTATCATGACGAATAAAAAAATATATATCATACATTGTTATTATTCTAACCATTCATCCACTTTTTAACAACTTTGTGAAAATTAATGACTTCATGTTCTTTGAAATAATTTGATATTCTAGGAGTACCCAAGTACCGCTACCAGTAAGATTTCTATAAGTATTAAATTATTTTCTGTGCGTGTCTAATTTTAGACACGCACAGAAAATTATTTTATTTTATCTGAAAAACATGGTTCTACTATCACAACTTGCAAGATATGTATAATATTTACTTCAATTTTTGAGCAAAATAATGCTAGCAATTTAAATTATAACAATAATGACATCATCCAACCCATTTAGACCTTACAATTAACCGTCTCCGGCTACAACTTGAACCAATTAATAATAATGTAAGGCGGGCGTGTGCGCGGCAGCGCGTGCGTCGCTACGCTTCACATTCGCGTCGCAATCCGCCCGGGCACAACGCGGTTGGAAAATTAGCACCACGACACCCTGCGTACAACCCTATTCAACCCTACCGTAGTTCCAGATCTATCCCAGTGTCCAAGGTGTTAAAGACGCGCGTGTTTTGTTTGCAAGGGTGTCGGAGGTGGCGTGTGTCAGTGACGGTGTGTGGAGTGGCATGGGGTAGAGATGGGAGCAGGACACAGCGCGGAGGGCGAAGGCGCCGCGTACGCCAGCGATCCGCCCGCACATGATCGCCGCAAGAGTCTCAGCAGAAGGCGAAGGTGAGTCTTAACTTTTTGTAAACATATATATATGATTTTGTAAACAGACTACATTTGTCTGTACTATGTTCCTATACAATATATGCAAGCTGATTTATTTTTCGTTAAACTAGATGTACACAAAGACTTTGTATACATGTTGTGTAATATCTTGCACGTACGAGTAGAACAAAAAGCACCAAGTGAATTCCAACAAAATGTAAGAGTGAGAGGACAATATTTATAATATCAATCGACTCTACATAAACTATATAGTGTCGGTAATACCTACATTGCCGCCTTAAATCTTACCTAATATGGACGTCTGTTTTTAGGGTTCCGTACCTAGCAGGGAACCCTAATAATTTGGTTGTCTCTGTCTATCCGTCCGTCTGTGTGTGTATATAAAACATTCATTTCGATATATCTGAAAAGAAAATTTTGTAATTCATAACGCCAACAAAGTTTTGAAATACAAAAATACAACATAGAATGGTTGACTGGTAGAGAATGCAATAAGAATTAAATAAATAAACATTCAAGGTATTTAATTAAAAACTAGAAATCACTATTAGAAACACCCCGGGGCTTACCGCGTGAACTGAAGCCGATTTCCATGGAGTTTTATGATTGTGAAAATCGAACTTCTTTTTAAATTTGTGAAAAACATATACAGTTTAATCGGAAGAGCGCTTTCGTCTCTACCTGCTAAGCCTATAACTATTAGCGTTAATTTAAGGTGAAGTTAGAATTTCTCAATCAATAAATCCGATCGTAATCAGCTTCAGCTTAGGCAGTAGGGCCCGTGATTTGTTTTATATTATACTAGCGACCCGCCCCGGCTTCGCACGGTTGCAATGCTGATACTAAATGTACTACAGAAGGTCTTTGCGCTTTGTCCTATCCAGTCCTTCCCCAGTTATAGGCACACGCCGCCGGCTCCGCGGCCGGTACCGCCACAGCCGTTATGTCCCTGCATTTTAAATGTGTAATATCTTCTAAACTATTCATTTAAATTACATGCTGTGAAGGGCCATATTGATCTATATTAAATGCGCAATGTATTTAAGGTACTTAATTGGATAAGGATTAATTCTGTATTGCTTAAAATCGCTTCGTAAATAAGGCATTATTTCTTGTAAAAAGCAAAGGATAAAATAACGGTTATTGTGTGTTACCACTAAGAGATAGACATATACCATCGCGAACTTTTTTGTAGACCATTTTAAGGTGAACAATACTGTACTACATTATTTTGATCTATCTCGTTGGGTTCAGCCAGCGTTTGCAATGAAAGAGCAAAAAAATGTGTTTATTTACGACATCACATTAGAAACCTCTAAATTATCAGTGTTTTTCTACTATGTTATGCATATATTATACATATAAACTTTCCAGTTGAATCACTCTATCTATTAAAAAAAACCGCATCATAATCCGTTGCGTAGTTTCAAAGATTTAAGCATACATGGGGACATAGGGACAGAGAAAGCGACTTTGTTTTATACTATGTAGTGATTTTTATCGTGAAGCCCTTTCCCTACAGCAAAGTGTGCAAGCGTAACGTATACTGAAAATTGTAAAACGGGTTTTTCGCTCCCGTAACTGAGAGCACATTCTACAGAACGAGTTAACTTGCGACCACAGCGAGAGAGTAGAGTGCCTTGTAAGATTATCTAATTTCTTGTTTTAAGCATGTCTCTATTGCGAATTGAACTAGTATCGAATATAAATAAAATGTATGTGTTTAGAAAAATATAATTGAAAGATTTTCCCAATTGGACCCTGTTATGCAAAATAGATCCAACCGACATTTTGTTACTTTTAAGTTAAAACTAATAATAGGAATAAAAACATCGGACGCGCAGCATGCGCCACCATAGCGAAATTTATTTTATATTTTTTTCGAAATCCCGAATTGATATCGGGAAACCAAGGTCACTTTACATTACTACTTTTTGAGGCTCTACACGAATCCGAAGTCAGAATTTCGAAATTTTGAGTTTCATGGCAATGGACGGACAGACAGAACGACGTTTTTTTCGAAATCCCGAATTGATATCGAAAAACCAAGGTCACTTTACATTACTACCTTTTGATGCTCTACACGATTCCGAAGTCAGAATTTCAAAATTTTGAATTTCATGGCAACGGACAGACAGAACGACCGGACGATTTCATAAGCTCAATCAATATCGCTGAAATCACGCAGTATAAGTTTTGGGAAGCATACGAGTACGTCATCAAGCTTCTAGAATCCGATGCGATTATATAAAATTTTAATTGTTTCTCGCAATGTATATCTCTTAATTTGGCATAGATTATTGGTTGGATCTATAATATGGTCCAATTATAACAAACAAATAAACGGTTTCTACATGTTCGTTATACATATTACTCGAATACATACTTGATAAACTTAATACCACTTTTTTTTACTAATTTTTTTTATAGTGATTTGCAAAACTATTTAAGACTTACAAAATAATAATTAAGTAACCACATTTTTAATCCAAGGTCGGTATTTCATAAAGTAACTGTTTAAATGTTGCCTGTTCATTATACAGTATGCTGATGATAGTATGTAAATGGAGGGTTGACGCAATATGTTACTTATTGTGGAGCAACAAGTTATTTGGCGAAGTTCCTAATTCACCGCGAAATAGGGTAGTTGATAACTTTTCTAATTGAAATGCCGGCATTTCCCTTAATTTAGAATTTATTAAAATCCCCCAATCTGCAAATTCACTGTAACAAAGTTATTTGCAAGAAACAATACTTAGTTAGAGTACTTTTACGTCCAGTTTTCGGCAACATTATATAATGTCGTAAATTCAAAATGTGCCGTCCAGCCCTCAACAAACTTCTTATCTATCTTAGACAGTTAGCACACGGTGACACTCGAGCGTTTCACTAATTAACTTTTCATCAACACGTGTCTGCATTCTTACTTTTGGCTATGTGACTAGAGTTGTAAATATACTATAATACCTAATCACTATGTATTATACCGGTAAATATACAAAAAAATACGGTATGATATTCTATATGTGACGCATTAGATACGCGCAGCAGAAGCGATACGATTCGCATCTCTTCTGCATCGCATGCAAACGCGTGACTGTATGACATTCTACAACATACATTTTTATTTTGTTCTTTATTAATTCTTAACGGTTGTTGCATAATTGCCATTACAGCTCCCTTACCACCATCTCTTATTGCGATTCAATAATTGTATGAATAAGCGACTCTATTCCATTAGAAATAGAGTCGCTTATTCGTTGGTATGAATAAGCAATCTATTCAAATATTGAATCGCAATAAAAGATGGTGGTAAGGGGGCAGGCTTTCTTTACTGTATAGATGAACGAATATTTACACTTCCTACAACCACGTTGTCATTGTGGGTGCTTTCCTAAAAGCTGCAATATAGTCAACCTCACCAATGTTGTCTCACACACAGACATTAACATGTACTCTTAGCATTTTGGGGTGTAAGAGGTTCATCAACATCTTTGAACCAAAGCCAACTTCACCTGCATGCGATGCACCCTGCTGACTGACAAATGAAGCTCTGGCGAAAAGAGAGGTAGGGAGCGTATTTGTAAGCTACCCCACTGGGGAATGTACCTCCGCCTCACAGAATGCCGCAGCCAAATAACAATTCCCTTGAGGGTTGTTGTGTACCTGCGAGTGAGTGAGGTCACCAGAAAGAAAGGAAAGAGATGCTGCGTTGGCAGCGGGGGTGGCGGCACGCGAGCGATATTTTATATTGCGAGCGTTAATATGGCTACGGTAACCGCTTTACATCAGGCGGGCCGTATGCTTGTCTGCCACCCGACGTATTTTTTTTTTTTTTTTTTTTTTTTATACTACGTTGTATAAAAAAAGTCACTACAGCGCACGGCTGTGTCGATGCTGCACCGTGTCTGTATAGAAGCAGTAGCGATGTGAAATCGCGGTTACGTGTGCAAATGTATAGAAGCCGACTGCGCAAATATATACTCTTCTTGCATCTACATCGCTATAGCGATTCTATAGAATCTAGTTCTATAGAATCGCCGCAAAAAGTCGCCGTGTGCGACCTTCCTTAGCTTCTCTAATTTTAGCCGCCCGACAATCGATTGGACTAGTCATAAACCAATTTTATTCAAAACAAAATCCAACTAAGTCTACAACTACGGAATACTTTATGTGACCTCACCACAACACTTTATGTACTTACTACTTTTAAAAATACCAATTACATACAAATACTAGCTGCTACTCGTTGACGTGGACATAGAAAATTAGACTAAAATCACAGTATAAGTAATAGTACTACGTACAGTACGGCCACTCCCTGCCGCTCTATCGTGTCGACCTGACCTCCCGTCTGAGACAAATCTGGAGAAGTTTGTATGGCGCCGCACGCACACACGCTCATTCACGTTCTGCATAGACGTCACTGTTTATGTAATAGTTACCGACGGGATATTTGTATGGAGTGACCGGGGTGTGCTAAAATTAAGACCGATACATCTGATGTAAAATCAGGATTATATTTGTTTTTAAGCTATTGCATAGCTTTTATCGCGGGCTTTGAGCGCGGCGACCGAATCAAGAAATTCCGTAACGAAAATAAAACCTAACGCCCCCCAATATTATCGAGTCAATGGCGCACTTGTAAATGTGTGACCAATTTGAACTATCGTTTCTACGTTCGCGCCGCGATGTGGTCATTACTCTTTTTGTTACTTTATTCCATGTTGGTGAATGACTAAAGACTTTTTTTTATACTACGTCGGGTGACAAACAAGCATATGGCCCGCCTGATGTGAAGCGGTTATCGTAGCCATGTTAGCGCTCGCAACATAAAAGATCGCTCGAGCGCTGCCATCCCTGCTGCCAGTAGAGGTCCTTTCAGGTGACCTCATTCACGCGCAGGAACACAACAACCCACAAGGAAATTGTTATTTGGCTGCGGTATTCTGTGAGGTGGAGGTACATTCCCCAATCGGATAACTTACAATTACGCTCCCTACCTCTCTTTTCGCCAGAGCTTCGTTTATCAATCAGCAGGATGCACCACGTGCAGGTGAAGTTGGCTTTGGTTCAAATATGTTGATGAACCACTTACACCCCAACGTTACTATAACCGTTACGTGTAACGATTCCCAGTTATTTTTAGTATTTACGCGGCGTAATTAAGTGTTTGATGTTATTCATAACAGCGGATCACAAGCTCATCACAGTATAAAAATAAATTGTTTGTCTGTTATAACTTTATTGTACATCAAAAATAAAATAATAAATAAAATGTAAAACAAAGCAACACAAAGGCGGACTTATCCCTTAGAGAGATCTCTTCCAGTCAACCTTAGAGTATCAAAAGGATTAAAATTAAAGAATTTGTTTGTCTGTTATAACTTTATTGTACATCAAAAATAAAATAATAAATAAAATGTAAAACAAAGCAACACAAAGGCGGACTTATCCCTTAGGGAGATCTCTTCCAGTCAACCTTAGAGTATCAAAAGGATTAAAATTAAAGACGTGTAATTATATTTTTTTAAAACTCACGTGAGACATTATACTAAATAACTTATATAAATTCAACGGGTCACTCACGTCTTTTTGTCGGGAAAGCCGACTAGTTTCGATCTCAAAGGTTTCGATGAGTGTCCGGCGCGAGAGACAAAGGGTGGACGTGTCTGGACATTCGCCCTGATGAAGGTCTCCTTTTGAGATCGAAACTAGTCGGCTTTCCCGACAAAAAGACGTGAGTGTAATTATATATGTACAACTTATTGACCTCCAGAACTTCAAGTTAAAGCTTTGATCTTTAGCTGTATTAATGAACATTCTTTGGAAATAAAATAAAATTCTTTAGTAGATATAATATTCCATGAAAAAAACAATGCAAATGCAAAAGTACATGACACGGCATATTAAACTTTACTTCGTCGTCAACCCACTGCTGGGATACGGGCCTCCCTTCAATCGAAAGGGTAAAGAGCATACTCCACACCACGCTGCTCAACTGCGGGTTGGCGGAGGCCAGTGTATTCAAGACGCCTAAAAGACCACTGGCTTAACTTAACGACTATCATCAAATGACAACAGCTGTCGCAAATGAAACTTTACTTACAGGTATTAATTACAATTTCCCAAGAATAAAGATATTATCAAATTCCTTTCAAGATAATAGCTCTTTGTTTACTAACGAACGTAAAATAAATCTCGTTCTTTGTTCCACCGATTTGTAATACATGAGTTGTTTTCGTGGCACAAAAATATTTTAATAACAAAGTTTTGAGCGAGGCGCCGCCGCGGGTCCTCGCGTGAAACTGGCATTTATTTTTTACTAGCTTTTACACGCAACTTCGCTCCGCATTAACCCACTTATTACTAAAAACCTTTTCATTACGCCAATTATTCCAAAATTTTAATATATTTTTCTAGATTCGTATAGTAAGAAAGAAAGGAAGGTGTATAGGCTGGCAACGGATCGGCGACAACCAAGCTGTCGCCAAGCTGTTGCTGATCTCCATGGGCGGCGGTGATTGCTTTCCATCAAGTGATCCACAATTGATCAGTTTAAAGAAATATCTCAATCCACAATACAATTTACAAAACAAATCACAGACAACTTTCAATCGATTTGACATTTTTTTTTAAATTACGTCATTTGTTCTATATTTAAGAAGCTTCATTTAAATTTCTGTAAGCACTCATAAATATTTGACAACCAATAAATATCTCTATATAATAATCTCTAAAATTATAGAAAAAACATTTTTCCATATAATGGAAAAAAAATCTATATTTTTTTTATATTTTCCTCAATTTTCCAAGGTTTTTAATACTTATTATCCTATTTCTGACAAAGACATCCAAAAACACAAAAATCGTAAAAATCGGTTTCTTGAGTTATAAATAGTGTAACGAACACAACTTTGTTTTGTATATATAAATAAAAGACGGTGCCACATAGTGTTTTTTTCTTTTGAGAAAATTTGTAGAAGTTTCTGGACATACTGCTGGAGGATGCTTTTCGTGTGTTCTAAACATCTAAAATAATCCTCACTCAATACAATACTGGTGAGTATTGTATTGAGTGAGGATCCTTTGATCCTTAAACCCACACGAGAACTAAATTCACACCATAGTAACGGACCGGAGTTGTAGCAATTTAAAATAGTTGGGGCCAAGTATCTAATCTCCCTTGACACAATCGCTTCCTATCTACAAAGGAACTGGAAAAAGAAAAGTTTATTCAATGGAACCCGCTCGTGCTTTGTGTAAAAACAGACGTTTTATTGAATTGAGTCAAAACGGAACGGACTCGGACTCAGTGTGTTAGCAGGAAATTAACCAATCTCCAAACTAGGGACAGTATTGTTAGGTAATTGGAAATTTCATATCTGGAGTTGAGGAAAGCAATTTCGAAATTGTGGACAAACAATTTCGATAAGGGAATGAATATGGATAAATCTATAGATCAGGAAACAAATTATTTTTGTATCGCGACTTAGTATAACCACAGTATAAGTAATAGTACTATGAACAGTATGACCACTCTGCCGCTCTCTCGTGTCGACCTCACCTCCCCTATGAGACGAATCTGGAACAGTTTGTGTGGAGCCGCACGCACACATGCTCATTTACGCTCTGCACAAACGTCATTGTTTCCGTTTGTGTAGTTGTTACCGACGCGGCATTTAAATGGAGTAGCTGGGGTGCGGTATAACTCTTCAAACCAAAGCATTAAAATAATTGCAATGTTGCTTGCAATGTTTAAATTTCAGCTTTTCCTAGTATAAGTTCAATTCACATCAAGCTTGTATGAAGATTTTGAAATTATCTCCTAAATTCTTCGAAATAAAAAAAAAACTTAAATGTGCAAAGAATTTTCATTCCAAATTAAATCATGACCCATTTACTAAACTTTATTAACCCTGATATTTCCCCTATTTCTGCATTCTTTACAATTTAGTATTACTTAATATACTATTTAATAGTCACAATAATGTGTTTTAGTTAGTAAACGTTACAGATTTCGCCTTCAAGTATCACATTCTAAACAACATTCATATTTATGCCAAATATGCTTTAAGTTTGTACCGTCTGGTTTTGGGAGCTTGTGGCTTCGTATATATTCGTCGAAAGATGGGCGATCAGCGAGTTGCATAAGCGAGCTGCTGCAAGATGGCCTATAAATTTTAAGTTTTATTTTATCAATTTTGTCACAAATAGAGATGGGCAAAATGCCAGGTATTTACAATAAGTGCCCAGTAAGTACCTGTAAATGCCCAACAAATACTAGTTATGGGCATAAATAGGGAATTTATAAGTACTATAAGGGCATTTATCGTAAATGCCCGGCATTTTGCCCATCTCTAATCACGAATATTATAAATCGTATCTTTTAAAATAAAAACACATAACACAATTTTGCTCGAAAATGTTTACAATTAATACAAGTAATACAATTTCACTTCAATTTGCCTATTGTAGCGAGAATAATGTCGCTCATTACAACTTGAAATGTCCTCGTAGAGCACGACTTCCGTTTTCCAGCCTTACTGAAATAATCACGAGGTGAAATCGTCCCCTTAATAATTTAATTTCAAGTCTAGGCGAGCACTAGTTTACCTATGTTTTTTCCGAGACCAGTTAGTCAACTAGTTACGTTGTTACCTTTTTACGGATGTTGAATCTGCATATGCATTCATACACGTACATACCTGAAAATAAAGAAAGAACTATTAAATAAGTATTAGGTTTACATTATATGAAAAGTAAAACATGTTATGTATAGCTAGGACCAGATTACGCTTCACAGTCACAATGCAGTTGTAACTTTTATTAGGTACGACATAAGAACGGCAAAAAGGTTTTAGCTGTATAAGGAGTGATAAAAAAATGATACATTGTTGTAAAATTAAACTTTTTTATGTCGCTATACTATCAGTGATTAAGGCATATCACGGCCACTAGTTTTATCCTAATTTCTATCCTCTCTAGTTAGGTAGAACGCAAACGACAAAGATTTTTTTAAGTTTCTCGGAAAGTGTGGACGCGGAATACACTGCAAATTATAAAGTCATATAGCATATGTATATTCTCAGTAAAACTAGAATCGTAACGTGTTATATTATTATTTAAATAGTTGTCTTGGCCAACTTGCCAGATAAATATTTTTTGAAAAGTGGAGAAATTCACCTGCCCCCTCTAGGTGGGATTTGAACCCATCGAGAGGTCGTGGGTTCAAATCCCACCAAGGGGGGGCAGGTGAATTTTTCCATTTTTCAAAAAATACGTAATGTGTTTGTTATTTGCACAGAAAATATGTTTAAGTTTACCTCAAATTGAGAGTTAAATATTCGGAGTGATTCTATATATATGTCACATGCGCATGTGACGTCATGTGAGATTAACTAGTAATATTAATATTTGCAAAAATAAAATAAAATACATAACGATTTAAGCTACAGATACGAAACTACATACATTAATCAATGTCAGGCTTTGTTAATACAAGGCCCAAATTCCAGTCAGGGTCCGGATCCTATTCATAGATCACCTTCGGCCCTTTTCTGTAGTAACGCGTCCTACTTGGACATGAAAACGATTGATTTTCCTATCAGATTTCGTATCAATTGACATTTTTTTCAGGATATTGGCAGGCGAGTAGTACATATAACCTCTTGTAATGACATAAGCAGTATTGCATATCGCGCGATGCATTCCCGGCCAAGCTCGCCAGTCTGTCCGCGTCCATTACGAATATAGGTTGGATTTACATAATGTCGTAAAAATTTGTAGTCCTATGTAACTGAAAGTATTTGTACACTTATTAAGTGAATAACACAATAAATAGTGTCGATCACCAAGGACTGTTCTTACTCTCCACACACATAACATCTAACCATATATATATAAGCTTCCATAGGTACTTCTAAAATCATAAAAAATAAAAATATAATAACAAAGGTATACATGATAAATAAATAAAAATGTATTATTTCTAAGCCCACAAGCCCCAAACGGCAAATAAATATATTTGAATTTTTATAAATTGATGTATGAAAACCTTACATAATACTCTAAAATCAGTTGTGTTGGCAAAACTGAAAATTATCAGAGGCTTTCTATTTATAGTAGATTATTAAGAAACTTAAAACACAATCGACTAAGATATACATTTTAAGTAACATCATAATTCTTGCCTAAAGTAATTAAAATATACATAATGAGACTCTACTGGCAAAGGCCCCAAAATACTGTTGCCAACTCGTTGTATAAAGACTCTGATTCTGAGAGCAACACTGAAACTAATGCCTAGTTTAAGTAAGCGTTTTACTAAGTAACGCATTCGCATACTCGGGCAAAATTTGAGCATCCGCACAAAATTGTGACTTACCAAGCCCAAATATGCTCTCTCTTTTATGTTCTGTGACATTCTTTTTTTTATATCGTCGGGTGGCAGACAAGCGGCCGGCTTAGGACAATACGGCCCGCCTGATGTGAAGCGGTTACCGTAACCGTATTAACGCTCGCAACATAATATATTACTTGCGTGCCGCCATCCCCGCTGCCAACGCAGCATCTCCTTCTTTTCTGGTAATCTCAATCACTCGCAGGAACACAACAAGAGAATTGTTATTTGACTGCGGTATACTGTGAGGTGGAGGTACATTCCCCAGCTTACAATTACGCTCCCTACCTCTCTTTTCGCCAGAACTTCGATTGTCAGTCAGCAGGGTGCACCACGAGCAGGTGAAGTTGGCTTTGGTTCAAAGATGTTGATAAACCACTTACACCCCATCAAATGTATCATAATTTTAATTCTATTGTGAAATGAGAAAATTCCATAAAATAATGTTTAAGGCTAATTTATAGATTAGAATACACTTTATTGCACCAGTATGACACATACATATAAGAAACATGCAAAATGAATACAAACGGCGGTCTTATCGCTACAAGCAATCTCTTTCAGACAACCTTTAGAAGAATAACAATGATAAAATTAGGTAGGTGGCGCGTCAACAATTCTTATAAAAAATTTACAATAATTGTTATAAAATAAATAAGAACTATATATAATTATATAGCTCTTATATAGTTTATTTAGCCCGCGATTTGGTAGCCCCGATACCATCTGTGAGCTTGGAATCGGCCATTATCCTCAGAGCTTGTCTCTGAACCGAGTCACAAGGAACCTGGTACCTGGGTGCTCCGCCCAGAGATCACAGCAGTACTCTATGTGACGTCGCACTTGCGCCTTGTAGGTAGAAGTCTCTGACGTTGACTGAAGTACTGCTTCGCTCTATTGAGTACACCCAGTTTTACCTTGTCCTTATCCTCAACTTGGTGACTTCGGAACCAAGAAATCCCGACGTCAAGAAACCCAATACTCTTAGCGATTTCGTAGTTGATTAAGTATGAGGAGAGACTTTGTCTCTTTTTGCGTTTTCTACCTACTCTACAATTAGTTGTGTTTCAAAGTGTACTTTGATATGTTGTTCACGGCCACTTTCTATAGTAGTTCATAGGCAGGGAATTGATCCTCGCACATTGGAACCTAGTTGGCCGCGCACTGTTCGATTCCAGATGAGTTTTCTACCTCGCACTCTCAAGTTGTGAAATAAACTCCCTACCATGGTTTTCCCAGAAGAGCACAGTAAGGGGTTCTTTAAGAAAGGCTTTTTAAAGGCGTTTTTACAGGGTCGGCAACGCGTGTGTGATGCCTCGCTATTGCAAGCGTCTATAGGCTGCGATCACTGCTTACCATTAGGCAGGTCGTGCGCATGTTTCTCACCCGAGTTGTATAAAAAAGTAGCGTGCAAGCTTACGCGTGACGTGACGCATGAAATACACATAAAATGGTACTATTTATGAGGGTAAGTGGTAAACTCTCACGAATCGCCTTCAATTTAATAGAGTTACTAAATAGAAAATAAAAGAAATATGCAAATTTGAAGTCAACTAAAGGGAAAGTTCTTTATCTTCGGCCAAGTTTTAAAACTCGCAAGACAAGAGCTTGCAGCATTAAGAGTTATAGGGTGTTCCAATCTAAAAATTTAAAACTTGTAAAGAGAAAAAGTTTGAGAAGTATTGAGACGAAGTCTCAAGACGTTCTGTAAAGCACGACCTTCGTTCTCATCAGTCGTATGCAAGGAAATCTAGACCCGATTGAAGAGACTCGTATCTCAGCAGTGGGATGAACGTGAGTTGATGGAGATAGATGCAAGGAAAAGCCTTCTTTCTGGTAGCAGGCCTACTACATAATATTATCAAAACTTACGTGAGAAAACATTGTAAACAAACTAATCAACGGGTCTCCGCGTATTTTAGTCGAGAAGATCAACTAAATCTCAATTTTTGAAACAGATTTTGAAGTCGAAATGGAGGCCATTTCAAAGTGAGCGTTGACGTTTCGCTGTCGCGTCCTGTGTGACATTCTACGTACGTATTTGCGTTGATAGTTTGTTTTGTATGATATAACGTCTTTTTTATAAAAATGAAACTAGGCACTAGTTTCATCAGCCTGTATCTACCCACTGCTGGATATAGGCCTTAAACAATGCTTTCCACCAAATACGATCCCACTCTTTCCGCATCCAGCCACTTTTTTGAAATCATCGGACCATCTAGAAGCCGTCCAATACTTCGTCGTCCTAATATAACACTGACGGACAATGTAAACAGAACATGATAGTCTCCACCCAGCTCTGCATGAGTGGATTGGATTCGCACCCTTAAGGGTCTTTGTTCAGCAGGTGGTCTTCCGCTAACATGATAATGATGAGAATGTAATAAGTCAAAAAAATATTCAACACAAACAATATTATAATTAACTGTAAACGTTTTCGTAACTCAGTATTGTAACACGCATAATTTCTAAACAAAACTCTATGTAGGTTTATTGCTAATAAAAATATTTAAACAAAGAACTTCGTGCCGTAATGCCAAAGGTATTTCCATTAATAACCAAAAGGGGCAGCAAGGGGTATCAAAATAATAAAAGGTTCTGTATATAATAAACTGTAATGAAATAAGGCGTAAAATCTTTACTAACATTAAAATTCTAACTAGCTGATGTTTATACATCTACAGACATAGGAGATATTAAAAGAAAATAATATGGGGAGTCTTAATGGACGCAATAGAAGCAAAATAAAATATTTTTAGATATTTTGTCCGGTACATTTGTAAGCGCATCACGCAAATACTCTTACACGAAATTGAATGGGATTTGCAGTTGTAATACTGGAAGTGTAACTTTAAATCTGGTGTATGTTTTATTTTGATACTTCGTAGTTCTATTCGTATAGAAGAGGAGTTATTAATTATAATTGTTTAGCATTTTTAGTTAAAATCATCTTGGGTACAACTATTTCTAATTCTTATAATAGACAGCTATAATTTCTTAATTACGTCAATTTATTAGAGACCAACGTAAACAAAGAGAACATCTCCGGGATCGATTGAGGGGAAAACTATAGACAAATTGATGGTTTCAATCTCATTCACATAAAAAAAGAGCAACATACGACCTACGCCATCGTTATGTAAGGAAATTGAGACAGATTGATGCGATTTATTGTTTCACGTCACGTGCTGAAAGGAAAGCACAATAATGCGCGGCGAAACAGTTGTATAACAGCGCTATAAAATATACATTCTCTATCTCATGTTTGCCTTGCCAGCCTCAGTCTACGGTATTTCCTACGAGGTCTATGGAGATCAAATTAATAACACGGACGGAAGAATCTGTCGACAATCAGACAAATTTCGACAGCAAAATGTAAATGAAAGAATTTATCAGAACCCATGATATTTTGTAAACAGTCATTAATAATTTATAAGTCAGTTGATTTAGGTTCCGGAAACTGGGCGCTGTAACTTTGTTATTGTAATAATTTTATGAAGGTTCGTGGTATTTATAGGATCCCTATTTTCGGTTCATCCGTTATCGGTGGCACGATTATCTGTGATATGTAGGTATACAACTTAACATGAATGTACGGTTAGATTGTATATATAATGAACTTGATAAATAAATTGCGACAGCAAAATTTTTAAATTTTTAAAGCTAAACAAATTTTTAGAGACATAAAAATAAATTCTCTCGTATTTTTTTTGACATTGTTTTACATATAAAAATATTATTGTTACTGTCGGTAAGTCCTTGAATTAAATGTTAACAAACTATGTTTTTTTCCTCAAAAAGATGTTTGTAAAGTTCAGTGTTAAAATTTATAACATAATTATTTTCTTTTGCGGAACCCTAACTTGCGTAGTTTCGACACCGTAGGAAAGCCGTCATTAAAATATTTCGTCTTGTTATCGTCCGAGATTTTCCGGTGGTTGGAAAATTGAGAAATGTAGGCACGAGGCAGCCCGCTTATCTTTAATCAAAAATATACGGTATATTGTCGCCACAATGTAATTAATACGTTTTTGTAAGCACTTCTACCTTATTCTGAGGTTATTTAAATATATCAAATGGAATTTTATGTACCTTTCTCAAAACACGTTGTAAATGTAGTGTAGGTTTTAAAGTGTTATTCGACCAAATTGGCACGTATTTACTATAAATATGCTTTTAATTATATACTAATACGTATTTTAAATAAGATATATATCCATTATTATGCATCTATTGACAAACCTTGTACAGTAGTAGTAAAATGTCTATGTTGGTCGTAATCCAATTAAAACATAAGTGCATTTTCGCTCTTATTACAAGTTTTAAATACCGTTTTATTTATTACAGATATGCTTAGGTACAATATGTCTTTTGAATTAAAACAAAAGTTCAGAAAACTGATTTTACAATACACGAGAATTTTCATTTTAGAAATACACAGTTTCTCGCGTGGATACCCTCATTACCATCATCAGTACTATGCTGTAACAGCAATAAATTAAAATTGCATGTCTAGGTGCAGTTAGTTTTCAAGTGCACGCTGTAGGTATCTTTCACATTACATTGAATATTCGCGAGATATATGATTTGCGATTTAAGGTCCGAACACATTTGGGCGATGAAGGTCGCTTTATAGGGCAACGATATCTACACGTTAAAAGTTATTACAAACTATCGGTCCGCCCCGGCTTCGCACAAGTAGAAGAACAAAACCCACAAAAGTCGCTTTCCTCGCAATTTTTATGATTTTTCTTGAGGCTTATGGAATGTTCTTATGGAGAATATTCCTTATGCCTTAACGAAAATATAATTAAACATTAGCCAAATTAATCGAGCCGTTCTCGAGTTTTGCGCTTAGCAACACATTTGGGGATTTATTTTTATTTATACAGAGTAGTAAACAAATTGTTATTAGTATTTAGTGATTGAAATTGTTCCGTTTCATTCCTCTTCGGACCAGTTTCTACTAATGAGGTCCTTCGATGGAAATAACCTTTCAAGTTGCTTTTCTGCAACGCTAATAAACCTGTATTTGAGAATCCGAAATTAAAAACTTACATTGCCTTAATAACACGTGCCTGTCGCTTGAGCTACCAACAATCCTGGATCATAAACTAAACCAAACATATCCACATAGGTGATTTATCAAACTTCAGTTATAAATATTTATGAGACGGGCTCGGGCGGTCTATCCGACGGACGGCGCGATCTGGTGCCCGTGCCCGTGAGCGGTATCTCCACAATTGGAGCGTATCCTAACTGCTCTCTTGATCTTGCCCGTTATCAACTTTTTTTGATATCACTATGGTTACTTTACCCGCTGTAATGATGTACGCCATTATCGTTTTATGAAAGCTGAACATCGCTTGTGGATTAGTCTGTGTATATTACTTTGTTTCATGTTAATCAGTACGTATATACGATCGAATATCTAAAATTGTAGACACATAAATGCTACTTTTGACTGTTTTTGACATTCTCGTATTCTTTGGTACCCTAAATTATTATTATATTGTTTAATCTAAATTCAAAATAAAAAAATAATATTTTATATTTAAATAAAAGGAAAATTATGCTACGATACAGTTCCTTAAATATAAGAAATCTTCTAAACCAATGTAGCCCCTGATTTATCAGTGGTCCCACACTAGGCAGAAATGCCTGTCCTTTGGTGACCTTGATTCCTTTAACAAGAGAGTATTATTAACTACTAAGCCGCCTATAAAATTGTTTTAAAATTGAAAACTTGTAATAAAGTATGGTAAGATATGTGTTTATAATATGACAACTGATAAATAAAGTTAATGAAATAAATTTATAAAGTTTTACATTACTTTATAATGCGTAGAAGTTCCTCCGTATAATCGTACGTCCATGGTAAAATCAAAGAGCGTATCAAGGATTTAGCTACTGCAGGAGAGGTTTCCTCAATGTTAATTATATTGTTCCAAAATTTAAATATTCAAATACAGAAATAGCATACAATTTCTACTTTGTGACTACCAGCTTGGATCTGAAATGAGTTACTGGCATTGTGGGTGATTCCAAACGTACACACATTATTTCAACACAACAACAACAACAACAATAGAAAGCAAACTCAATATTGCACCAACTAAAATTTACATAACATAAAAAACAATACAACAGCCTTATCGCTAATGGAAATTCTTCCAAGCAACCTTTGATATAATGGAAAAAAAACATAGATATATGTGGCGAACGATAACATACGGTAAGTAATCCCTACTAATATTATAAATGTGAATATGAGTTTGTTCATTATGCATTCACGTCGAAACTACTCAACCGATCATCATGAAACTTTGTACACATATTCTCAAAGGGAAGGACATAGGATATTTTTTATTAAAACAAAAGCAAACTAGGGCGAAAGCGCGGGTGGAAGCTAGTATTATATCAAAAAACCTGTACACATATAGAAAATACGTTAGACAGAATTACATGTTGTCTGAATGAAGATAATTGAAAATTTTGAATTGTTTTTGACAAAGTATTTAAAGGCAATTTGATCTACCACCCATTTGGTGGCGGAAGCACGCAAAGTAGTGTAGATCAAATTGCCTGTAAATTTGACTTTCGTAAAATAACACCTGAATCAATTAACAAAGTATTTAAAGTTAGATGGCACTTGAGCTTAGCGAGATGTGAGAGGTTTACCCCTCAATATGCTTTAGCATTCCAAAGCTGAACATATGAAAAGAGAAACACGATCATTCTCTCACTGTGGATATCTCTGTGGAAGGAAAAATATTCCTTTCAATAAGAAGGCGAAGGATTACGTAAGCAGAATTGAGAATAAAAGGGAAATAGTACGCAAATTTCTGCGTTATAGTGTGAGAAGCCAATTAGTGGCGTGCAAAAGTTATAAACGTGGTCATACCTAACCTAAATGAACCGAAGGCAAAGGTTTGGAAGACGCTCATTTTGTCAATGACATCCAAAATATAGGAGCCAGCGTAATTAAAGATCATCAGGGAATCAGCGGCTGCAAATATCTTCCTACTGACTTCGGCCATCGGAGTAGTTCAGAACGAAGTTCTGTCGACATGGATACCAAGATTTGTAACTTTTTCACCCGGATCAATATGAACGCCATCGACAATAGGCGACTTAATTTTGGAGATAAATCTGGGGGATTGTAGAGCCCCTGAGTGTAAAGAAAAAATTTGTTTAAGACAATGTTCTGTCCAGAAAAAATATTTGATATCGATAATCGAAATGATTGAATGGAATGATTGAATGAAGTGAATGAGCGATGGAACGGAATGTGAGGATTAGTTTTGGGGTGTAAGTGGTTCATCAAGATCTTTGAACCAAAGCAAACTTCACTTGCACGTGGTGCACCCTGCTGACTGACAAAAGAAGCTCAAGCGAAAAAGAGGTAGGGAGCGTAATTGTAAGCTACCCGACAGGGTAATGTACCTCCACCTCACAGAATACCGCAGCCAAATAACAATTCCCTTGAGGGTTGTTGTGTTCCTGCGAGTGAGTGAACCAGAAAGAAAGGAAGGAGATGCTGCGTTGGCAGCGAGGGTGGCGGCGCGCGAGCAATATTTTATGTTGCGAGCGTTAATATGGCTACGATAACCGCTTCACATCAGGCGGGCCGTATGCTTGTGTGCCACCGGATGTAGTATAAAAAAAATGTGATGGGACGTAGGTCGAATATCGATTGAGTGGAGATAGAATGGAGTTTCTGATTGTTGACGAATGCCAGAATTTCATTATTATTGTATTGTTTTTTATTATTATTTTATTACTGGTAATGAGAACATAATAATAATACTTTGTTTTTTTTTGTGTATAAATCGTTGGTTGTTTCTTGTTGTTTCTGAGCATGTATGTCCGTGATGTCGCAACTGGTCTTAACTGAAAATCAGTGCCGAGTCTACTACAGATTTCGGTTTTTATACCGGACCATTTTGCGACATTGCACAGTGCTTTAAATTTTCTTATGTTATAATTTTATTGTGTCTGTTGAACTTGCTTGTATAGTACTGTGTAATATGCAAATAAATGTTTTTCTTTCTTTCTTTATATCATATCTACAGCCTCCTTTTAAAATACTTTTAAAAAACGCGCCGCTCGTTATCACTACATCACTAGCGAATAAATCCTCAGACATTGGAATCGAAAAATTAAATGGAAAAAAAACGCGTTCTATACCGTTGGCAGGAAAAAAACCTTTGAAATAGCTTTGAATCGGTTTTTTTTTGGCAACGGTCAGATTGGAAAATGAAGCTGCCGAGCCGTTTTTAATATACTTTTAATAAACTTTATATGAAAGACAGAAAGATGAGGAAAAAATAGTGCTGCATAATTTAAACACTATTACAGTAAATATGATGTTTTCCATAAGTACCTTGGGTTGTATTCCTGTTTCCTATTGAAGTTGTCAAAAAATCTTATCATGTCATAAGTTACCAGGATGCAAAGTTTCAAACTATAATAAGTAGCTTCCGGGAATAGCACACACGTACGGTTGTACGTGTGTGCTATTCCCGGAAGCTACTACTATTATATTGACAAGAAAAGTTTGTCCTTATGGTTATAAAGACAAACTTTTCTTGTCAATATTGACCAATTTATCCAAAGGGTTTACATTCAACCGGTTTTTTTTTTACATTCTTCTTTCTATTCCCTTGTTCTCTTACCTCACTCTATTCCATCCCATTTCTGCCTCAGGTTTCATATTTAGACTTTAAAATAATTAAACTGAGAAAATGCATTGTTCTGAAGGTGCAGCGGTTAAATCACAACCCTTCCTCACACATTTATTTTTCCAAATTTCGATCCTATTTTATGTTACTCCTTCAGTTATCTGTCCATCTCTTAACCTTTACTTTTTATGTGTGTCAAGTAAGCACGTATGCTTTTTACCATCAGGCGGGTCGTAACCCGCCTGATGGTAAACAGTTATTGTAGCCTATAAACGCTAGCAACAAAAGAGCCAACACTAACTTGTTGTCGACCCTTTAAATACCCCTTCACGCCTATCTTTAAGAATCTCTTACTGTAGACTTATAGGTTTTCCTATTAGACACTAAAAAGGAGTATTTTTCCAAAGTGCTATTATAGTTTTCATTTTTCTTCAATTATCTCCTATTTGTTCACATTTCATATTTCTTTTGATTTAATAGCATTTATTGGGTTTGTTATGAAGTCGTTTCTTCCTCTTCCATTTACTTCACTTAGATCTACTTCTACTTCTACTAGATCCTTGGAAGTGTTTCAAAAGATACTTAAGTCTGAAATAATTTTGTCATTGTTAAATTTAAAAGATTTATGTATGTAACCTTGATTACAGTCATAAATCTCTTTCTAACTATGATACCTTGATACACTAATGATTGTCTATGCTTTCTGCGCCCATTTTGTATGTGTGAAAATGTGTAATGTGCGTAGGAACATTATGAACGCGTCTTAGCGAAAGTAAAAATATTAAGTATGTAGGTGCCATTCATAAAAACCAAAAGCATATTTTAAAGCATATGATTTATCACAATAGCTTCTTACTGTAGCTTTGCTGCTTTACCTATATCAGATGGGTCATGTCTTATCATCATCATCATCATCAGGTCATTTTAGTCTCCACTACAGGAGCACGACCCTCTCTCGTCCGTCACAGACAGGAGGATTTGGCCTACACTCCCCACGCTGGCCAGACGGGTTGGGGAGGCATGTCTTATATGTTACCCTAATGATAAAAAAATAAGCATTTATTAGTTGTTAATAAAAAAGAACTAAAAAGTTTACTTACTGCGTTTCGCTAAACCTAACATCAAACCATTTCATTTAATTAATACCGGTTAATGTGGAAATTGTAAATCGCCATTTTGTGGCGGCCACCATTTTGGATTTAAAATGGCGGCATTTAGATACTCAATGCTTAATATGTTTATTACATTCCATATATAACATAGTTACAAAGATGTTTTATACAGTATACATTATTGCACACATATGAACCCTGTTGGGCATTGCGAAGATGTGTTAGTGGTTTTTTGAGGTACGGCAGGCAGGTTTGTCTATTTATTAATTTGATTACAGATATCACGGTGGAATAAAATAAAAGCTTGTAAATAAATTAAAATTCTAAACGGTTTTATGATATTTTACATGTGTGATAAACAGTACAAAAAATGATGACACACATTTTCCGCATGCAAACAAAAGTTCGTTCATTCATATGAAAATTTATTATATAATCCAAAGTTCTCTCTAAAATTTCATATTATCTCGCGGCCCGTGAAATTAACCTTTGTAACGATTTATTCAAAAAGTTAATAATTCCTTCGGTAGCGATGAAAAGTTAAATTATGGGAACTTAGTAAATATTCAGATTTGAGACGTGTAAAGATGAGAGGCACACTTTATTCTCTCCATTTTTTATCTTGGTCTTTAGTGGTTTGGTGTGGCGAAATGTAAAAATGATATATAGTTATTAAGAAAGCATATTCCTATTTCTTTCCGTTTACCTGTAGCCCGATTTTAATACGATTTGATATCATAGCTCGTTCACGTTTTATTTTTTATTCGACTTCAAAAAATCTTTCGTATTGCCCCTTAAAAGCAATGGTGCGTTTTGGATGGAATTTTTACTATTTGTATGGATATTTTTCTGTTATTCTTTTTTTTTGTATTAAACATCTTCTTTTAAAAATCATATGATTTAAAACATGTGGAGTAAGTCAACATTAATTATCTTTATTAATCAGAATTAAATAGAAGTCTGTACATTGTACTTAGCAGCAAGCATTCCGAAAATTACAATTGGCAAAGGAGAAATGCTAAAAATCGTCAATTAGATAATAATAAATAAAAGTTTAAGTAAGTGGTTTTTTAGTAAGTGGTTCATCAACATTTTTGAACCAAAGCCAACTTCACCTGCACGCGGTGTACCCTGCTGACTGACAAACGAAGCTCTGGCGAAAAGAGAGGTAGGGAGCGTAATTGTAAGCTACCCGACTGGTGAATGTACCTCCACCTCACAGAATACCGCAGCCAAATAACGGTTCCCTTGACGGCTGTTGTGTTCCTGCGAGTGAGTGAGGTCACCAGAAAGGAAGGAGATGCTGCGGTGGCAGCGGGGGTGGAGCGCGAGCGATATTTTATGTTGCGAGCGTTAATATGGCTACGGTATCTGCTTCACATCAGGCGGGCCGTATGCTTGTCTGCTATCCGACGTAGTATAAAAAATATAAAAAAATAGAAAGTTAATAAAAAAAATTATAATGTAACGCATTAAAATGATACGCATGTGTAATAATTTCCAGACATGCATTTGTAAAAAAAATGCAATGATACTGCCTGAAACAACAACCATTCGCTGAAGTTGCAGATAAAAATGCATTTGTAAATTACTTTGCAACAACAACGTTAAAAAAGGCGACTGCTCGTAAATTTCTCTAAAAAACTACAGCCATTTACGTGATTTACGAATCATTAATGGACACATTTGTGAAATATTATGTACAAGCGAATTGGAAAACAAAAATACACGTGTATCCATTTGTCGACGATACTAGTCAAAGAGAATTAAGAAACTTAACAGTCGAGTTTATCGACGCAATTGGCGTCGTTTTTTTTTTATCGATAAATTGTATCGATAAAAAAACAAACTTGATACATTAAAATAGCATGAACAAATAAACAGTATAATCGTATATTATTACCCTAATCTTTTCTTCTCATCCATGACCACATCGGGAATAATCTATCAGGTATTAACAACTTAGATGTAATGGTTTCAGCTAACATAATCTATATATATAAAAATCAATGCCACTTTTCGTTGTAATTTTATAACTCAAGAACGGGCTCACCTATCCAAACCAAATGTGTAGGCTTTGTTCGGACTATTTAGTAGATGGTTGATGTGAAGTTTGCACAAAATCGGTAGAGCGGTTCTTCATTTATCACATTTTTTGTAACAAATGAATTCAATAAATAGATGGGGGATCATTTTGTTATTTTGCTGTTAAATTGAAACTTTTTTCAGATGGGGATTGTGCTGTCAAATTGAAACTGTTTTCAGTGTTGACAGTACAAGCATGTTGTTATGTCATTCATGCGGTCATTTCATTTTGGACGTGCTTCGACTTTATGTTGCCTGTTCCAGAGTCGGTACCCCAGCCGTTTGTTTATACATGCAATGTTTATCCAAATGTTTTGGATTAAGTTTTAAAATAGCTAGCAATTAATAAAATATTTTTTTGTTTGAATTTGATGTTCCAATTATTTTTTTTAATATTTCACTTTATACGTAGCGAAGCACGTACCGGGCCGCTAGTATGCTATAATAACAACGACGATCACTGATACTATTACACTTATCTCACGCTATTCTGAATGCATATAGTATAAAGGTATATAAATGTACATATCAGTAATAATAAATTAATAGATTTGATATAACCCTAATATTTGGTATAACCGTTATCGCTACACTAACGGTTATACCAACTACTTTAATTATCATCCTTTTCACCCTGTATCTATCCCCTGCTGAATATAGGCTTTCCCCAAAGCTTTCCATCATATGCGATGCTCTGCCAACATTCAGCTGCTTGTTTGAGGTTATCGGTGTTATTCAGAGCTATGTTAGAAGAGGATGTGACCCATGCTTTGTCGCTCCTTAAGCGGCCTACACTCTAGGAATTACCTCCACCACCTGCTATCGCTAACTCGGCAGACTTGGCCGGCCCAATATAGGTATTTAACAATAAGGAGCGTATTTCAAACAAGTAGGTACCAAATTTTTCCCGTTCAATTAAAATAAGTTGAGATTTCCTGGTTTTCCTACCAGTTATGCGATCCGCGATGTAACCACATCCACTCAGATGACGATTGAGCATTACACGAATGCGTGTGTGAGTGTAACTAGTGGTCATATTAGACTCCTCACGGAGAGGGTGACCAATCATGTGTACATATAGTACACATTAAATTATCACCAGATACATTGGCTCCCTGTCAATCCGCAGTTGAGCAGCGTGGTAGAGAATGCTCTAATCTCCTTTTTATTTTATTTTTTATACTAAGTTGGCTTTGGTTCAAAGATCATGATGAACCACTTACACCCCGAAATGATGCGGCTTCGACACCAACGCTCGTGGGTTCGATTCCCAGACAGGACAAACATTTGTGTGCATGAACATGTCTGTTTGTCTTGGTCTGGGTGTTTTCTATGTATCATAAGTATGTATTAAAAAAAAATGTATTTACGTATGTTTATCAGTTATCTAGTACCCATAACACAAGCTTCGCTTACTTCGGGGCTAGAGGGCGCTTTGTAATTTGTCTATATATTTTTTTTTTATTTATTTACAAGGTACTAAATATTGCTAGCGTAAAACTTTACCTGTTAATCGAATAAGCCTGCCTGGCTTGCCTGGCTGTGTATAGGTAAAGTGGCAGAGTAGCCATATTGTTCAACTTACAACATAAACTGTGATTACACCGTGTGCAGTGCAGTGCTTATACGGCGATATATGTAGAGAAGATGTAAAAAGTTTGTGCGTGCTGTCATTTCCTGGGCGTGTATGTAAAGATATGGGGTCAAATATCACAAATGTATAGTCAACAAAAGCGATAAGAAACCGATGCCGAGAATTGGAATAAATATATCTTAGAAAATAGTTCTATCAGGGCATCCTCCCTGAAATAACTCAAAAAAGAACACTGAACGTTGGGCTGGTCCATAAACTGAAAGTTGCACATTGAGCGATATAGAACCATACTCGGGCTACTCTAAGGGACCGAATCCTGAACAAAGAACAAAATTGTCAACGAAGCTACCGGGTTAGCAAACTGAACTGATAGTGGGCCGGTCACATCTGCCGAGTCAGTGATGTCAGTTGGGGGAGGAAAGTCCATGAGTGTGTCTTCTAGATTGACCGATAATCTAAACTTAAGCGGCCGGCAGTGGCTGGATGCAGGAAGCAGGGGATCCCATACGATGGAAAGCATTAGATTCTATAGATGCTATATCCACCAGTGGATAGATATAGGCTTATGATGGCGATAATGGCGAGGAGATAATTTATGTACCAGACAGTTTTGAGACAAAAAATATTCATATTCTGCAGCCGTTACTTATGTACACTAAAACAAGTCGACCGTGTGTGATCTAAAATATAAACAACAACGTACGTAAGTCAAATACTATAAGCAAATAATAAACTCACTACTGCATTTTTAAAGCAGTTGAATACAGGGTGTGCTAGCCTACGAGAATCACTAAAACGCCTTAAAATTCAAGTCTCATGCGTGTGTTAGCTAAATTTGCGGTAGATGAATAGATTATCCTGGACGTTCCGCCATTGGTAAACGTAGATTGTGTAAAAAAGCGGTCAGCGAAGCGTTTCATTCTCGAGCGTTTCTCCACATATTTCTAGTTGACACACATGAAGCGCTGAATGGCTTCACGCTAGACGAGTCAGCGGTAGATTGCTGACTTGGATCAGATGGTTATCACTAATATACACAACGCATTCTCACTGTATAGAAAAAGATTTCGTGGGCATCGATATATCTTTAATTACACTTTCTTTGGCAGACTGATGCTTTGAGGCGGCTTGTAGCATGTTCGTGTAGCAGATAAAATTGTATGTAATTAAAATAACTCAATCTGATACAAGCAATATACTATCATTGGATACAAGTGTAATTTGAATAAATGAACGCAAAATACTCGGGTTGCAAATAATCATGCTAACTGGACAGACAGATGGCAAGGCTATAAGCATAGGCGTTAGTAACTGGAACTTACTTGCAAAACGTTACATTTCCTAATGTACTGGAATTCCACGTGTGAAATATCTAATGATTACCTACAATCTTGACTATATTTTACTTATGTTAGTAAACAATAATTTTTGTACATCATTTCGAAATTGCTGCCAATGAATGTGTAAAAAGTTTACCCTACGACCTTTCGATTTTTCATGGGGTCTAATATTGTACTTTACCCTTTACGATATTTTCGAAATTTTCTGTCTATTGAAATAAAAAAAAAATCTAGGTCTTTTCATTTATGCATTTATACAATTTTGTTTTGAAATTATAGAAATGCGTAAATGAAAAGAACTAAATTTTGATTAACCCAGAGCGTTCGACCATAGGCGTAATAAATTTTAGAATTCATTCATTTCATTCAATAGTTGGCCGTGTGGTTTCCGGCAGACTAGAATAGAATCACTCCGTCTCTTCCCGTGGATGTCGTACAAAGCGACTAAGGGAAATACATTAAAAACATCGATCAGGCCTCCCCAACCCGTCTGGCCAGCGTGGGGAGTGTAGGCCAAATCCTCCTTCTGTCTGGGACGGACGAGAGGGTCGTGCTCCTGTAGTGGAGACTAAAATGACCTGATGATGATTCAATATTTAGATACATAATCATTTATGGTAAGTGACTTTCATGGTATGAAGAAGATTGGTCTAGCGATAAGACCGCCTTTTGTACTTTTTAGTTACAAGTTTCCTATCTATGTGTAATGTTGTTAATATTGGTGTAAAGAGTATTCTATTCTAAAATCGATGTTTCGATTTTTACCAATACTCTTTATACCAATTCAACGATTCTTAAGCAGCTACGAGAGAGAGATCTCTTACGAAAATATAAAAAAAAAAAAACAATTATTATTTTATTATTATTAGAATAGATGGAGTTGAAAAGTTTTTAAAGCCTTACAATACGTATTTAATTATAGAAAATAATACATTGAGTTATTACTACCGTTTCGTTGTGATATTACCACTTTTAGTCGCCAAGTTAGTATAATAGTCGCCCAGTTTTTCAATATTACGTGCGCGATTTATGCTTTGTCAACCCTTATTCATGCTGGGATATGGGTCTCCCCTCCCCGAAGGGGAGCATACTCCGACACGTAGCTCAACTACGGGTTGACGGAGACCAGTGTATTCAAACCGCTCAAAGGCCACTGACTTGGCTTAACGACTGTCATCTAATGACGACAGCGGGGACCAACGGCTTAACGTGCCCTTCGAAGCATTGAGGAGCTCGCGATAAATAAATCCATCCATAGACAGGCTAGGGCTGACGTTGCTTAACTTCTGTGTTGGATTAGACTGACATGCGTAACGACGCTCAATCAACAATCGAGCTTCTCGTGGTTTATGACTCTTCTTTAATTATTTTATGTAACATAATAAATATTCTTGGACACATTACCTGTATATTATTCTGTCACATTACACAGCGCCATCTTGTCCCAAACTAAGCAAAGCTTGTACTATGGGTACTAGATAACTGATGAACTAAAATACTTTTTTGTAAATACATAGAAAACACCCAGACCAAGACTAACAGACATGTTCATGTACACAAATATTTGTCTCGTGGGGGGATCGAACCCGCGACCTTGGTCAAAAGTGACCATTGTAATCCATTCGACCACCGAGCTCGTCATGAAATGACATAGGTATGGTATAAATTCGAATCGACGACATCGTTTTAAACGAATACACAAATAAATTCGATGTTACATTATGGAAGCAAATCTGCGTCCGACATTCACTGACACTTGACAGGACTGCCTAGTTCCAATTAGTACTAGTGCCTACGTACTGCGGTGTCATCGAATTGATTGCTTTTCAAACTGATGACACTACAGAACTCCGCCTCACTCCGCAGGGTGGAAACGTTAATTAGTGATCTCATTGGATTATTATTATTATTATATTTATTTTATACAACGAAGGTGACAAACAAGCATACGGCCCGCCTGATGGAAAGCAGTTACCGTAGCCTATGGACGCCTGTAACACCAGAAGCATCACATGCGCGTTGCCGACCCTGTAAAAACCTCTTTACGCCCTTTTTGAAGAACCCCATGCTGTAGTCTCCTGGGAAAACCTCAACAGGCAGTTCATTCCACAGCTTGATAGTACGTGGAAGAAAATTTCTCTGGAACCGCACAGTACGTGTCCACTTCGGTTCTAATGTGTGAGGATGAATTCCCTGTCGATGGCGAGCGGTGCGACTGTAGAAGGAGGCCGTTGGCATCATGTCAAACAACTCCTCAGAACACACCCCATTGTACAATCGGTAGAACACACATTATTTCTAAACTAATCCAATTCCTTATTCTGTAACTGTACAAGATAGTAAAAAAATGGATTTCTGATCCTGAACTTCGATTTTGCAATTTATATTAAAGTAAATAAATAATAATAAATAAATATTCCTGGACAAATTACACAGCGCTATCTAGTCCCCAAATTAGGTGCAAAGCTTGTACTATGGGAACTAGACAATAGATAAATGTACTTAAATACATTTTTTTTTTGTAAATACGTACTTATAATACATAGAAAACACCCAGACCAAGACAAACAGTCATGTTCATGCACATAAATAAAAATTTATCTGCGACTCCGAGGTCGCGGGTTCGATCCCCGCACAAGACAAAAGTCTTGTGCGGGGATCGAACCCGCGACCTCGGAGTCAAAGTAGCCATTGCTAGCCATTCGACCATCGCACTCGTCATTCTCTCTCTCTCTCTCTCTCTCATAATAAATTCTCGTAATTATAATTTAGTCAAAATCCGTATTTTGTAACGGTAACAACACCCCATAGCAAAAAACTTTTATATTTATGAGTAGATCAGTATTTCTAGTTCAGTATCAGTCACTAATTTCTGTGACCTAACACAACGTCGCGCTTCGCCTAGATTTTTTCATACACTTACGATTATAATTGCTGAAACCATACAATGGTGCTCCTGATGTTGCACGCTTCCACAGGGTACCTACGGCGACCATCAAGCGGGTTGTATACTTGTTTGTCACCATTGTCACATAAGAAAAATCAAACAAAACCGATTCGTGTACGTTGAATATGTAATAAATGCTTTTTTACATAGATAGAAATGTAAATCAGTTCCGTGGTTTACATAAACGACATGTGCTAACACGTGAATGTGCAACTAGTTGCATTTCTCTGTTACAACACTAGTAATGTACACTCGAAGAAAGTGATTCATATGTATCATTTTATCTTTAAGTCTAGGGTTGTTGCATTACGCTTTCTTTCTTTCCACATAGTACGAGTAGTATATATGAACAAAGCCAATGAGTTATTATTATTTAAATAGTTATCTTGGCCAACTTGCCAGAATATTATAAATATTTTTGAAAAATGGAAAAATTCACCTGCCCCCCATACTAATAGGTGGAATTTGAACCCATGACCTCTCTATAACCGGTCGAGTGCTCTTCCCCACAGACGCCACACTGTGACTCACAGTTGAATATAAGATGCAAAAATTCGTCAGCAACACAAACCTTCCTGGTAGCTCAGTTGGAAGAGCACTCGACCGGTCATCGAGAGGTCGTGGGTTTTTTCATTTTTCAAAAGTACTTATAAAAGCCATTGAACTTCTAATGTTCTAGAAACTCAATGGCGTTGTTACGCGCGTCAGTCTAATAGACCACGAATATTAAGCAAAGTTGATCGTAGCCTGACTATGGATGGGTTTATTTAGCTCGAGCTTCTCTGTCCTTCGGAGACCACGTAAAGCCCTTACTTGCAACTGAGCAGCTTGGTGGAGTACACTCAAACCTTTAAATTTTTCCATTTTTTATATATTTATAAAATCAATTTTATAAAGAAACAGATTTCTTATAATTATTGACAGTACATAAACATTTCAGATATGGTTAGGTCGATGAACAAAATGATTAAAAATAACAATATAAATAAAAAAAAACGTTCAACAAACAAACGAGACAGTCAAGTACCCTTTATTTCATTAATCATGTAAGTTAGAATAAATTACATATTTTATGTAAATACACCGTGTCCGTTTCCGTAAATAGTGTAAGTGAGGTTTTCACTTTCTCTTAAATTTTAATTGCAATGGCACGGGGTCGACGCACTTCGAACAGATCATTACGATAGTGCACGATGTATGTACATACGTACACAATAAATTTCTACCCTCCGCTCGACACTCCTAGTCACGTGCCACTGCCGTATAACCGACTTTTTTATTTGATTTATAAAGTAACGGATTCAGGCAAATACACATAGTGAATTCAGCAATATAAGGTCAATCTGCGGAAATAGGTTTTGACGGAAACGAGGTAGGGTACAGCGTATTGGTAAGTTGCCCGACTGGGGAAGTACCTCCACCTCATGGAATACTGCAGCCAAATAACAATTCCCTTTAGGATTGTTGTGTAGCTGCGAGTGAGTGAGGACACTAGGGGTGGCGACGCGCGAACGGTATTTCATGTTCCGAACGTAAATATGGCTATGATAACCGCTTCATATCAAGAGGCCCGTAAGCTTGGCTGCCACCCGACGTAGTATAAACAAAAACCCTCACAGCTCGTTTTTGAACTAAGTCACTACACTAATAAGAAGCTAGTGTTCAGATGACCCTGGAGGTGGCAGTATCCTATAATCTTCGTCTATGTTACCACCACAATAACTGAAATCTAAAGTGTGAATCTACGAATGTAGAGAAACCAACTTTAATTCGATGTACGAGTATACTGTAGATAAGAACACTTTCTCCGATCCCCTCCGAATCAGATGGTCTATAAGGCAAAAATGTCACTGTTTGCAGAATGTCCACATGTTAAAAAATCTATTAGGTGACAATGTCTACAGTGGGAAAACTACGACTTGCTAGTAAAACGTCCAGTCCGACAGTAAAGAAAACAGAAAAGAAAAAATTGAAAGTTATTTTTACTTTTAATTTTTAAAGAAACAATGATCTACGATATACGTCCATTTACGTTAGTACGTGCCTTTATGGTTTAACCAGGGTCTCTACGGACTTAGCTGACCATAGCTACATAAAGTAGTTAGAGCACGCAGCCCATAGCATCAACCCTACCACCGAAGCTGAAACCGATTACCGAATGTTTTTTTAATTGCGAAATTCAAACTTGAGATAAAATTAGCGGTAATTGTGTTTAGCTTTGCTGGCAGGAACCCCAGAGCTCTACTAACTGAGCTAAAGATGTATGTCATTAACTTTACCCTAAGACTTATCTACTTCAGCTAAGGCGGTAGCCTCCCCAACCCGTCTGGCCAGCGTGGGGAGTGTAGGCCAAATCCTCCTTCTGTCATGGACGGACAAGAGAGGGTCGTGCTCCTGTAGTGGGGACTAAAATGACGTGATGATGAAGGCGGTAGGCCCCTGCATTAAAGTTCGATTTCCGGAATCAACTAACCCTATTGCTTCGTATCGAAAATCGAACATTGGTTTAAATAAGTTGAGCCTAACCATCTTTAGCCGTGGCGTTAATCAAAGCAAAGTCACCTAACCTAACCTGACCTTAATCTACATAGAGGCTAAAAGAGTATAAATGAGGTGAAGTGCTTCTTCACTGGTTAGTGACATTTACCGACCCTTATAAACAGTTACAGCTATCTCACGATTTCAAAGTTTACAAGCACTCTCTCGTAGTCGTTGAATTTAAGGGTATTTTTCATTTAACTATTGTTGTATAAAATATATTTTTAACACAAAAAAAAAAGTGACGTGTATACAGTGACTATGTACATTTTTTTTGTATACTAAGTTAAGTCGGATCACAAGCAAGCATATGGCTCGCATGATGTGAATTCATAAAATTACATATACTTCAATTTGTTTGAATATATAACACAAAGCTTTAAATATAAATATATTCCTGAACAAATTACACAATGCCATCTAGTTCAAAACTAAGCAAAGCTTGTACTATGGGTACCAGATAATTGATACTATACTTAAATACACTTTTTTTGTAAATACATACGTATAATACTTATAAAACACCCAGACCAAGACAAACAGACATGTTCATGCACATTAATATTTGTTTTGTGCGGGGATAGAACTCGCGACCCCGGAGTTTAAGGTGAACATTACTAGCCATTCGACTGTCAGGCTCGTAACCGGGCTTTCTTAGTTTTCTATTTATGACAATCTTCACAAAACTTTACTAAGTTACCAAACTTTTCTTCAATTTCAACATCATGGAATTTCTTCTGATTAAATTCGTTGTGAGTTCCTAGGCAGCCGTAGTTTTACCCCAGGGACTGCAATGGATTTCACTGTTTGTTGCCTTTTTAGGCGGTCGTCGCTGTTAATCCTAGATACATAGGAGACACAGTGGTGGAAATGTATGGTGGGCTTCCATCCCATTATGGAATTTTGGTTACAATGTAATCTATTCCGAAATATACATGCATCCAAAATTTCATACCTAATGTTCCCGAAATTATTAACAAGGGTAAACTGGGGCATGTCCATAAATAGATAGAGATCCAGAAATTAGTCGAGTGAGTGAATTAATTCAACAAGACCACAGGGTCAGGGCCGAGAGTCCGTGACACGCAATTTATCATCGCAGACATGAGCCGGTTCGTTAGTTAACACATCAAGTTCATCCACTTTAGATTTCTGAGACCCTAGTACTTATCGCTAAGTTTCGTAACATAACGCTCCATGTGAACACACTATTGAAATAAAAATACACTTATTATTCTGTAATTACTATGTTAATATTCCATATTTCATTGAATGCATTTACAATTGCATAGAATGTGTTCTAGCACATTCTTGCGTGTGTCAATCTAATCGATCACGCAAGTTAAGTAACGTCGACTGCATCCTATTTATGGGTTTAGTTATTTCGAGCTCCTCCGTGCTTCGGAGGACACGTCAGGCAGTCGGTCAGTGGCCTTTGGTCGGCCTGAAAACACTGGCCTCCGCCAACCCGCAGTTGAGCTGCGTGGTGGTATGCTCAAAACCCCTTTTCTATTGAGATTTCTATTTTCTAAGGAGAACCGTATCCCAGGTGTGGGATGAATATGGGCTCGACAGATACATCAAAGGAACTGGAACGCCAATCCTCGTAATACATATGTACCTTCCGGCATCTCTAATGCAAGCTGAATGCATTCCAGGGTCCCAACCGCCGAAGTTGAAGTCGATTCCCGATAAAAATAGTACCGTGTAAAAGCTTTGTGTTGTTGCCACCTAAAACACCACAGTGTACTAATATGGTGCGGTAGCATGAAACCTGCCAATCCTTCAACAGCATAAAGTATTAACGAATGAAATTTAATAGAGTAATAGATACAGACGATTTCGTTAGTTTGATGACTATATACAAGTGCAATTATTTCTTCGCCTGTGGCTTCATCCGCATGGACTTTAACAATAACTTTTATCCCTTAATTAAATAAGACCTTAGGAATTAATTGGGTAAAAACTATCTTATCTTTCATATTGAACCAAATTGCACACAATGTGGAAAATTTTATTAAGATCGGTTAGCGAAGTGTCTGAGTTTTATCGCGGACAAACATCGTGAAACGGTATTTTTATCATCACATAATAGGCTTGACCCGTGATTTAGGAGATATACATAATAATAAGAGCCTTGCAAGACAAATGTCGCAGCATCTTTCATATTCATATACAAATAAACTCGGAAGATGAAGGATCTTGCCATTAAATATGTAAATTTACATAATTATTGCAACTTAGGGGTATATATGTGTACTAATGCTCAGGTTCCCAAGTAGTGAGTCGCGGAACTACCGCCTTACATTTCTTTTGTTACATATTCGCTTGGGAATTACTGCCCCAAACTATTAGAAGCCACAATTGTGAACTAAAACAAAGGATCAGGTCAGTGGAATATTTATTGAAGTTGGTTCATTATTATTTAAAAAAGTTATTGTAATAGACAGTAAAATCCAGTATAACTTGATATAATTGAACATCAAGTATAATTGAATATGCAAGTATGCTATATAAAAAAAACCTTTATGTATTAAAATATGACCTTAAGATCCCGTATAAAGGGTTTATTTAGTTCCCGCCTAAAACACCACAGTGTACTATGTAATATGGTGCGGTAACATGAAACTTGCTTGCTGGAGACCTCAAGCAATAATTATATAAATCTACCCATTTAATGCCAAGATCCTTCATGTTCCGAGTTTATTTGTACAGTACCATTATAAGGATTACGCGTCTACAAACTTCAAAAGCCTTTTTCAACAAATAAATTCATCACAATTCAAGTAATGAGAAAACTCTGTGTCTTTAATTTATTCATTTGCGTTGTTTGAAACAAAATTGTTTTATAAATTCCGGGCTAGGACCCTGCTGGTCCTTTGTTTAGTGGAGCAATAGCAACTCGATATTAATGGATTTAATCGTGGTTATTATATTAATGTCCTAAGTAACCCAACTTAACTAAGGTGTAAGTGGTTCAATAACATTTTTTAACCAAAGCCAACCTCACCTGCACCTGGTGCACCCTGCTGACTGACAAATGAGGTAGGGCATAGCGTGTTTTTTAAGCTGCTCGACTGGGGACCTCCACCTCACAGAATACCGCAGCCAAATAACAATTCCCTTGAGGGTAGTTATGTTCCTGCCAGTGTGTGAGGTATTATCGCTTCGTGTTGCTGATCTCCATTAGCGGTGGTGATTGCTTTCCATTAGGTCCTCCACATGCTCATTTGCTCGGACTAAAATTTATAATAAGTTTTAATATAATAAACATTTTAAATAAAATTCTCTACTCTTTCACTCAATCACATATCATAAACTTTTTTTTTCATAATAAGCAAAAAAAAAAACAAATATAAACAAACAATAATCTGCACTGTTAACGAAACGCTTTCTGGCAGTAATAAAGTAACTTATTAATTATCTAGGGACCAGGAAAACTATATCGGTGGAGAACTCTTCAGAGACTAGAACTTGTCCAAATTACATTTGTCCTATCCTATTCTATATTTTGTTACTATTGACATGCTATTCCATCGACATATAAATTAAATGTTGAGTAATGTAGTTGTCCCTTAGTCTTGTAAGATAAGAATAAAAACGGTAATTTAAAAAACTAAAAAACCCAACTGCTTTTCTGTGTAATTTGGAAAAACCCCTAAAACAAGAAAACAAGTAGCAGTCGGGATCCATACTAGAAATGGAGGCTTAGTGAATTTAGAGCACATGTAGGGTTCCGATTGCTACATGTTTTCTTGTTTTAGGGGTTTTTCATATCCAAATTACACAGAAAAGCAGTCGGGTTTTTTAGTTTTTTAAATTACCGTTTTTATAATTATCTTACAAGACGAAGGTTACCGTGTTCTATGCACTAAATACTTGGTGTTACAATTAAAATATATAAGTTCTCGGAAAGATACGTAGTCGGCATCGACCTATAATCATCCCACTGTTGCGATACGGGTCTCCCCTCAATCGAAGGGGTTTAGAGCATTCTCCATGACGCTGCTCATCTGCGGGTTGGCGTAGGCCAGTGTTTTCAGGCCGCCCAAAGGCCACTGACTTTGGCTTAACTGCTGTTATCTGGTGACAATAGCCGATAACTTAACGTGCCATCCGAAGCACAGAGGAGAGGAGTTGGAGCTGCTCAGGACAGTTTGTATTCACTCACAATTTATTAGTTTAGGGTCTGCATTAATATATACCAGCTAGTAAGAATCGTCAAAAGATTGTTTATTTTTACACGACGAAAGTTGTGTAAAATTTTCAGGGTACAGATGAATGTACAGCCCCCTTACCACCAACTCTTATTGCGATTCAATAACTGAATAGAATGCTTATTCATACCAATGAATAAGCGACTCTATTTTAGTTGAAATAGAGTCGCTTATTCATTGGTATGAATAAGCATTCTATTCAGTTATTGAATCGCAATAAGAGTTGGTGGTAAGGGGGCTGATCGATGTAATATTGACATTTCTTTATCCCACCGCTTGCTTCTACCGAGTTAGCAGTGTGAGTGTTATTAGAATCGTCATAATTATAATCTCGTGTATCATAGGGTACCTAAATCATGATATTTCATTTTGTATACAAACAAAATGAAATATTAAAACATTTCAGTATCGCAAACGTACATAAACATAGGCTGAGATGACTGCTTGCCATCAGGCAGGTCGCAACGCTTGTTTGTCACCCTAGTCGTATTTTTTTTAATGCAGTCAATTTGTTTTGTGATATTTAATGCGGCTGGTCAGGTAGGCCTGTTGTCGGTGATGCAACGCGCCGCCACGTGGCCACGTGCTCTGCCACTGACTCACCCCACACGGATCGCCGATCTTCCATCTCGTTCAGGCATATTTTCTACAGAAAATTGTTTCGATGTTCCACATCTCCTAAGCGTACCTCGTCTGGTCTCGTTATGAAATAACTTTTTGTTCTTATTAATATCAAGTTAAATATTATTTATAAATGCTAGCATACCTTCAAAACTTTTATACGAAACGGCGAAAAAGATACGAGGTTAGGACTCGAGCCCCGAGCAAAAATATGTCTGCCGAGTGAAACAAAGGAATAGGAAAACAATTTTATTACATTCTAGGTTAAATTGCTTTTTTTTGGAAAGAATAATTGCAATTTTGCAAGTAAATTTTTTACATATTAAGTTATTCCATACTAACTTGGTAACCCGCGGCTTCGTCTTGGTGAATTTTGGTATAGCAATAAAATGTAGGTTATATACGGTAGTACTATTATTGATCTCTTTTTAATCACGGGTCAAGCCCGGTCATTTGATAGGCGTGCGCGGGGATATGGATCCAACGCGTAGAGGCCCCTTTGAGAAGTTTGATGTAATGTTGTACGCCCGCCGTGACCCGCTCCAGGATATATATCCAGGATATATGTCAATGGAACGACATACCCATGAGCAGGTCTCGGCAGGCGTTGAGACTATTGCGAAGTGTGATGGAAAATAAATGGGCTATGGAGATGAGATCTGGGTGAACTTAATACCGGGCTATTACAGAAGAGGGACGGACGCCTGCTATAACTGCTTTTATTGCTAGTTATTTGCGGCAGGCGGTGGCTTGCCAATCACTAGATGGGCCCCCGAAATGTCAGGAAAACGGCCGGGGGCAACACCGGTGTGAGTGACTCAGGGATGTCGAGAGGTGTGCTGCGCTTTCTCCGAAGTTACTCGCGGCGTGATGCCCTTTAACACTTCCACCCCTAGAGCATATAGCTCTAGCGGCTCCTCTCTGGACGGCCAATAAAGGCAAGCCAGAGCTGAGAGTCCTGCGGGCCTTCTTGTGTTTACACTCCGACCGATGAAGACACGTCGGATACGAAGGCCCTGACCGACTCTCTGGAGACTCGGGTCCGTGGTGTCGCTACTCACACAACAGCTCGCCACACAACCTGCCCTGCGGACCTATTATTGATTATTATTATTATATCTCTTAAATTCAGGGACTTAAACTCGGTCATTTAATAAGCGTGCGCGGGTATATGGATCCAACGCGTAGAGGCCGCTTAGAGAAGTTTAATGTAATGATGTACGCCCGTCATGACTCGCTCCAGAATATTTATTATTATCCTTTATTAAGTTATCATTTTCTCAAATTCCACAGGGTAATTGGTTCATCAACGTCCTTGAATCAAAGACAACATCACCTGCACATGGTGTCGACTGACAAACGCTGCTCTGGCGAAAAAGCGACTGAACTCATGGATCGTTCACTTATTTCCTTAATAAGGCGGAGGTGATGTGATGAATCACCAATCAGTTCGAAGTCGAGCAGCGTGGTGGAGTATGCTCTAATCCCCTTGGATTGAGGAGAGACCCGTATCCAAGCAGTGCAGCAGTGAGATGAATAAGGGTTGATGACGACAAAGATCTTATGAAATCAATTTAGATAAAAAAAAAAATACATTTTATGCATAACAGTAATTTGATATATCTATGAAACAAATCGGTACGTCTGTGTCAATGCTAGTTCTAAAAACATGACGCTATTAAGAATTTTTCGCAAACTTTTAATCGCTTCTACTGTAAAGTTTTACTTTTGCTGATTGCAACAAAACGTTTTGCAGGTGACAGCCAATTACAAAGATCTACGGGTACTCAGACTGACCCCTAACTAGATACCGTTCTCTATAAAAACAATAGCTACTCGTTGAATGCGAAAATTCTTTTGGGAACGGGACGGGGGCCCACCACACATTCCCACCATTGTGTCTTATGTGTAGCAAGTATTAACAGCGGCGACCACCCAAAAAGTTAATGAACAATGAAGACCATTGCAGTCCCGGGGGTAAGACTACGGCTGCCTTGGAACTCACAACGAATTTAATCGGAAGAAATTAGTAGGAGTCAGAAGCTTTTGAAATTTGATTCTTTTAGGAAATAAAAAAAATGTTATCACCGTTAGGAATTGTCTATACGCGGTATGTCAACTAGATTTGAATGTAGTACCTATACAGCTAGGAAGACTCGACTACGGCGTACACGGCGAATAATTTTTTGCCGCATTTTATTCATACGTTGGCTCCATCTAGTCGGAGCAAAGCGGAAACCTATCATTAATCTATGCTTACAAAGATACATGTACACACACACATACTAGAATTAGTGAAACTCTACACGAACAACGAAATAGATCACAAAGGATTCGCACGTTACGAGACGAGGGTTAATGCAGAAAAAAGCCCTGGGTCACACCGCAGACCAGATCAAAGGGCTCTTATGCCGAGGGACATAAAGGAGCTAATTCAATGAAACATTCCGAGACATTACACAGGACACTTTCGTGGACTGTGGCGCTGCTTTTGAAGTGCAAGGTTAATCCCGGGTTAAGTATTTCTTTTATCCAGAGAAAGAAGAGTATATTTTTTTCTCACGTCTATGTAATAGAATAGTCAAAGAACTATGAAAAATACTGCTAATTCAATGGTCCTATTAGAGCGGAAATACACGAACAATTGCTAACCAATGAAACTGTTTAGTTGGTAGGCTAAAAGCAATGCGAACGTATAGAAGTATTATAGGGACAATGTGTTGGACTGTTGGTAATAAACTAAAGTTTTACTTGTCAGGCCTGCCTTAGGAGGAACCTTCAATTACGCCATTGTAAAAGAGATAAATAAGCCCAGACCGCCGATTAATATTCAAATTTTCATAAACATAGCATTATCTCGATCACGCATAGCATGGCATAGTCAACCTTCGTTTAAACATCTCTATTGCATCTATATTAGAAAACAATATTGATTAGAAATGTCATAGTCCGAACCAGAGTTATACGATATTAAGCTTAAAACAAAACAATCTTAAAACTTGACGATTTATTTTAAAAGGTGGTGCTCGGCCTCCACGGGAATGCTTCTTGTATTGCTGAATCCGCAAAAAGAAAAAGCACTTCACGTCCGTTTAAGAACCCCATAATTGTCCGGGAAAACCCCGATGGGGAATCGTTTCACGTGTTGATATATCTCTGGAGAAAACCTTGCTGGAACTGCAGTGTATGTAACAATTTCGGTTCTATATTCACCTTATATTGTAGCACATTATATCCGTATCTAATAAATAAATTTACAGCAAATAATATCTGAATGTGCAATTGGTAACAGGTAATAAATATGCCATCAAAAACATAACTTGTAAAAAAAACCAAGTCTCGCAACTCAGTTCTTCTACCGTAAAAAGTTGTGAGATCCATGTAATACCAAGTCGGTTAATTCATTCAGTCCCTACTTAAGGGACCTTCCCTCTTAACTTATTACGTAATTAGCTAACCAATCAACATCTTATACTGACCATATCAATATTAAAAATCTTTTATGTTTTAAATAAACAGATTGACTTGGCCATCGCACTAAACAATCTAATTTAATATAATATCACTTGTGAGATACATTGTGTTTTCATGCGATGGCCAAGTCGATCTGTTTATATAAAACATAAAAGATTTTTAATATTGATATGGTCAGTATAAGATGTTGATTGGTTAGCTAAACTAAAATACATTTTTTTTTTGTAAATACTTAGAAAATACTCAGACCAAGAGAAATCGACAAGTTCATGCATACAAATGTTTGTCTTGTGCGATCAAACCTGCGACCTCGGAGTCAAAGTGGCCATTGTTAACCATTGGAGCACCGAGATCGTCATTCAATGAATAGCACGAAATCTCAAAACAACGTCATATTTTAATACGCTCCTACAATAGAAACAATTATGGTATAAATTTAATTGTGTTCCACATTGTAAGTAATTTACGAGTGTCTAACCTCCCCTAGGATACATACACTGTATTATAAACCTAGATACGCTAGTTGCACATGAAAATACAGAATAGAAACATAATGAGAAAACCCGGACAGAATCATTTTACGTTATGCTAGATATATCCGAATAAGAAAAGATTAGTGAATTTAATCTGATCCGGAAAGGATTCCAACTATAATTTGAATCTTACGACAGAGAAAACGGAACGCGAAATACATTATTCAAATAAAACTTGGCTTATTTGATTACGGATATTTTGAAGCATTCTTGAGTTCAGAAATTCAATTCTTTTAGAATTTATGAAAGAACTAGAACTACTAGTATTAAATATACGGAGAGAAAAGTAAGCAATCTTCCCTATTATTCTACATTGTAGTATATATGTAGTAGTACGAGTATGTCTCTTTATTCTACAATAAAGTTTTTATAATAAACCGACTTTACACAGAACCAATTTTTTTTAATCACTTATTGCATCTTATCTCATGGGCGATGGAAACATAGATTCATCATGTACAGAGAAAGCTATTTATCATTATCATATAAATTGGATTCGTGCTCAGAACAGTATTAGCTGGTGGTACCTAATCACGTCGATGTATCCAGCAAATATCATACAAAACTGTCAACGAAGTCATCACAAATCACTCTGCAGTTAACACTCGTGTACCACTTGTTACTGATTATATTAATATTTCTACACTAGAGATGTTCGAGGTGTCCAAAAGGTATCGATATAATAATCATATTGATAACTAGCTGTTGCCCGCGACTTCGTCCGCGCGAATATCAGTTATCGTGGTAAGACCATAGAAATATAATAGGAAATCAAGTATAATTAAGAAAAAAAACTTATGGTGAATAATTTATGTAGGTACCTACTAATTGCCTTAAAATTTGCAAATAATGCATTAATTGCAAACAAATTTGATTACCATAAAAAAAGATTATAGTGAGTCAATCTTAAAAGATAGACGTATGCTGTCGCGGATTTTTTAGAACTTTTAAAGAGGAACAATTCCATCATACATGATTTTTGCGTAACTTCAACCGTTTACGCAGCGCACGCAACGAAAGCCCTCAAAAGGAATAAACACATTTTTCATTGGTGCTCCGTTCCTATTAGTGGTAGCGTGATGTTTATAGCCTTCCTAGAAATATAGGCTACCTGAGATTATCGCGTTCAAACATACAAACAAACTCTTCAGCTTTATAATATTAGTCATCATCATCATCATCTCAGCCATTGGAAGTCCACTGCTGGACATAGGCCTCCCCTCTAGATCTCCAATAAGACCGGTTGGAAGCGGCTTGCATCCAGCGCGATCCTATGGTCTTAATGAGGTCGTCTGTCCACCTTGTGGGTGGACGTCCTACGCTGCGCTTGCCGGTACGTGGTCTCCACTCGAGAACCTTTCGACCCCATCGGTCATCCGTCCTCCGTGCTATGTGCCCTGCCCACTGCCACTTCAACTTGCTAATCCGCTGGGCTATGTCGGTAACCTTGGTTCTTCTACGGATCTCCTCATTTCTGATTCGATCTCGCAGAGAGACTCCGAGCATAGCCCTCTCCATAGCTCGTTGGGCTACTTTGAGCTTGTTCATAAGGCCCATAGTGAGAGACCACGTTTCAGTGCCGTAAGTCATCACTGGTAACACACACTGGTCGAAGACTTTCGACTTGAGGCACTGCGGTATGTCGGACGAGAAGACATCACGTAATTTTCCGAACGCTGCCCAGCCGAGTTGGATTCGGCGACTGACCTCTTTCTTGAAGTTGGACCTACCTAACTGGACTACTTGTCCTAGGTAGACGTACGAGTCAACAACTTCAAGAACCGAGCTCTCAACAGATATTGGAGTGGGTACAACATGGGCATTACACATTACCTTCGTCTTGTCCATGTTCATTTTAAGACCCACTTGTTGAGAAACTCGATTGAGGCCTTCGAGCATCGTGCTGAGATCTTCCATCGAATTTGCCATGACTACGATATCGTCGGCAAACCGAAGGTGAGTGATGTATTCGCCGTTAACATTGATGCCGAATCCTTTCCATTCCAGGAGCTTGAAGGCGTTCTCCAAAGTGGCCGTAAACAGTTTCGGAGATATCACGTCTCCCTGTCTTACGCCTCTTTTCAAAGGGATCGCCTTTGAACTCTGTTCCTGTACCCGGACCGACATAGTGGCGTTATTATACAAACACTTCAACACTTCGATGTACCGATAGTCAATACGGCATCGCTGGAGAGACTCAAGCACAGCCCATGTCTCGACCGAATCAAAGGCTTTCTCATAGTCCACAAACGCTAAGCAAAGTGGCAAGTTATACTCTTCGGTCTTCTGTATAACCTGCCGCAGCATGTGGATGTGGTCTATGGTACTGAAGCCTCTTCGGAAACCGGCTTGTTCGGAAGGCTGGAAGTCATCAAGCCTGCGCTCGAGACGGTTCGTAATGACCCTTGAAAACAGCTTATAAACATGGCTCAGAAGCGAGATGGGTCTATAGTTCTTTAATAAGGTGTTGTCGCCTTTCTTAAAGAACAGCACCACCACGCCTCTGTTCCATGCTTCAGGCGTTATGCCCTCGAGGACGACGGTGTTAAAGAGCTTCTGAAGGACTTTTAGTACCGGTGTTCCACCCGCTTTCAGAAGCTCTGATGTGATTCCGTCATCACCCGGCGCCTTGTTGTTTTAAGCTGATTCAGGGCCATTCTAATCTCGTACAGGCTGATGTCCGGGATATCCTCGGTGAAGTGTCGGGTCAGCTTGGCTCTTGGGTCTTTGGTCGCGCTGTTAGCAGGCTTGGCAACGGAAGCGTATAACTGTCCATAGAACCTTTCGATCTCCTCCAATACCTCGGCCTTGGTCGACGCTATACTGCCATCTTCTCTCTTCAGCTTGGTCACTTGGCTTTGCCCTATAGACAGATTCCTTGCAAACACTTTGGAGCCTTTGTTCCGCTCTATCGTCTCTTTAATATATTTACTATTAAAGAGACGTATATCGTGCCGCAAGGATTTCGAGATCTGTCTATTGAGCCACCTGTATGACTGTGCGTCATAGGAAGACTGCAGTCTCAGCGAGCGTCGTTCAGCCATGAGGTTTAGAGTGTGATCGGAAAGTTTCTGAGGTCTATTTGAACGGCGGGGTCTACAGAACTTAGAACCTACCGTTTGAACAGTTTCTACGAGCCTGTTGTTAATCTCGTCCACTGATGCTAAGTTCTCCAGGCAATCAAAGCGATTAGAGAGCTCGAGCTGAAAGTTCTCGGGGTTTTGGATGTCGACACGAGTAGGTCGGAGCGTGGACTTCATCAAGCGGGACCTTTCCAGTTTAACGTTAATATTCAATGTGCCTCTTACCATCCTGTGATCGCTACCGGTTTTCACCCTGTGGATCACGGAGACATCATTGAATATTCGTTTCTCGCTGGTCATGATGAAATCGATCTCGTTTCTCGTGGAACCATCGGGACTTATCCAGGTCCATTTCCTGTGAGGCGGCTTCTGGAAGAAAGAGTTCATCATGAAGAGTCCCTCCTTCTCCAGAAAGTCGGCCAGCCTCTGTCCCCTAGGGTTCCGTTGTCCATATCCAAATTGCCCCACTCTCAACTCATCATCACTTTTCTTGCCCAACTTAGCGTTGAAGTCCCCCATAACAACGGTGAAGTGGGTCTTGGTCGTATGTATGGCTCGACTTATGTCCTCATACATAGACTCCACTTCATCATCTGGGCGTGACGAGGTCGGTGCGTATACCTGAATGACCTTCATCGAATATCTCTCAGATATTCTGAGTATTAGGTATACAACCCTGCTCGACACGCTTTCGATGGTAATAACGTTGTTAATAAGGGCCTTGTGGACGAGAAATCCGACACCACCTTGGGACTGTTGGTCACCTTCCCGGTAGAAGAGGAGATTGCCGGATTGTAGGGTTATCGTGTCCTCTCCCTCTCTACGGACTTCGGACAACCCCACAATATCCCATCGCATCCATCTCAACTCTTCCTCCAACTCAACAATCTTCTCGTCAGTCCTCATCGTGCGTACGTTGTGTGTTACCAGGGCCAGTCGTCTGTTGGGGTGGTAGCCGGGTCTCTGCCGGGCATTCTTAGCACCCCCTGCTCCGTCGTTTCCCTGGCCGCTACCGGAGCCAGGACTAGCGGAGCTGCCGGGGGCTGGGGGCCTGGTCCTATTTTGATTAATCATGGGGGGGATTTGCCCATAATCGCCACGCTGGGCATGCGTGTTGGCGATCGCAGAAACGTAGCTTTGCGACAGAGATGCTGCTGCCCATCCCTGCCCTGTGCCATTTGAGCTACGTTTGTTTTGGATGGTTATACCGCCATCAGTCGGTTCCGTTGTACCTCAGTCGGTTCCTACGACACCTGGTACTAGAGGGAGGTACTATTCTACTCTGCCGGTACCCCACGGCATATAATATTAGTATAGATTTAAATATATACTTATTGGTACTGGTATATATAAATAAAATATCGATATGTCGGCGAAATTTTGTATTATATAAATTTTATCTTTGTCTTTTATACCACTAGGGTGGAAAACAAGCATACGACCCACCTGATGAAAATCAGTCATCGCTTATGGACGCTTAGACATCAGAGGCATTACTCAAGCATTGCCGATTTATACCTGTACTTGGTTTTTAATGAAATTCTTAAGTAGAAGTACTTTCTACTACTACGTACTTTTAACTTCATTTTACTAAGATTAATGTATTCTACTAAAGGCCAGTAACTTTGATATTAGGCAACACGTGATGCCATTGATAAAAAATATCCATTTTGATAAGTTTTCGATATTTGATATAGGTATTGTATCGATATTTGTGAACAACCCTATTCAGCGCAAGTTTTTCATATAAAGAGCAACTTAGTTTGTGTTGTGTGAAATTGGATTTTAAGTAGCTTATGTGCTACTCCGACTTTTTAACTAACGCTGTGGAAGTTGATCATGTCGTTGAACAAATTTTAACCGGGTCTGGAAAGTTTACGATCATTTTTTTCGTTTAAACTTGTACCGTCCCCTTTGTGTGAGCATACAACGGTATGAATTATGGCAACATGGGAAATTTGCCAAGGGCAGGCGATTTGTTGGAATTGAACTCGCAGTTGTGTGATTTCAATAAAGTTAAGAAGAAGAAGATGGTAAATAGAGCTTCAGTTCACATTTCACGACATTGCCGAGAGGGGAAATCAAATTTCAAAATAACATAGGTAACGTAGGTCACACCTGGGAATAAAAAAAAATGCAATGTCGACAATGAATCACTTTGTTATTTAATCAGGCAAACAGAGGATTCGAGTATGTCTCCTGTCTAGTAATGTACCATTCCCGGAAAAAAAATGCTAAAATTTCCAGGCAGTACTCCTGGAAATTTTAGCATTTTTTCCGGCAAAATTGGAAATATTCCAAAAATTCCATACATAATGTGTGCCATGAGCAATATTACCTATCTACCTTTATTTCATTTCTTCTCCTCGCGAAGGTTTCCTGGAAGAGATCGTTAAGCAAAAGGCCGCCTTTTGTACTTTATATTTTAACTGATTCTTAAAACCCTACGATTTTTGGTGCGATAAAAAGTATTGTTTTGTAATATTGCCGGGAATGGTACATCGCTAGTCCTGTCCTATCCCATTTTATTTCCATGCAAAAATGACATTAATCCGTTACTTTTTATACCATCTTGCCAATACCAGGTGCCAAACAAGTATACGGCCTGATGACAAGCGTTTCCTGTTGCCAATAGATGTTTGCTAGTTTTGACTTTATTAACGTGAAATGAGAACAAACCATTTTAGAACCATTATGGCATAAAATATTTTTCGTCACAGCGTCAATCTAAATAGTCAATACGTCGCTCGTTAACTGTAGTAGACTTCGACAAATATTGCACATAGTTTAAACGAAATTTCTAATTTAATTAAGTCGTAAACATTTACTACAGAATTTTATAAAACAACATTCATATCCTAAAACTGTTTCGCCAAATAAATTTAATTACAGTGTCTACTGAAAGTCAGTCTTGCCCACGTAATAAACAATTAATTCCGTAACCGATTAAGGAACGGCCTTCTACGCATTCTTTACATTATATGTATATATTTTACCGCACATTACTCGCATTTGGTAAACTAATTGTAAAGTACAGCAGCTATTTCATCGACGTACGTGTAATTCGTTCTGTGTGTGATAGAATACGTTTTTATCTTTGTAAAAAGTACACTCATTTCAAGCAAATATATATATATGTGTAAAACAAAGTCTTTAGTTACACCATTTATAACTTAAGAACAGCTGGATGGATTTTTATGATCTTTGATTTGTTAGATTTGTCTCCATCCGGAACATGCAAATGTTGTCCTGACAATTTCATCATAAATTTTTATTCATTCATTTTTCAAACTCTTTAGCTTAGATTGAAATCAACTTTAGCTTAGATTGGCCGTAATTGTGTTTCGCTTAGCTGGTAGAAACCATTGAGCTTAACCGACTTCGCTGTAGATGTTTGTCATTAACTTAAACCTAAGATCTATTTTTGCGATCAAACCATCCGATAGTTTTTCGCTTCGGCGGTAGGGGCCGAAAATAGCTATGCATATATCAGAAAAAATAATGAATAAAAAATTATGATGAAATTATCAGGACAACATTTGTATGGGAAATTCATAGGAAAGATAGTTCTACTAGGAAGTATCCGTACCCATTCCTGAAGTCTCCGTCGCGGATAACATGCGCATATTGAAGTACGTGAGTTGAAATTTCTAAATCTTTATAGGGATGAAGTGCGAGGGTCTAGTGATCTAGCAAGTAAATAAATAAATCTTTATTTGCATAAAAGTACAAAAGTCGTTAGAGTGCTCATGTTGCCAAAGGTCATGGCTGCTCATGTCTTGCCAATTAATTTTGCATGCAAACGTACATTTTTAATTTTAAACTATTTCTAAGCAACACCGTAACATTTTTTCTTGTTGAACCATTTTTATAATTTCTTTTTGTATACCTAATTTTTTAAACTCATCGGAAATTGTATTTTATATAAGCTAAGAACAATTTATATACACCCATATAAAATTATTTTTAACAGTATGAAATATACTTTACGACCTATTCTTATACCTACCAAATATGTATACATAAAAAAAAACATAAAAATGGGTCGAACCGTTTCGGAGGAGTGGGACCACAAACACCGTGATATGAGATTGTTACAGAATACCCTACCACTCTTATTACACAGCCGTTTGTAATTCAGCAGGGAGCACCACATGCAGGTGCAGCTATCTTCGGGCTACTAAAACATAGCTACCAACAACGGTATATGATTTAATAAATCCACATCATAAAACTGAAATCCATCAAAGTGACATTTATTTTCTTTCGGTAACATTTTTCCGTTCGTTTCATTTCCAAACCATTGTCTGTTAATCTTCTTAAAAGATTTACTTTGTCTCGAAATTCAGAAAAAATATGTAATCTAATTAATATTAAATGTTGACAAAGCGTTATCCCATGTAAAAATAGATTGAATCGTCAGACCAGAATAGACGAAAATAATGTAGATGAAAGACATGTGACAAAAAGAAGGTAGAGCTGTAAGGGGCTCACCACGATCTTTAGAGCCAAAGCCAATCTCATCTGCCCGTGGTGCACCCTGACGACTAGCGAAAGAGGCTCTGGCAAAAGAGAGGTAGAGTACAGCGTATTTGTAAGCTGCCCGGCTGAGGAACCGAACTCACTGAATACCGCAGCCCAATAACAATTTCCTTGAGGGTTGTTGTGTTCCTGCGAGTGAGAAATGTCACCAGAAAGAAAGGAGTTGCTGCGATGCCAGCGAGCCTCTACAAGGGAGCGCGCCTTACAGTTCCGGTACCCATCATGGAAATTGGGGAGTGGTGGTAGGGCCCTGATGCTTGGGAAACCGACCATCGCGTCGGTCGCCACGAGCTACTCGACTTAAGAGTGCCTAAGTAGTCTGCTTGCAGGCGAAAGGGGAGTAAGACCTGCTACCAATCCGCTTAAGTGCCTGGTTGGTTTACCGAGTGCGATAGCGAGGTTGGTAAAGGTCCTCTTATCTGATTGATCTACTGTGTGAGAGACTCGCAATCATGTGATGTAATCGTAAGGTTGTTGCACAGGGGAGCATTAGCATAAACATTGTAGGCAAAGGGTCGTTGTCATAAATAATATTTCACCTCTTAAATTATTAATTCTGATACAAAATTTACCGTCAATTACCGTTAAAATTCGCAATACAGAGCTAAGGTTTATTTAAATATTCTCTTACAATAAAATAAGTACATGAATATTCAATTGATGCACGAGTAGGCGTGACGAACAATCTAGAAAGTGTAACACTGGGGGTTTCTGGAGATTTTGAACTTTCAAACTTTATTAAACATCATTAAATAAGAATAGAATAATTTCGTAATTATTTGAAACTTGGAAAAGTCGCTCTTGTTTTTATGTGCCATCAAAATTCTCCATTGGTCCCTTGCGAGCACTTGGTCACATTGTGTTATATGTCACTATAAGCAACATATTTTCATTGTATCACTACGTACAGTCATATTTTTTTTATTCCGATTGTCAACAAGAAATTAATATAGGATTGTTCAATAATTACAAAAGTTATAAGTTGAGTACTTTTTATTAACAAAATTAATTTCTGGCCGACGTTAACACACACTGTGTTAACGTCGGTTCGTTATAGAGTTTTTATGCAAACTACAATACATTTTTACTCTGCAATTTGGAATTGTTCCCACCGTTAGCGAGATCGTAAGTCCGTGTTCATTACAGATTAGACATTAGCTAACAGTCTAAAAAAATATGACATTATTGTATAAAACGACACGATACTAAAAGCCACAAAGCGCTTACTCAAAATAAGTATAATTCTTACTGTAGCGATGGAATTAGCACACTTTTTAAACATTCAGGAAGCCGTTTTATCAACAACTATTCTATTTATTCTGTTGTTCACTACACTACGTACTATTGTGGTAATGTATACTATTGTTTTTTTATTAGCATTAACGTCTTGCCTCGATGGTAATCGGTGGCGAATGACTATTGTTTTTTTCTTGCCATAATAGAGGCAAATAGAACGCTATATGTATGTAAAAACGCTTTAGAGGTAAAACATTTTAGGTGCACCACCCCAAATAGGATACATAGAATCATTCATTAGATGTTTAAAAATAAGTCAGAGTATCTATGCATTTCTACCCAAATTTCCTGCCATCAACAAAAATAAATCGTTTCCTTATGTACGGAAATGAAAAAAAATATCTCATAAACGTACCAAAATATTGAAAAAATAACCACAAACAACATTGCTCCAATAAACTTATCAAACTTGGTAATTTAGTATCGTTAATCAGTTAAGCAAGAGCGAATGGACAAGTTGTAAGTAAGTGGGTAAGTAAGTTCCGGATTAAGCGCCGGCGGTAGGCCCCTTTTCGGGTATTTTCGACCCCCGCCCCGGAAATGTGCGCCAAGATACTATCAGCGCCGCATTGCGTCTGTGCCGCGCGTGTAATCTTTACTTCCCGCTTACCGACGAAGTGCGGTTATCACTTTATTTGGACGAACTGTGGGGAAAGCGGAATTCCTCAAAGAGAATTTATGCAGATTTCCATGAAATTGAAAATATTATATAGGTTTGGGAACAAAAACTTGTAAAGCGAGTGAAATATATAACTATAATAATAAAGGCAATTTGACTTCCGCAAAATAACACCTGAATCAATCTAATATATAAAATTCTCGTGTCACAGTTTTCGTTGCCATACTCCTCCGAAACGGCTTGACCGATTTTGATGAAATTTTGTGTGCATATCGGGTAGGTCTGAGAATCGGCCAACATCTATTTTTTATACCCCTAAACGATTAATGTATATGGCAAAACAACGTTTGCCGGGTCAGCTAGTGAACTATATAATAATAAAGTTGTTTTTTTTTCTTTAAAAGGTTGACAACTGATCGGTGTCCTAATGGTGTTGCTGATTTCAATGGGCGGTGGTGATTACTTTCCATCAATTGACCCACAGTCAAGCTAGCTTGCCCCCATCTCATATAAAAAATAACATCACTGCCCTATAGTAATTAATTACGTTGTAAAATTACCACAACATTTACAGGACCGCTGAATACTGCATGAAATTTAGCAGATTACATTACGCTAACGAAGCTTCAAATTGCTTCTAATTCATATTCTAATTTGTTCTATTCAATATAAACTCAGTAATGTTAACATGCATTGAATTTACATAATCGGCTCTTAATTATCGACTATTCATAGTTAACAAGATTTACTCCACACATATTGTAAAGTCAAGTAAGTATAGTTAAATGTTTACCACTACATAGATTTTAATCTATTTAAACTGGGAGTTTAAAACGTACGTTATGACTAGGGTTGCTATCCATCCTGGTTTCCCGGGATTTGTCCAAGTTTGGAGGGCGTCCGGGGAGCGTCCGGGCGAGGTTTCATATGCAGTCCGGGGTTAAAAGTTTTAAATTACTACCACCGCTCCATGCTGCGAATAACCGTCTTGTCGCAAAATAAAAAATAATACTAGTACTAAGAAACAGTGACATGTCCGGGTTTTAACATTCAAAATCCGGAGCTTTCACGCCTCTTGTCCTGGTTGCCAGCATTCAGAGATGACAACCTAGTTATAACACAAGCTTTCGTCATTGACTGCACTCGCATGACATACCACACCTAATATGCTAACTTTAATAGTAATTGATCGAAACGGGTTGGAAATTAATGATCACTTAAATACTTACTTATTCCGGTTTCCTATCCGTACCACAATACGATAAAAGGAACCCTTTTAGGATCACTTCTTTGTACGTCTATCAAGACCCTTTTCCTCGGGAACGCGTGAAGGTATCAAGTTGAAATTAATATCGAATACTCTCATGTCTGTAGTACATAGGAGCTGTGGAAGAAACAACCTTCTAAGGCGTGTCACTCAACGGTAAGTCGAGATGTCGACGTCGCAGCGCGATCACGTTTACGTCTTCATAATTATATAATTTGAAGTTGGTTTCAAAATTGTCTTTCATGATGAACGAATATGTCTAAACACACTTACGCGTAAAAAGAACTTACAAACTGGGAGCAGTGTCGTGACGTGTCGGTTGCCGATAGCCCGTGCTGCGTCTCTGCCTCGACCCCGCCATGCCCGCGCCTTAACGCTGTTAGGTGAGCGCACTGCCATGCATTTATTATGAAAATATAGACACGGCGCGACGTTTCAGCATCCGTGCCTCAACGCCGCCTTCATGTGAGTGACAAACCTAAATCAACGCAGTCAAAAGATGCGGCCATTTATACACATTTGGATATTAACTAGCCAAGGTTGCTTGAGTTAAAGAGAGGTGAGGTACCTACACCCTTTTCAAAAACAATAGAGAATCGACTCTCGCTCGCTGGGCTTTTGGTGATCGTAAACATAACCTAACCTAACCCGTAACCCTAACATAAACCGTTAATTATAATGAACGGTTTATCGATATAGTTGGGTTAGGTTAGGTTACCCGGGTCCCGGAGGTGATATTAAAATGGTACCCGGGGCCCCGCTAGAAAGGCAATGCGAAGGAACACGATGGTTTTTTAGTCGGTAGGCGGGCAGACCTACCCATGGGGGCCCATTAAGGGTCTTCTACCCACCGAGCAGGAGTCCAACATACCCACGCCATTTTCCACTAAATGGCGTGGGATGCATAAGCATTTTTCCACCGAAAACAAAAAAAAAAGATTAGGTTACCCGCAGCCCATTGGCTAAAAATATAGAAGTAATATATTGCTTCTATATTTTTAGCCAAGGGGCTACGGGTACACTTATATTTAGCCCTATAAACTTTAGTCTATCTTCAGCCGTAACAAAATAAATACAAAAAAAAATACAAAAATATTTATTTAAGCAACCAAGCTTACAAACATTAATCACATACATTTACATCAATAGAAGATGAAGTGAGGCTGTTGCAAGAGTTAACAAAAACATTGCACATTGGTACACTAGAATTAATCTGTATCGTGGGTACCTACACGAATTATCTATAGTTTTTTAGCTCGGTATAACAAACATTGAATGTAAGTAGACAAAAGAAAAAATAAAATAAAAATAATAATAATATGAATATGTAACGGTATATATATATATATATATATATATATATATATATATATATAACGGTAAGTTTGAATATAGATATATACACATAAATATAAACACACATACACACAAATACATACACATATATGTATATACATATACATACTCGTACATTTACATACACAGACATGTTCATATAAACACGTGTACATACCCAATGGGCTAGAAAAATATTATATTCTAAATACATATAATATAGGGAGGCATATCATAGGAAATATCTAAGTAATTTTCGTTTTTGGATAAACATGCAATGCTCGTCGTATATATTAGATGTTTAGTAACTGCTAACTGTTACGATACGGTTGATGTTTTATTTACATTATGTATCACTGCATCGAGAGGAGTATGTCTTCGGTGGAGTCATAAGTTAGATTTGCAAGGTATTTGCTAATCTTCACCTTTGCTTGACGAACAGAACACAGTCTTAAATCGCATGCCTTGGACATTTTATTGTAGACAAATACTCCAATATATGGAGGAAATCTTTGCGCAAATGATGTTTTGACAGCGATACTAGGTAAAGAGAAAATGCGACGTTTCAGTTTAAGCTTGTACTCATCGGAATTGATGACTTCTTTGTGTACCATGTATGATGTCTTCAGAATAAACAGCTGCCGCACAGTCAAGACTTTTGATTGTTCATAAACGTTGGCTGTTGGGTATCTAAGAGGCTTTCGTAGCAAGGTTTTCAGCACAGATCTTTGCGCTCTTTCCACAGGTAACAGAGTAGTTTTGGCAGCACTGCCCCAGCCGAGGTTGCAGTATGTAAGCAATGACTGACATAGAGCGAAATAGATAGATCTCAGCGTTTCGAAAGAAGCAATGTCTCGTAGTTTCCTCATGATGTGTATAGTTTTTCGAACTCTGGATGATAATACATTTAAGTGTTCTTTAAAGTTTAAGTTTTCGTCTAGTACTACTCCCAGGTATTTAATGTTATTACTTTTGCTTACGTAATCACAGTCGCAAGATTCACAGTTAGACCTGCCACAGCTGTGTATTCTAAGTTTAGTCATTGTTGGTGATGGAGCAGACGCGGATGTTTTGTGAAAACAAACGAATTTAGTTTTGGTTGTGTTTAAGGTAAGGAGGCTTCTTTTCAACCAATTAGAAACAACATTCATGCCGTTCTCAGCGTACGAAATCGCTTCCGCCCAACTTGATCCGTTGAAAATTATAGCAGTATCGTCTGCGTAACAAACGATGTCCGCATTCTCTAGGGCAAGACTGTGAATACTATTTATATAAAGGATAAATAAAGTTGGTCCCAAGATGCTACCCTGCGGGACTCCGTAACCGACCCCACAGAGATCACTGGAGTCGCCATCCACGCTGACACACTGCCTCCGTTTCGCCAAATAGCTTTCAAACCAAGACAGAGCAATACCACGAATTCCAGAGTTTTCTAGCTTTTTAAGCAAAATCGGAACGGAAACAGTATCAAAAGCCTTGGCGAGATCCAGGAAAACACCTAAACAACTTCTGTTTTTGTCCAAGTAGGATGATATTTTAGTAAGAAGTAAAGTGACTGCATCCTCGGTTGAGGCACCCTGCCGGAAACCAAATTGTCGTTCCGATAGCAAATTATTCGATTCTAGAAATCGAACAAGACGTCTATGAACAATTTTCTCTAACATTTTAGAAAAGGTACATAACAATGATATTGGACGATAGTTGCACGGGGAGTCACGAGGACCACTCTTGTATATAGGGATTACAGAGGCGATTTTCCAAAGGTCCGGAAATGTACCTGTGGAGAGACTTTTGTTGAAAATGTAAGTAAGGGGAATAACGATATACTCTTTTATCTGCTTGAGTAGAGCATTATTTATGCCATCCAATCCAGGCGCTTTATTATTTGGTAACTTGTCAATCAATGTGCCTACTTCAACCAAATCGGTGGGTTGCATAAAAAATGAGGATATGATGTGTTTTTCTGGTGGAGTGTTTGTAGCTAATTTTTCTTCAGTTGTATTTAATACGTGTAGTATGTTGTCTGCTAACGATTTACCTACTGTCGAAAAATAAGAATTGCAGGCATTCAATGATGTCTTTGGATCTGCATTATCAGATAACAGCCCTGAGGGCAAAGTTTTATTGGACGATAGATGGCAAATGTCTTTAATCGACTTCCACAGGTTTGTAGGGTTGTTTTTATTTTTTTCTAACAATCTTTTTTCATGCTCTAGTTTCAGTTTTCGCAATAATGAATTACAGAAATTTCGATATCTTTTGTATGTGGTTATTACAAGTACATCATTAGGTTTGTGTCGAGACTGTACATGTAGGCGATCTCTGTGTCTCATACAACGGATTAGACCAGGTGTGATCCAAGGTTTTAAGTTACGTTCAGAGCGCTTCAGTATAATGCTTTTTGTGTTTTTATTAATAATCTTGTGTAACATTTCATTAAAAGTACTAACCAAGACATTTACGTTATCATTATTATGTAAAGTGTCCCAATTTACCAAGCTTAGTTCATTTTTAATAGATTCGATATCTCTTTTCTGAATTTTTTTGAAGTTACGGGAAGCTTTTGAATCAAGAGAGATGCCAGTCATAACTAGATCATGATCTGTAATGTCAGATGAACAAACTATACCAATTGCGGGTTTAGTGGTTTTAACAAAAATGTGGTCCAGGCAAGTCTCCTTTCTAGTAGGAACAGTGATTGCAGGAAGAAGCCCATTTTGTGCTAAAAGACACATGTATTCGATATTTTGGTTATTTTCCACAGTTGGTAGAATTAATATTTATATCCCCTGCAAGGAAGAGATTATTTCTGTTTTTTAAACTATCAAGAATGCTTTCAAGTGAAAACAGAAAGTTGTCCAAGTTACTGAAAAAAGGTGACCGATAGATACCTAAGATAGTTGCTATATTGGGAATATCGATCTGCAGACAATTTGCATCTTGAATATTAGGTTCAGTAACAGTAGCTTTCCACTCATTTCTAACATAAGCAATTACTCCACCATTTTGATTAATAAATTTGTTTGTGTAGAATTCTGAATAATTGAAGATTTTTGGTACAACCGAGTTATTGTTGAGCCAGCACTCTGTTAAAATAATAATATCAAAATCTATATTTAGGCGACGCAGAGCAACCGTTAACAAATCGAAATTCTTATTTATGCTCCTAATATTAAAAGTCAGGATTTTAAATTTTTTGTTTGCAAAGCTATGTTTACATTTTTCCAGATCATTTAAAGCGAGACACTCTATGTCCAGGGAGTCAATTTCAGTTTCTAAGTCATGTAGGTCCATTTTTTATATCTATGTTTTAATTTAATGTAATATATCTTTATGGTGAAGTGTCTCGCTATACAATAGTTTAGATATGCCGTTTCTGTACATTTAGTCAGTGTTGGTTGCAGTGGCGAATTTTTCTGGTGTGAGTTATTACGATTACAAAGGTGGTAGGAAAAATTATTGTGTATCGTGCAACTGGATTCGTATGATAATAAATATGGTATGTAATAATAAGTCTTAAACGTTAATAAATTAGATATAAAATAAGTAGATAAATTAGATAATATGAATATTTCAAAATTTTCTAAGCGCATAACATTACTGCTTGCTGATTTTAAATTAATATGAGAATATAGAAACAGTGAACATTTTATCAAAATCTTAACAGTATATAAAAAGTAGTACATCTTTGGAAAGGTATTATCCTGTATTAATAATTGTGTAATATAGTTACTGGTCAGTCGAAGAATTATGCGATGGTGGTGATCCGAATGTTCGAATGAGGTCATCCATGTTCGATATTTGGATTGCCGCCTTACCCTCACGCTGGCGTATGTAAACAGAACCCTGGCTGCACCAGCAATACGTGTAGCCGTGGTCTTTTGCCTGAAGTCTGGCTTCACGAAATAAAATTCTATTTTGTTTGGTCAGGCGTTCATTAAGAAATACTTTATGCGGCTCCCCAGGTATTTCCAGGTCTTCACTATTCAGGTTTCGGCGTTTTTTTGATTCATACAGCATTCTATCGCGCTTCGTTTTACGCATCATTCTGACGACTATAGAACGGGGTCTTTTAATTTCCATTTCAGGTTGCTTAGAGGGACGGGGCCCCACTCTGGAGACCCAGTCTATATCTGCCTCTTCCAATTCAACACCTATTTTTCGAGCGGTCACGAGTACCACGTGATATAAGTTTTCGTTAGGCAGTTCTGGGATGCCAGAGATTTCCATCTCGTTACGAAGCTGGGATTGAGAACGTGAGTTGAATTCACTTTGCAACTGTGACATTGTTGCTTGTAGTGTGTCAATTTCTTGTGACTTTGACTCCACAGCATTCAGTCGACTTTCGTTGGCGGTATTCAAAGCCTCAAGTTCAGTCAATCGTTCATGGCAGCGGGTGAGAGAGGTGGTAGCTTCCTCTAGACGTCCTTTTAGAGATGAGATTTCTTGAGTCAGTAGTTTGACTTCAGCTATCAATTCTCTGACTTCCGAGGTTCCGGTATCGGAGGATGATGAGTCTTGCTTTTTCCGGTGCGTTACATTTAAGGTATCTTGTGTGTTACGAACTGGGGTAGAACTGTTGTCCCCGCCCTTTTTTGTTACAGCACAGCAATCTGGACACTTCCAAGTTTTTCTTCGTTCTCCAGTGATGTCAGAGATATTTATGCATAGCGAGCAAAATGTTTTCGCACATTCATTGGACGTACACTTAATACCTTTAATATCCTTTGAGGTTTTCAGACAACCATAACACTTCATATTTGTATATTATGTATGCATATAATTCTCCTTGAAATTCTTATGTATTCTAGTTACCTCCGAAAGACAGAACTCGTACTGGGCCGTCTGTTATATTTTATTCTATGACCGATGACGCGAGCCGCGTGGTGATAACGCGCACGCGGCGATCCCAAGCAGCTATGGTCCTTATGCGCAGGACTCAACGGCGGTAGTCGCATACAGCCTGCAGTGATAATGCACGTCACCGTGATGGCGGGTATCTGATTCACACACCGTCCAGTTCGTATTTATTTCAGTTTAGCTCACCACTGTTCACCGAGAATTGCGAATTTATATAAAAATGTTTATTTCAAATAACTTTTATAATATTTAAACACGAATTGAGCACTTTTACTGTGATAATATAATATTTTGTCACAGAGTACCTACAATTACGTACTGTTTGCAAACCGAGACGGCAAAGATGATGTAACAATATATAAGTTCAAAATTGAAAAGACGTAAATTATACTATTTACCCAACCCGTAGTTGAGCAGCGTGGTGGAGTATGTTCTAAAGCCCTTCGATTCAGGGGAGACCCGTATCCCAGCAGTGGGATGAATAAGGGTTGTCGACGAGAAATTATACTATGACGTATGTAAGTGCCCAAATGCCTAATCTACACTTCTACACTACTATTATAAAGAGGAAAGATTTGTATTTTTGTGTGTGTGTATGTTTATAATGAATAAACTCAAAAGCTACTGTGCCGTTGTCAAAAATTCTTTCACCATTGGAAAGCTACATTCACCCTGAGTAACAAAGACTATATTTATTGCTAGAAAAGATTAGGGATCCTTACTAAAACTTAAGTCCATCCGTGCGAAGCCGGGACGGGCCGCTAGGAGAAAATAAATATATTTGGATTGGATATAAAAATGCAGAGTCCAGTCGTCGAGCGAGCTCACCGCCATTCACATAGCGTGAATGGAGCTTGAAGCCTTTCCATGTATAATTCCGACGTATGCACATTGCACATATATGGGGCACGATAGAGGGAAACTTTGTTTCGGTCTTGTTGACGGAGCCCAATGGTCGAATAGCTAGCAATGATTACTTTGACTCCGTGGTCACGGGTTCGATCCCCGTACAAGACAGATATTTGCGTGCATGAACATGTCTGTTTGTCATGGTCTGGGTGTTTTCTATGTTTATATGTATGTATTCACAAAAAAAAATGTTTTTAGTATTATATCAGTTTAGTATATTGTTTAAGTTATCTAGTACCCATAGCACAAGCTTTGCTTAGTTTGGGACTAGATGGCAGTAATTTGTCCTGGTATATTTATTTTTAGGCTTGATTATTTTTTTATTATATCGAAATAAGAATAAACGTCCGTCGTGCACGACCAATTTGTCGGTATCTCTACACAAACGAAAAATTTAAGTTTTTTTCACATTTTGGTACAAGGCAAACCTGTTTTGTCTGCATTATTAAATTCATCCGTTTAACCAAGCTATCGGTCAGGAGCGCTCAATAGCTCTTAAATGTTGAATAAATAATAAATCCGGCGGTATCTTTGGCCACCAGCAGGTTTAGCTAAGCATGGATTCACTCGTTGAAATTTCATATGTTCGGAACAGGATATTTTATTAATTGCAATTTTTAACCGACTCCAAAAAAGGAGGAGGTTCTCAATTCGGCTGTATTTTTTTTTAATGTTTGTTACTTAATTACTCCGTGATTTATAAACCGATTTAAAAAAAAACGTTTGTTAATTGTAAGATTATATTATATCATCAGCCTGTATCTACATACATAAATGTAGAGTAATGTTTGGAGTCGGTTTTTTTTGTGTTAAAATTATCAAACATAAAATTTATTTCATATAATTAGTATTTTATTTTGTCAGATTTCATCTCAGAACTTGTTAGAATCAATATATTACAAATTTGTGGACTTGGAATTTATCTCGTTTGCTGACCTAAGAAACGTACTGAAACTAATATAATTTTTTATTTTATTTTAGCTACTCCGCTGCTCTTTGCTAAATCTACGCATTTACATTATATCTTTATTTTCTATTGTTTCAGGTATTTCTTCACGTCATTTAAAGGGAGACTATCGCATACATTTGCGTTGGATCACATGCGATATGGTAGCGACACGTCTTTGTATTTGATCTGAATGCAACAAGGTCTGGTGTAGTGGTGAGGTATTGGAGGTGAAGCCGTTGGTTCGTTGGTTGGTGGACAGGGCGCCAAAGTATAGTACATAAATCTTAAGTTGCAAGCGTTGCAACAGCATAGACTTTTTACACTACGTCGATTGCAATAGAACCATATGTTTCTCCTGATGTAAAGCCGTTACTTTATCCCACAGACCTAGGTTTTCGCGCTGCTGTTTATCCTACATCCTACAGACACATGCAAAATACAAGGAGCATTGATCGCTTGCTCACCGCTGACGCAACATCTACCCTCCCATCTGATTATTTTACTCACATATATCCGCTTCCCATCAGATGGGTCGTATGTTTGTTTACTGCCCAACTTGTATATAAAAAAAACTTCCATTAGTTTTATGAGCATATTCTGATAAAACTTTAGCTTAATCATAATCAATGCAAGTATTATCGATAAAACGATTATGTAAATTAAATGCCTCATGCTTGAATTATAGGAATGAAATATCATGTTCACAATGCTTTGGCTCATAGCTGAGTCAAAGCATTCCATTTGATGGGATGAATGTGAATATAATCGAATAAAAGAAATTCTTTCCAAAAAATCTGGCAATTTTCTACCAACTGTGCATTGACGTAACAACCTCCGTCATTATATTTTACAGAGCTCGATATTTCCACGTCCCTTTAGGCCAGTCCTTTGTCATAACGTTTATGTTCATAGTCTGGTGGTCCATTTATTTTTATGAAATATTCGTGCTTATAACGCGTGTCACTCACTTCCCAAACGCGCACAAACACATACCTAAACGCGCCGACTCGCCATATATTCCTATCACATGCGCCCTAGTGTGTTTCGTGTGTTCTGTGTAGGCATGTTAACATGTATGGTCGATAGGTCGATAGATATTTATAAATTAAGGTCTGAATATTCGAGCTATGGAGACATTTTACTGTGGCACTGCAATAGTATTTTAATATGGGGTGTAAGTGGTTCATCAACATCTTTGAACCAAAGCCAACTTCACCTGCACGCGGTGCACCCTGCTGACTGACAAACGAAGCTCTGGCGAAAAGAGAGATAGGGAGCGTAATTGTAAGCTACCCGACTGGGGAATGAACCTCCACCTCACAGAATACCGCAGCCAAATAACGATTCCCTTTAGAGTTGTTGTGTTCCTGCGAGTGAGTGAGGTCACCAGAAAGGAAGGAGATGCTGCGTTTGCAGCGGGGGTGGCGACGCGCGAGTGATTATTTATCTTGCGAGCGTTAATATGACTACGGTAACCGCTTCACATCAGGCGAGACGTATGCTTGTCTGCCACCCGTCGTAGTATATACAAAAAAAAAAATCGTTTCAGAGAAAGATGAGATTAAAATAATTGTAAATCAAGTCACACTAAAGACAGTCCAATTAAGCGGAGCCGCGGGCACTTCTACTGGTATAATAATATCAATGCATCAATGCTAAACAGTCTGATATTATTCAATACTAGCGACCCGCCCCGGCTTCGTCCGCGTGGGATTATCTCCGTTTTTGATCCGTTCCATTTTTCATTAATTCTACGCCCCTATTGGTTGTAGCATGTTGTTATATAGTCTATATAGCATTGGTCTATATAGTCTCCCTCAACAAAAGGGCTATCTAACGCCAAAATATTTTTCCAATTCGAACTTGTAGTTTCATGACATAAGTTCATTCTACCAAACAAACTCTTGTTCTTTATGTTATTAGTACAGTTTATTAATACGTAACAAACTGTTTAGCAGTCTACGAAATCTTTTTTTAATATGAGATTTAATATGAGGAGGGCAAACGAGCATGTGGATCACCTGGTGGAAAGCAATAACCACTGCCCATAAAGATCAGCAACACCAAGGACTCGCCGATCCGTCGCCAGCCTTTTAAGGGCAATAAAGTCTCTGTTCTTGAACCCGTGTCGTAATAGTTAGCAAATACCGCTGAGGGAAGTTAATTCCACTACAACTACGAACTACGTTGAGTCTACGACACCTACCAAGTCTACGAAACCTACGAGATCCCGATGAAGGTACATGAGCATACAATTAAGAGCACACAATCTTAACCGTATATGGCCGGCTATTTGGTACAATACGACACGTAATAACATATAAATCAAGGTGTCAAACAATGTATGTACCCTTAACTATACAAACCTCGTTTGATTTTATATATAGGATACATTTAGTTAATATTCGTTAATTCATGCAGAAAATGTATTTTTAAGCAGCGTTTGTTAATTATGCTGCAATTGCCCATTGGTCGCCATCCGTATATTTTGTTCTTTTCTTGGGGGGCAAAACTTTAAGGGGGCAAACGAGCATGTGGGTCACCTGGTGGAAAGTAATCACCACAGCCCATGGAGATCAGCGACACCAAGGGGGTCGGCGATCCGTTGTCAGCCGTATTAATTTTGTGTTACTATTTTTTACAAAAAAAAATAGTAACAAAAAATTAATACATCTCAGTACATACTCGTATATCTATGTGTTATATCACATATATACGTATGAGTACTAACATGTAATACGATGTCCGCACAAGATAAATATTTGATTGCATGAAGAAGTCTGTTGTCTTTGTTGTCTGAAGATGTCTGTTGTTGGTGGTGGCGGGTGGTGTTGATGTATATTATATGTATGGTTTTACAAAAATATATTTAAGTATAATATCAGTTATCTAGTACATGTAGTGCAAGTTTGTTTTGCTTAGCTCGGGACTAGATAGCAGTGTGAAATTTGTCCAGGAATATTTTTTTGATATTTATTTAAATGCCGTCGCGAGACGCTTCACAGATATAAAACATCGACACTATTTAGTATAAAAATAAAATAAATAACAATACTGCGTACACATACGAGCTCAGCGAGCTGAGAACCAAGTGCTGAGGAAGTAGTGAGTTCGAAACCATGGCGATGCGTCGCCACACTAACAGCCCGCCTCACCCGCCGTATTAAATGTTAAAAAATATAGTTGTATGACACAGGAACAAAATGTAACGCTATCAACAAAATTCTACCCAAACACAGTTTTCCTTTCAACAGCATAGAGAAGTGACATGCGATAGTACCTAGTATAAAACGATAAAACTGTGCTCTAGTTTAGAGTTCATTCAAAGCGAAAGGAACCGGATAAAAAATGCAAACGTCATTTGAACTAGCGAAAGAAGCAATTGAATAAACAATCATCTATGATTGTTAGAGCGAAGGCTTGCTTTTTAATTTAACAGAAATCCTATTAAAATCTTTCGCGTTGTGCAATTCTACGAGGAGAAATAGAAGCAGAAATAGTACATTAAAAAATTCATAGACAAGCCTATGAATTTTTTAATGTACTATGCAAAGTCATTTTGTTGTTTTATGTTTTGTGTATATATTTTTTTCTTGACATTGTTATATTCAACCATGCTATCACAGAGTAGTGTCAATTAGAAACAGCGCCGAGGTCTACTCAATCCACGGCCCAAGCTTCAAAACTTCTGATTAATCTACGACTCGGTCTAGTTGAATTTGTGCCTCGTGGCAATAAATTTACCTCAGATAGTAAAAAAAAAATACGAATCTTACTCGTCCTGTTACTCCTCCTCCTTAAATCGGTCCCTTACTGATGAGGATCCTGACGATATAAGTGTTGCAACAAAATTCCTCCAATTCTTCTGCCTGATGGAGAACTTGAGACACTGGCATTTGCAGCTCCTCGGACACAATCATCATAATGATTGTTAGAACGAATGGTCGGACCATCTTTTAAGAATTCAACCTCTCGGTCACTTCCCATCTACATTGCCAGTTATTATTACCTCCTCCAGGTTATCTGTACCCCGGCGTGCTACATGTCTGATGTACTGGAATATCTTGTGGAGGCACACAGCCGAGAGACGCTGCTGCGTATCGAGCTTGAGTTGACGAAAGGTTGATGTGTCGAGCCATCCAAAGTAATTATGTTAATATTCGCCTCTTATTTGTTTTTTTGGACAATCTAAGCTAAAGTGACCGACGCCATGCGCAAACTTCATTCGGCCGCGGTATACATCTGTACATTAAATACAGAGTCAAATGAACTTGAAAATAGTCGATCAAAACGCAAATGTAACCCAATTTGCCAGTTCTTAATACAACTTGGCATTGTTCTCACTTACATGTACTCAACATCAATGATTCTGAAGCCAAAACATAAATCTGTGCAGTAAACGAAGTTAGTAGGACAGTGATCTCGGTCACACACTTGGCTAACCATGGCATACGCATTGCAGATTCCAGACGGTATGCGTTTCGCATAATTCAGATAAAATCGCCGAGCTATCGGACGGAAGGCGACGTAAATCAAACGAAGGGTTGACTACTTCTGCGATTATCCTATCTACAATTTGCAAATATTCTGTATAATATTATGTTAGGCTGGAAGAACGAAAACGCTAATTGCGCCAAAAAACGGCGATGTATCTACATATGTAGATATAATAAATATGTATCTGACAGGCGTCGGCAAATTTAGCAATAGAAGCCAAAACATTTATTTTTAGATTTTTTTGTCCTGTCTGTCAATCTATAAAATCTACTGTACGAATTTGGATATCACAGTTCTATTGCTTGAGGTTTAAATTAAAATCTGACATGCATCTTTCATGACAATACGTCTAGTTGAAGCGGAGTTCTATAACTCCGCTTCTACTCATGTCTCCGTCATGGTCAGTCGTAAAAGGATAAATTAACAAAAAACAACCATTGTTCTCTCGAAAGATATTATTATAGTAAAAACTAGCTGACCTGGCAAACGTTGCTTTGCTATATAAATTATTCCTACGATTATTTTATTAATAAATAATAGATAACAACCTATTCTCAGAACTATTGAATATGCTATCATGCCGTTTTGGAGAAGTATGGTAACTAGGCCGTGTGGTTTCCGGCAGACTAGAATAGAATCACTCCGTCTCTTCCCGTGGATGTCGTACAAGGCGACTAAGGGAAATACATTATCAAAGATCAGGCCTCCCAACACGTATGGCCAGCGTGGGGAGTGTAGGCCAAATCCTTCTTCTGTCTGGGACGGTTGAGAGAGGGTCGTGCTCCTGTAGTGGAGACTAAAATGACCTGATGATAGTAATGATGGTAACTAAAACTGTGACACGAGAATTTTATATATTAGAAGAAGAAAAAAACTATATATATAACAGTGTTCTCGAAAACGAATGTAAATGTGTTTCCATAAAATTACAGTATAAAGTTGTCGGAGGTGAAAAATCGATTTAGCTAAGACTTATCTCTTGTAAACTCATTTTCCCGGACAGAGCTCAGGCGCCCAGATACCAAAGAATAACGAGAATATTACATAACTTGGAATAGGTAAACATTTTTCAGGCTTCATCTGTACAAATGGAAAAACGAACGAAACCCTTAAAGCATGTGCATCTGTGTGAACTAAAAAAACTATATAAAAGTTGTACCAACTGCAGCGTGTGACATATAAAATAAGAGGGTTTGGTGTGAGGGTCATAACTCAGAAACTGGATACATTATTGACTCGTCACAAAACGACAGGAATTGTTATTTGACAATAGCAGGGCTGCTTCTAATTCAATAGTGCAATTTGTGCAGGTGGGTTTTATTTGGATTTAAATGACACATAGGTAATGGATGTCATTAGCAAATTACATCGTAAAGAAGTATTTTAATGTTGGTAAATTTTAATTATTCCATGTTGCGCGGGTTCATATCGCTAGGGTACCTCTTTTTGACGTAGTTTAAACGTAATTGAAATTAGACGTAGAATAAAAAAAACATCCCTAAACATAACTTTGTGTTATCTGTGTAATACAGCTTAGATAGCTCGATCGCAGTTGGCCAGCTTTGATAATACGCGTTACTGATGTCTGTGAGATATGAATGCATGAAGAGAGCAAGCATATACAAATATGGTTGCCGATGCGATACTGAGTCACGTCCCGAAAATTCATTTATAAATGGTAATTTTAATCATCCCAACACTCAACTCATTTGTGTCCTTTACGCAGTACAATCTAGCTATTACACATTCACCAAAACTGAAATGCTCGGTCGCATTTGGCCAGCGATGACAATACGCAATGCAGATCCCTGGCTTTGAATGCGTTCCGCATAAATCAAATGTGGTTGCCGGCGTATTGGTGGACGGCGAATAAATTGAGAAAGCGCTATCCGCTACCGGGAAATGTATCCACATTTTTACATTTTTGTATTTCTGATCTCATTGGAATACTTAATTTTAACCCTAAGATGACAAACATCCCTAACACCCAGTTAAACTATAGAAAGCAGTTACCGTAGCAATTAACGTAGGCAGGGGCAACAGCTGGGCTCGGGCTCGAGTGGTTTTGAAAAAAAAAACCATATAATCCTGGAATATAAGAACGGGAATTAACGCGATCATGCTGTTTTTGATGTATTGACCAGAAGGCCAATTCCCGCAATTTTTCTACGAACGCAGATTGAAAATTGACCGAATCGAGATTGAATTGTGAATTTACTAAAATTATATACTTGATTTCATTAATTAATTATTATCAATTCTTGTTGTTGGCAAAGTCATTCTTACTTTGTTTATTTTTCACTCATATTTCGATATAATCCCGCTTAAATTTAATTTTGAAGTTACATATTGTGTCGAGAATACCAAATGTGACATTTGTGAGATCGAGACTGGATCACAACTGAATTTTGACTACATTTTAATTACGAGAATTGCCCCTCAGGTTGCACCGGCCGTGGTCACAGGCCGACTCATATGAGGCAATAATACACTTATGCATGATCGCGTTAATTCCCGTTCTTATATTTCATAAATCATGCAACGCGAAAGTTTAAAAGTTATTATATAATCCTGGAAACCTCGACAGCGAATTCGTTCCACAGCGTGATAGTGTTCCGGAAAATTCTCTCAGTAACAGTACACGACAAATGACATAAATAGCATGTTATCGTAAAAGAGTTTTATAGAAATAACATTACTATAAATTCAAAAATTACAATATCCGATTGCAGAAAACGCCGACTCATATTCATATTTTGATGAGCTCGATGGTCGAGTCGGGTAGCAATGGCCACTTTGACTCCGAAGTCGCGGGTTCGATCCTCGCACAAGACAAATATTTGTGTGCATGAACAAATCTGTTTGTGTGCCTTATTTCGGCACTGCCCAGGTCTCAGATCTTGATTTTAACTAGACAAAAAATTAGTCGTTAATTTGTCGAAATTTGTCGCCCAAAGCAAAAAATTTGTCGGTCTCCCGTTAAAGAGTTATAAGGTTTTTTTTGTGGCAGTGCCGAAATAAGCTTATTTCGGCACTGCCCACTCGGGATCTATTAAACTACAAAACATAGCGAAGATATGATTTTCCCCAGAATTAGTCGTCAATTTGTCGAATTCAGACACCAAGTATCAGAATTAGTCGACGTCCCGTTAAAAAGTTACAAGTACTTCTTTGTGGCAGTGCCGAAATAAGCCTTATTTCGGCACTGCGCAAAAAAACTACACCACCTAGCGAAAATCTGATTGCACCCAGATGTTGCCTTGAATTTGTCGAAATTTGTCGGATATAAAACAAAACTGGTCGATGCGTAATTAAAAAGTTACACGCATTTTAATAATTCTCATAATAAGTATAGTCCGAGATCTTGCATCAAAATTATATCATGCACAAAATGCAACAGCAAACGTTTTATTTCCTTCCTTTTTCAGAGTCTGGCAAAGCTTGTCAATGCATGCAACTGTTTTCTGATCTACGAATGCTTTAGGTGATCTTTAGCACTACATTAGTTGCTTTTTACGATAGCCATATGTGAATGGGGTGGTCGCATCGACCAGTTGTGTTTTATATCCGACAAATTTCGACAAATTCAAGGCAACATCTGGGTGAAATCAGATTTTCGCTAGGTGGTGTAGTTTTTTTGGGCAGTGCCGAAATAAGGCTTATTTCGGCACTGCCACAAAGAAGTACTTATAACTTTTTAACGGGACGTCGACTAATTCTGATACTTGGTGTCTGAATTCGACAAATTGACGACTAATTCTGGGGAAAATCATATCTTCGCTATGTTTTGTAGTTTAATAGATCCCGAGTGGGCAGTGCCGAAATAAGCTTATTTCGGCACTGCTACAAAAAAAATCTTATAACTCTTTAACGGGAGACCGACAAATTTTTTGCTTTGGGCGACAAATTTCGACAAATTAACGACTAATTTTTTGTCTAGTTAAAATCAAGATCTGAGACCTGGGCAGTGCCGAAATAAGGCACACAATCTGTTTGTCTTGGCCTGAGTGTTTTCTATGTATTATATGTATGTATTTACAAAAAAAATCTATTTAAGTATTATATCAATTATTCTAGCATTCATAGTACAAGCTTTGCTTAGTTTGTGGACTAAATGGCAGTGCGTAATTTGTTCAGGAATATTATTTATTTAAATTATCATGCTCTTTACATAAACAAGTAGATACGCAGAAGAATTTATAACGATGATCCAACGATCGAGATCCCCTCCGGCTGAGAACGACAACTTCCTAAAACGACAACTTCCCAAAGATCATCGTATAAAATCCCAATGATAAGATTCGACAAGACAAAGTCAAGAGTGAAAACCCTTCCAACCCAAAAACTATGACAATAATTGGCGATTCAGTGCATAGTGAGATGATCAGCTTAGTATGAGCTGAGCACATATTATTAAAAACATAAATCTTGAAGATTTAAATGGTCCACACGAAGGATACAAACAAATTGAGAAAACATTGTTAACTACTACACATATATAGCGTAACTATTTGTATTGATTCACTTAGCTCAAGAATTCTATAGCTTTCGCTGAAAGAATCTGTCGGGCACGTGTATCTTGATTACGACAATTAAATGATTTGATGGATAATAAAAATGCACTTAAAGTATCATAAAACTCTATGCCGACTTCTTCACAAAAAATGCTTCTCGAAGAGAGAATAAAACAAGATTCTTTAGACTTGGTTTAACAGCTTTCTTTTAAAAGGAAACAAAAACAGGACTATTAAACATTTCAATCTTATTTAAAGCATTTCATTTAATTATTTTTTTTTGCAATTAAATTTATGTATTAATTTATATATAAAACACCATACATGTTTTCCAATTCTATACCTATAACAATACTAAGTTTTATTTGTCGCTCCGCTGACCCTAGCGCAGGCTTTTAATGCCTTATTTGCCATATAGCTGTCTATCACCTTGCTAAGAGACGAAGTCAAATTCCAAAACCTTCCTACTCCTACTAATTTCTTCTGCTTAAATTCATTGTGATTTCCAGGCAGCCGGTTCCTTACCTCTGCTGCAGTGGACTTCATTGTTCATTGTCTTTTCTTTTTTGGTGATCGCCGCTGTTAATCCTGGATATGCTGGATATAACAAAATAATATGACAGTTTTACAAAGTTTCATAGTGGAGCTTAAATGACATTTTTTTTAATAAGTCAAATACACAAAATGTCAAATAAATCAAAGAAAAAGAAATATATACAAAAAGTTTCCGCAAAACCAGCCAGTCGCCAACACTAGGTATATAGGGTTTTTCGCCGCAGCTTACTTTATGAATATTTACGATACGCATAATACACAAACAAATGCTCTGAAGCGAGAATAAACCGACGAATCAATTATGCAATAATCCAAATGATAATAAAGTCGCCAATTTCCAATACCTAAACGAGGAGATAAATTCTAGCCTAACTCTCCAACAGAGAATTTACAAAATCTGTTGGTTCATTACCATTCAATCCAGGCTTTTAACAAAGTTACAATAAGCAACACTGATACTGCTCAAAAGGTTCACAATTTGTGCAAATTCTGAATCATAAATTCAGGGAAAGGCTTCATTAATCTGTGGGGATCGTTTTCTAATCCAACAGTTTTATGTTATACCTGTTGCCACTAGTGATCTTATAAAGGTGTTGACCATTTAATAAAGAATGCTGAAAAATGCAGAATGTAAAAAAAAAATGTTAATTACTCAGCGGATCGGATTTTTCATTGCGAATATCAAACTTTAGCTTAGATTTATAACACCTGTATTTAGATGGTAGAATCTAGGAGCCTGGAGCTCTACCAACTGAGCTGAAGATGATTGTCAATAACTAAAATGTAAGATCTATTTTTCGCATCAAAATATTCGACGGTAATTTTTTTTTTCATACTACGTTGGCTGGCAGACAAGCATACGGCCCGCCTGATGTGAAGCGGCTAGCATAGCCATATTAACGCTCGCAACATTAAATATCGCTCGCGCGCCGCCACCCCCGCTGCCAACGCAGCATCTCCTTCCTTTCAGGTAACCTCACTCACTCGCAGGAACACAACAACCCTCAAGGAAATTGTTATTTGGCTGTGGTATTCTGTGAGGTGGAGGTACATTCCCCAGTCGGGTAGCTTACAATTACGCTCCCTACCTCTCTTTTCGCCAGAGCTTCGTTTGTCAGTCAGCAGGGTGCACCGCGTGCAGGTGAAGTTGGCTTTGGTTCAAAGATGTTGATGAACCACTTACACCCCAAAATCGGCTTTAGATTCGGCGGTAGGGGCCCTGGTTGAAGTTTCATTGTAAATGAAGAAACCGCTAAAATATACATGTTGTACACTGTCTTGAATAACATTTTCCGACACAAGAACACTAACATGACAATGTAAAACTAAAAAGATTCCGCTAGATTTTCTCGACGCTGTTGGTGCGACTACATAAGATCTCTATTTTAACATACACACTACAAATGTGTTTGAACAACCAATAGACTAACAAAAGGTTTGTTGTAAAGGAAATCTATTCGATTGTTGTTGAAATTGAATCGTTATTTCGAAACAAAATTATTTTACACAATTGTATTTTTCTTTTTACCGATAAAACTTATTGCCAAGCTGGATATTATTATTCAGGTATGTCAGGAAAATATCTACATAATAATAAAATTGCTATGTATATATATTTATTGCATAACAACAAATACAGAAATTAGTAAACCGACAAGTATACAAAGATGAGCTTATCTCTTCAAGAGATTTCTTCCAGCCAATCCTGCTTGTGTGCATAAATAAAAAATTCTGGCTGGAGTCAAGTAGGCCATGCATAACATTTTAGTATCTTTTTGACAATAAAATATTAATTTAATCTTATCACTCGTCATTAAAAAAAATTTTTTTTTTTTTCATTTTTGTGAGAATACATCTACTTACCAAGTTTCAACACTATAGTTCTTATAGTTTCAGAAAAAAGTGGCTGTGACATATGGACGGACAGACAGACGAAGTAACTTATTTGGCGGTCAGATATCAGTGTAAAAATGCGTATACGTAAGTATGTACGTACGTATACGTATTTTTATTATTTTACTCGCTGGCCCGGCGAACTTCGTACCGCCTTTAAATATTTTTACGTAAATTTTTCCGATGAGTTGACTATCTTATCTTTCAAGTTGCATCAAACTGCACACACTTTGCAAAATTTTATTAAAATAGGTTCAGTAGTTTAGGATTTCATCGCGGACAAACGTGACACGAAATTTTTATATATTAAGATTTATCTATTGGAAAAACGTCATGTGAGCCGTGGGCGTTATACAATTATTGCAAATTTGTTCACGTTTAAAACTGTCAACTCGTTTGCGATGCAATAGCATACTTTCCGCCGTTGTATCACAACAATGTATTATTCTGTTGTTGCGTTATGTCGGAAAATGTACCAAAATTTATTCAACTGTGTTCTGGGTGGTTGTGGGACTACAATACCACTAATGTTGCGAATTATTTATCAGAATTATGTATTGTTCCTGATAGGTTTGTTATAATCTTGAAACCTGATCGTGTTCAAAGTCCATTACGTGGCCTTTCTCACAAGTGCAAATACGACTATGATACAATATTTCATCATGGAATGCCAGTGCCTATCTTCCGGCTTCATCATCAGACCTCGAAACCTACTCGAAGTCAAAGTTCATTACAAGACTTTTCTAAAAAATCCCAAAAACAGTTATGATACGATGTTCCATCATGAAGTTCCAGTTCATATCTTCCGGCTCCATCATCATATCAGTTCAAAAGTACCATATTCTTGTATTGTCATCAGAACTCAGAGCGTGTGCAAAATTTCATCCTAATCGGAGACAGGGAAGTGGGTCAAATTAAGATTCCAAGATTTTCTTACATACATAGTTAGTTACAAGTGAAGCTAATAAAAGCGTGTTAAAAATACTGATAGGTATTTTTAATCGAAGTATTATTCGCATTAATTTAACAGAAAAGTATTCCCGCTCCTCTCGTTCATCAATAGGCTATTTTCCAATGTTTAAAAATTGTATAAATTATTTAACAATATCGTAAAATACACAAAACTATAAAGATTTGTAAACTTTCATTCTAATATCTTTTGTTTTAGGGTCGATCAAAGTTTGGCGGGAAAGTCCATTTTAAAATTATGAAATTATTATAAAGCAATATTACCATTGAAGAAGCAATAGAAAATACTATAACTTTTATTATGATACTAATTACATAAACGTAATATTTAACATAGCTGTCGTATAAATTTCAGATTTGATGCATACAAAATACAAACCTGTGACGTCATAACTCGGTAGCCTTTTGTATGGAGCGTTTTCGGGAAAGTCTCAAATTGTGATTTTCAAATTAACATATCTCGAGAGATTTTTGTGCTATCGAAGTAATTATTTCACTTGGTTATATTATTGAGACGTCCCTACATATCAAACCGAAAAAAATGTCAGTCAAATAGCCTATTACCAAGGCCCATCATGTTCTGAATAATGATCATATCAACACACCACCACACCATTAAATATGACAAATACTAATCACCACGATTCCAATGATAGATAGCCCTATACACGCACACATTAATAACTAGGTTATAGGAGAGGATATTCTTATAGTATTGTTGACGCCAAATAGCAATTTTCTGTTGTCAGAATGACAGAGGTAGAGAAAATTTATTACAAAATATTTATACATTTTTTTTTACACAGCGCCATCTAGCTCCAAAGTAAGCGAAGCTTGTGTTATGGGTACTAGACAACTGATAAACATACTAATTATAAATACATTTTTTTTTGTAAATACAAACATGATAATGCAAAACACCCAGACCAAGACAAACAGACATGTTCATGCACACAAATGTTTGTCCTATGTGGGAATCGAACCCACGAGCGTTGGTGTCGAAGCCGCGTCATTGACCGCTACGCCACCGAGCTCGTCGATTACGTAAATTTAAAACTAAATACAAAACACAGGAACTGACGTTATATTTAACACTAAAGCTACAGGCTTTTAGGCGACTTAAAAACACTTTTTTTGTATGGCACTATGATAATGTTTTCAGACCATTATTATATAGACGATTCAAATTATTAACTTTTTATTAAATTTTGATTTTGATTTACTGGACGAGAGTCTCGCAACCCGTGATATAACCGGAAGGTTGGCACACGGGGCGCATTAGCTGTTAGGTATAGGGTGCGTGCCCCGACTGCCGTGGTCGTCTCTGCGACACGTGTTTCGCATCTACGCGAGGCATCCTTAGGCGATCTGTAGATGTTGACGGTTAGAACAACAACCTACCTTAGTAATTATTTAATTCAGTATAACAGCGACAACGAAAATAACTTTATTATTTTGACGCTAAAATAACATCACAGAAGACAGTAATCTTTTTAGTTGTTTTTTTTTATTACTAACAAATAAAAGCGCGTTAATTTTTTTTTAATTTTTTTTTTTTGCATGTATAACTTTTATATACCACTTCGGGTATATAAAAGTTATATAACAACACGCATATCTATATATATAAAAATCAATGCCACTTTTCGTTGTAATTTTATAACTCAAGAACGGGCTCATCTATCCAAACCAAATGTTTAAGTTTTGTTCGGACTATTTAGTAGATAGTTTATGTGAAGTTTGCACAAAATCGGTAGAGCGATTCTTCATTTATCACATTTTTTTGTAACAAATGAATTCAATAAATAGCGGATCTTTGTTAATGGGGATTTTGCTGTCAAATTTAAACTTTTTTCAGATGGGGATTGTGCTGTCAAATTGAAACTTTTTTCAGATTTTTTTGTTTGAATAAATGAATTTGATGTTCCAATTATTTTTTTTTAGTATTTCACTTTATACGCAGCGAAGCACGTACCGGGCCGCTAGTATAAAATAAAAGTTAAACAAGCACACGGATCGCCTCAATACAATGAACGTCACGCTGTGATCTGTCTCTCACACTGACAGTCTGACTGCCTTGATATTGCATCCACAAATCGATGTATTTTGCCTTTGTATGTTTACTAATTTAAATTTATTTACGTGTTCGCTATTATATTATAAATATTTGTATCACACGTCTTTAAAATTCTATGGTTTCGAAACAGTAGTGTTAAAGAGTAAAGTAAATAGTTAAATTGTGTGGTTGTAGTCATGTAACATCAGGCAGGGCATAATTACACTTGTTTACCTACTTCAGTGGTTGAATAAGTTATGATAGCGTTCTAAAAACTCTAATATATATAAAATTTTCGTGTCACAATATTTGTTACCATACTCCTCCGAAACGGCTTGACCGATTTTTATGAAATTTTATATACATATTCAGTAGGTCTGAGAATAGGTTGTTATCTATTTTTTATGGCAAAACAACGTTTGCCGGGTCAGCTAGTAATATATATTATTTAATGTTAATATAAGATGACATACTGTGATCGCATTTTCTTGATATAATATCCAGAAAACAGTACAGATAATCTATGTCACTCGAGATGGCATAAGGATTCAAATAGTATTTCGACATTGTTTACAGAATCCAAAAAATATGGTAGAAATAGATATTTATACAAAATACCGCTTTTTTACATTACGACACCGACTCTAAGGCTACAGCTAATGCTCCCCTATGCACCAACTTTTTGGTTATATCACAGGATTGCGAGTCTCTCACCCAGTAAAGCAACCAGGCAAGACCAAGGACCTTTACTCGCCCTGCTATCGCGCCCAGTAAACCAACCAGGCACTCAAGCTGACTGGTGGGCAGCAGGTCTTACTCCTCTTTCGCCTGCAAGCAGGCTACTTAGGCACTCTTAATTCGTCATTATGACAGTTTAGTTTGTTAGTGCCCAAGCAGACATGCCATTTTTAATATCGACGGTCGATGATTTAGGTACTTTTCGGGAGCTACCTCTCTTTCGCCTCGATAGCTAGTCTGTAGGGCGCACCGCGTGTCAGTCGATTTGTCCAGTTAAAACCACGACTGATAAGGAAACTATATAGAATTTAAATGCTATATTTACATTTCAAAACGATTTGTCCCACCAATAATGTCACTGAGACGCCCTATTACAAACAATACCTACCTAACTACAATACAAATAAACAATACTATTATATTGTTTGCTCGTAAAGTTAAAATACAAACCAAAACAAACAAGGACTTAAAATTTAGTAGTTCCTTGTTCACCATTTGTAGCTGTAGCGGATCTCCGAAGCTACGTGCTACGAGCCCGTAGCTGTCGCGTAGCAAGGTCAATAAATCTCTACGGAAGTTCATTGGAAGTTCAAGGAAACGTCACGTTTCAGTAGATAATTTCAGTAGTTCGCAATTTCGTAAGAGATAATCTTCGCCAAATGGAAATTGACATGGCGGCTGCTTTGATGAGTTACTTCTTGCTTTGTATGTGAAATATTCATCAAATTTATCTTAAAACTAGCGGTTTTACACGCCCTTTCGGCTTCTAGTAGTTTTCGAATCTGATGTTAGATAGCCTAAAAATCTATTTCAAGAATTGGGCGATACAAAAGTTTTTTTAATACTAGTTAGATAATAGTTAGGTTAGCGCATTCAAACAAACTCTCACAACTCATACAGCCCGCCTGATATGCACCTGTTACCGTAGCCACATAAACGTATATGACTATATAAACACAACAAAATGAAAATGCCCATTTGAAATAAAAAGATAGATACTAGATATCCCCATAAAGCTAATTAAATCACCCTATATTCGCTTCTCACGATTTCTTAAATATTACTGGTATTATTTTAATAAATTATTGATATACAATATCATCATCATCATTAGGTCATTTTAGTCTCCACTACAGGAGCACGACCCTCTCTCTACCGTCCCAGACAGAAGGAGGATTTGGCCTACACTCCCCACGCTGGCCAGACGGGTTGGGGAGGCCTGATCGATGTTTTATAAGGTATTTCCCTTAGTCGCCTTGTACGACATCCACGGGAAGAGACGGAGTGATTCTATTCTAGTCTGCCTGAAGCCACACGGCCAATACAATATATAATAGTTAAAGTCGTCATAACTATTAGACTTCTCAGTCAAACTTGACTTTGGGACCAACGACATCCTGGTGCGATTCCCAGGTGCGTTGACGTGTTTTACGTTTTTAAAAATTTGTGAGGTCCGATTACTAACTAGTATCAAAGCTAGTATTAAAAGCACTTGAGCGTGGTAACGCATCGCCACGAAAAAATTTGGCCTAACCCACCACATTAGACGATTCACATAAAAAAAAAACAAGAAACATGTAAATCGCAACTATTAATCCTTGATTTCCCTTTCGCTTCGTTATACCAAACGTTGTTATAGGAACATCAGAAATGTGAATTAAAAAATACGTATTTCAGTTGTTTGACTGTTGAGTGCTATCAATTACAGCTGTGCAGGCAAACCTCATCATTTTAAAAGCCAGCCACAAACACGCGATGTAACACAAAAGCGACGTTTTCAAGCCGTGTTTCCATTTTGCACTTTAATTTTTAACTTTTTAAAAGCTTTTATTTATTACAAACTTTTATGTAGCCAGGATCTTAAGAGGCCGGCCAAATGAATGCGGAAAGCGAAATATCGCATACTAGCTTGCGCCCACGACGTCGTACGCGCATATCTCATGGGAATTTTTAAAAATCCTTTCTTAGTACAGTAGTTTTCTTAGTACCCTAGACCTCATAGTCCTTAAGTGCCAAATTTGGAATCTCTAGACCCAGCGGTTTAGGCTGTGCGTTAATGTCGCTCACTCAATCAGTTTCTTCTTTTAAAAACATATAGGTGATGGAAGGTATTGGGAATGGCCTATGGAGGCCTCGTATAGCTATGGATAGATATACGAAGATTATCTTGTTCCACACATTGTTATCTAGATTATATATTGCAACGCTTCACTCAGCGGAGATCAATTAATCTATGGTATGGTGCATCAAACCTTAGCATCAAAACGTCAATTTTGATGAAAAAAATTACTGAAACCCGGTTTATGACATCACAATTTTGGCCTAATCAACTGAAGTAATGTTCTGTTATTTCTCCAGAAGCCACAAAAAAAAATACGCCCACTAAGTCATATCAAAACAAACACAACGTTTGACTAACTGCCGTGATGCAACATTAGTCAATTCGATTGTATAATTACAAACGATTTATGCACACACTCGTTAGTCAATAGACCGCGACTAAATTTATATTTTTTTGTCACCAATGTGAAAGGTACACGGATAAAACCTGTTAAATGTGAGTCGGGTATCGAACAAGTAGTATAATATTAGGAAATACTTAAATGCACCACATAAAAGTACAATGTAATAATATAAGTCATTATTGTCTAATCTATCTAAATAAAGTTCTCGTGCGAAATAGAGCCTTATTGCAGAATGATGTCTTATAGGCAATCTGGGTAAAGTACAAGAATAGTACAGGGGCCCTGTACTTCCTCCAAAATACTGATCTGTTTCTATAACATTGGCTTGTATTAAGTATATGTGTTAACCATGAAGAGTGGACAATTTCAAGCCAAAATTTAGGAGAAAAATACTATAATAAAATAATATGTTAGTCTTACAACGTTCCATGTATGAAGCTTAAATGACAACTAAAATTTTTGAATAGATGTCAAATCAAAAAGAAATATATACATAAAGTTTGCACACAACCAGCCAGTCGCCAACAATATGATTGTGTTATCAACTCTTTAGGTAGCTCTGATTTGCTTTGAGAAGCTGTTCAGTGCTGTCTGGCAAATCGGAAGACAAATAACAAGGTGAAGTCGTGAGTATTTCGTTTTTCTACTTTTGTCCGGAAACCTAAAATGCTTCAGTTTTCATTCGGCATGTATTGCTTTTTCAGAGACTTGAAAACTTAACAGCGATTACAGAAAGTGGGAAAATCATTTTTTGTTCAAATGGAGAGCAATCTCAATGGAAAAGTACATTCTTCACAATAATCAAATAGCAGCATAGTCAAAAATTTACCTTATATTTTACTGCCCAGATAAAACCTTCATTATTAAAACTACATATGTGTAAACATTTTAACATGTGTACATTTCAAGAGCCCTCATAAATCCATGCAGCATCGTCATTAGTGTAACCCATCGTAGGTCGTAAATAACGAAGTTATTAAACCATAACTATATATAATACTAGCTAAGCCGTGCCCACTTCGTTAGGCGGTAAAAGTCTTTTCATTTTTCGGGTTAATATATAGCCTACGACACTCACAAATAACGTGGCTTACTATTGGAAAAAGAATTTTCAAAATTGTATCCATAGATTACCCCCTATAACACCGCACACTTTACCTCTTTATAATATTATATGCTGCCTATTATATGCTATTTATAATATTATATGTCAATTTTTATGTGAAAAGAAAATTTTGTTTTTACTCTCTTGTAATATCCACGCAATTTTTGTATTTTCAATTTTTGCCTTAAGGAAAATACGAAAAAAATTTTGCCGAATTGGTCGAGCCGTTCTCGAATTTTGCGTTTAGCAACATTCATTTGTATTTATATAAGACATACGTACTGACATGGGAGAAGAATACTGGCATGAAAAAAGAAAAAGATTCAACGATTTGATCGTCGGTGAGATAGTTTCGCGTGTATTATAAATACACGCGAAACTATAAATGACCAAGTATGTACATAACAATGTGAAAATGAAAACGAGCTGACATGAATGGAGAATACTAACACGAAAAAGAATAAGTTCGACAAATTAATGACCAAAGTTCAACAATGATTTTAATACGAGCCAATAAAATTCCAATCGCGCCATTTTGTTTACAAACCAAAATAACCCTGATTTAGTTTTATAAATGAAATATCTTAACGCAAATCAACAGAAATAAATATAATTTACTCGTTATGAGTTTATAGTTATAAATATAAAAAGAAGCATTGGAAACAGTGTCTTTTAAAACAGTGGAATGACCCCAAAACTCGACAGTACGCCCGCAACAAAACTTTCAATGCAATTAGTGAATGAAAAACAGAATAAATGCGAACAAACGAACCCACTGCGCCTCACAAAATATTCTGAGAAATAAATTATAAAGTCACGAAATGACAGTAAACAAACCACTTTACTGTCTTCAACTGACATAACTAGTAGCTAACCAGCCAAGATTAAGAAGTAGTTAGTGCCATGATATAAACCTAGCTAGATAGATAGACATAGATGTACTACAGAATGGATTAAGATACTTTATTATAAAGCTTTAAATTGCCTTTATAATTTTATCAAGTTTCATTTATTAAAATCAAATCCGTCTGCATCGAAATTGGTAGATCAATATTTTATTTCACGTTAACGCCAATATCTTCAGAACTACCGAACCAATGCCGTTGGTAAACGAATTAAAAAAAAATGGGTATATATTGGCCAATTCGTAGAATTTAGCTGCATTACACAACAACTAACTGTTTTATAAAATAACGGAGCCATTATTCATCACCCGAGTGAATTGTCACCTAGGGCCCTATGGCCTAAGCTAAATTCTGATTTCTCCGATCGGATCCAATAATCTGATCCGAATCCAACGGACATCGGATCGGGTTTTTTGATTGTGAAAATCGAACTACAGCTCAGATTATCGGCAATTGTAATTAGCTCGGCTGGTGGAACCCTTGAAGCTCTACCGACAAAGCTAAAAATGTATATCAAAAACTTAACCCTAAAACCAAGTTGGGAATCCAAATATTCGATTGGAATCGGCTTCTGCTTACTAGTGGGTTCGAGAGTTATCGGAACTTATTCTTTTTGCCGCGACTCAATTAGGCTGCATGTATCATTATACAGCAAATATAATATGAAACAAATATCGCACATAATACCGAATCATATTATCAACCAGTATTCGTTGGCATCAACACATAATCAACCCACTGTTGGGTTTAGAGCATACTCCACCACGCTGATCAACTGCGGGTTGGCGGAGGCCATTACTTTTCAAGCCGCCCAAAGGCCACTGATATAGCTTAACGACTGTCATCTAATGACAACAGACTGAATCGACGGCTTAACGTGCCCTCCGAAGCACGAAGTGAAGGAACCACTACTGCGAAGTATATACATATATTAAGTGTGATCTAAGCTCTAAAGTTGAAAATTTATAACATTACCTACACGTGTTCCAGGGAACAAGTTTATCAAGACTAAGAGAACATTTGTAGTTCAGTACAGTAGTAAAGTTTGTTTACAAAGTTGCCTTCTCTGACGTCTTTAATCCTTGAAACTGAAGAATAATTCACTCCAACATACGAAGGTGTCTTACCGACCGACTAGGTAGGTAAAGTCGATCGTTTTTACTACCACTATAGTGGCAAACAAGTGAACGATCCGCTTGATGGAAAGCTGTCATCGCACCCTATAGACGCTTGTATAACACTCCAGTATAAAAAGGGTCCCACTTAGTACTACTAACACTACACACGCTACGTCTCGTGATTATGCAGGACTCTTATGCCGCAGTATAAGTAATAACACTATATACAATATGACCACTCCCTGCCACTCTCTCCTGTCGACCTCACCTCCCCTCTGAGACGAATCTGGAACAGTTTGTATAGCACACACACACGCTCATTCACACTCTGCACAGACACATTGTTTATGTAAACGACTATAGTAAACGACTATAGTAAATAGTAAACGACGCTACATTTATATGAAGTGGCCGGGGTTTGCTTATAATAGACAGACTAGGCACCCGAGCCGGCTTCAAACGGGTGCAATTTGTTTATTTCTTGCATCTTGGACAGAGTAATAAGGAACTTCGTTACAAAATATTGATTATTTTTAACTACAGCTTAAAAGATTGCTTTCAGCAATAAGGCCGCCTTGTTGCAAAAAAATGAAGTTAAAAGTTTATGTTAATAATTTTAGTTGTAATTGCTTTCAGCAATAAGGCCGCCTTGTTGCAAAAAAATGTAGTTAAAAGTTTATGTTAATAATTTTAGTTGTATTGTCTGTTCATATCCTATCTATCTATTTTAATTAGATTATATTTTACATACAAAACTTTCCTTTAAAATATTTAACAGACAGTGAAAACCGCATCAAAATCCGGCGCGTGGTTTAAGAGTTAGTAGATAAAACAAAACAGACGCGGAAAGCGACTTGATTTTTAGACTTTGTAGTGAAGAGCAGTGGTGAATATCTTTATTGGAGAAAAACATTGTGGTTGACTGGAAGAGAACCCTGATGGGATAAGTCCGCCATTGTACTAGTGGTTAATATTACGTATAAGTGTATGTATTAATGTTATAGAGCAATAAAGATTTACAAACAAAAACAAACAAACATTTAAAAGCGCTTGAATGCTCTTTCTACTTTAATTATCGCCCAGCTGGTCTAATGGAAACCCTCTTCGCCAATTTATTACTAAGCGTGCTATAACAAGTTACCAAGTTAATATGTTACTTAAGTTTCGAAAGTAACGAAGTTGTCAACTTAGGTTATTCAGTTATTAAGATTATTACAGCGAGACGAAGCCGTGTACTATATATACTATCTTCTTTTTGGTGGGCATTCTATTCCACATTTCTTTGGTCACTTGGTCTGAGCAACTTATATTATTGTTGATAACTTTTTACGAAAACGATATATTAATAACTTTTTACGAAAATTGTGCGGAATATGAAATTTCGCACACTTATAGTTTATATAGAGAAGGAGTGCAGAATGCTAATATTTTTTTTATTATTTCATTTATGTGCTAGGAGTCGAAACAAACGACTGCCACTACCATTGTGGTTAAAAGTTGCTGCAAATTATCTGTACGTAGTCTTCAGGAGAGTTTTGGGGTGTAAGTGGTTCATCAACATCTTTGAACCAAAGCCAACTTCACCTGCACGCGGTGCACCCTGCTGACTGACAAACGAAGCTCTGGCGAAAAGAGAGGTAGGGAGCGTAATTGTAAGCTACCCGACTGGGGAATGTACTTCCACCTCACAGGGTTGTTGTGTTCCTGCGAGTGAGTGAGGTCACCAGAAAAGAAGGAGATGCTGCGGTGGCAGCGGGGGTGGCGGCGCGCGAGCGATATTTTATGTTGCGAACGGTAATATGGCTACGGTATCCGCTTCACATCAGGCGGGCCGTATGCTTGTCTGCTACCCGACGTAGTATAAAAAAAAAAACAGCAGCTACCATCAACCGCTTCACCAATTTCGTTTGTACCATGTGGACGAATAATAAAATATTTATTTTTGCAATTACCGTTTGGGGTGTTTTTTGTGGGATATTATGAGAATATAGGCAAAGAACGATATGAATACGTGTCGTGTGATAATCCTCTCTTTTGTGTGAGGAGTAAAAAACACATTGACTTCGTAACATGTATATAGTCTTTATGAAAACTGTCACGAGCCAATATGGCGCCTGACCAATATCATATTCCTTTTCAAGATACTTTTGGAGCCTTCGCATAAAATAGACTACTTGTGTATTCATAACACGAACTCAATAAAACTTTATTACATAAAAGAAAAGCTCAAGTTTGATAAACAGACTTAATAAACACTACCGCCGATCATTGATCGACTTCCGAGCTCAATCAACTATAAACACAACAAAACAATGCTCCTGACGGCGCTCGTGCATACAGCAAGACACAGAATAATATTATACCTACGCAGACAGACTTAATGCTATACAAGCTTTTACTTTATCAATGGGGTGTCGCCCATTGATAAAGTAAAAGCTTGTATAGCATTAAGTCCGTCTGTGTACATTTTTTTATTGTGCATGAAGTTAAAATAAATAAATAAATCGTCATATTCCAAAACATAATAGGTTGTAGATGGCTCGCCACCTTCTTGAAAACCAAAGCCAACCTACACGTGGTGCACCCTGCCGACTAGCGAAAGGGAAGCAGCGCACTAAGTTGCTCTGCCTCTCTTTCGGTTTCTTGCGGTCTTCTGCTTCCGTAAGCGGAAAGAGTAATATATCCGTAAGCAGGAATGTATATAATAAAATGTTCAGCTGCAAGTGATGTATTATACATTTTCAGGTTGTAGGCATTAAACTCAATGCAACTCTTTGAATACATGCAGGCTTAAAGTACTTTCTACAAGGACTTTCTCAATAACTGTTCAGTATTCATGAGGGCGCCTGGTCCGGGACGCCTGAAGCACTGTGAATTTATTTCCTCTGTCAAAAAACAGATTGGCAATATTTACAACTACGGCTTCTTGCATAAGGTATGGACTACAGTCTTCTAGTAGGTTTTGTATGTACTATCTATTATATGTTGTAATTAAAATTCCATCCATATCATCTTGATAATTGGCGATCTACTACAGTACGTTTCCTAAGACATTTTATACCACGAACAGTGAAACTGTGGAATCAACTTCCCTCACCACGACATGGGTGCCTTCAAGAACAGAGTAAAGCCCTTAAAAGGCTGGCAACGGATCGGCGACCCCTTGGTGTTGCTGATCTCCATGGGCGGTGGTGATTGCTTTCCACCAGGTGACTCACATACTCCTTTGCCCCACTCTCATATAAAACTGTATGAGAGGGGAGCAAAAGCAATATAGATGTATTGCTTGCTAGCAGCCCCGCTGCTAAGACATCATTTCTCACTTCTCACGTGTTGCTGGCATCACTCACTCGCAGGAGCACAACATTGGGTATTGTTGTCTGGCTGTTATCTTATGTGAGATGGGCTTACTTCCCCGGTCGAGTTCCACTTGATCTCTCTTTCATAAGCGCCTCGTTTATTAATCGACAGGGTACACTACTTGAGATTGGATTTATCTTTATAGATAAAACTGAGCCATTATACATCCTTTCCCATAAATATACCATGAATCTAAAATTTTATCAAGGCAAAGTGACTGGAATAGTTCTATAATAAAACTTTACGCCGCCATTTACTACAAGTCTATCAAGTCGATGTAATTTTTATGAGAGCTTTCATTCCAGTTGAAGAAATACTAGTGCTAACTTACTATAATGATGCTAAGTTCACATTGGATAACTTTATGAAATACTAGATAACTGATTTATGTACTTAAATATTTTTTTTATGATTTCATACTTATAATAAAGACCCATGCCCACTTCGTTGGGCGATAAACATTTTTACGAAAAATATTATATTTTTTCGGATTAATATGCCTATGACACTAACAAATAACGTGGCTTTCTATTGGTAAAAGAATTTTCAAAATCGGTTCAGTAGATCCAGAGATTACCCACTACAACCGCACAAAATCACAAACTTTACCTATTTGTTTTGTTTGTTTGTAAGTTCTATAATGCAATAACAATATGTAATACAATTCTTAAAAGTAAAGAGTAATACAAAGGCGGCCTTATCCCTAATAGAGATCTCTTCCAGTCAACCTTACAGTCATTGAAAGGAGCTCAATCAAGGGCGAGAAAGCACACATTTTGCTATTAACATATTTATAATATTAGTGTAGATTTAATAAAACATTTACGTCAGTTACATACGGGTTATTTAATTCTGTGATCAGCTCGAGATTAACTCTAGACAAACCGTGCTTGTTTCCGAAGTAAAAATTTTTTTAAATACTGAGGTGACAAACAAGCCTGATGGTAAGTTATCTAGCAATACCAAGGAAATCACTCACGCGTTGCCGATCCTTTAAAAAGCCCTTCACGCCCTTCTTCAGCTTCATTTTGCTTTGTGTAATAGGAACCTCTTTGTCGTAATTTTCCCAGGAGACTCAGTGAAGTACACTTCATGAGGTTGAAGATGTTTTTACAGCGTCGGTAATGCGCGAGTGATGTACCAGGTGTTATAAGTAATACATATGTTGTTGTAAAACTGTCTTCTTCGGGGCCGGCCGTCTGCTTGTTTGTCACTCTAGTAGTGTACGAAATGGTAACACGCAAATCGTTACCGGTAAGTGAGAATCTTGTAATTTTTAAAGTAAATCATCTGAAAAGTTAATTATGGTGCCCATCTAAGATTGTTGGCATTCATAATTCACAGAAATTATTTTTTAACAAGTAATTTACAATGTACTGGCAATCATCGCACTGTTGAGATACGGTTCTGTCCTCAATCGCCTCCGGTTTAGAGTATACTCCACCACACTACTCAATTGCGGGTTGGCAGAGACCAGTGTTTTCAAACCGCCCAAAGGCCACTGACTTGGCTTAAAAACTGTCTAATGACAACAGCCCGGACCGACGGCTTGACGTGCTCTCCGAAGCACGGAGGAGATTTTTTTTTTTTATACTACGTCGGGTGGCAGACAAGCATACGGCCCGCCTGATGTGAAGCGGTTGCCGTAGCCATATAAACGCTCGCAACATAAAATATCGCTCGCGCGCCGCCACCTCCGCTGCCCACGCAGCATCTCCTTCCTTTCTGGTGGCCTCACTCACGCGCAGGAACACAACAACCCTCAAGGGAATTGTTATTTGGCTGCGGTATTCTTGTTACAATTACGCTCCCTACCTAGAGAGATCGGTTTATTTATCTCGAGCTAGGGAAAGCCCTAGCTCGAGATAAATAAACCGATCCAAAAAAAAAATCCGAAAAAAAACGCCCAAGTGCGAGTCGGACTCGCCCATGAAGGGTAGTAGGTAAGGTAAGGTACATAAATAAGCAGCAAGTAACATAATATAAAAGTACTTATAGTTCCCAAGATTTATTATTAGAAAATTAAATAATGGTTCACGGTTTATGCATAAGGTTTAAGTTTGTGAAATTAAATGTTTTTTTTTTTAATTTTTATATTTGAGTTGATTGAATGAAAGGTAAATTGCGGTTTACGATTTATGACGTATTAAAAAAAAAACTACTTACTAGATCTCGTTCAAACCAATTTTCGGTGGAAGTTTGCATGGTAACGTACATCATATATTTTTTTAGTTTTATCATTATCTTATTTTAGAAGTTACAGGGAGGGGGGACACATTTTACCACTTTGGAAGTGTCTCTCGCGCAAACTATTCAGTTTAGAAAAAAAAATATATTAGAAACCTCAATATCATTTTTGAAGACCTATTCACATAGATACCCCACACGTATGGGTTAAATGAAAAAAAAATTTTTGAGTTTCAGTTCTAAGTATATTATACCCACAAAATTTTTGTTTTTTTTTCTATTTTTATGTAAAAATCTTAATGCGGTTCACAGAATACATCTACTTACCAAGTTTCAACAGTATAGTTCTTATAGTTTCGGGGAAAAAGTGGCTGTGACATACGGACGTACAGACAGACAGACATGACGAATCAATAAGGGTTCCGTTTTTTGCCATTTGGCCACGGAACCCTAAAAAACAACATTCTTGCGTTTTGCTTTACAAGAATTTTGTCTATAAAACAAAAAACAAAAACAGATTTAAATGCTCATTTATAGCATCGTTACTCTTTGAAATTGAGTAGGTACTTTGTATTTATATTTACATCAATAAACTAAGCGACAAAAATAAATGAAAATGTCAGCAGCCAGCAACGATAACACACGCATCGAATAGTGTTGTTTACCCATCACTATATTCTGTAACAAAATACTTCTAAGTTGAAACATATACCTTAATTTCATGTCCTGTGACAGCATAAACATAAGTATGACGGCTCACATGCGACAACTTAGTTGTTCAAAATAATATTACGTTACACCTAATGTGTAGTACTCGTAGCTTAACTGACCAAGTAGTGATTGATTAATGGTTTTCATCAACAGGACACTGACACAGATATACTCGTAGATTAAATTTCTTAAACTTTGGGGTGTAAGCGGTTCATCAACATCTTTGAACCAAAGCCAACTTCACCTGCACGCAGTGCACCCTGCTGACTGACAAACGAAGCTCTGGCGAAAAGAGAGGTAGGGAGCGTAATGCTAAGCTACCCGTCTGGGTAATGTACCTCCACCTTACAGAATACCGCAGCCAAATAAGAATTCCCTTGAGTTGTTGTGTTCCTCCGAGTGAGTGAGGTCACCAGAAAGGAAGGAGAGGCTGTGTTGGCAGTGGCGGCGCGCGAGCGATATTTTATGTTGCGAGCGTTAATATGGCTACGGTAACCGCTTCAAATCAGGCGGTACGGCCCGCCTGCTTGTCTGCCACCCGACGTAGTATATAAAAAAAATTACATTGTATTCGTTCATAAAATTTTAATAGCGGTTATTTAAAAGGTCGTACTTCTTCTGCAAAAGTAGCGCCATTTTCGTATACATATATTTTTTTTATGAGAGGTAGGCAAACGAGCATGTGGGTCATCTGATGGAAAGCACTTACCACTGCTCATAGAGTTCAGCAACACCAAGGGGTCGCCGATCCGTTGCCAGCTTATACTTCTTCCTTTCTTTTTTTTTTTATACCACTAAAGTGGCAAACAAGCATACGGCCCGCCTGATGGAAAGCAGTTACCGTAGCCTATGAACGCCTGTAACACCAGGGGCATCACACGCGCGTTGCCGACCCTGTAAAAACCTCTTCACGCCCTTTTTGAAGAACCCCATGCTGTAGTCTCTTGAGAAAACCTCAACAGGCAGTTCATTCCACAGCTTAACCGTACGCGGGAGAAAACTTCTCTGGAACCGCACGGTACGCGACCACTTAGGCTCCAATGTGTGAGGATGAATTCCCTGTTGATGGCGAGCGGTGCGACTGTAAAAGGAGGCCGTGGGCATCATGTCAAACAACTCCTCTGAGCACACCCCATTGTACAAACGGTAGAACACACAAAGGAACGCAAAATCCCTCCTCAGACTTAAAGGTTCTAAACCGTCTGTCAGTTTGGGATCGTCAACAATCCTCACAGCACGCCTCTGAATCGAGTCATAAGGTGCAAGCTGGTATCTAGGCGCTCCCGCCCACAGATGGCAACAGTACTCCATATGCGGCCGTACTTGAGCTTTGTAGAGCAGAAGCCTTTGCCGCGGATTGAAGTACTGCTTGGCACTGTTGAGCACACCTAGTTTCTTCGACGCCAGCTTGACCTTCCCCTCCAGGTGACAACGAAACTGGACGTCGCTGGAGATTTCAACTGTGATTCGGGTGTATTCTGGAAGTGAGGAGCCACAGCAAAAGGGGTTTTCTTAGCGGTGAACGCGCAGACTTGTGTCTTAGAGGGGTTTCTGGTGACCTCCTCACTCTTTGAGGATTTATTCTGTGAGGTGGAGGTACTTCCCTAGGCGGACAGCGCAAAAAATACGTTACTACATCTCTTTTCGCCAGAGCCTCGCTCGACAGTCAGCAGGGTGCATCAGAAAGAACAATTTACACCCGACAGGTAAACTTAACCTTACATAAAAAAACCACAGATCAGAGAAAGATCTGTAACGTTACTCATTCAAGCAATAAAAAAAATTACTCACAAAGTACCGATAAATCCTCCATCCTAGGACTGCAAAAGTCGAATATTTACCTGTAAGTAATAAAACATTTTATTTAAATCCATTTTCATTTACGTTAGACATAAATCTACTGAATTTGAACGAAGTATGAAAAGGGACTCAATTTGAACAAATTATAGAAAGGCTCAGAGACCATAATTTGGTTACTCCCAATGGACGAGTTCGTTTGAAGAAATTGAGTAATCATTCGGCTTTCCTACCATCCAAATCGGATCGACGAGAATAATTTTAGAAAAGGTCCAATAGATCAATCTTTCACTGACTTGTTACCATTAAATTCAGGTGTATTATTCTGTTATTTATAGCACACGTTATTTCTGGTCAGGACCCGTTATCGAATATTTAACACGCAATAAATATTTCAAGTGGTATTTCTTCTATAATATTTTATGATACCTTTCATGTCACAGCTCTACGAAAGAGTGTATCATTTTGGAAAACAGGATATTTATTCAAATTATATGCCTAGCTTGTGCAATATATTTTAGTATATAATTTAACATGGTCAATTTAATAGCTTATTGTCTGTAGTACTTACTATAAGGTTTATTTACAATATTAATTATAATTATTTTGTTACATTATTAATTGTTTATTTTGTAGGGGAAAAGGCGATTGGTTATTATATATTATTATATTTACGAAGTATAGAAACATAATAGCTCGTTATTACAAATATATATATTAGTTTTAATAGTATAATCGACTCCTAATCTTACAACATTGATAAATTAAATTAAACTAAAACAAACCTAAAAACCTATATATTTATCTATATAGAACAGAAAAAGTTACACAATAAAAAAGTACAGAAAACTTATAAAAATTTTCCCCATGATCGTTGCCTGTCGGCAGTGTCCCCAGATGACTGGCAGCATTACCTCGATTAAATTAAATTAAGTTGCATATTCACAATAACTATAACGATGCCTGGTTTAAACCCAAATAAGCACAAAATAGTATAGTTTATTAAATTAGGTACATTTAGGCATCATAGCACCTGTTGTTTTTGTACACGCAAAGCCACAGTCACGCGATTGCCGTCGCCTGGCTGAAGGCGTTCGCCAGTTAGCACGCCAAGTACATATCAAAACAAATCATGATTATGACATTGGTAACGACTCACATAAATACTTAATTATAACAATTTAAGAAAGGGGTAGTCAGAAGAAATCATCATCATCATCACACACACATCTAACATCACAGTCATCAAGACAAATATTCTGCATGATATCTGTAGTATCTGTGTTAATACTTAGAAGGTGACTGAGACAGGGACAGGAGGCAAGTAAGATTTAGCTGTCTGTTTCTTTTTAGCGACTTCAGAAACAGTTAAAAAGGCTTTATAAACTTAGATGCCGCACTTTCTTTACGTCGGGAGGCGAACAAGTATACGGCCCGCCTGATGCGAAGCGGTTATCGTAGCCATATAAACGCTCGTAACAAAAATATCGTTCGGTGCCCCTGCTGCCGACACTCTCAAGGATAGTGTTAAAAAAATATATATATTAACATGGTCGTATACTGTACGGTCAATTACATTTTCCCTGGAGGCTACAGTATTCAGCCGTGCAGCGGTTTTTACAGGGTCGGCAACGCGACAGTGATTCCTCTGGTACTGCGAGCATCTGACCGCTTACCATCAGGTAAGCCAGATGGTTGTTATCCAGCTTAGTTGTATAAAGACAAAAGTAAGCGATCCCTCTGGTGTCGCAAGCATCCATAGGCTACGATGACTGCTTACCATCAGGCAGGACGTATGTTTATTCCTCACACTAGGGGGGTATAAAATTATTAACATACAACTCAGAACGACCCAATTTCAAGCAACCATGTCTATGTCGCTATAGCGTGAATAAATGTAATACTCGTATACTAACACTTATGTCATTATGTATTAAAACGCCTTTTGTATTTTGCCACGCAATATTGCACGCGGGAGACTTCAGGCATAACGCCTTAATATAAATTAATATGAAACATGTTTTGTATCAAGGTACGCTTCTGGGATTAGGACTTATCTGGGATTAAGATTATTATTATTATACGGTCCCGAGTTTCACCTCCTAAAAGTTTTCGGCTACTAAAGGTTGCCACGTGTTATTGAGTCTACTAGCAGTTAACCGCTGCTACGCCTTCGTTGTCATTAAATAAATAAATATTCCTGAACAAATTACACACGCCCATCTAGTCCCAAACTAAGCAAAACTTGTACTACGGGTACTAGATAAGATAATAAATACTTATACATCTTTTTTTAAAATACATAGGTACATATAATACATAGAAAACATCCAAAACAAGACAAACAGACATGTTCATGGACACAAATATTTGTCTTGTGCGGGGATCGAACCCGCGACCTCGGGAGTTAAACTGGCCATTGTTAACCATTCGACCACCGAGCTCGTCAAATTATTAAAAAAACCTTTTTAACGTGGGTATATAAGCTGTTTTTCCGGGATAAAAAGTAGCATATGTCACTCTCCAGACCTTAAGCTATCCCATTAAACATATCATGTCCATCCACTGATTCCTTTCGCGAAAGAAGGACATTGTAAGTCCTATGATCGATATCGAAGCAACAAACACCGTAACACGAGATTTTTATACATAGATATAACTGAACTGAAACAAGTTATTTTCATAATAAAGTATATTGCGACTAGGTATGCCTTTATACGACTGTGAGACATTTTGCGAACATGTCCATAACATATAGAATGTTGTGGACATGGTTCGCAACCCGGAAACAAGTGACGATCTAATAATTTTTCTTACGTCCTTATACGAAACTGACTAGTTTCGTATAAGGACGTAAGAAAAAGTATTGCAACTGCAATCAAACATATTGTAAGAGAACGCGTGACTGAAAAAGGACCCCCTAAAAACTAATTTGATCTAATTATTGATACTGACTTTTTATTATTATAATATCTTTTTAAGCCATAAGAACTAATGCCCAATATTCACGAACCTGTCTTTATGACTGATCGGAGATTAATATTCATGTTACACAGAAACAGAAAGTTTTAGTTTTCATCACGATATGCACCTGGTGGTATACAGACAAGCAGTAATTTTATCTCATCAGCTGTCGAGTGATGATGGACTGTTTATTACCAAGTATGCCAAACAAAAATTATGGATTTGTGTTCATCACGCAACGAACTAGTTTCATTTCTAATTTAAAAGCTTATGTTCAATAAAGTCATTTTTAGCCTACGCCACGTTGGCGCTTAGGTCACGCAAAGAGGAATCCTAGACGGAAAATACATTTATTTACAGACAGCTACGCACCGCACCATGACATCAGTAACAGGCAAAAAAATCTTAGTGTCGTCAGGAGCAGTGAAAATTTTGATAACAGTCTAAGCTATTGAGAAACCGATGAGAAAGAACGCCTAAAAATGCACAGAATGTTAAATGCTTACTGATTTATAATTCCAAATTAACAAAACCATTTCATAACTCTGCTGTCTAGCTGACAAATACGATCCATAGTTAATGGATCGTATTTCGATATTTGAGAAAACTTTTCCTAGTTATAGAATACGTAAGAAAAGGATAACTGAACCATGCACTGATTTTATTCAGAGAAAATTGAGTATAGATTGAATTGAGGATGAGGAGGAAACTTCAATTGATATATCAAATGGTTGGTCGGAAAAAAATCCACGAAGGAATAAGCCCGCCTTTGCTGATCGTAGTATGTAATATTATTATGCGTACGACTGTTTATGATTATGCATAAGTTTTACAAACAAACAAGCAAATCAGAACTGATTTTACCAAAAAAAAAATTTGCCTTATCTTTGTGTTTTCTTTTTTTTTTCTTTTCTAAGATGTCATATTTGGATAACGACAGTGTACTTTACGGCATAATGACAGGGTTGTTGTGGATTTTCCAAGTTACTTTTATACAAAATATATATACATTTAGCATGAAAAACACCAGTTTTCTAAGATAATTAGGACAATAAGTTTGTGTCGAGGAAACGCAGCCTGCATTCTCTTAAAACTTGAACCTTGAGTAGACGCTAGTAAAAACGAAAATAAAAGTATGTGAAAACCTATAAGAGCTCATAGGTAAACCAAAAAAGCCTGGATTACTACACTTTATTGCTCCCATAAAAACGAATGGGTGGAATAAAAGAAATGAATCTTGAAACTTTACAGTTGCAACTGGTGGTACGATTTGAAGACGCCATAAAAGGACGGTTATTTTAAAATAGAAGTGGCTTTAAAGTGTACTTTTCTGGTAATAATATGTTAATGTTCACAGTTTTATTTCTTTAATAAAGCAAATAGTCAAATACTAAACAGTGCTAATTGGCAGCTTTTGGAAAGCTTCGACACATCTTCGCCGCACAGATACCCAATTCTTGAAGATTAATGTCTTCAATCAGTGCGTCCTCCCTGCAATGACCTATGGTGCAGAGACTTCGACACTGACCATCGGACTGGTCCACAGGCTAAAAGTGGCGCAGCAAGCGATGGAGAGGGCTATATTCATGGTTTCGTCCTCGGTGGTCTCGCCCTCCTTTGGATGGCCCGATGACCTTAAAAAAGCTGCTGAAAGCGGCTGGATGCGGAAGGCTGCGGATCGTATTTGGCGGAAAACATTGGGAATTTAAGGCTTATATCCAGCAGTGGGTAGATACAGACTGATGATTTAACACTGCTAATTAAAAGCTTTTATTGATGTTTTGTATTTGCCTATTTCTTTGTAGCCTTGCAAGGATTTTTTTAAATATTTACTTGCTGCTTAATAGCGTTTACAGATAGCAATACCATAACTGATGCCAAATATAAATTGTATTAATTTTACAACTTCTTATTGCGTGCCCTACGTAACTCTATTATTATGATACTAAGTTATTATAAAATATTTAGCATTATATCCTATGATATTAAACTAGAACGTCTTGTATACGCCGAGAATGCTCGGTCAATATTTCAGCTACTCAACAATAGATGGCACGACATTTCAATTACGTTAAAAAAAACAACAGAGCAACAAGCGAAGCTCGCTCATGAAGGAACAAATTTAATGAATATAGCAAAAAAAATATTTTCAATTTAATAGGGTAAAGTAACAAAAAAACCGGCCAAGTGCGATTCGGAGTCGCGCACGAAGAGTTCCGTACCAAAAAAATCAAGTTTGATGTATGGGAGCCCCCCTTAAATATTTGTTTTATTTTAATTTAATAATTCATTTTTAAAGTGAATACATAACTAAATATTATGTGAGCATTTCATACGTTTACCTATTGCCGTTATCAATTGCGAGCAAAAACGAGAAAAAAATCACGTTTGTTGTATGGGAGTTCCTTAAATATTTATTTTATTCTACTTTTTAGTATTTGTTGTTATAGCGGCAACAGCAATACATCATCTGTGAAAATTTCAACTGTCTAACTATCACGGTTCATGAGATACAGCCTGGTGACAGACGGACGGAAGGACGGACAGCGGAGCCTTAGTAATAGGGTTCCTTTTTACTCTTTGGGTACGGAACCCTAAAAAGTAGAAGTGAATTCCAAAATATTTATATTTATTTTTACAAGTTGACCGAAATCAATTCTTAAATAATAGCGAAAAGTTAGTTTCAAGAAGAAACTCATCTAGTTTCTTCTTGAAACTAGATGAGATATTTTTTTTAACATTCAATCATTTCTACTCGCCAGCCCCTTAGGACTTGTGTTATTTCTGTCCTAGTTACACGACATAGCAAAAATCCACTAATATACTTCAGCATTATTATTTTATTTTTATTTTCTGCTAAAACGCAATCATTGTTAACGAGTTTGTTGGCAAGTTGCCACTTCTATTCATAATCTTAATGCGGAATTTACACTGTCCGATTTTCCTTGTCGTATGAAGATGTGAGTGTGTAGGTCGGCCAAAAACTAGGAAAGTGTTCTATCAGTTTTGACCTTTAATTATTTTTGATAACGAAAATAGACCTTAATTCGAAAAGTACAATCGATTGTCAATCTAAAGACCTCCTCCTCGGATATTAAATATTCCTTAATTCTAAGGGTCTTCTATAAGGGTCATGATCCCTTCCACAGATCACTTTCTCCTTGATGATACCACGCCAGTCCTGTGTGTTTTTGGCTATGGATATACCATGGAGTTTACGATCAAATCTAAAAATCACTTACTCATATAATATTTGGGCGACTGTACCTTACAGACCAGGGCTTGAATAACTTAATTTATTTGGGTTAAAACGGTAACCAGTATGACATACCTTTAAATATTGATACGTTAAAATATAAATACCAAAATTTTAGCCGTGTGGTTTTCGGCAGACTAGAATAGAATCACTCCGTCTCTTCCCGTGGATGTCGTACAAGGCGACTAAGGGAAATATATTATAAAACATCGATCAGGCCTCCCCAACCCGTCTGGCCAGCGCACAGCGTGGGGAGTGTAGGCAAAATCCTCCTTCTGTCTGGGAAGGACGAGAGAGGGTCGTGCTCCTATAGTGGAGACTAAAATGACCTGATGATGATGATATATATATATATATTGTTTTAGAACTGTATCGACCAGTAGTACCCTAACGATGCAAACCGACACATGTAAACGACACATAAGGACATTTTGTTACATGACAAAGAGCTAACGCCTGTTCCGGCAAGCAATCTCAGGAAGTACTTAACAACTTTCACTAGGACATTGCGTATTCATTAGAGAGGACGTAGTTATCTCAGTGTAACGAACCATAGATGGAATGAGGACAAAGTTAAGTCTATGAATATTTTGTGGAGTCATATTATTTGATTTGCCGATCTGGTGGAAATTGAAAAACGAAAGTCTGACATTTTTTTATTAACCCTAGTTAGTTACTAGTTAATTAGTTAGGTACTAGTGGTCGCCCAGTGATCGAAATTCGAATCGAATCGAAAGACTATAATTAATATAAATTATAATTTTGAACATTATTAACGTTCTATTGTCAAAGACTATACTTCTATAATTATAACTTCAGTAAGACTATAGACAAATAATTAAAGACAAACAATATTAATTTATTCTCAATTTGACCACAAACTTTGACAGTCAACAAAAGAGTATAATGCTTGTGTGTGTGTCAAATACCTACGTGATAGTGTGTGTATTTTTTTTTAAATATGATTTTGTATTTTTTGTGCATAGTTATCAAAAAATATTAGCATTTTGCACTCCTTCTCTATATATTTACTAAGTGTGCGAATTTTCATACTCCTCCGTCCGCGCAATTTTCGTAAAAGAGGTACAAATGTACGTTCGTAAAAATGTCGATCAAAAAGATAAACAGACAATTTGCTCTTTACTACTATGCATGTTTCTACTAGCAGTTTGTTCATTCAAACTACTGCCGGCCGACACCAACCCACTATCGTTAGTAGATGCATGCGACTGCTGCATTGCTAGACTCTGCTCCAACTGCTACAGACGTCTCTGCGCCTCTCCGAACATCTGAAATAGAGAATACACATCCACCGCCTGTAAATTTGACTTCCACAACACCACCTCAATCAATGAACCATCAAAAAGATACACGTCAACCAAATTTTTACATTTAGAAATTCGTAAAAATCTTATTTTTTTATTTCTTCCAGAAAATGTGAAAAGTAAACATACATCTTCCTGTATCTGATAATACAGTAATTTATCCTGAAACCACAACTCGACGCACCTCTCAAAATATTCCGCTGAATAAGCCGGAACAAATAGTCCTCGGCTTTTCTCGACTTGGCGACATAGTAACCGACTCAATTTTGATTCAATTGTGTTCGGGTACAAAAGGGAAAAGTATCAGATGAACAAAAATTGTTTTGTATCAATAAGGCAATAGTGACAAAATCAAAGAAAATAAGTTATTTGTTTGTTCAGTGCTGATATCTGTCACAGCTAACGTACTAACTTTATTCAGTAAATATACCTATGCCGAGCATATAAAGAGTAGCTACAGGGTATAAAATTCAGATAAAAGACAACGGGAATCCACTGAAATTAATGGTTTCTAAATATGCACAGCCAGAAAACTAGGTCAATTTTGTTGAATACTGAATTGCTCTTTTCTTGAAAGGAGTTCTTTTAGACTATACTCAGTTTTTGTACATTCCCTTCTAATGGTATTTCGTTTTTGTTGCAGTAAAGTATACGTATTACCGAATCACGATAAGTAATATGGAAAACTAAGAAACTATAAAAAATTTAAAAATATATTCAAGGCTCTTTATCAAAAATGCTACGAGTACTTTTGAAAAAAGAAACAACGTAATTTTTGGTTATCACAAAACTTATACATCACTCACTAATCAAACAGTTATCTATACCTACTATAATATTATAAAGTTGAAGAGTTTGTTTGGTTGAACGCGCTAATCTCAGGAACTACTCATTCGTATTGAAAAATTCTTTTAGTGTTATATAGCCTATAGTTCGAGGAAGGCTATAGGATATATAACATGACACTACCACCAACAGGAGCGGAGCACCAATGAAAAATGTTGCAAAAATAGGAAAAAATATTTCTTTTGAGAGCTTCCGTTGCGTGCGCTGCGTAAACGGTTCAAGTTACGCAACAATAATTAATGTGAATTATTCATCTTAAAAATTTCTAAAAAAAAGTCAGTCATAGCATATGTCTATCTTTTAAGATTGGCTCACTATAACCTTTCAAATGGTAATCTTACGCTTCACTCTCAACGCTCTGTCACACGCAGACGAAGTTGCGCAAGTCAGCTAGTTTTAGATAAAATCTAGTTTATTATCAAACAGAACTCCGGTATGCAAGTGTACTGCCGTTTAATTAGGAGCAGCCTGACGGGGCACGTGTTGTTTCATATCATAAATACAATTAACAAACAAGAGGATTTCTCCCGCGCTCTATCAAGTTATGGAACAACTAGTTGTGGAAAGTGCCTAAGGTATATACATGTACATAGTTGACAAAGTAGGTAAGGTAAGGTATCCTTGCTACTTAGCGCATGTCACACCGATATCGAAACGAAACAAAGACGTTCATTTAGCTTCACTCATGTAGCTACATACTATGTCTTTTCATACTTCGGTCACAGAATTAGAAATATACTTTGCTTCGGTTCACTCAACTCTGTAGTTCGCAGCTTGAACCGAGAGTATAAAAAATATATAAAAGGCTTTAGTAGCGTCAGGAGCGAAACTACACGAACTTTGCTTCGTTTCACTTCGTTCCCGATATTACTTTCGCTAATACTGTAGCTTTCAATTTAAGAGGTTCGTTATTGTATTAACAGCTTTAATTACAACCTTTTAAAAAATGGAAAAATTCACCTGCCCCCCCTAGGTGGGATTTGAACCCACGACCTCTCGATAACCGGTCTTCCAACTGAGCTACCAGGAAGGTTTGTGTTACTGACGAATTTTTGCATCTTATATTTCTACTGTGTGAGTCACAGTGTGGCGTTATCAACCTATTAAGTATTAAGTAATCCCACCTAGGGGGGCAGGTGAATTTTTCCATTTTTCAAAATATATTTATCTGGCTAGTTGGCCAGGAGTACTATTTAAATAATAATAATACCTTTTATTTCTTCAAATGTGATTTAAGATGTTTACGACATTGAGAACTGCAATCTAAGCAGTATATAAGATTGTGAACATGTAAAATTTAAAGCTATAAAAATAGTACCTACTATACTCCATGATGTTACACGTGTCAATATACTGCAAGAACTGACAGGCCGTTTACTTGTTACCACCTTAGCATGTATTTAAATACCGATCACTAATCCCCAGCAACCAACGGCACCGTTTTATTTCAGGTTATATCGTTTCCCCGCCCACGCAAAATGTAAAAGAGAAGCGAAAGATTTACACAATTCACCGTAAACCTTTTGTTGCTTCGATAAAGCCACAAAAATAACTCAATACGTTCTAAAACGAGTTACCCGTATCGTTCTCCAAGTATCTAACGAAAAATTATAAGAAAAGAAATGTTTATATCTACTTACCATTTGCTTGTAAAATAAACGTGCTGGGTTTAAAGTAAAGTGAAAAGGAACGACTGACAAATTTTTTAGTGGTGTAAGTGGTTCTCCGTTATTCATTTAGCTGAAGCTAAACTCTTCTGCTATGTAGATGATGTAGGGAACTGATTCCCTAACAGTAGACCGCATCCAAATAATAATATAATTCTGGAATCTCGTTTTCTCCTCGTGGCCAACGAAGTTAGGTGCTGTATTATCAGCTAGAACAGCAATGAGCAAGCTATGAATTGTTTGCGTTACAACATATGCGTTAGAACATTTTTGCCAAAAAAAAAAATACAAACAAATATTGTATTTAATCGTAGTAATCTTGACATGCTTCTTGATTAGCAAGGGATAAGAGCGGCGAGCAACAAAAAGAAGTTCACTGTAGTCTCGGGGGTAAATCTAAATCGTCGTCAACCCTTATTCATTCCACTGCTGGAATATGGGTCTCCCCACAATTGAAGGGGTTTAGAGCATACTCCACCACGCTGCTCAACTGCGGGTTGGCGGAGAGGTAAATCTACGGCTGCCTTGGAACTCACATCGAATTTAATCAGAAGAAATAGTAGGAGGAGGAAGTTTTATTCGTCTCGTGTCAATGTGTTACTGAGTACCACTACTCATCAATATTAAATGAAAGTAACGAAAAGTTATATCATATCGTAAATCTAAAGGGGATGTTGTTCTTTCCGCCACGCCTGATATAAACACATCGAACAGCCGACAACCGCTTACCCGCATTTACCCAACGATGAAGGATTTCGGCATCACTGTTTGTCACGCAAACAATTCTCAAAGCTCAAGTAACAAAACAAACCTCTGTATTTCATGACAAAGTCCAAATAAAAACCTCCGTTTACGGAAAGATGGAGGGCAAAATATTATGGGTTGGTGCGCATTTCATGAATATAAATGTTTTTATTTAACTTGATAAACTACCCGCTTAACTATAAAAATCTTTTTTTATACAACGCCCATTGCCAATACAAAGCCGCCTTATGTATAGACGCCTATAAAAACGAGAATTTCACGTACGCTGGAGCGCCAGCTGGTAACTCAGCAGTTCCTCACCTCACAACCCTTAAGGGTATTGATCGGTCTTCTGTGAGGAGGTACTTCCCTAGTTGGGTTCGAGATACCCGACCTCTTTTTCGTCTCTTTAGATTGACGGTATAGCACACCACGTGCAGTTGCAGTTGGACTTGGCTACAAAAATGGTGGATAACCACTTACACACCTTAAACGCTTTTACTGTATTTCCGCTTATAATACTTATACATGACGAGCTCGGTGGTCGAATAGTTATGGTTCGTTAGCAATGGCCACTTTGGCTCCGAGGTCGCGGGTTCGATCCCCGCACAAGACAAACATTTGTGTACATGAACATGTCTGTTTGTCTTGGTCTAGGCGTTTTCTATGTTTTATATGCATATATTTACAAAAAAATTGTATTCAAGTATTATATCAGTTATGTAGTACCCGTAGCACAAGGCGAAAGCCTGGACATTTGTCCAGGAATATTTATTAAATTTTTATACATGATAGAACGTAATTTCTTATTCGAAGGAATTTAAGATATTGTTATTACGAGTATGTATTCGGTTTCATGCTAGTGGCGTCCATCGCCTCCCAAAGATCCACAATACCATATTCATGATCACCACTTCGGTTCATCATGGTGACCTCACCCAGAAAATGCAGTGTAGGATGCAACATTGCGTTTTCCAGTTTTGTGATGCCATTTCAGAGTTCCCTTTCCCAAACAGCCGTCTCGCATCGTCAGCGCGTCGTTTTGCACTGCCACTTTAGTTTAACTGAACAAGTTACGCCAGTAAACCTAGCTGTCAAGTGCTATAAGACATTTAGTAAAATCAGTTACCTAGTTTTCGTTAGGCAGGCACGGATTCTAATGAATGAAAAGTCAAATAATGACTAGATGTACGTGTATGTGGACTTCAAGCTGTGTTTTGCTGGAGTAATGTAATATAAGTACGTTAGACATTGGAAAACGTCTATGTTTTCGACTTACGAATGTTTTTTTTTATATACGAGAGGGAGACAAACGAGCATGTGGGTTACCTGATGGAAAGTAATCACTACTGCTCATGGAGATCAGCAACATCAAGGGGTCGCCGATCCGTTACCAGCCTACACTCCTTCCTTTCTTTCTGGTGGCCTCACTCATTCGCAGGAACACAACAACCCTCAAGGGTTGTTGTGTTCCTGCTAGTACTCTTACCTTGAGGGAATTGTTATTTGGCTGCGGTATTCTGTGAGGTGGAGGCACTTCCCCAGTCGGGCAGCTTAACAAATACACTATGCTCTACCTCTCCTTCCACCACAGCTCCTCGTCACAGCCTCGTCTGTCAGTCAGCAGGGTACACGCCAAAAAGGTGAGGTTGGCTTTAGTTCAAAGATGTTGAATAACCACTTGCATACTATCACAATTATTAAGTATTACAATAATATCAATGTAGAATTTTTAGTGAATATAATATATAGACGCCATCATACATTTGTTAGCGCACACTTTATATTTTTACTTTACTTAGTAACAAACTTATAGTCAACCTTATAGTCGACCGCAGCTTAATAACCATTACGTAGCTACAGCCCCCTTGCCACCATCTCTTATTGCGATTCAATAACTGAATAGAATGCTTACTCATGCCAATGAATAAGCGACTCTATTTCAAATGGAATAGAGTCGCTTATTCATTGGTACGAATAAGCAATCTATTCAATTATTGAATCGCAATAACAGATGGTGGTAAGGGGGCAGGACTGCACAAGTGAGTGTAGTCACTGGAATGTTGCTAAAAATTGTATAAAGCCGCAATGCTACGTTTTGCAGTATTCCATCCAACGCAAACGCCTGAATTTCCTTTTATCGCTGTGCTGACCTCAGCTCAATATATGCCCAATTTTTCCTTATGTAACTTGTCGCCTTCATTGCCGGATGCGGTGCCATTATTGCGACTATAACAAAGTTCCCACTGGACTTCTACAATCAATACAAAAGTTTTTCCGGCCGTTACCCCTTTTCGGGCTCCTTTCCAAACTACATAATATTATTTTCATTTGTTATAGTAGGAATTACAGTAATGAAAGGTTTCGACTGTTTACATTTACATACAAAATTGTACTCATCCTTAGAGAGAGTGCGTGTGGATATTCGCCCTTATGAAGATTTTCGTTTGAGATCGAAACTATTTTTTTTTACAATGTCGGATGACAAACAAGCATACGGCCCGCCTGGTGTAAACCGGTTTACCTATAAAGTAAACAAAAAAAAATTGGTTATAGTTTTATACATATTAAAATGCTGGTTTTAGTGAACATTTCCTATTTTTGGAAGTAAAAAGTGATTTATGGGCTTATATTTTACTGTATCTGGCGATCGGTTTAACTTTAAAACCAATTTAAATTAGCCAAGTATAATAACTTCTCGTTAAAACAGTTCCGAATTCAACTTGATGCGCCAAGAGCGGATCAAGTTAAAATGTCTTTAGCAAACTTCAACTCGCAAGATTTATCAAAGATGTTCCATTTAACGGAAGTTGAATACGTCTTATATTCATCAATAAATTTAATACGTATAGTAATAAGTGAGCTTTATGAAATCTATTTATTTCCCACAGTTGAACAAGCACTTATGAATTCATAATTCATAAGTGCATAAAAAGGGTGTTACGAAAATTACGCGGACGGAGGAGTATAAAATTTCGCACACTTATAGTTTATATCTATAGAGAAGGAGTGCAGAATGCAAATATATTTTTTAAATTGTGCATAAAAAATAAATTAAATCAATAAAAAATCATTACATACGCTACCTACCATGCATTTGACACACACACACACGCATATATACTCTTTTGTTTATTGTTAAAGTCATCATCATCATCATCAGGTCCATTTTAGTCTCCACTACAGGAGCACGACCCTCTCTCGTCCGTCCTAGACGGAAGGAGGATTTGGCCTAAAGTCCCCACGCTGGCCAAACGGGTTGGGGAGGTTAAAGTCTTATCTTAAATTAATTATCGAATGTCGACCACTGGTAAAAATAAATAGCAATTAGCTTTTTAATTTTTCTCTGCACAGATAAACCCTGTGGATTTTCGTAACATATTCCGGTCGAATCTAGCAATGCCTACTTCAACTCCAAGGACGCGGGGTCGATTCTCGCACAAGACACAAATTTGCGTGTTCATGCACGCAAATTGTCTGTTTGTCAGCCGTAGTTTTACACACTCTCCTCTGTATTGGCACACTAATAGACAGTACCACTATAAAAAAACCGGACAAGTGCGAGTCGGACTCGCCCACCGAGGGTTCCGTAGGTACGTAGTATCATTATTAAATTTGATATTTTTCATTATAAATAAGAAATAATGCGTCGAAAAAATTAAATAAAATATATTTTGCAATGTGTACATCAAGCCCTTTCATATGATACCCCATTTGAACTAATAGTTTCAATTTGAAATTTCGACACCCTATAAAAAATATAGACCCCCTATTTTTTAAGATCTATTTACAAATGTATAGTTTTGAGATTTATTCCTGTACTTGTAGTCTATAACGATGTTACTTACCAAATTTCATAGTTCTAGGTCAACGGGAAGTACCCTATAGGTTTTGATTCCCTTGAGTGTGTCGAAATATGCGTTTTTTGCTGAATAAACGGCCGTAACTTTTTTCTACGTAAACTTAGCAGTTTGATTTTTTTTTAACTTTATGGGACCGTAGACCTGAGTATACAGTTCAAATTTCAGCTTGATACCTCCACGCATTCTCGACATATAAATTCTTGACAGACAGACAGACAGACAGACAGACAGACAGACAGACGGACAACAAAGTGATCTTATAAGGGTTCCGTTTTTCCTTTTGAAGTTCGGAACCCTAAAAACTAACTCTCAGCAGTATTCCCAACTAAATACGATATGGGAGCCTTCAAGACAGAATTCAAATTCAAATTCAAAATATCTTTATTCCTTGGACTTTATAATGCACTTAGAAACGTCATACAAATTAAATATAAGAATATGTATAAATCATTACTACTCTAAATCCGCAGAGCTTAGATTCACTTTCATCACACTATCTTGAATGTGAAAGTGAATTTAAGTGCCAGTTCCGGCGACGGGGCTTCTTGAGAAGAACTGGCAAGAAACTCAAGGCCGACTCTTTTAATTGCCAATATCGTTACATTAAATACAAATACAATCATTAACATAACATAACAAGAGCAATTCATTTCCAAATACTTTTATCATTTATGTAATCCGAGATACAATAGTAAGCCTTTTGACATAGTCTGGTTTTGATATAGAAGTAAATTTTTCCCTTATGAGGCTGGCAAAAAAACCTAATTTCTATTACATAAAGTAGTCACAAAAAATACATAAAGTACTTTTTATTGTTATTGTATTGTACTGAAAATTTTATTGCTGGTAAAAGTAACTTCAAAACAGTTTTAAGACGACTTACACTTCGAGTGTCCCGTGTACTTAATGAACTTCAGCTCAGTCCGTTTGTTCTTATGGTCTATAATGTGATTGCCAATATCGAACAATCAAAAAGTTCCCGAAACACCGAGTTTACGCGTAACAATAAAACTTTAACGATGGATTATATGCCGCAATGGAGGAATAGGCTCCAAACCGCAGGCATTTTAAACTCAATCTTAACCAAGATTATCATAAAAATGAACAAAAAGTTATTTTCCAATACATTTTGATACGATAAAATATACGAGTAACTGTTAAGGATCCTAACTTTGAACAAAATTTGCTTATTTTGCTTTGTGCTGTCAGCCTGCATTTTCATAGTAACATATTCGTAAAAAAGTTCTTTAATCTAAATATCGTCGTCGACGTCGTCATATTTTATTAATCCCACTGCTCGGATACGGATCTCTCCTCAATCGTAGAGGTTTAGAGCATACTCCACTATAATGCTCAATTGCGGGTTGGCGAAGGCGAGCGATTTCAAGCCGCCTAAAGGCCACTGACTTGCCTAAACGACTATCATCTAACTAGGCCGGATTCTAGCCCACGGGGCCGAAATCAAAGTTGAGTGAAGCGAGTAGATTCACTGAGTGTAATATACACTCAGTGAATCTATTCGCTCCATCAAATACATTTTCCATTGATTTCAATAGAAAATGTATTTGATGATCATTCCTCAAGGGCATCATCGATCTCAAATTTTTTTCGACATAACCATCAAGCATATCGAGGTCTTTAATTGTGACTTCATTTGGTTCATTGGTTTTGGAGCCAATTCATTTCCAAGAGTGACTTTTCGGCGTATATAAGCGTTCAGCTCCACTCAATGAAAGCAGCCGGGAGCGACGGCTTACCGAACGAACGAAAGCTAATGTAAAATAAAAATAATTACTGTCATTTTCACTCACATTAATTCTGAATTTCCCAAAAATATTTTTTTATTTAGACTGGAGGGTCTAAGAAAAAATATTTCAAAGAGAATTATTTCAATTTGACCCTAGCAAATTGTGTTTCAACATCATTATTGTACAAAGATGTCAGATACAGCCAAGACTTCATTTATCATAATAATGTCGTGGTACAAGGAAACTGTGATTGTTAATACAAAGGAAGGTTGTAAAATCTACGATATAGAAAACGGTCTCGACTACATTTTAATCACGAGAATATCCCCTCTGGTTGGCCGTCTACTTGTTTAATTTTATACGACGTGGTATAAAAACGAATAAGATAATTATGTTAACATTTCTTTTTATGTGACTGGGAGGTAAACGAGCACGTGGGTCACCAATCACCACCGCCAATTGAAATCAGCAACACCAAGGTTTTGCCGATCCGTTGCCAGCCTACACTCCTTCCTTTCTTTCTTTCTGGTGGCCTCACTCACTCGCAGTAACACAACAACCCTCAAGGGATATGTTATTTGGCTGCGGTATTCTGTGAGGTGGAGGTACTTCCCCAGTCGGGCAGCTTAAAAAATACGCTGTGCCCTACCTCTCTTAAATGTATGCATATGTAAAAAGTAGCCTTCTTCCATCTTTACTAATTTCTTTATAAATCTCATTAGTGCCCACAATCTACCCAGATTCAATTACACTAAGATCCTGATCAATACGTTGGGTTAATTACCCAGAGGCGTTCGTTCGATGGCTAAGTTCCAAGACGAGCAAGTTTGTTTTACGAAAACATAACCAATATATTCATTAACTTGTGGTTGCTAAGGTGATTACACTGTTTAATAGGTTTGTATGAATAGTATATTATCTATTACTACTTGATCCATGACTAATTGGTTACTAATGGAATAGAAATAACAAGATAATATTAAGTGAAACAAAAAACCCGATATCAGAATTGTCACTTTTTTTAATTAACTTATTTTTTTATATTGAAATAGTATCGTAATCAATCCTTATTCATACCACCGCTGGAATATGGGTCTCACCTCAATTGAAGGTGGTTTAGAGCATACTCACCCACGCTGCTCAACTGCGGGTTGTGTTTTCCAGCCGCTTAAGGGCCACTAACTTGGCTTAACGACTGTCATCTAATGTCAACAGCCACGACTGACGGCTTAACTTGCCCTCCGAAGCACGGAGGATCTCGAGGTTAATATAAACTCATCCATGGACAGGCTACGGTCGAGTTGCGTGTTCGATTAAACTGACACACGCAACTACGCCATCGAGATCCTCTAAAATAATAGTATGTCATATAATAATATATCCTACTAAGTATATGTCACACTCGCATCCTAAATGAACCTAATGACACCTCATATGTTAAAATCCATCAAACAGTTAAGCTGTAGATTGGTAGAGCATACCAAACAAATATACACACATATATACAAATGATGCATGATTGCCGATAGATTGAACTGCCCCTATATCTATGACCGACATGTCCCGCCATGCTGCACGGCCGTTGTATTTAATATACAAGTTCCCGCTTATATTTAAATTATTTATAACCTTAAACTAACTGAATGTTAATGCAAGTTTGTGTTTAAACAAAAGTTATTTATCATAGATCTATGTGCCATATCTAGTTATATGGTTATGTCAATTAATACGAAAAATATAGAAAACTCCGCATTTTTACTTAAGTACATTTCATGTGTTTTGTTGTTTTTACACAATGTTCGTAATCATCACAAAAGTTTTATACATACATAGATGCGAAAACTTATTACGTTCAATACAATTTATAATCTGTAGTCATACGAACCCACAATAGAATAATGGACTTTTTGGCGCGAACTTGGTGAGCGCGGTTGTGCTTCTAAACAAATTTTCATAATTTAATGTATAATGATATTAATTCATAATAGAGATAGTGTGTATTATGGTTGAAGTAATTATATTATTCAGCGCATAAAATTAGAAGAATCTTTGATTAAAAGTATTTGAATCGGGGCTGTCGGCTCATTCCAAAAAGTTGCGCAGAAAGCAGAAAAATTGCACTAGCGGTTTTACTGTTATATTACAAGTAATGGAGGAACAAAAAGGTTCCTGACAATATTTTTCAGCATGTCTCTGAATAGAAAGAAATAATACAAATACGGGTTCCAAAGGACATTGATGCCAGAGCCGTAAAGCTATTTATAAAAAAAAATCAATAAAATACATGAATTGAATTTCTGTACAAATTTCCCTCAATTTTCGTCTAAAACTAACTATGTGCTCACACGTTCACACACTAACACTAGTACACTTCATTTTTTGTTTCATTTTATTCTGTTGATTGCAAACCTTATGTTTCTTAGTCAGTTTATTGCAAACAGGTGTGAATACAGTTACATTTCATAGGATACCAATCTCATCAGGCGTAAAATCTTTACGTCTCAGTCTAGGAAGCCATTTAGGAGACATAAAGTTTACAGCTCAGTAAAATAAACTATTTAGCGGTTGTAACTCCCCGACAATGGTAGCCTTTAAGCTTAGTAATCTTTATATGCAGTAACTAATCTGTAAATAAATACTGCTGGATAAATTATACAACACCATCTAGTCCCAAACTACGCAAAGCTTGTACTATAAGTAATACGTAAGTAATAGATATATGTATTTTTTTCTTTTCCGTAAATACCTACATAGCTTTCCCAAATAAATACGGCATGAAAGAATTCAAGAACAGAGTAAATTTTTCCCTCAAAACGCAGGCAACGGACCGGCGACCCCTTGGAGTTGATAATTTCTAAAGGCGGTGGTGATCAGGTGGCCCACATACGCGCTTAACCCCCTCTCAAAAAAAAACATATTGTATAACACCCAAATCAAGACTAACAGGCATGTTCTTGCACACAAATATTTGTCTTGTTCGGGGATCAAATCTGCGAACGTCTGCGGAAAGTTACAATACCAGCCAATCGATCACCGAACCCGTCAATACTTGCAATAAAATTATATAAATCTTTTTATTTTACTGCTAACTAGCTATGCAGCGACTTTGCTTGCATCATACTCTGGAAACTACAAAGCGTCGAAATAAATATTTAAGCCATTTTCGGAACGTATTCGAACTTTCAATTAAACATAAAATTTCAGTTATGGTTATTTATTAGGTTTTATTCAATAGTATATTCTGCTAAAATTTGTTTCGAAATCACAGACAGATGTAGCTATTTAATTTTTATTCATTGATATAAATTCTATTAATGATATAAACTTAAAAATTGTAAGGACATATGGATAGTAGTGAGTCTTTGACGGGTAAACGACCGAACCGATGTTTCGCATGCATTGATTATGATAATGTATAAGTTCTGGACTAACACACAGAATACCAAGTACGTTATTGTCCTCTCACGGGACAAAGTCGCAGGCAGAAGTAGATTATATTTTTTATTACTGTCCATTTTTTGTAACGACGGCACCCATTACTGATGATGACAAGGATGATAGCCCTAAATAACACCATTATAAAACACAAATTTAATTAATTGTATTGATTCAAATATAAATAACATACCTATGTATTAACATAAAGACAGGTACATAAATATAGGTATATCCCATTTAAACGCAGAGGTTTTCTAATTTATTTGTTAACTTTATTGACCACAAAATTACATAATCTATTAAAAGTCGGCTAACGCTAAAAGCATTCTTACACGAATACGGTTCCAAAGCATATGAAAAGAATCGCTACGAGTACTACCAAAGGTGGTTATTACTGTACCCCCGGAGGCTATACTCTAATGCTGCTAATTATATTTCGCCTAAAAACCAGAAATAATGAATCAGGAAATAAGTTTTATTTTTTGTTACAGGTAAACATCCAAATACAATCAACGATCCACGCCTTGACACTGCGAGATGTGCGCCCTTGACCTGATGTACGTGTTCCCAGACTCGAAGGTTCTAAACCGTACGTCAGTTTGGATTCATCAACAATACTCACAGCGCGCCTCTGAATCCAATCACGAGGTGCAAGGTGGTATTTAGGTATTCCAACCCACAGATCACAGCATTACTCCATATGCGGACGTACTTGAGCTCTGTAAAGCAGAAGCTTTTGCCGCGAGTTGATGTACTGCTTCGCCTTGCCTTTCTTCGACGCCAGCTTGACCTTTTCCTCTAGATGATAACGAAACTGAATGTCGCTGGAGACTTCAATCGTCCTAGAATCCCAATACTTTTCCCATGGTCCAATGGTATGTTCATGGTCCAATCCCAATGGTATGTTCTGGAACTGTGGTTCTTCTATCCAAAAGTTATATTCTATTCCAAAAAAGAATGATTCGAAGAGTAGAGAAGCTTTACTGGGAAAAATAGGAGGCAACACTGTGCAACTATATCTCATTTGAATGCATATGAATTGCATATTAATTTTTGACACAATGTTCTCGATTAATGCGAATGATAATCAAAAAAGCATATTACGTAGTAGGTACCATTACTTATAAAGTGCCCATATAATGATGTTGTTTAATACATATAATATTCAATTTACGTCATTTGATATCTGCCTCGAAGATCTCTATTGTCCGAGAACATGTAAGCTGTCAACAGCAGGACACTGGCACACATCCAGGTACTTCCCAGCTATTAGATGACTAACTGTGAAGATTACCGGGAAAATCAATCGCAGGGTTTAGAAGCTTTATGCTCTAAACCCCTTCGGTTGAGGGGAGACCCGTACAAACATTATAGGTTGATGCCGATAGACATAGAATATGTTCTATATCAATATCAACACTTATGATACGTATTATACAGTTACTGTGTTCACTCGGGGCTAATCCACGGTTAGTAGATAGTATTTACATATAACAATTATATATGAAAGAAAGTAAATATGCACATTATGAATATATGTATAAAAAATCCTTTATTTACAAAGTCGTGTTTCGTACACTGAAGTTAAATGATTCTGGCATGCAAATTACAGCCCGCCGGGCAACGTATACAAAAATAAAACGTCAAATATGAAAAAGGTTTTCGAGAGAAAAGTTACGTAAAAATTACTCAATAACATTGGATCCAAATATTACTGTGTAAGCTAAAATATTAAAAGACAAAATATTATTTTATTTATAGATGACAGACCAAAAATGTCTCTACATATTTTATTTAGAAAATATATCGACTACTTAAAAAAAATGTCATGGAAATAAACTCAATATATTATAGAATGAGGAAACGTAAAAGGAAAGCCAGAAGAATTTCCTCCTAAGGAAATTCTATAATATCAACGGATACAGTTAGAAGATATAATAAGTATTCATCCTTACCAGTATATATGATTTTAAATCTTGCAATATTACAAACAATAGCATATTTTTAAAACTATATAAGCGAAAGTATTTGCCATACATTAGCCAACATGTTAGCCGTGTTGGTCACGTTGCTTAAAATCTGCCATACATTAGTCAACATGTTACCTGTGTCGGTCAAGTTGCCTAACAATATATCTGTGTATGGACAAACCCCGGCCAATCCATACAAAAATGGCGCTTTTGCATGTAGTAACCAAATGACGTCTGTACACGTGCCTATGTTTGAGTGACGTTCTCTAGGGCTGACATTATTCAATTATTAGTCGGACATGTAAGGGGGTGTAAGTGGTTCATCAACATCTTTGAACCAAAGTCAATCTTACCTGCACGGGGTACACCCTGCTGACTGACAGACGAGGCTCTGACGAAAAGAGAGGTAGATTATAGCGTATTTTTTAAGCAGCCCGACTGACTACCACCAATCCACAGAATACCGCAGTCAAATAACAATTTCCTTGAGGGTTGTTGTGTTCCTGCGAGTGAGTGAGGTCACCAGAGACGATGGAGTTGCTGCGTTGGCAGCGAGGATGGCAGCGCGCGAGCGATATTTAATGTTGCGACCGTTAATATTGTTACGGTAACCGCTTCACATCAGGTGGGCGTAGTGAAGAAAAAAAAAACATAGTAAATACACTACACTGACTTCAGCTAATATTTACAAAACGCCTTGTATAATTGCCATTGCTAACTTACCCAAAATTTTATATTTTCTAATCACCACTAAATCAAACGTTCGCCTTCCGAACATCGGTTCATTGTAATGGTCAAACAATTTCATTCTTACTAATTGTAGGTTTTTACTATTCATATAAATGCATGCGCAATGATTTGATTCATTTTCATATTCACATGTAACAAACGTAATTTAAAACTATTACCACACATGAGATCACGCACAATAAACATTGAAATGTAAATAAGAAAATTGTAAACAATAACAATAAACCACCATAACTCAATTGATAGCAATGTCACTTCCGCGTCTGCGCACTCACTTGCTCTTTGAGACATATAATGCTATCCTTTTCTCATCTCGTATTAATTGTATTTTGTATCCTACTTTGACAGACATGAATTAGTTATGATGAAATTATGGCTGCCGCATGAATTTTAGTTAATTTATAAAAAAAATCAGTATTTTATTTCATTCAAAGGGATCGAATAAATTCCTTTTTTTGATTTTCCATGTGTTGAGACATCCATCCACTGCACAAGTAACTCCCATCTTTTAAACTGAATGGAGAATAAAATACGAGCGACGTCAATTTGTAGGACGTTGCATCCATTGCGAACGGTTCCAAATCGGTCTCATAGGGGAGGTGAGGTCGACTAGTGAGAGCGGCAGAGAGTGTCCATACTGTACGTTAGTACTATTACTTATACTGTGGTATGGATGTGTTGTCAATCATGTTGGCAGATAGTTTAATTGAGAACACGTCCATACACAGCTAAATTGTTATACAACATGACCAACACGGCTGACATGTTGGTTAATAATAAATAATAATAGTGGCAAGCCACCGCCTGCCGCAAATAACTAGCAAATAAAAGCAGTTATGGCAAGCGTCCGTCCCTCTTCTGTAATAGCCCGGTATTAAGTTCACCCAGATCTCATCTCCATAGCCCATTTATTTTCCATCACACTTCGCAATAGTCTCAACGCCTGCCGAGACCTGCTCATGAGTATGTCGTTCCATTGACATATCCTGGAGCGGGTCACGGCGGACGTACAACATTACATCAAACTTCTCAAAGGGGCCTATACGCGTTGGATCCATATCCCCGCGCATGCCTATCAAATAACCGGGCTTGACCCGTGATTAAAAAGAGATACATAATAATAATATAATAATATTTTTTTCTGGACAATTTACACAGCGCCATCTAGTGCCAAATTAAGCGCAAAGCTTGTGTTATGGGTACTAGACAAATGATAAATGTACTTAAATACATTTTTTTGTTGTAAATACATACTTATAATACATCTATGTATTGTATGTATTTATAAAAAAAAATCACCCAAACTAAGACAAACAGACATGTTCATGCACACAAATGTTTGTCTTGTGCGGGAATCGAACCCGCGACCTCGGAGTCAAAGTGGCCATTGCTAACCATTCGACCACCGAGCTCGTCAACATAATGTATGGCACCTTTAACAATAATATCTGTACGTGTTCTCAATCATGTTGGAAGACATTTTAATTGACAACACGTCCATACACAGCTAAATTGTTAATCATCATGTCTAACATGTTGGCTAATGTATGGCAGCTTTACTCCCATAGCACACTATAAATACTACTTTATTACCATAGCACAGAATAAGCTCTTTTTTTTTTTTTTTTTTTTTTTTTTTTTCGCGGGTAGGCGTTGAAGAAGTAACATATATAAATAAGGAGCTCATAAAATTTTAATTTAAAAAAATACAGTATATATCCTAATTTACCTGAAGGATTGTTATATGATCTAATGGCACAGTAATACACACCACCAGCTAATTTTCATCACTCCTATCTCATACATTTTGGCAATACACTGCACTGTCTAATTACACTATGATGGATCGTCTAGAAGAACTGCAGAAGAATGTTACTGAGATGACGGAGATGTTTGCTTCCAAGATGTCCGGGTTTGAGGATTCCCTGCACCAAAGCAAACTGCAGGATACTGCCTTCTCACCCAGTGAGTATCAAACTTTTAAATCGTTAATGTGGAAGGCAGTCTCTGGACTCAAAGCGCAAATGGATATAGTTATTGACGAACTCGATAGCTTGGAAATGAGATCACGCTCTGATACACTTTTGTTGCATGGTTTCCCGGAAACATCTTCACAGGATATCGTGAACGAGTTTGTTAGTTTGTGCAATGAAGTACTGTTACTACCTGCAGTAACTACACATTCAGTGACCAGTGGTCTGCGTTTGGGCAAAGGTATCTCATCTGACAAGCCACGTCCTATATTAATTCGATTTCGGGACATTCTAGTGCGTAATCAAGTGTGGGGTTCAAAAAAACATCTCAAAGGAACTGGCTATACCCTGTCTGAATTCCTGACTAGTAGACGGCATGCTGCATTCGTGGAGGCACGGAAAACGTTGGGTATCGGGGGCTGCTGGACCAATGGTGATGGAAAGGTAGTAGTGGTATGCCCTAGAGTTCGACAGAAAATCACTTCAATTACACAGTTGAAGGTAGTACTCAAGGAGCATGTAGTAAGGATCAATCCCTCTGTATTGGCATCTCCTACTACGGAACCACCGGAGGAAAATCCAGAATCTCCAGTCGGTAATCAGCAGTCGACCAAGTCTCGCACTAAGAATCGTAAGACCAAGTGGCACGGGAAATCACAGAAATCCTGAACTTTCTGTAGACATTATAGTGGATTACATGTATATTTTTTCTTTCTGATTTAATATTGTGTGTTACATATTCTTGTGGTACGGTTGCCGATTGTTTTCGTATGTGTAGTTTTTGCTTGTCTTTACTCTTCGATCAATAATACTAATTTCGCTAATCGTATCAAACTGAAGGTAGCTGTTACTGCACTGCTTAAACTGCACGGTACTTTTATCTTATGTGTAACTTTGCCGGTATTCTATAATATTTTAGATTTAGATGACTGATAAATGTTTCGTTTGTTGTCACTGACACGGTCTCAATAGAAATTGAAGAATGTCAGAAGTCAGTCACATTTGTTTTGACAAATGACATAAATTGTAAAAAAAATCTTAATCTTCTATTTAGTTAGTGGCAATCACATAGACTAAAGCATTGTGTTAGGTTGGCAACCGATCTCAGCGGTTGATTTTATAGGTTTGTGTAGGATATATTATTATTATTGTCATTTTATTGTTATTTTCTTAGTTCCATACAAAATATTGGTTCTCCTGTAAATTTTGAGTTGCCTGCAAAGTGCTGTACAACTTCTAGTTTGTATATGGATTCTTTATGTAAGTTCTTTAAGGAAGATGTATATGTATGTATATGTGTGGGTGTGTGTGTGTATGTATTTATGCATATATGTGTATATGTGCATATGTATGTATGCATATATATCGCTAATGCTGCTACTATATTTTCAAATGTTTTAGGAACATCTGACTCGTGTGTGATGTTTTGCCTTATTTCTTTTTTTATCAGCAGCTGGTGAGTGTTGGTTATTATTGTACCTATATATTCGGTGCCTATTTTATATATATAATATATATATATTTATTATAAACCTTTTATTATTAAATTTGGCTCAATGCTGAATGTATTAGATGGACAATCAGATGATGAATATTTTTCTTTGACGTCTTCGTCGGACAGCTTACATAGTCTTGACGCCTCTGTGGGTGATGTATCCTTGAAAACTAACTTAGATGGTGCATTCTCGCCGCATATTAAAAATTTTAATGTAGCTCATATCAATGCCCAGAGTATTGCTGCCCACTACGCTGATTTTCTTGCTACTTTCTCAGATAATAATATTCATGCCGTGCTCATTTCTGAGACTTTTCTCAAACCTAGTCTCCCTTCTACTTTATATCCCTTACCCGGTTTTCGATTGTTCCGGAATGACCGTACCTGTATAAAACAAGGTTCAAACAGAATGGTGGGGTATGGTGGTGTGGCCATCTACGTGCGTAGCGACATTCCTTGTCAAGCGATTTCTCTTTCCTCTCCTGAATTTAATGCACCTGAGCACCTTTTTATAGAGGTCAATCTTATTCATAGTAAGATACTACTTGGGGTCTATTATAGTCCTTCACTACATGTAGACTACTTTAATTCGTTTGAAGCATTGCTATGTGATCTGTGTCCGCAATTCGATCATACAATCGTTATGGGGGACTTCAATACATGTTTAATCAAGAACGATCACCGCTCGAAAAAATTATTATCCATTCTTCAGTCTGTAAACTTACATTGCTTACCTCATGGCCCTACTCATTTTCCACACAACGGCCCCCCATCACTGTTGGATCTCATTATAACTTCTTCACCTGAACTTGTAGCCACTCATGGTCAGTTTTGTGCGCCTGGTTTCTCAGCACATGACCTAATCTTCGCGTCCTTTAAGGTCCGACCTCCTAAGCGTAAGCACAGAGTTGTTATGGTGCGTCATTATAATAACATTGATCTCAACTCGCTCCAATATGACTTCTCCAGTACTGATTGGGGGCCTGTTCTTTCAGCAGCTGATGTCGATTCCAAGCTGGCCGCTTTCAACTCCATTTTTAACTCCTTATATGAGACACATGCTCCTCTTAGGCCAGTACGTGTTAAACATTACCCTGCGCCTTGGTTGACACCCGACATCATAAAACTCATGTCAAAAAGAGATAGGGCTAAAATTATACTAAGACACGACCCTTCTGATGAAAATCGCACTGCCTTTATTAAATTGCGCAATCATTGTAATAGGGTTGTTAGAGACGCCAGAAGACGGCACATTCACACTTCGATAGAAAGCTGTCCGCCACACAAAATGTGGAAATTTCTGCGAAGCATAGGTGTTGGTAAAAGCCAGCATAGTGTGCAGAGAGACTTGGACTTAAATGGACTAAATAAGCACTTTTGCACGCCCCCAGATGCCATGAATCCAAGCACTAAACAGCGCACCTTATCTCAACTGGCAGATAGGTCGCCATTGAATCATGCGGGATTTGAGTTGGGGATAATTTCGGACACAGATGTAATCAAAATTATAGGATCACTAAAATCTAAAGCCATTGGTGAAGATGGTATTGGTATTGACATGATTATCCCAGTGGTTAAAATAATCGCTCCTATCATAGCTAACATTCTTAACTGCTCCATTGTTTCAGGTGTTTTCCCGAACCTTTGGAAACTTGCCCATGTCATACCTTTTCCCAAGATACTTAACCCAACTTCCTTTTGCAATTTTCGCCCCATATCTATTCTTCCCGCCCTTTCAAAGGTGTTAGAGCATTTTGTCCACCAGCGTCTCACAAGTTACCTGACGGAACATAATCTACTGTCTCAACACCAATCTGGATTCCGCAGAGGCCATAGCACCGTTTCAGCGCTGGTGAAGATTACTGATGACATTAGGTACAACATTGATAATAAACAACTCTCAGTCTTAGTCTTACTGGACTTCACCAGTGCTTTTAACACAGTTGACTATGATATTTTAATTGGGATTCTTCAGGCGCTTAATTTTTCATCGTCGGCTCTTACTTGGTTCCGATCCTATCTGGTAGGTAGGCGTCAATTGATCAAGGTTGATGATAATCGTTCTGACTGGTGTGAGACATTTGCAGGAGTACCTCAGGGTGGAATTTTATCCCCTATCCTCTTTTCTCTATTTATCAATACTATTGTTTCTTCTCTTGTATGTTCCTATCACCTTTACGCTGATGACTTGCAAATATATTCTTCTGCCTCTCTCGAAAACTTTTCACAGGCAGTTGGTGTCATCAATAACGACCTTGCCACTATTGCTGAGTGGTCACACAACTTTGGACTTAAAATCAATGCCACCAAGTCACAAGCAATTATTGTGGGAAGTCCACATTTTATCGCAAAGCTTCAGAGTATCAACCACTCTAATTTGGTCTATGACGGCAAAATTATTCCTTTTACTTCCAAGGTTTCTAATTTAGGCATTATCATTGATGAAACGCTCTCTTGGGCTCCACAAGTCAATGAAGTAAGTAAGAAGATTTACGCGTCTCTTCATTCCCTTAAGCGGCTTCAAAATTTTCTTCCAAGGGAAACAAAGGTGACGTTGGCTCGGTCTCTCCTTTTTCCTATACTGGACTATGGTGATGTCGCTTCGCTCGATCTGTCAGAGGAGTTACTAGACAAAATGGACCGTCTCCAAAATGTGTGCATACGTTTTATATATGGCCTTCGTAAGTTTGATCACATTTCGGAGTTTCGTCGGCAATTAGGATGGCCGCCGATCAGGATACGTAGGAACATTCATATACTGACGCTACTGTACAAGGTCCTATTTACTCCAAATGCTCCGTCGTACCTTCGCGAAAGGCTCCAACTCCGGGACATCAATGAACGGTTACGATCATGCGCGAGTAGATTAGACATACCTCTCCATAGCTCAAAGACTTACTCTAAATCTTTTACTGTAAGGGCAGCAATGCTTTGGAACTCGCTCCCTACCGACGTGAGGCAAGCACCTTCAGTAGATTCTTTCAAGGCTCGACTTGTCAAATCTCTTAATCATCTGTATTGAGTTAATCGAATGTATTATTGTTATCAAATTTGAATATGTATTATGTATTTATCTGTGTATATGTATTATGTATGTGTATGTGAATATGTATTATGTATATATCTTTATGTATCTAGTTATAGTTGTAAGTATTTTAGTCATTATTATTTATTATAAGTATTATTTTGTTTGTATGACATTACAATTTTCATATAATTTCTCCATTGCTTCTTGTTATCAATTTTTTTTTTCTTTTTATATTCTAATATCTCAATGCCCTCGCTTGTCACTCGAAACTATAGTATCCAACACTCGAAGGTTGGCTGGTAGAGATCTCTTATAGAGATAAGCCCGCCTTTGTACATTCTTAAAATTTCACAATTGTTATTTCTTTTTGTCTATTTATTTTTGGAGTACAATAAAGATATTACAAACAAACAAACAAACAAAGCTCTTAAATTCGCAGTACTTGAATTCAGGTTTCAAGACTACTCGACAATTTCCTAACGAGTACTACGAACTTGTGCCAAATTTGTATTTCGAGTTACACTTTCAGAACATATCATCTCAAGTGAATATCCAAGTTATCCAACGATTTCATAAATGAATTGCCATACACATATATAATATAATTGAGAATTCCTTACATTTCCTAATGTCCCAAGTTTCTGATATAAACAACAATGCGTGTACTAAGAAAACCCCTAAAAATATGTTATTTCGAACAAACGCCAAATTTCTAAAGGTTTTAAGACTTCGTGATCAATTTTTTATAACATACATATACCATGAACTTCATAAAAGTACGTAATAAAAATCTCATAGAAACCTTCCAGCGGGCGAAGGAGAAATAAAGTTTGAACAAGAAAAATCACATTTTATTACTTCGTGTAGCAAAGTTTTTCTATTCGGGTAAGCAAGTTGTTGTAGTGTTTATGCCTAATATATAGGTCGAAGCCCACAGGAACTAAATTAAACATTTCTTAAAAAAAACTGTGATAAAATTATGGAATTCTGTGTAATATTTGAGCCCTAGAAGTCAAGACAAAATGTTAGCTAAAATATTTGGAAAGTCTACTCATTTAGCTGCATGTGTTCCAAGAATAACCCATTATAACAATATCTTTATAACATTTTAAGTGAGCTTCCTCACGTACCTAACACCAGTCTCGACTGGTTCTAAAACAAGCTTATGGTAATTAGCACTGTCGAGCTCTATCAGCGCAGTCACATTAAATACTGGCCAAAATTAACACGTAAAATTGAACCAAGACAACCAGAGTGAATAGGCTATTTGACAATGTTAAACTTATTAGGTCGTGAGCGATATGTACCATTCCAACTTCATTGGTTTTGGACCTTATCTCTGCGTCGTAAGGTTCAATAGCGAACGGCGTGTTTCGGTACACGAGATTCGTCGGCTATTATTCAGTAACTTGTAAAGTCTACTTAGCTGTGATAGTTTTCCTTTTAAATTCACTATATGGACTACTTCCATGATTTTTTTCACATTTCTAAATATAACAGTTTCGTTGATACGGGGGGGGGGGGGGGGGGGGGACACTTGCGTCTAACACAATTTTGCACGTTAAATCTAAATAATTCGCAAACAGATTACTATATCGAAAAATGATCTTCTCACACTCCCAATTCTTCTAAAAGACCTATCCTACGACACCCCACACCATGGGGTAGGTGCAGAAAAAAAAAATTCATCCCCATTTTACGTGTAGAGGAGGTACCCCGAAAAAAATATTTTTTTAAATTATATTCTACCGCTTTGTCAGCATAGTTATTATGTGTCTACATGCCAAACTACAGCTTTCTAGTATCTAGATACTAGAAAGCTAGGCCACGGACGGACGGACAGACGGACATGGCGAAACTATAAGGGTTCCTTGTTTACTACGGATCCCTAAAAATGAATCGCTGAATGTGTTGCAAAGCGCAAATCTCGAGAACAGCTGAACCGATTTCGCTAATTCTTTTTTTTTAAATATTCCTTGAAATTGCATGAAAAAGTCTAAAAACAATACTTTTCTATACTCCATACAAATTCCATACAAACGATTCGTAATTATACTTAAAAGTCAATTTGAACGTTAATACCATACCATAAAGTTCAAATGTTAGTGGAGAGGTTCCGGGAAGGCAAAACAATTGAGTGACTAAAAAACTAGTTCGTAAAACTCGAGAACGGCACGACCAATTCTGCTAATTTTTGTTTTAATACTTTCGTTGAGGTAAAAGACAAGATGTAAAAATTGCGAGGAAAATGAAATGAAAACACCATTTTCTACCCGTGCGAAGCCGGGGCGGGCAGCTAGTAGAGAATAAATACCTACACATACAAGTGAGAACAACGCATTATTTAATGTACATATCTTCCATAGTTACCGCCTCGACGGTTCGCAACAATAGCTATAATAAGGCTTTCCGGTCACGAAACGAAAACATGAGATGCAAATTCATTAATGGCAGGTTTACCATCTTGTGAGTTGTGATATACTCATGTTCATAATGATTTAACTATGACATAGCCTTCGAAGATAATAAATAGTGCGTGTATGTTATGAATCAGCCTGCATCTCTTAATATTAATATTCATGAACGAAGGAATCAGTGGCCAATATTATTGAAACAACAATATCACAAGCCTTTTATAACACTTGGCACTATAGTAACAAAATTAAAAAAAACAAAAAAGATTTTTTTTAAGCAAATTATTTTTAGTTGATATTACAAAAAAAAAAGTAAAAGTTACTTTCTCTGTTTCGCTCATTGTTTTACGAATACTATTAATGATACTCATATCTAGAGGTTAAAGTGGGAATTATAAATCGCCATTTTGTATCGGCCGCCATACTAAATTAGAAACACTCCAAAATTTTTACAAGCTTTTGTTTAGTTTCAAATTTTCAATTAAATTAAATAAGTTCATTTGCAAGATTTGACCACATATCTTATGTGGTCAAATCTTGCAAACCACTACTCAGTGCCTCATTGAGCTAAAATATGGCACACTCGTTTAGTTTTCGTGACAACACACGATTACTATAAATGTTGCCATTTTAATTCCAATTGTGGTGATTGCCGTATAATAGTCATTTAATTTCGACATTAACATGATATGGGAATCGAATAAAATGGCTTGATGAGTGAAACTGCACAAACACAGTACACTTTTTAGTTCTTTTTTTTATTAACATCTAATAAAAACTTGGTTTATTAAAAAAAATCGTTTATTTTCAGTTTATAGCTTGATGTAACGCCTAATGAAAACAAAGCTCAAAACCTACGAAGAATATACGAGGAGAAAATGCAATTAGAGCGGCCTATAAAAACTTCGGTATTAAAACGAAGGGACACTCAAGCAATGTAAAGAGCGATAAGACAATGATTTAGGCAAATGTGAGGTGAGAGCACCGTTAAATTCCGGCCCTTCGGCAAATGGTCAATGTGGTCGCTGTGTGTTTTTCATTTAAATTTTATTGTAATGGACTTACAGTAACAGTGGTATAACATAGTATATGCAAGGGCGCTGGCTTTTGGAAAAAAAAAGACATCGTATGAACTCATACTCTTTAACCATAAAATATACAGCACACACGTAATACGTAAGGAATAGAGTTCATTTTGGTGATTTACATAATATTGCCAGACCAACAACAATTTCGTTGGCAAGTTACTTCGCTTTCTTGCCTGCTAAAAGATGTATATTTATGTCTGAAGTACGTGCCTATGATATATAATAGAAATTAAGGAAACTCAGGCTTGTAGTAGTGTCTTACAAGATATTAATTACATTTAATAGCAAAATAAAGATTAGTATTCAAAATCATCACAATGGACTTTCCGAAAATAAACAATTCTTCAAAACAGTGATGCGAAAAATCGGATACTGTTCAAGACTAATGCAATGTCACGGACTTAAATTAAAAATAACGTATATTTGATCAATTCGTTCCTTCCATAAAGCCTTTAATGTTATATTTGCGATAAAAAAAAATGAGTGTGCTTTAGACAACACGACTGAAGTAAAACTTTTTAAAGGCCTGCGCTATGTCTTATGTATTTATAGAGAAGTAATTACTTGTTGCTAAGTAATTTCTTAATGAAGTCATTACTTAAGGTTAGAATTCTTATTTAAAAAATCCTATTCTATAGTTGAGTAATGTACGTTACTTACTTGAGCAATTGCCCAAGTAACAGTCGCCGCTAAGCGGGTGTTCCCGTGTGGCAACACTTTGTCACTGCGTTTCGTTTCTTAAAAAGCAAATGTAATGTCTAGATTAATTTTATGAAATCTTGCATTAATATCTTTGATATTACTTTATTTTGTATTTATAATAACAATAACGTTATTTAAAGTAGTTTAAATTGTAAAAAGTACATTATTTTTACTGATGTTTTTCGTCATACAAGAATGTATCCTTGGAGAAACAAAACGTTTGACATGATAATTAATTCTTTATTGCATATAATATTGTTACATAAAACAGTGTAAACAAGGTGTACAAGGGCGAGCTTATCTCTTTAAGAGATTTCTTCCAGTCAACCTTAACATATGATATAACCCTACTAAATTTAAACGTTTACTTTTACATATGGATTAAATGCCGACTCGTGATTTTTTACTTAGAAAGTTTATACATTAATTTCTGTCAAATAATCCCGGTACCGTAGTACGTAAACGAAACTTTTGAAATCAAAACAGTTTGGGTCGGCGTGCGTGTTGTTATTTTTCTTTGAATATCCTTCCGTGAATTTGAAACATGACTCAAGAAGTAGACAGGAAGAAACCGTTCTCGAGTTTGGAAAAGGATTTATTCTTAAATATAATATAATATAATAATATAATATATTATAATATAATAATTATAACTTAAATATAATATAATAATCTTTTTAAAACAATCTTCCGAATAGTCATGAAATAGATCTACATCACGAAAGTAAACCTTGGGATTCAGCAATTCAGCAACTTCAATCTCTACTAATATATTATCATATAAATTGTCTACAACAGCAAAAACCGCTTCAATCCTATCTAAAGTTTCCATTTTTAAGTAAAATAACCTCAAAACAAAGAACTGCAGTATACTGGGTACCTCAAAGTAATGCTTGAGTAAAGGAAATGGTGACTATTACTTGGTTGAGAATTCTAACTTTTGACAGTTCTAACTTCGAGCAGTTTCTTAACTATAGAATACAATTCGTTACTTAAGTAATTACTTTTACTCAAGTAATTACTATTACTTGTTTATAAATACGGGTGTTAGTATCAAATCACACTAAGCCGAAATTCCGCGGCCGAAATTCCGCGCGATTAAGATGGGTATGTAAAAAACGCAACGTAATTTTGGTGAAATGTGTCGAACTGTCGATAGTCATTGACAAAGTAATGCAGGCGTAATGACGCCGAACTTCGGTCGCGTATCTTCTGTATAGTGTGTTTAGACACTTAGATATACAAAACGTAACTGGATATGAGAAAAAGAGAGAAGGAAAAAGTAATTAAACGTAACTCTCTCTCTTTCTATTTTAACTAACTTATATCTCCCTCTCAACTTCCGCCTCACCCGATCCCACTTCGTAACGCTCTCGTCACGCATTCACCAGCTTACTCCCCAAGTCAAGCGAGCGTAAAGGAGTTTTATTTTAAAAATATGTCACATTTGCAGCAAAGTAGATTTGTCCTAGTTTGGAGGGCGTCCGGGGAGCGTCCGGGCTTCATTTGTAGTCCAGGGTGGTCCAGGGTTAAAAGTTTTAAATCACTACCGCCTGCTCCATGCTGCTAATAATAAATAAATAAATAAATATTTCTAGACAATTTACACAGCGCCATTTAGTCCCAAATTAAAGCGCAATGCTTGTGTTATTGGGTACTAGACAACTGATATATGTACATACTTAAATACTTTTTTTTTTGTAAATACAAACGTATAATACATAGAAAACACCCAAACTAAGACTAACAGACATGTTCATGCACACAAATGTTTGTCTTGTGCGGGAATCGAACCCGCGACCTCGGAGTCAAAGTGGCCATTGCTAACCATTCGACCACCGAGCTCGTCATAAACCGAATAAGCGAATAACCGTCTTGTCACAGAATAAGCGAATAACCGTATTGTCAAAGAATAGTACTAGTATTAAAAACACTGATGACATGTTCGGTATTTAAGATTCAAAATCCGGAGTTTTCACGCATCTCGTCCCGTTTGCTAGCGTTTAGAGATACTGCTGAATATAGGCCAAGGGCGGTGATTTCAAGGGTGGTGATTATAGCAAATCACCACCCCTGGCCTATATTCAGCAGTGGACGTGGATAACAACGTTAGCAATAAATATGTCATCATCACCTCATTGTACGCAATGACGGCATGACGTTAACAAATATTCCTTAAGAATCATTGTTACGATTGTGTTACTGCCACAAAGATGTGATAAGCTTGACACAAACTCAACCGAGCGTTCAAGGCTTCGTTCGGTTCCAAGCTGTCACTCTCGATCTCGACGACACGCTCGCTAAATTCTTAACAACACATGACGCTATTAATGGCTGCGAAAATAGCACTTGCTAAGTTAACAGGCGGGATAGAGTAACATATCATTAAAGTATCATCAAACTAGGCAAAAGTAATATCGTGAGATAGGAGGTTTGAGGTCGCGGAGGCTTCTTAATTAACAAGAAGTACGAACAAACTGTAAGGAACGTTAATTAATTATTTTTTTATACTATGTCGGGTGGCAGACAAGCATACGGCCCGCCTAATGTGAAGCGGTTACCGTAGCCATATTAACGCTCGCAACAAGGAACGTTAATTAATTATTATTTTTATACTTCGTCGGGTGGCAGACAAGCATACGGCACGCCTGATGTGAAGCGGTTACCGTAGCCATATTAACGCTCGCAACATAATATATCGCTCGCGTGCCACCACCCCCGCTGCCAACGCAGCATCTCTTTCCTTTCTGGTGACCTCACTCACTCGCAGGAACACAACAACCCTCGCGGGAATAGTTATTTGGCTGCGGTATTCTGTGAGGTGAAGGTACATTCCCCAGTCGGGTAGCTTACAATTACACTCCCTACCTCTCTTTTCGCCAGAGCTTCGTTTGTCAGTCAGCAGGGTGCACCGCGTGCAGGTGAAGTTGGCTTTGGTTCAAAGATGTTGAGAATACTTTATTTTTTTGGGGTGTAAGTTCCTCATCGACATCTTTGCCTCCTCTTAACCTCACCTGCACGTGGCGCACTCGGCCGATTAGCTTTGTTTTTTATACTACATCTCGGGTTGCAAACAAGCATACGGCCCGTCTGATGTGCCGCCACCGGCGCGGCCAATGTAGCTACTCCTCTGGTGACTGCTCCTTTCTGGCGACCTCACTCAATCGTTTTCACTCATTCAACACAATTACCGCTGCAGTATTTTGTAAAGTGGAGGTACTTCTCCAGTTGGGCTTATACAAGTACGCTATACTCTACCTCTCCTTAAGCCTCGGCTCATTCACTAATCGGCAGTGTGCACCACGTGCAGGTGAAATTGGCTTTAGCTCTAAAGATCGTGGTGAGCTACTTACACACCAAGCTAACGAAGCACTGGCGAATAGGGCATGCCGAACCCGACTGGGGAAGTACTTCCACCTAGCAACCTCAGCACATGAGTAAAGAAACGAACAGAGATAAAGCTTCATTCAACCGCAGTGTTTAGGTACACTACTACAAGCATGCGTGGCCTTGTGTGCGTGTCCACTGGCCGCTCGTCGCGTACACGCCGCGGTTAGAAATAACCGGTTCAAACTGATTCCGCCAGTGGACAAGCTCAGGGCCTGCGTGTTGCACGTAGAGGTGTTTGTGTGCGCTCCACGTTGTTTACGAATAAAAGTTAAAAATAAAAAAAGTGTGACAAAATGGTTATTTACTGTGTGTATGAACAATAATAGAAAAAGTAAAAATATTTCGTATTTTGACTATCACACTTTACTTGCTCACTAATAAGTATTAAGATTAAAAATTGTAACAAAACAACAATTTACATAAAACATGTTATTTTTTTTATTCGTTTTTATACATTAAATCTATTCGACGCCATTTTTCTGAAGCGAAACGTTCAATCACCTTTTTATTAAAATAAAAAAAATATACAAGCAATACCCGATGGTATTGTTTGTATATTTTTATTTTTTTAATATTGAGCATAGAAAGTGCATTTTAGCGATCCCTAGACATGGCCGCCCGCGAATTTCGTCAAACATCGTCGGCTGCTCTCGGTAATCTTCGGCATAGTAAAATGTCTTTGATTCGCCCGTGCGGCGCGCACGAAAACAGGCCCTATACTCGGTACATTTCTATGAACTATCTTTTGTTTCACGCGTCAGGCATATTAGCTCGTCGCCCATATAAGTTACATTAGCAGCTCTCGTGCGCTTCGGCGAGCGGCGATTTTTGTTTATAGGGAAAATAACTCTTAATAGTTTAGCAAAGAGCTTAAATTGTTTCGTCATTATGAAATATTTTATTTGTTATATGTTTTTGTATGTTTAAAAAATATATAGGTATTAAAATGGTAATATAAAAATAAAGATAAAATAATATTATGTAATTTTTAATCTTTCGAAATGGTGGTTCAGCGCACGAGCGCACTTAAGGTACAGCCGCCACTGCTTGCAACACAGTAAATGCCACTCGCGCGTTGCAACCCCGGCTGCTATTGCTGCTAATCCTTCTTTTTGATGACCTGACGCAGGAACACAATACCACTCCAGAGAGATGTTAATTGACTGCGGTCTTCTGTGAGGTGTGGTACTTCCCAGTCGGGCTATTGATATTAGTAATTTACTTTAAATTTGTGGAATAAGTTCGTTGTATTTTAGATATTAACTTTAGTGTACGTGTGAATACATTTTATTAATGTACATTTTTTTTTTTTGCCTAATGCTTTTGTACGAGCGAAAGGTGTCAACCCTATGAGAATAGGCACAAATTTTACAGATCCTAGACAGCTTTCTCTCTGTTCAGTTTCTTTACTCATGTGACCTCAGTCTTTCGCAGGAATGTTGTTACTGCGAGAGACTGAGAGTACCTACTAGACCACATTATAAGTAATAGTACTGACTAAAGAACACGCTACCACAGCATAGTAATCACTGTATTGTGACGCTAGACGCTACGTTGCCGCGTTGGTGGCAGGAGCGCCAGCGCGTGAGCAATATAATTCATTGTATAGTCCGTCCTTGTATATTCCGTCTTTACATCAGGCGGGCCGTATACTTGTTTGATATTGCGCGGCGTAGTATAAAAAAAGTTTTACCCCATAATGTAACACCAATGATTACCTGAAACAAATATAATTGCATTTATTAACATCAGTCATTATGAAAGTAACATTACAATGAATATTAAAAAGGGTACGAAATGCGGATGCAAATAATTTGACGCAGTTTAATTTTAATCTGTACCACAGTATAAGTAATAGTACTATATACAGTATGGCCACTACCTGCCGCTCTTTCGTGTCGACCTCACCTCCCCTCTGAGACAAATCTAGAACAGTTTGTATAGCGCCGCACGCATACACGCTCATTCGCGCTTCGCACAGACGTCATTGTTTATGTAGACTACTACATACAAACGACGCGACATTTGTATGGAGTGACCAGGGTGTGTCTGTACATAGCTTTTTTCTGTCCTTCTCTTTGTTTTATATATACTAACTTCCACCCGCGCCTTCGCCCGCGTTTTCTTTCTTTTTTTTAAATAAAATGTATCCAATGTCCTTCCTATGTGTACAAAGTTTCATAATGATCAGTTGAGTAGTTTCGGCGTGAATGCGTAACAAACCAACTCACATTCACATTTATAATATTAGTAGGGATTGTTTGTTTTTAAGATAATTTTATGATAAATATTAATATAATCTCACTAGTATAATAATATAATATAATAAAATGTTTATTTGCTCACAAACATGGTATAATGATCTTGATATATACATTTTTCGCATGTTTGGCTGATACAGTCAGCATGCAAATTTGTATTGAATTAATATTAAATTACAACTATTACTTCATTATAATCTAAATTATACGTTATCACACAAACTTAATAGTTAAATTAACTTTTGATCATAATAAATACTACACATTTTTGCATAAATATACCTATATACTATAAAAAAATCCATTTAATAATTCATTCGTATCATAAAAGTTATACTTCTTAAGCCATTCATGCAGTCTATGTTTGTGCCATACATGAATTGTGATTTAGAATTTTCATATCATTTGGTATCTTATTGTATATACGTACACACATAGCGACACAACTCTTTACATATAATTTAGCTGATTTAGGTTTATTGGTAAATATAAGCTTCTGTAGATTCCTTTTAACTCGTGGATTTGTTGTACCCGATAATAGTAAATTATTTTTCTCTAAAATATGCAAATTAAAAAAGTACAATCACGACTTTAACCAGGTACGAAAGTAAAAAAAAAATACTTAGAAATACACAAAATCATTTAATTTTTATTAATAATAATGTCGATAATATTCCATCAAGTGCCAACAATCAACAGTATCAACATTTAGCGATTTATTGTCAAGATAGTTTTAATATTAGTTTATTTATATTATTGGTTTCTATATACTACCACCTGACGTACTACTGCAAACATTGTTTTGCCATATAAATTTAGGGGTTGATGGTAGAAGGGTAAAAATTTGAAATTGTATGTATTTTTCAATGCTAAATCATAATAAAATAAAAATAAAAAAAATTGTCAATAAAATAAATAAAATGATTTAGGGGTGGGTCACCCTTATCATTTGGTATGAAAAATAGATATTGGCCGATTCTCATACCTACTTGATATGCACACAAAATTTCATAAAAATCGGCCCAGCCGTTTCGGAGGAGTTTGCCAACAAATACCGCGACACGAGAATTTTATATATTAGAGATTAATTTTGTCTATATTGATAGGCTATGGGCGACGTTGCTTAACTGTCGAGAATTTTATATATTAGAGATTAATTTTGTCTATATTGATAGGCTATGGGCGACGTCGCTTAACTGACGAGAATTTTATATATTAGAGATTAATTTTGTCTATATTGATAGGCTATGGGCGACGTTGCTTAACTGGCGCAGTCTCATTACACTGATATTTTTTTTTATATCACTAAAGTGACAAACAAGCATACGGCCCGCCTGATGGAAAGCAGTTACCGTAGCCTATGAACGCCTGTAACACCAGGGGCATCACACGCGCGTTGCCGACCCTGTAAAAACCTCTTCACGCCCTTTTTGAAGAACCCCATGCTGTAGTCTCCTGAAAAAACCTCGACAGGCAGTTCATTCCACAGCTTAATCGTACGCGGGAGAAAACTTCTCTGGAACCGCACGGTACGCGACCACTTAGGCTCCAATGTGTGAGGATGAATTCTCTGTCGATGGCGAGCGGTGCGACTGTAAAAGGAGGCCGTGGGCATCATGTCAAACAACTCCTCTGAACACACCCCATTGTACAAACGGTAGAACACACAAAGGGACGCAAAATCCCTCCTCAGACTTAAAGGTTCTAAACCGTCTGTCAGTTTGGGATATTCCTAGTTAGTGATATTCCTATGATAGCTTAAAAATACTAGTATATTTCTAAAAAGACATCGAACAAAGCATTGCCAGTACGGAAATTAAGATAGGCCATAAACTTCAAACAAAAGTAAAAGGGAAATTCAAAGGAGACACGACACGGATCCTTGCTTTTTGCCCTTGCCCTCGTAAATTCTGTTAATCGCCAATTCCCTCTATCCCGCGAAAAAATCGTTCCGGGCACAAAAGCCATTATCTAGCATGTTATCCAGTTCTCTTCTACAACATTCTGAATACATAAACTTTACAATCATTGTGGAAATATTAAATATATAATAAATAAAAGATATTTAAAAGAGAAGTATTGAATTTAAAAGAGAGGTTAAATAATAACAATTCCCTTAAGGTTGTTGTGTTCCTGCGAGTGAGTGAGGTCACCAGCAAGGGAGGAGATGCTGCGTTGGCAGCGGGGGTGGCGCAGCTTCTTCTCAAATCTTAAATTTTATGTAATTATTACTTAAATAGTAGATTTCGGCAATCCTTCCTTTCTGGTGACCTCACTCACTCGCAGAAACACAATAACCCTCTAAGGAATTGTTATTTGGCTGCAGTATTCTGTGAGGTGGAGGTACATTCCCCAGTCGGATAGCTTATAATTACGCTCCCTACCTCTCTTTTCGCCAGAGCTTCGTTTGTCAGTCAGCAGGATGCACCGCGTGCAGATGAAATTGGCTTTGGTTCAAAGATGTTGATGAACAAGTTATACCCCAAGTATATTATTGTAAGAAATGCAGTAATGATATCAAATCTTCAGATCATTTAATTATTATAAAGCCAAGCACAAATATAGAACTTATCTATTGACCTAATAAATAGTTAGATGAACGTTGATCACTTTGTCCATATATTTTATATTATACAAAGAAAAGTCGCGTCAACCTTTATTCATCCCACTGCTGGGATATTAGTTTCCCCTGAATTGAAGGGGCTTAGAGTATACTCCACCACGCTGCCCATCTGCGAGTTAACGGAGGCCAGTGTTTTCAAGCCGACTAAAGGACACTGACTTGGCTTAACAACTGTCATCTATAATAACAACAGCCGGGACCGACGGCGGGAACGTGCGCTCCGAAGCACGGAGGAGCTCGAGATAAATAAACCCATCCATGGACAGGCTATGGTCGACACTGCTTAACTTGCGTATTTGATTATACTGACACACGCAACGACGCCACCAAGCTCCTTGAGAAAAATATTTTATATAACTAAAAAAGTAGTACTTTATATAATTTTTCTTGAGATGATTCTATAAAATATGAAGAAGTTCTATCAAATATCAATAGAAGTTCTAACAAAATCAGGAAGGACGGCTCAAGTCTCCCTTACAATAATACTCGGAACAATCTTAATAGGCTAGGGTACAAATTAGTTTGTTTTGTCGGAACAAATGAAATGGTTACGCAAATAACCGAAGCGTTAATTTAGCGGAGATTACTCTCCCTCCTAACCTTGCGCGTTTGATTAGGGCTCGACTGATTTATCTTCAAATCTTATTGACATTGAAGTTTTAGGTCTAAAATTAAAGCGGTGGATAGATTTACTATTGTTTTAGTAAAATAATATCTAAATACTAGCTGACCCGGCAAACGTTGTTTTGCCATAAAAAAAAGATAAGAACCTATTCTCAGACCTACTGAAAATACATAGAAAATTTCATTACAATCGGTCAAGCCGTTTCGGAGGAGTATGGTAACTAAGACAGTGACATAATAATTTTATATATAAGAAGATCTACCTCTATAGATCATAATTATGATAAATAGATAGACAGAACTAACTGTCATAATTATGATGAATTATTATAAAGCACACTACAACCACAGTATAATAAATAATAAATAAATAAATAAATATTGTCAGACAAATTACACAGCGCCATCTAGCCCCAAAGTAAGCGTAGCTTGTGTTATGGGTACTAGACTAACTGATAAACATACGTAAATACATTTCTTTTTTTTTTGTAAATACATACTTATGATACCCAGACCAAGACAAACAGACATGTTCATGCACACAAATGTTTGTCCTGTGTGGGAATCGAACCCACGAGCGTTGGTGTCCAAGCCGCGTCATTGACTGCTACGCCACCGAGCTCGTCGTAATAATAGTATAAGTAATAATACTACGTACAGCACAACAAGATACATTTAACATAATTTGCAGACAAAACACAACAATTATACAACGTATGAGAACATACGTACAGCGATACAGCAGACATATTAAATGATAACAATAGTCATCAATGCCAACCGTGTCGCAGTGCACAATATAAAAGGATAGCGCTGGTAGTCTGTGAGACCTTATTAAAATCTGCTATAATAAATTATAATAAAATCATAGACTTTACGTGTCTGTATGTTAACTATTTACGCGAATAATAACATATCTTAAAAGAGTGAGTTCGTTTGTTCCATTATCACGCATTAACTACTGAACCGATTACCATGAAAGTTTACATACGTCATATTAGAAGTCTAGAATAAATATTCTTGGATACTATTTCTCTCAAAAAAATTTACTGTTCTCCAAGAATGACCAAAAGAATGACGCGATAACTGACAATCATGCAGGCGAAGCCGCGGGCGGAAGCTAGTAAAATAAATAAGTAAGATAAGATCAGCACTCTCGAACAAGTGAACTTTCAAGCAAAAAAACTAAAGCAAATTCGGGTCATTGGTTTGAACTACGATGCCACAGAGCGATCCACACAGTAAAGTTAACTCCTCGGTTTGCGTCGTGGGTTAAAAAGAACAGGAAAGTTACTCGACCCTTTCCATCCACTCGCATAGTTCAAGATATAACATCAAAAGTATGCTCAAAAGTGCTGAAATGTACAAATGAAATCCAAATGTTTTCCCGATAACAGAAGACGTATCACGTATTCTGCACATCGAATGTGAACTAAATAAACTATACTTGGTCTTGAATATCATGTATTACAACACTAGTTGTTGCCCGTGGCTTCGCATTTTAGTCTCGGGTGACAACTAGATCCTAAAATCTATATATCTTATAGATCCTAAAAAAATATCAGTACAGACAACCGTTCGTAGACTATAAAACGTCCAGTATAAGTTGGTCCTCCGTAGCCATGACACATACGTAGCATTCGTAGCACTACACAGGACCCTCTTACACGGGAAATGTGACGGTCTACAAGCGGTTATGTGTAAAAAGAGCAATCTAATATGACACATGCATTCATAATATTACTTAAAATTAGCTTCTGCCCAATAGCATCATAATAGTCATCATTATCAGCTAGCCAGTAACTACCCACTGCTGCATATAGGCCTTTCCCAATGCTTTCCACCATATGCGATCCTCCGCTTTTCACATCAACCGCTAGCAGCCTCTTTTTTGAGGTGGTCGGTCCATCTAGAGAGGAGGCGCCCTACGCTTCGCCGCCCCATACAAGGCTCTACTTACTACATAAACTCTAGGACTTTCCTCCCTCATCTACCATCGCTGACTCGGCAGATGTGGCCAGCTCGCTGCTCGTCAACTTGCTGACTCTAAGAGCTATGTCGATCAGAAATAATGTCGATCAGAAATAATAATACTAACGCCAATAGATATCAAAAAAGATTTTATTCATATTGGTATAATCGAACACGAAAGTTAAGCAACGTCGACCATAGCCCATTCATAGGCTTTACTTATCTTGAGATCCTTCGTTCAACCGAGGGCACGTTAATCTGACGATCCCGGCTGTTTATTTAATTATTTATTTATTAGCATACAAGACAGATACAATCGACATAAATAACATTATAACAGCTTATAATAAAATTATGTATGCCTAGCAGCTTTATAAATATTGGAATTAATAGCGTACACTAGAGATCGCTTCTAATATGGAACAGCAATAAAAAATATTTAAAGTTAAAATAAAAAATTTGAAGTAAGAAAAAAATTAAGTTAAAGTAAGAAAAACATTAATTTATTAAACGAAAAAGAAGATGTTATTATAAGATGACAGTCTCAATGAACTTTAGAGTTGGACGGCTTGAAAACACTGATCTCGTTAAAACGTAGTTGAACAACTTATCGTGTAAGCTCTAAACCCCAATCCCAGCAGTAAAATTAGTAGCTATGGGCTCAAACGCATTAGGAGTTCGCGACCATTGGTCGCAGCGACCAATGATCGCGGACTGAATGATTTGTTTTTCATATTGTGATTTTTTTTTTTATATTATTCAATTCGATTATGTATTCATGCAGGCGAAGTTACGAGAAGCTAGTTTACAGTACAGAAATGAATGATCGTTTGAACCCGCGAAAACAACCCTACTCATGTATCATGACATTTAGGGTAAGTACCCATTAAAAACCTCAAATCGATATTATGATAATTTGTAACAACATTAGTGCCTCCCCCAAAAACATCAAGGTTTTTTCTAAATGAAATAAACGGGCGAAACATATTACACGACTCCAAATTAGTACTCTAAATGATTTTGGCAAGTTAGAAGCAATTTCTATTGTCTTGGCAAGATTTCCAGGCCGATAATAAAGAAAGTTAAACAAAAAATAAACTGGTTGAATGTTACAAAGCTATGCCGTTGATCTGAAATGTTTCCGCCAATGAAAATCGAACCAAAGTCAAAGTAGATAAGGATAATTCTTATATCGACTTAATTCTGAGAGTACTTAAAAAATTAATAGAAACTATTACACATATTATACATTACATTATGTACAGATATTTTATAACCTAGATTAACATGAGGATATTTTTTTTATTTCGATTATGTATTCACACAGGCGCAGTTACGAGTAGAAGCTAGTTTACAGTACAAAAATATTTTAGTATATTTATCAGTTATTTAGCAAGTATTGCTTATTTTGGGATTATTCCGGAACGAAAAAGTTCGACAGAGAACCAAGGTTGTTGACATAGCTCTCAAAGTCAGCAAGCTTAAGTGGAATTGGGCTGGACACATCTGCCCTGTCAGTGATGGCAGATGGGGAAGAAGGTCCTAGAGTGGAGGGCACGTACGGGGCACGTGGGGTACCCCCTCTGTAGATGGACCGACAACCTCAAGAAAGCGGCTGAATGTGAAAACCTGAGGATCGTATATGGAAAAAGTATTGTGGAAGACATATATCCAGCAGTGGGTACATACAGGGTGATAAAGACGATGATGATGATGATGCTTATTTTAAGAATAGAAACGCTGTTTAATTTATTTTTTGAAAAATGGAAAAATTCGCCTGCCCACAGGTCGTGGGTTCAAATCCCACCTAGGGGTGGGATTTGAACCCACGACCTCTCGATGAGCGGTCGAGTGCTCTTCCAACTGAGCTACCAGGAAGGTTTGTGTTGCTGACGAATTTTTGCATCTTATATTTCTACTGTGTGAGTCACAGTGTGACGTCATCAACCTATTAAGTAATTACATGCTGTTTAATTTGTCTATATTTATTTCTGGGCCCGTGTTAACGAAGGGCGATTTATACGGTGGCGGCCTGCCTTCCAAAACGGTTATCAATCAGAGCAATTTGTAACATTTGTCAAACAAACAACAACCCTTGTCAAGTAAAACGTAATTTAAGCCACTATTTATAGTAAATTACCAACAAATGATTGACATTAGGAACACGCAACGCTGATGAAAATAAATTACAGTGGAAGTAGAATAAATCAGAGACTTAACATTGCGGTCTTCCACGCCCTCTTTTTGTCCTGGGTATTTAGGGCAATTTTTGCCATGTGATCGTTCGGTATCCTCATAAGGTGACCATACCAGCGAAATCTCATTTCTATCGTCTTTTCCTGTATAATAAGTCGTATCTTATCTTCCAAATACATTTGCACGAACGCCGTTTAGTCCCTTGGTGGACTTCCATAAATAGACTATCTTTAAAAAGGTAAATATATCTTTAACACTGTATAAATCGAGTGAGCAAGCGCCCAATTTTCTCTCTAGAGTCCCAAACGAAAAAGATTAAATCTTGAAAAGCATTAACAGCGTTTATGCAGCATACTGTCGTCAATGTAAAAAAAATGAGGTGTAATGGATTCATCGACATCTTTGAACACCGACATCTTTGAACACCTACATCAAAGCCGTATCTCAGCTGCACGTAAGACACCCTGCTGACTGACAAATAAGGATCTGGCTGCCCGACTGGGGAAGTACCTCCTCACACCTCACATAATAACATAGTCAAAACAAATAATTCCCTTGAGGATTGTTGTGTTCCTGCGAGTGAATGAGGTCACCAGGAAGGAAGAAGTTGCTGCGTTGGCAGCGGGGGTGGCGGCGCTTGAGCGATCTTTCACTCGTAATATGGCTACTCGTAATATTTTAACTCTTTCACATCAGGCGGGCAGCATGGCCCGCCTGATGTGAATCGGTTACCGTATATATGAAGCAGTTACCATTGTTTGCCACCCGACTTAGTATATAAAAAAAAGAAAAATATAAAATAGCCCGTCATCGAAGTAGTAGGTATGTATCGCATCTCAAGGAAACCAAAAATTTTTATGACAGTCATCAGTGATTTCAAATTTGTCAAATCAACGTTATTATATAGAAGATAATTATTAAGATCGAAACTAGGTAATTTCGAGGTTTCCTGACGAAACTACGTAAGTGACCCATTTAATTAGTTAATTTACTAGATAATTATTGTTACAAACGGCTATTTTTAGCAGTAACACGCAAAAATAGTTTTTTTTTTAACATTTTATGTAAGTAAAGTAAATTGTATTTTCAGAAGTGAAATTTACTTTCTTAACTTTATTTGCGAGCTATATTTTTTACAACATTGATGTTAATACTATACGGTGTAAACACTCTTAATAAACATTTTAACTTACGCTTATTAAACAAAAATGAAGTTGGATAGCTAGCAAGAATTACAGAATTTTTAAAATGAAAACACTTAACGCAAAAAGAGCAAAATTTACTTTGAAACTTGTAATTTATGACGGCGAAAATTTCCCTACAGTTATTTTATTACTAAAATAATATTAAGTGCTATCTTTTTAATGCGGACCCTTCAGTAAACCAAATGCCACTTGGGTGAAAAATTTATTATTCACCAAATTCACGAGTCGCACTTAGCCCGTATTTATCTTATTATTTTAGGTACTGAGCACACAACACGAGCAGGGGGGGGGACCTTGTTGTAAAATCATAAAATTATGAAATGATAAATGAAGTGAGGAAGTGTAAAACTGCAACATTTACGTGTGTTTCGGCCATTACCAGCGAACTTTGTATTATGTACTTGAAATGTTCGTTCCTTGAACAAAACAGAGTATTTATTACTTTACGGATCGATGCAATTCTGCGGAATCCAACCTTGACCGGGAAAATCAATTTCGATTTGAAATATGGCATCGAAAACTGAAATTACTAGCAAGTAAAGTACTACTAAGTATAATCTATACAGTTTGGAACGGCAGGCATTTTTGTTTATTTATTTATTGCGCACAATTCATTAAATGTTTATATCAAAAGGTGAACTTAATGCTAAAGCATTGTCTATCAGTTAACCTTTCGTATGATTCAGGTTCTTTAACAAAATTTAAGTTTTAAAGAACTAAATAGTATTTTAAGTTATCGGTGCCATATGATGCCTAACCTGTTAGGTTAATTCATGTATATTTTAGTACTGTCTCCGCACTTGTCTTATAAGAACTTTATAGGCAATAATTTTTTGAGTGTTGAAAGTTATCGTATACAGTCACCAACGTCAATAAGTAACCAAGAGCTCGACCGCCTAAGCAAACGCCGATTCACATCGAAAGTTTTGATACCTAAAATCGGACTTCTGTAAAAGTTAGAGACAATTATATTCAGTTTGGTCGGTAAAGTTAAGGGATCTGTACTAATTAAGCTAAACAAAATCACGTCTAATCTATGCAGAAGTTTGATTTTCGTAATTTTGAATTAGAGATTTCGTAATCATAGAATCCCATCTGATTCTGTGTTTGTGCTGAAATTTGCAATATTGAGGTTTACATGGGCAAAAAGTGACTGACTTTTTGCTTTTGACATCTAGGCAGGTATAGAAATAAAAGAGTATTTCTAAGAAAATTAATTCTAGGAAAATTAATTTTCACGCAGCAATGCTGAATAACGCTCGATAGCTCGGTGGTCGACTAGCTAGCAATGGCACTTTGACACTGACTCCGAGGTTGCGGGGCGAGTCCCGCACGAAACAAACCACAAACAAACAATCAACTCCCCTCAAGACTCTTCACCAACAAGACTATGGAATTGCCAAGAAAACAGCCTATATTTTCCTAAAAACATTCCCTGGCAATAGATCAGTGACTTTTTGGTGTGTCTGATGTCTGAGCTGTGATGATTACTTATCATGTGACTCTATATATCTATATACCTTTTACAAAAAAAAATATAATAAAGTTACATACGTATACGAGCAAAATATCTCATAAAGATAACAAACAATATTTATAGTAATTACTTTAAATTTTTTATACCTCCCGTTTCAAAAATTGCCACAACTCTATTAAATTACAATGTCACCTTGGTCCTGATAGTACTTGAAAGTAATTATCGCCTTAATGCTCATTGTTTTTGGCTGACGTCTTGCATGATCAACGTCCTTGAGTCCGCATAATGACTGGCAGTCACTTACGCGTATATCTGTACTGTCATTTTTTTGTTTTGTACGGTGTGATGGTGGAAAATACATGACGTCAACGCTTGATTGTCTTGTTAATAAGGCGTTTGTGAATTAATTTTCATGTCGCGTTTCTGCACGCGGCATCGACTCGCGTAAAAACTGTACCAGGATAAATAAGTATTAGTATGTCGATCCTGTTGTCATTAGATAATAGTCGTTTAGCCAAGTCCACCAACGTGGTGGAGTACCCCCTTCGATTGAGGGGAGACCTGTATCCCACTAGTAGAATGATTATGGGTTGGTGCCAATGTCAATCCAGATCATACTCTATGTATAGGTATACTAAATTCCATCCAAATTCAATTAGCGCATATAAAAGTTACAAACTTCGATACATTCACCCATATATCCAAGTATCCACACATCCATCCTCACGAGCATTCCCATTTGTAATATTAACAAGATATTCAGAAAAACGGGTTTTGAGGTTAGAAATACTTTTACCATGCCATAATTCTTAATTAAATAAGTAGAATAAAAACACCATAAATTGTTTTAATTCTTAATTACCATAAATACTATTATTTTTTTATACTACGTCAGGTGGCAGACAAGCATACGGCCCGCCTGATGTGAAGCGATTATCGTAGCCACATTAACGCTCGCAACATAAAATATCCCTCGGCGCGCCGCCACCCCCGCTACCAACGCAGCATCTCCTTCCTTTCTGGTGACCACTCACTCGCAAAATCGTATTAAATACCATAATATTGCATGGTCATTAGCATTACGTACTTATATCTGAGTCCAAACTCCGAACCGTGCTATTAGTTCATATTACCAAATGTATTTTTTGTTGATAAATACTCTGATATTATAAAAACTTGACAAAAAATATAGCCCATAGTACAAATAGAATTGGATGAAAAAAAGGCCTAAGTGTGATTTTGTTCAATACGTAATTAACATTTTAGTTGAGTACTAATATAATTTTGCCACAAAAACCAACAAAAGATGAAGGATTGTTTAGACAATAAACGATTCATTTGCAATGTTTCTTCACGTAAGATTCCGCTTTTAAGATTTGTTTACAAACAGGGTACAAATAAAAACATTAAAAATAATACCACAAATTATGCCACAAGAGTCTATTAGATCAGACGAGGTATTCAGACTGTCTATGATCGTGAATAGAGTGAGGAGCTCGATGATATCGTTATGCGTGTCACTAATCCATCACGCAAGTTAAGCAACGTCGACAGTAGCCTGTCTATGGATGGGTTTAATTATCTCGAGCTCCTTCGTGCTTTGGAGGGCACGTTGAGCTGTCGATCCAGACTATTGTCACCAGCCATTAAGCCAAAGTCAATTGCCTTTAGGCGGTTTGAAAACACTCGCCTTCGCCAACCTGCAGTTAAGCACCGTGGTGGAGTATACTCTAAACCCTTTCGATTGAGGGGAGTCCCATATCACAACATTGGGATGATTATAGGTTAACGCCGATCATAGCGACGTCTCGCTTACATCACACTAGTACAAGCGAGAAGATACCATGAGAAACTGTTTGAATACCTCGTAATCTAATAGGCCCTAAAATGCAAACAAACAGGCAAGTAGTCACTAAAACAGTCAACACGATGAGACAGGTATACTCTCATAAATAACCAGATTACCGCCTCATGAGGATTTAGAGCTCTGTCGTCAGGATTACCGCCTAGTCTGATGTGTAATCCCCTCTTTTGCACAATTTTACAAAGGAAGCCTTTGTTTCCTGTATCGTTCATACTTCAAATTGTGTTTCCCAAGAAAAAAATGAACACTAGGGATCTGCCATTGATTTGTGTATATTTATATACACAATAGAGACAGCGCCATCTAGTGAAAGAAGGACAAATGATTATAAAATTTATTTTTTCCCATGGGAATAAGATATTTTTCCGGGAAGAGTAGCCTATGTCACTCTCCAGGCCTGTTTGTTACTTTCGACGTAAAAGAAGGACAAACAAACAAACACACTTTCACATTTATAATATTAGTATGGATATGCAAATTATTTGAAAAAAAAAATTGGTTGGTCTATAAATTCGGTTTACGGACGATAATTTTACGTGATAACGTCGTAAGAAACAGGCCAGTCGTGCCTCTCTACCGCTTGTTCCGCGGTCTCGCTTGCACGCTCAGGCGGAACGTGACAATTAGTCATACTTTTTCGTACATGCAGCCAGCGTTTATCGATTTATAAGACGTTATCACATCAATATGATAAATGTATTTTAATATTCAAACTATGCAAGCAATAGGCTAGTTGCCCATGTTACAAAATTATAAAAACTCTCTATCAGTAACGTAAAATACATAAAACTAGAACGATCTGCGATCTTAAAATTTTTATAACTTATGTCCGACGTGTTTTATGTTCGATCAAAGTTTGGTGGGAAAGTCCATTTTAAAGGTATGAAATTAAAAATAAAAATATTACCATTGTAGAAACAATAAAAAATACTATAACTTTTGTTACGGCACTGGCTACATAAACGCAATATTTAACATAGCTGTCGTACAAATTTCTGATTTAATGCATATAAAATAGCACGGTGTGACGTCATTACGTGGTGGCCTTTTGTATGGAGCGTTTTCGGGATAGTCTAAAATTGTGATCTTCAAGTTATCATATCTCGAGAACTTTTTATGCAATCGAAGTAATTATTTCACCTATATTTATATTATTGTGACTTCTTTAAATAACAAATCGAAAAAAAAACAGTCCTTGGACCAATGGAAAATAACTGAATTAAATGCACCTTACTTCTTTAAATTATAATAATTAGCTGATATTATTATTACCTACGTACCAACTACCGTTTAAATCGAAAATAGAATAAACTCTATTAGCAATAATTTTTCAACACCGCATCTAACTTTTTTATTGCAAATTATTACCTTGTTTCGCTCGTGGCTTTCGAATTATTTATATACAAAATCTAAGAACTGACCACTATGCAAATATTGTCGTGGTTCATTATCAACTTCATATTCAAGAAATCCCTAATTCTCACAACACGTCAAGGTTGTTTCATTTTGAGAACATATGTATGTTTTTATAATGGTAGCATGTTTAATGTTTTATTAGAAAATAATTTATTTCGTCGCCGTCGTCGACAACCCTAATTCATCCCACTGCTGGAATGCGGGTCTCGATCGAAATTTATTATCATAATCATAATAATCATAATCATCATTTATTTGTAATGAGTACATTAATACATATATAGGTCTTAACTATGTTGGCAATGTAATTAGCTTGCTGGCAGGCGTACAAATATTAATTATATTTAAGAACAATTTCATAAGACTAAAATAATACAGTAGTACAGTCAAGTTTAAGTCATGTTGTGTTTATTGCATTCCTCACCACACTGCTCAACTGCTCAACAATTTTATTTCTTCATCATCATCAGGTCAGTTTAGTCTCCACTACAGGAGCAGGACCCTCTCTCGTCTGTCCCAGACAGAAGGAGGATTTGGCCTACACTCCCCACGCTGGCCTGATCGATGTTTTATAATGTATTTCCCTTAGTCGCCTTGTACGACATCCACGGGAAGAGACGAAGTGATTAGAATCACTTCGTCTCTTCCCATGGATGTCGTTCTAGTCTGCCGGAAACCACACGGCTAATATTTTATTTATTAGACTAAAATGAAATGCAATTAAAAATAAAATAAATATCCCTCGACAAATTACACAGCGGCAACTAGTCCCAAACTAAGCAAAGTTTGTACAATGGGAACCACAATAGATAGCTGATATAATGTACTTATATACATTTTTTTGTAAATACATACAGGTAATACATAGAAAGCACCCAGACCGATACAAACACACATGTTCATGCACACAAATGTTTGTCTTGTGCGAAAATCGAACCCGCGACCACGGAGTCAAGTAGCTATTGTTAGCCAGACGACCACGAAGCTCGTCATTAAAAACACGCGGTCTTTAGAGTCCTTACTATATAAACAACATAATAATGGATCCCACAATTGAACTTATTCTATGGAACCAATCATTTTCAAAGAGAACCATGTTACCTCAATCTCACAGTAACTCACTAATTGAATATAAACTTTTGGGTCGTCTACGTGGAACAGTTGAACAACTGAAATTGTACAGGTCCTAAGCAAATACAAACGACCTAGCAACATCACAAGAGAAAATTTACCTGAGAACAGTAAACTCTACAAACTGTTTGAATAGAACTATGTTTACTATACCTAAGTAAAACTGAATTATAATTAATTTACTGCTATATGAAATCGTTAATACATATCATGAATAATTCTGCCTCCATCATGTACAGAGACGCATGTAACACGTTGTGTTATTCTGGTAGGTATCCATATATTGTCGAAAAAGGCGAAAACGCCAATACTTTTCATGCCATTCCATTGCAAACAAAAATTTGCGTTCCTGATCATTATTTTGCACCCGATTAAAAATAAAACGAATTTTCAGAAATTTGACAGAAAAGTCAGATTGACATAATTGGCTATTTGACTAACATTTTTTTCTGTTTGATATGTAGGGACGTCTCCATAATATAACCATAGGTGAAAGAATTACTTCGATAGCACAAAAATCTCTCGAGATATATTAATTTGAAAATCACAATTTTTAGACTGCCCCAAAACGCTCCATACAAAAGACTACCGAATTATGACGTCACAGTTTTGTATTTTATATGCATCAAATCAGAAATTTGTACGACAGCTATGTTAAATATTACGTTTATGTAATTATTATCATAATAAAAGTTATAGCATTTTTTATTGCTACTCCAATGGAAATATTATTTTTTAATAAAAACAAACTTTGATCGACGCTAAAAAAAGTCTGACTGAAGATATTAGAATGAAAGTTTGCAGATCTTTATAGTTTTGTGTATTTTACGATATTGTTAATTTATTTGTACAATTTTTAAACATTGGAAACAACCCAATTATTGTAGGTCCTCAAGTTTTGCATTTTTTTCGTATATTTGAAAATTTTGAACGCGCTTTTTTGATTTATTATTAAGAGGACTTAGATTTATTATTAAGAGGACATTAATAAGGCGATTTAAAAATCTCTAATAATAAATAACTTTGCGTATTTATGTTGTAAATACGCAAAGTTATTTATTATTAGAGATTTATTTTATCTCTACATTTCTGTATATATAGGTCGCGAACAATTTCCCAATCGGTCCAGTCAAAATTCAAACATTTTTCCATTATCAGGTAGTATTTTTTTATACTAGGTTGGGTGTTAGACAAGCATGCGGCCCGCCTGATATGAAACGGTTACCGTAGTCATATTAACGCTCGTAACATGAAATATCGGTCGCGCGCCGCCACCCCCGCTGCCAACGTATAAACTTCTACCTTTCTATATTATAAAATACAAGAAAATGTTTCCACCAGTACACAATGCATTATCTGAAACTGATGTGAATCGAAGTAAGGCCAAGGCGTCATCTGCTCCGTAAAAATACATAAAAATATTATCGAAAAAGCAATGAGCATTTAACTCAAAGTCACCACTTACTGCTACTAATTCTGCATAACATTTTCCTTGTGCATGAGGCTTCGTTATAGAATGCATTTATAATGTTCCAAGCTCAATAACAACTCTCATAATGTTCCAAAGACAATACCAGTGTAATTTTCCTTAACGTGAGCGCTACCATAATATTATAATATAGATCAGTACCTCAATTTTTTTTTATACTACGTCGGGTGTCAGACAAGCATACGGCCCTCCTGGTATGAAGCGGTTACCGTAGACATATTAACGCTCGCAACATAAAATATCGCTCGCGCGCCGCCACCCCCGCCGCCGACGCAGCATCTCCTTCCTTCCAATAACCTCAATTCCAATATCCAAAGACCGACGAACTTAAACAGACACACGCAGCCGCACCCTATACGATTCTAACTTTTGACGAGCTCGGTGGTCGAATGGTTAGCAATGGCTACTTTGAGTCCGAGGTTGCGGGTTCGATCCCCGCACAAGACAAATATTTGTGTGCATGGACATGTCTGTTTGTCTTGGTCTGGGTGTTTTCTATGCATATAAGTATGTATTTACAAAAAAATGTATTTAAGTATAATATCAGTTATCTAGTACCCATAGTTACAAGCTTTGATTAGTTTTGGACTGTATGACCGTGTATAATTTGTCCAGGAATATTTATTTATTTAAAACTAAACACTCACGACTGTGTAGCGACGGATGGATGTGTGAAACAGCTGCTGAAAATGTGCCCATCCTAACAAATTCTAAACCAACCTGAAAAGAGGAAACTTTGCAAACATAACTAATAGAATTATCCGCTTTATTAAGCAAAATCGTCATTATCATCATCATTAACAGACTTTATCTACCTACTGCTGGATATAGACCATCCCTAATGCTTTCCACCATATGGGATCCCCGCTTTCCGCTTCCAATCGCTTTTTTGAGGTCTTCGGTCTGTCTAGAGAAAAAAATATTTTGGGGTGTAAGCGAGCGATAATTAATGTCTCAAGCGTTAATATGGCCACGGTAACCGCCTTCACATCAAGCGAACCGTATGTTTTTCTGCCACCCAACGTGATATAAAACAAAAAACGGGTTGCACTCCAGGGGTGCCGGCAGAAGTGAAAAGGGGCCATCCATAAATTACGTCACACGTTAAGGGGGAGGAGGGGATCGACGAAGTGTGATATTGTGTGACAAGGGGGTGGGAGGGGTTAGGACCCCGTTTTTTGTTTTATATCACTGACATTTCAAAATCTATTATAATCTAAGTGTTAAAACACGAACTTTAAACTATTAACGAAAAACTCAAAAACATTTGCAACTTTAGATGTAAAATTGCAAAATATGTGACGTCCACTAGAAAGGGGGACTAGGAAGGATCTCACAATTGTGATCAGCTGTGACAAGGAGGGGGGAGGGGTGAAATTTGTGTGACGTAATTTATGGATGGCCCCAAACTTGAACATTAATATTGTGTATTTTTTTTATGTTTTAGAATGGTTAGGGAATAATTTCGCACGAATTGCTTTATTTATTAGAAAAAAATACCTATCATTTATGTGGTAAAATACAATATTCATTTATTGCGCTATCGTACACAAACATGATATTACTTTTCGCCAGAACCTCGTTTGTGAGTCAGCAAGGTGCACCACGTGCAGGCGAGGTTGACCTAGGTTCAAAAATGATTGATGAATCACTTACCCCCAAAATCATTCACAAAAGTATTCATATTTACTGACTTTTTCGGTATTATACAATATATAGTAGAAATAGAATACAATATGTAGTATATAATTATATTGTATACTATTTCTTTATTTACATGGCAAGTGTAGTCTCAGCTTTATGTATGACATTGTTCAGAGCAGCACTGTGACAATAACCATTAAGAATTATGTATGAATCTCGTGACTGCAAAATGCAACCAACGTGACGTTCATTTTCAGTCCAATAATTAGTATTTGTATTGTATCACGAACGTTTCTTTTATGTCATGGATCAGAAGACATTCACCCACCAGTATATATTTTAAAAAATTCCAGTTTGTTTGTTAAATTTAACGTAAATGAGCAATACATAACAATAACAGATATACAGGATCTTTGGACATTTCATCCCCATTGATGAATTATTTTTATTAAAAAAGAAATGCGCTACATACCGATACAGATAATATGTGCATTATAAGACAATAATCAAACAAAAAATATTTTCAATAAACAAACTTTCAACCCCTCTTTTTCAATCAAAGATATATAATTTGCATTCAAAGATTTTCAAAACATCCCTTTTATCTAAACCGGGAGCTACCTTACTACTTTACTTCACAGAATACTCCAGCCAAATAACAATTCCGTCGAGGATTGTGGGGTTCCTGCGAGTGAGTGAAGTCGCCAGGAAGGGAAGGAAAGAAAGAGTTGCCACGGAGGTGGCGACGCGCGAGCGATACGCTACACATCAGGCGGGCCATATGTATGTTCGCCATCCGACGTAGTTTAAAAAAAACAATATCTGAAGTTAATTGGTAGTTAATGTAATTTTAATTACATATAAATAAAATTTTAAACAGTGACAACGAAGTACTTTTTATTGCCCCTCGGAACTGGGAAACGGGATCTAATACCGTGTCAAATGTCGTGATGAACAGCTCTACGTACATTCAGAACGTTCCCTTTTGTAAGCGTGTTTTATTACTCTGGCGTATCACGTGAAATAAAAATATTTTGTTTGAACATAAAAAACGAATTGTTTACTTCGAAAATATAAAATGTATTCCGTTCCGATACGAAAACAGGGGAGGTTTGATTAAGCGCCGACAGGGTTTGAAATACGTAGTGTTTACACTTTCAGGCATCCCTCCTCCATTCATATTCGAAGTGGCAATAAGAGCTCTTTGTTATATCCGATTCTACTGACACGTTTGATACAGAACTACATAGTAGAAACATTTTAGAAATGCATTTCTTGTTTGCTTTGCCAATTTTACCACAGTGTAACAAATGTTTCGTGTCTCCGCTCTAATTTGTAAGGACAAGATCATCTTTAACTGTTTTATACGAGGAAAAATTTTAAGAAACCCCTTTGATTTAAGAATTAAATGGAGTGTTAAAATCAATGTCACCAGCGTTCGTTCAGCTGTTTAGATAACTGTTGAAGCGCGGAAAGCCCGTTAGTTCCGTGCTTATCCACAAGCAACCGGCACGGCAGCGCCACCAGCGCCGCACGTGATATGCGCGCGCGCAGGCCAGCAGACGCGCCGCCGCTGCGCGACAGCCTCCCGTGCATACTTACTAAGTTACCAACTCGCGAGTGACATAAAGTGATCATAACAAAAATTACCTGTGTTTTTTTTGTTTTGGACTGTGGATTCTGACACGATGCACTTCAAGGTATTTTTATTATTTGTTGATTATTCGACGTTGCACTTGACTTTGAATCGAGCTGATAGTATTGTGCAAGACGTAAACATCGCGAAACAATTAGATTGATACAATGTCATGGGAACTTTTAGTGTTAGCTCATTATTACTTTTCTTACATAATACTTATTTGCCGGTATTGTACTTGAAATGTTAGACAGAAATAAAAGCGAAATGAGATTATCGGATAACCACAATCGCGGATAAATCGGAATATTTGGAAAAGAACTGGGAAAGTCTGCGAAAACATCGTTTTACGAACAATTTCGCGTATCAAAAGACGAGCATTAATAGATACTTGGTGGAACGTAACAATGAATAAAGAACCTTTGTTTTTAGACCTTTTGTTCCATGGTACGTGCGAACTATTTAGTTGAAAAAACTCTCATCATTTATCTTGTTTTACAACTGCGAACCTAACACATCTCAGCTATTTCCAATAACAAAAGAATAATACGTAGGTACTTTATATAAGTTAAGTAAAAAACTTGATATGCTTATGTTAAATAGATTTTTGTAGGGTTGGTCGTTCTGATATCTCATCTTTATAGTGCTTAGGTCAATTTGTATTTGTATGTACAAAATCGTTATCATGTTATGAGAGGTCATTGCAATGTCGTCAGCTGGGTTTAATAAGTACAGGTAAGAGCACGCCAATCTTGACACTTTGACCTCTGTACTATTCTTATAACGTACATAATAAAAGTTAAAACGAAACTTACTTACTTACTTGCAGTTTGGTTTTAACTTTTATTATGTACGTTTTAAGAATAGTACAATACGCGGTGTACTTCCTTAAGGCTCTACAATAAGTTATTATAAACTGCAATAACAATTATTGTCCACTTATTTAGCACTTAATTATCAAAAACAAACTATTTGCAATAAAAATATTTTCACAAATACAAAAGTATATGCACAACAGACTGCCTATTTCATTTCCTGAAAATTGTTTTTTGTTCCAATTCAGCCATATTTATTTCCAACCAATTATGCAAATATTTACACCCGAAACAAATTTCATTTATTCAAATACTCGCATTTTTTATAGCACTGAGGTGGAAAACAAGTCCACCTGACTTGACGGTAAGTAGTTATCGTATGCCTTTGGTGCTAAGGTATCGCAAATGCACAACATTTACATCTACACTTTAATATAAAGAGGGATCATTTGTAAGTTTTCAATATAAGAGGTAATCACCGAATTTGCTCAGCCGATTAAAAAAAACCGGACAAGTGCGAGTCGGACTCGCCCACCGAGGGTTCCGTAGGTACGTAGTATTATTATTAAATTTGATATTTTTCATTATAAATAAGAAATAATGCGTCGAAAAAATAAATAATATATATTTTGCAATGTGTACATCAAGCCCTTTCATATGATACCCCATTTGAACTAGTAGTTTCAATTTGAAATTTCGACACCCTATAAAAATATAGACCCCCTATTTTTTAAGATCTATTTACAAATGTATAGTTTTGAGATTTATTCCTGTACTTGTAGTCTATAACGATGTTACTTACCAAATTTCATAGTTCTAGGTCAACGGGAAGTACCCTATAGGTTTTGATTCCCTTGAGTGTGTCGAAATATGCGTTTTTTGCTGAATAAACGGCCGTAACTTTTTTCTACGTAAACTTAGCAGTTTGATTTTTTTTTAACTTCATGGGACCGTAGACCTGAGTATACAGTTCAAATTTCAGCTTGATACCTCCACGCATTCTCGACATAGAAATTCTTGACAGACAGACAGACAGACAGACAGACAGACAGACAGACAGACAGACAGACAGACGGACAACAAAGTGATCTTATAAGGGTTCCGTTTTTCCTTTTGAGGTTCGGAACCCTAAAAAAATACCAATATTTAATATGGGTCTTCAAGACTGTATGTATAACAAACGTGGACGAATCCGCGGACACAACTAGTGATTCCCTCCTTGAACTAGTACCACCTCTATTCCTTCTTTTTAGAATGTATGAACAGAACAATCTCGTCCTAAGTACTACAGCAAATATTTCAATATATACAAACAAACGTAAATTGTATATGCACTGATTATTTGTTCAAACTTCTATGTATTTTGTTTGTTTATTTGTAATTTTTTTTTGTACAAATACATAAAACTTCAAATACAGAATAACATACAAAATAACAGACTTAGAAGAATGCTTGTAAGTGTTTTTTTTTAGATCAGGGTTAGGTACATTAAGTACAGTAGATAAAAAACAGTTATACAGTGAATTTAAACGTCGAAACATCACTACAGTGCATTCTTAGCTGGCTCTTAAAAAAAGTAATAGATTGAGCCATCATCACTTTATTTGGAAGTGCATTCCAGAGACGTGCAGCTAACACTGTAAAAGATTTAGGTTTGAAGAATCGTATTATATCTATGTATTTCCAAAATATTTCTAAAGTTCATTTATCAATTATCTAGTACCCATAGTACAATCTTTGTTTAGTTTGAGACTAGACAGTTCCAGCCCCCTTACGACCATCTCTTATTGCGATTCAATAATTGAATAGATTGCTTATTCATACTAATGAATAAGCGACTCTATTCCATTTGAAATAGAGTCGCTTATTCATTGGTATGAATAAGCATTCTATTCAGTTATTGAATCGCAATAAGAGATGGTGGTAAAGGGGCTGTGTAGTTTGTCCAGGAATATTAAAAAAAAATGGGGTGTAGCTATGTCATGGACACGGCCGTGTGTTGTACGTGAATAAGTTATATGCACTAAAATTATCTCAAAATGACAGCGTTTCTCCCTCCGCACGCGATGTTCCATATTCCTTACTAGCGTAATAAATTCTTTGATGCTTCATCTATCCATTAGTGCGACTAAATTTTAGATGGACATGATAGATATGTAGCTGCAACACCAAACTGTATCTCCGAATTTTGTTATCATTCGTTTTCAGCGAAATTCATTGAGCTTATGAAATCGTCCGGTCGTTCTGTCGGTCCGTTGCCATGAAACTCAAAATTTTGAAATTCTGACTTCGGATTCGTGTAGATCATCAAAAAGTAGTAATGTAAAGTGACCTTGGTTTTCCGATACCAATTTCGAAAAAAAAAATCGTTATGGTGGCGCATGCTGCGCGTCCGATGTTTTGAATTGCCTCCATACGGAAGCAATTTTAAAGACGTATTCGCGTCATAAACATAAGTAATATCGGTCTAAAAATAGTAAACAGTCTAATACTAAATACATAGTTATTGTTAGCTGAGAAAAGGAGATTTTTGGGACAACAACAGATAGGTTATCTACGGTGATAAACATGTGATAATCTGTATGAGAAACGTCCAAAAAACTTACTTCTAAAAATATATATTTTACCATGTATAATTCTGTACAAGGCAAACTTGGCATTTCACGACTTCTTTTTATTTACAATTTTTTATCAATTACTGTCTCAATGAGCAGCGTTAATTAAAATGGATGAATGCAATTAACTGCAAGCATTTTTTTTATTATTATTACGTTTTATTATAATAACGTTAGAAAACCAGCAAAGGTTTAAATGTTGTATACACTATAGATTGCAAAATAACAACATTTTATAGCCAATATTTTTTTAAAGAGTGTTTGCAAGAAAACGTTTGAGGTAATGAAGTGTTTGTTTTATACTACGTATTGTGGCAGACATGCATACGGGTGGCACATTAACAAGTTACCGTAATCATAGAGTCTTGTACATAATACCTCATTCGTCGCCACTCCCGCTGCCATCACAGCAACTATTTCCTAGTAACCTCACTCACTCGCAAGAACACAACCCTCTAGGTTTCTTGAAAGTGTTATTTGGCTCTGTGGTTTGTGAGATACAGGTATTTCCTTAGACAGGCAGCTAATAATTACGCTGTCCTAACCTCTCTTTTTGCCAGAACCTCGTCAGTGATTCGGCAGGGTGCACCACGTGCATGTAAGGTTGGCTTTGGCTCTAAACATCATGGTGAGACACTTACATCCCCATTGTGTACTGACTGAGTAAATAAAATCGTCTCTTTAAAAGGGCAATTTACGATTGACATACAAATATGTCGCTATTGAATACATTTTTATACGAAATTGGGGCTAAACATGCCCACCTGATGTGAAGCAATTACCGTAGACTAGATGATATCAATACATGGCTTATTGCTCACGTGTTGGCACTCTCCCTACTAATACACCACTTCCTCACATCTGGTGAACTCGTTCAGGAATACAACTATCCTGAAGATCATTGGTATTTGGATGTGGTCTTCAGTGAAGTGGATATTTTAAATTTTCTTCAAAACAGTAAAAATAAAAGTTATTTTCTTATAATACCTATCCGATTGAAATCGAATAGTTCAAAATTATATTAGAAAATGTCAATTTCCTTTAACTTAGAAACTTTGGAACAAGAACTAGAAGTGAAACTTGCGAGATATGATCATACTTATTCCGAGCACTCACAAAGCGAATATAAAATTACTGAATCGAAAATTAATTTTGATATTTCAGTGAAAGGCTTATTCGTTTGAGTGCGTTGCTTATAACGGTTTATCTCGGTATTTTGTGATTAACATTATTCATATTATTAGATTTAACCACCGATCTAGGATAAAATTAAATAAAATGTATAAATTTAATTATAGATTAAATTTGCACTGATCTTTGTACTAAATTTAATTCATTCTAATAATAAAAAATAATAAATAAACAATTAGGGACATTTTACACAGCGCCATCTAGTCCCAAATTAAGCTCAAAGCTTGTGTTATGGGTACTAGAAAGCTGATAAATGTACTTAAATACATTTTTTTTTTTGTAAATACATACTTATAATACATAGAAAATACCCAGACCAAGACAAACAGACATGTTCATGCACACAAATGTTTGTCTTGTGCGGGAATCGAACCCGCGACCTCGGAGTCAAAGTGGCCGTTGCTAACCATTCGACCACCGAGTTCGTTCAACGTATAAAAAATTATATAATTATGCATTGGTTATGTATGGATACTAATTATCTGTAAAATTACAATCCAGTAAAAGTAATTTACGTTTTTTTATTATTTAAAACTAATTTTAGGTATGATGTACAATGTACTATTTTGTGCGATATTATATATTATTTTAATTTTTAGTTAGTATTATTCTGTTATTTTATGTATACATAATAACAAAATTTGTATGCGTAAATGTTTTTGTATTTAAAAATATTTACTTTTATTTTATATATGGCATAGCTGCAGCACAATCAAAGTATATAATTATTAATTCAATTTATTAATATATATATTGTTGTCATAAATATTCTGAAAAACGACATCGCCAATATAGTTCTACTTATAATGTTCAATGTTCATCAAATTCTAGAGAGTTTTCAGTCAAAATATGTCTTGATTATATAGTCGACTTGGAAAATGTTTATTCATTAAGGGTTCGCTCTATTATCATAAAACGTCAATGAATATATTATATTACTGAGCCTCAGATGTCCACCAGTAAACCCGACTGCCTGTCTAAAACTCTATCTCCAAAAAAGTAAGAGACCTTATAATATTAACATAAACGTAGCGATGCATAAAAATATGAAAAAATTAAAAAAAATTAACATTGGTCAAGAAATATACTTGATATTTCTTGACCAATGTAAATTTTTTTCATTGTTTTTTTTTTTCTCCGACTTAAGTCATTTATTGAAGCAAGTTTATTTCTGTATTAATATACAATAATTTTAAGGTTCTATGAGGGTTCTATTTATAATTTTCTTATTTCGGATACGAATGACATGAAATCCTATTATTAATGTGAAAGTTAGTGAAGTTGTATGTATGTGTGGATGTATGGATGTTTGTTACTCTTTTTATTACTTACTCACGGCTGAACGGATTTGGATAAAATTGACATACATATTATTATAGAATACGTTCTGGATTACCACATACGATACTTTTTATCTATGTACTGTATTCACGTGGAGCTAGTCGCGGGTAGAAGCTAGTCTGTTCATAATGTTATGCCGATCTCTCTACGATGTCTCACGTCACATATCACGTTTTATAAGCTATGTACACAAGCTACGTAAACACAAATCTTGCAAGCTAACCTTCAAAATATATCTCGTAATGAGGTCGTGATAATTATTTCACCAAATTATCGCTATATTGCTAATATTACTGAACAATTTTAACACGGTCATCCTTTGAAGTTACAAGTTCATCATTAACCATATATACTGGCAAGTAGGGCCAATGTTGACAAGTAGGGCCAATGTTGGCAATTAGAGCCAATGTTAGCAAGTAGGGCCAATGTTGGTAAATAGGGCCAATGTTGGCAAATAGAGCCAATGTTGGCAAGTAGAGCCAATGTTGGCAAGGCGAATATCTCGATTAATGGATGCCAGTTCATTGCAGAGTGCAGACTATATGCCTGCAAATATGTGCATTACAACTACTGTATCTTCAACTAAGAATAAGATACAGATTAACAAGGGTTTTAAAATGTCCTTAAAATTTTATCAAGGTTATTATATTGTAACACAAACTGTATCGATACATTTTATTTTAAAAATAACATACATATGCTAACAAGTTTCGTAACGCGAGAACTTTAAATTATATCAAGGTTAAAGAAGGTTTTAAGTTGGTTTACTTTCTCTGTCGCTGTTTTATAAATAAAACATAGATATTATTTGGAACGTTTATTATTTTAACAACGTTACACAAGACTCACAACATAATCAATTAGAACGCCATATTGACCATAGACACCGAACTCGCTAAACCATAGATGATACATGTATTATTATAGAACACCTTCCCCTTTTACATGGAAGCAAGTTACATATAATTAATTACAAATCTAGGACATTCCTAGGCTTGACAATACGACCAGAACGTGTTTGATAAAATCCTGGCAAATTAACATTCTGATCACCGGAACAAGGCAAAATGTCTTGAGGGGTCTCTGGCTCAATTACAAGTGAATTAGACATATCAGGTATCTCATATGAATTATGAGATTCTCCTACCCAATTCTCTTTTGTTAAAGATTTCTTTAAATGATGAGAGTTACGTCTGATTGGTTGTGACTTTCCACTGACAATATAAGATCTAGGCTCTTTAGCCTTACCTAATATCATTCCCTTTTCCCAAACCTTTTCCTTATCTGTTTTGTATACTACCTGCTCTCCAATATCAAAAAATTGTTCCTTCCTCCTAGCTTTTCTATCATGAAATTGTTTAACAATAGACTTTTTCATGTTGAGCAATACATCTACATTTTCCTCTACCTTAGGTTCTAAAGCCTCATATGTCGTAGGCAAATTAGTTCTTAAGCGTCTACTATGCAAAATTTGAGCTGGAGACAACTGCAGCCCAGACAGTGGTGTATTATTATAATGCAATATTGAATCACGGTAATCCACATTTTCATCATTAGCTTTTCGCAACAAAGTTTTTGCAATATGCACAGACTTTTCTGCTAATCCATTACTCCTGTGATAATGTGGGCTACTGGTTACAATCTGAATATCCTTAGTTCTATAATACTGCTTACATTCATATGATAAAAATGGATTATTATCAGCTACTACTACTTCAGGGTAGCCAAATCTAGTAAATACTTCTTGCATTGCATTTACTACAGACTTTGATGATTTGTCAGTCAAAGGAATCACTTCAAGCCAATGTGAGAGATAATCTACCACAACTAAGTATGCTCTACCAGCATACTCCAAAATATCTGTGCCAACCTTGCCGAACCTCTGTTTTGGTATTTTGTGACACAACATAGGCTCATAGTAATTCCTTGGTCTGAACTTTTCACATATTCTACATTTCATAATAAACTTTTTAATATCCTCTGACATTTGACTCCAATAAAATAACTGCCTAGCTTTAGTTATACATTTAGTGATGCCGGGATGTCCTTGGTGAATTAAATCAAGCACATAATGCTTCAATGAATTTGGTACTATAATTTTAGAACCTATAAACACTAATCCTGACTCTACATAAATCTCATTTCTAAGTTTATAATATGGTTTACAATCAGCTGAAATTTTGTTTTCATCCGGCCATTCATTTAGATAATATTTTGAAATTTCGGTTAAAACTTTATCTTTACTAGTAGCTAAGCGGAATTCTTTCCTTCTTTCAATACTCATTGGTAAATGCAATGAAACAGAATGAACCATTTCTGACATCTCTACATCTTTCTCTGTATATTTTCGACTGTTTCTAGATAGCATGTCAGCAAAATGGATTAACTTTCCCGGAATATAAACAAATTTTAGTGTATATTTTAATAATTTTAATCTCAATCTTCTCAGTCTGGGTGACCCAATTTTACTGACTTGCTTTGACATGATAGGTATTAAAGGTTTATGGTCACTTTGAACCACCACAGAATTACAGCCATAAATATACTTATGAAACTTTTGTGTACCGTAATAAACAGACAATAATTCTTTTTCAGTTTGACTATAGTTGATTTCTGCACTATTCATGGTCCTTGAAACACAGGCAACCAATCTAAGTATATTTCTATCATCTCTCTGGAACAAACAACAGCCAATTCCATTTTTGGAAGCGTCACATTGCAATATTATTTCCCTATCAGGGTTGAAAGGGGTTAACGCAGGAGCTTGTGAAATTTTACATTTTAAATCATTAAACACTTTTTCATGATAAGGTAACCACTGAAATTCGACATCCTTCTTTAAAAGCCTACATAAAGGTGACATTAATTGAGACATTTCTGGTACATATCTTCTAACATAATTAAATGATCCTATAAGTCTTTGTAACTCTTCTTTTGTTTTAGGAGACTCTAATTGCAACAAAGACTCTACCCTATCACTGTCAATCCTCATACCATCTTTACTAAAAATTTGACCAATATACTTTACTTCTTTTTGCTTATACTGTAATTTATCTTTATTAAATACTGCTCCAATCTCTTTAGCTCTTTTTAACAATTCCTTTACAGATTCATCATGTTCCTTTTCATTTTTCCCCATCACAAGGACATCATCAAACCAACACAAAACATTAGGTATGTCTCCAAAATATGATTCTATTTGATCCTGGAATACATCAGGTGCATTGGTGACACCATAAGGGAGTACCAAATAGCGGTAAACTCCAAATGGAGTCGAAAAGCAACATTTCCACGAAGCACTCTCTGTGAGGGGACAATGATGAAATCCTTCCGACAGATCAAATACTGAATACACTTCCATATCCCTAAGTTTTGAAGCTACCTCATCGACTGTCAACATATTTTTAGGTTTTCTGATGACATATTTATTTAAGTCTGTTGGATCAAGGCACAATCTTAATTGTTTATTTTGTTTTTCTACAATTACTAGTCTATTTATGCATGCACTTGAATTTATATCTTTAACTTTTTTTATGGCACCTCTTCTTTCTAACCTCTCTAACTCACATTTCAAGGGTTCAGACAAAGCTAGGGGCACTTTAATAGGTGGATTACATATGGGATTGTGGGGCACAGTGGGAATATCACATTTGTTTGGAAAATTGCCATAACCTGTAAACACTTCTGCATTTTGTGCAACAAAAGCTGATTTTATTGAATTTTGATCTGGAGCTATTGACACTGTATGTACTCTTTTTAATAAATTTAATTTAACACATCCACGAATGCCTAATAGCATGCTGTTACTATTAACAATCATAAAATTTTCATAGCACTCAATATTATTATACTTACAACTCAAATTGACCATACCCAACGGCTTAATTTTAGTACCCTGAAATCCTTCAAGTTCAGTTTGGACAGGTGTCATCTGCAACTCTGAATTTAGGCTTTCAAACACCTTTAAAGGCATCACACTCACATCTGCACCAGTGTCCAGACGACACCTCACTTGTTTGTTTTCAATAATAATATTTTCAGTCCACTGATTATCTTTAGTATTTTTAACCGCTAGACCGCAGAAAACAGAAGACCCATTATTATCAAATTCCTGAACATTATTCACACGGCGTACTCTGCATGACACCGCAAAGTGATTTAATATTCCACACTTAGCACACTTCTTACCATAGGCCGGACATTGTCGCCGCACATGTCTTGTCTGACACCGATTACAACTAAATTTATTGTCTTCTTCTTCTTTGTATTTATTATTGTCTGCTTTAATATAATTTTTCCCTTTAGACTTAACTATATCAATTTCACATGATAGATTTGGATTCATTGCTTTAACTTGTGCTTTGCTCTGTTCTGAAGTTCTACAGAAATCTGCCGCCTTATCCAAAGTTAGATTTTCCTGTCTCAACAGGTGCTCCTGTAGACTCTTATCAGCTATTCCGTGCACAATTTTATCCCGAAGCAACTGATCTTCAATAGACTCACTCGCATTCATATAATTGCAAGTAGAAATTAACCGTTTACAGTCAGTATAAAAGTTGTCAAATTTCTCGTCAAGTTGTTGTACTCTTTCATTGAACTTGAAACGCTCAAATACCTCGTTTATTCGTGGCCTCACATATTTGTCAATAGCTTCGAGAAGACTTTGATATGATGCTTTTGTGACATTTCTTGAAACTGGAAAAGTTGACAAAATTCTGGCTGATTCCACGCCCATCATATTTCTCAAAAGGGCAATCTTTACATTGTCTGTAGATTGCTCCTGTCCTGTGGCTATTAAATAATCCGCAAAACATTGTTTCCACAACGGCCATTCGTCGCCAGCATTAGCCGCTCGTAAGTCAAAATTAGGCAATAATTTCACACAATTCTCCATCTCTATATTTTCACAGACTCCTACTATACTTATTTTACGACTGCGCCATGTTTTATAAATAAAACATAGATATTATTTGGAACGTTTATTATTTTAACAACGTTACACAAGACTCACAACATAATCAATTAGAACGCCATATTGACCATAGACACCGAACTCGCTAAACCATAGATGATACATGTATTATTATAGAACAGTCGCAGTTCTTAGGAAACTTTATAGCCGTACGTGTCTGCCTTGTACAATTGGTAAACTCGACTGTCACATGGACGTATTCGTAATATTCCACGTTTACTGTACTTGCGTAATTTTATGAACAATACCTCGCATACTGATGATGCAGAAAGTTTAATTTACTCTTTAATTAGTTCCGAGTTCCAGTAATGAACGATAAATTACTTAGTATTTTATGTTACTTAGACATCACTATACATGGAGCGTTTGGTAGAATTAGCAAATTATAAACGGTTAATACTTATTTCAATTGACAATAAACAACATAGAGTTAATATATGTATATATAGACAATATTAATATAGAGTTAGCAGGTATACTTACATAGAGTTTGTTTGTTCGGATTAATATCAAAAATTACTACATGGCTTTTCTTGCGGTTTTCCCCAAAAGGTTGTAAGCTGTATTTAAGAACAAGTTACGAAAATAAGCTATCGGTATGATGATATTATGAGATATTTGTGAATTACGTCAGAAAAAATACAATTCATTCGGCTATAGATATATTATTCAGTTTACTTAATTATGATTATAATTCATAATTAAGTAAACTGAATTATACCATAAGGAGTAAGGATGTCAGATGATCTACGCGGTGCTACAAAGCAAGATTTTTTGGTAAATATAGAAGTGGTCATAACCAGAAATGGTCTTATGCAGAAGAAGTGGACACCAAACGTCAAAATGAATTCATACATATTAACCTCCAATGGGCACAAAACACCAAGTAGAACAATTTCAGCCGTGAAATAATTTTTCGGAGTAATTTTCTGGGCTTTAAAAGTGATTACTTGCATAGATTGAAGAAACCTTGCACAATTTCCTTATACGAGTGTTCTAATTACAGTACATACAAACACGCTGAAACTGCGGGATAAGCAAGCTTGAACAGTGAATATTGTTTTAACGAACTACCGACGTTTAATGTCATCCGTAGATAACATCCATCCTTGATTTTTTTTTTCGTAATCATGAATCACGGAGGAGTACCAGCACAGAACGATGGCCGTATGTGGTATATAGGTACCAAATAAGTGATTTTAGTTTGTAATTATATTAACAGGGTTCATGTTTGTGACCATTTTAATTATGTAACATTTTAATAATGGTAGGGGACCATAACAACATCATCATCATCAGGTCATTTTAGTCTCCACTGCAGGAGCACGACCCTCTCTCGTCCGTCCCAGAAGACAGAAGGAGGATTTCGCCTACACTCCCCACGCTGGCCAGACGGGTTCGGGAGGCCTGATCGATGTTTTATAATGTATTTCCCTTAGTCGCCTTGTACGACATCCACGGGAAGAGATGGAGTGATTCTATTCTAGTCTGCCGGAGCCCACACGGCAAACGACAACATGAAATGCAATAAATAAATAAATAAACTCTCGATGGAGGTACTTCCCCAATCGGGCAGCTTATAAATTACGTTGCTTCTGTGCCAGAGCCTCGTCAGTGAATCATCAGGATGCGCCACGTGCAGGTGAAGTTGCCTTAGTCTCCAAAGATAAAGTTTGTGGTGTAAGTGGTAGTGAGCCACTGACACCCCAAATCCCACTTCAGAGAATTTAATACCCACTTAGTATCAAAATACAACGTATACGTAGCTTAATGTAGAGTTCGACCTTCAAACTCACGAAGGAAGACTTGTTTACTGTAAGAGCGTTTTCACATTATCCGATCCGATATCGGTGTAGGACGACGACAGCCGATATCCGACAGCCGACACCATGTGATGTTTTCACATATTTCCGACAAAATCGTTCCGATACGGCCATTGCTCGATAGCTTAGTGCGGGCAGGTCATAATAGCAGACTATAATAGAAAACTTTATTTGCTGTATCTATATCATATTTGAGACGCAAAAAAAGAACTATCCATAGACAGTACTGCCCCCTTACCACCATCTCTTATTGCGATTCAATAACTGGATAGAATGCGTATTCATACATAAAATGCATAAGTGACGCTATTCCATTTGAAATAGAGTCGCTTATTCATTGGTATGAATAAGCATTCTATCCAGTTATTGAATCGCAATAAGAGATGGTGGTAAGGGGGCTAGATACATGCCATTGTGGAAGCTATTCAGATATTAGATATTCAGATATTAGATATTTAGCAAGCTACAAAACCCACCTAAAAAAATTTTTTTTATATACTTTCAACTATTCAACTACACACAGAGACAATATAGATACACGTATAGCACACATACAAACATTATCGTCCGACAGCCCACGGGCGTCCGATGGTGCCGCCAACATATCGGTGTCGGCTCCGATATCGGGCCGGACAATGTGAAAGACAGGCACATATTCCATACATTTTAAACGCCCCGATATCGTATCGGCGCCCGATACCGATATCGGATCGGATAATGTGAAAACGCTCCACGAGGTAAAAAACTGTTACTGTGCGAACTGAACATTATCACTTTGACAATTCATTGTAATACGGAAATGAACATGTTGCTGTTACAAAACGGTTCCAATTAAGATCATGAAGTGCGAAATTAGTGTATTACGAAATACTATACGAGTTTGCATATGCCACCGTGCGCATTTACCAATGGAATAGCACATAGGAATAGTAGTAATTACATAGTCTAAGGGACCTACCGCTAACTATTGCTTTCACAATAAAATTGCTATAGCGTTCGATTTTATAGGTTCATTCTTTTACCTACTACTTCGATTAGAGCTATCAATGTCTAAAATTCTTATAGCTTTCAACGCTTCTTTCAACGTCTTGAATCATATTTGACACAAAAAAAAGCATATAAAACGCCATATGCCAAACTAGCATGCGGCTCCGTCTGATGTAAAGTGGTTTCCGTAACTATAGATATAGACGCTTATAATATATATTGCTCGCGCACTGTCACCTTCGCTGCTAACACAGCATCTCCTCACATCTCGTAATCTCACTCACTGGCAGGAACACAACAATCCACGAGGGTATTTGTTTATTTGGCGGCGGTCTTCTGTAAGGTGGAGGTACTTCCCCAGTCGGGCTCGACATGCTTTACCTCTTTTTCGCCAGAGCCTCTCTCGCTATTCGACAGGGTGCACCCAATACAGGAGTTTGACTTTGGCGGAGAGCCACGTATACCTCTTTAATCAAAGATCAGATAAAAAAAGAAAGTAATGATAACATCAAATCAAAAGCTACAGCAATAAACGATAAAGGATGGCCCCCAAAATTTATACCTATAAAAGACAACCGTTACTGACTGATCTATCAACGCACTACTCAACCTACTAAACGTCTTGGGATGAAATTTGGCATACACGTAGCTATTACCACGTAAGCATCAATTAAGAAAGGATTTTTGAAAATCCATGCGGTATACGCCGGGATACCGTTCTTAAAAAGTCGCGAAGATAACTAAGTTAACTATAAAAGCGTACAATTGTTATTTACATTATAAGAAGAATGTAAAACACCTAACAGCGCTGATGGTCGACAAATTAGGAAGCCAGAAGAAACTCTCCCTATCTCTTTAAGCCCAACTTCGACTAATGCACGATGTGACATGCATGAGAAATAAATTTGCGCGCGCCGTTGACCTCACTTACTCATAGGGACATAAAAACCATCCAGGGACATAGTACTTACCTATATAAAGATTCGTCCTTTGGGTATTCACCGATATTTACTTAGTAACTGTTATATTATACAAGTTAATATGCTAACATAATATTACATGATCTACTAAAAATATAATATAAACTAACTAAACTAAACGATCGTGATCGTGCATAACACTTGAGGAGATTTATATACCTATGGTGGAATTTGCAGAATTGTTTTATACAGACAACAAGTAAATAAATATTCATTTAAATAAAATAAATAAATATTTCTGGACAATTTACACAGCACCATCTAGTCCCAAATTAAGCGCAAAGCTTGTGTTATGGGTACTAGATAACTGATAAATGTACTTGAATACATTTTTTTTTTGTAAATACATACGTATAATACATAGAAAACACCCAGACCAAGACAAATAGACATGTTCATGCACGCAAATGTGTTCTTGTGCGGGAATCTAACCCGCGACCTCGGAGTCAAAGTGGCCATTGCTAACGATTCGACCACCGAGCTCGTCAAGATTTAAATTTGATAGGTATAGACTTTGTCTATCACGTAAGAAAATATACTGAAAAGTTTTCTTTCAATTTATTCATGGTTGGTTAGTTAATACTCGAGTCGCAAGCATTAGCTGTCTTTTGTCTTTAAAACATCGATAATTTACTATTCGCGACATTACACAAACATTACAACACATCTACAGTCATAGATCATATTAGATCATAGATCACGAACAGCTGGACTGAATTGTGCAATCAAAGCGTTGCCAACCTTCCTCTTAACGACAGGTCGCGAACGTGCCCAGCACACGTGGCCTACCCTCGCTATTTCGCACAACATAAATTTACGAAAATATGACACTGACATAAAAACCTCTTTAGGTAATGTTAGACATAATACTGATGTTATTATTATTTATTATATGTACTTGCCCACTAAACAAATGGCATTCTCTTGAAAATACTTACGTAATATAAGTTAGATCACTCAACTCATTTTCTAAATCCCATACTAGTGTTTCCATAACTGGCGTAAATTTGACAAAGGTTTATATGACGAGTTTATGTGTTAATCACTTCAACATTTATAATAATAAACAAGTATATTATCTGTGGTGGAAATCTTAATACCGGCATCAAGTGGAACGTTCGGAAACAATAGGACCTTTGAACTTTTTGAAGGCTGCGGATCGCGCGTCGCCTAAAACTCGACCGCCGGAATGAAACGCATCATCATGAAACTTTGTACACATATTCTTGGAGGTATCAGAAGTAACATAGGATACTTTTTATTAAAATAAAATAATATTTTTTACGAAAAAGAATTTCACGCGAGCGAAGCCGCGGGCAAAAGCTAATCTATAATATTACTGCGAATGTAAAAGGTTAACACAATAAAAAATAATGGCTTCCCACGAAATTATATATGTGAATGTCGTAATGAAATGCAATGCAATATCTCGTGATCATTTAATGATTTTAAATAGGTACTCATATTGTATCGTTGTATGCAGTCGTAGATATTTACCTGAAACAAAGAAGAATTCGTTAGTACACAAATAAATGAATAAAAGTTATTTAATATACAAAAAATAGGTTCTTTTTATTTGGCGTTGTCATAGAGTCACAATCACATGGACTTAAAATTAGAAGGTATTTGTTCAGATAGATTGAGGAGCTCGATGGTGTCGATGCGCGTGCGTGCCAGTCTAATCTTTAACCTGTCCATGGATGTGTTTATTTATTTCGAGCTCCTCCGTGCTTCGGAGGACACATTAAGTCCGTTACGTCAGTCCCGGCTGTTGTTATATGACAGTCGTTAATCTAAATCAATTTAACTTGAAAACACTGGCTTACGCCAACCCGCAATGGAACTGCGTGGTCGAGTATGCTCTAAACACCTCCGATTGTGAGGAGACCCGTATCAGCAGTGGGATGAATAAGGGTTGACGATAGATGTCTATATAAAGGATCAGAAACGTGTGAATTCGTTTGTATGTTATTAAGTACTAGTGGCATACACCTACATTCTAAGTGCAATTTGTTTCAAGTTGATGCAAAATCTATCCCGTCCTACAAAAAAATACGTTTTAACCTATTATATATCACAATGATTTATTACATAAAATACAAAATAGTAGAAGCGTTGTCGTAATTTTCATAATTCATCTCAAACTAAAACTATGGATTCAAAACTTAACAAATTTTATTATTAAAAAAATACAGTACCGGAACACGGAACATCACGATTTTATATATTAGTTTAAACAAAAAGTGGATTGATGATGGCGTTATGTATTACTTATTACATAGATTAGTTTCCTCATGAGATTATATTATGTAACTAACAACATGTAACCATCATAAACGCATTTTCAATCACATTTTAAGACACTTTTTTATTACCATCAAGAAGTATCAAGAAAATTTTTAGAAAGATTTAATATCAGATCAAGGTTTTAATATCAGATCTGTATTTGTTCAAATTGATCAGGCAATTTACAGGGCGGAAATTTTATATGGGCAGTAGGGGCAATAAAGCCTCTGTGCTAAATGTGTGAGAAAACTTGTTTTTTGTTTCAATATGCCCAATTCTTAATATTTTTAGGACCTACTTGGTTATTTCGGAAAAAACATTGGAATAACGTAAGGAAAAGGATCGAACTTAGTAAATAAATTTCGTAGGAACTGTATTTTTTTTCTCTTGCGCCAGTTGAAATTTCTTCAAAATATATGAACAGACTCTCTTAAGGCTTTCGTTATAGTTGCATTGTTTCATATTTTTCACAGATCATGTAATATTTTTACAGGTCGGTTTAGAAATAAACTTAAGTAAAACACTATTACTGTGGTAAAACTAAGATCATGCCCAACGAGGAAACCCACTTAGAAATTACAGTCCACCAAACCGCCATCGAGACGACGATAAGATACAGTCATAGTAATAACACTGTTGATATTTATTACAATCTCCCACCGCCTAAGCTGAAGCCGATTCCCGTCAGATTTTTTGATTGCGTAAATCAACCTTCAGCCACACCCCGGTCACTCTATATAAATGTCGCGTCGTGCACTACTACATAAACAAAGGTGTGCAGAGCGTGAATGAGCGTGTGTGCGTACGTCGCCATATAAACTTTTCTAGATTCGTCTCAGAGGGGACGTGAGGTCGACACGATAGAGCGGCAGGGCCTTACTGTAACGTTGTAGTACTATTAATTATACTGAGCTTCAGATTAGATTTGTGGTAATTGCATTTAGCTTTATTTAATAAATCTGTTGCGTTGCATATTGCGATTAGCTATATGGGGTGTAAGTAGCTCACCACGATCTTTAGAGCCAAAGCCAACCTCACCTGCACGTGGTACACCCTGACGACTAGTGAAAGAGGGTCTAGCGAAAGTATTTGTAAGCTGGGTAGCTTACAAATACTTCCACTAGACCCTCTTGACTGTGATACTTCACTAGACTGTGATACTTCACACTCCTCCACCTCACAGAATACAGCAGCCAGATAACAATTCAATAACAATTAGGCACTATCTACTCTATGTTATTTTGCCACTCTATGCGTAATATCCTGTATACCAAATTCTAGGTTCCAAAATGGAGGACGACGAAATAACAATACAAAATCACATGCAAAAATCAAAATGAATAAATTCGACAGTAAACATCGCTATCGTAATGCATAATCCAACGGGTTTCTGTCAACTTTTGTACGGAAACAAAAAAACAGGAACTACGGTGTATACGCGGAGATAATAAACATATATTTGCTATCAACTTAGCTTTTATATCTATATCACGTAAAGTTTGATTTCCTTTGCCATGGTTTTTAAATTACTTGGTTTTAGACTAATTTGCGGCCGCCACCCCACTTGACCGTTTGTGACAAGCCGTCATGTCATTTAATTTTCGTTGTGGTATTAATATGTTAATTCGTGAAATGGGGTTAGGTGAATATAAATAAATTATTTTGTATTAGAGATATATATTATTAATTTATGTAATTAAAAATATCTACATACTTTTATTTAAAGCAGTGCTGACTGACAAACGAGGCGAGTATATTCATTCAAGTTGACTTGGGAAGTACTTCTACCTCTCAGAATACCGCAGCCGAAAATAATTCCCTGTAGGGTTGTTGTGTTCATGTAGTGAGGTCATCAAGAAGGAAGGAGTGCTACGTTTTTTCTACGAAGCCAATCGCAATATGCGCACACTCAGCGGTGTAAAGTGCCGCTGAGTGCGCATTAGGCAGCGGGAGGAGCGTCGAGCTAGAGATACTATATCTTGTAAGCATGTATAGGGTACAGTGAAAGCTTCATAACAAGTGGACCTTATGCTTGTCTGTTACCAAATGTAATATTCAAAAATTCGTCCACTGCTGGGATATGTCTCCCTTAAATTGAAGGACTTAGAGCATGTTCTTCACGCTGGTCCACTACAACTTAACCAGTGTTATCCACTGATTTCACCTTAAATCACTTTTCAATTAAGTTTATCGTACACCCGAAGATCAAAATGAACATAAACTCTTTCATAGTTACACTAAAATCGACAATGCTTCACTTGCGTGTTCGATAGCTGGCTGACGCTCGCAACGACGATCCGGGTGTCTAGTGCCAGTTTTGTAATATAATCGATTCCGACAACGTGCGACTAGGTTAACTTGATTTACTATGGGATTGGCTCTACTTCGACTGTTTGTCGGTAGATGGCGCTATGTCAATTTCAAACAAAATGAAGTTAACTTTATCGAAAACGAATACGTAAATAACTCGCACTCAGCATGCAGACTATTAAGTCAATAAAAGACTGCATAATCATTCACATTCCGTACAGCATGCACGCTGCAAACTCTTAGCCGTCCTCTCAACAAACGTAACAAAATCAACTAATAGGAGTGCAGACCAAACAGGCGCGCTCGACGAGAATACAAATAACGTTCGTAGTAAAAACGTAAGTTTAAAAGTAGGTCAGTAGTAAAGATAAGCACTGATATGTGACCAAATGTGAGTAGGATGTATAACAATAGAGACCATAGCATGCCATACTATACGTATAGTAGCCTTTGTCCGAATCAAATAAACTTTTTATTTCGCATGCTCGTAAAATTTAAGTTAATGCAAATTATTTTTTCATTTTATACACTTTAGCATAAAAATAGAGCTTTCTGCAAAAATGCATAATAACTAATTATGCAACTATTATAAGACCAAAAGATTAAAGCAATACCTACAGCAAACTCAATACCAATAATATAAAGCCGAACAGTTTGTTCGGTTGGTTGTTTGAACTATTAGTTCGAATTAAACAATTATTTTATTAGCATATACTATAATATACAATTGTTAAATTCAAGCCTATATACGCAAGTATATTATTATATATATTGCAAAGACGGGGAAAATTCACACGGGCGAAATCAGGGCGGGGCGCTAATACATGATAAAAAATTCTATATTCAAATTGTATTCTATTCTACTTTATTATATTTTATTAACCTTAATATAACATACATTTTCTCTAGATTCAACCAAATTTAAGTAAGCACCGCCTCGCGTTTAAGTCGGGCGGATAAACGTCTCGCGTGCCATGGTTTATGCCCTTGTTAAATTCTACTATTTGCTTGTTACACTAATTAACAGCATTTCTGTTTGTTAAGTATAGCACAATGTCTATTGCTGATGCTTAACTGAAGACTGAATTTTGAAAATCCCTTTCGAGGTTATACCGAGTTCTTCGTTTTAGTACAGTTTGATAAATATATTTTGGATTGTTTTCTGGAGAATTATTTTAATGGTAACAATTAACACTGCATATTATGCAGAGTGTAATTATCACCAAATCGAACATCACAATTTTTATTTGTTTTTCTAATTTCTACGGTTTCCAACAAATACACTTAGGTAAAAACTTTGTTCTTAAAATTCATTCTTCTAAATAAAAAATCTCTTTATTTTATTAGTGTCATATTTTTATGTTTAGGTAAAATATATATAATAGTCGTAACATTGTTGAATGTGATAGAATGTAATATGTAATTTATTTGCTAAATTTAAAGATTAATTCCAATCGATAATCCATATGGCGAAACGATGTTTAAAAAGTATACAGACAGAAAAATTAATCAGAAATATTTCTTTTTAATCGGTTATAAAAGTAACGTAAACCGAGTAAACCACTAGCCAAGTAATTCATATCTTACAATACAAACAAACAACCTTGATGTAACAGTCGTCGGCTATGTAGACCAGATGGTGCTCCATGGACCAGCGCAAATCATTCACGCATCATTAGCTTGCGGTAAACAAGGCGTCTTCTCCAAATTTGAATTACAAAATTGATAGAACTGTACCTTTTTTGTTGGGAATTCGCCGAAAGGTAAATCAAGATTTAGTTTAGCATCTTTAATAAGCTAGGTAGTTACACTGTTTTAAATAAAAAGATACTCGTAAGTGAGAAGCTATGCCCCATGATGTGCAATGACAAAAATAAATACTACGGGAATTAATAGAATATACTCCATATCTCGTCGACAACCCTCACTCATTCCATTGCTGGGATACGAATCGAGACAAATAAACCCATCCATGGACAAGCTGCGGTTGACGTTGCTTAACTTGCATGTTCGATTAGACTGACAAACTCCTTATCTAATCCTATCTTTATCTATGGCCTATCCTTCGTCTTATCCTATATCCTATCCTATACTATTTAACGAATAAGCCTTGTATTTGAATAAATAAATGCAAAAATGTGTATACCATAACGATCTCGTACTCCACGGCTCTCGCAGTTTCAAGGAAATTTACAAAATGGCTTAAAAGGGTGAAAAATTAGTCGGTTTGTAGAAAATGCCGAGAGAAGCTCTGCTCGACCAGTGTTTCAATATAACAAACACTATCTGTTAGCTATTCGACACTAGAATATGTTACATACATGATTCTGGTAAAATCCGATTCTCCCAATAAACACAGAGGAAATTTCGGTGTAATTAATTAGCGACTTACGATAAATTATTCTGAATATATAAACAATGGTGTGCTTGACCACACGACAGAAATTAAAATTTCAACTCTTACTCCATCTCGCTCTCATCTTGCCGAGTTACCCAGCCTTTTAACGTTACAGAACCTAGCGTGATGCGTTACAAACTCGTATTGGTTCAACCTCAATCACTAGCGCGTCTAAAGAAGTTTTCATTTCAAAAATACTTTTTACAATAAATCAGTTACATTTTAAAGATTGCGTGACACGATACATAAGGAAAACCTTTTGCGGAAGCCAATTTTGCTGGTATAATTTTTCTGTTTTTGCGGGACCTTTCATACATAGCATAACCTTAAATACAAGGGTATACCTACTTTCGCCAATAAATTGAACGCATTATGCCTTTGATCCCGGTATAGCGAATATTGTGGAATAAAATTTCTCGGAACTATTGTTCCAAAGCATGTTTTATATAAAGTTATTCATGTTTTTTAGTGAAAAATTACTTTGTTGAAAAGTTCAATACAGTGGTTGTATACAAAACACAAAAGGCAAAATTTTAAACATGAGAGCCCGGTGGAAGACTGGTTAACAATGGCTACTATGACTACGAGGTCGCGGGTTTGATTCCCGTACATGACAAACATTTGTGTGGTTTTCTATATATGTATAAAAAATATACCTAAGTACATTTATATAAAAAATATATAGGTATATTTTATCAGTTATCTAGTACCCATAGGCTTTGCTTAGTTTGGGACTAAATGGCGCTGTGTAATCTGTCCAAGATTTTTTTTTATTATTTCAAAAGTGGACTTAAACGAAACCATTTAGAACAAAACATCAAACCATTTCAAAATAACTCTTCTTTATAGACAGACATACACCATAATTTAAGTATACTCGGCTTGGAGAAACACAAAATAAATATTATCATTCAAACAGACCATGACAATACCTACAATATATTTTTGCCCTTACGTAGTGCAACTAAATATAGAATTAATTCACCGTGGCCTTCAAAGCCTTAAAGGGTAACTTAAGGGCTTAAGGCTTTGAAGTATCAAAGAGGACTAAATACTATAACTAAAACCCTTTCGGTTATAGTGAGTACACTAAATGGAACTACTTGTCAGATAAACTTGCTGACTCGACATACTTTGTCCTGTCTTCCTAACTATGAATATTGAATTCGAATTGGTTTCACGCAATCTGTCAAATGACTGACAGTTCTGTCAAATAATATAAAGTTACATTAGAAAAGTTAAGATGGTCGTTCAGTTTTCTTAAATTTTCAAATTTTCCGTGCAACACTTATTTTTTTCTTTCATAAGAACATCCTGACAATAACAAATACAACATAAAAATAAATTGCATAATCAGTCCAGCCGTTCAAGCGTGATGTCGTGACGAAGGGAAATAGGGATTGATTTATATATATGTGTATATAGGTTAAAGATTAATGAATATCATTCACCACAATCCCACCCACGTACAGTCATCCGCACGCAGAGCTTTAGTTTTGTTCAGAATAAAAGAATCTTACGAAGTGCTATGGTTACTACCTGAGTACTGCTGAACCATATTATTATACCGAAATATAAGGCGGGTGCGGTTGACCTTAAAATGACATATGTAAATAAAAATAGATAAAGGCTAGATGTTGTTGCATCAGATATATCAGGATTTTATCTCGAATCTGCGATGCTACGTCAGTGAGACGTGACGTATCTCTCAATTGTATTGAGATCCATGTTGACATCTTACAGGTACTGATCCCAGATTGGAAGCTAAACAACTGGTGATTATCTCTGACGTAAATCTAATGAACATAGACTTATAATACGAGTACTTTTTATGGAATCTTACGCTATTATCTTACGCGGAGACAAGAGATCATCTTTGGTTGTGTGACCATTAGTTTGTACATTCGAGAAATTCGTATGGTTCAACTAACAAAATTTTAATAATATATGCGAGATTAAAATGATAATTCTGCATCATAGATAAAAAAATTTGCTCCTTCATAAAATTGCAATTTGCTTTGCCGGAGTCTTTGCGGGAATACATAATTTGTTTGTCCACAGTATAGCGATGGCATTTTTGTAATTATAGACAGTAAATTTCTCAGCCGTTAATTTGATCCGAGCACACAATCTTTCGGTATCTTTGCTCCCGTAGTACGAATATAACATTAATATAATAACTTTATATCTGATATTATATATTTTCCTCCGATCATTACATATTTTTATACATAATGTTACATTCACAACTGAAGTTGTCAAAGCCGTCGACGATATCCCGGTACCCCATCGGAATTTTCGAAAGTGCACTCAGATAAATTTTTCATGTTCTCTACAAATGAATGATGAAAGCCGTATACGTCATACAAGTCGTTTTCTATTCCCGCACTACTTATCTTAAGTATTATCATTATAATCGCTTACGTTTTACTGTTTCTAGCAGGTATACAAGTTTAATAAATTTAATTTGTTGTTTAACCATAAAATGCATCACAACAGCTTGCATCCAAAGCTGGAATATTTCGCAAATACAAATGCTTACATTTTCTAACAATTCGAAATAAAAGTCTTTTTCCGATTTTCTATCCGGACAAATTCAATTTGTTCAGTGTCTTAGTTAGCATAAAGTGAATTTAAGCGTGGTTGGCTTCGAGCCGTCCGACTTTCAGACTCTTTTTACTCACTACAAAATCGGGCTTATTCCGTTTATCCACACTAAAACAGTCACCCTAAGGTGGACTCAGAAAGGCGTGTCCACCTATCCTCCCTGAACGGGGCTAATAATCGAAATTCATATAATATCTTACTTACCAGGGTGGATATATGGACACGCATTTCCGAGTTATTAGGGACCTTATTAGAGAGACTGTTTTATTTAGGGTGGAAAAATGGAATAGACCCAAAATCGTCAACCACTTGTAGACATAACACTTAACTGGGCCCCTCGTAGTGCTACGAATGCTACGTATGTCTTATGGCTAGATCATACGTAGCATTCGTAGCACAAAGGACCATTTTATACTGGAAGTGTTACATACTGTCTACAACTATCAAATATAATTTAGTTTGTAAATATATTATAATGAATGAATACAATGCTGGACATCGCAAATAGGTTTGGGACGGCATGCAGGCGGATTCAGGCTTTCTAACTAAATTGTCATACTGATAACTAAATGTCATGTAAAAACAAACGTCAATCTTTTATTTTTTTTATATTAAGTTAACACAAATAGTATCTCGCAAAATGAAGAATAAAATCATGACTGCGTCACACTGCGTCACTGCGGGTAGGCGGAGAAATGTTACCCGGTTAAAATTAAACTATCTAGTCAGGACCTCATATTCTGTTTATAAAATGAAGCAAGCATAGCGCAAAACCACAAATTCCGTGAAGAACACCCCGCAGTACGCAAAAACTATTATTAAAGTTTCACGTATCCCACAACAAACCCTCCCCCACAACTAGAGTTGGAAAAAACGGCTTAAAATTAATAAACGTTCAAACGTTGTACTTTTTATCAAAAGCGCGCTTTTTAAGCGCGCTTTTTACTTAAACGCTTTTTTTATCGTTGATGCTACTTGAGGCGTCTACGCTTATGGAAAACGTTTAAACATTTAGTCGCAGCTATAAGATAATGCAATGGTTAACGATCACAGACAGTATCTATTTGCATCCGATTTCTTTTCTATAAGTATTTACAATTATTTAAAGTTTCGTATACGCATGAACATACTTAACACAGCAAACCAAAAAAAAATCGCATTAATCGACCGACGACAACTGCAAAACCGTTGGCGCAAACATTCACACGCGCGCTTACCAGTTGACAACAAAAAGCGTACTGCTTAAAAAAGCGTAAGCGTAACGAAAATCATTTTTTAAACTAAAGTGAAAGAAAATTAAACAACATTAATCCTAAGTCAACGGCGAATAAGGTTCAATATTGAATGAGGATTACTGACGCTTTTTTCAACGAAACGCATTTGTTTATACGAAAATGAAACGAACATTAATCGATAGTAAATCTAAACTTGTTGATGGTAAGGTTTATTATTGCATATATGGCTAGCTAATACAGCACGACGCGACGTGGACGTGGCAGTAATTATGTGTATCAATTATAGATGGCGCTATTTCAAATTTGTCAAATTATCAGATAACAATGTAAAAATTTTAAACGAAAAAGGCTTATTTTTATAAGCGTGCTTATCTGCTTACGCTGATAAGCAGACTTTTTTAAGCGCTTTTCGTTTAAGCGCTCAACTCTACCCACAACAATGCTCGCAGATTTCATCCCATTACATAAAATGTGTACTCGATATAACTATCTAAATAATAAACCTAACTTCATTCATATTATATCGCACTGTTGTTCAGCGATAGTTCTGGAATAACTTAATATATAAATGTAAATTTTACAAATAGGACATTTTGTTTTATGACATAAAACAATTGAATTGTATTTAGTAGGAAAATTATAATTAAATGACATTTATTAATATTTGCATGCCTCCATATAAGCAGGTTGAATACACTCACTAAGTGATCTAAAACTTTAAGAACATGTACTTACTGTATTCTCGGAAATAAAGAATTTGAATTTGAATAAAGGATTTAGAAAAAAGATTGGGTACCACTGGTCTAAATGATTATACTATAGGTACTTAATCTTAAAATAATTGAACACTGTGCCCCGTATCAAGCCTACAAAGCGTAAGAATTAAAAGTTTAGAGAGCCAGAGCGTATCCCAGGTAAAATTAAAATTATATTTATTAGAAAAAAACTATCACTCTTTTGACTATTATTTTAAATAATTAAATAAACATTATATTTATGGTAATTATGTTCACAGTTTTAAACTATGTTTTGACATTATCATCCTATTATTATTGTTATTTTGAATTAATTGCATGATTAAGTCAATAATGTATATTTGTGAAATAATGTAGCGACACGATCAAAATTAGTTAGTGTATATTTTATTACAGTTATAATTTCAGACATAATGTAAAGTGGACTTTCCTACCAAACTTTGCATCGACCATAAAAGAGTCGGACATGTTATTAAAATTTTAAGATCGCAGATCGTTCTAGTTTTGTGTATTTTACTATACTGATGAATATTATCTATAATTTTATATATTTTTTTGTAATTTGAGCAAAAAAGTTTTATTGTTTGTATGTTTCCTTTTATCCGTTTTGTGCAAACTTCGTTTGTGTTGGTGTGTCAAGTCCGTGCATGTATTCCTTGTGTTAATGATAGCCGTTTTGAATAAATAGAACTGAAAATTGTGCGCCATATAAAGCAAAGAAGGGCGTTGCGTGGCCCTCCTCTTAACTATTTTCCGGAAACTAAACTATTGGAAACGGAACTACTATTAAGTATATATATTATTTAATGCATAACAACAAATACAGAAAATTTGTTAACAGACAAGTATACAAAGGTGATACTAAGAGTAGGACATCGATAAAATACTAAACCTGTAAGTGCGCCGCGGGTTGATTAAGGTTGGGAACTCTGAGTCAATCCATAAAGACATTGTTAAATTTTATAGGCAACATGACGTTGATAAAGCACTTCGATAGCAAATATTACTCAATACGTTAACATTTCTTGGAGATTAAAATAACCAAGTACTTTATCTTCTACGCCCTAAAAATATCAAATAAATTTTATCTGTCATAACTTATCGCGATTTCTTTCTTGCATTGTATCTTCTTTGTTGTTACAATTAATGGTTTGTATACAAACATCCAACCACTTAAGCTTTTATATTAAAAATAATATATTAAAAAGAATAATATAATGAAATGGTTGTCTGTAAAGTCGGTTTACGGACGATAATTTTACGTGGTAACGTCATAAGAATCGTGCCTCTCTATCGCTTGTTCCGCGCTCTCGCTTACACGCTCGACTCAGGCGGAACGAGACAACGAGTCATGCTTTTTCAGACGTGCAGCCGGCGATTTATAAGACGACATCACGTCAAAAAAATTTTTTTTTAGCTATTAACAAACCGAAAAATATATTTTTTTATTACCAAAAAATTAACTTACAAGTTTACTTACTATCTTTCGTCCATCAAGTCATCAAGCCCACTAATTTGATACTCATAACATAGTGGCAATTAATATCAATTTATGTCGGCCCCCATATTAGATTCAAAATGGCGACATTTAGATAATCTTACATTGTGACAAGAACCCAAAGTGAGTGCTAAAATTTCAACTCAATCGGACATTGAAAATTGGGTAAAATTTAACTTTTAGGATTTGATAACAGACAAAGCTTGTAAAATATGATATAGACTGGAGCCGTAAATAAATAAGGCAGTTTTAATTGCAAATTTTTCCCAGTTCCTCGCATTCTCAAATTAAGTTGCAACGAGAATAATAAATTAGCATACAAGTCAGTGACTCTGTAAACGTGGCCGTTTTCACAAGTCGTAGCTCGAAGCTACGCGAAGTGGAAAAAGAAGTGTAGCTAACATCTACCGAGTTAAAGATAAATAGTGCCTACCTAGGCGACCGAGCACAGCACGGTGTTTTTAGTTGAAACGGATTTTGTCAGATGCATTTAAATGACATGATGTGCCATCTATTATCGAGTAGCTAACATATTTGTTAATAGATATTTTTAACAGATGGCGTTGTATTAAATATTAGCCAATTTTTTTCGGCGTACTAATATTCCCTGAATTTAGACGTAGTTACATTGGTTTTTCTCTTCCGTAAATTCCATCGAAATTGTTAGAGCTGTTTGAATATATTTTAATACTTACATACAAAAACTGCTCGTTTAATAGTAATAAGACAGGATTAGACACTAATAGATTTTTTTAAATGTTTTTCCATTACATATAATTATTGAAGTGCGAGAACTCTGAATGAAGTGTCCAATATTAGACATTGATTTTTAAACAATGTCGAAATAAAGTCACTGAAATTTATCTTACAAATGTCCACTTGTATAATGTCCAATGTTCTGTCGTAAACTACTTTTTACATATATTTCTTTATTCTGAAACTGTCAGTAGAAGCGCAGCATGAATTAGCAGGAAAGCCTGTGACACGTGAACTACGTGACTGCGTTTACAAGTGCACGGCAATAGCGTAAAAGACGAACTCAGAAAAATAGAATGACACGATTACGCGAAACTTATGTAATCTTCAACGACGTGTAGGCACTTGAAATATCTTAAGAGTTAAAACCTAGATATCTCTGATCTTTATACTTTTACAAAGTAACTAGCAGACCAACCCCAGTTCCGCTTGCGCAAATCTCGCAACCACTAATATAGGTATGTAGATACCTAAGAAAGGTATGTAGTATAATAGTGGTAATTTACATGAGATAGAAGTAAATTATATAATAATAGAGAAACTCTCAATTACAAAATATAGTGATAACGTCACCTACGTAAAACGCCTTTTCGTAAAAAGTAGTAAAATAGGTGGTACGTAATTACGTATACCTCCAGCTCATTTTCCTGTTCTATTCTACGGGTGAGGTGCATTTGAAGGTTCCATGACTGGTAAGGTTTTATTACTCCTAGATTTGTCTACTCATTCCTTTTACTTCCTATTTTTGTATCATCACATCTTTCCTCCAAATGTTACGTATACCACTTTCTCACTATCTGGTTCTCTTCCCTCGATACCGATATCCTTACAAACTATTGCAACTGCCTCCGATCTCCAGTTCTCTTTTCCCTTAACAGTTTTCTTTCTCTCCTCAGGTAACGCAAATACTTATACGATGCGGTTCCAGAGAAGTTTTCTTTCGCGTACTTTCAAGTTGTGGAATGAACTTCATTCAGAGGTTGTCCCAAGAATTTACAGTATGAGGTTCTTCAAGAAAGACGTGGAGGGGTTTTTAAAGGGTCGGCAATGCGATAGTGATGCGCCTGGTGTTGCTAGCGTCTACTATTTAGGCTGCGATAACTGCTTAGCATCAGGCGGGTCGTATACTTATTTGTCACATCAGTAGTGTAAAAAATATACATATACTGTGCCTTAGGCTGTGCACTCATCTTTATACACATTTGCAAAAAAAGCTATGGCACTCTATGTAGCCTACACGTAAAATTCGAATAAAGGTAGATAGTTTGCCAAAAAATATGCAGCTACTAAACGCAAGCTGCGCGTATCGAATCGACTACTTTTTCACGAAAAAAGAGAGCATGCTGCGCACTACTAATGGCTTTTGGATGATTTTCGTAAACCGAGTGTAAATATTTTCATATTATTTTATATCATGGAAGTGCACAAAGTAATGATAATTGCGATGTAATTATAAAATTACCTACAACCCTTCTAATCATTATGTCCTAATAAATTATTCAACATGGTGACATCCTTGACCCAGCTCTTTTAAGATCATGTAATTCGTATAGGATTGTAGAATAATATGTAAACTTATATTAATCGACGAGCCCGGTGGTGGTAGCAATGGCTACTTCGACTCCGAGGTCGCGGGTTCGATCCCCGCACAAGACAATGTGTGCATGAACATGTATTTGTCTTGGTCTGGGTGTTTTCTACGTATTATATGTATGTATTTAGAAAAAAAATCGTATTAAAGTATAATATCAGTTATGTAGTACCCATAGTACAAGTCTTGCTTATTTTGGGACTAGGTGGCAATGTGTAATTTGTCCTAGAATATTTATTTATTATCTGATCTGGGTCAAGATTCTTTTTGAACGAGACATATGAAAATACTCAAAGATATATCCAGATCACTAAAGTTTATACCCAATGTTTAGATTTGTGATGATGGAACTTTAGGAAGAGAATTATTATAATTCTTGATGAGCCCATTGTTAACAAATCTATTTGTCAAAATAGATTTGTTAACAATGAAACATAAATTACTGAATACCGATTACAAAAAATGTTATGCCAGTAGAATCAAAAAGCTGTATTGAAAATATCAGCCCCCTTACCACCATCTCTTATTGCGATTCAATAATTGAATAGATTGCTTATTTATACCAATGAATAAGCAACTCTATTCCATTTTAAATAGAGGCGCTTGCTTATTCATCGCAATAAGAGATGATGGTAAGGGGGCAGTACACTATCTAGTTGCAATAAACTTTGACTTTATCAATGAACCGTAACAGAGAAAGAATTCACTTTGTTGGACTCAGCAAAACAAAACTTTTAACGAAGCCAAAGTGAAACACTCGGGATAAGGATGAAAGACGTTTTACCAAACTCCAGCGATTATTGATTATATTATGTTTTTATTGTTTTAACAAACAACATAGTTCTATTCCGCGATTTATTAAAATTAACTTTATGACTAATGAATAATCTCTTTCATGTCGAAACTACTCTGGGAATCGATGGTATAAATCTAAAATTTCATCTTAAAAATATATATATATAATAATATATCTTAAAAATTTGAACCAAAAATGTTTGTATCAAAATTAGTATCAAAAATGTCTGAGCTTAGTGTGAAATTGGTACTTTTCTTTCCTGAAAATGTCATAATATTAATTAATAGATAAATGTTTTGACATCGTTTGATTACCGTATGTTTTTCGAAAGTATGTATTTATATCTAATTCGTTGGCACGCTCTACAGCCTAAACCGTTTTACGGATTTCAAATACATGGAGTGTCTTTAGATTCGTAAGTGCTGTGTAACTATTGTTACAGTGTGGAAGTAAGCAATAAAAACAACGAAGACAATTTTTTACAAATTTTATTTATACATACGTTGCACCCATGTGTACATTATATATACCGTAGACATAAAATCAATAGAACAACGCTATTTATTTTATGTTAAACCCTCTATTACAAACTAGCGCAGATTAAATATCACTTCAACGATGCCATCTAGATAACTGATAAAAATATATTACTTTGATCACAAACACATAGACCATAACAATAACTCATGTACATACACATAAATTGTACTCTTGTGAGGGACTAGAAGCCACGGACATTAGTGTCGAAATTGCCATTGGTAGCCACTCGCCCACCCACCAGGGTGGACATAACTTTGTCTCGATATTTGCAGACAATATCGATTGTATACTTCAGCAGACATGTGACGCCAGACAGCTGAGAATAAGCGATGAACATAATGGCTGGAGGCCGTGAACTCAGTTTACCGGATAACACTAATATCTCCTTCTATTCTCTCCATCGACGCTTAAAATTATCTACGTTGAGTTGGCCTATCTTTTGTTGTTTATATGTTTGTGTTTGTATATAGTGTGCGCGTATTATGTGCAGTACCTATTTATGTAACATTATATTTATATATTTATGGCAAGTATTTTTTATTAAATTTACATTTTTCATTAACATACTACCGCCAGTTCGCAATTACCATCAGCTATTCCAAGACTTTGGGTGACTGGAATTATTGGAAGAGATCCTTATATGGATACGTCCGCCTTTACACGCATGTTCTGTTCTGTTACCTGCATAGGTTATCGAATAACCTATGTATTTTTTTTAGAGATGTGCCGATTATAACTTTGGCCGACTAGCCGACGAGCCGATTAATCGGTTGTGCAGAGGCCGACTAATCGGCCGACTAGTCGGCCTAGCCGATCACGGTTTCGGGGATTTCCGAACGCTTCGTTTACAGCTGATTTGCGCGAAAGTCGCAAAACCCGGCGCGGCGCACCGTCTGCGAGCAGGTCGAAACCTGTTTTTTTACTTCGCATTGTTTCTTGAGTTTTTCTTTCGTAAGGATCAGTCAGAGAGGTGTTTACCTTTGTTGTCCAGCAAGTTCCGTTTACAGTGAGAGGTTGTTCTCAGAGGCCGGAATCATATACGAAACAAAAAGAAATAGATTGCTGCCAGAAAGGGCTGAGGCTTTAGTCTTTTTACATCATAATTTACCTTTCATTAAAAAATATAAGTTAGTTATAAAACAAAATAAAAGGAGAAAATTACATTTTTTATTGTCATAATTGTCATTTTGATTTATTTTTTTCTGTACACCTGTACATGCAATCTTGCTTTAATGTTAGTTTGTTGATTAAAAGATCCTACAAGATTATTTAAATAAGAAGAAATAATTATAAATGTTTACTGAATATAAGATATTAATTAATTAGTTATTATAAATAAATAATTAATTAATTATTATAAATGAATAAAATAATAATCAAAGTTTTTATTTCATGTAATTTAATTTCCCCCTACATACATATTTTACATATTAATTAATGAGAAATACATACAGAGTAAGAAGCCGGATAGTCTGCGCTCTTTGCCGAATAGTCGCCGACTAGTCACCGACTATGATAGTGGCCGGATAATCGGCTTTACCGACTAGTCGCCGACTAGTCGGCACATCTCTAATTTTTTTATATGCAATAAGGTCTTATAAATAATCAAATAACTTAATTATAACAACTCCCAGCAATGGCACTTTATTAATGATTTCATAGTTAAGTTCCGATCGTTTAGACCACTCAACACTCTAGGATCTCTTCTGGAGGTACTCAGGCTTGTTGCTTTTGTACTTTAGACTGTGGCACTTTCCACCCACCTCTCCACCGGGTGACGTTCAAATAAAAATATTTTAACTACCTGTTACTAAACATAGAATTAAATTTTTATTCTTTATGCTCTTCTAAACTAATTGATACTTTAAAATTTGTTCGCTTAGTATCCATAAGTGCTAGTCCTAACTAAGCAAAGTTTGTACTATGGGTACTAGATAAGTGATATTATACTTAAATACATTTTTTTGTAAATACATACATATAATACATAGAAAACACCCAGACCAAAACAAACAGACATGTTCATGTACACAAATATTTGTCTTGTGCGGGGATAGTACCCGCGACCCCGGAGTCAAAGTGGACATGGTTAGCCATTCGAACACCGGAGTCGTCAATTATACTTGAAATACTGACTTGTGAATATTTGCATAGATTTCGCATAACTATTATCCATATAACCTTGAAAAAGACGAGAGTACTTATTTAGTTAATACTCATAGATCACTTGAATAGTGTATCATCAAACAGTATTGACACGATGTCGTGACTATTGATTTATAAAGTCCTTGTGGAAATCACGCTTTCGCTAAACGTTATCATTATGCAAAATGCAAATATGTGCGCATATATGCGTTTAGAGCATGTAATACAGAATACACGTCATGAGAATAAGATATGTACTACGTAAAAAGCAGTGTGTACAAACTTGCAGAAATATGTAGAATGGCATTTTCAAGTTTATTAACTTTTAGCCAAAAAATACATTCAAGTTTTCAATGCAGCTCAACAAAAAAACTCAACGGCTTTTAATACTACATCAGATGATATTGCATACTGACCGCTTGATGTGAAGCCAGACTGCTAAACTGTTTGCTATAGAAGCATTTCTTCTTCCTGGTGACTAACTTGCAGAAAAACATTAACTTCCCAAGAAACTATTACTACTAATTATTTAGGCCTATTGTAATATTATACCGTTCTCAAACATACGTATATACATAGTGCAAGTAATTTTATTATATAAAAATGTTTTCAAACAATGACATAATGTTCTCACGTTAATATTAGTGAGGTATAAACGAGACGACATCTTGTTAGACGTCATAATGTAATAAGATAGGCCCTTTTGTCTGGTTTTCTGAGAGGTGGAGGGTTACTAATAATACTTCCCCTGTCGGGTTGGCAATGATTAAAACGACTTACCTCTCTTTCATTAGAGCGTAATTTGCTATTCGACAGGCAGCAAAACGTAATGAAGAAACCCAAATTAAACTTTAATTACATATGCATTATTACAATAATTATATTCTTATTATGTTATAACACTCTTTTATTCCAAACCTCCGCTTGTATTATTACTTCCTATTACCTTTACATTTTCCGGTTAAAATAACAGCCTAAAGAAAGTCTTTGGTTAATTAAAAACCAAATTATGGGTTATCTGCGTAGTTTAACTTCTATTTTGTTGAAATAATGTTTTTTTTTTTCATTTCATTTTGCGACCCATAATATTTCCAGAATTTGTTAACTTACTCCACTGATTTGCCGTTAACTGAAAAATTATCTGCACAGCCTCGGAAGTTTATTCTGTTTTCTTAGCCATTCGTATATTTTATAAACGTACATTATTCGCATATTAAGGTGCTACTTCGGTATTTTTTCTAATAGATCTTTATTTCCTTAAACATGTTTACAAATTTATGACCCCACACCAGGCGACGGTAGACCCGTGGCGTAAATATTTTATAAATCAATAGGTAAAATAAACATCAGTTCGTGCCTGTACACTTATTCCTGCAAATTGATCATGAACTCTGTTTATCGTACTATGGTTGTTAGAAACAAATAAATAAATGAATAAATATTGTCAGACAAATTACACAGTGCCTAGCCCCAAAGTAAGCGAAGTTTGTGTTATGGGTACTAGATACCTGATAAACATACGTAAATACATTTTTTTTTGTAAATACATACTTATGATACATAGAAAACACCCAGACCAAGACAAACATACATATTCATGCACACAAATGTTTGTCCTGTGTGGGAATCGAACCCACGAGCGTTGGTGTCGAAGCCGCGTCATTGACCGCTACGCCACCGAGCTCGTCAGACAAACAGATCGTTGTTTATAAAAAAGAAATATATACTGGCAACGGATCGGCGACCCGTAGGTGTTGCACATCTGCATGGGCGGTGAAGATTGCTTTCCACCACATGGTGACCCACATGCTCGTTTGCCCCCCTCTCATATAAAAAATAATAATTCAAAAATAACAATCGTTTCAAATAAAAAATAAATTAATAATGATACGTACAAATAATATCTTTTATCAGTAGATATGCTTTTTAGAATTACCTGTAATGGCATAATCCCACAATATCTGACCATTTTCACGCAAATAAAAATAAACACCTACAAAGTCGAGATGACAATAAAAACAATTGCCGCTTAACTTTTACGACACCGATGACAATTAACGAAGTAAGGGTCGATAAACACCAAACAGGACGTGTTGTACTGCGGCACTTTCGTGCTTCACTGACCACAATGTGCTGCACCGTACTGCGTTTATTTGTACACTAGTCTCGTTGAAAACTCTACAAATATGTAATTAATAATAAATAAATATTCCTGAACATATTACACAGCGCCATCTAGTCCCAAATAACCAAAGCTTGTAGTATGAGTATAACTGATAATAATATATGTATTTAAATATATTATTTTTTGTAAATACATACATATAATACATAAAAAACGCCCAGATCAAGAGAAACAAACAGATTCGTGTACATGCACACGAATGTTTGTCATGTGCGGGGATCGACCCACTGGGCTCGCCCAATTAAACTTTAATTAAACTTGTACCACTAAGCAATTGCTTACTCAAGCACAAATACTTCTTGAAGTTGATATGTGGTTGGCATTACATTCATAAATCTTTATTTGCCCTTGCAGGCATTTAGACATGTCATACATTATACCGGAGTACCTGCTCTCCTACTGAGGAGATCGATGGCGTCGTTGCACGTATCAATTTAATCGAACACGCAAGTTAAACAACGTCGACTGCAGCCTGTCCATGGATAGGTTTATTTATCTAGAGCTCCTCCGTGCTTCGGAGGGCACGTTAAGCCGTCGGTCCCAGCTGTTGTCATTAGATGACAGTCGTTAAGTCTGTGGTCTTTAGGCGGCTTGAAAACACTGGCCTCCGCCAACCTGCAGTTGAGCAGTGTAGTGGAGTATGCTTTAAACCCCTTCAATTGAGAGGAGGCCCCCTATCAAAGCAGTAGGATGAATAAGGGTTGACGACGACGACCTACTCGCCAGAATGGAACAGCATATAGTATATTTCATTACGAGTGCGGAAAGCCTGTCATTGCAAAGAGTTCCGACAAATGTCTACCCGAGCCGAGGCGCAGCCGATGGTGAGGGTTGACAGTCGGAACAAGTTGCAATGACGGTTCCGCACGTGTATTGAACAACTATTTTTAATACAGTTGCGAAAAAATTGAAAAAATTAAGCAATTTAATAAAATAATAAAAACACAATAAACTCAACTAACTAATCATTTATTTCTTTTAAAAGTTATAATATACATTGAAATTGGTACAGTTTTTTATACTAACTGGGGAAGTTTCAGGTTGCATATTTACTGTTTGAGACAAACTATTATTAATTTCGTATGATTGTTCATGCTATTTGCTTTTTCTCTTCTCTCCACGCAATAAATTCGTCGTATGTAGATATGTAGCGACTTTTTGACTTTTCCGGTAAAATGTTCTCCGAAGCATTTTGTGCAATTATACTGAGTTGTCGGAACTCTTTGCAATGACAGGCTTTCCGCACTCGTAATGAAATATACTATTTCTTTATTTATGCAAAATACATTATTTCATTGCAAAGTGTGCATCGGACTTTAATCTTACCTGCTTATTTAGGGTGTTTAAAAAAATTAATAAAACAAACGTTGCACAAACTTCAGGGCGACCTTAACACAGTTGTGGATACTTGAAAACGCGGCAATCGCGTTATAGTAAATTAAATTAATGATGCGGGCAATTAATTTTATTGAATGTCGTTTAATTGTTTTTAAAACAGTAGGTTAAAATCCGGAGCAGTGTAATTTTTTATTAAAATTTTATTGTAATATCAATGCCAACCATTAACTTACTATCCATTTTATTAAGACACTAGCTGACCCGGCAAACGTTGTTTTGCCATAAAAAATAGATAACAACCTATTCTCAGACCTACCAGATATGCATACAAAATTTCATAAAAATCGGTCAAGCCGTTTCGGAGGAGTATGGTAACTAACATTGTGACACGAGAATTTTATATATTAGATATTGTCTTGTTCCATAATTTAATATTTATTAATCACAAATCATTGCATGACCAGCTCGGTGGTCGAATGGTTGGCAATGGGCACTTTGACTCCGAGGTCGCGGATTCGATCCCCGTACTAAACAAATACCTATTTGTGTGCATGAACATGTCTGTTTGTCTTGGACTGGGTGTTTTTAGGGTTCCGAACCTCAAAAGGAAAAACGGAACCCTTATAAGATCACTTTGTTGTCCGTCTGTCTGTCTGTCTGTCTGTCTGTCTGTCTGTCTGTCAAGAATTTCTATGTCGAGAATGCGTGGAGGTATCAAGCTGAAATTTGAACTGTATACTCAGGTCTACGGTCCCATGAAGTTAAAAAAAAATCAAACTGCTAAGTTTACGTAGAAAAAAGTTACGGCCGTTTATTCAGCAATAAACGCATATTTCGACAAACTCAAGGGAATCAAAACCTATAGGATCCCGTTGACCTAGAACTATGAAATTTGGCAAGTAACATCGTTATAGACTACAAGTACAGGAATAAATCTCAAAACTATACATTTGTAAATATATCTTAAAAAATAGGGGGTCTATATTTTTTATAGGGTGTCGAAATTTCAAATTGAAACTACTAGTTCAAATGGGGTATCATATGAAAGGGCTTGATGTACACATTGCAAAATATATTTTATTTATTTTTTTAGACGCATTATTTCTTATTTATAATGAAAAATATCAAATTTAATAATGATACTACGTACCTACGGAACCCTCGGTGGGCGAGTCCGACTCGCACTTGTCCGGTTTTTTATGTATTATATAAATACATACAAACAATTTAAGTATAATATAAGTTATCTAGTACCCATAGTACAAGCTTTGCTTAGTTTGGGACTAGATGGCGCTATGTAAAGTGTTCAAAAATATTAAAAAAAAAAATCACAAATGAAAAAGAAACTTGACAAAAAAACGTTTTATTTGCGACGCATTAACAAAATGAGATAACTCTCATGTCCTATTAGTTGCGAAAATAAAGATATAACTAAATACAAACCTATGTTTGTATTCACGGGGGAGCTCGTGATAAATAAATTCATCCATGGTCAGGCTACGGTCGATGTTGCTTAACTTGCGTGATCGATTAGACTGACACGCGCAACGACGCCATCCAGCTCCTGAATAAGTGCACCTAGCATTATTTTAGGAGACAACAAAGAAAAATACTTTTTATTCATATCACCAAAACAAACACGACGAGCTCGTTGGCGTAGCGGTCAATGACGCGGCTTCGACACCAACGCTCGTGGGTTCGATTCCCACACGGGACAAACATTTGTGTGCATGAACTTGTCTGTTTGTCTTGGTCTGGGTGTTTTCTATGTATCAGAAGTATGTATTTACAAAAAAAAAAAGTGTATTTACGTATATTTATCAGTTGTCTAGTACCCATAACACAAGGTTCGCTTACTTTGGGGCTAGATGGCGCTGTGTAATTTGTGTGACAATATTTATAAAAAAAACAATTAAAACTGCTCTCCAGTAACATGTCTTATTTTTAGGGTTCCGAACCTCAAAAGGAAAAACGGAACCCTTATAAGATCACTTTGTTGTCCGTCTGTCTGTCTGTCTGTCTGTCTGTCTGTCTGTCTGTCTGTCTGTCTGTCTGTCTGTCTGTCTGTCTGTCTGTCTGTCTGTCTGTCTGTCAAGAATTTCTATGTCGAGAATGCGTGGAGGTATCAAGCTGAAATTTGAACTGTATACTCAGGTCTACGGTCCCATGAAGTTAAAAAAAAATCAAACTGCTATGTTTACGTAGAAAAAAGTTACGGCCGTTTATTCAGCAAAAAACGCATATTTCGACACACTCAAGGGAATCAAAACCTATAGGGTACTTCCCGTTGACCTAGAACTATGAAATTTGGCAAGTAACATCGTTATAGACTACAAGTACAGGAATAAATCTCAAAACTATACATTTGTAAATAGATCTTAAAAAATAAGGCGTCTATATTTTTTATAGGGTGTCGAAATTTCAAATTGAAACTACTAGTTCAAATGGGGTATCATATGAAAGGGCTTGATGTACACATTGCAAAATATATTTTATTTATTTTTTTCGACGCATTATTTCTTATTTATAATGAAAAATATCAAATTTAATAATGATACTTCGTACCTACGGAACCCTCGGTGGGCGAGTCCGACTCGCACTTGTCCGGTTCTTTTTTATTGTGTTGACAGTTATGCTTACTCATTATTTATTGTTATAGTATACCCATTATTTTTTTGGAGCTCGATGGCGACGCTGCGCGTATAAGTCTGATCGAACACGCAAGTTAAGCAATGTCTTTTTTTTTATACTACGTCGGGTGGCAGACAAGCATACGGCCCGCCTGATGTGATTTTACATATTAACGCTCGCAACATAAAATATCGCTCGCGAGCCGCCACCCCCACTGCCAACGCAGCATCTCCTTCCTTTCTGGTGCCCTCACTCACTCGCAGGAACATAACAACCCTCAAGGGAACATTCCCCAGTCGGGTAGCTTACAATTACGCTCCCTACCTCTCTTTTCGCCAGAGCTTCGTTTGTCAGTCAGCAGGGTGCACCGCGTGCAGGTGAAGTTGGCTTTGGTTCAAAGGTGTTGATGAACCACTTACACCCCAAAATGTCGACCATAGCCTTTCCATGGATGCTCGAGCTCCTTCGTGCTTCGGAGGGCACGTTAAGCCGTTGGTCCCGGATGTTGTCATCAAATGACAGTCGTTAAGAGTGGCCTTAGGACTGCTTGAAAACATTGGCCTCCACCAACCAGCAGTTGAGTAGTGTAGTAGAGTATGCTCTCAATACTTTCGATTGAGGGGAAACTCCTATATCAACAGTGGGACGCTGATGGGTTGATGTTGACACTTAACAAAATTTGCTTACAAGAATAACTATTATTGAGATAACACACCGATTAAACTATGCTAATTAATATTGAAACTTAACACCTTCATCTAGAGTTTAAAATATTATTAGTATTCACGAGTATTCATTCTCGTCTTTGACTTGGAAATTTGGACAGCTGCCATTACGGAATATAATTAAATCAGCGCGTAATATTTTTCATTTGAAGCACCAACCGACTGATTTATTAATAGGTAAACATGCAGACATAATATTAATTGCGTCTGTCACGTAAACAAACATAGAACTATGAAATCTTAACATTGAATATAGGCATATATCTAGTTACTGGCACCCCTAAATGTTTTCCTTTTGCCAAGTAAGTATTTAAGGAATGCCAGACGCCACTTTTAATTTTATATGGGAAAGTCATTGCGAGTCATGTAAATTGTAAAAGATGTTTAAATTAGGAAATTTACCTCATGAAAAAAAAGTTAATTATTAAACAATATACGCCTCCACGGTACAAGGCACTTCATTCTATGAAACAACTCTTTGGTTTCGACGACGCAGCCCTACCTAACCCATAATTATTTTTCTATTAATTTACTATTGTCATGTTTGTTTATTTTTATAGTTATAAAATATTGAGAGTGTAAATATTTATTAAACAACTACCTGACCAGACAGACGTTGCCCTGTCTTTCTAACTATGAATATTTAATTCGAATTGGTTTCACGCACGCAGTCAAATGACTGACAGTTCTGTCAAACGCCATGAAGAGGAGTATATTAGAAGAGGTAATATGGTGATTCATTTTTCTTAAATTTTCTAATATTCCGCTCAACTTTCTGTTTTTTCTTTAATAAGAACCTTCTCATGACAATAACAAATACAAAAAAAGAATTAACGTAATTGTTCAATTCGTTCACGCAATTCATTCGATGCGATGACCTAAGGAAATAGACATTCATTTTTATATAGATAGAATATTCTTCAATACCAGAAAATAAACAAACATTATTTTTGGAACTACTAGTCTCTCCTACTCTACAATTTTAATATAAGTACGTTAGTACTCCCCAACACGTTTGACCAGCGTGGGGAGTGTAGGCCAAATCCTCCTTCCGTCTAGGACGGACGAGAGAGGGTCGTGCTCCTGTAGTGGAGACTAAAATGGACCTGATGATGATGACGTTAGTACTATTACTTATACTGTGATATAAGCATGAGTACATGAAAGTAACTGCATAAAGGTTTCTCTCCAAACTAAATCCAGTGACAACCCGAGCGCAATCCAAAAATAGTAGTTAGCGCGATAAGTTACCGTTAAATACTACGAGTAATACCACCAATACCAATAAAGCGGCGCTATTATTTCCACCGAAGAGAAACAAATTATAGAAGTTCAATTATGATGGATCGGATTGATTTCGAGAGTAGGCCGGTATATACAATGACATACCCTAACCGATATTATGATGTCAAAGACCTCGAAACCTGTTGTGTTTATTAAAATTATTGAATCAGATACGTTTTTGCTCGTTTTACGGTCACCGATTATTTTGTACTCTTTGTAGGTAGGTATAATACTGTAAATCACTGAATAATGACATAATACGTCAATAGTCAAATAAAATAGATAATTTTATTATTCAATCTGTTTTATGTTCTGTTGTTTTACTGCTCAAAGCGTTTATTTAGCCAAACACGGGTTTGGATTTGTGGGTCAGCTTTGTAATTTCATTGATTAAAATCTTATAAGTACTATGAACAAATACTAATATATTTATTAGGCTGGTTTCTAGCCCACGGGGCCGAAATCGACGTTGAGTGGAGTGAGTAGATTCGCTGAGTGTATGTTTTCCATTGATTTCAATGCAAAATGTATTGATGATCATTCCTCACGGGCATGATCCATCTCAATTTTTTTCGGACACAACTCTCAAGCATGTCGAAGTTATTAATTGTGATTAGTTTCATCAAAATCGGTTCAGTGGATTTGGAGCCTATTGATTTCCAAGAGTGACTTTTCGGTGTAAATAAGCGTTCCACTCCACTCAATAACAATTAACATGATTCTGTAAAGTGATACCACAGTATAAGTAATAGTACTAACGTAGTGATACCAAGTTGTACCTATAACAGTTTAAATGTAGAATCGATAGTCGTTAGGGCAGAAGGCAGCAAGATTAATCTTGTTGGCGGAAAGACGGCGTTCCAACTACTAGGATGGGCTGGGGATGGGATGGGATGATCTGGTAAAAATTGCATAAAATCGATGGCTGCATACGGATGGAGGCAACTCTCTATTTAGCAGTTGACATGTTAAAATCCAAATGATGATGATGTCCAGCAAAATGATAAAGAAAATTTTATCATCTATATATATATAAAAATGAAACTCAATTTCCCTTGGTCACGGCCCGTGATCAAGGGAGTTTCATTTTCTCACTCACGGCATCACGCGTGAACGGATGGAACAATTTCGGAAATTCTTTTTTTTATTTGTTGTGTTTGTTATCATCAGGAAAAGGTTCTTAGGAAAGAAAAAAATAAGAAAGTTGCGTTAGAAAATTTTAAGAAAACTGAACGACCATTATTTTTTTTTATACTACGTCGGGTGGCAGACAAGCATACGGCCCGCCTATGTGAAGCGGTTACTGTAGCCATATTAACGCTCGCAACATAAAATATCGCTCGCGCATCGCTACCCCCGCTCCCAACGCAGCATCTCCTTCATTTCTAGTAACCACACTCACTCGCAGGAACACAACAACCCTCAAGGGAATTGTTATTTGGCTGCGGTATTCTGTGAGGTGGAGGTACATTCCCCAGTCGGGTAGCTTACAATTACTCTCCCTACCTCTCTTTTCGCCAGAGCTTCGTTTGTCAGTCAGCAGGGTGCACCGCGTGCAGGCGAAGTTGGCTTTGGTTCAAAGATGTTGATGAACTAGTTACACCCCAAATAGCTTGTCTAATGTACTTTTATGGCATATGACATATGACTGTCAGTCATTTGACAGCGAGCGCGCGGATCAGCTAGTTATATAATTTAACCATTTTTAGTACGCTAAGGATGTATATAAATATATAAGTATCTCTATAGATACTAAACATTTAAAATGTGTACAGATAAATGGCTATACATTTAAAATTATTAAACAATTATAACCCTTGAACAGAACCGATTTACAAAGACATAACCATTTTAAGCTTAATTTGAATATGTCGGACTCAAACTACTTTCAGGGCGTAATATAGAGTTACCCGTAATAACATAATTGAAGCGTTGATTCTGAACTTAGTTAACAAATTCATTATTATTGTTGTTACGTAGACTTATCAACAATAATAATGTGTAAATTCAATTAGCGACTATTTAAGTTTATGAAAATCATGAAATGACTATTAATGTAAGAGGAGGTGGAGAGGTTAAAGTTGATGATGAATATAGCTGAATGCCTGTTAAAGAACACACATCTTACAGTTATCGATAAGGGACCGTCCATAAATTACGTCACACGTTAAGGGGAAGGGAAGGGGTCGATGAAGTGTGACATAGTGTGACAAGGGGGCGGGAGGGGTTCTAAATTTCGTGACGTCACATTTCAAAATCTATTATAATCTAAGTGTTAACACGAACTTTGAACTATTAACGAAAAACTCAGAAACATTTGCAATTCTAGATGTAAATTTGCAAAATATGTGACGTATATATGACACTAGGGAGGGGGGAATCTCACAAATGTGACCAGCTGTGACAAGGACGGGGGGAGGGGTCAAAAAAACATGAAATTCGTGTGACGTAATTTATGGATGGCCCCTAAGACCAATGATATTGTATTAAAAAGAAAGGATAAAAGTATCATTATCTCGTTTAAAAGACCAATATCTACGAGTACTTAGACAAACTGTCAGCATAATAAAAGATAAAATTACAGCATAAAACGATACAGCTAACAGAGTAGACATCGAATTTTTACAATATTCGCAAGCATAATATGCTCCTATAATATACTCGTAACAGGTACTAATATGATATTGGATACTTCGTTCGTTTATACAATATTATTACAAGTAGGTTCATTTTGTTTCGATTATCACATTTATGAGTTCATAATATGATACGATATTGCTCGAGTATCGTTGCGTGTTGCAAACATTTCTTATTACATTATTTATGTTTTTATGCGACATCGGTAACCATAATCTATGTAATCACTTTAAAGTTATCTATATATATAAAAATGAATCCCTAATTCCCTTGTTCACTGCATCACGCGTGAACGACTGGACCAATTTCGCAATTTCTTTTTATATTGTATTTGTTATTGTCAAGAAAAGATTCTTATGAAAGAAAAAAAATAACAAAGATGCGCGGAAAATTTGAAAATTTAAGAAAAATCAACGACAATATTAACTTTCCTAATATAACTTTATGTCGTTTGACAGAACTGTCAGTCATGTGACAGATTAAGCGAAACCAATTCGAATTATATATTCATTGTTAAAAAGACAGGATAACGTCTGTTGGGTCACCTAGTTCGATTTAAAATTTGCTTAATACGGGTAATACTGTTATCTGTGATATTGTCAATTTCCCTGTGGTCATTTCCGACAGTATAACAATGAATATTAATTTTATCGGCATATTAAAAATTCTTTAATGCTGATATTAACAAATAGCTGTTGCGCACAGTTTGCTGGACAGTTAATAAACATCTGGATAAAATTTAATTAGAATTTTTTATACTACGTCGAGTGACAAACAAGCATACGCCTAATGTGAAGCAGTTACCGCAGCCATAAATGCTCGCAACATGAAAACTCGCTCGCGTGCTGCCACTCCCGCTGCCAACGCAGCAAATCCTTCCCTCTTGGTGACCTCACTCACCCGCATGAACACAACAACCCAAGGGAATTGTTATTTGACTATGGTATTCTGTGTGGTGGAGGCACTTCCCCAGTCAGGTAGCTTACTAAATATGCTATGCCCTACCTCTCTCTTCGCCAGAGTCTTGTTCGTCAGTCAGCAGGGAGCACCACGAAGGGTAAGCTTGGCTTTGGCTTAATATAAAGTTTAAAACCTTAGTAATATTGAATGTCTTTGTATTTTACTCTTTGTTGTACCATCACCATTTTACTATGGCCGTATGTTATTTAGCGACAACCTGCTTTTTTTTTACACTACATCGGATGGCAGGCAAGCATACGGTCCACCTAATGTGAAGCGGTTAACAGAAATAACGCTCGCAACTTGAAGTATCTCTCGCGCCCCGCCACTCTTCCTTTCTGGACACATTTACTGTCAAAGTAATGTGATGTACTTACTATACTCATATGTATTAAATCATGTTCTTATTACTTTGGTTGTTCATTGCCAATAAGCAAATCCAAGCGATTATGCTGGAGTAGCAATTTAGTTATAAGTACGTGTACCGCAAACGAAAAGCGTTTAAAATATCAAAGTTCTGACTTCTTGCCAATTCAAGAAAAAACCTCAAACGGCTTATATTAGTGGTTGAGAAAGACCGCAAAAAAAATACGAATCGTAATATATCATAACTAAGACAGCAGTCTTCCAATCCAAAATAACTTCTAGGACAAAATATTTTAGAGCAGCTATTGGCTATTGGATATTGGATTATAGGACGCTGCTAAATTGTTAGCGGGTATTTTTGGGGTGCTTTCACTCAGCCTATTATCATCTTCATAAAAAGTAATGAGGTTTCACTTGCCATCTATAGTACTCTGTCTTAAAATACACTCATTACAATTAATTCGTGCTATTCACTTAGCGAGTCAACGTCATCTTTAATCAAAAACTAACCTCAGCTGGGCTTGCAGTGTGATTGACTAACGAAGTTCTGACAGGAGGGGTAAGGCACAGCGTAATCAAAAGTTGTCTAGCTAGGGAAGTTCCTCCACCTCACAAAAGACCGCAGCCAAATAACAATTCCTAGAAACCTAGAGCGTTATTGTGTTCCTGCGACTGAGTAAGTTTAACACGAAGAAATGAGCAATAGCTGCGCGTCAGCGAGCAACAATAAGTCTACGGTAATCACTTCACATCAGACGCTACACGGAGCGTATGCTTGCTTATCTACCACCCGAAGTAGTATAAAAAAATATCATCACACAAAAATAAAAAACACATTTACCTAATCCACGACGTTCCGTTTTCAAACCTGCCCATGAGCGACTCCTTGTCTTTGCTCCTGTGATGAGAAGTGTGTGAACCTTGACCTAGCGAGAGCCTATACATGTTGACCTCTGATACGCACATGTGTAACTACGCTTGATGTGATCGCCTCTTCATTCCCCTTAGTTTCTATAGGTAACAACATACGGGTAACAACATGCGGGTTAAGAATTCTGGTGCCGTGACATGAAACAGCCTTGATAAAAAAACAGATATCTTGTCTTGATTTTGATATAATAAGTTAAGTCCAAGAATACCTCTTTCTATGATTTTCTACAAAATTGAGGTCACACTGATGTTTGTTCATAGAGAATAGTAAAAAATCGTAATTACTTAATTAATGAAAAGTTGAGAACTTAATACTTTCGAAATTTCAGTTATTTGTTAACAATGCCCATCCTAGTATGGGAATGTCCATAGATTTATCTTGAATTTGACCTATTTATAAAGTAGCAAAAGCCGTGATAAACAAATCAGCTTCAGATTGTCAAACTAACAAACTCAGCTGATACATCGCAATAATCCGAAGTAGGTTAACTCTCAATAAACCAAAGCGAACTGTCAATAAGCCAACAGTTGCGATAACTCTCCAATGCGAAGTTTCAATTTCAAACAGAATCGTACTGGTCTGGTAAGTAGAGTTGGATTTTATTTAATTTCGGACTTTGTTTGGTCCTTATTTATTGGTCGCGTTTAGATAGATAGATACGTCTATAACAAACTACAGTCACACATACATAAAATTAAATAAAAAAAATAACAAGGAGAGAACTTATACAGTAGGAAACAGAACGCAGAATAACAAGACGTTTCTTACATATCCGTTAGGTATCCTGTGCAACTTTCATTGCCCTAATGTTTGCCGTATGTTGTGAGCCGAATATTTTTTATACTACGTCGGATGCAAAAAAGCATAAGATCGGCTTGATGTGAAGTGGTTACCGTAGTCTATAAATGCTGGCAATAAACGAGTATTGTTTGCGTGCTGGCGATCCCGCTGTCAACGCAGCATTTTCTCAGCACTCGCAGGAACACAACTGTCCTTTGTCTGAATCTGTTGGCTTCATTTACGATGTAGAGCAAAATATTGTATTAATTGATGTAATAATAGGAAAACAGACAAGAAGTGTTACGTGATAAACTGATTGTAAATTCATAATATGACCACTAATGTTATAAATGTGAAAGTTTGTGAGGATGTATAGATGTTTGTTACTTTAGATGAAAATTAGTATACGTATAGAATATATTCTGGAGTAACAACTCATAGGATACTTTTTATCCATGTACAGAACTCACGCGGGGCGAAGCCGCGAGTAGAAACTAGTCACGGATAAAAAAGAAATTCGAGCAGAAGGATATACGTAAACCATACCAACTTTTCACATTACGCTATAACATGAAAGGCTTATCTACATTCTGATCCGTATGATTTGTGAGTCTAGACGAAAATAAACTGCGTAAGCTAGAGGGTTGAAAAATACCAGGCTTTTTAGTAACTAATTTGTAGCTGTAATAATATTAAGGCTACGTAGATCCATAAATTCGAATCGCTAAATCAGTTTCATTTAATAACCACAGGTACTAAAAAAAGATTATTAACTGTAAAGTTGGTTTACGGACGATAATTATACGAGATAATGTCGAACGATGGAGTGAAAGAGAGATGCGTCACAAACCAAACGCTTAAGACGATCGTTCCGCGCTCTCGCTTGCACGGTCGGCTCAGGCGGAATGTGACAATGACTCATGCTTTTTCAAGCGTGCAGCCGGCGTTCATCGATTTATAAGACATTATCACGTCAAAAAAATTAAGCATCCAATCTGTCTTTCTCTATGTCTTAAATTTAAAAACAAAGCGAGTTGCGCGATAAGGCCAATTAATTAAATTGCTAAATGATCACCTACAGACTTTTTTCTAAAACAATTTTCACTAACAATAACCAGGCGCCGATAGTTATTAAATACCATGATAATTCACTAATCAAACATTAATTATGTACTTCCATGAACCAACTATGGATACCACGTTTAACACGTGTAAATTGAATAAATGTATGGGCACAGTTAGTAACTGGGGTGTCACGGAAGAAAGCGGCGGCCACGGATGTAGGCATAAAAAGTTATGTGTTCTGCATTCTGCATTACACTGCAATTATCTGTTATGTGTTGATACTTGTGCATTGTAATTACATTACCAATGGCATGTACTTTAGCAGAAAGTATAGTATTGTCCAATCAATTCATACGATCGCTTATGAATTTAAACGTATAGATCAAACTTTTAAAGCCTCTCCAATAATTTTTAACAATGCTAAGGGTAAAAAAACCGGCCAAGTGCGAGTCGGACTCGCGCACGTAGGATTCCGTACCAATAGCTTTAAAAACGGCAAAAAAATCACATTTGTTGTATAGTCGTTACCGGCCGTACCGGCTGTTGTCATTAGATGACAGTTCATCTAATGACAGCAGCCAAGTGAGCAAATAGCTCACAAATTGATTAATTTTACTGAATAGGTCATAACTACATAGAACCAAACGATTTAGAGACTGCTATGTAAATTGCTTTGGCCAACATATTTCCGTTTAAAAAAGTTCACAACTAATTACAGTAGACAGAGTAACATAGACTTGATGAAGATAATCTCGAATTCTAGGTTCAAAAAATTTACTCTTATTTGAAGAAGCAGGTATTGTTACTAAGAAAGAAGTGACTTAAAATAATTTAGTGACAAATACTTCGTTACTTCTTTATATTTATCTTTTTGTACGACCTATATTCACCATACGAACTTTTTTCAACGAAGCATTGCTTTAAATACACTTCTCTAGAAGATATCCTTTTACTGGCCAATGATTAGGCGTTTTAAGCAGTTCACAAAGAAGCGAGATAAAGACTTAGCAGATGAACTTCACTTTTAATTATATTTTAATTAACAGTCACTCAGAATCCTCGGCTAAAAGCTTTGTAATGGATTGAAAACACTTTTAACCAGCCATACAAAGCAGGAGTCGTTATTTGAATAGGTATAAAGGAATTTAAAGCGAAATATCATACTCATTATTTTGTACATAGTCAGCCAATATTGCGTCATAGTTGAAATACGTAATCATATATTTTATTAGCTTTATTTAGATATAAAATTCAATATTTATATACCTAACATAAAAATAAAATTAAAATATAAACAATCTTTTTTTTTAAGTAGAACGTATTCCAAAATTAAACATGTATCATTGTCACTGGTTCCATAGACAATTTTTTCCGTGAAACTTATTAATAGTGAGACTTACGAGTATTTTCACCAATCACATGGTACTTCTGAATGGAACTAGAGTAACTAAATATCATATACCCTTCACATTACTTCCATTTTGTTAAATTTACTTAAAAGCTAAAGACTTTAATTTTTGCTTTCATAAATTATGTTTTTTTCTATTGTTTTTTATTTTTTATTATTGTGATAGGCTAAGAATGATTCCTAAATAAATAGTTGTTCTAATAGGTAGGGGAAAAAGTCTTTTCGCATTATAGTATGTATGAACTTGTAATAAAATCTCTTTGGTTATACCATTTGTATCTAGCAGGTTTTGATATCTTTAAAAAGTTTAAATTTTAAAAAAGATAATTCCAAATTCAAATTATGTAAATGTGTGATTTTCATTTGTTTTTTTGACGTGACAACGTCTTATAAATTGGTTAGCCGGGTGACACTTCAAGAAACTGGCTCACGTTATGCGCTTACAATGAGAGCGAGTGAAAGGCGCGTGCCTTTCACTCGCTCTCATTGTAAGAGCGTCCCTTCTAAGAGCGAGAGAGACAGACATAAGAAGTGAAAGGCATGCGTCCCTTCCACTCGAAAACATTTTACCACTCAAAGTCGTTGTCACGTAAAACTTTCGCCCGTATACCGACTTTACAGGCAACCAATTTTTTTTTTTTTACTGTCAAGATGAGTGAATCTAATGAAGAAATTCGATACATTTTAAAATTTTACTACAAAAAAGGTAAAAATGCAACGCGAGCTGCGAAAAAAATTTGTGATGTTTATGGACCTAGTGCAGTGTCTGTGAGAGTAGCACAAATTTGGTTTAAGCGTTTTCAATCCGGAAATTTTGATGTCAAAGATGCACGTCGCTCTGGTCGCCCTGTTACGGATAAAATGGATGCCATTTCTGAAAAAGTGGAGCAAGATCGGCATATCAGTAGTTACGACATAGCTGAAGAACTAGGAATTGACCACAAAACAGTTTTGGCGCATAAAAAGGTCGTGGTCAAAGGCCGGCCAGGCTTCACAGACTCTGGCGAAACCCGGGTTAACCCGCAACAAGGTGATGCTGTGTGTATGGTGGGATTGGAAGGGAATATATTCATTATGAGCTGTTACCGCCAGGCAGGACTATCCATTCTGAACTCTACTGTGAACAACTGATGAGATTAAAGCAAAAAGTTGAGAGAAAGCGGCCGGAATTAATTAATAGAAGGGGTGTGATTTTTCATCATGATAACGCTAGACCTCACACATCTTTAGCCACTCAACAAAAATTAAGAGAGTTTGACTGGGAGGTGTTAATGCATCCGCCGTATAGTCCTGACCTTGCACCTTCTGATTTCCACCTGTTTCGGTCTCTTAAGAATTCTTTAGGCAATGTCAGGTTAACATCACGAGAAGACTGCCAAAACCACTTGTCGCGGTTTTTTGAACAGAAGTCCCAAAATTTCTATAGTAATGGGATCATGTCTCTACCTACAAGATGGCAAAAAGTTATCGAACAAAATAGCACCTACATACTTTAGTTAAATGTAAATAAACTTTATTAAAAAATGTTTTGTATTTTCATATAAAATACGAAAAGACTTTTTCCCCAACCTAATATTTAGAATAGTAGTCCGAAGACTTCCGAATAGAAAAAAAAACAGATTTTTCTTATTATTGCTCGGCATGCCCTACCTCTCTTTCGTCAGAACCTCGTCATCTAGATGGTAGGGTACACCACGTAAACACACAGGTATTTATTCGAACCAATATTTTTTCAGGTAATAATGCTATAGTAGTATGTACATATTCAAAAATATTTAATCATATACAGTTATTTTATTAATCTGTATCATAAACGAAGTATGTTTCGTTTATTTTGTTTTGACTTTTATCTGCTTTCTGTCCCAAAATAATGTCTGACACTGGATGTCTGGATCGCGCGGCGTCTATCTTTATTCTTTCTATTTTAAAAGTGGACGAGGAAACGCTCAAACATACTGTTATTTATAATTAAGGGAACTTGTTTTTTTAGGTGTTGTACGTTATGCTCTGAAGGGGTTTTCGAAGTACCATTCGATGGTTACACCACAGTAACCGCAATTCGAAGACATGCTCAGAGGGTATACATACAGGCATAGACATACAATTCTAGGTTATCACTATGGGCGATAAAACAAAATATTAATATTAAGAAACATAATAACACACCATTATGATGGCAGTAAAAGTATTAAAAATTATGGTGTTTTTATGCAACGACTAGTGCCAAACAAGTATATGACCCGCCTGATGAAAGACAAGGAACTGCTGCTAATGCAGCATCTCTTCACGTATGGTGACCTCACTCGCAGGAACACAACAATCCTTATTATTATTTGACTACGGTCTTCTGTGAGGAGAAGGAAATTGTTAGACTGGGCAGTCTAACAGTTTGGAACAATTTTGTCCAAACAGTCCGACCATCGAAATATATACTAGTAGACCCTGTTGGAATAAACGGGTACTTCCTCAGTTGGGCTCGGCATGCCCTACCTCTCTTTCGTCAGAGCCTCGTCATCTAGATGGCAGGTACACCACGTAAACACACAGGTATTTCTACAGATTAGATATTACCATTTCTCAGATATCATAGCGATAATGTATTAAATGAATATGGCAATCATAATAATTAACAATGTCTATGCCTCTATGCATACCAGAAAAATAATTTAATCGAACACAGAAGTTAAGCAACGTCGGCCGTAGTCAATCCATGGATGGGTTTATTTATCTCCAGCTCCTCCGTGCAGCGGAGGGCACGCTAAACCGTCGGTCCCGGCTGTTGTCGTTAAATGACAGTCGTTAAGCCAAGTCAGTGGTCTTTAGACGGGTTCAAACCGTCTAAAGACCACTGACTTGGCTTAACACTGGCCTCCATCTACCGACAGTTGAGCAGCGTGGTGGAGTATGTTCTAAACCCCATCGATTGAGGGGAGGATGATAAGGGTTAACGAAGAAGAAAGGAAAGAATAAACATTAAATACATTCAAACCGCGGTATTTTACTAATATCCCGGTTCCACTGCGAAACCAAGCTGCAGGCTGGCACTGGTGATCACATCGCTACAATGTATATAATGAAGTATATTTTGAATAATAATAAATAATAAATATTGACAGACAAATTACACAGCGCCATCTAGCCCCAAAGTAAGCGAAGCTTGTGTTATGGGTACTAGACAACTGATAAACATACGTAAATACATTTTTTTTTTGTAAATACATACTTATGATACATAGAAATCACCCAGACCAAGACAAACAGACATGTTCAGGCACACAAATGTTTGTCCTATGTGAGAATCGAACCCACGAGCGTTGGTGTCGAATCCGCATCATTGACCGCTACGACACCGAGCTCGTCAATGTGAATGTTAGTTTAATGGGCACTATTTTGATATGCTTGTTTATTTTACTGATCTGTTGGTGAGACCAGTGACATCATGCCAATAATCTATGGCGAACTTATTCCGTGCTTAGATTAAAACAAATCCGTGAAGGAATCTCTTCCAGTCAGCCGTTGCTTTTGAGTAACCAGATGGAATTCGTAATCGGCGGTGAGAGACAAAACACAATTAAAACATATAAATAAATAATAGTACAATCTGACATCTGAAACAATATAACTGAATGCACAATGTATTACTAATATTGATGTGTTTTCGACTTCCCTCTTTCTCGTCTACCATCTGTGCTTTCTGTCGTTTTCTTCTAAGTATCTTTTCTCTATGTATTAACACAGTATAAGTAGGTAATAATACTGTATCAGTTCCGGTTAATATCAGTTTACATGAGTTACAGGTTTTTCTTGAAATAATTTACAAAAACATGAAACAGATGGCAACGTAAAAATGATACTCCTAAAGATTCATATAAATTTATCATCAATAGGTGTGGTAAACGTTAATCTTATATTTATTGGCAACCTTTCATCATGTCGGATTCAAAGATGAATCGAAAAATAAACAACATTGTAATTGGAGTGCAACGAACGCAAAGCCCATTCCATTTAATCTTGTTTAAAATCATGTTAACTCTTAAACTGGATGTGCTCTTGATTGTACAGTTCATCACAACAAGCATAACATGTTGACCTTTAGACCGTCCTTATCTCGTTGGTAATAGTGATGAATTAGTTCAACTGTTACTTTGATGTGCGTCCCCGTACATTGACGCACAAAATGCAAATAGAGTTTGTTTGAGTTAACAATGTTAACAGTCAGATTTAAAACATAGTAAAGCGTGATTAATTGGTATTTAGGTTCGCCGTCAAAGCTGTTTGTAGTTTGACGCACTACTCAAATACCTACTTTAAAATAATTCCTACATCTAACCGTGGTAATAAACATGCATCGTATTGTTGCCACTGGTGATTATTACCACTTGGTTGAACTATAGACACTTTGTGTTAATAAAATCACTTGTACTGTTCCACGCAATTAAATGTTTTTAACAACCCGTTTTGTCTTACGGCATTATCAAGGTAAACAGGTGTTATCGTTTTCCCAAAACATTATGGTACAATAGTGATTAATAAAAAAACACATTCATGGTATTAAGATTCACATCAGGCAAAACCACTTTCGTCTAAAAACATTAGTCAAAATCACTTGACTACAAAATCCGTCAAAACTGTTTTTGATTAAAGATTCGTTCTTGGCTGATTTTTGCAGTCAAAAGTGGTTTTGACAGGTTATGAGTTTTGACTGTAACATATACAAGAATAGCTCCTTTAACTGTATATCATAGGATATGAAAAAAAAGACATACTGCACCGACCACAAATAATGGGAAAAGGACAATGATGAATGATGATGTTGAAATGCGTCGTCAATCTATGATGTAATCTATGTTAATTTTTTGCTAGTTACTTTTTCTATTAATGTCCAAGGAAATCACAGAATATAATTTAAAAATAATTACAAAAATTTCTACGCGCCCTATTTTATATTGAAATAAAAATAACAATCAAAACTATATAGGACTTCAAGCAACGTTATCTAAAGATCAGCTGTAAACTAAACATTATTTTGATTCCCAAATAAAAAAATTCTGCCAGTTTTAGAAACAACGAAAGTCACGAATGGAGCAAACATTTATGTGTTTATTTCATTAAAATTTACTACGATACGAAATTATTTTGTTTTATATGTCGGAAATAAAATTCTCGAAACGCGGTCAATTATTTAAACTTAGTGTATATATATAATAACCTTCATAAAAGAAAAAGGTATGTAAAAGTTTAAGCTTTTCAGTTTCCACCCTGTAGGTACAGAATGGCCAGTTCACACACACTCTAACCTACAGCTATCAGAGTCAGCTTGCTGACTGAGAGCTTGTCATCGGCAAAGATCTTATAATATAAGATCTTTGGTCATCGGTCCATCTAGAGAGAGGGCGCCCTAGGCTTCGTCACCCAATACGTGGCCTCCGCTATAGGACTTTCCTCTTCCAAAAAAGCACTCAAACAAGCAAGCAAATAAGCGGACAGTTTATTTAATAAAAGCGGCTGATCATTAAGTCAATATATCTCACAAGATCCGAGTAAATAACCGGCCCGAAAAAACTTAGTGCTGTAATCCATCATAAAAACTTGACCTTAGCTTAACCGGAAAATAGCCATCGTAAACTATCCATCGATTAAGTTACTGATACGGATCACGAGATCCATAAGTTTGCTATTTTATTTTACAGAACTTGTATAAAAATATTAATAGGCATCCTTGACTTTGATACTCGATAAATTGTAGCTATAGAATTGTAACAGAGCGAATAAAATAGGTACATACGCGCGATATTTCTTTGGTGGATTTATTACATACATTAAGTAACACAGAACTTTTTTTTTAATATCACTATCAAGGTGGCACACAAGCATATGCCCGGCCTGATGGAAGCCAATTACCGCAACCTATATGTATGCCTATAACACCAGGAGCATCACCTCAAGGGCGGATCCAGGGGGATGGTCAAGGGGGTCATGACCCCCCTGGGCTGGGTCCACGACCTATATGAACCTCTAATAAAAATTGTTAAACTTGATGTTTTTTTATATTTTTTTGTATCAATATAGATTATGTACAGTACTTACATACTTTAATAAAAATACCACCTTTTTACCTGTATCTCTTATTATCGAAATGACTTGACCGCAACTACGTGACCCCCCCCCCCCCCCCCCCCCCCCCCCGGCGTCGAAGCTGGATCCGCCCTTGCATCACCTGCCTATCCTGTTATTAAATCTTCACGCAGTTTTCATTTTGTAAATACATACATTTAATTTTTTAACAAGAAAACACCCACACCAAGACAAATAGACATGTTCATGCAGAAAACATTTGTCTTATGCGGGGTCGAACCCGCGACCTCGGAGTCAAAGTGGCCAATGCTACCCATTCGACCACCGAGCTCGTCAATATTCCAAAAATATCAAAATAACATTAAATTTAATAAATTACATAAATAGCACACGTCATTTGTTCAAAGTCATTTAACGCTCGTTTACTCAGGAAGGGTTGGGTCTACAGTACCACTGCGCCACTTGACAAAGCCCTCCTCATCCCTTTTCATTCATGTCACCGCATCTTTCACATCTCTAGTGCGGAGTCATGAATAGCTATTTTTACTAGCTTAGGTACCAGTTAGCAATTCTTTATTTTCTGCAAATAGATATGACTAGACGCGTATTGTCTGCTCTCAGCGACAGGAGCTATTATCTCCAACGTTATATTGCTTACCTGTCATGCATTTTGGCGTCGATGCCAAGAAATGCGAAATGGATCGCATGGCATCGACCGACAGGTCATAGATTTACAATAGGCCTGGATCGCTTCTCCATTAGTTAGTAAGAAAATCGCGCGTGTTTTTATGTATGATTTTATAAAAAAACATATACTATGTTGGGAGGCAGACAAGCATACGGCAAGCCTGATGTGAAGCGGTTACCGTGGCCATATCAACGGTCGCATCATGACATCGCTCGCGCGCCGTCACCCCCACTGCCAACGTAGCAACTCCTTCCTTCCTAGTGACCTTAGTCACTCGCAGGAACACGACAATCCTCAAGGGAATTATTATTTGGCTGTAGTATTCTGTGAGGTAGAAGTACTTCCCCAGTCGGGCAACTTCTAATTATGCTGCCCTACCTCTCTTTATACCAAAGCCTCGTCAGTGAATCAGCAGGGTACACCACGTGCAGGTAAGGTTGGCTAAGGCTCTAAAGACGGCGATGATCCCCTTACAGCCGCAGTTTTAATCTGCAACATGATCTTCTTACAACAATATCTGAATCATTTAAGGCGAAAAACGCGCCTAATTTTGGATTTCCAAACCAGTTTTATTAGATAACCAAAAATACGCGTTATAATTATGCTTTACTTCACTCGATAGAATAGATGAGATGATGATGCTCATTTACAACATTTTTTTAACATTTTGTTAATATATAATAATATATGACCCGGCAAACGTTGTTTTGCCATAAAAAATAGATAACAATCTATTCTCAAACCTACTGAATATAATATACATATAAAATTTCATCAAAACCGGTCGACCCGTTTCGGAGGAGTATGGTAACTAACATTGTGACACGAGAATTTAATATATATTAGTTATCTAATATATATAGTATAACCCAAGTAACACAGTGTAGCCGTATAATGGCCGACTTATGGTTTTAATGTATCGTTTTAGCATTAAAACCCAAGTTCTATATTAGTTTTATATACGTTTATAATGCTAATATAATGCTAATTTGGGCACAAATTAAACAGCTTTAGGTTCTTAATTGGTTTTTTTGTCGCATGACAGAAGCATTATACCAACATTACTATGGTCAAAAAAAGTTGTAACCGCATTACAGAAGCATTATACTAGCACTATTACTGTTATTGAAGTTGCTAATCGCATTACAGAAGCATTAAACTAGCATTACAATTTAAGCAAAAGAATTATTGGAGTCTTTCAAGTGTTCACATATAGAACTCAAATAAGTCCTATATTTTTGAAAAAACATCCTTAATGCCGCGGTACAAATACTTTAATAGAATAAACGTTGTAATTTAATTATCGTCTAGCGATATGACTGATGGTGACGAAATTGAATAAGTTTGTTGTTTGACATTATATTCTGGGTAACTTTTTTACTCTTATTCTATTACTTGCCTTCAAATATTACTGCGAAATGTAGTTTACTGTCAATGTCTATATAGGTTTCATTAAAAATTTTCACGCGCCTTCAGTTTATAGAGCCTTTGTTAAAAATGTTATAAAAATATATGGGTGTAATAAAAAAAACAATTGCATATTTTTGTGTAGAACAAAATTTTTGCTTGATTAACTTAATGGTTATGAATTAACTTGAGCTATCACTTTATTATAGGTCTATTAGTTTCTTACATAAGTCGAAATAATATTTTTTTTTTGGTTATGGAATATTTACAAAATGGTGTTGTTCTAAACAGCTTGGTGAACCATAAAAAGGGCTTATTAATACCATCAGCTGTATAAATACTCACATGTACATATTTATTAAGCCAGAGGCCAGAGAGAAGACTTTTGATAAACCACCGTAGTGTCATCGTCTGCAAAGTGGTTTTATATGTGTTCACTTATATACCAGTAGACTTCATGTGAACTGATTTAGTTCCGTTACAAAATGCAATTTTAGTGATCCTTGAACGACAAAACCCATTTTCTTTTATTTAACCAGATTTTTGTACAGCTTAAGTCTGTTCGCCAAGAGTCGATAAAAAGGTCTTCTAAACGGATTAATTACTACTAAGTGGATGTATGTACAGCTTTAAGCATTACTATAACTCACATGTATTCTATTAAAGAACTCCTAGGTGTACAACAGAACTCAATTGATCTTTCAAAATGCAAGCACAACAATGATATAAGTTTACGCTGTTCAGCAGCTCTAGGCTTTTACTTACCATTTAAAAATGCTATCATAAAACCAAAGGTACTGAAAACAGCTAAAAGCTGTACAGCAGAATTTTAGCATTATAACGGTTCAGGTTTATGCTATTAAGCAGCAATAGGCATTTACTTACTACCTAAAAATGCAATTATATAACCAAAAGTACTGAAAACAGCTAAAAGCTGTATAGCGGACTTACGGTGCATTATAATGGTTCAAGTTTATGCTATTAAGCAGCGTTAGGCATTTAAAAATGCTATTGTAGATCCAAAGGCAATAAAATTAGCTAAAAGCTGTACATCGGCATTGCGGTATGCTGCACTAAAACTGAAGGCATTATAAAATCATTTTGTGATACCTTTAGCGAACCGCTATACAATCTAAAGTATTATAATGGCTTTCATATGCTTATATAGAGCGTCAGGCTGTTTGATGAACTTTTATAAGAGCTTATATAGACCTTAAGTTCTACATAAGTTCACGACTGGTTAGTTCAAATGCCAATTGTGTTACTTGCGAAGTTATATGGTTATTGAATAATACCTGGTTTACATACAAAAATTACCACTGATACGTTTGACAGACGGCTCGCGGTACTAGCCCTAAATCTGTTACGCCACGTACTGAACTCTCACTGAACTATGCATTAGTTGAATTCCGACGAAAGGAGTTTGACTTTGAATAATGCTCATGCCATTAGTTTGCTAACCAAGCTAATGTCATGATATTTTGTAGCGTCAGAGACCTTATCACTAGTACTATTACTTATACTGTGCCATTACTGAATGTCACTGGGATTACAGATATAGACCAAGCTGTGCCGAAATATTGAATGAAATTATAAACAGAAAGCCAGTGACGGGTAATGCACTGGTAGTGTTCCTAAAACCCGCTATTGAGTGTTACAGCTGTAAAATTGCACTATCAATTCTAATATTATAAATTAAGGAAAGAGATGGTTCCTGTAATTTTTTCGGCATTTGCCAAAGCCGGATTAAAAAAGAAAGTAATATAGAAATCATCTAGAGCAGTGTTTCCCAAACATTGTTCTGCCATGGCCCGGTAATTTTCACACTGCCCCTTCGTGACCCACTTAATACTTTTAAAACCCGAGCTGGTTCCATTAAGTAAAATAATACAAATTTAATAATAGTAAAAATGTTTTATTAATACTGCATATTTTGGTATCGTACCACAGATCGTACGAATATTTACATTGGATCGATCGTTAGTAGATATTATTTTCAAAACAAGGCGGGAATGTTGCGACCCGGTATTTTATTTTGTTGAACCGGTACCGGGTCGCGACCCGGCAAATGGGAAACACTCATATAGAGCAAAGGTTATTTATCTCGTAGACATCTTGCATGTGTATTGTCATATTTCCGTAGATGTCCTGCCCCACTAATATATGAATTTCGTAGACCACTTGCATACCGGAATCGTAGTACCTTGTTAGTCAGTCAGCAGGATGCACCACGTGCAGGCACTCAAAAATGGGGCCGAGCCACTTATACCTAAAGTGTCGGGTTTAAAGTAAATAATTAGATAAGGTAAGCCCGTAACGTTACACGTACGATAAACATAGCATACCTATCACTGAGGTCGATCTAGTTTTATTTTTCTAGCCCTAAAAAGATTAGCATCTACCAGTTTAATTTCAAAGATTTGAGAAATAAATAAACATTACAAATCATGTGTTCCGTGCCGCTATCCCAAATCACTTGACCGACACAGCAAATCTCTTCTTTATCAGCAGGCCCTATCGTCCGAAGATTTAGATAGCTTATTTGTGTTCGTTCACATTTCTTACGAAGATTGATTACATAGATTTCATATACCTTTCTCGTATCAATATCACTTACATGGTTTACGTAAGGTTAAATTTGTCAGTATTCAGAATGTGGAATCCTAGTAAAATCTATAGTCTTCAGGAAAAACTCGCACTGGCACCTGGCACTCGGCCACGTGTAAATGCTGGACAGATATTAGAGAACGGAGCAGCGACCCCTTGGTGTTGCTAATTTCTATGGGCGGTGGTGCTTTCCATCAGGAGACCCACATGCTCGCTTGGCCCCCTCTCGTATAAAAAAATACAAAATAGATTTGGATGAAATTTGCCATAAATACATATGATCTACATGAAAAAAAAAGATGACAAATTAATATGTTACTGAATATATTTATTAAAGTCACCATAAATATACGTAGAATAAATGCGTTTTCCAAATCTTTCCAAAACACAGAATATTGGATTTCGAGATAACTAATTGACAATCGATGAATGCGTCACGAATATCATCGATGATTGCTCTATTTATATTAATCATCATCATCAGGTCATTTTAGTCTCCACTACAGGAGCACGACCCTCTCTCGTCCGTCCCAGACAGAAGGAGCATTTGGCCTACACTCCGCACGCTGGCCAAACGGGTTGGGGAGGCCTGATCGATGTTTTATAATCTATTTCCTATTCTACCACCACAGACCACACGGCTCGATTTATATTGTTTACTTGCAAAGTTCGGGCATTACTATTCATTAACTTATTCTGTGTTGCTATTTTATCGTTTTAACCCTCAACCAAAATAAAAGAATTTACCTGATAAAAACACTTCGCCTTGTATTACGTCATTCTGCTAATTATCTATATACTTTCTTTAAGTTCTTTTCTTTAAGTTTAGACTTTCTATTAAAAAGGCATTCACATATCGAGCCGGAAGGTGTTTCACTCAAGATAATCTTTAGTTATGTTTGATGAAAATCGGTTCAATTGATACAGAGACAGATATTCGATATTTGAGATATCAATAAAGATTGTTGTCATTCTTTATCACTATTACCAATTTTTATGTCTTATCATTTACTATCGTTAACATATATAGAAAACTGTACGTGTTGAAATTGGATTCAATGCTCGGAATTTACGGATACAGGAGCTCTGACTTCGAACTACGGTGAAATGTCTCTTCAAGTTTTCAACAACTTTATAACGAACAAGTGGTGCTACTTAACAAAATGTAACACACATTTATTTTCTTTAGAGGCAAACATATTATTTTGTATGATATGTATTATATTTAAAAATTAGGAAGCCAATAACTAATATCAAGGAAAGTCGATAATATTTTAGCGATGCTAACATTGATATACAAAATGCCTTTAACCCTTTAACGCCTTTCTTGTAAAACCCCATACTGTAATCTTCTGGGAAAACCAAGGCAACAGGAGTTCAAACACACACAACTCTACGTGTTTAATTTTAAAATATTCCTTTCTTTCACTGAAGTATTGAATTTTACATCGGTGACTGATATTCTGAACAGTAGCAATAAACTACCATGTTATTCCACTTGTAAATCAATAGGTTTGAATCGAATGCACTAAATACAGCCGAGCGCGTGCTCAAACTGATAAACGCCTTATTTACATAAGATATGCTAGCGAACGTGTCGAACAATTCGGTAACATTTTAAGTGTGAGGATTTGTACCTTTCATATATGTGTTATAGCGAAAATTCGAATAAACTTACATTGCAAATAAGGTTTCATTTATGTCTTTATTCGTACTGGGTAAAAATATTAACTTTTAATGCCAAATCGTTGTTTTTCTCAAATAAATAAACTCTGTTATTTCAACTTTATGTCTCCCTTTTAATCTGTCAAACATATCCTTGGAAAAGTTCAGTGCAAAGACTCGAAGTACTCTGTCGTCACCCCTCCGCCGAACCGACCTCATTTATTTCTTAATTGCTTACTCTTGGTAATCGCTTGTAAGACAGCGAGACACTCATATGCGTTCTCGCCGAGCACGCATATTTGTATGGATTTCTAACAAATACAAGTTTTAGAGTTCATGGTTTTGAGGGGCGCGACATGTCCGCTTTGTATAAAATGTTTGTAGAACATTTGTAACACGATTGCACCGAGCGATAATGATAAGCGACAGCGATATCGAGCACGCGACTGCTTCTAAATCGTTATGTCGTGGTGTCACTTATCGCGTAGTTTTCTAATATTACAAAAGGGCGAATTTACAGTTTTCCGTTGAAAAGGACAAATTCATAAATTGGCGTACACATGTTTCCGAGGCACTAAACATCCGACCGAAAACTTGAAAACTTGTTGGTGACTGTGCCGCGTTGTTTAATTAGACATGGAGCTACAAGCGATAGTGACGTGGTCGTCTGACTCGTGTTGTGGTCACCTCAGTCACCTGTATCAGACGTTTACCTAATTATATTTCACAGGGATCTAAATCTTCGAAAAAAGGAGCTAAACTGTGCCAAACAAATTATTAATATAGTCATACCAATATAACAAAAGAATTAAAATAATCATAAAATCCTCAAATGCCCATTACAGTTTACAATGGTTTTTGTTGTTATTATATGACACTTATTTTCGTAATTACACGATAATTTACTATAAGAATAATTTTCGTAAAACGGAAGATCATAAACGCACTGTGAAAACCTGCACTTCCTTTCCATAATGGGCTACTGTAGTCGCATAGGTGGAATTCTTTCAAAAAATTGGCCTCGTCCTGTACCGCTATAAAATTATTTATATTCATACCGAAGATCCGAGTGTATTCAGTTACACACTTTCAAATATGACATGAAAAGGCGTGAGATTTAGTCTTCTAACATCATATAATCATCATGCCACCTGACCTTAATTTTGTTTATGTGTACGAGTAAGTCATACCTCACTAACTAATAATGTTTAAATATTGTACATCGAACGATCATAAGTGCAGTACCTTACCTTACCTTTAATTTTCGATAGAACATGCGTTTATTATGTTACAATTTCCTATATTATGTTACAATTTCATATACCTACTACAAAATATATTATAGTTTTTTTTTTATATCCTAATAAATGCGTATTATGACGTGAATACGCCTTTAAATTTGCGAACATATCCAAAAAAATAATGATAACAAAATCGGGGGATCTGTTTGGCGTTGTAGTTACGAATCTATGCTCTATATTCAAAATTCAATCACACCACAGGATAGAAGAAGGATCAAAGAATTTATTACGCTAAGTAAGGACTATTGAACATAGCGTGCGGGGGAGGGTGAGGGTGATGAAGGGCTGCCATTTTGAGATAATTTTAGTGCATATAACGTATTCTCGTACAACACACGGCCGTGTCCATGACACAGCCGCACTTCATTTTTTTTCTAAGTTAAAGGTAAAATAGATGGTACTGCATTTATGAACCTTGACTGTACATGAAAACAATCGATACGGTGAGCTCCGACACCATTCTTTCGACAACTGTCACGGGAAATGGTAATGACCAATTCCCGTGAAAGTTCTTCACATCTAAATGTTATGCATTGTGAAGTTTTTTTTTATGCAATTTGCTACTCCGAGCATCATGTGCACGGACACGAGGGAGATACGGAATCTTGCAATATGTATTATAAATGAAAATGTTTGTCTTCTATTCGCGCTCCTTCTTAGAGATATGGAATTCACGGGCAGTTTTAATCTGCAAATGGCTCCAACTATCCGATTCTAGGAAGACTAGTCTGTCATGTGTACCATCCATTATTATAACAGCAACTAGGTATAAAATTTGCACTCAGTTTAATGAACATTTTGCTATGTCATTTTAATCTAAAAATGGGCTCTCATAATCAGATGATACTAATGTTTTCATGAATTAGGCTTGAATTTAACAGACCTGTTCAAAACGTCTTTACGGTGCAATATAAAATAATTTGGTTTTTTACACTGCTATTTTTATACCAATCCTGTCTTACCGCCAAAGCTGAAGCCGATTACATAGCAGCCAGCTGAGCTAGTGATTCGCTCCGCCAGTAAGGACCCTAACCCCTCAACCTTTTGTGTTTTAAATGCTGTCAGTAAAGTAGGCAGAAGTATAATTTTCCAATTCAAAAAACTCAATATGAATCCAATTCGGATTAGGTAATAGAACCATTCTATCCGTAGGCCGTATCTATATATGATATCTAAGATAGGACATACCATGCTATATATACCGATACCATACTTTAAACTCTTTTGAGCGACATATCAGAAAAATCGTCAACAGTATATTCACGCTTCGTGTAATACGAAGCGTGAATATAGTGTTTACGATATTATAATACATTGCATTTGACCCAAAACTCAATGTTTGTATGACTTCACAGAAGTTGTAAACCTTAAAATGGACAAAAATACCAACCGATAAAAGATTTGTAGTTGGGACAATATGTTGCATGTATACCTATTTCAACCGCATCTAAAACGGGATAGGAACGTAGGAACATAATTGAGCGTTAAATCCAACTTAATCTTACTATGAAGTAGTAACTCTTAGCAATATAGTAAGGTTAATTAACTCGGTAAACCTCAAGCGAATGCTTTATTGAAAGCACTGCAAACTTAATTAAAATAGTCGGTGAGTGAAATGTGGCCACACCAATCGGGAGTAAATGCACAGAATGGAAACCTATTCATTCGGTATAGTTAATTTCAGTGCAAAACGGCAATATATGTACGTAGTATTAGTAACAGACCATCCTAACTTCGCTTGAGCGTATCGTGAGGACTACTCCGAAATAAAAATACAAAGTATCAAGTGTTTGTCTTTTTCAGCTTCAAAAAAAAAAAAAATCCGTCTGTGCTGTCTTTCTTGTTTTAAATTCAAGCAAATTGTAGCTATTATATCATATTCTATCTATTTTATAGTAAATAAGCGATTCTTGTATATATGTACTAACCTCCGCCCGAGGCTTTGCGCTCTTTTTGTTTTGATTTCCATATTAAATATTAATGAACAATGATATTTAATTAAGTATTAAAATGAACTGAATACAATTCAATGTATGTATTGATGTCATGCCTTGAGAAGGTGTTTGCGAAGGCCTACTCTCAGAATAATTTGATATTGATTTTTGTAACCTCACTCACTCGCAGGTTTACAACAATCCTCAATTGTCATTTATATGACATTTTGCATTGTTGTATTCGGAATAACATTCCGGATATGCTATATCATTTTCCCACGGGCGAAATTTATAAAATCAACAAAATAATTTTAAATCGTTACATTAAAATCATAAAACACTAAAATATTGAAGGATCAAAGTCGTGGAGCATAATTTTTCGATGATTACACTTTGGCTTGGTCATATCGTTTTTTAAATAAATTCGTTTACACACAAACTATCTACAATAAATACTACCCGAAACCAAAATATGGCAACGAATTCAATTTAAACCAGTATCAAAATTCTGCACTATGCAAGTACTGTACCTACATTATATTTTTTTGTCTCTGTGAAAATTAAAACATTTACAAGTGCAATAAAACTATATTACGGTCTCAGGTTTATGAATATTTATAGAATGACACCGTCGCGGTTAAGTGCATATGACCTGCAGAAAAACTGTGCCACCTTTCAAAAGGTCGCATGTTTATTGAAAGGGCACCTCGAACAGCACTCTTGAAGTAAACAAATGCTTGTATATTTTTAATTCACTATACAACCCGCAACAATGTAAGCGCCAGGTCTTGACTAATTTGGCGCGCCATCAAATAGTCTCAGCAAATGTGATCATGACAGTATTAATGCTGCGGCGAAACTCAACTGAAAATAGAACGAATTTTAATTTATACAATGATACCTTTAGCTTTTCCATGCTCATCTCTAGATATAATGATATTTCACCATAACAGAACTAGGTCAAGAGTACTTATGAATAATTTTATTATATTCGGGACATCTTCATTATTAGATACTTTATTTGAATTATCAAACGGAGAGAGCAAACGTTTTACCCGAATTTTTTTATTACTTTTCTTTTTACACGCTTTTTTTATATACTTTCTAAAGCCTCCGTTTTATTGCTATCAGAGGAGATTCTGTAGAAATGCCCAAAGGATTTAAAAACATCAAAATGCGCTGTGAAAACGTTTTTATTTATATGAAAGGAAAAAGGCATCGTCGAGATGTGCTTATACGATATTACATAGTGATGTTAAAAATATAGAGTGTAGATTTGTATTTACATTGTATATTTTTACATCTCTACACCGTAATATCTACATAGTATGTATATAGGCAGTGTATGATGCACTGCCTATATGCATACAATGCAATGATACAACTTATTCATTTCAAAGCGACTTTTTCTTTTGTATTCATGTACATGTACATTTTGTTTGCGATCGATGACAGAAACGAGTATATTTGACAATACCGTTGTCGCAGACTATGATGAGCCATCCTGGCCCCGCGCCAAATCACTGCTCCCAGTTACACGTCAATCCCTGCGACACTATGCTACCTCGCCCAACAAAGGCTTATCCCAAACGTTTAACTAAAGCGATAATTTATAATAGCGTATATCAATATTTGCATGACATGACGTAATTATGTTATGAATGAGTCAAAGCAACAAAAATGATCAATCTTAAACAAACACTGCTATCGTATGCATCTTAATCTAATCTATATTGTATTTACATTTCAGGCACTCGGTGGACTCGGTCGCGTCGTATTCTAGCCAGAATCACGTTGACCGTATAAGAACACAGAATTTCTCAGCGGCTTCTTGTCAAGACGACAACGACTTCGGGTCGATAAAGACAAGCCTCTTCAGACGGTCTTCGTCCAATTTGGAATATTCGCACAAACGGCCAGAGAGCGTCACGTCTAATAGCAGTTCCACAAGAAGCCGCCTTCGAGAATTTGTCGAAAGGAAATCGAGTCAGGACGAGCACAAGTCCGCGGCAAACACCGTCGGTGATATCCAGTACTTTGAGAACCCTACGGAAACGCTAGAGTTCGACAGACCACGGAACACTCTAGAATTAAAAAAGGGTCAAGAGGAACGTCCTAAGAAGAGGAAGCTATCTAAAAGTAAAGAGAAAGATAAGGATACATGCGAAAATAAGAATAAGAAACACGAGAAGTATCAAAGCAAACTAGCCGAATACTACAAGCTTCCAGTACAGCTCCCTCAGGATGAGTTCTACCAACATTTGACACGATCTAAAGCAGCGGAAGAACTCCTGCAAAAGAGGTTCTCGAACTCCGACACAGAGTTCAGCGGTAGCTACGGAAGGTTATGCAAGCATAAAGAGCCAGAAGGATCTAATTTGCGGCGCAGTAGGAGTTTAGCGGTCATAAGAGAGGAGACCTTTACAGATCTTCAAATTCAGAACCACGCCAAGAGTAAGAGATCTCAGCTCATACCCCGCGCTCGCCTTTTCGACAAACCTTGCTTCAAAGACAGGTAATTGAATTGTATTTTCGTGTAGAATTTGTTGTGCACGTGTAACTATTACTTATACTGTGCTATAATACTTTCAGTGCATTAGAAATGTAAAAAATGTATTCACATTTCGTACATATCAAATTTTATCAAAATCAGGGCATGGTCGAGAGCTATCACAAACGACCATACTACATTACACTTTTTTATACTGCGTACCGTGGTAAACAAGTGTAGGGCCTGCCGGAAGTGAAGCGGTAAACATAGCTTATAGAATACTTACGTCGTAAAATATCTCTCACGGGTCGCCAAGTCGCCAACACAGCAACGTCTTTCAACCTTACTTGCAGAATAAAAAAAACACCTTAAAGTATATTGTAGTTCGTCGTTCAATTTGTTTTTTATTATTATTTTATATTACGTTACATGGTCGCATGGAAGAGCTGCTCGATGGCGTAGTTGCGCGTGTCAGTCTAATCAATCACGCAAGTTAAGCAACGTCGACCGTAGCCTGTCTATGGATGGGTTTATTTATCTCGAGCTCCTCCGTACTTCGGAGGGCACGTCAAGCCGCTGGTACCGGTTGTTGTCATTAGACGACAGTCGTTAAGCCAAGTTAGTGGACTTTGAGCGGCTTGCCTCCGCCAATCCACAGTTGCAGCGTGATGGAGTATGTTCGGAACCCCTTCAATTGAGGGGAGACACGTCACGTCAGATCCCATCATTGGGATCAATAAGGGTTAATGACAACGACTGTGGCAATCAAGTGTAGGGCCCGCCTGAAGTGAAGCGGTAAACATAGCTTATAGAACAGATCCTTATGACATAAAATATGCCTCGCGCATCGCCAACACAGCAACTTATTTATTCCTGGTAACCTCACTTGCACAATAAAAAACCTTAAGTAAATGTAGAGTTCTTAGATTATTATTTTATATTACGTTATATAGTATTAATACGTTCGCGAATCATGAAAAATTATGAATACGTCGAAAAATATATCCTTAATGTCAACGATACGATGAATTCCAAGTATCCCTACCAGTTGGTATGTGTCAGTAGAAGATATAATATGGAACAGGGGGAATCGTCTTGTAGCCGTTTGAAAGGTCATTTTTATTTATTAACCCTCAACCAAAAAGAAGCGGTGTTAATAAGTTTTACGTGTGATCTATGACATCGCAGCGGCCATACGGATTTACCGATTTTATTTTTTTGTTCTTAAAAGTTGACTTGATTTTTTTATACTACATACGGAGGCAAATAAACAATAGGGCAGCTTGATGTGAAGCGGCCACCATAGCCATATATAGAAACGCTCAAGCGCTCGCAACATAATGAAATGAAATATCGCACGCGCGCTAACGCAGCAACGGCTTCCTTCCTAGTGTTAGAGGGAATTTTCCTTCTAATGCTGCGGCTACACTACCTTACCGTCTACCGCGCTGTTGGCGCAGTAATTGTGGCATTAAATTATCGTTTAAATTACTGCGTGAAGTGGTGTGGTTACACTAGAGTTTACCTAGATATGTCAATAAATTAGGCAGTAAAAAATATCATTTTTCAAGATGGAGGTTGAACTCTAGTGTAACCACACCACTTCACGCAGTAATTTAAACGGTAATTTAATGCCACAATTATTGCGGTAACAGCCCGGTAGACGGTAAGGTAGTGTAGCCGCAGCATTAGGCAGTGTTCCGCAAAGTTTAATGTACATGAAAACGAAAATTTTTGGAGGTACACCACAAATGAAAAAACAGTTTTTATTTGTGTAAGAATATTTCTTCCATCAGTCTAGTTAGCTTCATGAGATAACCTTATTTTTCCGAGGCACATCAACTAATGCCGCGGCACACACTTTGCGGAACACTGTTCTACGGGGGTGTAATGTGCAAGCCCGGTGGTGCCATAGTCAGCATCAAATATACCTATGTTGAAATTGATAATGAAGAGTGGACAGATAGAAGACGTATCTGGGTTTTTTTCCCATACATTCGTGATCCTTTTTCTTTAGCACACATATTTGCTTCTCGTGCCAATGAATGATTAGACAACATTTTAAATCCAATATGGCCGTCGCCATATTGGATTTAAAATGTAGTCTAATTTTGTGCCGGCACAAAATTAGACGACATACTATAAGTAGCCATTTTGTGCCGGTCATCACCGGCACAAAATGGCTACTTATAGTATCGAAATTAACCCGTATGATATGGGTATCAAATGAAAGGGTTCAACGAGTCCAACGCCGTAAAACACCAACGGCAATATTCTAACATTTTTTTTTTTGTTGTTATCCTCGAATTTTTTTAACGGATACCATAAGATATTGAAGTAATGTATACTCTATGTCACTCTCACAGATGAGAGGAATATAATGCCACCTTATACGTTAAAATACGTCAAGCGGTTTAGGCTGTACATGGTGCCAAAGAAATCCACATACATACATTCGAAAAACATAACCCTTTCTTCTTCATCTGTCGAGTAAAAATGACGCGTTCGGTTCTGTTACAGTTCTATACAAAATTGTAGTATAGGAATGACCCTCTTATATAATATTTATTTGAGAATTAATCCTGTTTCAGGTTACCCGGACGTGCGAAATATCAAACAAAAGAAGACGTTTTGGAAAGCATCTACATTGACAGTACTGCCTCTTGTTTTGGGGATATAAATGCACAACGAGAAAAAGATACGCAACTAGACACTCCAGTAAATAAGTCAGAAAAAGAAGACGCCGTATCGAATGCCAGATCAGTGAGTGGAAGTTGGCCGAACCTCAACGAAGAAACAAAACCGACAAACCTTTCCGAAGACAGCATCGGGCATTCGCGCAACCCGAGCGAAATCGATAGTCTAGACTCAAATTACGTAAGAAAGCATTACAATTTTGAAGCTCATCGAAAGAATTATAAAGATAATTCCTCTCCTGAAACAGATAGATCTGTTGCTTCACCGCATAACAACAAAGAGTTATACGTAACAACCGACGATCACGACACAGACAACGAATACAAAGAGAGATCCAAAAATTATACACCAAAATCATACACAAATGATAGTCTATCAACCACTCACAGTGATAAAGACAAATTAGAATCAGTGCAACTCGAAAATGACCACAGGAGAAATTCATATGCAGAAGTATCAATAAAAAATAATCGGTCTGACGATAAAGAAAATCTAGAATTTATATCGACTGGTAATAATACACAAAAAGAAAATGACGCACAATCTGTAATCTCTGAAAACGACGAAATTTTATCGAGCCCTGCTGATAGCATTACTTCATATATCTCAATTTCAATTGCATCTTCTACAGATAAATCACATAAATTGGAATACTTAGCTAATTCATTGGCGGAAAAAATTGACGAGTATTGCGATTCTCAATTTAAAGAAAATACATCAGTCACATCGCATACTGCCAACTCGGAAAATAATAATCCTAACAGCGACCCAATATACACTAGAGTGAATAAGAAAAAAACATTTGCAGACATAAAAAGGGATTCATTCCTAAGTAAAACTGGTAATTTATTTAATGAAATTAATAAGAGAGATAGTAACGACATATACATAAGTAACAGTTATTTAGAAAGTGATAAGCAGTCCATAAAAAGCATCTGTACTTCAACTAAAAACATAACAACTGAACCATTTGTCACCACATTAATCGAAAATCAATATTACTCGTTGCCTGATATCAACATCAGTAAATGTTTACGAAAATCAGAACGAATAGACGCTCAGTTACGAGAAGAAGATCCTGAAGACGTTCCATGTGAAAATACATATGAAATAGCTCAAACACATTTTAGAGAGATACTATCGTCAAAAGGTAGTCAAAATTACGGTCAGCTAAATAAGACACAAATACTACACGATAATAATATAAAAACAAGTAGTATTTATACACCAGAATATACTGAACCACAAATAATACAAAGCTTTGCAAAGCTTGAAGACGATTTAAAATCAATAATTACAGTAGAAAGTTCTAATCAAGATGACAAAGATGGAAACTATTACAATTCAGATGCCCATGAAAATGAAAGAGAAATAAACGAAATAGAAGGAACTATAAGAAACAACAAAGTTATCACTAAGTCTGAAAGTTTAAAAATAACAAATTCTGTTTATAGACCTGAAATAAGTGTTACCAAATCTTCCTCAAACGACAACATTAGCCAAACATATCAAGATAAAAAGCCACGAATTGGCATTAAGAAACATTACTCGCTGAGACAAAGGGATCCAGCTGAAGACAACGATATTCATAGGATACCCAGTCCGAGTACTGTAGAAAGTAGTATTAATAAACACATTAACGATATACCTGTAATTAAGAGATCCTTTGCAGAAGAAATAAAGAATCATTCTTTATTATCTCGTGTACAATCATTCAAGACATCTGCTGAATCTAATATTGCTTTGGTACCATTAAGCGGCCATCAGACTATAGTCATCGATCCACCGTTGAGTCAGAATTCGGAAGAAAATCAAAAACGTACAGCTGAACTCCCACAAGAGACAATAGTTACAAACAAAGAGGTTCCTACAATAGAAAGTTTAAAAAAGGCACAGGAAATAATAATTGAAAAAAATAATCAAGGGAATAAACTCGTAAAAGATAATAGCTCTGTAGATACTTCCAGTTACTTTACCCCCAAGGATCCTTTCATTACTATAAAACTAAACAGAATAGTAAAAACAACTATACCGAAGCTTAAGAAGGAATCAACTGATAAAATATTTGTGCACCCAAAATTCGACAAACCTCCGCCTAAATTAATAATAAAAGATAATAATACAAAAGACTACAAAGATAAACCAACTTCAAATATTAAAACGCCTAGTACGACTATGACCCGACCTCAAATTTTACAAATAATTGATTCTAAAAATAAAAAGCAAACTACCGCCGCAAACATGGAAAAGAATAATAATACTGATTTATTGAAAACAATACAGAATAATGACATAAAAATAGAAACAATAGCCGATGCTAAGGAAGAATGTCAAGATCTCAAAGTTGATTTTAATGTAAAGGAAAAATTACATAATGCAATAAAGACCGATATAGAATATCAAGAAAAGTTAAATTCAGTTAAAAATTATTGGTCTAAACTTATAGATCAAACAACGGAAAATAAAGATGACACTAAATCTGACGTCAAAACGAAACAAGAAGAAATTAAAAATGTCAATAATAACATAAATCATACCCAAACTAGTATTAACGATTTACTAACTATAACAGTAAAAGATGAAAATAAAGAGCAAGAAAATGATACCAGTGAGTTATCAGTGGGTAATATTATTAAATCCTTGGAAAGTGTCAAAATAGTAGATAGTATAAGAAAAATAAGCCAAACTAAATTACAACTGTGGAAAGATGAATCTGAAAAAGTTAAGAGTGATTCCGAAATTGAAGAAACAACATTGGAGAAAATCGTGAAAAAATCAGAAGATATAATTTATGAGAAACCAAAACCCAAAAAAACTGAATTAGAATGTAGGGACACACCTGAAATTGAAATCGTAGAATTAACGAGTGATGACAACCAAAATCAAAAAACTCAAGCCACTTTAATAAAAGCTAAAGGTTATGATAAAAGTTGCGATGAATTTGATCATGTCCGCTACAAGGTGATGAAATCGGAACTATTTAAAAACAGTATGATAGCAAACTACCGTAAAGAAGCACAGTTCGACGGTTTACTGCAATATTTACAAGATTACAGTTTTCAAGAACTTTTAGTAAATAACAACATTGTTATTATCGAACCTGTAAGGACTAAAGTTGAACCGATGCCCCGGAAGAATACCAACACGGATACTTGTAAAATACCACCCACATTATTAAAAAAAAACGATGGCAGTTTAGGACAAGTAGATAAGTCGAAAAATGCGATACGGAGGCATTTCTTTTACCATCCTATAAGAGTAAACAAGGAAATCATAGAAGAGGAACTTCCAAATCCAGATACGGTAAAAAAAGTTAGGAACCTCTTCGAAGATACATTAAAAATGAAAAGTCCAATGACTCAGGATCCGCCACTGATAGAAGACTCTATGGGTTTAACAAGACGAGCTACATCATATCGAAACTTAAATGAAGAATCTAAAGGAAATAAGATTGGTGGAAGGAAAAAAGTCATAAGGCAGTTAACTATTGACACAAACTTCGGAAATAAAAAATGGGACAACGCTAGCCTTTCAAGTGGGGTATCTAGTGGAGATTTAAGTTCTAACAATGAATATGAAACTGAAGGTCTTAGCCCCTATTCGCATAAGAATCTAAAAGACAATGTATACAGTTCAAGTGACGAGTATTTGTGTGACTCAATGAGCCAAGATTTCTGCTGTGAAAGTCAGTACGTTAGTCCAGACATCTTACGGAAAATCAGAGAATGTGGTACATCTATAACCTACTATGGCGGCAAAGTTTTAAACTCTAAACCTGGATCGGCCGTTAGCCCTATGACAAAGGCTATAATGGAAGAAATAAAAAGTTTACAAAAAAACTGCAGTAGAGACTGTTATTCATGTCAAACAAAATGTCGAGGAAATAAGTGCTCGTGTTTGACATCGGACAAACATAAACAAATGCTTTCAGAAAAGCAAAAAGTTATTGGACAATCTGACACAATTAATCAACTTCAAGACAATAAGCGTACGGAAGGTTTCCCCGGATTTAAGTTTAAGTTGGTTAAGTCAAATAGTTGTAGCAGCCGATTAGAGCTCACAGGAACAGATGAAAGCAAAAATTTGCATAGTAAATTTAAGAAGCAACCATTCAGAACAGAGGATCCTCCGTTAATTTACGATGATGAAAATTCAGTGAAAAATAAGATTTGTCGCTTGGAAAGCTACAACAAAGGTATTGTAAAAACTCCATTTGAAAATAAAGACAACGAAGACAAAAAAGCTTTAAGAACTACACACACAGATATGTTAAAAACCAGTGATGTCCAAGTAAAGAAAAGTGATGTATCTTCAAAACAAGATCTAATTAAAGCAGTGGCTTTAAAAGAAGAAGTAAATGAAGCGAATGATGATGAAGAAAGTCAGACGAATATCACATCATCAGAAAAGTTAGCAGCCGACGCACACAGTTTCGAAAAGAAATTTTACTATGTTAACGATAACATCGATGAAAGCAAGACGACGACGGGTAAATTTGGTGAAATGGTGTTCGAGGAATTCGAAGTGTTAGAATCGTGTTACGATAGTTTAAATAGCAATAAGTCTTTGAAATAATAAATATTTATTATTATAAGCTTTGCTTACGTAAATTGTGATCTGTATTCAAATAACGCTATTAAATTATTGCTAGCAAAGGTAGTACCTAATATTATAAATATTTAGTTTAATTGTGTATCTAATTTTAGTTATAAGTATATTCTTAATTCTTACTTAATAAATAGAGGTATAAGTTGTAACATTCCAAAACGAACTTAACTATAGCCTGGTGATGGTCTTAACCTTTGTATGAAATACAATTTGTTAAATTTGATTGTCTTTTTTGTTATCTCCGCTTACCGTCAGATTTTTCGATGTCGACTTTTACAGCTGATGTTTTGGATGCGTGTTCGCAAACGCTTGTGAAGAAAGAGCGGCGCGTAGGCCGCCACCGTCGACACCATGACTCCTATCGCAGAAAAAAACACAAATGTTAAATCCTCCTTCTACCGTCGCACCGCTCACCGTCGGCAGGGAGTTCATACTCGCACATTGGAGTCAAAATGTTAGTTAGTGTAAAGTCAAAATTCTGCACTTCAAGAAAGGCGTGAAAGGGACGTGCTGTCCCTGAACAACGCGTGAGTAATTCTGGTGACTGCGACATTCTGTGAGGTGGAGATACTGGGGGTATCTCCACCTCACAGAATGTCGCAGTCGCGCAGCTAACAAATACGCTGTACCCTACCACTATTTTGTCAGAGCCTCATTCGTTACTCGACAGAGTGCACCACGTGCAGGTGAGGTTGGCTTTGGCTCTAAACATCGTGGTTAGCCACTTACACCCCTAAGTAAGCTGCTTACCATCAGGTAGATTGTATGGTTGTTCGCTACTTTAGTGGCATAACAAATTCTTTACAGCACCATATCTTAAAACATATTTAGAAATTTAAGGGGCCAGATGCGCGAAGAACTCGCTCCAGTACTGAATTTGGTATTTATACATTACGGATAGTAGGCATTCTCTCCGTTTATGGTACTGTGCGTCGAAAGGCTTGCTACATGCGCGGGCACTAACGCATAATCTGAACTACGAGTATAAATAAATACCAATTCAGTTATGCTCAAGTTTTTGCGTCTATAAACTGCTGACCATGCACTATAGAAACAATTTGACCACGTGGAAAAACTATACCTGTTGGACAAATTAGTTTGGCTAATCAGTTTGACAACGGGAAAAAAGGTGAATGAAGGGTATATAGACACTACCAACCAATTTTTAAGCTCATAACAATTTAATTAATCAAATACTTTTGAGATAGATCAAGACCTTTGAAGTATAAAGCAGGGGCCCTACTGCCGAAGCTGGAGCCGATTACCATCGAATATTTCGATTCGAAATAGGTCTTACGTTTTAGTTATTGACAAACATTACTATAATATTAAGCTTAGTCGGTAGAGCTCAGAGTTTCTACCAGGTAAGCTAGACACAAATACCATACATCTAATCCGAAGTTTGATTTTTGCAATAAAAAAATACGATGAAAATCGGCTCCAGCTTAGCCCAGTTCCGTCTTTGAAATTTCGATATTTTACTGTCATATACGACGAGCTCGAATGGTTAGCAATGGCCACATTGACCCGAGGTCGCGGGATCGATTCCCGCACAAGACAAACATTTGTGTGCATGAACATGTTTGTTTGTCTTAGTCTGGATGTTTTCTATGTATTATAAGTATGTATTTACAAAAAAATAAATTATTTAAGTACATTTATCAGTTGTCTAGCGCTTAATTTGGGACTAGATGGTGCTGTGTAAATTGTCCAGAAATATTTATATATTTATTTATATCCAATGATGTTGTTAGTAAATAAAACATTGGTCATATTATAATTTATACTCATAAACTAAAATAAATAAGTATTAAATGAAAATTTCAATCTCTGTGAAAATTTCAACTTGATAACTGTTTACATACATACTGTTTGCATACAGTCATGCTGTTTACATTTGATAGCATGGGGCATTCCATTCCTGAATCAGTATCTACTCGTTCCCATGTATTTCCCATACAAAGCTCGGCTTGATAATTTCAAACAACAAAAAATATATTACAGCCAATTGAAACGAAATGATCCACGAATTTTCTTCTTAATTTCTTTGTCGTTATTTCTTCTTAATTTCTTTGTCGTTATTTCTTCTGATATTTGTATAGCTATTCGAAATGGAGACAAATCCAACAAATCAGTCCAGCTATTCTTAAGTTATCAATGGTGTAACTAGCCTGTATTTTATAGAATATTGATATAATAACTGGGCATTATGAAAAAAAGATGAAATACGACGTATTTGCAAAAATATGACGTAAATTAGAAGTTGGAAGTAAAAAAATATTTAACATAAAAGAACTGAAGCCAAACTACCGTCTGAAAATATTTATTTTCAATAAAAAGTACTAGCAACATAAGTTTACATCGTTTTCTTGTAAAAAGACCTCTATGACAAATTGTAGCTTGAAACCGTCCATCAAATTAGTATGAAAAATTAAATCTTCTAAAGTAATTATGTATTGTGATGTGAATTTTGATAACAAAAAATATTTAAAACCTACAGTTGTTGTAACCGAACTTAAAAGTGAAAATGCAACACCTGGATTAAAATAGAAATTAGAAAAGCATGATCTTGAACACAATTGCGCTGATTCAGCGAGCAGCGCGCACGCAGCGAGAGAAAGAAATGGCATGTATATTAGTAGCGCAGAGATGATAAGAAAGAAAAAAAAAGAGAAGAAAGCTACATTCCATCTCCCAGCCGAGACGGGACATAATTTAGTATGGGTACGTAGTAGGTACTATTACTTATACTGTGGTATGGGTGTGCCATATCTATAGTATTTATAACATCAACAAAGTGTTCCCTTAGTGTTAGTCTTAGCATTGGCATCTTGGGTGTCGATATATCGAGTGATGTTCAGTTTTGCGGCCACTTGCAATGCAAGGCTAAACTGGCTTCTAGGAAGATCTGTGTCATCCATAAAGCCAGGCGGTATTTTACACCCCAACATCAACTTCAGCTGTATAATAGGCCCAGGTTCGACCTCACATGGAATACTGTTCGCCTCTCTGGGCCGGTGCGCCCCAGTACTTGCTTTCTCCATTTGACCGAATACAACCAAAAGCAGTTCGAATCGTCGGTGACCCACTGATCTCCGATCGACTGGACTCTCTCTCTCTACAAGTAGAAATGTAGCGTCTCTTTGCGTCCTATATAAATTATATTACGGGGAGTGCTGTATGATTTGATACCTGACGCTGAGCTATTGTACAACACGCCATAAATTAAAATTCCATCCATATCATCTTGATAATGGGTAATTTACCAAAGTACGTATCCTAAGACATTTTATACCACGAACTGTGAAATTGTGGAATCAATTTCTCTGAGCGGTATTTCCGAACAATTACGACATGGGAGCATTCAAGAAGGAGTCTATATTTCCCTTAAAAGGTTGGGAACGGATCGGCGACCCCTTAGTCTGTGAGTGATTTCCATCAGGTGACCCATATGCTCGTTTGCCTCCCTCTCATAGAAAAATAATAATTGAATGTAAATAACACTCATTAGGAGATCATCTTAAGAATTATCAAGTGTACAATCTACACGTAGTAACAAGCTATCGTGAATTGAATTTGAATCATGTAGAGGATTCATGCCTTGAATTTCATTATACTATGACAGCACGTTAGGTTATGATATGAATGACATAGGAAAGGCGCCTATACTATATGCGTCCTCTAAAATTAAAGGGTCAACGTGTTTGGAATAACAAATACACATTTCGATCCTTATCTAAAATTATGAGCTGTCATACAAGTACTCCAATTACTTAATACAATAAAGATAATGCTAATAAATATAGATAAATACATGCAATAAATTGCATGTCACAATCATTAATCAAATCAAAATTACTTCACAACCATATATTAGTAAGTCCATAATAAAAGTTGTAACTACCCAGCTCGCTTTAACTAATAACTTTTTAGCGTAGGTACATTTACTAATTAACTGAATGTTAAGTATGCTTACTAATTGAATTACTGTCAGTGTTTCCAACTGCAGCATTTTGTGAACACATAACTTTTTATATAAGTGATTACTAACATAAACAAAAAAAATGGGTGTGGCTGTGTCATAGACACTGTGTGTTGTACGTGAATACGTTATATGCACTAAAATTATATCAAAATGGCAGCGCTTCCCCCTCCCCCGAACACAACGTAATAGATTTTTTGATCCTTCATCTATTCAGTGGTGGTGACTGAATTTTGGATGAAGACCATACCATTCGAAACTACAATGCCAAACTGTGTCCCCCGATTTTGTTCCTTCCAGACCCACGGCACAACTACTGTGCTCAACTGATTATGTCGTAGGCACGTTATAATTAGATTTTTGGATTGCCCCCGTATGGTACAGACGTATTTACGTCAAAACAGTCGCTCATGCAGCACATATTTAGCATTCAGAAATAATTATTCTATTAGAGAAATTGTTTCTAAAGATCATCATTACAATAGATAGCGTTTACTTTGAAATATATGTTCGCGGCTATTTACACCATTGTCTTCGGTCATTTTACTAGTTGAAGGTAAAATCATTTCATTTAGTAGTATAAGTATACCACAACAATAATAAAGTATACCACAATAATAATAATAAGTAAAGTAATACCACAGCTCTTGGAAGTTGCCCAAAATTTGTGTCTCTTTACTCGAATTTTAGGCAACATCCGCTTTGAAAAAGCAAATCTATTTCCTACTTAATATACTATAATACATAGGTCAGTCAATAAGTATTTTGGCCCTGCAAAGCTAGAGTGGAACATCTTTAGATTCACCTGAGCGACGTATGCGTTAAAACTAAGAAACCATTTGAAATAAAGGTAAAAAGTTACATGAGCCGGAATAAACGTAAAATTATTGAGAATAATAGCTAAAGAATAACGAGGAAAAGAAATTCGATATCGTCTTACTACAGTGAGACGCTATAAATATGTCATCCTAATTGTACACGCAAGTCAAACCACGGCGATCTTGGACCGCCAGTTTATATTTATTTTGGGTATATTTACCTCGAGTTCAGCCGTGCTTTGGAAAAAACAATTCCAGCTAATGGTCTGAGAACTAAAGTCCATAGATCATTAGCGTCATCATCATCATTCATCATCATCCATTATCAGATACAACTTCCTACTCCTAGAAATTTCTTTTCATTAAATTCGTTGCGAGTTCCAAGGCAACCGTAGTTTTACACCCGGCGCAGCAGAAAACTTCATTGGACTCGTACATTGCCTTTTTTGATTAATTTGGACGCCGGTGTTAACACTGACTACACAGGAGACACAATGGTGGAAATGAGTGGTGGGCCCCCGTCCCGTTAAAAAAAAATCAAAGCACTTAAATCAAAAGACAGTACATCGAGTTATATATTATTGAATTTATACGACAAATGATGTTCCTGCACCGACTAAACGGGATGTAGTGGCCCCCGAACAATAAAAGATTGGGAAGCACTGTACACCCATCCAATTAAAGGGAGACGCGATCCTAGCAATGAAAATAGCACGGATTGTTGGTGATTCAGTTATAATTTGACCTTGCTAATATCACGCTGGCAAGACTATCCGAACCCTCGAAACAGTTTAAAAATAATTACAATTGATGTCATTGATTCGCAGAAATAATGCGATGGCACAGTCTAAGTCAAACATTAAACTTCATAAATTGGATCGGGACGCCCTAGGTCAATCTGCAGGATAATTGGCAGTCCAATGGATTGGAATAACAGGCGGCAGCGTCTAGACGCTTCTTTCACAAAATTACTAAAGGAAAATAATCGAAAGTTGGGATGGCGATTCTCTGGCTCTGGACGAGGACGCCGGTCGCAACAGGATATGGATAATTTGGAGCTTAGTCAGATGAAAACGAGTGTGTATACATTCATTATCTCACCGACAGCGCTCACGTATGTGAATGTCCGGTGCATATCGGCTTTTTAGTTAATTTGTCTCTGCTCCGGTAACGTACCTCCAGTACGTTACCGGGAGCAAATGAGCACCAAATGAAGTTGTACAACAAAGAGAACTTCATCCTTGACTCTTCAACTTTTGAACCTTCTTGGCTATATAGGCTTTTAATGCCTTATTTGCCATATTGCTGTCCTCACATTGTTAAGAGGGGAAGTGATTTCAGATTTCCGATTTTTATTGCAAGTCACAAGTTATTAAAGATGTTACATACAATATAATGGTACAAGTGACGCCCAGTATGGGCACAGCAAACATGAGAGGCATCTAGATACCGTTTTACTTAAAGAGAAAAAGTACAAAGTGCAATAGACATAGTCCCATACAAAGTGAAAAATGCAATAGATATAGTCTTAATATCCATTGCACCTCCCACCTCAAGTACTTTATAGACTTTGTAGAGAAGTCAAAGCATTCTGCTCACTAGATTTGTCATCACAGAATTCTGACATATTGTAGTAACACTTATGTAAGAGGAAAGTTTTTAAATATTTATTAAATAGGAACGGTTTTTTTATATCATTTGGGATATGATTGTATATTTTTATCACCATATGATGAGGGCTGGAGGAGACTAAGTGAAATTCCAAAAGCTTCTTACTCCTACTAATTTCTTCTGATTAAGTTCCAAGGCAGCCGTAGTTTTACCCCCGGGACTGTAATGGACTTCACTGTTGATTGCCTTTTTTGGCGGTCGCCGTTGATAATCCTGGCTACATAGGACACACAGTGGTGGGAATGTGTGGTGGGCCCCCGTCCCGATTTTGAACCTTATTATACACGTACCTGTAGAGTCCTTATACACATAAGAGTTACATTCACATCATGACTGTCAAGCATGATCTGGCTCTTAGCTATACCACAGTATAAGTGCTGGGTGGCGTAGAGGTCAATGACGCAGCTTCGACACCAACGCTCGTGGGTTCGATTCCCACACAGGACAAACATTTGTGTGCATGAACATGTCTGTTTGTCTTGGTCTGGGTGTTTCCTATGTATCATAAGTATGTATTTACAAAAAAAATGTATTTACGTATGTTTATCAGTTGTCTAGTACCCATAACACAAGCTTCGCTTACTTTGGGACTAGATGACGCTGTGTAATTTGTCTGACAATATTTATTTATTTATATTTATAAGTAATAGTACTACGTACACTATGGCCACTCCCTGCCGCTCTCTCGTGTCTACCTCACCTCCCCTCTGAGACAAATCAGGAACAGTCTGTATGGCGCCACACACACAGACACTCATTCGCGCTCTGCACAAACGTCATTGTTTATGTAGAAGTAAATGACGCGACATTTGTATGGAGTGGCCGGGGTGTGGCTGTACCAAGACGGGTGGAAACAAACAAACATTCAGTCCGCCTAAAGCTGTTACCGTAATCCATAGACAGTTGCAACACAAAAAATAAACATTTTGAAGACGTAAGTAGATAATTTTGTCTATTCTGTTATTTATCGTATCTTAGCTAATAAACAAATGATCACGTAAACTCTACGGCCTGTTAACTCAACCGCGTTATGAGGAATCACGAGTTCACTCACTGGGGTGAGTCATAAATGAACAAACAAATTCTAAACAAGTTCAGTATCGAATCAGTTTGAATGAAAAGATTGTGTTTGTAAGTTTTTATTGTAGGCGTTTTGTTGTTAAATGTGTCATTTTTATCAATATCGCATAGGTACTAATATAAATATAAGCTGAAGTTTGATATTCGCAATCAAAAAATCCGATGGGAATCGGCTTCAGCTTAGGCGGTAAGGCCCCTGGTTTGAGTAAGACCATAAATAAATAAACAGGCTAGTATAGTATAATATAATATATTATCTGTGCATTCATTCATTATAATATGCCTACTAACTAAATCGTAAATGTTGTATTATCTGATTATTAAAAAAAATGTATTTATAGTTTCCTGTTTTGACAAGGCCAAATTAATTTCATCTAAATCTAGGCACATGTAAAAAATAATAACTTGAATCTCGTTCGGTTTCGACCGGACCGGTAATCAAAAGGCTGTACTACATCTACCTTAATAAAATACGTTGATAAAATGTTTTTGTGTTCATCTACAAAAACAATTTATCAACATTTTATCAACGAAAACCCCACGTGGGGTTTAGATTCGTTTTTGAAATCCTGCCATTTGAATTTTATTGTTTACTAACCATCCACATTTCGCGGGGAGGGAACTGGTGCACTGAGATACAGGCCTCGGCTTAGTTCAGGCGCCAGTCCCTCTCTATTAAAAAATTGTACCATCTATTTATGCCCTTATTGTAAAACTGTTTTATAGAGAGAGAAAATAAACGATTTGAATTTGAATTTGAATTAGCTTCTGCCCGCGGCTTCCCCCCGCGTCAGTTATTGAGCCAAAGGACACATTTCGTCATCCAGCGGGAACAGTTAAGTTTCGGTTAAAAGGTACCTTATAATTTATTCTAGACTGCGAATGTGATGTATGCAAAGTTTCATGGCAATCAATTCAGCAGTTATGACGTGAAAGCAGAACAAACAAACACACCTTCGGATTTACAACAGCAGTAAGGAGTACAATAAAGCTACTTCTATCGATCTAAATGTCATAGGTACAGATATGAAAAAAAAAATATTTAAAAAATATTAGTGTCATTTTCTTGTAGTTGTAACAATTAACTAGGTAATCCAAAAAAATATTTTTTTTTATAATTTGTAGATATGTAGTTTCTGTTCCTTTTCTTTTTTACCTATAATATGTAATAAAAAAATTATCAATGGGAAAAAAAATACAAAGATTAACTGTAAATAACTCAAAAGCTAAAAACCAGAATTTATTAGTTATAAACTGACCACTTTGTCATTTTTTTAATTCGAGACTACATTTTCAGGGAGGGGGGGGGGGGCTATCCTAGTAATTCAAATTTGCAGTATAAATTAAAAAAAAGGATGATTACTTAGAGTGAAATGTAAATTGAAATCTTTTTGAAGGGCTTTTATATTTATATATGCTAGCCCCATCATACCCTGTTTTCATATACCTGAATCATAATAATCACAATAATATCTTTCCAAATGTTTCATGCAAGTATGTATACGTTTTTCTTTTTAAATTAATATCACAGAAGGGTCATCGAACTGTGCCATAATTATATGTATAGCTGACATACTTTACAAGTTGACAGCATAATCTTATTGACATACCTACTGTTTAACATCATAACAAACTAACCCAAACTTGAACATTTTTATTTATCTCTGAACAACTAAATGATAAGACGATTTTTGCTCATCCTTTTCTAAATACTGCTAAATAGACCTAACTATTTACAAAAATTGGAATGAACAAGTACATTTAAAATTGTAAATTGTAATATTTGAAAAAAGAAACCATAGATTAGTACAACACTAATTACAGATACTGTCACAAAATACGTAATCATGTAGAACTACTTTTTGTTTGGTATGCCTAACTACCATCTAGGAAAAGGCAGATAAAATATTCTTAAAAATATTTGTAACATTGTTAAAATTTATCTAGTGACTAAAGAATAATATATAGTTATATCATCTATTTGTTAACAATCTGTGTCATAATATTAAGTATTTTATGTATATTACACTATATCAAAACTACATTTAAGTATTTTAGACATAGCTGCTTATGATAAACCTAGAAATAGAATAAAAAACACATAGATTATTGATTAGTTCGGTATTAACATTTGTTTACAATATTCTTGCCGGTTTACTTGAACACAACAAGGATAATTAAATACCTACCTACATAATTTCAGAAAGATTCCTAATAGATTTTATGGAATCAAATCAATAAGCGGTAAAAATGTTAACCTATATTTTAAAATAAAAGGCTATCTATTTATTTGGCAACAAAAATAAACAAAAAAAATTAGATGACGTTTGACAGCTGCTGTACATGTCTGTAAATGTACGTACGTATAAATACTACATGCACGTGCAAGCGAAATAAAGTCTTTTAAACGACAGTCATCAGTGAAATTAACAAATGTAGTTACACAAGACCATTAAAAATATCAGAAACTCACCCTGTTATTTAACAAATCCCTAAATAATGGTGATAAACACAAACCACGATTTATTTCTAATTTTGCTAACAATCGGCACCTAGAAACACACACCGTCGACGCCATCTTTCCACTACGTATGTATAACCGGTATGTATATAGCTATCCACCGGTTACCGGTCACACTGGCGCGTCACAAACGCTTGTATTGAAGAAGTGATAAGCTAAAACTTAAACCATTGTAAAAACTCAAGAGAAATGTAAGGAAATACTAATTGTGACATTTTTATAAATCATTCTGATTTACCTAGTGCCTGCCACACATAGATGAATAAATATTTTTATCAAATGCATTTTATCAGTCTCAGGAACCTTTAATATATTATAACAATTGCATGCTCTAGCATAGTTATGTGTGCTAAATTATCATCTCTATTAAAATAAATACTCGCATTTAATATTAACCCATAAAATCGTGTAACAAATTTGAAGAAGCCGCGTTTTTTCCCACAGTGTTGGTAGCTTTGAGAGAACCACAGATTATTATTTTATTTACTTTTATAAATGGCTCTATGGCTTTAGAAACAAAGTCTTTTAGAGCTCGACTTTATATTCTTTATTTTTCATCTTAATCCTGACTTCAGGGAGCATGCAAAAAAATATCGACAGGAATCTTCTTGTTCCTCAGTTACTTGAGAACCGTAAAACCGACTTAACCGAACAGTAAAACCGATCGTGCAATTCTGCTACTCTATTTCACGACGAAATGTAAGGATACTAACACGAAAACTCATCGGCAGCGAATTAAACATTTTTGATTAAAGATTCTACAAAATTTATACACTATAACGATTATTTGCACTAGTTGCATAATATTTGTTATTGTGAAGCATGATCAATAAAATTTGTTTAGAACTACATCTGATATACCGCCCACTAAGCTTACTTTATGGCTTAGCACAACCTTCGTCAACAAGTTCCAGTCATAAAGTCTGGCTACTCAATCAAGTCTATTAAAATTAAAATACATATCCTGACATGACCGTGTCCATGACAGTAGCACACCCAATACACTATATTCTAAAGTATATGCAAATTTTGTATTATTTATGGCTATGTTCATAAGTCACAGTGTCAATAGTACCCTTTGAGAAATATGATGCCCTAGCAGATCGAGTACGACAATAGGTACGATAGCTTGTTCGCTAAGCTGCCCAACCACAAAGATGATAGTATCAAATGGCTTTACGGCTCTGGAATCAATATTCTTTTATTGCCGGCTTTGTATTATTTCTATAGCTTATTCCCGGCTTCAGGGATATGCCGAAAAATATCGTGAGGAATCTTCTTGTACTTGTGATAAGTCAACAGTAAAACCTTAGTTTGCGCGAGAGACACTTCCAAAGTGGTAAAATGTGTGTGTGTGTGTGTGTGTGTGTGTGTGTGTCTCCCCCACCCTGTAACTTTTAAAATAAGAATATGATAAAACTAAAAGAAATATATGATGTACAATATAGATTATAGATTGCACATTATGTTACAGCACATATGATCATATATTATCTATGAGGGTTAGGGTGTCCCTTATATGGGTAAAAAAAAAATTTTTTTGAATATCGAAACGCATACCCCCTAATTCTTTTTAAACTGCCCAGACTTACTTTAATACAAAATTTTATCTTCCTACGTCAACATTTACCCGTGCCGACAGAACCTTGAAGATTTCGAAAATTGCAGTTATGTAGTTATGTAGTTAAAGAAATTAAAATATATATATAAATATCTATATTTTATAAAATATTTATTATTAAAGATAAAATTACAGATCAGGCAGGAAATTTTCTTTTAAGGGTCTCTTTTACAGCCTGAATACAGATTTCTGTGTTCTTGGATAAAGCGTCGCAAAAAATTATTTTATTCTTTCTTTACAGTGATCAAGCAATACAATGTTTTGGCGTCAAGCAAAGAGTAGTAATACCTTATCTAGTTTTTATTACAAAAGTACACAAGCTCCTTTGAATCGCCCTGTATTAAACGCAGTTGCGTCACACACAGCACATTATGTGTACTTTGTCGTCGAGGTTCCAGTCATAAAGTGCGTTTAAAACAGCTTTAGCTTGAACCTGGCCGGTAGAGCTCTCCAGTTTGGGTACAGCCAGAAGTTGTTCATTTTCTCCAAATGAAATTAAAATTGATAGACGTTCTTCTTTTGAACTTCTGACATCCAGTCCAGGTAATAATTTCCTATCACAGTGAACGGTCACCATTTCAGGCATATATTCTGAAAATCTGATTTTATAGATTGCACTCTAACTTTTCTACTCTGTGCGAATGCGCTGAAAGGACTATTTGTTTGTCGGAAAATCATCACAGCTTAGATATATTGCTTCTACTACAGCCTGAAGTATATAGACAGAATCCCTTATGCTTAATAGACATCTATCTAATGTTCCAACCAACTTAGGCGCGATATAGTCTTTCCTTCCTCTTTTCGTAGTATTTCCAGAACTTACCTTTTGTCAGGTGGATGGCAAGGATTCCTTAAGGCTTTCAACAGAACTGGTTGGTTGATGATCAGGTCCTTGCGTTTGCGTTTGCGTAAAATCTTGTGTAGTAAAAATCCTTCCTTTTCGGCTTACTTTTTGTCTAAACTCGCCAAACATCCTGGACGACCCTGGTTCTCTTTGTTTTATTTAAAAAAAAAATATCGTCTTCTATTTTCATTCTTTCCAAAGCATCAGCATGTGCTATATCGAATAAATTAGCTATAAATTAAATTATCTAAATTGGTTTGGAAATCCTCCTCACGGCGCTTGTAAAAATCTTGTTTTTTTTTTTTGGAACTCCCTCCAAGTATGGTGAAGATCCACAAGTCGTTTTACACAGTTAGGTATAGCTCTGGTAAGGATTCTAACCTTTTTCCCAAAATATAATATACTCTCGAATGACGAGATTTGCGCTTTCACTAACAGTCAATTTAACTTCACGAATGTTAAAAAAGAGTACTGCAAGAACTTGACAGTTAGACGGTAGCTTTGCGCCTGTTATTTGATAATTTATGGCATCAACTAAGAAAATACTTTTATTATTGCTTCTTAATTAGATTGTCATATTTTAAATGTAAAATAATACGCGTTAATCATGATAATCACTGAGAACAAATGACAAATCCCGCAAGTACGCGCACCTACTTTCGCGCAACTTGTATGAACATCATTCGATGTAAGTCGGCACGGGTTATCGTATTCCAAATAGGCTAAAAAAATTTTTCCGAGTGTTTTAGAAGCAAATGAACAAAACTAAGACCTATGCGTTAAAAAATAAAAACTTTGAAAAATAAGGGACACCCTAATGAGGGTGTTAATTGAAAAAAGTACTGAGTATCAAATACTACTGTGGTTAGCCTTTACAGGAAAGCTTTCGACAGTGTGGAAACATGGGCTGTTCAAGAGTCTCTACGCAACGCCAGAGTAGACCCCAGATACAATAACCTCATAGGTAATTATATACGAGAACGCGACATTAAAGGTAGCGATCCCTCAACAAACTAAGCCCAGTAAGATCGAAAGAGGCGTCAGACAGGGAGACACAATCTCACCCAAATTGTTCACTTTGGTTTTGGAAGACATCTTTAAAAACCTAAATTGGGATGAAAAGGGGCTTATTATATCTGGTACTAGATTAAACAATTTGAGATTTGCTGACGACATAGTCCTACTTGATAATGACCCACAAGAACTCCAAATTATGGTATAAGATCTTTACCACAACTCCCGTAAAGTTGGCCTAGACATGAATCTAGACAAGACAAAGGTCATAACCACAGATGCCAACAACACCACGGTTATAAAAGTAGGGAAAGAAAAAGTCAGCAAATACGTTTACCTAGGCCAAGAGATAAAGATGGGCAAAGATAACCAAGGGAACGAGATAGATAGGCGGATTCGTTTGGGCTGGGCAGCATTCGCAAAACTTGGCTTTGCATTTAAAATGAACATCTCTGCAAAACAAAAAGCAAAGATCTTTAACCAATGCGTCATACATGTACTTACATACGGTGCTGAGATATGGGTAACAACCAAGGCCATTGTCCAAAAACTGGAAGTTGCACAAAGAGCAATGGAAAGGAAATTGGTAAGAGTGACACTTCAGGACAGGAAAACCAACAAATGACTCCGGAAACAAAGTCAGGTGTCGGACGTTGCACACCGTGTGGCGAAGCTCAAGTGGTAGTGGGCCTGACACATAGCCAGAAAGTCGGACTCGTGGTGTAAATCTCTTCTGGAATGGAGGCCATGGCAATACAAAAGACCTGTCGGGAGGCCACAGATGCGATAGAAAGACGACATCGTAAAGCTGGTGGGCATCAACTGGATCAAAGTGGCCCAAAACAGGAAGAGATGGAGGAGGTTGAAGGAGGCCTATACCAATATGGTAGAGAGTGCGCTGAGATGATGATGATGATGTACATTACCATGAAAACTTCCACCGAAAATTGGTTTGAACGAGATCTAGTAGTAAAGTAGTTTTTTTTAATACGTCATAAATCGTAAACCGCAATTTACCTTTCATTCAATCAATTCAAATAAAAAAATAAACATTTAATTTCATAAACATAAACATTATGTATATGTCGCAGTCGGATTGTATAATTCGCCATATTACAAAACGGCGAGCCGTTTTCAAAACCAGGGCCGTTTTGTATTACGGCGGGTCAACGATAGGCCGGATTGCAATACGGCTGAATGATAGTTTGCCGCATTGTATACAGCGCTTTGTGTTCATCAACACGGCTAGCCGTAATGTATTACAGCAGCAGTTTTTAGTACCAATTTTCTACACTCGTGGCACTACCTGCCATTACAACAACAAAGGCATCGAACACAGAAATTGTGTTACAAAAAAACGTGACAAATGTGTATGGAAACTATTTTTGAGTTATTATATTAAAGCCCTATGACTTTAAGGACAAATTTAACGTGCAATTAAATGATTTCTATGAATTTCTATGCGGAATAGTAAACCGTGGACAAAGGAACGAGTTTGAAACGTTATAATGCATATTAAAACCGCTAAGGTGACTATGGAGTCTGGTGTACCGGGGAATCCTTATAAACTCTCGTAGGTTAGCGAGGAGCGCGTTAGGTTGACATACACAGCGCACGAGCCGAGTGAGCGAACCGAGTCACCATTTTAATCAAAACTGACTCCAAATATAAATCATCAGCTTAACATACTATTAGTATCATTTAATTCGTTTGATCATCAAAATAATAGATCTGTCACCTAATAAATAGATCAACTCCTTAATTTAATGAAAAAATGGTTAATATGGGTGAAGTCAAATTGGCGTCATATTCACTGACGAGTCTTACCAATACTTGGTCAATGTAATAAATCATGTTTTGGTTAGATTTAAGTTGATTTTTGGTTAGGTTATAGTTTTCTTGTGTCCTGTCATCGGAAATAAGAGCTCGTTGAACAACCGCGTCAACCTAGATGATGAATGATGTGGTACCAAGTAAGCTTAATTATTATTAATTGACAATATAATACATATAAAAACATTTATTTGGTACTAGACCCCATATATCCATGATTTTAGGTGATTTATTGGGGAATCGATTTTATATTGTTTGGTGACTACATTTTGGTGACAAATCTATTATTTTGCGAGCAAACCGTATTAGTTAAGAACACAAAACTAATTAAATTGGCGATAGCTTTTCTTAATGCATTTTTTATTTTGCAAACACTGTTTTACTTTGTTAGTGTGGTCACTCTACAATTAGAATTTACTACAATGCGGATAAACGTGTGCCGACATTTTGTAGAACGTATAGTAATGATAATCCGGCTTATCATTGACCCGCCGTAATACAAAACGGTCCTGGTTTTTAAAACGGCTCGCCGTTTTGTAATATGGCGAATTATACAAAACGACTGCGACATATAAACCGTGAACCATTACTTGTCCAACTACACGAGGAGTCATACAAATTGATATTAATTTTAGAAATATTTCTTGTCAAACTGGAATATATATTAGCTTGTTTAGCAGGAATAACTTGTCACGACTAGTCACGAGTAGTTAAAATTTGTCAGCATCTGCTATTAATATTTTCAATTATTTTTTTTATTTAGATAAACCTAAACAATTTACTACAATTTAATTTTATGGCTTGTTACTTTTTGCAATGCCTTCTGCGCAGATTAATCGTTAGTGGTGAGTATTGCAATAGCTGAATTCGTCAGATTTATTTTTATTCCAACAGATTGAACATTACCCGTTTCGCCGTGACAAAAATTCGATTCCCACGTGCGTGCGTTGCAAGGGCGGATCCGCCGTTGTCATCAAAGATAATTTTCTACTCTTCCTTCGTAGAATAAAATCTTGGTTGCGTGCCTCAATGGCACAGGAAAGATTATCCGGCTAGCTCTCTTAAATATACACAAAAATATAAACCTGGATGATGAAATTATCAACATTTTCGGGTCTATCTGGCACAAGCATATATATTTGCTTACAAGATGGACCCAGCCTCAAACTAATTGATGTAAAACTTTTAGATGAAAATAAATTATTATTATTATATTATATATTTTCGCGAAAAAGAAACGTAAGTTGAATTTATAATTTGAGTAAGCACATATAAATAAAGTTATTTAATATAAACTGTTTTCTAGCATTTATTTAATATCCTTTGAAGATGTAAAAAAAATATCAAAATCGGTTCAGTAATTGTAATGCTTTTAATTGCATAATTAAGTCTAGCCTGGTACATTTCACTTGCTCATACATACGACTTTTGAGACAGCGGTAAGTATCTCCCCAACCCGTCTGGCCAGCGTGGGGAGTGTAGGCCAAATCCTCCTTCTGTCTGGGACGGAAGAGAGAGGGTCGTGCTCCTGTAGTGGAGACTAAAATGACCTGATGATGATGATGATGAAGTACCTACTATTTACCCAGTCTAATGTCCCTCTCTATATTGGCTTACTGGGTACTAGAAAAAAAAAACATTAATTGAAATTGGTATAAAATTTATCGCAATTCTTTGACTATTTAATTGACTTGAATTGAATGATTATTTCCTGACCAAATTCAAAAGTCCTTCAATCGTTAGTCATGACTGTTCTAGAACAAGTACTCCGACTCGTTCTTGGCCGATTTTCGGGTGGCTGTGACCACAACCTTTATTGAGGACCTTTATGGATCCGCTCCTCGCTGGTTTGTATTTTACATTGTAAATTTGTGGTGCGTATGATTATTATCTAGTATCAAATCTAGTTTTAAAAAAATGAGGTTGGCATCGCGTCACAACACAACCAATAATTTAGCCTCGCCCCGCCGCATTAGATGTTTCACATCATATCTAAAATTCATAAAAATCGCTGGATCCCTTTAGGAGGACGCGACCACAAACACGAGATTTTTATGTATATAACTATGAGAAGAAGATGGAAGAAGAAGATTTTCATTAACGTCAGGAGTTGTCAATGTCACATCATGATTTGACAACTTTATGAACTTGTTCTTTGTGTTTTTTCTTTCTTTGCGATTGTTTCATTCGAAACTCTGACTTTTTTTGTAGATTGTAGAAATAATACAATTCCAATGGCTATTCCAGATTATAAGTTAAGTGCAGTTTTAAATGGACACTCCATGGACGTACGGTGTGTCACAACGACTAAAGAAAACTGTATTTTGTCTGCTTCTCGAGACCGAACAGCTAAGCTGTGGCACCCGGAAGGGTTAGTATACATACTCCTTCTCCATATATACTGACTTTACGACCTCAGACAGAATTCTTGTAGTTTTATTCTCGTAACGAGAATATTTTTATGTTTTAGTGTTAAAGATTTCGTCAGTGTAGTGACTTATAAAGGGCACAAGAACTTTGTTTCCTGCGTGTGCTGGGTTCCACCTTGTGAAGCATTCTATGAGGGCCTTGTTGTCACTGGCAGCAATGATAATACTATTATCGGCTACAACCTCTCAGATGGTATGATTCAAGTAAATCTAGAGGGCCACGAAAATGCTGTATGTTCTGTGACGCCGGGCAGAGATAATGGAGTGCTTTTGAGGTAATGAATTTCTGTGAAAACATTTTTTCTAACCGTATATTCTTCAAAAGGTCTGTGTTGAATGAATGGTCTAGTTAGCACTATTCAACACAATAGACATTTAAACATTTACTCTGGGTATACACTTTGATTTGATCCACATTTCTTCAGTGAAACCTATGAACAAACATCTTTACATGGTCACAATCACAAACTTTCACATTTGTAATATTAGTAGAAAGCAAGATGTTCAACACATTACTGGCAAGGTTTAAAAAGAAATGGCTACTGTAAATCATTTTTTTATACAGCATTGGGGGCAGCCAAGCATAAGACATAGGCTCTGATATAAAGCACTGCTTTACGCACTGAAGCCTATTGACACTTACTCATTTTTTTTTCCCTGAAGAGTTAAGCTGATCCATTAGCAATTTTATTTGTTCTTATTGTGATTTACAGCAGGTAATCTTATATGTTCAATTTTACACTTTCTAGTTTAATAAATACATTGTTAAAAGCTATGTAAAACTTTAATCTTAAATTGTTACTAAATATTTTCGCATTGCAGCTCCAGTTGGGATAGCACAGCCAAAATATGGAACTTGAACAATCCGAACTCTATTCCTTTGACAATCAAGGGTCACCAAGCTGCTGTGTGGGCTATTATTGAACTCTTCAATGGTACTTATGCTACAGGCTCGGCTGATAAGACAATAAAGCTGTGGAAAAAAGACGGACAACTGATTACAACACTCACAGGTATATCAGTGTTGTGTTTTCTTTGTATTGTTCTAAGGTGGTTTAAGTGCAAGCCATGCTGGGAATCAAGTTTGTTTAATTTTGGTCATGTTTCTGCAAGAGGAAAAAAATTACTAATTTGAATAGTCAAATTAGTTACTTTTTTCCGCTGTAAAAATGACAATTTTGTGTGAATACTGAAATCTTGTGAAATTTTGTGTGAATACTGAAACCTTAAATATATATCATACATCACTGGTTTTGTCAAAAGTACTTTACTTATTTTATTTGTTTTAGTTCATATTAATAATTGTAAAAAGCTAGATGGGTTATATAAAAAAAAAGGTATAAGTAAGGGACGTCCATTAATCACGTGAGGCTCGAAAGAGGGGGTGGGGGTTCGGTAAAAATCACGAAATATCACAGGGGGGGGGTATAGTAAGATATCACGTGTATTTTTTTTTTGACAAATTTCTAAACCGAAAAGCGGGGTGTTGAAGTAAAAGAAGGAAATTGAAGACGATGACGGCCTACAACTCCCTGCGCATACTGTATAATAATGGTTTCAGACTATTAATGATGACTTTTATGCCACTATAAGGAAAAAGGCAGCATCCTTTTCTTCATGACAAAAATACACGTGATTTTACACCAAGGGGATGGGGGGTGTTAAAAATGCAAAAGAAAACATCACATGATTATTGGACGGCCCCTAATGTATTTTAGAGAGAGACTTCATGAGTTCCACCACTCATTCGTTTCATTTCATTCAGGAGGTTATTTTTAAAAGATATGAATATGTTCAATTTATACCCTTTTAGATAAGTCCTTCTTTCTCATAGGGTCCTTTTTCAATATACGGGATGTATAACGAAAGTGGACCTACAGAAAAGACTGGTTTACTGAAAAATTTTAATTTTTTAAATTCTAGGTCACACAGACTGCGTACGAGGCTTATCAGTTGCGCATGCAGAAACCTTCCTCAGTTGCGCCAATGATGCTACTATTAGACTATGGACGAATGCGGGCCAGTGTGTTAATACATACTACGGACATGCTAATTATATTTACAGGTTTGTATCACTTTATTTAACTTAGTTTAGGCTTGTACAGGGAATATCCTGTAGGAATCAGCTTTATTGTATCTTAACCAATGTTATCCTTATTTTAATAGTAAGTACTAATTATCATGAATATTTGCACTCAAATTCTTTTTGCTGTGACATGTTTTAACTAAAATAGAAATGTTTCAAACACAATGACATTATCTTGTCATTGGTATGACTTTGCAATTTCGCAATGGCGATGGGCACCTTGCTTAGTCAAAATAAATAAACTTATTTCACCATAGTGTCAGGAACACACCTGTAAAATTTGCACTATCAAGTTTGCTACATATTTATTTCAAGAAATTGAGGAATGACATATTTACCATAGTTAGGGATCTCCCTAAGACTGGAAATAAGATGAAGACATAAAATACAAAACATTAAAACAGCCAGATTCACAAACCATCCAGGGCCATAAAACTTGTAAAAAAAACCATCAAGAAGAGAACAGTCTAGTAGAAATCTTAAGAGAATAACGGACAGTTTACTATTACTCCATTGGACAACTTTATTTCATTTACCATATTTTTTTTTAAAAGCCAAGGTGCAATATGACCCACCAGTCAACACAGCTAACGTCAGCATGCAATCCCAGAGCTTTCTTGCAGAAGCCCATACGGTAGTTTCTGAAATTATATTTGCATACTCTCTCATCACTTGCAGTGTTAGCATAAACCCAGCTCTGTCATCTGGATTCGCGACATGTGGTGAAGATGGCAGCGTGCGGGTATGGTCAGGCGGCGACTGCGTCAGTGAAATACGTCTGCCCGTTCAGTCCGTTTGGAGTGTCACATGCCTAGATAACGGCGATATTGTTACTGGTATGTTTAACTTTGACTTCGTTTTGAGGAATGAACAAAATTATGCTTTCGTCACATTCTAATCTTCATTGACCAGGTATTATTTTTTATTATGGCATTAGACCATTAGACTGCAGTATATGCTCTCCTAAACTAAATAAAATATAATTTTATTCAAAATATTATCCTTATTAATAATATGAATTCTAATGTTAGAAGGTCTTTTTTTATCGAGACAGGCCACACATTCCCACTTTGTCTCATGTGTGGTTAGGACTAACAGTGCGGTTACCACGAAAAATCCATTGACTATGTCCACTGCAGTCCGAGGGGTAAAATTATGACTGCCTTGGGACTCGCAAGTAATTTAATCTGAAAAAATTAATGGTGCAATACTTTTGGAATTTGACATCTAAATGGTTTGTTTATTGCTTCCACCCAGGTAATCTATTTTAGATACTTACACTGGAGAGCTTGAATCTTTGGTTTTTTGATTGGAAAGCAAAAATTACCGTTTTCCGCACTTAGCTAAATCTTTACTATAATATTTTAAATATTGAGTGACTTTTATACTACGTCGGGCGGCAGACAAGACGGCCCGCCTGATATCTAGCGGTGCTGCGGACGCTGCGGTAGCATAGCCTATCGCCTTAGATACCTTCGCGCATCCTCACGCTCTCACAGGAACACAACTATCTAGGTCGCTAGGAAACTAGTGTAAAAATAATCCTTTGTTATACTTCATTGGATGACAGACTAGCATACGACCCTGACGGATTTAGATTTTAATTTTATTCTTTTCTATTTATTATATATGACGAATTATCTTGAATTATTATTAATTGAGGCGGATAGCGTTGCCTATAGACGTTTGCAATATAAAGAATTGCTCGCTCATCGCCAACCCCGCTCTCGCAGTATCTTCTTTGTATGTATTCTCCCGCACTCGCAGGAACGCATGAAAATAACTGTCTTGGCTTGGTCTTGGCTAGTAAAGTAAGCCAATTGTGTCACCTCGTAATTTCTCACAAGCAAACCTACGAATCTGACTTGTAATAATTAATTGAAATTGGCATAAAAATGTCGTCCACTGTATTTCGAAAACACATAATTTATGTTGATAAAGTAGTTAAGATGAACGCATGTGCTTCGATCTACCGGAGCCCCTTGAGATATACTGAAACCTAGTGGCAATGCTTTCATTGTAACTCACGAATTTTTTAACAAAATCCAATATACTTCAAACATTTTGATAGAAATTACAGTGAATCGCCTTATCCATCCAGCGAGGCCCTAGGTTGTATTACGCTCGGAATAGATAAAAATAAAACTGATCGTAATTTGACCAAATGCAATGTATTTACTCCAAGGGATCTTTAACAGAACACGAGAAATTCATCAAGAAAGTTTTGTCTGTCCTGCAAGGCCCTTTGTAATTTGCCCGCCCGCCCTTGCGGATTCGGACAATTCGGCGCGAATAGGTGTGCGAGATGTCATAAGATTTCATATAAAGAATTCTAAAAGTATTTTCGTACGGCGGGTTCGCATCGTATGAATTTACATTGTACGTTCAGCTTTAAAGCCCAAGAGATAACAAATCACACGAAAGTCCATAATTATTGAATTTAACACGTTTTGTCGTGTACTTTACTTAGTTTCATATTTTTGCTAAGAAAATTGGCGCCATTTTGCGCTCAGTGAGGAAAAAAGATAGCAAATTTATAAATCGCTGATACGATAAGGATAGTGATAGTGTATGCCCCGACCTATGTAACTAATAAAGCTGGTTATCCATGCAACAACAAGAACCGTTTTCTGACGCAATTTGGTATGGGTATGCAATATCTAAAGAAATATAACATTATTGTTTTTATAATTGTTTTCTATACTATTACTTTTTATTCAGAGGTTTCTTTTTATTCACCGTAATATATGATCTTTTCCAGGCTCTAGTGATGGTATCGTACGAGTGTTCACAGCGGATCCAGCGAGGTACGCCGATGAAGCGACGCTCAAAACGTTTGAAGATGAAGTAGTCAAAATGCAAGCGGCTTCTCAGCAGGAAATCGGTGGATTCAAGTTATCAGAGTATGTTTTTATATTTTACTAGCTGCCTCAGCGAACTTCGTATCGCGTTTAAATATTTTTACGTTAATTTTTCCGATGAGTTAACCAACTTATATCTCAAGTTGCATCAAACTGCACACACTGTGCAAAATTTTATATTTAAAATCGGTTCAGTAGTTTAGGATTCCATCGCGGACAAACAACGTGACACGAAATTTTTATATATTAAGATTTAATCTTCATTGCACACAAGTTTCCTTCAGTTTTGCATTTAGCCTCTTTATTGGGTCACTGTGCGTGTCACGAATGCAGGAGCATTCTGTAAACACGTGGCTGCTGCTTTCATGCATATTCTGTATGCATGAAGGAAGCAGTGTTGACTTGTTCTTGAACTCAACACTCTTTCAAAACTACCATTGTTAGCTTGTTGCACCCGCAATATACATAAAAGTATGTTGTTCTCGCAGAATTAAAGTACCTATCGCCGTTTTGAAAATGTTAATAATGAGAAACGTTGAATGCGTCTAAATGTTGCAGCCTCGATAACGGAATCGCCCATCCATACATACAAACTTTCACATTTATAATACTAATAGGATAGGATGTAATAGCAGCCTTAACAGTAAACTGCTCACAATCTCATATTTTGATTAGAATTCCCGGTCCAGAAGTACTTTTGGAGCCCGGCAAGACGAACGGTCAGACGAAGATGGTCCGGCGCGGGACCAACGTCAAGTGTTACTCGTGGAGCGCCGCCGAGAACACCTGGAACGAGATCGGCGACGTCATGGGAGCCAACCCAGCCTCCGAGGGCAAGACCATGTATCAAGGGAAAGTGAGTCATTGATGCACTTTGTCGTCACACTATAGAGGTCCTCTTCAATCGAAGGGGTTTGTACTTCACCACCCTGCTCAACTGCGGGTTGTCGTAGGCCAGTGTTTTCTAGCCGCCTAGAGGCTGATTTAACGAATGTCATCTATTGACAACAGCCGGCATAATGTGCCCTCCATAGACAGGCCACTGTCAACGTTGCTTAGCTTGCGTGTGTGTATTTTTACCCGACTGCGACAGAAGGAGGGTTATGATTTTCGAGAGTATATATGTATGTATAATTGTTTGGCACGCTATGCAGCCTGAACGGCTGGATGGATTTTAGCTTGAGAGGTGTCGTTAGATTCCTATTTGCTGTGAGTGTGACACTGGTTTCATAAAAATAAAAATAAAATAAAATGGCGGATTTTTGGCGCCAAGTTCAAATGCAAATGCGCGCCGCAGTCTGGATGGCTCGATGGATTTTAGCTTGAGGGGTGTCATTAGATAATATGTATTTACTGTAAGAGTGACATTGCATATATCAAAATAAATAAAACTAAAAAACATAAAGTAAAAACGGTAATTTAAAAAACTAAAAATCCCGACGCCTTTCTGTGAAATTTGGAAATGAATAACCCCTAAAACAAGATATCATGTAGCAGTCGGGACCCATTCTAGAAATGGAGGCTTAGTGAATTTAGAGCACATGTAGGGTTCCGACTGCTACATGTTTTCTTGTTTTAGGGGTTTTTCATTTCCTAATTACACAAAAAAGCAGTCGGGTTTTTTAGTTTTTTAATTTACCGTTTTTTTTTAAAGGCGAACTTAATGCAATAAGCATTGTCTAATTTACCTTTGTGCAAATAAAAAAAAATATATCATCCTAGGGTTAAAATCTGTATTCGGCAAAGAAGGACTCTCATTCATACATACATACTCGTACAGTCATTTATAATGTTTTGCCATGACGATCTCGGAATATCTAGGAGAGCTGCGATGACCGCGGGGGAGGCGGCGCGCGAGAGATATTTCGTCTTGCGAGCGTTAATATGGCTACGGTAACCGCTTGACATCATGCGAGCCGTATGCTTGTTTGCCACAAGACGCAGTATAAAAAATAAATCTCGCAAATGTATCTAACGATTTCGTTGAAGGTTACAATAATATTAAGGTTTACTCGTTCAAGAATTACTCTTTTAAAATAGCTCTAGAACAAGATAAAACTATCATCTCGATAATGTGTCTAACGAAGTTAAAACGGTATTTCAGGAGTACGACTTTGTGTTTAGTGTGGACATAAAGGACGGCGCGCCCCCGCTGAAGTTGCCGTTCAATAAGACAGAAGACCCCTGGATTTCAGCGCAGGCTTTCATACATAAGTAAGTTTTGTGAATTGGTAAAAGTGCCGAGGGACACTGTAACTTACTTAAGTTACATTACTTCATTACAAATTATAATTCAATTTAAAAATTATAAATACTAAATTTCAACTTTATCAGAAACGAATAAAAGTATTTTTTAAGAGTAGCAATTGGTGGCAAGTAGTTGTGCTAGCTGGACAGCAAATGAGTCAGTTACAACAGAAGTCGAACACAGGGAGAACGTTCGCCATCAGTATGTGAATTCATATAGAGTTGTATAAACTACCATCGTAGGTATATTGTTTAGTTAAGTATCGTAACATCAACACTATTGTATATAACGGGATGTTATGTTCGGAAATACGAAGTAAGCCGAAGATATTTATTCTGAACTGCTGTACAATAATATATGGAAAAAGCTAGGTTTATACACGCAGCTAGACAATTTAGCAGTAGTCTTTTTAAACCGTACACACTGTTGACCGTTCACACGATACGTAAGTAGTAAGGAAGGAGTTGATGCGTTGGCAGCGGGGGTGGCTCGCACAAGCGATATTTCATGTTGCGAGCGTTAATATAGAAACGGCAATAGCTTCATGAGGAGTTGGATGGCGTCGATCTCGCAAGTTAAACAGCGTCAACCGCAGCCTGTATTGTATTGGTTTATTTATTTCGAGCTCCTCTGAGCTCCGGAGGGCACGTTAAGCTGTCCGTTCCCGGCCGTTCCATATCGTAACAAAAAAAAGTCGTTGAGCCAAAATTAGTGGCCTTTGGGCGGCTTGACAACACTGGCCTCCGCCTACATGCAGTTGAGCAGAGTGGTGGAGTATGCTCTAAACCGCTTCTATTGAGGGGACCCGTATCCCAACAGTGGGATGATTGTGGGTTGATGCCGAATCGCTCCATATCTGGCTGGCCGTATGCGTGTGTGCCACCCTACGTAGTGTAATAAAACTGTTTTTATACATAAACCGTAAAAAACGATTACTTTTTTTTATTTTTTGACGAGCTCGGTGGCGGCGTAGCGGTCAATGACGCTGCTTCGACACCAACGCTCGTGGGTTCAATTCCCACATAGGACAAACATTTGTGTGCATGAACATGTCTGTTTGTCTTAGTCTGGGTGTTTTCTATGTATTATAAGTATGTATTTACAAAAAAAAAATGTATTTACGTATGTTTATCAGTTGTCTAGTACCCATAACACAAGCTTCGCTTACTTTGGGGCTAGGTGGCGCTGTGTAATTTGTCTGACAATATTTATTTATTTTATTATTTTATTTACTGCACTTTGTGTGTTGTTACAGACACGACCTACCTCAAGTGTACTTGGAGCAAGTTGCTAATTTTATCATTACGAATGCGAAGCTGGAATCACTACCGACACCATCTAGTAATGGGTAAGTGTTAACAGTAGCAGTAAAAATATAGATTTACAAAAATACTACCATCTCGTCCCGGATTCGCTCGTGTGGGATTTTCCCCGTTTTTGCAACATTTTTTATTGATTCTCCGCTCGTATGGGTCGTAGCGCGATGTTATATAACCTACATCCTTCATCGATAAGTATATATTATAAGCATATAAGTATATATAGTACTAAAATATTTTAACCACCTAAAGTTACATCAAAAAAGTTAATATGGTCGTTCAGTATTCTTAATTTTCCATGCAACTTTGTTTTTTTTTTTCATAAGAACCTTCTCTGACAATAACATATACAACAAAAAAGATTTAGCGAAATCTACACGTGATGCCATGACATAAGGAAATGGGGAATCATTTTCATATATAATAGATTATTTGTTTCCATACACATTGTACCAACTGTATAAAACATTTCTGAAAATGATATTATTATTACGTATTTTAAATACCTAAAACGTAGACTAGAGTTGAGTAGACAAAAGCTGTCACGTTGTAAACCATGTTTAGCGCATTATCTTACAAAATTGGCATTTTGACATGCCACAAAACAACGAATTCCCATTGCCAGATACGCAGATCCTTTCACTGGTGAATCCCGGTACGTGCCAGGGTCTGGGGGCGGAGTAGGTGGCCTTCCGCCGCCCTCGGCCGCCGACCCCTTCACTGGAGCTGGTGCTTATACCACGGCGGCCGCTGCTGCAGCCGTGGCAGCAGCCACTGAGAAACCGTTGGTGCCACATGACTCGTATATTAGGTAAGTATAACATAGGCCGTGTGGTTTCCGGCAGACTACAATAGAATCACTCCGTTTCTTCCCGTGGATGTCGTATAAGGCGACTAAGGGAATTATATTATCAAATATCGATCAGGTCTCCCCGATCCGTTTGGCCAGCTTGGGGAGTGTAGGCCAAATCCTCCTTCCGTCTAGGACGGACGAGAGAGGGTCGTGCTCCTGTAGTGGAGACTAATATGGACCTGATGATGTTGAACATGGCCCGTCCTTTACAGCCCTTCCTCTATTCGTCATCATCAGCCTGTACCTACCCACTGTTGGATATAGGGTATCGTCTTTGGTGGAAAGCAATGGGGAACCATTGCTATGGCGATTGCCATAAGCGATGGATTCCCCACTTTAAATGGACCGATGACCATAATTAAGCGGCTGAAAGTGTCTGGATACGGAAAGTAGGGTATCGTCTTTGGTGGAAAGAGTCATTTAAAGTGGGGAATCCATCGCTTCGTTGGCGACACACGGCTTCCATTCTAGAACCTTTTCCCCGAACTGCCATCACTGACTTGGCAGATGTGGCCAGCCTACTGCCACTTCAGCTTACTAACTTTGAAAGCTATGTCGACCACTTTGGTTCTCTGTCAAATTTCTTCGTTCCGAATTCAATTTGGGAAACCCCTACAATTTCATAATATTTCATTTGCTTTCAGGTTCGACCAAGCCAATCTAAAAGCGATATATGAAAAACTAAAAGAATTTAATAGCAAAGTAGGCGATGGACTGAGCGCGTTGACCGATCAACAACTAGAAAATATTGTTAAGTTAGGTGAATTGGTGAGTATCGTAATTGTATATATATAGCCCTACCGCCGAAGATGAAGACGGTTACCGTCGAATTTTTTAATTGCAAATATCAAACTTCAGCTTGGATTTGTGGTAATTGTTTGTAACTTGGCTGGTAGAAACACTAGAGCTCTACCGACTAAGCTGTAGATGTTTGTCATTAACTTAGGAATATTTTTGGAATCAAAAATTTCAATAGAAATCGGCTTCAGCTTAGGCGGTAGGTAGGTAGGATCCCCTGGTCGTACTAATTAATTTCAATATTTAAAAAACTATTCCATAACAATGGTCCATAAATATGGAAATTGTGTATCTGATCTATACAGTTTCATCAAAATCAGATTATCCGTTCACGAGTAATACCGCAATATTTATTTTGCACAATGCCAATGTTTCAAAAACCACCGAACCAATTTCGTTGTCCGACGTACTTATGAGTTAAATTTACTTTTCCTATAAACCTAACAAATGAAATTTCATTAGCATCGGATAAGTGACTAACGTTTACAAATACTTACATTCGTAATTATTTGCGATAAATAATAAAATGGTTATTTATTCATATTAAGTGCTAAAAATATCTAGTCTCGAGATATAATATATGTTTTAAACTATTACGCATGGCTGCAGATTAATCTGATTATATATTTTTATATGTGGGCAATCAGATCACTCTTCGACGTATGTAATATAATATGATTATCTATTCACAAATACTAAATTCCATATTTTGGGGTGTAAGTAGTTCATCAAGATCTTTGAACCAAAGCCAACTTCACCTGCACGTGGTGCACCCTGCTGACTGACAAACGAAGCTCTGGCGAAAAGAGAGGTAGGGAGGAGTAAGCTACCCGACTGGGGAATGTACCTCCACCTCACAGAATACCGCAGCCAAATATCAATTCCCTTGAGGGTTGTTGTGTTCCTGCGAGTGAGTGAGGTCACCAGAAAGAAAAGAAGGAGATGCTGCGTTGGCAGCGGGGGTGGCGGCGCGCTAGCAACATTTTATGTTGCAAGCGTTAATATGGCTACGGTAACCGCTTCACATCAGGCGGGCCGTATGCTTTTCTGCCATCCGACGTAGTATAAAAAAAAAAAAAAAAAAAAAAAAACTAAATAACAAAGTTTGTGAAGTCTTAATATTATAATTATTTATTTACAGAATAGTACTTATAATTCGGAAACAATAGCATTGTTAAAGCAAATGCTGGAGTGGCCAAAAGGTACGTAAATGTTTACATAGACATAAAATAACAATGTAACAAAATACATATTGTACATTTACATAGAAAAAGTCTTCGTAGCAACAAAATAATGTTGCTGTTAACTTGTTCCTACCATTTTTGTACCTGTTGTCAAGTGTAATTAATTTTTATAAAAATCTAAAATATATTTTGTTTCAGAAATCCTGTTCCCTGTTTTGGATGTGACTAGGTTAGCTGTTAGAAATAAAGAAATAAATGGACAAATATTTGATACAACATATGGACCAACGTTAGTGAAGTATCTGCTCTCGCTGTTAACTCCAGGTATGATATACTAAAGCCACGTCCTTAGGCGATCCAAATCGAAAGCGAATCCAAAGCGATCACCTAAGTCAAAACGTCAAGTAATGTCATGTCTGCGCATCAAACATAACATTACTTGACGTTTTGACTTACTTAGGTGCTTGCGAATTTCTCCGCGACTCCACCGCTAACAAAAATAAAATTGGTGACTGTAAAGTCGATTTACGGACGATAATTTTACGTTTTGTTTTTATACTACGTCGGGTGGCAGACAAGCATACGGCCCGCTTGATGTGAAGCGGTTATCGCAGCCATATTAACGCTCGCAACATAAAATATCGCCCGCGCGCTACCCCCGCTGCCAACGCAGCATGTCCTTTCTGGTGATGCGGTATTCTATGAGGTGGCACCAAATAACGGAATTGTTATTTGGGGCGATATTCTGAGAGGTGGAGGTACTTCCCCAGTGGGGCAGCTTAAAAATACTCTACGCCCTACCTCTCTTTTCGCCAGAGCCTCTTTTGTCAGTCAGCAGGGTGCAACAAGTGCAGGTCAGGTTGACTTTGGTTCAAAGATATTGATGAACTACTTACACCCCTCGTTTTCGTATATTACAATTTCTTTTTTTTTATACTACGTCGGGTGGCAGACAAGCATACGGCCCGCCTGATATGAAGCAGTTACCATAGCCATATTAACGCTCGCAACACAAAATATCGCTCGCGCGCCGCCACCCCCGCTGCCATTGCAGCATCTCCTTCCTTTTCTTGTTTTCTATATTATTATTTTTTCTCTATACTACAGACAACCTAGCACCAAACCAGATGTTAGCAATGCGGGTGCTAGTGAATGCGTTCAGCGACCTCCCCGGCGAGATGTTGGTGCTGGCGGCTCGCGAATCTGTCCTGCATTCGATCATCTGTCTCACACAACTAAATAATAACACACAGGTCAGTATTTAATATTAGTCACACTTATAATAGGCCGTGTTGTTTCCGGCAGACTAGAATAGAATCACTCCGTCTCTTTCCGTGGATGTTGTACAAGGCGACTACGGGAAATACATTATGAAACATCGATCAGGCATCTCCAACCCGTTTGGCCAGCGTGGGGAGTGGCAATCCTCCTTCTGTCAGAGAGGGTCGGGCTCCTGTAGTGGAGACTAAAATGACCTGATGATGATGATGATGACTCTAATATTCATATATCTATGTCGCTCTTTGCAATACCACTTTCTCCTTTTGTATTATTACTTTCTCCTTTTGTCTCGTACAAATGCTTTCAACGCCCTTGCCACTGTTTTTTCTCGTTTCCAACACTTAAATGTATTTAAATTCTGTTAGTTACGTTGTGTATGAATATATATGTTTTGATAGATATAAAAATAAAAACTACCTACATTCATATAATAAATGTTGTACATTGTAATGCATTGAAAAATTATATAACTTTGTATCTACCTACTGATAAATGCCCAAAAAAGTACTTACAAATTCCCTATATATGCCGAAAACTAGGCATTTATAGGTACTTACTGAGCACTTATTGTAAATGCATAGCATTTTCCCCATCTCTACTGAGATGGTCAACAGATAGGCGACCACTTGGTGTTGCTGATCTGTTGCCAAAGGGTAATATAGACTCTATTCTTGAAGGCTCCCATGTCGTAATTGTTCGGAAATACCGCTGAGTGAACATTCGCCGTTCGTGGTATAAAATGTTTTAGAACACGTACTGTGGTAGATTGCCAATTATCAAGATGATATAGATGGAATATTCATTGTTTAATTAAAATTTATTCAATTTTAATGTTTGATTCCAGATAGCGGCCGCGTCGCTCCTGCTCAACCTGTCAGTGGCGCTCGCACAGCAATCTGACAGTGTTGACGTCGCCGACTGTGTGGTACAGCTGCTGGCCAAGATCACAGACAACGAGGCTCTCTTTAGGTATATACACACACTGCTAGAATAGCCAGATTTTACGTATATACTAGCTGACCCTGATGGAGAGAGCTATGCTCGGGGTTTCTATGCGGGATCGAATCCGGAACGAAGAAATTCGACGGAGAATTAAAGTTGTCGACATAGTCTTCAGAGTTTGTAAGCTGAAGTGGCAATGGGCGGGTCACATCTGCCGAGTAAGTGATGGCAGATGGGGGAGGAAGGTAATAGAGTGGAGGCCGCGCGTAGGACGACGAAGTGTTGGGCGTCCTCCCTCTAGATGGTCCGATGACCTAAAGAGAGCGGCTGGGAGCAGCTGGATGCGGAAGGCGGAGGATCGTATCTGGTGGAAAGCATTGGGGAAGATTTATATTCAGCAGTGGGTAGATACAGGCTGATGATGATGATGATGGCTAGCTGACCCGGCAAACGTTTTGCCATATAAATTTAGGGTTTGATGGTAGAAGGGTGAAAATTTGAAGTTGTATGTATTTTTCAATGCTAAATCATAATAAAATAAAATTGTCAATAAAATAAAATAAAATTTTAAGGGTGGGTCACCCTTATCATGTAGGGGTATGAAAAATAGATGTTGGCCGACCTACCCGATATGCACACAAAATTTCATAAAAATCGAGCTGTTTCGGAGGAGTTTGATTACAAACATCGTGACATGAGAATTTTATATATTAGATATCCTCATCCATAGAACAGAGTGCGATGTGATTATGGAGCAAAAGCGAGTAAAGCTAGAGCTTAAGACTAGATAAGAAATATGAAATTTTCAGACATACGTTTTTAGACTTTTCTTATATCATTTATCTTCCGATATTTAGAATCGAATAACGTTCCGTCTGATATTAGCTCCCCTTAACCCTTTAATCGCCGCGCTATTCATATTGCATGCATCCAGCGCCAGCAACCTTTGTATAAAATCTCGTGTAATCGTGTAAAGGACAGTTATCGATAAATCTACATATTGAAATAAAATGTGCAAAATTGTAATCAAATGTTTACTTATTATTTATCTAAAGAAATATTGATCGTAATTATATAATAATCACACAGATACTTGGCTCCAGTTCCGTAGTCTTGAGTGTATTTTTATGTCACAGTGACGAATGAACAATTGGTATTGCGCTGTAGAAAATTCTACCAGTTCCAGTGAACAATTTCTTCATCTAAAAAGTGTATGAATATGTCCATTATTTAGGATTCATCATTATTCATCATTATTTAGGAGGATACTGCTAGAGGGGACTACTGGGAACAAAAAAATATCCATGTCGATAATGTGCCATCTGACGAAAGAAAATCGTAACAGTAATATTACAGCAATCTATTTTATTTCCAGATGTCTCGTAGCCCTCGGGACGCTGCTCGCGGAATCGCCAAACAAACTACAAATACAAACGAAGGTAGTGACAAGCACACCGCTCCATAATCGCCTCAAGCAAGCCAGCACGTCGGCCAGCACAGACGCGAACCTTAAGAAAATAGCCACTTGCTCAGCACAAATACTCAGACTGTTATAAAACTACGTATAGGATTGTTAACTGTTTCTATTTTATTGCTACGATTTAATACATGCTTTGAACTGCGATTAAGTGATATTGAAGATAATTGTTATCGTGTGGAAATACATAATGCTTGTTATGAATCTGGAGAAATTCAGGCTTTCTACACATTAATCAAGAAAAGTTTTTCATTGTCATACTGTAGAATGTCATAGAATAGGTTAGAAAAAGGCATGCTATTGGGACGATTGGGGTAAAACGGAACGAATCTGCCCCATCTGCTGAATGTCATTTAATAAAGTTCCGATTGCCGGAAGTAGACTTTAATTATACTTCCGAGAATTTTCAGGGGATTTAATTAATTCATTTATAGCCAATTGTGAAAACACATATTTATTTATACGCATGATAAATAACCACTATTCCAGAGAAACAAGTATTAGGTTAATGTGGTATGTTTTCAGATCAACTTATAGTTGGCAACAACTACATAGTTGACCTAAAAATACACAATAAGTCTAACCAATAATAATAATATACTAATTTGGATTTTTTAGAACGGTTTGTCTGGAGGATTGTTCAAAAAAATAAGCCCAAGGATTTGGCACACATTGTGTATCTAATGTCCGAGTATGTAATGAAATGATTATGCAATAAAGTTGTACAAACAGGAATCTCACTATCACGTTTCTTTATTAGGTGGTATTGTATACAAAATTTCTCTGGATTCAATATGCATACTACAGCTATTGTACAATAGCATATTAAAAAATTGATGATTAGATCACAGACAAATTTAGTTGCGATGGGTTTAAACCAGGGACTTTAACGGTAACCGAATGGAGTGTTATGAACAGTGTTTTTCATTTCTGTTTTTAAAGTGAAACAGAAAGAAAGTGTTACACTTTGAATCTGTTTTCCGAAATACCGGTTTATAAGTGTTAATAACTGTTACAGCCAATAAGGTTTACATTGGCATAACTATACCGATTGCAACAGCTCACGCGGCGTTGCGGTATTGTTAAGTACAAGATACAAACGGCAACAGCGCTGCAGCGCGTGCCCCGGACAGCTTTGTCGATGCCGATGCCGCCCGCGCCGACTCCTTAGGGGCCATTGGGGATTTCCCTTTCTCACTACTATGGTATATTATAGCCACAGTTTTAAATAGGGTTGTAACGGAACTTCGCTTCCGCCTCCGTTACTGAGGAAGCTCCGCAAGAAATCGTATCTTGGCCTCCGCCACCGCCTTCGTACAATTTTTGCGGAGTTTTAACGGAGGTTTATTTACGTAATCATAGAACAATAACGCGCGGTAAAAACTATTAGAAGACATCAATTCCAAATTTTGTGTTAATTTTGATTGACTTGAAGGTAATGAATAAAAGAAAAAAAAGAGGGCTGATGTCCTCAACATCGGCTCTGTATTATAGCATTTTAATATATAAAAAATGTAAGTATATACAGCATCGAAGAATTAAAAAAAAATCTGATTAATGTATTAAAATTTAATTACCATTTTGACAAATATTCATCCTTTTTAGCGATGTAACGACTCGACTTTTTAAACTGATTCAAACCGATTTGAGCATAAACCGAGTGCGTCGATTAGCGCGTCTACTAAACCGATTTGGCCGAGTCGAAAGCAATGTAACGACTCGACTTTTTAAACCGATTTGAGCATAAACCGAGTTGCGTCGATTAGCGCGTCTACTAAACCGATTTGGCCGAGTCGAAAGCAATGTATATTTATTTAGCTTGTTAGCACGTTTGCCCGTTTGCCCGTTTGCTCGTTTAGCCGTTTGGCCGTTAGCCCGTTTGGCCGTTTGCCCTTCTGCTCATTTAGCCGTTTGCTCGTTTGGACGTTTGACCGTTTGTTTGTTTGGCCGTTTGCCCGTTTGGCCGTTTGCTCGTTTGCCCGTTTAGCCGTTTGGTCGTTTGCTCGTTTGGCCGTTTACTCGTTTGGCCGTTTGGCCGTTTGCTCGTTTGGCCGTTTGCCCGTGTGGTCGTTTGCCCGTTTGCTCGTTTGGCCGTTTGGCTGTTTGCTCGTTTGGCCGTTTGCCCATTTGGCTGTTTGCGCGTTTGCCCGTTTGCTCGTTTGGACGTTTGGCCGTTTGCTCGTTTGCCCGTTTGGCCGTTTGGCTGTTTGCTCGTTTGCTCATTTGGCCGTTTGGCCGTTTGCCCGTTTGCTCGTTTGGCCGGTTGGCCGTTTGCCCGTTTGGCTGTTTGCTCGTTTGCCCGCTTGCTCGTTTGGCCGTTTGGCCGGTTGGCCGTTTGCCCGTTTGCTCGTTTACTTGTTGCAAACGGCCAAACGAGCAAACGGGCAAACGAGCAAACAGCCAAACGGCCAAATGAGCAAACAGCCAAACGGCCAAACGAGCAAACGGCCAAACGGGCAAATGACCAAACGGCCAAACGGCCAACGAGCAAACGGCCAAACGGGCAAACGACCAAACGAGCAAACGGGCACACGCGCAAACAGCCAAACGGGCAAACGGCCAAACAGCCAAACGGTCAAACGACCAAACGGGCAAACGGCCAAACGAGCAAACGGCCAAACGGCCAAACAAGCAAACGGTCAAACGGCCAAACGAGTAAACGGCCAAACGAGCAAACGACCAAACGGGCAAACAGCCAAACGGGCAAACGGCCAAACGAGCAAACGGCCAAACGGGCAAACGTCCAAACAAGCAAACGGTCAAACGGCCAAACGAGCAAACGGCCAAACGGGCGAATGCGCGCACAGCGACGCGAGCGAGATGCGTAAGTAAGTTCGACTTAGCCAAATCGGTTTAGTAGACGCAAGACGCGCTGACGTGCTAATCGACGCAACTCGGTTTATGTTCAAATCGGTTTAAAAAGTCGAGTCGTTACATCGCTTTCGACTCGGCCTAATCGGTTTAATAGACGCGCTAATCGACGCAACTCGGTTTATGCTCAAATCGGTTTGAATCGGTTTAAAAAGTCGAGTCGTTACATCGCTTTCGACTCGGCCTAATCGGTTTAATAGACGCGCTAATCGACGCAACTCGGTTTATGCTCAAATCGGTTTGAATCGGTTTAAAAAGTCAAGTCATTACATCGCTTTCGACTCGGCCAAATCGGTTTAGTAGACGCGCTAATCGACGCAACTCAGTCTTATACTGTGGTTATACTAAAAAAAAATACCGCGAGTCGAATGCCTACGTGGACGTAGGTAAGTATGGTGCGTAGGTACACACATCTAGAAAAATGTAGAAACAGTTTTAAAACAGATTGGTAACAGAAACGTTTATATCTGTTACACTTTATAAGTGTTACTAGCGAAACAGGTTTAAAACACGCCAATAAGTGTTACAGGAATAATTCTGTAACAGATTGAACCTGTAACCGTTATGAATGTGTATCCTTTATGAAGGTGTTTTTGAGTCCCTGGTTTAAACTAGCGATGCTCACTTCAGTGGTCGCTACTTGAGACTTTACTTTTAATTTTCTTTTGTTATTATTGGTTTTACGATCCTGGATACTAGTCGCTAAGAGTCCGATATTTATAATTTATTTCTTTATCTATATTGCGGCTTTAGGGATATTCGAGAAATATTAAGAGAAGCATCCCGTTAATTTCTTAAAACAACAGCAAAATCGATTGCATTTTTTTTTATTGTTGTCTTTAAACGCATGGAAGAGTTAAGGTACGAGGGACCTACTCCAAAATGAAAGCCCGTAGTTTCGGGCACAAGTTCAGAATTTTTCAGATATGTACTAATTTCATTTCATGGATTTTTAAATCTAGTAAGGCTAATTTATTGTTTAAATAAAATACTGAACAAATATTGACATTAGCTTTCTCGTAAACACTACGAAATGTGTTAATAAAAATCTGAACTTTCGGCCGAAACTTTAATTTCAGAGTAAGTTCTCAGATTCGAGTGCTGCTACATGCCACGAGTTTTTGAAGTAAAACTTCTTTACGCTTTATGAGAGGGAGATATAAGTTAGTAGAGCTAAAGAAGTTTTACTGCAGTCTTATGGTCTAAAGCAGACTCGTTTTTTTTAGTATTTAACCTCATTGTAATTGCAACCATCTGCGTTTCTGGGAAAAATAAATTAAGAATTTTGTAATAAAAAATAATTTAATATACTGATGTTTTACATATATTTTACACAGTGAATATAACAATATAGTTGCTTACTGTTTGAAGCAATAAGTGCATGTCAACCATATAACACTTACAAATTTGAATATTTAAAGATCTATCACAATTCATGAAGTAAAGATATTTAACTTATCACAATTCTTAATAATTGGGACTTTCTTATGTCCTTTTGTAAGTATTTTACCTAATTAAAAACGTACTTTGATTAAATATTTTTTGTTTTATAATAAAGGCATAGGACTAGCCTGATGGTAAACACTTTGTGCCAATGCACATAAGAAGACAAACAGATCGAAATGATTTTAATAATGAAACATACAATTTTCCTAGCAGTGTCTGTATACCTCAAAAGTTTGTCAACAAGCTGATCAATTTAAGGCCCGTTACCCTCAGTGACTTTGCCCACAAGAGTATTGAGCTGCGGCATTGTCTTTTCCCTGTTTATGATCGCCTAAAACTCATTTACACAGAATGCGTGATCTGACATGATCTGATCACATGTGTTTACACCCAGCGGGATCCCATCTCTGGGAGACTTGTGACAATGTTTGTGTTGGAAAGTCTTATTGACGAGTGGCTACGTCCCCATAAGAACCTTCCTACGGAGGCTTAGCAAAGGATATTTGACGCGACAACGTTTATAAATCGATGACCGCCAGCTGCACGCACGAAAATGCATGACTCATTGTCACGTTCCCACTGAGCAGAGCGTGCAAGTGAGAGCGCGGAACTAGCGATAGACAGGCACGATCGGCTTGTGACGCATCTATCTCTCTTCCACTCCATCGGCCGATGTTTTCTTATGACGTTATCACGTAAAATTATCGTCCGTGAACCACTATTTTTTATATATTTATATAGTTCATGAGAAGTCGTACGCAACAACTAGTTTTATATAAAAATTCTTCAAATCAATCTCTATGCCACTGTTACTAGGTCACTACTGTATATTAACGCGATGTTAACCACAGCGCCATAATAACACGTCACTATAATAAAATGTCAGATCACGAACCACGGAATCTTCTGATGCTTGCAATGGTAATAAATTCATGCGTTGCCAACGCAGCTCCTCACTAGCAACTAAAACGCTTAATAATAATAATATTTATAAATCATTTCGAATATACAATGAAATATTGCAAATGAAATGACGATTGTGGTATAATAACATAAGGAAAATTTATATTAGTACAAGTTACGTTTTATTCTTCAACTCTTCAAAGCGGCGATTCAAGTCTTCAAAGTCGATTTCGTCAGACGCGCTGGTGTTGCCAGGATTGCCAGGATTGTTTGAAGTATTAGAGGTGGGTACAGAGGGCAGGCCTAGATCCGAGGGCACGGACGGCAGTTCTGGGAGGTCGGGGAAAGGGTTTGGAGGTTGTGGTTGCTGCGAGACTCGAGGCCGTGGTTGGGGGGTTGGTTGTTGAGGGCTCGGATGCTGTGGCGTCGGCACGTGGGGCGGCTGTAAAAGAAATGCGAACTATAACGTATCTGCTGTTGTGTTGTCACTATCAATCACTCTTTATCAATCTGAAGGGCAATTCTCGTAAAATACAGTTCGGATCTAGTCTCGATCACACAAACGTCACATTTGGTATTCTCGTAACACAAAACGGAATTTCAAAGTTTAACTGTAATATGATTATACCGAATTATGACTGAAAGTTAAATCAATAATGGTATTCTGCTCACAATAAGAATTGACATTATTAGTGAATAAAGCCAAGCGTACAATTTTCAGTCAGCTCATAATTCAATCTCAATTCAGACAACTTTCATTCTGCGGGGTAAAATAATTATAAGAATTGGTCGTCTGATATTCAATGCAAGCTTACGTGCTTTCGTGTGATACGCTCAGGCCAGATTTTTCCTTGTGTTCAGTAGATAGATAGAATATGCTGTATTTGCACAATAAATTACAGAGATTACAATTAATTTAAATTTTTAACAAAACTTTTGTGTCACAAAGCGGCTTATTGCTGAAAGCAATCTGTTCAGGGCAACCTTTAGGTAACTGAACAATGCATGAAGTAGGTAGGGTTCGCTAAAAAGATGTAACTAAATTGTGTCTAAAGTGTTCAGTAATTGCAACCGGTAAAAATTGGTTCAGTAGTTACATTCGTATATTAGGATTCTCTAAGATATCTAAATCTAAGATGGCTGAATAAATAATTTCATTTCATATGTTTAGACATTAAAAACTAAATGACATTTCAAAATATGCCAATGCATATCTTATACACGTGCATTATAAGTAGGTACAAAGCAAAAAAGGGTCACTCAAGGTGCTACTGAAAAATAAGGCTAATTTGTATTATTTGGCTGCGGTTTTCTGTGAGTTGTTGGTATTTCCCCAGCCCACTATTTATAATTACGCTGTGACCTACCTCTCTTATGCCAGAGTCCCGTTTTTTTTTCAACAGGGTAAAAGTTGCCCATCTGGGAAACCATCGGTCACCGTTCTGGGAAGTTGACCAGATGGACCGGAAGGATCACGAAGAGCACATAAGGTTGAATCAAACTCAAAAATAGTAGTGAGCCTTTTACACCCTTCGCTCATTTTAGTTATTGAAAAATTCTTAAATACTCGTATTAACTTTAAATAGTACTCAACTTCGTAACTAGTCTACTATAATGTAATTCAATAGCGTGTTCAAATGCGTTGTGTATATAAACTACAACAAAAAAATCTACTTGTATATACAAGATATACTACAAACAAATTCGTCTTATTTGATATCAATCAGTTTCTTTACACACAGAGCTGAACCTTCTTGTATCTATAAAAGACTCCCAGAACTTTGTTTACTTATATTGTACAATGACAGGCAATTGCTGTAACTGTAAATGCTTGTAAACGAAAACCATCAGTTATATAAGTTAGCTCACTCGCACTTAGAGTGTCATTACTCGGCTGTAATCTTCTGTACGATAATTCCGCAATAGAACAGTGCTGATTATTTCTCGCCTGAGAAAACTCTGTAATATATGAGAAATTTCCCGTAAAATATCGACATTGCAGGCAAAGGTGGTTTGTTTGTTGCGTAAATGTATAGTTGTGTATAAAAAGTATAAAAAAAATTACCAAACTATGATTAATGCTGTCGTAAGCAGGTGGTAGATTGCCCATTTCATCCTGCAAAAGGACACATTAGTGAACTCTATAGTATCTACAGTAAGGAAGCATGCAAGCAGATTAATGCTATAAGTAACATAAAAATACTTCTTAATATAATATACCTACCATACAAGCTTTAAATGATACATTCTAATTAGCATTATTACACTCGAAGCAATCCTATTCAAAATATATTTAATTTGACAATCTGGCCTAAAATGCATATGAATCCAAAACAACGGCACCGCCGCGCTACTAACGCACGTAACAATAATATTCCAAAACATTGGTGGATATTGAGAGTACTCTCCAAATCAACCTTTCCAATTTCAACGCCAGATGTGATGTTAAAATTTTTGTCAGTATTTCTAAATAAAAATGTTGGTGGCGGTATTAAATATATATGTATATAAGTACTGATTATAAAAACAGGTTGGTCCATGACAAACTAAACATAAAATTAACTTAAATAAAATTTTTAAAGTAGAGAATATCAAAAATTCCCCATACAAATTTACATCCTATACTAATATACGAGTTATTATATATGTAAATATATGCATGTCTAGCTACTTTGAGGAAATTCGTTCTCATAAAAATGCTGACCAAAGCTCGGTCATCCAGATAGTGCTTTTTATGTGAGTAACAATGTGTGGTGAATGTAATATAGGGCCCATGCATCATATACTTGTGTTATATAAATAATTGATACAGTTACAGCACAAACTGACGAAGCTAAGTAAGCACATGGTACATATGTACATCAAAAATATTTCTTAGAATATTATTACAATACATAAGTACATAAGCAAAAAGCATAGGTACTCATAAATGTGCTAAAAAATACATGGCTACTATTGAAAATGTCAAACGTACCTGAAGAAAGCTGTTGCTCAAAGTTTTGGAATCAACACCAGGGGGTAAGTGGTACCCAGTAGGGGATTGACTGGGCCCACCAAACGATGTCGGTGGGGTGGCGATGAATCCACCCGCTGACCCACCAGAGGGTTTCTGTTGTAAAAAATATTCTCCATTCAGTTTAAATAAAAGATGAGAGTTACTTGTGCAGTGGACGGATGTCTCAACTCTCAACACATGGAAAGTCAAAAATAAAATTTTATTCGTTCCCTTCGGACGAAATAAGGTACAGATATTTTTTTAGATTTTATAAATTACCTAAAAGCATATGGCAGCCATAGTTTCATCATAACTAATTCATGTCTGTCAGAGTAGGATACAAGATGTAATTAATACGAGATGTGAATAGGATAGCATTATAGTAGATTTATATGTGTCAAAGAGCGCGTCAGCGCGCAGGCGCGAATGTGCTGCTCGAGTTGTTGTTTTTTACAATTGTTTGTTTACATGTCATTGTTTTGTGTGCGATTACTTTTAGGTTTAAATTACGTTTATTCTATGTGAATGTGAATATGAATTACATTACGCGTGCAGTTATATGAGTAAAAAGTTACTATGTGAATATGAAATGTTTTTACGATTTACAACTTACAACAAACTGGTGTTCGGAAGGCGGACGTGTAAAGGTGTTAGTCATGATTAGAAAATATAAAATTACGGGTAAGTTAGCAATGGTAATTAAACAAGGCGTTTTGTGAATATTGAATGTGATTGCTTTCCGTCAGGTGACCCACATGCTCGTTTACCACCCTGCCAAAAAAAATCGCGTCACATGCTTCTATGGAGTTATTTCTATGGTCTATAAAACATAGTGTATTATTAAGTCTAGGATGCGCGTGGAATATCACATACATAGTATAATATGCGCTTAACGATAGCATATAGCGCCATCTGTTAGCAAATTGTAAAGTACATAAACAATGTAATTAAAATGTGTGTGGGAGTTAACCATCATTGGCTATTATTGAGTGAGATCCATTGATATATTTTTTCATCAAATGGTCTCTAATATACTTACTGTGGGATAGTTGAATGCTGCATTTGGTGGGGGTAGGTTGGGTGGTAAGTTGGGCAATGGTGGCGGGTGCGGGTAGCCTATAAATCCAGGTGGTTGTGGTGGACCGTTGATATCAATCAACATGGCATCACGACCTGCAAATTAATTGATGAACCTAACCTTAAAAATCTCTCATTGGCTTTTGTGGCATGGCAATTAATGACGCTTAATAATAAGAAGCAATGGCGATCAAAATATATAATAAATTACCAAAAGATGTTAAAAACTTGCCGAATAGCAAATTTAAGAAAGAGCTACAAAAATGGCTAATCAATCGGTGTTTTTATACTGTCCAGGACTATTTAGCATATCGCCGATAATAATTGAAATATTTAAGGTACTTTAATAATATAAATAAATTAATTGTAATTACACTAATTGTTTAAATTGATCAATATTAATGACATAATGATATTATATATTCTATTGCATGTCAGTTATGCTGACTAAATGTGTGAAACAATTAAACACTGCTATGTATGTACATCTGTATACCACATTTAAGGCAATAAATAAATTCATTCATTCATTCATTCATTCATTCATGACTGAGGTAGAATCTCCACCTCACAGAAGACTGCAGGCAATCCATCTTACAGAAGACTGCAGGCAAATAACGATTTCTTAGAGCACTGTTGTGTTCTTGCTAATGAGTTAGGTCAACTTCTGAGGTAATGCTTCAGCAGCAGTTGCAGCAGCATTGGTTTTAATATCTTCACATTTGGCAGGCAGCATGTGTCTTTGCCTTCAGTATGGTATATAAAATTATTATTAAAAATGACAATTAAATAATCAAACATATTAAAGAGACTCCTTATGATAACATTATGCTGAAATTGTATCTAGTATACTTGGCTCAGTCGCAGAATATACCTTTCGCAAAATGCATCCAGTCTGCAAAACATACCCTTCTCTAAATGCACCTTTCTCAAAATTAACCTTTGTCAAAACTCACCTTTCATATATATGCATTTTTTTTCTTCCTTAACTCTTTTACACAGTGCTACATGTACACATGATAAGGCAAATTAGGGATTGATAATTCTATTTATAGTACAAACTTCATAACCTTACATCGGGCTAATAGATGGAGGGGTTATATCTCATTAGGTGTAGGATTATTTGTGTATACGTATATGTTGAGCTGGAGCTCCGAGGGGAGTGCTCCAGCATTAACTAATTTTCTATTACAATTTGTAAAAATACCAAAATGTGTGTAATTACGATTTGATTATATATACAATCATAAATTCCAAATTTATTATTATTTAAATAGTTGTCTTAGCCAATTTACCAGAATATTATAAATATTTAAAAAAATGGAAAAATTCACTGTTAAAAAGATATTACCTTGCTCTTCCCTCATGACTTGTTCATCAGGAGTATACTCAACATTATAGTTCTTGGCAATTTCAATTAGATACTTCTCAACAAGTATTTTTGGAGGGCTCTGTACTGACATTTTGTGTTTCAGCTTGTCACTGATTGTGTTCACATTTTCATTACGGCAGGCATCTGCATAGATTTTTCCATATTTCGCTGTGAGCAAGTCTGAAATCACTTTGAGTTCCTGAAATTTTTTTTGGATAAATTAATCATACTAATTATAAATGTGAAAGTTTTCGAGGATGGATGTATGGATGGATGTTACTTGTTCTTGGGTAAATGACTGAAAAGATTTATATGAAATTTTGCATAAATACCAGCAATGCACACCAGCTCCAACAAATGAAATCTCCAGTTTTTTTTTTATATACTACGTCGAGTGGCAGACAAGCATACGGCCCGCCTGATGTGAAGCTGTTATCATAGCCATATTAACGCTCGTAACATAACCCCCGCTGCCAACGCAGCTACTTCTTCCTTTCTGGTGACCTCACTCACTCGCAGGAACACAACAACCCTCAAGGGAATTGTTATTTGCCTGCGGTATTCTGTGAGGTGGAGATACATGCCCCAGTCGGGTAGCTTACAATTATGCTCCCTACCTTTCTTTTCACCAGAGCTTCGTTTGTCAGTTAGCAGGGTGTACCGCGTGCAGGTGAAGTTGGCTTTGGTTCAAAGATGTTGATGAACCACTTACACCCCAACAATTGAAACAAAAGTATGTTCACTAGGCCAATAATTACAATAGCCAGATAATATTACATTCTAAGCCACATTGTTTACACAAAAAAATGGTGTACAAAAGTAATAATTAAAACATACCTGTACATCAGTGTGCATCCGGGGCGCTACCCAAATGAGGGTTGATATAGCTTCAGCAAGGCCTTCGTCCAATTCTTTCATTTGAGTTACGAGTCCAAACCTCGCCAGGATCAGGTCACAGTACATCTCTACTATTTCCATTGCTTCCACCATATAATCCTCTCTGTCAACAACATTATAGGACTTCAGGAAAAAATCATCACTAAACCTTTAGGATAGATATAGGAACAAAAACGAAAAATATGGGGTGTGGGTGTCTTGAATACATTATATGCACTAAAATTATTTCAAAATGTTCCAATTCTATAGTCATTACTTATACTATTAGCGTAATAATTCTTTGATCCTTCAACTAACCAGTGGTGTGATTGAATTTTGGATGGAGATGATAGATATGTAATATACTGCAACACCAAATTGTATCGCCCGATTTTGTTATCATTACTTTTTTGAATTGCCTCCCTATGGAAGCAATTATAAAGACATATTCATGTCAATAACTGTATGTATTGGAAAGTAAATACCAGAGCTAATGTTTAACAATGCTTTTGGGTTAACTCAGTGAGCCACGCTAGCGCTACTGAGTTGAGACACAATATTTTACTGAGTTACCCATGTCTAGAATTGACCCTCAGTCATCTGTTGTTTGAAATTATCACAATTTTATGGTTTTATAATAATGTTTATGGCTGTGCATACATACTTTGCCAAAGCAATTAGCATCTGTCAGGACTCGTTCCCATCTAAAAGGCAATTGAATTATAGATTGTATACTATATTATTACAGCGTATATCATAACCAGCCAAAGAAGAGGTTTCTAAAGCCAATTACTACATACGTAAAACATTTCTACGCCTATCTTCAGTATTATGGTACAGTCATTACACTTACCTAATTATATGTTCCACTCGAATTTTAGCCCGTTCACTTTTACCAGCAGCAATATACTCTGCTATTTCTTTTCTCGCTTTCTGAGCCAGTTCCGTTTTCTTCTTTTCCAATAGTTTGAGACGGTTTATTGATAATCTCAAATGGGTTTTGAGCTTCGTATAGTTTGGATTTGTCGAAAACATATTGGATTGGACACTTGTTAAGCTAAAACGATTATCTATATGAATACAATTTTTTTATGAAGAATAGCAATGAAATTCAATGATTCACTGATTTCGTCATTGTTTGATTCATTTCAATTTGATTTACGTACTACCTGTCATTTTTTTTTATTAAATGGCTTTACGGCTCTGGAATTAATGTCCTTTACAGCCCGTCTTTGTATTATTTCTTATTTAACAATTTAAAATATCTAACACTATTGGGGACCTAAAACAATGAGTTTGTTACATAACACATTGATTCCAATAATATGAATTGCAAAATCGTTTGAACGCTTGGTAATTCTCCCTTGTTGCTATCAAATCAGAATATAATACTACTCCGGATGCAACATGCAAGGAATTTAACATGTCGTCCGACGTTGTCCGACGCCAGAGATCACACTCCGAGAGAACATGGTGTTCGGTTTTATCGAATTCGCAGTAGAACATTCGCATAAGGGCGACGGCACTAGTTTAATTAAACGACACAAGCAGTCTGGTTGGATGTTATTTTATTATCTGGAATCAATAAATTTATCATTCCTTGTTTTTCGCACTAAAAACCTTGTTGATATTTCCCAGCCACGGCGACTTTTGGGAATACAGTGTCTGTATATATATGACTACAAGAGATCGAAAGCCTGCTGGCCGTACAGTAATAACTAGATGGTTTAAAGACCGTATTAATAGTCAGCGATTCAGGACTCATGTGGTTGCGTTAGATCAACGGTGGCATTTCTGAACTGGGGGCCTACAGCCGAAGCTGAAGCCGATCACCATCGGTTTTTTGATTCCAAAAATTGATCTTATGTTAAAGTTATTGACAAACATCATCAGCTTAGTGGGTAGAGCTGTACTGTTTCTACCAGCTAAGCTACACATAATTAGGAACAATCTAAGCAGTATTTTCATTTTCGCATTGAAAAATTCCGATGGTAATCGGCTTCAGCGTCGGCGGTAGGGCCCCTGGGTTTATGAAATGCCGTTAGAAGAAATACTGGCAAGAGGAAACATTGCAAACAAGTTAGGTATAAGTCAGGGCTTAATGAGTAGCTCGATCGCACATGGTTACGTGTGTCAGTTTAATCGAACACGCAAGTTAAGCAACGTCGACAGTAGCCTGCCCCGGCTGTTTTCATGACAGTCGTTAAGTCAAGTCAGTGTCCTTCAAGCAACTTGAAAACACTGGCCTCTGCCAACCCGCAGTTAGCAGCGTGGTGGAGCATGCTCTAAATTCCCTTCTCATTGAGCCAGTATCCCAACAGTGGGATGAATAAGGGTTGACGACGAGTTAGGGCAGCTAAAGTAACAGATGTGCCGTTTCTTGTTAGTAATTTTGTTCGCTTACTCGTATTGTAAACATATATTGTTTTCTATAATTTATCTGATATATAATGTAATATATAATTATAGTAATAATGTTCTAGTATTAATGATCGAAGTAATAATGTTACTTTCTAATATTAATAAAGTGAATTACGATTATGAGGGCTCCATGGCGCTGTTACGCGTGTCAGTCAAAGGGCGCAGCCGCGGGCGGAAGATAGTGATTAAATAATTGATTGTCAATTTAAACATCTAATCGATCACCCAGTTAACCAACATCTTTCTTTTTAGGGACTGGTTTATTTATTTCGAGCTCCTCCGTGCATCGGAGGGCACGTTAAGCTGTCTGTCCCGGTTGTTGTCAATAAACGGCAGTCAACCCGCAGTTGAGCAGCTTAATGGAGTATGCTCTATCTAAACCCCTTCGGTTGAGGGGAGACCCGTATCCCAACAGTGGAATGATTATGGGTTGATGCCGAAAATGAATTACGACATTATCAGGATAACGATAAATTTTTCACGCCGACCGAGTGATAATCCTATACGAATAAATTTGACAAAACAAACATAAATGTACAACAGTATCTACTTGTTATTTGAAATTATAAAAATATGTAGGTGTACATACCTAATTATTTTATGCTTTCTTTAATGCTAAGATGTTTTTTTACGTCATAGGTCGCTGTAAATTTCATATGACCGACTAGTCAAAGATTTGGCGCAGTCGATCAAATGACAAACAAAGGAGGCTCCTTGTTAGTCACGATTTATCAGTATCCTGATGAATGAAGTAATATATTTTATTAGAGATAAAATTTGCTAAATACATACCTACATAATATTATAAAACATAAAACACCCAGACCAAGACAAACAGAAATGTTCATGCACACAATAATTGTCTTGTGCGGGGATCGAACCCGCGACCTTGGAGTCAAAGTGGTTATATAATTACTAGCGACCCGCCCCGGCTTCGCACGGGTGCAATGCTGATACTAAAATGTACTACAGAAGGTCTTTGCGCTTTGTCCTATCCAGTCCTTCCCCAGTTATAGGCACACGCCGCCGGCTCCGCGGCCGGTACCGCCACAGCCGTTATGTCCCTGCATTTTAAATGTGTAATATCTTCTAAACTATTCATTTAAATTACATGCTGTGAATGGCCATATTGATCTATATTAAATGCGCAATGTATTTAAGGTACTTAATTGGATAAGGATTAATTCTGTATTGCTTAAAATCGCTTCGTAAATAAGGCATTATTTCTTGTAAAAAGCAAAGGATAAAATAACGGTTATTGTGTGTTACCACTAAGAGATAGACATATACCATCGCGAACTTTTTTGTAGACCATTTTAAGGTGAACAATACTGTACTACATTATTTTGATCTATCTCGTTGGGTTCAGCCAGCGTTTGCAATGAAAGAGCAAAAAAATGTGTTTATTTACGACATCACATTAGAAACCTCTAAATTATCAGTGTTTTTCTACTATGTTATGCATATATTATACATATAAACTTTCCAGTTGAATCACTCTATCTATTAAAAAAAAACGCATCATAATCCGTTGCGTAGTTTCAAAGATTTAAGCATACAAAGGGACATAGGGACAGAGAAAGCGACTTTGTTTTATACTATGTAGTGATAACTGTAAGGTAGTAATTATTCTACTAAAAGGGCTTATAACATACTTTAATTAAATAAATCGGTTCGCGAGAAATATCTCTCAACAATATGGGCCTGACGGGTATGTTTGTGACGTCATAATTGAGGAGGTCTCCGCCAATTTAGAAGTCTACTGCCGCACTTTTGGCATTCAAGAGAACGTACCTAACAAGCAGATATCGGTGGTAGGTATATCTGAGTTGGGTTCCACGGAATAATCGGTCTAAGATTCAATTGGTGACCGGACTTAGTAATTTACGCAAAAACAAACGTAATATGCACAAAATGTGCATATTACGTTTGTTTGAATCTTTTGGAATAGCATTACCAGCAGCGCTTACAAACCATGGACCAAAAAATAAAATAAAACAGTATAATTTATATAAAAGTTAACATTTTATTTATTTCAATGTACATATAATTTATTTCAGACAAGTAGTAAGTACATACTAACAAAGTTGATTACCAAGAAACAAGAGACCAATAGCAAACAGTAAATGTCTTGTCTGCTAACAATAACAATTTCCTTGTTTCTTAGTTACAAAAATACTTTACATTCAATATCTCCTCTAACATCTAAACTTACTATGGAACATGAAACCATGGTGTCCATGTACTACAACTAGATTTTTGGAGTTATGGCCAACATTTATGGCACAATAATATCGTAACGAAAATATAATTTGTGGCCGTAATTTCTTTGTATTTTTGTTTACATGTGCGCACTTTTATTACTATTATATAAGTACATTACTGGTCATATGTACTCGAGGTTCATGGTAGAAATATGAGATTCATAAATCAGTCTACATGTCGCGGACAGATCTTAGAATTGATTACATCATGATGTAGCCACGACATATACATAATACATAGATTCGCTGATATTGATAACAAAGTAAATAAAAATAATAACTTCACCTTTCTAAAGGTAGCATCAATTTTTTCGACGAGACACAAACCATCATTGTTGTTGACGTCGACTGGACACATACATAATAAGTGGAACAAGAACAAAACCTACCATGCTTGGTACCTACTCCAAGCCAAGATAAAAGCGTCTCCATTTAATAATGGCCAGGTAATAAAAAATACGCATCATTTTCTATCCACTTTAACAAAATGATTTCGGTTCATTCCATAGCAGAAAGGTCAATGTTCTATGAAATTTATATTAACTTTCACATGATTTATTCATAAATGCCTGTGAAATAAAACTGATATCACCATTTCCCTCCTGGGTTTGGCCGCTAAGCCATAGAATGAAATACATAAAACACATTTTATTACATTGACCAGGGATCGGTGGTTATAAATACTCATAGAAATAAGAATATGGAGTTAATAATGACCAATGTATAACATCGCCTGTAACCCATGCTGGCTCATAAGCCACCATGGTCATCCTAAATCTCTGTTTTGGCGGACTCGTTGATAAGCCGATCGCATCTACAATTTGCCTTCGGCAAATCGCAATATAGCGAGTCTTTAGAAACTGACGACGGTGAATAATATTATATTACGCTTTGATACGCACGCAGTACCAAATCAGCAGGAACAAATCGTAATATACTTAATAAGTAAACATAATAACACTTTCAATTTTAACAATAAATGCCATATAATACTTATGCGGCTATATGCGGGTCCGGGTAGTGAAGCCCACATCAGAAAAAGATATCAAAAATTAACACATATCCGTACAATAACGTGCACGATATTAAAGTATTTTTAATACATTTGTTCGTAGCTTAACTTATATAAATAAAAAAATATATAAGTAGTCTAAGTTTCGGCCGAAAGTTCGGATTTTATAAATATATATATTTTGTAGCGTCTGCCATCGCAAAAAATAAATTAGGCCCTGCTGGATCAAAAGTCTACAACCACTCCACCGAATCAACGAAGGAAATTCGTATCTGGCAAAATCCGAATTTTCAAACGAAACGTCTCCAATTCGGAGTAGGCGGCCCTGTTTACGACCCTTGTACGAGTAGGTACCACAATTGCAACATACAATTGTCAACAAAACAGTATAAAAATCCTTGTTTGTAGTTGCATATCTAAAATAGGCAAAAAAAGTGGAAACTTTTTCTGTGATGGGGGCGCCACTCCGTAAGATAGCGGCCATGATTTTGTTGAGTATATATAAATATTTCATTGTGACAGTGAATTGACAATAAATTGCCTATATCGGCTATATCTAAAAAAAAAATGCAATAATATAACAACAATAGCAAAATTGTATATCAGATACAGAACATATCAACCAGCAACTTAATCACTATGCTGTTTTTTTTATTTGCAACAGTATGTTGATACAGTCAGTAAAGAAGACATCTGGGCGCGGATTATAGTTTTGTCAAAATTGTATGAATGAATTATTACATTTTTTTAAATTAATGGTTTACTTATTTTATTGTATATTTACAGTCTCATAATGATACATAAATTACCTATTTTATAATTTTCGACTTTGGTTACATCTTTGCTGACTGTACATTCATAGAAAAACTTAGATAGAAACATACTGTTTGAGCCATGAAGCAATGAGTAAGAAGGGAACGTGCCTAGCTAAATTTTATTGCCTATTAGCGGGAGGCTAGATAGAGCATACAAAACGGGGCCTAGACTCTGCCTAGCTCGGCTTATACTTCTGTTAATCTAATTTAATGATATACTTCCTAAAAAAAAGATTAGGGTTACTTTAAAGTCTTTTCAACAGTAGTATATTAGTTAGAATAGAGCTTAGCATTAGGCCATTGGATGTCTTCTTTTCCTCATATGTGCATGGTTTAAATTAAACATATTTATAGAATACTTTCGATTCAAAGTCAGTTTTGTCAACCCTAGGCTTTACGAAGCACATTAGCGCCGCTATGAAAAAAAATCATAAATTGTAAGTTATGACTTTACTTACTAACTTTACGACAGATTTGCGATTTGAGATTCATATAATACTTACTACGTATTTTACTCTGTAATTTCCCTTGAGAATACAATACCTAAAATATTCTTACAATACCTAAAATAGTCAACACTTAACATTTTTAATACACTTAAAACGCGGTGATATAGTTAAATCGCGCGTTACTGTTAAAAATGGCCACATTTACCAAAAACACACGAATCTAAACAACATTACATTACAGTCATTAGAGTTGGTATGTGATTGACCTAGAAATAATAATTGTATTCTCTAGTCAAATTATAGAGCACTTGCAATGAGACTCTATTTACGAGCTACCTGCCATTTTTTTTAATAACGGCACTAGTGCTGTCTAAATCGTCTTTTTTGCATTTATAAACTTAGATTTAAGCAAGTAATTATAATTCTCAAGCTAAGCTCGCTTAGATCTTATATTGTCGATGTGAACTATTACGTGATAATTATTGTCACAACAATCATACCTACGCCTTGAGTTTTAACAGAAAAACACAACATATTTACAGATAAATTACAAATGTATAAAATATAAATAAAATATTTGAACTGCAGAATGAGATCAAATTAAAAAACGGTAGTCATAACCATAACTCGTAAAAAATACTGATTCATTTTCAAAATATACTAAACTAGGCTTATTAAGTACAAATTGTTATTTCTAAACATTCAGTCATTGTCACAAGCTATAGTACTAGAATTTTTATCAATTTTAATATGCGAATTCTCATAGTCGTCGTGTAGAACCATAGTAGTAGCGCTAATACTGGAATGGCTCTGGGATTGGGTCAGGTTAGTGCGATTGCTATCAGCCAAGTGCTCAAGTTCGTGACTCTCCAAGTTAGGAACTCCTGAACAAATGGAACTAACGCGTGAAACAGATTTTATGTCCTCTGTTGGAGATTCTTTTGGTGCAGTGCGCCCGAATATGTATAGCAGAGAACAGAGAAAAAATGTTGCGTAGATCCAGCTTATGCACATGATCAATGCTAAGAACGTCCCTATTTGAGAATACGGAAGAAGATTTGATCGTAACAAAAATATTCCAGCAAAACAAGTTGTTAACGCAGCTGCGGCTGTGGGACCAGCAGACGCCGTTAACGCATATCTGACCCTTGTTGATTTCAAACCATTTGCATTAGTGTAACTTAAAGCATAGTGCAGACTAAAATCAACTGCTAAACCGGCAGACGTCGATATAGCAATGCTTTCCAATATATTTAGCTTCCAATCATTCAAAACTAAAATTGCTATTGTAACTGTAGAAGAAAATATAATCGCTGTGAGAGCACAAATGCTGATAACAAAACTAAATGTGGCTGGTATTAGAACTATAAAGCCTATACAAGCTGATAGCACCAGCGCCATGACTGTTCCACTTGCTAAAGTCCCTTGTAAGTCATAAAATTGAAGGTCAGACAAAAACCAACCGCAAGTCATTCCAGGTGGAGCAGACTTCAGTTCATGTTGTGTCCAATTCTCAATGTGAAGAAAGAAATTATTCATTGTTTTGTAAGAAAGTGAATATGGGACTACACTTTCAAATTCTATAACAATAACTGCAACGGTTGGCGTTGCAGTTCTGAGGAATTTGGGACCTGCTACCCCAGGGATAAAAAGTTCACGAGGCGTTTCGTACATTGATTCCATTGCCTTTATAATACATAAATCAAATACATCTTTTTTGTATGGAAATCGAGATGTTTCACAACAAGGCGTCCTATTAATTTTGTCAATGTAATCCATACAACGCCTGTTCATAAATACCTTAAAGCTTTCTATAAAACAGTTAGGCAGTAAAGGCCCCATCATCTGCTGGTAAAAAGGCTGAGCCTTTATCCTTGAGCAGAATCCTAATAACCACTTTTGAGATCTTGGATCTGATATCGAAAACTTATCATCAAACACTAAATGTCCAAATGAATATGGATTCATATGATTTCCATTATCAATGGCTTTAACTCCCCAAATCCATCTAAGTGGCATTTTGCTGCCTGCACTATCTCTACCGAATCTCTCAAATATAAACCTATCCTTATATACCACATCATACTGCTCAAAGGGATGTGAGGTATGAAATAGTTGAAACTCTTTAGAGTCTGGAAGTTGGAGTCCAGGGCAATAAAAAACTACAACAATACTGTAAATCCCAATAGCACCCAATATTATAACAAACACTATGTGTAGTTTTATAATACACGCTATAATAAACCTACTCATTCCAACTCTGATATTTTCCCAAATCTCATTAACAGCCGTGTATGCAACATTGAAAAACTTTGTTTTACATACAGACAATTTAACATCTATTATAAATACTGATACAGGTAACCAACTTATCATTAGAAAAAAGTTTACAAGCACAGCTGTACCTGCAAAAACACTAAAACAGTTAATAGCAGGAATGTAGCTCACATATGAAGCAAAAAATGCAATTGCAGTCGTCAGAGTAGTTATAAACATAGTGCCAATAGAATGATTCAAAGTTTCTTCCAGTATTTGTATGAGAATAGTCTCCCCGGCACTGGACACATTTTTTATATCAGTCAGAGAATTCTCTTGGTTAGCTATGTTATCCTTCATGAGCTGCTTGCTAATCATTTTCCATATTTTTACATATATAAAGGCATCATCAGCTCCAATGCCTATCACAACAACTACTACTAATAAATTCATAAAGGGAAAAAACTCCAAATTGAACACATAAACATACAAGAAGTATGCTATTCCGAGTGAATATGTTATAGCTGTAAACAACAGCAAAGTTAGAATCAAAGATTTTGTATAGAACCATACACATAGAAATACAAATATTCCACCTAGAGCTATCAACCACGTGTCATGAATTATCCATAAGTCAAAAAGTGCGTTTTTTAGTCCAAAATCTATAGCAGGTATAACAAGAGTATCATAAGATAAATTTGAACTTTGCAATTTTTCATAATAAGGTAACGAGGTACTACTGTATGGCAATGGCAAGAATATCATTGAATTTTTGACAAAAGTGTCAGAGTTATTTTGAAGTCTGAACGCTGATAAATCTATTAGATAAAATAACATGTTATACACTGCATCATGTTGTGCACAATATTTTGGCACGCTGCATCGATCAAATTCACATGATGACATCAAAGTAAAGTTATGAAAATATCCTGCACAATTTTTCAAAACTGTAACAGTCTTATCCACATCATCAGCAGTTAAGTTCTCACATGAACTCTTGCCTGCTATTAAAGCTATGTAATTTGGCACACTCCACATGGGACAACAAAGCTCATCCGACTTCTTTGCCCTTTGGCACACTTTATAATATTCAGTATCACCAATTTCTATAAGAAATGATTGTAATTTGCACATCTTAGCTATATTTTCAAACGTGAGCAAAGATGAATCATCTGTAGTTGTGACAACCACATGAGCATAATCAAATGCCGGTGCACCACAAGTTCCAGAAGCATAATTATGGTGCATTGGTTTGCGAGGCTCCTTTTCCATTTCTTTCAATAATATCCATTGTTTACGTATATAATCCTTGTTCATAACAGCATCCGCACTTTCAACTGAAACATTTACACCAAAGCCCCAGTGGACATGCCCATTGGATATGTTCTCAGGAGAATCAAACCAAGTCTTCTCAAAGCCTGTGTTATTATTATATTTGGTTTTTTTCTTTTTCTTCCGGCCTTTTTTATTCCCAGCACGTCCGCGGGCCGATTTAGATTTGTCTTGCTTTGTTCTATTGTAGTAGGTTTGATTCATGCGAATCTGTTCTTCTATTTCTTTGGGATTAACAGCCAACCGCCGAGACGGTCGTATTTCATCAATCAAATTTTCATAGGCGATGAAACGATGCGCTAACGTGGTTCCACGGGTCTCGAAACCAACTAAAGGGTCGGAAAATGATGGGAAATCGTGACAAACAAGTGGGACTACAGTGAGAACAGTAGATATTACACTGAGGGTAAATAGAAATAGATAAGAGTGGCGAACAATAAACCTGGCATATGCGGTCCACATCTTTCAGCCCCGTTATCGCCGGCTTCATAGTTTCTTCAATACACCATCATCTTTCACTCTTGAAACAACTTTACCACCTACTGAGCATATGAGGTTAATTTTACCAAGTTTACATTTTGAAACTAAAATCAATTGCTACAAAACAAGATGAAAACATGGTAATGAAAAATACAATACAATACAACCATGAACCAACCAAAACACAGATTAAAAATATGATAAGATACGCGCACGCAGTACGGCAGTATGGACAGCGCAGATCGACGAAGAAACTACCAAAAAACACAATTTCAAAACTACAGACAATATGAACCGAACAGGGTGCTTCCGTACCAACTTAATAATATAATTTCTTAGTCGGACGGAGATCGGACATCTCGACGATTCTGCCAACTTAATTAATGAAATGATGTGGAACAAAGAGAATCTACGTTTTAAGAGACGGATGTGCCATACAAATAGCGTAATTCTAATATGTATGAAATGGAAGCGAAAACAATCAGAATTTGTACCAAATTCGCTTCCGATTCATAGAGTCGTTTTTTTACTTTGAGTTGCGCCAGGCTCTGGAACGTAAACGAATCCTATATCTATCATTAGCAGACTGAGAACGAAAACTTCGGACTACTTCCAATGTGTTTTTAACGAACCCTCAAGCTGGGATTCCCGCAAGTGTTTTTTTACGAAACATTTTACAAGCTTTTATTTAGTTTCACCTGTCCCGATGTTTGTCTGTAATCAAATCTTGCGAGCTAAATTTGATCCACTTCCCGGCTACCGATTGAGCTGAACTTTTGCATATATATGTAAATCGGATGACAATGCAATATTATCATGACATCCTGATCTGATGATGTAGAGAAGGTGGCCACAGGAACTCTGTAATAAAAGGACACAACCCCATCGAGTTTGGGCTCGTTTGATTCGTCTTGATGAGTACATTGGTGCCAGATGGTAACCAGGGTCTGATGATGGAGGAGGTAAGATGGCCACAGGGACTCGTTAATTAAACGACACAACCCTATCGAGTTTGGATTCGTTTGATTGGTCTTGACGAGCACTTTAGTGCTGATGGTCACCAGGGTCTGATGATGACGGGGAAAAATGGTCATAGGAACTCTGTATAAACGACACAACAACCCCATCGAGTTTGGGCTCATATGATTCGTCTTGAAGAGTACTTTGGTGCTAGATGGTAACCAGGGTCTGATGATGGAGAGGAAAGATGGCCAGAGGAACTCTGTATAAACGACACTACAACTCTATCGAGTTTGGGCTCGTATGATTCGTCCTGACGAGTGCTTTGGTGCTGGTGGTGAAGACGAAAGCGATGTCCACAAGCGTCAATGCTTGGAAAAAAATAGTTTAGCAGTAGCTAAACTTATAGAAAACGAATCGTTAGAAAGTCGCACGTTAGTGAGATGACTACCGAACCCTTTGACGTTGCCAAGGTACTTGTGAATACTTGACTTGTGTTGCAAACAACTTACCAGTAATTACACCGATAGTTGATATATAGTTATTAAAATACTAAAAAGTTAAAAATAAAATTAATAAAAAAAACTTTTTTAAAAACAAGCTTTTATACTTATTAATCAAAAGAACTAAAAAGGTAAAAATAATTTAAACCATCTAATAAAAGCGTGTTACATTGTGCTTGCAAAAGAAAATTATTGAAGGTGTAATATGATAGATGTTCTTCAATGTTCTATCACAATCACAATCACAATTTTAGATATTTTTAAGGTATTCTATTTTCTAATATATTTAACGATTATGGAATATGAGGACCGTACCATAAGTTGTAAGTGCACCTTACAATTGAATTTGATGATTTTTGTAAGAATGTGTTTGCAAAATGTTTAAGTTAAAACACCATATTTTATTTACTTTGAATAAAATTAGAAAAACCAACTTTGTCATTTTTTAAGAAATAAGTACTCACAGGAACCAATCTATAAACATTAATATAAAAAATATGAAGATGAATAGATGTAATGGAGGGAAAAGATGACAATGAAAGCAATTTCCGTAGAAACTCCACATAACGAAAAGCTGTGGGTGCTTTAATATTTAGCAGTAGGCACAATACCAAACATTGCCTATGCTCTAGGCATACTATACAGAAATTTGGCAGAACTTACTAAAACACATGTGATTCAAGTGAAGCTAATCTCCGTTATATATAACGGAAACAAAAAATCACTCCTCAACAACTAGTCCGTTAGAGTGATGCAGATTATCCAGAAGACCAAAATTCTGGAAGATCGACTACTGGACTTGTATGTTTATACTCTGGAGCTGCCATTAGCTGGGAAAACTAGAAACAAGAAGCAGTTTCTATCGATTCTGAAACTTAACTCCGAGAAACATTTCTCCACCGAATGAGCCTCCGACAGAATGTTTCGTTTATGAGTAGTTCAACGACATAACCTTTTAACTACGAACGATTCGCCGACAAAACTATTCATTCATGGGCGAATCGACGACAGAACCTTTCCACTACGAACTTTTAGCCGACAGAACGATTGATTCTTAAGTGAATCGACGACAGAATCTTTCACCAAAGAACGAATCGTCGACAAACCATGCTTAAGCATGGTTTGACAGTACTAGTAACTAAATCTAAAGTGTTAACACTTGTCGATTTTACTTCATTTCAAATTATACGGTGTACGTTGCTCAACTTGCGTATCTGATTATACTGACACGCGCAACGACGCCATCGAGCTCGTCCTATATATTCTCAACATAGGTATATCCTTGTTTATATTGATACAATATTATTTTTAAGTAGTGTTATTGTCTTTTGGAGCCCGTCTTTGTATTATTTCATTATTTTATTTCCGGCTTCAGGGACATGCCGAAAAATATCATGAGGAATCTTCTTGTTCCTCCAATACTTGTAATATAAGTTAACAGTTAAACTGATAATGCAATTTAGCTGCTGTTTTACACTACTTTTTGGATTAATTACCTGACTTCAAACACTTTTAATCAAAGATTCTAATAATTTTATAATAATTACATAATACACTATATTTATTCTGAATCAATATCATTACAATTAAATTATGAAAATTTGATTAGAAGCAATACCGCGCCCACCAAATTCGCGCCAAAAAGTCAAGTTAGTCTGTTTGCCACTTTAACCACAGATTTATCATAAATAAAATAATAGAATTATTGAAGACGGCAATACCGTGTCTTGTCTCTGACATCTTGTGATCACAAGACCTCTTCGTTTTGAGTTTTCTGTCAAGGCAAAAATTGGGCGAAAAAAGGTCGTCCCTGTCGGGATTAGCGGGTAAAAAGATCTAATTTGTACACTAAATATCTTAAAATGAGATACTTCTTAACTTACCTGTTCGCGCTCCTTGTGGGTCTCGCTATCCCCATCTTCTCGCTCTACTATCTACTGAATGGAAAGGGTGAGCAAATCAGTATTGGATGGTTCCTTGAGAATACGTCGCCCTACATGTGGGCGACTTTGGGAATCGCGTTCGCCGTGGCCTTTTCTGTGGTGGGTGCTGCAATGGGTATCCACACGACCGGAGTGAGCATAGTGGGAGGAGGTGTCAAAGCCCCCAGAATCAAGACCAAGAATCTGATCTCCGTCATTTTCTGCGAAGCTGTGGCTATTTATGGACTGATCACCGCCATCGTGCTATCGGGTATGCTGGAGAAGTACACAGAGGCAGCACTTGATACGGTAATCAAACAACAAAACTGGTTGGCTGGATATGTGATGTTTGGAGCTGGACTAGCAGTTGGACTGGTGAACTTGTTCTGCGGTATTGCCGTAGGCATTGTGGGCTCAGGAGCTGCTCTCGCAGACGCAGCCAACGCAGCCCTGTTCGTCAAAATCCTTATTGTAGAGATTTTCGGATCAGCCATTGGTCTTTTTGGTCTCATTGTTGGTATATACATGACATCAAAGGTCAAAATGGGCAACCAGTAACTTAAGAAGAAATAGATACTTGAATTTAAGTGTAAGTATTATTTGTATACTATGCCAAATTTAGATTTTTCTTATTCTTGATTACTGCTTACAGCCTATTTGAACATAGAGTAGGCACTAAAATATTGTTTACTCAGCAATTGTATAAACAAGATGTACTGTATAAGTAAGTGACATGCCATCTTGAAGTACATAAAACTATCGAGCCCATTGCTGATAGCTCATTGTGCAGATGCTCCAAACATTTTATTTTAAATTAGTTTACAGTACAATACTAGTGCAGTTTCTATACCAGATAAATATGCTAAAATATAGGTAAGCGATAATAACCCTTAATTATGAATGAAAACAATATTAATTTAAAAGAATATTCATTAAAAACCCTCAAATTGATCATACACGTGTGCCAATATTCCTACTCAATTAGACACACTTATGCTTATATTCTAAGCATGTCATCTTAATAAAAGTCAATGTGACTAAGGATATTCATTACGTATTAAGGCGTATATTCATCACAAAATGGGCTTATAAACAGCAGCAATCTGCTGTTTATAAGCCCATTTTGTCACTGTTTATTCTTTTCATGTATGATCTTTTTTATTAATTTTGCACTCCTAGATTCTAGTGGGCATGGAGCTTTTATTTTTTGTTTTGTTGTTATGGATCATATTATTTATTTTGTAATAGAGAGATGGAGGGACATGAGGGCTAAGTATATGGTTTATGTAGGATCCTTTTAAAATAATCTTTCACACATGTTTACAAAATTACAATGCATGCTTATGTATGTTTTTTTTTTAAAAAGCGTACATATATTTTATTTTGGTAAAAATAAAGTAAATTGAAATAATTAAGTAAATTAAATAATTAAGTAAATTGGTACAAGTGATTTTGAACACCAATATCAATATCTGCAACGACTCACTTGTATGTACAAATTTAATATTATTACGCTATTTGTTTATTTACTTTAGTTAGCTATTAACCATGGGTAGCATGAAATAAGATACTCGATGCATGCAGCCTTCGGGACATAATTTGACCACTACCATTCTAGTTGCACCTTTTAGAGTACAGCCTTTGTACTCTTTGTTTCAGCCTAGCCTTTGTCTTTGGAACACAACATAAAATAATATAGAAATCATCCCATTTCTCAATTTCTTAAAATTTCCTATCAGCAAAACTGGCAGCGCATTATTAATTGCTGTGATTTTAAAAATAGTCTAAGTACCTATCATGAGATTTCAGATGGTAATTGCATGATTTTATTCTGAGTATTATAAAATATCAACGCCTGTGTCACACATCACTACTATTTCTATTATGAATTCAATGTCACCTGACCACCACTGTAAATTGTATAATATTTATTAGGTACTTATAATTTATATAACTGTCTACTAAATGTGAACTGAAGTTTTGGTTTAAGTGTAAAAGTATTTGCCACAAAAAAGCAAAAAAGCTATAAACTACACATGGTAGCACTTCAAACCGAAGACTAACATTGAATCATGTTTCTGTAAAAAGATGGAAAAATTTAATTTATGTACTTCTTTAAATTTCTCTATTAGTTAAAGTAGAGGTTCCCAATCATTTGTTACTGTGACTCTTGTAGGTAGGTGACTCTAGCAGGCGTTAAAATAAAACATTTTTTTAACAAGAAAGATATAAGCTAGTTTTTATTAACACGACTTCTCAACTCCAGATTGAAGTTTTGTGGATACCATCACAATTTGGAAGCTCCTGTTATGGAGTAGTCTTAGTAAACAATATTTTTAGGAGATTTTTTTAAATCTCAGTAAAATGGATTTCTGTTATGTTGACACATGAGTAGTGGTTTACGAAATTGGTCAACTATTCACAGATATCAAATCACATCATGTCATGACAAGATGTTAATTACAGCAGGATTTTTTATGTGACTTTAATTTTGTTTACAGTGTACAACAGCACTGGATCGCTCCAGCCTTGACCGAAACCTTAACTTACAATCTGTCCAGTGCTTGAGATTAACATATGAAAACCTCCCGGAGCAACTTGCAATCTATTTACAGAGTTAAACTTGTGTATGTCTGGTTAAACGACACACTTATCTTGATGTGTGCTATGTACATTATTGTTTATTAATTAATTTTGATAAACTATTGTAAAAAATCTGATCTTAGCACTTCTAAACAATTCGTAAACAAATTATAGCTTTCATAATATATTAGTTTGTAAATTGATGTTCCTTGGTATTTCGTGTATTGCATTTTGTGCTAAGGTTGCAGATTTTAAACTAGTTTCGATTTTAATGGAGTGTTTTTTGACAATTTTATAACCAATAGATTTTGTGTTGTATAAAATATTTTTTTCACATGTCCTTACTTTTGACTAACTAGATATGCATTGTATTGGAGTTTGTTTAGTTACCTACTGATTTGACCCACATGGTCGCAAACAACTGTTTTTAGATAAAATTCGTTTGGTGTTAAGTTGAACAATGCTATATCTAGTAGTATGTTAAAGGCTTAAACATTCCATGAGACCATATATCAGTTTATGTGAAAGCTTTGATTGGTTTGTCGAGTCAATAGCCCGAGTGATACATAGTGTACATAATTATAACTATTGGCATAATTTAGTCCAGTAAGGTTATTTTTCATTTATAGACACACACACATTTACATATAATTGTAGTGACTTTAATATTGTTGAATGTGGGACTATACTGTTCAAATGTTGATGCATTGAGATATCAGAATATTATAAGTATTGCATAGATTTTATTCATCTGTGTCTATCTGGAAAATATCCTAATTAATAAAATATTTCTGCTATAAATAACGTAACCCCATTTTGAATTAAAAGAATTATCAGAATTTGTTACTTCCAATTGTAAATATTAGTTTGCTTCCCTATCAACTAATTTATTCTAATTTGTAAATCATATCCGTAAAATTTTAAGTATAGGTTGTTGATGTGAATGCCATACACCTTTGATGAAGAATTCCAATAAGGCTCAATGTATAAAAATGGCTTGATTAATATAATGTCAGTTGCAAAATATCATCTGTGTAAATGAAGTAAGTACCAACAATTTTTTAGGGGATTCCATTGGGGTTTTGAATTTGTCTGGCCATTTTTAAATTGTTGGTTATGAATGACCTTGTTATAATTATCGACTGAAGACAGATTATCTCTTCATGATGCCTGCCCTTCATTTCACTATTCGGCAAAAAAATGTGTCCATCACACAAAACAAAGCATGAGGAAAAGTATTATATCAGTCATAAGTACTGTTTACTGATGTAATTCTTAAGTTAATTATTATATTTTATTTGTGCAAATGTAGATATTATGTATGTTGATGATTAAATAGATAAAAGTTTAAGATTTGTTTTTATAACTGAATTTTTTTAGACAGCATAATACGTAAAAAAACGCATCTGATCATTTGCTATCATGATTATTTTGAAACAGGCCTCCAAACTATTCTAATTATCATATTAAGGCGCCCTGCTAGTTTCAGCACCATGATCGAAAAAAGAATTAGTTAATATCTAAAGACATAATAAATCTGAAAAAATTGCCGCATTACAGGTAAACGCACATTTATTAGAGCCGAACGCACCGAACAAAACGAATTTTAGAATAGTTAATTGATTCAGGTGTTATTTTGCGGAAGTCAAATTTACAGGCAATTTGATCTACACTACTTTTCGTGCTTCCGCCACCAAACTTATATTATTCCATTATAAATTTTGGTGGCGGAAGCACGCAAAGTAGTGTAGATCAAATTGCCTGTGAATTTTAGAGTTCTATATATTATTTTACGAACGACATCTCGCACACCTACTCGCCCTTCCGGATTCGGACGATCCGTCTCGCATAGGAGTGGTTTTCGCAAAGGACATATATAAAATACTAGTGTGATTTTCGTACGTGCGTTTCGCTCTAACATATATGACAATATATAACTGAGCAAAATGCCGGGCATTTACATTAAATGCCCAAAAAGTGCTTATAAATTCCCTATTTATGTCCAAAACTAAGCATTTATTGGGCATTTACAGGTACCTACTAGGCACTTATTGTAAACGCCTGACATTTTGTCCATCTCTAAGCATATATGATCGAAGGGTTCCATGGTACACGGTATATAATATGAGAATAATTAACAAAATATGTGGATTGCGAGCTAGAGATGTGTTTGGATTTTTTTCCGAAACTGTGGAGTACTTAATTTCTCATTCTGATTAAATTCGTTGCGAGTTTCAAAGCAGCCGTAGTTTTATTTCTGGGGCTGCAAAGGACATCATTATTCATTGCCTTTTTGGTTGTTGCTGCTGTTAATCCTGGCTACATAAAGCGCTGCGAATGTGTGGTGGACCTGCACCGTCGCCTCACCTTTGCTGATGATAGTTCTTTGTTCATGGATAGATGAGAACCTAGCTGAGCACTTTAACCTGTCGGGTGCCGCGACCAATCAATTCTGTATCATTTGTTGTACCAACGCGGTACCCACCATGGAACCGCAGCACGCGAAAGATTAATACCTACCTATTATATCTACTACGTAGTATGTAGTGTGGGTTTTCTTCAGAAATCGTCCTGTTGAGCTGTCGCTATGAGGAGCACAGCCCAGGCCTCGGATCTTGATTGTAACTAGACAGAAAATTAGTTGTTAATTTGTCGCCCAAAGGAAAAAAATTGTCGCTCTCCCGTCAAAGAGCTAAGGTTTTTTTTTGTGGCAGTCACTCGGGATCTATTGAATTACTTAACATAGCAAAGATATGATTTCCCCCAGAATTAGTCGTCAATTTGTCGAAAAAACCTAATAACTCTTTAACGGGAGACCGACAAATTTTTTGCTTTGGGCGACAAATTAACGACTAATTTTTTGTCTAGTTAAAATCAAGTGCTGAGACCTGGGCAGTGCCGAAATAAGGCACACCTGGGCAGTGCCGAAATAAGGCACGCCTATGAGGACACTTCGGCTGCAGACTGCAACCTTTCTAAAGTAGATATATAGAAATATTAGGAAAGTACTAGAGAAGCCCTAGCGGTATTTGTATGGGACGAGATTCATAGTGGCCAGGTGGTCAGTATTTTTTAAAATCTGCGATGAATCTCAAATCTGCCCTCGTGATCCGTTCACCCACTAGCGGTTGCAAGAAAGTATATGTATATGAAGTAAAAATAATAAATTTTAAACAAGCATTTATTTAAACGCCCATGTCATGGTGTAAGTTTGAACAGTGTTTCACAATTGTATGTGGTAATCCGTCAAGGAGTTCCCTTGTTAAGAGTCTTTGGTGGTCAGTGCTGTTGACCGTTGAAGAGTTGTAGAGCCTGGGGCTGTCAGCTCGTGCTTACTATAAAAATTCATTCTCATTGGATTTGAATCAATAAATAAAAAAATCAACTCTGTAGAATAAAGGGAAAATTGTTCTAATTCAACTTACAAGATTCGACCAAAACAAACAAACATGTAAAAATTTATATATACATACTTTATCCACGTTCAATCTATGAATAAAACTTCAAGATCAATTAGCAATAAAATATTTTATTTCCATATAAAACAATTCAGATGTCTGTATCACTATATTATACAAGTTTTGAAAATTGGTATAAAATAAAGGCTTCGTAAATTGGAATGTTGCAGTAAAAAATTTAATACCAAGTAATAATCATAACTTTTAACTTAATTTCTAACACATAAAGCGTAAATCTGAGCAGATTTAAATGGAATGTGACTGTTCACATCTTGAGAGCCGTTCATTTAATTTATTATAAAGGACCCCGCCTTATCGTACAGCAAAAATGGTTCAAAACGAAAAAAAAAACATACATGACGTATCATTATTTGAAAAAAAAAATGTCGACGTGTCCAAGTGCCCGCAAGGGCCCATTGGCAAGTAAAGATATTTGAATTTACAAAGTGCTGGTAGTCCAGACGAAATAATAATAATACATATAGTTAGATAGGGTACGGTTGGCTAAGTATAAGTGGTTGATCAGTTTTGGCAAAACTGCCAAACAAACGTAATTGTTGTTCTATTAATTTTGACGGCGAAAATAGACAGTTTGAAACGTACAGTCACGTGGAAAAATACATATAGAATTTGCGAAAGAAATCGCTTGCGCCTGCGATTTTTAGTCTTTATGCTATTTAGGGAGTTTTGTACGTGGCTGTACGGTGAAACTAAAGGTGGTAGACCATTTGGCTCACTCAAAAATCCAGTAAAAAAGTGGAGGAATTGGTTGTGCTATTACTAGCTACAGAATATCAAAATATGTATGTATAAATAAATTGTAACTACTGGTCTTATCACTGATTATTATCTAACATATACGATCACTTAACTCAGCTCTCAAGTGCGTGTATGCAATTATAACATTAATTACACGGTCTCCACACTCTGCACATTCACGTTATTACACCACACTGCATGTCTAATAAACTCATTAAATAATTATGGCAATCAGATCCTTATAGAATACCTAAATAAAGCTTTTTCTTACTCCCATTGTCTACTGAATTACTCGCTATAAAGTGTAAAAATCTATTTATTTACAAAATAGGTGGACTCTTCGTTAAAATGCTCAAAACGCACACAACACTCTTCTTACATAGGTACCAACAAAGGTACAGAGAACTGCAAATATGCGAAACTATATAAATCCCACGAAGAAATCGTAGATTTATTCTGGCAGTATTCACAGTTGTAAGTAATTAGATTTTGGTATTTTTCAAACCAATTGAGAACTCGTACAGTAGCTGTATCGATCTATATTTTGACTAAAAATCGATGACTTATTAGGTACATAATAAGTTTATTTAAATCAGTGGTTCCTAACCTTTTTGTTATTCGTGGACCACTATGAGGTTTTTTTTGGGTGTATGGTACCCCAGTGTAAGGGCGGATCCAGGGGGAGGGTCAAGGGGGTCATGACCCCCCTCTGGGCTGGGTCCTATACGTGACCCCCTCCCCCCCCCCTCCCCCGCGCCGAAGCTGGATCCGCCCTTGCGCCAGTGTCGTATAAATCCATTATGCTATAACTCGAGATGTTAGTATTTTGTATAATAGTGAGCACTATCTCTTCTATGTGTAATCTATAAGTTGTATCTAGGACCATAATTTACCTCTCACGGACCACCGGTTTATCTAATACTGTCAGCCACGAAAAAAGCGTTTTCTGTCTCACCCACGGCCCACCAAAGAGCGGGGCACGCAGATTAAAATTTACTAGTGCCTTCAATCTGCACTCCACTGAAGAAGTGAGTTGTGACGATGTTTGGTGTTAGGAGGATAGGAGCTAACTCGCAAATGATTTTGAAAACGAAAATTATAAAACAATACTTATGTAATATTTAAAATGTAACACGAAATTTTATGTGTCTTAAGTATTGTGATAAACGCCCGGTCTAGGTTTCTTGGCGTATTTTTATCCTGTGTTACATTTGAAATGTTGCTTAGGTGGCGTATGAATGCTTCACTATTTTTCTGTTCTGTATTCTGAGTGTCTTTGTGTTCAATTTGTTTATATAAAATAATATGTTTGATATCTTTCGGTTTTAAAATCGTTTACAAATTATGATTTTATGTTCAGTGGTGGTGCTAAGCTAACTAACGCATGTAATCGCATCAAACGCTGGTTAGCTGGCCAACCTAAGCCATTTTTCAATCAGCCATATTAATTTCAATAGATTTTTTAGGCCCACGTATCTAATAAAATATAACTGTGAACACTGCTATATTTTCTGTCCAGACATTGTTTCTTACAACTTGAAAAAAAAAAAACGAATTTTAAACAGTAAAAATACCTACAAGTATAGTTTCTGATTCTTATACAAAAATAATTCTGTGAAATCTATTTCTAATAGATAAGCATTGAATAAAGTTCCATTAGCTAATGAAATTAAATTTGAACGATTACAAATATACCTACGAGAGTTATTTTAACTAATTGAACTTTATCTAATTATTACAATTATATACATAGACTTTGGATGCAATTTCCATTCTTTCGAGCATTTTCATAAAACACTACTTAACTCACAATAACATTTTGCACTAGTCCCGTTTTGATATCAACGATAAATCAATATATAAGCTACATTTGAAATTTTCAATATTACTTAAAAATATTGAATTTACTATGCGGATATCATCACGTGATGATTCCCAAGCACTCATTGCTGTAGGCTTGCAAAATGGTCTTAATGACTAATACGCTACGCTATTTTATATTTTGCAGCATTTTATCGCTATTATCTTGACGAGTATTACGTATGGTGATGACGTTATTAAACTCGTGATTGAACCTTATTGCCAAGCTATCAAAGTTCATAATTATAGCCATTTCAAAATATTTTTGTAAAGAGAAATAATGTAATGTGACTATAATTATGTTCTGAATGCTGTCCACAGATGGCGGTATTAGGCAAATATATTATGGAGGCGCGATAGGTTGTGGAACAAACTAACAAACTTTTACTTATAATAATTAATTCATGTTCCATTTATGCACACTTAAAATACTAAACGTTGAGTATTCAATCATTATGAAACTTAATTTATTCAGTAATCGCCACTAGATACGAGTATGTTTTCTACTTAAAAGCATAGTAGTTAAAATAAATAGGTAGTTGATTATTCTACACTATGGCAGTGGGTACTGATTGTATACAGCAGTCTTTGCAAAAAATTAACTCTATTTGATATTTTATAATAATTACAGTTAATTAAAATTAAATTAATAACTAATTGAGATTCATTGGAAATCTTGTACTATTAATGATTTATACTCTTGTCTCCGCATCGTCTTCAGTAGTAGATTTCCTGTAAAAATAATTGTGTTGTTAAAAATTTTAGATATCATAATATAATCAGTACATCTAGTAACTTTTTATACTTGCAAATTGTTCAAATAAGTAGTATGTACTAGCGCCGCAAAGTTAATAGTCCGCCAACAGCATCAGATTTACATGACTTATTTATTCCCTCTCGAGGGAAATCTTGTGAACTGCTTCAGAATAGAATTGTATCCTGAAGACTAAAAATTGTCAGCTGCGGCTCCGTGGGAGGCTTGAGTATCAGCTACCTCTCGAACAGGTAGAAAAAAAAACAGTCATTTCCTCCTGTTTGAAAATTATCAAATTATATTTAACCCAATATCTTGAGGGGAAAAAGATAGTCAGCTCCTGTAAAAGTGGAATATATATTAGCTGATCGCACGAACATGTAAAAAGAGTTCAGCGTTTTCCTCTCAGTTGAAAATTTCTTAGAAGACAGTTTATATGTTATTATTGAATAAAAATACGTCAGGTGCTGTATTGCGGTGGAGTGATTGTCAGCTGGTGTCCTGCAGGGCGTAGTCGAATATGGGTGCTGCTACACAACCCACCCACAGTGTCGCAGCTGACAATTTTAGGTTCTACTTATGATAAGTACAACTCTCTGAAGCAGTTCAGATGTTTTCGCTCGGGAGGGAGTTGGACAAGTAAATCTGTCCCTATTCGCGGACGATTGGACCACGCCCTTCAGGACACCAGGTGACAAACTTTCCACCGCGATAAATATTAGCATATAAACTGTTATGTTACAAATTTCCACATGAGAGGAAATCACTGAACTATTTTTACATTTCGACGGTCCCTACGTATAAAGCGACATGTAATTTCAGACATATCTGCTTATACTACGATATAGTAATTAAAGAATATTATTATTGGACAAATGAGTTAATTTCTTACTTTTTGATTATATACAATCAATAAAATAAAAAAGAAAATGTTTTTTACGGGCAATCTATAGCAATTTATGCAATAAAAAAAAATTGCCATTTTTGACATGTCGCTTTATACGTAGGGACCGTCGATTTGTTTACGTGTTTGGGAGGGTGCTGCTACTCAATCCAGTCACGGAGCCGCAGCTGACAATTTTTAGGTTTCATGATACAATTTTCTGAACCAGTTCACAAGGTTTTGCTGGAAAGAGGCTCTGGCAAAAAAGAGGTATCTAGGGTACAGCGTATTTGTAAAAGTGCTCGACTATAGGGAAGACATCCACCTCACAGAATAATACAGCTAAATAACAATTCCCTTGAGGGTTGTTGCGAAAAGAAGGAATTGCTGCGATGGCAGCGTTCTAGCAATACATATTTCTTGTTGCGAACGTTAATATGGCTACGATAACCGCTTCACATCAGGCGGGCCGTATATACATCAATTATCCCATATTCAAAATAGAACAACACAGGAAAAGTATTTTGCATTATTGCCAAAAACAGCCGTTTTTTTTTTTTTTTTTTTTTGTATACTTCTTTTCCTGTGTGATGGATGTAAGAATAGGTACTTCACTGTCTTTGTGAGGATATTTTTTTTTATTAATTGCGAACTATTAGTTTTTAGTCTACTACGAAAGCGATGCCTCTTTAGACAAAAAAATGTGCGAGCCGAAGGAATGTAAAGCACACGAAAGAGATGATGTTTCTTCGTTCCTTCACTGGTAAAATGTCTATACGAGCACCGCACGGTATTCAGAAATATTAAATGATTAAAAGAAATAAACCTTATGTAATAAGTCGGAACGCATTGATAACTTGTGCACTCCTCCGTTGAATCCAAACAGTAAGCCATATCCCATAATCGTTGAGTAGGTTTTAGGATACTTATTTTATACGCTACGATATGATTTTTTGTCCAGAGACAACAGAGACAACTTTCGCAGCAGTATCGCCACACACGTCTAGTTTATTTTTACAGAACGTTGACACAGAAAACAATGATATGCATGCATAAATAGTGAACATTACCTCCTCCCTAAGATGATTGATGTATCGCGATAACGCCACCAGTTAGCAAAGCAAAAGATGATTACAATGAGTGTTTCTCATACAACCGCCACCATCTACAGATAACAACGTACAATTATGACTATGTAATGTATCGAAACACTAACACCCATACCTAGTTACCATGATTATAGGCTTAGGGCAACGCGCGAATGACGAGTGTTGCAAGGATTTATAAGTTACGGTGAGTGCTCAATAAAAGGCGACTCGTATGCTTATTAAAAAAACATACATGTATACAGGGATGTATGTACTTACAGCCATTTCATAAGTGCAGTACCCACCTTACCTTTAATTTTGAATAAAACACGCATTTACTATTTAATAATATAATAATTGTCCTTAAATTAATTTCTAGAAAATTATTAAGGTTACAAAATAAAAAAATAATATTTTTTTAGTATCTAAATAAATACATATTTTATACAGCGTTAAAGGTAGGGCAGTCGTACTGCACTCTTGTGCCATCTAATGTGCCATTTAATGGAACTTGTGTAGCACTTTCATGATCAGTAATAAAATATTCAATATCTTGTATAGTTTAGAAATAATCAGTTGACATTGACACACAAAATACTGGGAGTAGTTGAGATCGCTTATCGTTTGCATCCTATGTGTAGGTAGTATCTGTACCCGCGGCTCCGTACCAGTGGACTATATCCTTTAACCTGGCTGGAGAACCATGCAAATAGGAAAAGTGGTTATTGCATGAAAAGGACAAACATACAGACAATGTATAGAGGTATACTAGTAGGCCTAGAGTTTTGATTACTCGAATTACCCTATACCTTTGGAATCCTTGGAATAAGGAGTTGTTCTGTTTGGAACGGAGATGGCGGTATGCGAACGATATTTCATATTGCGTGCGTTTAAATATATGGCCACGATAATCGCTATAGACCAGGTAAACCGTATGCTTTTCTGCCACCCGACGTGTGTAAAAATGTATATGAAAAAACGGGTAAACAGCTGAATAACATAGTGCCAATAGTGCTCAGCAATTTGTTTCGAAGTGCTAATTTCTAATAGTGCAGGTAAGTACCTACGTAATTGTTGATTCACGTTTTCGTGACTATGTTAAGTATTCCTCAGAATTTATAATGGCAGCCATGGTAGGTTAGCTGAATCAATATGAAAATATAAAAATAAATTTCAGGTACAAACACACTAGGTACAATAGGGTTCCAATTTAACAATCGGCGACATACACTTGCCCGACTGCAGTTGCGTTGGTTTTGATCAAACAAAAATATCCCTAGATGTCGCCAGTGTCTCTTGACCACGATATCTGCTTACAATCAAGCGGGTCATGTCGAATGTATAAAATTACTTCGCTGTCCTTTACATACGACAGAATACAACTTGACTGTTAATGAATTGTGGATTAATAAGTAAATAAAGAAGAAAAGTCGTGTGATATAATTGCTCCTAGGTGGTTACTGTCAACAGGACGTAGAGTAGGTACTGTAATATGCATTTGCAGTTTATTGGGGTATCGTCACGCACAAAACTGGGAGCAATATGCGGGATCCTCATAAATTGGAAATATAAAGGTTTATGTGCGATTGATTGTACCTACTCGGGGGAAATTTTATAAATGGTATTTTTTCTCTTTTACTACTGTATATTATACTAAATATCAAAAATATTTATCCTCAAAACTTCCGTACAGAATATTATTTCCTAATTTATACCTATATTTGTGGTTTAAATCTAAAATTAAGTAGCATAAAAAATGGAATGTAGTTATGTTCTGATATGTTATGTTTTTCATGCAATAAGTGATTGTAGTGTACCTATTTCATGCAGTTCATAGACAAGACAGTGACTTACTCGCTAGTTTCTCCCATGCTTGCTAACGGCGCTCCCATTTGCTGTTGAGACTCTCCTAAAAATTTTAATTATAAGTTAATATAAAGTCCATATGTCATTTAGAAGGATCATAAGTTGAAGTACAAGATTTATTCATAAGGTACAAGATTATTTTTGGAAACTCCTGCAAGCCGGTCTACTATGTTTGTTATACTATGTTATAGTAAGTAAATAGTACTGGATTTACAGTGAGCCTCGCGATAAAGCGCGATCTCGAAAGCGGACGAAAGCTGTAACTTACGAAGACCAAAAATATTGGCAAATAATTATTTTGTTGGTGAACTAAAATATTTTAATAGATATTCGTAAAAAAAAAACATTTCAAACAGATACGAGTAGTAGTGAAAACAAAACCTTCCCGAGAAGTCGGGCCGTGCATTTAACTATTTATTTAATATAATTTATATACTAATTAAAGACGTTTTAGGTTAACAATAGATTTACGTTAACAATAACAACTGGGTCGCAGAAAAGTGGATGCCATTCTGTACATTTTTGCATTGAAAATATTTAATCCTACTTAGGTATTTTCAATTTTCAAGTTTTAAAATTTTCCTCATATCATTATTATCATTATTCATTAGGTCATTTTGTGACTATAACTATTGCTCACATTAATAGCATTCAAACAAAAAAAGGACCACTTGGTTCTATCTAGGCTCTGGGTCAAAAATGTACTATCTGAGTAGTACACGTAATGCAATGAATAAATTTCAATAATCATTTTTATAATAATTTAATAAAAAAGAGATTTCAGTGGTTTATTTATTTTCAGTATTTTGATGGCGACAAATAAACTTATGGCTTACCTAATCAGTCTAATAGTACCTACTTAAGCAATTACCGCAGCCTTTGAATGAATATCTTTAACACGCATGTTGCCGATCCAGTTAAAACCTCTACACGCCTTTAGTTTGAGTCAATAATTTTAAGTCCACCCCTCTTCGAGGTTGCAATTTATCGTAGGATACACGCTATATCTCATATTACAAAATGTAATTAATTGCCAAATTATTTTCATAATCACACATTTAATTATAAAACAAAAGAGTTAATCGAATGGGATTTAGGAGTCATCATAACGTATATTTTAGAAAGATAAATAAGCCTAATAAAACACACTTTCACACTAAGTTAACGAGCTAAGTAGGTAGGTACATACCCGGCAATTAAGATAGCATATCAGCAGAGATTTACACAGAAAGAAAAGATTTTTATTTCCTACATAGTCTGAAGGAGTATAGTATATAGACACTGATAATAGTTTATAAACTTGTATGTGCAATTTTTTTTTCAATGAGTATTATACTTGTACAAAAAGTCATTAATAGAATTCTCGAATAACAATGATTAAATGTTAAGGGAGTCCAATGCCGCAAATTCTAAAGTCAATGCGATAACGAAACGATTGAATATTATGGGAATCGGACCCGGGGACTGACTGGTAAACGTGCCCTCCGATGTCCGGAGTAGAAGAGAAGCGCCGAAGCACGCAGTACATTTTCATCGCCTACATTGATCAGTACGCATCAATCTATGCTCTTAGATCGATGTCAGTGCGTTAATACACACACACAAAAACTTTCATGCGAACGAAGTCGCAGGCGTCATCTAGATAGGTTAAGCTAGCAATGGCCACTTTGACTCCGAGGTCTCGGGTTCGATCCCCGCACAAATATTTGTATGCGTGGAAATGTCTGTTTGTCTTTGTCTAGCTGTTTCCTATATTTAAAAAAATGTATTTATATATTATTTAAGTTATCTAGTACCCATAGTATATATAAGGTTTGCTTAGTTTGGGACAAGGTGGCAATGTGTAATTTGTCCAGGAAAAATTATTTATTTTATTACTAAATAAATACTTCTCATTTACGCTGTTTTTTTTGTAGGTGGGTCTAGTATAGTGTGCTGCATAAACGTAAGAGTCGTTGTTTTACAAGTCATTTTGGCGAAAAAATATTAATACTGTGTAGTTGCTTTGCAGTTACATAATATTACATTTAAAAACAATTACAATTGCATTAAAATGACAAAAATTTATATTTTTTGCACTTTTGACGGGTATAGCTGAATTTGGGGTCGCGACGTGCGTTTTCATTAAACCAATTTAGTAATAAAATAACCCAAGTCAGTGTCTGCAATTTACTGCTATGTTAATTGCCGGTACAGTACCACAGAAAATGTATGACAAACGCTTGCAAATGAAAAATTATAGCAGGATTGTTTACCTGAGTGCGCAACGTCGCTATTACGGATTTGTGGCGAGCGGGCGACGCCGCGCAACGTTGCGTGATCTTCCTCGGCTATGGCAACGCAAAATAATAGGTCATAAGCTGGTGGAGACTTTTAGAAGGTGGACCGACAACAACATGAACTGTTCGTTAGCGGATATATCTACTTGTGTTTTTCTCTCCCATCGGTCAATGTCATTAGGTGACGTCCATTAATTACGTGAGGCATCTTTAACGATTTTCCGACTGCCCTCCCTCCTGGTGAGATGTGGTGCTATTTGACTATCTCACAATCTCACGTATCATTTTTCAAAAAGCATATTTTTATTGTAAATTCGTTAGATTTATTCTAAACAAACTTAATTTCCTTAACATTAGCGTCGTTGCCACTCGGTTCATATGTATACTGCAACGTTCGTAGAGTCGCGTGTTTGTCTATCCAGTGGAGCCTAAACAATCGAAGGGCTTCTGTGATACTTTGCTATTTACCGTGTTTTGTCATATTTTAGTGCCGAAATATACTCAATCTAACCCAAATTCGCTACTTGTAGCGAGGAAAAAATTAAAAACGCGACATTGGCCAACACTCGTTTCCCTAACGTGAGTATCGGCTCAACATCGTCTCTCTCTTAAATGCCTCACGTGCATAATGAATGCCCCGTCAATAATTTGACAGATGTGTTTGGTCCACTGCAACGTCCCTGTGGCACGTCTGACGATTGCGTTCACTTGGGACATTTGTACGGAATTGATACACTCCTTTATTATGTTTACTGTGTTGTGTTATCAAAAAATCATGTCTTTTTGAACAGTTTAAAAATATTAATGCTGTTGCAGGTCCAATCAACTTCAAAATCTATACCGAAGCTTGGGGTGTGTTCAAGCAAAGTGTAAAAGTGTAGGTAGGTAGACAAAAAATAAAAAATAAAAGAAGATTAAACTTGACACTGGCCTTAGTGTCTTTCTTATACTGTACAAAAAATACTTAAAATCTGACTGCAAGTGGTAAGCTTCATGTGTTCTTGACTGTACATGTTTATAAGCTGGCTGTTAAAACAACCGATGTTATAAACAATAAAGAAATCAAACGTTTAAATTTAAGTTAATACTTCCCTCTGATCTTTGTCAATCTATTATACTTATACAGATAATAGGCTAGACGACAATATTTTCTTTCGGTTTGTTATGTAAGGACGTCACAATAATATAACTATAAGTGAAAAAATTACTTCGATAGCATAAAAACTTCTCGAGATATGAGAACTTGAAAATCACAATTTTGGACTTTCCCGAAAACGCTCCATACAAAAGGCTACATAATTACACTTTGATCGATCATAGAACAAGTAGGACATAAGTTATCAAAATTTCAAGATCACAGATCGTTTTATTTTTGTATATTTTATGACACTGTTAGGTACTTTTTATAATTTTTTTATCATTGTCGTCTAGCCTATTAAATGTTCCATAAGAACCTTCGACTACTTCGATATTAGAACTAGATGCACAATGACGTACAAAAACTAAACAAAATAATGTTACAGGCATTGTAAACTTAAGGCCCTTATGCGTTCGGTTTAAGATTTACAATTCAGAGTAGTTATTCTGTCATTTATATAAAAACAGGGTTAAGACAAAGACAATCATTCATTTGAAAATAATGACAAATACGGAAGCGTTCGAATATGCTTAAGTGAAAGAGGTCTCAAATCGTCTTAGGGGTGCTGTTTTGGTGAGGACGTTTTTTGGATGTTGATTGTGCGTCTAGCTCTAGTAGGTAACAATGATCGAAGATGACTTACAAAAACATTGTATATTATGTTATTTAAATACGGAAAACTGTCAAACTACAAACAGCAGGTAAAACATATATACAAATAGATAAATATAATTATTATACTTAACTACACCACTCACTCTCACACAATAAGAACTCACAGACACTCACCTGTATAAGGGAACAGGTATTTATCGTGCGGGTGATGCTTATCAGATCCCTCCGACATCCTTTCGCTGTAGTCGCCTCCGTAGTGACTCTCCATCTTTCTTTGATAATCATTCTTCAGCATCGTTGCAATCCCTGAATCCCTAAAATCCCTAGGGGGATATCCGTCGTGCTCCCTAGTGCTGACCCCCGAATCTCTAAAATCCCTAGATCCATAAACGTTTGTGTCTGGACTGAGGTATTTGGTAGGGCTGTATCCATAATCGGATGTTCTCGATGAGAGGTAGTTCTTCGATCCGTAGGGATTGGTCGGTAGACGGTACATTGTCGGCGATATTGGATAGTTGGGGTCGTAAGGAACTTGTTTTTCTGTGTCGGTTGGTAGAACGCCGTACATTAGTTCGTCTTCCATGACTCCATATCTGTAAATATTATTATAAATGTAATAGTTTTCGACCGTAAAATCGTAACCGGGTTTTCTGATATGCCCATGATATGAACATTTCAAAAAAGCCCTTTCTTAGCGAGCGTGCGTCATTATTATATTAATACCTACGTGAAGCAAAACTTTGCACCCCTTTTTAAGAAATTGGCGCGGACGGAGAAGTATGAAGTTAAGAACACTTATCGTTTACATGAGAAGGAGTGCAGAATTCTTACTATTATTTTTTTAATTATGCGTAAAAAATATAATAAATCAATAAAAAAACATTAGACACACTACTACACACACACGCGCATATTACTCTTTGGTCGAATTTCGACCAGTGGGCGACCATTAGTAATTCTTATTGGAACATCTCATTAGGATAATCCTAAACTCCGTGCGGCGAAGCTGCGGACAGAGAAGTAAATGACAATAAGCACCTGTTATCGAGCGGTAGCCGAGAAGCGTCCACGCTGGCAACGTACGTGTCATGCACATTCTCCAGTATTGACGGCTTGAGCCGGTGTCGACTCAGCTGGTACACATCTGATGTCAGGTCAGGGTTGGGCAGTGGGTTCGGTGAGGGTGAAGCCATCCCCGGGTTCAAGCCCTCAGTATCTGACCCCGTTTCTTGGGACCATCGGCCCATCTCGGGACGATTTGATTCTGTAAAATGGATTATAGTGTGTCTTGAACTAGTTACTACCCTTTTATTGAGATCCATTATGGATTTACCCACATAATCATGTAATGTGTTCTGTACTTTCTTATACAGTTATTATCTGATTTCGCTATAGTCGTCTTATATATAAGCTATTGTACCCCAGCGCCTTTTTTTAACGGGACGGGGGCCCCCGTCACATTCCCACCACTGGGTCTCCTGTGTAGCCAGGATTAACAGCGGGACCACCAATAAAGGCAATGAGCAATGAAGTCCACTGCAGTCCCGGGGGTAAAACTACGGCTACCTTGGAACTCACAACGAATTTAATCAGAAGATTAGTAGGAGTAGGAAGCTTTTGCAGCGCCATGTTAATTTATAATTGACTTTTAATTGTTAAGTGCCGGAACATTATATTGTGGAAATTCGAAGCGAAAAATTTGTTGTGGAATTTGTCAGTGGACCTAAAATTATTGTCAGTTCATTTGCGAATATGTCTGTTAACTCTTAACTTCTTGTCCAATCCTGAATTCGCTTTGTGTAAACTGACCAAAGCGTCTATCAAGGTGAGAAAACTATTTTTCAATACATTTTAAAGTTGTGTAATCGTCATAAGGGTGAGATCACATGCATCTCACAACGTGTTATGACGTTTAGATACCTACGTAGTTTAAATGCAACAGTTCTCTTTCTCATACGGAACGCACACATTAATTTATTGACGCGTACAGAAAAAAAAATACAGAATGCATTATTGCTTACCTTCTCTTAAATGTGACTGCCATCGAGGAGTATTTCCCAAAGGCGCTCCTTCCGTGATATTTGGCAAATAGCTGCCACCAGCACTACTCGTCCCGCGATCTAAGAGACACAAGAAGGAACTGCGTTATATATTTCTTCTGAAGACTATACTACACACGTCCAGATATAGAGGATGGCAATGGTGTATGCTTGCTTATATGCAGTACTTAAAAACTTTGTGCTGTGTAGCAGTCTTATAGTGTAATTTTATTCTGGCGCTGTCGGTTTCTTGGTATGTTCTGATATGCGTACTGGGAGCAGTGAACGTGCTGGTCTCGTCGTCGTCGGAGGAATGGCTGGAGGCGAGGTGGAGGCTGTACTGTCGGTCCCTGCATGTCACACTGTCTGTATACGTACTGGTGGCAGAGGGCGGGTGGCTGGAGCGGCGCGTGCTGGTCTCGTCGTCGTCGGAGGAGTGGCTGGAGGCGAGGTGGAGGCTGTACTGTCGGTCCCTGCATGTCACACTGTCTGTATACGTACTGGTGGCAGAGGGCGGGTGGCTGGAGCGGCGCGTGCTGGTCTCGTCGTCGTCGGAGGAGTGGCTGGAGGCGAGGTGGAGGCTGTACTGTCGGTCCCTGTATGTCACACTGTCTGTATACGTACTGGTGGCAGAGGGCGGGTGGCTGGAGCGGCGCGTGCTGGTCTCGTCGTCGTCGGAGGAGTGGCTGGAGGCGAGGTGGAGGCTGTACTGTCGGTCCCTGTATGTCACACTGTCTGTATACGTACTGGTGGCAGAGGGCGGGTGGCTGGAGCGGCGCGTGCTGGTCTCGTCGTCGTCGGAGGAATGGCTGGAGGCGAGGTCGAGGCTGCGCGCGCTGCCGTCGCTGTCGCTGTCGGTGGCCTCAGTCGCCTCCCCGCCCGCCTCCTCACGCGCTGACGCCTCCCGCGCCTTGCGCCGTCGGCGACCCTCGTCTGTTTTAATATCACATTGCTCTAACAAACGTTCAGAAACAGCATGTACCCCCTTACCACCATCTCTTATTGCGATTCAATAATTGAATAGATTGCTTATTCATACCAATGAATAAGCGACTCTATTCCATTTGAAATAGAGTCGCTTATTCATTGGTATGAAGAGATGGTGGTAAGGGGGCTGGTCTTGCATGATGTCATCGGATTCAGAATGACATTAGGACCTCTCAAACGAGGTCCATAGAGAAGTAATTTTTTAATTTTGTTTTGGTTGTCGTGTTTTAGTTTTCCTACAATTTATGTAAAAAACTAGGTTTCACAGGTCGGTTGGAACGAATAAAGTTCCTTTCTTGATTGATGGATTGAGAATAAATGGATAAATTAATTTGATGATAGATAAACAAATATAAAATATATAAAGACATTTGTCATAAATGCAACAAAAGGTCATGATTTTTATCAACCCTGCTACAATAACGAAGTTACACGTATTGTTAATGCAACTTCATCAAGTTCTACACCACAGACAAGACTTACCATCCTTTCTTGTATGTAGTGAAGAGTCGAATCCTCTGAGGTAAGCTGGCATGTCGCTTGCACTTGTGTTGTAGTTGGACGTCGATGTGCTTGTGTGCCGTAGTTGACCATCGCTGCGACTAGATACACCATAACATAAATTTCAGCCGTAACGATATTAGGCATCATCATTATCAGCCAGTATCTAGAGAATCATTCAAGGTTTCGTCGTCCCATATGCAGGCCGCATATGGGACGATGAAACGTAGAATGTTCTAGGACTTTCCTCCCAAATTGGGAAGGAACATCCTAGCGGCCGCTATCGCTGACTAGGCAGATGTAGCGGGCCTATTGCCAATTTAGCTTTGTTTCTACGTTGATTTTTTTGTTCCGGATTCGATTCCTTAAATCTCAAACATAACTCTCCATCGCTCGCTGTGCGACTTTTAGTCTGAACTAGCCTGATGGTCAGCGGCGGCGGTTTAAACAAGTTTTGACATATTATTAAGGCGGAACGACGAAATACCGCTGCTTTTGAAATTTATTTATTTATTAATAATATATTAATTCAAAATTTAAATGTATTTTATGAATCCTCACTATTTGTGTATTCTAAGTAGGTATTCTAACACAGGGTAATTTACCTCTTTTGGGTAGAAAGTTAATATACAACACAATGAAACGACGAGTTAGCTTCAACGTGTATTTTTATATAACATGCCATGATATTTAATAATTCTCTTAACATGTTGTTTTACCATTAACTTTTAACTCATTAAAAATAAATAACACTTAAAAAAGTAAATGACAAAAAGAAAATGCTTTTCGTATATTTTTTATATTGTACATATAGATAGTAAATATACTCGTCTAAATAACACACACATTACCTACCACGGTAACCTGTTATTGCTTAATGTGTTACGTTAAAAAACTTTATACTGACCTGTACGGACTCGAACTAGTTTTCGTCGTAGATCTAGACGTTGTAGACGAAGCTGAAATACCAATATTTCGCATTTGTCGACCGGGCTCCGTGCTACTATGGTACGCTAATGCTGATCTGAAATACCATAAAGTATTAACAACCATGTGCAAACGATAATAGGGTCGATATTGCAGCGACAACTTACCTATTAATTTGTGATAAGTTCTGAGCACTGGTGCTGACTATAATTGATGTGTCAGCCAGAGGAACTTTCTTTCCTAGACATCTTAGAATTGTTCTGTAAGCAAAAAAAGAGTTATCAATTATTTGAACATAGTATCTGAAGGGCCGAGCTTTGCTCATCGTACTTTTTGTGTTAACGTGTTAAGGGGCCTGTTACATTAGAAGTATTCAGACGGTCTATCAAAGTTTTGTACCGCCCGTATTAGTGAGGTGTAAGCGAGTCTCCACTATGATAGATAGTCTGAATACCTCGTCGTACAATAGGTGTTTAAGTGATATATGTAGTCCTATCTATTGTCGGGTAGCTAGTTATGTGTGTTACAAAAGATGTTACAACTTACATGCCACTTTCGTAGTTTGGTATACTTCTGAAAAATTCGTTTCCTAACAAAATGGCGTTTTATAAAATACTGGCCGAGATTTTCTCGGCATGTATTAGAAGCTGATTAGAAGTAAACGATGTTTTTTATTTTTCCGAATTTTCCTTATTCTTTATGTCGTAGCCATATTCTAGACTCCGCCACATTACATAGGTACATTAGTGGTGGGTCGTCGACGATTTTACAGTCGACGCAACGAGACCGTTTACCGTCGACGATGAACTAGTTTAAAAAACAGTCTAATTTTCGACTAGTTTACGTCGTCGTCGATAAGACTATTTCTTCACATAAGCGATTGGTAAACGTAAACCGTTTACGTCTAACTTTCCGTCAAATTTTCGACCAGTTTACGACGACGACGTAAACTAGTCAAAAATTAGACTGTTTTTTAAACTAGTTCATCGTCGACGGTAAACGGTCTCGTTGCGTCGACTGGGTAAACGAATGAAAATCTCATTTGACAAGTCACTAAACGCGACGATCGCGACGCGACGCAACGGACTCATCAACCAGTCGAAGAATAAACTAGTTTATCTGTGAACTGTAAACTAGTTTTATCGTTCACGTACAAAAAACAGTTTACAAATACGGTTCGTTCATTCAACGCCCACCTCTATGGCACATAAAAAATGGCGGAGCCATTATCCTTTCTTACGTAAGTAGTATCGTATATATAGTAAGTATCCTTTCTTTCGTACCTAAGTAACCAGTCTTTATGTAATGCGGCGGTTCTACAAACTGACTACACTTTACCATCATGTCGCTTAGTTTCGCCTGTCTAAAAGGAGTCTGCAAGTAGTCGTGGTTTTATCGCTGTTATTACGCTTACCTTCGTAAATTCTCTCTGACTCTGACATTGAACGCGATGTAACCCAATGCAGCCGTAACCGCGTGCAAAGCCACTGCTCCAGCCAGCACTGAACTCAGTACGTTCCGCCTGTCGCCCGCCTCGCTGCCCAGTATGAGTCCGCTCGCCCACGCCACGCAGAGCAATGGTAAGCAGATTATACTGACTGCTAGCAGCATTCTGGGAATATTTTGAAATTTTAGTTTTTTTATTTCACTTTCATTAATTACATAGAGTATGTTACATTAAGCAAAGTTGCATCAATGCAATTAATTACATAGATACGTACGTCGTTTCGTTATTACTTCGTTTAAAAATTGCGAATTCTGATTCAGCATGTTAGTGTAAGTTTTTAACGCATTCGTTTTCGACAAAGTTAACTTCATTTTGTATGAAATTGACTTAGCATCATCTACCTACCGAAAAACAGTCGAAGTAGAGCCAATTCCATATTCATTGATTTAAGTTGTCGAAATCGATTACGTTATAAAATTCGCACTAAGCCCCAGTTTAGTAAAATTTAGTTGGTATGAGATTTTTTTATACCACTAGGGTGGAAATCAAGCATACGATCCGCCTGTTGGAAAACAGTCATTGTAGACTATGGACTAAAAGAAAATATTAAATAAAAAGCACTGTCTACTAAACTAAAAGAGATATCGTCACATGCAAATCATCGATAAATATATAAATAACGATTATATGAACCTCAAGTTGCCAAAGCCAGTGACATGGTCCCGCACGGTGAAGGCCGCGCTGGTGGCGCCGGCCAGGAACACGAGCGCGGCGGCCGCGTACAGCGCCGCGGGCACCACCACCCACCACACCACCGGCTCGTGGCAGCTCACCCAGCAACTGCAACATTTGTGGCCACATAACAATTGGGACTCCTGTTGAGTTCGGACATTTGTTGCTTTATCGGAATGTAAACACGTTCCTATAACTGGTGATGGTTTCCGGCCACTCGTCGTGCCCGCCGTGACATGTATTTGCAAGAGTGCATTTCCATTTTGATAATGGTTTGTATGTACTCACAAGAGCGCGTTCCTGTACTCGTGCTTGTGGTGGCTGGCGGCGTGCTGCGTGCGAGCGGGCGTGTCGTGTGTGTACTCACAAGAGCGCGTTCCCATACTGGTGCTGGTGGTGGCTGAGTGTCGTGTATGTACTCACAAGAGCGCGTTCCCGTACTGGTGCTGGTGGTGGCTGCGTGTCGTGTATGTACTCACAAGAGCGCGTTCCCGTACTGGTGCTGGTGGTGGCTGCGTGTCGTGTATGTACTCACAAGAGCGCGTTCCCGTACTGGTGCTGGTGGTGGCTGCGTGACGTGTATGTACTCACAAGAGCGCGTTCCCGTACTGGTGCTGGTGGTGGCTGCGTGTCGTGTATGAACTCACAAGAGCGCGTTCCCGTACTGGTGTTGGTGGTGGCTGCGTGACGTGTATGTACTCACAAGAGCGCGTTCCCGTACTGGTGCTGGTGGTGGCTGCGTGACGTGTATGTACTCACAAGAGCGCGTTCCCGTACTGGTGCTGGTGGTGGCTGCGTGACGTGTATGTACTCACAAGAGCGCGTTCCCGTACTGGTGCTGGTGGTGGCTGCGTGACGTGTATGTACTCACAAGAGCGCGTTCCCGTACTGGTGCTGGTGGTGGCTGCGTGACGTGTATGTACTCACAAGAGCGCGTTCCCGTACTGGTGCTGGTGGTGGCTGCGTGTCGTGTATGTACTCACAAGAGCGCGTTCCCGTACTGGTGCTGGTGGTGGCTGCGTGTCGTGTATGTACTCACAAGAGCGCGTTCCCGTACTGGTGCTGGTGGTGGCTGCGTGTCGTGTATGTACTCACAAGAGCGCGTTCCCGTACTGGTGCTGGTGGTGGCTGGCGGCGAGCGCGAGCGGCAGCGCGGGCGCGCCGTAGGCGGCGGCGAGCTGCGCGGCGAGCGGGCCGTGGTTGACGTCGCGCAGCTCGCGCACGAGCCGCCGCAGCTGCCAGGCGTCGCACGCCGCCCACGCCAGCGCGCACACCCACCAGTAGTGCAGGCCCATTGCCACCAATTTACACGCGAACTGCATCACAAACAACATGTCATCATTGATTGAGGTAGACCATCAAAAACGAAACGTCTTTATGCATTTACTACTAGCGGCTCGCCCACGCTCCACCTTGTCTCAATTTTCCAGTGGCGTTTCCATCTCATTCCAGTGGATTTCCCATACAAACCTATTACGTATGACTATTTCGTCACATTTTTTCATTTCGTTAATAGTTTCTGATATGAATAGCTATTCTATTATTCGGTTTAGAAATTAATTCAACAAATCAAAAGATCATTAAAATCGGTCCAACTTTTTGTGAGATATAAATGGTGCAACTAACCCGACTTTGGTCAAGTAGACCAAGGTTTTTTTTTGTAAATTTAACATACCCAGATTCTATGTATGCATAGCTAAATATACTTATCTGCTATTAATCTGTAGGAAATTTAGCATAATTAGAAAATTCATAAGTACATATATATCTAACACTGGTGTGTATGTGTTCATAGTAGTTTCCAAAACACAGAACTGACTGTTTTAAATGGAGACCTGGCAACTTTTGTAGCTTTGACGTCATAAAGACGATCAATTTCTATTTTGTAGGTACATTTCTCGAGTTCTATTTGACCTATAAGGTTGGTTGTCGTTCGAAGCTATATCATCATCATAATATATTCGTAATATACATACTTCATTCTGAACCAACGAAGTCCTCGCCTTCAACGCTATCAGGTACAGCAGCTCGGCCATAAAGATACAGAAGATGAGATGCTTGTGTATAGAATTAGAGACAGTTGCCGCGCCCCCGCGCATCAGACACAGAGCGGCCCAAGTCGTGAACAACAGAGGCAGAGAGAGGCTGAAGGCGGTGTATGACGTCACTGATTCCAATAGCGAAGGCTCCGGGATAAACTGTAGAAGAAACAAATGTATTAGATCAAAACATAACAAGAAAAAATGGCGTATGGCTGTGTCATACATATGGCCGTGTGTTGTACGTGAATACGTTATATGCACTAAAATTATCTCATAATGGCAGCGCTGCCCCCTCCCCCGCACGCGATGTTCCATAGTCCTTACTTAGCGTAATAAATTATTTGATCCTTCATCTATCGTATGATTTAATTTTGGATGGCGATGATAGATATGTAGCTGCAACACCAAACTGTATCCCCCGTTATTATGTTATAATTAGTTTTTTTGAAGTGACTCTCTAAGGAAGCTTTTTTACCCGACTGCGACAGACGGAGGATTATGTTTTTCGAGAGTATGTATGTATGTTGGTATGTATGTATAATTGTTTGGCACGCTCTGCAGCCTGAACGGCTGGATGGATTTTAGCTTGAGAGGTGTCCTTAGATTCGTATTTGCTGTGAGAGTGACATAGGCTACATCAAATATAAAAAAAAAATCAATATGGCGGCTGTGAGCCGCAAAATTGTCGTTGCAGTAATTTTTTTTTCTTCTAAATACCTATATCGATATGGGTATCAAAATAAAGGTCTCGATGACCTGATTTCAAATATATATTTGATATATTAGTTTTTGCCTGCGGCTTTGCTTGTATGGCATTATATTATTGTTACGCGTGATTAATAAATCTGTTGTAGGTGCAGTCGGATTTTTGATTTTTTTAATTAACTTAACTTGTTAAAGATGAAATTCACGTCAAAAAGAATATGGGTTGTCCTTTACTCACCTCTATGTCGACTTCATCTACAAGTACGGCGAAAGTGGAAAGATGGTTGCAAGTGCAGTTGATGAACAGTGGTTCGGTTGAATACGGCGACCAGTCATAATCGATCTCCGTGTGACAGCCGACACGCGACCACTCACCAAAACTAGACAATGAGAAATAAATTTACATATTCGGTTACACAAATTTCTAAAAGTCTACTTCCCATTCTAAAAGGAGGTACAGTCAACAAAAAAGATATGTAACTAGGGACTGAGAATTATATCGTAGGAAATAATTAATTCCACCGCCGTGGAATGGAATGGAAGAGACTTTTTGCAATGAAATTGTATGTACATAGCATACCTAATGAACTTTATGTCAATTATATAACATATAAACTTAAATACGTGCCAAAAATAGGGGAATTCTCGAGAATGCGCGAGGATTACCCGGAAGACGCGCGACTTTTTTTTGCCTCGTATTTAAGTTTAATTGTTATATAATTGACATAAAGTTCATTATGCTATGTACAATTTCGTTTCAAAAAGTTGCTTCCATTCCATTCCGCGACGGTGTAAATTAAGCCTTAGAGACTTAGTAATTGAAAATACAATAAGTGAACTATTTAAACATTGTATCAATGCATTCATACAATTTTGAGAAGAAAAATATAATTTGAATAAATGTAGTTATATTTACCCTCTCAGAGTCGACCAATGGACGCATTGCGGATTAGTCCTTGATCCAAACGTCTCCCTATTTATATCAAGCCACATCTGCAGTCGAATCGGCTTCTTTAACCTAATACCACTCATACTTTTATACACCAACTTCTTCTTAACCTCCTTGGTTGAATTACCGCCATCTTTGTTTTTCTCTTCAGGAGCCATAGACAAAGCCATAACTTTCGGACCGTCTTGATCGAGTTTTTCAGCAACGAAAGAGGCTTCATTTTCTTGGAAATTGTCGCTGGTATATCCTGCTTTTTCTTGTTTTTTGAATGCCGGCTGTATGAGAATAGGGCCGTGGTTGTCGTGGTTCGATGTTTCGTCATCATTCCAACTGATTTTGGATGGCACGTTATGGTTGATGTGATTACTTGTTTGAGGATGTGTATGGCCTTTGTTTGCATATGTTATACCTGAAAGAGTTAGGTTTTAGATGATAATAAGCTACAGTTTATACGGTACTACAAGTAATTAAAAAAACAACTTTATTATTTATTTATTTATAATTTTGTATTAATGCAACATGGTAAGAAAAACGATAAACTTGAAACTGTAAATTTTAACTCTGAGAATTATTTTATGTTGTATTTCCAATCTCAAAAAATGTATATAGGTAGGTATATATAAATGAAAACCTTTGTTATTGATAATATTACTATTTCTTTAAAGTTTGTTGTGTTAAAGGTTGTTGTGTGTGCCATGTACCATACATGGCGTAAAATGAACAAACTGTAAGAAATAGTATTATTGTAATAGTGACAGATTTTACAATGTAACAATTCATGCAATACAAGGTCTGTAACAGGAGTGTAACATACACAACATAAGAAAGGTCAACATGTTAAGTGTGACCGACTGTACACTTCCCTTCTTAAGCTTATAAATAACTGACCTTCCATATCGTCCATATTGTTCTCCAAAGAATTGTCTTCTCTGGTCTCATGTGATTCCCTCATCCAGACATACTCCGGGACATACAGCGCCACCTGTATGATCGGGGAGCCGACAGTTATGTTGACTCCCCATCGTTGACTCACTGAGTCGTCCATACGGAGCGGCATCAGTTGGGAAGTGTTCCGAGAATATTGGAGGTAGGAAAATACGGCGCGAGATTCGTAGTTTACGTCGGAGTTTTCTGTGAGATGAAAACTTTGGTTTATCGACACGAAAGATTATCAATACGCATCCAAACCACTAGGATATTGGTCGATGGCAGGGGTTTGGATATTGCGACCTGTCTCCCAACGTTGCGGATTGACGAAGGTCAGAGTTTTTAAAGCTGCCAAAAGACCATAAAATGCGCCCAGATGATGAAGGCATGTAGCTGCTGGCTTATCAAGCTATTAAGAAGCTTGAGATAATTAAATTCATAGTAACGGGTAACAGGTAACGTCACTAGATTCAATTTGATTATAGTAAGTATAATTAAGTTTATTTGTTAACTAGCCCAACGAGCGGTATGATTTATAGTAGCTACTGCCCTATAGATTTACTTGCGCTACCCGAGGAGCCTATAGACATTTGCGATATACCTAAGGAGTATTACTGGCGTGATAAGCAACTCAGTGGCGTCGTTGCGTGTGTCAGTTTAATCGAACACGCAAGTTAAGCAACGTCGATTATAGCCTGTCCATGGATGGGTTGATATATCTCAAGCTCTTCCGTGCTTCGGAAGGCACATCCCGGTTGTTGTCATTACCGATGACACTTGTTAAACCAAGACAGTGGCCTTTAGGCGGCTTGAAAATACTGGCCTCCGCGAACCCACAGTTGAGCAGCGTGGTAGAGTGCGCTCTAAACCTCTTCAATTGACGGGAGACCCATATCCCAGCAGTGGAATGAGTAAGGATTGACGACGACGATGATTCATGTGATGGCATCGCCCTTACTAAGGCAGCATCATGCTAGCCGGCAGGGTGCACGTGGTGCAGATGCGCCTGTTTTTGGCTCTAAACATGGTGGAAAGCCACTTTACACATACCAAATACACAATTAAAATAGAATGATGATATAAAATGAAATTAAATTCGGCTCTAATGTTGTGAAATAAAGTGCAGTTTTGTACGAAATTAGAAAATATATGTGACTGGCGAGATGGTTAACCAGTAAGAGTGCTTAGTGCGAATTTTTTGTTCGCGTTCGATTATGTCAACGTAAACAAACCGACCAAATAGAGAAGAACTCTCATATTGTGAATTTATAAGACGCGTGTTACATATCAAAATTATGTGGTTACTTGCTCACATTTGGAAGTGAGCAACCCGGATAATTTTGATATGTTACACGCGTCTGATAAATTCACAATATGAAAGTCTTTCTCAATTTGGTCAGCTTATAAACGTTAACACCTTCGAATGTGACCAAAAAACATCCACTAAGCTCTCAGGATGCCTATTTACCTTGCATGTTATTAGCGATTCCCAACAAGTCCAATGGAAGTAGAACCCTCGTGAATTTGTCAAACTTGTTTTTATTCCTCACGTAGTTATTATATTTGGGGAAAGAGACAGTAGGACTGGAAGGCCTCTTCTTCTTCACGTTACCATAGTAACCGCTCGCTTGGATAGGTGAGTGAACGAATGATGACGTATCAGGGAGAATCACTCGCTCAGTGGTGTACGACTCGATGTTGTATCGGTTTAGTTGAGTTGGTTCAAAGCCGTATATCGATTCTGCTGTTACGATATCTACTCCAATCACTAAAATGGTAAAATAAATATTGATTAGATCGATGTGTTTTATGGAACACTTTTATTATGTTGTGTGTTATGGAACACACAACATAATATAATCCTTCTACTGTTATAAATCTGAAAATTTATAAGAAAAGCGATCTGAATGGGTCATGGATATGTATGTATGTTTCGTTTGTTTAAAACCACCAAAGTGGTAAACAAGTATACGGCCCGCTTGATGGAAAGTCTCCGCTCATATCAGGCAAACCGTATACTTGTTTACACCTCGCATATTGTCCACTCGACAAAAATGTTCATTTGATAAAAATGTGCACTTAAAACTTGACTGCACCGAGCACCTGACAAAATTATGCATTTAACTTTAGATAACGGTGTACTCATCAAAATACTGTGTACACGAGGTAACTATGCCCTTGACTAGACTATGCACTTAACAAAACTGCATATGACAAAATCTGCATTTTTCAAAAGGAGCTACTTCTCATTACGGGCATTCATCATCTCAGCCATTGAAAGTCCACTGCTGGACATAGGCCTCCCCTCTAGATCTCCAATAAGACCGGTTGGAAGCGGCTTGCATCCAACGCCATCCTACGGTCTTAATGAGGTCGTCTGTTCACCTTGTGGATGGACGTCCTACGCTGCGCTTACGCCTATACTTAATTACGGGCATTAAATTAAATTAATTAAAACATAATATAAAGTGCTGTTCAGGTACCTAAGTCTGAAGTAACGATCTCGAACGGGCTAGTGTAGGTGTCGTGTTGGCTCTCGGCCAGTACAGAGATGTATTTGTCAAACTTCTGCAGCAAGTCCTCCATGCCGTGCCCGGTCAGCTGTCTAATGCGGTGCCACTCTTTCGCGTACTGGATGTTCAGGATCGTGTTCGATGATTTTATTATGTTCTGAAAGAACAATAATTAATTAATGATTTCGGCCAACTTGCCAGAATTTACCTGAATATTTTAAATTAACAAGTCAATGGCGCCACACTGCAAATTAGAAATGGAAAAAATTCGTCACATCAGAAAGCATCCTGGTAGCCCAGTTGGAAGAGCACTCGCCAGGTTAATGAAGGCTGGCTTGAGATTATGACCCGTCTAGTAAAGGGGGAGGAAGTGACTTTTTCCATTCCATTATTTTAAAAAATCCGGCTTCAAACATTACGTTACATTTATGTATGTAGATACAGGCTGATGATGATGATGAAAAAAAAATGGGACCTATCTGGAAGTATACTCTTTCAAATGAAAAGTTTTTTTCAAATCGGTTTATAAAACACGGAGTAATTGATAACAAACATTAAAAAAAATACAGCCGAATTGAGAACCTCCTCCTTTTTTGGAGTCGGTTAAAAAATATTTATTTTAATTGGCCATTGTATAAACCCGCTCTAATATAACTCAGACGTGGCAGCGATAATCATTCTCTTTCATTAACTTATTATTATTAAACTCAGGACTAATAAGGAATTTTCTGTCGCACTGCAATACTATAGATATTAGAATCTCTTACAAAAAATTTACCATTTAATATAGGTATATTTTTTTGTATTTGTATACACGACTCACCTTGACATAATCCTTATCCTGACTATGAGTGAGGTTCAATCCAGCTTGCTTCAATTCGTATTGCAATAGTTCCATCAATATGCCTTCAGCTACCAGGACATCAGCGCCATACAGATGTGGCGTATTCATACAAGCTGACGTCAGATCTTCCGCGAGTCTGACCCCGACGAACGTGTTCAGTGTTAACTCGCCAGTTTCGATTTTATTCAGCTAGAAATATGGATTAGTTTACAATGATTATATTCGTAACAAACCTTTATAGCATGATTTCAAAATGATAGCGCCTAGTTACTAGCTCGAACGCAAGGTTAACATTAAAAATTACTGATTTTTATTACTTTCCCATCTTTTTCTATTTTTTTCTTTCCTATTTACTTCTTTCTCATATTTTCTTTTCATTTAACTTTTTATTTTTTCTTTTCATTTTACCTATCAGCATATCAGAAAAGAGAATTCGTTCGTTGTCATTTACAATGATCATAACATAACCAAAGAAAGTTTGGGACTGTCCCATTATTGATAGGCAAAGCCCAGACTATTCAAGCCGTTCAAAGCTAATTTAGACTACCGATGAAGTAAATCCTGTATGGAGCAGCGATGACCTGGAGTACACTTTACTACAGATGGGATGGAAGACACACACACGTATCCCAGCTGCTGATGGAACGACTGAATAGAATCACTGGGCTGATGATGAATACGATAATAGACCCCAAGAATTAATAAACCCCAATTTCCATGGGCGGTGGTCATTGCTTTCAACCACCATGTGACCCACATGCTCGTTTGCTCCGCTCTCATAAAAAAATAATCCTATTTATTTGCGACCTGCTACTGCTGCGACCAGCTATAGCTATTGTAGCTAGTTTTATTCACACATTTCAAACTCATAGATATCGCATTAGATTTATGTGAATCCGCCGCCTTCATTCCGTTGCTGTCAATTCTTCTCTTGTAACTGGTTACGAAAGTTTAGTTACCTAAGTGGAAGAAGGATCTAATTGGGACGTTTAGGTACTGGACGATAGCTATATGATACTACCACACAATATACCACACCTGTTTTCTGAGATTATAGAATGTGGCAGTCGTGCAGTTGAACATAACTGGTTCTTGCCAAGGGACTACTTGGCTTTCATCGCACATTCGAGTTGCTTTTCCACTTGTTCCTGTAAAAGATTACAAAAGTATTAACACAAATTTTAATTTTAAGTTAATTAGTAATTACTACTACGCACTTATTATTTCTAAATAAGCTATTTAACAATCAACCGTGACGTCCGTGACCACTAAATACGGCCAACGAAAGAACTCTGCGTGAATTATTTAGCTTTGTTATCTTAGAAAATAAACCTCTAGGGCAATCGCTAATGACTTCGATCTGAATGAGTCATATAAAAATAACAATAATAACACCATCCATTAAATAATAATAATAAATACTCCTGGACAAATTACACGCTGCCATCTAGTTTCAAACTAAGCAAAGCTTGTGTTATATGTACTAGACAATGAATATAAATCCTATATATAATACATACACTATGTACCTACATATAATACATAGAAAACACCCAGACCAAGACAAACATACATGTTCATGCACACAAATATTTGTCTTGTATGGGGATCGAACCCGCGAACTCAAAAGTCAAAGTGGTCATTGCTAGCCATTCGACCAGCGTACTCATTACTAATTGCGATCAACAAAAGAATTCCGTGTGAATTGTTTATCTTCGATCCTATAAAATATTACAGGCAATTTGATCTACACTACTTTGCGTGCTTACGCCACCAATTAGTTCATAAAAACTATTGTCGGCCGGCATTAGTTTGCCGGTAGTAGTTTGCATGAACTATTTGGTGGCGGAAGCACGCAACGCAGTGTAGATCAAATTGCCTGTAAATTTGACTTCCGCAAAATAACTCGTGAATTAATTAACTAAACTATCTATAATATATTACCTGCAGGGCAATCTGTGATGGCTTCGATTCCGAATTTTGTGCGCGGCCACCAAACTCCGTGCGAGTACGAACGAGGACACCCGTCGTATACAACTGGGAACAATGTTATAACATTAGCGTGTATTTTATGTGGATATTCAATTCGTACGAAGACATAAATTGAGAGATTGTGTGAGTGGGTTTACACTTCATGTCCAACAAATATGAAATTTCCATTTCGATTCTTCTTTTTCTTCGTTACGCTCTTGACAGAGTGGTCGTGGTCGTCATGAGGGATAATTCGGGGTTGTAGTTGCTCGCCTCACAATATCCCGCCATCTCGTCGGATTTGAGGCACTTCTGGTGCATTCATGCGGTGGGCCGCCCACGGCAGACTTTATCTGGTCGGTCCACCGCATACCCATGCGATCTGCCGCGGGGTCTCGTGCCCTCGACTCTACCCTCTCGATCCACAATCCGAGATACCATCTCGATTACAAAGATGGAAATTTCATACACAAAATCTAGATGGAAAAGTCTAGGAGTTGTGTCCAGGGGTCGCGACCCGTGAGGGTGCGGTGTTTCTTTCAGCAATATAAGGGGCAGGGGTTATTATGTGCGTCCTTTTTATTTGAAGATTTGTATGCGATCTATTTATTTGAAACGAATATGAATATTTAAAAATCGGAAAGTGGAGTCGGATTTTTATTTTTATTTTTTGTCTATACAATGGGTCGCGTGACTCTAGAACGTGTAAAGTATTGACGTCCATCAAAGTATTATGGTTAATTTGTTTACGTTCGGAGAGTGCCAAAGATCCTGAATCTTTTGTGCTTTCTTCAAAAACGATCCAGAAGAGTTCGCGCGCTACCATTGCTTTCATGAAGCTTTGGACTCATCGTGTCACAAGCCACTTGTGACTTTGTTTGTACCTTCGCAGCCAGTGTTGGGCGTGACCTCCGCGTAGGCGTTGGCGCAGGAGTCGCAGGCGCGGCCGATGACCCCGCCGCGGCAGTAGCACTGCCCGCTGCTCGCCTCGCACGAGCTGTTCGCCGAGCCCGCCGCGTAGCACTGGCACGGCAGACACTCCTCGGACTCGGCCGGCTTGTAGTGGTTCTCCTGTACGATAAACCAACGAGATTATTTCTCAATTTGCAGCGAAAGATTGCATGTCGTTATGAATAATAAAAATCTTTGCAAAACTTCAGGGTGACAAGCACAAGTTTGTACAGTAGTGTATATTTATACTTTTTTATTCCACTAAGGTGGTAAACAAGCATACGGCCCGCCTGGTAGAAAACAGTTACCATAGCCTATGAACGCCTGTAAGAACAGGGGCGTCGCCGACCCTGTAAAAACCTCTTCACGCCCTTTTTGCAGAATCCCATGGTGTAGTCTCCTGAAAAAACCTCGACAGGCAGTGCATTCTGTATGCTGACTAAATTGTTTCTGTAGTTTGTACAGTGCAAGTAAAGCACTATCTATCAATCCATAGCTTGATTGTACGCGGAAGAAAACTTCTCTGAAACCAATTTACTGTGAGACCAATGGGGATGTTTAATATTTTTCCTGACATTAGATGTCGCTAGGTAGGCGTCGGGTCCAGATTGTCAAAATGTACTGAATCTTTTGACAGTGAAACTTTAAGACGACAAGACAACACAAGACGTCAACAAGACATTTGACAAGATGCTATGAATTGACAAATGATTGGACTCTACGCTACAGTGCTGTCAAAATACCCTCATTTCAACAATGTTAGTAGGAAGCCAAACGGTACCTTGCAGTGGCATTCGCCCGTGGTCCGGTGGCAGTGCGGGTGGTAGCCCTTGTCGAGCGCGCACTCGCACGGCCCGCACGCCGCGCCTCCCCACCAGCCGCCCGGGCACTCGCCCGCGCCCGCCTCCACGCACTCGCCTTCTGCTCGCAAATATTATCATATTATGGTCCGTGAGCCAGCAACAGGTTTTCCTAATCAATTTCCTCTAAAGCGATAACTCGTGAAATACTTCAGAGTTGTATAAAGCCGTACGGTAAACGTCAGCTGCCGCTCCGTGGGTGGGTTGGGCAGCGGCAGCCTCTTAATCAGGTAAAAAAATAATTGTTTTCAGTCATTTCCTCCTGACTAAAAATTTATTAAATGACAGTTAACGCAATTATTCGAAGATAAAAAAAGTCTGTTGGCCGTATCGTGGTGGATTTTACGTACGCTGGTCACACGAACATGCAAAAAAAATTTTTTAGTTTAGTGACTCTCTTACTTGAAATTTTGTCAGATGATAGCTTATATGCAACTTTGAATAAATAAGAACTTCAGTTGCCTCTATGTTGGTGGAAAGGTCGTCAGCTGCAAGGATGCAGTGAAAGGTGGCGCCTTGCCCAGGCGTGAGCGCCGATCGCTTATTTAAATATCGCTTGAGAGGAAATGACTGACAAAATATACTATCTGGCTCACGGACTATTACTTCTACTTCATGGCTATAATGAGAAAGGAAGTTGGTCTTCCTCCAAAAAAGGTGGTTGGATCGTGTAAGAAATGATTTAGGTAAGAAACGGGTAACTGTAGATATGTAACTGTATAAAATCGTTTATTCACAAAAATAAGTAATAAGTTTTTCAGTTTCGCTTTTTGTACCCAATACGGACGGGTAGATTATTCATGTGTACATCATTCGATTAATACTTTATTTATTTAATATATCATTTTTATGTTATAAATGAAGTCACAATCTTATGTGGTAGATATTCGTCAATTGACTAATAACAATTGTTTTTTAAAAAATCAATAACTATGATGGAGATGGAAGTTAAAAAAAGTAATAGGGGATTTCAAAATGATATTATAAAGTGCCACGTGAAGCGAACAAGAGGAAGTCAATAAATAAAGGTATAAAAACGATATCCTAATTTTTTTCGTCATTCGCTGAACGACGTTCAATAACAATGTACAGTTTTAGTATAATATCTCGTATAGTTTCGGACAATTAAGAGAATGCTTATTAAAATATTGTACCGGCCAACATAAACCCGTCGTGACATAGGCAGCTGTATCCTCTCGCCGAGTGGTCGGACTGACACCGCGCGTGCTCGCCGCACGGGTTGAGGTCACAGGCCGGCACGCACTGTGGACCTACCCGACCGTCCTCACACTCGCATTCAGTGAAGTCCCACGATGACACACATTTACTCTGAAATTACAAACATGCTAATGTAACAGCCGGTCCAGACGGCACCAACTTATGCCTGCGCAAATATTTGCACAAACTACAACAGTACGTGTAGACGTCAAGTTTGCAGTTGCCGCGTAAGTCTGTACTTATTTGTAACTTCGTTTAGGCAAACAGCTATAAGTTGGTGCCTTGTGGATCCACCTTTAAGAGCACATAACAATGTTACGTTATTATTTCTAGGTATGTTTTATCATAGTGCTCGTTTCGGATTCGCATGGGTTAATATTTTGAGATTCTAAACCAAATAACTTACATAAAAGATGAATTAGGTTATATTGTTACTCAAACTTTGCGTATTTATTACACTTTTATAACACATTATTAGCGTCTAGTGTCTAAAGCTTATAGTTTACATGTAGTATGAGAATAAAAATGAACGTATACTTACGAAGGGCGGGCAGATAGACAGCATACAGTCTGCCCGGGACTGACATCCATCCCTTACGTTTTCTCTGACCGTTGGTCGATTGAGCAGAGATTGACTCGTTCCTACTCGCACGTCCTAATAATAATAAAAAAGTTTTAATAAAAAGCGATTGGAGTTTATGGATGTCATCTATAAATAGGTTTGTTTATGTCGAGCTCCTCTTGTGTTTCGGAGATTAAAATACAATAATTTCTTATAATAAAGATAAAAAAAAATCTAATAAAAAATAGGGTTTGGCTGTGTCATGATCATGACACAGCCAAACCCTATTTTTTATTGGATTTCCGTGTCCATGGACACGGTCGTGTGTTGTAGGTACGTTAATACGTTGTATCCACGAAAATTATCTCAAAATTGCAGCCCATTGCCCTCCCCCGCACGCGACGTTCCATAATCCTTACTTACAGCGTAATAAATTCTTTGATCCTTCATCTATCCAGTGGTGTGATTGAATTTTGGATGTAGATGGTAGATTTGTAGCTGTATTTCCGATTTTGTTATCATTCGTTTTTTTGAATTGCCTCTCTATGGAAGCCATTTTAAAGACGTATTAACGTCAAAAATAAGTGAGGTAAGGTATTATTTGAGGTATAAAATAATATTACATTATAAGTTATAATTTCAATTTGACATGTTTATGTTATAAATTTATGGCGAGGACAATGTCAGTTGTTAAGATAAGTCCATGGTTTTGGGCGGCTTGGAAACACTGACTACGACTGAAGTTACTATGTCTGTTGTGTTCGCGCCGCCGCGCCGCTTCACATCGCATGAAGTTCGCTTATGCAGGACTTCGTGTAAACCCTTTCAATTAAGGGGAAACCCGTATCCCAGAGTGGGATGAATATACGTTCAATATTAGAATTTATTACCTGTATACAACCCTCAAAATATCCAACTTCGGACGCCAATAACCCCGCAGTACTATCCGGTCCTCCAATCAATATCTTGCCGATGTACAGCCCTTGAATCTTATTAGCCAGCATCGGCAGCAGGGCCACCCTCAACCCGTAGTCGATGCCCACTGATATGTCCGTCCCGAGCCACTTGATTTCGATCCTGTGCCATTTGCCATCAGCTAGGGTAGTCGAAGGTAGGTACATGGATTCGCCGTTGTATGAATAGTAGAGAAGGCCGGATTTCAGCTGTAGAATAAAATATAACTGTGTTTATTTGCTCACAACATATTTAAATGAGATATAGTAGGTATTCCTCCTGTATTCTAAAGGCACACAAAATGTTTAAGCAAAGGTCATAAAGCATGTAGGTACCTACCCTGTATAATTTTGTACAAGTGTTGAATATTTTTATTTATTTTATTTTACCCAAACTTTATTGACGACAGAATAACGGTACAAAAGGCGGATTTAATGCTACGAGCATTCTTTACCCGTCAACCTTTGGGAAAAGCAGATAAAACTCGAATGCGGTTCGAAATCCTGGCTACACAGGAGCCACAATGGTGGGAATGTGTGGTGGGCTGCCATCCCGATAGCTATTGTTATGTAGAAGTACATACTTAGATGATGAATAGATACTTACACTGATCAGTATGGTGCTGTTCTGTCCTACTTGAATGGACATGAGAAACGCATCGTGTTGCCTCGTGCGGATCGACAGAGCATTTAACCACGGCAGTTGTATGGGACGGAGCAACGGGTTGAAAGACAGCATGCCATCGCCGCTGAACCTCCATGGTGGGGCGGTAGCTAGAAGGGAAATATAATAGTTTTCTTGGTTTACTAATAGCACGCTGCACTATAACCCATAGTGATCCTACGGCTGGGATACGGGTCTCCCCTCAGTCGATGAGATTTAGACTTTAGAGCATACTCCGCCACGCTGCTCAACTGCAGGTTGGTTGGAGGCCAGAGTTTTCAAGCCGCCTAAAGGCTTGGTTTAACGACTGTCATCTAATGACAACAGCCGGGACCGATGGCTTAACGTGTCTTTCGAAGCACGGAGGACCTAAAGATAAATAAACCCATCAATAGACAGGCCACGGTCGATGTTACTTAACTTACGTGATCGATTAGATAAGACAAGCGCAACGACGTCATCATATATCACCATAATATAATGTGACGTTGTGCACTATGTTTGATTTTGTTAATGTACGACGTGACAATTCCAACTCCTGTCTGATAAAAATGTATTTTTTTTAAATGTATTAAAAACCACAGACCTAAGATAAAGTACGTAAAGCATTGGATTCTATGCTAGACATTTATGGTGGTTATTCAATACTCACATTCAGCACAGTCCTTGCCGGTGTATCCTTCCGGACAATCGCAGAGGAACGTGTCCCAGAGGTCTGTACAGGCAGCATTGTTGTAACACGGCGCTGAACCACATTGCGATCGCTTCTCGGGGCATCCAGCTAATGTGCCATTGTCTGCCACGTAACTGGTTTATAGGAGAAAAAAAAACAATATATCGATCAATAAAGAAATGAAGTCACAAGAGGTAGATACTGTCGTCACGGCTCGTGTAGTGTGGATATTCTTAGTTGAGCTTTGGAGCCAACTGCCTGCCCCTCTAGCCTCATTTTTTTTATCTACTTTGGTTTTTTTTCGAGCTCCACGTCACACGAATAATGCACGTATGACTTACGAGACGTGATCTCGTAAGTCACGTCACGTATTCGTGCGTGTTTGTTCGATGCACGTGTATATCGCCGCGCTTGTTTATTCCATGCAGCAAAAGCTTGACTAATTACCACTGTTGATAATATTCTTAGCTATGAATGTCAGCCAACTTTATCGGCTTTTGATTTTGATACTGCCCGCCTGATATGAAGCGGTTATGCGTTATTATGACTACGAAGTCATAATAACGCTCGCGCCATGAAATATTGCTTGCGCGCCGCGACCTCAGTAGCCAACGCAGCAACTCCTTCCTTTCTTTCTATGCAATCTTTAGAATTATGGAGGGTAGATGTAATTCCAAAACTGTAGTATAAAAAAGTGTCCTCTGGCAAGCAGCAAATTAGTGGCGCTGCGGAAAACAAGAAGATGATTTACAACTTAGCACCAAAAGTCATAAGAGTTCTTACTCTTAACTGGTTTAATTTCAGCACACTTCACTTCGTTTATAACTGCTATATTCACATCACATCTTCTTGCGCTATATCGGCGAGTTCCTGAATTGTAATTTGCTGCTCACCATGGTACACTTATTTTTTCAACCTGCTTCCCATATAAGACGGTTTTCCTTACCCTCCATATCTGGAATGTACTTTTTTAAATCATTAGAATGAGAGCTACCTACCTGTTCAGGTCCACGAATTTATGGTCGACGAAGAAGTCCGAGATGCAGCCGATGAAATCCTTGTTCTTCACTTGGAAACTGCTGGGGATGTTAGGCAGACCGCCTATTTGTAGCGGACCCGTCAAATCAAGGAACCTATATGAAATGAAAATTAATTGATGATGGAAATATAACTAGATTTTAGAATCTGTGATTACCAAAATTATTTCAAAATGGTAGCGCTTTCCCCTCCCTCGCACGTGATGGTCCATAGTCTTTACTTAGCGTAATAAATTCTTTGATCCTTCGTCTATCCAGTGGTGTGATTGAATTTTGGATGGAGATGATAGATTTATACAGCAACACCAAACTGTATCCCCCGATTTTTATGAAAGAAATTTAATAGACATTGAGTTTCTCTTTCTCTGCTTTCTTAGTACTTGTATCCATATAGTACACTCGGCGCAGAAGTCTATAATTGTTGTACACAAATGTCAATACTATTTTCAACAAGAGAAGAGACTATGTAAATAAAGTGTCGCCTTTCTTTGATATTATGTTACAAGATGCTATTTTTTACTGGCACCTGTAGAAAAACCCTTACAAAATTCTTCTTCTTCGTCATGCCTTATTCATCCCACTGTTGGGATGCGGGTCACCCTTAATCGAAGGGATTCAGAGCATAATGCACCACACTGATCAACTGTAGGTTGACGGAGACTTTTTTGTGTTTTCAAACCGTCTAAAGGCCACTGACTTGGCTTAACGACAGTACAGACTAGGGCCGACGTTGCTTATCTTGTGCGTTCAATTAGACTAGCACGCGTAAAGACGCCATCGAGCTACTCAGATTACATTCTTAATAGACCGTAATTAAACTAATATCTTTTTATTGGATTAAATACACATCAAAACCAGATGTATTGTTTTACACTTTATTACCTGTGACACGTTTCAGTTGGTATATCGCAGCGAGGGGGCAGCACTTTCCTAGTAAAGTTGGCGCATGCGTACTGTGGTCCTAGAGAAGTTGCCCCCGCTAATGATAGCGCCTTGTCGCAGTCGTCTACCGCCATTGTTGCCGTCTGTGGATCAAAATGAGAATAAATTTATAATTATAGATAAAATATATAGCGTCGTTTAGTTCTAAAACAAAATACCATTTATATACTTTATAACTGATAAGAATTTGTAATTTGTTTTGATATGTAATTTTAGGTAGGTATCTAATTTCAAAAATATATTGAGAAGTAAATATATGAGACAACACAACAAATATAATATAATAGTTTTAACAAAATTGTTTAAAGCGGAATTTTTGAAAGCATACTTCTAAAAAGAGCACTCCTATTCGATTTCGTTGTTATTATACATACTTACAATGCATATTAAGTATTGACCCACATCTGTGAGCACGGAATCGCATTGTTTTGTGTCCTATCCTGTTCTGTAACTAAGGAACATCACTCGCTAGAGCAAGAAAGACAGCATCGGCGATGCGGGGAGCTCGCGTCATCTTTCTCGCTTTAGCAAACGACGTTCCTCAGGAATGGAAGAGGACAGAGCATGAAAAATGCTTTTCCGTGCTCTCATATCTATCACATGACACAGATATTAATCTATGCTTTCTTTTGAAATTGTTCTCTATTGAAAAGGCCTTAAATAGACAGCCAATGTCGCGTCGTTTAATATTACATAAACAATGACGTCTGTGCAGAGCGCCGATAAGCGTGCCATACGAACTGTTCCAGATTCGTCTTAGAGCGGAGGTGAGGTCGACACGAGAGAGCAGCAGGGAGTGACCATACTAAACGTAGTACTATTATTTATACTGTGGTTTTATTATATGTCTAGAAAATAATGAATATCCACAGACATGCCATCAGCAATATTTGTAGATCTCTTCATGCCCTCTTCCATGAACTTGGATTGTAAATTCCCCCGGCCAATTTTACTCACAGCTCCAAACCTAAGTTAATTCCACTCACAGAAAAATGCTACGTTTGTGGTCCCACCACACTTACCCTATTAAAGTAGTCAATCTCCACAGAATGCCACATCCCATCAGCGACATTAGCAGCTACAGTTGTTTCTGCTTTAGCTCCGCCAAGTGCAAACGTGAACCGTAGCCCTGGTCCTCCGGCTGGACCAGCGCCATTTGACACGAGCTCCAACGCTAAGAAGTCATGACGCTCGTTGTATCGCCCGTTGTAGAGTAGCAGACCAGATGTCGATTGAGTCGCGAACCTGGATAAAATCGATTATTAACATCGCGGCATATTTAGACCGTCTATTGTAGTGTCATCTCGTTTCGGCGTCGTCAACCCTTGTTCATCCCGCTGCTGGGATATGGGCCTCCCCTCAAACGAAAGGGTTTCGAGCATACTCCACCACGCTGCTGAAATGCGGATTGGCGGAGACGCCTAAAGGCCACTGACTTGGCTTAACGACTGTCGTCTACTGATTAACGTAATATAAATATTAATTAAAAAATTCCATTGAGATCATGTATTAAGTAAATGACTATAATAATACTTAATTACTTATAGGGGTATCTAAAGTTGACCATTGGCGAGATTTCTAGCAAAAGAGTGGAAATTCCTATAAAACATTGTTTGCATTAAAGGAAACTTCAATACTGTTACACTGTAATGTGTAGAAATTGAAAGTAAACTTTTTTAAAGTCGACTATACATCAAGTGACTTACTTTAGTTTCATATGTATGCGATGTCTCCTCTTCAATCCAGGGAACGTGAGGAATGACGAAGTGGGGAAGCTTCTAGCTCTAAGTTCACACATAGCTGTGGTATATGCCGCATCTATGGCGCACCCCTGACAAAGAATCCCTCCTTCCTTGCGGGCCACACATTGGGAACCACTGCGACAGATTGTACCGTCGCCGTTTATGTCACACGTCGCCTTTGTGAGGATTGTTTCGCAGTTGACGCCTGAAAAAAGTAATATTTTTTACTATCATCGGTATTATTAGGTTTAACTGATCTATTACTTTTTTAATCTATTTTATATACTACGCACAGTGTTGCTCCTTGTGTAATTTTCTTAGAGTATGAAGCATATTCTCACCCGGATAGTTATGATTATCTTTTGACATGATAACGTCTTATAAATCGATGAACGCCGGCTACACGCACAAAAAAGCATTACTCATTGTCACGTTCCGCCTGAGCCGAGCTACCTTCATAATAAAGCACAATAAAACCTTTTCTCGTCGTGAACTTATTTGCACGTAGCAATGTAACAACACTTTAGAGAATAGTTATTTGGTTCAGGCCTCCGTAAGGTTCGTAAGGGTTTGCACAGTTGCGTTTCTCTACAAAATAACTTTGCCCTTTTCCGCTAGTTCGAAGTTTCTTCTTCATTTGCTACTCTTCAGAGAACGATATTAATGTCACATATATATCCCAAAGCAAGTTTAAAACGTCATATTACACTAATATGACGTCATCTTGTAAAATAACAACTATTATGTCCAAAACATTACACTTTAGAGCAGGGGGTTCCCAACCGGTGGTCCGCGGATCACCAGTGGTTCGTGAGAGGTAAAAATATGGTCCGTGATACTAACTTATAATGAAAGACATTAGCACTATCATACAAAATACTAGCAAGTCGAGTTATAGAATAATGGATTGTTATGACACTTGGGGACCCTAGTCCCAACAAAAACCTCGTAGTGGTCCGCGAAAAAAAATGTTTGGGAACCACTGCTTTAGAGATTTTAACCCTTAATTGGGCGCGTGGGGTGTCACACACCCAAAGGCATCTTCTCCGGCTCATAACTTTTTAAAAATTGAATTAAGTGCGCTGATATTCTAGGTAGCTTCGTAAATACGTGTGACGCTATCAATTCGATCTGTGAATTCGCGAACGGTACTCAGTCGTGAGCAGTTGGGCTTTGAGAGCGTGTTTGGGGTGTATGACACCCCAGGTGACTGTTTGTGTTGTTTTAATTCCGGGTAAGAAAATAACTGTTACTTTTGTTATTTAAGCTCTAACACATTGCAATTTAAAAAGTTACATACGAAACATAACAATCAGACTCTTTTGAAGGTAGATTGTCGTTTTTCTTGTTTTAGGTTATATAAAATGTACCTCGACCGTTGCAAAAATGACTAGAAAGGCTTAATGAAAGTCGGGACCAAGAATCTGTCTCCAGTACAGGCCAAAGCCAATCTTACGAAAGATGCTATATGTGCCCGAGAATGAAGGACAGGAAAACAAAAACTCAATGCTCCAAATGTCCATGAGTATGCGTGCAATAACCATAGATTCCAGTAAGCCAAAATTGTATCGTAGAAAATGAGTAATAATAAAAGATCTTATTTTTAGGTTAAAAGTTTAATTATTAAAAAGAAGTTAATTTCAGTTTATTAATACGTAAGTTAAATGTTCTAATTAATAAAAGTCAGATTTTGCATTTATTTCATGATTTAATTTTAATTATTTAACTAGGGGTGCTAAAGGCCCCTTAGTAGAGGCCCCTTAGAGAAGTTTAATGTAATGTTGAACACCCACCGTGACTCGCTCCATGATATATCAATGGAACAATATGCGACCATTTATGCAAGTTTTTAGGCGCGCCCAATTAAGGGTTAAACTTCCTTTGGGATGTATGTGACATTAATCTGCGGTGAACTAAATAATATTATTTTTACCTGTAAAACCAGGAGCACACACGCAAGTATATCCTCCCTCGCGTCGTATGCATGTTCCGTTGTTGACGCACGGCGACGAGTAACAAAGGTCTACTTCCGTGTCACACATGTAGTGATCTCTCGAACCTACAGACAAGAAAAATATAAATTAATATCTCTGAGATTCACGGGCTTAAACCCGCTCATATAGTAGGCGTGCGCGGGATATGGGTTCAACACGTAGAGGCCCCTTAGAGAAGTTTAATGTAATGTTGAACACCCGCCGTGACTCGCTCCATGATATATCAATGGAACAATATACCCATGCATGAGCAGGTCTCGGCAGGCATTGGAACTATTGCTAATGTGTGTTAGAAAATATATGGAGTTTGAGGATGATCTAACTATGGTAAAATAGAGACGGACGCCTGATAATTGTTAGCGTTGGAAATAGGTACTGAAAAGGCGGTCAATTTTAGGTATGTAAGGGATCACAAAAGAACTAGTAATGTAATCTTTAAACTAGTTTAATAAGAATGAAAAATTGGACGAACTTACAGACAAGAAAAATAAAAATTAATATAATAAAAATAAGGCGTTGGAAACAGGTACTGAAGAGGCGGTCAATTCTAAGTATATAAGGGATAAAAAAGAACAGTAATCTTGACTTTATTAAGAATGAAAAATTTGACCTCTTGCAATCCTATGTTCTAAAGGTGTTTGAAGGATGAAGAGTGGTTGTGTCCTAGATGCCTGAGGATAAGGGTGTTTTAGAGTCTTGTGTACTTGGTTCCGCATGCGGAATTGTCAACGTAAATAATAAATAAATAAATATTCCTGGACAAATTATACACGGCCATCTAGTCCCAAACTAAGCAAACCTTGTACTATGGGTACTAGATAACTGTGTAATATTTTTTTTGTAAATACATGTATATAATACATAGAAAATAACCCGATCAAGACAAACAGACTTGTTCATGCACACAAATATTTGTCTTGTGCGGGGATCGAACACGCAAGCTCGGAGTTAAAGTGGCCATTGCTAACCATTCGACCACCGAGCTCGTCAAAGAATCCGCAAGCGGGTTAATTACTATAACAGATCATCTCGTAATACCCAAACCAATGTATTAGGTTGGGGAAAAAGTCTTTTCGTATTTTATATGAAAATTCAAAACATTTTTTAATAAAGTTTATTTACATTTAACTAAAGTATGTAGGTGCCATTTTGTTCGATAACTTTTGGCCATCTTGTAGGTAGAGACATGATCCCATTACTATAGAAATTTTGGGACTTCTGTTCAAAAAACCACGACAAGTGGTTTTGGCAGTCTTCTCGTGATGGTAACCTGACATTGCCTAAAGAATTCTGAAGAGACCGAAACAGGTGGAAATCAGAAGGTGCAAGGTCAGGACTATACGGCGGATGCATTAACACCTCCCAGTCAAACTCTCTTAATTTTTGCTGAGTGGCTAAAGATGTGTGAGGTCTAGCGTTATCATGATGAAAAATCACACCCCTTCTGTTAATTAATTCCGGCCGCTTTCTCTCAACTTTTTGCTTTAACTCATCAGTTGTTCACAGTAGAGTTCAGAATCGATAGTCCTGCCTGGCGGTAACAGCTCATAATGAATAATACCCTTCCAATCCCACCATACACACAGCATCACCTTGTTGCGGGTTAACCCGGGTTTTGCCAGAGTCTGTGAAGCCTGACCGGCCTTTGACCACGACCTTTTTCGCACGTTCTTGTCGTACGTGATCCACTTTTCATCACCAGTTATAAGCTTCTTCAAAAACTGTTCGCTTTCATTACGTCGTAGTAAAGAATCGCAAATGAGTACACGGTTCATTAGGTTTCTTTCAGTGAGATTGTGAGGCACCCAAATATCGAGCTTTTTAGTGTACCCAGCTTTTTTCAATTGCGCCAAAACTGTTTTGTGGTCAATTCCAAATTCTTCAGCTACGTCGTAACTACTGATATGCCGCTCTTGCTCCACTTTTTCAAAAATGGCATCCATTTTATCCGTCACAGGGCGACCAGAGCGACGTGCATCTTTCACATCAAAATTTCCTGATTGAAAACGCTTAAACCAAATTTGTGCTACTCTCACAGACACTGCACTAGGTCCATAAACGTCACAAATTTTATTCGCAGCTTGCGTTGCATTTTTACCTTTTTTGTAGTAAAATTTTAAAATGAATCGAATTTCTTCATTAGATTCACTCATCTTGACAGTAAAAAAAACAAATGAAAATCACACATTTACCTAATTTGAATTTGGAATTATCTTTTTTAAAATATTAACTTTTTAAAGATATCAAAACCTGCCAGACACAAATGGTATAACCAAAGAGATTTTATTACAAGTTCATACATACTATAATGCGAAAAGACTTTTTCCCCTACCTATTAAATAACCAATTTTCTCACATTATTTGCCATAAGATTTCTACCGTACCTGTGAATCCATGTGGACACTGGCAGGAGAAGGTAGTGACGGGATATATAGGTCTAAAGAGCACAGTGTCGCTCGACACAAATCCCGACGCATTGCCGAACTTCAACACGGTGAGACACTCTTCGAAGTTCAGGCACGGCTCGTGGACGCATACGTTGTCATCAAAAGACAACACCTGCATAAAAAAATTAAGAATCACTAAGGGTTTCACTTTTCTGAAATAAAATTTTGTGTAAAAAGAAGTAAATACTCAATTAAAGGTGAACTCGCACTTGTCCGCGCCAATACTAATCGAACGGAACGAATTTATAAATAAATGTGCGTTAACCCCAAATTCGACTCTTTTAGGTACAAACAACATAATGAAGTTTCTTAGACGTCGACTTCAATGAAGTAGGGTCCTCTTTTGACGTGACAACGTCTTATAAATTGGTTAGCCGGGTGACACTTCAAGAAACTGGGTCACGTTATGCGCTTACAATGAGAGCGAGTGAAAGGCACGTGCCTTTCACTCGCTCTCATTGTAAGCGTGTCGTGGACGCGTGTCCCTTCTAAGAGCGAGAGAGACAGACATAAAAAGTGAAAGACATGCGTCCCTTCCACTCGAAAACATTTTACCACTCAAAGTCGTTGTCACGTAAAACTTTCGCCCGTATACCGACTTTACAGGCAACCAATTTTTTATACAATACTTTTAATTTCACAATTTTTACGAAGTGCCAAGTTAACATATTCATTACCTACTTATTAAGAACTTTACGCTCATGCGTAAGTAAAGGTACCTATACATTTTCGTAAGGTTAAACCCTACTAATATTATAAATGTGAATATGAGTTTGTTTGTTACGCTTTCACGCCGAAACTACTCAACCTATCATCATGAAACACTGTACATATATTCTCAAAGATATTAGGAAGGATACAGGATACTTTTTATTAAGAAAAAGTAAACGCGGGCGAAGCCAGTAACAATGCTAACCTGTACCGTGGCGAGTCTAGCCAACGTAGCTCTGTGCAGGTACACTCTCTCCCGCAAGTGCGTCGGCGAGTAGTACGGCGACGAGTCTCCGGCGACGCCCACCTCTGCTTCAGGTCGCTTCGCTGAGAACGACACGTTCAGAATGTTGCCAGTCACGTCTGTGTCGTCCTGAAGGTAGACGAATATAATCTTAATGAACATTTTTAAACAATCGGGATGGTGGCACCACACCACATCTTTCCACCACTCTCCTGTCTCTGTGTCTCCTGTGTAGCCAGGATTACGAGCGGCGACCGCCAATAAAAGGCAATGAACAGTGAAGTCCATTGCAGTTCCAGGGGTAAAACTACGGCTGTCTTGGAACTCAAAACGAATTTAATCAGAAGGAATTAGTAGGAGTAAGAAGCTTTTTTAAATAAAGCAAAATAAAAACTTATTCAAAACACTGCTTGTATACAGGTCTCCTCTCCCTCAATCGAAAGGGTTTCGAGCATACTCCACCCCGCTGCTCAACTCCAACGTTGGCGGAGGAGTTATACTACAAAGGGTAAATGTGCACTTGAATTGCTCCTACCAGCTAGAATACACCTGACCATACACATTTGTACATTTCTATCTATTTCTATATGAGAGGGGTAAACGATGATATGGGTCACCTGATGGATAGCAATCACCACCGCCCATGGAGATCAGCAACACCAAGAGGTCGCCGATCCATTGCCAGCCTATACTCCTTCCTTCTTTTATTGTTTCATCTTAGTGGTATACATTTTTTACCTATCTAGTATGTATTAAATGTATGTATATAAATATATGTACGTATTAAACCTATGTGGCTATTAACGTAATTAATCTTACCTGTACACTAAACACATAGATGTTCTCTTTGGGGCACGGTATGATAGCGGCCAGTCCGTCCACGAAGAAGCCCAGCAATGGTGACAGGAACTGTTCAGCTGTCATATCGTTCAGTCGCACTGTGATGGAATTGAACAACATGTCTTCGGTTATCAGACGGACTGTCAGCTGCATCATCGCTTTTACTTCATTTACTCCATCTGGAAAGATAGAAAGAGAATGTATAGAGAAAAAAGAGTGGAGGAGAAAGAGACAGAGAATTAGAGACAAGAATTTCATAGAAGTCTTACTTCATTATCAATAACTTCATATCAATGCTCACTATCTCATTGCTGGGAGTCGAATATCTCTTCAATAGATCAATAGATTAGGCTATTGTTTCGGGCAGTGACTGTCAAACTGCGGGCCGCGTCCCTTAGGGGGGTCGGCAAGTTACTTGCAGGGGGTCGCGGGGTAAAAAGCGCAAATGTTTGTAGGTCATACGCTACAATAAGAAAACGTAAGTAGGCCTGATTATTGTTCAATAATTCATCAACTCAAATATTTGAGAAAATATTTTTCCAATTGAAGCGTATTTCTAACAGAATAAAATCGTCAGCAAATGGCACTAACAATTTTAAAGCTTTCATAACCAGCTGTGGGCAGAGCGGCAGACTGTTCATGCAATATTTATAGTAAGAATAAAATAAAATTGCATACCGTTGACAGATATCTCCATGGTCGCCAACTTCGGTACATTGGTGTTCAGTTGCGGGGAGAGCGTCATCGAGCCGGTCGTTTCATTTAGCAGCACGAGGTTTGCATTGTTTCCCGATAGTATACGATATTGGAGCTGCAACAAAGAAATTAAGAATTAGAAATAAATTGAAATTATCTGTGCTTGCGGCATCAACCGCGGCACACCTTGAAGATCCATTGTATAGGAATAAAATTATAGGAAATGATCACCAATACCGCGTGGCCAAGTTTGGATCCTCATTTAAAATATGGAATATGTTACTTTGATACCAATGGGTGTGTAAGTAATGAATTGCATTGTTTTTAAAATATTCGTAGCTTCATATTGTAAATTGAAGACAAATGGTATTCAACTTACAATATGAATGTATTTTGCACTAAAAAGATGGTATTTATCAACATAATATATACAAACCTTATCAGTGACGTCAGCGTCAAACGCAGGCACTCTCCCAAAGGGTCCCACAGGAAAACAGTCCTTATAGTTATTGAAAATGATCTGAAAGTCCTTCATCATAGGCGCGTTGTCGTTCACGTCGGTCACTAGTATCTCGACCCGGACGTCGTTCCACAGCGGCGGGCTAGCGGCGCGGATGATCAGCTCGTACTTCTTGCGAGGACTCTCGTAGTCCAGGTCGACCATTGTCACCAGCTCAGCTTTGTCTGACCCTTGGCGGGTTTCGAGCGAGAAACTATTGGAGTCGTCCCCTCCTGATATTAAGAAAATCCAAATTAATTAATGATTATACATAATGTATTAAACTTCATACATGAAATTAATGAACTATGGGGAACGTAGCGTGTTAATAAAGCACACGAATCGCTTGATGTGAAGCGGTTGCCGTAATGCTTATATTGACCCGCAATACAAGAAGATCTCTCGTTCAGTTGCAGCCTCTTAACTTACATAGCAACCCTTTAGGAAATTCCTGGTGATTTAATTCATTCGCTGGAATCCAACAACTCCGCAGGGAAACAGGGCGGCTGAGATCTTTTGCAAGGTGGAGTGGTGAATGTTTGGCTTAGTAGATGATCATTATTCAATGTCGGTCTGCTCTACTTTTATACATTCACCAGGGCCTCATTTGGCCACGATCACCACGATTTTGGACACTAATGATTAATGTGTCACTATCAATGAGACCCCAATATCATAGTGCTTTATTATCATCAATATCACTCTGTATCTACCCAGTATGGGGTGTAAAAGGCTCATCATGCTCTTAGAGCCAAAGCCAACTTCACCTGCGCGTGGTGCAGTCGGCAGGGTGACTAGCGAAAGAGGCAAAAGAGAGGTACAGCTATTTGTAAGCTGCCTGACTGGGGAAACACATACTCATAGAATACCGCAGTCAAATCACAAACCCATGAGGGTTGTTATGTTCCTGCGAATGAATGAGGTCACCAGAAAGAAGAAAAGGAGTTGCTGCGCTCGCAATGCGGATGGCGGCGTGCGAGCCATATTTCATATCGCGAGCGTTAATATGCCGATGTTAACCGCTTGACATTAGGCGGGCAGTATGCTTGCCAGTAACCTGACTCAGTATGAAAAAAAATATAAGCCTTCTCCAATGTTTTCCACCATATGAGAACCTCCGCTTTCTGCATCCAGCAGCTTCCAGTTATATTGCTTACATACGTACAATTGTTGGTCCTTCGAGCCTGAAATATTACCTTTGATAGAGTAATGTACAACAGCATTGGCCCCCTCGTCGGGGTCGTGGGCATATATTTCGCCCACAGTGGTGCCAATGGGACTGTTCTCTGGTACGTAGAATGTGAGGCAGTCGCTTTCGAACACTGGCGGCGAGTCGTTGATGTCCTCCACTTTTATATGAACTATCACCTGACGAAGAAATGTTTAGAGTAAAAAAATGGACTACGATAGTATAGAATAGACACAATAGCGAATTATTTTCATTTGAATATTATACTTAGAATCACAGTAAGAGATTACGTAACATTCAGAATTTCAATGGTTGCCTGAAAGACATCGCATACTTTTGGAACATTTTTTTTATTTAGGTGCAATATAAATATAGCAAACAAACAATATCCACTAAAAGATAAATCGAAGAAACTGGCGACATCTAGTTTTATCCTGACTCAGCAGCAGCAGTGTTTTTTCTTTGAGTCATTCGATGGTCATAAAAAGAATGCGTGTATTAAAAAAAGTTGTCCGTCAAGGGTCGATTGACAGATTTTTTTATTAACGGGACGAGACACAGTGAGACACAGTGGTGGGAATGTGTAGTGGGATCCCACTACACATTCCCACCACTGTGTCTCAGGAGACACAGTGGTTATACAGTGAGGCTATACAGGTATAGCCAGGATTAACAGCTGCGATCGTCAAAAACAAATGCAATGAACAGAATAATGTGGTCCATTGCAGTCCCGGGGATAAAACTATGGCTGCCTTGGAACTCACAAAGAATTTAATCATAAGAAATTAGTAGGAGTAAGAAGCTTTTGGAATTTGACTTTCCCTCTTAGCAATGTGAGAGCTTGGCAGATGTGAAACATCAAAACTATTTTAAGTTAACAACACTGCATACATTAATTACATTAAATATACAAGTTCAGCGCGGTGAGACAGAGGGGAGATTGCCTAGCCAAGTGGGGAGAAAGTTGTAAAGTTACGTGCGCGTGGCGTCGCGTCGTCACGCCAACAGCCGAACTGAAGCACCGCATTGGAAACATATCAAACATTTTGTTTCTTTATTGATGGATTTTAAATTCAGTGGTTCGAACTATCGAAACACGACCCCCAACTCGTATGATTACATTGTATCATAGAACGTTGCATAATAACCACCTCCCTTCAGATATACTTTACGGGTTTAAGTTGGGTTTTGGGGTGTAAGAGGTTCGTCAACATCTTTGAACCAAAGCCATCTTCACCTGCACGCGTTGCACCCTGCTGACTGACGAACGAAGCTCTGGCGAAAAGAGAGGTAGGGAGCGTAATTGTAAGCTACCCGTCTGGGGGATGTACCTCCACCTCACAGAATACCGCAGCCAAATAACAATTCCCATGAGGGTTGTTGTGTTCTTGCGAGTGACTGAGGTCACCAGAAAGGAAGGAGATGCTGTATTGGCAGCGGGGGTGGCGGCGCGCAAGTGATATTTTATGTTGTGAGCGTTAATATGGCTACGGTAACCGGTTCACATTAGGCGGGCTTGTCTCTTTGTCTCACATCAGGCCACTCGACGTAGTATAAAAAAAAATACTGCTCCTTCACTTACACCCAAGTGGCGTAAAGTTAACCTACCGTGGAGCTCTGCGCCGGTGTTCCTCCATCAATTGCCAAAGCCTTGAGATCGTACGTAGCGACGGATTCCCTGTCCAACGGTTTATTCGTCCGAATTACCCCCGAAGCGGGGTCCACCACGAAGGAGCCTTCCTCACGATCCCTGGCATCTAGCTCGTAGTGCACTCGGCCGTTTAGACCAACGTCTGCGTCGGTTGCGCTCACTTGAGTTACTGATGTACCTGTTGGGATTTAAATATAGTCAAGACATTAAATTCCAAAGGGTTCTGAGAGCTGTCAGGATGTGGAATGAATTCAAAAGATTTTTCCTGGAGACTACAAATACAGGTTTATTTAAGGAAGAGTCAAGGAGTTTTTACAGGATCGATAAGGTGTGAGTGGTGTCTCTAGTGTTACAATCGTGCATTTTTATTTATTTATTTGCTTTATTATACTGTGAATGATAAGAACCTTATCCACCTTTAGGATAAGCTCAGCTGTATGCCGCTACGACACCAGAAGATCAAATCGTTTCAATTTGAAAGCGTGAACTGATATAGGATATAAACAAACAATATTGTGTGTCTCACTTACCAACTAAAGCATCTTCCATAATGGTAGCGGTGTAGAGCTGTTGTTTGAATATAGGCGCGTTGTCATTGACGTCCACCACGGATATCTCCACGTCAGTGGTGTCAGACAGAGATGGAACGCCACCATCCCGGGCTGTGACTGTCAGCAAATATCCTAGAAATATATAATGACATGGAATGGAAAACAATAACTTTATAGATTTTTTATTTGGGAGTCTAACAACATAATAAACATATAAACATGTATGCTTAATAGGCTATTTGACTAACATTTATTTCGGTTTGATATGTAGGGACGTCTCCATAATATAACCACAGGTGAAAGAATTACTTCGATAGCACAAAAATCTCTCGAGATATGTCAATTTGAAAATCACAATTTTTAGACTGCCCTAAAACGCTCCATACAAAAGACTACCGAATTATGACGTCACAGGTTTGTATTTTGTATGCATCAAATCAGAACTTTGTACGACAGCTATGTTAAATATTACGTTTATGTGATTAGTAGGTATCATAATAAAAGTTATAGCATTTTTTATTGTTTCTCCAATGGAAATATTATTTTTTAATAATTTCATACTTTTAAAATGGACTTTCCCGCCAAACTTTGATCGACGCTAAAAAAAAAATCTGACTGAAGATATTAGAATGAAAGTTTGCAGATCTTTATAGTATATAAAAAAAAAAAAATGTGTATTTTACAATATTGATAATTTATACAATTTTTAAACATTGGAAAATAGCCTATTAAGCAACCTTTTTGCTACATGACTCCACGATTGTCCAAAATTTATGGTACAAACATAAATCATGCAGTCGAATATATTTACACGGTATCAAACACTAAAGTTTAACGTACACGGGCAGTCTAAAATCGTGCGAGTACCGCTACATTGACTACTGGTTTCATCTACACTTCTATACTAATATTATAAAGAGGTAAAGTTTGTGAGTTTGTCCGATTGTAGGTGGTAATCTCTGGATTTACTAAAGCGATTTTGAAAATTCTTTTACTATAATATATCTTATAATAGAAAGCTGAGTTATTTGTGAGTGTTTAGGCTATAGGTATATTAACCCGAAAACTGAAAAGATAAGAATATAGTATATGTTACCCTGAAAAAAGATAAGATAAAAAAATCATAAAAATGTTTACCGGCCAACGAAGTGGCACGGGTTAGGTAGTCGTTAATATTCTTAGCGTGCTTGGTAACTCCGCAATGTATCTCGCTCGATTTTACTCCACCCATATACGTTATGTAATAAATAAGTAAATAATAATTATTATAATGAAAATGAAAATTATTGTATAATTTTGATAAATTAATATTTTTTTCATTATTAAAAAATAAGAATAAATTATTAAAATTATTTACTTCAAGATTATTAAAATGACTTTAAAGGTTGCTTCTTTTCTGTGCTGAACCGCTGTGGAATAAACTGGTCGGCGCTGTGTTTTCTGCTCCTACATGTGTAGGATATTCGAGTTCAAGAGGAATGTGAAGTGGCATCTTGATGTGAGGTGCATGCGGTTTTGTCGCTTTTTTGGACTCTTGTGACTCTCAGGTAGGCCCAGCTGTCACATGCCATAACCCAATAAAAAAAATCCACCCAGATCATCTAGATAATTGGCGATCTACTATAGTACCTACGTTTCCTAAGACATTTTATATCATGAATGGTGAAACTGTGGAATCAACTTCCCTCAGCGGAATTTCCGAAGAATTACGACATGGGACATGGTCTACAAGAACAGGCTCTATATTATATGTCCCTTAAAAGGTTGGCAACGGATCGGTGACCCCTTGGTGTTGCTGATTTCCATGGGCTGTGGTAAATGCTTTCCAGGTGACCCACAAGCTCGTTTGCCCCCCTCTTATATATATAAAAAAACTTACCGCTCATAGTCTCCCTATCCAGGAGCTTGTTAGTAGTAATGGCCCCTGTCTGCGGATTGATGACGAACTCCTGGTCGTGGTGCGCGACCGCCTCATTGGATATCTCCGAACTGAGGCTGTACGTGATCTGTGCGTTCACACCCACGTCGCTGTCCGTGGCAGACACTACCAGGACTGTTGTACCGACTGGGGCGTCTTCGAATACCTGCACAGATAAGTTCAGTGAATATGTAAGTATTGGAGAATTTAAAAAGAAGAGGAAGAAGAAATATTTATTGCAACATGACACAACACTATTACATACATATAATTACAAGTTAGATGTATAAGTCAGACAGAAAGATGAAACGAAATAGATGCTGCATGATGCCACAAATTGGACCCAACTCAGCATTAGCCAAATAGCAATCCCCTGAGGGTTGTTGTGTTCCTGCGAGTGAGTGAGGTCACCAGAAAGGAAGGAGATGCTGCGTTAGTAACGAGGGTGGCGGCACGCAAGCGAAATTTTATGTTGCGAGCGTTAATATGGCTACGGTAACCACTTCACATCAGGCGGGCCGTATGCTTGTCTGCCACCCGACGTAGTATAAAAAAAAATGAATATGCCGTGGTCTGACTATGTCAGACCCCAGCGCTGATTTTCAGCTGGGACCAGTTTGTGATACCACGGAGGGACAAACAGATGCAATACAAGTATGTATTTTAAAAGTAAAGAATTTAACAACTTGTCTAGATAGATCAATGAAAATTTGCCATCCATTATGAATCTTATGTGGCACCATAAAGCAAATCGACTGGACCGATCAGACAATATTTGGTCAGTAATACAATAATGCATACAAGAATGTAAGCATTTTTAGTCTTTATAATTGTATAAAAAATCTTTATTACATATTTAACAAAAATGTCACTGATTATGATTACACAACGGTTTAACATTGCCGGTAACATTTCTTTTTTTCTTCTATTGAAAGAAACTTTCAATATTCTAATGAAAGCGAGTGTTAAAATATTAATAAAAATTTTGGTTGGAAAGTAAATGCTAAGACCCAGACTCCACCAAAGCCGAGATGTGGGGAGAGGAGATGTGTTTGCAATTTTGCATACAATACGCATCTTGCTGTACTCCGCTTGACGCCTCATGCTATGTCAAATGAAATGATATATGAAAACAGAACACCACCTGCTTGTCTCCGCTTTGGTGAAGCCCGCGCCTAACTCGTTTAAAGTTTTAGATATTGGTTGTGTTTATTTATTGTATGTATTTTGGTTGTATGTATCAGAGCGACCGCGTATACAGATGTCGCTCTCAATTATTATTGGTAGTTTAAGATAGCATCACATTAAGGCTGCCTGTCCATTAAAGCGGAGCGAGGCAGCGGAGAGGAGATCCGGAGAAATATTAACCAATAGGAGTGCAGAAGATCTCCGCTTCGCTCCAGTGGACAAGGATTTGCGAGCTAGTTTAATCTATCCATACATTTTCGAAAGCGGCGTGTGGCAGCGGTGGGGCGTAGCGGTGCGTGGCGGCGGAGCGGGTAAACGGAGCGTGTGAGCGGAGATGGGCGCTTCCACGCTAACCAGTGTTGCCAATTTAGCATAGTTTATGCTAGATTTGGCATATTTTTACGTTGTTTAGCATATTTATTTGTTGTTTAGCATAGAGCATATTTTTTTAGCATATACATAATTATAGTTATTTAATAAAAAAATTACCACGAAATAAACGATCTCATTTAATTACTAAGCGTGCATACTAGGAGTGGTGGATTCACATGGGATTAGCGCCAGCGATTCTTCTGATATTATCGCAGCAATTCAAATGACTCATCGCGTAAACCGCCCAAGCTCCGCACAGACCGCTTCACAATACTCGCTCGCTCCGCTCCGCTGCCTCGCTCCGCGTTAATGGACAGACACAGTGCGCAACTCCGCTCCGCAATACTCGCTCGCTCCGATCCGCTGCCTCGCTCCGCTTTAATGGACAGGCAGCCTTAATGGTGTAATTGAAAAATAAAACTTACAGCAGCAGTATAAGGTGCATTTTCAAACACTGGCGCGTAGTTGTTAGCGTCAGTGATGTTGATGTGGACCATGGCGGTGTCAGAACGGCCCCCGCTGTCAGTGGCCGTCACTGTGAGGACATAGCGCCGTTCCTGCTTAAAGTCCAGCGGCTGAGCCACCGTGATGAGACCTCTGCCGTTTTGTGAGGTGATGGAGAAACGGCCGCGTGTGTTGCCACCAGTAATTTCGTAATGTAGACTGTGGAAAAATAAAGGTTTTAATTTGTTCACATTAGGTTCAAAATAAGAATATTCTTCCTATAGAACGATTCAATATCATCACTAATTATATACGGGATGTAAATGGCCGCCGCGGCATCTTCTTTGAGACAAAAGACACCCGACTTGCATGTGGTGCACCCTGCTGCTATTATAAACAAAGATTTTGGCAAAAGAGAGGAATTATAAGTTGCCCTTCATTACACAGAACAAGTATGGGGGCTAGAGGGTTGTAGTATTTTTGCGAGTGAGTGAGGTTACCAGGAAGGAAGGAGTTGAAGGAAAGGTCTCACACAGGAATTGGGAATTAATATAAATGGAGAAATTCAAAATCCAATAAAAACAAAATGAATTGTATAATGTATCAAGTAATTGAAGCTGCAGGGCGGAAAGTAAAATGCCGATTATTTTGTTATTTTAGTGTTATTTGTAGTATATTATAGTATATTATAAGATAAGAGAATATCATAATTACGAGTGTCTCTTCCCGGCATCATCTACGCGCGACTGTGGACAACACACTAGTAGAGATTTGCACGAGACGCGGGACTAAATTTGAACACATTTTTATATTTTTCCTACTATTTCTGATGTTACTTATGAAGCAAAAGAAAAGAGAGCGGGTTCAACGAAATCTTATTTTTTGAGCAGCCTATTCTAAAATTATTTCTGCCGGCTCCAATGCCTACCGGTTGTCCTCATCAGCGTCGCTGGCGGTGACGGTGACGAGCGGCGTGCCGGGCGGCTCGTCCTCGGCGACCTCGACGTCGTAGTGCGCGGGCACGAACACCGGGTCGTTGTCGTTCACGTCCTGCACCACCACCACCACGGACGCCGTCGCCGACCGCGCCGGCGACCCGCCGTCCGTGGCCGTCACCTGCAAATATTCATATATATACATAGTCAATTGCAATTATAATAGTAACTATTAGTTCACAATTATGAAAAATTAATATCAACATCTGACTCTAAAGGACTAATATCCAGATAGAGACGTAATCCTATTCATTAAATTCATCCCGTTAAAAATTTCCAATGTAAAAAGAGGTTAACAATGGATATACTTTTTCTTACCGCATATTTATAAGAGAGTGAGTTTTGGGGTGTAAGTGGTTCATCAACATCTTTGAACCAAAGCCAACTTCACCTGCACGTGGTGCACCCTGCTGACCGACAAACGAAGTTCTGGCGAAAAGAGAGGTAGGGAACGTAATTGTAAGCTACTCGACTGGGGAATGTACCTCCACCTCACAGAATACCGCAGCCAAATAGCAGCTCCCTTGAGGGTTGTTGTGTTCCTGCGAGTGGGTGAGGTCGCCAGGGGGGAGGGAGATGCTGCGTTGGCAGCGGGGGTGGCGGCGCGTGAGCGATATTGATATTATGTTGCGAGCGTTAATATGGCTACGGAAGCCGCTTCGCATCGGGCGTGCCGTGTGCTTGTCTGCCACCCGACGTAGTATAAAAAAAAAGAGAGAAAAGACGTACTTTCTTCCTCATTTTCGAAACAATAAGACAGCACTTTCTGAGTAGATGTAGTATTAGTTCATTGTTTATCAGGGAGCAAAGAACTATTTTAAAGGCCAGAGCGTTTTTTAATCCAGCGCTCTGGATTCAAAAAAAACGCTCGAAAGCGAAATATTCTAAAACAGATTGAAAGTGTGTCGTTCGAGTTTTAAAATAGTACCTATTGCTCCCGAGGTGGATACTCGTCATGTTATCACCCTTTATGAGAAAATAAGTAAATGCAACTATTAATGTGTAAGAATAATACTTTAATTCTCACTACTTGATTAAGACACTCATTTTTATAGAACTAAATAAAATCCGGATTTGAATAAACATATATGAATGAACGCGGAATGTCTCGATTTTTACTTTTTCATAAACTTTCTTTTTAATTTGGCAAGCGCGCGGTTACTTTTTTATACAGCTTGTGACTTGTTCATACGGTGTCGTGATTGACCTCATTGGTGATTAGAACTTTTACTAACAATGTACTCCTAATTCAAATAACTTTTAGTACCTAGGAATTAAAACGCTATTTTAGTCCCTGTTAACGTAGAACAAACTAGCTCTTTTCCAATAGATGTGGCAATCTCAGAGCCAATTAAATAGGCCGACACTGGTACTTTAGTACTATTGCTTATTCTGCGACTGGATTCCAGGAATAGAAGCCTCGAAATAACTTGCGGTTCATGTCTTCTTGTCGCGCGTAAGTACTAATGTCAGCCTGAAGGGTTTATTCTTGTATGTTCCTAATAATAGCGGTAGATACTGACATTGTTTTTGAACCACAACTTTGAACAAAAAAGTGACTTTCTGTGCCATATTAGTGACAGGTGGGGTATCTATACGCCTTGTTTGTATTGAGGGCTTGAGTATAAGTATATAATAAAATCATATCCTTGGCCCAGAGACTGGCGCGAAGACGAATGCGTTTTCTCCTTTTATTACATAAAAATGTAATAAAATAAATGCGATAAGGTCGCCTATTGTAATTTTATTATGTTATTTAATAATATGTTATCCTTGCACTTAATGTAATAAAGAGAGATATTATATTTTTGTTACCTGCAGTTGATATTTAGCCTGAACTTCCCTGTCCAGCGGCGCTGAGGTGTACACCCAGCCGGACCTGGGGTCTATCGTGATGGGCAGTTCGCTGTTCCCGCCGTACTCCTTATCAGTCAGGGTGTACGTCAGTTCTGCATTTACGCCTTCATCAGCATCGTAGGCTTGGACCTGAAAAAATAAATATACGAATTTCTTTAACAACTATTCTTAAACGACGAGTATATAAGGTGCTTTTTTTGTATTAGCCAGGAATTTAATGGCAGATAGTATTAAGCCTACTTGTTACGTTAGTGAAGAAATATGGCGTCCCAATATCATTAATAAGCTTTGAAAAAATAAATAACGTAGTCAATGAACTGGTTTCATAGCGAATAATACATTCCGCGCTATCAGATGAAGTCGATAATAACAATAACAGCTGTACGTAGGTAGCGTCGTCCCAATTGCATATTTCCTTTAAAATGCGTTGTAATCAAAATAGGATAGGTAAAAAAAATGTAATCAAATGTAAAACTGATAGGTAATAATAACATACACTTACAGGAGGGCAGATGATTGTCCTTATCAAGGTCATTGAACTTTTCATCACACTTATTATCACAGGTTTTGAACTGTCAAATTAATATCATAATAAATATTGTCAGACAAATTACACAGCGCCATCTAGCCCCAAAGTAAGCGAAGCTTGTGTTATGGGTACTAGACAACTGATAAACATACGTAAATACAGTTTTTTTTTGTAAATACATACTTATGATACATAGAAAATACCCAGACCAAGACAAACAGACATGTTCATGAACACAAATGTTTGTCCTATGTGGGAATCAACCCCACGAGCGTTGGTGTCGAAGCCGCGTCATTGACCGCTACGCCACCGAGCTCGTCGAATAATGTATGTGTTTGTTTATGGAAACATCATAAGAACACTTAGTTACGATGTTAGTTTTTCTAAAATAACGCAGTCACATAACATGTTCTACAATAACTTGGCGTGTTTAAAAGCTCATTCAAATTATTTACACAAAATCACAATTAGCCACTAATTTATCCACGTCTACATACATGTTTTACCACTTTTTTGCCATGGAATGTCTGCGGAAAAAGTCCACTACCGCTTTCTGTAACTGATCGAGGTCTATCTGTACTGAATTTCGTACAGATATTCTGCGTGCGCATTTACACTCGCGACAAGAAACCATACCATACCATTTCGAGAAATTTGTACATTTCGTAAAACTGCGGCGTATAGGCATGATTAGGTCAACACACGGACGAATCACGGTTAACACTGTTTTCGTTTCCTTGGATCCTTTCTTCCTTCTTTCTTGCGGCGCGAGCGCTGTTGCCGCGCCGCCCGTGCGGGGGCGGGCGGCAGGAGATCAAGCGACAGACATCGCTGCGAAGCGGCGGCGTTTACAAAGGGCGGCCCAACGTTTGAGTAAACTTTGACTTTACCGCGGTCATCACCGTGTTCGGAAAGCGTTTGGCAGCTCGTGACGTAGCCTTTCGGCACGGGTCATACCCGAGCGCATTGACCACGCCGTCTAGACTGCGATTATTGTTATTATCACAGGGATGGTTCATACAAAGTAAACTAATCTTTTCATGATGCGATTTTATTTCCTAAGAGAAAAAAAATAACACGTGGGGCACAAATTTCATTTACTATCGAAATCGGCATATGTAATACTACTACCCTTTTCAATCCTGGCAGATAAATCAAAAGCTCCCTGTATAGGTAACTAAAAAGAAAAATAAAGTATTCATTGATACTAGTGATTGTTGACACTTGGTGGAAATTTGTAGGCATTTTGTATAAATGAAATCACTTGTACTGTTCCACTTAACTAAATTTATTTTTATTACTCATTAGGTATCCTCCAGAGCTTTGAATTAAATGCAGAGTTTCATGAACGACTTTACCTATGGCATTGAAGTCGCAAAATAAATCATCTTCCACATACAAAAAGACATCACACAGTCAAGCAATTATTCTGGTGGCTGAAGCACGTAAAATAGTCTACATCAAATTGGATGTAATTTATTTTTCACTCTCGCTTCGCTTAATTTTTATTGACATCATGAAAAACAATTGCTTCGCTTCAAATAATTATACTTACTCTAACAATACTGTATCCAACCGGCACATTTTCACTGACTGACTCTTGGAACAGCGAGGTGTAGAATCTGGGCGCGTTGTCATTCACATCCTTCACGTTAACCAGCAGCTGCGTGGTGTTGGATCGGGATGGGCTGCCACCGTCTGCGTCACAGTATATTAAATTAATATTGTTTGCTTATCTTTGTAATCGGTAAATATAATAATAATCGTATGTTAATTACAAAAACGATTGATAAAAGTAATTAGATTCAACTTTTTGCAAGGAGTGCGAGCTACACAGCAAGTGAGTCAATGACGACGATAAAGTTTCAATGCAGAGCGGATGTGCGCCATAGCTTTTGGGATTCATATAGAGTTCTATAACAACCTATCATACTTATTTAGAAAATTATGCTAACATCAACTTCAAGTTAAATATATAAAAGTCGGTCATGTTTGGAAATACGAAATAAGCCCATGCCCATTATTTATTCTGAAGTACTGTACACGGTTACTTATTAAGCTTCATAAATTTATTAAAACTTAAAAAAATAATGAAATAACGTTAAAGTAAAATTTGCGGATAACGACAGTTTTTTTTTTGTTTAAATAAGTACAGAGTGTAATATTTTATCAGTCTTATGAGTTATAAAAACTATGGAGTTTCGTAAATAATCAAGTAAGATAGTTTTCGATTCATTGCGTACTTTGCGAACAAATATTTTTTCACTCGAGTAGCTCTAGTTGTGTGGATCGCCTTAAAGTTACCTTGTGCTCTGATGACTAGCCTGTAGCTACGGACTTGCTCGTAGTCGAGAGGCTTCACAAGCGACACGTCTCCGCTGAGGCTGTCAATGGAGAACTGCATCTGCGTGTTGCCTCCAATGATAGCATATCGGATGGCTGCATTCGCGCCTACGTCTGCATCGGTTGCCCTGATAGAAAATTAAGACAATTAACTGCTTGCTATGCTGTACCTATGTCTGGGTATGTGAATTACACTGAGCCGAACGCTCGGCTCTATAACGTTCGTTCGGATAAAGTCGGCAGGGAGGGAGCGTGACGGAGCGAGAGATGAAGTTTTCACTTCTGTTGGGTTGTCAAGCACACCTTGTTATTTTAAATTTCATATGTATTCTTTGGCCTTAAAAAATATATTATCAAAATCAAGTTTTGATAATATAATTCGGCATAATTTAATCGGTACACTGGCCCGCGCTCTGTTGCGTAGCGCAGAGTAGTGTGATAATCGCCTACTGGGTATACATGTACGTTTAATACGTACACATCTGTAAATAAACTTTATAATGAGAGTGATGCGGTGTGCAACATTAAGAGTACAAACAAAACTTTATATACCCATGGAAATTCAAGGAAGCTCGTCGCTGCGGGTGTCCCTATGGGGTGCCAAGGAAAGATACAAACGCTAATGTTTTATTTGTCTTATTACAAGCCCGCCTCTGGTAAAGTGGTTAATGGCTCATCGCACATGAAATGTTTGAGATTGTAATAACAAGGGAATTAAATAAATATCAATGAAATTCTCGAAGTTTGTGAATGTATAACTTTACGTTGGGGATGAACTTCGCCAATAGGCTTGTATCGCATTTTCTTTTTCGATTTGTTATTTAAAGACGTCACAATAATATAAATATAGGTGAAATAATTATTTCGATAGCATAAAAACTTCTCGAGATATGATAACTTGAAGATCACAATTTTGGACTATCCCGAAAACGCTCCATACAAAAGGCTACCACGTTATGACGTCACACCATGCTATTTTATATGCATTAAATCAGAAATTTGTACGACAGCTATGTTAAATATTGCGTTTATGTAGCCAGTGCCGTAACAAAAGTTATAGTATTTTTTATTGTTTCTACAATGGTAATATTTATTTTTTATAATTTCATACCTTTAAAATGGACTTTCCCACCAAACTTTGATCGACGATAAAACACGTCGGACATAAGTTATTAAAATTTTAAGATCGCAGATCGTTCTAGTTTTATGTATTTTACGTTACTGATAGAGAGTTTTTATAATTTTGTAACATGGGCAACAAGCCTATTGCGACGCCGAATAGACGATTGGCTTGTTCTAACAACGATTAACCCATTTCATGGAAGCTTTATGCCAAGTGAGGTAGTTATTTTAGGGTTTGGGGCTATTTTCCTACACTGTGCTCTGCTTATAATAAAAGTGGGAGTAAGTTTTGTCATTTTCCTACGTTTCCCTATTTCCAACTTACATGTCAAAATGAAACAATCAATCGGACTGTTTCATATTTGTGGGCAGACATGAGGGCCTATGAATTAGGTTGAAGCTTACAGGAACAAAATGTCCAAAATAAATGAGATTGGATGTACAATGGCCGACTTATTTTCTTTCTGTAATAGCACCGCTAGTCATCAACAGAGAATTCAGTTCCACATATTAAAACCAAAATCGTCGCTCAATGTACGGTTCCAGATAGCTTTTCTTTTCTTACACGAACTCTCAATTCCTGGAATTAACTCCATGCAGAGGTTCTCCAAGATGTGGTTAATCAAGAAAGGAGTGAAGGGGTCACTATGGCAGCATTGCACGACGGGTCTGAAAATGGTATGTACAGGGCCATCAATGCATGATAGGGCGCTTCTAACGAGCATTTTTTTTTTTATCACTCACTCACATCGCAGAGGCATCATTTCGACTGCGATGGCGTACGAGTATGCTTATTTGTACACGTTAGTGATAAAACAATCTCATTCCTGTTGTCTTGCACTCAACCACTTAGAGTTACATACTGCTCTAAGTGGTTGAGCGTAGTGCATATTCGACATCATTCGGCATATAAGCAAAGCTTGTACTATGGGTAATGTTAAATGTACTTAATTTTTAAGCTATTGCATAGCTTCTATCGCGGGCCTTGAGCGCGGGGACCGAATCCAGAAATTCCGTAACGAAAAAACCTCACGCTCCTCACTCCGACGGGCAAGGAGGTGTGGCTTGAAAGCCGTGCATCGTCTAACGTCGTTTCAGTTCGGCAGTCTTCGACACGGCGTTGTGTGCTTGCGATTAGACGTATTGTACGACTCTACGAAACTCGTTTTATTTATTTAATAATAGAAAAATTTGTTTTCTTATCGGTCACCACGCTCAAAAAGTGTAACTTGAATTAATATCAAAGAAAAAGCAATACTGCATGAATAAAATAAATAAATAAAATTATAATTGCATAAGTTGATACAAAATGCTATGCAATAGCTTTACCGCGGCAGTCCCCGAGTGCCACACGTCTTTTTTTTTTTGTAAATGGATATACAGAACACCCTGACCAAGACAAACACACATGTTCATGCACACAAATGATTGTCTTGTGCGGGGATCGAAGACACTATTCCGAGACTCGGAATCGAAGTAGCCATTGCTAGCTATTAGACCACCGAGCCCGTCAATATTATATAGTCATAACCACTAAAGATATTACAACTTTTTTTTTTACGATGGTCACGTTACCATTTGACTACAAGTAACATACTTAATCCTCGCTATGACGGGGTTGTCAGCCACACTGATGTCCTCGTCTACGGTGACCGTGTACGTCTTCTCGCTGAACTGCGGGTAGTTGTCGTTATCGTCCAAAATATTCACGTGGATTGTAGCACTGAAACAAATTCATGGTCAGTCTTTTCATATATAGGCAAAACATTTTTCTAATTTGGCTGCGATCTTCGGTGTGGTGGAGGTACTTCCCCAGTCGGACCGTTTACCTATTCTCTCTTTTGAGCTAAAGCTCAAGGATGACGATGAACCAATTAAACATATTTTTTATTTGGTTACGGTCTTCTGTGTGCTTGAGGTACTTCCCCAGTCGGGCAGGTTACCCTCTCTTTTGAGCTAAAGCTCAAAGGTGATGAAGAGCCACTTAAACCAAAAACCTCGAAGCAGTATATTGCCACATAGGGAATATAATCAAAGTTTAGTAAAACCTTTTGTTACTATCACAGGAACTTCTTCAAATTTTACAGACCAATGGCCGATTACCATCGAATATTTTGATTCGAAAAATATGTCTTATGTTTTAGTTATTGACAAACATCTTTAGCTTAGTCGGTAGAGCTATAGGGTTTCCACCAGCTAAGCTAAACACAATCACCACCAATCTAAGCTGAAGTTGAGCTTCGGCGGTAGGGCCCCTGGTATATTAAGTTTATTGTTCAGACTCTTGCGGTAGGTCGTCAGTCAGTACCGGCGGCTATGGTTATTATACAATCCTATATGAAGAATGTCAAAGATAACAAGAAGTCATTCGATATGATTGAACATTTACGATTGGTTTAATTTTGGGTTACCTCAATTACTATATTCTTTATTGATTGGTAATCAAATGATCAATATCAATAGTATAATCGTCTCCTTCAATTTGACCAGCCGTAAAATACACCTTGTATAAAGGATACTTACGTGCTCGACATCCTGTCAGCCACCGGGCTTGCCTGGTCAGTAGCCTTCACGATCACAGTGTACCGGGCCACTTTTTCCCTATCCAGCGGAGCCCTGGTCAATAAGGCTCCACTCCTTCCGTCCACTCTGAACACGTCTTGAGCGTTCGTCTGTTCATCACTGTTCTCTATGGACTCATTTTGTTCAGGGTTTATGCTGTCCGCTGACACCGACTCAATGGAGTATTCCACCTAAAAACAGATATAATAAAACAGTAAAGGATGCTGAGTTTGTGCAACGAAATTTTTTTGTTAAAAGTTTTTAAATTTTGTAACCTTCTTCGACATATTTAGCAATGGCAACCAAAATTCTATTCTGATTTATAATTATTAGTTTATGTAGCCTTCCTCGATAAATGAACTATCCATTACTAAAAGATTTTTTCAAATTGGAACCAGTAGTACCTGAGACTATCGCCTTCAACCAACCAAACAAACAAACCTTCATGTTTATGATATTAGTATAGATGTTACCTCTGCATTCTTGCCAATATCTTGATCAGTGGCCTTTAATGTGAGCACAGTGGTTCCAGGACTAGCGCCTTCTCTTACTGATGCCTCATACTGCTGCATCTCGAAAACTGGCGAATGATCGTTGCAATCCAGTACATTGATCTGGAAATAAAATTTGATGTTAAGAAGCAGATTTGCTAACCTTATTCTAAAACATATAGCTTGAATATCAAATGATACAGAATTCGGTTTATATGAAGAGTCCGGACCAATTTGCGATATAGCAGAACTGTTGTTTTTCTTTTGCCTGTTTTTTAGTTGTTATTCATATCAGAGATGGGTAATGTGCAAATATATATTATTCATATTCTTTATTCAATTGTTAGAGGTAGATTATACGATCGCTAATTCTGATTTCAGTCAAGGACTGGCAGATTGAAGAAATGTCGAGTGCACAAAAAAAGCTATCAGGCCACTAGTGCAAGCATTACACGATCATTCTGGAGTCAGGCTGACCGGATTAGATTCAACTAACTCAAGTCAGAGTAATAGTGTATTCTTTAAGTTGTATTTTTAATTACAAGCTACTATTTATTATAACCAGAAATTGCGATGGGTCTGGCTCATAAATAATCCAATAAGGCAATACATACCTGTAGCGTGGTAGTTCCACTTCTTGGCGGGAAGGTGTCATCTTGTGCAACAACTCTGAAGTAATGTACGTCAAGGCGTTCTCTATCCAGTCTGGCTTGGGTGGTCACCACACCGGACCTAGAGTCTACAGCGAACATTCCAGCTGATCGTGAATCCAGGAGACTGGACATGGAATATGTGACGGGGCTGTTTTCTGGATCCCTAGAAAATATTAAAAATAAATGTAAAAAACTTTGATAAACCTTAACATTTATTACCAACCTCTCCTCATCTCACTGGTCTCGATTCTCAATATTTATATTTAAAGGAGATGCGATCGAATTGTGCCATGCTGTTCACTGTAAGTTTATAGGTCTGAATAGGTCAGTGCTTGTTGTTTGAAGTGGTTTTTAAGCTGCTCAAAGTACAGTGTCTGTCGTCTAAACATTTAGAACCAATTCAGTGTGGTTTTCTAAACAAGGTTGAAATATTAAAACTCTACCAAAAACAGACTGTGGTTAACTTCGTGATCTATTCTACGACAATATTTTAACATTAAATATTCTGAAAGAAAACTTTTATATCTGGAATCTATTATTCCAAACTATACAGTTTATTAACTCCACCTTGTGTTAACCCTATGAATTTTATAAATGATACCGTCTAGACACGCCAGTTTTGTGGAAAAAGTAATCAGCCCACACCGATCAGTATGTACCCCCATTAAATGTTTTGACGTGTTAACCTCTTATAAATCCACGAACGCCGACTGCACGCACGAAAAAGCATGACTCATTGTCACGTTCCGCCTGAGCCGAGCGTGCAAGCGAGCGCGCGGAACAAGCGATAGAGAAACACGATCGGCCTAAGCGTTCGGCTTGTGGCACATCTATCTCTCTTCCACTCCATCGGCCTATGTTTTCTTATGACGTTATCACGTAAAATTATCGTCCGTAAACCGACTTTACAGACAACCAATTTTTTTGCTAACTACGTTTGTTCACTGAATTGGAGTAATTGAATTCAGAGAAATATATCGTAATACTTTTGATATTACGAGTGCAAATAACGTCGGAACATTGCAATCGGCACACTCATCCCATTACGGTAGCTACGTGATAAACTCCGAGCGCAGTTCCATCGGAGAGATTGAGGAAATAAAGAAAATGGCCGACTACTAATCTTCGTAAGACAGTGCAATTATCCACCGTTATCTAAGGGATATCGTTATAGTTGTAATAGTTGAGTCATTATAAAATCATTGGTGGTTTAATAATGACAAGGGAATATATTCAAGAACATAGTGTTTATTTCTCTTAAAAGGCTGCCAACGGATCGGCGACCCCTTGGTGTTGCTGATCTCCATGGGCGATGGTGATTGCTTTTCACCAGGTGATCTACATGCTCGTTTGCCCCCCGCTTCGCACTCTTGACAAGACAGCGATCAGACAAGCATACCTGATGTGAAGCGGTTACCGTAATCATATTAACACTCGCGACATGAAATATCGCTCCCGCGCCGCCACCCCCCGCTGCCAACGCCGCAACTCCTTCCTTTCCGGTGACCTCACTCACTCGCAGGAACATAACAACCCTTAAAGGAATTGTTATTTGCCTGCGGACTTCTGGTCTGTGTGGTGGAGATATTTCTCCAGTCGGGCAGCTTACAAATACGCTAGCACTACCTCTCTTTCGCCAGAGTTTCGTTAGTCAATTAGCAGGGTGCACCACGTGCAGATGAGGTTGGCTTTGGCTCAAACATTGTGGTGAGTAACTAACATTCAAAAAAAAATCTTTAAATTTCTAGGAAATATGCAGCCAATTTAGATAAAAGCGCAAGAAAAACCAATCTATGACAAATAATAGCAGGATCAAGCGTCTATTATTAAACTTAGCCGTGGAATGATTAACAATCTATCTGCTGACTATGGCCATTATAAAGTTAGAACAGTTAGCTAATACAAAGATAGCTCGTTGAACTGCCTTCTTCATTGTTCCGATGTCTATCATGATCTTCATAAAACACAGCGTCATTGGCATAAATTGTAGCGGTTTAACCTCACAGCAGCATTGTCTGCCGACGCGTGCAATGGCTCATGACAATGGTTCCGGACCACATAAAATAAATGAGTTCATAAAAGCTCAACGAGGCGGCTAAAGTCAATTAACACGACAGATGGTTTATGAGTTGAGGTGCTATTTCGGAGACATTCACGGGCGGATGGCTTTGATAATGCCAGTGTAGAACGGTCGTTTACCTTTTTATAACGGAGAAAATGGTTGATCTGCATTATCAGATTAAATGCACATGCAATAATCTTGATATTCTAAATACGGTAGAAATTCCAACAGATTTATTTTTGGTAGAAATGCTGTGTTAATTTAATTTGAATACTTTGTAAACACTTAACTAATTAAGATATTGGTATTCGAAAAAAAAAATACATACCGCGCTCTAACAGAAGTGACCACGACTCCTGGCGGTTGTTCTTCAGCCACAGAAGCCACGTACAAAGCCTGTTCAAAATAAGGAGACTGGTTCCGCAATTCCCTTTTTACCCTTTTAGCTATGTCAGTATCATTCAGCTCTTGATGGTGGTATACAATTTTCAATCTATGATCTGAATCAATTATGTTAGTCCGTTCACAGTTAAATGTAAATAAGATGGAGACTTTCCACATAGGTTCCATGATACAAACATCGCTACTCGCCACTAAATCGCCTTGGCTGTTCTCAACCATAAACCGTGGATCACTAACGTCCAAAAATTGAACTTTGCACATTTTCTGAACTGTCCTCGGCAAAAATGCTGTTAAAGAATTTACAAACTGCGATTGCTTCAAGCATATCCCTTGCCATCTATCGGTGGTTGGTATTGCGAAACTGGCATAAGTCTCCGAGATCCATTGTTTAGCTTCAGCAATTTTCACGTCTATAGCCATATCGAAAGGCAGTAATGAATGAGATCGTTTTCTCCTACTCTTATTCCTGGCGGCAAAGTCTTCAAACATGGTGTGAGACCATGGATAAGCTGTCGAAAGAACACTATACTGACTAGAGACTAATTCTTCTGCTTCCAACAACCTCCAGTCTATATTCTCACTATCAGTAAACATTGCTTCTCTTTTATCCCTGACCGGCTCGTCCTCATATTGAAGAGCTGCATCGTTTTGATCGTAGACTCTATCGAAATCAATATCATATAGATCTGCATGTCGCCGACTACAATCTTCACCTGTGACCAGCACTCTAATAGGGAGACTGTAGTAATCTATATCTCTGATTCGTTCTGATGTTGAGTCCACGTAAAACGTAAAGAGGTTCGGGTACATGACTCCATCGCATCTTAGCCTCTTTCTTAGGGTTACTAAGCCAGTTGTTCTGTTCACTCGGAGGATGTGATGGACGAAGTTAGCGGTTCGGTGGACATCTATGGTGTAAGTTCTCTCGGAGCCGAGTTTGTAAACGGCGGCATCGAGGACTACGTGCCCTGAGCGGGCAGAGTCTGGTACGAGGACTAGGTAGGCGCGAGCGGCTGCCACGGCAAGCGCGGCGAGTACCGCATGCGCCCACATCCGCGTCATCGTGGCTCTTCACCTATAATGCCTGTACCGGGCCCGCCAACTGCTGCGGTTTTCCATCTGTAACAAAACAAACATCAATATATACCATGCAAACAAAGTAATGGATATGAGGACAATGCAGCCATCTTAACTATATTATAATCTGTTCAACCCGACGACGCCGCCGTATTCATGACATAAAAGCTTTAGTATGTAACAGAATAAACAGACCTATACAAACATTGTAACGGTGTTAATCCCAGATTTGATTCTTGTTGCGCAATTATATGTTCGTTTACTTAAGCGTTATAATCATTGTTTCGAGTTATGTAAAGACTTATTAGTGAAATGTACTTATTTATGTTGTTGATAGCATAGGTATGTTGTTTATATTACTAATTTGGATAAAGGAAGATGATGTCAATGGTGCCGTTGTGCAGTGTGCATATCAGATTCATGTCGTAGGTGGAGGATATCATGTATATCTATTTCTGAACTAACCGAATCTTTGGACCGAACCTCCATTGACGGCGTTGTGATATTGTTGTACTATATTCCTTGCATACATTATCTACTTAGAGGTCAAATTAGAAAAAAAAAAATGACAGTTTAGTTTCTTGCGATTGTGCGTTCGATTTATTATTTTTAATCTCGCAAGTCAAAGACCAACTTCTCAGTGTTCGATTGAGCTAAAACTTGATACACTCGTTGGGTTCGCGTGACAGTGCATGCTTACCTGTAATGCCATTTTTAATCTAGCGTGGCGGCCGTCACAAATTGTCGATTTTTATTTTTCATAATCATAAAAGGGTTTGATGAGTGTAATACATACAGTCAATAAACTTTTTAGTTCTTCTTTGTAAAAAAATATTTTCCCATCACAAAATACCTCAAATAGAACAAAGAAAACAAAATCTTTTTTGTACCTCTTATAAGTCTGGCATTGTCGACAAACCTTTGTGGTTTTTATAAATGCTGTTTCATTGAACTTGTAATTAATTTTAAGATGATAAATAAAAGAAAAAAAAAGTAACAGCTTCTGCGACATTTCATCTTGTTCGTTCCAGCAGATTTTCATAGTAACGTTTCTCTTCACAAATTGATCTCGCATGCAATATGGAATTCAAACGTGGAGCTGTGAGAATCAGCTTCAAAAGATTAATGGCTCCATTAATGTGTGCATCGCATCGTTTGCCGCCAAATTCGCGCCTCCGCCGTTTGCACCTGATGCCCGTGTTTATTCTGTATAATTAATAAGCGGCGTTGGACACATCCCCGGTCCCGGTGTTTTATAATTATAAATGCACATTAATATGCGTGTAATGGATATTGTCTGTCTGTCTTGCCATTCTGTATAAATTTTATTGTTTTTATATGGTATCGTCATCGATTGTTTATATCGATGGTTATCGTACGTCCGAATGATTTAATGACTAATGAATTAAACAGCGAAAAGTTAAATTTTATTTATTTTTGGATTAACCAATGGCGAACACGGAGACTATAAATATATCGAAATTATCGAACAAATAAAACTTAAAATTCTTGTGCCACCAACACCGTTAATACCTGAATGATTCAAGATTACAAGAGTGGTGGTATTAGGTACACTATAACAATAATGCTGCCTACATTACAGAATTAGGATTTTGAATAATGACTGTACTTTACATAAGATATAGGATTAACTCCTCCCCAACCCGTCTGGCCAGCGTGGGGAGTGTAGGCCAAATCCTCCTTCTGTCTAGGACGGAAGAGAGAGGGTCGTGCTCCTGTAGTGGAGGCTAAAATGACCTGATGGTGATGGTGGTGGTGGTGATAGGATTAACGGCAAAACTAAATTAAGAATTACCCATATCTCTGTCGGTGACAAGTAATTTCTCCGGATTTACTGAGCCAAACACTAAACTGATTACATTGAAATCCTACAAATTAAGAGTTCTTGCAAAAAATATCCTCCCATTGTGTCTTCGATAAAACACACAAAGGGAGGCAGAGGCTCTCCTTAGACATAAATGCTTTTTTTTATATGAGCGGGGGGCAAACAAGCACGTGGGTCACCTGATGGAAAGCAATCACCATCGCCCATGGAGATCACCAACACCAAGGGGTTGATCCGTTGCCAGTCTTTTAAGGGAAATAAATACCAATAGTGAGTTAGAATCATCGACGAATTCGACAATTCTCATATCACTTGTACACCGAATCAAGCTCTTTATAGGGGACAACAATGTTCTATGTTAGTTTGGACTATTTGCCGTTAATAATACTGTTTTGTTGTCAGTTTTTCAAAATGATTTTACAGTTATTTATGAGCATAAAGTTTTTTTTTTATACCACCAGTGTGGTAACAAGCATAAGGCCCGCCTGATGGAAAGCAGTTACCGTAGCCTATGAACGCCTGTAACACCATCAAAATAATCACCCCTGTATCACCACCAAAGTCAAAATATGCATTATGTACTGACGTCCGCGACGTCGGTCGTCGCCGCGCTGTGTAGGTGGTCGTCGGACACGAGTCGATGACAGATAAAACTTTCATCATAGGTTATACTAGGAAATAAAACTTGCATGTTAATGGTTTATTACGATTACGTAAATGTGGATATATTTCGGGGAACTAATTTTATTTATTAATTAAATAGAAACAAACAGTCGTTTAAGTAATTTTAGAGACCTTTAGTTTCATATATTTTCAGAATATACTAAGTTATGCAAAAATAACACCTTCCAATCCAGATACAATTTTAAATTATTACATTATTTTAAAATTTGCAAAATGTTTTCATATAAAAACATTCGGTGAGAACTTTACGTACGTTAGCTTTAAAAGACGACAATGTGTAATTTTTAGGGTTCCGTAGTAAATAACGAATCTTTATAGTTTCGCCATGTCCGTCTGTCCGTCCGTCCGTACGCGGCCTAGCTCACAGAAGCTTGATACTAGAAAGCTGTAGTTTGGCATGTAGACACATTAACTATGCTGACAAAGTAGTAGAATAACATTTTGAAAAATATTTTTTTTCGGGGTACCTCCCCTACACGTAAAATGGTGATGAATTTTTTTTTCTGCACCTACCCCATGGTGTTGGGTGTCGTTGGATAGGTCTTTTAGAAACATTGGGAGTGTGGGAAGATCATTTTTCGATATAGTAATCTGTTTGCGAATTATTTACATTTAACGTGCAAATTTTTGTTAGACGCAAGTGTCCCCCCCCCCCCCCCTCCAGGTATCAACGAAACTGTTATATTTAGAAATGTGAAAAAAATCATGGAAGTAGTCCATATAGTGAATTTAAAAGGAAAACTATCACGGCTAAGTAGACTTTACAAGTTACTGAGTAATAGCCGACGAACTTATAAAATGTATTGCAAGACGAATAGAATTGGGTATTTGACTAACATTTTTTTCTGTTTGATATGTAGGGACGTCTCCATAATATAACCATAGGTGAAAGAATTACTTCGATAGCACAAAAATCTCTCGAGATATGGTAATTTGAAAATCACAATTTTTAGACTGCCCCAAAACGCTCCATACAAAAGACTACTGAATTATGACGTCACAGATCTGTATTTTGTATGCATCAAATCAGAAATTTGTACGACAGCTATGTTAAATATTACGTTTATGTGATTAGTATCATAATAAAAGTTATAGCATTTTTTATTGCTTCTCCAATGGAAATATTATTTTTTAATAATTTCATACTTTTAAAATGGACTTTCCCGCCAAACTTTGATCGACGCTAAAAAAAGTCTGACTGAAGATATTAGAATGAAAGTTTGCAGATCTTTATAGTTTTGTGTATTTTACGATATTGTTAATTTATTTGTACAATTTTTAAACATTGGAAACAACCCAATTCTGTAGTACATTACCAGAGGCTAGATGGTGCTCGTACCGAAACACGCCGTTCGCTATTGAACCTTACGTCGCAGAGATAAGGTCCAAAAACAAGTTGAAATGGTACATATCGCTCACGACATAATAAGTTTTTAGGAACATTGGGGATTTACTTTCACGGATATTCTTAAACTGGTAAGGCCTTGACGTCCTTGATGGTGCATTGAACATATTTGTCAGAAATCAGAGTTTGAAATTATCTAGATAAATATGCCCATTGATAATAAAATTATCGTGAAAATTGAAGACACGCACTTGGCCAGTTTTATAGATAGTACGGAACCCTTCGTGCGCAAGTCCAACTCGCACTTGGCCGGTTTTTAAATAAATCAGACATGTGCTCATTGTAATATTTGCATGCGCGCTTAATAAAATCATTTACTTAATAAAAACATACTTTATAAAATAGGTAATATAATAACACTTTGGTTAAATCAATAGCCCGAGTTAAATAATGCCATATTTAGCATAGACAAGATCTGAGTGGCATTGTTTAACATGCTTGCTCGCTTAGACTGACACGCGAAAATGCTATAGAGATTAGAATGCATATGTCTAAAATAATCGTAAATAATAATCAATCATTAAAATGGAACTGAGACAGGGAAGCAGCAGTGGGCCGTATGGGAAAGCTCGAGGTCGGTTAGCGAGCGATGGAGAGAGCAGCAATGCTCGGGGTCTTTCTGCGTGATCGGATCTGTAATAAGGATATCCGCAGTAGAACTAAAACAATCGACATAGCTCAAAGGAAAAGCAAGAAGTGGCTGTGGCGGACGCAGTGTGGGACCCCTCGACTCCCCATTAGATGGAGCGACGACCTGAAGAAAGTTGTAGGCTGTCGATGGATGCAGGGCGCTCAGGATCAGGGTATGGCATGTGTGGCTCTCCAGGGAGGTGGCCTAGGTTCAGCATTAACTCCCACTATGTATTTTTTTTGTGGACTAAGTTTAAATAAATAAAATACTGGATGATGTGATGTTGATGAATCTATAAGTTACCAGAAGATGGGTATAATGGGAAGAAGAGCATTTTGTAAACTATGTCAGACAAGCATACGACTCGCCTGATGTGAAGCGATTATCGTAGCCTATAGATGCTTACAACATAAAGTTAGTCACCTAATGGACGGTCACCACAGCAACAAAGGGGTCGCCGATCCGTTCCCAGCCTATACTCCTGCCTTTCTCTCGTTCTGGTGACTTCACTCACTCACAGGAACACAACAACCGTCAAGGGCTTATTTGGCTGCGATATTCTGTGAGGTAGAGGTACATCCTCAGTAGACCAGCTCAAAAATACGCTATACCCTACCTCTCTTTTCACCAGAGCCTAGTTTGTCAGTCAGCAGGGTGCACCACGTGCAGGAGAGGTTGGCTTTGGTTCAAAGATGTTGATGAACCACTTACACCTCACCTCCGCTGCCATCACAGGAACTCCATCCTTCGTATATTTTATTCCCTATATCTATATATATAAAAGAGAAAATCACTCACTCACTCATCACGAAATCTCAGAAACTATAACACCTACAAACTTGAAATTTGGCAGGTAAGTTCCTTATAGGGTGTAGACATCCGCTAAGAACGGATTTTACGATACTCCACCCTTAAGGGGGTAAAAAGGGGGGTTGGAAGTTTGTATGAAAGTCCGATGTTTTTGAAGCAAGAGACTTGAAATTTAAAATGTATGCTCTATAGATGGTGTGGAGGTATACTAATAATGTATCTTTGGAAATCAACCCCTTTGTGGGGTTAAAACGGGTGTTGGAAATTTGTATGAAAGTTCTATGTTTTTGAAGTAAATGACTTGAAATTTAAAATGCATGCTCTATAGATGGTGTGGAGGTGTACTAATAATGTATCTTTGGAAATCAACCCCTTTTTGGGGTTAAAACGGGGCTTGGAAGTTTGTATGAAAGTTCTATGTTTTTGAAGTAAGAGACTTGAAATTTAAAATGCATGTTCTATAGATAGTGTGGAGGTGTACTAATAATGTATCTTTAGAAATCAACCCCTTTTTGGTGTTAAAACGGGGGTTGGAAGTTTGTTTGAAACGTCTATGTTTTTGACGCAAGAGACTTGACATTTAAAATGTATGCTCTATAGATGGTGTGGAGGTGTACTAATAATGTATCTTTAAAAATCAACTCCTTTTTGGGGTTAAAACGGGGGTTGGAAGTTTGTATGAAAGTTCTATGTTTTTAAAGTAAGAAACTTGAAATTTAAAATGTATGCTCTATAGATGGTGTGGAGGTGTACTAATAATTTATCTTTAGAAATCAACTCCTTTTTGGGGTTAAAACGGGGGTTGGAAGTTTGTATGAAAGTTCTATGTTTTTGAAGTAAGAAACTTGAAATTTAAAATGTATGCTCTATAGATGGTGTGGACGTGTACTAATAATTTATCTTTAGAAATCAACCCCTTTTTGGGGTTAAAACGGGGGTTGGAAATTTGTATCAAAGTTCTATGTTTTTGAAGTAAGAGACTTAAATTTTAAAATGTATGCTCTATAGATGGTGTGGAGGTGTACTAATAATGTATCTTTAGATGTCAACCCATTTTGGGGTTAAAACGAGAGTTGGAAGTTTGTATGAAAGTTCTATATTTTTTAAGTAAAAAACTTGAAATTTAAAATGTATGCTCTATAGATGGTATGGAGGTGTACTAATAATGTATCTTTAGAAATCAACCCCTTTTTGGAGTTAAAACGGGGGTTGGAAATTTGTATGAAAATCCAATGTTATTGAAGTTAAAGTAATTATGGCAGAAGGTTTTTAAATGATATTTAAGTATAAAAAATATTGAAAACAACTACATACTTACTATTATAAGGAGGTTAGTTTTATTATAACAATAAAAAGTACTCTAGGTTTTACAAAGAGGTTTTAAAAAATAATATCCGCCGACTTCATTGATTCTAAAAATTAGTCTAGATATTGATTGTTTTTAACTTTTTAGATTTTTTTCCTTTCATTAGGTATTTAGCTTTTTCGAATGTAATTAAAAATTTTTTGCAAATAACTAACTCCACGCGTACGAAGTCGCGGGCGGCCGCTAGTATATATATATATATATATCCTATTATAGGGGGGAATACAATATAGGAAACACGCATTAATAAAACATGTGTAACTTTACAACAGTACATAATGTAAAGGTATTTGTATATTTTATTCCCTTTTTAAATAGAGGGGAATACAATATAGGAAACACTCATTAATAAAACACGTGTAACTTTACAACAGTATATAATGTAAAGGTATTCGTATATTTTATTCCCTTTTTAAATATGGGGGAATACAATATAGGAAACACGCATTAATAAAACACGTGTAACTTTACAAAGTATATAATGTAAAGGTATTCGTATATTTTATTCCCTTTTTAAATATGGGGGAATACAATATAGGAAACACGCATCAATAAAACATGTGTTACAACAGTACATAATGTAAAGGTAATGTGTTACGTTTTATAGAGCTAAGTTTTCGCTATCTAGGATAATAAAGCACACAGACAGACCGCTAATGGGGCTATCAATTACACGTGCCAGGAATCGCCGATTCGATCCTATCCCGGGCTCCTATTAATCGGTTTGTGGATATGTGCTCTCATAAATTTCACTCAGTCCTATTGTTCCGTCGGGCTCTGCGGAGTATGAATAGTTTTCGATTCTTTCTTTGTACCCCATCACAATAATACTTACATTAGACCTTCGATGGTTACCATTTGGTTTAATTTTAGGTTGATTTACATCATCATTATCGACATGAAGCTAGGACCTCAGTAACCTAACCTAACCTAACCTAGTTACAGATATTGAAGTCCCATAACTCAAGTAGTCATAATCATAACATAATGCTGAGTATCTCTTTTTATTTTGGGGTGTAAGTGGTTCATCAACATCTTTGAACCAAAGCCAATTTCACCTGCTCGTGGTACACCCTGCTGACTGACAAACGAAGCTTTGGGGAAAAGAGGTAGGGAGAGTAATTGTATGCTACCCGACTATACTTCCACCTCACAGAATACTGCAGCCAAATAACAATTCCCTTGAGGGTTGTTCTGTTCCTGGGAGTGAGCGAGGTCATCAGAAAGGAAGGAGATGCTGCATTGGCAGCGGGGGTGGTGGCGCGCGAGCGATATTTTATGTTGAATGAAGCAAAAACCCGCAGTTGCATAAAATACTTAGTCATATTGCAAAAAATACAACAAAATTGTTTCGTTTTTATTTTGTACTAGTTTCCACCCGCGGCTTCGTCCACGTTTACTTTTTTTTAACCTTTGAGAATATGTGTACAAAGTTTCACGATGATCGGTCGGTGAGTTTACAAACAAACTCACATACACATTTATAATATTAAGTAGGAATATTATGTCGATATCTATACTTAGCTTAGCTCCATAGTTTTACTAGGTACAGATTACTGTGACCACATAACTTTATCTGAAAGGTTGTAATAAATTTAATGGAAGTCCATTTAAAAAACCATAAACTTTATAAAATATAAATTACTGTTCTACAAGAAATAGAGCGTATGTTTATGGAAGTTGTTCATTCATTTAAATCTTACCTATTGCTGTTTGAAGCATCAAAGATAGCTGATCGATTTTAGACATTAATTAATTCTAAGATGGTTTTGTGATAACGGATATAAATATAAAAAAGAAAATAATAAAAGAATCACAACTTTCTAGGTAGTTGTTATTTTTTCAGTGTTTATAAAATTACAGAATAAAAATAGAATTTGTGTGCTGACTTTAAAATTCCGGACTAATAATTTTAGGCGAAATGCGATGAAGCACTATGTACGTCCATAATTTAAACTGCATTTTCATACAAGGTAGTTCGAAAACTAGAGAAGTATTAATAACTTGTCGCCTGCAGCGAACTAACATTATCACGACATAAACAATTAATTCGCAGATATTGTAACTAATAAAAAACTAATGAATCCAATCCAGAATCAATGCTATGTGTGTATATGGCATCGATTCTGTAGATTGCTTTCATAAGAGAAAATGTGAATTTGTGTGAATATATAGATACAATACACGTAACATACGTATGTGGCATTATCCCACTGTTGGGATACTGGTCTCCTCTCAATCGAAGGGGTTTAGAGCATACTTCACCTCGAGCTCAACTGCGAGTTGGCGGAGAAAATACGTATGCAGGAGCCAAAGCTCGCTGTTTTGCTGGCTTGATTATCTAGAACGTACCTTGGGCCACTGAAGTTATCGCTGCAGTGATAAACTGGAAGATGACCTACGCGAGGTTCAAGTCAAAGTCACTAGGTGGCGAGATCGTGGAGGACAGAAACAAGTGACGAGCTCTCATTTCGAAGACCATCTCATTTCCAAGAGGCTTGGCCTGCATAGTAAGTAAGCAAGTTATAAAACCAAGCGAACTCACACGTCAGAGTAAATTCTAATGTGCCTACTTTGTATTATGTAGTAGATAGTATTTGTGTTAAAATTACGTACTAATTAACATTATATTATTTATATATATATTATATATATTTGGCCGTGTGGTTTCCGGCAGACTAGGATAGAATCACTCCGTCTCTTCCCGTGGATGTCGTACAAGGCGACTAAAAACATCGTTCAGGCCTCCCCAACCCGACTGGCCAGCGTGTGTAGGCCAAATCCTCCTTCTGTCCGGGACGGACGAGAGAGGGTCGTGCTCCTGTAGTAGAGACTAAAATGGCCTGATAATGAACATTATATTATTATATTATTACGTATTAATTAATATTATGCTTTTAATTACTGCCGTTATTAACGTCTTATTTAGTCAGTATCTATTATTGTTGATTTATCTCGTCACTGCGAAACGTTATTGTAATAAAAGTAACAAATTTTTCAAGCAGGTAATGAAAATTAATGTTACAAAAATACCTTTAAAATGTTGCCCAGCAGGGAAACGGGATTCTTTCTTCGGACTAATTAGTCGCCATCTGTAACAATAGGAAGAATCTTTAATTAATTATACTTGCTTAATTATCAGGAAGGTAATTTTTGCGTTTTATTACAATTTCATTTTAAAAAGGCGATTTATTTTTGTATATATAACATGAATTATCTAAAAATAACTTAATTTATCCACGATTACTTGTAATATAAAATTAACCTTAAAATTCTTCAGTGAGAGTTGAATTTCAAGTGGCCGTGGTATTTTTAGTAAACAAAGGCTTGTGATTATGACAAATGATGTCTGCCCGACTTCCAGAGAGCAAAACAATGATGGCGTATTAATGGAGCTTTACTATACAGCTAATTTAGCTCGAGTAATTCTTGTAAAGTTATTAATTAGGTATGCGTTTGTTTAGGTAATTTCTCGCAGTGTAAAAGACGTTTATAAATAATTCATTAATTAAGTAAATTAATGAATTATTTATAAACGTCTTTTCACACGCAGTGGCTTAGTATGCACAGGACCACGACGGAAATGTATTCATTTAAACCAATACGAGTAAGTCTGTGAATCTAATTTCCATGCCAAATTATATGATTGATACTTGACATTGTTTTATGTAAGGAGGTAATAATATTTTTTTTTGCTTCGTGTCTCTTTTTCCCTTTGCCTTTTTTCTAAAACTACGCAACGGATTTTTATGTAGTTTACACTATTATTTCGGGAATTTCTTCAGGAAAATTTATATCTATATCCTACACTATTAAAGGAGGAAGACTTCCAAGTATACACATATTATAGAAAAACACCGAGCAGAGCTCGGTTCTCCAGATATTCTATATTATATTACGAACGAAGCTGGAGTAGCTTGCTAGTTACGTATATTTAAAAAATAAGATATTTTTGGAAACCGTCAGTCTTTTTTATACCACTAAGGTGACGGTCCGCCTGATGGCAGGCAAGGCAAAGTACGCGACCACTTCGGTTCCAATGTATGAGGATGAATTTAATGGCGAGCGGTGCGACTGTGGAAGGAGGGCCCATTGTACAAATGGTAGAAAGGTAAATGGTACAAAGGGAAGCAAAATCTCTTCTCAAGTTTGGTAGCCCAAATCCTAAATTGGTATGGAGCAGGCAGCGTAGAAATATGGACCGTATTGCCACAATAAGCAATAAAAAACATGCTCTCCCGTGTCGACCGCACCTCTCGTCTGAGACGAATCTGGAACAGTTTGTATGGCGCCGTACGCGCACACGTTTTTTTTTTCTTTTTTATATACCACTAGAGTAGCAAACAAGCATATGGCACGCCTGATGGAAACAGTTACCGTAGCCTATGAACGCCTGTAACACCAGGGACATCACACGCGCGTTGCCGACCATGTAAAAACCTCTTCACGCCCTTTTTGAAGAACCCCATGCTGTCGTCTCCTGAGAAAACCTCGACAGGCAGTTCATTCCACAGCTTGACCGTACGCGGGAGAAAACTTCTCTGGAACCGCACGGTACGCGACCACTTAGGCTCCAATGTGTGAGCATGAATTCCCTGTCGATGGCGAGCGGTGCGACTGTAGAAGGAGGCCGTGGGCATCATGTCAAACAACTCCTCTGAACACAACCCCATTGTACAATCGGTAGAACACACAAAGGGACGCAAAATCTCTCCTCAGACTTAAAGGTTCTAAACCGTCTGTCAGTTTGGGATCATCGACAATCCTCACAGCACGCCTCTGAATCTGAGTCACAAGGTGCAAGCTGGTATCTAGGCGCTCTCGCCCATAGATGACAACAGTACTCCATATGCTTGAGCTTTGTAAAGCAGAAGCCTTTGCCGCGGATTGAAGTTAATTCTCACTCTGCATAGACGTCATTGTTTACGTAGTAGTTTGTATGGACATTTGTATGGAGTGGCCGGAGTGCGGTATTGCCGTCACAAACAAGGAAATACTTCTAATTTGCTACGAGTACAATTAACATGCAGTATCAAATATTATTTATTCTGAAAACGAAATAATAAAATATGCGACAGCCACGTAAATATCACTTTTCTAACATCCTTCAATAAAAATGTAAAACCTTTGAATTCGTCAATCACAAAACGCTCTAGAGAAAATTCTGCTAAATTTCGCAAAGCGAACAAAACTATTGAGTGCAATTTTGCGAGACAGCATTATTTCCCACGCGTGATATGTGAGATCGTTCCCAATAGTCCTAGCCTCGACATAAAAGAAAATCAAGCTAATCTGCATGCCGAATAGCGCGTCATACGCTGTGCGACGACAAACGATTTTATTTCAGTGCGAACTTCTCCTGGGTTTATTTCACCCTAGCGCAGATGAGGGCAATTTTACACCGCGGGTTCAGTACATTTCAATGAAACGATTTAGATTGAAAATGGGAAAATGTGTGGGCGATTTGTATATCATTCTGATGGAAATTCTATTTTTTCCTTCATGATAAATGACGATTGAATAAATGCTGCTTCTGATTTTATGCGGCACGTACGAGAACGCATTGGGGAAGGCTTATATCTAGCAGTGGATAGACAGGCTGATGATGATGATGATGTACATATGATCTTGTAAACTGAAAAATATATCTATTTCATTAAACTACGTCGCGTGGCAAACAAGCATACGGCCCGGCTGACGTGAAACGGTACCGTAGCTGTACAAACGCTAGCAACATAAAATATCGCTCGCGCGTAGCCACTCCCGCTGCGAACGCAGTAATTCTTTCATTTCTGGTGACCTCACTCACCCGCAGGAACACACAACAACTCATGGGAATTGTTATTTAGCTGCGATATTCTGTGAGGTGGAGGTACTTCCCCAGTCGGGCAGCTTACAAAATACGCCCCCTACCTCTCTTTTCGCCAGAGCTTCATTTGTCAGTCAGCAGGGTGCACCGCGTGCAGATGAAGTTGGCTTTCGTTCAAAGATGTTGATGAATCACTTACACCCCTATTCTATCTATTTACACATTACGCTTTTATTTTATAGCATGAACTATACGTAGTAATCATTTTATATCATTAGGATCTCCAGAAGTTACTTTACTTATTCCTTTGTTTTCCATTGTATATATATATATATATATTATAGATTTCTACCAGCTAAGCTAAACACAAGTAGGATAAATAGCTTAGTTGGTAGAGCCCCTGGTCTGGATTTAAACTGTAGAAACTTGAATAACTTAGATCAAACCAAAAACGAAGAAGTAGCGGTGTACAAAGGAAGAGTAACACATGCCACAATGGAAACAGAATAGTAACGTTATTTGTTTCGGTTCAGTTTGGTAAATATAAAGCCTGTGGAACAAAGCGGCAACGTAAAAATTTGTGACGGAAAGAATGTTTTTCGCGGATCCACACCGCTGGATCCAGCAAGTTTAAAAATGTGCTGGGTCCTCCTGGGTTGCTGGATTGCGGATCCAACATTGCAATCCCTAGCGTAAAGCCTTCTAAAATCTATAGAGCGTTTCAAAGAAAACGGACACAATACACGATAGAGCAATTCTCACCACATATAGATAATATACCTAACGCAATGTACGCCTTTTTTATATTTTTATGTAGTCTTTATATCAATTTGCCGTATATGTTTCGCAGGGAAGACTGCGATTTGTCTCCGAGAGACAGAGTGCGTACGGCGATGGCGGCCAGGGAGATAGTTTAAATCCGCTCACGTGTGCCAGTGATGGATAGCGACATATATTGCGGATACACAGGGATCCCAATTTGCCTGTTTGTCAAGCGAAGCGCCTATACTCTCGCAAATGTTGAAATCGCTTTCGATTTTTGTTCTAATCGTGTGGGAATATATACGACTGTACATATTGAAAATCTCTTTATTTTCGGCCTCGATTCTTTTTCATGACTTTTCTGTCTAGCATACAGAACACACAGAAGAAAAGAAAATCTCCGGCGAATGTCTGTCCCTCTGCCTATGTATGACTCGTCGAGAACAGATTTTTATGCATTTTTGTTTTTGTTACGATCTGCCTTTCTTTAGGAAGAATTATATACTAAGATAATTTTTATATTAATATATATATTAATAAATAAAAGGAGCAGAGGAATTAGCAAAACTGCACAAAGTGAAGACGGGCCATGGGGGCTACCGCCGAAGCTGAAGCCGATTGAATATTTTGATTCGAAAAATAGGCCGTATGTTTTAGTTATTGAATCTTTAGTTTATTCGGTAGAGCTCTAGGGTTTCTATCAGCTAGGCTAAACATAAGTACCATAAATCTAAGAAAGAAAGAAAGAAATTTGATTTACGCAATCAAAAAATCCGATGGGAATCGGCCCCAGCTTAGCCTGTAGAGTCCTAGGTCAAAGGAAGATAATGTTGAATCACCAGGTCATTTTAGTCTCCACTACAGGAGCGCGACCCTCCCGTCCGTCCCAGACAGAAGGAGGATTTGGCCTACACTTCCCACGCTGGCCAGACGTGTTGGGGAGGCCTGATCGATGTTTTATAATGTCCCTTAGTCGCCTTGTACGACATCCACGGGAAGACACGGAGTGATTCTATTCTAGTCTGCCGGAAACCACACGGCCAAATATTATGCAAATATAATGTTGAATGAAGTTCCAAAAATTTTATGTATCAAATGTTTGTCTGATACACTCACAGCCATAATCATGTCATAATATTATGGTAAAATAAAGAGGAAACGCCAAGTATCTTGTTACCACAAAGTAATACATTGAAATTTTATGAGATTATTACGGATACCGAAAGGTACGATTAAATTTGGATATTGCATAAACATGCAAATCCATAATAAGTACATCGTCTCAACCTCGCCAAAAACGGAATTAAAAAAACCGGCCAAGTGAGAGTCGGAATGGCGCACGAAGGGTTCCATACCATTATCTATAAAACAGCAAAAAAAAAATCACGTAAATATTTGTTTTATTTTTGTTTAATTATATATAACTAAATATTATGTGAGTATTTCAAGCGTCTACCTATTACCGTTGACAATTGCGAGCAAAAACGAGCAACGTTTATTGTATGGGAGCCTCCTTAAATATTTATTTTATTCTGTTTTTTAGTATTTGTTGTTATAGCGGCAACAGAAATACATGATCTGTAAAAAATTCAACTGTCTAACTATCTCGGTTCATGAGATACAGCCTGGTGACAGACGTACGGACGGACGGACAGCGGAGCCTTAGTAGTTCCTTTTTACCCTTTGGGTACGGAACCCTAAAAATAAGAAATGTATCTGTGCTGGCTCATTACTGGCCAGAAACTGTAATATATTTTACAATTTTACAATCATTTTGCGATCCATATTTTAGTTTCACGGCGCGTCACTGTAACTTCAATTTAGCGTACTTAAAATGAAATCAGAATTTTAATTAAAATATTGACTAACTTGAAAGGTAGTTTTATTACAATAAGATAATAACAGATACGGCAGCACTTGAAAATTATTATGAATATTCCTCAAACATATTTTCAATTTCTTGCAAGAAATGAACAGAGTTGAGAAAATAAAATTAATTAATTTTCAATTAATTCATAGTTTATCAAACCAACTTAGTATTAATGATTCAAATTCAAATTCAAATTCAAAATATTTCTACCACAGTTCTACGAATAAAAAGAATGAGACAAGCATTACTATGAAAACTAAATGTTAATTAAATATATAAAAAATTAATAAACTCAATCGGCATCAATCCATAATGATCCCACTGTTGGGATACGGGTCTCCCCTCAATCGAAGAGGTTTAGAGCATACTTGCACGCTGCTCAACTGCGGATTGGTGGAGGCCAGTGGTTCAACGACTGTCGTCTAAAGGAAACAACCGGTACCGACGGCTTAACGTGCCGTGAGTTCGCGATAAATAAACCCATCCATAGACAGGCTACGGTCGACGGTGCTTAACTTACGTATTCGATTGGACTGCAACGACGCTATTGAACTCCTCAAATAAATACAATTCACTAAATAATTAAATAAATTCAATACCACATCTATAATATATCTTTTCACTTTTTTGATCACTGCTGTCTATTATATTGGTTTATTCGGACTAGTACTTAGGTACTCTGTTTATTGCTAATAGAAGTAAGTGCTTTCGGTATTAGGTATAATCACGTAATTATCTTAAAATCTTTTTTTGTTGTGTATATTGTATACACAACAAAAAAAGATGATATGTATGTACTGTGTACACAGGATTTCTTATTATATGAAGGAAACCAAGCCACAAAATAACTAAATAAAGTTGATGGCAACTTTCAAGATTACAAATAGTGTCTTATTATGTCAATTTCACTAACAAATGTTAATTATGGTTTTATGTAAATAACTTAATTCATATGGAAAAAATATGATTTTCAGTTATTGCCTTTAAGTTATTTTTTTTTGCAAGCTGTGATTTATTATTAGATGATGGCTCTTGGTTGGAATGAGGTTGTATTGCAAATTCTGTTTTAATATTAGTACTATTGTGTGTGTTTCAGTATACAATTAAAAATATTGTATATCAATCTATATATCGTTGAATTCATGGTGGTCAACACCAGTATGTCCTTTACTGACAGGGGCCTTACCAGAAGCTCTAAACGCAGGAATAAAACTATGATGGTTGCGTATTTGTCAATGAATTTCATTCATAAATTAGCAACCATAATGGTTCCATTCCTGCGTTTAGAGCTTGTGGTAAGGCCCCAGATGTAGTTACATGATCTGAACTTGCCTACGTCATCAGTTCTATCTTGTATGGAAAATGCTCGTGACGTATTCTTGGCAATACAACTATCTGTCACGGGAAGAACAAATACACTGTTTTTCTACCATGGTAAAACAATATATTTTCGCTGGACGATTTTTACTCACATGACCAGGCGCCGAGTATTTGAAATAGTTTCTCGCCTATTTATCTCGATCGCACAAAAGCAATTACCAACAAAAGAAGGGAACTAAAGCTTTTGACGTCTCAATGAGAGAGCTATCGGGCCCGTAAAGAGGCATTAGGTCTAATTTCATCGAAGCCAGCGAGCCTCGCAGACTCAGATAATTTATATGTTCAGACACTTTACGACTTTGGCTAAAAGCCCCTGGCTACAACTGCTGTTAGTGCAGGACAAAGTTATAGCCAATATTAAAGAAATCGATATATTTTGTAGACACCGATTTGAAGTGTTTAAGGAAACGTTTTATCATTTTATTAGTTAAATAGTTGATTTCAGTAGTTGATTTTTCCAACTTGCCAGAATATCATAAGGACTTGGAAGGTAATCGAGATGTCGTGGGTTCAAATCCCACCTAGGCGAGAGAGGTGATTATTTATATTTTAAAAATATTTATAATTATATTATTTTGTTTTAATATTTTTATTATATTGATATATTACTTAATAACGCTTAATATCTTATATACAAATCTATCAATCGTCAGTGGAACAATGTGTATCTTGTAGTTACCTCGTAGTAGATTTATTTTGGTAGTAATTTGTCAATGCTATTCATAGTTTTTTAAATTTATTATATTTAATATAGCAACACAATTACAAATAAAGCTTTTGATGATTTGTTTAAAAGTTTCAAAATCTGACGAACTCACGAACTTTACCTCTTTATAATATTAGTATAGAATGCAACATCCAATACAAACGGTTAAAAGAGTAGTTTATCTTATAAGTTATATATAATAGTGTCAAATGGAATATGGGCACTATTCCAGTTCTCCAAGAGTAAGTTTGTTCAACATTTTAGAACACAATAAGGAGATTCTTAGTTTCGCAGTGCTCATTTTACGAGTGTAAAGCACTAATGCTGCAGACACTTTTATTAACGTCGAACAACATTGTAACTTGTTGGACACATTTCGGCATTCCTTTGTAATATCTATCTATCTATCGGGCCGGCATGATGAATCCTACCATCATGCCGGCCGGTATTCCTCTACTGATGAAGCAAAATGCATGCAAAATTTGCCTCATCACTAGCATGCAAAATTTTCAAAACTTTCTTAGAATATTTACATAGTCACATAGTACAATTGTCAAAATATACATTGTCTTATGTATATAACTGTGTCGAACCTGCATAGAGGTGTGCAAATATTCACTTAAGTTTATATTATTTAACATCAAATTGTATATACAATGTCATTTGACAAATTACAATAATGTGTTTTTTTTTTTTTTTTTGTTATTATATTCCATTTTTTTTGCGAACGTCATGTTGACATAATACTCTATGTCAATCTCATAGCTAAGACCAATCGCATATTATAATACACCTCATAATATGCTAAAATCCGTCAAGCGGTTGAGGCTGTAGAGAATGTCAAAGAAATCCATACACACACACACACACACACTCGAAAAACGTATCTCTTCCTTCTATGCTAGTCGGGTAAAAAATATATAAGACGGTGTAGGTCACACCGAAATTAAAATCTAAAGTTTCGGCCGACCAAAATTATTAACACAGAGAGACAAAGAACCGTAGAGAAATACATTTCAACCGTTTCGTTTTTTATTATATATAAGTATGTCATTTTATAACCCCATAAAACCATAGCTGACATGGATCTCGCGATGTTCTGCCATAAAATGAGAGTACCATATTGAGATAAAACGGGCGAATATATTATATGTATATGTACGTACTAACGTACATAAATTTCTTAGTATGTACAGGTAAGGGTCATAAGTGCGGTAATGCCTACTTCACCTTTAACATTGATTAAAAAAAGTATTTTCTGATCACGATATTTTATTTATTTATTTAGTAAGTAGAAATTAATTTATAGAATTTTGAGATTGAAAAAAAAAACATTCCACCAAGTGTACAAAGTTATGTCATACAACGCACGAATTATATTATTTGAAAGTAGGTAGATCTTTTATTTTTTATTTAATTTGGATCAAGTCAAATGTTTGTTCATCGTTTCTTTATTGAAGGTTTTTTTTATAATAGAGGTGGGCAAACGAGCATGTGAGTTACTGATGGTACGCAATCATCGAACCCCTTTGGGTTCATATGGTCTAAAGTACAGTACCACCAAAAGGTCATTGATCCGTTGCCTTTCCTTTTAAGGAAATATAGACTCTTTTTTTTAAGACTCCCAAATCGCAATTGTTGTAAGATTGTATACAGATTGCGATATATCGCATCTGATAATCGTATACGATTGTACAACATTCGATTAAAAATATAACTAACTAATGAAGAATAAAAATTATCATAGGCACACAATTAATGTTCATTTAATTTTCATCTTTCTGTACCATCCCTACCAAAATAGGTAACAATTTTGCACGCTTCTGAGAAGATTTGTCTCTGTTCCGTTTATTACTCACTAGCGACCCGCCCCGGCTTCGCACGGGTGCAATGCTGATACTAAATGTACTACAGAAGGTCTTTGCGCTTTGTCCTATCCAGTCCTTCCCCAGTTATAGGCACACGCCGCCGGCTCCGCGGCCGGTACCGCCACAGCCGTTATGTCCCTGCATTTTAAATGTGTAATATCTTCTAAACTATTCATTTAAATTACATGCTGTGAAGGCCCATATTGATCTATATTAAATGCGCAATGTATTTAAGGTACTTAATTGGATAAGGATTAATTCTGTATTGCTTAAAATCGCTTCGTAAATAAGGCATTATTTCTTGTAAAAAGCAAAGGATAAAATAACGGTTATTGTGTGTTACCTAAGAGATAGACATATACCATCGCGAACTTTTTTGTAGACCATTTTAAGGTGAACAATACTGTACTACATTATTTTGATCTATCTCGTTGAGTTCAGCCAGCGTTTGCAATGAAAGAGCAAAAAAATGTGTTTATTTACGACATCACATTAGAAACCTCTAAATTATCAGTGCTTTTCTACTATGTTATGCATATATTATACATATAAACTTTCCAGTTGAATCACTCTATCTATTAAAAAAAACCGCATCATAATCCGATAGCGTAGTTTCAAAGATTTAAGCATACAAAGGGACATAGGGACAGAGAAAGCGACTTTGTTTTATACTATGTAGTGATGTGCTATGTTACATTGATCAGGAGGTCTACTCTGAAATGAGAATTCGAAGTTTGAGCTGAAAGTTCGGAATTATTCAGATACGAGTATCATTCGAGTCTGAGATTGATTTTTCATTTTGTGGAATAAATGATTTATAGTATTGTTGCATATACCACAAAATGTAGTAGACATGCAGAGTTTTCATTCAAAAAGCCGTAATTTATATACGAAACAATAATATTTGTTTTCTCGGAAACAGATATAAATATAAAAAGATCCTGACGAATTGAGAACCTCCTTCTTTTTTGAAGTCGGTTAAATAAACATTACTGGACAATTTACACAACGTCATCTAGTCCCAAATTAAGCACAAAGCTTGTATTATGGGTACTAGATAACTGATAAATGTAGTTAAATACATTTTTCTATAAATACATACATGTAATACATAAAAAACACCCGGACCAAGATAAACAGACAGTCATGTTCATGCACTCAAATGTTTGTCTTGTGCGGGGAATGAACCCGCGACCTATGAATCAACGTCGCCATTACTAGCCATTCGATCACCGGGCTCATCGACAGAACAAAATATATTTATTTTTAAATGCGAACATTCGGCTTAAACTTCGGAGTAGTTCCCTTGGATAGGAGTAGGTAGACCGACGATGATAGTCATAAGTTTACCTCTTTACTAATTAATAATAAAACCAGCCAAGTGCTAGTCGGACTCGCGCACAAAAGGGTTCCGTATATATAAAAATGGCAAAAAATATCATGTTTGTTGTATGGGGGCACCCCTTAAATATTTGTTTTTCTTTTTAATTTAATTATTTATTTTTAAAGTAAATATGTATAACTAAATATTCTGTGAATATTTCAACTGTCTAACTATCACGGTTTATGAGATACAGCCTGGTGACAGACGGACGGACGGACGGATGGACAGCGGAGCCTTAGTAATAGGGTTCCTTTTTACCTTTTGGGTACGGAACCCTAAAAAATGATTCTAATACCATAAAGCTAAACCATAACACTTGATACCATGACGGCAGTGAACAAAAAGCGTAGATAACAAAGCAATATCGACCGTGCGAGGTCGCCGCCCGATGATTGCAGGCTTCTATGACGTACACTCATACTCGAAGCACTTTAAATTTAGATTACAATTGATTATTTATAATGACTGTAGCAGTTTTCTATGGCTAACAGTATTTGGAAATCATAAGTGAGGTGTTATATTTTTCTACTGCCTACGTATCATTTGGAAGTGTGGTATAGTTGGTATAATGATATTAATATTATTTAAAGTAATTACTCATTGCCAAATAGCTGTAAACTATTATAATAAGTTATAGCTTATAGCATATCTATTCAGTATTATTTCTATAGACGCCATATATTTGATGTATTAGAAATCGTCCATAATCTAGAACAGTGTGTTTTAACCTGTGGACCGGAACCCTGGGGGTACGGGATTATGTGTATGGGGGGACCCCCGTTGCAGTGCTATGCAGCAGTGTTATCTATGAACATTTGATTTTTTTTTTTTTTTTTTTATACTACGTCGGGTGGCAGACAAGCATACGGCCCGCCTGATGTGAAGCGGTTACCGTAGCCATATTAATGCTCGCAACATAAAATATCGCTCGCGCGCCGCCACCCCCGCTGCCATCGCAGCATCTCCTTCCTTTCTGGTGACCTCACTCACTCGCAGGAACACAACAGCCCTCAAGGGAACCGTTATTTGGCTGCGGTATTCTGTGAGGTGGAGGTACATTCCCCAGTCGGGTAGCTTACAATTACGCTCCCTACCTCTCTTTTCGCCAGAGCTTCGTTTGTCAGTCAGCAGGGTGCACCGCGTGCAGGTGAAGTTGGCTTTAGTTCAAAGATGTTGATGAACCACTTACACCCCGAATTGAATTATTAAATAATACCAGCAAGACTCGCAAAAAAGCAGCACCAACATTACTATTACTGTATTTTCACATTAATACAGTATTTTTATTATTTATATATATATATATATATATATATATATGCGTCAAAAATTTGAAAAGTGACACTGACAGTACAAAATTTTTATGAAATCAAAAGTTTTGTTTATTATTGTCAAGTTTTTTGCGCGCCGCATGATTTTTGGCGGTCGGCTCGGGTATTTTAATTATTTATTGTGATTAAAGTGTTTATTACTACGGTTATTATATATCAAAAGAATCGTTGTGATGTGTACTTCGTGTGTGTGTTTAGTTAAATGAGTTTCGAAACACTCATGTTTATTTATGAACACGAAAAGTGGGCGCGCGCGGAACACGGAACAATGGCGGTGTTGTGTTTGTTTGTTTACAATAATTAATATGCTATTTTAGTGTTTTAAAAGCAAGATAAGTGAATAATAGTGTATTGTGAACATAAAAAAAATAGTTTTTGACAGAAATATAGTGGGATGTGTAAATAATGACATTTTATGTCAGCGCGGCAGCCGGGTTTCGTCGTGATTTTTGTATGGAGACGAATCCGTGACTGGTGAGTAGTACTGATACTATTTATTTTATTTCTCCACGCTGTGTAAACCTACGAAAGATATTTATATGTCATTTTAAAGCTGAAATAGTGTAGTTTATTTCAATATAAGTCTGATTGCTTCGAAATGAAAAGTTTATTGATAAAAACTTGTTCGAAAAAAAATTTTCGAGCAAAATGTTGATATACTTGACTTTTACTTTGTTTATTTTTTACTTTAGCTTCAATTATAGCAATTTGTGACAATGTAGTCTCATTCTGTATATTATAAGCTATCAATAGGTATTTTTTATTTCAATATAGCTGTAGTATTACGCCAGTTATAACGATTTTCGTTTACGTCCGCGGCCGATTGTCCGTATTTTAGGCACAAAATTCCTGCGGACATGCGAGGCCTCCTTGGGTCGCGAACCTGGACATGCGAGTGGATATATATGTATAAGAATATAACTTCCTTTCAGTACTAAAATAAATTGTCCTAAATTGATGTCTATGTTTTTTATTAAGGGGGTCCTTGAAACTGTGCTTGATTTTCTAGGGGACAGCTGACCGAAAAAGGTTACGAAACGCTGATTTAAAAAATACGTAGCAGATAGTGAAACAAAAATGCATCATTATAATTTATTTAGGGTTAAGATATACTATACAATATATTAACTCACTGTAATTTGAGCCATTACACTATTTGCAGAAATATATACATAGTAATTAAATCTACACAAAATATACTTATAAGCCGTCGGTCTCTGCTGTTAAATAAAATAATAAATAAATAAATATTTCTGGACAATTTACACAGCGCCATCTAGTCCCAAATTAAGCGCAATGCTTGTGTTATGGGTACTAGACAACTGATAAATATAGTTAAATACATTTTTTTTGTAAATACATACTTATAATACATAGTAAACACCCAGACCAAGACAAACAGTTCATGCACACAAATGTTAGTCTTGTGCGGGAATCGAACCCGCGACCTCGGAGTCAAAGTGGCCATTCCTAACCATTCGACCACCGAGCTCGTCAAAATTAGATGACAGTTTTTAAGCCAAGCCTTTGGATGGCTTGAAAACATTGGCCTCCGGCAACCCGCTGTTGAGCAGCGTGGTGGAAGGAGTACTTTCTAAACCGCTTCGATTACGGAGAGATTCGTGCAGTGGAATTAATATAGGTTGCTACACATATTTTTTGTAGTATCTACATATACCTTTTTTGCCCTTCTACATTTCTATTTATGTCCCATTTCATATTTTCTCGTAACCTACTTATTAATTAAAATTACTTAATAATTTAAGTATCATCACAGTATAATTAATAGTACTATGTACAGTATGGTCACTCCCCGTCGCTATTTCGTGTAGACCTCGCCTCGCCTCTGAGACGAAAACATAAAACGCTGGAATAGTTTATATGGCGCCGCACGCACACACACTCAATCACGCTCTGCACAGACGCCATTGTTTATGTAGTAGTAAACGACACGACATTTGTATAGAGTGGCCAGGTTGTGGTTGTACGACACGTTACGATTACGACTTGAGAACTTCTAACTTGCAAACCTATTATGGATTAATTTATCGTATCATATTACTAAAATATACCGTTTTACAAAAACTAAAGAATCAAATTAACATACTCGTATAAGTATGTAGATACGAAAGTTTACATTCACAGGTACTTCATAAATTCATAAAGGCACGTGCTCACACACTCGACTAAAACTACTAAACAAATAATAGATAATGTCAACACTTCACACTTTACACTATGTCAACGTAGCTTCGTAACTTACGGCATAGACGTGAACGATGACGATCGCAAGACTCGGCCGAAATCGGGTGAACGACCGAGTGTGGAGTTGGCCTTACCTTATTTGTAATTTGTAGACGCTTGTACTGTTACATTTGGTACAGTATGCCGTAAAAACTTGTTAGAGATGCAACTTGCTCTAGATTCGATGCAAAATGTAAACGATGAATTACCTAATCCTTAATAGGTTTTCAAGTTAGAAGTTCTCAAGTCGTAACGTGTCGTACAACCACAGCCCGGCCACTCTGTACAAATGTCGCGTCGTTCACTACTACATAAATAATGGCGTCTTTGCAGAGCATGAATAAGCGTGTGTGGGTGCGGCGCCATACAAACTGTTCCAGATTAGTTTCAGAGGAGAGGTGAGGTCGATATGAGAGACCGGCCGGGAGTGGCCATATTGCATGCAATATGGCCTCAGTTTTTACCACAGTATAAGTAATAGCTGGCCGTGTGTTTTCCGACAGACTAGAATAGAATCACTCCGTCTCTTCCCGTGGATGTCGTACAAGGCGACTAAGGGAAATACATTATCAAACCTCGATCAGTCCTCCCCAACCCGTTTGGCCAGTGTGGGGGGAGTGTAGGCCAAATCCTCCTTCTGTCTGGGACGGACGAGAGAGGGTCGTACTGCTGTAGTGGAGACTAAAATGACCTGATTATGATGATGATGATAAATAATAGCACTACATATAGTGCTAGTATAAGTAATAGCACTACTTTTAATGCTATTACTTATATACTAGGCGGTATCCTGCCATTGCGGGACTTTAGCACAATAGACTTATAAGTTCTTTGTCTATATTTGTGACCTTAGTGACGTTACGTACAAAACTTCGGCAGATTTTTTTTTTTATACTACGTCGGGTGGCAGACAAGCATACGGCCCGTCTGATGTGAAGCGGTTATCGTCGCCATATTAACGCTCGCAACAAAAAATATCGCTCGCGCGCCGCCACCCCTGCTGCCATCGCAGCAACTCTTGCGTTTCTGGCTGCTCTGCGATTTATGCCCAGATAAGCAGTCATTTTTTTTGTTGCTTATTATTATTGTTATATACCTACATATTTCTATATTCATTATTAAGATTAGTGCTATATTTTCAATACAATAATTAAAATTATAACCATTGATCTATCTATTATCTAAATGAAATCATCAGGTCAACGAATTTTGTATTTTTTTAAAGAAATAAAAAATATCTAATCGTAATATCCGCCAAAATTGTATTAATAAATTAAACGGGTCACTCACGTCTTTTTGTCGGGAAAGCCGACTAGTTTCGATCTCAAAAGGAGACCTTCATCAGGGCGAATGTCCAGACACGTTCACCCTTTGTCTCTCGCGTCGGACACTGCGCGCCAATGCGCCCGCCGCCCGACTGGAAAGGGTGGTGGGGGGTTGGTGCGTTGATTGGTGGAGCGCTGCCCTCGACGATGACGTAGTGGTGGTCGAGGCGCGCGCCGCGCAGTGTCCGACGCGAGAGACAAAGGGTGGACGTGTCTGGACATTCGCCCTGATGAAGTTCTTCTTTTGAGATCGAAACTAGTCGGCTTTCCCGACAAAAAGACGTGAGTGACCCGTTTAATTTATTTAATTAATTTAGTATAATGTCTCACGTGAGTTTTAATAATATTTTCCTTTTTTTATTAAAATACAACTTGTAAAGCGAGTTGTAGTATAAAAAAAAATTGATAACTGTAGTCTCAGACAATACTAGACCCTGGCATAAGTACCCAATAATTTAATTCTAACAGTATGTACCCGGTACTACTATGTTATTATTATTATATGTATCTCGAACGATTTGTCAAGAAAACTGGCGAGCGAAGCTCAGTTGTCCAGGTCCTAGATGGCTAATTAATAATTATTCGTTCATATGTTCATAGAAATGGGATCTGTAGGTAATATGTAAACGCTCTAGAAGAGTCAGTGGCATCAGTGGCGCCCTCAGTATGTTTTACGGTCACTATGAATTTTAAAACCATTGAAAAAGCGTTACATAAATCCTAGAAGTATTGTTTGCGGGTTTTGGTCTCTGCTTGCCAGTATACCATTTCAAAAATATTTTAAAATAAAAACGATATAACGATACCAGTACTACTTTTATTAGTTCGTTTATTAATTCCACTATACCTTATATATTAAAATTTCTAGTTTTACGAACTTAATATTTACAATATAACTTGATTAATTGTGTTACAATACTGTGTATTAACTTCATCAATTTATTACATTCAAACTTAATTCTATTAGTTATAACGAGAAATGATACCGTCAACACTATAAATGCAATTAATAAAATTTATTACTTCAGAAACTTTCGAAAGTTTTGAACTCTTCAAAAGATAGAAAAGACAATGTTTTATCACAGTATAAGTAATAGTACTACGTAGTTTTATTAAACTTCGAACTTCGACTATATTAAATTGTTTAAACTATTACGTAGGTATCTAAAACCTAACAAAAAATGATAGGATTTATCTCTCATTAATGTTTTGTTTCACATGGAGCGGAAGAAACTATTTGGTCATTTTCCCCACAGTATATGGAAAAATAATATTTTATATACAGGGAGCTTTTGATTTATCTGCCAGGATTGAAAAGGGTAGTAGTATTACATATGCCGATTTCGATAGTAAATGAAATTTGTGCCCCACGTGTTATTTTTTTTCTCTTAGGAAATAAAATCGCATCATGAAAAGATTAGTTTACTTTGTATGAACCATCCCTCTGTGTCGCAGTCTAGACGGCGTGGTCAATGCGCTCGGGTATGACCCGTGCCGAAAGGCTACGTCACGAGCTGCCAAACGCTTTCCGAACACGGTGATAACCGCGGTAAAGTCAAAGTTTACTCAAACGTTGGGCCGCCCTTTGTAAACGCCGCTGCTTCGCAGCGATGTCTGTCGCTTGATCTCCTGCCGCCCGCCCCCACACGGGCGGCGCGGCAACAGCGCTCGCGCCGCGAGAAAGAAGGAAGAAAGGATCCAAGGAAACGAAAACAGTGTTAACCGTGATTCGTCCGTGTGTTGACCTAATCATGCCTATACGCCGCAGTTTTACGAAATGTACAAATTTCTCGAAATGGTATGGTATGGTTTCTTGTCGCGAGTGTAAATGCGCACGCAGAATATCTGTACGAAATTCAGTACAGATAGACCTCGATCAGTTACAGAAAGCGGTAGTGGACTTTTTCCGCAGACATTCCATGGCAAAAAAGTGGTAAAACATGTATGTAGACGTGGATAAATTAGTGGCTAATTGTGATTTTGTGTAAATAAATTGAATGAGCTTTTAAACAAGCCAAGTTATTGTAGAACATGTTATGTGACTGCGTTATTTTTGAAAACTAACATCGTAACTAAGTGTTTTTATGATGTTTCCATAAACAAACACATACATTATTCGACGAGCTCGGTGGCGTAGCGGTCAATGACGCGGCTTCGACACCAACGCTCGTGGGGTTGATTCCCACATAGGACAAACATTTGTGTGCATGAACATGTCTGTTTGTCTTGGTCTGGGTATTTTCTATGTATCATAAGTATGTATTTACAAAAAAAAACTGTATTTACGTATGTTTATCAGTTGTCTAGTACCCATAACACAAGCTTCGCTTACTTTGGGGCTAGATGGCGCTGTGTAATTTGTCTGACAATATTTATTATTTATTTATTATGATATTAATTTGACAGTTCAAAACCTGTGATAATAAGTGTGATGAAAAGTTCAATGACCTTGATAAGGACAATCATCTGCCCTCCTGTAAGTGTATGTTATTATTACCTATCAGTTTTACATTTGATTACATTTTTTTTTACCTATCCTATTTTGATTACAACGCATTTTAAAGGAAATATGCAATTGGGACGACGCTACCTACGTACAGCTGTTATTGTTATTATCGACTTCATCTGATAGCGCGGAATGTATTATTCGCTATGAAACCAGTTCATTGACTACGTTATTTATTTTTTCAAAGCTTATTAATGATATTGGGACGCCATATTTCTTCACTAACGTAACAAGTAGGCTTAATACTATCTGCCATTAAATTCCTGGCTAATACAAAAAAAGCACCTTATATAGCTGACCCGGCAAACTTTATGGTGCCATATAAATTATTCATAGGGTTATTTAGTAGAAAAAAATAGATAACAACATTAACAACCTATTCTCAGGCCTACAGAATATAAATATAAAATTTCATCAAAATCGGTCCCGCCGTTTCGGAGGAGTATAGTAACTAAAATTGTGACACGATAATTTTATATATTGGATCTATGTCTTATCAATTAGGACGATGAAAATGATTTTTTGAATACAGCAACTGTAGCATATCGCGGCCACTTCTAAAAAATATTGCATAGGGTTGCAACGAATATTCGGTTACTATTCGGTATTCGGTCTATTCGGCTCATTTTATTATATTCGGCCGAACACCGAATATCTACCTACTATTCGGCCGAATACCGAATACTTAAGTAATATGTATATTTTGCTAAACTGAGATAATTGGTAAAATAAAAGAAATTATCGATTCATTATATATTTATATTTGTATTTCTCTTATAATCTATTATGTGCTATGTTATGTACCAATCAACTAATCATTGGTACATAACACAGGTACATAATCATCTTTTATAAGAAAATTTAAAGATTTAAAATGCATCTGAATTATTGTCAAAACCAGTAATCAAAATTTATAAGGGGAAGGTTATGGTACAGAAAGACAAGTATTTTTGCATTTTCAGGAAGTAGTTTGCTACTTTTTTTCTCATAGACCATCACAGCTTCAGAGAAAAGACGCTCTGAATAAACACTACTTCCTGGCGCTGACAAATATTTTGTTAGGCCGCGCGGCGATTACATTAAAACAAACGAGCGCGAAACAATCACGCCGATACGACTTTTGGCGCCACACTCCGGCCGAATGCTTTTGCCTAATATTCGGCTATTCGGTCAGCGAGCTTGCCGAATATTCGGTATTCGGCATATGGCCGAATATACTATTCGTTGCAAGCCTATTATTTATTGCATCGTTAAATCGAAGGTTTACTATCACAACGACGAAGAAGCACAGGGATGTGTGAGGTGGAGGGTGCGTGTGTGCGTATGGTGTGGAAAAAAAACTTTCTTTATTGGACTCAGAGGTAGGGTTGCCAACTATACTGTTAAAAACAATATATACTGTTTTTCACTACATTATACTTTTTACTGTTGAACAAAAATAAAGTATACAAAACAAAAAAGTATAAAAAATGGTTAACATTAAACTGACCAACGCATTTTTTATTATTTGTAATAAAATATGTTGATGATAATTGTGGTGAGGCGTATATAATATTTAAAAAAGACTGTAAATTAATAAGTTGTGCGAGAAACTCTAAAACATATGTATTTAAAACAGTAAATAAATAAAATACTGTTCATTATTCTAAAATACTGTTTAACATTCTTCTCAGACCTAAATATACTTTATTTCTTGTAAAAAAAATTTGGCATCCCTACTCAGAGGGGATGTGAGGTTGATGCGAGCGAGCAGCAAGGAGTATCCATACCACAGTATTACTATTTTTCATACAGTAGGGAATCGCCTTTGACGTGGCACGATGCCGCCGCCCGCGTAGGTATCCACGCGGTCGTTCGCCTATATGCAAGGGTTGTCACAAAATTGGAAATCAAATAATCTTTAATATTTTTATAATCATTTATCAACAAGAATATAATATGCTAAATATTTACGTGAAGGTTTATTTTTAGATTTCAATTTTCTATCATTAAATTTAACAATATAATGAATTCGCATTCGGATAAATAATTTGATCATGAAAATATGGGGGAAACATAAGCATGGCTGTGCTATGGGGCCATTCATTTATTACGTAAGACTATTTTCGCTAGTTTTTGACCCCTTCCCCCCCTATGATAAGAAAAAATAAGAATAGGCCGACCCCCTCCCCCCTGTTAAATATTTATTACGTAAGAATCTAAAGGAAAAAAAAACAATTTTTAGAAATGTTTATTTGTACTTACAAGTAATAAACTTCGGTTTTAATCATTCATCTATAATTTTAATATTGCGCATTTGTGATCTTACGTAAGAACTATCAAGACTCCCTCCCACCCCCTTGTAAGAAAAAATAAGACATGGCCGACCCCCCCTAAATCGTCTTACGTAATAAATGAATGGCCCCTATAAACTGTACTTGTTTTAATAATACCTACCTATAATTTATCTAAAAATATTGTTTCCTACAGCACCTGGTTGGTGTTGGTATGTTAACTTATTACGTATGCGGCGAAGACAAAAAGTCCCTATGTTCATTCGTAACTAATAAACGGCTGAACCATTTTTGATTAGTTATAAAATTCGTCTTTATTGCGCCAGTGTCACGGAGTATATCAAAATTAAAAAAAAATAGCGGATTTCTGGTCCCAGCCAAGTTGATGTAGGTACCAAAGAATTAACGATTTAAATTTGATTACGACTTCACTCACTTCATTTTCGCAAGATACTTATATAGAAACTAGGAATAATACCCATAATTCAATGACTGGATAGCAAAATTTACTGTAAATAATAATAACTAAAATGTGTAAAATAAAAAAGTAAATAAAAATTATCAAAAGACGTGATTGCTTAAAAAAATTTTAAAAAAGAAACTAGCTTTGAAACAAAGATCTTAACTACTAGGTATGGATAGGCCATTCTAAGGAGATAATTTGTCACGAACCGATGAGTCATTTGGCTTTTCGACAGCGAAAATAATAAATATGAGAGTGTAAGTTCAAATTGGTGTCCCATTTGTTTATAAAGTTTATAGTGTACATTTACGTGACATAAACATACACATAGGTTCGTCCCACACACAGCACGTGCATATAGTCGCAGAGACAAATTTTATGTTAGAAATGGCACAGCCATACGTAGTAATTAATATCTTTGCCCAGAAATCTTGATTATAGATGAATATAGAATCTTGTCTTTTTCTGTCGGTTTAAATAAAATCATAACAGTTGGATATTAGACAAATACCTATTCCTTCTGTGTCCGACATCCCAACTATTAAGAAGTTGAACTGAACGTAAATTAAAAAAAGGCCCACGTAGCCTTTCACGGTGGCTCCCACAAACTACGCTTGTTTGTGGGACGCTGACCGCACCGCCCGCTTCTCCGCGGGTTCCCCTCCCTTGCTCTGCGCAAGTACCTTCGATGCCCAACTGTATGCTTTTAAAACTGTGTCCATACCATACGTAAGTACTATTATACAGGGAGCTTTTGATTTATCTGCCAGGATTGAAAAGGGTAGTAGTATTACATATGCCGATTTCGATAGTAAATGAAATTTGTGCCCCACGTGTTATTTTTTTTCTCTTAGGAAATAAAATCGCATCATGAAAAGATTAGTTTACTTTGTATGATCCATCCCTCTGTGTCGCAGTCTAGACGGCGTGGTCAATGCGCTCGGGTATGACCCGTGCCGAAAGGCTACGTCACGAGCTGCCAAACGCTTTCCGAACACGGTGATAACCGCGGTAAAGTCAAAGTTTACTCAAATGTTGGGCCGCCCTTTGTAAACGCCGCCGCTTCGCAGCGATGTCTGTCGCTTGATCTCCTGCCGCCCGCCCCCGCACGGGCGGCACGGCAACAGCGCTCGCGCCGCGAGAAAGAAGGAAGAAAGGATCCAAGGAAACGAAAACAGTGTTAACCGTGATTCGTCCGTGTGTTGACCTAATCATGCCTATACGCCGCAGTTTTACGAAATGTACAAATTTCTCGAAATGGTATGGTATGGTTTCTTGTCGCGAGTGTAAATGCGCACGCAGAATATCTGTACGAAATTCAGTACAGATAGACCTCGATCAGTTCCAGAAAGCGGTAGTGGACTTTTTCCGCAGACATTCCATGGCAAAAAAGTGGTAAAACATGTATGTAGACGTGGATAAATTAGTGACTAATTGTGATTTTGTGTAAATAATTTGAATGAGCTTTTAAACACGCCAAGTTTTTGTAGAACATGTTATGTGACTGCGTTATTTTTGAAAACTAACATCGTAACTAAGTGTTTTTATGATGTTTCCATAAACAAACACATACATTATTCGACGAGCTCGGTGGCGTAGCGGTCAATGACGCGGCTTCGACACCAACGCTCGTGGGGTTGATTCCCACATAGGACAAACATTTGTGTGCATGAACATGTCTGTTTGTCTTGGTCTGGGTATTTTCTATGTATCATAAGTATGTATTTACAAAAAAAAAACTGTATTTACGTATGTTTATCAGTTGTCTAGTACCCATAACACAAGCTTCGCTTACTTTGGGGCTAGATGGCGCTGTGTAATTTGTCTGACAATATTTATTATTTATTTATTATGATATTAATTTGACAGTTCAAAATCTGTGATAATAAGTGTGATGAAAAGTTCAATGACCTTGATAAGGACAATCATCTGCCCTCCTGTAAGTGTATGTTATTATTACCTATCAGTTTTACATTTGATTACATTTTTTTTACCTATCCTATTTTGATTACAACGCATTTTAAAGGAAATATGCAATTGGGACGACGCTACCTACGTACAGCTGTTATTGTTATTATCGACTTCATCTGATAGCGCGGAATGTATTAAGCACTATGAAACCAGTTCATTGACTACGTTATTTATTTTTTCAAAGCTTATTAATGATATTGGGACGCCATATTTCTTCACTAACGTAACAAGTAGGCTTAATACTATCTGCCATTAAATTCCTGGCTAATACAAAAAAAGCACCTTATATATACTGTCATCATCATTATCATCATCAGGTCCATTTTAGTCTCCACTACAGGAGCACGACCCTCTCTCGTCCGTCCTAGACGGAAGGAGGATTTGGCCTACACTCCCCACGCTGGCCAAACGGGTTAGGGAGGCCTGATCGATATTTTATAATGTATTTCCCTTAGTCGCCTTGTACGACATTCACGGGAAGAAACGGATTGATTCTATTCTAGTCTGCCGGAAACCACACGGCGAATTATACTTAATAATATAATTTATACTGTTCCAGTAGGTAAAATATCTTTCAAAATGAACTGAACGCCAATTCTCGTAATTTTTCTACGAACACAGATTGAAAGTTGACCGAATCGAGATGAATTGTGAAGTGACTAAAATTATATATGTACCTACTTGATTTCATTAATTAATTATTATCAATTCTTGTTGTTGGCAATGTAACATTCCTAATTTGTTTATTTTTCACTCATATTTCGATAATCCCGCTTAAATTTAATTTTGAAGTTACATATTGTGTTACGAGAATACCAAATTTGACATTTGTGTGATCGAGACTGGATCGAAACTGAATTTTGACTATATTTTAATTACGAGAATTGCCCCTCTGATATTGAGGCGAGCGCCTAAAACAACAAAGGCTTATAGACTGACCGCACTCAGTTCACGCTTTGATTCCGACAGCAGCGTGGAAACCCATTGTTAGAATTTTGTTTTTGATCCAACAGAAGACTCGGAAGCAAGTCTATTTCAACTTTTAAGTAGTGTTAGTAGGTATTTAATAACTTTCTTTTACAATTTGATGATGTTGTTATTGCACAGACACAGTATAAGCAAATTAATAATGGTATTTTATTAAAGTACTAGCTGTCCCGGCGAACTTCGTACCGCCTAACAGTCAATGAATGTCGTGATGTACATATATATATGAACAAAATTTATGATTTCTTGAAATTAATACAATGAATAATAGAAAATAATAGAGAAGCACGATGGCGTGAGGCACGTGTCAGTCTAATTGTACACGCAAGTTAAGCAACGTCAACCGTAGCCTGTTCATGGATGAGTTTATGTTATCTCGAGCTCGTTCGTGCTTCGGAAGGCACGTTAAGCCGTCGGTCCTGGTGTTTATCATTAGATGGCAGTCCTTAAGCCAAGTTAGTGGCCCAACCCGTAGTTGAGCAGCGTGTTGGAGTATGCTCTAAACATCTTCGGTTGAGGGAAGACCCGTATCCCAGCAGTGGGTAAATAATAAGTTCAGTACTTTACAAAGTCACAAAAAAAGTACCAATTGACAACAATAAATATTTCAATCCACAAAACAAATCACAGACAACATTCGCGACGTAAAAGTGAGACCAATCGATTTGACATTTTGTAACAATCAATAAATATTCCAATCCTTTTTAACTGGCACTATTTGTATGGGAAAACGTTTTTTTATATTATTTAATTCTTTCGTCAATTATTCAGTGTTTTTAATACTTTCCCGACCAAGACACGACATTATTTTATATATTATATAGATTTATGGAGCTTGATTTAAATTTCTGAACGCACGTATAAATATTTTAGAACCAATAAATTAAAAAAACGACTCTATGAATCGGAAGCGAATTTGGTACAAATTCTGATTGTTTTCGCTTCCATTTCATACATATTAGAATTATGCTATTTGTATGGCACATCCGTCTCTTAAAACTTAGTGGTTACATTCTCTTTGCAATAAATATTTAAATCCACAAAACTGTTTTTAAAACAAATCACAGCCAACTTTCAAGACGTAAAAATGAGACCTTGTTTTTAATCTATGACATTTGTTCTATAATGAGCTTAATATACATTTCTGAACGCACGCATACATTTGGCGTACGCACGTAAGACAACGTCACATTTGACAGCTACGACAACCACGAACATTTTGTATGGGAAAATGTTTTTTCTTATATTTTATTTTTTCGAGAATTTTCCAATGTTTTTAAGAGTTATTCTGCTATTCGGGACGGAAACAAATCCAACAAATCAAAAACCATGGCAATCGGTCCAGCCGTTCTCGAGTTATAAGTGTTGTAACAAACACGACTTTCTTTTATATATATAGATGTAAGTACTGTACTTAACCTATATTGAGACAAAAAATATAAAAAAACATTAAGTTTAACAATCTTTAAAGGTCCATATCGGTCGTGGACCCAGCCCAGGAAGGGGGGGGGGGGGGATGACCCCCTTGACCCTCCCCCTGGATCCGCCCTTGCATATATACACTCGTACAAGTAAAGATATTAGTGAAAATCACCAACTCAATTACATAATATAACGATTTCGTTGTTTTGGAAAATATTGCATAAACGAAAGATGATGAGCCTGCAGGTATAAATAATAAATAAATAGCCATAAAATTACCTTAAATAACAAATTATCCAATGTTGTACTTAAACGCTCTTATCAAACTATACGAACGCCAGTCAGTAGCCTCCCATGCCGTTCTTCCAGTATTTCTCGACTCTATAGCATAACGGTACAACCAGTCCAATACATAGAATGCAATTTATTGCAACAGGACGAGTTTTTTATACCGATATAGACTTTACTCCTTGGTGATAGGGCTGAGGCTAAACGGCACATAGACCGCTGGAGAAACCCATATAAGGCGCATAAGGTGATGTTGTCCACTACCAGTTTGATCAGAAGTGTTAAATAGTTCTTCGTTTTGCAGTATCTCTATAAAAGGTAACCGTTACTGACTGATCTATCAACGCACAGCTCCAACCTGGACTGAGTGCTTAGTGCCAGTTTTTTGTTCGTGTTCGACCAAATGGAGAAGAACTCTCATGTTGTAAATTTATAAGACGCGTGTTACATATCCAAATTAGCCGTATTGCTCACTTCAAAATGTGAGCAAGGAAACCACTGTAGTGGTAATGTAATATATAGTGAGTAAGTTTATGTAATAAACACAGTATTCGACGAGCAGTCAGTGTTTCAATACGTCTCAAGTATACACCAAACCCTACATGGCGACCCGGCCAGTGCAAGAATGAGCCGCGGCCAGCGGCGCCTCCCGACGCAAATATCATATCGTGTTACTTTTGGACAATATATTTTTACTGTGAAGAATTTATTTTCAAGTAACTTTATGAAGTGAAAAGTGAGTGTCAAAGAAAAATAAAAAAGACTTAATAATATTTACGGGAAATTAATAAAAATAAAATGTTCATCAAATTAATATTGGATGTGACAGAAGTAAAGATTTTGGTCGGTTTGTTTACGTTGACATGAGTGAACGCTAACAAAAAACTCGCATTACGCACTCTGATCGGGTTGAAAGTTGGCATACAGTTAGCTATATGACGTACACATTCGCTATGAAAGGATTTTTGAAAATTCTTACAGGATACGATGTCGCCGGCGAAAGCTATTTAAAGAAAAAATTTGATGTGAATTTTTTTTAATCAAAATAAAACATGGAGGAATGGCAGCGCCATTGTTTGTCAGCGCGATACTTTTTCATATACATTTTGGAAGCGACACAAGTGGTACTACGGCTTCTTATGTTATTTAATCAAGCGTTATGAGATGGGATATCCTTGTGTGGCTGGCTGTCTTTACTTAATGTATCATAAATTTAAGAAAATTCCACGCCAGCCATTTTTGCTCTTTACTCATTTTTGGAATGGAATACGTCATTTTAAAAGTAAAGCAAAATATCCAGTGCATACAGACGCAGCCTACGTCACCCCACAGACAGACAGAAAGAAAAGCGGCAATAACCGAGAGGTTCGTTATCTCGCAGCAGACGGCACGCGTCTGAATGGGCCATTCGCTAGCATTTTGAGTATTGCCCCCCTTAATTAAGAGCTGTGGAGCGGTCTGGAGGCATACAATGCCTAGGTATCCTGCTAGTTTTAAAGGACGCCATTGTGCCGCAGCGCCTCGCGTTTCCACGCGGAAAATTGCGAGAAACTTTTTACGCTATTTCTATTCTGAGCTGATAGCTTTTATAGGAATAAAGGTTGATTATTTTCCACCCTACGAAAGCCTATAAGTGGGGACTCGTATATTTTTATGTCTAATAGTAAAATATGCACTTCACCACCAAACGTTAGTATTAACAAAAAAATAACAGATATAATTCATATTAGAAACAAAATTTGTGGGACAAAAAGTAACCTAAACTAATGTTATAATGAAGCGCATGTACTGTTCCACGTAATAATACATATTTAATTTTACCGACCGGTTGCGCCGCTAAGGCATTATCAAGGTAAACAGATGGTCTTTGTATTTCTCTGTGTGTCTGTGTGGAACAGTACAAGTGCTTTATTATAACATTATTTTAATAATGTTCCACCAAGTGCCAGCAATCAACAGTATCAACTTTAACTTAAACTAATTTAATTTACATAAACCAATAAATATACTCGTACATACAAATACATACAACTTTAGAATTTAGGTCTTAAAAACAGCTAATAAAATTTACATTCGCCAAGATTGTGTTTAAGATTACGCAGAAAATACGTTTGTTGTAGACAGACCAGCTAACTTACATTTGCATAAACATACAAATCTTAGGGATCATCACAAATTTATGAATATCCACGCCCCGTTGTTAAGTAAATTTGTATCTTGAAGGGTACAAAATAAATCTCTGGTATCTTTCATAATGTTGAACGGTGCTCTTTGTGTCAAGCTATTCCGGTAGAATCATAGGGGGCCTTTTGAATAGATCTGAGGGTTTCGGCTGATCCTATTCATTCGGCTTAGTTACTCTTTACGGCGTTAAACCAACGAAAAGGGCCTATCTTCAATATTAATGTGTGGGTAGATGGGTCGATATCCGAAAATATTACGCTATATTTAAGGCTTTACTTACAATATTTTTCTTTTAAATATTATATATATATTCTTTATTGCATTATAGGTGCCTATTATTAGATCTTTTAAAATTTATCAAAGTATCTCACTTTGTTTCTCACTGATTCTTGAGCTACACTTAAGAAAGGCCTTAGTACTAAAATTCTACGGTAAATTATTTAGGAGTGGGGGTTGGCTGCGGAATTCAAGGGATAGAAGTCAAAACACACTAAAATCACGGACACTTTACGTACTTTGCTAAAATAGTGACTTAAGTAAGTAAGTTTAAATTTATTATCTAAAAAAATATTGTTGAGCGCCGAATCCATTAGTTTTTACTTGCCGTATAGGTATGTTTTTGACGTGATAATGTCTTATAAATCAATGAACGTCGACTGCACGCACGAAAGAGCATGACTCATTGTCTCGTTCCGCCTGAGCCGAGTGTGCAAGCGAGAGCGCGGAACAAGCGATAGAAACGCACGATTGGCCTAAGCGTTCGGCTTGTGAAGCATCATTCTCTCTTCCGTAAAATTATCGTCCGTAAACCGACTTTACAGACAACCAATTTTTTTTTAATATAAAATTTAAAATACGATTTTACGTTTTTTAAGTCAGTAGTGATAGCTGTGGCTTCGGAATGTTAAAACTGGCTAATGGCAAGTACGACTCGACTGAAGGGTCCAATGGTACTGTATAATGTCTCTACATCGAGCGAAATACGCCGACAAAATCGCGTTTCTTGTCTGGAGCCTCCTTTAATTTTGGTTTAATTAATTAATTTTGGCTTATTTAAGGCGATGCGTGGTGAGCTGTTTATATCTTAAGCTTTTTGATGTTTCAACGCCAACGTCATACACTTTTATATTTTTTTACGTGAGAGAGGATTTGTCAGTCTAACTGAACACGCTAGTTAAGCACCGTCGACCGTAGCCTGTCCATGGATGGGCTTATTTACCTCGAGATCTTCCGTGTTTCGGAGTGCACGTTAAGAAGTCGGTCCCGGCTGTTGTCATGATATGATAGTCGTAAAGCCAAGACCAGACCAAGTGTCCTTTAGTTAGGCGGTTTGAAAACACTGATCTCTATCTACCGGGAGTTGAGCATCGTGGTGGAATATGCTTTAAGGAAATAGGGGAGATCCGTATCCCAGCAGTGGGATGAATAAGGGTTGTCGACGAGCAAACTTCAAGTTTGACTTCACTTAAGTCAAACTTTTTACTTTACTTACTTTTTTTTACTCTATTTGCCGCATACTTCTGGTTGCTCGCTACACCGTTACCGAACATCCGAACCTCTTAATATGCATGAATCACGACGCGATCGTTCATTTACGTTTACTTTCAGTTCGACCATATGTAGTCCAACATAAAAATGATTAGACAATTTCAATACACTTTCTATACGATTCGTGCATCAGAAACTCGATCGTGATTGTGACGTATACGAGTATGTTCCGAATTCCAGTTTGTGGCATTGTGAATAGACTCCATTCATTGCATTGTCCAATCGTGAATAGGGCCAATTCGTTTTGCGACCAGTATTATAGATTTTATCACCCTTTCTGAAGTCCTTCTATCATTACTAGGTTAGAGGAGCGTAGAATAGAACACTAGATACATATACATGTTAATAACAAATCGTTATTTTTATTTCATAATTTATATATCAGCAGCAATGAGTTTCGAAAATGTTTACTTATCTGCTGTCTGTACATAGAAAAGGTAACCGTTAGTGACAGATTTATCAACGCATAGCTCAAACGACTGGACGGATTATGTTGAAATTTGGCATACAGCCCCCTTCCATCTCTTATTGCGATTCAATAACTGAATAGATTTCTTATTCATACCAATGAATAAGCGACTCTATTTCTGAAATAGAGTAAGGGGGCAGGTGGCTATTATGACGTAGGTATTCGCTAAGGAAGGGTTTTTTAACATTCCCATGGGATTCCCAGGATACTCGCATACGAAGTCGCAGGCGCAAGCTAGTTGTTTATGTTTCATGCTATTGTATATATAAATATATAATTAATACAATGTCACGGTAGGTAGCCCTGGGCTACGGGAGCCCCCTTACATCCCAAAACATATAAACTCGAATCTCTAAAAATTATATCATTTAAACCTCAAAATACTCTGGACGCGTTATGGATACCGAAGGTACAAATATTTATATCGTTTTTACAGCAGATTACATGCGCCATTGTCCGTGTTATGAAAGTATGGACGATATCGCGTTATGGTTAGGGATGTAACAGTATATCAAATAACTCTAAATATCGAAAGAGCCCCACCAAAATCGAATAGTTAGTTACTAAATCGAGTGAACTGCGATACTGAACTATAAAAAAATATCATTTTCAAATTCAATGACCAGTACAAATTATGGGAAGAGTTTTCTATTATTTTTAATGCTCATTAATTAATACATTAGCTAACATTATGGGTAAACAAACGAGAGCTAATCCAGCTCTTCTAACATCCCCACCGATGTTACTGTTTGGATATATAAATTTAGGGCGGTAGATAAGTGTGCAAATTATGTAACACACAAATAAAAAATATCAAATAATTTATAGATACTAGCTTATTTACATTACATTTTTTAATTAATTTTGTTACAAAAATATTTAACGAAATTTCTGTTTCATTCATTTATTTCACTGATTGATAGATTGAGATAATAAATTACAAAATCAATGAACCTTTGATGCACCAAAAAAGGAATATTTGAATTTATTTAAGTACTTTTTTTAAAAGAAAGAAAAAAATATCAATATTTTATCAATATACCGACGTTCTAGGCCGATGTATAGATATATCGATATCGAGCTCATCGATATATATCATTATCGATATATGGATATGTTATTTACACCTTACATCACTAGTTATGGTGACAGATATTATGATACATTGATCGGTAATATTCGTGTTTATGTATGTTACATCGGAACAAATTCAATGTTTTGTTGTAATAGTATGTATGGTCGTTTTATAGGTTTTATAAATATGGTGGACAAAATAATGATTTTGTACATAAAAATATTTGTGGCGATTTTATCAATTGTCAATTATGAATTTGTCACACTTCATGCTGAAACTAGTGCTGACGCCGGTTTTGAAATAATCAAATCACTGGACGGAGATATTATTATGATTTCTGTTAAACGTTTTTTAAATCTTAACAACTAACTTTTCATTAATAGTTAAAACATAACTTAAAGACTACCTCAACCATTTAGATATGGATTTAGATAATTATTTTGAAGATTTTTAAAATGGTACGACGCGTTTCAATTTGTAAAAAAAAGCTTTTATTTAGTTTCACCGCGGTATCTGTAATTAAACCTTGCAAGTTAAAAGACAGTTTCCTTTTTTTTTTTCACATTTTCCCAGTGTCCGATAGAGCTCAAATTTGGCACATTCATTTTATTCTCGTAATGATGCATGATCGCGTAAATCTCGCCATTTCAATGCCAATCCAATATGGTGACCGCCGCAAATTGGCGATTTGTAATTTCCATATTAACCCTTACGATATATGAGAGCCAAATACAGCAAATAAACTTTTTACTTAGTTCTTTAATAAATAATAACAGGTAGTTAAAAAAAATGTTTTATTATTTATGTTTTTACTTATGAGAAAGCCTAGATGATTATTATTCACTAAAAGATATTCACCAATACATGAATTTTATCCACTAAATCTTAGGCATAGATACAATACAAATTATAAATACAGAGTCAAAACTGTTTTCCTACCTAGTTGGTAGCCAATAAAGCTCAATAAAGTTACGCAAACGACTATTACAATGTATTTTATTACCGTATTTACTGAGGTAACGGAACGAAGCCTCCTTTAAAAAGTTATTATGGCAAGACATAACTGAGCATTTAATTCGTGCCGTTGGTTACTTTTTAACGTTTCAATACTTTCAATGTATGCTGTGTATGTGCTGTCTATGTTCTTAAACGTATATACACAGACGTACAAAGTACTCAAAATACCTAATATTATTAGTAACTGGTATCGCACCTATAATAGGCTTGTTGCCCATGTTACAAAATTATAAAAACTCACTATCAGTAACGTAAAATACAAAAAACTAGAACGATCTGCGATCTTAAAATTTTAATAACTTATGTCCGACGTGTTTTATGTTCGGTCAAAGTTTGGTGGGAAAGTCCATTTTAAAGGTATGAAATTATAAAAAATAAATATTACCATTGTAGAAACAATAAAAAATACTATAACTTTTGTTACGACACTGGCTACATAAACGCAATATTTAACATAGCTGTCGTACAAATTTCTGATTTAATGCATAATTATAAAATTGCACGGTGTGACGTCATAACGTGGTGGCCTTTTGTATGGAGCGTTTTCGGGATAGTCCAAAATTGTGATCTTCAAGTTATTATATCTCGACAAGTTTTTATGCAATCGAAGTAATTATTTCACTTATATTTATATTATTGTGACGTCTTTAAATAACAAATCGAAAAAAAAAAAATGGGATACAAGCCTATTCTGACGTGAATACGTCTTTAAATTTTCTAATCTAATCAAACAATCTAATGCTAACAATATCGGGGGATACAGTTTGGCGTTGTAGTAGAGTATTTTATGCTGTGGTTGTCGTTTCGAATCTATGCTCTCCTTTCTACATCCAAAATTTAATCACATCACTGGATAGATGAAGGATTAAAGAATTTACGGACTATTGAACATCTCGTGCGTGGAGGGTAAGGCACTGCCATTTTTGTATAATTTTAGTGCATATAACGTAATCACATACAACACACGGCCGTGTTACACCCCATTTTTTAATATTTTGTCGGAAGATTTACATATCTAATAACCTATTTTATATTATTGTTATTGAACTGTAAATTTTATTTATCGTACCTATATAGAATACTAATAAGTAATTTTCACATATGAGTACAACCTAGTTCCGGTAACTACTGTAATTACATTGTGTTTATTTCGGTTATTGATTGAGCATATACTTGCTCTATAAACCTTAAAATTATCAAAACAAATGTACTTATGCAGATACATTTAGGCATATATATGTCATTTCAGTGAAGGGTTACTAATGAAAAACAGATCAAATTGTTCAAGTTATGTATTAAGATTGCAAATTGGGTAGCTATTCTGACTGTAATTGATAGTCGCATAGGGTCTAGTAAGATCGCTGGCTAAGTCGGTGAGTGCTGAAAGTGAGCTTAGTATAGCTCCGGGCCTCTATTTTACCCCGGGCAATTTGCATCAAGAAACGAGTATCACTTATATTAAGCTGCGTTTTCACTTAGCGTACTGTATGTAGCGTATCAATCCATAATCATTATCGAAAGGGGTTAGAGCATCCGTCAACTCGTAGTTGAGCAGCGTGGTGGAGTATGCTCTAAACCTCTTCGATTGAGGGGAGACCCGTATCCCAACAGTGGGATGATTATGGCTTGATCTCGATTATTATGCTTACTATTACAAATGTGAAAGTATGTGAGGATGTATGAAAGAATGTTTACTATTTCAGGGCTGAACGAATTTGGATGAAATTTGGTATAGGTACTTAAATTATATGTTGTGATTGATACTTTTTACCCACGTATTGTGTTCAGGCGGGGCGAACCGTGGTTGTAAAAATCCAACTACGCCGCTATAAATTTCTTTTCACAAATTAAAATTTCAACTCTGTACAAAAGTAGTAAGAGGGATCCTTTAATTACGTTGAAAAATAATGTCAGGGCGGATTTCGGTGGATGCACAAAAAGAGGATTTGATTGTTACAAAGCGTATAAAATAGGGCAGAACGCAATATTGTAAAATGAAAGGAATGCTTTGTTATTGTCGTCTGAATTTAATAATACATTTTTATAGTAGAGGGAAAGACAATATTTAACTCAGAAAATGGTATTCCTAGAGCTTTACTACGGAGAGTTGCTGAACATTTTTCTTTGTCTGAATTTTGAGGGATTGTAATAAATTTTGGGGCGTAATAAATATAGGTATTCAGTGTTTAATAGAAAGAACCAGCCAAGTGTGAGTTGGACTTATACATCGACGGTGCCATTTTAATCATTTCAGGTAACGTAATCATTATTTTAATACTAAGGTACATAATGAGTAGGGCTTCCAATCCCGGTATTGTGGGATACCGGTATTCCGAGATCCCGCGTTATTTTTCAGTCAGTCGCAGATTATGAGCGCGGAATTCCGCGGGATTTGCGGGACTGCGAAAAACCATGTTTTCGATCATTCGGACACTCAATCTTTTATGAATCTGGAGGTTCAATGGGTGACAATGATAATGAGTGGGTAAATGTTATTTACATATAAAGCAATACCGTTCACTAGTATGTAAGCGGAAAGGGCTTTTTCTCCAAAATACGGACTGGTATTAGGATATTGTTCGCAAATATTTTGAACTGAATTATTTCGCAAACATATTCAACCGTATATTTAAAGTTTTAATTTATAATCTCAACTTTGTTTATTTTATTTTTTAAATAATATAGAATGCCATACAAAGTTTATTTTGTTATTTCAATATACCTAGTTCAATATGTCCCATTTTGCCAATGCTTAAATATTTAAAACATACCTTATATTATTATATAAACATCGTTATATGTTATACACATTTATGTTAACAAATTATTTTTATTAGGTTTGTTAAAGAAACAGCATTTAGAGTAAGAATAATATTACTTTATTATCTTCCAATACAAAACTTCCTTATTTAAACACCCCTAATACTGCCTAGAAAAGTAAAATTTTCCGCTAAAGGGTTGTACGAATATATGACAATTCCGGTCCATTGTACCTGCATCTAATCGCGTTACTAGCAATTATGATATGAAAGTAAATTTTTACTCCGAATTAAAATCGACGCACTGTATAACGACCGATCTCCTTTGATTCGCCACCAAGACATGCGAAGAGAGTCCTTAACCAGTCAAGTGTTGGTTCACGCCACTCACCTCAAGGGCAGGGTAGGGATACGAGTGTACGAACACAGGAGTTTCCTTGTTATGAGTGCCAAATACAAGTATTGAGGAGCCACTCAACAGGGGTTTCTCGGCAACCCGATTACCGAAGCAAAAATATATTCGCGGAAAAGAGATTTCGTCTTTTGAGAATGTGTTTCGGGAAAAGATTTTGGATTTACGGAAACGTGCGCTTCAAGGGTTTAATGTTTAAGGGATATTGTGCTCGGGCGGATAAGAATAGTTTCTCCGTCATTTATTTAAAAGAATATAAATAATATTGATACAACATTTCACCTCTTTCCATTTACTTATTTAAGTTTTAGATAAAAAGGCAGTCTTTACGCTATAAGTGTACTCTACCAATCAACCTTTGGGTAAAAATATTCACAAATGAGGCACAGAAATAATAAAGCAAAAGTTGTAATTATAACGATTTTCCGATGAGTTATAAAATATTCCCTCAAGTTGGTTGGTCCAACTTGAGAGACAACAAACAACGGACTTAAACTTTATTCAATGCATCATGAAACAATTGATGTGTCAATGTGATGCCCTAGCCGGCAAACAAATGGAAATCCTAGGAAAAGCATACCCGGACCTGGAGGACTACAGGCTCTTCCCAATAAGCGGCAACCCGATTACCGAAGCAAAAATATATTCGCGGAAAAGAGATTTCGTCTTTTGAGAATGTGTTTCGGGAAAAGATTTTGGATTTACGGAAACGTGCGCTTCAAGGGTTTAATGTTTAAGGGATATTGTGCTCGGGCGGATAAGAATAGTTTCTCCGTCATTTATTTAAAAGAATATAAATAATATTGATACAACATTTCACCTCTTTCCATTTACTTATTTAAGTTTTAGATAAAAAGGCAGTCTTTACGCTATAAGTGTACTCTACCAATCAACCTTTGGGTAAAAATATTCACAAATGAGGCACAGAAATAATAAAGCAAAAGTTGTAATTATAACGATTTTCCGATGAGTTATAAAATATTCCCTCAAGTTGGTTGGTCCAACTTGAGAGACAACAAACAACGGACTTAAACTTTATTCAATGCATCATGAAACAATTGATGTGTCAATGTGATGCCCTAGCCGGCAAACAAATGGAAATCCTAGGAAAAGCATACCCGGACCTGGAGGACTACAGGCTCTTCCCAATAAGCGGCATACATGGAAAATGTCTTCAGACAGTTAGGGGAGAGTGACTAAAGGATTAGGGAGAGCACAAAAGATCCATGAGGGTCGACGTGTCACCGGTGCCGCATGCAGCACTGGATCCACTCTAAGAAGATTATTCAATGCATACTATTTTTCACATTATATATAAATACTTTATTTATAATGTGAAAATTATGTGATAAGTTGTAAATAAGCAATGTAAGCATTCAAATGAAAACCACAAGGCGTAATTCGAGTATAATAGCATTAGATAGTAACCTAATTCCTTAAAATGTTAAGGATGTCGGCCAAGATAATGGTTTTGGGACCAATCCGTCGTAATACGGCTTCTAATGGCGTTAAAAAAACTTATGTTGAGTAAATTACAGAGTATGGTTTCAGAGCAGGGTTATTACATGAGATTTTCTTTTTAACCGACTCAAAAAAGGAGAAGGATCTCAATTCGTCTGTATTTTTTTATGTTTGTTACTCCGTAATGTAAAAACCGATTTGAAAAAAAAAAAAAATTATTTGAAAGAGTGTACTTCCAGTTTGGTCCCATATTTTTTTCATCATCATCATCAGTATGTATCTACCCACTGTTAAGTTTGTTATTTCATTACTCCGTCATTTATAAACCGATTTGAAAAAAGCTTTTTTTATTTGAATGAGTATACTTCCAGATTGGTCTCATATTTTTTTCATCATCATCATCATCATTATGTATCTACATACATAAATGTAGAGTAATGTTTGGAGTCGTATTTTTTGCAAAAAATATTTTTTTGTGATAGAAACATAAAACTATATATAATATAGAATGGAACCAGATTTATTTCTATTTATTCTCCAGATCCCGACTGCGTCTAAATTATTAATTGTCTACCGGCCGCTAGTTATGTTGGACAGGAGCGTGCGAGGTTGTGTATTATTACTATAAAAATTGAAAGATTTTCTTGCTCTCTTCTCCTCTCAACTCTTCAATTATGCAAGCATAATCGAAAATACAGTTAGGAAACGGATTTATAAGTAGTAAAGTTACCTTATGATTATTTTTTTCCTGAATCAAGCCGAAGGGAAAACGATGAGGCTCTCATAGAATATACAGAAAAGGAAAAGGGAATCAAATTATATGATAAAACTAATATCGTAAGAGGGATATAAATCTTTGGGCAGTGCATGCTGTATATCGCATCTCGGGCCGGGAAGCTTGACAAATTGGACCCTGAGATTATCCCGGCTGCTCTCTATTACGAACTGCGTCACTGAGGAATTAAGGGGCCGTGGCTGGAAATGCCCTTGTAGGCTTCGCTGGGCTATCGTTTTATGAGATTTACAGAGATTTTTTACGGGGTTTAGCGTTTATTTATGAGCAGTGAAGGTCGTTTTTTTTTTGTTAGGTTTTATACCTTGTACCAAGATGTTTCAGTGAACTAAACTGTTTCAAATCTTGCTTTGGTTTTGATCATTCATTGTCATTAATTATTGAAGATATTCACATCATTGGAAATACGTAATAAATAGGATGTTTTATCCTAGAATCGAGTATAACTATAGTGACGTAATTATTTATTTCAATTTACTAGTTTGTAGACATTTTTTTTTTACAAATAACTAATAATATACAAATAACTTATAAATAAAATACCTACTTAAAAATATAACTTACAATTAAATAACTATAAATAATGAAGCCCCGCCAAATCGTTACCCACTTGAAAAGTGCCCAAAAGGCTGGCAGCATTGCCACGTTGAATGGCAATGCTAATCCTCTGGCCGAGATATTGGCCAGCCCTTTGGTCATGTGATACTTCGATCAATCTTTTTGACAACTGTTGAAACAGTTTATGTGCTGATGGTCCCCACGGACCTAGCGTCTCTACCCCAAACGGCTCAAATATGTAGCTCTGATCCAAGCAACTATATTTTCGCCGTTTGAGGTTTTCAGCAAACGCTGCAGCCGCACCAGCCCTAACTTCAGTGACCCGAAGATGAGACGGCGCAAGGGTGTCGACGCAGGTAGCGTCCCACACCAAAGGTCGCCCCAACCTCCAGGCCACAAGTGTCATTCCATCCGGTCTCTTCCCATCATCACGTGCAAGCCCATTCGGTTCTAAAACCGCGGGTGTACGGATGCTAGCAAGAGCCCGGTGGATGATATTATTAAGGCTAGCGTGGCGTGGTATGCGGCCTGCACTTTTGAGACACGAAAGTCCGTGGTGACCAAGTTGATCGACAGTATCACCACAGGGGCAACGATGCGGGGCGTTTATATAAGTGCCCAAACGCAGACACACCGCTAGACGGAAAGTATCGCGATCCAACAGAGTTCCTAAATTAGGAGATGGTAATGCTTGTAGCCATAATCCAGACTCCCATTCCGCTACAGCCAGGAGACGGGCACGCTCTGCAGAATTGCTACATGTTTGTAAAAGGTTATTTCGTAACAGTCTGCAAAGCGGCTCGTCCCACTGTCTCTGTGATGATGGAAAATCTGGAAATTTTGAATTTGGATCTTGACTCGTCCAAGCATGTTTGGCATCCGTTACATGACATATTTCTGGAGTTAAATCAGTACAAATTTTTGTAAAAAGATTTTTAACGCTATGAACGGAAGACAAAAATGCTGGGAGAGCGACACTAGTAATTTTGCGAATTCCTAGGCCTCCGAATCTAATAGGTAGGGAGGCCTGTTCCCATGAACGATCGTCTAAATTAACATTAAGCAGAGCCGAAAGTGTATTTTTAATAATTACGTCCAATTTTTCTGTCAAATCCGGTCGTTTCCAAAAATGGCAGCACCGTAGCACGTACGTAAAATTTGGAACAAAAAGGCAAAAACGCAAGATAGTGAAAGCTATGTGTGTGTTTATATTTGAAAGGCGGTCCAAAACGAACTGAAAATTTTGTATTTTTTCTTCTATAAAAGAAGAAAAGGATTCATTGAAAACAGGTGACCCAAGGAGGCGTAATGTAGATTTATTTAAGATTTTGATATCGGGGGCAATTGCAGCAAAACTCGAAACTATAGCATTTTTTTGTTGACAATTATCCGAAATAAAAAGTTCGCATTTTGCATAATTTATGTTTAGACCTAAAGAGTTTAAATGTTGGATTAAAGCTTTAAAATCATGAAGAACTGTATTACAGTCTCCTCCAAGAGTCCCGTCATCTAAATACCAAACATTAAATTTAGAATTTAGAGCTAGTAAAACCGGATGGATAGCCAAACTAAAAATTGCTGGCCCAAGAGGGTCACCTTGTTGACAACCCACAGAGGAGTACAAAAGATGATTCTTATACATTAATTTTGAATTTTTGTTATAGCATTGCCAAAGGAAATTATAAGTCGAGGGAATTTTGGATTTGACTTCTGTCAACAAGGCGGCCCTATCCACGGAATTAAAAGCATTTTTAATGTCCACCTTCAGCAGCACATCACCCTCCTGGTTGTGGATGAAAGTCCTTGCAGAATGTACAGCGGCCTCGCAGCCACCCTTAGAGCCAAATCCCAACTGTAATGGCTGGAAGTAGCTACCAAGAGTGTCTGCGATGGCACTGCAACAAATCTTAGAAGTAAGACGACGGTATACCGTACCCACAGCTATAGGACGTATACCGCCGTCTTTCTTTTTTAAAGCGCATAAATTAGCACCATATAGCACATCAGTTACATCGTCACAAACCTTCCCAGACAGCATTAGGTTTACAAGGGCCGTCAGGTTCCCCAGAAGGGACTCGCTGGTATCGCTGGTCTCACCTCCCAACAAATCTTTAAGGTGCTGAGGGGTGAGACCATCTAATCCACCAGCGGAACCACTCCTAAAGGACAAAACGGCCCTGTAAACCTCTTGTGGGCCAATCTGCAACGGCGTATCCGATGTGCCAGGTGGGTCGGGAAAGGTCATTCTTGCTGCCGAAGGTGGATGTTTGTCGTGAAGTGCGGAAAGAGTATCAGGGGTATCTGGGGCGATTCCATCGCTAGAAAAAAGGATTCTGGCTGCGCCTTTAATATCCCCTTCCCCTACCTTAGATTCCACATATTGAAATACATTTTTTTTAATTCTTGTTGAAGCTGAAAGTAAAGGATTTACATTAAGTAATGGGTCAGGTCTATTGCAGTTTTCTTTAATAGAGTTGGTAAGAGATGAATTACAGCACCTTTTATTAATATGTAAAATCCGGTAAGGGAAGGTCAATAAGTGTTCCCAGGCCTCCTGTGTATTTTTCTGAAATGTAAATTTAATTTCTTGTGAAAGTTTCTCTGCCACAGATGTACGAGCTCCTTTTGGGATCCTTTTAATGATAGGTACAGAATGTTTCAGGGATGATATTGTTTCATGAAAGGGCCTAGTTTGTAGGGGGACAGAGGAATCAATTGCAGATGGTATGGTCGAAGGAATATCAGAATCTATAAAAATATTTTTATTTTTGTGAACTTTACTATTGTGTATTTTTAATCCTCTATACCCCCTGAAAAATCTTGGCTGGGAACACTGGGCGCACCGAAGGAAACCGTCCAGCGATGAATCGCCGGGCAAGCTATCGAATCGCAACACGTTCACGTCAGCTGCCATGGGCTGGGCACTTATACAAAATGTCTATAAAAAAGGAATATAATATTTAATTAAATATAAAAAAAAGGATACACTATAAATACACCTTAAAAAATAATATATAATACACATCACCAAGGTCTGGTACTAAAATAACGCGAAAAATAGTATTGTATGGAACCACAGTTATGTTGAAAAATTATCACTTATCACTCACAATCAGACGGCAATTTAAATCTTATTAAGCTCTCCGAAAACTCTTTATGGATAGAGGTAAAGTATTGCTTATTAATATTCTTGGACAATTTATTTGGACTCTGGATTTTCTCGTTATAACTCCATATTACGAGAACGCTTATAATCTGAGGTTTGATGATTCAGTCTTGTTGTATAAGTATTTTCTGGTTTTGTCATTTACATGGTTCCATCACTCCTGCTTGGGTAAGATTATCTGTTTCTCGCAAGATTTACCGATCATGGGTAGGTTTACTCTTCGTTTAGGTATATGAGGATATGAACATTAATTCCTTGAAACTAGGAAATAGTAAATAACTGGCACTGCTTGAGAGGGAGGTAAGTACTTTTATTGGAAATAGTTTAAACAATATCTAGGTCTGAAAGAAGTAAAAAATAACACAGAATTTGGTGAATTGTACTGCGAAAATAAATTAATTTACGGAAAGATATTTTTCTGATTGACATTGACAGAGGTGAAGTCTATAACTATAGTGACTAAATAAGACACATTCTAAAACAAAAAGCTTAAGCACAAAAGCAAATGCCGATGCGATTGGGGATCCTCTTTTCGCTTACCATCATGCGAAGGGGAGCCAATAAATGTGTCATATATTTTATATCGATGAATTGTACTATTTGTCAGTTAATACGTTTATTATGATTTCTCGTGATTATTAATAACTACGGTGATGTTTTTTTATATTTTTGTACACATAGGTTACGTACATGTATAGGTTCTACATAAATATCGTCCGGGCGAATGCCTGATACATGTACCCAATCTATTATAGTCGGTTTCAGTTAAGCAAAGCATTCATATAGATGACCTGGCGACAGTGAGCTATTTTTTACGTTTTCGTTCGTCTCACAAAAATCGTCAATCCGATATAAATCGAACACGCGTACATTACGCGGTGGTCCAAGGTATAAAATTTAACGATATTAACCACAAACCAATTTAAAAACTTTTTAAATATTAGCCACAAATTAAAAAAAATGGGGTGTGCCTGTGTCATGGACACGACCGTGTGTTGTACGTGAATACGTTATATGCACGAAAATTATCTCAAAATGGCAGCGCTTCCCCCTTCCCCGCACGCGATGTTCTATAGTCCGTACTAAGCGTAATATTTTTTTTTATCCTACATCTATTCAGTGGTATGATTGAATTTTGGATGGAGATGATAGTTATGTAGCTGTAACACCAAACAGTATCCTCTGACTTTGTTATCATTTGTTTCTTTGAATTGCCTCCATAAGGAAGCAATTTTGAAGACGTATTCTCGTTAAAAAGGTTTAGTTTCTTGAAAGTAACTTTAAAGTAGATTCAATATCAAATTACTACTACTACCAAATAAACTACTAAAAAATAATAAATACTACTTAAAAATTTGACGAGCTCGGTGGTCGAATGGTTAGCAATGTCCACTTTGACTCCGAGGTCGCGGGTTCGATTCCCGCACAAGACAAATATTTGTGTGTATGAACATGTCTGTTTGTCTTGGTCTGGGTATTTTCTATGTATCGTATGTATTTACAAAAAAAAATGTATTTAAGTATAAAATCAGTTATCTAGTACCCATAGCACAAGCTTTGCGCTTAATTTGGGACTAGATGGCGCTGTGTAAATTGTCCAGAAATATTTATTCATTTATATTATTTAAACTGTTCTTTTAAATAACCTTCTCATTTATTGTCCCTTCGAGAGATAATGACATATCAATAACTGAAAACAGATTATACTCATAAACATATCATGAATTAACATAAGTATGAATATAAATAAATATCCCGAATGGATATCATAATATGTAAATATTTGTAAACTTATTGTTGGCTTAGGCTCGTCTATTCGGTCAGCTTAGACGAAATGAAAACTTTACACAACAGTGTCAAAGTAACAGACAGGTGTAGGTATATGTGTGCACACATGTGTCTTGTTTGATTTGGAGATTAAGAGGACTATGGGAGCTAACTAGCCGCCATTTAAGTAAAATTATAGTCCGTAAACGTGTAAACTCAGGTCGTGAAATAAACCCCCTGCCAAGGTTTTCCTTGGGAAAACTGGGTTTATCAATAAATAAATATAAATTAATAAATAATAAATATTGTCAGACAAATTACACAGCGCCATCTAGCCCCAAAGTAAGCGAAGCTTGTGTTATAGGTACTAGACAACTGATGAACATACGTAAATACATATTTTTTTGTAAATACATACTTATGATACATATAAATCACCCAGACTAAGACAAACAGACATGTTCATGCACACAAATGTTTGTCCTATGTGGGATACGAACCCACGAGCGTTGGTGTCGAAGCCGCGTCATTGACCGCTACGCCACCGAGCTCGTCAATAAAGGCATATAAGGATTTTTACAGGATCACGTGATCACGATCACGAGATACACGTAAAACATTCAAAACGCAAAATGTACATTTTTTTCACTTTGCGACATCAGAATGTTGCCGCTAGAATAAAAATATCTGCCGACGTTTATGACTTGCACCTTCGCATTATAGACGAGGTGTCGTTTGTATAAGATCGCTGACGGAGGATCCCGGGGCGAGGTCCCGCAGGAAATGAACTGACGCTCCAGGAAACCTAATGTTGTTACAACCCTACTTTCCTAGATTATTTCGCTTCGGAACAAATGATCACATTTAAATATATTGCTATTATAAACACAATGTCTATTAACGTTAAGATTATAATGGAGACGAGCTCGGTGGTTGAATGGTTAGCAATGGCCACTTTGACTCCGAGGTCGCGGGTTCGATCCAAGACAAATATATTTTGAGTGCATGAACATGTCTGTTTGTCTGGGGCTGGGTGTTTTCTGTGTTTTATATGTAAGTATTTACAAAAAAAAAAAGAATTTAAGTATTATAAACATAGAATAAGCTTTGCTTAGTTTGGGACTAGATGGCCGTGTGTGATTTGTCCAGGAATATTTATTTATTTAATTTTATGAGCTCCTAAAACATCTATAGATCTTAACGATCCAAACAGGCTTTATAACCGTCGTCAAACCTTAATCATCCCACTGCTGGGATATAGGTCTCCCTTAACCTAACTTAGTTTAGAGCATACTCCACTCACCACGCTGCTTAACTGTGGGTTGGCGGATGCCAGTAAGCTTGATAATTAGCAATTACCCCGAAATATGAATATGTGCACGAAGCAGAATAAAAAATATTTTCATTGATTTTGACAATCGAAACTATACAGTGTGAGAGATACGTAATATATTTTGTAGGAAATGAAAGCATTTTGAAAAGCAAAATATTTCAATCATCTACTACGTAGGTCATAGATCGTTCGCTGAAAATACCGATGAAAATACCACAGAAACACTAATGAGAATGTCTAGTGTGCTACTGGTCTCTATTACTTTTTAAAATTCTCTTTTTACACTATATTCTTAGTTTTAATCTAATAACAAACTATGAATATAACCTTTTTACTCGTCGGCTGCGGTGACACACGGCAACAATGCGGCGAGGACTCAAATCAGTATAAAATACAGCGCTTACTACTAAGTGCAGGGATAAGGTAATAACACACTCAAGGCTTCTCTCTTAACCAACCGTCTGGAGCTACTAAAACTATTTATAAAATGCACGCTAAACTGCATTAAAATTGGAATAGGGAGCACGCGGCCGCCTCACTTCAACTTTAAAATTTCTACCTTATACAAAGACGTGAAAGTCGACAATTGTTTACACTAATAGGGGTAATTTTGAGCAATCTTAGCTAATACATGGCTCACGAACGGGTTTTGCTTGTGCCTACATTTACCTGCACGCAGTCTACTTCATACTTTTTCCTTTTTTCGGTAAACATCTCATCAGGATCCGGTTAGAACTGGCTGTAGTCGGTTACTTTTGTGTGTAGAGTGCCCCAGTTAGAAATAAATAAACCTAGTCATGTTATTTATAATGGATTTAAGATCGAGGAGATACGGTGTCGATTCGGTTTCCGGTGATACTATTTTTCTCATATACGGTTCATTCAATATTCGTTTTGTTCCTTTATAATTTCTAAATTTATATCCGTTATATTTATATATTTTATTTTATCCATTGTAAATTGAATGAAATAATGGACATAAAAACAAAATAGGTTTGTTCTTTTTTGCTGTTTTCAGTGATAATATAACAATAAAAAAAAATAGGTAAAAATGCATTTTTTTTTTCTACAGACATTAAAAAATTGTGACTTGAAAAACTAGAACTAGATATAAAATCCAAGAATAGTCTTTGTAAACACACAATTTCAGTTTGAATAAAAATCTAACAATAAAATAAAAAATGAATTTTTTCTCCTTGAACAGTAATTGCTGAACTGGAAATTTCAAACCTTATATAAACAATTAATTTGATTTTAATATCAATATAAAGATGTCTGTGTTAGTTAAATAAAGTTGAAAAAATAAAAGCCATTTTAAGTAAGGCATAAAACAAGCAAAGCAAGTAGCGAACGAGTTTATCCGGAAGCGCGTCACAGGCGGCCGCTGTGATTCGCATCCGGTATCATCGTATTAACCCTCTGCAAATTAAATATACGTCGCATCCGCACATTAATAGTTTATATGAATGTACAGGCAACAACAAGTCCATTAATATATTTTTAATTCCAAATACCTATTACAAATAAATTACCATATTGAAATAATGAAATAATAATTTATCATAACAGAGACGAATCTAATTATACCTCACTAGCGGCCCGACCACGCTTCGCTGTGGCTCAATCTTTTCGTTTCCATCCATTTCCTTAGAGATGGCGCTGTATGTGAAAAAAGATTTTCCCGCTTTTCTTTTCAAATTTTTCCAGAATTTTCTTTGCTATAAACCTCACGGAGCCCGAGACCTTTCCAACGAATGCAAAACCGTGGAAATCCTTTCGTGCGTTCTGGAGTTATAGCGTCAGGAAGGAAAACCCCACTTATTTTTATATAGTAGATTATGTTGAAATTAAAATTAAATAAGAATTAGACATACATACATACATACACATTTTATTATATGTACAGTCACGGTTCATAAGTGCAGTACCACCTACCTTACCTGTAATTTCAAATAAAACACGTACTTAATATATTAAAATTTTCTTAAATTATTTTCTAGAGAATAATTAGTGCTACAAAATAAATTAAAGAAAATTTTAATATCACAATAAATACATATTTTATTCAGGGTTAAAGGTACTGCACTTGTGACCTTTGACTGTACAAGCTTAAACTTACATACGTTGGAAAAATATTACCAACCCTACTTGGGCAGTCGAGTGAAAAATGTCTCTAGCAAATCTTCAAGTGCTGGAAATAATACTACGACCACAGATCAAGAGGACAAGAACTATTTTGTCTACATTGTAAATTTAACAGAGACGAAGTGATCAATGCCAATAAAACTACTAAAAAAATGTTGTCTGTAAAGTCGGTTTACGGACGATACTTTTACATGATAACATCATGAAAAAACATCGGCTGATGGAGTGGAAGAGAGATAGATGCGTCACAAGCGTTCCGCGCTCTCACTTGCACGCTCAAGCGAACGTGACATGAGTCATGCTTTTTCGTGCGTGCATCGATTTATAAGACGTTATTATGCCAAAAGAAATTAATCGTTAAATAATCAAATAATCTTATCTAAATTCATCTAAAAAGTTAAAACAAACATTAATCTTATAAATAAAGTTCTTGAATATTCACATAGAGTATTTTTATTACATCATTACTAATGCACAATTGCAGTTTAGTAATACTGTGACCTTTCAAAGTGACGCTGTACGTGTATTATTAACCTTAATGACTTTAGGTACAGACACAGACTATCGTCATTCAGGACACTAACGACTAGACCACACTAGACTGTGTGCAATAGACGTTTATTTTCACATAACATTTTGTACATAAGTAGTAGTAGTAATAGTAGTTTCTTTTTGTGTAAATAATACCAAAAATTCGATAGAATCCCTATTTATTTCTGACCTGGGGCCCTACCGGCTAAACTAAAGCCGATTCCCATTGGATTTTTTGATCGCAAAAATAGATCTTAGGTTTAAGTTATTGATAAACATCTTCAGCTTAGTAAGGTAGAGCTCTATGGTTGTTACCAGCTAAGCTAAACACAATTACCACCAATCTTTTTTTTTTTTTTTTATACTACATCGGGTGACAGACAAGCATACGGCCCGCCTGATGTGAAGCGGTTACCATAGCCATATTAACGCTCGCAACATAAAATATCGCTCGCGCACGGCCACCCCCACTGCCAATGCAGCATCTCCTTCCTTTCTGGTAACCTCACTCACTCGCAGGAACACAAGAACCCCCAAGGGAATTGTTATTTGGCTGCGGTATTCTGTGAGGTGGAGGTACATTCCCCAGACGGGTAGCTTACAAGTACGCTCCCTACCTCTCTTTTCGCCAGAGCTTCGTTTGTCATTCAGCAGGGTGCACCACGTGCAGGTGAAGATGGCTTTGGTTCAAAGATGTTGATGAACCACTTACACCCCAATCTAAGCTAAAGTTTGTTCAGCTTCGGCGGTAGGGCCCCTGGTCTAGTACGATTGTTTCAACATCTATACTTAGCTATACGTTGTTCAGTTTATCGTCCGTGTAACGGTCGACGAGGTCGTTTGTTGCCGTTTGCAGGCGACCTTTGGCTCCACTACTGTTTGTGTCATATGGGATATAGTATCTACACATAAGATTAGCAGATGGTTACCATAATATAATCGTTTACTGTCATCCATATCTATACTAATATTATAAATGTGAATGTGAGTATGTTTGTTACGCCTTCACGCCGAAACTATTTAAGCGATCATCATTAAACTTTGTACACATATTCTCAAAGATATTAGGAAGGACATAGAATACGTTCTATTAAAAAAATACACGGGCGAAGCCGCTGGTGGAAGCTAGTATAATATAACTCGGAAAGAGTACGCTTAAACGAGGCATTTCTTTTTATTTAAAAATAACGACTAAAAACATATACCTGTGAATACTGTATCCAATTTTGCGCAGTAGTTTTTGCGTGATGCGATACAATCATACAGACAGACAGACGGGCATTATCATCATATCATCAACCTGTATCTAATCACTGTTGGATTTAGGCCTTCCCTAATGCTTTCCACCTAATACGATCCTCCACTGTATACATCCAGTCGCTTCCAGCCGTTTTCTTTTAGGTCATCGAGCCACCTAGAAGGAGATCATCGTCGCTTCGTCGTCCCACGCGCGGCCTCCACCTTCCACCCCCATCTGCCATCGTTAACTGGGCAGATGTGGTCGGCCCATCGCCACTTTAGCTTGCAAAATATGAAGGCTACGAGTATGTTGACAATATTGGTTCTCTCTCGAATTTCTTCGGTCCAGATTTTATCCCTAAGAGAAACCCCAAGCATAGCCCTCTCCATCACTTGCTGTGCGACCGATTTAGCATTGGGGTATCTGTGCGGAGAAGATGTATTGAAACTTTCCAAAAGCTGCCCAGCTCAATCGGATGCGTCTATCGATCTCTTTGCCGGGTTTATTTAACCCCGGCAATTAGCTGTATGGACTGTCCGAGGTAGACATTATCTTTAGCACTTCAATAGCTGGATTCTCTACGATAACTGGGCTTGGGATGAAAAAATTGTTGTACATCATTTTCGTCTGGTCAAAATACATCCCCAGCCCATTGATATACAAAAATACCATATCAATGCCCCATCCCCACGGATCCAGATGCAGCATTGAGATCGTTCAAGTTCAACATTCGACTGAGGTACTCTAGCCATTCAGCCATTATCAACACGTCATCCGCAAACCGAAGGTGGGATATCACTCGTCATTCATATTGATGCTCCGTATGATACAGACGTACATAAATTCTAAAAATATATGTTTAAGTTTATATAGTTGTTATAAAGATCTCTCATATTATTATTTACTTAAATATTCTATATTGTTTTGCAAAACGTTTCACGTTTTTTTTATATTAAATGAATATAGAAACAAATAAAGAATTATATAACACGAACGTCTATTTTCACACATGTCATTATGAAAACTAACAGCTTTTAAAACCCACACCAAGTTAAAAACCAGATAACATGATCTCTCAGGATCTAAACTGAGTCTTTAATTCAACCGTTCACCGACCTACTGTAGTGAGTGCAAAGTTCAATATAAACTGGCGACAAGATGCGGTAGGCAGGCATGTCGGAATTGGTCTGAAAGCCTCATCCTCGAATTGCCTCTAAAATTAAGTAGCTTAGCAAATGTGAGCTCAGTGAAGGCCCTAGGCGACTATTATGACGAACGATTATTTCGTATGTTTAATTAGAATGTGGTATATAGATATGTTGTCTACGGATGAGTCGATTTCATTCTTTGCCTTCGTAAGACCAATCGTGGACCAGAAAAACTATATGAATTGTGTAAATAAATATTATTATTGGAACTTTAAATAAGTATTAGTGGAACATTCATTACCGAAGTCTCAGGATTCTTGGGAATTCAGGAGAGGGAACCGAAGAGTCTATGATCAATAGTAGTTTTCCTTCGATTCATTTCTGAGACAAATAATAAACTATTTTTGGGTAACTTCGTAATTTATGCAATACATACCGTGCATACGAGTGAAGTTCAAACACTGCGCCGCGGCCGTCTGCTTCCACCCAATCAAAGTAATAAACAAATCTAACAATTATATAATCGATTTACATTACCATCAAATTATTCGTTTTATAATCGAGTCGGTTCCGTATAATTGCTTTAATTTCGTATCGCTTTAGCTCCGTTAGTCACGATTACCGTCGGAAACTTCGAATCGACGCATACCATATGACGCTACCATAGCAAAGTTTGAAATACTTGTTTTGATTCATGACCATCGGCAGTATTATCTGACTACAAGCTATTATAAATCAAAATTAGCAATTTAGTAGAAACATACTCGCTTCAATGTGGTATCAATATCTCTGTTTGTGCTTTCAGGCGACAAAGTGGATGGGTTAATTTTCCTTGATACTATCACTGAGTGGAGCGAACGGAATGCATATATACGCCGAAAAGTCATTCTTGGAAATGAATAGTAGTCCAGTCAAATTAGTCCATAAAATAGAGGTAAGGTTACAAAAATTCCCATAGAGCTAAAAATTGGTATGAACGTTCAGAATACCATTATAAATGAATTGTGAAAAGTCCCCATCAATCCCCCTTGTGCAAAAATTTTTATTGATGGTGAAAGTTTGCAAAAATAGGTTTTTCACGTTTTTCAACTAAACGGCGAGTTTTACAGCAAAAATAGTTTAGACAAAAATTGAAGATCATCCGATTCTCTACAAAAAATGTATCTACACTTTTTTTCATAAGTATTGCCATTTCCGTGATATAGCGGTTGAAAGAATTGAAAAAAATATTTTCTTCGTAATATGCACGTTAATGTACTTTTATATACATTTTTGAACCGTTATAGAGTCCCTTCAACCACTCATGAGTCCATATGTCTTATATATACAAATTATAAAATTCTTAGAATATAAATGAACGTCAAAACCTCCTCCCCTATTTTCATTTAGTCGCATGGCCTTGAGTAACATCTGTCTTCCATTCAATTTTCAGCGTTGCGATGCTCGTATACCTGCTCCGTTTCGAAGATCTCATACTCAACAAAATACTGTTAATCGTAAGCATTCCTTCGTAGTGACAACTCGTGGCTATCGCTTATATTTTGTAACAAAATTTCTGCATTTTACTGTTTTTTAAAAAAAAAAAGACGTGTGGCACTCGGGGACTGCCGCGGTAAAGCTATTGCATAGCATTTTGTATCAACTTATGCAATTATAATTTTATTTATTTATTTTATTCATGCAGTATTGCTTTTTCTTTGATATTAATTCAAGTTACACTTTTTGAGCGTGGTGACCGATAAGAAAACAAATTTTTCTATTATTAAATAAATAAAACGAGTTTCGTAGAGTCGTACAATACGTCTAATCGCACGCACACAACGCCGTGTCGAAGACTGCCGAACTGAAACGACGTTAGACGATGCACGGCCTTCAAGCCACACCTCCTTGCCCGTCGGAGTGGAGAGCGTGAGGTTTTTTCGTTACGGAATTTCTGGATTCGGTCCCCGCGCTCAAGGCCCGCGATAGAAGCTATGCAATAGCTTAAAAATGTCGCAATTCTGCTTTATTTGTAGTCAACCTTTGACTGAAAGTGGAGTTGTTACTGTTGATCGCGGCATGAAAGCATTAAATGATGCAAGTATTGAAAGAGGTGATGAGTTTTCGGAGTACCTGAAAGACCAGACATCTGTAAAAATTCATGTGCAGTGTCGAAAAAATTATACTCGAAAGAGTAGCATTGATGCCGTGAAAAGACGGCGCCAAGAAGAAGAAGCTGGTTCATCAAAACTAAGTCCTCCTCGTACTAGAGCAGGTATACGAGCATCGCCACGCTGAAAATTGAATGGAAGACAGATGTTACTCAAGGCCATGCGACTAAATGAAAACAGGGGAGGAGGTTTTGACATTCATTTATATTCTAAGAATTTTATAATTTGTATATATAAGACATAGGGACTCATGTGTTTACTCGTATAACGGTTCAAAAATGTATATAAAAGTACATTAACGTGCATATTACGAAGAAAATATTTTTTTCAATTCTTTCAACCGCTATATCACGGAAATGGCAATACTTATGAAAAAAAGTGTAGATACATTTTTTGTAGAGAATCGGATGATCTTCAATTTTTGTCTAAACTATTTTTGCTGTAAAACTCACCGTTTAGCTGAAAAACGTGAAAAACCTATTTTTGCAAACTTTCACCATCAATAAAAATTTTTGCACAAGGGGGATTTATGGGGACTTTTCACAATTCATTTATAATGGTATTCTGAACATTCATACCAATTTTTAGCTCTATGGGAATTTTTGTAACCTTCAAAGTCTTATTTGACCGGACTATAGGCTCCAAAACCACTGAACCGATTTTGATGTCACTTGTCACAATTAAAAACCACTCCATGCTTGAGGGTTGTGTCGAAAAAAAAATTGAGATCGATCATGTGAATATCGTTATTTTATGAATAGGTTTGCTTAAAAGGTTTTAAGCTAGTCGCACAGTGAACAGATACAATATATTTAGAGCGAAACGCTGCTATTTGTGAGACAATAGATACTATATCACTGTCTCTTACATGGATATATCAGTGTCACAGAATACTGCAGCCAAATAACAATTCCCTTGAGGGTTGTCCTAGAAAGAAAGAAAGGAAGGAATAGGCTGGCAACCGATCGGCGACCCCTTGATGTTGCTGATCTCCATGGGCGGAGGTGATTATTTTCCATTTTCTCGTTTTCCCCCCTCTTACATAAAAAAGTGTCTCGTTCAAATATATCGTACCTGCTTAATTAGTTATAATATAATTTAAGACGTTGAAAGCAATGAGAGTTAGCGATATTAGAGACAGCGACGGAAGTAATAGATAAGTAGAATAGTGTGTAAACTCCGCGCCCACTGACAATTGTTGATCCTTAAAGTAGGGGTGCCCATACTTACATTTATTTTATGGAAATCTTTATTGTGTTCCAGAATGTTGCACAGCAAACTTACACTTGGGGCACTGGCATATTACCTATATTCAATTATTATAAGATATCACTCATTCTTCATCATCATCATCTCTGGACCTACTAAACTGATTTAAGAAATTCATTTACCAATAGAAAGTCACGTTCTTTGTCAGTATAGATAGGCTATATATAAACCCGAAAAATGAAAAGACTTTTTCGTAAACGCGGGTGAAGCCGCGGGCGGAAGCTAGCCAAGTATATAAGTACACATATAAAATCTTATAAATAATAAAAAGTTGATTTAAAAAAAAAATTGAAACCGACTTCAGTTGCCGAGCGCAGCTTATTGGTGGAATACCCCGGCAGACGCTGCTGCCCGACTTCCGGGAGAAAAGTTATCGCGTGACACAAGATTCCTTAGTCGCCTTGTACGACATCCAGCGCAAAGCAATGGAGTGGCACAATTTTATTCTGCCGGCTACCTTATGGCAAATTTAAGGGTTTCCCTCGATTTTTCTGGGATCCCATTATCAGATCCTGTCTTGGTGAATATGGAACCACCTCGCAATTATCCATTCAAATAAAAAAAAAAAATTTGACCATACGTGCTTATAAAATTTAAGGGTTTCCCTTGATTTCCCTGGCATCCCATCATCAGATCCTGACTTGGTTAATATGGGACCACCTTGCAATCATACCCTTTCAAATAAAAAAAGAATTATGAAAATCGGTTCACAATTCGCAAAGATATCGAATAACATACATACAAAAAAAATATTTAGTCGAATTGAGAACCTCCTCCTTTTTTAAAGTCGGTTAAAAAGAGAAAGCGGCACAGAACTGTAGCTATGACTGTAGTGATTATTCATTCTAAGGGTTCATTCGGATTCCGCGGGACCTACTTTGACCGTGGTTTTAGAGTTTATTGATAACTCTAGTTCTACTACAGTAGTACTATTACTATGAATGATTCGACTAACGCGTTGAGAAACTTTGGTCGTTTTTCTTTGAGCGCTCTAAAGTCTCTACCTTATTCGGAATTAAACATACAAAGCAAAACACTACACAGAACTTTAGGCAAATTTGCTTGTATTTTGATGAAAGCTGTAGTACGTTAATCGATTTGAATCGCTTCACATGTGAAGTGCCACTATCGCACCAACCGAAGAGCTTATTCAAGCTTGCATCCGCATATCTACAGATGTACAGATTTAGTGCTAGACGGCGAAGCAATATCGTGATGGAACCTGCATGAGATATGTAGAATAAATTCAGATGTGAGAAATCCGAGATGCACCAAGCATTGATCTGTGTGTATTTCTTGTTTCTTTTTCCAAGACCGAATTGAATTGAGATGTAGAGACTATTTACAGAATTATCATAGTCTTGTATTAGAGAATACGTAATATTATTGTACATCTACGTAAATTTATTGTAATTAAGTGTAAGTGGTTCATAAACATCTTTGAACCCAAGCCAACCTCACCTGCACGTGGTGCACCCTGCTGACTTTCTGGCGAAAAGAAAAAGGTATAACGTATTTTTTAAGCTGACCGACTGGGGAAGTACCTCCACACAGAATACGGCAGCGAAATAATAATTCCCTTGAGGGGTGTTGTGTTTCTGGGAGAGAGTGAGTTCACCAGAAAGAAAGAAAGGAAGGAGTAGACTGGCAACGGATCGGCGACCCCTTGGTCACAGATTACATAATAGTTACTATACTATTGGTGGTAGTGTGATGTTCTATAGCCTATATAGCCTTCCTTGAAATATAGGCTATCTAACACTAAAATATATTTTCAATTCGAACCAGTAGTTCCTGAGAAAAGCGCGTTCAAACAAACAAACTCTTCAGCTAATTTTATAAATAATATTAGGATAGACCTTGGTGTTGCTGATCTCCATGGGCGGTGGCGATTGCTTTCTTTCAGGTGACATGACCACATGCTCGTTTGCCCCCTCTCATAAAATATATATATGCCCTGTGCCATAAAATATACAGACATTCCAATATATATATTGGAATGTCTGTATTATCAATATATGTATTGGAATGTCTGTATTAATTATTAAAATTAAAATCGCCGCCATCTACCGACCTCATATAGTAATCTATATATATAAAAGAAAGTCGTGTTTGTTACAACACTTATAACTCGAGAACGGCTGGACCGATTGCCATGGTTTTTGATTTGTTGGATTTGTTTCCGTCCCGAATAGCAGAATAACTCTTAAAAAAATTGGAAAATTCTCGAAAAAATAAAATAAAAGAAAAAACATTTTCCCATACAAAATGTTCGTGGTTGTCGTAGCTGTCAAATGGGACGTTGTCGTACGTGCGTACGCCAAATGTATGCGTGCGTTCAGAAATGTATATTAAGCTCATTATAGAACAAATGTCATAGATTAAAAACAAATGTTAACTCTATTGGTCTCATTTTTACGTCTTGAAAGTTGGCTGTGATTTGTTTTGAAAACAGTTTTGTGGATTTAAATATTTATTGCAAAGAGAATGTAACCACTACGTTTTAAGAGACGGATGTGCCATACAAATAGCGTAATTCTAATATGTATGAAATGGAAGCGAAAACAATCAGAATTTGTACCAAATTCGCTTCCGATAAAGTCGTTTTTTTACTTTGAGTTGCGCCAGGCTGATTTATTGGTTCTAAAATATTTATGCGTGCGTTCAGAAATTTAAATCAAGCTCCATAAATCTATATAAAATAATGTCGTGTCTTGGTCGGGAAAGTATTGAAAAATTGAAAAATTGACGAAAGAATTAAATAAAAGAAAAAACGTTTTCCCATACAAATAGTGCCAGTTAAAAAGGATTGGAATATTTATTGATTGTTATGTAAATGTCAAATCGATTGGTCTCACTTTTACGTCGCGAATGTTGTCCGTGATTTGTTTTGTGGATTGAAATATTTATTGTTGTCAATTGGTACTTTTTTTGTGACTTTGTAAAGTACTGAACTTATTATTTACCCACTGCTGGGATACGGGTCTTCCCTCAACCGAAGATGTTTAGAGCATACTCCAACACGCTGCTCAACTACGGGTTGGGCCACTAACTTGGCTTAAGGACTGCCATCTAATGATAAACACCAGGACCGACGGCTTAACGTGCCTTCCGAAGCACGGACGAGCTCGAGATAACATAAACTCATCCATGAACAGGCTACGGTTGACGTTGCTTAACTTGCGTGTACAATTAGACTGACACGTGCCTCACGCCATCGTGCTTCTCTATTATTTTCTATTATTCATTGTATTAATTTCAAGAAATCATAAATTTTGTTCATATATATATGTACATCACCGAACACTTATAACTCGAGAACCGTAGGACCGATTTTCATGGTTTATGATTTATTGGATTTCTCTCCGTCCCTAATAGCAGAATGACCATGAAAAACATTAGAAGATTGACGAAAGAATAAAATAAAAGGAAAAACATTTTCCCATACAAAGGAAAGTGTCAGTTGAAAAAGGATTGCGATATTTATTGCCTTATTGGTTGTCAAATATCAAAATGTCAAATCAATTGGTGTCACTTTTATGTCGCGAAAGTTGTCTGTTTGATTTGTTTTGAAAATTGAAAAATGTCAAATCGATTGGGGTGAAAACGCTTGGCCCATGGAGTCCGAACGCAAGAATCAAATCAGAGTAAACATCAAAAGAAATGACAATTACAAATCACCAAAACGATTAAACCGATTTCAAAACTAAAAAATAAAACAAAACTTTTTTTTTTAATTTTTTGATTAAACAATAATCTTTATTTTTATGAAATCTTCAGTTTTTATGGATACGGGTCTTCCCTCAACCGAAGAGGAATAGAGCATACTCCAACACGCTGCTCAACTGCGGGTTGGCGGAGGTCAGTGTTTTCGAGCCGCCTAAAGGCCACTAACTTGGGTTAACGACTGTCATCTAATGATAACAACCGGGACCGACGGTTAACGTGCCTTCCGAAGCACGGAGGAGCGCAAGATAATCTAATGATAACAACCGGGACCGACGGCTTAACGTGTCTTTCGAAGCACGGAGGAGCTCGAGGTAATATAAACCCATCCGTGTACAGGATTCGATCGACGTTGCTTTACTTGCGTGTCCGATTAGACTGACATGCGCAATTATGCCATCGAACTTCTCTATTATTTTCTATTACTCATTGTTTTAATTCCATAAAATCATAAATTTAGTTCAGCCAATTTGTACCACGACATTCATTGATTGTTAGGGGGTACGAAGTTCGCCGGGGCAGCTAGTTTACAAATAAATGCAAGATTTAATCTTAAAAAATGTCCGGCCTAATTTTATGGAAACGCTTTTTGATGCAATTGGGCATGAAAGTTACTTAACACTCGAGGGAATACTTAAGGGTACTGTTTTGTCAGATTGTCTGCTAAGACTCTAAAAGACTAAAGTCTTTCAAATCGATGGGTCTATGTTGGTGAAATCACTAGCAAAGTATACTCGTATATATTATAGGAAAGTAGGTATACTATATAGTAATTTCACAAGTAACTCGCATCGAAACGTATTATGAAAATCTTGACGAAGTAGAAAGAAACATTCAAGCTGACCTGGCTATTATGACTAGAGATTTGGAGAAATTTTATGCAGAAACTTAGACGACCTAGCACCCAGGTACTGCGTAACGAAGAGAGCTTACCACAGTATGAGGGAAAAAATGTACAAGTTAAGGAGCTGTTAGACTATGGTGCGCTTCCTTCACGATTATACAGAATTACCACATGAATAAATAGTATTACGTGTAAATAACAATATACAGTATGGCTACTTTCTCGTATCGGACCTAACCTAACCTCTAAGATAAATTTGGAACAGTTTTGTAAGGCGCCGCTCTGTATAGACGTCATTGTTTAAATAATACATATAGAATTATCAAGCTCCTCTCCTATTGCAGCGCCCCACACGGTGGCCCCACAGGGTCCTTGATTGTTACTTTAACATTAAAGCAAAGACCTAAGTATTACTTTAAGGATGCAATAAATAATGGAGCATTGAGTATGCTGGGAATTTTTTTTTTACAGCGCCATCTAGCCCCAAAGTAAGCGTAGCTTGCGTTATGGGTACTAGACAACTGATAAACATACGTAAATACATTTTTTTTTTGTAAATATATACTTAAGATACATAGAAAACACCCAGACCAAGACAAACAGACATGTTCATGCACACAAGTATTTGTCCCGTGTGGGAATCGAACCCACGAGCGTTGGTGTCGAAGCCGCGTCATTGACCGCTACGCCACCGAGCTCGTAAATTTTTAATTCGTTACTCAACAACAGATGACATTCACGTTTCTTTTACCAAACGAATGTTACAGAAAAATAATAATAAGACACCGAATGAACACTTACGATAGACCGATAGGTGAATGAGCTAGCTAGAACATTCAGATACTGTAATTTATGTTGAGATCGCTTGACATGTTGCCGAGGTGAAGCAACTTAAAAGTTTTTTTAGCCCCCTTCAATCATCGAAGTGACACCCACCTCGTTCCATGCATCAAATCGAAATAACAAACCGACTGCAAAGTTAGGTACGAATTCAAATTGTCTGGTTGAAAAACGTATTGTTCTGCAGCGTTCTAGAGCTTCCTATCGTTTATTTGTTTTGCAAACAGCTGGTATTTTAATATCCGATATCAAACAGCCGCCAGTTCACGACGAAGGAACAATCGGAACTCGGCCATCAGGCTTTAGAATTTTATTTTTATTGCTTCTGCTTTAGAATTTCTAAATAAGAGGAATGACGCATGCCGTGCGGCTATTTCGTGAATATAAATATATATTTCTGGACGATTTACACAGCGCCATCTATAGTCCCAAATTAAGCGCAAAGCTTGTGTTATGGGTAAGTACTAGACAACTGATAAATGTAATTAAATACATTTTTTTTTTGTAAATACATTGAAAACACTCAGACCATGACAAACAGACATGTTCATGCACACAAATGTTTGTCTTGTACGGGAATCGAACCCGCGACCTCGGAGTCTAAGTGGCCATTGCTAACGATTCGACCACCGAGCTCGTGAAAAATGTTTGGTAAATCCGATATTACTTATATTACTAAGCACACAGTTGTGTTATCTATTATTGGGACACAACAAATACACTTTTTGGGCTTAATATCTAAAGGATCAGGCGACTTTTATCCGACTCGATTGTTCTCTCGTCTAATGCTCATCCACTGCGGACGAGCATTTGACGAGCCCGGTGGTCGCGGGTTCTATCTCCGCACAAGGCAAATATTTTGTGTGCATGACTACATGCCTGTTTGTCTTGATCTGGGTGTTTTCTATTTATTATATGTATGTAATTACAAAAAATGTATTTACATACATGCTTTGCGCTTAGTTTGGGACTAGATGGCGCTGTGTAAATTGTCTAGAAATATTTATTTATTTCTTACTGGTAAAATTGAGTTTTATACATGACTGTCACGGCACTCACGGCTAATTTAAATATGAGTAATATCTATCTCAATGTTAAAATTCCTTCAGCGCGTATGATACGAAATATTAAAAATACCACAAACATAGTCAACGCAAGTCATGGTAAACTTACTGCTTTAAACAGTCGTGTAATCTCTATTAAATGGCATCTATGAATTTATGGCGGCTGCAGTACTGAGATATTGTCTTTGCGAGAAAATTATTTGTTTTCGTGAAATATTTTACATTTACTGAGTTTCGAATATTATTTTATCTTACTTAAAGAAACTTTGGAATTGGATTTTAGTGGTTGGACGTAGTAACTATGTAGTAGTAGACTAGCTAGAAGTACGCAAAAAATTAAACATTTCTTTTAAAAAAAATATACAATTTATTTATATAACTATGTACATACTAAAATCAACCTTTTTAATTTTATTTTTTTTAAATCGAACAGCAGATTTTAATAATGAACTAAATAAACTTTATTTTCTTCTTGAGAAACAGCGAGAAAAAATGACGGTGCTAATGTAATGTATAAGCGTCTTAATAAAAAAATCTATAAGTATGTATCTACTCTCTTTTAATTTGTAGAACATTGTGCAACCATTCAAAAGTGTCATTTATCGTCCGGTTGGCGGCCCGAAGGGGTCATTTGAAATATGATACTAACATAGAATTCAGCCAATCTTGTTCTCTAAGCCAATTATTAGCATATCCTGCAATTATACAATCTGCAAGCCCGCATCTATCCGCGGATGCGAGGACCTAACGAGGATGACAATAATATGACAATTTTATGGCTGCCTCTCCAACCACGGCAGGTTACTCGTACTTGTCAAGTTATCTACTTTTTATGGGAATTAAATATAAAAAAAAAAAAATTGTTTTTCCATTATAAGCATCAAATCAAGAAGTATAAGTTCACCAGACTAAAGGTTATCATCGTGAAGGGCAGAACCAGTATAGACTTTTTTAGTCTATATTGGTGCTGCCCTTTACTATCATATTATATTATCATTTAATCAGCCCGTGCGCTGATAGTTTAGTCCACTAAACCGTACCACGTGTTTCACAGGCTGTACCTACCAAACAAAAAAAAATCGCGACGAAACCCCTTTTTAAACAGAGACTTGTATTTGTTAGGCATACGAGACAGATGAACTCCTTTAAATCTTACTAATTATATAAATGTGTAAGTTTGTGAGGATGACCTATTTTTGTTACTCTTTCATAGGTGAACGGCTTTGAATGAAATTCGGCATACATGTTCTGGATTAACACATATGATACTTTTTATCCATGTACCTACGTAGTAGTAGTGTAGTTATGTGTTCACGTGGGACGAAGCCGCAGGTAGAAGCTAGTTTCCTACATAGGTTAGGCTAAGTATACACACTCCAAAATGCCAGTTGGATTTTTTAATAGGTTACAATTTTATGAAGGAAAAAACTGGGAGAAGTGCGTTTTCGTATGAAATAATAGACCTATCAGTATAGAATATTTCGTTCATCAATGCATCGCCTTAATAAAAGAAACTAAGACCACGATTGAAGTTAGCAGAGCCAGTCTCCGAGGGTCCTTTCAAAAGGGCGTTCATAAAGGTTGTGTTTTCTCAGAAACTGCAGAATTAAATCTACGCGGAAATCGTGCATTTCAATGGCGTCTGGCTCTGGCTGCAGCTGGCTTCGTTTTGTTTCTGCACATTTCAAGGAGTTTTTAATTTCTTCTAATTTGAAAAGTCTGACCTTAGTATACTATACTTAGTATAGTATATTAATTTTATTCACAATAAATATATTGTGAATAAAATTAAAAATTAAAATGTTGACCAGAATGACTATTACTTGGTCATTTTATGCTTATTGTTTAGACAGCTGTTATACGAGTGTTTACACCGAAAGTGATACATGTATGCTTATCACAACTAGAAGCAAATAATAAATATTCACAAATTCACACACACTGCCGTATAGTCCCAAACTAACCAAAGCTATGGATAATAGATAACCGATATTATACTTAAATACATTTTTTTTGTAAATACATACATATAATACACAGAAAACACTCAGACCAAAACAAACAGACATGTTAATGCACACAAATATTTGTCTTGTGCAGGGATCGAAGCCGCAACCACGGATTCAAAATGACCATTGCTAACCATTCGATCACCGAGCTCGTATTAACTTAACTTTTTATCCATAAGGTGGCTACCTTATGGATAAAAAGTTAAGTTTATACGATACGAATAAGATAAAACAGTAACAGTCGTCCTCCTCGTTTTCAACCATCATCATCATCATCCTACTGCTGGGATACAAATTTATAATTAAATATTTCGTAACAATTTTCACAGCGCCATCCCAAATTAAGCACAAAGCTTATGCTATGGGTCACGTACCAACAACTGATAAATGTAATTAAATACATTTTTTTTTGTAAATACATACTTATAATTATAATACATAGAAAACACCCAGACCAAGGCAATCAGACATGTTCATGCACAAGTTAATACGAGCTCGGTGATCGAATGGTTAGCAATGGTCATTTGATCGAATGGTTAGCAATGGTCATTTTGAATCCGTGGTTGCGGCTTCGATCCCTGCACAAGACAAATATTTGTGTGCAATAACATGTCTGTTTGTTTTGGTCTGAGTGTTTTCTGTGTATTATATGTATGTATTTACAAAAAAAATGTATTTAAGTATAATATCGGTTATCTATTATCCATAGCTTTGGTTAGTTTGGGACTATACGGCAGTGTGTGTGAATTTGTGAATATTTATTATTTGCTTCTAGTTGTGATAAGCATACATGTATCACTTTCGGTGTAAACACTCGTATAACAGCTGTCTAAACAATAAGCATGAAATGACCAAGTAATAGTCAAATGTTTGTCTTGTGCGTAGCAAGCCAAAGTAGCCATTACTAACCATTCGACCTCCGGGCTCGTCATCTCAACCTTCGATTTTAGAGCAGACTCCACAACGCTACTCAAATGCTCAGCACCATGTCGACGGCCAGTGTATTCATTCCGCCCAAAGCGATTGTCTTAGCTTAACGACTATCGTCTAACAATAACAGTTCGAACACAACAGTTTAGCTTCCTCCACACGAATAAACCCCGGATAAAATATACCAATCCATAGATAGTTTATAGCCGATGTTGCTTAACTTGCGTATGAGCTTATTATGGCACGAATAGAGCTTCTCAGGTATACAAACAGCACGCATGTATGTCTATAGCAGCCATTTTCTAAAAGTGTGTTCCGCGGAACCCTAGGGTTCAGCGATACCCTTCTAGGGTTTCCGCAAGAATTAAAAAAAAAATCAAAACACCTATCTCTTGTCGACTGTTTTATTGTAGGGTTCCGTTAAGTAATTCGCTTTCCAATAGGGTAATACTAAGACCAGCCATTTTCAAACTTTTTTAGTGACGAATCACTAAAAAAGTTTGAGAACCGCTGGTTAATAGTATTAATGTCTATTGAAGCCGGTCGGTATTCTGTCAGGAGCACATTTTGAAAGACTGTTCATGTGTAGAAAGCAAGTCGAGCGAACGACATCCCAAACATGGCGGAGTGGCCTCGCTCCGTTACTTGTTCCTACTGCCTACATTTATTCCGCTCTCCTGCGGCAAATATGGCAGTTGATAGGAAATGTCGCGAATCTTGTTTTCCAATTCGGACAGATTTGAGAATGATTTTTAAATTTAAATCTCATTTTTTATTAGACCACGCGTGGTATCAAATAAGCCTGCCTGATGTAAGGTTACTGGCCTATACTTGCAATATGAGGAGTATTACAAGAGCGCCGGTACCTCCTATACTAGCGAAGAGGAGGTGCCGGCGCGCGTCTCTCATCTCTTTTTTTGATGCTCCGATTCCCTCGGAAGAACACAAGAATCATCAATGATTATTGTTATTTAGCTCCGTTCTTCTGTAAAACCTCCGTTAACCCGCAGTTGAGCAGCGGGGTGGTATGCTCTAAACCCATTCGATTGAGGGGAGACCCATATCCCAGCAGTGGGATGAATAAGGGTTGTCTATTGTACTGTACTGTACTGAAAAGTGGACGTAAGTATTCTATTCACCATCGATAAGGCTTGCCTCTCTTTCGGAAGAGTTTTGGATCGTTTGTTAGTCGTCAGCAATAGCCGGCTATTGTATCACGTGCAGATAAGTAGGCATTTAGGTATAATTTGGGTAGGTGATCTACTTACAGCCCGTATAATAAAACACGGTTTAAAAAAAATCATATTACTCACTTTTTCAACAGCCCGAAAGTTTCTTCATCAAAACTGAAAGAAAACAAACGTTTCGTTAGAATGTAAATCTTGTAATATGGAAGATAATCACGTGAAGGTAGCGAAATATAAATTTCAGTAGAAAGTACCCTGAACCAACAAAGTTTTCATGTTAGCTAATTGTTGAGTCATGAAATTCAATATAAACGCGCCGCGCAGATTGTACAGATAGCAGGCACATTTTATTAAAATATTTCTAAATCAATAATAATTCGTCTATAAGCAGGTGAAATTTTATAAAATACTAGCTGTTGCCTGCGAATTCGTCCGCGTGAATATCATTTATCGTGGTAACACCATAGGAAATGAAGTACTTAACATAACCGTATAATTAAGAAAAAAACTTATGGTGAATAATTTATGTAGCTACTAACTTTATACCTGCTTTCAAATTTGTTTGCAAATAATGCATTCATTGCAAACAAATTTGATTACCATAAAAAAAGGTTATAGTGAGTCAATCTTAAAAAAAAAACCGGACAAGTGCGAGTCGGAATCGCCCACCGAGGGTTCCGTAGGTACGTAGTATCATTATTAAATTTGATATTTTTCATTATAAATAAGAAATAATGCGTCGAAAAAAATAAATAAAATATATTTTGCAATGTGTACATCAAGCCCTTTCATATGATACCCCATTTGAACTAGTAGTTTCAATTTGAAATTTCGACACCCTATAAAAATATAGACCCCCTATTTTTTAAGATCTATTTACAAATGTATAGTTTTGAGATTTATTCCTGTACTTGTAGTCTATAACGATGTTACTTACCAAATTTCATAGTTCTAGGTCAACGGGAAGTACCCTATAGGTTTTGATTCCCTTGAGTGTGTCGAAATATGCGTTTTTTGCTGAATAAACGGCCGTAACTTTTTTCTACGTAAACTTAACAGTTTGATTTTTTTTTAACTTCATGGGACCGTAGACCTGAGTATACAGTTCAAATTTCAGCTTGATACCTCCACGCATTCTCGACATAGAAATTCTTGACAGACAGACAGACAGACAGACAGACAGACGGACAACAAAGTGATCTTATAAGGGTTCCGTTTTTCCTTTTGAGGTTCGGAACCCTAAAAATAGACCGTATACGCAGCGCACGCATCGTAAACCCTCTAAAGGAATATTTTTTCCCCATTTTTCATTGATGCTCCGATCCTATTGATGGTAGCATGATCTAAATATATAAAAGGAGAAACTGACTGACTGACATATCAACGCACAGCCTAAACGGCTAAACGTAGGCACTATGTAAAAATCTAAATCACGTAAGATAGATGTTTTCAATCTAGCATGCATGCATACCTTAGTAAATATAAATTTTAGTTATGGCTGTATTTTGAAAAATTCCCATGGGAACGACAGTTATCTAAATATATATATATATAAAAGGGGAAACTGACTGACTAACATATCAACGCACAGCCTAAACGGCTAAACGTAGGCACTTGAAATTTGGAAGGGACGTAGCTTAGGTACCGTAGAGGTGCACTAAGAAAGGAATTCCCGAAATTCCCACGGGAACGGGAATTAGCGGGAAAATCCTTTTGTATGAAAAATCTAAACCGCTTAAGTTAGACGCTTGAAATTTGGCATGCAGGTACCTTAGTAAACTTAAAGCTTAGTTGAAACAGGATATTGCAAAATTCCCACGGGAACGGGAGTTAGCGGGAAAAAACTTTTGTATGTAAAAATCTAAATCACGTAAGATAGATGTTTTCAATCTAGCATGCATGCATACCTTAGTAAATATAAATTTTAGTTATGGCTGTATTTTGAAAAATTCCCATGGGAACGACAGTTAGCGGGAAAAAAATGTTGTATGAAAAAATCTAAACTGCATAATTGTATATATAGTACAATTAAAGTGCATCTAAGCTCTGCGGATTTAAGTAGATAGTAATGATTTAGATACATGTCTTATATTTAATTTGTATGACGTTTCTAAGTGCTTTATAAAGTCCAAGGAATAAAGATATTTTGACTTTGACTTTTGACTTTACATCAAGGTGGTTGCGCTGCGTGTTAGACTTGGCTTGAATAATAAAATGATCGAATTTCACGCGAGCGAAGCCGCGGGCGAAAGCTAGTGTTATATATAATCTATAGCTTTCCTTGAAATACAGGCTATCTACCACTAAAAGATTTTTTCAATTCGAACTAGTAGTCCCTGAGATTAGCGCGTTCAAACAAACAAACTCTTCAGCTTTATAATATTAGTATAGATTAGTACCTATAGATAGAATAACTTATAAAACTAATCAATTAATAAGACTAAATCTTAATCGTCAGCTAAGTGCATTACATGCTTGAAACTTAATTCCTAACATTACTATGATTTTATTGCGTACGATATAAGAACGGAACAAAGGCGAAAGAGTCAAATAGTAAATATTTAACACTTTGGCCTTTTGGTATCTAAATATTCATAACTTTTTTTACGGACGTAACAAAATTACTTAATAAAAAAACAAACAACCGCTGAATATTTTGCTTCTATGTTAATAAACAATATGAACATGACTTAAATCGCATCACGCGTCGCAGAAAATGTACAGAATATTGCTTGTATACTACATACAAGCAATATTCTGTATATTTTCTGTACAATTGGCGAAAATTTATAATTTAATTACAATTTTGTATTGCACGTGTTACATTACATAATAATATGTAAAGGTACTTATATAAAAGAGTAAATAAAGTAATGAAGATGATATTTATCTTAAAGTCTGTTATCGAACGGTTTTACAAAAAAATCGAAGTGAACAAACAATATCAACAACAAAACAGTGCTAAAAACCTACAATAATTCGAATAATAATTTTAGAGTGATTTATATTTTTTTTATTGTCCGATTTACGTACAATAATCTGACACACGTATGTAGCGTAATTTGGTAATGCATGTACACGTAAGCTCGCTTTAAAATTTACACGTAATAATATGGAAATTGATTTAATTAATATAAAATGATGACCTATTTTGTGGACGTTACCAGCAATCAAATGTAGTCGGACCGACCGTCAATAGATAAACTATTTAGTGTACACAAATATTGTTCCCAGTGAATTTACTACAAAACGGAAATTCATACTTTAATATTCTCTTTTTCATAGAGTAATAAATAAAGTTATGGTTCGATAAAAATTAACTATGGTAACAAAATGAATAAAATTATGGAAATTGACTATAGAGCTGTAATAATAATATCGACTGAAAGAAAAAGATATAACGAATATCGTTGCATCCAGCTCAAACTTCTACAAAATGCAACCAATATGCATTGAGCAATATTACTGCTAAATTAAAATGCATATTATTGGAATCTTATTTATAAAATCGCAAAGATCAGATGATCATTGTCGTACAATATGCAATAGTGATTATATAACTGATCGATACTGGTCTGTTCATCTCCGCCCTTCCTTCGCTGCAGTTGAAACGCGCTCCCTAAAACTACAATATCCACCAGTGATTTATGCCTGCTAAACACATCAGGCAGCGCGATCTGCGTTCAGAACTGCTGTCACTCGATTTCCGAAATATATCCGATATCTCGATAGAAGCGTGAAGAAGCATCTTGTGGACTTGGGGTGTAAGTGGTTCATCAACATCTTTGAACCAAAGCCAACTTCACCTGCACGCGGTGCACCCTTCTGACTGACAAACGAAGCTCTGGCGATAAGAGAGGTAGAGAGCGTAATTGTAAGCTACCCGACTAGGGAATGTACACCCGATGTAGTATGTGAAAAAAGTATTGCAGTGATAACTGACAGGAAACTAAGGTCTCTTGTCCGTTTCCGATGCGATTTGGGATTCTCTTCTCGATTAATATCAGGCGACGTGGAGCCATTGTGCTGATGCTACTATAAAAAAAGAAATACTATAGAAAATGAAGAGCTCTTCACAGGATAGCTGTAGATTATTTTTATTTTTTTCGCTTTCTCAGCTCGCTGTACGTACGGTCGAGTTATACCCGAAAAGCGGGACGGAGCCTGTCCCGCGCGGGACATTAAATTTTGATTTAAAAATCGGGACGTCCCACCAAAATCGGGACGTCTGGCAACGCTGATACAAACACACATAATATACATATAGATGTATCCATCTATACGCACACATACATGTACAGAAACATAATGAATAGATTAATAATATCAATGACAATATCACCGACGTGCTACCACATCGTACACAGCTTTAGCCCCAAAAGATGTTAGGGTGGGCACATCCGTAGATGTTCATTTAATTGAAGTATGCTCTGACAACGGTTATAAGTACCGAAACGCAGGGCACCTTTTATGTAATATTTACTTAATTCTCCAAAAGTAAATTTTCAAAATTAGTTTTGGTTTAATATTACACGTAAGTTACGATTGTATTTGCATAATACCCAGATTCCTATTCCGTGGACGGCCTTATGGTTTAACACTTTGGTTCTCAACCTATATCGTTTACCCACGAGATTTTTAACGGTTGGTGATTCTTTTGAAAGAGGCTGATAATGTTCAGTATATACTCAATAGGTATTAAAGCAATTTGTCACATTCGTAGTCTTTGTATTTGAGAGCACTTTATGATGATGATGTAAGAGTATAATTAACCGTATGCATATCTATACAATACTTTTTATCCTCCATACTCACATCTTGATTAGTTCAATTATTTGAATCGTAAACTTAGTAAGAAATATTCCCTTACAGTTTTATAGTTCAGAACGATAATCCCTGTGTAAAATGTACTGCAATATTTTAGTAGTGAATATTCGTCTAACTTTTGTCAAAGAATCTGTCAAATTTCAGATTTTGTAATTTCTTGTAAGATTTCGAAAGATTAGTCATGACTCATTACATTGTACAAAGCGAAGAATAAAAAGCTGTTATATAAAAAAACACATCAAACTACAGCCATTGCTAGTTCATGCACACAAATAGTAACTCAGCACTTTTTGATCTTCTAGTGTATCTTACACATCGCTGGGCTTCAGCCGTGGAGAGTCAAGGTGAGGCATTAGCTGTCAGTCTTGATATGGCGAAGGCGTTCGATCGGGTCTGGCACCGTGGTCTTCTTTCGAAGTTGCCTGCATACGGTCTACCAGAGGGTTTATGCGAATGGGTCGCTAGCTTCTTGTCCTGCAGAAGCATTAGAGCCGTTGTGGATGGCAGTTGCTCCGATAGCATGGACATTAATGCTGGCGTCCCGCAAGGCTCGGTATTGTCCCCGACGCTGTTTTTGCTGCATATCAATGATATGTTGTCCATTGACAGCATTCATTGCTATGCTGACGACAGCACCGGGGATGCTTATTATACGGGCCGCGCTAATATTCCCCGCTCTCTGGTGGAGGAGAGCCGCGAACAGCTTGTGTCGAAGATCGAGAGCACACTGAATAGTGTGTCCGATTGGGGGCGAACGAACCTGGTTCATTTCAATCCCACTAAGACACAAGTCTGCGCGTTCACCGCTAAGAAAACCCCTTTTGCTGTGGCTCCTCGATTCCTAAACACACCCCTTACCATCGCCAAAAACATTGGGATTCTTGGAGTTGAAATCTCCAGCGATGTCCAGTTTCGTTGTCACCTGGAGGGGAAGGTCAAGCTGGCGTCGAAGAAACTAGGTGTGCTCAACAGGGCGAAGCAGTACTTCAATCCGCGGCAGAGACTTATGCTTTACAAAGCTCAAGTACGGCCGCATATGGAGTACTGTTGCCATCTATGGGCGGGAGCGCCTAGATACCAGCTTGCACCTTGTGACTCGATTCAAAGGCGCGCTGTGAGGATTGTCGATGATCCCAAACTAACAGACGGTTTAGAACCGTTAAGTCTGAGAAGAGATTTTGCGTCCCTTTGTGTGTTCTACCGTCTGTACAATGGGGTGTGTTCAGAGGAGTTGTTTGATATGATGCCAACGGCCTCCTTCTACAGTCGCACCGCTCGCCATCGACAGGGAATTCATCCTCACACATTGGAGCCTAAGTGGTCACGTACTGTGCGGTTCCAGAGAAGTTTTCTCCCGCGTACTGTCAAGCTGTGGAATGAACTGCCTGTCGAGGTTTTCTCAGGGGACTACAGCATGGGGTTCTTCAAAAAAGGCGTGAAGAGGTTTTTACAGGGTCGGCAACGCGCGTGTGATGCCTCTGGTGTTACAGGCGTTCATAGGCTACGGTAACTGCTTTCCATCAGGCGGGCCGTATGCTTGTTTGCCACACTGGTGGTATAAAAAAAAAAAAAAAAAAAAAAAACTGGGATGCAATAAGTTGCTACGAAAAATTGGTGTCAAAACAGGTTCCAAAATGTTTGGAAACCAACGGTTAACTGAAACTTAGTGTGGCCAATTCTTAATTAACATCTGAGTGAGTAGGTTAATTTGGGAGGCTCCTGGATCCGGGACTGAACACAAATTGGCGGGTTTATTATATTCGGGGTGGCTGTATTACAGGGGCGGCTTTTCATAATCAAAGTTGCAGGAAAACGCGAGAAAAATCTAAATCTCCGCTCATTTCTAAAAATATGACTGTATTATTCTTTTGGGAGATAATTCCTCCTTGTTTATTTGTGTAGAAAATGTATTTGGTAAGAAATCATAATATAGAAAAACACACCTCAAAAGTATATTACTTTGCTAGCCGATCGAATGGATTATAAATGCACTACCATAATATACTTTTTCTACGGGAAACGAAAAATCCTAGGCTGTATTTTCTACCATCTTCCTTCTTTCTTGTATTTTACCTATTACTCATACTGTGATTTTACTATAGTACTAGCTTTCGCCCGCGGCTTCGCTCGCGTGAAATTCGAGACAAACACGTGTTTACTCATTTATCTATAGAAGTAGTCGTGTAAAGTTTAAAATAAAATAGTCAACCAGTCTCGTTTCCCCATAAAATTTTTGGACCTCCGTTTCACTCTCATAGGGGTAAAATTTGAAAAGTTCTTTTAACTAATTTTATGTCCACTATGTTATATTTACAAATCGATGCCATTTTCGTAATTAACGTTCCAGAAAACCATAGAATCAACACCCATATTGTTATTATGGCATTTCAACCCGATCGCACACTCACATGGGGTGATTTTATGTAACGTCGGCTATGTTGGATTATAAAATAGTTGTTTTTTCCGTAATCAGCGACCCGATAAACTATAAAACAATACCCATGACGATTTTCAGACTTTTTGACCGCATTTTAGACATTTCAACTCCATCGCACCCCGCAATAGGAGATGATGGTCACGTTAGCCACGTTGAATTTTAAAATTGTTGTTGTTTTCGTAACCAGCGACCCGATAAACCATAAAAACAATACCCATAAAGTTATCAGAATATTCGGACCCATTTTACCGTTTTAAAGGTTGAATTTTGAAAAATCATCAAACACGTGTTTAGTTATCTATAGAAGAACTCGTGTAAAAGTTAGAATAAAATAACCCAACTAAACTGGTTTCCCCATACAAACTTTGAACCTCCGTTTTACCCTCTTAGGGGTAAAATTTGAAAAATCCTTTTAAATAATTTCTGGTCGACTATGTTATGTTTTCAAATTGATGCCATTTTCGTAATTGACGTCCTAGAAAACCATAGAATCAACACCCATATTGATATTATGACATTTCAACCCCTTTGCACCCCCACAGGGGGGATGTTATGTCACGTCGGCTACGTTTGATTAGAAAATACTTGTTATTTTCGTAATCAGCGACCCGATGAACCATAAAAAGAATACCTATGACGATTTTCAGACTTTTTCACCCCCTTTTAGACATTTCAACCCCATCGCACCCCAATAGGAGATGATGGTCACGTTAGCCACGTTGAATTTTAAAATCGTTGTTGTTTTCGTAACCAGCGACCCGATGAACCATAAAAACAATACCCATAAAGTTTTTCAGACTTTTGGGACCCATTTTACCCTTTTAGGCGTTGAATTTTGAAAAATTCTGAAACACGTGTTTAGTCAATTATCTATAGAAGTACTCATGTAAAATTTAGGATAAAATAGTCCAACTAAGCTCGTTTCCCCATACAAACTTTGGACCTCCGTTTCACCCTCTTAGGGTTAAAATTTGAAAAATCCTGTTAAGTCATTTTTTGTCCACTATGTTACATTCTCAAATCGATGCCATTTTCGTAATTGACGTTTCAGAAAACCATAGAAACAACACCAATAATCAATATTAATATTATGACATTTCAACCCCATAACACCCCCACAGGGGGGATTTTATGTCACGTCGGCTACGTTTGATTAGAAAATAGTTGTTATTTTCGTAATCAGCGACCCGATAAACCATAAAAACAATACCCATGATGATGATTTTCAGATTTTTTTACCCCATTTTAGACATTTCCATCCCATCGCACCCCCACAGGGGCGACCTTTTATCACGTCGGCTATGTTTGATTAGATAATAGTTGTTATTTTCGTAATCAGCGACCCGATAAACTATAAAAACAATACCCATGACGATTTTCAGACTTTTTCACCACATTTCATCCCTTTAGGGGTTGAATATAGAAAAATCCTGAAACACGTGTTTACTCATTTATCTATAGAAGTACTCGTGTAAAGTTTCGGATAAAATAGTCCAACTAATCTCGTTTCCCCATACAAACTTTGGACCCCCGTTTCACCCCCTTAGGGGATGAATTTTGAAAAATCCTTTCTTAGTGTACCCCTAGACGTCATAAGGAACCTACGTGCCAAATTTCGAATCTCTAGACCTAGCGGTTTGGGCTGTGCGTTGATATATCAGTCAGTCAGTCAGTCAGTCAGTCAGTCAGGACTTTGAATTTTATATTTATAGATAAATAAATAATAGCTCTCTTTCATATCATCATATACCTATCTAACTTTAAAACTTTCGCGTTGCATGATTTATGAAATATAAGAACGGGAATTAACGCGATCATGCATAAGGGTATTGACATACCTTTATTATTGCCTAACATTTCCGTTGGCCGTGGTCACAGGCTGGACTACTGTATTAGCGGTGTCAATCTGTATTCGTTGTCGAGGTCGATGAATGTTCATCTACCCCCGTGTTGTTCGATTCCATGTACATACTACTCACGACATCCCTATTCTGCGAACTAGCCGACGCATCCGTTTCTGTTCGTTACCCGACTGCAAACAAAGACGAGGTTGAGTGATCTTAATCACTGGGTTCCATGCTGCAGATAACTTAAATCCTTCTTCCCGATTGAAATTAGTATATATTTTTTCATTTCAATCGCTTCATGCACAATTCTTAAGAAGAAGTGGCGATCTCTAGAGAAGACTTAATCTTCCAAACTAACGTGAAAGTTTGCGCGGACGACTTTCTAAGAATTTTATGCGTAAACAGCTGGATTTGGATGATATTTGGTATACTTAGCAATATGTTCTGAATGAAATTCTAAGGATTCCGATACTATTTTCAAACGGAAAGCAGCGAGCAGAATCAAGAAAACGAATATAAATGTATTGGTTTCAAATAATATAGGGGAGCGAGAACCGATTTGCAAATCATCTCGGTGCTAATCGTCGGATTCAATTTATTTGGAGCGATCGCAACATTAGAGGCATTTAGACGAACAGCTGTGGACGCCCATGGGATGGATGGGATTCGGACCCTCGCTCACAATTAAATGTATGAGCTTTATCGTATCTGCCATCTACAATCATTACTCATGGTGGATTAGAATAATTTAATTCGTTTTGAGTGTATTAATGAAGTATTTGACGTAAAAAGCGAGGGTGGCAACGTGTGCGTGAGGTACTCCTTGCGTTACAGATATCTACATAATTACATTTGGTTATAAACATAAGGCAGATCGCATGACTGTATAACTCTTATTATTATTTTTGTATCCAAATGGTAAAATATTTTTTGAAGTGAAAACTTCTTCAGCGGCGTTGTGTACTTTTTGAGATGGGTAAAAAAATGTAAAACTCGTCTCAGGACACTTGGCCTGATCGAAAATTCGTAAGACGGCGGGATCGTAGACCGCCGGCGCGGCGTAGGAGAGGAAGTGACACCCCCCTCTCTTTTTACCATGCGGCCTGTATGCCTGCTCCTGCTGTTTATTTTTAACTAGCGACCCGCCCCGGCTTCGCACGGGTGCAATGCTGATACTAAATGTACTACAGAAGGTCTTTGCGCTTTGTCCTATCCAGTCCTTCCCCAGTTATAGGCACACGCCGCCGGCTCCGCGGCCGGTACCGCCACAGCCGTTATGTCCCTGCATTTTAAATGTGTAATATCTTCTAAACTATTCATTTAAATTACATGCTGTGAAGGGCCATATTGATCTATATTAAATGCGCAATGTATTTAAGGTACTTAATTGGATAAGGATTAATTCTGTATTGCTTAAAATCGCTTCGTAAATAAGGCATTATTTCTTGTAAAAAGCAAAGGATAAAATAACGGTTATTGTGTGTTACCACTAAGAGATAGACATATACCATCGCGAACTTTTTTGTAGACCATTTTAAGGTGAACAATACTGTACTACATTATTTTGATCTATCTCGTTGGGTTCAGCCAGCGTTTGCAATGAAAGAGCAAAAAAATGTGTTTATTTACGACATCACATTAGAAACCTCTAAATTATCAGTGTTTTTCTACTATGTTATGCATATATTATACATATAAACTTTCCAGTTGAATCACTCTATCTATTAAAAAAAACCGCATCATAATCCGTTGCGTAGTTTCAAAGATTTAAGCATACATGGGGACATAGGGACAGAGAAAGCGACTTTGTTTTATACTATGTAGTGATGATGTAATATGAATTGTCATATTTGTGTACGATAGCGCAATAAATGAATTTTGTATTTTACCACATAAGTGATAGTACTTTTATACTGATAAATAAAGCAATCCGTGCGAAATTATTCTCTAACCATTCCAAAATAAAAAAAAATGCACAACGTTAATGTTCAAGTCTTCACTTCTGCCGGCACTCCCGGAGTGCAACCCGATGTTTTTTATTTCTTTCACGGTAATCCAGACCATAAGTAATAGACATATTTTAGAGCAGTATGCAATCATTCAATATCCCCGTTAAATAGAAGTAAAGACAACATTATACCGAGTATTTTTATAAAAATGAGTCCTCAGTCAGGAGGACTCATTTTTATAAAAAATGCTCAGTGTGATGTTGTCTTTACTTCTATTTAACGGTGATATTGATGAATAGATGAAATCACAAGGATCCCCAGGGGGATCGGGATAAAGGATCCTGGTGGTTGGAAGGCCAAATCCATTACTTTAGTTGTCAAAACGACTGTTTTGTATAAGAAAAATGTACTAAGTAAAATTCGGTTCAAAACGTCACAGTTTTAACACAGGTTTTAGCAGTAAATTGAAATACGGTTTTTATATTTTACCGATTTAAAACTATTAACAATTTTAAACATTGTAACATGTGTAAGTGAGCAATTTGATCTAAATTACTTTGCGTGCTTCTGCCACCAATTAGTTTATGCAAACTATTGCCGGCCGGCACCCACCCACTGCCGTCAGTAAATGCATGCGACTGTTAGTAGACACATGTGTAAGTGTATTTGCATTACCTGTTACATGTTTATCCTCTCTAAAACAATGATTACTGGCACACTAAAGCTAAAACAAAACATCGGACGCGCAGCATGCGCCACCATAGCGAATTTTTTCTCTAAATAACGAATTGATATCCGAAAACCAAGGTCACTTTACATTACTACTTTTTGATGCTCTACACGAATCCGAAGTCAGAATTTCTAAATTTTGATTTTCATGGCAACGGACGGACAGACAGAACGACTTTTTTTTTGGAAAACCAAGGTCACTTTACATTACTACTTTTTGATGCTCTACACGAATCCGAAGTCAGAATTTCTAAATTTTGAGTTTCATGGCAACGGACGGACAGACAGAACGACTTTTTTTCGGAAAACCAAGGTCACTTTACATTACTGTTATTTTTTGATGCTCTACACGAATCCGTAGTCAGAATTTCTAAATTTTGAGTTTCATGGCAACGGACAGACAGAACGACTGAACGATTTCATAAGCTCAATGAATTTCGCTGAAAATAACTTGTGAATTACTAAATCTAACAGTAAATATTCATTCAAATTCTAGTGTCGTGGAAATTACAGATTTCTCACTTCACCGCCTTTGGATCATTTGAATGAACAAAATTTATTACTTGGAAAAGTCTGGAAAATTATTTCAAAAAAAATGTAACAATATCTAATAATTATTTTACCTTAGGGTTCACTTTGTACCTATTTAAATTTTACAAATATAATTTATTAACAAATGTTCTCAAGGGAACGGACGGCTGGATGCAGAAAGCGGAGGATCGCATATGGTGGAAAGCATTAAGGAAGGCCTATGTCCAGCAGTGAATAGTTACTGGCTGATGATGATGATGATGAACAACAAAAAAATAATGCGGTTATTGTCACAGGCAATTTTGCGCGTTCTATACTTTGTTTCACAGATGTTCAAGTGAATAATTACTTTAGTCATCGCCTTGATGGTATTCGTTTTGTAAAGTTAACTGTATTATGTATCTATTATTATATTATATTAAGTCTAAATTTTACTAATACACTACGGTTTTTGTACACTATTTTTGTGTCACTATTTATGGAAATATTTTATTGAAATAATATAAGTAAATAATTATTTTTACTAAAAAAGCACTGTAATGTTTTTATACAACAACGATAGATGGCGGTGTGATGGTTTTAAATCGCGCTATGGTTACGTTAACTGTGTTCTTATGGTGGTCGGGTATATGTTATACAAGATGTCTATTAACTACTTACATAAACAATGCTTTTTTGAAGAGCTCTATTGCTATGGTTGTACTAACTTGCAATATCTTATTATATTTCATAAGTATGTGACGTAATTTTGGTTTTTAAAACCAGAATTTCAGAGAGGGTCGTCCTCCTGTAGTGGAGGATGGAGACTAAAATGACCTGATGATGAGAGGAGGGCAAACGAGCATATAAAAAAAAAAACGGGTTGCACTCCGGGAGTGCCGACAAAAGTGAATACTTGAACATTAACATTGTGCATTTTTGAATATTTTGGAATGGTTAAGCAATATTTTTGCAGGAATTGCTTTATTTATCACTATAAAAGTACTATCATTCATGTGGTGGAATTTTCGATCAGGTCACGTGTCGTGACGCCAGTTTAACATTTTTTACCCATCCCCAAAAGTGCACAACGCCGCTAAAGAAGTGTTCACTTCAAAAATGTCCTGCAGCACCAAATTTTCCTCCTGTATAGAAAGATTCCCCACGTTCGAGTAGAGCCTAAACACACCAAAATGTTATTTAAAGAAATATAAATTAATATAGAGAATAACTCCGAGGGCAGGTGGACATTACAGTGGAAAAGCATTTCCTTGTCACAGTTGTTTAAAATAAGTTGCGCTGACACTTGAATGGGAAATCCAGTTTACGGCGAACGTTTCAGTTAACCGGCGCGTTGCCTTTTGAACAATAACTGACTATTAAATTGCTTTGGCCTGGCGACTAGCATAATGAAGTAATCTTATCTAATCTCATAAACTAAACACTTAATCTTAATGTCAGTCTTTTACGCACAAGCCATCAAAATAAATTTAAAAAGTTACTTTTCGATACAGCTCTTTATGGACAACTGTATCGAAATAGTAGTTTATGAAACTGTTGCATAATAAGGGTTATTAAAATACGAGTGTGAGTTTAAAACATGAGCCGAAGGCGAGTGTTTTAATAGACCACACGAGTATTTTAATACCTAATTATGTGCAGTTTCATACACTACTTTATCTAATCTCATGAAATATATGATAATAATATTTTAAATACAACCATGAAGTTAATTTAACAGCTATAATTCTTACCTATAAATCCATTTGCAGATCGAGCATGCGTATAGTGCTACAAACTTATCTGATCCGGTGGCCAATTTTAGAACTAAAGCCGCCATCTTGAAATGTTAGTATTGCCAGGTACAATTTATTTATTTACCACGTATAAACATTCCATTAAGGTATATTTTTTTAAATATTTAAATATCTTTTTCTATACATACAATAAAAAAATCGTCAACGAGTTGTTTCTGTGCAATATAATAATTCTAATATTATATAATAACTATGATCGCGACTTAACTTGGTGCATTTTTATAACTAGTCAACAAAAAATAGAAGGTAATTGATATTTAATTGAAACACCACACATCACAATTAATCAGTATATCAATGTTATTATTTTAACAGTGTATATATTTCTTTGATTTTAATGTTTCCTCTAAAAGGAGCAGCATTTCGTTAAATGGCAACACTTAAGTCGATCGTACCGCCCCCGCCACCGGGCCAGATAAGTTTGTGGCACTGTAGTGCGCATGCGCGACGCGCCGCGCGGCGCCGCGTTCACAAATTATGTAGAAAAAATTTGCATAGTTGCAATGTATTTGCATTGAAACCTGTTTAAAATACCTGTATCCAGGGCTGACGCTGTATCGAAATGGTAAAAAAGTTATTTTACGATACAGTTGTCCATAAAAGAGCTGTATCGAAAAATAACTTTTTAAATTTATTTTGATAGCTTGTGCGTAAAGACTGTCATTATGATACTGTGTTCAGTTTTTTAATGTGTAAATTTCGATAAAATAACTTTTTTCCATTTCGATACGGTTTTTTTTTAATTGATCGAAGTTCATTACCATTAATTACTATTTAGTACTGTCTGTGAACAAAACGAAAAGGCGGAGCTTGATGGCGTCGTTGCGCGTGTCAGTCGAACACGCAAGTTTAGCAATTTGTCCGTAGCCTGTCTATTGATGTGTTTATTTATCTCGAGATCCTCCGCGCTTCGGAGGGCATGTTAAGCCGTCGGTCCCGGCTGTTGTCATGAGATGACAGTCGTTAAGGAGACTCAGTGGCCTTTAGGCGGCTTGGCAACATTGACCTCCACCAACCCGCAGTTGAGCAGCGTGGTTGAGTATGAGTTAGGATCTTCGATTGAGGTGAGACCCAAATCGCAGCTATGGGATAAATAAGGGTTAACAATGATGTAAAAATGACAATAAATATTCTCCGCATAGTCTTAAAAAAACTAGTCAATTCATAAAAGAGTCTGGAGCATTACAAAGGAACAGTCGAAATTACGACGTCCAACATAAGTGTCACTCCGGTTATGGCACCCGTAATAGACCCTCTCCACCTATATTGGGGGAATCGTACGCGATACGAATACCAATTCGGATGTTGAGTGCATTTTGTCTTTTTTTCGGCGACTTTACGATTGTAATCTTACGTTTACCGCCCGTAAAACCCGAAATAACAGTGGTCCGAATTAAATTGGTGTCTCAAGAGTTTATTAAGATGCACGACGGTCATGGCGATTTACACTATTACCTTCCCCTTCGTAATGGCCATTAATTTAAACTAAAACGTATTAATTTTATTACTTACGTACGTAGAGTTTCAAATGTCTTAATGAAGGAAAACATTACTTTCAACTTGATATAGTAAAGATATACTCATAGGTTTAATATACAAGAAGCCCCAGTAATTATTATGCTAATAATGGAGATTATTACAATTTTCTCATTTTAAGTATCAATTACTACGGAATAGAGTTCTTAAATATTACGCAACTTTACCAAGTATCCCTCTGATGGCGGATATAGATTTTAATTATTTATTTATACCGATCTTGTAAATCTCAGTAAGTGTTTTTCGAAGTACTAATACTGGAGTTTCCATGAAAATCTTTATCTTGCATAGAAAGATCCCATGATCTGATTTGAGAAAAAGTTCGCAAATCTTACTAAATTGTTAGTTAAACTAATATAAACGCGAAAAAATTGAGACGTTTTAGTAAGAAAACATAAAAGTTTAATAAAGTATAAATTCCTCGATTCTGTTCACATTAATTCATATTGCTTTATCGATATGCATTTGTTTTTTAATAAAGACGAAAGCACAGAAGCGAATAATTACGTGCAATATGCTTGACCCAGTTCAACTAGATTGAATAAGGTTCATTGCATCGGCGTTAATTGGAGTTTACAGTATTTTTTTTATATTCTCGATAATTAATATCCGATACCGCTTTAAATCTAAATGCAATTAAAAATGAACGAACTGCACTTACGATCAAAATATAAGCATTTATGAATAAAGGTTATGTTTCCAATGCATTCAATCGTACACGCCCCTTATACGAGTATATATTAGTTAGTCTGCAACTTTGTACAAGAACAGTATTAAGTATATAGTGCTAATGGAGTATTGACATGATATTTCAACATTTTGCTGCTAAATAAAACACTAAAGACAATATACTAAATACACTTTAAGAAATTGTGTGGGAAGAATTGTAACAAACTTTATCAACTATTCTATTGGCTTAAAAGATTTATACAGAGGTGTGCAGGTACACTAAAAGGTCACGAAAAATCCCCCAATTAAACGACTTATAAAGTTTCCCCACACTGGCTCGGTAAGAAGTGCTAAGTCGTACTTAGATAAACTCCGCGCGCCGAAGCTTAACATTTATCTCGAGGGCGTTACTGGGCTAATGCAGAATTCATTGCTTTTCCTATACTTTCGTACGAGTACTAGTCACTAGATATGAATATAGTGTACATGTTCAGTGTAGACGTTTCATGAATAAATCACTCGCTTGCAAGGCGCATATTATATATGTAACTTTTGATCAAACAATTATCTTTGTGTCCTAAATCTGTACGATTGTATGAAGGGTCTACGATTGGCTGGAAGAGGTCTCTTATAGAGATAAGTCGTTTTTCCGTGAAAGTGGAATCAACAACAAACATAATATATATTTAATACATTTATTTTTCATAAACTTTCATATTTCTATATAACACATCTATATATATAAAAATCAATGCCACTTTTCGTTGTAATTTTATAACTCAAGAAGGGGCTCACCTATCCAAACCAAATGTTTAGGCTTTGTTCGGACTATTTAGTAGATGGTTTATGTGAAGTTTGCACAAAATCGGTAGAGCGGTTCTTCATTTATCACATTTTTTGTAACAAATGAATTCAATAAATGGGGGATAATTTTGTTAATGGGGATTTTGCTGTCAAATTGAAACTTTTTTCAGATGGGGATTGTTCTGTCAAATTGAACGTTTTTCAGTGTTGACAGTACAAACATGTTGTTATGTCATTCATGTGGTCATTTCATTTTGGACGTACTTCGACTTTTATGTTGCCTGTTCGAGAGTCGGTACATACGTCTAGACGTATGTTTATTCATACTAAAAAAAAAATTGTTTATCCAAATGTTTTGGATTAAGTTTTAAAATAGCTAGCAATTAATAAAAATTTTTTTTGTTTGAAAAAATGAATTTGATGTTTCAATAATTTTTTTTATTATTTCATGACGTGACACTAAATGGGGTCTTATGAAAAGATTTCATGTTTTCTTTAAAAGGTTGGTAATCGAAGATCAGAATGTCGATGTCTATGGGCGGTAGTGATCAATTACTATAAAGTGCTCCATGTCCTCTTGTATAAAAGAAGTTTTTAGCTATAAACAGATGAAGGAAATGAAATCGATTAGCTAGAAAATGTACACAACGTATACACTACAATTCGATAAATAGAGACGATATCTACGATTATGTTGGTGAGATCGCAAGAACAATTTCCAAGACACGGAAACGTCATTGGGAATGTCCCGGCTCCCGGCAATATCGTTGGAATGTGAGAACATTACGGCCGCAGACATACCAACCCTTTGTTTCTGCTATTATATTGTATACAGAGTTGTGTATGGAGACGGCACTAATCAGTTTAAACTTTTAATTAGCTCGATGATGAATTTTAGCATTCACATTGCTGAGAGGGGAAGTCAAATTCCAAGAGCTTCTTACTCCTACTAATTTCTTCTGATTAAATTCGTTGTGAGTTCCAAAGCAGCCGTAGTTTTACCACCGGGACTTCAATGAACTTCATTCACTGTTCATTGCCTTTTTTGGTGGTCGCCGCTATTAATCCTGGCTACAATGGAGAGACAGTGGTGGGAATGTGTGGTCCTTTTCCCGTAGCTCATTGATGAGTGTAAATCTTAGTATATTGTGAGTTCTCGCTGGTTATTCGATGTTACTAGACAAAAAGGGTTATGGGCACGGATTGTACACACATATAGGTCAAACGGTAATTGCTAAACCTGCATATGGTGCACTCTGGCGGTTAACGAGACGTCGCTCGGTCAAAGATCTCGGTAGGGTTGCTTTATCAGTCTGTTTTAGACAATATTTTACTGTTCACCAGAAAAATGTATTCAAATTTTCAACAACCTTTCCGAAAACACTAGTTTTTTTTATATATATATCTCATCACACACTCCCGTCGCTCTTAGGTTTCTCGTGTAGGCAGAATTAACAGCGGCGACCAACAAAAAATAAATAAATATTCCTGGACAAATTACACACTGCCATCTAGTCCCAAACTAAGTTGTATTATGGGTACTAGATAACTGTCATACTTAAATACCTTTTTTTTCAGTAAATATATACATACAATGCACAGAAAACACCCAGACCAAGACGAACAGACATGTTAACAGACGTGTCTTGTGCGGGGATCGATCCCGCAACCTCGGAAACAAAGTGGCTATTGCTAACCATTCTACCACCGAGCTCGTCAATGAATAGTGCAATTCTGGGGTTAAAACTACGGCTGCCTTGGAATTTATAATATATTTATTTACGGCGTAAAAGCGGAAGAAATTAACAAACTCCTTTTCCCATTTATAATACTACTGGTAAGGATTTCAGAACAAGGACCTTTATCTTTGTTATGTGCTCAGTAGCACAAAATATACAGCATAATATATATAGTTATAATTTACAGTAATTACAGTGCAAGAAGTCAAACTAAACAACAATCTCTGAGCAAACTTCGCTGCAATCTGGGGAATGCTGGAAGTTGACACAAGTTGGTTAATAAACTGCAACTTGTATGAAGCCGAGATTACAAAGAAATTGTAAAATTAAGCGGAGATTATGCGACTTCATTTATAATGAGTTGAGTCTTGCAAGGGAAAATAAAAAAATATATAGGTACCTAATAGGTCCAAAATGAAATTTAGAACACAGATAATGTTAATTTATGGTCTTCGTAAATATGATCACGTGTCCGAATTTCGCGAAAGATTGAAGTGGCTCTGCACGTTGAAGTGCACCTGTTAACTCTTCTACTTAAAATATTAAAAAATCAAAATAGATGGGTGGAAGAGATCTCTCGTAGAGATAAGCTCACTTTTGTATTTACCTGTATAACATGAAATACAAAAGTATTAGTTATGCAATAAAGAATATATAGTATGTTTTGAATTTTGACGAGCTCGTTGGTCGAATGGTTAACAATGGCCACTTTGACTCCGATTTTGCGTGTTTGATCCCCGCATAAGACAAATATTTGTGAGCATGAACATGTCTGTTTGTCTTGGTCTGGGTGTTTTCTATGTATTAAATGTATTTAAGTATACTTAAATACATTTACAAAAAAATATATAGTTACAAAAGAATATTTACAAAAAAAATGTATTTAAGTATACCTAAATACATTTTTTTATATCAGTTAACTACTACGAGTACCTATAGGACAAGCTTTGCTTAGTTTGGGACTAGATGGCCGTGTGTAATTTGTCCAGGAATATTTATTATTATTTAATGTTGCAAAAATGTAATTGCAAGTCGCATAAAAACATCAATACGTTTTATATTGCGTTTTTCATTAAATTTAACGTTGTTATGTGATTTATCAAACAAATCAAGCTATGTCGAGAACCTCGTCGTAAACAGTATCGCGGTGCACCATACCATAGTATAAACTATGTCCATACTTAGCTGAATGCAATATTGCCATGTCTACACAAGTTCGTTCAAAATGCAAGTAAGTAAAATGTAAGTTTTAAAACGCAGTATGTTATGATAATTGATACTGTGTGTAGACAGTTCATTCATAAAAAAAAAACATAGTCATATATATGTGTAAATTAGGTGGTTACCGCAGCCTGTAGACGTTTGCAACACATGGAGCATTATTTGGCTAGCACCGCTGCTTCTAACGCTGCATATTTTCAAGTCTCGTGATCACATTCACTTGCAGGAACACAACTATCTTCGAGGGAATTGTTATTCGGCATCGGTGCACTATAAGGGATATAACTTGATATTCTCTACCTCTACTTTGCCAGAGCCTGCTTTTGGAAAGGTTTGTTAAGGTAAGGTTGGTTTTGGTTCCAAAGATTATACGGGTTCACTTTTTAATACTAGTTGCACCCAAAATATATACACATATCAATAGACAGTCACAGCAATGAATATTTACAAGTCACATTACAGTCACAGCAATGAGTATTAGTAATAGTAGAAATTATGGCGTTATTTTAGAAGCTAAAGCTAGACGTCATTTTGAATTCGTAAAGTCTTATTTATTTAGTGGCAGAGTGAGAACAAATATACGAGTAGATGTGGATTTAGAGTATTAGATTAACGAGAGGTTGGAAACGATCCCTCCGAGAATCTGTTGTACCTACATCCCAAAACGAGGAATCGCCATCAGACTAAGTGAAACAAGCATTAACTAAAGCAGTCGCTCGTTTTGGCTCCCTGCCTGAGGCTGTGATTCCACCGGAGATATGCGATGGCGATAAAGCTGACCGAATTTGAGGCTGCTTTTTTCTATGAGTCACATTTTAATTACATACTGAATCTTGTGTTGTACATAATATGAAATATTGGAAAAAAAATATGCTGTGTTTCTGCGAGTGAGTGAGGTTACCAGAAAGGAAGGAGTAGCTGCGTTGGCAGTGAGGGTGAAGGCTCGCGTGCAATGTCTTATGTTGCGAGCGTTAATATGGCTACGGTATAGAAATATTATTTATTCAGATTTTTGTTTTTTTTTAACCCATAATCATTACACTGTTAGGATATGGGTCTCCCCTCAATCGAAGAGGTTTAGAGCATACTCCACCATGCTGCTCAACTGCGGGTTGGTGGAGTCCAGTGGTATGAAGTCGCCCAAAGGCCACTGACTAGGCTTAACGACTGTCGTCTAAAGGCAACAACCGGGATTCCGAAGCACGGAGGAACTCGAGATAAATAAACCCATCCACAGACAGGCTACGGTCGACGTTGCTTAACGTATGTGATCGATTTGATTGACATGCGCAACGACACCATGGAGCGCCGCAAATTCTTCATTCTTCTTCATTACATATTGATACATTCATAAGTTTCTTTTACGCTGATATTTTGATTACCTCTATTTTATTTTCCGTACTTCTGCGAAAAAAAAACTTCGTCTATAGAGTAGATAGGTATCCGTTACTTTAGCCACTTCAGTTCGTAGATGAGAAACGAGTTTTGTCCGATCTGAGGAACAAGTTTTCTCTGATCTGTGCTTTAGATAGTAGATCTAGCTCGCAGTACACCATCTCGGGTAAATTCATGACTCGTTTCGGGCCACGCGCACACATCGATCCTTTCGCTTTTAAAATGTGTATGGTCAATGTAATGAATAAGTTATTATTCATACTGACCGATACTTGGTCAATGTAATAAAAATAATTTTTATTACATTGACCAAGTATCGGTCGGTATATAATTTTTGGTTAGGTTAGGGTTTTTTTGTATCCTGTGATCGGAAATAGGAGCTCCGCGAACCGTCTCCGCGCTCCGTCAACCTAGATGAATGATGTGGTGCCAAGTAAGCTTAATTATTAATAATTGACAATTTATTACATTGGCCGGCCATTATAAATAATGACCATTCTTTTACATTGACTGTAAAATATATTCACTCTGCGTTAGCGCAGAGTGGAAAGAAAAGTACATGTTATGTATATTTTCTAGCCATGGTTAGGCATGGCTAGAAAAAAGCTTTAATGGATTGGTGTTTTTATCCTCGCGTGCGGCTCGGCTTCATCGAGAATCTCTATTAGAAACACTTCCTATATTTTCTTGTCCGATAAATATATTAGAAAATGATTCTAGCAGCTTGGAAGAATAAGCATGGGTCCTAGTGACACTTATAAGAATCTCTCTCTCTAGAGTCGGTCTCTCATATCTGAGGATCGTGGTCAACTTCAGGGTTGCATCTGAAGCGAATGATCTGCTTCCACCGATTTCTGTCGAGCGCGTCTCTTAAAGCCGTATAAAATTTAGAAGACGACGAGTCTTTTACTTTATCGGCCCATCTTGTTGGTGAACGTCCGCGCGATCTCTTGCCTTCGGTTTTCCCAACCATCATCAGTTTTTCCAAATTATCGTAGCCTCTGATAATCTTATAAGCGATCTTATAAGAATAAATGTGTTCTAAAATTCTAATATAGTACAGAATTTGTCACTGGATTCTGGAAACTAGTTCTGCTAGTTGAAAGCCATTAAAACTGTTATTACGTTTGGCTATTACTAATTACTGAGATATTATTATATAGATTTGTTTGCCTACCTAGTTCCATGACTGCATTTTGCTATCTTGCTGTCTGACCTGACTGACAATCGGGGCTCTGGTGAAAAGAGAGGTACGACATTGCGTATTTTGTAAGCTGCCCGACTGGGGAAGTACCTCCAACCTCACAGAATACCGCAGCCGAATAACCCTTGAGGGTTGCTGTGATTCTGCGAGTGAGTGAGGTTACCAGAAAGAAAGGAGTTGCTGCGTTGGCAGCGGGGGTGGCGGTACAAGAGCTTTATTTCATGTTCCGAGCGTTAATATGCCTAGGGTAAACGCTTTACATCAGGAGGGCCGTATGAAAGTCTGCCTTGTCTGATGTATTGATGAACTGGTGATTGTTGGCATAGTACCTACTTGTAGTATTCCTTTCTATTTATTTCAGTGATATCAATATATCTATATATATAAAAGAGTAAATCACTCACTCATCACGAAATCTCAGAAACTACAAGTGCTAGGAGTGTCAATTTTTTCAAGGGGGTTCCTTTTAGGACGTAGGTGCTCACTAAGACGGGAATTTGGAAAATTCAACCCCTAAGAGGGTGAAACGGGGGTTCAAAGTTTGTATGGGGAACCAAGATTAGTTGGACTATTTTATACGAAACTTTACTGTTCACACTTCGCACTTCTGTAGATAAATGAGTAAACACGTGTTTCAGGATTTTTCAAAATTCAACCCCTAAAGGGGTGAAATGAGGTGCAAACGTCTGAAAATCGTTATGGGTATTGTTTTTATGGTTTATCGGGTCGCTGATTCCGAAAACAACAGCTATTTTATAATCTAACATAACCGACGTGACACAAGAGCACTCCTGTGGGGGTGCGATGGGGTTGAAATGTCATAATATCAATATGGGTGTTGATTCTATGGTTTTCTGTCAATTACGAAAATGGCATCGATTTGAAAACGTTGACACGAAATTTCCATATCGGTATAAAAATCCAAGATTTGGAACACGTGATGCAGAATCATAATGGTTCAGCTAAACTATAAGAAATATAAAAATGACGCCTTAGCAAAAGTTGTTCAGCCTGATGAGCATTTTTGGTGAGGTATATAAATCCAAGATTTGGAACACCTGATGCAGAACCATAATGGTTACGGTAAACTATAAGAAATATAAAATTGACGCCTTTGCAAAAGTTGTTCAACTTGATGAGTATTTTTTGTTGAGGTATAAAAGTCCTAGATTTGGAACACCTGATGCAGAACCATAATGGTTCAGCTAAACTATAAGAAATATAAAAATGACGCCTTAGCAAAAGTTGTTCAGCCTGATGAGTATTTTTTGTTGAGGTATAAAAATTCAAGATTTAGAACACCTGATGCAGATCCACAATGGTTCCGGTAAACTATAAGAAATATAAAATTGACGCATTGGCAAAAGTTGTTCAACTTGATCAGCATTTTTTGTTGAGGTATAAAAGTCCAAGATTTGGAACACCTGATGCAGAACCATAAAGGTTCAGCTAAACTAAAAGAAATATAAAAATGACGCCTTAGCAAAAGTTGTTCAGCCTGATGAGTATTTTTTGTTGAGGTATAAAAATCCAAGATTTGGAACACGTGATGCAGAATCATAATGGTTCAGCTAAACTATAAGAAATATAAAAATGACGCCTTAGCAAAAGTTGTTCAGCCTGATGAGTATTTTTTGTTGAGATATAAAAATCCAAGATTTAGAACACCTGATGCAGATCCATAATGGTTCCGGTAAACTATAAGAAATATTAAATTTACGCCTTAGCAAAAGTTGTTCAACTTGATCAGCATTTTTTGTTGAGGTATAAAAATCCAATATTTGGAACACCTGATGCAGAACCATAAAGGTTCAGCTAAACTATAAGAAATATAAAATTGACGCCTTAGCAAAAGTTGTTCAACTTGATCTGCATTTTTTGTTGAGGTATATAAATCCAAGATTTGGAACACCTGATGCAGAACCATAATGGTTACGGTAAACTATAAGAAATATAAAATTGACGCCTTTGCAAAAGTTGTTCAACTTGATGAGTATTTTTTGTTGAGGTATAAAAGTCCTAGATTTGGAACACCTGATGCAGAACCATAATGGTTCAGCTAAACTATAAGAAATATAAAAATGACGCCTTAGCAAAAGTTGTTCAGCCTGATGAGTATTTTTTGTTGAGGTATAAAAATCCAAGATTTAGAACACCTGATGCAGATCCATAATGGTTCCGGTAAACTATAAGAAATATAAAATTGACGCCTTTGCAAAAGTTGTTCAACTTGATGAGTATTTTTTGTTGAGGTATAAAAGTCCTAGATTTGGAACACCTGATGCAGAACCATAATGGTTCAGCTAAACTATAAGAAATATAAAAATGACGCCTTAGCAAAAGTTGTTCAGCCTGATGAGTATTTTTTATTGAGGTACAAAAATCCAATATTTGGAACACCTGATGCAGAACAAAGCTAAATTTATTTGCATAAACTACATGGTGTATACAATAAATTATAGTTTAAAAAAATAACTAAAAAACACGCTATAATAGCAAATAGAACTAAAAAAGTTACTTAAAAAAACAATAAATAGTTTAACAAAATATTGATTGTATTGTAAAAAAATAACCGCGCAGTGCTACTTTTATGCTTACCTGCTACAAGTTAGAGGCAATCATTTTATTTATTTACAAAGGTAACGTGGTCTATTTAGTCAGTTTATTATAGACGTGTACGCTAAAATTGAAATGGAACGATTGGTATATATTCGCACAAACCAGAAGAATGCGTGCATTTGTGGGACGCTATGTAGCAAGATTTTGTGATGCAAAGTCTTTTAAACAACGAGGGGAAACTGTTTTTCTTAGATGTATCAGGAGGAAAAACATACCTGACGAGAGCAATCATCGCTGAAATCAGGCGCCAAAATAATATCTTACAGCAGCATCGCCAGGTATTGCAGCCACATATTACTTCTAGGCGGAATGACGCAAATACAATGTTCAATATTATACTCGATTTATACAGAACGGAAACACCGACATGCTTTGTGACACGAAACTGTGACAAAGCGAAAATGTTTCAGGATTGCTGTCTAATCGTTTCAGATGAATGCGAAAAAAAAACAATAAAGCAGTAGAAGCTGTAGATAGAACTTTACGTGCCCAAGAGTTTTCAAAAATGTTATTAAAATTTGGGGAAGATCTCCTTCCTGAAGTAAAGTCAATGTTTAGCAGCGAAATATGTATAATTGAAGCTGAGATTCTCACTGGGAGTGGTGCCGATGAAACTGTATTTATTCCGCGTATACCACTCTTCCTTATTACGGACGTGTGGTTTCCAGCAGACTAGAATAGAATCACTCCGTCTCTTCCCGTGGATGTCGTACAAGGCGACTATGGGAATAGGGATAAGGGAATTTTGTCCCAGAAATTACCTATTATTGTTGTTTATTGTACCTGTAGGGCATTTCTATGTTCGACTGTATGTATTTCTTTAAATTCAATGATTTCTCCGTCAATTGTACAGCAATTTTAATAATTCTTATTCGTTAGAGAGGATACACTCTCCAGGTGGTCCCATATTAAAATGAATGTTGCTAAGCGCAAAACTCGAGAACGGCTCGACCAATTCTGCTAATTTTTAATCTAATATTTTCGGAAGGTTCTTATGTACATAGAAATTGCGAGGAAAAGAAAACAACACTTTCTACCCGTGCGAAGCCGGGGCGGGCAGCTAGTATTCTACTATATCCTTTATGTTACTTCCTGTGCAATTAATTAAAATCATATTGTTATTTTCCTAGTGCAAGTTTATTATGCAGATTCGATTATAGTTCATACATTGACTTTCATTGACACGAATGTTCACATCAAAATGAACCATGAAACAAACTAAAGAGATGTGCTAATGGAAAGCGGTTAGCTTTAGAGGTAGGGATGCAATGATATATAGAATAATAATTGTATATCGATATATCGATGTCCAAAATATCGATATCGAAGATCCGCTCAAAATATCGAAAGAGCCCGAGCAAAACCCAATGAATTGCTGCCATACTGAACTATCAAAATTATCATTTATAAATTCAATGGCCAGTACAAAATACTGGGACCAGTTTTCTGCTTTTTAATGCTCATTAATAATTACAAACTGGGTAACATTATATATGTGAAAAAGAAGAGAAAATACAGCTGGTCCATCAACACCACTGGTCCTCATTGGTTGTAAATGCAGGACGGTAGGTAAGTGTCCAAGTTATGAAAAACAAAAATAAAAATAATCAAAGAATTTACAGATACCAACATGTTATTTACAACATTTTTCGCTACAAAAATATTAAATGCAATTTCTGTTTCATAAATTTATTTGACTCATTGATTGATTGAGATACGAGATTACATAATCAATAAACGTTTGCTGGAACTAAAAGAATATTTGAATTTATTTAAGTATATCTTAAAAAGAAAGCGATTAATGTCTGTATTTTATCGACGTTCTAGGCCGATATATCGATTATCGAGCACAATCGATATATGTATATCGTTATCGATATTCTAATTACACCTTGCATCTCTAGTTAGAGGAAACATTTTGACTGGGCGGCTAATAGCACAGAGAGCGTTTGTCGGTGCAATTTCATCATATTATCATCTTGGCTTTCAATCGAGTCTAGCAAATAGCTAGCACAGACACGCGCAATTGAGCTCCAAATCCTTAATCTTCCTACATTACACCGACGCTTTCGCATTCGACGCTACCGCCGAAGCTGAAGCCGATTCCCATCAGAGTTTTTGAGTGTGAATATCAAACTTCAGCTTAGTTTCATGGTATTTGAGTGTAGCTTAGTTGAGAGAAACCCTGGAGCTCTGTCGACTAAACTGAAGATGTTTGTCAATAACTAAAACGTAAGACATATTAATCGAGTCAAAATATTCGATGGTAATCGGCTTCAGCTTCGGCGGTAGGTGCCCTGAACATATCAGATAGAGTATATGTTCCGATAATCAAACCAAACGGGCCGAAAGGGCATATAAATAGAGGAGAACATGTAGGTATATATGATTACTGAAGATACGGTTGTAATTATTTATATCATATTAAAATATTTTGTGGTTTGTAATCGACATGTAAATACAGTTAAATAATTACGAGTATTGGCCTTCAGCACTTTACTTCATAAAGATAAATGATAATAATACCCAGCAAAATGCAGTGTCTAGTTGAATATTCTAGCTCACTCAAGGAGCGTCTGGGCACGGGCTGCGCTAGAAATAGGAACGTCTGAGTTTTAAATGGTCTAGATTTCTAGTAATTGACTAAGATATACCTATAGATGCGTTCTACCTGTCGCCATTGTGGCGAGCGCGAGATTGAGTGCATGCCAAGCTACCTTGTTTTTAACAAGGTAGCTTGGCATGCACTCAATCTCGCGCTATTTACAGTCGCGGCGGCGAGATTTTAGCGTCAATCAAAAACAATTATTGAAAAGTTGTAGATGAAATGCCTTCTACTTTATTTTACTTTCTTTGCGTACTACATGTACTTATAAATACATAGGTTTTGAGCTAAGTAGCTAATTTTTACTACCCTGATGTTCGCCTATGACCCGTCTGTATATAAAATATCACAGGTAATCGTCTAATCATTCGTTAGAATATCTAACGATTTATTAACATTACTACATTATATCATGATAATATAATAATATTATTAAATCCATAATAAATCCAAATAAATGCCTTATTGTATCTTGTTCTATAGAAAAAAAAAATTATAATTGTACAAAAAAAAAGCATCAATGAATATTCAGTATCTATAAAACTCTTCCACTGGTCGGATCGGGTTGAAATTTGGCATATTATGCTATTATGACGTAGGCACCCGCTAAGAAATGATTTTTGAAACTTCCCACGGTATATCGGGATACGAACATACGAAGATGCGGGCACAAGCTAGTAGCAGTATACACTTCACTGTTAAAATTCCATTCACGTACAAATCCAAGACGATGGCTCACTGGCAACGAGAATAGCAACCTATCTTATTATTGCGAAGTATCCGTTGCTTATAAATCAAATAAAATGTGTACTCGGCTTAGATACGAGATCGTTTGCCCCTGCAGCGAAAGGGTAAACGGAACCTTCCTAGTAAGTAGAGCAATCTGCATATTTCATTGGCTGAGGGTACTATGTATTGTATTGTTCCATAGTTCAAACTCAGGAAGTTCGCAGTATCACTTCAATATTATGACGGCTCTCTACTAAAATTTTATTTTTATACCATGTCGGAAGACAAACAAGCATACGATGCGCATGGTATGACGCCGTTACCGTTCGCAACATGAAATATCGCTCACGCGCGGTCACCCCGCAGCAATTCCTTCCATCCTAGTGATCTCACTCACTCGCAGGAACACAACAACACTCAAAGCAATTTTTAATTAGTTGCAGGCAGCATTGTGTAGCGAGTAGTGATGGGCAAAATGCCGAGCTTTTAAGATAAATTCTCAATAAGTACATATAATTACCTAATAAATGTCCAGTTTTTAGGCATAAACAGGGAATTTGTATGCATTTTACCCATCTCTAGTTACGAGGGATATGTGCGAGGAACGCGAGCAAGAAACTGCTAGTGAGACTCTTGCAAATCTGAAAAGAGCCCGTTACGCAGCCTCACACCGTTTCGCAGAGCCGCTACGCGTCTTCGCACCACTCCGCTTGTTCGCATATTTCTGATAGTATTTAAACCGCCTACTGAAACTGTGAGTGTATTACTCACGATTTCAGTAGGCGACCCGCATCGCTCCGCTCCCTTAGGATCAGTAGTACCATTGACTAGTACCATTGATGGTACAAGTGACACAACTTTGTATCTCTAGTACCATTAAAGAAAAGTCAAGATATTCCCCGTGATAACTGATGGAACTAATGATACAATTTTGTATCTCTAGTACCATTAAAGAAAACTAAAGATATTCCCTGTGATCAGGATGGTTTTGGGATGTATTCAGGATGGTTTTGGGATGTGTTTAGGATTGTTTTAGGATGTGTTAAGGATTGTTTTGGGATGTGTTAAGGATTGTTTTGGGATGTGTTAAGGATTGTTTTGGGATGTATTCAGGATGGTTTTGGGATGTGTTTAGGATTGTTTTAGGATGTGTTAAGGATTGTTTTGGGATGTGTTAAGGATTGTTTTGGGATGTGTTAAGGATTGTTTTGGGATGTATTCAGGATGGTTTTGGGATGTGTTTAGGATTGTTTTAGGATGTATTCAGGATGGTTTTGGGATGTGTTTAGGATTGTTTTAGGATGTGTTAAGGATTGTTTTGGGATGTGTTAAGGATTGTTTTGGGATGTGTTAAGGATTGTTTTGGGATGTATTCAGGATGATTTTGGGATGTGTTTAGGATTGTTTTAGGATGTATTCAGCATGGTTTTGGGATGTGTTTAGGATTGTTTTAGGATGTGTAAAGGATTGTTTTGGGATGTGTTAAGGATTGTTTTGGGATGTATTAAGGATGGTTTTGGGATGTGTTAAGGATGGTTTTGGGATATGATAAGGATTGTTTTGGGATGTGTTAAGAATGGTTTTGCGATGTGTTAAGTATAAAAAATTGACTAACAAAGAGGTTTTAAGTACCTATGTGATTATACATATTGTATATCACTATCACAACCTGGCCACTCGAGCTGGGGGTGAGAAAACAAATGCGAATAGCGACCCGAGGCGTTCTATGGCGTCAAGCGAGTTGAAACTATTTTGCGCCCGCGGGTTTAAGCGGGGGAGCGGGAGAGGAAACTCCTTTCAGTTGCGAGAGTGCTAATTTCGTATGTAAGTACTATTAGTTATTCTGTGGTATTTTTATTTTGTGGTGTAGGGGGCTCAATATCATCTTTAGAGACAAGACAAACCAACTGCACGTGGTACACCCTAAAAAATAACAAGAAGGCAAGGTTAGTGAGAAGTAGGCCATGACGATAGCCCGTCTGGAAAAGTACCTCTACAGCAACCAAATAAGAAATCCCTACTGAATGGTAGTTTTCTGCGAGTGAGTGAGGTTACCAGGATGCTCCTGAGGAGCGCCAGCGACCGGGGTGGTAACACACAAGTAGCATTTGTTTCGCGCGTTTATACACACATCAAGTAGGCCATATGATTGTTTGCCACATGACGTAAATTAAAAAAAATGTGACTGATTCATGAAATGCGACTAGTTTACGTTCGTAAATATCAAAAGTTACCAAAGAGGAAAAAAAAATTCTTCTTTCACAACTAGTTACCAAACAGCGAAAAAAAAATTCTTCTCTTGTAACTGGTTACGTAAGTTTAGTTACGTGGATAATTAATGATTTTTAAGAAAAAATAAAAACCGACTTCAGCTGGCAACAGGGCAAATTTAAGGGTTTCCATCGATTTTTCTGGGATCCCCTCACCAGACCCTGACTTGGTGAATATGGGACCACCTCGCAATCATACCTTTTCAAATAAAAAAAAAAAGAATTTGACCATACGTGCTTAAAAATTAAGAGTTTCCCTTGATTTCCCTGGGATCACATTATCAGATCCTGACTTGGTGAATATGGAACCATCTTGCAATCATACAATACAATACAATACAATATACTTTATTGCACCAATAATAAAATACAAACAAAAGTACATACAGAATTAGAGTACAAAGGGCGGCCTTATCGCGATGCGATTTCTTCCAGGCAACCATATATATTACATTAACAATGAACAAAAGCAAAAAGGTAGGTGGCGCATTGTAATAGAAGTAAATGATATAATAAGCTATAGTGAGAAAGGTCTCATAAATAAAAAAAATAATAAATAAATAAATAAATACACGTATTAACATATATAAGATACATACCCATATACATACACAAATATATACATACAAATATATATATTCATATATACACATATATACATACACATATACATACACATATACATACACACATACATACACACATACATACACACATACATACACACATACATACACACATACATACACACATACATACACATTATTAAAGTTAATGAATATAACGAAATCAGAACAAGGGACATACAAAACAGGCGCTTAAGTTATAGGATTATATACAGTAAACATATACAGACAATTAAACAGAATTCAGTGAAAGGTAATAAGCTTTTACAAGAGTTTTAAAGGAAGTAAGAGTTTGAGCATTCCGAATATTCAATGGCAGAGCATTCCAGAGACGAACCGCTTGAACCGAGAACGACTTTGAGTAAAATTGACTAGAATGAGTAGGCGTTTTAAGGCGAAGGAGAAGGCTACTACGTAACGCACGACCTTGCGTCTCAGTATGGAATACAAAGCGATCTTTTAAGTAGTTAGGTGTAGACGGATTGAAAAGGACAGAATACAGAAGGGAAACTATATGCCAGTTCCGGCGAAGTCTTATAGGGAGCCACTTGAGCCGAGTGCGAAATTCGGAGACATGGTCATATTTGCGAAGTCCAAATATGAATCGGATACAAAGATTTTGAAGACGCTCAAGTTTGTTAAGTTGATCTTCAGTAAGATCAAGATAACAGGAATCGGCATAGTCGAGGATAGGAAGAAGTAACGATTGAGCCAACGCAACTTTGGTATCTAGTGGCAGGAAATTCCTTAACCTCCTTAGAGAAGAGGCGGCACCAAAAAGCTTTTTACTAATACTAGCAATTTGTGGAGACCAGGAAAAGTTACTATCAAATATAACTCCTAGGTTTTTCACTGTGTTACTGTATTTAATAAGAGTTCCATTGAAAATTACAGGACTAAGGCTATCGTAATCGATTTTAGTTATTAAACGTGAACTACCTATAATAATTGTTTGTGTTTTAGATGGATTCACAATTAGGCCATGCGATTGACTCCATTTGGCTATGCATGAAAGGTCTTCGTTCATGGTTGATATTGCCCTAGGTACCTGAGTCAGAGGAGCATTTGTATATATTTGAAGGTCATCTGCATAAAGATGGCAGGAGCAGCGAAGATCTTTTGTAATGGAATTAATGAATAAGGCAAATAAAAGAGGAGACAACACGCCACCCTGTGGGACGCCAGCACCAATAGAACACCATGCAGAAAATGTGTTATCAATACGCACGCGCTGGCGACGCCCAAACAGGTAAGAATGAAACCAATCAATTACCATTGGAGATATGTTGAGAGAACGCAGCTGCAACAACAATACATCAAAATCAACAGTGTTGAAAGCATTGCTGAAGTCCAACAACGTCAATACCGTAAGGTGTGAATTGTCCATGTTAGAACGGATATCATCTGTAATATTCACAAGTGCAGTAGTCGTGCTATGACCAGGACGGAAACCAGATTGGAAAGGGCTAAGGATTTGATTTTTATTTACAAAATTACTTAATTGCTGCTGCACCATGCGTTCAAGAACTTTGGATAAAAAGGGGAGAATAGAGATCGGCCGAAAATCAGAAAAAGTTAAAGGATTGGGTTTTTTGGGAACAGGGACAATGTGGGCATTTTTCCAAACAGCAGGAAAAACTCCAGAGGTAATAGAATTGTTAAGGATAAACGTGATAACGGGAAGAATAATATCAAGGATGGGTAGTATCATAGCACGACTAACGCTGTCATCCCCCACGGCATTTGAGGCCACCGAACGTATGTTCTTCTCAACATCACAACTGGAAAACTGAGTAAACGAGAAGGGTGGATAATCTGGAGTTGGAAGTGATGAAAGAAAGTTAAGAGTATTAGTTTTTGTGCTGCTATCAAAAGCAGCAGACGAGGAGAAATGACTATTAAGAGCCTCTATATCGTTGACAGGATTATTATGAGGATTTTTTCCAACTCCAAGTGATTTCAGAAACTTCCAGACTTTAGCTGGATCTCCATTTTCAACGGATGTATGAATGTGGCGACGTTGTGCTTCCCTACACATCTTGTTGCAGATATTACGAGCACGTACATACAAGTCGCGATACATGCACGGGTTAGCTTTATATTTTGCCCTCGCCGCGTTTTTCTTAGATATAAGTCTCCTAATTTCTTCTGTCAACCATGGCGCAGGAAGATGTTTTACTCGTACAGGACGAATAGGTGCGTGGTGGTCATATAGGGAAATTACCATTGCATTAAATTTATCTACTTGTTCATCCACATTTGATGCGGTTTCAATTATCGACCAGTCCATTTTCACTGCGTCTTCACGTAGACGTTCAATGTTCATACCACCAAAGTTGCGCTGAAGAAGAATTTTAGGACGAGCTTTGGGAGGTCGCACTTTATATGAGAGGTAAAGAAGATCATGGAAGGAAAATGCGTCAGCTGTAAGTTGTCCGTACTTGGCAACATGAGTATCAGATGAAACAAGGATGAGGTCAAGGAGAGAAGGTTTGCAATTGGGAAAGAAATGAGTTGCTTCTAAAGGCATTATGGATAAGTTACAAGCATTAGTAACACTTCTAAGAGAATTTGACCGATGATCCTTTTTTAGTAAGCATGTATTAAAGTCGCCCATAATAATTACATGACTGAATGAAGGGATCATATTTTCGAAGAGGGTTTCAAGAGACGAAAAATAGTTGACAGAAGGTGAAGGACTGTATACAACTCCGAGAAGTACATGAGTGTGAGAAAGAGTGACATCCAAAAAGAGGTACTCAGCCTCGTGAGAAGGGTTAGTCACATGGGAAGAAGAAACAATGCTGAAAGAAATATGGGAACGGAGATAAATTGCCACGCCACCCCCACCCTTACCAATCCGATCATTTCGAATTAATTTGAACCCTGGCAATGAGTAAGATGTAGAAGACAGACAAGGGTTGAGCCAGGATTCAGAAACTAAAATGGCATGAATATTTTTATTATCGAAAGTGTCAAGCATATCGGTGTAGTGCGCTGGAATACTCTGCGCATTGATGTGCACAACATTAAAGTTTTTCGGTACATCCGAAAAGTTTTGCTGCAAAAAATCATTAAGCGGTACCGGTAAGCTATGAAATGTATTACTACTACTGCTGGAAGAAGAAGACAAAGAGAGAAAGCATTCATCCTGTATATACGAATAAATACAAAAAATAATAATTATAATAACAAACAATACAACTATACACCTACGATATCCACCCGCCAGCAGTACAACTAAAAACTATTAAAATTATATTACCAAAAAAAAAATAAAAAATAAAAAAGAAAAAACATAATTAATCAGAAAACATTACAAATTGACATATAACTATATTGTCATTAACGACAATGGGTGACAGTTGTCCAGCGATAAAAATAAATACACGTCCGAATAAAAATAAACACATGCCAGGGGCGTAACAGTTACAATATTACCAACCAACAAAAATCGAAGAAGAATCAAGAGTGATGTCATGTGACGTCTGTCAATGACATGACTGCTGTCATGAACAGAAATATCAAAACAAAATGTAAAATTCAAGGGGTAGGTTTATGGTTAGAATATTTATAAATAAAAATTTGTTACATACCTTAGTTATTTTTACAAAATAAGTACATAATAATTGGAAGACAGTACGTGCATCTATACAACATACATGAATAGAACTGCATAGACAAATGTATATGTGAAAAACGATACGCATTGTGTGATGGAATATCCATATTAGTACAAATCTTCATAAATTTAGCGAGTTACTTGTTCTTGGCGAAACGCTTAGATCGTGTACTAGGCTTAGCGGCAGCGACAGCATTCGCACTGCCTCCGGATGGGTCACTGGAAGACGCCGCAACGACCGGCAACGACGCAGCTATCAGACTGACATCAGCTACATTAAAGATGCGACACTTCGTTCCATCAGGCTTGCAGACTATCACAAACCCGTCGCGAGTCCAACATTTGTTAACGCCGAAACGCTCACGGGCCGCCAAGAAAGCGTCATGCCGTATTTTCGTCAAAAACTCTGATATTGTGATACCAGTGTCCTTGAGATTGGATTTGGCGAACCAAATAGCTTTCTTAATAGAAATATCCCGTACCTTCACTAATATAGGTCGAGGTTTATCACTATCAGCAGAAGCACGGCCCATCCTATGACAACGATTAATGTCAGTGATGTTGAAGTTTATCTGTAACTTCTCAGTTACAATATTTACCACTTCGAGTGCAGTGTCCTCCTTCTTCTCCTCAGCAACACCATGAATTAGCAGAATTTTCCGTCGTCCATGCATCTCAAGTTGATCCAGCTGTTTTACCAACAACTCGACTTGTTGCTGTAAATTAGTGAGTACTCCAGTGACAAACGACTTAAAGTTCATGAATTCCGTTGTGATTGAAGCCACTGTGGGAGAAGGGCTAGCACTCTGAAGTTCTTCCTGGAAAGCTGCCATTTTTCTGTTGAAAACCTCCATCATACTAGTAACACTATTTTGAATATGTTCTTCCATGGTCGTTAGGAAATAGAGAGAGGAAATGTTACTGCTCACAGGTAGATAACAATGTATATTATATTAATACATGTGATATAGCACTAAATACTATAAATATTAATTTTAATTATATTTTTGATATAGAGCACAATTTTTTACTGTTGTCTAAACCACAGCTACCCTCTTTTTTTCATACCCTTTCTAATAAAAAAATAATTTTGAAAATCGGTTCACAATTCGCGAAGATATCAAATAACATACATACAAAAAAAAATTCAGTCGAATTGAGAAGTCGGTTAAAAAAGGGATTTCAAGTGGCCAGTACTTGGCATATCAGTCAGTACAATGCCTACAGTATTTATTATACTTTTCTTCGTCTATACTTCGCGTTTGTTTAGTTGTAAGTACATAGTTTATAGTATAGTAAATATTGGTTGTATCACTAGTACCATTAATGGTCCTAGTGATACAACCAATATTTATGATGGTACAACTGATCGCAAATTAGTGTCACTAGTACCATTGATGGTACTAGAGATACAAAGTTGTGTCACTTGTACCATCAATGGTACTAGTCAATGGTACAACTGATCCTAAGGGGCTCCGCTACCTCGCACATCTCTAGTGGAAACGGAGCCGCCTCCTGTACCCTACCTCTACTGCATTATACGATAGGAGAACTGCATTTTTAAGCATACTTTCTTTAAATTCTAATCTAGATTCGCTATGTTATCGCTATGTTATCGCTATTACTAGGCCGGATTCTAGCCCACGGGGCCGAAATCGAGGTTGAGTGGAGCGAGTAGATTCGCTGAGTGTATATTTTCCATTGATTTTAATGGAAAATGTATTTGATGATCATTCCTCAAGGACATGATCGATCATATTTTTTTTCGACACAAACCTCAATCATGTCGAGGTTTTAATTGTGACAAGTTTTATCAAAATCGGTTCAATGGTTTTTGATCCTATTCATTTCCAAAAGTAACTTTTCAGTGTATATGAGCGTTCCGCTCTCTCCACTCAATAGATCAGCCCCCTTACCACCAACTCTTATTAACTATTGCGATTCAATAACTGAATAATTCTATTCAGTTATTGAATCGCAATAAGAGTTAGTGCTTAATCATACCAATGAATAAGCGACTCTATTTCAAATTTGATAGAGTCGCTTATTCATTGGTATGAATAAGCATTCTATTCAGTTATTGAATCTCAATAAGAGTTAGTGCTTATTCATACCAATGAATAAGCGACTCTATTTCAAATTGGATAGATTCGCTTATTCATTGGTATGAATAAGCATTCTAATCAGTTATTGAATCGCAACAAGAGTTGGTAAGGGGGCTGTACCTCTTTATTATTTCTATGTAGATAAAGACGGAATTAGCATATCCAGTGAACATGTGCTAAATCCTTAAGTGTTCATCTCATCCAAGCTCGTCTCGTCTCCATGTTCGTAGCATTATGCTAATGAAGCCGGGAATTGTGGCGCTGGGTAAATAATACTCGTACTACCCCGCAGCTAATTGTGAGTCGTTATTATAACCAGATTTAACTTACACCTTAATCTGAGAACATAAGACGGTAATGAACTAGCTCATATTCTGCGTTGTAAACCGAGGTTTATTGGGTAATTGCATCTAACCTAGTTTGGAATTTGTATTTTAAGCTACTTTTTGGTACACGTGCTGGCTACCTGTATTTATGAAAATCAACATTTTTTTTATACTACGTCGGGTGGCAGACAAGCATACGGCCCGCCTGATGTGAAGCGGTTCCCGTAGCCATATTAACGCTCGCAACATAGAATATCGCTCGCGCGCCGCCACCCCCGCTGCCATCGCAGCATCTCCTTCCTTTCTGGTGACCTCACTCACTCGCAGGAACACAACAGCCCTCAAAGGAATTGTTATTTGGCTGCGGTATTCTGTGAGGTGGAGGTACATTCCCCAGTCGGGTAGCTTACAATTACGCTTCCTACCTCTCTTTTCGCCAGAGCTTCGTTTGTCAGTCAGCAGGGTGCACCGCGTGCAGTGAAGTTGGCTTTGGTTCAAAGATGTTGATGAACCACTTACACCCCATACATGTTGATTTATGTCACGAGAGACTAACGATTATGTAGATATCTTGTAATTAATTTGCAATAGCGACAGTATTAGGTCGCATTTGAGTAGAATTGATTAGGAGCTCGATGGCATCGTTGCGAGTGTCAGTCTAATCGAACACTCTAGTCAAGCAACGTCGACTGTAGCCTGTCCTTGGAGGGGTGCATATTATCTCGAGCTCCTCTGTGCTTCGGAGGGCACGTTAAGTCGTCGGTTCCGGCTGTTGTCATTAAATGACAGTCATTAAGCCAAACCTTTAGGCGGCTTGAAAACACTGGCCTCCACCAACCCGCAGTTGAACAGCGTGGTAGAGTATGCTCTAAACCCCTTCAATTGAGGAGAGACCCGTATTCCAGCAGCGGGATGAGTAAGGGTTGACGACTATGGGTATGGGTATTTCAAGAAAATCTATTTAAATCGCAGACTTTCGAATGATGTTTTCGATTCTAGTCTCCACCATTATTTAGTCTTTTCGATACTGATCGAAATACTACATCGTAGTCTTCATCAACCTGTATGTGGCTAGATTGGCTAGCTACTGCCGGATATATAATATGGGACTTCCTTAAAGCTTTACACTATATACGATCCTCTTCCTCCACTTTCTTTATCCGTTTCATCATCATCATCATCTTCAGCCTGCATCAACCCACTGTTAGATATAGGCCTCTCCCAATGCTTTCCACCATATGCGATCCTCCACTCCGCATCCAACCGCTACCAGCCAATTTTTTGAGATCGTCGGTCCATCTAGACAGGGGGTGCCCTACGCTTCGTCTCCCCATACGTGGCCTCCACTCTAAGACTTTCCTCGCCCATCTGCCATCGCTGACTCGGCAGATGTGGCCAGCCCACCGCCACTTCAACTCGTTGACTTTGAGAGCTATGTCGATAACTTTGGTTCTCCGTCGAATTTCTTCGTTCCGGATTCGATCCCTTAGAGAAACTCCTTTAACTCCTTTATCCGTTTATTTCCTTCCAATTTTAGAGGTTATCGGACATCGGTGCATTTAGTGATGGACGTCCAATGCTTCGTCACTTCATATCCGACTTCCACTCCAGGATTTTCCTGCCCCTTACTGACTCCGTCAATGTGTTCGTCCTACTGCTACATTAGCCCGCCAACTCTGAGAGTTCTATCGGCAACCTAGATTCTCCGTCGAATTTCCTCGTTATGGACGCGATCGTCCAATTTAAAAGACTTTTCAATATACAACAGGAAATCCGTGATATTGTTACTATAATTAAAATATTCACAATAAGAAAAAAACAGTGAGAAAAAAACAGTTGTAGAATTAGAAGCGGGAACCCAACAATTGTGTGTACTCAGGCACGGCAATTTCTCGATTGTAAACTGGATTAGACCGCAAGATATTTACGTGAGCGACAATAATTTTAAAGTCGTTTATGGTGAAGTTAATAATAGCAATCTTAGGCCACCGCGGCTCCGGCGGAGTCCAGCTAATAGTAAGGAAATCACTGTGATCCACTTTCCTCAGTATTAAATGATTTCGCTGGAGGATATTAATTTTCTTTGTGTAGTTTTCAGGCAGTATACAATTTTACAAATCTTTTTAGGGGATATCCAGATAATATGTATTTATATAGGTATGTATATAGATATGTATTTAGGAATATCCAGGTATGATTTTCGTAAATACCTACATACATAAAATATAAAGAAAACACTCAGACCGAGACAAAGAGGCATGTTTACACAAATATTTGTCTTGTGCGGGGATCGAACCCGACCACCGAGCTCGTCATTTGAATAACAACTCTGTTTTAGAATGTATTAAATTTTGCAAGTTTTGGAGCCCATTACATATTCCGTTATTAAAACCAACACAACATCATTTTGATTTATATTTATATACAGTATTTCTTATAGAAAACTTACAGCGTGTGTCTTCAAAGGTCAAGTGAAATTTGAACACAATAGCGTATGTGAATGAAAGTAAATATAATAATTAGATGACTATCTATTTCGACTATTGTTTTACTCGTTTATCAAAAACATCTTTTTAATATAAAACAAATGTGTCAGAGAAGACAATGAAGATGTAGTAACTTGAACTATCCAATTTGGTCGTGTAAATTCCAAGGAAGCATTTATACAGGTTTGAGGTTATTATCCACTTTTACTTTTGAATGAACGAGGCCAAAGACGCATGGGAAATAGCGTGCACGAACACCGAATTCCCAAAATCACCATCTTCGCAGCGACTATGAGACGGAGCGAATCGATCTGCGAGCAAGTGCGGAAGCAGCTTCTTAATACGTGCTTGAGCTTGGCAGATCGTGCCCGTCTTTTTGCTGCTAACGAGTGGGAATCGGGGTTATGGCCACAGGCTATATATTCGCCCTATACTGGTACCTTAGTCGATTCCTCTAATTTCAGAACAGCGATAATTTCTTCTCTCCGCTTGGACGCACCTTGCTGTGCTCCACACGAGTGGCATTGCTGTCGACCAACTCGGCCCCACAGTCTTTCCTGCACAAAAAGCCTACTATGCATCCGTACTTGAATCGAATGGTCTCAGTACGAGGTGATGGCAAGAGACCCGGAATTACTTTGGTACCTTGGAAGATGGGGCGGCTCTTAGTAGTATACGCTTGCGCTGTCTCATCTTCCCGGGATCATTAGGACTGGCAAAGCGGATGAATCTGTGGAATTCTTGAAAAGTCACAAATATACCAATCAGGACAGCGGATATATATTTGAGCCTTTTGGGGTAGAAACATTGAAGCCGTGGGAGCCAAGTGCCAAAAAAAATTTCAAGGAACTTTCGTCGCGTCGCGTGGTTTTAGTTAAGGTTTATGCGAATGGGTCGCTAGCTTTTTGTCCTAAAGAAGCAATAGAGCCGTTGTGGATGGCAGTTGCTCCGATAATATGGACATTAATGCTGGCGTCCAGCAAAAGAACCTAGTTCAGTTCAATCCCACTAAGACACAAGTCTACGCGTTCACCGCTAAGAAAACCCCTTTTGCCGTGGCTCCTCAATTCCAAACACACCCCTTACCATATAAATAAAATTAAATACCATACAAATAGTAAACTGTAAAGTAACTAACTGTTGCCCGTGGTCGCAGAGGATTGTATGTGTCATTGTCTCCACAACCCTTAAGCTTCGAATGGTAGGCGCGGCCGGGGCTCGCGGTAGATAAGTGGCAATTTATACTTCGAGCATGAATACTAGTATCGAAGAATTTACAGCTCCTTTTATTAGAACTTGGCCTTAAATACTGCCATGCGCTTAAACTAGGTTTGTATAATTTTAACAAAAAAACGGACTCCAAACATTACCACAGAATAATATACACTAACATTACTCTACATTTATATATGTAGACACAGGCTGATGATGACGAAAAAAATATGGGACCAATCTGGAAGTACACTCTATCAAATAAAAAAAGTTTTTTCAAATCGATTTATAAATCACGGAGTGATTAAGTAACAAACATTAAAAAAAATACAGCCGAATTGAGAATCTCCTCCTTTTTTGGAGTCGGTTAAAAATATCTTCTCATTCTCAAAGAAATATAAATTAGGTACAGTATGGTGCAAAGTTTCAGACTTACTTACTTACGTGCTTCGATAACTGGATTTTACGCTTATTACAAATAGAACTAGTGGCTAGGCTAGGTGAGGTAAAAATGCGCAAAGTAACATGGATATTGACAACTTTGTTAAATTAGTAATTACTTATCAGAATCTGAATGTTTGAAAGGCATGGCATCAACCCATAATCATCCCACTGTTGGGATATGGATCTCCCCTTAATCGAAGGGGTTTTAGGGCACACTCCATCACGCTGCTCAACTGCGGGTTGGCGGAGGCCAGGGTTTTCAAGACTCCCTAAGGCCACTGACTTGGCTTAACGACTATCGTCTAAAGACAACATGATATTTGATATTGTCTATACGACCGACGCCGACGGCTTAACGTGCCCTCCGAAGCAGGAAGGAGCGAGATAAATAAACCCATCCATAGATATGCTACGGTCGACGTTGCTTAACTTGTGTGATCGATTAGATGTTTAAAAGGACAATCAATTATTTAGTTACTATCTACCGCCCGCGGCTTCGCCCACGTGAATGTCGGTTATCGCTCTTAGGTCATCCCTCGGGAACAACTCGGTTTTTCAGGATAAAAGGTATCCTATTATTTATATTGATCTGCTGATGCGATGTATGTAAAATTTCAGGGCAATCGATTTAGCAGTTAAGACGTGTAAGCGTCACAAACAAGTACAAGTATAATATTAAGTAAGTATTTTTAATATAATTTCTTTTTAATCACGGGATATGGATCCAACGCGTAGAAGCCCCTTTGAGAAGTTTGATGTAATGTTGTACGCCCGCCGTGACCCGCTCCAGGATATGTCAATGGAACGACATACCCATGAGCAGGTCTCGGCAGGCGTTGAGGCTATTGCGAAGTGTGATGGAAAATAAATGGGCTATGGAGATGAGATCTGGGTGAACTTAATACCGGGCTATTACAGAAGAGGGACGGACGCCTGCCATAACTTAAAATAATTATATACTATATATAACTTAATATAATTATTATTATCATGCATAAATTATGTTACAAAAATTGCGCGGACGGAGGAGTATAAAATTTCACTAAATAAACATGCCTAAAGAAAAATAAAATGGTGTGAATATAATGATACTTTGAGTAAAAACCTCAAAAATATCCATGGCTGTGTAACCAGGGAAGGTCCCTGCTAACTGGACATGAATTATTTATGCGAGGAGTTCACTAACGAACGCCGGATCCCAGCTCCAAGGGCGCCGGCGATATTGTCATTTGCCACTTTCGACCCGGTCATCTCAAGGGTTAGAAATAATGAAATGACCGACATCCATGCTTACATTCCACTTATAGAGGTTTCGTTGAAAAATTGAGTTGGATTTACATTTTCGGTGTCGAACAATCAGATTATGGGCTGTAGGAAAGGTAGTGTGTACTTTGAAACTCGAGAATTGAAGTATTTATGTCGATTAATAATGATTATTTTTAAACTTATTAACTTTTTATAAGTTTTATTCCAAACAATAACTTAGGTATACGTATGTTTATTTCTGTCCTCGCCGGACAATAATTTATTAAAATTTAAGTAAGACGAGCTCAATGGCGTCGTTGCGCGTGTCAATCTAATCGAACACGCAAGTTAAGCAACGTCGGCCGTAATCTGTCAATGGATGGGTTTATTTATCTTGAGCTCCGCCGTGCCTCGGGGTGCACGTTAAGCCGTCGGTCTCGGCTACTGTCGTTAGATGACAGTCGTTAAATCGAGTCAGAGGTCTCGGCCAACCCGCAGTTGAGCAACGTGGTGGAGTATGCTCTAAATCCCTTCGATTGAGGGGAGACCCGTATCTCAGCTGTGGGATGAATAAGTGTTGACGACGAAGTAAAACTATTGTTAAGGTGAGTACACACTAGAGCATTTTATCGAGCTGTAATGTATTGTTCCTGAGAATGCGCGATGTTGTGTTCGACGTAATGCTATTGTGGATTGCGCATTTGCCAGTAACACTCACTCGTATTTCTTCTTTGCGTCTACTGTTCGTTGAAATATCGTAGGTGATAAATGATCACAGACTGCTAATGCACGTGCAACAACATCAAGTAAAGTTGAATCAGTAAAGACCTACTTTAACCTCGCGTCACGTATTTCACTCCGCTTCACCCGCGCTCGTCTTTTTGCTCGATGTTTTGTTACACCAGTTCGCTCATTACTTTGTAGGTTATAACAAAACGCCGAACGGCTCGTTGTTCTGTCACAAGCAATTGCTCTAACTTATACTATGCTCACTTTCTTCATTTTAAGTGTTACACTTATCCGACCTGAATGCGCCAAACAAACTGAACGAGCTTAATTTTAGAATTCTTTATACGAAACCTCGCACACCTACCCACTCTACCGATTCGAACGATTCGGCTCGGATACGTTCATGAAATTGCAAATAAAGAATTCTAAAATTAATTTCGTTCGGTTCGTTCGGCGCGTTTAGCTCGGATAGGTGTGCGTTCACCTTAAATTGCATCTGTGAGTCTACAGTTCCCGAGACTTAGCTAATAAAGAATACTCTTATCATTAAGTATTTTGTATCCGCCTTCTGTATCCTTCTATGACGAGCTCGGTGGCGTAGCGGTCAATGACGCAGCTTCGACACCAACGCTCGTGGGTTCGATTCCCACACAGGACACAGGACAAACATTTGTGTGCATGAACATGTCTGTTTGTCTTGGTCTGGGTGTTTTCTATGTATCTTAAGTATGTACTTACAAAAAAAAAAATGTACTTACGTATGTTTATCAGTTGTCTAGTACCCATAACACAAGCTTCGCTTACTTTGGGGCTAGATGGCGCTGTGTAATTTGTCTGACAATATTTATTTATTTATATTTATTATTATTCTATTCTTAAGTCTTGTGACCCATAAAGTGTTTAAACAACCATTATAAATAAATAATTTATATGCGTCCGTCATTCTATTTGTCTGTCATCAGAATGAAGGCACGACAGACAGAAGCCAGACTGATCGAGCAAACTACCTCTACAATCCCGCGACGGATTCACCCCTACCAAAGTTAATTGTATACCAGTTGATAATCCCCCCATCTCTCGGGAAATGTATGACAAAATGCAGACAATGTACACGCACGAGTAGCTCTGTTATATCACCTTGATACGACACACACGTCCACAATTCGTAAAGTAATTTAAATCTAAATGAGCACAATACGTTTTAGTAAAAAAATATTTAAGTGAAATATAATTAGTACAGTTTTGTAATATTAATACAATTTGCCTTTTTTAATGAGAGAGGAAGATCAAGAAGTGATTGGATTGTGTAATAAAAAAAAAATATTGTTAGACAAATCACACAGCGTCATCCAGTCCCAAAGTAAGCGAAGCTTATGTTATGGGTACTAGACAACTGATAAAAATACGTAAATACATTTTTTTTGTAAATACTTGCTTATGATACATAGAAAACACCCAGACTAAGACAAACAGACATGTTCATGCACACAAATGTTTGTCCTATGTGGGAATCGAACCCACGAGCGTTGGTGTCGAAGCCGCGTCATTGACCGTTACGCCACCGAGCTATTCTGAGAAATTGTGTGAGAGATGACTGTGTACTGAGATGAGATAGGTAATAAGGGGGTAGCTGTAGATATGACGGCTGATAGAACATACTGCGCTATAATTATAATTTATTAATTCATGTCCGTTTTCGAAAATAATACAAAAAATATGAATAGTTTATTATTGAATACCAATTTATTTTGAGACAGTAAGTATTTATTTTTGTAGCTTTTAGAAATGTTATTATTAGTGGAAAATTAGTGGACATTGCTTATTATTAGTGGAAAAGTTTGTTTGCTGTACTTTCACACCTTAAACACTGAATTGCCACGATATTTTGCATACTTCATATTAGAAGTTCAGAATAAATAATAGGTTCCCTTTTATCCACAAATGAGCTGTTCCCGAGCGTTTTCGCGATCGCAAAAGTTTTCGCGCAACCGCGAATTTACGATAAATTGTCCAGAAATATCTATTTATAAATTTTTTTTGTTTATTGGGATGGCATAAAATAAAAAGAAAAGCTAAACAAGATGTCTTGGAAATCGCTCATTTACACGCCCTAGTGACAAATAACCTCTAGTATAATCATTTCCAAGTAGGAGAATTTTCAGTCAACATGTATAAATTTATGTATACTTATAATATGCATACGGTAGGCTATTACCGTCTAGTTTCTATACTGACTACATACAAGCGAAGCTGTGGGTAATGAGTATTATTTTATAACGTCATGAAATCTTCGTAAGCAAGCTGGTTTCCTCTTTAATTTTAATATCAGGAAATAATAGCTAGGGGATATTTTTGTAGCCTTTTACTGAAAAAATAATTACGATTCTAGTCAAGAATTGTGGAGAGTTTCGCAAGTTAAAAGTATTAACTGGTTAATCTCTTGACGATAGGGCCTGAATTCTAAAACACTGCTTGAGTAGATACTCGAGTACTGTTTTAGAATTCATTATTAATAACTCTACATTCACTTTTATCTAGATATATAATTTTATTTAGATATATAAAAGTGTATGCAGTTATTTCTGTAATTTTATAGTCTAATTTCCGTAAACATTTTATATCTTTATTCGTTTGAGTCTCCTAGAAACATTTTTTGTGTCTATACATAGTATAGAACTAAGTCACTTTCAGCGTCCGTCTGTCTGACTGTTTACTCATAAACCACTTTCTCTTAAAGTAGAAAAGTCTTCCGAAAAGTTTTTTGTATAGGCAGCAAACAAGCATACGTCCATACCATGAACGTTCGGAATACTAGAAGTACCACTCCAGTTTATATGTATAATACGTTTATATAAGACACTTTATTGATTAAAACATCTAATAAATGCGTATTTCATTCAAAGTTAATAGTAAGCTAGAATAAGATATTGCACTTATGAGCATTCACTGCACTGATACATCAAAGAAGACCGCTGCCGCTGCCAAATAAGTAGGTACCCTTGTGTTCCTGCGAGTGAGTTAGATTACCATACGAAGCGTAACTGCAATGGCTGCTCAATACTCCTTGTACTTGCGGAATTCTGTGAGGTGGAGGTACTTCCCTAGTCGGGCAGCTTACAAATAAGCTGTGTCATACCTTTCTTATGCCCGAGCCTATATCGGTGGTCGGCAGGGCCTACCTACCGCTTTAGCGTCTTAGTCAGCCTGTGACCACGGCTAAAACTTGGCTTATAGTGCAACCTGGTCGAAACGTCAGGCAATAATAAAGGTATGTATACCCTTATGCATGATCGCGTTAATTCCCGTTCTTTTATTTCATATCCGCCTTAGCGATCAAAACTTCGTAATCATAGATTTTGAGAAAACGAAATTCCATTCCATAGGTACCAACATACCTACGAATAAGTCAGTGTTGCCAGTATGATTTCACAAAAAAGGACGGTTGACTTTCTGAAAAGGTACGGTTTTTAACTTCAAGGTACGGTTGGGTCGGGATCATCATCATCATCATCAGCCTGTATCCACCCACTGCTGGATATAAGCCTTCCCCAATGCCTTCCACCAGATACGATCCTCCGACTTCCGCATCCAGCCGCTCCCAGCCGCTTTCTTAAGGTTATCGGACCATCTAGAAGGAGGGCGCCCAACACTTCGTCTTCCTATGCGCGGCCTCCACTCTAATACCTTCCTCCCCCATCTGCCATCACTTACTCGGCAGATGTGACCGGCCCATTGCCACTTCAGTTTACAAACTCTGAAGGCTATGTCGACAACTTTAGTTCTCCGTCGAATTTCTTCGTTCCGGATTCGATCCCGCAGAGAAACCCCAAGCATAAGCCCTCTCCATCGCTCGCTGCGCGACCTTTAGCCTGTGGACCAGTCCGACCGATGGTCAGTGTCCAAGTCTCTGCACCATAAGTCATCGTAGGGAGAACGCACTGGTTGAAGACTTTAGTCATCAAGCACTGGGGTATCTGCGCGGCGAAGATGTGACGAAGCTTTCCAAAAGCTGCCCAGCCCAGTCGAATGCGTCTATCGATCTCTTTGTTGAAATTACCCCGGCCAAGCCCAACCTGGGTCGGGATACTTCTGCAAAAACTACTTAGATCAGTTTTTTTTCCTTCGAGTTGGCTGTCTGCGACCATTGGTTGGAAAAAAAGCGATAGGGAATCGAACATAAAGACACCTCATTTCAGTATTCAAAGTTCTCGACAGGGCGCGCTGGAGTTGTCTTTTGGAATCATTTTGAATTTGAAAATATTTTTAATATCAGAAGAGTATTTAAACATTTTTACACAAACAGAGAAATTGTAGATGTTTGAAGGAAATAAAAATCGTTATTATTCATTAAGTGGGAATTTCATGTAACTTAAGTAAATATATAAATTAGCAACGAAAATCGTATGAATTTACTTAAATTATTTATGAAGATTGATAATCTGTTTGAATATATTCCAATTAGTAATCAATAATAACATTATAATTTAAATTTTTGAACTCATTAATACACTCCTTACTCCATTCAATAATTGATAATTAATTATTGAATCGAGTAAGGCTTGAATTAATAAGTTTCAAAATTTAAATACAAACTGAGCTTAGAGAAAAATTTAAGATCAAATTAGCTCTGAAACTTTGGATCTAATTAGATCTCAATGATGGGGTTTTTTTATCTAATTGGATCCTATTAGATATTTTTCAATTTTTCTAAATCTACTCAGATCTAAGTAAATTGTAGTCAATTGTAGATCTAAGTTTATCTGAATAGATTGAGATTTATTTCAACAAATGTAGATGTTTCTAAAAATATTTCATTTGATTTACAAAGTCTTTTTAGATCTAAAAATATCAAATTACATCTAAATTTTTTTACCGGTATTATAATTCAATTAAACAAAATTATTGTAATTTAGTTTCAAGTTTCTGACAGGTATGTAAACAACTGAATTTCGCACACTTGTTTAAAAACAATAAAATTAAACAATACTTTTTGTTCCTTTAAATATACAATATCCTTTTGAATATTCGATTCCCTATCGCTTTTTTTTCCAACCTATGGTCGCAGACAGCCAATTCGAAGAAAAAAACCTGATCTAGTTCTTGCAGAAGTATTCCGACCCGTACGGTTTTGCTAAAATGTTGAAAAATGCTACAGTCTACTCATATTAGCCAAAACATGTTGTATGTCAAAACAAATATGAAAATAATGTTTTATGAACTAAGAAAATCCCATCTAAGTAATTTGTGTCCATATTTTAGTGTCAAATGTGACAGAGAGTTGAAGAAAGTATGAGTTATTATTTTTTAGAAAGAAAAAACAGGTTTATGAGGTTAAGGTTTATAGTAAACCACGGGACTAAACTTGGACTAAACTTAATAGGGACTTATTTTGTTATTTAATAAGAAAACTTCAAAATGAGTAACTAACAGCCAAATCAACTGAACCGAAACGAAAAGATTTGTTTGTAAACAGCCCCCTCACTTCTCATGTAAGCCGATAGACCATAAAAAGACGAGATCAAATTATCCCTATCCCTATCGCTCTTTTTAAAAGTACATACTTGTGAGAATGAGTTATATTTAGTTCGATCTCGGTTCCAGACTGAATATAATAGACATCGGTGATAGACCCGCAGATTAGATTCTGTTTTTTCTGTTTTTTTTTTTAAATTCATCGCTCCTGAGGAAGGAAGGCAAGGAATGTAATCCAAACAGCTAAGTCTCATTTGGTTGGAAGAAAAAAGTTTTTTGAACGCAAATTCAGAATGTTGAGAAAAACAGGAAAAGGCGTTTTTTTTTTGTTTTTTACCCTTTGTAGTTTGTAGTGAAAAATAAATCACTAATATAGAAAAGGTACGGTCTACACTGACGTACGGTTGTAGTACGGTTGTGTGATGAATAGTACGGAAAACCGTACTTTTTGGTACGGTCTGGCAACACTGGAATAAGTTTTAATTACGGCTCTTTGACGTCTACAACCAATTGTAGGTAGACGACAGTGGTCTTTGGGCAGCTTCACAACAATGGTCTATATTTATTCGCAAGTGAACCTCCGCTCATTAATTAATAAAGGTAGAACTTGTGGAGACATACAGACGTCAAATCAATATCATTGTTCTGCAAAGTTAATTAATCTAATCCGAACATTAATTAATTTGCAATCTTGCAAAAGAATCGGCAACTTTGTCCCACCCGCGTCCCGCCACCGCGCGACCTTCCATGAGTTTAATTTGAATTACACCGGGACAGACGTCCACCCGGTGCCGATACCTCGTATAAAATTCACGTTTATACGCCTCCAGGGACGAAACCATCGGAAAAATGTTCGGTTTTCCCTCTCGTTGAGTGTTATAGCACGGGGCATGAATATTTTAATGTTATTTCAGTGAGCCACATCCACCTACGCTGTTAAAGCTTTTTGGATGTCACAGGAAAGTGACATTCGGATATTTCGATAAGATACTAGAGTCAACTCTAGTCTCTTATCGAATATATTATTACCACAAATTATTTAGACATATAAATAATAAATAAATATTCCTGGACAAATTATACACGGCCATCTAGTCCCAAACTAAGCAAAGCTTGTACTATGGGTACTAGATAATTGATATTATACTTAAATACATTTTTAATATATAGTAAACACCCAGACCAAGCCAAACAGACATGTTCATGCACACAAATATTTGTCTTATGCGGGGTTCGAACCCGCAAACTCGGAGTTAAAGTGGCCATTGCTAACCATTCGACCACCGCGCTCGTATCCATTACAATGTCAATATTAGTAGAACACAACCGATTTTTAATAAGCTTCCATTAGCTTCACGGGCAATGATGTTTGTAAACACATCTTAAAAGTCGGATTTGTAAAACGTGCCAGCATAGAATAGATCTTTTTCCAACCATATCATAAATCTCTATTCAAAGACTGTATGTTAAATTAAAGGTACAGATTCGTATACCTGGGCATTCATAGATTCTCTAACCGAGATATACAGTTACGAGTACCTATAGGGATTGCAATCCGGCATCATTTTCAGTCCGGCCGGATCCGACCGGATCCGGCCGGATTGATCAAATCAGAATGATTTTCGCTATTCAATTGAAAATGAACTGTTAGTAAGTGAATCAAGTGTCATGTACATACTTTATCTAAGTAGTTTATAAAAAATATATAAAATCAATTTTATTTCTAATCTGATGGTAAGATTAGACAACGGGCAAACAATTAAAATCTAGTAGTATAGGTAACCAGTAAATTTTTAACGATGTAACGACTAACGAATAGCTCAGTCTTCCTAGATTTCACTTTCACAGATAGATCCATTATTTTAGTAAGTAACTTTATAAAATCTAATATAATTAACCTTACGTAATTTACTGAGATGAGTTCACAATAATCATTAAAGTATTTGGGAATGCTAACAAACAAGTCTTATATTTATGACATACACCATCATGATTTGATGAATCTGTCTAAAGAATGGCACAATTATCACAATAATGAGTTTGTTTTATAATTACAACTCTTTAGTTTAATCAGCTTACGATAAATAATTATTTTAAGTAGAATTTTAAGTAATAATTGTCTTAATATTATACGAAAATCATTTTTATTTTGAAAAAAGGATCGTAGAAAATAAATAGTGTTAATTGTGACACCACGCGCAATGCATTTAAAGTACCTACTCATGCAGAGATCTATTATTTTGCCAAAAATTGCTAGCACCGGATCCGTAGTACGGATCCGGTATATTAGTACCGGATCCGGTAACCGTTTAATAATGCCGGATCCGCCGGATTACCGGATCCGGTTTTCCGGATTGCAATCCCTAGTTACCTAATTACGACATACCTGATAAAGAATGCCACTACAAAGATACTCGTACATGCAAATTAAAGGCAATTAAAGCGCAGTTGCATGGATTAAATCGATCTTAAATTCTTCGAATTTTAGACTACATGGGACCTATCTATACATAGACACCTACGAGACCAAAAGAGGCACGCAGCAACGTTGATCGTTTCTTCGTTGATTCGAGCTTCGTTTGTCAGTCAGCAGGGTGCACCGCGTGCAGGTGAAGTTGGCTTTGGTTCAAAGATGTTGATAAACTACTTACACCCCAAATTTAAAATCAATAACGTTTTTGTATGATTCTACTTCTACATATGTAGAATACACATACGTCATGTAACATTATGATATACCTATATATATGCCAACATATATGTACTCCACCTGCCTACTTGTTAAATATGACATCTCAAATGCTTAAAGGTTATCTGGAAGAGATCCCTTTATGGGATAAGTCCGCCTTTGTACAAATTTGTGTAATCATTTTATTTCTACTGCACAGCATAGTAATACAACCAGTACTTTGACTTTGTTTTGGTGCAGCCAAAACTTCCTGAGCGGTTGTGTAAATGACGCTTGGCTGTGTGCGTGCGCTGATTTGGGCGCTAGTATGAAGTCAAAATACTGGTTGTATTACTATACTGTGTCTACTGTATTCTGTAACTTTTGTGTAATAAAGGCTAATACTTACAAAAACAACAACGTTAATCCAAGCTCAAGGCTGCTATCTCTACTATTAGAATTCAGCAGGCATACTGTTTTATTAATTGACACAACAAACCACACGCATAATCATCAGGTTGAAACATATCTTACTGTTTTATCATGCAAATCAGATACCAACCCACTTAATTAAATTTGCGGCAAACGCAAAGACAGAGGCAAAATTAAATTTAAAAACGACTAATTCAGTTAAATTATGTCTAAAAGATAAAATTACATCATAAATAATGTTAAAGAAATAGCTGCCAATTATTCTAATGGATTTTTGATGAAGGGCAAATATTCCTACACAAATTACACACTACCATCTAGTCCCAAACTAAGCAAAGCTTGTACTGTGGGTACTAAAAGAACGGATACTATACTTAAATACATTTTTAGGGTTCCGAATCTCAAAAGGAAAAACGGAACCCTTATAAGATCACTTTGTTGTCCGTCTGTCTGTCTGTCTGTCTGTCTGTCTGTCTGTCAAGAATTTCTATGTCGAGAATGCGTGGAGGTATCAAGCTGAAATTTGAACTGTATACTCAGGTCTACGGTCCCATGAAGTTAAAAAAAATCAAACTGCTAAGTTTACGTAGAAAAAAGTTACGACCGTTTATTGAGCAAAAAACGCATATTTGGACACACTCAAGGGAATCAAAACCTATAGGGTACTTCCCGTTGACCTAGAACTATGAAATTTGGCAAGTAGCATCGTTATAGACTACAAGTACAGGAATAAATCTCAAAACTATACATTTGTAAATAGATCATAAAAAATAGGGGGTCTATATTTTTTATAGGGTGTCGAAATTTGAAATTGAAACTACTAGTTCAAATGGGGTATCATATGAAAGGTCTTGATGTACACATTGCAAAATATATTTTATTTATTTTTATCGACGTATTATTTCTTATATATAATGAAAAATATCAAATTTAATAATGATACTACGTACCTACGGAACCCTCGGTGGGCGAGTCCGACTCGCACTTGTCCGGTTTTTTTTTGTAAATACATACATAATACATAGAAAACACTCAGACCAAGACAAACAGACAGGTTTGTTCATGCACACAAATGTTTGTCTTGTGCGGGGATCGAACCCGCGACCTCGTAGTCAAAGTAGCCATTGCTAGCCATTCGACCACCGGGCTCGTCTAAAATATCGGAGAATCGGATCAAATATTGGAGATATCGGATTATATTAATTTTATAACTTGAAAAATTATACATATCAATATCTTTACACGGAGAGAGAGATGATCGTAAAATGCGGAACATTTTATTTTCCGTCGGAACACTTTTACGATTGAAGCTGTAAAAGTGAGGACTTTATTTAATTCTGCTACTGAACCTGTTCCGGCGGTTACCTTACGTTCTTAGTATGTCTTAATAAGATTTCGAATTACTGCGACAATTTAAGATAAGAAACTGTTAAATGTTCCGATTTGTAAGCAAATACTTTGGTTCCTTTTATAGAATGCGATTTGACTGGAGATAAGACGATCTAAATTTTAAGTAACTAGCGACCCGCCCTGGCTTCGGATGGGTTGCGGTAAAATAAACAAAGCGTGAAGAATCATGGGCCAGCATGGGACAGTGTCAATTGACAGAACGCAAATAGTCTAGATTTCTGGCAGTTGGCGTTGCAGCAATTTGGGCTTCTGTAGCGAAAGAAAAAAATCATTTTTTTTATACTACTTCGGATAGCAGACGTGAATACAGCCCGCTTGGTGTGAAGCGGTCATTTAAAAAGTTTTTTTTAGTTTATCCATTACAAACAAAAATACAAATTTTCTCTTTTTGTAATATTAGTATAGATAATTATTATGTGAAATTTATCACATATGTTAGTATGAAGTTAACTACAATTAACACGTTTTAAATTGTGTGATATACGAAATTGCGTGTGTTAATTTTATTTCAGGAAATTCTCTCCACTTAATCAAGTAAATCTAATTAGATTAAAACAAACACGTCGTAGGAACTTGATACTTTTGCGAAGGCTTTCTAATTCCATATCCCTTAGGAACGGGAGGTTTATCCCCCTTCTCGGGGTTCCGTCTATCCGAGGGCATTGCCGGTTATCCAGCCGGTTGATTAATCACATATCAGTTAACAGGGCTCGTCTTTCGCACTAAGCCTAAGTGGACGAGTCGATAACGCGTTGATTTCCTTGACTAACGGCTCAATGGACCTGAAAATTAGTACAAATGAGGATCTCTTTGGAACCGGGATTAATGAGGGTGAGAAAAAACATTTGTAAATAAATGTAGAAGGGGAAAAAAGGTTTTTAATCATTATTAGCGATCGATGCGTAAAAAGAGTTAAGAGATTTAGGACTTTTGTGATCAAAGTTTGTTGCGATAACAAACTTGGACGATTTCAGTGAATTGCTATAATATACTGTAGAATTTAGACAGTGGGAAAGCTGTGTTCATAAACAAATGAAACTGGTCAAGTCTGAGTTTGTCATTGAGGGTCTGAAAAGATGTCGTAAGTATCGTAAATACATAATACAAAATAGTATTTAGATAAAATACTAACTTTTTATATTGACGAATGGCTACTTTGACTCCTAGGTCGCAGCTTCGATCTATGTATTATGAGTATGTATTTACAAAAAAAAAATGTATTTAAGTACAATTCTCAGTTGTCTACAATAGTACCCATAGTACAAGCTTTGCTCTTAATTGACTAGATGGCGCTGTGTAAATTGTAAAGAAAATATTTTCCATCATTATTATCCATGTATATACATATAGTAGTATATGTAGTGAATACAACAGATAAAATTATTAAATACAAAATATCTTTATTTGCCATTTACATGCCGAAAGCGACTTGCTAATATACTGTATCCTTTTTTAAATAAAAGTTTCAAACATAGTGGCGCTGCATCCATTGATATTCTTTTACAATTTTGTTACTGAACCGTAAAAAGGTCCACCTTTAGAAAGTTCCCACGAATTACTAATAAACATTTTGATCTTCAACATGCGTATCGTAATCTCGGAATTCTCGGAAAGAGGTTTCCGAGTGAATATTTGAACTTGGATCCTGAAACTTAAATAACAAGGACCTAACACACGCTCCGAACCGTACAAAGAATTTAGTCAATTTGGTGACTGACTAGGGTAAAATCAAAGGCTTTACAAAATCTTGAATTATGATGCTTAATTAAAATTGTTTAGTACAACACGTCTTTCTACGGTGGCTTAATTAATTTCAGAATCCCAAGAACGTAACCAAGTAATCAATCAAGTTTCCCTTTGATTATATCTTTTTGGAAACATCAGAGGCTTGCGAACCACCTCCGCACCGGAGAAAATAAATTCGCGGACAAATCCGTCCCGTCACTAATTCCCGAACCACTCGCGGCTATTTGTCGAAATAGAATAACAATTTCGAAATATTATTTATTCCTTTGAATTCGTCACTTAAGCGTTGTTATTTGCAAGGTTTTTAGGCGCTTGGAAATGTGTATTACAAAAAAAAAAGACAATTACATCTGTCTGTATCTTTAACACATTTTTAGGGTTCCGTACCCAAAAGGGTAAAAAGGAACCCTATTACTAAGGCTCCGCTGTCCGGTCGTCCGTCTGTCACCAGGCTGTATCTCAGGAACCGTGTTAGTTAGACAGTTGAAATTTTCACAGATGATGTATTTATGTTGCCGCTATAACAACAAATACTTGTTTTCTGTGGGTAGGAGTAAAAACTACTACACATATTTTTTAGTGGCTGTGTAATTATTTTAATTAAAATTATTAAAAACACTCAAATACCTGTGATCAATGTTGCATCTATAGCTTAGGTCTAGCACTACGCCACCAGATAATAATTTCACTCCTCTCACTTGTTTTTTGGGAATTACGCTGACTTAACACTACTATGGAGGGATTCACACAGCTCCAGCAAAATATGGACGAGATGACTGCACTGTTTTCCAGTAAAATGGCATCATTTGAAGACACACTTGGCCGCAGTGTCACATCAGACGTATCATCTTTGGCTGCTGAATTCCAAAACTTCAAGACTTTCATTTGGAAGATAGTGTCGCTGCTGAAGTCTCAAATGGAATTTGTCCTTATGAGTTTGGATAGCATAGAAATGAGGTCACGTTCCAAAGTATTGTTGCTGCATGGTGTACCTGAGGAGGCGGGTGAGGATTTAACTGATAAAGTCATCAGCATCTGCAATAATGTTCTTCATTTGCCCAATATTGCAAGCCAATCGCTTGATGCATGCATGCGTCTGGGAAAATCTATGACAACAGAGAAACCTCGCCCTATTCTAGCCCGTTTTACAACTCGACAGGCTCGTCATCAGGTGTGGGCCGCCAAGAAGAAGCTCAAGGGGAGCGGCCACACAATTTCGGAGTTTCTTACCAATACGAGGCATGCGGTTTTTGTCGAGGCGCGTAAGGCATTGGGTATCGGCGGCTGCTGGACCAATGGTGATGGTAAAATAGTCGTCGTTACTTGTGAGGGCTCTAAGCGTAAGCTAATATCAATGCATGAATTGCAGCCGATCTTAGATGAATATGCGGCATCCAAAACAACGTCACCTGTGCATAGTGAACCTACTAAACCGGCTTCACCAGCGTGCAGCGACCGGCCGGCGCGAGTGCCCAAAACGACGCGTGCAAGGGCTCCACAGAAGTCGCATTTCAGATAAGAGTTGAACATTGTTTCTTTACACCTTTATGTTCCAAATCAGTGCATATTACCTTATCTTTTATTTCTACTTTAATGGTCGCCAACTTTCCGGGTAGTTTAGTTTTTATCGTTAACTACCTCAATCTATGATTAAGATGCTGTATTATTTCAATCAATCAGTCATGTATTTTTATCACGTTAAATACTTCACTCGTTCACAATGTTGTTTTGTTATGATTTTGATATGACATGACATGCCAGAGACTGTGACGTTAGACGTCAGCTGTCAATGAAATGTCAATGACAAGGAATACGTTCCGTTTCTTCAAATTGTTACCTTACATAAATATATTATTTGGTTGCAGCTGAAAAGACATAGAATTGATATAGGTCATATTTTAATTGTGAATAAGTTTTCACACGGTAACCCCTAAACACTTTGTATGAAAAATTCAATGTTGCTACTACTAATAAAATTTAATTCCATTTCTGGTCTTTTCGGCGGCGCTGTGAGCTGAGGTGTGTACGTGCGTAATAATAAGTCGTGATAGCGGCATTTGGGTCTGAAATAGTCTGGATTGATGGATAGTTGAATGAGAATGTTAGCGTTAGCGAATGTCTGATTCTGGTATGGCATTGGTGCCTCAGTGCAGATATTGTATTGCTTACCTATTTGATTTTATTGAAATTTACTTTAGTTTTCACTTAATTCTTTATTATTATTTTATTGCTATTTGTTTTAAATTTATTTTATTTTCCCATATTTGTATTTTAACGTTGCGGAAGCACTCGTTGTATTTATGATGTCCGACATAGAGAGAAATAACTCCGACTCTGAATATTATTCTTTGTCCTCATCTTTGGAAAGTCTCTTCAGTGCCGATGATAGTAACGAGGATCGAGTACCGTCTCTTGCTGACAATTTAAAGCTAAGTTTTTCCTCCTTTCAAAAAAATTTCAATGTGGTACATATAAATGCGCAAAGCATTGCTTCCCACTACGTGGACCTTCTAGCCACCTTTTCGTCCTCAAATATACACGCGGTTTTGATTTCTGAAACGTTTCTGAAGCCTTCCCTTCCTTCAACTCTATATCCTCTGCCTGGATTTCGTCTTATTAGACATGATCGTACCTGCTCTATTTCGCAAGACGGTTCTGGACGGATGATGGGTTATGGTGGGGTGGCCATCTACCTGCGTAGTGATATCTCTTGTCAAACGGTGTCGTTTTCCCCTTCGGTTTTTCAGGCGCCTGAACATCTTTTTCTCGAAGTCACCCTCCATCATGCTAAAATTCTACTAGGCGTCTTCTACAGCCCTTCTCTTCATATAAATTATTTTAATTCTCTTGAATCCACTCTGTCCGATCTTCGCTCTCAATTTGACCATGTTATCATCATGGGTGACTTCAACACCTGTCTAATCAAAAATGATCGCCGATCCAAGGCTCTCCTTTCTCTTCTTCGGTCTCTCGATTTATATAATCTCTCTTCTACTCCAACTCATTTTCCACATAATGGTGCTCCTTCTTGCCTGGATCTAATTATTACGTCTTCTCCGGACCTTGTGGATGCTTGTGGTCAATTCAATGCTCCTGCGTTCTCAGCTCACGACCTAGTTTATGCGTCGTTTAGACTCCGACCTCCCAAGAGGCGTCACAAAGTAATCTCTATTCGAAACATTAACGGTATCGATAAGGAGAAGATTCGAGAGGACTTTGTTAATGCCGACTGGGATCCTGTTTTTGATGCCCCAGATGTAGATACCAAAGTGAAAGCATTCAATGACATTTTTATCTCGCTATTTGACAAACACGCCCCACTCAAAGAAATTCGTGTTAAACATTTCCCGGCTCCATGGTTAACACCTGAATTGAAAAAACTAATGGCGAAGCGTGATAGGGCAAAGATAGAACTACGCCACGATCACTCTGCTGCAAATCAGGACAAATACACAGAACTGCGTAATCGGTGTAATAGGCTGTGCAGAGCGGCTAGGCGCGATCATATACACAAATCGATCGACAACTGTGCTCCAGAGAGAATGTGGAGATTTCTAAAGGGATTGGGGGTGGGTAAAAGTCAATCGAGTACTAATAGCAACTTGGACATTAATGGACTCAATAAACATTTCTGCTCCGTCTCCGATTGTATTGATCCCTCAGCTAAAAAGCGCTCACTCGCACATCTTGCGACTGTAGAACCCGCAGACTGTCCTCAGTTCGATCTTCCTAGAATTGCAGCAGACGATATTATAAAAATAATAGATTCTCTTAGGTCCAAAGCTGTGGGTAATGATGGAATTTCACTTAATATGATCCTGGTGATTAAAAATGAAATTGCTCCTATATTAGCAGATATACTGAATTGTTCTATTTCCACTGGTGTTTTTCCGACCTTATGGAAGGATAGTCACATTATCCCCCTTCCCAAAAAACCTAACCCTTCCTTATTCTCCCAATTTCGTCCTATATCAATCCTACCTTTTCTATCTAAAGTGTTAGAGTATTTTGTCCATCAGCATCTCTCCAATCATCTGCAGAGTTTTAATCTTCTCAGCCAGCATCAATCCGGATTTCGAAGAGGACATAGCACTGTTTCAGCTCTGGTCAAAGTCACTGACGATATACGTTATAACATCGACAACAAAAAGCTCACTATCCTAGCTCTTCTTGACTTCTCTAGTGCTTTCAACTCAGTTGACTACGATCTATTGCTTGGTTTCCTTCGTCTATTAAACCTCTCATCTTCTTCCCTCAGCTGGTTTGAATCTTATCTTGTCGGTCGTCGCCAGCTGGTGAGGATCGATGAGTGCCGATCAGACTGGTGTGAGCTTAAGGCTGGTGTACCTCAAGGTGGTATATTATCTCCAGTTCTTTTCTCCATCTTTATTAACAACATTACTGCCTCAATTACTTCTTCATATCACTTGTATGCCGATGACTTGCAGATTTATACTGCTGCCCCTCTTGAAGACTTCTCTCAGGCAGCTAGTGTAATCAACGCTGATCTAGCAAATATTGCTGAATGGTCCCAAAACTTCGGGCTGACAATTAACGCGGCCAAATCTCAAGTCATCGTGCTGGGTAGCCCTTATTATATAACAAGACTGAGTGATACGGTGGTTCCCAATATTATTTTCTCTGGTACCGTTATACCATATTCCTCTACAGTAAAGAATTTGGGTATCACCATTGACCAAACTCTCTCATGGGCCCCCCACATCAGTGAAGTAAGCCGGAAACTTTATGCATCTCTTCACTCACTAAAACGTCTGCAAAATTTTCTTCCAGTTTCTACAAAGTCCTTACTTGCTCGATCCCTCCTTCTTCCTCTCCTCGATTACGGCGATGTGGCATATCTAGACCCAGCGGAAGAGTTGGTTGATAAATTAGATCGTCTACAAAACCAATGCATACGATTTGTTTTCGGCCTACGCAAGTATGACCACATTTCGGCATTTCGTCTTCGCCTTGGTTGGCAACCCATTAGGGCTCGTAGGAGCAGTCACATTCTCTCTTTCTTATATAATGTATTATTTAACCCAAAGGCTCCTTCATACCTTCGTGATAAGTTCCAGTACCGGATAAGAGACTGTCGCTTGCGTTGTCAGGGTGATTTGATCCTGGACATTCCACACCATAGTACCAATACCTATACCAACTCCTTTACAGTCAAGGCAGCAAAGCTTTGGAATTCGTTACCCAATGAAGTGAGAAAGGCTTCCTCAATATTTTCATTTAAGTCCGCACTGGAGAAATACTTCCGTGACAATTTCTCTAACAACGAGTTCTTCACATTAAAATAATTTTATTAAGTTTTGTGAGTTACACTAACAAGTTACTTGTATGAGTGTGTATATGTAGTAGATTTTAAATTATTGCACTTCTACATATGTAGAAGACATGAATATCATGTCACATGTGCGTTTAGATATATACTCCACCTACCTATTTGTTAACTATGTCATCTCAGATGCTCAAAGGTTGGCTGGAAGAGATCCCTCTATGGGATAAGTCCGCCTTTGTACAAATTCATGTAATCACTTTTTATATTTACTGTGTTCTGAAATTTTTGTACAATAAAGTTACTTACAACAACAACAACAACAATACTAAAACACAGAATAAAATAAGTATTTAAGGGGGCTCCCATACAACAAACGTGTATTTTTTGCCGTTTTTATAGATAATGGTACGGAACCCTTCGTGCGTGAGTCCGACTCGCACTTGGCCGGTTTTTATAGATAATGGTGCCCTTCGTGCGCGAGTTCGACTCGCACTTGGCCGGTTTTTTTGTGTTCATTTGGTTTTCTCCAGTTATTTTTTAACAGTTTATTTGCATGTATAAAAAGAATACCGCTACTGGCTGATCTATAAACGCACAGTTCAAACGGATCGTGTTGAAATATGGGCAAATTATTTTGATGTAAGTCCTCAACTTATCAATTTGGTTGATAATATTGTTATAAGTTGAGTGATAATATTTTCTTTATGATATATGTAAATGGGTTTGTAATAATTTACGCAAGTTAAACTAACAAAACTTACGTACACATTATTTACTGTTAATAAAGCCGTAAGTTACTTATGTAATTTTTTTTACGGATGCAACTTGTAAGTGTAAATACGGCTTAAAGGATTCTTCGCTACGCTGTATATAAGATAATAACAAACTATCGACAAGATAAAAATAAACTGTCCGATTAATGGGGTAACTTAAAGGTTTACATTATTGAAACTAAATATAAAGGCAATGAATAAATTATTTATTGAAACGAATTCTATAGAGACGAGCTATTTGAAAAGGAAAAGTATCCCGACGGCTGCTAGTTAGATTTAACGGTAAGGAATATAGAACAATGTTAACAGCATAATTATAACATAAGTGGTTACATAACCGTGGCTTATGGTCCGGTTGGGCGGCAGACCGTGGCCATTCGCTCTCGGCACATGTCGGTAAGTAAGCACATTGTCTGAAGACAAGAAAGCAGTAGCGTGAAGGACGCCACTAAGTAGCCGAGGATAATTAAAACATGTTTTACAAAAGTTGTTGTTGTAAAGTCTTTGTTGTACAAAAGAAATTACATAAACGTGATGATAAAAGAGTTACGCGTACAATGGCGGACTTATCCCATAAGGGATCTCTTTCAGTCAACCATTCAATGAGTACCTAGTTAAAAAGATAAAAATTTTGGCGAGAACTTAGGTACAATCTGAGTATACAAATTCTTGGTAATAAAATAAAGTATGTTGATACTGGAGATTGTTGGCACTCGGTGGAACTTGGTCAACATTTCATTAATAAATTCACTTGGCATGTTTTTGTAGAAACCAGAAGATCGGGCGAAACCAACCGGTAATAATAAATTTAATTAAGTGGAACAGGAATAGTTTTATTAACAACAACAACATCTATTTAACAAAATCGTGACAACATAAATTGACACTATTGTATATTGACACATTCTACCTGTACATACGATAGGCAAACAATATTATAATTACTGATATTAATCTCGGAAGCCAAGCATATAAGAGCCATCAATTATATCAATTTAAACCTGGAAATCGATATGGAATGTTATACACCCAATTATAACAATTACAGGGTTTGGTAAAGAGGTTTGAAGATGGTAAAGGGCCTTGACACGTAGCACGTTTGCTTCAACGTACAATCCGCTTGAGTAAATAATAATAATAATAATCATTTATTTCAGACATTTGCAATGTACAGAGAGAACATAACAAGTCCATATAATAAATACCTTAAACTAAAAATATATATTTATAATTATAATCTATCTAAAATTAAGCGCGCAGTCGGCACTGTCAGCTTATTATATGTCAGCTTATGATACGTGTCCTGTAACCGACCACGAAAGCGTCGGAACCTAACACCTTTAGGCCAGAATTCCTCCTTCATGAAGGTCGACAGATGTTCTGTTGGAACCCTCACCACGAAAGAATTGAAGTTCACTCCGTGGCGCGATTCCAACCTTTCGACTCTCACAGTAAAGCATGAGGTTATATTGTGTGTTCTCACAGTAAAGCATGAGGTTATAGTCATGCAAAAAATTCAAAAGCGTATAACGGCAGATCATGCCAATGTTGACAATGAGTGACATCACCAAATTATTACTTTTGCAGTACTGCTGGAATTGGCTTCAGCTTAGGTGGTAGGGCACCTGAGGGCCGACTACGAAGTGAAAATCCGACGACGTTTCGGGCAAAATTTCATAACTTTCCACATAAGACTTGACATCGATCCAGCCGGTGGATGTGAAATTTACATCCAAAAGGACCTAATTTATTGTCTAATTAAAACAATAAATAAGACCCATTGACATTTATTTTCTTGAAGACACTAAAAAATGTGAGGAGCTCGGCGGCGACCTTGCGTGTATCAGTCTAATTCAACGGTTCTCAAACTTTTTTAGTGACGGAACTCTTTAGGAAACCGAAATACTTGATGGAATCCTACAATAAAACGTTCGTCCAGAGAGAGGTGTTTTGATTTTTTTTGTAAATTCTTGCGGAACCCCTATACCCCTATCGCGGAACCGTAGTTTCGCGGAACACACTTAGAGCATGGCTGGTCTAATCGAATATGCAAGTTAATTGTTGTTATTATAGCTGACAGTCGTTAAGCCCAGTCAGTGGCCTTTAGGCGGCTTGAAAACACTCCTCCTGACCTCCGACAACTCGCAGTTGAGCACCACCGTAGTGGAGTATGCTTTAAACTAGAATAAGGATTGATGATGTCGACTACAAAATGTACTAAAAATATCTAACTTTTCATCCGAAACTTCGAATTTCTATTTACCAGGACCGAGTTACAACAGTCTCAAATGAAGAACCTACAGCGAACAAATGTAGCGTGTTCATTGCTTATTCAATATTCCTTTCCAAAGTAACTTTGATCAATATTTCCATCAGCACAGTAATGAAACATTTAATAGTTCTCTCATTCACAGCTTTGCCATAATTTCTACAGAGAATAAGTAATGTGGGAACCTGAGATCAAGAAATTTCTTGATCTGAGGTGGGAACTCGAGACAAAAACTTGAGGAGATATCAATTACTGAGTACAATTCGCCGATTATAATCTTGATAGTGACTTTTTTGCGCATATACAAAGTGAAAATTGTTTTCAAAATGATTTTTTATGCAAAGTAAGGCACTCTCAAAAGCAATTTTCATGGTAGTAACAGTAATATTACGGGATGTAAGTCGCTCGCCGACTTTTTTGGAGCCATGATCCATCATCAAACCATCCTTAACTATCTATATCAGGTGTACCTTCATGATTTGCAAACGGATTTCGCAAAACAAAGGTAGCCCCACTAAGGAAGTACTTACGTAGCTTGTGGATCGAGTAACAATCGAAAAGCGTATTCATTCGAATGAGAGAGACCTCATCAGAGGTGCAGCTGGAACAGCTGGGGTGGCAGCGCACGAGCGATACTATTTGTGTTGCAAGTGGACGGTTAGTAAAATGTCCATAAATTTATAACTAGTCGTCGACTATCACGATATTTTTTTCAAATCAATTTCGATATCTCAAAAACTACTACACCGTATAGAATTACCCCATTACTGTGTAAACTGTATGTACAGCAAAGATTTATAAGTGCAGTACCATCTAGTTTACCTTTAACTTTGAATAAAATACGCATTTATTAGGATATTAAAAATTATCCTAATTTGGCATTGCAATGGAAATAAATTTTGGGAAGTTTAAATATCATTATAAATGTACGCTTTATTCAAAATTACAGTTAAGTTAGGTTAGGTAGTACCTACGTACTGCACTTATGAACATACTTATCTGCCAAGTTTCGAAATAATAATAAAAATCCGATAAGAGATTGGCGCGAATGAATATAACTACAAAACTTTTAAAGAAATTGTCGTTTCGTTTTCGTATAACGTGTCTGTACCATCTCAATTTGGGCATAGTCACTTTATCAGATATTAGAGCAACGTAGAAACTACGCTTGATATGTATATTATGCTATTAAATAAATTAAGCAAACCGTATTGACATAAGCAAATCAGTATGTGCAAACGAGAACTAAATCAGTTCAGCAGTCGAGCGTCCCTATCGTGATACATGGACTTTATGTGCCGAAATGACCCTGATTTAAAACAAGCAACGCCTCGCGAACTTCTTAAACAATTTTAAAACGCAATCTACACTTTAGCTTCTATGCGGCTCGGTGGTAATGAGGTGTGCCGAGATGTAATTTATGTTCCACAAATAAACCAGAGTCGGCATTACACGGTTCTCGGTAGGAAATGCGTGGTAATTTAATCCAACGCCTTTCATTCTGTTAACCAGACGTGTAGTTAGAGTCTATTTAAGTGCTATATTCTGACAGATGAGGACTAAACATGACTGCGGTGTTGTCAAGGGCAACTAATTAAATATGGGAGCTACTACAGACATAGAATGCCCCTGGAGGGCGATGTCAAAGGTGCAAACGAATTTAAAAAAGTCGAAAAAATGTGGCGCTGCAGATGCTATTAAAATAGATCTAGAAGACCATCTGAATGTGTTAATAATGCCGTAAAGTCAAAATCAGGAGCAGGAGGATCGCCCAAAAAACCTCGAGATCGAAGACCTAGTGTTCGAGCCCAATATCATTGGAAAGCTCAAAGCGGCTAAACTCCGCTGACTCGGACACGTAGAAAGAATGGAGGAGTTTCGTGCCTTAAAAAGAGCCTTCATGGGACGACATAGCCGACCGATAGGGTGCCCATGGTACTGCTGGAGTGAAGAAGTCCTGAAGGACCTGCGGAATCTCGGCGGCGTTAGCAATTGCCGAGAGCTGACCCAGGATCGAAAGGCATGGTGTCTGAGGCCATGATCTACTGTAGATCGTTGCGTTAATATGAAACTTATTACTAAAAAAATATTTTCTCGAGTGAGAGCTATTCGTTTTCCGTTGAGGTTTTAATTCTGACCTAATCTACTTTTCCGATAGTGAAAATTTATGGATAATTTAACGTCTATTTTTACATTTTCCTTGAAATAAAATCTATGAATATACCGAACATACAATATTCTTTAAAAAATATCTATAGTTTGATTAGTTTTGTGAAGGAAAAATATGTGATATATAAAATTCATTACATTGTGTTTCTATGAAATATGTTTCGTTGAAATGAATAGGCATTAAAACATTATAAACATAATATTTGAAATGAAAATACAAGAAGCAAATATTCTATGAGATTTTCTGCTAAACGAAATTCTAATAAATTTAAAGGTATCTATGAAACAAGGGAACACCAACAAACCGACGATATTTCATGTAAAGTAAAAAAAATCAGTGACTGTGTAATTTCCTTCTTTTAATTAAACAAAGCTGATGTGATTTGGTGGATTTAGTAAAAATCTAGACAGAGACTAATGACTGGCCGAACGGGAAGACAGACAGGACAAAAGAGGGCCACAAAGCGAAGGGTAGGGACGGAACCTGTATGTGACGTTATCCATTGATTCACGAACTTTGGAAGTAGGTAAATTACAATTGTACAAAAAATTATAGCTTAACATGCTTTTTTATCTAGCGTCCAATATTTTGTTATTTTCACTGCTCCGGTACAAAGTACGCAAAATAAAAACCAACTCGGAAATCATTTCGTTATCCCTCCGTTAGTATATTTAATGCATTTAAAAAAAACTAAATAAACTTTGTTTAGAATATACTTATGCCGACTTCAACCACTCGATTTCCTAAAATAATGATCCGGAAAATATGAGAATAAAATGGGGAATCTTCTTCGTCTGCTCTCTTTTTTGTATTTATAAAATGCAATAGTTACTGACTGATCTATCAACGCACAGCTCATACCGGACGGATCGGGTTGAAATTAGTCCTACAGGCAGATATTATGATTTAAGCATCCGCTAAGAAAGGATTTTTGAGTATTCCCATGAAATACCGGTATACGCGCGTAAGAAGTGGGGGGCGCAATCTATTGATTTATAATGTCGATATTGAACATAGTATTGAAGAAAAATATGGCAACTATACAAAGTTTAGAGATGTGGAGGAATTAAACGCAGGTCATGTGGTATTTACTTTTGCGGCATATTAATTACTTACAAATTGCCAACCTCAACAACACATTATGAATACATAAACATAAGTTAAGCTGTTTTTGGGCCAGGCCTCGATTTAACAACAATAACAATAAGCCCGTTTAATTTGATTTATGACATTCTGCGCTTTAGACTATGTGCGCTTTTAAAATTCTGCACTTTTGATAATTTGCGACCCTTTGTCATTTTGCGCTTTTGACCTTATTTTCCTAAAGGATTAACTTTTCGTTAGTACATAACAATGAACTGTTAATACATAGTTTAAATAGAGTTACACACATTTTGTAGAGTTTTAGACATACGCTACGTACGATCGTAAACAAAAAAGCTTTAGTGAAGCTAGGCTCGAAGTTTGCGTATTGATCCACGAACTAGAACTAAATCTACTTTGTAACTTAGTTCTTTCTGTCTTGTTTTTATCGCATAAAACTTGAACGGCCGAAAGTTGTCTTATGTGTAATCTGGAATCTGACTTCAGAAACGAGTTAGATGTTTAAGTTGTCATCCATAAACAAAATGAATTTATTAAAATAAGTAAATAAACAAAGTTACTATGATATTATTATGCACAAAGTTCTTTCATTGTATCAAAATGGCGTTATGATAGAATGAAAGTGATAGCATTGAACAGTGATAGAAATTGTTTTGAAACTGTTTTACAAGAGCATCTGAACTAAGTTCGACTTAAAGTAGACTTTCTAAAATAAAAGCTGCACTGACATTGGCTATTTCGTTTAGAAGTTACTAACATCGTTCATTCAACCCCGTCCTAGTTGGATGTTTTTGAGCCAATGCAAACCTCACCAGCACGAGAGCACCCTGCTGACTGACGAGCGAGGCTCTGGCGAAGGGCGGCTCAGTGTATTTAGGTATAAGCTGCCCGACTGTGCAAGTACCTCCATTTCACAGAATACCTATAAGCCAATTTTTAATAACAAAAATACCTCTCTTTCCCTTGAGGGTTGACGTGTTTGTGTGAATGAAATCACCAGTAAGGAAGAAGTTGCTGCGTTAGCAGCGGGGGAAGCGATGTGCGAGTGATATTTTATGTTGCAAGCGCTTACCACCTCAGGCGGGACGTATGCTTGTTCCCCACTCGACGTTGGTTAAAAAAAAGTGTGTAAAATCACATTTTAATGTCGGAATGTAAAAAAAATGTAAAGCGCTTTTTCAATTAATTAGACATAACTGGGCGTAGTTGATTGATCCACTTCAAAACTTCTTTGAGTAATTTTATTTTTGTACAATTAAATATTATCATGTACTAAAATTCTACCAAAGCCATTTGTTGTGCTAAAAGCATATCACTTGCAGTGTATTGTATCCTTTTGCATAAGATCCTTACATGTATGCAGGCATGAACAATTACGACATAAGAATGGTACAATGTCAAACTGTAAAGCTTGGCATACTCTTACCGATAGGTCTAGTAGGTTTATGAACGTTCTCTTTTTTATGAACTAACTTTAGCCTGTATAAAACTAAACTAATTGTGACCCATATTGTAATCTTGATTTAACTTGGTGTTGCTGATCTCCATGAGCGGTGGTGATCGCTTTCCATCAGGTGACCCACATGCTCGTTTGCATTAAAAAAAACTTTTATTTTATACACTTCAATGATAAAAAAATATTTTTCATACATGTTAGACCTAAAAAAACGGTACAATGAAAACACGTACGTACTTGAAGTACGGTAAACGTGTTTTGTTACATGCAAATAGACTACTGCTGTCTCTCTACTTCGATTGTAAACTAGATTAAATGTTGTTACTAATACATTAGGGTTTAAAATAGAACGTGGGCTTGTTGTTGTCTGCGTATTTAAATAGTATGAAGTTATAGCTTTACATAAAAAGTGTTAAGTGTCTTTTAATTAAAACGAAACCCTTAGCGAAACCTTACGGTCTGGTGCAATCGGCGATAATATGGATTAAAAGGGCGAGGGTGGAAGGGTTCTTGTTTTTAGTAGTAATTCAATGGTGAAGAGAGAAAATTCGTAAAATCGCAGCTAACTTAATGACACTATTCGTTCTCTCATATTTATGAAGTCTTAGTACCCATAAGACATTTTTACCGTCTAAACCCCTTCAATTGAGGGGAGACCTATATCCCAGCAGTGGGATGAATAAGGGTTGACTGCGAATGTATTTAAATTTTTGTATTTGTTTTTAATATTAAGATGTACATAGAGGGTTAAATTTATGTAGGTATGGTTCAAAATTTATTGTTTATCGTAATAGTATGTTAAATAGTAAGCTTGGTAGTTAATCTGTAGTATTGAATGAGTGAATGAAACATTTATTTGCATGGCAATTTGATCTACACTACTTTGCGTGCATCTGCCACCAAAGGTAAAGTTGGTGGCGGAAGCACGCAAAGTAGTGAATATCAAATTGCCTGTACATTTGACTTCCGCAAAATAATAATACCTGAATCAATTAACTGTTTATTTGTTAAGTGCTTTCCAGTCTTAAAATAATCTATATATATAAAAGAAAGTCGTGTTTGTTACAACACTTATAACTCGAGAACGGCTGGACCGATTGCCATGGTTTTTGATTTGTTGGATTTGTTTCCGTCCCGAATAGCAGAATAACTCTTAAAAACATTGGAAAATTCTCGAAAAAATAAAATAAAAGAAAAAACATTTTCCCATACAAAATGTTCGTGGTTGTCGTAGCTGTCAAATGTGACGTTGTCGTACGTGCGTACGCCAAATGTATGCGTGCGTTCAGAAATGTATATTAAGCTCATTATAGAACAAATGTCATAGATTAAAAACAAATGTTAACTCTATTGGTCTCATTTTTACGTCTTGAAAGTTGGCTGTGATTTGTTTTGAAAACAGTTTTTTGGATTTAAATATTTATTGCAAAGAGAATGTAATCACTACGTTTTAAGAGACGGATGTGCCATACAAATAGCGTAATTCTAATATGTATGAAATGGAAGCGAAAACAATCAGAATTTGTACCAAATTCGCTTCCGATTCATAGAGTCGTTTTTTTACTTTGAGTTGCGCCAGGCTGGTTTATTGGTTCTAAAATATTTATGCGTGCGTTCAGAAATTTAAATCAAGCTCCATAAATCTATATAATATATAAAATAATGTCGTGTCTTGGTCGGGAAAGTATTAAAAACATTGAAAAATTGACGAAAGAATTAAATAAAAGAAAAAACGTTTTCCCATACAAATAGTGCCAGTTAAAAAGGATTGGAATATTTATTGATTGTTATGTAAATGTCAAATCGATTGGTCTCACTTTTACGTCGCGAATGTTGTCTGTGATTTGTTTTGTGGATTGAAATATTTATTGTTGTCAATTGGTACTTTTTTTTTGACTTTGTAAAGTACTGAACTTATTATTTACCCACTGCTAGGATACGGGTCTTCCCTCAACCGAAGATGTTTAGAGCATACTCCAACACGCTGCTCAACTACGGGTTGGGCCACTAACTTGGCTTAAGGACTGCCATCTAATGATAAACACCAGGACCGACGGCTTAACGTGCCTTCCGAAGCACGGACGAGCTCGAGATACCATAAACTCATCCATGAACAGGCTACGGTTGACGTTGCTTAACTTGCGTGTACAATTAGACTGACACGTGCCTTACGCCATCGTGCTTCTCTATTATTTTCTATTATTCATTGTATTAATTTCAAGAAATCATAAATTTTGTTCATATATATATGTACATCACGACATTCATTGACTATTAGGCGGTACGAAGTTCGCCGGGACAGCTAGTTATTTATAAACTTAAGTGAAATATGGGGTTAAAAAAATATCTTTTATTACGACACAAATTCAAGGCAAGAAAGAGACAAAGTCTTTTAACAAGTAAATGCCATGACAGTTGCAGTGAAATATAATTTCTGGAGTTCCTGCTAATTAGTTCGAACTTAATTAAATACAGGAAAAATGTTACGGCCATGGAAGGAGACGTTTTGATTAACAAGTGTTTAATTAACTAACCGTTTAACAGTTACTTTTTTGTCTAAGAATTAATTATAGAAAATAAACTTTGACCTGTATAAAATCATGCTTATAAACACTCTATAAATATAAATTGAATTTAGATACAAGTCAACCAATATTATTGAATAAAATGTATGTATACTTGAATATTTTAGTGCTCAAAAAAGAACGAATTCGTTAATTAATGATGTCAATAAACTGAAAAAATGACGACACGAGCATATATTTAATTGTATGATACGAGAATCTTGTCAATATTATAAACATGGAGAGAGTAAAATTGAATGTTTTACTCTCTTGTCGGTAAACGCCTGGATTTAGATGAGGTATGGGACACATTTAGTATATGTTCTGTATTAAAATATAAATAGCGTTCAGGCAGGGAGGAGACCTTAATAGAAGCTAGTTTAGAGTAATTTTGTAAATTAAAAAGAAATTATAAAACTACTAGTTGATATCCGTGGCTTCGCCAGCGTGGTCATTATTTCAAAAGACTTTTAGTCACTTTTAATAGTTTTTAAAGAATTTACGGGATAAAAAGTAGCCTATGCCAATCTCCAGACTTTAAACAATGCCGTTAAAAAAATCATGTCGATCCATTGGTTCCTTTCGACATGAAAGAAGAGCAAGCTAACAAACAAATATACTTTCACATTTATAATATTAGTATGGTCTATGCATACGGATACTAAAGGAATGAAGGAATTGACAACACTTAAAATTTGACTGCCTCTAACCCCAACCAAAGTCCGATTTTCGGGATCAAAAACCGATTAAAATCGCTTTCAGCTTAGCACGCAGCCACAAACTTCGCTTTGCACTTAGCTTGCGCTCCTGCTGCGATCTATTTTTTTTTATACTACGTCGGGTGGCGAACAAACATACGGCCCGCCTGATGTGAAGCAGTTACCGTAGCCATATTAACGCTCGCAACATAAAATGTCGCTCGCGTGTCGCCACCCCCGCTGCCAACGCAGCATCTCCTTCCTTCCTTTCTGGTAACCTCACTCACTCGCAGGAACACAACAACCCTCAAGGGAATTGTTATTTGGCTGCGGTATTCTGTGAGGTGGAGGTACTTTCCCCAGTCGGGTAGCTTACGATTACGCTCCCTACCTCTCTTTTCGCCAGAGCTTCGTTTGTCAGTTAGCAGGGTGCACCGCGTGCAGGTGAAGTTGGCTTTGGTTCAAAGATGTTGATGAACCACTTACACCCCAAACTACTATCATTGTTGCCTCTATTTCATAAAAAAAATCGATTGCTGTATTACAATGCTGTAAAATAAATAAATAAATCACAATCTAACCTAAATAGTACTCTACGAACACGAAAGTCAATCTACAATATTATAGTAATATTTATGGTGTGTACCTACACTACATTCTCGATGGCTATGCTCTAACTTTATGCATACAATAAAGTGAGATATACCTCAGGGTACATCACTATCAATATATTTTTTCAATATCCCAACGCAATATCGGACAATATTCGCCGTTGGCGCAATGGCGGCAGAGCTGGCAAGGTGCACAGCCCGTGCCCAGATTTATCTGCCGATACAGTTAGACAGCCGGTTCTAGCCAGCCAGACGAAGCCGATATTGTGATACTTTGTTCGAGATGTGAGAAATATTGATTGGATACGGTGACTATATAAACATCTCTACATATTTGAATAATAAAATATAGTTAAAAAAAACACATATAAATGATCAATCGAACTGTAAAACGAAAAATAATATTTAATGTAGACAGAAAATATAAATGAACGAAAAAGATTGATCAAGCGTGTTCTTTTTTTAGTTTTTATAAACCATATTTATTTTCCACTTTTTAGTTCAAGATAATCGGTACTCGATAAGTATATAAAGTTTAAATTAAATGTAAATCTGCCCGTTCAATGTGGGTCAAATCAAGTTCAAAGAAGTTGGTTACAAACTGATAAACCGACAAGCAAACATATATAGGTGAAGCTAATAAAAGCGTGTTAAAAAAAGGTCTGGGTTTGTACGGGCTTCCATGTAGCTCTGAAGTTCTCACAAATTGAAGGAGGGTTTATATATAAAGAATAATATATAATAATTTATTAAATTAATTAATGTTACTCATGCGAAATCGGGTAGGACCGCTGGTAATTTAATATATGAAAACATTATCGTTTCTCTACAATTATTTAAAATAATTTTAGATCCACATATAAAGACGAGACGATTAAATAATTCGTAAAGTTTATTTGAATGATTTTGGTAGCAATTATCTTTATTTTTTTACGTTATGTCCGTTTTGTGGGGATATGGTCTCAATTTTATATTTTTATAATTACGAAGCTTATTATATACACTGTACGTAATTCGATTACTTCAATTTGTACAGAATGTATCTAGAAATTCCAAGATCTCTTCTCTGAATGAAAACATTTAGAACGGAGGTAAACATTTTTACGAAAAGTATTTTAATTTTTAGGGTTAATTTACAGCCTATAACACTCACAAATAACGTGGCTTTCAACAAACAACCTTAGAAACTTTACCTCTTTATAATATTAGTATAAAAGTATAGGTACGAGATATAGCCAAAGGCTATAGTGACAACTAATCATATTTCGTAGATATACAAAAATAAAATATTTATTTAAAAAACTTGGATTAAAAACGATGACATATTTCTGATTATGAGACAAACTTACATTACAAGTAAGTAGATATGGGATAACTAATTTGAAAAATACTAATAAATCTAAATATAGTATAGAATAAAAAAATGATATGAAATTCGTAGCTCAAAGTTTCGTTTCAAATAGACGTTTAAGGAATAACCAGCTTTCTACCCGGCATGATATCTAGTGTAATTCGTTTAAAGTGCGACCACATTAATGCTTTATTTATTTCTTGGGAAATGGCCTCTTTTCTGCCACCTTTTGTATAGGAAATACGTAAACTGTTTCTGTTTAGAAAATTCACGAGAGAATAAAGTTGTGAATCAGATGTTTATTTATTATATTACTTACAATGTATGTTTTTTCTCTAGATTGGAAATCTTATTATAATTAGTCTTTTCTATAGTCCTGCTTCATAATCAGACCCTGATCCATTGAGATTATTCCAGTAAGCCCAAACACCTTTCTTATAACTCGGTGAGAAGTTGCCTGCAATATCAGGTCGAGGTTACCATGTTCTTACATATAATTGAAGTAATCGATAGGAATCCATGAATTGATCAGCGCTTTAGTGGTTGCATATTAGAGTGTTAATTAACTAGAATAAAACAACAAATTTTCTCGAATCATAACTAAGAACACTCTCGACTAAGTTGCCTTTTAAATACGGCACTGTACGCAACTGTTTTGCCTCCAATGTGTAAAGATGAATTCCCTCCCGATGGCGAGCGGTCCGACTATAGAAGGAGGAGAGCATGATTTAAAACAACTCCTCCAAACACAAACCATTATATAAACAGTCTTACTTTAGTGCCCTAAAAATTGCATCATTGTAACCGCGTTTCCGTTTAAAGGGTAATGGATATCTTGATGTAAATTATATATTGAAATTAAACCACAACATTTTTTGCATGCTGATGTGGCCGCCGCACGCCGAGGACGCGAGGCATCTCTACAACAATTTACATGGGATTTTTGGACCACACTCTTCTCGCGTTTTCTTTATTCAAATTAGAAATGGCTATTATTTTTGTTGGGACTATTTGCTCCGTGGGCCGACGCGATACATACTTTGGTAGTAGTGTTCGTAGTGTAATGTATAAAACTGCACTATTGTTTTTAATTTCTACCATAGACTTAGGAAGTAGTTTTATACACCGGATTGTGTTTGAGGGAGTTATTTAATAAGTTTCATTCATCTTCTTTCTATAGTAACGTCGACTACCAATAATGGTACATAAGTACAGTTCGAGAGAGATATCGTTCTGATAACTGTCGTGATAAAGTTGTGTGAAAAAATGTATTTAGGTACCTACATTTATCAATTGTATAGTACCCATAGTAAACGTTTTGCTTAGTTAGAGACTAGATTGAGCTGTATAAATACTCCAGAAATAGACAAAAAATGATTCAGTAAATTGTGTGAATTCAAATTCGAACCAGAATTTGCCAGATTTACATAGAATTTGTACTAAACTTACTTTATAAAGTTATAATAACGGACCCGCTGAGTCTCAGAACTAAATGTAGAAAGAAAACTAGTGCAGAATAAAATTAACTAGACCAGACTTAAAATCTAGGTTAAATCTGTGTACGTCTTGTAGCACTCTACAAGCGAAGTGCACTACATGCTTCCAGCCAGCTCGCGATGTAACACTGGCCTAATTAAAATTAATTTATACCAATATAAACTTCAAGTTTCAAGACCTGTTAGTTGTAGTACAAGTTTGATACAAGTTGTTAGTTTCAGTCGGTTCAAAGTTTGTTATTGTAAATTCAACTTCACTCACTTGGAATGCAGATTTGTCAATAACGTTGGAATTTGAAATATGCTATTAGCACATTATAAGTAACGTGCCCTATTAGCGTGCCACTTTATCCAAGTAGAATTCATATAAAAAATATTAATAGACTTAGCTTTTACTCGTCGTATCAAGATGAATAATGCACCAGATTTAAAGTTTAACTATATTTTGATTTTTTGGTGACCTCACACACAACAATCTTCCAAGGAATTGGTATTTGGGTATTCTGTGACGTGTAGGTACTTTCCCATTTATCAGTCATCACGTTGTACCGTGGTACACCCTACAGCCTGACTGATGCAGCTATGGTTGGCTTTGGCTCACAGATAGTGATGAACCACTTACATCCGAAGTAGTATACAAAAAACAAATTTCAAAATCATACTGTATCAAGTTTTAAAACAGAGTATGTTATATGAATTCAGGGGATCCTAAAAATAAAATGCAGTTAAACATTTTTATTTTTTATGACTTTTATCTGCCTGATTGTACATACATCATGCCGAGAATATTAAAACAATTTTTTTTTTCGGAATAAACAACAGATATTTTTCCTGCAATGATAGCGGCATTATTCTAACTGTTATATATTTTTGCCTTACTACCAACGATATAAACATCGATATCTCTTAAATGGTCATTGTCCTGCCTTTTACAACTGTATAAAAACCTACAATCGATTACTGTTAACCACTATTAGCCGCTAACAGCTGAAAAAAAAAACTCTTCACAAAAAATCTTTGGGAACTCTGACAATCAAGACTCCGCAGTTTATACTTAAGTGAAGTTTTTCTTACAAATTCGTGGCAATTGTTAAAATCCATGAAATTTTTAATAAACGTTCTATCGTCAATTTTACTACACTTAGTAATACACACACACACACCTGACCATGAACAAATATGTATACAGTGTGTCCCGGGGGTGAAAATAGATAAAAAAATATATTATTTAAAAAAATAAAAATATGTATATATTTTTTATTTCACGAATGAAGATTTTTAATTTTCACTAATATCGATTTCTTACAAAGTAATCGGTCAATTTGGAAAAATAAAAATAATTATATTTTTTTAAACATTTTATTGTCGATATTTTTTTATCTATTTTCACCCCCTGTAAGGGTTAAAATTTATCCCGGTACACTATATATAATATGTAAGAATCATTTTTCTATAATTATGCTAGTTCCATGCAGGCCGTTAGAGCACATATATATTTACGTACCGACCGCGACATTAAATTATAATAAATGCACATATCACATACCTAGGATTTTTCGCCATAAATTGTCAATAGATAATGTACTTGTTCACATCTACGCAGTGCAATGACTATGAATTTAAATAATATTTACGAATCGTAAATTCCGTAACGGAACGGAATTAACTTGTGTGATTAGCCCTTTATTCATAAATGTGCCTAAAACGTCGCACTAATTAATTAACTATGTATTAAGAATTAAATAACGTGAGTAATAACTGTGAAACACTACTACGACTCAATTCTATTGTTAGAATAGTAATTATGCGCGTAAGTACAGTATCATTTGCTATAATAAACAATTTAGACATTCGAGTAATCTTCACATGCATTAGTTTTTGAGGTTATGTCTGACAGACGATTAATTTTCTGGTGAGATTGTATTTCAAAGTAGAATTTACCCACGATATGAATTATCCGCGAAAGCGAGTACAATAACTTCTATATTCGTGTAAATATTGGCTAGATTTGTATTGTTTTGAAAAAGCTGAGGCATGTTAAATATTGCAAATAGAGATCTCTGAGCTCCGAATATTTACTACAGTGGTATTACTGGTATACTCTAATTGCAAAACAACGAAGGTTGATCGACAACTATTATCATTGAATTTCAACAACACTTAAATACTATTTTATATACAAATTCCCCAACGCAAAAGGTCACGACATAATAGTATCGTAACTTAACAATTAAACACAAAAATATTCTACACGATTTAAACTTAACAAGATGATGTTTCGAAATTATTTTTATTCATTCCTTACTTGATGTAGGTTGGTAGTATTATGTATAATAGCAGCATGCAAATTGTAATCGTAAAATCAGAAAAAGCTTAAAATTATACAAAGTTTTTCTTTCAGCCTTGTCCAGTATAGTCCCAGTCCTATGTAAATCTAGCCGAGACTTGACATTCACTGTGGTCGCGACACTAGCAACTTTATTACTTTTACCTTTCATTTAACTTTTAACTAAGCAATCTAGTATACTTTTAATGCCTGTCCGTAACTAGTTTTTTAAGCAAGCAGTATTACATTATTTTAACAGCGTCATTTTATGGGCTCTGGTTTCGCTTAGACCTTGGCATCGACCGCGGCCTCCGCCCTTGAACTGTTCCGATTGTGTGAGTTTATTACACTTTTCTACCGCCTGTATAATTTTATTGTACAACTTGTGAATGCAACTTTACTAAAAATAATTTAGTTCCCAAGTGTATGAAAAACATCCCAATCATGAACTCTATGATAACTGAATATTTTTTAAAATGTTTTCATGTATATGTATACATGAGTGAGAAAAGTGCGAGAATGGGGAGGAATAGAGACAGATTTTGGCATATAAACCTTTTAGAAAATAGGCTAATACTAACGATTTTTTTTCCATTCAATCAAAATACAAGTCGTCAACAAATTGTTTTCATTTACTTATCTCCTCTCCTTAAGTATATTAGCCAGAGTTATAGGTACATTTTAGCGCCCGAAGAGATAAAGACATAATATAAAACACATCTTATTTAAAAATGATACAAACATAACTCCATTTTGTATTTCGCTTTTTGTGAACATATTTTCTCCACGTTGAAATAATTAAAATAAACCCTTTTTTTAACCATACCGCGGAATAAATAGATTTCCTTTGTGCATTGTCACGAACACATATCACAAACAGACTCAAAGGAAACATTGTCTTTCATGAAAATCTTTTGTTTTTCCCACTTAAAAACAACATTGTTAACGCAAGTGCAAACTTACAAGCCCATTTCAACTCTCCATGCAAATTGCACATTACATTTTAGCACAGCCAAAAGCCGACAACAAGAAACGGCTTGCTAGAACGAAACTCGTGTTCATTAAATTTTCAAGTCGTGCAAATTTTGCAGCGACATAAGCGGCTTGCCAAGACTTTGCAGTTTAGAGCCGAGATAGCTGCAGAGGCAGACTAATGCTGTTTACGAGACCGATGTGGTTCCGGGTGAGTGTATCCAAATGAGGAACTCGGTTTCTAAGCTCATTAGATAGCTCTGCAAGCAAGTTAGGTGCCCTACGGCCCAAGCTGAGACCGATTCACTTCGAATAATTTGATTCTCAAAAATAGGTCTTAGGATTAAGTTATTAACAACAGCTTTGTCGGTAAAGCTACAGGGTTTCTATTGCTAAGCTAAACACAATTGCCACTAATCTAAGCTAAAGGTTGATTTTCGCAATCAAAAAATAAATAGGAATCTGCTTCAGCTTTGGCGGTAGGGCCCCAGGTATAGCTGTGTCTGTGACTAACAACCAAAGATCGTACAAAATAGGTAAATGTAAAATATACTATCTTATCTCTGCATCACTTCAAGGTTGACTGGTAGAGAATGTATAGCATTAAGTCGCTCTACACATTTTTCTACACGTTTTTATAACAGCGACATCTCAAAATTAACTTGTAATTACTTATATAGTTTTATTATAATCATTCATTTAAATTTAATTGAAGAATGGCGGGGGAGGTGCAGGCGAATGGTGCCGCATATTGGACGTATGTCGGACCATTGAAGTGCCGGATTAGTGAGACTCTGCTGTACTCAGTAATTATTACATTTCTGTACTTCACGATATAAGTATCAAAATTATTTAAGTCATTGTTCGATGGTGTCGTTGCCCGTGTCCGTCCAATAGAACACGCAAGTTAAGCAACGTCGTCAATAGTCGGTTATTTATATCGAGTTCCTCTGTGCTTTCCGAAGGGCAGGTTAAGCTGTCGGTCTCGGCAGTTGTCATTAGAAGAAAGTCGTTAATCGTTAAGACAAGTCAGTGGATTTTGGGCGGCGGCTTGAAAACACACGCCTCTACCAACTCGCACTTGTGTAACATGGTGGAGTACTCTCTATATATGTTTCATTGAGGAGAACCCCGAATTCTGATAGTGTATGATATAGACTATGATGTTTTTAAGTACGTCATAGCTATCAATTGACTGAAAGTTTCCAAACACCTTTCTCGTTATTGCCTGTAAATATTAACATTTTGACATAGAGATTTCACTCAGCAGCTCGTGAAAAATACCATTATTCTCTTACAGTGGCCAGGTGTGACGAGGGTAACAACGGGTGACGTTTACAAAAAATATTCAAGTCATGATAGAGTTTTTCAAAGGGGATTTTAATATAATACTAGAAGTTACCCTTTAAAAAATATATGTACCTATATTAGTTTATTGCTTGTTGTATTGGTTTTATAACAAACTTAAGATATTTAGAAAACATGAACATAAGGTAAACACCAAAGTCAAAGTCAAAATTCTTTATTCTGTGGGCCCTCGCGGGCACTTAGACACGTCTTTTACAATTAGGTATATTTTTTTATCTACCAGCATTTCGGAATGACCATTGACGAGAAGAAATGCCGAAAGAAACTCTGTCAATATAGGTCTTTTTTTTTTAAATAGCCATACAATATTATCATAATACAATAAATGTTACCTTACGGACCTAAGGTTACCTTACGGATATGTAACATATAGTCCAGTATAATCCAGTATGCTCCATATAAGTATTATATAGATATACTCGTACATATCCCTATCCCTACTAATATTATAAAAGTGAATGTTTGTTACGCTTTCACGCCGAAACTACTCAACTGATCATCATGAAACTTTGTACATATATTCTCAAAGATATTAGAAAAGACTCTCATAGAATATTTTTTTATAAATAAAAAAGTAAACGCGAGCGTAGCCGCGGGTGGAAGCTAGTAAGTAATATTTAAGAGATTGTTAGCGACTGACTGGTTTGAATGTATATTTTTAGACACGACGTTCTGTTTTTATAAATGTCTTGTGATTGCCTAGGTCTATGTCTTACAACAAATTGACATTATGATCTCCCGAATTACAATTCCTCTTATTTTTCTAAGTGTTTCCATCATATTTCACATTAATACACTTTTACTAGCGTTAATATAATATCCAGTAGTTATTAGAAATAATAAAGCTGAAAATCTATAAGGTAATATCAAAATGATTTTTTTTTTATATATGAATTCTTATGTACTACTAAGACGAAACTGGAAAGCCTAGTAATAAATTTGTTTACTAGAGACATGTTGAAAATCAGGGCAAAGACAAAGTGGTCCCTTGAATCTGGCCCCAGATGGCTAAACATTTCATTGGCGCCCTTAACTAACAAATTAACCTAACTTTATGTGTTCATCATTTAATCTAAAGTTTTGGGCGCCCGGACTCGCAGTCGGTAGTTTGAAATTGTCTGTGTCATGTAAACTTAGTCATCTCATCACATTGTATTCTCTAAGTGAGAAGTTTGTAAACTTAAATTTAAGAGGTTTTCATAAAAAATAAATAATGTTAATAAGTATTCCAATATTTGATAGAAAAAAACAACAGTAGGTACAAACATTACTCCGAAATGAGGTTCAGGTGGAGCCAGTTGAAAATGCGACTGAAATACATTTAATTCATAAGAAAATCTTCCGGCACAGAATAGTTCAGCAGAAATATAGAAAGTTTGTTCCAAAAATATTTCTTCATCCATAATAATAAACTTCTGCGAAGAAAATATTTACATTCTATTCTAAGTTAAATTAAGTTCTTAAGTACAAGCTTCACACACGTATTTGAATATTAAAACTATTATTCGAACAATACATTTAAATGAAATGGAGATTTTTATCTAATTTGAATCGAAAATGCATTGCTTAGTTCGCAGTCAAGACACAAGCATTTACGATAATTATTGCATTTTCAACTTATACCGGATTACGATCTTCTAGTTTGCTTTTTATTTTTAGGTACAATGTTAATTTAAATTGTAATTTTGTATTCTTATGTAAATATTCACATGACATTTTGGTGGAATATGATGAGGACCATATAATTTACAACAAATAACCATATTTTGTGAATAAAATATCATTCATTGATTCACTCGCTGGTTCACTTATTCATTCATACATACTTATTACTTATGTAATAAGAAACTACTGTCTACTGGTAAACAGGAGTATACGAAATCGATCGTTATGATAGTCTAAGGGCCTTTGGACTACTACATCGATCGTTTTTGTGCCGTTTACATTAATTGCCACTTTGTGGTCGGTACCAGTGGCGAGGAGGGTTGATCTACGTCGGGTTTTTCTATCCGGTGGTACAGCGATACGTTTTCGTACGTATGGTACGTAAAGGGAAATCTTTCAAAATGACGATCAGTCTCCATCTCATCATGTCTGCCTAGTGAAGTGAAGAACCGTAAAGGGAACAGAACAACTGTAAAAGTAAACCAAATAACAATCCACTAGAACAGGGGTCTGGCAAATAATAATTATACGTAGGGTCCGGATAATTTTGAAAAACTTTATCGAGCTGGTATGACTGCCAACAGGACTAAATGTAAGTACCCATAGTTTGAACCCTTTGCTAACAAGTGCAGTATCGACGTCGTTGCGGCGTTATGAGAACATTTGTATTCAAGACGGCCGCCGTCTACGGCCAGAGAGAGTGTTTGAGTAAAGGAATGCTGAAAGATATTTGTAGTTCAATTTTATAGGTTTAAATTTACTTTCTATCGTCAAAGAATAATTCTGAAAAAGAAATTAAGTTTAAAATGACTTTCGATAATTCAAACCCAAATATTTCAATACTTCAAAAGTTAGTTTTGGGGTGTAAGTCGTTCATCAACATCTTTGAACCAAAGCCAACTTCACCTGCACGCGGTGCGCCCTGCTGACTGGCAAACGCAGCTTTGGCGAAAAGAGAGGTAGGGAGCGTAATTTGTAAGCTACCCGACTGGGGAATGTACCTCCACCTCACAGACTACCGCAGCCAAATAGCAATTCCCTTGAGGGTTGTTGTGTTCCTGCGAGTGTTCCAGCGGGGGTGGCGGCGCGCGAGCGATATTTTATGTTGCGAGCGTTAATATGGCTTCGGTAACCGCTTCACATCAGGCGGGCCGTATGGTTGTCTGCCACCTGTTGTAGTATAAAAAAAACCCCTATGATGTACAAACTACACACTTTTAAGCCATTATAGCATTTTAGTCAGGTAAGTGCACAACTCTTCGCAGTCTAAGTAGTACTTACAGTATGGACATTGTTTGCCGTGTAAATCGACCTCACCTTCCCTCTGAGTCGAACCATACACGCTTATTCGCTTTCTGCATATACAAAGTACGTAAAGCGTCTGTAAGCATATGCGTCATTGTTTGTGTCATTTTTATGGAGTGGTCATAGTATGCCAGTGGGTATTCCGTACGATATGGCAAACTAGAAGACTCTAGCACAGAGGTGGAGTACGTCTCAAAGCCAAGCCAAGAGTTTGAGAAATCTCTCCTCTCTACATAAATAGAGATAGTTAAATAGACACTTATTACAAACGCAGCTTTACTAAGGTACTGTTGTTATTTTACGAGTAATATACATTATTGCATACTGAGTGCAATATTGCATTTTAATGTTAGGCATACATTGTTATGACGTTGCCCAGGAGGTGGTAACACCATAGGGAGGGTACGGTAAATGTAGAAGTATTTATAAATTCATGTATATCTATAGCAGTACTTATAAATTTAAAATACCACGGTTATTTCCAAGCATTTAAACCGCAACGACTAGATATTAATCCATGGTCCTCGATTTACATAGAATCTCCTAGTACTTGTAGATCTAACGAAGAAATATAAATAAACAAATATTTCTGGACAATTCACACAGCGTCATCTAATCACATATTAAGCGCAAATCTTGTAGGTACTATGGGTACTAGACAACTGATAAATGCACTGAAATACATTTTTTTTATAAATACATACTTATAATACATAGAAAACACCGAGACCAAGACAAACAGACATGTTAATTTAGGCTGGCAACGGATCGGCGATCCCTTGGTGTTGCTGATTTCTATGGGCGGTGGTGATTGCTGTCCATCAGGTGACCCACATGCTCGCTTGCCCCCCTCTGATATAAAAAATAAAATAAAAAAATGTTCAAGCACACAAATATTTGTCGTGTGCGGGTTTCGAACCCGCGACTTCGGAGTCAAAGTAGCCATTGCTAGCCATTCGACCACGCATTTTGTCAATTACGCATTATGTCACATTACGCCGTTCGCCATAAACGGGATTTGTCATAAACGCTGTTCGTCATAAACGCTATTCGTCACCTACGCAGTTCGCCACAGACGCAAGTCGTCACATACGCAGTTCGCCACACTCGCAATTTGTCACATACCCAATTTCGATCCTATTGTACATGTTACATAATTGGCACGTTCCCTATTAATATATATATATTCCCTATTAGTATTTTTTTCGTGATCTGACGATAAAGTTACGTCGAACCGCGTCTATGACGAATCGCGTATATGACTCATCGCATATGTGACAAACTGCTTGTGAGACAAATCGCAAAAGTGACCAATTACGTAAATAAGATCGGCGATGACAAATGTAATGACGAAATGCGTTTGTGACAACCAGCGTCTAATCTGGTTGGACGTTTGGACAATTTGATGTCAAATATGTGTTTCGACTTCGTGCTTTTAAGGGCACGTTAAGCCGTCGTTCCCGGCTGTTGTAATTGATGTTGTCAGTCGTTAAGCCAAATTAGTGGCCTTTAGGCGGCTTGAAAACACTGGCCCTGCCAACCCGCACTTGAGCAGCATGGTGGACCACGCTCTAAACTCCTTCGAATGATCTGATTTGACGAGCTCGGTGTAATTAATGGTTAGCAATGGCCACTTGGACTCCGAGGTCGCGAGTTCTTTTCCCGCACAAGACAAACATTTGTGTGCATGAACACGTGTGTTTTTCTTGGTCTGGGTGTTTTCTATGTATTATATGTGTGTATTTACAAAAAAATGTATTTAAGTATAGTATCAGTTATCTAGTACCCATAGTACAAGCTTTGCTTAGTTAGGGACTAGATGCCGTGTGTAATTTGTCCGGGAATATTTATTTAACGATGGGAGACCCATATTCCAACATTGGGATGAGTTACGGTTGATTGACGAACTTAGTCGTCAAGTTCGTCATTAATTGAAAGTATTTAATTTATTGAAAGTTGAAACATTCTTTAAGTGTCTGTTTTGACAGGCACAAGACCAGTAGGACTGGTATGTACGAGACATGTATTTTACTGACTGGTTTCGCCGCTAAGGCATTATCAAGGTAAGCAGATGGTTATTGTGTTTTTACTAAATATTTCGTTACTGTGCAATCAATGACAAAAATCTTATGTACAGGATGTACATCGATCGTAAAGAAAGTATTTTACATAATCCAGTGACAAGTAACTTAATTATGTAAAATACTTTCTTTACGATCGATGTACATTTTGTCACCGATGAAAAAGTAATACGTCGAATCGAACCCGAACCAGTTGAGTGTGAATAGCTAACAGTAAATTATAAGTAACATATTTGAGTTACCGGTTTGGGGAGTGAATATTAAGTAAGAGAAGTATTCAAACGTCTATTAATTAAGCTGATTATGTTCTTAATAAATGAGCGACTGTTATTTTTTTCTTGATATATCGTTACGTCAAAAAAATAATCGTTCTCACATTCACACACATGTCTGTCTCGGTGATCGAGTAGTTATACAATGGCTGCACCCGGGGAATCAACCACAGCACAAGACAAACCTCTGTGCATAAAATGTTTTGAGGTGTAAGGGGCTCAGTACTATCTGTAGAGCCACAGCACAGTATAAGTAATAGTACTACGTTCAGTTGGGACACTCCCTGCCGCCCTCTCGTATCTACCCCACCTCCTCTCTGAGACGAATCTGGAACAGTTTGTATGGCGTCGCACGCACACACGCTCATTTACTTTCTGTACAGACGCAATTTTGTATAATAGGTAGGGGAAAAAGTCTTTTCGCATTATAGTATGTATGAACTTGTAATAAAATCTCTTTGGTTATACCATTTGTATCTGAAAGGTTTAGATATCTTTAAAAAGTTTAAATTTTAAAAAAGATAATTCCAAATTCAAATTAGATAAATGTGTGATTTTCATTTGTTTTTTTTTACTGTCAAGATGAGTGAATTTAAAGAAAAAATTCGATACATTTTAAAATTTTACTACAAAAAAGGTAAAAATGCAACGCAAGCTGCGAAAAAATTTGTGACGTTTATGGACCTAGTGCAGTGTCTGTGAGAGTAGCACAAATTTGGTTTAGGCGTTTTCAATCCGGAAATTTTGATGTCAAAGATGCACGTCGCTCTGGTCGCCCTGTTACGGATAAAATGGATGCCATTTTTGAAAAAGTGGAGCAAGATCGGCATATCAGTAGTTACGACGTAGCTGAAGAACTAGGAATTGACCACAAAACAGTTTTGGCGCATAAAAAGGTCGTGGTCAAAGGCCGGCCAGGCTTCACAGACTCTGGCGAAACCCGGGTTAACCCGCAACAAGGTGATGCTGTGTGTATGGTAGTATTGGAAGGACATTATTCATTATGAGCTGTTACCGCCAGGCAGGACTATCGATTCTGAACTCTACTGTGAACAACTGATGAGATTAAAGCAAAAACTTGAGAGAAAGCTGCCGGAATTAATTAACAGAAGGGGTGTGATTTTTCATCATGATAACGCTAGACCTCACACATCTTTAGCCACTCAGCAAAAATTAAGAGAGTTTGACTGGGAGGTGTTAATGCATCCGCCGTATACAAAATGGCACCTACATACTTTAGTTAAATGTAAATAAACTTTATTAAAAAATGTTTTGAATTTTCATATAAAATACGAAAAGACTTTTTCCCCAACCTAATATAATTGTTAACGGTGCGACCTTTATAAGGAGTGGCCGGGATAAAAAATAATTTTACATTAATTACTGCTATCAACTCAAGTATGAAGGGAAGTTCATTGATAGTTATTTTATCCAACCTCACTATTAATTTATTTCAACATAGTGTTAAAACTATTAAAATTAACTCTTTTGAATGGAAAGTTAATAGATAACACAACGTGCCTGAATAAATAACATTATAATGTTAACTAACAGTTTCCTTAACATGTTATTTTTTTAGCATTGACTCATCATCAAGGGAAATTGGGATTCATTTTATTGTATATATAAAAATGAATCCCAATTTCCCTTGGTCATCGAATCACGCGTGAACGTCTGGATCGATTTCGCTAATTCTTTTTTGTTGTGTTTGTTACTGTTAGGAGAAGGTTATTATGAAAGATAACAATAAGAAAGTTGCGTGGAAAACTAAAAAAATAATAAAACTGAACCAGCATATTATTTTCTGATATAAGTTTATGGTATTTGACAGAACTTGAACGTGCGTGAAACCAATTCGAATTCAATATTTATAGTTATGAAGACAGGACAACATTTATCGGATCAGCTAGTTAAAAATACACTTAACCTCAACTCTACTTCGAACAATAACAAAATAATATCTGCTGAAACTGATGCCATCCCATCAAATAAGTAGCATTCGTGCAGTCAGTGAAATATTTCGTGCATTGTGGCATCCTCCTATTAACAGCGATAAATATTTGATCATAAACATTGCAGTATGGCAAAGTGGCATGCTAGTGTTGCCTGGCACTTGTATATCTACCGAACTGAAATATTTTCGACGTGAACTCAGAGGGGCAAGCGAATTTCGAAACATTTAATAAATTTATTGTCTGAGGCGGAACTGACTAAATTATGTTTTTAAAATGTAGACCACTACATTTTTAGTGATTTCATAGTTCTTTCATAATCTCGAGAATATATATATATATATATATATATATATATATATATATATATATATATATATATATATATATATATATATATAAATGAATCCCTATTTCCCTTGGTCACGGCATCACGCGTGAACGGGTGGATCGATTTCGCTATTTCTTTTTATCGTGTTTTTATATTGTTTTATTGTCAGGAGAAGGTTCTTATGAAAGAAAAAAATAAGAAAGTTGCGTGGAAAATGAGCAAATTTAAGAAAACTGAACGACCATATTAACTTTTCCAATGTAACTGTATGTCGTTTTATAGATCTGTGAGTTATTTGACAGATTGCGCGAAACCAATTCGAATTCAATATTTATAGTTAGGAAGACAGGACAATGTCTGTCGGTCGGGTCTGCTAGTTGTTTTAAACTCTAACATATTGTCGGCATCAACTCACAATTATCACCCTTCACTCACAGGATCTACTCTCAATAATATAATAATAATAATATTTGTCAGACAAATTACACAGCGCCATCTAGCCCCAAAGTAAGCGAAGCTTGTGTTATGGGTACTAGACAACTGATAAACATACGTAAATACATGGAAAAATCAATGGAATGGAATATGGATAGTCATCTAATGACAACAGCTGAAAGACAGCTTAGCGAGCCTGCCAAAGCACAGAGGAGTTCGAGATAAATCAACCCATCCATAGACATGCTACGGTCGATGTTGCTTAACTTGAGTGATCGATTAGACTGCCACGCGCAATGACAGCAACGAGTTCCTGATTATATTATTATGATGTTAAAAACTGATTTAAGTCAAAAGTTAATCAATGCAGCATACGTAGGCGGCAAGAGGTTTTTGCAGAGCAATGTGATGTTTTTTTTATGGACAAATGACACAACGCCATTTAGTTCCAAACTAAGCAAAGTTCATGCTATGGGTACTAGATAATTGATAAATATACTCAACTAGATGGTATTCCAAGTGTCAATAGTTTGCGAAAACCGTTTACGTTTAGGCTGGTTGTGATATAAAAAAAAATCAAGTTTATTGAATGATAATAAAGGCATGACTTAATGAAAGTACTTGAATGAATTCGTCGCGGCTTTTTATATTCGTATTTTTATATCTAGTTACCGTTTATCTCTCAATATAACATTGCGTAGGCATCCGAATACTATTGGTTGTCTGTAAAGTCGGTTTACGGACGATAATTTCACGTGATAACGTCTGAAAACATCTGCCGATGGAGTGGAAGAGAGATATATGCGTCACAAGCCGAACGCTTAGGCCGATCGTGCCTCTCTATCGCTTGTTGCGTGCTCTCACTTGCTCGCTCGGCTCAGGCGGAACGTGACAATGAGTCATGCTTTTTCGTGCGTGCAGCCGGCGTTCATCAAGATATAAGACGTAATCACGTCAAAAGGGTTTGATTTTGTGGTTCGAGTCGACTAAAATATGAATCTGTAATACTAGTGAAGACCGTGGGCGAAATCTGCTTAGGGCAAACTAGAACAAGTTTCTTAGTATAACATTTCCCTATCATAATTTAACATAGAGCTGTCTCTATTGTTTTCATAAAGTCCATAAATACCACAAGAGAGATTAAATGTTATATTTATGTTTTAAATAGAGGAATGTGGTTTATAGAATCCGACCCTGTTTGTAATCTAGCAATATGAGAGTTATTTGTCAGCTCAGACGCAACCACAAATGCTTTATAATAACAATTTTAGAAAATGTACGAGTTTGGATGCATTCAAATTTATTACAAAGTATTTGCAGAAAATAGAATACTGAATTGGAAATAGACTATGGAATTTTTCATTACATTATGTTTATTAGGATATAAGTGGTTCACCACCATCTCTCCCAAAGCCTACCTCATCTGAACAGGGTGCACTCTGCCGCTTAACAAAGGCTCTGGTAATAGCAAGCAGAACATTGGGACGTTTTTTTCAAGCATTTCTTCTTCGCGAATGGTCAATACTGAAATGCTAATAGGTAAAAAAACGACAAAAAATAAGAATATTACAATTAAAAATGGTGTCAGATGTGTCTAAGTACCCACAAGGGCCAAATGACCGAAAAAATAATTTCATTTCATATGACGTTTGACGTAGGCATCAGCTAAGATTCCCACGGGATACCGGGAGACGCGTGTACGAAATCGTGGGATATAACTGGCTCACAATCATTTCTCCCAACGCCAGCCTCACTTTTTAACTAAGACTCTGGCAAAAACGAGGTATACCTCGTTATTGTCAGAGCTAATAATAATAATATGCTCTATAGTATATCGAATATTGCGTTCAACTGGGGACCTATAGATAGACAAAGATACATAATACATAGTATGCAGCACAATCAATAATCACGTTAACAGTATAAACATAATTATATAACGGGACGTGCAATTAAAAGGCTAATAAAAACCAAGGCCCTTCTCGGAATGAAAAAGTTCATACAGGCAGAACAGGTATAGTCGCGGTTCGATGCCTGGGAACGGGCGGGAGCCGGGTGGGAAGGCTCGTGTGAACTTTCCTTTATTATGTCTTTGCTTCGTGCCATCTTTCTATTGTTACAGTATTACGATATAGAAACGTGTGATGCAATTACTTTCTATATGAGATGCAATAAATAATACTATTATAATATAGAGTGAAATAATATATAAAGGTTTCCCTAAACTCATTTTACAAACAAGTATCCAGTTTTAATTCTTAAAATCCTTATTGAAATCCTCCACCAACCCCCAATTGAGTATGCTCTAAATGCCCCCCATTTAGAGCAGACCCGTATCCTAACAGTGGAATGAACAACACAACATCACTTGTTACTCGAATTTTATAAATACAAAACTATTCAGAATAAATAAAATACCCGATTGAAACCATAAACTTCATAATATCCAAGATATATCAGCAAACAGGGAAACAAAACACGAATTGCTTAATAAATTAACTTAAAGCAACATACGCATACGTATTACATAGACATAACTATTAATTACAATATTAAAAACTCCATATATGAAGACTGTTAGTGTTGCAGTACCTAACTATCCATAATGTTTGTTTGACACCCAAACGTTATGGAAAAAACTATTAAAATAATTGTTGAATCTCGCGTTCATATAATAATTAGGACCAGAAATCCCGCTACAGGACCTTACCGGAAAATACAACAGAATTGTTTCAAGCTCGGAAATTTAAAAATGGCGGATCCGGATTGTGAGTTGTGAAAACACAATACGCCCCGGGGGAGAAATTTGTCTCCCAAAACCGCTCAGGAAACTGTCCGTATGCGATTTGTCTTCCTAAACTCTCTTTCGTAAGTAGCGTCGTTAGGTATAAAGTTTTGAAACTTTTACCCGTCCTCCACTATCCTTGGGTAATGTTCGAGTTATTTATCGTGATTATGGCGTACAAATAGCAACTTGATAGCCCCGGTGGGCTTCAGGTCGATGTCCTAAGAGATAGCATGATTGAAGCCTCGTTAGGCAACCTTAGGCTACTTTCTCAAACGAGGTTGCGGAAAAGCTACTTACTACGGTGTAAATCTGTTTTGCTTTAGACCCCATCAGAAAGCCGTCATGATGTGCTTCAATGTACAGGATATAAGTTAGATATATCTCATATCCACGAGTTCAATGGTCGAAGGATTTGAAATACTGTATCTATAAAAGGCAACTATTGCTCACTGATCTGTCAACGCACAGCTCAATCCATTGGACGGATCCGGGGGCCCTACTGCCGGAGCTTCCCGATTACCATCGGATTTTTTGATTCCAAAAATTGGTCTTAGGCTTAAGTTATTGACAAACAATTTCAGCTTAGTTGGGAGAACTCTAAGGTTTCTACCATCTGAGCTAAACATAATTACCAATAATCTAAGCAGTAGTTTCATTTTCGCATTCAAAAATTTCGTCGGTAATCGGCTTTAGCTACGGTAGGACCCCTGGTTGAAATTTGGCATACAAACAAAGATACAGGTAGCTAATGTGACATAGGATGCCTGCTAAGAAAGGATTTTGGAAATTTCCCAAGGGACACGCGCGTGCGAAGTTGCAGGCGCAAGCTAGTTATAGAAATAAAATGCCTAAAACGAGAAACTTATATACCAAGCGTCACGAAATGAAATATTTCCACAAAACATCAGCATTCTTTTCACCTTCCTATATTTGCGTACGTCGAAGGTGCATCATAAATTCCGCGCTTGTCTCATCGATCGTTCAGGAGTAACGTACTGATTCTCAGCCAAGGGCACGGAGCCATTGTGAACCAGCTCACGTAAACAGAGAGTACGAATACTTATGTGCGAGCAGACGACTGCTCGTGAAGTTCATTTGAGTATTCATCGTGAATGATTATAGATTGATCTGCTTGAGACTTTTTGACGAGCGATTTTATATTAGGGTTGAGTTCATTAGTGAACTCGTAATTACGCGTCTCAACGCGTGATGACACTCATGTTTGGGGTATTGGTTTTTATTAGAGGGGGCAAACGTCATGACCACTCAGAAATCAACAACACCAAGGGGACACCGATCTGTTGCTAGCCTTTTAAAGGAAAACTTGGCTATGTTCTTTAAGGCTCTCTCATGCCGTATTTATTTGAGAATGCGGCTGATGAAAGTTGATTCCACAATTTCATAGTTCGTGGTAGAATATATAGTTATAGTATTACTCGATCTCATTTTAAACTAAACGCAAACGATATTAGAATAAACTCTGACTTAAAAGTAGACTCTTAACACATTGAAAATCGTACAGTACGTAAAGATACTACCAATGGACCGGTTTACAGTTTTATAAGCACAGTTGTACCGGTTTAAAAATGGCTGAGCAGTAATGGATGCAAACAGTACAACAACAGTCGTTAAACGTCTGAGTAGGAAGCCTATGTTCAACAGTTAACGTATTTCGATTTTTCAACTCCTTTAATGTTGTAATACTCTTATGTAACAAACTAAAAAACAAACGTCTATTTAATATAATAAAAAAATATATATATTTACAATAACAATTACCCGAAATAAACTCTTACATAATAATTTATATATAGAACTGATATATAAAAGTGGTAGTTCATTCAATGGGTTTCAAAAGGTTTATTCACTGGATTTTTTTGTTCATTCTCTGGTGATTTGTGTGTTCAATGCTGATAGTTATTGAGATAACCTGCATTTTATACAAATATGCATTATATATAGTATAAAATGCAGATTATCTCAATAACTATCGGCATTTTTGCTAAAATATGTATACTGTATCAATCATGAATAAATTGTGAACATAATAAAATAAAATATTTTTTGGTTAGGATCTCATAAGTAGCTGGCTGTAATTTTCAAAGTTTGGAATGCCCTTAAGGGTTCATTCAATGGAGCACTTACCCTATATTCCATTTTCTCGCAAAGGCCGATATTAGGAGGAGGCCGATACTAGAAGACTTCACCCTACTGAGATTTTGTCTTCGTCCATCACTAACTAGGTATTTTTTTTTTTTTATACTACGTCGGGTAGCAGACAAGCATACGGCCCGCCTGATCTGAAGCGGTTACCGTAGCCATATTAACGCTCGCAACTATAGAAAGTATAACTCTCTTATCTCAAATTACTTTAAAAAAATATGAATTAAATCGCACTTTAGTTATTTTTATAGCCAACGTAAAAGTAATTGTTCACAAAAGGATAATAGGTAATAGTTGACAAAAATGTTCACTCGGTAACAAACGGTCTATATAGACAGTTTAAGTTTTCATGTTTGCGTGTTTTAATATAATAAAACTCACAAAAATACGATTGAATGTTCCCATTATATCGAATAAGTACCTAACCAATTTCATATTTCACGATAAGATTCAACTAAACCATTATTTAAAAAGACAGACACTTCCTTGCCGCTATTAATATAATTGCATGCTCTGTCCCGTCTTTGCATTTTGTGTTTTTAAAATTATACCGATATAAGGGCACCGGAAACTCGGCAACAAAACGCCTTTTCGGTCGCTTGATACATGTTATAAAACTTACTGAGAGAAGTTTTGTTGTTTTGCCGTATACTTCGTACATATCTTTCCTATCTTAGCATGTCGATGGACTCTCAAGAGGGCAATTTCTAGGCACATGTTATATGTTTTTGTATCATGTCGTCAGACAACAGATACGGAATTTGTCACATGTGATGATAAAGTAACACACAAAGTGGACAGACGACCTCATTAAGACCGTAGGATCGCGCTGGATGCAAGCCGCATCCAACCGGTCTTATTGGAGATCTAGAGGGGAGGCCTATGTCCAGCAGTGGACTTTCAATGGCTGAGAGATGATGATGATGATGATAAAGTAACAGGGGACATACTGCACTTTGATTAATTACATTCCATTGCAGAAAAGTTTTTATTTTCTTATAAAGAATACTAACTAAACTGAAAAGTGTATTTGGATGCCACATATGGAAACAAGAATAAACAAACAGCAATATATTTTTTTAACAAGCTTTCATTTGTTATTAGTTACTTATTAATAAAAGTTTATTAACTGAATTTCGCACATCAAGCCCTTTTTACATTTTTTTTCTACATTTTTACAACCTCAAAAATGACGAAGTTTCACACAACAAACTCTTTGCGCTCAGATCAGGGCTTAAGCTAGTACAACAACTATTAGGTACTTATACCACCTTATACTGTGCTAGTACATAATTTGACGTATGATCTGCAGAATCAACTGAAATATGTAAATTTGATCACACTACTAACCGTAAACCGGTTTCCATTTAGTGCAACAAACTAATACATTTCAAATCGATTTTTCATAAGAAGCAATTTGGTTCGTTATTATAAAAATTATGACCATTTTATAAATCGATTTGTAAGAATTACTGATAGCAGACGCGAAGACATCCCCATCAATTTGTAGTTGTAGCTAAATGTACATTCACGATAAGGAACACCGCAGTCTTCGCGTGACTAACACGATGTCCGTGCGGGCAGCTTGCGTGCGAAACATGAGGTTCAGTCGAGTTCCCGATTGGTCATGGCAGGTAATATTCTGATGGTCTCTTATGAAAGTTATGTTACTAAAAATTGCTTTGGGTTGTAGTAAATAAACGAGCGAGGGACCCGAAGACCTTGATACGTTTGTCATGCAAGCAGCTAGCGTTGTAGCCTGTCTTTGAAATGGTTTTGAAATTATTTTGAGATTTTCCTCGCGTCGCTATCGGTAATGTAAAGCTTTAGAAGAAAATGCCTTAAAATACCATTTTTGCACTTTTGATACAGAGTCCTTTTTACATGAGAGGGGGAAGCGAGCATGTGGGTCACCTGATGGAAATTTATCAACACCGCACATAGAAATCAGCAATATCAAGTCGCCGTTCCTTTACCAGCCTTTTAAGGGTAAAATTGACTTTTTTCTTGAAGGCTCTCATATCGTGTTCATTTGGGAATACTGCTGAGGGAAGTTGAGTTTTTAAATGTTACATTTAAAATGTTTCAAATGTAACATTTAAATTCATTGTTATTTATATTATAATAATATTTAATTAGTTTAATTAAACGGGTCTCACTCACATATTTTTGTCGAAAGCAGACTAGTTTCTAAAGATGATCATTGTTTGTGTTTGACCACTTAGGCAACATTTCAAATGAACCACAGGGAAAAGCAAAAGTTTTTGTCATTTTGCTTTTTCCTTTCCCTGGTTATGGCATTTGTTTTTATCATCATCATCATCATCTCAGCCATTGAAAGTCCAATGCTGGACATAGGCCTCCCCTCTAGATATCCAATAAGACCGGTTGGAAGCGGCTTGCATCCAACGCGATCCTACGGTCTTAATGAGGTCGTCTGTCCACCTTGTGGGTGGACGTCCTACGCTGCGCTTGCCGGTACGTGGTCTCCACTCGAGAACCTTTCGACCCCAGCGGTTTATTTTTATTATTGGATTTGTTTTCATATTCTTTTGAAAATAGTAACTATGATTTTTTCATTCAGTTGTAGCGAAAGTTCTTTTTTAATACTTCACCTCCACCTTTCACATGTCCTTATTTCACCAGAACTCAATTACTCGCAGGAGTACAAGGTTCAAAAGTTCTGCTTACTAATCGCCTTAATAGATAAATAAAAATACGAAATGCATGCGTAAGAGCGGCAAATATACAAATCGTCAGACAGATCTTAAAAAAATTTACTCGTACGGGATAAGAGAAAAGATTGGGTAATAAATAATAGCTAATGTTTGATATACTGTTCTTTGCTCAAAGTTTTGGTTACAACTCCTTTACACAGATACATATTTGTAACTTCGCAATTCATCGAAATAATGCGTACGAAGTATATAATATTTCTTACATTGGTACTAGTTTTGACTTGAGGTTTTACTTTCAAAAATAAATAAGTAAATACAACAGGAACAAAAGGAGAAATGCTAGAGAGAAATCGTTCCATGTTCTCATTTTTTTCTATTGAGCAAAGTAAAGCGAATCGTAGATTAGATGCTCCCAATTATATTATATATAACATATATTTTTTACAATGCTTCAGTACGCATGGTTACCGAATAAAATTGGTTTGAAAATTCGAAATTACGAACATAGAGACACATACTTAATACTTTTATAGCACCTAACAAAAGAATAAAGATATAAAAGTAATTACTTATAATATAAATTACAAAAGGCGGCCTTATCGCTATATCGATCTCTTCCAGGCATACTTTGGGTAGAGGAGACCTAATAGTAGAGTAATGTCTATACAGTAATATAGGATGTCGTTTCTAGATATTCGAGGCGTCGCTGAAGAGCCGGCTTTGGGACATCATTCTTTAGCGGTATCCAAACAAAAGAGAGAAAAGAGAGGTAGGGAGCGTAATTGTAAGCTATCCGACTGGGGAATGTACCTCCACCTTACAGAATACCGCAGCCAAATAACAATTCCCTTGAGGGTTGTTGTGTTCCTGCGGGTGAGTGAGCTCACCAGAAAGGAAGGAGATGCTGCGTTGGCAGCGGGGGTGGCGGCACGCAAGCGATATTTTATTTTGCGAGCGTTAATATGGCTACGGTAACCGCTTCATATCAGGCGGGCTGTATGCTGGTCTGCCGCCCGACGTAGTATAAAATATATATGTGTATATCAATCGCTTCCAGGCATACTTTGGGTAGAGGAGACCTAATAGTAGAGTAATGTCTATACAGTAATATAGGTTGTCGTTTCTAGAGATTCGAAACGTTTCTTTTACGCCGGTTCAGGTGTTAGAAAATATAAAACAGCGTCGCTGAAGACCTGGTTTTAGGATATCATTCTTTAGCGGTATCCAAACAAAGAATATAAATATTACCGCCGATAATAATGACTTGGCATGGCATGAATGGAATAATGACTTGTCAGTTTTGCGAACATCCAAAGGCAGCTAAGAGATTTCCATATCGCTTATGAACAATAATAATCAATCAAGTCGGCCGTCGCGCTTGGCTGCTAGTTCTGAATCGCAGCAATTAGTCGGCGGGCTCACCCGCGCCCGCGAGGGTGCCTTTACATACAACGATTTCAATGGAAAAAACATGCTCCTACACAGACAGATTCGTAATAAAATCGTTTATTTTGAATCTGCACAGTGTAAAATTTCGATATTCGATAGAGCCTTCTAAGGTGTGTCGACGTTGTTGTTGATGAAATCTACATACAGTAACAGCAAAAACATCAATCCATAATCATCCCACAGCTGTTATGCGGGTCTCCCCTCAATCGAAGAGGATTAGATACTTCACGCTGTTAAATTACGGGTTGGCGGAGGCCAGTGTTTTCAAGCCTTAAAAGCCAATGACTTAACGACAGTAATTAAAACAGTCAGGGCAGTCCTACGTGTGCTTCGTGGACAGTGGCCTCTGAAGCACATAGGTGCTCTAGATAAATAAACCTATCCATAGAGAGGCTACGCTCGCCATTGCTTAACTTGCGTGATCGATTAGACTGGCACGTGCAGAGACGCTATTTAGCTCTTCATCGTAATACACGAAAGGGAGTTCATGGTAACTAGAGAATGTGAAAGCAAGGATAAATTTAATATTTGGTCGAGACAGTTTTTGCCACAGAATATTAATGACATGTCATATCTGTATGCATAAATTTATTTACCGGACCTAGTTGCTTTTACAGATTTTTATACCACCAAGGTTCTACCGACAGTACAGACTGTACAATGGGTCGTGTTCAGTGGAGTTGTTTGACTTGACGTCCACGGCTTCTATCTACAATGGCACTGCTCGCCATCGACAGGGAATTGATCCTCACACTTTGGAGCCGAAGTGGCCACATACCGTGCGGTTCCAGAGAGGTTTTCTCCCACATACTATCAGGCTGTGGAATTTACCCTCTGCCGATGATGGGATTCATCGTCACACAAGGACCGAAATGGTAACGTACTATTCGATTTGAGACAAATTTTCTGCCTCGTGGTATATAGTTGAGGAATAAATTCTTATCAAGGTGCGAAAACAAAAGAATAAAAATGAACACAGCATAAAATATTTAAAAAAGTATCAACAAAAGAAGCAATTTATAAGTACACATAGCATTACACATTACAATGTAACCACGATCCAAGATATCCTTTATCATACAAATTACAGCACTGAAGTAAATTGGCAAAATTTTACAAAACAAAGAAAAGAGCGCGAGTTCCTCGCTCGCTAAGTTACCAGCGAATTAATTAACAAGGAAATACACTTAAACATTCCTTTAATTTAACTTTACAAGCTTATTTAGTGCCTGTTGTAAAGTCTAAAGGATCTTACCCCGACCGAGTTATAGGAGGAGAGGCAATTTTTTTTGCATTATAATTTTAACTGGCAGACGAGCACTAGACCCTTTATCGCGGTATTTACAATTATTTTTATTTCTTTAACTGAAATTGAGTAATTATTACAAGCAGTTTGGAACCTAGGCTTATTATATACGACGGAGCCTTTGGGTAACAAAATTTTCCAAACTTAGAGCTGTAGAAATTCCCGGGTTAAATAAGCAGAAAAAGTTTAAACACGCCAAGCAGCCCGGAAAACATACCAAGGTAGAATAATGTGCTTAAAGTGCGAAAGTTTAAAGAGCGGAGTAGGGTTTGGGTCCCGGGACGTCTCGGGTCTCGAAGTCCCGGGACTTTTCGTAATTTTAGTTGTCTCGAGTCCCGGGACTTGAGACTCGAGACTCGAGACGAGACAAGATTATCGAAATTCATTTTTATTCTCAAATAATTGAAGGAGCATAGCGCCATCTGTAAGTTTATTGAATAACTACGTGGTCTGCTAAGTAACTACCGGTTAACTAATAGGCCTTTTCATCACAATATTTTTTCGTACTGTTTTTTGTTAACAACCATACCAAAGCACCCGCTACCCGTATCAAAAATTAAAATATTAATTAAAACCGATTTATTTTTTGGGAAAAGTGAAAAAAAAAGCAATGTTAGAATAATTGACTCTGCAATACATTTGAACTTTCATTGGGTGTGTTTAAGATATTTAGCCATTTCTCCTTGTCAACTGTTTGGTCCACTGGCTCATTTTCTCAATTGCATTTTTGACTCTGTAAATATCATAAATCTTTTATATATTATCTCATATTAAACTTTTCCTTTATGATAAAAACTACTAAACATATTCAATTCAGCATTTACATTTGTCTAATTAATAACCTCAAATGTAGAAAGTCCCAAAATATTAATTACTTATTTAATTTTCTGTATAATAAATGTTGATTTTTACAAAGAATTGGCTTTTTTTAATAGGTACAATTTTAAACACAAAACTAACTTAATTACAATTTTACGAAAGCCCCACTAAAAAAAACAAAAAGTCTCGAAGTCCCGGGAATTCCCGGGACTTTGACTGTAGGCTGTCTCGTGTCCCGGGACTTTGAACTTGTCGGGAATTCCCAAACCCTAGAGCGGAGTGAGCACCTGATAAGCAAAGACAATTTGCGTAGGGTGGCTGGTTGTCGGCACACTTAGGTAATATCTAGAAATGCTCTGGTAATTTCTATTATAGTTGTTTCTAGTATCACGTTTAGTTTGAAACTAAGAACAAGTTTTACATTTATAAGGTTTTTTTGAATACGGCATAAAGAGGTTTTACAATGCCGGCAATGCAATTACAAGCGTCCATAGGCTATCGTAATTGCTTTCCACCGAATTGGAATAATAAATATAGGCTACTTCTCAGAACTGTTATCGAGGAGCTCGACGGCGTCATTGCGCGTGGCGTCTAATCGATCACGCAAGTCAAGCGACGTCGACCGTAGACTGTCCTTGGATGGGTTTACTTATCTCGAGTTAATACGTGTTTTGGAGGGCACGTAAAGCTGTCAGTCCCGACTGTTGTCGTTAGATGACAGTCGTTAAGCCAAGCCAGTGGCCTTTAGGCGGCTTGAAAACATTAGTCTCCGCCAACCCGCTGATGAGCAGCGTGGTGGAGTATGCTCTAAACCTCTGAATCGATTGAGGGGAGACCCGTAGGGTTGATGAGCGACTTGTTATGTCAGAACTCTAGATTTACAAGGCATAATCGCGAATATTTTAGCACATATGCAGTTAGGAATAGTACTATTTCTTATTTTGTGAACAGACTGTCTACATCCCTATAGGCTTTATTTAACCTAAGGGGTTTTTATGACGGCAATAATCCAAACCTAAAATCTTTTGTTAAAAATCTGAACTAAATCACTTTTAACTTTAGGCTTATATGAAACCTAAAGTTAACACCACTTTCTAACGATAAGAAATAAACCTATCGATATGCAAATTACTACCAATCATCATGAATTTTTTTTCGTCTGTAAAATCAATAAAAACACAGTATTTCAAACAAACAAATGTTCACGTTAATTTATCTATTCAAATTCGGATAATGTTGCCATGACGTTGGGAATTTTAATTTTAATCGGGGGTGCGATGGGGCGCTGACCCCCTGCCTCCCCGATAATTGTAAATGAGTCACAGTTCGTGCCATGCACGCCCTTGTATGTATACAGTATAGCTAAATGCGTATGGATTCTGGAAGCTGACTCATAAAGAAACGATTTAATTATAATAACTTTCTATATATTTAATTTACTAGCTAACTGTCCCGGCTTCGCACGGGTGCAATAAAATATTACCTATGTTGTTCGCTGATCATATAGCTTCCTATAGGCGAAAGGATTTTTAAATCAGTAGCTTTTGTATTGAACCATTACAAACAAAAATACAAATCCTCTTTTTATAACATCAGTATATATATGTAATCTAAATCAATACCTAATGTCTAAAGGAGATTGCCCATTCGTGTATGGATGAAAGTACTGATAACAAAATTGTTGTATCATCAATAAACAACCTTTATTTAGTTCTATATCATCACTAGATACGTTCTAGAAGGTTTGGAGGGTATTGTTATCCGGAGTTCAGAAATATTTAAGAAATAAAATGCGTTTGATTTTAGGTTATGTTTGACTATACCACAATATACATATGCATCAATTGTAAATATACATCTAGCGAATTAACAGTTAATGTTGTGTGCATTTAAAGTACAAACTCTTTTTAGCTTAGATCTGTAACATGGTTAAGTTGGAATGTTGAAGAATAAGAGTGTAATTTACTTAAATATAGCATGATTATTTATTAAATTAAGCCATCTCTCTACATATTATACTAACACTAAAAAATCTGACTTATCACCTTAGAGAACCTCTATGAAAACTACTGTAAAATCAATGTTTTATTTTAGAACTTTAACATTAAACTTTTCTCTAAAACACACTAATAATCTAAGAGTACTGTCCGTGGTCAAATTCCTTTATATCATTACCGTATACGTAGAGTAGGAGAGGAGAAGATAGACGCATGTGAAGCTAACATACCTACTTCAGTATTTTTTTTACACTGTGGCTTAGAAAATAGTTATTTAGTAAACTGTCGAGGGTATTAGAGCTCGAGTGACTCGAGAGTATTGAATCGAGCGGAGCGAAGGCGAGAGGCAAATTGCTACCGTGCTTTGTATGTAACACCTAAGAATATTTCAGCCTCCAGGTTTTCTCAGGTCTTCTAAAAAGTATTTTAAATATTTTTAAAAAGGTGCTAAAAGTACTCACTTTGCGATAGAGGTGTATTATGTCGTGTATCTGTAACAATATAATAAAACATTTAAGTAAAATAACATATATACAGTTACTTAAAACATATATTAGTATGTATGTCAAACATTTTATCAGACGGCAGCTACAATGTGTATTGTAAATACATTGACCCTGGAAGGATAGCCATGTTACATATAGGAAGCTTAAGTTTTGTTTATATATTTGTTTAAGTATAAAGAAAATAAAAAACAATACATACAGATATTTAGAAATATTATTTTTTATTTCTTTTAAATAAATTTTGTTATTTCCTCACTTCTCTATCTTAATGTATATTTATCTTACAACCAGTAAGATAAATGTACATTTGTAGTGTGGAGACACAAGATGCCCTCATTATCTCATATAACTCATTATTGTTACCTTGTACTGAAACCTTGTATATGTAGGACAACCTACTTCCTATGTATGTCAGGTCACCTAGTTTAACCATGCACTATTTTAATAGTATATAAACCCATGATTTCTCTGAATACAGATAATCATATAGTTACCGACCAGCGAAGCGTTTCAATCAAGTCACCTCCCCGTGAACATTACATGGCGACCCTGCCAGCCACTGCTTCCAGGCAGTGGAGGCAACAAGGGTACCGAGCCTAAAAATTAAAAATCAAAACTGGTCCTCAAGTAAAGTGAAGTGAAGTTTTCATAAAATAAAACGGGCGGCGCTACTTCAAAAAGAAGGCGCAAAAAGAAGAAATTATAATATAATATATGTATAAAAGCCCCAAAAAAAACGGCGCAGGTAATAGCGCAGGTTAAATAAATGAAACTTAAACTTCAACTCCTGCTCAAGAAGAAGCAATTATAATTGCCCAAAACGGAGTGACCAACAATGTAGGTTCGGCCCAAAAGAAGAAGAAGATACATAGGTGTCTCACAAAGAAGATAGAGAGGCAAGCTGTATCCGTCACTGCACGTGTCTAATTCAGAATGAAGACCAACCCGTAAGTGTTCCGTCAAGTGAAATGTTTTAAGTGAGTGTCAAGGAACCGCGGGAGACAAACGTATGTCGCACGGGGAGGGAGACGAAAAAAGAAAAAAACAAAAAGAGAAACGCGAGCTTTTGTACATCAATGGAGGTGCCGCATATTTACTGCGAAAAAACGCAAGGTGCCACATATATACCACAAAAAAAAAACGCGCATGCAACGACTATGTTGATTGAATAAATAGGTCAAGACTTTAAACCTTGAAAATGAAACAATGACCTTAACCTCGAAAAACAATACGATCACTATGCCTATCAGTCTATACACGACCGATAGTAAACAAGAGCGGTCATCATATATCAAATTACCGGCAAGAAGTGAATCATTCGTAGGGCTGTCAACCAATGCGACTGGAGATTGTGTATTTTATTTTAATGGAATTTTGATAGTAATATCAATAAGACCTCAATGAATAGGTCAATGGAAAAGGTCAAAAGGACCCCGTTTATGCATAATACAAGGTGTCTCTAAAGTAAATAATAAAGACGACAGGCGCGTCATATTAAACGACTTCCATATTTTGCCGACCAGTGGTCACGCAGGCATACGTAGAATGACGAATATTATTAAACGTCACTACTATTGGCCAGGCATGAATAATGACATATGTGACATAAATTTGTTTAATTAAATAAAGATCAATCAATCCCAAAAAGGAGCAGCATCTTCATATTACCTACACTAAATTGAAATAAGAGTATAGAAAGGGACATACGTCTCAAACGAATACGAATCAAATTACCATGTAAACAATAATCGGTCAAGATCATTGTATCAACCTAGTTATAATTTAATTGTATGATACTAATAAGATATCGATATTATGTTATAATGTAATCCTGTACTTCATATGTGTAACTATATCAATATATATGTAATCTTAGTATAGGCTAGTATAAGACCAAAATCTAAACTTCACTTTCTTTTTATTTTTGTGTAATCATCATATATTGTAGTTTTAACCAGTATTACTATTATTTTCAAAACAATCCAAAAATTGTTAAATTGTACATTAATGATTTTTTTTCCTTTTCAAAAAAAAAAGGGGGAAGGTGTAGTGTGGAGACACAAGATGCCCTCATTATCTCATATAACTCATTATTGTTACCTTGTACTGAAACCTTGTATATGTAGGACAACCTACTTCCTATGTATGTCAGGTCACCTAATTTAACCATGCACTATTTTAATAGTATATAAACCCATGATTTCTCTGAATACAGATAATCATATAGTTACCGACCAGCGAAACGTTTCAATCAAGTCACCTCCCCGTGAACATTACACACTAAGTATAAGATATATTTTGTAGAGATAAGCTCACCTGAGGGTATCGATAATGTAATTTTGTTTATTTTCATTAATGTGAAATAAAAAATCTATTAAAACAGTAAAAGAATCTTTCAGCTCACTAGCAGACATATCATATCGACGAGCTCACTGGTTGTTTGGCTAGCAATGTGCACTTTGACTCCGGAGTCGCAGGTTCGATCCCCAAGACGAATATTTGTGTGTGATCCCCAAGATGAGTATAATATCAGTGATCTAGTACCTATAGTACAAGCTTTGCTTAGTTTCGGACTAGATGGTACTGTGTAATTTGTCCAGAAATATTTATTTATATGTTTATTCGTAAAAGTATAAAAAGACTGTAAAAATAAATATCACATCACAAGATACAATCAAAACAAGACATTAAGTATATTCGTTTTGGCATGAAATTGTGCATCAAATGCACATAAAAATATTACGGAAGCAATAAAACTAAAGATGGATCCATTATAAAGGGGACAACACAACACATTTCGTTGATACGACCCCGACATCAACTCTGCAGGATCGAAAAGAAAAGGAAATATTTTGTGTTAGCAATAAATAAATGGTGGTTTTATATTGGAGTTTTGCTTCTTGTAGACTTTTGATGTGAAGTAATTAATGTGGCGGTTCAGGGCGGCTGTTGGCGTGACGATGTGTTCGTAACTCTGCGACTCTCTCCCCACTTATGACCATATGCATATGCATGAGATTTGATTGATTTGAAAGAATCGATAGAGGAACAAAGTTTAGCAGCATACATTGAAAATCATTTGTGTGTTACACTTCTAAATTTTAGTTTCAGACAATCTCAATACCTCACAGTGTAACAGGAGCATAAAAGCCTGAGTAGTATTATCTGTCTCGTGAATAATATACTGAAATGTAAATGGATGGATCGCTAGAATCTTTTACACACGAGGGCGGGCGTAGGTTGCCTACACCGCTACAGTAAATCACTAAAATGTGTTACCAACCTAACGTCAATTTTACAGTCGTGGCTTCGAGTCGTGGGGATTCATTTGTGCGAGTGCACACGAGAGCTAATGCGATTAGTCGTCGGTGTGCACTGGAAGCATACTGAGACGAATTAACAAAACTTAGGGTGGGTTTTTGTTGATCACAGCTGCAAAAAACTTAAAGTAGTTTTTGACGGCGCTTTTGATAGTTAACGGTAAAAAGTTAACAATGTTTGAAATATTAAGTAGCTATAAAATGTTTTAGATAAGTATGAGGATATTTTAAAGGTGATGGTAACAGGGATGGCGAACTAATGGCACGCGTACTATTGTTGACACGCGACTGGAGGAATTATGCCGGCCATTTACAATAAAGTCGCAATAAATACCCTTATAAATGAACAATAATGCCCTGTCTTTGGGCATAAATTATATACTTATTGGGAATTTTTCGTAAACGCACAGCATTTTGTCCATCTCTACTCGCAACACACTATTTTGAACACGTCCGCACCCGCACGTACAATAATAAAAAATAAAATTATTGTACCAGTTTATTGTGGTTAACAAAGGTTATATAAATAAATAAAATACTACGTAGCAGTACGCCAAACTTGTTAGGTACGTTCTTTACTTAAATTTAGGTTGTAATTTGAAGGAATTAAATGAATTAGATACCGTTATAATTGCATTTTATAAACATAGAGCGCGATTATGTTTATTAATGACATTAATGAGTTTGGGAAATAAACACGAAATTCTATTAAACAGACCCAAAAAGTTTTCATGTGCGGCGAGCACAAAATACAAAACCCACCAGTGCGCAACTAAATAGTCCCGTTTTGTAAAGTTTGTAATTACAAAACGTGGTTCTATTATGATAACGATGTGTACGGAACAACAACTGGAAACAACATAAAAATAAAATAATATAAGTAATTTTATGATAAAGATTTTTTTTTAAAAGTCCTGTTGCAAAATATTGCTAATTTGAATTCATTGATTCTAGACTAGGAAACGTACACGTACCCCTATTAGTATCGAAACGAAATGCATTGTCATTTTCATTGAACTTTATGTGAATTACATTAAAGAACATATTTGCAAATTAGCAAAAAAAAATGCGTCATAACAGAAGTAGGGCGCATTTATTGTAATTGAAACAATTTGCCAAGCTTGTAATATAACTTCTTATTTCTTATATAAACCTTGTATCTTCAGATATTAATTTCCTTTTCTCTACTAGTTATTATGTTTTTGCTGTTTATTCCTGTAAAAAGTGTTTAATTACCTAATTGCATAAAAATGTATAGATTTCCTCTACGCATCTCTCAACATAAAATTGTGATTCTTACCGTAGCAATTTATATACTATTATTTCTAATTGATAATTTATAATTTCTTTTATCATTTTCACTCGCTAAACCTTCCAAATTTCTTTATTTATTGATAAAATTTAATATTTTCAACTTTTGGTTATGTTGACAGATGACAATTTACGTTTTGGTTATTTTTACTTTTTAACTACCAAAACCATAGATTTGTTCAAAATATCACTGTGATCTATGGATTTTCGTCCTTAAAATACTAGCAACTGAAAAAATAAACTGTAATAATTTAATTCAAAATTTAAATATTTTAGATTGAAGAACAGAACACACGACCCGGCTATATAACCCGGATCACCCTTATAGATGCATTCAGTCAAGAAACAGTCGTCAAGAAGCCACAGTCACTCTAAGCCTCTCTAGGGGTGGCACCCCAACCTACCTGGTGGAGAGCTCTGTCCGAGGGGTCATCTATACCCCGAAGACCCCTGATCTAACTCTTCACTCTTCACTCATCATATCATATTATCTCCATTGGGGTCAACTACTACGTGCTCTGGTCGGGTTTATGTCAAACCCGGCCCTACCAGTCCAGTCCAGCTGGGCTGGCTGCCCGCTGGAACACTAACAGGACCTAACTATCAACTTGTGTTTGGACCACTTCTGGCGCTGCTCCTCGAAGCTTTGAACTTTACCCGATTAGTGAAAACGACTGACGACTGCAACGGACTGAACTTTCATATTATTATTTTTTTTATTTGATGTTTTTTTTAATTTTTACCTTCAAAAATAAATGTATTAATTTTTAATTGACGTTTCCTTGTAACGTTATAGTTTGGCGCCCAATAGTTTTCTGACCCTGACCCTACCTTTAGTCTCTATCACTCCAATATCACCTTTGGTTTATGTTCTTGAAGATCCTGATGGATCTAGGGCCAAATGGCATATTAAAGATATAAAACTGTAAATATTTATTTAACTTTAATATTATTTATATATCTTCGTCATTCATACCTCATTGTAATTATACCATCATAATAAGTTCGATTTAATTCCTGGCCTATTATAAATCGAATAATTATTTTTTAAAGTTTTATACTTTTCCTCTAAAATGTGTTTGCACTTCGCAAATACATCTATTACAATGATGTATTTAATAATACATTATCTTCTTCTAATACTCTCACTAACTAATAGTGAAGGTATTAACTCTTGACCTCTAAAAGGCCAATTTCTTCTTCTACAAAGAGAAGTTCTTTTTCATTGTACATATCGCTAATTCCATTCTTAAAGGTGCGGTTGACAACACCTCAAAAATAAGCCAAGCTGTCATATTTTAATTCATATGGGTCTTATAAAGGTGCGGTTGACTACACCTCAAAAATAAGCCAAGCTGTCACGTTTCAAGTATTAACATTGGAGTAGGCGTCATTGAATGTGAACCCTACCCCTAGCTATGTATGATAGACGTGTGTTAGGGAATTATGAATGATAGACGAACGACAGGATTGTTGATACTTTATTTTATTTAACCTTGTGAAAAAATTTTGTCAGTAATTTTTTTTTTCTCGTAAGGGGGGGGATAATGTAATATAACTTCTTATTTCTTATATAAACCTTGTATCTTCAGATATTAATTTCCTTTTCTCTACTAGTTATTATGTTTTTGCTGTTTATTCCTGTAAAAAAGTGTTTAATTACCTAATTGCATAAAAATGTATAGATTTCCTCTACGCATCTCTCAACATAAAATTGTGATTCTTACCGTAGCAATTTATATACTATTATTTCTAATTGATAATTTATAATTTCTTTTATCATTTTCACTCGCTAAACCTTCCAAATTTCTTTATTTATTGATAAAATTTAATATTTTCAACTTTTGGTTATGTTGACAGATGACAATTTACGTTTTGGTTATTTTTACTTTTTAACTACCAAAACCATAGATTTGTTCAAAATATCACTGTGATCTATGGATTTTCGTCCTTAAAATACTAGCAACTGAAAAAATAAACTGTAATAATTTAATTCAAAATTTAAATATTTTAGATTGAAGAACAGAACACACGACCCGGCTATATAACCCGGATCACCCTTATAGATGCATTCAGTCAAGAAACAGTCGTCAAGAAGCCACAGTCACTCTAAGCCTCTCTAGGGGTGGCACCCCAACCTACCTGGTGGAGAGCTCTGTCCGAGGAGTCATCTATACCCCGAAGACCCCTGATCTAACTCTTCACTCTTCACTCATCATATCATATTATCTCCATTGGGGTCAACTACTACGTGCTCTGGTCGGGTTTATGTCAAACCCGGCCCTACCAGTCCAGTCCAGCTGGGCTGGCTGCCCGCTGGAACACTAACAACTATCAACTTGTGTTTGGACCACTTCTGGCGCTGCTCCTCGAAGCTTTGAACTTTACCCGATTAGTGAAAACGACTGACGACTGCAACGGACTGAACTTTCATATTATTATTTTTTTTATTTGATGTTTTTTTTAATTTTTACCTTCAAAAATAAATGTATTAATTTTTAATTGACGTTTCCTTGTAACGTTATAAGCTTTAAAGCAAAATAAAAACAAAGGAAACCATTGCATTGAGCTCTATTATAAAAAAATATAGCTATAGTATATTACAAGCGACGTAACTATCCATTAACTTCAAGGGTCCCCTTAATTCCTGGGGGAGCCAGCGCTGCATTGCTTGATATTTGTCATTGTCAACAGCGATGACCGCACGTAGGAAGTCATGCCTAGGAGCAGTGTACTGTTGGGCCTATCTTAATGTGTGTGTACCTAGGTATGTTAGTAGGCTTAAATTAAGCTGTGGACAGTCCTTCGACTGAAATGATGATATATACGTACATTTTGTCAACGTATATAAGTATTATATATTGTCTATTATATAATGTTCTCATAACATAAATATTGCCACAGTGTTTATAATAGTAGTACGGAACATTATGCTGTCTCATCTTTCCGCGTACTTGAATCAAAGACTTTAAGGCTGGAAGAGATCTTTTTTGTATAAGTCCTCTTCTTTTCTCAGAACCTTGTTTTTATGTTTGACTTTCTTATACAAGTACAGTTGGTTAGGGTTCTAAAGTGATAATCCATGTTTTCCCCCTATGGGGGTAATAATAAAGATGATAATCACGCCGCGAATAACTTCGGAGAAAGCGCAGCACACCTCTCGACATCCCTGAGTCACTCACACCGGTGTTGCCCCCGGCCGATTTCCTGGCATTTCGGGGGCCCATCTAGTGAATGGCAAGCCACCGCCTGCCAGAAATAACTAGCAATAAAAGCAGTTATGGCAGGCGTCCGTCCCTCTTCTGTAATAGCCCGGTATTAATTTCACCCAGATCTCATCTCAATAGTCCATTTATTTTCCATCACACTTCGCAATAGTCTCAACGCCTGCCGAGACGTGCTCATGGGTATATCGTTCCATTGACATATCCTGGAGCGAGTCACGGCGGGCGTACAACATTACATCAAACTTCTCAAACGCGTAGAGGCTCCTACGCGTTGGATCCATATCCCCGCGCACGCCTTTTAAATGACCGGGGTTGACCCGTGAATTAAGAAAGATGATAAGCCATAAGAAATTAGTTCACACAATTCAGACCAGAAAGATCTATTGTAAGGGTGATGGGTGTTAAAATCAGTTTATTTTATTGGTGATAGAGATAACAACATTAAAAAGGTTACGAAACTCTATCATATCAAAATACTGGATACACTACATGAGCAGAATCGATCCCGCCAGCCCAGCATGAGTCACGCTCCACCCGGATGCTGGGCGCCGTAAACCGTACAAAAACTGAACTTTACTGAAAAACATACAGTTTAACTTGTAAAAACTTGGCACGAGTGAATTTATGGTTCAAGTTAACAGTCTGCTTGGATAGCGGGGGAAAATAATATACATAAATAATAACTGTTTTTTTTTTAACCTTTAGTGATTTTAAAATGTAGCGAATATCAGAAAGAAACAGACATTGGAATAATAGATACGAGTAAAATAAAAATAAAACCGGACAAGTGCGAGTCGGACTCGCCCACCGAGGGTTCCGTAGGTACGTTGTATCATTATTAAATTTGATATTTTTCATTATAAATAAGAAATAATGCGTCGAAAAAAATAAATAAAATATATTTTGCAATGTGTACATCAAGCCCTTTCATATGATACCCCATTTGAACTAGTAGTTTCAATTTGAAATTTCGACACCCTATAAAAAATATAGACCCCCTATTTTTTTAGATCTATTTACAAATGTATAGTTTTGAGATTTATTCCTGTACTTGTAGTCTATAACGATGTTACTTGCCAAATTTCATAGTTCTAGGTCAACGGGAAGTACCCTATAGGTTTTGATTCCTTTGAGTGTGTCGAAATATGCGTTTTTTGCTGAATAAACGGCCGTAACTTTTTTCTACGTAAACTTAGCAGTTTGATTTTTTTTTAACTTCATGGGACCGTAGACCTGTGTATACAGTTCAAATTTCAGCTTGATACCTCCACGCATTCTCGACATAGAAATGTTTGACAGACAGACAGACAGACAGACAGACAGACAGACAGACAGACAGACAGACAGACAGACAGACAGACAGACAGACGGACAACAAAGTGATCTTATAAGGGTTCCGTTTTTCCTTTTGAGGTTCGGAACCCTAAAAATACGTACAAGTACGTACTTATGAATAAATAATATTTAGATTGTTTACTAAAAGAGCGAAGAACTATTTTAAGGGCGAGAGCGATTTTTGAATCCAGAATGACCGAAGACGTTGGTTAGGTTAGGAGGTTAAGCTTGTGACCAACAAAATCCGAACGAGCGAAGCGAGCGAGGCTCTACTTGCCATTGGAGCTGAGGTGGAGGTGAGGTGCCCGAAGTTTAACTAGTCAAACTTCGGGCACCTCACCAAAAACCCTTGGAGTGCCTAGATTTCGGGTGTTGACTGTTATTAGGGGATTATATTTATAGATATATATATATAGTTGACCCAGCAAACATCGTTTTGCCATAAAAATAGATAACAACCTATTCTCAGACCTACCCGATATGCACACAAAATTTCATAAAAATCGGTCAAGCCGTTTCGGAGGAGTATGGTAACTAACATTGTGACAAGATAATTTTATATATTTGATTTATATATATATATAAATCTAATATATATATTTATTTATTTTATATTATATATGTCGGAAATTGGTGTTTAAAATTAAAAGTAATCAATAGGGTTGGAAATAAAGTCTTTCTAATGTTCATTTGACACATATATATATTATATATACAGAGTTTCATATGTTGGTTACACATTTCGTATATTGGATGTTCTGTACTAACTCAAGGTCACTTAAGAGGAAACACACCGGTCGTTTTTTCATACAAACGTTGTCCCCTGTTTACTTCCTGGATAATGCCAGTAGACCAATATTTTTTTTTCAAAAAAATTTATGGCCTCTATTGGCATGTCCCTATGTTTTCCTTTTTTTCATATTGTAATTAATAAAAGAGATATAAACATTCAAAAACCTAAAAAAATGCCCATATTTTCCGTTGTGTTCAAACACCCAGAAAACAAGTTTTACTAGATTATATAAAAAAAGGAAAACATAGCAACACGGCCAAAGCCTTTCTTTATTTTTTAATAATAAAAGTAGTTAAATCGGTTAACTTTTGGAGAAGGAATCAGGGGACTACGAATCGTTGATTTTGTGTACTTTTAATAGGTATTTTCGGTCCAAGCTGCAGTTGTCTCTATCGCGCTCTGCAGGGGGAGGCATGAGGTTGGGAAGGCGCGGACTAATACGTATACACTCGTGACGTGACATGTAGTCGATAATTTTTTCGACATCCTAGTGTTGTTCGTCGATATCGATATTTCTAATTTGAATAATTTGCGTGAAGTGTATAATAGCGTATTAAGTAACTAATAACCTTTTTTATCTACTTTCATACTAAAATTTTGAGATTAAAAAACTACACACAGAATATTAATGTCAGTCTTTTACTCACAAGCCATTAAAATAAATTTAAAAAGTTACTTTTCGGTACAGCTTTTTATGTACAACTGTATTGAAAACTGTCTAACTCACTCTCCAGACCGACTATCCCATTAAAAAAAATCATGTCCGTACTTAGGTTCCTTTTGACGTTGGACAAATGATTATAAACTTTATTTTTTCCCGTGGGAATAACATATTTTTCCGGGATAAAAAGTAGCCTATGTCACTCTCCAGACCGTAAACTATCCCCGTTAAAAAACATGTAGGCACTTAGGTTCCTTTCGACGTATAAAAGGGACAAAATTTATTTTGGGTGTAAGTGGTTCATCAACATCTTTGAACCAAAGCCAACTTCACCTGCTCGCGGTGCACCCTGCTGACTGACAAACGAAGCTCTGGCGAAAAGAGAGGTAGGGAGCGTAATAGTAAGCTACCCGACTGGGTAATGTACCTCCACCTTACAGAATACCGCAGCCAAATAACAATTTCCTTGAGGGTTGTTGTGTTCCTGCGAGTGAGTGAGGTTACCAGAAAGGAAGGAGATGTTGCGTTGGCGGCGGGGGTGGCGGTGCGCGAGCGATATTTTAGGTTGCGAGCGTTAATATGGCTACGGAAACCGCATCACATCTGGCGGCCCGTATGCTTGTCTGCCACCCAAAGTAGTATAAAAAAAAAAAAACCCATTTTATTACAAAGTTTATTTTTTCTAGTACTGTTGCCATCTATGGGCGGGAGCGCCTAGATACCAGCTTGCACCTTGTGACTCGATTCAAAGGCGTGCTGTAAGGATTATCGACGATCCCAAATTAACAGACGGTTTAGAACCTTTAAGTCTGAGAAGAGATTTTGCGTCCCTTTGTGTGTTCTACCGTCTGTACAATAGGGTGTGTTCAGAGGAGTTGTTTGACATGATGCCAACGGCCTCCTTCTACAGTCGCACCGCTCGCCATCGACAGGGAATTCATCCTCACACATTGGAGCCTAAGAGGTCACGTACTGTGCGGTTCCAGAGAAGTTTTCTCCCGCGTACTGTCAAGCTGTGGAATGAACTGCCTGTCGAGGTTTTCTCAGGGGACTATAGCATGGGGTTCTTCAAAAAGGGCATGAAGAGGTTTTTACAGGGCCGGCAACGCGCGTATACCTCGGGAGTTATAGGCGTTCATAGGCTACAGTAACTGCTTTCCGAATTTTTTTTTTTATTGAAAATTTTGCGGGCCGAATGCTTGTTTGCCACACGGGTGGTATAAAAAAAATACATTAACATTAATAATATTTTAGGTGAATTTAAAGTTTGGTAGTAATTCCGTGGCCAATTCTTTCCTCTCTCTTACTGCTAAATTTCGTGGTATACGACCGTCGATTATTTCTAATTTCTGATAACAGGCACTCACAGGCGGGCGCAAGCGGGCACGGGGCGCGGTGTGGCGCGGGCGCGGTGTATCACACATTGACAGTCCCACTCACACATTAATAGCTCGTTTGCTCGGGCACTGCGCGACAGCAATAGATTTTACAAATACCTATTTTTCAATTCTCTAGCCCTTAGTGTTTCCTCTTAACCAAACGAAATGCGCGAGTGGTGCGGGGAGCGACCCGAGTAATGTGATTGGTTATGTCAATGCAGAAGCAATCTATTCGGCGGTGATCTGTCGATATAGACTAACTTGCAAGATGTTGGGAAATAGTAGTGCCTACTGGCATAAATCAATAGAGTTCTATACTAGAATACGCGCCTATAAAGTCACGGGCAAAAGCTAGTCTAAAGATACAGTATAGTAGATTTGTGTATAATATTTCACTACTCTACATTGTCTAATGAAAACCGTTATGGCCATAGATTCATTTAGATAGTAATGAGACTGTCACATAAATATGTTTAATAGCCGAATCCGTTACGAGATTAACAAGTCGTTCTAAGCATAACTAACTGTACCGTGTTAAGTTGTGCGACTTAGTGGCTTTTTGAAATTAATGAACCACCTCATCGGATACCGCAGCCAAATAACAATTCCCTTGACGGTTGTTGTGTTCCTGCGAGTGAGTGAGGTCACCAGAAAGGAACAAGATGCTTCGTTGGCAGTGGGGGTGGCGGCGCGCGAGCGATATTCTTAATGTCGCGAGCGTTAATATGGCTACTGTATTAACCGTCGTGTGCTTGTCTGCCACACGACGTAGTATAAAAAAAGAAACTTAATGAAATGAGATTCGTCTATTTGCTGTGGCACCATTGATATACAAAAAACCCTATATCAATGTGTGGCACATAGTAAGTACATTGGGCGTTACAATATGTCACATTGTTCATGCATGTCCCGGCAGATTTACAATGGCATGCAAAAGCTTAGTAGTTATTACGTTGTTAATAGGTACTTAAATTTTAGAATAATTACATTATGTCTGATTAAATTTAAAAAATAATTTTACATAATTGTAAATTAATACTATATAAATCATTATATTTAAGCATTGTTGATAATAATAACATTTTTTTTCCCCTTTACACAAACCACAGACACAGCTGGCTTTATTTAAAAAAAATCGAGTTTAACTCCCCTATTTCTCTTGGTATCCTGTTAAAATTCTTGATCATCATGTAGTAGCAGTTCTTTTCAAAGATTCTACTTTTACATTTTGGTATCCCACGCAAGACGCGTTGGGTCTCTGGGCCTAAGTTTTAGATTTATAGTCCGCTGGCTAAAATATGCAGGATATAAAGTTCCGTTAATGTTTGCAGTTTATATTTTTTAAATAACGATCTGCAGCTTACCAAGGGTTGAACACTGAATAGTGGTCTTTTTTTGTATAATAAACACTCTTTTTATGTGAGTGCAGCTACCCCAGAGGATTAGACCATGTCGAAGTACCAATGCGACGTATCCATGGTATGCTAGAAGGACTGTGTTTTCGCGTACTGAATACTTGAGTAAAATAAAGGAATTAATAATCATAGATCTCGTCGCAAGATTTTGAATTCATTTGTTAATTAAGTAAAACTTGTGGAACCTAATATCAGACTTAATTATGTAACCTTCCTGGATATGGCTCGAGTAGATGGTATGCTAAGCCGTAATAGGGGAATACCTCCACCATACATGAGACTGCAGACAAATAACAAGACGTGAGAAGATGTTGCGTAAACAGCGGCGTTGCAAGCGCGCAAGCAGTACGCCGTGTTTTGTATATAAAAAAATACGAGAAATGAAATGTTGTGGTAATGCTTAGAATAGCCTATTTTTTTTTTTTTACTACGTCGGGTGGCAGACAAGCATACGGCCCGCCTGATGTGAAGCGGTTACCGTAGCCATATTAACGCTCGCAACATAGAATATCGCTCCCGTGCCGCCACCTCCGTTGCCATTGCAGTATCTCCTTTCTTCCTGGTGACCTCACTCACTCGCAGGAACACATTAACCCTCAATGGAATTGTTATTTGGCTGCGGTGTTCTGTGAGGTGGAGGTACATTCCCCAGTCGGGTAGCTTACAATTACGCTCCCTACCTCTCTTTTCGCCAGAGCTTCGTTTGTCAGTCAGCAGGGTGCACCGCATGCAGGTGAAGTTGGCTTTGGTTCAAAGATGTTGATGAACTCCTTACACCCCAAAGTGTAATCAAATATTATAAATACGAAACTGTGTTTGTTTGTTTGTCCCGCTTTCACGCTTCAACTACTGAAGCGATTGTCATAACATTTTGAATAAATAGTATTGGTCCATAATAAATAAATAGGATAACTGTTATCCCGAAAGAATTAGTTGTTATCACTTTGGCACGACTGACACTCACGTGGGCGAAACCGCGGGCGGAAGCTACTTACAATATTTTCTGCATTTCTGAGAGATCAGGGACTACTGTCTAAGCTGAAGCCGATTCCCATTGGATTTATTGAATGCAAAAATTGAATATCAGCATAGAATATTGGTAGGTACATAATTCCGTTTAGCTTTCTGCTGGTAGTCAGTCTGGAGCTCTACTAAGTTAAATACCTACTACAACTCTAATAAAATTTAACTTTATCAAAGGTTAGAACTCTATGCTGATGATACTAGAGGCCTAGGTCGGTCTTTTCTTTTGGTATTATTCCAATTGCACATTAATTCAATGAGTTAAAAATCTTGCCACAAACCCTTAGTATACGAGAATTGTGTCGACGTTGTTTGAGAAAACGCTCACTCAAGTCACTCCGGGTCTACGTGTCACTCCAAACGGTCCTCGTGTGTGTTGCTATTTTTCACAAATCCCACACCTCACAATGATAAATTATGGCGATGTCCTTTTCATCTGAAGTAGGACATAAAAAATATTATAAAGTAGTGGATATTTTTACCATATCTTGTTAACTCCCTTGATAATATTCATTTTGACAACCCTTTCTTACTATGTAGTTGGTGTTTAAATAGGCATCAACGCACTATTATACACCCTTATTCATTCCACTGCTGGAATACGGGCTCCTCTCAATCGAGGGGGTTTAGAGCATACTCCACCACGCTGCCACGTGGGTTGGCGGAGTAACTAATCCCCAAAGGCTGTGAATTTTTTAATAGATACGTAACTAATCTGCTTGAGTGCTTGGTTGGTCTACAGAGCGCGAGAGCGATGCGGGTAAAGGTCCTCTTGTCTGGTTGGTTTACTAGACGAGAGACACACAATCCTGTGATATAACCGGAAAATTGGTGCATTAGTTGTAGGCATAGGCTCCGTTGTCCATTTTACCACTACAAAAGTAGCCAATTTCAACCAGTAGTACTGGTTGAAATTGGCTGCTTTTGGCTTTTTAAATCAGGTTTTTACAGGAACTACTGGCAGAAACCTAATGTTTTTATATGAACACATTGAACACACTCTGCAAATTTTAAAGTAATAATTTAAAATTGTATCTGGTTGGAAAGTGTTGTTGTTCCTTAACGTAGTATATTCTGAAAATATATGAAGCTAAAGATCTGTAAGATAAAAACTATATAAGAATGTAAAAGTACTTAAATGACTGTTTGTTTCTATTTAATAAATAAATTTTTGGGGTGTAAGTGGTTTATCAACATCTTTGTACCAAAGCCAACTTCACCTGCTCGTGGTGCACCCTGCTGACTGACAAACGAAGCTCTGTCGAAAAGAGAGGTAGGGAGCGTAATTGTAAGCTACCCGACTGGGGAATGTACCTTCACCTCACAGAATACCGCAACCAAATAACAATTTCCTTGAGGGTTGTTGTGTTCCTGCGAGTGAGTGAGGTCACCAGAAAAGAAGGAGATGCTGCGTTGGCAGCGCTTGGTGGCGCGCAAGTGATATATTATGTTGCGAGCGTTAATACGGTTACGGTAACCGCTTCACATCAGGCGGACCGTATGCTTGTCTGCCACCCGACGTAGTATAAAAAAAATACATATAATTTTTTATCAACAACATATACATACAACGGTAAATGTAAAAGCTTGTTTAGTAACATAGAACGTATGACTTTCGACAAAAGGAAACTGCATCGTAATCAAAGGGAATAAACCTTACAAAAAACAAAAGTCATGACACAAATCTTTGGGGTTCCACTCAGTAAAAACCGAATACAGAACACTGAGCCTAAGTACCGGAGCGTATCCATGCAGGGTGCTTGCAACAGGGGGTTAGCATCCCTAACAAAAGGCCCCCGACGCATTTGTATCGATTTGCGCGGACAAAACATATTTTAACATTATAGTATTGAACTGAACGCATAACTTTATGTGCGGTTTGTTTTTTATTTCTTTTATTGTTAGTATTTTTAGGTCGATTGTTCATCGCATTATCTTGATATCTACTTGGTCTGACTGATTATACAGAAGCTTTGTTACATGTGTGTTCATGGACATATTTTTTTTCATGAAAGAATATACAATGTATTACAACTTGATTTTGAGTTTCTGAGAAATATATAAATATAAATAAATATTACCGGACAAATTACACAACACCATCCAGTCCCAAAACAAGCAAAGCTTGTACTATGGGTACTAGATAAATGATGTTATACTTAAATACATATTAAACACCCATAGGCCGTCGGATAAAGACATAAAAAGAGGCAAATTCGCAGTTTTTCGAAGTTGCAAATTTGAATTCACACTACCCTAGCAGACCCACACAACATACCAAAAATGCAGGACTACATTGCACTTTGCGAATTGAACGTCTTTATCCGACGGCCTACCAGACCAAGACAAAGAGACATGCCAATGCACACAAAAATTTGTCATGTGTGGGGATCGAATTCCGCGATCTCGGAGTCAAAGTGGCCATTGCTAGCCATTCGACCACTGGGCTCGCCAATAATAAACATACACTTATGATTGACACACGCATAGAATAAATAGACTAGGGGCCGTCCATTAATCACGTGAGGCTCGAAAGAGGGGGGAGGGGGTTCGGCAAAAATCACGAAACTTCACAAGGGGGGAGGGGGGGTGTAGTAAGATATCACGTGTATTTATTTTTTTAAGTGCTTTCCATCAGGCGGACCGTATTCTTGTTTGTCACCTTAGTGGTGTAACAAAAATCCTTATTAATATTTTGAAAATTTTTTGATTCTTTATAAATACAAAAATACACGTGATTTGAGGGGGGGGGGGGGGGGGGGGTTAGCCTCACACCTCACCAAGTATCACGAAGGGGGTGGGAGGGTGTTAAAAATGCAAAAATAAACCTCACGTGATTAATGGACGGCCCCCTAATAAAATACACGAACATTGTGCAATTGGCTACTTTAGAATGTTCTAAAATTATAAAAAAAAATTATCAGTATAGCAAAGTACACAAAGCTAGACCGTTACAGATCGATCTTTCATTTTTATAACTTACGTCCGTCTTGTTTATGATCGATAAAAGTTTGATAGAAAGGGATTTATTTTCGTTCTTATTTTTAGTAATTAAACTCTCACCTCAAAACTATCTTTGAAGATGATTTACGTCTAATAAAATATCAAAAATACAATAATAACTAATTATAATAAAATAAAATACAAAAATAATACAATACTTCTGGAACAGTCATATGTAAGTCTTCACTGTAAAATATAAATAAACTATAATAATTTGCATCAACAGATAAGACAAAGCTTGTATAGATGTTTCATGTTACCTTCCGAAATGTCTTTATTTACATAATGAAGAAGTTTCAGGGAGGTAACGCAGCCGCTGCTTACGTTTGACAGCTGCGCGTTTATCATGATTCTCAGGGAGCAGAGGGCGTTTGTCTCAGGTAACCCTGACAAATTTGCTCGTCACTTGACTCAAAATATCTTACATTTATTATGAAAATGCTCCGCTCCTTGAACTAAGACACCCTAAGAATTATCAAGCGAAGCGTTATCATCATGCATATTATATAGCATACTAGCGACCCGCCCCGGCTTCGCACGGGTGCAATGCTGATACTAAATGTACTACAGAAGGTCTTTGCGCTTTGTCCTATCCAGTCCTTCCCCAGTTATAGGCACACGCCGCCGGCTCCGCGGCCGGTACCGCCACAGCCGTTATGTCCCTGCATTTTAAATGTGTAATATCTTCTAAACTATTCATTTAAATTACATGCTGTGAAGGGCCATATTGATCTATATTAAATGCGCAATGTATTTAAGGTACTTAATTGGATAAGGATTAATTCTGTATTGCTTAAAATCGCTTCGTAAATAAGGCATTATTTCTTGTAAAAAGCAAAGGATAAAATAACGGTTATTGTGTGTTACCACTAAGAGATAGACATATACCATCGCGAACTTTTTTGTAGACCATTTTAAGGTGAACAATACTGTACTACATTATTTTGATCTATCTCGTTGGGTTCAGCCAGCGTTTGCAATGAAAGAGCAAAAAAATGTGTTTATTTACGACATCACATTAGAAACCTCTAAATTATCAGTGTTTTTCTACTATGTTATGCATATATTATACATATAAACTTTCCAGTTGAATCACTCTATCTATTAAAAAAAACCGCATCATAATCCGTTGCGTAGTTTCAAAGATTTAAGCATACAAAGGGACATAGGGACAGAGAAAGCGACTTTGTTTTATACTATGTAGTGATAAGAACGTAGTAGATAGTAAAGAACAATAATGTTATAAATTATGAAGATATAGCATAACCATAAGTAATTGTGTTAGAAAACGGACCCTGAACTTAAAGATCTTAATAATAAATATTCTTAATCCCAAATTAAGCAAACCTTGTACTATGGTACTAGATAAGTAATATACTAAAATATATATATTTTTTAATACTTAAATATATATTTTTGTAAATACATTCATATAATACATAGAAAACACCCAGACCAAGACAAACATGTTCATACCCACAAATGTTTGTTGGTGCGGGGATCGAACCCGCGACCACGAAATCAAAGTGGATATTACTAGCCACCGGGCTCGTCACTATGACTATCGTTATCCTTATCATTTGAGCGCTTTAATATACTTAATATCTCTTCCCTCGCTGAACAATTACCTCATTTTTCGGGTGTACGTTTCTGACGCTCGTGGCATATCTATAGTATTTATAATATCATTGGTAAATTTCTTATGAAAATAATAAATACTTATGCTAGCATTTTCACACAACATTTTGACGCGATTGGTTTGATATTTGTAATGAACAAATATGATATGTTCTCTATTTTATATGGGACCCCAAACTATGAAGGGCTCAAGCTATTCCGGTACCTATAAGTATTTAGATCGTATGCTTGGCGATAACGAAAACCTACCTCTAACACAGTACAAAACAATATACACAAACTATAGATTTGCCATGATAGGTGTCGACAACTCTTATTCATCCCACTGCTGGGATACGGGGTCTCCCAACAATCGAAAGGGTTTAGAGCGTACTCCACGACGCTGCTCAACAGTCGTTGGCGCAGGTAAGTATATTCAAGCCGCCTAAAGACCACTGACTAATCTACAACACTCCTCTCCACAGTCAAGGTTTAATTTAGAACTTCAAACTTTGTTTAAGGTACCTTAGTTAATATACCTGTTATCTTTGTGGATAAAACAATAATAAGTACATTATTATTATTTATTCATATTGTAAGATTTTATATCATTTCAACCGGTATTCCAGTTATAAACAAAGAGGGACGATATCGCTGCTCGGTAGTAACATTCCGGTGATGCATACACCAAAACACCCTTTGGGTACGGAACTCGACAAAGATTTCAAGATAATTGCAAGGACGCACTATAGCCAGTAACATAAAACAGGGTCAGAACGTCCGGCTGCGTCCTCATGCCCAACAATGCTCTGTTCAATGACAATACAGATTATTCAATTGCCAAGGCCGTGTCGTATGGAGTTAATGATGGACTGTGGGTGTTCGCGGTCACCTATATATAAAGCTGTTTGAGTAATCTGGAGCAGTAATCGCAAATATGGCTTGTAAAGTAGTGGTGTTGTGTGCCGTGGTCATGGTTGTTTGGGGGAAGAATGTGCCGAATGACCGTGAGTTACTTTTAATATTATTTGCTTATAATTCTGGAGTAGAAAGAGACCATAAGTTACTTTAAGGCTAGTCTAAAAACCAGTTCTGAAAATAGTAACTTAATACTAAAAACCGGTTCTGAAAATATCTTTAAGACTAGATCAGAAATCAGAATAGGTCTACCACCTACTACCTACTATTGTATTCACTATTACTATAGCATTCGGTTTTACAGGCTAAAATACTGCTTCGATAACAGCTGTCAGTGTCTTAAAAACTTATCACCCTGTAACTAAAGCTAATCATAAATTAATTAGCATATAAAATTCAAAGCCATAGCAATAATGAAAGCAATAGCATTAGGCGGTAGTGCTCTTCTGAAAATCTGGTATTTTCAGAACAGCGGTACTGCTATTATGTTAAATTAATTGATACGTAACTTACGTGCAGCTTTTTTACGAAAATCCTTAAGAAAACTGACTAATTTCGATGGCAAACGAAGATGAAGATTTTGAGAGTTCTAAACTCTACATACCTAATGATAGAATAGAAAAAATAAATCGAAACTGGAGATCAACAGCAGTTTCAACACATAATTTTGTCTATTTTAATCTTTACACTTACTTATATTTATTATTACAAACAGTGTTACGAAAACAACAAATTATAAAACTCTAATCTCTGAACTTAATACAATACAGTCCAATGAGAGTTGAAGCCCGTCCAAGCCTATAATAATTGCCACTCGATCCCGCTTTAAGTTCTCAATCCAGGAGTGCTAAATTGACTCAATTATAAATGGACTTTCAAGTCAATAGGCTTACTTGACGGTGACAGTAATATTGTTTCAGACCCGAAGGGGTTGGGCTTGTTGGGTCTACAATAAGAATCAGTCCTTATGAACATTAACTTTTGTAAATATTTATAAATATTAGATTAAATATTCTAAGTTACCTATAATCGTTTCAATATTTTGTATAGAGATATGTTTTAACTAGTCTTTCTTAGCTTTCTATTCTGATTTCTATGGATTTGTTGAGACCAATCCAGAACTGAAATCTCGCTGCATTTGACTACACTGGCACATAAAAGATAGGACACGGCGTAATTACGAGCCGACTGGAGAATAAGCTAAGAGCAGATCATGTTTGACAGTTACAGTCGCATGACTGCAACTCGTATAGGACAACCTCCTTCTATGTAATATAGTTACTATGATTTATATGTAGACTAGTTTAGATGTAAAGAAAAGACTGAAAAATGATTTAACATTTTTATTTTCTGCTACCAACCTTCAATTCCAACAGTCGAAAAAAGAATATCCAACAGGCCGCTTTGCCGACAAGTCTCCGTCCCATTTTCGCGGTAAAAATTAGGGACTAATAACAATAACTTTAACAATAATGATTGGTTGTTGTTTACCAATTACAAATGACTGGATGATAGCCTGTGATTGGTTAGCCAATCATAGACCAGTGCAGTCAAAAGCTTAAAGAATGATTTGCCAGAGCTAATAATTTAAATTATTTGCTCTGGCAACTCAACATTACAAAGTGATATAAAAACGAATGAACCTTATCAATTGTAGGTATTATTTACGGCATAAGAACGGTACAAAGGTCGAAGTGCTCTTGGTTATACCAAAGTATTTAATAGGAGATCGCTATGAAGAGGCTGCTGCGTTGAAAGTGTGAACGGAGATGCGCGAGCGACCGTACGTTTATTAGACTATTTTATTCTGCATTGCAAGCGTTTACGGGGTACAGTCAAACTACTGGACAGATGGTTTGAAAATTTGATGTTCAGGTATGTATTTGATGTCCGCTAAGAAGGGTTATTTGAAAATTCCCACGGGATACTGAGACACGCACGTACTAAGTCGCGAGAGCAATTTAGTTATTTAAACGTCTAATCAAAAGTTATATGCTTGTTTTTCACTCGATCTAGATAATACCAAGGTCTTTATTGCTACAGTACTTACTATAAATATTGCCCTTAAAATAATTTCAAAAGTCTTAAATAGGTAGCAGTACCTCTCGAACATTTCGCGTTCTTTTCCTTAACTTTTGTAGATGAAATATTACAGAACCGTTAGACGTTTTACTCCACTGACCTCCATCTAATGCCTTTGGCAAAAGCGGACGACGTGGTCCATCAATTTAACAGGCCAGGGAAACGTCCATCCAGGACCGAGGGTCGATTTAAAACCCAAATCAAAAGTTCTTTAGTCCATCAAATAGAGAGAATAAGGTAGTACCTTCTATCGATAAAGTCTCTATCGATATACTAAAAATTGTGCAATGTTATAATGGTGACGACTATGGTTCTAGGATTTTTTTTTGATAACATAATCAGAGCGACATTAACTCTTATAATCTGATCTGAACTTGCTTGGAACTGGAGCATAATAAAAATAAATGTACAAGTAACAGTAAATTTGGATATTCAATTGTTAAGAGTAACTAGTTGTTCGTTACAAACTGAGATCTTGCGATTATTTTTCGAAACAACGAATAGTACAGTCAGCCACAGAGATAGTGACCAGGGTCAACAATTAGAATTGACCGACAATTACAATAACGAGATGTTTGGAAATAATGTATGTATTTTATACAAACCTATAGATTACACAGAAACACAGGTTATGGACGTTTGAGAAAATTTTACTATCAAACAACGGCTCGGGTACTTTGTCTCTTCCATTGACAGAACTAACAAATTATATTATATTCCCTACATATATTTAGAAAAACTTCATAAACATCGGAACATTAGCTTCTTGAGAGTTATCGTAAACTTAGATACAATGTCGCTCGCACGGTCAATTACTAGTTTGATCTCTATACCTGCAGGTATTATTTAAGATATGTCTATAATGGATGAAGGTACCGTGATACCATATAAATGCGACATGCAACCGATCAACGATATATTATTTTCACTTCGAATTCAGCAGGTATTGAGCTAGTCAGCAATCCCGATCGATATTCAGTTATTTAATACATACTCGATCACCTACAAAGTTTCATTAATTTCTCAGACATCCAAATCAGAAGGTCAGGTCAGGAGATAGATAGGAGGTCAGAGTAATCTCTCTCTGAGACAGACACACTTCCTGTGGTACAAAATATATTTTCATACTCCGAATAGTCATCCCTACATCTTCTTACCTTATATTACTATTATATAAATGCGAAAGACGAAGTACTATGTATTCAACTATCTGGAGCGAAAGTTCGGATGGATCTGGATGTGGATGAGATAGTTTATAATATTATTAAAACTCACGTGAGACATTATACTAAATTAATTAAATAAATTAAACGGGTCACTCGCGTCTTTTTGTCGGGAAAGCCGACTAGTTTCGATCCCAAAAGGAGACCTTCATCAGGGCGAATGTCCAGACACGTCCACCCTTTGTCTCTCGCGCCGGACACTAACCGAACACTAGTCGGCTTTCCCGACAAAAAGACGTGAGTGACCCGGTTAATTTATTTAATTAATTGAGATAGTTGTCTGGAACAGTACATAAACTACTTTTATTCTGTGAAAATATGTCATTCCGATATTAGACATCAACCGATCCACAGTATATTAATTTCGCTTCGAATTCACCAGGTATTGAGCCAGTCAGCAGTCCCGATCGATATTTGGTTTTACCACACTCGATCACACGAACAACACTAGTACCAAACGAACTCAGAAGTCGGGGATCGATGCTCCACCGGAGCCGCTATAAATAAAGTCGGAAATTCCCGTGAACCGCGCTACGAAGAAAACTTGGAAGAGTTTACTTCCAAAACAACTAGATACATTTGCGAGTAAAATGGGGAAAATAAAACAGTTTTTTTGCGGAGGCACGTCGAATTCAAAGCCTCTTCAAACATTCAAATACGCGGAGTATACTCCAATATGCTAGCGTACAATTTGGTAGGACATTTTTTTGTACCCGTGTTTTATGAGTGCCTATGAACGAAATATAATTTCGCCCAGACTATTAATTTTAGTTAATCCCACAATGAAACCTTCGTATTAATTATTTTATTTACCTACCTTTTCAACAAACCTAAAAAAGGAGTATTATCACAATCGACTCGGTTATTTTTTTATATGACAAGGGGACAAGCGAGCATGTGGGTCATGTGATGAAAAGTAGTCACCACCGCCTTTTTTTTTTTTTTTTTTTTTTATACTACGTCGGGTGGCAGACAAGCATACGGCCCGCCTGATGTGAAGCGGTTACCGTAGCCATATTAACGCTCACAACATAAAATATCGCTCGCACGCCGCCACCCCCGCTGCCACCGCAGCATCTCCTTCCTTTCTGGTGACCTCACTCACTCGCAGGAACACAACAGCCCTCAAGGGAACCGTTATTTGGCTGCGGTATTCTGTGAGGTGGAGGTACATTCACCAGTCGGGTAGCTTACAATACGCTCCCTACCTCTCTTTTCGCCAGAGCTTCGTTTGTCAGTCAGCAGGGTGCACCGCGTGCAGGTGAAGTTGGCTTTGGTTCCAAGATGTTGATGAACCACTTACACCCCTATAGAAATCAGCAACACCATAGGGTCGCCAATCCGTTGCCAGCCTTTTCAAGGGAAAAATAAAATTGATCCCATGTCGTATTTATTTGGGAATGTTGCTGAGGGAAGTTGTTTCCATTTTATGTATGTGTAACATATAATGGAGAGATAGTGCCGGTATTCATGAGTTTCGAAATTCGTTTTGTGTCTGACAGACCTATACCATATTATTCTGTGCCTATACTTCCCATATAGGTACTTTCTATTAAAATTTGATCATACAATCTGGACATATTTCGATATAAACTAAAAATTGATAAATAAATGTTTTTAAAATATAAAAATTCGCCTTCTCAACCTAGGTGGAATGCTAGGTTTCAGCTTCGGCGGTAGCGACCCAGTATGTGGAATGAATTATCTGCCGAGGTTTTCCCAGTGCGACAAGAAAGGCGTGAAGATACAGGGTCGGCAACGCATAAGTGATACCTCTGGTGATGCAAGCGTCTATAGGCTGAGATGACTGCTTACCATCAGGCAGGTCGTATGCTTGTTTGCCAACGTAGTTGCATAAAAACAAAAATATGTACTTGTAGATTTGTGAATAATGAATGATATTAGAACACACGAAGGGAGCGGTCAGTACCGAGTTGAAGCGAAAAAACGTCGTTAGTATGTTTGTGTTGCGATACCTCCTAAGCCAGTGTTCCGATTTTCATGAAATTCGGTTGGTATCTAGTAAATGTAAATATTATTTTTAAGTTCATTGGGCAACCGACTCGATTCAATAGGGTTTTCAAATAGTTAACGTGACAATAAATACTCGCAAACAGCTGATTAGATTTTTATAAAACTTGGTTATCTATCAAGTAAGTTACATACATTGTATACAAATGTTCCTAGGGCATTGAAATCGCTTTAATAGTTTCTGTAAACTTTAAATTCGTTTGAAAAATATACAGCGAACGACTAGTTTTTTTTTCTAATAACATAAAACGTATAACATCAAGGCATTAATTTTGCAATTATATGTTGAACAAACACATAAAGTACTAGGTATGTATGGAAGATGTCAGATATGGAAATTACTTTGTAATTTAGATGCTTTGAAAACATCAGATAAATGTAATTGAACTGAGCTGAAAACAGTTACGTTAAAATAAATATATTATTACGAATAACTATTTTTTTATGCTTAATGATATGTGACCATTCTGTGCTCGTTTTTGACTGATTAATGTGTTCTTGTGAAAATTTAATATTTATATTATTTTATACTAGCTGTCCCGGCGAACTTCGTACCGCCTAATAATCAATGAATGTCATGGTACATATTAGCTGAACTAAATTTATGATTTTATGGAATTAAAACAATGAATAATATAAAATAATAGAGATGGCGCCATTGAGCGTATCAGTCTAATTGAACACGCATGTTAAGCAACGTCGACCGTAGCCTGTTCACGGATGGGTTTATATTACGTCGAGCTCCCCCGTGCTTCGAAAGACACGTTAAGCCGTCGGTCCCGGTTGTTATTATTTGATTATCTTGAGCTCCTCCGTGCTTTGGAAGGCATGTTAAGCCGTCGTTCCCAGTTGTTATCATTAGATGACAGTCGTTAAGCCAAGTTAGTGGCCTTTAGGCGGTTCGAAAACACTGCCCTCCGCCAACGCGCAGTTGAGCAGCGTGGTAGAGTATGCTCTAAACCCTTTCGGTTGAGGGAAGACCCGTATCCATAAAAACTGAAGATTTCATAAGAATAAAGATTTCCTTATTGTTTAATCAAAAAAATTAAAATATGTTTTGTTTTATTTTTTAGTTTTGAAATCGGTTTTATCGTTTTGGTGATTTAATTGTCATTTCTTTTTATGTTTACTCTGATTTGATTCTTGTGACCCCGTGGACCAAGCGTTTTCACCCCAATCGATTTGACCCTTCCGGTCGGTTAGGTCAGATTTCTTAATTGTACTGTGCTCGTTAGAGCACATAATACTGTAAAACGCAGAATGAATCGGTGGCCTTTAGCACTTTTTTTTACAATATCATTGATATTGCAGCTTTGCAGCATATATCATTTACATGGAACATAACCCACAATTTGTCTCGAGTGACAGATGTAGAAAGTTTTTGATCATTGAGTGTACAACTGTATGGTAAAAATATAGAACAAAGGTCAAAAAATTGCATTGTGACATCAAAATTACATGTGAGATCTGCAATGCAGGACGTGCTTGGCCAAGAACTAAGGCTTTCGATTTCTTCTGGGTCTACAACTTCTATAAATCAGCCTAAACGATATTCTAAAATTAAAAATGTCTTTTTGAGATTAGTGCATAACTGCACTAATCAATCACTAATCAAAAAGACATTTTTAATTTTCAAAACAAATCACAGACAACTTTCGTGACATAAAACTGACACCAATCGATTTGACATTTTGAAATTTGACAACCAATAAATATCGCAATCCTTTTTCAATTGACACTTTCATTTGTATGGGAAAATGTTTTTACTTTTATTTTATTTTTTCGCCAATTTTCCAATGTTTTTAAGATGTATTCTGCTATTCGAACAAATCCAACAAATCAAAAACCATGGCAATCGGTCAAGCCGTTCTCGAGTTATAAGTGTTGTAACAAACACGACTTTTTTTTATATATATAGATAAGAAACAGGATAGGGGCCCACCACACATTACTATCACTGTGTCTCCCACAGAAATAAAAAAGGACTAGAAATAACAAGTGGGCGTTACCCGCGTAGGTCAATATACTCCAATTTGGCATATCTCGATCGTCGCATATCTCAGTCGTCATTTGTCACAGCCGCGGAAACAATCATAGAAAAAAAATATAAAAATGCCTTCTTGTGCCATATTATCGTGTAAGAATAATAGTAGCAAAAATAATGTGTCTAATGGTGGCATTTCATACCATCGGTAAGTAATATTTCTCATTATTTTCATTATTTAATAGAATTTAAGCATATTCAATAAAATGCACAAACGCGAACAAACTAAAGTAACCTTTATGCGTTTAATTTTAAGGTCAAATTTCTAACGCACTCCACGTCTCTTGTTTAGAACATTCTAGCGTTAATCGATTAGTGATGTGACTCATGTATCGTCAGTATTTATTTACTTGATTTTTACTCCCATCACAATATTGAAACAGTATAATTTTTGAATTATGAAAAAATATTATATCATAATTATGAACATAATATAATAAATTGTAAGAAATGTTATAAATTATAAATAAATATAGGCAGGCATAAGAAACCAGCTGTAGCGCGAGGCTTCGCTCGTGTAGCACTTCGTTGTCACATATAAAGTATCCTATATATTAATCCAGACTATCTATATTTGTGCAAAATTTCATCTAGTCTGATCGAGTCACAAAGTTCTAAACATCCTCACAAACTGTCGCATTTATAATTATTAGTGTGAAGTATGATTTCACCTATCATCATCATATATCATCATAATTAATAAGTTTTTTCAAAAAAATATTTTTTGGGACAAGCTTCTACGGCAGCTTTTACGTTTATCATGCATTGTCATCCAAACAAACGTGTACTACAAAATTTCAGCTCAATCGGTTGAAAATCTGTCTCAAAATTAAGTTGCACCACCCGAATGCATTCCACCCGAACAAACTTTGTTACATACTGACATACATACATTGTAAGTTGAAGAAAAGATTGTAAAAATATTCAATTTTATGGTACCAAAAATTATAATAGGTAGATATTCATTAATCCGGTAGCAGTACTCGGTGATACTTGGTGTTCCTCATTACCACATCACTTCGAAAAGTAGTGATATCGACATTCGTGCAGTACGGTCATTCAAATATCAGCCTTTAGTCAAGGACAGAAGTCATAATATTAAAATCAATATTAGTAGCGCCACCTTGCGTCGATTAGCTATACTGTTTAGAATCTGACAGAATAAGAAGTACAGCTATTGCTCACTAGATGCTTATTCGGGATTTAATTGTTTATGAACCGTGTCATAACTGCATAAGGTTGAATTTAAACTAACATATTTTTGTATATATGCCATTTTTTACAGTATTTTTAGACCAATCATAGCACAAACATGCATGTAGTAACACGTTAACATTTTGCTTTACATGTGTGAGTTTGGCGACAAAGGTTTTCTTACTAATAGGTCGTCATACGATTTCTACCTGTTTTTTTATTTCTGTGGTGTCTCCTGTGTAGCCAGGATTAACAGCGGCGACTACCAAAAAAGGCAATGAACAATGAAGTCCACTGCAGTTCCGGGGGGTGAAACTACGGCTGCCTTGGAAACTTCGTCTGCTTAAATTCATTATGAATATAACGAATTAAAGCATACGCAATTAGTAGAAGTAGGAAGCTTTGATTATTTTACAAAATGAACGTACTGTCCAATGCTGTTTATACTTAAAGTTTTACTAATGTAGGAACGTACAGAGCAGAGTAAGGTGGTACTGGAGCCCTACCGCCTAAGCCGAAACCGAATCTGATCGAATATTTTGATTCCAAAAAGAGGTCATAGATTAAAGTTAATGACAAAGATCTTCAGCTTAGTCCGGTAGAGCTCTGGAATTTCTACCAACTAAACTACAACAATTTGGCCGTGTGGTTTCCGGCAGACTAGAATAGAATCACTCCGTTTCTTCCCGTGGATGTCGTACAAGGCCACTAAGGTAAATACTTTATCAAATATCGATTAGGCCTCCCTAACCCGTTTGGCCAGCGTGGGGAGTGTAGGCCAAATCCTCCTTCCGTCTAAGACGGACGAGAGAGGGTCGTGCTCCTGTAGTGGAGACTAAAATGGACCTGATGATGGTGATGATGATGATGAAACTACAACAATTTACCACTAGCCTAAGCTAAAGTATGATTATCGCAATCAAAAATCAGATGGTAATCGGCTCTAGTTTCGGCGGTATGGCCCCTTGTGACTCCATTGAAACGGAGCGGCGCAGAGTTGAGTTGTTTCAAACATTTCATACCTAACTATACTCCGCTCGCTACGTAAAATTTATGTTAGCATATTTACGCTCTGTTTCAGTGGAGTACTACCTTAAAGGACTTCCAATTTCTTTTTTCAATCCGAGTTTTGTTTTTCATTTACACAGAATTAATAATTTTCTGACAAACAACCTTCAATCATTAATATAAAACAAACAACCGCTATAATTATGACGTCTATGGAAGTACTTCTTGATATTGGTTTAAGTTCTTTTATTAACGCACAATTTCAGAATAAATACAATCAATATCGGGCCTTTTCTTTTCCTTTTTGAGTTTTGTTAATAAAGCAACTTTGTAATGTGCACTTAGACTTAGATATCTGGGGTGTATGTGGTTCAACAACATCTTTGAATCAAAGCCATTTTCACCTGCACGCGGTGCACCCTGCTGACTGACAAACGAAGCTCTGGCGAAAAGAGAGGTAGGGAGCGTAATTGTAAGCTGACTGGGGAATGTACCTCCACCTCACAGAATACCGCAGGCAAATAACAATTCCCTTGAGGGTTGTTGTGTTCCTGAGAGTGAGTGAGGTCACCAGAAAGCAAAGAGATGCTGCGTTGGCAGTGGGGGTGGCAGCGCGCGAGCGATATTTTATGTAGCTAGCGTTAATATGGCTACGGTAACCGCTTCACATCAGGCGGGCCGTATGCTTGTCTGCCACCCGACGTAGTATAAAAAAAAAACTTAGACACCTTTAAAATTAGGTCTTACCACAGGCTATAGCTATCGTTTGCGAACCCGCAGTTGAGCAGCCTGGTGGAATACGCTCTAAACCATTTTGATAGGGGGGAAGGGAGACACAAAGAGTGTGAGATAGATGTTGGTTGGTGCAATAGCCATCGTTGTAGTTCCGAACTCACGTATCTAAAACAACGAAGGCAAAGCAAAACAGATTTATGTGTGACGTAAAACCATCAATTTTTGCTTGTAAACTAAGCAATTTTGCAAGTTTGGTGAGTGAAAAGGGTTCGCGCCCCGGGCCAGGAGAATCCGACGAAAAAAGCCTATACGTACGGAGGACTAACGTAAAATAAATTGCAGTAGACCCGCGAGTTTTATGAGGCAAAACCCCGTAATGTTGTTTACCGTCAACCAAGGACCCGGAGCTTAGCAGAATACATTTCAACGGGAGGGTTTTAACATTATTCATTTGTTTTAACTTGCACTGCCGTAGAAATATTGAGTTATTTCTACTTTTTTATCGGGACGGGGGCCAACTGTGTCTCCACTGTGTCTCCTGTGTAGCCAGGATTAACAGCGGCAGCCACCAAAAAAGGCAATGAACAATGAAGTGCACTGCAGTCCCGGGGGTAAAACTATGGCTGCCTTGGAACTCACATCGAATTTAATCAGAAGAAATTGTCGCGACGCATGTAGGAGCTTTTGGAATTTGACTCCCCCTCTTAGCAATGTGAGAGACTGCAATATAGCAAAAAAGGCATTAAAAGTCTAAAGAGATGGCTAGTCAAGTGAAGCTCAACTTTGAGGACATTTATACTTGTTGAATAGTAATAGTCGCACATGAAAAGCATTGGGAAAGACCTATAAGTGCTATATACAGGCCATTGATCTAAAAGAACAAATAGGCTGATAATGATAACTTTTAAAGTTGAACGACTAAGCATTTTTGACGATAACGCGCAGCATGCCACCATAGCGAAATTTTTTTTTTCGAAGTCCCGAGTTGATATCGTAAAACCAAGGTCACTTTACATTACTACTTTTTGATGCTCTACACGACTCCGAAGTCAGAATTTCTAAATATTGAGTTTCATGGAAACGGACAGACAGACAGAACGACTTTTTTTCGGAAAACCAAAGTCACTTTACATTACTACTTTTTGATGCTCTACCTACACGAATCCAAACTCAGAATTTCTAAATTTTGAGTTTCATGGCAACGGACAGACAGAACGACCGGACGATTTTATAAGCTCAATAAATTTCGCTGAACATCAATCTGTTTGGTTTTATTGATATTTGCTACATTATAGGGTAATTGGATAACATATTGTATTAGTAAGCCTGCTTTTGGAGTGGTCACAGCGGCTGCACTGAATATTAGTTGTCATGAGATCCAGAGTGTCTTTACCGTGATCTGAACTAAATAATAGCAGTAGAAGGGATAAGTTACCCGATCAGCAGATTATAAAGAGATCACCTAAGACGGCAAGCAGTAAACGACACCGTATTCTATTTTTACACGGCTTTATTTTAATTTCACCGTGTCTAATCAAATCTCGCAAGTTAAAGACACACTTCCCAGTGTCTGTTTAAGCTGAAATTTAACACCCGCCTTATTAGATTAAAAATGGCGGCATTTTTGTATTGTCACGGTAAGTGACACTATATATATATAATAGGTAGGGGAAAAAGTCTTTTCGCATTATAGTATGTATGAACTTGTAATAAAATCTCTTTGGTTATACCATGTGTATCTGAAAGGTTTTGATATCTTTAAAAAGTTTAAATTTTAAAAAAGATAATTCCAAATTCAAATTAGGTAAATGTGTGATTTTCATTTGTTTTTTTTACTGTCAAGATGAGTGAATCTAATGAAGAAATTCGATACATTTTAAAATTTTACTACAAAAAAGGTAAAAATGCAACGCAAGCTGCGAAAAAATTTGTGACGTTTATGGACCTAGTGCAGTGTCTGTGAGAGTAGCACAAATTTGGTTTAGGCGTTTTCAATCCGGAAATTTTGATGCCAAAGATGCACGTCGCTCTGGTCGCCCTGTTACGGATAAAATGGATGCCATTTTTGAAAAAGTGGAGCAAGATCGGCATATCAGTAGTAACGACGTAGCTGAAGAACTAGGAATTGACCACAAAACAGTTTTGGCGCATAAAAAGGTCGTGGTCAAAGGCCGGTCAGGCTTCACAGACTCTGGCGAAACCAGGGTTAACACGCAACAAGGTGATGCTGTGTGTATGGTGGGATTGGAAGGACATTATTCATTATGAGCTGTTACCGCCAGGCAGGACTATCGATTCTGAACTCTACTGTGAACAACTGATGAGATTAAAGCAAAAACTTGAGAGAAAGCGGCCGGAATTAATTAACAGAAGGGGTGTGATTTTTCATCATGATAACGCTAGACCTCACACATCTTTAGCCACTCAGCAAAAATTAAGAGAGTTTGACTGGGAGGTGTTAATGCATCCGCCGTATAGTCCTGACCTTGCACCTTCTGATTTCCACCTGTTTCAGTCTCTTCAGCATTCTTTAGGCAATGTCAGGTTAACATCACGAGAAGACTGCCAAAACCACTTGTCGCGGTTTTTTGAACAGAAGTCCCAAAATTTCTATAGTAATGGGATCATGTCTCTACCTACAAGATGGCAAAAAGTTATCGAACAAAATGGCACCTACATACTTTAGTTAAATGTAAATAAACTTTATTAAATTTTTTTTTGAATTTTCATATAAAATACGAAAAGACTTTTTCCCCAACCTATTATATAGAAGTAAAGAAATGTTGACGTGCATTCTACCTTATACGATTATATTATATAGTACGATCAAACACACACGCAATCCAAGGGCAAGTGCAATTCATCTCTGGCGTGCAACCTATTCTTATACCCTACCTGATCTGATGGGCATATAATTGATTCAAGTAATTCCGCCATTTCATTTTTTACTTTGCCCCTTTAATTTACGGTGTTATTTTAAACGCAACGGGCGCCTCCGCCGGTGAATTCCTCAGCAGGTAATTATTGGAACAAAACAAGAGTATAATATGTCATGTGATTTTTAAGGCATGAATGTGTCTGAAAACTTTGTAACACTTTGTATAGACTTACTTATTTATTTTGCTTGCAATTTCCCCAGGACGCGTTCAGAAGGACTTTTTTTATTCTACTAAGATTATTAATTTGTAAGAATAGAGTTTTGATGCATGGATCTTTGTTGCACTTTCACGTGTACTGTAACAATTTAGTAGCTATAGAATGAGATACTGTGCTTCGCAGTGCACGTTAAGCCGTCGGTCCTGGCTGTTGTCAGTAGTTGATAGTCGTTAAGACAAGTGGCCTTTAGGTGGCTTGAAAACACTGGCCTCCGCCAACACGTAGTCGAGTAGCGTGGTGGAGTAAGCTCCCTTTAATTCAGGGGAGGCCCGTATCTCAGCAGTGGGATGAATAAGGGCTGACGAAGAAAATAACCTGACTGCCGAAGAGAGGATAATGTATTTAAAGAACATGTAATGTATTTGTGTCTAATTCTTTAGCACGCTCCATAACGTAACCTGTTTGACAGATTTCAGCTAAGAAGTGTTATTAAATTCGTCTTATTTATGAAAGTGACACAGGCTACATTATTTGGTGTCAGTTTTAGTCACGTGTACCCATGTACGAACAATCTTGTTGCGTTTCATACGGAACAACTTTGTTTGCATAACTATACGTACCACTGACGAACATCGAACATTGTGTTCGTTAAAAATGTTCGTCAGTGATTCAATATTGTACTTCTTTGAACAATGAATATATATATAACAACGAATCCCTATTTCCCTTGGTCACGGCATCACGCGTGAACGGCTAGACCGATTTCGCTAATACTTTTTCGTTGTATTTCATTTTTTTTTATACTACGTCGAGTGGCAGACAAGCATACGGCCTGCCTGATGTGAAGCGGTTACCGTAGCCATATTAACGCTCGCCACATATTATATCGCTCGCGCTACCACCCCCGCTGCCAACGCAGCATCTCCTTCCTTTCTTGTGACCTCACGCACTCGCAGGAACACAACAACCCTCAAGGGAATTGTTATTTGGCTGCGGTATTCTGTGAGGTGGAGATTTCCCAGACGGGTAGCTTACAATTACGCTCACTACCTCTCTATTCGCCAGACCTTCGTTTTTTCAGTCAGCAATGTGCACCGCGTGCAGGTTCAAAGACCTTGGTTCAAAGATACAAAGGCTTTGGTTCAAAGATATTGATGAACCACTTACACCCCAAATTATTATATTGTTATTGTCAGGAGAAGGTTTTTGAAAGAAAAAAATAAGAAAGTTGCGTGGAAGAAGACAACGTCTGTATCAACTAGTATTTGAAAAATGTTACCTAACAACAAATTTACGTCCATACCCAAGATTACAAACCAAATGTTCATGTTCACGATGTTCGTGTTACACAACATCGCGAACATGAACATTTGGTTCGTGTTGTAAACGGCTTAAAGATCTCGATTTTTTTTTTGCACCGTGTGTTTGTGCGTGTATTATAATGCAGGCACAAGTAATGAATCAAACAGTTTTAAAATAATGCTAATTCGTCCACGAACACATTAATTTATACCCTTTGCACATATATCCGTCAATGTCGCATAGCTGGGGGTTGGCAGAGGCTGATTGCTAATTATTACCGTTGTTCCCGAGCTGTGCTCCGGATTACTGCTGTTCCTAGATTAATTAAAGCTATTAATATAGTAGTATAACGGTATAGTTATTATTGTGTACAACAGTACTTACAGCTCCTATTGTTGGTATTATACGCATTTTTAGGGTTCCGTACCCAAAGGGTAAAAAGGAACCTTATTATTAAGGCTCCGCTGTCCGTCCGTCCGTCAAACGTGATTTTTTTGCAGTTTTTATAGATAATGGTACGGAACCCTTCGTGCGCGAGTCTAACTCGCACTCGGCCTATTTTATTTTAATAAACTTCATCAGCATTCATTAGTCTCCGCTACAGGCGCACGACCCTCTCTCGTCTGTCCCAGACAGAAGGAGGATTTGGCCTACACTCCCCACGCTGGCCAGACGGGTTGGGGAGGCCTGATCGATGTTTTATAATGTATTTCCCTTAGTCGCCTTGTACGACATCCACGGGAAGAGACGGAGTGATTCTATTCTAGTCTGCCGGAAAACACACGGCCAATTTTTAATAAACTTACTAATAGAAAAAGGCTTGAGATATTATATTATATTATATATAGAAATAAAATATTATTATCATCTATTTTATGAGATTAGATAAAGTAGTGTATGAAACTGCAACATAATTAGGTCTTAAAATACTCGTGTGGTCTATTATCACATTCGCCTTCGGCTCATGTGATAAACTCACACTCGTATTTCAAGAACCCTTATTATGCAACAGTTTCATAAACTACTATTTCGATACAGTTGTCCATAAAGAGCTGTATGTAAAAGTAACTTTTTATATTTAACTAGCGGCCCGGTACGTGCTTCGCTACGTATAAAGTGAAATACAAAAAAAAATTAATTGGAACATCAAATTAATTTATTCACACAAAAAAATATTTTATTAATTGCTAGTATTTGCTAGCCATTTTAAAACTTAATCCAAAACATTTGTATATAAATATTTTTTGTTTTTCCATTTTTAGCATGAATAAACAAACGGCTCGGGGTACTGACTCTGGGACAGGCAACATAAAGTCGAAAGTACTATTACTTATACTGTGGTCGAAGCACGTTCAAAATGAAATGACCGCATGAATGACATAACAACATGCTTGCACTGTCAACACTGAAAAAAGTTTGATAGCAAAATCCCCATTAACAAAATGATCCGCCATTTATTGAATTCATTTGTTACAAAAAATCTGATAAATGAAGAACCGCTCTACCGATTTTGTGCAAACTTCACATAAACCATCTGTTCAGACTATTAAGAATAATAATGTTAAGAACGGGCGTTCTTGAGTTATAAAAATACAACGAAAATTGGCATTGATTTATATATATATATATAGATTTGTTACAATAAATGTGATAAGTGAAGAACCGCTTTACCGATTTTGTGCAAACTTCACATAAACCATCTACTAAATAGTCTGAACAAAGCCTAAACATTTGGTTTGGATAGGTGAGCCCGTTCTTGAGTTATAAAATTACAACGAAAAGTGGCATTGATTTTTATATATATAGATTTGAAGGCTTGTGCGTTAAAGACTGAAATTAAGATTCGGTGTTTAGTTTTTTAATCTGTAAATTTCAATATGAGAGTAGATAAAGCCATTTACTTACAGTGCTACAAACTTATCTGACCCGGTGGCCAAATTTGGAACTAAAGTCGCCAACTTGGAATGTAGTATTGCCAGGTACAATTAATTTACTTACCGCGTATACACATTCCATTGAGGTGTATTTTTTTAAATACATATTATCTTTTTCTACACATATTTCATTTCTTACAATAAAAAAATAGTCAACGAGTTGTTTCTGTGCAATATTATAACTCTCTAATATTATATAATAGCTATGATCGCGACTTATCGTGGTCCATTTTTAAAACTAATCAACAAAAAATAAAAGGCAATTGATATTCAATTGAAACACCACACAACACAATTAATAAGTATATCAATGCTAATTTATTTTAACAGTGTATATATTTCTTTGATTTATAAGTTTCCTCTAAAACGGGCGGCATTTCGTTTAATGGCAGCACTTAAGTCGATCGCACCGCCCCCGCCACCGGGCCAGATAAGTTTGTGGCACTATAATCAAGGCAAACCCCTGCCTAGCCAAAATGTCAGCTTTAAGTATTACTTAAGGGGACGATAGAACACAAAGTCAATTAATTATCTTTTTTCTAAAAATAATACCCAGGTTATTTTGTTTAACTTTTATATTACCAGCTGCTTTTTATGTGATCCACCAAAAAGATAGCTTTGACTTATCGATGTGATTTTCTAGAATAATTTATGAAATTTTATATAAATAGTCTAATCGAACGCGCAAGTTAAGCAACGTCGACCGTAGCCTGTCCATGGATGGGTTTATTTATTTCGAACTCCTCCATGTTCCGGAGGGCAAGTTAAGCTGCCGGTCCCGACTGTTGTAATTAAATCAGTCAGTCGTTAACCCAAATCAATGGCCTATAGGCGGCTTGGAAACACTGGCCTCCGCCAAGCCACAGTTGAGCGGATGGTGGAGTATGCTGTAAACCCCTCTTATTGAGGAGAGGCCCGTATTATATAAACGATAAATAGTGTATGTTTGGATTGTCATCGAAAGGTATTTTTTTAATTCGGTACCTAATTCATTGCAATAAAGTTGTACAAACTAAAAACAAAAAACAATTAATTGTGTGAATATTTTTTCTTTCAATTTACGCAGACGACTCTCAATGAAAGTTAACTTGGGCGACTGGCGTCCCCTTAATGCTAGTTAGAGCACACATGTATCTAATCTAGTTAACGAAGGGCTCCCGTGACAAGACCCAGCCTTTGAGGTCACTAAAAGGTGTCTGGCGGTTCTAATTAGTTCCTCTGAGGTCTCAGGCTGCCTTATGAATTTAAAATAGCCAACTATCTAAGTTGATAACTTAAGCGATGATTTTAGAACGTTAAGGGAATAATAAACAGATTGGTTATGTCTTTCAGTACACAGACTTCGAACTGAGACCTCTCGATTGTTTTACCCGACTAGCGAAAAAAGGAGGGTTATGTTTTTCAAGTATATATATATATGTGTGTATGTAATATTATATATTTGCCTAAAAGACAGGCGACGGATCAGTAACCTTTAGTGTTACTGATGTTCATGGACTGTGGTGTTTGCTTACCATCAGGTGACTCACATGCTTGTTTTCCCCCTATATTATAAAAAACATATAATTTTAACATTTATGGTAATATGAAACAAAAATTACTGAATCCATTTTGCTGCCAAATGAATTAAAAATTGGATTTACATTACCTTTATCTATATATATAAAAGAAAGTCGTGTTTGTTACAACACTTATAACTCGAGAACGGCTGGACCGATTGCCATGGTTTTTGATTTGTTGGATTTGTTTCCGTCCCGAATAGCAGAATAACTCTTAAAAACATTGGAAAATTCTCGAAAAAATAAAATAAAAGAAAAAACATTTCCCCATACAAATGAAAGTGTCAGTTGAAAAAGGGATTACGATATTTATTGGTTGTCAAATATCAAAACGTCAAATCGATTGGTGTCACTTTTATGTCGCGAAAGTTGTCTGTGATTTGTTATGAAAATTTAAAAATGTCAAATCGATAGGGGTGAAAACGCTTTTCCCATGGGGTTCGAGCGCAAGAATCAAATCAGAGTAAACATTAAAAGAAATGACAATTACAAATCACCAAAATGATAAAACCTATTTCAAAACTAAAAAAAATAAAACAAAACGTTTTTTTTTTACAAAAATTAACAATAAGGAAATCTTTATTTTTATGAAATCTTCAGTTTTTATGGATACGGGTCTTCCCTCAACCGAAGGGGTTTAGAGCGTACTCCAACACGCTGCTCAACTGCGGGTTGGCGGAGGCCAGTGTTTTCGAACCGCCTAAAGGCCACTGACTTAACTTAACGACTGTCATTAAATGATAACAACCGGGACCGACAGCTTAACGTGCCTTCCGAAGCACGGAGGAGCTCAAGATAAGCTAATGATAACAACCGGGACCGACGGCTTAACGTGCCTTCCGAAGCACGGAGGAGCTCAAGATGAGCTAATGATAACAACCGGGACCGACGGCTTAACGTACCTTCCGAAGCACGGAGGAGCTCAAGATGAGCTAATGATAACAACCGGGACCGACGGCTTAACGTGCCTTCCGAAGCACGGAGGAGCTCAAGATGAGCTAATGATAACAACCGGGACCGATGGCTTAACGTGCCTTCCGAAGCACGGAGGAGCTCAAGATGAGCTAATGATAACAACCGGGACCGACGGCTTAATGTGCCTTCCGAAGCACGGAGGAGCTCAAGATGAGCTAATGATAACAACCGGGACCGACGGCTTAACGTGCCTTCCGAAGCACGGAGGAGCTCAAGATGAGCTAATGATAACAACCGGGACCGACGGCTTAACGTGCCTTCCGATGCACGGAGGAGCTCAAGATGAGCTAATGATAACAACCGGGACCGATGGCTTAACGTGCCTTCCGAAGCACGGAGGAGCTCAAGATGAGCTAATGATAACAACCGGGACCGACGGCTTAACGTGCCTTCCGAAGCACGGAGGAGCTCAAGATGAGCTAATGATAACAACCGGGACCGACGGCTTAACGTGTCTTTCGAATCACGGAGGAGCTCGAGGTAATATAAACCCATCCGTGTACAGGCTACGGTCGACGTTGCTTAACTTGCGTGTTCAATTAGACTGACACGCACAATGACGCCATCGAGCTTCTCTATTATTTTCTACTATTCATTGTTTTAATTCCATAAAATCATAAATTTAGTTCAGCTAATATGTACCACGACATTCATTGATTGTTAGGCGGTACGAAGTTCGCCGGGACAGCTAGTTTATCTATAAATTTAAATAAGATACATAAATGTTTTTAAACTCCAATAGATTTACATAGAATCATATTTTTATTTTATCTTTTCATTCGTTTAAATCGACTTAACCAACGCAATAAATTTCCATGGGCAACTACTAATTATGTTTGATTAAATATACTAAAAAAATGTAACAAAATATGTGCCCGTTACCAAATGGGCTCGTAAATAAAGACCCCAAGCGATTAATCCTAGAGGCTCAGGTAGTTTTTTACGCACCATGGCGATGGTAGACCCATCTCACAGATAATTACTATCCCGAACACGAGATGGTATTTAGATTAACGCCATCACTTTTTATAAAAGAGTTTTTATAGTAAAAAAATGTTATGATATGATGTTTCGGCTTTCCTAACTTCAAATCAGTACCGGTTCAAGATAGGATTTTGGATGAAGCGAGATGCTCCCGGTTACGGTACAGGGAGCCGAAACCGAAGGATTTTCCATATGAACAATTTGTATAAGGGTGTATGCATTTTAGATTAAGGTATATATATATATATATATTATTTATAATGGCCGGCCAAGTCCGACAGACAGACGGACAACAAAGTGATCTTATAAGGGTTCCGTTTTTCCTTTTGAGGTACGGAACCCTAAAAATTAACTGAAGTCTAACCAAAACATGTTTTATCTACTCTCATACTGAAATTTACACATTAAAAACTAAATACAGTATCATAATGACAGTCTTTACGCACAAGCTATCAAAATAAATTTAAAAAGTTATTTTTCGATACAGTTGTCGTATGGACAACTAAAAATAACTTTTTTTCCATTACGATACTGCTTCAGCCCTGGATACAGGTATTTTATACAGATTGCAATACAAATAAATACATTGCAACTTTGCAATTTTTTCTACATAATCTGTGAACGCGGCGCCGCGCGGCGCGTCGCGCATGCGCACTACGCATGCTTGATCTGATATGCATGTTATTGTAATGTTGTATACCCGCCGTGACCCGCTCCTGGATATATATCAATGGAATAATACTCGCATACCCATGAGCAGGACGTTGTTATTATTATTGTAATCTGTGCTACTGACCCTAAATTATCGAACAGTGATATAAACAATTAAAAACGATTATTTTCTTACCGTCAGATGACAAACATCTCGGTTGACAATTAATTTATTTGCTTCGATACAATTCGATTCAATTACATCTAGATTACACATACTTAAAACTACATTATAAGTCCAAATGATTAGCTATGGTACCTTGTTGGGTACTACAAAAGTTAATGATACAAAAACTTTCATTAACTTTTGCTAGTGATATGAAACATACTTGAAGTGAAGAACTGAAGGCCTTTATTTAATAGAGCCGTAAGCGATGGTGTACCACGTGTAGAGAATGTTGGCTTTGGCTTTATAGATGACGGTGGCAATGCAATAACACAAGGCAATAACACCCCAAAAAGTTTGTTCCCTTCAAAATTTACTATAGAAACGTCCCCTTTGATTCAGGGTCATGCCACGACTAGCCTAAGTTCGAGATTTCGGTAGATGTGGTCCTACTCTGAATTATAATTTTTTATCACCAAGAAGCCACTTTGTCACCTTATTTTGTACCATAGTTTTTTTATGACGTAGTATAAAAAATCATAAGGTCCGCCTGGGTTACCAAATTCCATATACTCGCAACATGAAATATCGCTCACACGCCGCCACTGCCGTTGTTAACGCGACAACTAGTTCCTTCCTACCTCACTCACTCGCAGGAACACAACGTTCAGGGCAATTATTATTTTGGCTACGGTATTCTGCGAGGTGGAGTGTACTTCCCCAGTCGGGCAGCCTATAGATACGCTATACCTTACCTGTCCTTCGCCACAGTCTTGGTATCATAGTGATAGTGGTATAAAAAACTTTAATTCCATCATATATTAGTAGGTACGAGTCTATACTAGTGGTCGCCCATTGGTCGAAATTCGACCATTATGACTTTAACAATAAACAAATATGCGTGTGTGTAACAAATACATAGTAGTGTGTGTAATGTTTTTTTTTTTATTTACTTTTTTTTTATTTATCCATTTTTTATGCATAATTAAAAATATATATTAGCATTCTGCACTCCTTCTGTATATAAAGTATAAGTACGGAGTACTATTACTTATACTGTGCTATAAGTGTGCGAAATTTCATACTCCTCCGTCCGCGCAATTTTCGTAACAAGGAGTACAAAGTTTTTGCTTCACGTATTAATACGAGTACGTTTATTAATTTCATATATTTAGAAAACAAAAGTAACAATTCGATATTTAGTAAAGAGAAATGGAATAACTGTTTTGCTTATTTCCTTTCCATATATATTTACGATTAATAAAATATAATCATAAATTTGATTCCGACATAAAGGTACAATTTACGAGCAGAAACACAAAGTGGCCGTATTCTGGACACGTATGTTATATTGTTTTCCAAGTGACCCACGAATTTTAGGGTTACCAATTTTAATGTACGAATGTGGAACATTTCGGAATCCTAGGAATGCTAAGATCATTTAACTTTCACGCTTTGTGTACTTTAGAGTGTTACATAACTGTCATGTATTTAATATGCGATGTCACCCCAAAATAAATAATAGTAGTAAGTAATGGTTCCTCTGTATGGTACAAAGGGACCATTTTTGAACAAAAATAAAGTTTATGTATAAAAATTCGCTAACTCTTACGACCGTCGCGTCGAAATTATAATTCATCGTGAGGAGCGCAAGTGCATATTCCGTTGGACACCGCGCTGCTGAATCAAACCTTATCTAGAAGGGTTGCATGCAAACCACATATTATATGAATAATAGTATAATAAATAAATATCAGTAATATAATATTTATTTATTTAAATTAATATTAACTCTTTCTTCGGTCAAAAAATATCTGTTTTAGCCAACTAAATTCAATTTTTATTACGTTTTGTCAATTTAAAATTCATAATAATTGTACAAAGATGAGTTATATTTCTTTTTTAAAGTTTTACTCTATAGAACCATTTTTTATTCCGAGATCCTCCGTGCTTTGGAGGACACTTTAAGCCGTCGGTCTCGGCTGTTGTTAATACGGCGGCAAAACACTGACATGGGCCAACCCGTAGTTGGGTGGAGTACGCTCTAAACTCCATCGATTAAAGGGAGACCCATATCCCAATCCTGCGATAAATTTAAAGTATACGTGATTGGTGATTTAGATGTTGCGACTTTCGTATCCAATAATATTATCTTTATGTATTACGACGTAAAAGTCTATAATTATCAAGAACAATCACATTTGAATGAATATTAAAAATTATCTAATAAAAGCCAAAAACAACTCAGTTTTATCATTAGCTTCTATATAATTAAGTCTAAAACCCAGTATTTAAGGCGCATTCATTAATTCTTTCCGACATTATCCCTTCAGTCCTTCATAAATTACGTAAATCTTCGCAATCGCGACAGAATCAAACCTATTCACACTCCGGCGACTTTAATTCCAGTTTGCGTGATAAATTTTACAAATTTTAATCCTTTTATCGCAGAGACCCATTTTGGCCTTTGTTGGACAGCAGTTCAAAAGGGAATAGGTTTTTGGGATTAAGCCGTGGGACGTAGGGCGAATGAGAGCTAATGCCAGAAAGGTCTCATTACGCTGGCGATATGTTAACTGTCATTAAGGGGCGGAATCATTAGGCTGATAATTGGATTTGCTTGCATTGTTGGGTTTTCCAGGAAAACAAATTAAGCTTTGAGTCCACCAAAGCGGCGCCGAGCAGAGAGATGTGAAATGTGTTTTCATACCTTTGACACGTAACTTGTGTAATGTTCATACACATCTCCTGTCCGCGCGTTTCCGTTTTGGTGGAGTTCAGGCCTAAGGCTGTCGTAAGTCAGCCTCACAATTTTTTAAGCTTCAATTGTAGAACTAAAGAAAATTCAAATAAGAATTTTTAATTTATTGAATAATATTTTTATATGTAACTAGATGCCCGCCCCGGCTTCACACGTTTCCTCGCAATTTTTAAATCATTTCTCTCCACAAGAAAGAAAAAATATGAAAATAAAAATTAGCAGAATTGGTCGAGCCGTTCTAGAGTTTTGCCCTTAGTAATTGTTTTGCGTTCCCGGAACCTCTCCACTAACACTTGAACTTTATGGTATGGTATTAAAGTTCAAATTGACTTTTAAGTATTATTACGAATCGTTTGTAGAGGAGTATAGAAAAGGGTTGTTTTTAGACTTTTTCAGGCATTTTTTTTTAATTTTTCAATGGGTATGGTATGGTATCCAGGTAGTATGGTAGGTATGGTTCCACTTTTTGGTATGGGTAAAAATGTTAAACTCGCGTCAGGACACGTGGCCTGATCGAAAATTTGTAAGACGGAGGTAGAGTAGACCGCCGGCGCGGCGTAGGAGAGGAAGTTAATATCCCCCTCACTTTTTACCGCGCGGCGAAAATGTATGCCTTTTCCTGCTGTTTATTTTTAATGTAATATAAATTGTCGTGTTTGTGTACAATAGCACAATAAATGAATATTGTATTTTACCACATAAATGATAGTGCGTTTATACTGATAAATAAAGCAATTCGTGCGAAATTATTTCCTAACCATTCCAAAATATTCAAAAATGCACAACGTTAATGTTCAAGTTTTCACTTCTGCCGGCACTCCCGGAGTGCAACCCGTTTTTTGACGTGACAATGTCTTATAATTCGATGGAGCCGGCTGCACGCACGAAAAAACATGACGTATGCGGCGTTACCTCGCTCTGAGGCGTTCCATTAAATCAGTATTTTTCATCAGTATTTTCTTATGACGTTGTCACATTCAACTATCGTCAGTAAACCGACTTTACAGACAACTGATTTTTTATCTAAATTAACATAAAACATTCAGCCCACACAAAGTCAAAACGTTCTTCAATTTTATTTATATGTACCTATTACAAATATGCATACACTCACACCCGCGCCTACAACTTCCATGAAATACAAATACCTATACCCGGAATAGGGCCCGCAGTCACAAAATTCAGCATAAAACTGTTAGCTACATGCAATTATCTCATCAAAAAACTCGTAAAAATGTTATAAACGTCGTTTATTCAAATCGTCACGCGTGTGAGCCGCCATAAACGTCTATTTACGATTATGTTAGAGCTCACGTCACATTGTGACTGACTTCGGAAGTAGAAACCAAGCGTGTATGGTAAACAGGCTTCAGATGGTTACTCAGTGGGCTTGAGGACGAATACTAACTTTTTACATTATTCCCTTTTTTATTCTACTAATATATCCGAAATTGTCGAAAAAGAAATGCTTAAAATAGTCTCGAGGTCCTATGCTTAGATTTTCTTTTCAATATTTTGACGTTAACACGACGCAAAGCCGCGGGCGGGTACAGGCAGTTTGATTCAAAAATGTTAAAGTAACTTACAAAACACATACTGGTTTTATATTGTATAATTATATATTCTATATGCATATATTTTTATGTTTACCTTTGATTGTCTGAACTCAGATGGAAATAAGATGTTACCTGTAACAAAAAAATACGTGCATTTAAATCTACTATTCTATAACACATTAACATATCACAGCATATCGCTTGCCTCGTTTGCAAGACGGCAGGGTGCAACACGTGCAGGATGGCTTTAGCTCTAAACATGACGGTGAGCCACATACATACACTCCAAATTAAAATATCAAATTAGACTGATTCCAAACATTGGTTCTATAACGAATATTTGGAAACAGTTTAATTTGATATTATACCTTTCCATTTCTAAACATCAGTTTTAGAAATATCCACAATTTCATCTAAAATATGACATCACAGCTGAAATTATGGTGCAATACTTGTGTGAATATGTACGTTAAGCAACCTTTAACTTTCGAATGAATCCAATAGCACACATGGAAGAAGACATCATAAAAGTACAATTACAGTTACTTATTCTAATTATTACTTTTTTTATATGAGAGGGGGGCAAACGAGCATGTGGGTAAGCTGGTGGAAACCAATCACCTGGAGACCAGAAACACTAAAGGATCGCCGATCCGTTGCCAGCTTTTTAAGGGAAATCTCTCTGGGACTCTGGGGCTCTACAGCCGAAGCTCAAGCCCATTACCATTCCCATTGAATTTTTTGATTTCGAAAATAAGACTTCACCTTAGATTAGTGGTACATGTGTTTAGCTGGTAGAAACACTGGAGCTCTACATACATAGCTCAAGATGTTTGTCAATAACTAAAACGTAAAGACCTATTTTTGGAATCAAAATATTCGATAGTAATCTTTACTTTTTTTTATACTACGTCGGGTGGCAGACAAGCATATGGCCCGCCTGATGTAAAGCGGTTACCGTAACCATATTAACGCTCGCAACATAAAATGTTGCTCGTGCGCCGCCACCCCCGCTGCCATCGCAGCATTTCCTTCCTTTCTTTCACTCACTCGCAGGAACACAACCCTCAAGGGAATTGTTATTTAGCTGCGGTATTCTATGAGGTGGAGGTACATTCCCCAGTCGGGCAGCTTAATTACGCTCCCTGTCTCTCTTTTCGAAAGAGCTTCGTTTGGCAGTCAGCAGGGTGTACCGCGTGCAGGTGAAGTTGGCTTTGGTTCAAAGATGTTCATGAACCTCTTACACCCCAAAAGAAAGAAAAAATCGGCTTCAGTTTCGGCGGTAGGGGCCCCTGTTCTTGAAGGCCTCCTTGTCGTAATTGTTCGGAAAAACCGCTGAGGGAAGTTGATTCCACAGTTCCACCATTCATGCTATAATATATACTATACGAACATTTGCAAAACTACAAGCAAACGAATTTTCAAAGTGTGCGCTGACACAAGCAAAATTCGCGTAATCAAATGTTGCAGACGATCCCTTAGGTCGGGTTTTAATTTAAAATCTATTTACAAATAAACCCGAGACCCCTCGGCAAGGGAGTCGCCCCTTACGTCTCTCGAACTATAAAATATCTGGATAAATATTTTATTCGTGCAGTTTCTACTTCCAAATTGATTTATATAGGGAGTTGTGGTAAATAAACAATGTTTATTGCAGCTCTATATCAGGTGCATAGTAAGAAGCAGGTAAAAACTTTGCGGGTTAGGAAGAAATTTGAATAGAAGCAACCCCTGGGCGTTGCAGGAGAATATTATACTTTCAAGGAAATTGAATTCTAGGTATTTGTTATATTTCTTTATATATGTTACGGCTAATGTAATAAATTAGTTATAATTCATACTGACTAATACTTGGTCAATGTGATAAATCATGTTTTGGTTAGATTTGAGTTGATTTTTGGTTAGGTTAGGGTTTTCTTGTGTCCTGTCACCGGAAATAGGAGCTCCGTCAACCTAGATGGTGCCAAGTAAGCTTAATTATTAATAATTGACAATTTATTACATTGGCCAGCCATTATAAATAATGACCAATTTATTATATTGACTGTAACATATATACTGCTCACTTGATGGTATGCAGTTACAGCAGACTTCGCCAATCGCCTGCGTTGATAGAGGCGATTGTTGCTTTACGGCATCAACCCGTAATTATCCCACTATTGGAATACGGGTCTCCTCTCAATCGAAGGCGGCGTGAGCATGCTCCATCATGCTGCTCAACTGAAGGTTGACGGAGGCCAGTGTTTTCAAACCGTCCAAAGGCCACTGACTTGGCTTTCGACTGTCCTTTAAAGACAACAACCGAGACCGGCACGTGCCCTCCGAAGCACGGATTGTTGCTAATTTTTAATTTATTGGCAATTGCTGCTAAGAGATTATGCAACAAAGAACCCTAGGGAAGGGTTTGTGGTAGGTTTGTATTAGGGTTGCGTTTGTACCCACAGAACACTTAAAGATATTAAATTATATGAATAAATATTCCTTGACAAATTACACACGGCTATCTAGTCCCAAACTAAGCAAAGCTTGTACTATGTGTACTAGATAACTGATATAATGCTTTAATACATTTTTTTTTGTAAATACATACCTAGAACACATAGAAAACACCCAGACTAAGACAAACAGACTTGTTCATGCACACAAATATTTGTCTTGCGCGGGGATCGAACCCATCACGGTTCCTTTCGGAGTCAAAGTGGCCATTGCTAACCATTCGACCACCGAGCTCGTCCTCTATTATTATGTTCCGGGTTTGTACTCCAGTTTAAAATAAATCAAATAATACAATGAAAGATAAATGGACCGATTTGAAAATGAATATTCCAAATTCGCCAGCTTATTTTAATGGAATTGGTCCGGGAAGACGTAAAACAAACAAGAGTGTTTACAAAACGATAACGCTACAGATAATCTATATTGGATTGGACGCTGAAATTGAATGCTGTACGGAGATTATATACTTTGGAACTTAAATCAAACAGAAATACAACAAACAACCTATACAAACACATCCCACAGCTGGAATATGGGTCTCCCTTACTGAAGGGGTTTAGAATGTGCTCTACTACGGATTGGCAGCGTGTAGGAGTACCTACGTTTATATTTCGATTTGCTACCATACGGAGGCAATCCAAAAAATCTAATAAATAATAAATAAATAAATATTGTCAGACAAATTACACAGCGCCATCTAGCCCCAAAGTAAGCGAAGCTTGTGTTATGGGTACTAGACAACTGATAAACATACGTAAAAACATTTTTTTTTGTAAATACATACTTATGATACATAGAAAACACCCAGACTAAGACAAACAGACATGTTCATGCACACAAATGTTTGTCCTATGTGGGAGTCGAACCCACGAGCGTTGGTGTCGAAGCCGCGTCATTGACCGCTACGCCACCGAGCTCGTCACCTCGTCACGTTACCGAGTAATGATAACAAAATCGGGGGATAGTTTGGCGTTGTAGTTTCGAATCTGTGCTCTACGTTTAATCACACCACGGGCACAGTTTTAAAAGCATAAAATAGTAATACTGTGCCACGGGATTGATGAAGGATCAAAGAATTTATAACGCTAGGTAAGGGCTATTGAACATTTCGCGGCGGCGAAGGGGGAAGCGCTGTCATTTTGAGATAATTTTAGTACGTTACGTTTTCACGTACCTACAACATACGGCCGAGTTCATAACACAGCCTATTTTATTATGTCGGGTGGCATACAAGCATAAGGCCCGCCTGATGTCAAACGGTTACTGTAGCCATATTAATGCAGCATATACATAACATATAGCCTATGTCCATTTGTAATGTACTTTTCAAACGAGGTAATATTTTTTTCACACAGGTGCCCGCTGCACCTGTGTGAAAAAAATATTACCTCGTTTCAGAGATTACCTTCTACATAAATACAAACTCGCATTCTCTTTCTATGTATAGAGGAGCTCGATGTTGTCGTTGCGTGTGACAGTCTAATCGATCACGCAAGTTAAGCAACGTCGACCGTAGCCTATCTTTGGATGGGTTTATTTATCTCGAGCTCCCCCCTGCTTCGGGGGGGACGTTAAGCCGTCGGTCCCGGCTGTTGTCGTTAGATGAGAGTCGTCAACCAAAGTAGCCTTTAGGCGGCTTGAAAACACTGACCTCCGCCAACCCGCAGTTGAGCAGCGTGGTGGAGTATGCTCTAAACCCTTTCTATTGAAATGTGACCCGTATCCCAGCAGTGGGATGAATAAGGGTTGACGACCACGACCGCTCTCTTTATAAATTAGTAGATTTAACAATTAGTAAATTGGCCGTGTGGCCGGCAGACTAGAATAGAATCACTCCGTTTCTTCCCGTGGATGTCGTACAAGGCGATTTAGGGAAATACATTATTATCAAACATCGATCAGCCCCTTTACCACCATCTTTTATTGCGATTCAATAACTGAATAGAATGCTTATTCATACCAATGAATAAGCGACTTATTCATTGGTCTGAATAAGCAATCTATTCAATTATTGAATCGCAATAAGAGATGGTCGTAAAGGAGCAGGCCTCCCCAACCCGTCTGGTCAGCAGCGTGGGGAGTGTAGGCCAAAACCTGCTTCTGTTTTTTGGACGGACGAGCGAGCCTCGTGCTCCTGTAGTGGAGACTAAAATTACCTGATGATGATGAGATTTAACAAAGTGTGACTAAAATACCGCCATGAATTAGGTTTAATAAAGACATTATTGTTGTGATTCATTTGCGATATTAAAAAGTAATTCGTTTTATATTAAATTGTTCTCATTTTTGTGCAATTTGTCTAAATATTTTATTTTAATTATAAACGGGTAATGTACTCCTGTTTTAATAAATTGTTAATAAAAAGAGGTTTTTAATAGTCAAATCAAGTGTTGTATTCCGGATGTATTTCAGCTACTTTTAAATGAGTATCAGTTGAATAATGGTTGTTGTTTTGACTAGTAAAATCCTCTTCTAGACAGTGTCAGTGATTTTAAATCAATCTTGTTCGAAGCGTGCTGGAGGCAACAAGTGCCTAGTTGAAGTTGCATATAGATTATAAGTACCTTAAATATACAAGTTCATACTGTTCTACTCAGATATTAAAGTGGTGTCCTCAAGAACCATTGAGTTTTATTATAATTTAGAAGTGACAACTACCCGCGAGCCATGCCGAGGACAAACTGTGAGTATGCAAATGTTAATATTAGAAATCATACAGATATTTTAAATTACCCAAGTGGACTTCGCTATATGGCTATAGTATTAGTACAGATACAGTAGAACAGTAGCGAATAAAATGGCCAAGTAGTGCTTATATGGTACGAAGTCCAATTCTGACGAATGGCTAAGATAGGAATAGTATGTATACCCGACATAACAAATTATTATTTCTAAATAATCACAAATAATATAGCCATGTAGGTGGCCTACTTCAAGTCATGTAGGTGGCTTACTTCAAGTCGTGTAGGTGGCTTGCTTATGTGTATTGCCATGTATATTATGGCTTAGTTGGCTATGTAGGTAGCCATGAAAAGCGCTATGTATGTGCGCTTAACTGAGTAAATTTAATGATTAATCTTGTATAGTAACGCCATGTAGGTGGTCGTGAATCTTGAATAGTAAAGCCATGTAGGTGGTTTATATCAAGTCTTGTAGGTGACTTGATTATATTCAAGATAAGAAATGTATACCATAAGTATGGCCATGTAGGTGGCCTGCTTATGTCCATTGCCACGTCGATATGTATGGCTTAGTTGGCTATGTAGGTAGCCATGAAAAGCGCTGTGTATGCGCGCTTGACTAAGTAAATTTACTGATTAATCTTGAATAGCAACGCCATGTAGGTGGTCGTGAATCTTGAATAGTAAAACCATGTAGGTGGTTTATATCAAGTCTTGTAGGGGACTTGATTCAAGATTTGTAATGTATGCCAGAAGTATCGCCATGTAGATGGCTTGCTTTTGTCCATCGCCACGTATGTATGACTTAGTTGGCTATGTAGGTAGCCATAAAAAGTGCCAATGTATTCGCACCTGACTGAGTAAATTGACTAATGAATCGCGAATAGTATTACCATGTAGACGGCGCACAGTCTTGTATAGTAAAGTCATGTAGGTGATCCATATCAAATCTTGTAGGTGGCCTGCTTATATTCAAGATTTGAAATGTACTATACCACACAAGTGTGGCTTAGTGAGCTATGTATGTAGTCATGAAAAGCACTGTTTATATGTGCTTGACAAAGCATATATTTAATCTATATCTATATATTTAAGAATGATGATATCACCATGTAGGTGTGCGACTTAGTTGGTTATGTAGGTACATACGTAATAGCTACCATGTATGCCAGTCGAGTGACTAGGTTTTATATAAGCATTTTGTCGATATAGAGAAATATCGACATTTTAAAATATTGTTGACATGCACTAGGCATGTACATAGACATTGTTAGCTAGTCATAATAATGAAGTTGGAATAAATATAAATGTAATATCAGAGTTAAAAATAAAAGACAATACATACAATTTTTGATATTTATTTTATTAAATTTATGATATAAAAATTAAATACGAAAGGATATGATGTGCGCTAAATATGCATTCCAGGCGACCGAACTGAGGAGGGTACTCCAAAACGAACGAGACGTCGACGCCGACGTCAGTCTTCAACTGAGAGCGAAGCAGATGAAGTACCTGCTAAACGGAAGCAATCTTCAAAAGGCCTGACTTCTGATGACCTGCTGAAAATCATCACAACGCTACAAGAGAGTTCAAGTAAGAACATTAACACTACTAATGTCATTCCTGAGTTCGACCCCAATAATAGATCTCAGGATGTTGAAAGATGGCTGAGAAAAGTAAATGAATGTGCTGTCATTTATAAATGGGACGAAAAACAAATTATACACTATGCCCTTCAAAAGCTGTGTGGACTAGCAAAAAGATGGTATGAGTCCCTTCCATCGCTAAGCTTTTCGTGGCAAGAATGGCAAAGTAAACTGAAGAAGGCTTTCCCTAACGATGAAAACTTTGGGAAATTACTAGAAGAGATGCTGAATCGGAAATCTCGGTCAGACGAAACTCTTAGGGATTATTTTTACGATAAGCTTGCGTTGTTAAGTCGATGCGAAATCGAAGGCCGTAAGGCCGTTGATTGTATAATATATGGAATCTCCGACAATTCTATTCGTAATGGTGCACAGGCTCTTAGCTGTAATGAACCGGAAGATTTGCTCAACTATTTAGCATCACAACAGGGTAATCACCTGAAATATAATCCGCGCAGTAATGCTTTACTATCTAGCAATAGTTATTATAGGAAGCGAGATATTCGCAGCGGTTTTTCTAATCAAAATAGGAGTTCAGTAGTTTATCCAAGTAGAGGTATAACGTGTTTCAATTGTCAGGAACGAGGTCACTCCTTTGATAACTGTTCCAAGCCATTAGTCAAATGTACAAAGTGTGGTAGGATAGGCCATAATCTTGACAATTGCAACAGGAAACCTCTAATTTCCTACGATAATGCAAGCCATGCAGAACAAACCACAAATAAGAAGGTTCTTAAGATAACAGCTAATGATCAAACTGAGGTCTTAGATTCAGGTTCCTTAGAAAATCTGGCTAATAGTAAAGATAAATGTAATCCCATAAGTCCCAAAATATCTCAAACTTTAAAAATTTCACCAGACACAAACAGTAAATATTATAAAAATATTTCTGTCAATGACTCTTCTTTTAAGGCATATATTGATTTTGGTAGTGATTGTAGTCTCATTCAATTTTCAATTGCCAAATTATTGAGCCTTGCTGAGGATAATAGAGATTTGCCAGTAATTAGAGGATTCGGCAATTCTACGATACAACCTAAATTTCGCACGATCATTAGAGTAAAAGTAGATGAAGTTGAAACAGAATTGACAGTATTGGTTGTTGATGATGCATTTCTACCAGCTCCACTTCTCATAGGACAAAATTTCACAGAATTATCATCAGTAACAGTTTTGAAAGACGAGCATACTCTATTCTTTTATCACACCCCCTCAGAAAATCCTTGTTCTCGTACCACTATTTGCTTGTATGTTGACAAGGATACTATCATAATTAAAGGAGGTCTGGTAGAAGTGCATTGTAAGGAATCCTTCTCAGGTGATGTTTATTGTGATGGAAGTACTAGCTTGAATCCCAATCAGGAATATCATCTCCATCAAGGTTGTTACAAGATTGTCAATAATAAGACTCTCGTATTTGTAACGTCTTTAACTACTAAACCTTTGATGTTTAAAACTGGCACTCTAATAGCAAGAGTAAGTCCAGCCACTGAAACTAAGACTCTCAAAATAAACTCTAGCTATAAAACAAACGAAGATCTCTCACCTCTCAACAAATCGGATATTAAAATTGGCAAAGACGTCGACCATCACACTTTAGAAAGACTTTGCAACCTACTACAAAAGTATAGAGTATGCTTTGCTCAGAATCTCAGTGAATTAGGATGCGTTAAAGATACTGTAATGAATATTGAGCTACATAATAAAAATCCTGTTGTATACAGGCCATATAGGTTATCCTACAGTGAAAGACAAACGGTTAGGGATATTGTTGATGAGTTGATAAAGAACGATATTGTCCAAGAATCGGAGTCAAATTATGTTAGCCCCATACTTATTGTTAAAAAGAAAAACGGAGAACCTAGGTTGTGTGTAGACTATCGTGCCTTAAATAATAAAACTATTAAAGATAAATATCCTCTACCTATTATAGACGATCAAATTTCAAATTTAAGCGGCAATAAATACTTTATAACTTTGGATTTGGCCTCTGGCTATTACCAAATTCCCATGGGAGAAAGTAGTCGGCACCTTACGGCATTTGTCACCCCAGATGGTCACTACGAATTTAATAGGGTCCCATTTGGGTTGGCAAATGCTCCATCAGTTTTTCAAAAGACTGTCAATAAATTGCTAGGCTCACGTAGATTTAACTCTGTTTTGGCCTATATGGATGATCTCCTTATTCCGTCTGCTACGATCGATGAGGGATTTCAAAAGTTGGAGGACATTCTAAATTTGCTTAAGGACGCTGGTCTCACCCTAAAGTTGTCGAAATGTCGATTCTTTGACAAAACAATAGAATATTTGGGTTACGAGGTTTCAGACGAAGGCATTAAACCTAGTGAACGAAAGATTACGGCAGTTAAAGACTTTCCTGTCCCCACAAACACACACGAACTTCGCCAGTTCTTGGGTCTGGCAAGCTATTTTAGAAAGTTTGTTAAGAGTTTCGGTGAAATTGCCAGGCCTCTCACTAAACTTCTCAAGAAAGATGTACCTTGGCAGTGGTCGTCAGACCAGATAAACTCATTTTTAACGTTAAGAGCCCGATTAATAGAACGCCCGATTTTGGCATTGTACGATCCAAAATTGGACACTGAATTGCATACCGATGCAAGTTCATTAGGGTTAGGAGGCATGCTTATGCAATGGCAATCCCATCCTAGGGTCTTGAAACCAGTAGCCTACTTCAGTAGACAAACTACGCCAGAAGAAAAACATTTACACTCCTATGAGTTAGAAACTCTGGCTGTAGTTTGCTCTCTTAAAAAGTTTCGTCCTTATCTCCTAGGACTTAAATTTTCAGTCTACACTGACTGCAATGCTCTCAGGACTACATTGACCAAAAGGGACCTAATTCCACGCATAGCGCGGTGGTGGTTGCAAATTAGTGAATTTGATTTCAATATCGAATATCGTCCTGGCTGTCGCATGAGTCACGTTGACGCTCTTAGCAGAAACCCACCATCTTTTACAGATTTGGCTAGTTCCTTAAAGACATTAAGTATTAGTACTGGTAATTGGATTGTTACTCTGCAAACTGCCGACCCTGAATTGCAAAGAATAATTCAAATTTTAAAGCCAAATACTGATGAAAATAATTCGGAGATTAGGAAAAATTATGCAATCAAGAATCATACACTGTACAGGAAAATTGATGATGATCTACGATTAGTCGTGCCTAAAGACGCAAGGTGGCAGATTTGCAGAGCCAACCATGATGATATCGGTCATTTTGGATTGGCAAAAACGTTAGAACGTATCCAAAGCCAATATTGGTTTCCTAAATTACGTCGTTTTGTTAAGAAGTATGTGGCTGCTTGCATCGATTGCGCTTATAATAAAGATAATGCAGCAAAGATACGCAGGGGGCTTTTACATCCTATTGTAAAGGTCGTGAAGCCATTTCATACGTTGCACTTAGATCATTTAGGCCCATTCGTTAAAAGCAAGTTAGGTAACATGTATATTTTAACTATAGTTGATGCATTCACAAAATATCTTTTCGCTAGACCAGTTAAAGATACAAAGTCCAAGAATGTTATTAAAATATTACAAAATATATTTAATGATTTCGGCATACCCTCTAGGATAGTCTCTGATCGGGGAACTGCATTTACATCTGCACTATTTAAGGAATTTTGTAGTAGCAACGGCATAAGACATGTGCTTAACGCAGTTGCTTGTCCCAGAGCGAACGGGCAGGCAGAGAGATTTAATCAAACTATTCTTACTTCTCTGTCTACCCAAAATTCAGGAAAAGATGAACGCAACTGGGATCAGCAACTGGGTAAAGTTCAGTGGGGTATAAATAATACAATAAATGCCACCACGAAAAAGTCTGCATCAGAGATACTATTCGGTATTAGGCTAAACGACTCCACTGACAACATGTTGACGGTCATTAATGAACGGAGTAATTGCGATCCCCTGGCTTCGCCTGTACCTGAGGACATACAGGAAGGTAGGGATAAGAACGATTCCGATTCATTGCTTAATACTTCGTCTGTGTCTGCGGGCATGGGTGAGGTTGGGCATCGGGATGATTCCGATTCCCTAACTAATATTTCGTCTAGATCCGCGAACATAGATGAAATCAGGCATCAAGCGGCAGTAAACACAAATGAAAGTCAAAAACGGCAGAAAAAATATTATGACTTGAATAGATACCCCGCAGTCTCATACTCTATAGGTGACTTAGTGAAAATAACAAAAACTAATTATTATAATGACGGAAAGAGTAAAAAGTTGATGCCCAAATTCATTGGCCCATATAAGGTTGCAAAATCATTGGGCAATGACCGCTACCAAATTACCAATGTGCCTGGATTCAATACCAAGCGCTATGATAGTGTTGTTGCGGCAGATAGAATGCGACCCTGGATTCATGTCCAGGCACTAGAGTTGAACAAATCTTCTGGCTCCGAATCCTCGTCTGATTCAGACAGCAGTAGTGCAGAGTCTGAAAAATAAATACTATGTTTTGTAATAATATGTAATTGATGTCAATCTATGTGAACAATTATGTATGTAGACCAAATAAATGTGTTGTGATATAAGATTTAACTATACCTGATTTATACGTAGTTTAATATTGTATTATCAGTCTGAGAGATATTCTTGATATTACGAAATAAATCTGTAATTGGAATTGCTTGTTACGTGTATATTATATAAGTACTTACATAATTTAGATACGCTTTAATTTTAGTACATATACTACTATGATTACTGCCTAAATAAATGGTAGAAATAATAAGTATATTGATAATAACAATAGAATTTATTATCTTAATCAAAATTACTTACCTAGTTGTAATTCGAGTGTTGTGATTAGTTGCGTGCTCCGGAGATAGCCCGCTAATAGGACGGCCGAGTGTTGTGATTCATTTGCGATATTAAAAAGTAATTCGTTTTATATTAAATTGTTCTCATTTTTGTGCAATTTGTCTAAATATTTTATTTTAATTATAAACGGGTAATGTACTCCTGTTTTAATAAATTGTTAATAAAAAGAGGTTTTTAATAGTCAAATCAAGTGTTGTATTCCGGATGTATTTCAGCTACTTTTAAATGAGTATCAGTTGAATAATGGTTGTTGTTTTGACTAGTAAAATCCTCTTCTAGACAGTGTCAGTGATTTTAAATCAATCTTGTTCGAAGCGTGCTGGAGGCAACAAGTGCCTAGTTGAAGTTGCATATAGATTATAAGTACCTTAAATATACAAGTTCATACTGTTCTACTCAGATATTAAAGTGGTGTCCTCAAGAACCATTGAGTTTTATTATATTATATATAACATATTTCGCGTATCTTTCATCGCGAATTAATTCAGACATTCGGCGAACGTGCAATAAGCATTAATTACATTTCAGTGTGTTCGCCGAAACGAACTGTATATGAGAAATATGTTTGATTAATGGCGTGTTTCCCAGCGATAAAATAGAAATTTTTATGTTGCATTCATAACATATTCTGAATATGAATGTTATGTTGGGGTGTAAGTGGCTTACCACGACCTTGAGAGCCAAAGGTGAGATTACCTTGTACATGTTATTGTATATATCTTGTAACAAAAAAAAGGGGTGTGGCTGCGTCATGGACACGGCTGTGTGTTGTACGTGAATACGTTGTATGCACCTGTCGCCGGAACTGGCACTTAAATTCACTTTCACATTCAAGATTATGTGATGAAAGTGAATCTAATCTCTTTGGATTTAGAGTAGTAATGATTTAAATACACGTTCTTATATTTATTTTGCATGACGTTTCTAAGTGCTTTATAAAGTCCAAGGAATAAAGATATTTTGATTTGATTTGAATTGGACGAAAATGATCACAGAATTGCAGCGCTTCCCCCTTCCCCGCACGCGATGGTCCATAGTCCTTACTTAGCGTATTAAATTCTTTAATATTTCATCTATCCAGTGGTGTGATTGAATTTTGAATGGAGATGATAGTTGAGCGTTTTTTCATTACCCGACGACCCGTTTAGCACAGTGGTTCTAAACCACCGCCGGTTGAGACCCAAGGGTTGCCGGTTCGATTCCCGCACCAACACAAATGTGTGTTGATGAAACAGATTTGTGTTGGATCAGGGTGTTCGTGGGTCTCACACTTCGCCACTTTTTCGAGTCATCATATGAGCATGAGCACCCATGAGGTTTTCTAAAAGCCGGCGCCTCTGGCTGCGACACCAAAATGTATCCCCCGAATTTGTTATCATTCGTTTTTTTGAATTGCCTGGCTATAGAAGCAATTTTAAAGACGTACTATACTTATTCACATCAAAACTAACAATTTTCTATGTTATTACTGATATGGTTTGATATTGATGGTTGTTAATTTGATTAACAAATACCTCGAAATTAACTCTGTAAAATATGACAATTCTTATGTTGCAAATTTTACTACTTACTGTATGATTTTAAATTTTATCTATTTTATCATATAAATCAGATTCTTCTGTACATATATATCTTTCACATTACAAAGTTGCGATTATTGTTGTCGCGATACATATACATTTTAATAAAAAGAAAATGGTATTTCAATATTTTCTTCGTAGGACAGATGACGCTTTGCGTTTTGTTTGTTTGCTTGACAGAACTATATGTTTCTCTTTTAAATGTCTATACCTCCACCTCACAGAATGCCACAGCCAAATAATATATTCCCTTGAGACTTTTTGTGTTCCGTTGTGTTCCTACGAGTGAGTGAGGTGAGGAGGTGTGAGTGAGGCTAGGGTAACCGAAAAATGTAGCAAATTCTAACATGTTTTTAGATAAATAGGTATTTATTTAAATCTATTAAAAGGATTTACTTCCATTAAAAGCATTTGATTCAAATGGTTCGCTCCATATCTCTAAAACGTAGTGGTTACATTCTCTTTGCATATCTCCGTCAAAGGGTTGGTGACATGATAAATTCATATTAATTCATGTAGGTTTTATAAAGATCTGATAAATAAAAAGAAAACTGAGAAATAAAAACTTATTAATAAACAGCATGAATCCTCCATTGAAATCTACACCAGAAGAGATCAAAGCAATGATGTAAATATGTGTAGAGCAGATGGACAACTGATGATTGATTTTATTGAATGAAATTCCATTTCTATTTCATTTTCCATTACACTCGAAAAGCTTTTTCAGCCCGCTTCCACCACCATCCACCCACTGCTCTCCACCACCACTTCCAACATCTCTTATTGCGATTCAATAATTGAATAGATTGCTTATTCATACCCATGAATAAGCGACTCTATTCTATTTGAAATAGAGTCGCTTATTCATTGGTATGAACAAGCATTCTATTCAGTTACTGAATCGCAATAAGAGATGGTGGGAAGGGGGCTGTACTCTTTCAATAAGGTACTTTTTTTGGTGGAAATCGAAAGCACTCGAACTCGCGCAGTGATATTCATGACCGTGACTTTTATTGAATAAAATTCGATTTCTATTTAATTTTCCATTATAATCGTAATATAGTAAGAGCCCGTGACTGCCAGACATTCGTTGTTTTATAAAGGCTGAAAGTTTCTCTATCCTAACACAGATAATAAAATCAGCGAGTACGGAGTTTAGATCATCCCGTCTGCAGCAGATAATAACATCCCGTCTGCAACAGATAACAAAGGTGTAAGAAAATTAAATAACTCTTCTTTTGATAGTTCTCAAAGAATGTATATATATAATTCAAGTTTTTAAAGGTTGCCTGGAAGAGATCGCTAAGCGAGAGGGCGCCTTTTGTACTCATTATTTTAAGTGATTACTGTATTTTTTTACTGTTTATGGGGCAATAAAGATTATTGTATTGTTTTTATGTTAAATACAAAAGTGTAAGTATAATTACAATTTATTAACATTTAAGTATGTCTTGTCTGGCACAAAGGATCTGGTAATTAATGACGTGATTATCATTACCACAAAGAAATTAAAAATAACCATGTACTTTATACTTTGAAGATTTTAGGGAGCAATTTATGACACCTTTCTATTACGGATAACGCAGCAAGAGTTGAGTTATGAGACAAATACAGTACTCACACAGATGCATTTCAATGTGTTCAAGTGAGATAGAAAATGTTTTCTACATGAGTATTGTGCTCGCCTCCACTCTCGTTGCGATACCTGTATCTGCTAAAACTATGATGGTCTAAATTTCACATTCGCTGATCGTTTTTACCTGTGTAATGAGCATGTACAAATAAACTTTTAGCTTTTATAAAATAACGAAGGTTTGGCAGTCACGGGCTCTTAGTCTATAAGGGTTTTTTTTTCAGTATACCGCTCCCAGTGGGGATTTTTTTGTCGATATTGAAAGCACTTGAACTCCCGCGCTACTGGATAATATCCATGACAGGACAATCACTGTCGACAGTACCTGACAGATCGAGATGACAAAAGGCAAGTGATATAAGGGGAGAGGGTGAGGGTCAAGTTGTCACTGGCAGTGCAGGGCACGAGGAGTAATTTGATATTATTGTAATTTTATATCCTGTGGCGAGGTCAACGACTTGAAGCGTTTATTTGGCTAGTTATTTTTTTTATGTGAGGGGGGGGGGGGGGACGAGCATGTGGGTCACCTGGTGGAAAGCAATCACCACCGCCCATGGACCACAGCGACACCGAGGAGCCGCCGATCCGTTGCCAGCATTTTAAGGAAAATGAAAACTCTGTTCTTGAAGGCACCCATGTCGTAGTTGTTCGGAAATACCGCTGAGGGAAGTTGATTCCAATTAGTTACTTCAATGACTTACGTCTATCTCTATGTATAGGTCTTCAGAGTTCAGAACAAAGTTTTGTATATTAAATTGAATCGGTTTCAATATCGGCGGTAGGGCCCCAGGCTCTGGCACATAGAGAGGTAGAGCACCGTAATTATAAGCTGCCTGAATGGGGAAGTACCTCCACCTCACAGAATACCGCATCGAATTAACAAGTCCCTATGGGGTTGTTGTGTTCCTGCGAGTGAGCGAGGTCACCAGGAAAGAAGGCGTTGCTGCATTGCAGCGGATGTGGCAGCGTGGGAGAGATACTTCGTGTTGCGGGCATTGATATGGCTACGGTAACTGCTTTGCATCAGACGTATGCTTGTTTGTCACCCGACGTAGTTTAAAAAAATAATAGCTATAAACGAAAACAGAAATGCAACACAGAATTAATTTAATCAAAATAATTGTACTGATTTTCATCAAATAAACTGTGATAGTATGCAGGACATGTTAATGGCACATAAAAGACGATTCATAGCAATAAAACTGATTCGTTATTCATAGACCGCTGTGATTGTATGGCATATAATAACTAACTTACCAGCGTGGCTTTGCTCGTGAAATGTCTCATTTCATTACTTCAGTCTAAGGGGATATGATTTTTTATTCAAAGTGATGCCACTTTCGCAGCACATCGCCCCAAAGACGTCCACTGTTGTACCTCCCCATATACTTCTACATCATTTATTTTATTTGTTTGCATCCATTCCTTCCCTAAGATCTCTACCAGGACATCGGTCAAGACCATTAGGCTGCTCTTTCCAGTGTACCACCGCCAATCCAGAACCTTCCTGCACACACCGAATTCGGTGTCTTTATTTATAGCTTCTTATTATAAGCTTATTTGGCAAGCAAATACAAGTTTAGCCATTAACTTGCCCCCGGCGCCGACATAATAAAATTGGACAGTTCTTAACAAATGTCTTATCTTATGACCATCTCCCCTTTCTGCATTTTTGTGTGGTACAAGATTAACCTTTTAACCACCGAACATTTGTGCTTATACGTCTTATATTACAGACCATGGCCACAGTATAAGTAATAGTACTTACTACCCACCAAACCTAGACACCGATAGGCGTTATTTGGCTTGTCATTAATGATTATTGTGACGCCGATGAGCGGCCTTGGCACTGAATGGGTTAACGGGTTAAATAAGTATGACAACTATCACAGTATAAGTAATAGTACTACCTAGTACTATGGAAATATTTTTATGATGTTAAACCCACACACAGTGTTCTACTAGCCAAGCCCTTTCAAGTGATACCCATATAGTGGTAGTCGTGACAAAATGTGTAAACCACCATTTTGTAGCGGCAGCCATCTTGGATTTTCATATTTTTTTTTTCACGTGAACTGTGTTCTATTAGTCAAGCCCTTTCATTTGATACCCATATCACACCTTGGCCACTCCATACAAATGTCGCGTCGTTCACTATTAAATAAACAATGACGTCTGTGCAGAGCGCAAATGAGCGTGTGTGCGTGCGGCGTCATACAAACTGTTCGATACTCGTCTCAGAGGGGAGGTGAGGTCGATACCAGAGAGCGGCAGGGAGTGGCCATATAATGTTGTATTACTTATACTGTGCCCATAATGAGGTAGTCGTGACAAAATTTGGAAACCGCTATTTTGTAGCGGCGGCCATTCTGGATTTTCATTTTTTTTTTCATGTGAGCTGTGTTCTACTAGTCAAGCCCTTTCATTTGATACCCATATTGAGATAATCGTGACAAAATTTGTAAACAATTTGTACAATGGAACAGAATTTATTTAATTGTATTGTCACCAGAACTAAAGGTGTGTACCAAATTTCAGATCAATCTGTCAACAGGAAGGGGGTAAAATTTCAATTACTAGATTTGACCCAAAAATATAAACAAACTAATAAACAAACAGGGCAAGCCAAATAAAACCGTTTAAAAAAATATAAATTCTATACTATGCCGCATTCAGTATTATTACATTCATAATTAAAGAAAATATGATAACAGTTCAAATTATTATTACCTACTTAAATTTCCTAACGAGAGCTAATCCATAAAGAAAATACCAATGGTTTTTCAATATTTCGATGTGTTTTTTGTTCTCGAACAGAAACGACATACAAAAATGCATTTCAGGCCCACCGTACCACCACTCGTATGCAGTAGTACGGTAGATATTACTTTATCCCCATAGTACCACCGCAATGCTGAGACCTAATATATTCGTAATTAAGAGTTGTACAAAGTTACTACTTTCATGACCATACAAAGAAAGACAGACAAGTTTTTTTTTAACGGGACGGAGGTCCATTCATTCCCACCACTGTGTCTCCTGTGTCTGTGTCTATATCCTGTAACCAGGATTAACAGCGGCGACCATCAAAAAAGGTAATATTCAGTCAAGTCCATTGCAGTCCAGAGGGTAAGACCACAGCTGCCTTGAAACTCACAACGAATTTAATAAGAAGAAATTAGTAGGAGTAAGAAGCGTTTGGAATTTGACTTCACGACAGACAAGTTATTAAAAAAAGTTCAAAGTATCAAACCGAGTAAAAAACCGGACAAGTGCGAGTCGGACTCGCCCACCGAGGGTTCCGTAGGTACGTAGTGTCATTATTAAATTTTATATTTTTCATTATAAATAAGAAATAATGCGTCGAAAAAATTAAATAAAATATATTTTGCAATGTGTACATCAAGCCCTTTCATATGATACCCCATTTGAACTAGTAGTTTCAATTTGAAATTTCGACACCCTATATAAAATATAGACCCCCTATTTTTTAAGATCTATTTACAAATGTATAGTTTTGAGATTTATTCCTGTACTTGTAGTCTAAAACGATGTTACTTGCCAAATTTCATAGTTCTAGGTCAACGGGAAGTACCCTATAGGTTTTGATTCCCTTGAGTGTGTCGAAATATGCGTTTCTTGCTGAATAAACGGCCGTAACTTTTTTCTACGTAAACTTAGCAGTTTGATTTTTTAACAACTACATGAGACCGTAGACCTGAGTATACAGTTCAAATTTCAGCTTGATACCTCCACGCATTCTCGACATAGAAATTCTTGACAGACAGACAGACAGACAGACAGACGGACAACAAAGTGATCTTATAAGGGTTCCGTTTTTCCTTTTGAGGTACGGAACCCTAAAAACGAGAAGAAAAATACGTGTTTAGAATATCGGACAATGAAATACCTTTCACTGACGATATTAATGTGGTATTCGTCCCCAATACCGACCATGAATAATAGCGTTCTATAAGCTGGTCATAAGTAACGATCTACAAATCTCCTTTGTATGATAGTCAGTTAATAGTCGAGTCGACTTTAACTGCTTATTGATTAATTATATTTTTTTGTAATTATAACAAAACATCGAATGTGGAACTGAAGTTTGGATAGGGTCGACGATTGCTTGATCGATTAGATATTTGAGAAGTACTTTTTTGAAAGTCATACGCCTTTTGTGACGCGGTTACCGTAGCCATATTATAACACTCGCAACATAAAATATCTTAATCAACTCTTAAAAGTTAATTAAAATTCTACTAACTACTAAAACTAATTTAAAATCACTTGCAACTACTACGACTACAACAATCCGCAAGGAATTTGTTATTTGGCTGCGGTATTCTGTGAGGTGGAGATGATGATGATGAGATGAGAGAAGAAGTATCTTCTGCAGTTGAGCAGCTTACAAATACGCTGTACCTACCCTACCTCTCTTTTGCTAGAGCCTCTTTCACTAGTCGGCAGGGTGCAACACTTGCGGATGAAGGTTTTTTTTTATATAACGTCGGGTGGCAGACAAGCATACGGCCCGCCTGATGTGAAGCGGTTGCCGTAACCATATTAACGCTCGCAACATAAAATATCGATCGCGCGCCGCCACCTCCGCTGCCAACGCAGCATCTCCTTCCTTTCTGGTGACCTCACTCACTCGCAGGAACACTACAACCCTCAAGGGAATTGTTATTTGGCTGCGGTATTCTGTGAGGTAGAGGTACATTCCCCAGTCGGGTAGCTAACAATTACGCTCCCTACCTCTCTTTTCGCCAGAGCTTCGTTTGTCAGTCAGCAGGGCGCACCGCGTGCAGGTGAAGTTGGCTTTGGTTCAAAGGTGTTGATGAACCACTTACACCCCAAAAGATGGCTTTGGTTCTAAAGACGTTCAGTATTTTTTCATTGTTCCTGAAACAACTCATTTACTACAAAAATATATAATAATAATAACATATTGGACCTAACCATAACAACCTAACATTTGGATGATAGATCAGTGGTAATAACTGTTTTCCCATTGTTATGAGTTTTATTTACGAGATGATGAGCGGAGGAATGGAGTCCTATTGCGTTAACGCACTCCGGCCTCTCCATACAAATGTAGCGTCGTGAACTACTATATAAACACAGACCTCTGTGCAGGGCACGAATGAGCGTGAGTGCGTGCGGCGCCATACAAACTGTTCGAGATTTGTCTAACCGGGGAGGTCAGGTCGATACGAGAGAGCGGCAGGGAGCAACCATACTGTATGTAACCCCCTTACCACCATCTCTTATTGCGATTCAATAATTGAATAGATTGCTTATTCATTGGTAATGGTAATGCTTATTCATACCAATGAATAAGCAATCTATTCAATTAATGAATCGCAATAAGAGATGGTGGTAAGTGGGCTGTTACTTACACTGTAACGTAAATATTATTTATTCTGTAGTTTTGTTTCTAAGACTCTAAAGTAGCCTATAATCCAAGTTCTCACAACCACTGAAATCTGGAACATATGTCGTCTGATTAAAAATAATGTCTCGTGCCTATGTGTATCACTAGGCAGTGTGTATATTCTTTATATATGTACTTTAAGCTTATCTACCCGTAAAGCGATGATAGGTACTCTCCATGACACTTATGAAATTCGCAAGACGATCCGATAGACCTGTATCTTGCTACATAGAGCTCATAAAAACACTTGATCGCCAAACTAGATAAGTATATCTAGCTCGGAAGTCACGAGCACGGATTCCATATCTGCGGCCCTAGAAGCTAAAACCGATTCCAAAAATAGCGTGTAACGCTAGATGAGCAGATTCAGCAGATATTGGTTCCGCGAAATGTCGTACTCTAGTCTAGACTATGTCTAACTTTCAACGATTAACCACAATTCTTCAGCTCTGTTCAGCTTTTGTCCATAGAAAACACCGATTTTGCCTGTAGATACGTACGCATCCATTCAGCTTTCCGCGTGTATTCAGTTCTCACGGCAAAGATGTATAAAATGAGGACAAATGTGTTTTTATAATGCGATTGCTTTAGACAGAGTTCATCGCTGTTCCGCCGCGTTCAGCACTGTTCCGCCATGTTCGGCGCTAATTCGCCGCGTTCGGCGTTCCTTCGACGCCGAACGCACAGGAATGGTTTTCAACTCCTCAAGCCTTCTCTCTTCTCTGTCGACAAGTTGCGACTTACTATCTGAGTAGTTTACCGTTTTCGCAATAAAGAGGTAATCGCTTCTCAGTTATCCGGCGCCGTACGCAGTAGATAGATGCGCTTCAGCGGAGGTAACAAGCAATGATGACTTTTCATAATCTTACAAAGTGCGGACAAAATATGTGTTTTTATCATGCGAATGCTAGAGTACAGCGTTGTTCCGCCGCGTTCAGCGTTGTTCCGCCACGTTTGGCAAATAGTATAATCGCAACTCAATTTATCCGGCGCCGTACTCAGAAGCGCTTCAGTGGAGATAACATGCTATTAAGGCTTTTCAGAATCCTACAATACTGCACTGAAGTACAGAAGCAGAACTGTATAAGCGTAACCAATATCGTTCAGCGAAACGTAAATGCAGCTGAATAAATGTAGTTAGTCCCTGCATTCGCAAGTGTGTTGTATATCTTATTGTCTAAAGCCATAGATTCTTTATTATCCGCTATTTCTTCTAACATACTCCACAGTTTCTGCATGGGATGAATCACACAATCGATCTGCGTTACCGTCGACGGCTTGTTAACAAACTTCGTGCGTAAATTAACTTAATCTCGTTAAGTTAACGGTCACCGGTTTAACTCTGTAAGTACCTTGTTCACGGAAAACGACGGTAGAAGCACATTACTATTTTAAAATTGTGAGTGAAAACGGACTTTGGGGTTCAGATAGAAATATTTAGGCCAAGAATGAGTCAGGGATAGAGTGGTTTGCAGTGTGACATAGGCTACTTTTATCCCGGAAAACATCTTATTACCATGGAATAAAAGTTATAAAAAAGGTAATGACCACGCAGGCGAAGCAGGAATACTAAACAACAGCAAGTGTATCATACATATTCAGCAACAAATTCTCTAAATTCCCATCCAAACAACAATTTCCTTGAGGGCTGTTGTATTGCTACGAGTGAGTTAGGTTTCCAGAAAGGCATACCAAGGACCGTTGCGTTGGCAGCGGGAATGGCGGCGCGCTAGCGATAGTTCAAGTCGCCAGCGTTAATATAGTTACGGTAACTGATTCACATCAGGATATTTGGCGAGCCGTATACTTGAACTTGGCATCCGACGTATTATAAAAAAAAAATGACAATGAAAACTGCTTCAAAATCCCTAGCAAAGTTTAAAAGAAGTAAACGGAGAGACAATCAGAAACGGACGACGATTTTGCTATATTTTAATTAGTGATTTCAAAAAGTATTAAAATCGTAATCACTCTTTACACAGTCGAGTAATAAAAGGTGAAACAAGTTTAAATCCGTGCTGCTAGGCTGTTATTATTTCCTTGGTGGACGTGGCCGGTATAAAAGTTTAACGTACGAAACACGGCCATAATTTTCACGGAAGTCGTAAAGAGTAGGGCGGCCATGTTGAAAACATGGCGCGTGTTTTGGCGGGAAACCCCGACAATGTCGTGATTTCTTTTTATATAAGAACTGCGAGACGGGAATTGGCAAACAAGTGGCGAAACAAACTGATGTTTTAAGATAGATAAACTGACTGGAATTTTAGTGATAGAATGTATGTGTACTGTAGAGTCAACATTGCACGTGACTGGTTTTGGTCTTAAGACGAAGTCGCAGTAGCAAAGGAATAGCTTGGAGCAAAGACCCTATGCCTACGCCTAGATTTTTTTTTTTATACTACGTCGGGTGGCAGACAAGTCACGGCCCACCTGATGTGAAGCGGTTACCGTAGTCATATTAACGCACGCAACATGAAATATCGCTCGCGCGCTGCAACCCCAGCTGCCAACGCAGCAACTCCTTTCTTTCTGGTGACCTCACTCACTCGCAGGAACACAACAACCCTCAAGGGAATTGTTATTAGGCTGCGGTATTTTGTGAGGTGTGAGGTGGTACTTTCCCAGTCGGGCAGCTTAAAAAGTTAAAAAATACGCTACGCCCTACCTCTCTTTTCGCCAGAGCCTCTTGTCAGTCAGCAGGGTGCACCACGTGCAGGTGAAGATGAAGATGTCGATGAACAACTTACACCCCAAAATAGTAATGCTCCCCTGTGTACCAGCCTTAAAGATGTCATGTTGTCTAACAATTTAGTTGCGTATGGACGTGTTGTCAATTAACATAGCTGTCGACATGATTGACAACACATCCATACACAGCTAAATTGTTGTTGTTGTTTGACGTGTTGTCAATTAAAATATCTGCCAACATGATTGACAACACATCCATACACAGCTAAATTGTTGTTGTTGTTGGACGTGTTGTCAATTAAAATATCTGCCAACATGATTGACAACACATCCATACACAGCTAAATTGTTGTTGTTGTTGGACGTGTTGTCAATTAAAATATCTGCCAACATGATTGACAACACATCCATACACAGCTAAATTGTTGGTGTTGTTGGACGTGTTGTCAATTAAAATATCTGCCAACATGATTGACAACACATCCATACACAGCTAAATTGTTGTTGTTGTTGGACGTGTTGTCAATTAAAATATCTGCCAACATGATTGACAACACATCCATACACAGATATATTGTTAGACAACATGACCAACACGGCTAACATGTTGGTATGGCAGCTTTAAGCTGGAAGCTTTTACGGTTATATCACAGGATTGAGAGTCTCTCGCCCAGTAAACCAACTAGGCACTCAAGCGAATTGGTACCAGCCCCCTTACCTATTTCAATAGGGACTCTATTTCAAATGAAATAGAATCGCTTATTCATTGAATTGTATGAATAAGCATTGTATTCTGTTATTGAATCGCCATAAGAGATGGTGGTAAGGGGGCTGGTCTAACTCCTCTTTCGCCCACAGGCAGGCTACTTAGGCACTCTTAAGTTAAATTAAGATAGTAATTGTGATGTTAATTAGATCTAGTTATAGGAAAGGGGGTGTAAGTGGTTCAATAACATCTTTGAACTGAAGCCAACTTCACCTGCAGGCGGTGCACTCTGCTGACTGACAAACGAAGCTCTGGCGACAAGAGAGGTAGGGAGCGTAATTGTAAGCTACCCGACTAGGGAATGTACCTCCACCTCACAGAATACCGCAGCCAAATAACAATTCTCTGGAGGGTTGTTGTGTTTCTGCGAGTGAGTGAGGTCACTAGAAAGGAAGGAGATACTGCGCTGGCAGCGAGGGTGGCAGCGCGCGAGCGATATTTTTTGTTGCGAACGTTAATATGGCTACGGTAACCGCTTCACATCAAGCGGGCCGCATGCTTGTCTGCCACCCGATGTAGTATTAAAAAATAAATTGGTAGCAGGTCTAACTCCCCTTTCGCCTGCAAGCAGTCTACTTAGGCACCTTTAAGTTGAATTACGTAGTACTATTACTTATACTGTGGTTGGATTAACAGAGTAATAATGATGTAAATTACATCCAGTTATAGGAAGATACCAGCAGAGATAGGTACATTAAACGCAGTTTAGTCTCTCAACTCAATAATTATTATATTTCGTTCACAACTTATAGTGACACACTTGATTATGACAAGCACTAAGCCTTGCTTGTTTTAAATCGATCTGATATAATTATATAAGTTTCTTTTTAATTATGGATAAACTAACCTCAATCAAATCCCCTTCGATTGAAGTGAGATCCGTATCCCAGTAGTAAGATAAGTGTGAATTGTTAATGCAGACCATGCCGATCCAGAACTGGCAAGGCATATAGGAAAGTAACTTCTTCCTATTTTTATATAATAAAATCACTTGTACTATTCACTTAATTAAGTTTATTTTTGATGTCTTTAAAATTGCTTCTATAGGGAGGCAATTTAAAAAAACGAATGAAAACAAAATCGGGTTTCCTACATGCAAACGCGTGATTTTTGTATGAAGTGGCCGGGGTGAGCTACTACTGTCTATTGAAGAAAATGGGTTGCAATTTGCAATGGCAACTGGAAAATTACTTTGAAAGTGCCTATTTCTCTCATGCAACGTAGAATGTATCTCTTCAAATGTGGAGATAACAAACTCGTTATCAAACTCCTGTTGGGTATAATGGAAACCGGAATTATAACTCCGTATGTACGAGTATTATCTGAATCGGGTGTAATTTATAATGGCAGCCTAATTGTATTCGCAGCTTGCCTTTGTGATTGTGGCTTTTGTATGAAGTTATTGTTGGGTCGCGTAATAAAGTCTTTGAAGTATACAATTGTGAAATTATATACATATGTATACATAGCTTATATGTATAATATTTTTATAGGTACGTGTATTTCTGAAGAGAATAAAGTGAAAAATCTTTGCTCCAGAAAGGGTAACTTATATTATACAATGGATGGTATATTTCTGATTCTTTTTTATGACAAATTAATAAATAATATAAATCTGGCAAAGTCGGGTTCGAATTTAAATTATAACAGTGAGTTTTTGCTAAATAAATGTATATTTCTGGACAATTTACACAGCGGCATCTAGTCCAAAATAAAGCGCAAATCTTGTACTATGGGTACTAGACAAGTGATAAAAAACTAAAAAAATAATCGGTCTGTGTGGTATGGCGGCAAGAACGCCGGTTGCATTCAGGCGAAATAAGTTAATGAGAAATGTATCAGAATCAGAATGTGTTACAAAATCCGTATAGATATTGACAATAGCAAAATTTGTTAATAAGTAATTTCAAATTTTGATATGAGCGGCCATCTTGATCCACAAATACACCCCAAACAAATTATTCAAATGAGATGTTAAAATATTAGAATGAAGATAGGGTTGACGTATTATCTGCATATTTATCCGTTGTGGCCAGCCAGCCGAGAAATTATACATATGCTTACTGAATGATGTATATTTATTAATGCACAATACAGGGCTTACAAATAATTTTTGTTTACGTGTTATTTTTTAGTTCTAAGGGCTTCTTTTTTTTCTTAGCTCAAAATATTGGCTCCGCTTCGCCTAATGGTAAGCGAAAATAGGAGCCCCAATCATATTGGCAACGGACAAGAAACCTGCCCCCTTACCACCAACTCTTATTGCGATTCAATAACTGAATAGAATGCTTATTCATACCAATGAATAAGCAACTCTATTCAAATAGAGTTGCTTATTCATATATGAATTATTCATATATGAATAAGCAACTCTATTTGAATAGAGTTGGTGGTAAGGGGGCTGATTCTTGTCAGTTGACGCTGCCACTGCTGGCCTTTTCTTTTCTTCATTCATACAATATGGGATCCTTCAAGCGAAGCGTGAAGAAGCATCTATGACGAGCTCGGTGGCGTAGCGGTCAATGACGCGGCTTCGACACCAACGCTCGTGGGTTCGATTCCCACATAGGACAAACACTTGTGTGCATGAACATGTCTGTTTGTCTTAGTCTGGGTGATTTCTATGTATATCATAAGTATGTATTTACAAAAAAAAAAAAAAATTGGTTGCCTGTAAAGTCGGTATACGGGCGAAAGTTTTACGTGACAACGACTTTGAGTGGTAAAATGTTTTCGAGTGGAAGGGACGCATGCCTTTCACTTTTTATGTCTGTCTCTCTCGCTCTTAGAAGGGACACGCGTCCACGACACGCTTACAATGAGAGCGAGTGAAAGGCACGCGCCTTTCACTCGCTCTCATTGTAAGCGCATAACGTGACCCAGTTTCTTGAAGTGTCACCCGGCTAACCAATTTATAAGACGTTGTCACGTCAAAATGTATTTACGTATGTTTATCAGTTGTCTAGTACCCATAACACAAGCTTCGCTTACTTTGGGGCTAGATGGCGCTGTGTAATTTGTCTGACAATATTTATTTATTATTATTTATTTATTTATTTATCTTGTAGGCCAGCAGTGGCAGCGTCAACTGACAAGAATCAGCCCCCTTACCACCAACTCTATTCAAATAGAGTTGCTTATTCATATATGAATTCATATTGTATGAATGAAGAAATACATATGCCGGCAACGGGTTCCACTTTTCGTTGTAAGTGTCAGTCTAATCGATCACACGAATTATACAACATCGAGCGTAGCCAGGGGCCTTACCACAAGCTCTAAACGCAGGAATGGAACCATCATGGTTGCGAATTTATGAATGAAATTCATTGATAAATACGCAACCATCATATACATAAAAAATTGCTGCGTTTAGAGCTTGTGGTAAGTCCCTGTTCATGGATCGCGTTTATCTCATGTTCGTCCATACATCAGAGGGCACGTTAATTCTCGGTCCTGGCTATTGTCAATAGATGACAGTCGTTAAGCTAAGTCATTGGCTTTTGAGCTGATTGAAAAAAATTAAAACACTGGCCTCCGCCAACTTGGTGGACCATAGCCTTGTGCAGCATGGCGGAGCACGCTGCAAATCCCTTTGGGAGATTAAGAGGAGAGCCGTACACCAGGAGTGGCAGGAATATGAGTTGATGCTGATGAAATGTTATGGTCGGCAACACCGTGTGGGTAATGCCTCTGGTGTTACGAGCTTATCAGCAGATAGGTCCATTAAAAGAACCTATTTGAACCTATATGAACCTATTTGAATTATATATATATGGCTAATACCAAGTAACAGAAAGTTATTCAACCATCTTTCTCCATATCTCCCCAACACTTGGGCCATTATAACATTTGATGCGTCATTTCCATAAAGCGTCTCCTGAGTATATATATGTATATCTATAGCCAAATGCAGAGCAATTTGAACCCCAGTAGGATTTAACAAGGTGCTGTTGTTGCTAACTCGCATCGAAAACTTTGTGAAAAGCAAGGGGATTCTTTTTAACCATAACTGACGTGGACGTAGGGGGCGGAATTGATTTGGTGGTTGTTCAACTTTTATTGGATTTTTATGTATTTAAATGAATGTATACTTGGGAACAATCGTTGAAAACACCGCACCGGTTTGAAAAATATCAATTACATTTTCATTCAGACCGGAATGTAACGGGTCTCTGTGTATTTTCGTTTTGAATGGCATGGAATGAACGTCAGGCAATAATAAAGGTATATAAAACTACCTTACATGCATGATCGCGTTAATTCCCGTGGTTATTATAATTTTAACAAAAAGTAGCTTAAAAAAAGTTTTTTTTTGTTATTTTGATACATTTAGCACAGATTATTTAGTAGTTGTTCTAGGACAGGGTGACATACGAGCATGTCCGGTAACCACTAAAAACAAGTCGAGTAAAGTGATGAATTTAGCCGAAGTCACCAAGTATTTCGCCAAGGATGTAAGTTCCCAAGGCAATGAAACTATAAAGTTATCGGTAGATCTAGTAGGACCGGTTTTATATCTCAGGAATGACATTACACTGAGATAATGAACTAGACTGGTGATACTGTAGACATATAAAGCAGTATATCAACTCCATACAAACGCACGTATTGCTACACTCACAAATTATTTATTTATTATTTATTTATTGTTCATAACATTTTACAGACACACTTAAGGCCTTACACGGAAACCTCGCCGGGTTTATATTTATGTACACAATTTACTACATACAGTATTTTTTTGATACTAATAATTTTTACTATTGATAATTGTTCACAATGATAACGTTTCTAAACATTAATTTTGTAAGAAATATTTCTTAAATTTACTTATATATTTTACATCAATATCAAATAGACACGCACCCAATATAATAGATAAAATTCTCGTGTCACAGCTTTCCTTACCATACTCCTGCGAAACGACTTGACCGATTTTGATGAATTCAGTAGGTCTGAGAATTGTTATCTATTTTTTATGGCAAAACAACTTTTACCGGGTCAGCTAGTAATATTATAAATGTGGACGTTACTGAGAATGGATGTAAGACGGCTGCAAGGTTTGGATGAAATTTGGCAAACACGTAGAATGCGACTTGGATTGACACAGGATATTTTTTATGCCCAGTACTCTTTTAATATTATAAAAAATGAATTTTCTTCTTTTTTTTCTTGATTTTTGTAATGATTTAATAGTTATTCTGCTATTCGGGATGGAGAAAAATCCAACAAAGCAAAGGTCTCGCCGTTCTCGTGTTAGAAATTGTGTAACTAACCCAACTTTGTTTTATAGAAGTATATATAGATAAGTGCGTCGATTTTAGACTTTCAGAGTAAAGTCACTGCTCTAATTACGTATACTGTGCCGGTGATGTCTACACCTTTAATTAATAGCTCGTCGTATATACTTAAGAGAATAGATAACATACGGTATTATTTCGTAACTTGAATACTTTTATAGATGGCAAATAAGTGCCACCTGTAAACCCGCCTGAAGAAGACATAGATTTAAAGTAGGAACATAACATTTTTTTTTATACCACCAACCTAGCAAACAAGCATACGGCTTGCGTGATGGTAAGCGGCCATGTCAGCATATTGACACTTACAAAACCGGAGTATGTAGTATTTGTGAAATATTTTTTCAAAGCCGTTCATTAGTTTCAGATATTACTTTCAGCATATACATAATTTTTACGTTTTTAATGGCAAAGATATAAAAGTAGATTGTCTCTGACCCACACCACACCCCGGTCACTCCAAATAATTTCGCGTCGTTAACTACTACATAAACAAAGGCATCTGTGCACAGTGTGAATGAGCGTGTGTGCGTGCGGTGCGACACAAACAGTTCCAGATTCGTCTCAGAAGGGAGGTGAGGTCGATATGAGAGAGCGGCAGGGAGAGGCCATTCCGTACATTATAGGTACTATTATTTATACTGTACTCTGACCAATTCCGGAGCGAAAAGAAAGCGGAGGATCGCATATGGGGGAACGCCTATATCCAACAGAGGGTAGATAGCGTAGATACAGGCTGATGATGATGAACGATATCAAAAAACCCCAGTACAGCAAGAGTAATTCCATATTGAACAAAATACAGATCGATAGAGTACGGAGTGCATGGCGCGTACTAAGGGTACCGCAATATCTACGTGCAAGGGTCCTCCCCTCTGACTCATAAAGAGGGTGGCCTCCCTCACACTTTTGAGGGTGGTCGATATTGCTCTCTTTTGTTTTCGCACTCTGGTACCATGTTGTTTCTAGTCTATTTTGGAATAGTATTAGTATTGCGGATGGTGGAAGAAACAACTATATATAATAGGAACTAGGGCTTGCAAATATTAGAATATTATTCGAATAAACAATTAATCAAATATTCCATACCGACATTCGAATAATTGCAAGATTTTACGAGCCCGATATTAGAAAACATTATCGTGGTTCTTGCACCTATGAGGCGTCATGAAAAAAAGTTTGTAAAAGAATAAACAAAAAAATAATAATAAGTAATGTTTTCTCATACTACTGCACATAATATTCAAAAACTAATACCCATCAAGTACAGGAGGAGGCGAACGTATTATAAAAATAAAATAGAAATAATGTCAAATCAATGAAATGTGAATGAAATTTTATGACTCGGCGTGTTATGACTTATGAGTTACACGGATAAGAAGTCAATCACTTTTCAATCAGCCCCCTTAGATACCATGTGCAACCAATCGGATTTTTTTATATGTGACCACATTTTTTTAAACAAGCCTACGGCCCGCCTGATTTTTTTGTGTCTGCGTTTATAGGCATATTCGGAAGATTTAGTTACAAATCGCTAATTGTTACTTTTTTGTACACATCATAGATCAAGGTCCCGCCGCTTTGATAAGAATAAAAAACCGGCCAAACGGGAGTCGGACTCGCGCACAAAGGGTTCCGTACCATTATCTATAAAAACGGCAAAAATAGCATATATGTTGTATGAGAGCCCCCCTTAAATATTTGTTTTATTTTAATTTAATTATTTATTTTTAATGTGAATATATAACTAAATATTCTGTGAATATTTCAAGCGCCTTCCTGTTGCCGTTATCAATATTGAGCAAAAATATCATGTTTGTTGTATGGGAGCCCCCTTAAATATTTATTTTATTCTGTTTTTTAGTATTTGTTGTTATAGCGGCAATAGAAATACATCATCTGTGAAAATTTCAACTGTCTATCACGGTTCATGAGATACAGCCTGGTGACAGACGGACGGACAGCAATAGGGTCCGTTTTACCCTTTGGGTACGGAACCCTAAAAAAAGGGTTAAAAGAAACCGAGCATCTAGAATTATAAAACTGGGCGTCTAATATAACTTGGCTACTAAAGATGATTAAAAACATATCAAACTTAAACTAACCTAAGTTTTCCAGTCGCCCATTTAGTAATTTTTAGTAGTTCATGCTGTTATTTTCTAAAAAAACGTACTTAGTCTTACTTAATTGTAAGTTATGAAAAGCCCCACTGACATCTCCATTATAATGATTGCACCCTAAAGTGAAGTTCAATGACCGAAGCCCCAAAAGTTAGGGCTATGAATTTATTAAAAAATATATCGTAAGTGTAGAGGGTGTTAGTCACCCTTAGAGTCAAAGTTAACCCAAACTGCTCATGGTGTCTGCCGGTTAGCAAACGCTGGCGAAAGAGAAGAGATAATGATGACGGAATCTGGCTGACTGAACAAGTAGCTCGAGCAGAAGACCGCACCCAATAACAGCTTTTTGGGTGTAACTCTCTCACACAATATTTGAAACAAAACCAATTTCATCTGCAAGTGGTGCATCCTGCTAACTAATGAGGCTCTAGCAAAAGAGGTAGGGCATAATGTAATTATAAACAGCTTCTTTTTTGAGCTTGTATTTATTCGAATAATGGTATGGATTATTGAAATAAAATTCTAATATTTGCAAGACCTAACTACTCCTATATATAGTTGTATTTTTCACCGTCCGCTATACTAATACTATACCAAAATAGACTCGAAACAACATGCTCGTTTCGTAAAAAAAAGTTGTTCATGTTGATAAGTAACACCCTTTCATACAGCCCATTTAGATAAATAAATATTCCAGGACAAATTACATAGCGCCATCTCGTCCCAAACTAAGAAAAGCTTTTTGTAAATATATACATATGATACATATAAAACATGTTAGAGTCATGTTCATGCACACAAATGTTTGTCTTGTGCGAAGATCGAACTCGCGACCTCGGAGTCAAAGTGGTCATTACTAGCCAGACGACAAAAAAAAAACAAGATTTTATTAGCTGTTAATAAAAAAATATACTTAAAACATTATTTACTTGCTAATCAAGCCCTATCATTTGATACCCATAACATAGGCGTTTATGAAAATTATAAATTGCCATTTTGCGACAGCCGCCATATTGGCTTAAAATTGACGGCATTTATGTGAGCATGCATGTCACGCAAATTCTACGAGTTTGCCAAATTACCCAATTGGACAAGATTTTATTGCAGACGCCGCGAAAGCTTGTACAAAGGCCGCCTCAAATAGAATTGCTACCATTTGCCTATTTATGTCATGAAGGTAAATTCTAAACTAAATAAAGAGATTTTTTCCACATCGCTGGCTGAATGCAAAAAATGTGTGTGTGTGTGTGTGTGTGTGTGTGTGTGTGTGTGTGTGTGTTAGATAATCGTAAGCAGCCTTAACTGAGCTAGCTTGCACCCGTGACTTCGTCCGCCCGTATCTCGGTTTCCTGTAGGAATTATCAAAAGTCATTTCCCAACCAGGGGGCCCTACCGCCGAAGCTGGAACCGATTCCCACGGTTTTTTTTTGATTGCAAATATCAAACTCCAGAATAGATTTGTGATAATTGTATTTAACATAGCTGATAGAAACCCTGAAGGTTTACCGATAAACCTAAAAATGTTTGTTAATAACTTACACCTAAAACCTATTTTTGGGAATCAAAATATTCGATGGAAATCGGCTTCAGCTTAGGCGGTAGGGCCCTTGATCTGTCCAGTGGTTTGAGCCATGCGTTTATAGATCTCAGAGGAGCTGCCCCCTTACCACCATCTCTTATTGCGATTCAATAACTGAATAAGCATTCTATCCAGTTATTGAATCGCAATAAGAGATGGTGGTAAGGGGGCTGGATGGCGTCGTTGCGCGTATCAGTCTAATCGAACACGCAAGTTAAACAACGTCGACCGCAGCCTGTCTATGGATGGATTTATTTATCTCGAGCTCGTCCATGCTTCGGAGGGCACGTTAAGCTATCGGTCCCGGCTGTTGTCATTAGAGGACTGTCGTTAACCCTTAGTGGTCTTAGGGCGGTTTGAAAACACTGTCCTCCGCCAACCCGCAGTTAAGCGACGTGCTGGAGTAGGTATGATCTAAACCCCTTCGATTGAGGGGAGACCCGTATCCCAACAGTGGGATGATTATGGGTTGATGACCTTTATACATCAGTCACTAACGGTTGCCTTTTAGATCTTGATGCAGATTTATTTGTTTGGTAACCCTAAAACTATATATTAAAAACATTTCCTTCTGAAGCAGTCGGTTAAAAGGGGTAAGAGTCAAGTGCCGAGACGATTTGTGACGTCACTGTAATAAATGGCAGAGATAAGGGAGTATACTCGAGGGTTGGTATCTATTTACACGACAAATCGTGCTTATAAATCAGAATTACTGACTATAGATTTTAAGAATCTTCAAAGTTGTACAAAATAATATCTGTATTTGGTACTAAATAAAAACGGTAATTTAAAAAACTAAAAAACCCGACTGCTTTTCTCTGTAATTTGGATGTTTTCTTGTTTTAGGGGTTTTTCATTTCCAAATTACAAAGAAAAGCAGTCGGGTTTTTTTAGTTTTTTAAATTACCGTTTTTATTTTACGTTTTTTAGTTTTATTTATTTTGATATATGCAATGTGGCTCTCACAGTAAATACTAACCTCATTGCTCTATAATGACACCCCTCAAGCTAAAATCCATCGAGCCGTCCAGACTGCGGCGCGCATTTGCATTTGAACTTGGCGCCAAAAAACCGCCATTTTGATTTTTTATTTTTATTTTGACGTGCCTAGTGTCACTCTCACAGCAAATACGAATCTAACGACACCTATCAAGCTAAAATCCATCCAGTCCTTCAGGCTGCAGAGCGTGCCAAATAATTATACATACATACATACATACATACATACTCTCGAAAAACATAACCCTCCTACTGTCGCAGTCGGGTAACAAGTAGATAGTTTGTTTGAATTGAGGTAACAACGAAATACACTTCAGAGCTAAAAAAAGTAGGTGTAAGACGGTCTAACTTTGACCTTAAGTTCCAGGTACATTTAAGTATGAAATAAGGCTTAGTGCACCTGAGTAGGCAGTCTACTTAATTCACCTGGTTGAATCAATACATGCTTTAAGTATACTACATGGTTCTTTTTGTCTTTTTTGTTTATTTTTCTTTTTAGTATAGGCCCCTAATTTCAAATTAATTAGCGCTATAATATTTAATTTCTAGACTACGCATTTTCCAATTCCAATGCGCCAAAGTAAAATTTACAAAAATCGATCAATGGATAAACATTTTATGTTGTGTATCTCTAATCAATACTGAATACTTTACATTCACCCTGAAATTAAATTAAATAAAACATTCTAACTAGATTACTTAAGATTAGATTAGAACTAGTCGATTGAAATACTTTCTTTTTTTACTGTCTTTTTTCTAATATTACATTTCATTATTCATCTGGCAGTCATGTAATATAAACACGGTTTTAATTCTGTTTTAAACACCTGTTTCAAAAGTCAAAGTCAAAGTCAAAGTCAAAATTCTTTATTCTGTGGGCCCTCGCGGGCACTTAGACACGTCTTTTACAATCACTACATAGTATAAAACAAAGTCGCTTTCTCTGTCCCTATGTCCCCATGTATGCTTAAATCTTTGAAACTACGCAACGGATTATGATGCGGTTTTTTTTAATAGATAGAGTGATTCAACTGGAAAGTTTATATGTATAATATATGCATAACATAGTAGAAAAACACTGATAATTTAGAGGTTTCTAATGTGATGTCGTAAATAAACACATTTTTTTGCTCTTTCATTGCAAACGCTGGCTGAACCCAACGAGATAGATCAAAATAATGTAGTACAGTATTGTTCACCTTAAAATGGTCTACAAAAAAGTTCGCGATGGTATATGTCTATCTCTTAGTGGTAACACACAATAACCGTTATTTTATCCTTTGCTTTTTACAAGAAATAATGCCTTATTTACGAAGCGATTTTAAGCAATACAGAATTAATCCTTATCCAATTAAGTACCTTAAATACATTGCGCATTTAATATAGATCAATATGGCTCTTCACAGCATGTAATTTAAATGAATAGTTTAGAAGATATTACACATTTAAAATGCAGGGACATAACGGCTGTGGCGGTACCGGCCGCGGAGCCGGCGGCGTGTGCCTATAACTGGGGAAGGACTGGATAGGACAAAGCGCAAAGACCTTCTGTAGTACATTTAGTATCAGCATTGCACCCGTGCGAAGCCGGGGCGGGTCGCTAGTTAGGTATATTTTTTTATCTACCAGCATTTCGGAATGACCATTGACGAGAAGAAATGCCGAAAGAAACTCTGTCAATATAGGTCTTTTTTTTTAAATAGCCATACAATATTATCATATTACAATAAAAAGAAAAATGGTATTCGACCAAAATAAGAGAAAAAACAAAAAAATTAAAGTAAAATAAAATAGTAAAAAAAAAATATATATATAAAAAATCATAGTATAGAGTTTATATACATATTGTATAAAGTCTAAATATGTATATCCACAATACTACTTGTAAAGATAAGACGCCTGTGCTTCACATCCTGTGCCGAGAATTTGCCATACATTTTTATCATTAAGGTAATCGTCGGTCCTGTAGTAAGCCTTTTTACATAAGGTGGTCTTAATAAGCTGTTTGAATTTAGTGTCGGGTAAAATCAGGACCGACTCCGGCAACTTATTGTAGTAGCGGATGCAATTTACGACAAACGAATTATTGACCTTCCCCAGTCTATGTTTTGGAATAACCAATTTGTTTTTGTTCCGCAAGTTGACATTAGTTATATCACATACTTTTGTAAAATTAGAAATATTTTTACGGACGTACATAATATTTACATAAATATATTGAGAAGCGACAGTGAGGATGTTTATCTCCATAAATAACTCACGGAGTGAATCCCTAGAACCCAAATTGTAAATTGATCTAATGGCTCTCTTTTGTAATACAAAAATTTTATCAATGTCAGCTGCTTTACCCCAAAGCAATATGCCATATGACATAATGCTATGGAAATAACTAAAATAAACGAGCCTAGCAGTTGTCTCGTCCGCTATCTGTCTTCAAAACGACTTGTGTTTATAATAACAACTGCCAGTTTAAATAAAACAAGCACAAGTGATAATACCCAATTTAATTACTCAGAAAGATGATTTAACCTGTACAGAAAGTGCAACACACAAAAGCTCTACATATTTCCATAGCTAAAATACAGGGGCTCCATATAGCGACCGCCAATAAAAATAGTATAATGTCTGTAAATTGTTTCCACATTGTTAGAAAACTGAGACAATGTGGATAAAACCACGGACATGCGTAGTATACAGCTAGACATGGCTTCTTCCTTAATGACGCCATGAAAAGACTGCAAGCAAAATCGACTGGTGGTTGCCGACGCTTTGCCTTTTTCTTTTTCTTCTTTCTCTTCTTGCCGCCTATAGCTTGCAAGTTAAATTTATCTTCAAGCGTATCCATAACTGCCATTGCTGGAGTAGTGGCACAAATCCTTGTCCCAACACGATTCAAAGTAGGACCTAATCCGATAGTAGAAAACGCATTTTTGACATTCCCTACCATCTTATCTGGATCCCGAATTGACGTTTTTAATGCAGCGATAGCATTTTTAGGGTCCGTAACACTTCTTGCAACACAGCGTAAGATGCCTTTCTTAGTTCTGCAACCTAGTTTAGCAATATCTACAATCGAATCACCTACCAAACCCCAATTGCTAGATGTTTTTACTTCTTTGCCAAGTCGACTTTCTAGCATTCTATCTATTCGTATTTGTTTTGTCCGACGTTCTTCATCTTCGGCTGCGTATTTAGAAGCCCGCTGTAATTGCAGTTTGTAATTCTTTTTTTGTAGAGCAAGTTGCCGTTTTGTCATGGGTTTGTTTGCAGCCGCTTTTCTTATCTTTTCTTGCTTTTCCTGTTCACTCTTACAAATAGCTGTGCCACATACGCAACGCTTTTCTAATTTATGAGTGCGTCCTGACTCAAATTCACCCATAGCGAACATTTGGTCGAATTTCTTTTTACAAACCTTGCTACCACAAATACACATCTTGTCCATGTCTACCTTCTTTTTGTTTGTTTTTGTATCGCCCCCTGTTTTCCTTCCTGTTTTTTCAACCGTGTCATTTATACACTGGCATTTATTTCCCTTGCCTTTGCGTTTAGGATCAGCCGAAATATTATCATTTTTTTCCTCGGTTAATACAGAACATTTATGACATGTATTATTTTTATTAACTTTATCATTATTAGAAAAACTATTATCATTTTCATTATTATTCGAATTTTTGACACATTTTTTGAAGTTATGTACTTTATTCATAGCATTTGCGAAAATATTGCATATTTGTTCTTTTATTTTAAATGTACCCGAATATTTTGTAACATTGTTATGTATTTCATTTTTCTTATTCTCCGATTCTTTTAATATCCGACCATTATTGGCATCTGTGCTATGTTTTATTTTTTTATATTTAGGGATGGTTATTATATTGTTATCATTTTCATTGTTATTCATATCCATTTGTACATTGTTATGTATTTTATTTTTGTTATTCTCAGATTCTTTTAATATCCTACCATTATTTTCATCTGTGCTATGTTTTATTTTTTTATATTTAGGGATGGTTATTATATTGTTATCATTTTCATTGTTATTCATATCCATTTGTACATTGTTATGTATTTTATTTTTCTTATTCTCAGATTCTTTTAATATCCTACCATTATTTGCATCTGTGCTATGTTTTATTTTTTTATTTTTAGGGATGGTTATTGTATTATTATCATTTTCATTGTTACTCATATCCATAAATATATATCTTTGTGGATTTGGCCAGTCGCCGGCTGACAATTCACTTATTTTATTCTTTTTAGGACACACATGACATTTACAGGTTGGACATTGACACAGATCATTACGACCAAGAGGTTTCAACGGTCTTCTCTGTTTACTAATGGTAAATGGATTTAGACGCACATTACGAGAGCATGCTTTTCGACAGCACGGAGAACATGGAGCACGGTGTAGATGCATGTCGTTAGAGGCCACATTAGTTTTATTTAAAACACAACTACATGGTTCCGCTTTTGATATTTTTTTGACTTTGTCATTAGGAATTGAATTTACCATGTTCCCTTTTCGATTATCGACCAAAGGATAGTTTTTGCCTTTTTGATTATTTTCTGAAAGAAAGCCTTTTCTGTGTCTATTGATTTCTGTTGGAAGATCTTCACCCTTTTCTTTATTACGAGACTCTTTAGATTCATCTTTATCTTTATGAAAAGGAATATCATTAAAATTGTTGCCGATAGATGTTGGCTTTTCATCAGTAATTTTTGATGTCGGCTTTTCATCTGCATTTTTTGAAGTGGTACGGATTTTTGTACATTTTTCTTTTCTATCATAGCATGGATCTTTTATGCATGTTTCTTCATTATTAATTTTAAGACTTTTGAAGCATTTAGGTTTAAATAGGGAAAAATATTTATCAAGAAATTTTGAATGATTTTTTTTGGCACTCGGGATTGAAATGATAGACTTTTTTTTTATTTCTGAGTGCAGTGTTTTATTCAGATTACTGCGGTGAGGATCACTGATCACGTTAATTTTTTTATCTTGTGTGAGTTGTTTAGTAGTATTCACAATTTTATTCTTTTTCTGAATTGTAGTGCATTCATTGCACTTACCTCTGCAATTGCTATTTTTACCATGTGTTATCAATGAAAATTGAACCAGTTTATCATCTGCATAAGCAGACTTTAAGGGGATATTGGTAAGTGGTTGCTTTTTGTTACAATGAATTTGAGAGAATGTGTCATTGCAACTATTTAAAACTGTATTCTTATATGCACTACGTGAATTGTGTGCCGGTACCCTCTTGTTTTGGGCAGAGTCGCCAGATTGAAAACGTGAGTACTTTTTCTTAACAACTTCAGGAAATATATTATCTCCATGCAATTTGTTTATTTTAAGGCTTTTAGTTTTTTTTGGATCACAAATAACATTTTGATCAATTCGATAACGGTCACTATAAGATGGCTTTAGGATTTCGTTTCTTACTTTTTTCCTTGTTTGTACTCTACACTTCCTTTGTTTTTTTATAAATGGTGTAGTACCTTCTACAGTTATATTTGCAAGATTACGTTTGTTAATCTTCAGTTTTTGCACAATGCGATATAATATTGCTTTAAAATTAAACTCTTTTCCTATTCTGTTTATTGAAGTAGAACTTTGTTTAGCTGTTAATCTCTTAGGTTGTTTGGTACGTGCTGGAAGTTTCTTTATGTTAGCTTGTTCAGTTGTTTCAAAATATCTAGGAGACGATATTTTACCGCAATGGCGTTTATGCTGCTCATTATCATATAAAAGTACAGTTTTACTAGTATGTTTATTAAATTTGCGAGGCATATACGGATAAATAGTCTTCATCTCTTTATAGTCACCTGTTACGTAATAGCATAACACTTTATTTTTTCTAATTATGCCGTCCATGTTTTCATTCAAATATTTTTTCAACTCATGTCGTTTGTCACTAAAACTACTTTTTTCCTTGAGACTGTCTAAATTATGAAGACAGTTCGGGTTCCTAAACATGTTTCTTTCTTCTACAGTCACTCTATTGACTGCAACCACATTTTGTTTTTTCTTAGCTGAATGGAGCTTCAAAGTACAGAAACATCGCTTTAAAGCATTGAAGGAAGATGATTGACAGTATGTATCGGTAATATTTCTTTGTTTGTTCTCTAATTTTTCTCGAATATGTGGAGGAGCTGTACAAAAACATCTTTTCAAAAATGTAGTACCAGTTTCTTTGTTTTTAATGTTAGAACACATTTGTGCGCCTTGATCCAGTTTTCCAGAATGCACTTGTGAACCTCGGTGTTGTCTTCTCATATGATTCGCATCAGTCTGTTTATGTGATTTTGACACTTGAACGCATTTTTGTAATTCAGGAATCTTGATTTTATTATTTTTTGCATCGTTTTGTGAATTGACTTTATAAAATTCTAAATCAATACTCAGTTTGGAACCAACGCGGTAAACTTGTTGATTACCATAATTATCTTTTGCCCTTCTTGTTAGTTTTATTTTCTCCATTATTTTATTTGTTGCCATACTTTCATTTCCTGCTTCATTTCTATATTTGTGTTGCTTTTTAGTCTTCTTATATTTTGGTTCGTCATCGGTAGTCTTCTTACTTTTAATACTCTCATCATTAATCTTCATAAAATTGATGTTCTTATTATTTTTTGTATTTTTATATGTTTTTGTTAATTCCTTGTCATTTCCTAAATCTTGAATAAATATATACCTTTGTGGGTTTGGCCAATCACCAGGAGATAATTCAGTTACTTTAATATTTCTAGGGCATGGAGTACATACACAAGGCGCTTTAGTACAAACACAAAGATCACTGCGTCGTTTCTGCTTCATCGGTCTTTTTGCGATTTTTTTTATCGCTGACTGGGTTCCTGTTGACTTATAATTTATGTGATTGGAGGCACCTATTGCCTTCTTTGGTAGCTTTCCAGTGTCTGTACTAGAATCACGCACACGACGTCTTTTTATACGTTCTAGGCATTTGTAGGGATCACACTGACCAGGAATACACACATTGGGCTCGCATTCATTCGGGTCCAAATTACGTAATCCTTTTCTTAATTGTTCAATCTCAACCCCAGCATGATATTTTTTCCCAAACTTTCCAGTATCGGTACTCGAATTTCTCACTTGTCGTCGTTTTATGCGTTCATAGCATTTATGTGGATCACATTGTCCAGGGATACACACATTGGGTTCACATTCATATGGTTCCAAATTATGAACCTTTTTAGTTCCAACTCCAGTATTTTTTGTTTTTTGGTATTCATTTTCCTTCTTTTTTATTTGAAGTGTGATAGTTCCTTTTTCTGAAGATGAGCGTTTCCTTATTTCTCGGTCTATTTTGCCAGATTTTTGAAGTTTAAGTGTACAGAAACATCTCTTTAAAGGACTAATGCTAGAACAACGGCTTTCCGTTTTTGGAGCTGCCGCTGTGGCCATACTGTGACGTTGCTTTCTATTAGAATCAAAACCTATGTCTCTATTTTTTCTATTGGTCATAGTTTCTTTCCTCTGAACGTTTGGCTTATATCTTACAGGAAAGTTGCGAATAGACGAAGGTTCAGATACTGAGCTATCCTTATAAAAATCAACACCAATCGTAAAATTAGAACCAAAGCGCACGTGATGATTGGTAGATTTTAACGGCAGTCTAAATTCCGGCTTTTTTAATTTATGTAAATTTTGTGTATATGTATTTTGTTTATGTGCCTTTTGCTGATATGTTTTTCTTTGAGTTGAAACTGATGATTTTTTTGGGAAGGAATATGACGAAGAAGATGTTTGTAACTTGGTTTTATTTGTACTAGTTTCCTTTGATTTTGCCATTCTTTGACGGATTTTCTTTTCACATAATAAAGGATCACATTCATATGGGACACATACTCCAGGTTCGCATTCATATGGCTGGAGAGCTGCTAAATAAACTACCTTATTGCGCATATCTTTATTTATAGGACCAAATGTTGTTTTAGTAGGCTTGGTTGGTTGATGAATTGGTTTTGGCTCAATATTTGATTTTTGAAGTTTTAAAGTACAAAAACATCTCTTTAACAAAGGTTGTACTCCCGTCATTTTATCTAATCTCTTACCAGCTAAAACTTGCGAATCTTTGTGGCGAAGATATTTAATACCCTGTGACATTTTTTGTTTATTCTGAGCTATATTTGTAGAAATACTAATACTATCAGTTGGCTTAAATTTCTGTGGCTTAGCAATTTTAGTTTTAGTCTTGACATCCTGAGATCTTTCTTTAAAGAACTCGATATCTAAACTGAATCTTGAACCTACTTTAACAGCTTGCTTAGAAAATTTAGGAAGAGTTGGATTAATTGATTTTCGTGGTTTAGGTATTGCATATTTTTGGGTTTTAGTTTTAACTTCAGCGTCTTTGTATTTTTCATGACCAACTTGAGTGTTTCTACTGTCTGCAGTTGAATATGCCATACTAGAAGCAGATTTGGCTTTATAGCGTTTAGTAATCATGCCTGATTCTCGAAGTTTTACATGTCGTTTATTTATACGTTTTAGACATTGTTGAGGATCGCATTCTCCAGGTATGCAAATATATGGTTCACATTCGTAAGGTTCTAAAGTTTGTTTATGTTTTTCGACAATCATGACTCCTTTGTCAAATGTTTTGGGTACAGCTTTGACTGGAACAACAGTATGTTGTTGAACTAATAACGTTCGTTTAGCCTGTTGATTTTGAAGCTTAAGTGTACAAAAACATCTTTTTAGTGCAGAGCCGGCACCTCTATTCGCAGTTTGTGTTTTTGCTTGTGATTGGCGATGAAGCATTGTAACTCCTTTACCATAGATGGCTTTATTTCTCAATTTGGGAGTCTTGCCGGATTTTTGAGATAAACTTCTTTTTAGATTTTTTGGCGTCGCTATTGCCCTTGCAGCTGTTTGGATTTCATCAGCACTAGGTGACTTTTCTTTATAGAATTCGACATTAAAACTAAAGTTTGACCCGATTCTAACTACTTGTCTTGTTGAAGGTGCTGAAGTGATAGAATTTTTTCGTATTTTTTTTACTTGTTCAGCTGATGGATGCGACGCTACGTGCCTTTTTTGATTTAACTTTATCTGCGTTAGCTTTCCTCTAGATGTGTTGGACATGTAACTAGATGACGAAGAGTTAGTTCTTGGATTATTTGTATTAGTTGATTTGAAATGTAGTCTCCTTTTTCTTTGTTTAATTAGCTTATCGCAAACATACGGATCACATTTTCCAGGCACGCATATTCCTGGCTCACACTCATAAGGTTTCAGTCTCCATTTTCTACGTTTAATTACCGTGTCGCAAATGTACGAGTCACATTTATCAGGAACACATATTCCCGGTTCACATTGATTAGGTATCAATTTTGGTGATTGTCGTTCAAGCCGTCGATCTGTAACTTGTCCTTTATCTAATTGCTTTAAATTTTCGGCTTTAGTAGGAGGAAGGGCGGTTTTGTTTTTAGAAACGGCTAACAATTTTAATACACAAAAGCATTTCTTCATTATATGACGAGAACGTTTACGATAGGGAGCCTTTTTAGTTCCTACATTAACTGATCTCGATGATGATACATTTTTAACGTGTTTCTTATCAATGCTATGTAATTCTTTTGTACAAAAACAACGTTTCAGAAGAGAGGTGGTCATAGTAGATTTAACGTTTCCAACAAAATTTTGCTGTTGTGAATCTTTATGGCGGGTATCCATCTTATCCTGGGATGATTGTTCTTTCATTATACGTTTTGTATACCCTATTCTTTCGTTATTTTTTTTATTGGGCACATGAGATGATATTTTTTCATAAGATTTCATCTCATTAGGTACGCCTTGAGAAGTATCTGATGTACCTTTGTAAAATTCAACATTGAAGCTAAAACTAGATCCTATTCGAACCGCTTGTCGTGACCGATGGCTAGATGATTGTGTTATTGGAGAGGGTTTCTTGGAAGTATTCTTCTTTGTGCCTTCCGTTTTGTCTTTAAAACGCGACTTCATCTGTTTACCCTTAGAACGTGTTTTATACTTTGTAGTTGAGCTAGAAGTAGAATTTGTTCTTGATCTATCTGACCCAGAGCCAAAATTCCGAAGTTTTACATTTCTTAATTTTATCCGTTCTAGACACTCATATGGATCACATTCGCCAGGCACGCATGTATTTGGTTCACATTCGTAAGGGTCCAAACGATATAAAATTTCAGGCTTCACAGCTTTTGTATTTTGGCCAATGCTTGTTCTCGAAGGTTTTACATGTCTATGTTTTTTATTTCGTTTTGTCATAGTTTCTTGGTTAGTTTTTCTTCTGAGATTATTTTCGTATTTTTGTTTTCCCACTTTTTGAAGTTTTAATGTACAAAAACAACGTTTAAGCATAGCAGAAGTACTTGATGGCATATCTCTAGTTTTAATACTTAGCGATTGAGAATCGCGATCATTGCTGACAGTTGATCTTGATGTACCTTGTGTATTCGATTTTCGACGAACTGTTTTAACAGGTTTGGTACGCATTGATGGTTTTTGCTCTTTAAAACGAAGGCCATCTGGTTTAGATCGTAAATTGTCTTTGGAAAACTCAATATTAAAACTAAAGCTGGAACCTATTCGAACAGCTTGCTTATGGGATTTACTAGGCAATGCATATTTAATTCCAGCAGCAGCAGCTTTTTTTTTCTCGCGTACTCTTCTACCTGACTGAAGTCTTCTGGCTTTAGAGCTGGTTGTCGATTGAGAACCATGACTTAATATAGATTTTGTATCCGTTCCAGACATCGTAGACGTTTTCCTCATAAGCCGTTTCATGATGAGTTTCTGACATTCATATGGATCACACTCGTTTGGTATGCATACTCCGGGCTCACATTCATACGGTTTTAGTTTATCATAACGTGTAGCATTAGGTATTTGTATGTTCATTGTACAATAACATCGCTTTAATAAAGGATTTACGCCTGTCACGTCAGAACAACTTATGTTTAAATTTATAAACTCACTGTGTCGGTACAATTTTTCATCGTCCGAAAAAGCAGTTTTTCTTATGGCAAAATAAGGTTTCTTGAAATATAAAGATTTCATAGCTTTTTTGCTCTTTGTAAAGCAAGCTTCAGAATATGTGCAATAATTTCGTATTTTTCTTTCTAATTTGAAATTGGCATGGTTTTCTATTATTCTAAAGTACTGTTCTTTTGCCATTCGAAATGGTAAAGGCTTCTGTTTATTTTTGTGGAAATAGTCTTTCATTTCTTTGAATTTAAATTCATGTTTAGAAAATAGTTCATTATTATGTGGTAAACTAAATAAAGAATCATGATATAAAGTATCTTTTCGTGCTAATTCTTTTTCTTGATTGTTTATTTTCGTATTTCCAGTAATCAACCTACTTACAGTAAATGTACGAGGCTTTTTAATCCTATTTTGCAATTTCAAAGTGCAAAAGCACCTTTTCAACATTGGTTTTATTGAAGATGCTTTATGAACATTCTTGTTGTTTACTATTTGCTGCTTTTCATTTGTGACCGATATTTTTTTTGCATTTGTTCTTTGATTTTTTACTTTTCTAACAGGTCTTATGATATCTTCCCTCAAGATATTATGACTCGATTCTAATGGCTTTGATCTACTCTTACTAAACTCAACATTAAAACTAAATGTAGATCCTATAGTAACAACTTGTCTTGAATTTTGTTTGATTGAACTAATTGATAATGGTATACTTCTTACGGGATTTTTATTGAGTGTCTTGGCATAGGTATGACGGTTTTTTGATTTAGATTGCGCAAGTGTACTCTTAGACTTATCCAACTTTTTGGTTACACTGGATATTGATTTCATTTTAGATGGACGAGTCGTAGTACCGGATTCTCTTAAATATCGATTTTCGCGTCTGTTCATTATTTCCAAGCATTTGTATGGATTACATTCGTCTGGCAGACATATCCCGGGTTCGCATTGAAATGGCTCTAACCGCTTAATATTTCGTATTTTCTGTTGTTTAGTCTTTGTAGCTTTGGATAGTCTAACTGTTGGGGTTATTTCCAAAAAATGAGTTTCTGTACTCGTATGAATATGGTTTACATTTGATCGTAATTTAGCATTTTTGATTAAATCGAGCGTACAGAAACAACGTTTAGACGAGGAGCCAATAGTACCCATTTCCTTTTTTTCCGTGCGTAAAAAAGTTCCTTTTTGATGTTTCTGTATATCGCTTTGAAAACCACCTTGCTTTAATTTTGTCTTAGCAGTATTTTTTGGTGGGTTAGCTTCTTTTTCGATTGGTGAACTGTTAGTTTGCCGAGGATTTTCTTTAATGAATTCTATATTGAAACTAAAACTGGAGCCAATTCTTACAATTTGCCGATTTTGCCCACTTGGCAATGTTTTTATATCTATAGGTTTTTTTCTGTTAGTCAGTGGCATATTGTGTCTGTTAGTTTGAACGTCAGTTTTATAAGCAATCGTGCTAGACTGAACTTTCTTGGCTCGATGAGGAATAGACCTGGAAGCAAGACTAGACGTAGATCTCGTTTTTTGAATTTCAGTGTTTGAATGCTTTATATGACGTTTTATATTCCGACCTTCTCTTTTATTTATCATCTTTAGACATTCATTTGGATCGCATTCATTTGGTATACATATTCCAGGTTCACATTCATAAGGCAAGAGACGAGATTGTTTACTATGCTTTATTTTATCGATAGTTGTTGATGTGTTTTTTTTTCGAGGTTCTAATGGCATTTGTTCTAAAATAATTACACTTGACGTTACAACTCCTTTATTAGTGATTTTTGGTTTAATGTGTCTTGATTTCAACTTCAAAGTGCAAAAACATCTTTTTAAAGTATGCCCACTTGTAGCCATATCCTTACTTTTAATGCTCGTTACTGATGATTTTTGTTTTTGATTAACTATTTTAATGGTTTGATTTCTATCTTTTGTCTTAACAGGTAAAGTTGGATGTTGTATTGCTTTCTTCGCATATAATATTTCATTCTTTTCAGCTTCTGTTTCAACTGCAAAAGGCTTTTCCCCTTCTTGCAGCTGAATATTAATATCTGAAGTAAGAGAACCGACTACGTTTTTTTTCTTTTGTTTATTTTTATCTGGCAATCGAGATGCTCGTTTATCTCGTCGTGCTTTTCTTATTTTAATTTTCTGAAAACATTCTTCAGGAATGCATTCCTCGGCAAAACATTCCGGCTCACATTCATACTCATGCAAAAGCTTTTTACGTTTGAGTTTTTCCTTAAACTTAGTGATAGAATCTTTTTTTAGTTTGAATATGCGGTTTTCTTCTATCTCTTCTTGATGTTCCTCTATTTCTTTAACATTGGTAATACCACCTTTTTTCATAGTAACAATTCTATATTCATCCGTTTCTTGTATCGATATAGCTGGGGGCACTGGATACTTTACATAGTCTGTTTGCATAGACTGCATTCTCTCTTTAATTTTATTTTTAGCAACTCTTAATTTTTCCACAGACTTTTCAGTTCCAGATTGTAATTGTCCTTTCATTATACTTTTAGAATGTTTCAATTTACGCAAAGACTTCTTTACTTTATCTTCCACACTTTTTCGTGTACATTTGCATATAATGGGAATATTTGTTTTACTTTTTTTCTCTTTTTCATGAGGCGAAAGAGGTTTTTCCGCAGGGACTAGCGTTGGTTCTGTTATAGTTTTTGGTTGTTCAGAACCTATTTTTGGATGCAATGGAGAGTGACGCTCTAATAAATCACTTATAACCTCTCTCGACTTATTAGCTCCAGACTCTAAACGAGCTTTAATTATAGTTTTGGAATTTCTTATCTTTTGCAAAGATTTTTTAAGATTTTCTCGAGGTAAATGGCGTTTTGGTAGAGCTACAGGCGTATGTACTTGAAATGGTATTCGTTGTTCAGCAGATTTTTGTTTAAATAATAGTTTCGATTGACGTTCCAATAAACCACTAAATTTTAAAGTGCATCTACACGGATCAGACCACACACGCTTGATTTTTAAACGGGCATTTCGTCTTGGTTTCGGCTCCTTCCTTTGTCGCTGCTTAGATGTTACACTGGATTTTGATGTTAAATGTGGGCCACTGCGTGCTTGAGCGTGCCTTATATGTTTGCGACCTTTGTGCTTATTATTGTGAAAATATACTTTGGAACTACAACTGCAGCAACTACAGCAATCAATCAATTTGTTGGTTTCTACTGCCATTCCTTTGTCGACAAGGTCGACGAGCTGCAGAATTGCACTTTTTTCTATATTGTCGACTTCTCTAGGTGTTGCGCGTTTTCTTGGTTTCAAATTTGTTTTATTTATACTAATATTACTCTCCGATAAAAGCTGTTTCCTTACATCGTCATAGACGGCTCTGGTTTTGATCAATTTTTCTATTAGTTTTTGCTCTCTCAAAGGAATGTTTTTGTTATGAGCAAGTTTATGAATTAAGGAACTCTTATTTCTTACGCGCCTCGGAGAGAGACGATCAGATCCACTTCTATACAGACATGAGGTGCATGAGCAACTCTGACTAGTGTCGTAGGCACCCTGAACATGCTTCATTGTGTGTTGCATTTTCTAATACCATAAGTAGCCAATCAAAATAGACACTCAAAGACGATTGACATGCATACGATTACACATTTACAGATTGTAACATTCCGTTCACATAACGCGTCACTGGACATTGTAGACCTGAAAAAAAAAAATTTTAACTAGGTATTTGATATTTAGGCAACTTTACAGGGTAAAGTTTTGTCACTTCTGATATCGTACAACTCCCCATAAATTAAAATTCCATTCATATCATCTTGATATATGGCGATCTACTATAGTACGTTTCCTAAGACATTTTATACCACGAACGGTGAAACTGTAGAATCAGCTTCCCTCAACGGTATTTCCGAACAATTTCGACATGGGAGCCTTCAAGCACAGAGTCTTTATTTCCCTTAAACGGCTGGCAACGGCTCGGCCATCGGTGACCCCTTAGTGTTGCTGATCTCCATGGCGGTAATGATTGCTTTCAACCAGGTGACCCACATGCTCGTTTGCCCTCCGCTTATATAAAAAAAACGATGGCATTTATTTGTATAACGATACAACTTTATGACAATACAACGATTAGAAAACGTCCGAACTTTCGGTCGAAACTTTGAACATTCACTTTGACGTAGACCTTCCGGTTCTGACGGAACGGGAGAGGGTACACAGATAAAGTAGATGTAACCCAAATAATGAAGATTCCTCCTTGCATACGACCATTTTTCATTAGTTTAAATATTTAATTTATAAAGAACTAGCGGCCCGCCCCGGCTTCACACGGGTGGACATAAGATTTTTTTTTTATATTTTTACCTTTTATTTAGCAATAAATATAGCCTATGTTACTCGGGGTAAATGTAGCTTTCCAATGGTGAAAGAATTTTTGAAATGAGCACAGTAGTTTTTGAGTATATAGATTACAAACATACACACACACACACAAAAATACAAATCTTTCCCCTTTATAATAGTAGTGTAGATGAAGTCGAGGTAATTATTAAGAACCTTCTCCTTACAATAACAAATCCAACAAAATAAGAATTATCGAAATCGGTCCTGAACGGCAGGACCGTAATGCCGTGACCAAGGGAAATAGCGATTCATTATTATATTATACTAGCTATTACCCGCGGCTTCGCCCGCGTAGTCCAGGGGATTATCCGCAGGGTCAATCTAAAGATTGTCTGAAAATTTCGTTGAGATCGGTCCAGCCGTTTCGGAGTTTATACGGAACATATATACATACTTTCTCTTTTATAGATATAATATATATATAGATAGATATAAGATGAGTACGTAGTACTATTACTAATACTCTTTAAAAAATTAAAAAACATTATTGCTGTCACTAAAATCTATTTTATTCTACGTCTATTCGGAAAGTGCTCTTTTACTGTATGGAAAATGAGGAAGAACGTACGTCTTTCTTTCTCCCGCACAAATGTGCGGTAGGAAAAAGTGTATGAAATTTCATTGTTACCCTCCTTTAGCGAGAGGAAAATGTATATGAAAATCCATTTTTAACCTCTTTTTAGGGTTCCGTACCTCAAAAGGAAAAACGGAACCCTTATAAGATCACTTTGTTGTCCGTCTGTCTGTCTGTCAAGAATTTCTATGTCGAGAATGCGTGGAGGTATCAAGCTGAAATTTGAACTGTATACGCAGGTCTACGGTCCCATGAAGTTGTAAAAAAATCAAACTGCTAAGTTTACGTAAAAAAAAGTTACGGCCGTTTATTCAGCAAAAAACGCATATTTCGACACATTCTCAAGGGAATCAAAACCTATAGGGTACTTCCCGTTGACCTAGAACTATGAAATTTGGCAAGTAACATCGTTATAGACTACAAGTACAGGAATAATTCTCAAAACTATACATTTGTAAATAGATCTTAAAAAATAGGGGGTCTATATTTTTTATAGGGTGACGAAATTTCAAATTGAAACTACTAGTTCAAATGGGGATACCCCATTTGAACTAGTAGTTTCAATTTATGAAGTATGAAGTGAGAATATGAAAGGGCTTGATGTACACATTGCAAAATATATTTTATTTATTTTTTTCGACGCATTATTTCTTATTTATAATGAAAAATATCAAATTTAATATTGATACTACGTACGGAACCCTCGGTGGGCGAGTCCGACTCGCACTTGTCCGGTTTTTTTTAGTTTTAGGTCCCTAGACATGAGACCTTTAAAGTCAGACATGAGACCAAAAGTCGTCACTACCTACGCTCTCTGCACAAAGTCATAATGTCCACTGTGTGTTTTTTTCCTAAGATAACAAACTAACTACCACAACAGCTACCTTATCTTCACAGTCCGACCACCTCTGATTCAGTTAAATGCAAATCGGATGTATTCTGATCTTTTTCTTCCCACCCCCGTTGCACAATCATGGAGCTCGTACGCAAACTAACGACAATTGTCACGATTTTGAGAAAGGTAATGGTGCTTATGCTCAGAACGGATTCGCCTGTAGTCTCTTGAACAGTTGCCTGTATCAGGGGATCGGAATTTTTAAGGTAGCCGACCACGTTCAAGAATTTGAATTCTCAAAAGATCACATTCGTAAACCACCACATTTGCAAAGCGATATTCGTTACATAACCTTTTGCGAATGTGGTCATAAAAGATCATGATATTTTGAGACTATGATGTTGTGAGACTTATCGCAAAACACAACATTCTTGTGATACCACATTGAAAGTACAGTCCCTGGCCCCTGGTGTTTTTTTAGGGTTCCGTACCTAAAAAGGAAAAATGGAACCCTTATAAGATCACTTTGTTGTCCGTCTGTCTGTCTGTCTGTCAAGAATTTCTATGTCGAGAATGCGTGGAGGTATCAAGCTAAAATTTTAACTGTATACTCAGGTCTACGGTCCCATGAAGTTGTAAAAAAATCAAACTGCTAAGTTTACGTAAAAAAAAGTTACGGCCGTTCATTCAGCAAAAAACACATATTTCGACACATTCTCAAGGGAATCAAAACCTATAGGGTACTTCCCGTTGACCTAGAACTATGAAATTTGGCAAGTAACATCGTTATAGACTACAAGTGCAGGAATAAATCTCAAAACTATACATTTGTAAATAGATCTTAAAAAATAGGGGGTCTATATTTTTTATAGGGTGTCGAAATTTCAAATTGAAACTACTAGTTTAAATGGGGTATCATATGAAAGGGCTTGATGTACACATTGCAAAATATATTTGTATTTTTTTCGACGCATTATTTCTTATTTATAATGAAAAATATCAAATTTAATAATGATACTACGTACGGAACCCTCGGTGGGCGAGTCCGACTCGCACTTGTCCGGTTTTTTTAATTACCTACCTTTATTGTTATTGTGATGTTTGGAGAATGATGTGTTTTACGAATGTGGTTTAAGATCATGATGTTATGAAAATAGGATGTTTTGCGAATGTGGTGGTATGTGGTCTTTTGAGAATATGATATTCAGCGACAGAGGGTATTTATTCTATAGAAACAGACAACAAATAATTACAGACACAAAATCTTTAAAACAAAAAAGGGAAACCGACATTGTTTCATCACGGAAGTCTGGTAACTGTTCCACGGAACTCTAAATTTTGTTAGGAGATTACTTTGGCAATTGCAAGACAGTTTACTTTCGTTATGTGGCCGGTTAGGTGAATCTTCGACTATAAATCCATAAAGTATCTATAATCGAAGGGGTGACGACTATATTGGTGATATCTGCTGTCAGGTAAGCAGGTCCTATTGTGTATGCCAGGGCTGTCTAATGCCGCATGCGGCCCTCGGCTTATATTTGTGCGGTGCCGTGTTTTTTAATTATCTCTACAGTTTTTGTACAACGGATCTGACTGAAAATTATATATTTCTAGGAAAGTTAAAGTTTTTTATGTAACTGGTTATTACTAAGCTTAAACTTTCAAAGTAGGTAGTAATAATGTCGAGTAGGTATTTGTTCCTGTGGCCCGCTAATCTATTTAGTAATTTGTAATGGCCCGGTATTGTATATGGTTTGGACGGCCCTGGTGTAAGCTATATCTAGGCGTAAGTAGACGAATATTGGACTTACCGGCAAATAAAAGAAATCATAAATAGTCACTCTGCCAGCCCATTTTATGAGCGACTATATAAATATTGTCGTTATCTGAATTCACACATCTCTGGCACAAATTTCGACTCGACGCAAATTGCTCGAAGTCACTGGAATTTCAACTAACATCCACTTTAGGATTTAAATTAACTTTCGACGAATTTCGGTCGACAAATTCATCAAGCTGTCATTTCGTTGAAAAAAATGAATTGTTGACACACGTCATCGGCTGTGATGAAAATTCAAACTACATTTTTTTTGCGACTTTTTTGCTCTTTGACTGTAAGCTTGCCAGTTTCAATGTCTATAAAGACATCTTACCAAAAAGGTTTTTTAATATCAACATTACCATGAGAACCTCGGTGATCGGATATAACTTAGCCATTGTTCCCACTGGTTCAGTTGCCCAGTTCAATTGAGTGGTCTACTGAAATATTTTTCCTCATTAGTTTAGTTATTGTCTAGCAAAAGTACAGATTTAAGCATAAGCGGGATTCTAGTTCAGTGAGCAAAAGTGGATCGACGTAAACGGCCACCCACCAAGTAACTAGATGGACTGACTGGAGCTGATGGATGCACACGACGTGACTGGATGGACCGACGACCGGATAAGGTTCGCAGGGTGCTGATGACACGACGCAGAACCAATCGTTGTGGAAGACTCATAGGGAGGCTTGTGATCAGCAGTGGACGTCCTTCAGCTCAATTTGTGACCCAGAGTTGCGAGTTCCGCACAAAACAAATATTTGTGAGCACGTTATTATTGACATGTTTAAGCGCTCGATTTCGTCGTAGCGTGTGTCAGTCTAAACTAATCGAACACGCAAGTTAAGCAAGATGAACAGTAGCCTGTCCATGAATGGGTTTATATTATCTCGTGCTCCTCCGTGCTTCGGGGGACATGTTAAGCCGTCGGTCCCGGCTGTTGCCATTAGATGACAATCATTAAGTCAAGTCAGTGGCCTTTAGGCGGCTTGAAAACACTGGCCTCTGCCAACCCGCAGTTGAGCAACGTGGCGGAGTACGCTCTAAACCCCTTCAATGAACCAACCTGACTGCCATTGCAGAAAGTTGCTGTAGTAGAGACCAAGGACTGGAAAGCGTAGGACGGACGACCGACACTAGATGTCCGTAGACATCTAAAAAGTAAAGATTGCAAGGAGCCGACGAATGCAAACTCGATAGTTATGGCAAGTCTATAGCATTAAGCCTTTGTACATTGTTTGTATGTGCATAAAGATTAAATAAATAAATAAACAAGTCTATAGGAGAGGCCAAAGTTTAGCAACACGTCTCGGTCTGAGCGTTTAATATACCTATATGTATTTTATTGTCTTGAGCGAGGGACAATACTTCACAGTAGGTATAATTTATAATTTACCACTACCACTACTGATCGTGATTACACACCTAGTAGGTACCTGTCGACTTCTGTTGATCTTAACCAATAATAATGTAAGGCAGCTTACAATTACCTACCTCTCCCACGCCAGAGCGTCATTAGTTAGTGGGCAGGGTGCATTACGTGCAGGCAAGGTTGGCTTTGGCTCAAAGATGGTGGTCAGTCATTTACACTCAGACTCAAATAGGATTTTTAATTTCGAAAATTGGACTTGGGTAGGTTACTACATTGGGGGTCCAATAAGCATACGGCCCGCCTGATGTAAAACGGTCATAGCCGTTGTAAGCGCTCGCAACAGGAAATATCTTTCGCGCACTGCCACCGCCACTGCTACCTCAGCAACTCCTTCCTTCCTTCCTGGTGATCTTACTCACTCGCAGGAACACAACAGCCCTTACGGGAATTGTTATTTGGCTGCGGTAGTCTATGTGTTCCCCAGTGGGCCACCTTACAAATACGATGAGCCAGCCGCCCTACCGCTCTTTAGATCAACGCAAGTCAAATTTCGCCACTCAAAAATCCTGTAATTGGACTTAACCTGTAAAACACTTTCAAGGCTCTCACTCTCATCACAAAGAATTACTGGAATGAAGAACAATAAATACTTTCTTTTAATAACAGAAGCTTCTAAAACAATGGTCAATGCAATTGAAAATCGATACATAGAAAGTAGCAGTATTTATTCATCAGAAACTGAGGTTAGTGACTTGCGAGTAGTTAGAGACACCTGCGTGACAGGTTGCATCGAACTTAACGACTGACAAACTTACCTTAAAAGTTTTCTCGCGAAATTCCTAAACAAACCCACGCATCAAAATAAAACACACACTCACAAAACACACGACACTAGGAATATCAACACTAATCCACAGAAAAGTAAGTGACGAATAAGTTATTCCGCGAGTTTCAATTTGCCCCTCAGCACGGTACAAACGAACTCTACTATCGAACAGCAAAAGCAAACTAAACGGAAAACGGTCGCATAGCCGGCATCCGGCATAAATCGCTTCGAAAACATAATAAACGTCCTGCGCCATCTATTACCATTTTACGGTAAACCAAACCGGCTCTCGCTCTGCTTGGAGACAAGAATTGCTGCATAGCATAGTTATAGTACCACATCTAGATACTAGGTGACGCACAACAGTTTAGTCTTTCTGTTTATAGATGTCACTTTACTAAATATAACGAAAGAAAAATATATATGCAAAGAATTATTTTATGTATGCAATAAAATACATAAATATATTGTTTGTTACATATAAGATTTAAACTACATAAATTTTTATTCATTAATTTTATTTAAGTTTTAGAATACATACACAAAGAACATATCAACACACATTGATAAGTGAGAACGCAGTATATTATTCTGCAATCCAGTCTCCTCTTTATTGTACACTGTAAATATTTCTTTAAGTATTTGTTTATTCGGTATCAGGGCAGATACCCGCTTCTTATTTGGTATCCGGCCGGATACCGGATAGTTGCTGGATATCCTTTTGATCTCTAGTATGTAATACTAAGTAGGTAATAGCAAGTTAGGGACTAAATAAAAACTTTGATGGTCAGTAGTCACATTGGCAAAAAAATCTACCCCTTTAACAACTGGTAGTAACACAGGGAAAAAGAAATTAAAATACCGAGTTGAATATGATGGATGACAATGAGCTATTTCGATTGAATTCCTGTAATAATTGGTCAAAATTCAAGTTATAGATAGCAATTTTGTTTTTTCAATATATTGAGTGCTTGTTTTATTATTTACACTGATGTAAAATTGTTTCATTCTTAAATAAATATATTATTATGTAACAATATATATCTGCGTCCACTAAAAACACATAGCAATCTGTACACTTAAATACCAATGTATGTGTATAAAATCACATACTTATAAAATCATTTTCATGCTACAATATTAATAGTAGCCACATCTCGCCAGTACTAACAATTTAGCAAATGTATTTATTTAGCTGACAGATACAGTCCAAGATATTAATTAATCACAAATGTTATACAATCAGCTGCTGTCAGATTCCGATTCAGATTCACTCGGAGGCCACATAGGCCTTGTATCTTTCTCTTCCGCTGCACTTTGCAGATACTTTGATTGGGCCTCAATGACACTCTTACTATCCGAACAAGCTGCATACAGATCTAAGGCTTCAGAGTTTAACTCTAGAAAAGAATGTCCCCAAGAAAACTTCGATAAATAAAATTTTGCTTCTTTTTTATGACCCGTAATAAACATGGCTGCTGCTAATGCTTCAACGCAACTCAGTTGATATGGCTTGCCATAGTTTATTGGATTGGCAGCTACTAAAAAGGGTAATAACCTAGGGTGTGGCGACTTCATTCTTCCAAATGGTGTTTCATCAATTTTAGCCCATGAGCAGTCTATAACGGCAAGTCCATTCTTTGCTATTATATCTTTGTCATTAGGACTAACACACTGTGTGCCAACAGGCGATAAAACAAGCCCTGGAAACCGCTGACCGAGTTTCAAATTCTTTATGAGGTTATGTCTCAACAACTTCCTGCCGGAACATTTTTTGGGATCACAATGGTTTAAATCCCACATGCTGACTGAAAATGTGGCCTCTGTACCTTCACCTTCTGAGGAACTGCTTTCGTCATTTTCATCTGATGATTGTATACTCAAATCATTCATTCCCTCAGCATAATGTCTTTCGATGTGGTGATTGGAACGTTTACCTCGAGCATTTCGTCTTTTATTTGACATACTAACTCTGTAAACAAAAAATAATTATTTTTATCTTCTCCTTCAAACTTTAAAACTCTAAATAATACAAATATTAAAACAAATACAATCAAAAACAAACCCGTATTAAGTTTAAAATATCTTCATCAAATAAATAATTAATAATTACTATTATTAAAATAGGTACTTTATCAAAAAGCAAAGCAAAGGGCATTTATTTTTCCCAGAATCACATGAATGAAACAATGAAACAAAATGAAAATAAACTAGTGACCAGTGTTGCCAACACTTGAAGTCCTAAGTCCCAAAAGTCGCTAGATTAGCTTTAGACGCTGCCTGCATTTTGAACTGGAAACTTCTACCTGAGACGTGCTAAGCACTGAAATTTTATAACTAGTGAATGAGACTGAGCCGTCAGCGGGTATCTAACGTGTCATGCTGGGCTATGTAACAAGCGTTCGTGTGAGGTCGGCATTGAGAGATTTTTTATTTTATTTCTGATAACTTGTAACTTGTGTGGTCTTTAGTACACACCTTTTTTTGTTTTAGAGAATCTTCTATTAATTTAGATACTACCAACTTATTACGACAGAGCAGGGTGGCATGGCAGGGTGGCATGATTAAAACAAGTTGTTTTAAAACACATGTTTAAAAAACAGATTGAATTAAAATAGTGTTTTTTAAAACGCGCGACAAAATAACTTGCCATTTTTTATTTATTTATTTTTTATATGAGAGGGTGGCAAACGAGCATGTGGGTCACCTGATGGAAAGCAATCGCCACCGCCCGTGGAGTTCAGCAACCCCAAGGGGTCGCCGATCCGTTGCCAGCCTAATTCTCTTTCCTTTCCTTCTTTCTGGTGACCTCACTCACTCGCAGGAACACAACAACCCTCAAGGGAATTGTTATTTGGCTGCGGTATTCTATGAGGTGGAGGTACTTCCCCAGTCGGGCAGTTTAAAAAATATGCTATGCCCTACCTCTCTTTATATTTCATTGCGAATGAGTAGAAATAAATGAAAATAAATTAATATTTCGGACTCTATAAAATGGCTTGACATATTTTGCCAGGTAATCAGTTTGGAAGTGGAGCGAAATAAAAGCTTAAGAGAATAGAAATGAATTTTTATTTGTAAGCGCACAAGAAAGTTACACGGTAGCCATTGACCGGCTTATCAGTATTGCCTACTTATCATAGAAACATAAGACCACATTAAAATATAAAATGTTGCCATTTAATATTCAACACACCCCCTCAACAGTTATATTTTAATATCTCAAACACATCTTATAAATATTACTTATAGGAACACCCCCTTAACATTAGAACCACGAAATGTATGCCCCTTAACAAACATTATACTTATAATAATACAAGAAACAATAAGTACTAATTATTCACACTCAAGTACTCAGGAACATACCTATAATCTTTACTTAACAAGAACACTAAAACAAAATCATGTTTCTCAAGTTTACAAATTGTTGTTTACTTAATGCTTTGGTAAACAAATCTGCAACATTATTGTTAGTACTTACATATTTGATTGAAAGTAGACCTGCTGATACATGTTCCATAATATACTGATACTTTATGTCTGTGTTTCAATCTTTTATTACTATCGTTATTATGAACAATGTTAATGACACTTTGATTGTCTTCTAATATTTCAAACTCAATGTTTTTGTAACCAAAATCTAACATAAGTTTTCTTAAAAAGGAACCTTCCATTATAGCAGAGCTAAGTGCTACATATTCAGCTTCACAAGAAGATAGGGACACACATGACTGTTTCTTACTACACCAAGAAATTGGACAATTAAATACATAGAATATTTGACCCGATGTTGACTTACCGTCTGCAACATCACCGGCCCAGTCTGCATCACTATAACCTTGTAACTTACAAACATTTTTACTATCATTATTATACTTATATTTATGAGACAAATCAATTGTACCTTTTATGTATCTTAATACTCTTTTTAAATACTTATATAAAGCTAAACTTGCACAATGCACATATCTGCTAAGAAATCCTACTGCTACCGACAAATCTGGTCTAGTACATGTGGCATAAAGCAGACTACCTATTAGACTTCTACACATCTTTTCAATTTCTACACTTTGACTCTTGTCTCTAGTTAACAATTCAAAATTATAGTTTTGTTCTACAGGGGTTGTTACACTCTTACAATTTGACATTTGAAACTTGTCTAACAACTTTTGTAAGTATTTTTTCTGATTTATTACAGTGACAAAACTTTTATGATCCTGTTTAATATTTATTCCTAAATAATTACATGCTAGACCCAAATCCTTCATTTTAAAACGATTACATATTTTATTTTTGAAATGTTCTACTTGTTTTTCATTACTACCAAAATACAACAGGTCATCAACAAATAATAGAAGATAAATATATTCATTACCAATATTTTTCAAATATAAACATGGGTCATTTTTGGATCTTACAAAGTTTTCATTTAACATAAAATCATTGAATTTTGAATTCCAATACTTAGGAGACTTTTTTTGACCATAGATTGATTTCTTTAACTTGCATATTTTATTATTAGGCAACTTCATAACAACAGTTTCATTGATATCTCCATAGAGGAATGCACCAGTTACATCCATTTGATACACTGGTTGTCTCTTTTGAGTAGCTACAGCCATAAGGGCTTTAAAGGTTGTTAAGGGGCCAGATCGTGAAAACTGTGAAAAGAGTGTTACGATTTTTCATATTTAACCTATTTAGATATGATTGATATCAATGATAATTTGTATATATTACAATCAAAGACCAAAAATTATTGTATGATTATATTAAACTCTTAAAATCTAATAGTTGTTTTATAATAAAGGTCAACAAACGCACAAAATTGAGAAAAAATGCAAAAACATGCCTTCGTATTTTTCAGATTTAACCCAATAAATCAACACAAATTGATAAAAAGAAACACTTTTTGAACACTGAAGAAACCAATAAATATAACATATACTTTTTTTTTGTACCTTTACAAACAAAGACTTCCTCTTTTAAAGCCCTAAAATCTAGATATGTTTTACGTAAATTCTCCATAGAAAAATGTATGAAAAATGACGCACATTCCGATATTACGAATTAGTACACAGCGTCGCCGCTAATCGCCAGTGTGTTTTTATATGTCAAGGTGACACCACGCGCGTCGGATGCTCCAGCAAAATTACGTGTTGTGAATTTGTGTTTTTTGTGAAAAACTGTAAGTATAACTAATTTACCAATATAATGAATGTATATAAATCGTAAAAAATACAAAGAATGAATTAGATACTTTGTTGAGTAGGTTATTTTATGAACCTTGTAAAATATGTATCAATTCAGGCTTGAAACATGATTTCAACATGCTATAGCCAATATCATAAACGTATCTAGTCGGTAATCGAGGGTTTTTTTCGCAGGACTGATTGAATTTGAATTTGCCAGGGAAAAGAAAATTTAGTACGCATTATAAAAATATGAAAGCCAAAAGATCTCGGAAAAAATGTAAGTTCCTTCCTACTTATTTATTTATCTGCCTACTTTACTACGTCTTGTCCTAAATACCTACCTAGAAAAAAATTACGAGATTTCTGTGAAAGTGTCATGTAAAAATCCTAGTTTTATTTGTGTGCTTATCCTGTCTAAGTAGTAATAATAATATAATTTATTTTCATTTGAACAGGGTACATTACAAAGCTAATACAATACCTATGTCATATGATTTAGATCGCTTGATTCAGACATATACAATAGCATGTAAATATTGGTTTGTATTATAAGTAATGAAGTCAATTTCTACCTAGTATTCGTTTTCATGTTCATCATTATTGTCTAAATATCAGATTGTGGAAGTAGGTATGTTTCATAACAGAAATAGCACGGGCACGCGGCTTTGTCGACATACTTACCGCCAAAGAGACGCGACGCGCCTAGGGTCTGGTGTTGTACAAAAATTACAAAATAATTATAAAGTGGATATTATTATGTATGTGGATATTATTATTCAGGATCATCTACCGGGATGGAATCGACCATAATAGTTGAGGGGTTTAAACGTTCCATTGTTGATCACGGTGTAATTTATAATAAATTTGTAGCAGACGGCGATTCCAGTACTTATAAAAAAATATTAGATTCGCGTCCGTACGATAATTTAATAGTAGAGAAAATTGAATGCAAAAATCATCTTTTACGAAACTACTGCAATAGCTTGGAGAAACTGTCGAAAGACACTAAGTATCCTTGCGAATTGCGGAAATTCCTAAAAGAAAGGTATTTGCGTTTAAGAACGGGTGCAAAATGCGCGATTAAATATTGGGCGGATCAAAATCAGTCACTCGAAGAAAAAATAAAAAATCTTAGTGAAGATATCCTAAATGGTCCACAACACGTATTTGGTAATCACCAACATTGCAAGGAGTATTTCTGTAGACCTGATACTCGTCGAATAGAACCTGTTGGATTACTTCCAACAATTGTTGGATGCGGATTAATGGACGCGGTAGAAATTTTAAGTAAAAGACTGTCATATCATTCTAGAAGTTTAATTCATAATTGCACAAGTAATATAGTTGAAAGTTTTAACGGAGTAATTGCCAAATTAGTTGGGGGTAAGCGTGTAAATTATTCTTCCCGTGGTTCTTATGCGGGCCGATGCGCAGCTGCTGTTGTGTCTTTTAATACGGGATCGATTCATAGTAAAACTCATGAAGTCATATTTAAATGTAGTCCGATTCCTTTGATCGCGAAAGTGGAAAATTGTAATCGTAGAAACCGTTTAATTGCTAAACCTAAATTAAGATTGAAAAAAAGCCACAACACTGTATCGAAAGACGCTCACTATGGACCAAACTGCGAAAAACCTGATCTGAGTCCAGAATTATATGAGAAAGCCAAGCCATCTTTTTTAGCCGATTTAAAGTTGTCTTGTGCTGAAAGAGAGGAGCTTGAAAGGTCGACCCATTTGCAAAGAAGTAGTGCTGAGTGGATGAGTACAAGGAGAAAATTACTAACCTCATCATCATTCGGGGAAGTTTGTAAAAAACGAGAGAGCACAAGTTGTGCTGCTTTTGTTGGTAAAATCGTTTATGGTAGTAATATCTCCAGTTTGCTTGCTGTACGGTACGGTATCGAAAACGAAGAAACCGAAATTAGACAGTTAGAAATTCAAAAGAATATTAGTATACAAGGTTGCGGTTTGTTCGTCGACGATCAATATGAATTTCTTGGTAATACACCAGATGGCATTTATGCAAACGGTTTAATTGAAATTAAGTGTCCACATTCTTTAACTGGCATGACTCTTGATGAAGCAATGGCCAAACATACCTTTTGGGCAAGGCTTCCAAGAGTTATGTCATAAATAAAAATCATAACTGGTATTTCCAAATTCAGGGACAGGTACATATTACTAAAAGAAACGTTTGCATGCTTGGCATCTGGTTTGGTGCTACTGTACCTATGAAAGTTTATATTTTAGAAAAGGACGACAAATTTTGGAACGAGAAAATGGAGATGAAATTAGTTAGGTTTTATTACGATTGCCTACTTCCAGAATTACTTGATCCTCGGCAGTCACGAAGCATGCCCATTCGTGACGCGCCCAGTATCATAGAGGCTATGAAAGAGAGGAAAGAAAGAGCTTTACGTGTTTTGAAAGAGAAGAACGCCTAATGGTTTTGAAAGAGACTGAGGTAACTTAACTATCCAGCCGGTCGATTCACGTAAACACGCCAGTCCAAAAGTCGTTTTAACTTAGAAACTTAGAAATCGCCTTTTGGTTTTCTGTTTTGAACGCACTTACTTATCTAGTCTTGGATTGTCATAAATCTTTCAATAGCTCAATTACTATACAATTCCTATACGATTTTGAAGAGTTACCTGGTGTAAAGAATCATCAAAATTGTTTCAAAAATACAGCGAATTGAGAATCTTCTTCTTTTTTTAAGTCGGTTAAAAGGGCTTAATTTGCAAAAAACGAAGTGACATTTTTAAGTCCCTACGCTACGGTTTTTATTACGTGAATCGGGCAGCTGGTACTCATTCTGATAAGTTTTGCAATAGCAATTGATTTTATCATCAAATTAGCAGAAATCAAAATTTGATCAGTAATCGTTAAAATGAAAAAACATTAGAATTTTGAACTCATATTTTGTTATTGTTTACTTACTTTTAATTAGTATATTAATAATTTATAAACTTGTGTTTCATTTATTTTTGTACAACCCTAGCACGCTTTTTAGATGGCGACTCATATTTGTTATTGTTTACTTACTTTTAATTATATGAATCATTTTTATACTTTCGTATACTAGCGTAGCAAAAGTTATTAACTCAAAAATTACAAGCAAACAAAGTTGAAAAAAAAGTTGACATGGCCGATAATTGGTGCCACCACCCTATTTGAGTTTACGCAATAGGCACATTTCCTTGCGTAGAGATATACACTAGCGAGGAAAGCTCGATGTTATTTCGACCGTACTTCCTACTGAATTTGCAATTATTTTGTTGAATGAATATTTTACGAAATAAGAATAAACTTTGGTAGGAAAATTACAAATAAATACATAGTTGGAATTTTTGGTAAGTAGAATATCAATCAATCAATCAATCAATCAATCAATCAGTTTTTATTTGTATGAAAACAGGTATGAATACAATAAGATCTTAAAAGTGAATATATAGTTCTGGACTGAATTCTGCCATTCCGGCGTACAAATATTTTTACAAAATTAATATAATTATTAATAATCCCAATAAAATATAATTATTACAATTACACTATATGCAACCAGTTAAAATATTACAACAATATAATTTAGATTTTATTAAATATAATATGTAATGTCAATTCTAATATAATTCTAATATAAGTCAATAAAATTCAGTATCATATAATAATTACATTTAAATTAATAATACAATGTCAATTACTCCGTCAAGAATCTTTAAATGTCAAAATTTGTGCAGTCTAAATATTCCTGTATGCTATAAAAAACTCGTTCAGTCAGCCATCGTCTTAAGCGTTTTTTGAATATATTTGGCCGTAAAGTTTTGATTGAGCCAGGAAGCCTATTATAAATTTTTATGCACATTGAGTAGCAGTTTTTTGTCACCAAAGTAAGGTTTGTTGATGGCATGTACAATTTATTTAAATAAGCTGCTCTTCTGTTCCGTTTCAGAATATCATCCTGCATTTTAAATAGGTGTTTATGCTTATGAACAAACATACATGCGTCCATTATGTAAAGACAGGGCAAGGTCAGCAAACTATTATTTCCAAAGTAACGGTGACAGGACTCTCTTTTCGAAATTCTAAAAATAGCTCTGATACATCGTTTTTGTATAAGAAATGCCTTATTTACATCGGTTGAGTTTCCCCAAATAACTATACCGTATCTTAACAATGAGTTGACATAGCCATTATAGGCTGTTATAGCAGCTTTCTGGGATACAGTGAGGCTAATTTGTCTTAAAGCAAAAACGAAACTATTTACTTTAGAACATATATAATTTATGTGATACCGCCAACTGCAATGACAATCAATAGTCAAGCCCAAAAATTTTAAATTATCTACTTCGGTGATAGGTTCTCCTCTATAACAAACGTTTACAGTTTTCGGATTACCTTGACAAGTATAAAACTGCATTAATTTAGTTTTATTTACATTTACTTTTAGGTTATTGGTTTCTAACCAGTCAATAGTTTTCTTAAGGGTCTCGTTTATCAAATCATTGTAATTATTTGTGTTAGAATCGTCAATTATTATGGAGGTATCATCAAAAAGAATACATTTTTGTGGTACACTGTCTGGCAAGTCATTGATGTATATTAGGAACAATAATGGACCCAAGATGCTGCCTTGTGGTACACCGTGTGCGCCATGTTTGTGACTTGATCGGTAGGTTTCAAGTCCTCTAGTTTGATTACTATATTTTGTAATTTCTACACATTGTGTCCTATCATTCAAATATGTCTGTAACCAATTATAAGCGGGACCTCTGATACCATATCTATATAATTTTGCCAGGAGTCGTTTATGACTGACAAAGTCAAATGCCTTGCTCATGTCCATGAAGAGCACGGAAACAGCTGACTTCTTATCAAGTTTATTCATTATATTCTTAATTAATTGAAACGTTGCTAAGCTTGTGCTTCTACTTTCTCTAAAACCATACTGTTCGTCCTTGATTAAGTCATGTTTTCCTAAGAAACTAAGAAGACGTAAATACACAAACTTTTCATAAATTTTTGAAAATATGGATGACAATGTAATTGGGCGATAATTGTCAATTATATTTTTATCTCCCTTTTTGTATAAAGGCTTAACCACTTGTTCTTTTAATATTTCGGGAAAAATACCTTGTAATAATGATAAATTTGTGCACTATAAGAGAGGTTTACTAATTAAATGAATGCTAATTTTAATTATATGAGTGGATACTTCATCAAATCCAACTGACTTGGAATCATTCAAAGATTTAACTATTTTCATTAATTCATCTGCGTCTGCCGGATGCAGATATATACTAGGTTCAGTACTTGCTATGCATTCATTTATTAATGACATTTTTGGCTCTAAATCACAATTATCACTAATAATATTTATAAAATGCTCGCTAAATTTTTCAGAAATGGCATTAGGGTCACGAATATCTATATTATTCACAGTAACATTAGAAATTGTATTACAATCAATGTCAGACTTAGTATAGCTATTAATTATATTCCAAGTGGCTTTACATTTATTTTTTGATTTATGGATATATTTTGTGTGGATATTCTTCCGAGCTGCTATCATACATTTTCTAAGAATATTCGCATAATTGACATACTTATCTTTAGTACAATTTGAATTTGAAACTAGATAGGATCGATACAGTTTTCTTTTATAGGTACAACATTTCTTTAAACCTTTAGTCAGCCAATGTGAATTTTTGTTTTTACTGTATACTTTTACCCTGATAATAGGAAAACAAAGCTTATAAAAGAGTACATACAAATTATGGAATTCAGTAAAGGCTTCAGAAGCACACTCTTTATCAAAAACTTCACTAAAACTTAGATTTCTTAAACATGCTAAGAATTTTTGTTGATTCTCATTTGAATAATCCCGTTGATATTTGTACCACCATTTCATTGTTTCAGGTAATACAAGTTTTTTTACTGGAATTTTTAATACTTGTGCTGTATGATCTGAAAGACCTAAATCTAAAACTAAAGCTATACCATTTTTGACATTACTTGCTATATTATCTATGCATGTACTTGTTGTTGAAGTAACACGAGTAGGTTCATTTATCATAAGCTTTATGTTGTACCGCTCAAGAATTCTTTTAAACTCACTACCGATTTGAGAGTCTTTCAATATATTTATGTTATAGTCACCACACAGGATGTACTTCTTTCTTGGACTTGTATAAATAGCTTCCAGCATGTCTTCTAACTTCCGAAAAAATATTGCATTTACAGATGTAGGTGTTTTATTGGTGTATATGCATATTATAACTATACCCAGTTTAGTAAGTTCTACACCACAACTTTCAAATATATTATGTTGATTTATAGTATCTACTTCTTTAATTGGTTTACATTCAATTCCTTTACGAACCAATATAGCTGACCCACCTCTTGATCTATTTCTAGAAAATGATGCGCAAAACACATAGTTTCGTAGTTTTAGATTTGATTCTGTTCCTTTCTGAATGTTAGTTTCTGTCAAGCAGATTACATCTATTGGTGTTCCGTTATCTAATAAGTTCATTAGAGCACAATATAGTTCGTCCTGTTTGTTAAGTACTCCTGCTATATTTTGATGAAATATTGTAAGATTTTTTGCAGAAATTGATGTTTTCAATTGTCTATTATTCATTTCTGTAGTGTTATGTAGATTTGATTTGAAGAAAAAACTGATCACGTGCAGTAAGGTCCTCCTTTTTTAATATTTCATTAATTCTTTGAATGTCCTGGTATATGTGTTCAATTATATTATTCATTCCACGATTATTTAATTTGCCACTATTTTCATTAAACATGTCAAAAGTTAAATTTTGATTTGAGTCAAAACAGTAAGCATATTTAAACAATTCTGTGTCATTAGTTAAGTAGGTGTTGAAAATGTCAACTCTGTAATTATACAAAGGTAATCCACATATATATGTAGGTAGAGCAAGTATAATATTTGTATGATTATTTTTTTTTAATTTCTCCCGTAAAAATGTTATCAAATTTTTGTAATTATTTGATTTTTTAAAATCTTCTTCTCCAATTAGGATAACACAATAGTCATGTTTACTGTAATCTCTTAACTTAGCATCAATATCACACAAAAGTTGTTCTATACCTGCGTGCGGTTTAACGTAATGGCAATATTTAATATTTGTTGTGTCCAGATTCTTTATAGTCTGCAGTACTTTATTTTTATTATTGGAGCTCATTACACATAATTTACATCCCATTTTATCCTTACTTAAAACTTGATTTTTATTTGTTAGTGTAGTATCTGGTTCAAGTCTGTGAGTTTCCTCTACAGAAGAAAAATCTAGCCTTTGTTTATTCAGACTCCTGTGAACGTTGGTCCTTAAAGGCTTTAAAGCAGGGCTTTTTTTACCTGTATTCTGGGGAGTGGAATTACAGATACGTGCAAATTTTTCATTTTTAAGAGCATACTGAGAATTTTCCTTCTTTAATTTGCTATTTTCTAGTAATAATATTTCTATCTCATTTTCTGCAATTGCTAGCTTCTGCTGCAATTGAAGAATGTTTTCTTTCATTTCCTTTAAAAGTTCTCTGTCACAAGCATTATTTTCTGGACAGCTTCTATTCAAATTATCCACTGTAGATAAGTCCAAATCTTCCGTATCGCCAAGTGACTGAAAGGAATTTTCTGTAGATATATTGATTATGTATTTATTTCTCATTGTAATGTTATCCTGTGTCTGTGTTTCCGGAAATTCCTCCATAGTGCTTATAATCATTTTAAAGTATTAAGTATATGAAGTGCTAAATTTCAATATCCACGAAGTCATCAAAATTTTCCAATTCCAGTCAAAAATATAATTATAAAAGTCCAAACAGTCATAAAAATAGAAATTAGCCCGCAAAAATTTAATCGACCGTAGCAGGTTTCGATACCGGGTTAGATAGACGTAAAGATGTCAACGCGTTCTACCGCTTGACTAAACGTTCATAGTTAAAACAGTCGAATATGGTGATCTCTTCAAAACGTTTTTTAATAAATAATAAGTGAATGTGGGTTTTAGAAAAATTGCTTATTTATGTATCACTTCAGTCCAAGATAAAAAATCACTTTTTTTAAAATTCACCAATATTTATTTGTAATAAAATAAGTCACTTTTTGTTTAATATCTTCACAGAAACACTAGTGTTTATTGTTTTAACCCAGCACTGTAATGTAAATAATGTTTATGTTTTTGTTAGATCCACTTTTAGAAAAATATTTCCACTATATGTTTTAATCATTTATCTAATTTGTTCGTATTTGCAAACATTTACACTTTGAAATATTGATATTTTCCATGCACTGACACTATTTTTATTCTTGCTAATTTACTTTTATAATTTTTAAAGATTAAAATTACGCAACTTGTACTACGTTCTGCGCCCTCACAATTATATTCGTATGTTTTCAATACAAAAAGGTCAGTCCGGACCTGCTCTTGATTGTTTAATATAAATAGAAAAACATAAAAATTGTGTCTCAACTACTCTTATTAATCTAGTAATTAATATTTATTATCATTTTATAACAACAAAAAAAACTAGTCTTAGAATATTTTACACTCGTCGTTTATTTCCAATAATTCAACATTTTTGTTATGCTGTAAATATTCAACTTCAATAACAATTGGAACGTTTGTCGCAAAACATTTTGAAAATCGCGCTGTCTTTGGGTCATTCACCCGCCCCGTCGGTTGTTTCAGTAAACAGTAGCGCTGCGGTCGCTCGAAACCGACGTCGCGCCTAGACAATCTGGGCCCTTAACCTTGCAACGGGTAAGTATGTTTGATCGTCACAGTTCTTCTGTTCAAAGCCTCGGGCTACTAAGCGAGCCTTGTAGATAGGTTTTCCATCTGTTTCTTTGATTTTAAATACCCACTTGCTGCTAATGATATTTTCACCATCTGGAACCTCTGTTACTTCTTCCCATGTTTCATTTTCCTCCAATGTTTCTAATTCTTTCTTTATGGCTTCTTCCCATCTACTTTTATTAGGTGTTTTCATGGCTTCTTGGTAGGAAATAGGTTCATCACAACAGTAGCTTAGGAAACTGATTTCTTCTTCTCCTAGCATATAGTCTTTTAACCAGCTTGGCTTATTTCTTGCTCTTCTAGGTCTCTCTATCTCTCCTTCTTCTGTGTGTTCCGAAGTCACCTGTACATTTTCATTATCTGTGTCTGTATTTTCTATTTCTTCTATATGTGACTGCTCATGAAAGGAATGTATGGAATCCTGTTCATTTTCACTTTCTATTATTTCTGGGTTAATGGTATCTTCATATTGACTTTCTTCTTCTTCCGAACCTTGTTCTGTATTTTCATGAATCTCAACTCCTGTAAAATATTCCGTTTCTAGTTTTCTTACACTCTCTTTGTTTTCTTCAGACTCTTTTATGAATATTACATCTCGTTTAACTTCCACATTATTTTTTACAGGTAGATATATTCTGTATCCTTTTATGTTTTCACCATATCCAATAAAATAGCCTATTTCAGCTTTACTGTCAAACTTTAACCGTTTCTGTTCAGGAATGTGTACTGACACTCGACTTCCGAAGACTTGAAGATTGTGTATGTCATACTCTTTCTCCCACCAAAGTTCATAAGGTGTCTTATCCTTTATGCGGCTCGGTCCAGTCCTGTTGATAACAGCGATATTTATGGCTTCCGCCCACAGATTTTTATTTAGGCCACTTTCCAAAAGCATTGTTCTCGCTGACTCAACCACTGTCCTCATTTCGCGCTCTACACATCCATTTTGTTGTGGACTGTAAGCTACACTTTTCTGGTGCTGTATACCATAAGATTTCAATAGGGTTTCCATACCTTTACTGCAAAATTCTTTTGCATTGTCACTTCTTATAAATTTCACTGTATGACCGGGATTTACTCGAGTTTCATTTAAAAATTGTTGTAAACATTCTATTGACTGACTTTTATGTTTCAAGAAATACACTTTTCTATACTTGGTAAAATCATCTTTTAACAAAAGAAAGAATCTTGCTCCACCTAGTGAGGTTTCCTCTACCGGACCTCCAATATCAATATGGATAATCTCACCTGGTTTTGATGCTCTGTGTATACTTGACTGAAACGGGAACTTATGTTGCTTTCCTCTTAGACATGACACACATGTTTCCTCTTTACTATTTTCTTCAAACTTGACATTCTGTCTATTCAAAACATTTTTTACTTGATTTATATCCTGGTGACCGAGTTTAGCATGCCATTCTGTCAGATTTGACATTACTTTGCCTACCATGGCAGTTTCACATTGATTTCTGAATAACATAATGAACATTTTACCTTGTCGCTTCGCCACAGCATGCACGCTGTTGTTGATTATAAATTGACATTCCGTGGCAGTTGATTTAAGTATGTAGCCTTTATCCAAAGTAGCACTCATGGAAAATAGGTTAGCTTTGAGGCTAGGTACATGCAACACATTTTTTATTGTTGTTTTAATCCACTGTTCATTATCATAAGCTTCCAGTATTATGTCACCATATCCTAATGCGTTTATTATTGATCCATCACCTATTACTACCTCTTTTGGCACTAATAAACTTTTGTAGTTTGTAAAACTGTCTATTGTTGAGCACATATGATCAGAAGCACCACTGTCCAAAAACCAGTCATTGTTTACATTTACACTTTTTGAGGTTAGTCCACACACTGACATGACAAGTGCATTCTGTTTTTCGTAATTATTTTTAGTAACATTTTTACTGTCTCTGTTTTTAAACCAACACTGTTTAGAAGTATGTCCACGTTTCTTACACACTTGACACGTTTGAATGTTTTCATTTTTATTTTTGTTCACTAGACAGTCACGTTTGTAATGTCCTGTTTTACCACAGCTAAAACATTTTCTTGACTCTTTTCTTAGATCGGTTTTGAATGCCGTTTGCCCTAATTGTTCTTCTTCTACGTACATTTTATTTCTTTGTTCTTCGGTAAGTAATCTCGCTGTCAACTCCGATAATGTTCTTTGCTCGACTGGTACAGAGTCCCAAGCCGAGACAAAATGGCGGAATTTTTCGCCAAGCGAACTAATAATTTTCGTTATTATCATATTTTCAGATATTTCGCCTTTTGCTTGACGAATCTGGTTCACAATTGCTTCTATTTTTGCTATAAACGTAGCAATATCTTCCGAGTTCGAATACTTTACGTCAAAGAACTTTTGTTGCGACAAATGTAACGACATTTCAGATTTTTGTTCATAGACCGTACACAATCTGTCCCATATTTCTTTTGCTGTTTCGCAATTCTGTACTTGTAACATCGCCACATTGCTCAATTTTGTGACAATCACGCCTTGGGCTTTCGCATCTAGCCTTTTCCACGTAGCGATTTTTCCTTGATCGGTTTCCGGGCACGTGTATGAACCGTCGACGACATTATAGACATTTACCGCCTTTAATATAACCTTTACTTGGAATTTCCAGGTATGCCAATTACCGGCATTCTCCAGCAGTATTCGATTACCAGCTGCTCCTGTATTGTACGATATTCCAAAGACGTCGAGTTCGCGTTCGCCCTCCATCTTGGTCGCTTCACTTTGCTTCTGCTTGACCGCAGTTTTTTACTGTTTAACCACAGCAACTATTTCTCTTTTGCTTATTCCGCTCCGGGCAAACTGGGCCCATAACCTTTTGCCAGGTAATCAGTTTGGAAGTGGAGCGAAATAAAAGCTTAAGAGAATAGAAATGAATTTTTATTTGTAAGCGCACAAGAAAGTTACACGGTAGCCATTGACCGGCTTATCAGTATTGCCTACTTATCATAGAAACATAAGACCACATTAAAATATAAAATGTTGCCATTTAATATTCAACAACATAAAACCAAATGAGTCTATGCTATTTAAGTTATTTTTTTTTGTACTTATGTATTCCTTATGTAATTTTAGTGAAATAAAACATTACTTTTAAATTCCCCGCTGGTAAAGTCCCGGTAGGAAAGTCCCTATGTCGGCTGTCGAAAGAAAGTAATTCAATGGAATAGTGGGTATTCCTCTTAATTAAATACAAAATAATGTAAATATTGGGGTTTCCCTTATTAAAAACTAACATGAGTTAGACATGAATACAGACTGAATGTAATGCGTTTAGTACGGATTAGAGACAGGACAGGAGACGCACGCAACATAAAATAAATGTTTATGCATTGATAGATTTTTGTAAATACTTAATTTACTATGGCGAATTTGAAAATACTAGTCTAGAAATGAATTAATATACTTAGGTCTATTTGATTTGAAATTAATAGCTTAAATTAAGAAGAAAATAATCCCTTGTTTAAAATAATTTAAACGATTTGTTTTATAAAATTAAAAAAAAAACTGTTATTTTTCAACTTGCCTAGAATGTCAATTAAATTTAGATGGTTTAGATGAATATAATAAATTAATATTGTTTATAATTAATAACGACTTTCATGTTTTTTTTAAGTTGACAGAACATCTTATTTATTAATGACTATAAAATTGTTATATTTCGTACTCCAAAAGTCGCCATAAAAGTAGATAAATAATTTTGTCGTCGCTAAAACTTTTTTTTTAGTTGCTAAGGCATGAGCAAAAGTCGCCATTCCGAGCGACAAAGTTGCTAAATTGGCAACCTTGCTATTCACAGTATGACTGATTATGACAGTGACAGTCATTGACTTTTTTTATTTAAATAGCTTCGCGGCTCTGGAATCAATGCCTTTTAAGCCCGTCTTTATATTATTTTTTTGGCTCCCGATCCCGATGCAGTATAATCTACGTCGGGTGACAAGCCTTAATAAAATAAAAATAAAATATATTTATTTCAGGTGATGACAACCCATATTGACAGTTTATGTTTATGTCTATATAATATTAAATTTCATTTCATTTCAATTACATTTGAATATATAAATACAATAAGAATTAATACCTACATTATAATAGTCTCTCCATCCGGCATTGCGGGAAGTGTCTTTCACAGCAATGCCGAATGTAGGGACAGTCAAACCTACTAGCTATCATTGCTAGGACGGCATTGGAGCTGGCTTGAACCCTGCGTACCATCGAAGCGCATAGTTGCGTGAAAGCAATCGGTGTTCGCCGCAGCAAACATGCCCGATGCGCTACAGAGCCGAGACAGCCCCATTATCGCCCTAAATGCGTTATTAAATTGGACACGGAGGGAACTGTAGACCTTTTGCGAGTATTTAGCCCATAGGCTGCACGTATATAAAGACGTGCAGTATGCACGGAAAAGAGTAATCTTTTCATCCGTAGAACATCGCGCGAACCTGCGGGCCAACATGTTTGCTCTCCTAGACAGAGCCCTCCGGTCCCGCTCGATATCACCATGATCTTTGAGGTCCTCGGTAACTATATGCCCCAGATATGTGAACTGATTTACTCTCACAAGAGGAATGTCATTGAGTCGAACAAGTGGTATTTTCTGTGGGCATTTAGCACCGGTGGCCTCAAATACCATGTATTGACTTTTGGTGACGTTGTATTTTAGCCCATGGACACCAGCATATTCCTCACAGGTCCGCATCAGTTTTCTCAAGCCGCAGATCGACGCGCTCAGCAGCACCATATCATCGGCGTAACTCAAATTGTTGACGCATACGCCATCAATATGACAACCTATATGTTGACTGCTGAGCGCGACGATCAGTGCGTCCATGTATAAACAGTGAGGGCGAAGTCAATCCACCCTGCCTAACTCCGCATTCGAGCTTGTAGGGCTCCGACACTGTCCTCGCCCATCTAACATTGTTGATCTGATGCGTATACCAGTACTTGAAAATAGACACTAGTTCTTGCGGTAAGTATTCAAATGGAGTTACTGGATTATAAACTTTATTCCAAAGACATTCAATGCTATGTTCAATGCCTTTATTTCATTGTGATTGAGTCATACTCAAAGTCATACCGCTCGGAGAGATCTTCGTACACGGGACTACACTATCGTCGACAACTTATTCATCCCACTGGTGGGATACGAGTCTCCCTTCAATCGAAGGGGTTTAGAGCATACTCCAGCACGCTGCTCAACTGCGGGTTGGCGTTGGCCATTGTTTCCAAACTACCTAGCTGCCCACTGACTTGGCTTCACGACTATCGTCTAATGACAACAGCCAGGACCGACAGCTTAACGTGCCCTCCGAAGCACGGAGGAACTCGAGATAAATAAACCCATGGACAGGCTAAGGTCGACATTGCTTAACTTGCGTGTTCGATTAGACTGACACACGCATCGACGCCATCCAGCTCCTCAATATAATGAGTAAAATTATCGTCGTCTAGAAATTCCAGCGTGAGGACTGGGGGCATATGGGCCAGGCACTTTACGGAACCGTTTAATATTTTATCAATATTTTTTGTACTTTGGCTGAGGTGTGACATGGTGTGAGGCTAGCTCATATAATATAGATATATATAACTGATAATCTATATAGGTATTCATGCGTGGAGCAAAACTTTGTACCCCTTTTAACGAAAATTTAGCGCGGCTAGAGGAGTATGAAATTTCGCACACTTTTATTTTTTTTATAGGTATAGAGTTTATATAGAGACTGAGTGCAGAAGGCTAATATTTTTTTTTAATTATGCGTATTTTTTCTTTTAAATGCATTAAATCAATAAATAACATTATATACACACAGTACCATGTATTTAACACACACACGCATTGTATTACTACGCTTTTGTATACTCTTTTGTTGTTATAGTCTGTGAGAACAGATTAATATTGTTTGTTTTTAATATTATTTGTCTGTAGGCTTACCTACTGAAGTGAATAGGGGCCGTCCATTAATCACGTGATGTTTTTTTTGCATTTTTAACATCCACCATCCCCTTGGTGATACTTGGTGAGGTTTAGGTCTACCCCCCCCCCCCCCCCCCCAAATCACGTGTATTTTTGTCATGAAGAAAAGGATGCTGCCTTTTTCCTTATCGTGGCATAAAAGTCATCATGAATAGTCTGAAACCATTATTATACTGTTTGCGCAGGGAGTTGTAGCCCGTCATCGTCTTCAACTTCCTTCTTTTACTTCAACACGCCGCTTTTCGGTTTAGAAATTTGTCAAAAAATAAATACACGTGTAATCTTACTATACCCCCCCTCCCCCTTGTGATATTTCGTGATTTTTACCGAACCCCCTCCCCCCTCTTTCGAGCCTCACGTGATTAATGGACGGTCCCGTAAAGAATGATATAGTCTTTAACAATAGAACCATAACAATGTTCAACCTTATAATTTAAATTAATTATGGTCGAATTTCGATCCCTGGGTGACCACTAGTAGACTTTAGAGACGTTATGCGATTTACGAAGTATGTTTGTATCTCTGTGGATTTAATTATAAGAAAAAGTCGGATAATATCTGTCACTGTCAAAAATTTCAATTTAGCTAATCTATTGCCTCAGTGAAATACATTTTTTTAATTAATATAAAAGTAGTAATATTTTTCACGATTGATTTCACACGTGGGAGAATGAGCAGCGCCTCAATGGCGGGTAAGTTTGATATTGCCTTGACCACTGAAAGTTATGTGATGAAAAAATTGACAATAATGCATAATAAATTATATTGTTTGCAATGATGAACGTCATTGGTTTGTTATTTCGACTCAGCCGTAGAATAAAACTGATCGGAGCCCTATCGCCTAAACTGAAGTCGATTACGATTGGGTTTTTTGGTTGTGAAAATCTAACTTCATCTTAGATTAGTACTAATAGTACTAACCTTAGCCGGTAGAGACGGAGACGCTCTACCGATTAAACAAAAGAAGCTACCGCAACCGGCTGGTAGCGGTTGGATGCGGCAGACTAGCGAAAGAAGCTCTAGTAAAAGAGAGGTGGGGTACTACGTAGGTATTTGTAAGCCGCCTAAAGGGGAAGTACCTCCACCTCACAGAATAACCTCGCAGCTTAATAAAAAAATCCTTGAAATTGTTGTGTTTCTGCGAGTGAGTGAAATCACCAGAAAATTGCTGCATTGGCAGCGGTGGTGGCGCCGCGGGAGCGATATTTGATGTTGCGCTTCACATCCGGCGTGTCGTATGCTTGTCTGCTATCCGACGTAGTATAAAAAATGGTCACTTATATACGTAATCAGGAACTTATTAGGTACTCGTGACGTGTTACAAATGTTAACGATACCAATAAACTCTGTGATAACTTCAATAAGGCGAATAACTGTCATGGTTAAATCAAATCATTTTTATTTGCGAGCATGCACGGTACAAAGGTGGTATAAATACAAAAGTGCAAGCGTGTTACACCAAACATTGGCGTGCAAAAATATAATTAAAATTGAAATGTGAGAATAAATTAATACAAATTGAAAAATTAAAAATATTAGTTGTCAAATATTAATTAATAATTATAAACAACAGTCACATAATATAAATATTACAATAAATAACGAATAATAAATTATAAAATGTCATTAATTATATTTAAAATTTTTGAACTCCTCTACGCTATAGACGCAACAGTTGTCGCAGAGTAATTTAAACAAAACTTTTAAAAAACGGTTTAATTTGATAGTAGAGTTGGCAATAGAGTGACTTACTTACGCATATGTTTATGTTAATCTATCTAGATAAATCTAATTCGCACAGATCACAGACTGTTTAGAATGGTAGAAATTTAGATTATTCCTTGCAGACCACAAACAGCTTTCCTAGGGTAATTTCAACAACCACATAATATTGTTGTAAAATAGACGTATTTACAATTTTTGTCCAAAGAGGCGCCACTTTAGCAGCGGCACAGTCTGAAAGCTGAGTGAAAGCCGCGTAATGTAATAGCACAGAATAATACGTAATAGGCCCAACGGCCATTATGACAAGGCGGTGACCGACTGTACCTAACCTACTGACCTTTCTTTATTACTACAGAATAACCTAATAATACTTTCATATTTATTAAAAATTTATAAACGCGGCTCAAATCCTTGACTATGTATTGATTCGTATGTGTATCATTGATGGATAATTGACGCCCTACTTGTACAAAAGTAGAACCCACATAGAGCCTATACCGAGTTAGGTAGCCTTTCTTTTATGGTAGGTATAGCTGATATAGGTTGCTAACTAAAATGTTGGGTCAATCCGTAAAAAAAAAAAGTAAAAGCTAAATTCTCGAATACAACCTTAAGGCTTGAGGCCTTAAGGTTGTATTCGAGAATTTAGCTTTTTGTTACTAGTAGCCGCGAAAGTGGCGTGACTTAAAAAAATATCTCATAATATTTAGGATGAATATCAAAGATTCCTGTGTACAGTTTATTACTAAAATAATAAACGTCATTGTAGTTACCAGTGCATGAAATGTTTCGTTTTAGAATTACTTGTAAATACTTAAATATACTTCACTATCTTGGTAACAAACTGAGTTATTTCGGACATTCATCCTACCACTCCACACATCCTCCACCATCACATATCCTACCACCGCCACTTTCGCTGCTACAAGAACCTTAATAGGATAATAATGCTTAGAAAGTGTCGCCACTTTGAATAGGAAAAAACCGGCCAAGTGCGAGTCGGACTCGCGCACGAAGGGTTCCGTACATTATCTATAAAAACGGCAAAAAAAAAATCACGTTTGTTTTATTTTTATTTAATTATTTATTTATAAAGTGAATATTAAACTAAATATTATGTGAGTATTTCAAGCGTATACCTATTACCGTTATCAATTGCGAGCAAAAACGAGCAAAAAAATCACGTTTGTTGTATGGGAGAACCCTTAAATATTTATTTTATTCTGTTTTTTAGTATTTGTTGTTATAGCGGCAACAGAAATACATCATCTGTGAAAATTTCAAATGTCTAACTATCACGGTTCATGATATACAGCAGGCTGTATCTCATGAACGGTGATAGTTAGACAGCTGTATATCATGAACCGTGATAGTTAGCCATTTGAAATTTTCACAGATGATGTATTTCTGTTGCTGCTATAACAACAAATACTAAAAAATAGAATAAATTGCATATTTAAGGGGGCTCCTATACAACAAACGTGATTTTTTTTGCTCGTTTTTGCTCGCAATTGCTAACGGCAATAGGTAGACGCTTGAAATCTCACATAATATTTAGTTATATATTCAATTTAAAAAGAAATAACAAAATAAAAATAAAACAAAAATTTAAGGGGGGCTCCCATACAACAAACGTGATTTATTTGCCGTTTTTATAGATAATGGTACGGAACCCTTCGCGAGTCCGACTCGCACTTGGCTGGGTTTTTTTTATACTACGTCGGGTGGCAGACAAGCATACGGCCCGCCTGATGTGAAGCGGTTACCGTAGCCATATTAACGCTTCCAACATAAAATATTGGTCGCGTGCCGCCACCCCCGCTGCCATCGCAGCATCTCCTTCCTTTCTCTTCTGGTGACTTCACTCACTCGCAGGACAACAATCATCAAGGGAATTGTTATTTGGCTGCGGTATTCTGTGAGGTGGAGGTACATTCCCCAGTCGGGTAGCTTACAATTACGCTCCCTACCTCTCTTTCCGCCAGAGCTTCGTTTGTCAGTCAGCAGGGTGAACCACGTGCAGGTGAAGTTGGCTTTGGTTCAAAGATCTTGATGAACCACTTACTGTCTGCAAAAACCTTAACCTTCTTGATGATCTGCGATCTGTCAGAGGTAGAATTGTTTACATAGATATAGATGCATATGCGTAAGTTTCTCAGTCGCTCTCATACTCATAGCTAACTTTACTATCGAATTAAACCATTGACGACGACAGTTATTCGCCTTATTGATGTTTCAGAGTTTATTTGTATTTGTTTTGTAACACATATTCACGAGTGCCTAATAACTCGTTGATTAGATATGCATATAAGTGAACATTTTCTTTTACATGGGGCACACTAAAAGTTTTGCACTTCTAGCTAATCGGAACTATTTTAATTTGGAATGTTATATTTTTTGAAACGACTTGGAACCTTCTTAGTAATAAAAAAAAAATTGGCGGGAAATCATTTGTCAATTAGAGCGGGCGCTGTATGGAGTTGAGTGTGCAAAATATGAGGACCGCATTCTATAAACAGTTTTGAATTCAGAAAAGCTTGTAGAATATGATTCCGAATGTTGCCAGGAAGTTTCTTGGTCCAATTTTTTTTTATACCCCATTCCCTTGGATATCGAGTAAATGGACTGAACAAATGCTTTACAACAATTTTAATCATTGTTTTATTGAAAATTTTCAATTGTTTCTTATGATTAAAGATACTTATATTTACTAAGTGGAAATAAAAAAACAAAAAAGAAAATTGTTGAAAAAAAAAAATTACATAAAAGGATATTGTATTTTTTTTTTATAAAAAGAAATGATTACATAAAATTATTAGAAAAATCTTATCGATCGACCTATACGATCCTCTTTTGAAAAAAAAAAAAAAAGAATACTGCTCTGCCGTGTTTCTGGACATACAAACAGCCTTTGATAAGGTGTGGCACAAAGGCCTCCTGTGCAAGACAAGGACATCTCTACCCCATAGCTATTATCTACTTGTAGAGTCCTGTCTCGCAAATCGAATATTTCAGGTGAGAGAGGAAGGAGAACTGACTGAACGGACATCCATAATATAATAGTAGTTCCACATGGATCAGTGCCGACTTCCCAGAAACACTGATGTAGAAAATAAATCAAAGATCAAATGTAAATGCCAATCACTTTTATAATAAGGAAAACAAAGGAGTAATTTATAAAATGCACTTGAATGTACAATAACGCATAAGCAAAAGGAAGTTGAGTATGCAAAATGTGAGGACCGGCAATACACTTTCCATTTTTAGGAGAATGTGTATCTACATTTTGCATAATAAGGATTTGCATGTTTTGTTAGTATTATTATTTCTTTTTAATACTTTTTTATTTTTACCCGCGGCGGAACGAAGACGGTACATGCGTTTGGGGTGCTAAGGATGTTTGTGAAAATCAATGTTGCCATTTATCTCCAAAACTACGAGTCCGATTTAGATGCGGTTTTCAGTGATGGGTTCGGGTTTGATTGGTGCATGTTCTTAGATAGGTGTTACGGTGACAACTCACCAGGGGCCGCTGCAGTAAGCATTTGTTTGTAAAACCAATGTTGCCATTTATCTCCAAAACTACGAGTCTGATTTAGATGTGGTTTTCAGTGACGGGTTTGGTTTTGATTGGTGCATGTTCTTAGATAGGTATTACAGTGACAACTCACCAGGGGGAGCTGCAGTAAACATTTGTTTGTGAAACCAATGTTGCCAAATGCCAATAAATATCTCCAAAACTACGAGTCCGATTTTGATGCGGTTTTCAGTGATGGGTTCGAGTTTGATTGGTGCATGTTCTTAAATAGGTATTACGGTGACAACTCACCAGAGGGTGTTGCAGTAATCATTTGTTTATGCCACCAATGTTGCCATTTATCTCCAAAACTACGAGTCCGATTTTGATGCGGTTTTCAGTGATGGGTCCGAGTTTGATTGGTGCATATTCTTAGATAGATGTTACAGTGACAACTCACCAGAGGGCGCTGCAGTAAACATTTGTTTGTGCAAAACCAAAACTACTAGTCTGATTCTGCGGCGGTTTTCAACCTACGCTTGCTCTCTAAAAAGTTTGAAATAAAAACAAAATTAAAAATTTTGAAAAAACACACGACGTTGTTGAAAAAGCATAAAATAATTTTGAAACCCCCGACTTAAACAATTTATGCTATGAACTTAATACAAAATCCAAGAAAATTCGTCGGGGACTGCCATCTCTATTTTAAATTTAAACATAAATATGTATAAATAAGTATACAAGTTACTATAAAACTGCCAAATAACGCATATACCGTCTCCGTTCCGTTGAGGGTAAAAAAACAAACTGTACAAATATAAATGAAAATTTTTGATTACTTAGGTAAAAATTTCCTTTTATGTTTTTTTTTTCAGCAATATTTGTTTAATTTTTTTTTTTGTTTTTTTTTATTTCCACTTAGTAGCTATAAGTATCTTTAATCATACGAAACAATTGGATATTTTCAATAAAATAATGATTAAAATTGTTGTAAAGCATTTGTTCAGTCCATTTACTCGATATCCAAGGGAATGGGGTATAAAAAAAAATTGGACCAAGAAACTTCCTGGCAACATTCAAAATCATAATCTACAAGCTTTTCTGATTTCAAAACTGTTTATAGAATGCGGTCCTCATATTTTGCACACTCAACTACCTGTGGCGCCTGCACTAAATTGTTTTTTATCACTAATCAAAGTTCTACGTACGCAACGAAAATGGAATTAAGTCGAAAAGATTTTAGAACGATGTTTTTTTATGATTTTAAAAGTTCTCTCTCTCCGCAAGACTGTGGCGCTCGTCTTCAAAATGCTTTTGGGAGAGAAGCACCTTGTTTAAGCACCGTGAGGCGATGGTTTGCTGAATTTGAGAGAGGTCGGGTATCTTTACATGACGAATTTCGTGAAGGGCGGCCTTCAACTGCCGTCAACGAAAATAATGTGGCTACTGTTAAGCGGCTAATTGAAGCAAACCCGCAGATTACCTATGAGACAATTCAAGGACTATTGGGGATTTGTATGAGCCAAATTTAGAAAAAATTACACGAAGAATTAAAAGTTCGGAAACTTTGTTGTCGTTGGATCCCTCATGAACTGACAGCGGAGCAGAAGCGGGCTCGCGTGGAATAGTGCTCACAGATGCTACTGAAGTACGTCCACGGACATTCTAATGCTGTTTATGACATTGTCACAGGAGACGAAACGTGGATTTATTGTTTTGAACCCGAAAAAAAACAGCAATCTTGTAAAGCTGCGGCTACAGTACCGTGATATGCCAATAATTATTGCCATAATTTCAACAACGCCTAGGTGTAACCACGATTTATGGCCATAATTTTACAATGCCAATCAATATGGCAAATGACGGTAGACAATAGCTCCGGCGGCGGTCTTTTTTCGCACATCAAAGAGAATTACCGCAGCAATTAATGCGTCTGTGGTCACACTACCGTTTGTCCAGTGTGCAACATGAGCTCAACGGCGACGCACGTATCGACAGACATGGAGTGGTCAAATGAAAAAAGCTCGAGTTTTGGAATTATTCCAATGCGAACCGTATCTTTTTATGGGCTTTCGGTCGGGTATACCCCGATAAAAATCGTGGTGTACAATGGTGATTTGAAGAAGAAAAAAGACCGAAACCATCTAAATAAATATAACAGCTGCAGCTTCAACCGCCATCTTGAAAAATGATATTTTTACCGCCTAATTTATTGACATATTTAAGTAAACTCTAGTGTAACCACACCACTTCACGCAGTAATTTAAACGGTAATTTAATGCCACAATTATGGCGGTAACAGCCCGGTAGACGGTAAGGTAGTGTAGCCGCAGCATGAATGGGTGTTTGGAAATGAGAACAGGCCAACAAAAGTGAGGCAGGCGAGAAACGTTGGTACAAAAATGATCGCGATTTTTTTCTCAGCTATACGGGTCCCATCTGCACAATTTCACTTGAAGATCAAAAGAGTGTTAATGCTGAGTGATATTCTACCATTAGTTTACCCAGGGTGTTAGAAAAAGTTCGCGAAAGACGACCAAAAAGCCGCTTTCTCCTACATCATGACAACGCTTCTTCACACACGGCCAACAAAACAAAGTTATTTTTAGCTTCCGAAAAAGTACAACTGGTCACCCATTCTGCACATAGCCCCGACCTAGCACCTTGTGATTTCTGTATTTTCCCCAAAATCAAAGATTTGATGAGAGGTTTCACTTTTACCAACTCCGAAGAGGCAGTGATAGCGTTCAATCAGCACGTAGAAAACATGCCTTCAGATCTGTGGTCCTCCTGTTTAAAAAAATGGTTCGATCGCATGAAAAAATGTTTAAAATGTAAAGGAGAGTATTTTGAAAAGCAATAAACATAATACTTTGGTTATAACATGTTGTTTTTCTAAGTTACGCAAAACTTTTAGTGTGACCTACGTATACTACTTCGGATAGCATATCTATCCTACAGAGTTGAATTTTAGGCATTGATTCAGGGGCCCTACCGCAGATGATGAAGCCGATTGCCATCGGATTCTTTGAGTACGAAAATGAAACTATTGTTTAGATTGTTGGTAATTGACGTTTAGCTCAGCTGGTAGAAACCCTAGAGCGCTACCGACTAACCTGAACATGTTTGTTAAAAACTTTAACCTAAAACCATTTTTCGGAATCAAAAAAGAGTTTATATAATAAAAGGTTGTTTTTTTTTTTAAATACTATTAATTAATTATCACTGTTACTGTTTTAATCTAAATAACTTGCCGGTTCTTTTCTTAATTATTTTTTATCCGCTGCAGGTCAAAAAGCAGTAAATTTACTCAAATGTATTTTCGGGCAACTATTGAGCGTAATAAAATACGAATATTCAATACATTTTGTATACAAAAAAAAACTAATAAAGGAAATACTATTCCTAATAATTAAACACAAGAACGTTTTATCCTCTAAAATAAAGAACAAGGTCGTGTTACGTAGGCAGGTATGTACTTAGTGCATACGTAGAGCGGCATTCGATCTCGTCTGAATCACAAGCCGCCTTTGGGCTTATAAATATTTTTTAATGAGATCAATAAACGAACGTGCATAGTATCCATCGTTTAAAAAAATGTTTTACTTTACTTGTATCGTACGTAATTGAACATCGATCCTTTCAACTAGCGTGGGACAGTTTATAGTCTAACCAAACAACATTAACGAGTCGGGTGTGAGCAGTGACAGTTGACTGTACCTGTGTCTTTGCATTAAAAGAATTATTTGGCGCAAATTTCGTCAGGTTGGCACTGCGTGAGTACCTAATATTAATAGAGATTTGTAAACTTTGTAATATGTATAGAAAAATATAAATTTATTGAGGCAATTTCAGTTATCATAATTCTTTCACTAACTAAACATGTTGATAGTAAAAGTTGCTAAATTTACAAGGGTGGGTTGATTAGTACCGGAGTGAGCACTTTTTTTGTTCAGAGTTATATATTTGGGGTGTAAGTGGTTCATCAACATCTTTGAATCAAAGCCAACTTCACCTGCACTTGGTGCACCCTGTTGACTGACGAACGAAGCTCTGGCGAAAAGAGAGGTAGGGAGCGTAATTGTAAGTTACCCGACTAGGGAATGTACCTCCTCCTCATAGAATACCGCAGCCAAATAACAATTCCCTTGACGGTTGTTGTGTTCCTGCGAGTAAGTGAGGTCACCAGAAAGAAAGAAAGAAGATGCTGCGTTGGCAGCGGGGATGGCGGTGTGCAGGCGATATTTTATGTTGCGAGTGTTAAAATGGCTACGGTAACCGCTTCAGATAAGGCGGGCCGCGTGCTTGTCTGCCACCCGATGTAGTATAAAAAAGTTATTGTAGTTTCTTATAGTTTCTACAAGCGAGTTGTTCGGTAAAACACTTGATGTTTCCAATTACTTATTTTATAATTATGACAAATTAACTGACCTAAATTCGCTTAGTTAGCCTGGACAGATCCAATATCACTTTTGCAAAATATTTATATTTTAAAGTCAAGTTGGGGTGTACGAGGTTTACTACTTATTATAATTAGAGCCAAAACCAACCTCACCTACACTTGTTGCATGGGTTGCAACAAGCAAATCTTAAGTCCTTTCTGCAGGGCACAAAGCTATTGAAAACACAATTAATATTTTTTGGCTCGATAGAAAAAAATCGCGAACTTACTCTCTAAATTTGCACTAAGTTAAAATTATAACTATTTAATACAATTTTTTTATAAGGAAATTATACCAAAATTTTCATAATTTTAATTACGAGAGCACTATGCTATTACTTTTAAAAATAAAATAATTTAAATAAAATTATTAAAAGAATAACGATTTGCGGTCGCGCACCCTCCCCGATTCTCGATCGCTCTCAACGTCAGTGTAGACTTGCGCAAAACAGTTCACTGAACTGAAAAGAGAGATGCAGTTCTTTTGACGCAAATGAACTACATCACTCATCTAGTTCATTTAGTTCAATTGCTTTATTTAGTTCTGTAGTTCTTTTGACTCACTTAGTTCGTTTAGTTCAATGTATCTTTGATTCAATCGACTCAGTAGTTCTGTTGACTGATTCCTTCTACATTCTTCTCAATTCTATTGCATCATTTTGATGACATTGTATTTTTGTATTAAATAAGTACCTATAACTAATTATATATTTTATAAATTCCCTTACAAATATTGATTTTCCTTCAAACTTTTCACAGGCTTAGGACTGTCAACCTTAAGTAAAAAGAAATTACTTAGTGGTTAAAATAATAATTAATATAAAAATTGAGCCTATTTTCGCTAACAGCTTATGGTTCTTATGTCCTTAGCCTTCGAGTTCTAATTCGATCAGTCAACCACGCACGAAACTATCTGTCCCGTTTTATCTCGAACTATTTGAGAATCTTCCGTCCTTTTCGCTCTCCATCGCTAGCAATTTTGGCATTACAACGTATCTCTCTCATTCTAGCTCGTATGCTTTATGTATTTCCGTTCTTTTTACTCTTTGTCACTCGATTGAACTAAATGACGCAGTGAACTATATGGGACAAGAAAGAGTGAGTGACAAGAACCGGCTGGTATGGTGAACTGGTACAATTGAACTACTCACTCACGAACTACACAAGTCTACGTCAGTGCTCTAGGAGCTGCGTTCGAGGTAGGACCTGTGCCGCGCGTCCGTTCAACGCGTTGTCAATAAACACGTTGAAATAAACACAGTGTAGGAATATCAGTAAAACAACGATGATGATGATACATTTATTTTTTTACTGAGACCCGGTTTTCTTTTCTCATGCTAGATGTTTCTTTGGAAAACTTTATTATAAATCTTTCTTGGAATATCTGTAAACCCACATTGAAATTCGTTCAGTAGCGATTGAGTTTATCGCATACATGTAGGTACGCGATCATCGAAATCGGTTTGGCCGTTTAGGCGTCATAATTTTTATTTTTTATACTTCGTCGGGCCGTAAAAACATACGGCCCGCCTGATGTGAAATGGTTACCGTAGTTATAATAACGCTCGCAACTTAAAATATTGCTCGCGCACCGCCACTCCCGCTACCAACACAGCAACTCCTTCCTTTCTGGTGACCTCACTCACTCGCAGGAACACAACAACTCTCAAGGGAATTGTTATTTGGCTGCGGTATTCTGTGAGGTGGAGGTAAATTCCCCAGTCGGGTAGCTTACAATTTACCTCCCTTTGCCAGCGCTTCGTTTGTCAGTCAGCAGGGTGCACGGCGTGCAGGTAAAATTGGCTTTGGTTCAAAAATGTTGATGAACCACTTACAGCCCAGATATAGTCATAACCCCAAAGATAGTGGAACAAACAGACATCCATACTTTCGCATTTATAATATTAGTAGGTAGATAGTTAATTGATTCAGGTGTTATTTTGCGGAAGTCAAATTTACAGGCAATTTGATCTACACTACTTTGCGTGCTTCCGCCACCAACGTTTTTGGTGTAGGACACGACTTACGCTTAATATTTTTTTGGTGTAGGAGCTAGGACGTTGGATCATTAATATTTTAGGGTGTAAGTGGTTCATCAACATCTTTAAACAAAAGCCAACTTCACCTGCGCGCTGTGTACCCTGCTGACTGACAAACGAAGCTCTGGCGAAAAGAGAGGTAGGGAGCGTAATTGTAAGCTACCCGACTGGGGAATTACATCCACCTCACAGAATACCGCAGCCAAATAACAATTCTCTCAATCAATCATGAAATCAAATCAATATTTTTTTTTGTAAATACATACATACTAACTGTTACCCGTGGCTTCGCCCGCGTGGTCCAGGGAAGCTGCCATTAATTTGTGTATATTTTTTTCTTGTTGTCATTTTTTTACTTGATGGGATAAAAAGTAGCTTATGACACTCTCCAGACCGTAAACTATCCCCGTTAACAAAAGTCATGTCGGTACTTAGGTTACTTTCGATGTAAAAGAAGGACAAATGATTACAAAGTTTATTTTTCCCATTGGATTAAGATGTTTTTCCGTGATAAAAAGTAGCTTATGTCACTCTCCAGATCGTAAACTATCCATTAAAAAAATCACGTCCGTACTTAGGTTCGTGTTTGACGTGAAAGAAGGACAAATGATTAATTTTATTTTTTCCCGTGGGAATAAAATGTTTGTCCGGGATAAAGAGTAGCCTATGTCACTCTCCAGGCCTTAAACTATATCAAAAAAAAAACATGTAAATCCGTTTGTTACTTTTGACGTGAAAGAAGGACAAACAACCTTTTACCTATATTATGCTATAGTGATTTAATCTTAAAAGATAGGCATATGCGCAAATTTACGCAGCGCACGCAACGTAAGCCCTCAAAAGGAATATTTTTTTCCCGTTTTTTATCGGTGCTCCGCTCCTATTGGTGTTAGCGTGATGTTATATAGCCTATATATAGCCTTCCTTGAAATATAGGCTAACACTAAAATATTTTTTCAATTCGAACAAAGAAACAAACAAACTCTTCAGCTTTATAATATTAGTATAGATAATACATAGAAAATACCCAGACCAAGATAAACAGACATGTTCATGCACACAAATATTTACTCGTATCTTGTGCGGGGATCGAACCCACGACCTCGGAATCAAACTGGACATGGTTAGCCATTGGACCACCGGGGTTGTCAAATATAAATACTGTTAATATCAATACCGCTGTATGCTCGGGCATAGTAGCTAGGGACAGACGCGTGCTGTACGGCACATATCGATTCCTAGAAGGATGAAGAATAGTGTATGCTGGCGCGTGATAGTTAGTTAGTCTAAGTATGGACCTATTTTAGTTTGACCAATAATAAATATAATTGAATATAAAAGAATTATTGAATAGTTTTCTTTTTATTTTGAATTCTTTACTTTTTCATAATATACCAAAACATCACTTGTTTGCATGTTGAATATTATATACTTCATTAATAAAAAAAATGTATTTTTACATGTGGTTTATTTATTTTCATATAATTATATTTCCAGTAAGTACTTTTAACTATTGTATTGACGGGTGTAGGTGTAATACTACACGGGTGTAGATAGTCGCTTCGCTATACTGTGGCGTCTCGGCAGCGATCGCGCGCTTGTAAGCGAGTACCCCGCGCCGGCTCCTCTCAAGCCCCGCACCTCACCCCCTCGAAAACGGCCAAGCCCTGGACTCACGTCACCTTAAGTGAGGTTCGGATAAAGCCGGACATAGTTAGGCTTTTTGATTGCGTGTCCGGCCAAATTGAACGGTGTTCGGCTTGTCCGGCTTTTTGCATTACGGAAACGAGCGCGAGCGGCGAGCGTGGCCGAGCGCAGAGCGAGTCGAGCGTTAATTTTATATACAACATACATACACCTATTAACACTGAGACACAAAATCCTCAATAATGTAGTGTGTCATGCTTTTTTACTCAAATGTCCGGCCAAACTTGCTGGTCTGTCCGGCTATTCGGTTTGGCGACCTGGCAACCCTATGCATGCACTCTATCCACTAGCATGGTGAAATTATGGCAAATGAAAACAAGATAATATACTCGTATATGCAGCCCGATCTAGGGTTGCCAGATCGAAAATCCTAAATATCTAGATAAGATTTAAAATGTCGGGATTTTGGGGTTATTGGCCGGTTTTTTTACTTTTACGTCGTCATGGTTCCTCTACTTACAAAAGTTTATCTATCGTCTATGCCTTTTTTCCTGGTTGTTCTCCGTCCTTTATATCCTTTAGTGTCTCCTACTACATTTCCTCCACGATCCCGATTTTCATAATCGTCGTCAACCCTTATTTATCCTACTGCTGGAATGCTGGGATACGGACTTCCCCTCAATCGAAGGGGTTTAGAGCATACTCCACCACGCTGCCAACTGCGGGTTGGCGGAGGCCAGTGTTTTCAAGCTGCCTAAAGGACACTGACTTGGCTTAATGACTATCATCTAATGACAACAGCCGGGAGCGACGAAGCACGTAGGAGTTCAAGATAAATAAATCCATCCATGTGCAGGCTACGGTCGACATTGCTTAACTTACGTGTTCGATTAGACTGACACGCGTAACGACGTCATTTTGCTCCTCTGTTTTTCACAATATCGACTAGAGTGTTGCAAAAGGAAACATTTTTGCCCATAGAACATTTACCTAATATTCCTACTTCTCTGCTTTTTTCACGCCTCCCTTTCGCGGTTGTGTAATATGTACTCGTATGTCATAATAACACAAGTTATTAACATAATTTTATTATCCACATATAGCATAACTAATAAGTAAATGAATATTTACCAATGCGTATCAAAACTCCGACGATGTTGACTATTGTTTGTGACTCAAGAACAATATGACTACTTATAACGTTTTCCGCTCTGCTTGAGCTCGTTACGAAAAAGGACGCAATTAGTAAGCGGGGAGTAGCGTGGGCTTGTCTGTTCTATGACTGAGTCTGACTCATTACGAAGTGACTTTTAACATCGTTCTATGTAAATGCTAATCTTTAATCTATAAGGCGTCCTAGATAATAATAATAGAACGCGATTACGTGAAAGTCGACACGAAAATTGCAGTCGCGCGACGTTAAAAATTGAGTGTGCTCATCACACGGCACGTCGCGTCATCTTACCACATGACTTTTGTTTGCTGCACACAATACGAGAGCGTGCCGGGCACATAAAACTGTCAACAATTTTGCACAGTCATGTCGCCGCGCCGCGACAAGCCGTTTGCAGAGTTGTAAGTTGTAATATGTGCTCGGCAGCGCTCTTGTACTGCGTGCAGTGTGCAGGGCAGTGGCGCAGCTTACTCTAGACGGGCCCTACATCATAATTTACCGCGGGTCTTTCTAGTCACACACGTTAGGGCCGGGGAGTCTTATATCTAATCGTACTCAACGCGACAGCGCGCGGGGCCCTTGCGTCTCGGGGGCCCCGTATCAATGATATGGCTGATATGGTGGTAGCTACGCCCCTGGCTGAGGGCCTTAGAGCTCTGCCTCACCGGGACATCATGGCGTCGTCGCTGGCCACATGTCCAAACACTTTGTATTGAAAGTCTTTGTGAGTGAGCCGCCATACATCTATATATATAAAAGAGTAAATCACTCACTCACTCATCACGAAATCTCAGAAACTACAAGTGCTAGGAGTCTCAAACTTTGCAAGGGCGTTCCTTTTAGGACGTAGGCGCTTACTAAGACGGGAATTTGGACTATTCAACCCCTAAGGGGGTGAAACGGGGGTCGAATTTTGTATGGGGAAACAATATTAGTTGGACTATTTTATCTGAAACTTTACACGAGCACTTCTGTAGATAAATGAGTAAACACGTGTTTCAGGATTTTTTCAAAATTCAACCCCTAAAGGGGTGAAATGAGGTGCAAACGTCTGAAAATCGTTATGGGTATTGTTTTTATGATTTATCGGGTCGCTGATTCCGAAAACAACAGCTATTTTATAATCTAACATAACCGACGTGATACAAGAGTACTCCTGTGGGGGTGCGATGGGGTTGAAATGTCATAATATCAATATGGGTGCTGATTCTATGGTTTTCTGAGACGTCAATTACGATAATGGCATCGATTTGAAAACGTGGACACGAAATTTCCATCTCGGTATAAAATCCAAGATTTGGAACACCTGATGCAGAACCATAATGGTTCAGCTAAACTATAAGAAATATAAAATTGACGCCTTTGCGAAAGTTGTTCAACTTGATGAATATCTTTTGTTGTGGTATAAAAATCCTAGATTTGGAACACCTGATGCAGAACCATAATGGTTCAGCTAAACTATAAGGAATATAAAAATGACGCCTTAGCAAAAGTTGTTCAGCCTGATGAGCATTTTTTGTTGAGGTATATAAATCCAAGATTTGGAACACCCGATGCAGAACAAAGCTAAATTTATTTGCATAAACAACATGGTGTTTACAATAAATTATAGTTTAAAAAAATAACTAAAAAAGCTACTTAAAAAAACAATAAATAGTTTAACAAAATATGGATTGTATTGTAAAAAAATAACCGCGTAGCGTAGTGCTACTTTTATTCTTACCTGCTACGAGTTAGACGCAATCGTTTTATTTATTTACAAAGGTAACGTGGTCTATTTAGTCAGTTTATTATAGACGTGTACGCTAAAATTGAAATGGAACGATTGGAATATATTCTCACAAACCAGAAGAATGCGTGCATTTGCGGGACGCTATGTAGCAAGATTTTGTGATGCAAAGTCTTTTAAACAACGAGGGGAAACTGTTTTTCTTAGATGCTTCAGGAGGCAAAAACATACCTGATAAAAGCAATCCTCGCTGAAATCAGGCGTCAAAATAATATCTCACAGCAGCATCGCCAGGTATTGCAGCCATATATTACTTCTAGGCGGAAGGACGCAAATACAATGTTCAATATTATACTCGATTTAAATGGAAACACCGACATGCTTTGTGACACGAAACTGTGACAAAGCGAAAATGTTTCAGGATTGCTGTCTAATCGTTTCAGATGAATGCGAAAAAAAAACACAATAAGGCAGTAGAAGCTGTAGATAGAACTTTACGTGCCCAAGAGTTTTCAAAAATATTATTAAAATTTGGGGAAGATCTCCTTCCTGAAGTAAAGTCAATGTTTAGCAGCGAAATATGTATAATTGAAGTTGAGATTCTCACTGGAAGTGGTGCCGATGAAACTGTATTTATTCCGCGTATACCACTCTTCCTTCTTACGGCCGTGTGGTTTCCGGCAGACTAGAATAGAATCACTCCGTCTCTTCCCGTGGATGTCGTACAAGGCGACGTCTGATTTCTCCGTCAATTGTACAGCAATTTTAATAATTCTTATTCGTTTGAGAGGGTACACTCTCCAGGTGGTCCCATATTAAAATGAATGTTGCTAAGCCCAAAACTCGAGAACGGCTCGACCAATTCTGCTAATTTTTATTTTAATATTTTCGTTAAGGTATAAGGAAGGTTCTTATGGACATAAAAATTTCGAGGAAAAGAAAACAACACTTTCTACCCGTGCGAAGCCGGGGCGGGCAGCTAGTTTATATATAAACTTCTTGGATACCATGGCCGGCAAGCGAAGTAGCCCGTCGTATGGCGTCCCGGTGAGGCAGAGCACTTAGATTATGGCGTCGTAATGATCACACTAACACACACTGTTACAGAATACAGACTTCTGTGTTGTGTGTTCCGTGACCGCGATCATAATCATGTGATTAAATTTAGTACGGACATAGTTTATATCCCGAGGAAGGACATAGGCTACCTTTTGGCGCGATAATCGACTTTCATGCGGACGAAGCCGCGGGCACAGCTAGTTTCTTATAATTTTGGACACTCAATTTTAAATGGCAACGTCACCCGTATGTGACTCACACTGTGCATAATACGGTTCTAATAAAATAGAGTACAGGCATTATAAAATTCCCAAAAGGACTGTTTTACCTGTACGGTGCTACGTCTACGTACGTGTACTACGTCGGGTGGCAGACAAGCATACGGCCCGCCTGATGTGAAGTGGTTCTCGTAGCCATATTAACGCTCGCAACATAAAATATCACTCGCCCGCTGCATCTCCTTCGATTCTGGTGACCTCACACTTGCAGGAACACAACAACTCTCAAGGAAATTGTTATTTGGCTGCGGTATTCTGTGAGGTGGAAGTATTTCCCCAGGCGGGTAGCTTACAAATTGCGCTCCCTCGTTTGTCAGTTAGTACGGTGCACCACGTGCAGGTGAGGTTGGCTTAGGTTCAAAGGTGTTGATGAATCACTTACACCTCAAAGTTAATTAAAACATAGCTCATCTTCTCTCCAATGGAAATTCCACAAAAGCGGACACAAGAGGAGACAGTTCATTCATTTGACGCCACAACGGAGTACAGCAGGGTGTGTAATGTATGGAAACTCATCCCCTCTCAATACATACAATACTCTTTATTGCACCAAAGATACAGTAAAGTTTTAACAATAAACACTTAAAAAAATAAAGTACAAAAGGCGGCCTTATCGCTTAGCGATCTCTTCCACGCAACCTTTGGGTAGAGGAAACCTGAAATGTAGGTAGGTGGCGCAGCATATACTTTATACATACACAATTATACAATACTATATTATATACTATATAATATTATATTATAGTTATAAATAATAATATAATTATATGATATACTATAAATAAATACTTAAATGTACTTATAATGAAAAAACAGTCAGTGACAGACAAAGAAACATAATTAGAGAAGTTAAATAGAGCTAAGTGACATATAGATAATTTTAACTAGATTTTTAAAAAGTGAAAATAGTTTGCGCGTTACGGATAGTTAACGGCAGATACATTTTCGCATACATTTTCTCTTTGGTGGCCTTAGTATCAAAAGTTGCTGGCGAGCCCTTTACACCCCAGAATGTTTAGTTGGCACCCGCCGTGCTATAAAAAAATCAATATTGTCCTAGGTATTACTGGTATTAGATGTGAAAAGACAGCCGTTGTGTCCTTGTCTGTATCATTAATGTTATGATAGATAATAATTATCCCTTATCAAATCGATAGTTTACGTACACGCAGTACACGTCTTCCATTATTTGTTCAATGTCCATTAAAGTTTCATTTTAAAAGCAATTTGTAGACCTATTATTTGAACTATCTCAATAGGGCACTTATCGTTCAAATAATATATTTTTTTAATCACTTAATGGAGACTCTTCAATATAATTTGAATGTATGAAATTCAAACGTGACAAACACACCCAAAAAACTACTTAGTGACAATTTCTAAGCTCAATATGACGTATGTACCTACTCAGTTAAGGTGCTAATTTCTAATTAATAGTACGAGTCTTTGTAGTCAACTAAGGGTGGACTCGTTAAGCACTAAACCCCTCATGCCAGGGGTTTAGTGCTCGATTGGCGGAGACCAGTGTTCAAGCCGTCTAAAGGCCACTCACTTGGCTTAACGACTATCATATAAAGGCAATAGCCAAGACCGAGGCTCCGAAGTACTGACGAACTCGAGATAATACTAGACCGGATGGACCGAATTCTAGCCCACAGGGCCGAAATCGAGGTTGAGTGAATCGTGTAGATTTGCTGAGTGTATGTTTTCCATTGATTTCAATTGAAAATGTATTTGATGATCATTCCTGAAGGTCGTGATCGATTTCAATTTTTTCGACACAAACCTCAAGCATGTCGAGGTCTTTAATTGTGACAAGTTTCATCAAAATCGGTTCAGTGGTTTTGGAGCCTATTCATTTCCAAAAGTGACTTTTCGGCGTATATAATTATACGTACATTCGCCCCGCTCGCTCCACTCAATAACCCCATCCATGTACAGGCTACTGTAGACGTTGCTTAACTTGCGTGTTCGACTAGGCTCTCTAGCTTCTCTGAATTAATAGTACAAGTACAGATTATTAAATCCACGGATACGATTGTACTTCAGTGTATATTCTCCTCGTAAAGCATTATAATGTAAATTTGATTTTTCATGATTTTTTTTATTTTATTTCAGCCTGCTTCAACTACGACAACAACGCAAAGGCTCCGAAACCAGCGAGCAACAAGAGCGATAAACTTGACATCATGGAAACTGGACGTGAGTATTTTTAAATCTTCTTCTTCTGAAAAATGAAAAAATGAAAAATATGAAAAATATTTTATTCACAGTATCTTAAGTTAGTTTCACATACATCGTTAAGACCAGCCTATTAAGTATTCAAGATACTTGTGCCAGGAGGTCTCACTCTTCCATAACTCATTAACATTATCTTATACTGTGGCTCGAAAAGATATAGCCATTAAACTAGTACTAACTAAAATATGATATAATAATATATAAATATTTACCTTAATAATCTTTTAGTAGGTTTACATTATTATCAGAATTGTGCGCGATAGCGCGCGAGCGCGCGCGCGCCTTTTCTGTGCGTGTATGCGTTTGTGTGTGCAAGTATGTGTTAGTGTGTGTGTGTTTTTGTGTGTTTGTGCCATGAGTCTGTTTGAGGGTGCGTGTTTTGAGTGTATGTTTCAACATGTACGTGATAGAATTAAAGCAAGATAACCGGAGTATACATACCTACTATGTTTATAATTTTTATTGTTATTTTATTATTAATTATATTTTCATTATTAATTTATTTAGGACATACATTGTAAAAAAATTTCAATATCGTCATAATATTTCGTTAAAAGCCAATCCGATACCAATTGCTTACATTTATATAAGTTGAATTCATGTATTTTTAGGTTTTTATTTAGTTTATTGTAAATGTGGGTAGATTGCCCAATGAATTGACGTCTAGCGAAAGCTGTACCACATCTCTGTATATTTGCAACCTTGTCATTCCTTCTTTTTTTCATGTCTTTTTCCCTATATGGCAATATTTTATGCAACCTTAAAGTTGCTGACAAAATATACAACTTTCTTACCGAAAGAAGTTCACAAAATTTATAAAGTTCCATGGTAGAGAATCTGAATGGTTTAAAATGCATTACCTTGAGTAGACATCGCTGACTTCTCTCTATCTTGAAATTTTGTCTTTGTTGCACCTCCCCATATCGAAATACAATATCCTATTACTGATTGACCTAAAGCTGTAATATATAAAATCTCGTGTCACAGTTTTAGTTACCATACTCCTCCGAAACGGCTTCACTGGTTTGAATGAAATTTTATATGTAGGAATACTAGCTGCCTAGCTGGCCCGGTGAACTTCGTATCGCCTATAAATATTTTCACGTTAACGATGAGATATAAACTATTCTATCTCTCAAGTACAACTACACACACTGTGGACAATTTTATTAAAATCGGTTCAGTAGTTTAGGATTCCATCGCGGACAAACAACGTGACACGAAATTTTTATATATTAAGATTTAGTAGGTCTGAGAATAGGTTGTTATCTATTTTATAACCCTAAGTCACAAAGGTGGTACACCCCAATTTTGACGTGACAACGTCTTATAAATTGGTTAGCCGGGTGACACTTCAAGAAACTGGCTCACGTTATGCGCTTACAATGAGAGCGAGTGAAAGGCACGCGTCCCTTCTAAGAGCGAGAGAGACAGACATAAAAAGTGAAAGGCATGCGTCCCTTCCACTCGAAAACATTTTACCACTCAAAGTCGTTGTCACGTAAAACTTTCGCCCGTATACCGACTTTACAGGCAACCAATTTTTTCTTTTATTATTTAACCCCCGACGCAAAAAGAGGGGTGTTATAAGTTTGACGTGTCTGTGTGTGTGTGTGTGTGGTTCTGTCTGTCCGTGGCATCATAGCTCCGGAATGGATGAAACGATTTCAATTTTGTTTTTTTTTTGTATTAAAGGTGACTTATGTGCGAGTGTTCTTAGACATGTTTGATGAAAATCGGTTGAACCGTTTAAAAGTTGTGGGGGGTAAAAGTGGGGAAGAATAACCGAATGTCTGCAAATATACTCGAGTGGGGTCTCTCTCAAATGAAAGCGCATCACGTGCATATTACAAAATAATAAGTTCAATGAAAATCGCTTGAGCTGTGAAAAAACTCTGGGGGTAAAAGTGGGGAAAATACCCAATGTATTCAAATATATGTGGGGGGGGGGGGGGGAGAGAAAATGGGGATGGAAATCCGATTGTCAGCAAATATACCCAAATAGGGTAGCAAATGAAATAGCATCACATGCACTTTACAATATTAATAATATATTAAGGGCCCAGATTGTCTAGGCGCGACGTCGGTTTCGAGCGACCGCAGCGCTACTGTTTACTGAAACAACCGACGGGGCGGGTGAATGACCCAAAGACAGCGCGATTTTCAAAATGTTTTGCGACAAACGTTCCAATTGTTATTGAAGTTGAATATTTACAGCATAACAAAAATGTTGAATTATTGGAAATAAACGACGAGTGTAAAATATTCTAAGACTAGTTTTTCGTTATAAAATGATAATAAATATTAATTACTAGATTAATAAGAGTAGTTGAGACACAATTTTTATGTTTTTCTATTTATATTAAACAATCAAGAGCAGGTCTGGACTGACCTTTTTGTATTCTACTTACCAAAAATTCCAACTATGTATTTATTTGTAATTTTCCTACCAAAGTTTATTCTTATTTCGTAAAATATTCATTCAACAAAATAATTGCAAATACAGTAGGAAGTACGGTCGAAATAACATAGAGCTTTCCTCGCTAGTGTATATCTCTACGCAAGGAAATGTGCCTATTGCGTAAACTCAAATAGGGTGGTGGCACCAATTATCGGCCATGTCAACTTTTTTTTCAACTTTGTTTGCTTGTAATTTTTGAGTTAATAACTTTTGCTACGCTAGTATACGAAAGTATAAAAATGATTCATATAATTAAAAGTAAGTAAACAATAACAAATATGAGTCGCCATCTAAAAAGCGTGCTAGGGTTGTACAAAAATAAATGAAACACAAGTTTATAAATTATTAATATACTAATTAAAAGTAAGTAAACAATAACAAAATATGAGTTCAAAATTCTAATGTTTTTTCATTTTAACGATTACTGATCAAATTTTGATTTCTGCTAATTTGATGATAAAATCAATTGCTATTGCAAAACTTATCAGAATGAGTACCAGCTGCCCGATTCACGTAATAAAAACCGTAGCGTAGGGACTTAAAAATGTCACTTCGTTTTTTGCAAATTAAGCCCTTTTAACCGACTTAAAAAAAGAAGAAGATTCTCAATTCGCTGTATTTTTGAAACAATTTTGATGATTCTTTACACCAGGTAACTCTTCAAAATCGTATAGGAATTGTATAGTAATTGAGCTATTGAAAGATTTATGACAATCCAAGACTAGATAAGTAAGTGCGTTTAAAACAGAAAACCAAAAGGCGATTTCTAAGTTTCTAAGTTAAAACGACTTTTGGACTGACGTGTTTACGTGAATCGACCGGCTGGATAGTTAAGTTACCTCAGTCTCTTTCAAAACCATTAGGCGTTCTTCTCTTTCAAAACACGTAAAGCTCTTTCTTTCCTCTCTTTCATAGCCTCTATGATACTGGGCGCGTCACGAATGGGCATGCTTCGTGACTGCCGAGGATCAACTAATTCTGGAAGTAGGCAATCGTAATAAAACCTAACTAATTTCATCTCCATTTTCTTCTTCCAAAATTTGTCGTCCTTTTCTAAAATATAAACTTTCATAGGTACAGTAGCACCAAACCAGATGCCAAGCATGCAAACGTTTCTTTTAGTAATATGTACCTGTCCCTGAATTTGGAAATACCAGTTATGATTTTTATTTATGACATAACTCTTGGAAGCCTTGCCCAAAAGGTATGTTTGGCCATTGCTTCATCAAGAGTCATGCCAGCTAAAGAATGTGGGCACTTAATTTCAATTAAACCGTTTGCATAAATGCCATCTGGTGTGCAATCACCAAGAAATTCATATTGATCGTCGACGAACAAACCGCAACCTTGTATACTAATATTCTTTTGAATTTCTAACTGTCTAATTTCGGTTTCTTCGTTTTCGATACCGTACCGTACAGCAAGCAAACTGGAGATATTACTACCATAAACGATTTTACCAACAAAAGCAGCACAACTTGTGCTCTCTCGTTTTTTACAAACTTCCCCGAATGATGATGAGGTTAGTAATTTTCTCCTTGTACTCATCCACTCAGCACTACTTCTTTGCAAATGGGTCGACCTTTCAAGCTCCTCTCTTTCAGCACAAGACAACTTTAAATCGGCTAAAAAAGATGGCTTGGCTTTCTCATATAATTCTGGACTCAGATCAGGTTTTTCGCAGTTTGGTCCATAGTGAGCGTCTTTCGATACAGTGTTGTGGCTTTTTTTCAATCTTAATTTAGGTTTAGCAATTAAACGGTTTCTACGATTACAATTTTCCACTTTCGCGATCAAAGGAATCGGACTACATTTAAATATGACTTCATGAGTTTTACTATGAATCGATCCCGTATTAAAAGACACAACAGCAGCTGCGCATCAGCCCGCATAAGAACCACGGGAAGAATAATTTACACGCTTACCCCCAACTAATTTGGCAATTACTTCGTTAAAACTTTCAACTATATTACTTGTGCAATTATGAATTAAACTTCTAGAATGATATGACAGTCTTTTACTTAAAATTTCTACCGCGTCCATTAATCCGCATCCAACAATTGTTGGAAGTAATCCAACAGGTTCTATTCGACGAGTATCAGGTCTACAGAAATACTCCTTGCAATGTTGGTGATTACCAAATACGTGTTGTGGACCATTTAGGATATCTTCACTAAGATTTTTTATTTTTTCTTCGAGTGACTGATTTTGATCCGCCCAATATTTAATCGCGCATTTTACACCCGTTCTTAAACGCAAATACCTTTCTTTTAGGAATTTCCGCAATTCGCAAGGATACTTAGTGTCTTTTGACAGTTTCTCCAAGCTATTGCAGTAGTTTCGTAAAAGATGATATTTGCATTCAATTTTCTCTACTATTAAATTATCGTACGGACGCGAATCTAATATTTTTTTATAAGTACTAGAATCGCCGTCTGCTACAAATTTATTATAAATTACACCGTGATCAACAATGGAACGTTTAAACCCCTCAACTATTATGGTCGATTCCATCCCGGTAGATGATCCTGAATAATTCTTGAAACAATGGTGTTCCGGGGGCTGACTGTTGTTCTTTGCGGCTCGTACACAGACTACGCAGTATTTATTTTTAACTCCAAAAAACAATACTTTATTAGTTTTAATGCCAATTATCGCAGCTGCGCCGGATAAGGCGGAAAAATTCTTACCATAAGATCTCTTCCTCCAACAACCGTCAACAGCAACAGATATTAATGGTGTACCATTTTTATCAACACTACCTATAGACTGCGTACTCTGCTTCTTCCTTGACAGCTTCTGCCATGGAATGTGTTGCTGTCTTTTCCCACCAATCGCAAACCGTATTATTAATTTCATTGTATAATGAAGGTGACATGATTGGTAACGGTTACTGCGGCAGTTAATGTTTTTAACTGAGAGTAGCTCCCACCAGATGATATGATACCAGATACAATTTGATGATTCACTTCCATGCTATCTTCTTTCTTTTCAACCAAACACACAGTAAACTTCATACTACACATACTACATTTCATGATGAGTTTTGAGTCCAGACCAACTTTTACTTCACCTATTATACTGAGGTAACTTAACTTACAATCCATTGGACCGTGGTCCCCTATGGCCTGAAGAGCTTTATAAAAAAAAGAAATATCTATTACTCTACGCCCAACTTCCACTTCATCCACCTTTCCCTCTTGACTGTTTTCAATAACTAGTTCCTGTAAAAAAAGATAATGGCTTTATTTTGTTTTATAAAAAATAATTAAAAAAGAATGGGCCAAATTTCTTCAAACATAGCTAAGAACTCCCTTAGAATACATCTTTGAAACACATAACACTAGATCAAAATCTTGAACGTTTTATATAAATAAACGTAATAAAAACTGGTTGTTTGTAAAGTCAGTTCAGGACAATAATTTTAATAAAAAAAGCTGTTGTTTAATTTTTAACCTTATTAATATTCCTGTTAACATAAAAAATAGCTAAACATGTTGTTTAGCGTTTTCATGCATTTTCCTAATGTCGGCCGGGTGGCCGATATTGGGATTTATCAATAAATAAAGATCCCTAACCTCGACCCTGCGATTATTTCATAAAAAAGACAAGTAAATGTAAAAACCTTGGTTTTTCTTCAATAAAAAACAATATAAAATACCATAGGTATGTTTAATTCCATTTAAATACTAACTAACTCAATGCGCTCGCAACCGGGATTTGACTCGCCACTGCCACTAAACGACACAAGTCGGTACCGGCGCGTGCTCTATTGCCAACTGAACGTTCAAATATTGAAGCACCCGCACCAAAATATGGATTATTCGCATATAGAGTCGCTTTTTGAATAAAAAATTGGTTGCCTGTAAAGTCGGTATACGGGCGAAAGTTTTACGTGACAACGACTTTGAGTGGTAAAATGTTTTCGAGTGGAAGGGACGCATGCCTTTCACTTTTTATGTCTGTCTCTCTCGCTCTTAGAAGGGACACGCGTCCACGACACGCTTACAATGAGAGCGAGTGAAAGGCACGCGCCTTTCACTCGCTCTCATTGTAAGCGCATAACGTGACCCAGTTTCTTGAAGTGTCACCCGGCTAACCAATTTATAAGACGTTGTCACGTCAAAACTATTATAATTTTAGGGTTATTTTAATAGTTAGGGTAAGTGCTCCAGTGAATTAACACCCACCAGTGAATGAACAAAACACACATTTTTCAATATAATAAGAAATCTAAGCTTTTCTACTCAAGCCAGTATTTTTTTCTCAATCGAAACATTATATTACGTCAACTGAACACACAGGTATTTGCCTGTGACCTATAGTTTCAAAATCGCGACCGCCTAAAATGAAAGTATTCTGTCGTATTTTTGATTGTATGGAGCAGAATTTAGGGCATTGCTGAGACTTCGTGTTTTGATATTCACTTTGTAGACACTATAAGTGTGATAGTGTTAACAAAATTTGATAGTAGGATGTAAAAAGAACTGTTTTATCTTACAAAAAGCAGATTGCATAAATTTTAATTATCATAAATAATTTATAGGGGTGTTCGATAATTGGATCACGAAATTGAAGAAAATCTAGTCAATGAACACACAGTTTTAAGCATTTGGCATCTTAGCCTTAATGCAGTTGGCTAATTTTTTGTACACAACTTTTATAAACGGTTGTCAATTTTTTGACCAATATTCGAACGAGGTGTTCTTTTATTATTACCAGTTTATCCTCCATACCTAGCCTGATATCTTCAGTAACTTTTAGAAGTGCAGTAATAGTACTGTGCCCAGGACGAAAACCAGACGGAGTGAACTGATTAAATAAAATAAATAAAGATCTCCACATAGAAGTGCCTTTCAGCTAAAACGACCATGGAAAGACAGCAAAATGCAAGCTAAAAAGAAATTAATAAATAATGATGACATATAGAACCAATCTTCTATTATAGAAATATAATAGTTTAGAAGAGAAAGGAGAATCTAACATAGAAGTGATGAATAATAATATTAAATATTTTATAATAATAATCCAGTATTAATATTATGTTTTAAGCATTTGGCATCTTAGCCTTACGGTCTGCCCGAGGGGCTATGCGAATGGGTTGCTAGCTTCTTGTCCAGCAGAAGCATTAGAGCCGTTGTAGATGGCAGTTGCTCCGATAGCATGGACATCAATGCTGGCGTCCCGCAGGGTTCTGTATTGTCCCCGACGCTGTTTCTGCTGCATGTTAATGATATGTTGTATAATGACAGCATTCATTGTTATGCGGACGACAGCACCGGGGACACTTATTACACGGGCCGCGCAAATATCCCTCGTTCTTTGGTGGAGGAGAGCCGCGAACAACTTGTGTCGCAAATTGAGAGCACACTAAGTAGAGTGTCCGACTGGGGGCGACAGAACTTAGTGCGATTTAACCCCTCTAAGACACAAGTCTGCGCGTTCACCGCTAAGAAAACCCCATTTGCTGTGGCTCCACACTTCGAAAACACACCCCTCACCATCGCCAATAGTATTGGTATTCTAGGAGTTGACATCTCCAGCGACGTCCAGTTTCGATGTCATCTGGAGGGGAAGGTCAAGCTGGCATCGAAGAAACTAGGTGTGCTCAACAGGGCGAAACATTACTTCAACCCGCGGCAAAGACTTATACAAAGCTCAAGTTCGGCCGCATATGGAGTACTGTTGCCATCTATGGGCGGGAGCGCCTAGATACCAGCTTGCACCCTGTGACTCGATTCAAAGGCGTGCTGTGAGGATTGTTGACGATCTCAAACTGACAGGCGGTTTAGAACCTTTAAGTCTGAGAAGAGATTTTGCGTCCCTTTGTGTGTTCTACCGTTTGTACAATGGGGTGTGTTCAGAGGAGTTGTTTGACATGATGCCCACGGCTTCCTTCTACAGTCGCACCGCTCGCCATCGACAGGGAATTCATCCTCACACTTTAGAACCGAAATGGTCACGTACTGTGCGGTTCCAGAGAAGTTTTCTTCCACGTACTATCAAGCTGTGGAATGAATTGCCTGTTGAGGTTTTCCCAGGAGACTACAGCATGGGGTTCTTCAAAAAGGGCTTGAAGAGGTTTTTACAGGGTCGGCAACGCGCATGTGATGCCTCCGGTGTTACAGGCGTCCATAGGCTGCGGTAACTGCTTTCCATCAGGCGGACCGTATGCTTGTTTGCCTCCTTAGTGGTATAAAAAAAAATGTTAGATAGTTCTCTTTAGGTTATAAAATATCAAGTAACACCCAATTATAATAGTAATCATATCGTCTATTTAATATAATAAAAAAAAAAATATATTTACAATAACAATTACCCGAAATAAACTCTTACATAATAATTTATATATAGAACTGATATATAAAAGTGGTAGTTCATTCAATGGGTTTCAAAAGGTTTATTCACTGGATTTTTTTGTTCATTCTCTGGTGATTTGTGTGTTCAATGCTGATAGTTATTTTGGCGGTAGGTGTAAAAAACAAAACAGTTGCCTTTAGTTTACGAAATTTTAATTTAATTAATTTACTTTATATTTAGTGCTCATTTTGGTCATAATCAGTAGATCGGTCTATAAATTAGCTGTACTTACATTTGCTACAGTTTTATGTGATTAAATAAGTGCTTTATCCAACACCACCTGCCAGGCACCACATATATATCACTGTCACTGCACTGTATACACATTAACACAATGTCGAAGCTTGAAGACATACAAACTGCTCAGAAGAACCTTGAGGAATGCTTCCAGAAGAGGATGGCTGATCTTGAAGCGCAGCTCAATGTCGGGTCATCCACTACAGTCACTAAGGTAGCTGAAGATCTTCGGACATTCAAGGAGCTTATGTTTAACATGCTTGGGCTCCTGCGATCCCAGATTAAGGAGTGTGCAATGCTGGTAGACACTATGGAGACAAGGCACAGGCGTAAAACTCTTGTGTTCTCAGGGATTGCAGAAAAGGAAGATGAAGATTGTAAATCCGGAATAGTCGACATATTACAATCTACGTTGGCTCTTGATGATCTCACTACTGCATCCATCAAGGTTTGTCACAGAATTGGAGCGCCAAACAAAGACCGTCATCGGCCTATCTTGGTGAAGTTTGGTGACCACGCTACTAAATCTGCAGTTTGGGGTAGGAAGTCAAGCCTAAAAGGGTCTCCATACTCAGTTAAGGAGTTTTTAACTCGAGCTAGACAAGGAGTCTTTGGTAAGGCCCGCGTCCACTACGGCATGCACAATGTTTGGACTCAGGATGGAGTAGTATTTGTAAAAGTGTCTGATGGTTCTCGACACAAGTTAACATCCGAAGAGGAGCTTGTCACGCTGGTTGCTAACTTCCCAAAGGTCAACAGCGATGCTGCCTCAAGCGGCGGCGCCGAGCAGAAGACTTCGGAGAGCGTTCCTAGAACAAGAAGGGGGAACCGTAAATAATGCCTCATTTCATCAATGGTGATTTTTTTGTAACTTTTATTTACCTTTATTTCTGCAACTCTTGCTTTTATGTAATTCAGTTTAGAATTCTAGACTTATTGATGTATACATAACATAATAGTTTGTAGTTGTGTGCATTGTCACCTTAAGACATAATCGTAATCAAGTAATAATATTAGTCTTCATATTCATATGTTGATGGTTAGATTGTCATTCATTACGTAGATTGCACAACTTTTAAATACCCTTGAAACTTTTGTTTTTTGCACTTAAAATTTATTTACAAAACAAACATATTGGATCACTGGATTCGGTGTCAGTCAGTCATTCACTCACTTGAAGTTTCACTCTGTGTACGTCATTTGCCAAAATATATGTGTGACATTTCTATGTTAACGTCAAATGTCTTATGTTTGCATATATATTGCTGGCAATCACTTTTATTATTACGCGCGTGGATACAGGGCTTTTCGATGACGCTTTTTCTGTGATGGGCGATGGCCAGATTAGTATCAAGGTTTATTGTAAGTTCTGTGTCCCGCGATGATTGCTGTAGCCACTATACAGTGGTTAATTTTTTTTTTTTTTTTTTGTACTTTAATTTGATAAATTTTTGCCGTGAGTGATTCAAATTTTATTTTGTCGTAGTGTAACAGGTTGCTTACGCATTTTCTTAATTTGTTCAACAATTGTGTGGATACTGGCGGGTGGTGCAGAGTTGGAACTGTTCCACTTGCTTTTTGTAGGTATTCTTTTTACAATAACTTATTTTATTTTATTTATTCTTATATAACCATATAATATTTATTATAATTATGCTTGGATCTGATGATGAATGTTTTATGTCTGCAGATGATTCATCATACCTATCTTGTGACGAGAGTGTGAGTTCTGCAAATATTTCATTGGGGAACTTTATCAGCAATACTTTTCCAAATTCTAACATTTTTAATGTATGCCACATAAATGTACAAAGCATACCATGCCACCATAGTGAACTTTTAGAAACTTTCAGTGGGTCCAACTTACATGCCATCCTGATTTCAGAAAGTTGGCTAAAGCCGAATCTCTCTTCCGCCTTGTACCCGTTACCTGATTATGTTCTTGTTAGGAATGATAGACTGGATAGAAGAGGCGGTGGAGTAGCAATCTTTCTCCGTAAGGAAATATCCTTTAAAATCTTATTTTCCTCCAGCTCCTCCTCCTCTGCCGAATATCTTTTTTTGGAAATTGGTGTCAAAGGCACTAAGGCTGTCTTAGGAGTAGTTTATTGCCCTCCTTCTAAAGACTACTTCTCTGACCTCGAATCCGTCCTAGATCTTGTCGGTACTGAATATGAGCACCATATCATCATGGGAGATTTTAACACTGACCTGATCACTCCATCCTCCCGTTCCCGTAAACTCGTAAATATTGTCGAATCCGCTAACCTTCATGTCCTTCCAACACAACCTACTCACCACAATTTGGTAGGTGATGATACATTGCTAGACCTAATGTTAACTTCCTCTCCTGCTCTGGTGTCATCATTTGGCCAATATCCCGTCACTGGTTTCTCTCGCCATGACCTCGTCTACTTGACATACTCCATCAAATCACCTAAACTGCGTCCTAAGGTTTTGCGCATGCGATGCTTTTCCCGGATGAATGTGGAGGCGTTGCGAAAGGATGCGTCGATCATCGATTGGAATCAAATGGAATCAGCCGTAACCGTTGATGATAAGGTTCAAATTTTCAACGATATCGTTCTTGGATTATATAATCGTCATGCGCCGGTTAGAGGAGTCAAATTGAAGCATCATCCCGCACCTTGGATGTCAAATGACATTCGAGTGGCTATGAGGAGTAGAGATCGTGCATTTCGCCGGCATAAGAAAGTTCGATCCGATGACAGCTGGACAGCATATAAATGTGCAAGAAATCGGTGTAGCCAGCTGATTCGAAATGCTAAGCGCCGCCATATCCATGATAACGTATCAAGCGGTTCTTCTGCGGACATATGGAAGTTCCTGCGTTCACTTGGGATTGGCAAATCTTCCTGCACAGAGGTTCCTTCTAATTTCAATATAGATGACATAAATAAACATTTTTCTTCCACTGACGTATTAAATCCCCTAATCAAGCAGCAGACAGTCAACTCCATTGCTAATCTCCCGCCTGCCAATGTCGACTCTTTCGATTTTTCTCCAGTGAGTGCTGATGATATCAAAAAGATTATCTTGTCTATCAAGTCCAAGGCTGTTGGCTGTGATGGCATTAGTCGCTTTATGATTATTACAATCCTGGATCAAATTCTCCCAGCTATTACTCATATTATTCACTTTTCTCTTTCCTCTGGTCAATTTCCTTCGCTTTGGCGTGATGCTAACGTGATTCCCCTATCCAAAATTTCTATTCCGACTCTCCCTAAACATTTACGTCCCATATCAATACTCCCTTTTCTCTCCAAAGTGCTGGAAGCCTGTGTACACAGAGATCTTTCCCGTTTTGTGTTTAACAACAACTTGCTCAGCGAATTTCAGTCTGGTTTTCGACCAGGCCATAGCACTGTCACTGCGCTTCTAAAAGTGACCCAAGATATCCGAGACAACATGGGGGATTCAAGGCTTACTGTGTTGGCACTGATAGATTTTTCAAATGCCTTTAGTACTGTTGATCATGATATCCTTCTTGCTATCCTCTCCCATATTAAGGTTTCACCATTAGCGCTGGAATGGTTTTCCAGTTACCTTCGTGGTCGCCGGCAGTCTGTCCGGCTTGGTGAGACTTCGTCTAGCTGGTCGGTACTTGCTGCCGGTGTGCCGCAGGGCGGCATTCTTTCTCCTCTTCTCTTCTCCATTTTCATCAACCAGCTTGTTTCTAATCTTCAGTGTTCGTTTCATTTGTATGCTGACGACTTGCAGCTTTATTGTCATGGTGATTTGAGTAGTCTCTCGGTAGCTCTCAGCAACATCAATCGAGATTTATCTCGCATTAGAGACTGGTCTGCGCAGTTCGGGGTTACTGTAAATGTAGCAAAATGTCAAGCAATAGTTATTGGTAGTTCTCGGATGCTTGATAGGCTTGATATATCTTCATTACCACCTATTACTTACGATAACGCGGCTATCCCGTATTCCCGTAGTGTAAAAAACCTAGGACTGCATATCGACTCCACTCTGAGCTGGCAAGTGCAGGTCTCCACCATATGTCAGAAGGTTGTAGGTACTTTGCGCAGTCTCTATCGCTTTAAAAACTTTCTCCCTTTTAGAACAAAAATCTTGCTTGTACAAAGTCTCATCTTACCTATAATCGATTATGGTGATGTGTGCTACACCGATTTGAACGCAGACCTGCTCAACAAGTTGGAACGACTTCTCAACAGCTGCATACGTTTCGCGTTCGGGCTTCGGAAGTACGACCACGTTTCAGCTTATCGACTTCAATTAAAATGGCTGCCTATTCGTCAGCGTAGAAGTGTGCGCATCCTCACTACCCTCTTCTCTATTCTCAATGACAATGCCTCTCCGCTTTATCTGAAAAGCAAATTCCAACCCCTCTGTTCTCTTCACTCTAAGAACCTCCGCTCTGAAGACAATCTACTCCTTTTTTGCCCTCCTCATCACTCTGGTTTTGTAGACCAATCTTTCCAGATCCAGTCCATCCGTCTTTGGAATACGCTACCTGTTGAAATCAGGAAGGCTTTAACTCGGAACTCATTTAAATCTATGACACGTACCTATTTCTTTAAAACATCAAAGCATCTGCAGACATAGTATGTTTCTAAACGAATATATATTTTGTATGTATATGTATGTATATATATATATATTTGTATGTATGTATGTATGTGTAAATTTATGTATATGATTAAGTATTCATATGTATGTTATGTATATCATCTATTATGTATTCCGGTCTCTATATATTTATGTTGAGAAGTACTATTCATCTATAATGCTTTCTTAACTGTTTTATTTTTTGACACGTCATTAATTTAATATTGCTATTCGCCTTGTGCACCTACCATGTCTTATCTCTGCATCACCCTAAGGTTGACTGGTAGAGAATGCTTGTATAGCATTAAGTCCGCCTTTGTACATTCTTTGCATGTGCATGAAGATTAAATAAATAAAAAAATAAATAAAAAAAAGTTATTGAGATAACCTGCATTTTATACAAATATACCCCATATTTGTATAAAATGCAGATTATCTCAATAACTATCAGCATTTTTGCTAAAATATGTATACTGTATCAATCATGAATAAATTGTGAACATAATAAAATAAAATATTTTTTGGTTAGGATCTCATAAGTAGCTGGCTGTAATTTTCAAAGTTTGGAATGCCCTTAAGGGTTCATTCAATGGAGCACTTACCCTATATTCCATTTTCTCGCAAAGGCCGATATTAGGAGGAGGCCGATACTAGAAGACTTCACCCTACTGAGATTTTGTCTTCGTCCATCACTAACTAGGTATTTTTTTTTTTTATACTACGTCGGGTAGCAGACAAGCATACGGCCCGCCTGATGTGAAGCGGTTACCGTAGCCATATTAACGCTCGCAACATAAAATATCGCTCGCGCGCCGCCACCCCCGCCACCCCCGCTGCCATCGCAGCATCTCCTTCCTTTCTGGTGACCTCACTCACTCGCAGGAAGACAACAGCCCTCAAGGAAACCGTTATTTGGCTGCGGTATTCTGTGAGGTGGAGGTACATTCCCCAGTCGGGTAGCTTACAATTACGCTCCCTACCTCTCTTTTCGCCAGAGCTTCGTTTGTCAGTCAGCAGGGTGTACCGCATGCAGGTGAATTTGGCTTTGGTTTAAAGATCTTGGTGAACCACTTACACCCCAAGGTAGTTTGTTTATATATGTAATAAGTATACAAGAATTACGTATAACAACTTACGTCTATAGTGTGTAGTCTAAGCATAGCAGTGTTGCTTGGAGTCTCGGCCTGAAGGTTTTCTTTATTTTCAATACTGGAAATATTATTCATCATTATTATCCACTTTATAATTATTTTGTAATTTTTGTACAACACCAGACCCTAGGCGCGTCGCGTCTCTTTGGCGGTAAGTATGTCGACAAAGCCGCGTGCCCGTGCTATTTCTGTTATGAAACATACCTACTTCCACAATCTGATATTTAGACAATAATGATGAACATGAAAACGAATACTAGGTAGAAATTGACTTTATTACTTATAATACAAACCAATATTTACATGCTATTGTATATGTCTGAATCAAGCGATCTAAATCATATGATTTAGATCGCTTGATTCAGTAATGTACCCTGTTCAAATGAAAATAAATTATATTATTATTACTACTTAGACAGGATAAGCACACAAATAAAACTAGGATTTTTACATGACACTTTCACAGAAATCTCGTAATTTTTTTCTAGGTAGGTATTTAGGACAAGACGTAGTAAAGTAGGCAGATAAATAAATAAGTAGGAAGGAACTTACATTTTTTCCGAGATCTTTTGGCTTTCATATTTTTATAATGCGTACTAAACTTTCTTTTCCCTGGCAAATTCAAATTCAATCAGTCCTGCGAAAAAAACCCTCGATTACCGACTAGATACGTTTATGATATTGGCTATAGCATGTTGAAATCACGTTTCAAGCCTGAATTGATACATATTTTACAAGGTTCATAAAATAACCTACTCAACAAAGTATCTAATTCATTCTTTGTATTTTTTACTATTTATATACATTCATTATATTGGTAAATTAGTTATACTTACAGTTTTTCACAAAAAACACAAATTCACAACACGTAATTTTGCTGGAGCATCCGACGCGCGTGGTGTCACCTTGACATATAAAAACACACTGGCGATTAGTGGCGGCGCTGGGTACTAATTCGTAATATCGGAATGTGCGTCATTTTTCATACATTTTTCTATGGAGAATTTACGTAAAACATATCTAGATTTTAGGGCTTTAAAAGAGGAAGTCTTTGTTTGTAAAGGTACAAAAAAAAAGTATATGTTATATTTATTGGTTTCTTCAGTGTTCAAAAAGTGTTTCTTTTTATCAATTTGTGTTGATTTATTGGGTTAAATCTGAAAAATACGAAGGCATGTTTTTGCATTTTTTCTCAATTTTGTGCGTTTGTTGACCTTTATTATAAAACAACTATTAGATTTTAAGAGTTTAATATAATCATACAATAATTTTTGGTCTTTGATTGTAATATATACAAATTATCATTGATATCAATCATATCTAAATAGGTTAAATATGAAAAATCGTAACACTCTTTTCACAGTTTTCACGATCTGGCCCCTTAAATGAAAAATATTCAAAAAATCGGTAGAGCCGTTTTAAGTTAATCTACATTATAATAAGTATGCACCTATAGAAAGTATAAAATAAAATATTTAATTAAAAATTTTAATAACCCCCGACACAATAACCAAAGTTCCCTTTAAAAAGTAAAAAATAATAAAAGAAACTCAATCTTAAAGTAAGTATTAATACTTCTAAAAAAATACTCCAAACCTAACAATTTAATTACAAATAGTCTAACCTAACCAAACTAAGCAACATAGAAGAATCTAAAAATTAAAAAAAAGAATTTTTTTATAAAATTACTTTAAAATATTACGTTTAGGATACGACCGTCAACGATGTCTGCCGTCGCGGCGGTCCCCCAACGCGACGTATTAAGCTATTGCATAGCTTCTATCGCGGGCCTTGAGCGCGGGGACCGAATCCAGAAATTCCGTAACGAAAAAACCTCACGCTCCCCACTCCGACGGGCAAGGAGGTGTGGCTTGAAGGCCGTGCATCGTCTAACGTCGTTTCAGTTCGGCAGTCTTCGACACAGCATTGTGTGCGTGCGATTAGACGTATTGTACGACTCTACGAGACTCGTTTTATTTATTTAATAATAGAAAAAATTGTTTTCTTATCGGTCACCACGGTCAAAAAGTGTAATTTGAATTAATATCAAAGAAAAAGCAATACTGCATGAATAAAATAAATAAATAAAATTATAATTGCATAAGTTGATACAAAATGCTATGCAATAGCTTTACCGCGGCAGAAGATTGAGTTTCTTTTATTATTCTTTACTTTTTAAAGGGAACTTTGGTTATTGTGTCGGGTTTTTTTTTAATTTTAAATTTAATTGGTTTTTTTTTTATGATGTGGCATTAAAAATACATACTTACAACCCTAAATTTTCACCTTCTACTATCAACCTCTATTATTAATAGCGATATTAGTATAATTTATATGGCAAAACAATGTTTGCCGGGTTAGCTAGTTACTTATAATTAAAAATTCACTTGAGGGTTGTTGTGTTCTGCGTTTGAGTGAGGTCAACAGAAAGAAACTAGTAGGCGCGTTGGTAGAGAGGGCGGCGGCACGCGAGCGATAAGTATTTCGTGTATTACTACCGCTTCACATCAGGAGTGCCAAATGTTTTGTTTGGCACCCGTACGTCGGGTATAACAAAGTATAACTATAAAAGTTTCGATTATCAATGCCCAGCTCAAACGGCATTCAGAGCAGCGTAGTGCCCACCCCAGTCCCATCCCTCTCTAAGTGGGATCCGTTCTATGTCCTTCCATCGTGAGAAGGATTAATTAAATTCATCAAAACAGCATTGGGATTAGAATGAAGTCCTGAGAGGCAATTCTCGTACCTAATTAAAATGTAGTCAAAATTCAGTTTGGATCTACGAGTTGTCTCGATCTCACAAATGTCAAATTTGTTATTCTCGTATCATAATATCAAACTCAAAGTCTAATTTAAGTGGGATTACGAGTATATTGAAATACGACCGAAAACTAAACAAACTACGAATGTTATTTTGACAACACCAATAATTGATTATAATTAATTAATTAATTAATTAATTAATTAATTAATTAATTAATTAATTAATTAATTAATTAATTAATTAATTAATTAATTAATTAATTAATTAATTAATTAATTAATTAATGTAAGTGGTTCAACATTTTTGAACCAAAGTTAAGTTAAAAAAACTTTCGTGCGATCAGAACTACAATCACTCGATGTCCGTAAAGCGGTCGACAGTGGTCCAGACGGTATTCCGGCGATAGTACTAAAAAAATGTGCAGCAGAGTTGTCTCCGGTGTTAACGCGCCTCTATCGTCTTTCGTACTCAACCGGTTGTGTTCCGGAAGCTTGAAGAGAAGCTAATGTGCAACTGGTCCCAAAAAAGGGAGACCGTTCGGATCCATCAAATTACCGCCCCATAGCCGTAACCTCAGTACTGTGCAAGGTCATGGAGAGGATCCTCAATAACCAACTGATCCGCTACCTAGAAGATCGTTCCCTAATTAATGACCGTCAATATGATTTTAGACCGAAACGATCAACGGGTGATCTTCTAGCGTATTTGACGCACCTCTGGGGTGAGGCAATTGATAAACATGGTGAATCTATGGCAATCAGCCTAGATATTGCCAAGGCGTTTGATCGGGTTTGGCACAAAGCACTTCTCTCCAAGCTTCCGACATACGGTCTGCCTGTCCAGCTTTGTGACTGGGTTGCTAGCTTCCTGCATGCGCTTCGCGGTTCATGCCAGTGGATGCGGGCGTCCCCCAGGGCTCCGTTCTGTCGCCCACCCTCTTTCTACTTCATATCAATGACATGCTACCTCTAGGAAATATTCATTGCTATGCTGACGACAGTACGGTTCATGGGCGATATTTCGGTCGATCTGGTGCTGATAAGACAGAAATCAGTGAGAAACGGGAGACTCTTGTCGTTGAACTGGATCGGGTGTTGGATCTCATTAGTAAATGGGGTTCCAGCAATCTGGTCGAGTTCAATGCTAAAAAACCCAAGTGTGCGCGTTAACCACAAAAACATCTCCATCCCTTCCTACCCCCAGCCTTCAGACCACTTCGCTCAATTTGCGAGAGAGCTTAAACATGATAGGCATGGATATTCGCTGCAACCTTAACCAAAGGGAATATATTGAGAGCCTCATCTCAACAGCCTCAAAGAAACTCGGGATCCTGAACAGGGTGCGGCGGTTCTTCGCGCCAGACCAGCTTTGTCTTTTGTATAAGACTCAAGTACGAGCCTGCGTGGAGTACTGCTCGCATTTCTGGGATCGTTCCGCCCAGTATCTCAGACGAGCGGTCTGCATAATTGGTGACGAAGAGGTCACCAAGAATCTTGAACCTCTTCAGCTCCGGAGAGATATTGGCTCACTAAGCGTATTTTACCACCTATTACCACGGAGAGTGCTCTGAAGAACTGTTTTCCTTTATCCCTTCCTCCCCTTTCCGTCACCGAAGAACACAAACACAAGTACAGGCTTGCGGTACCACAAATTCACCGTGGGTATCATTCCGTCGCGTACTAAAAAGTTTGGCAACTCCTATCTAAGTCGCATTATTAAAAAGTGGAACGCGTTGCCGGCATTTCCTCAATCATACCATATGGGATCCTTCAAGCGAAGCATGAAGAAGCATCTCGTAGGCCAGCATGGCAGCGTCAATTGATAAGACATCAAGGTCTCTTGTCCCTCAAACTATCCCTACCTATCGGACTATCGAAAAATCGTGAAATACATGTTTACTTATTTACTTTTAGGACTACATATACAAAGTCCAAAGCCGAAATGCCCATTTAATATTTTTTCGCCATACAAATTTTAATACACCTCTTTACCGATTAACAGACCGAATTTTAGAAAATATTGATTAATACTTTTATAAAATTACGTCAAAGAGCAATATCACGAAGTTCCAAACAGATCTGATCACAAACAAAAAAGTTACATACAAACGTTGATACCCCTTTTTACCCCTTTGGAGTGAATTCCGCAAAATCCCTTCTTAGTGGACCTAACGACGTCACAAAAGGAAGCCACAGTCCAAATATCACGTTTCTAACTTTAGTAGTTTTTGCCTCGGCGTTGATGAATCAGTCAGTCAGGACATGTTACTTTATATACTTGTATATAGATTGTATAATAGGTCGGGGAAAAAGTCTTTTCGCATTATAGTATGTATGAACTTGTAATAAAATCTCTTTGGTTATACCATTTGTATCTAGCAGGTTTTGATATCTTTAAAAAGTTTAAATTTTAATAAAGATAATTCCAAATTCAAATTAGGTAAATGTGTGATTTTCATTTGTTTTTTTTACTGTCAAGATGAGTGAATCTAATGAAGAAATTCGATACTTTTTAAAATTTTACTACAAAAAAGGTAAAAATTCAACGCAAGCTGCGAAAAAAATTTGTGACGTTTATGGACCTAGTGCAGTGTCTGTGAGAGTAGCACAAATTTGGTTTAAGCGTTTTCAATCAGGAAATTTTGATGTGAAAGATGCACGTCGCTCTGGTCGCCCTGTTACGGATGAAATTGATGCCATTTTTGAAAAAATGGAGCAAGATCGGCATATCAGTAGTTATGACGTAGCTGAAGAATTAGGAATTGACCACAAAACAGTTTTGGCGCATTTGAAAAAAGCTGGGTACACTAAAAAGCTCGATATTTGGGTGCCTCACGATCTCACTGAAAGAAACCTAATGAACCGTGTACTCATTTGCGATTCTTTACTAAGACGTAATGAAAGCGAACCGTTTTTGAAGAAGCTTATAACTGGTGATGAAAAGTGGATCACGTACGACAAGAACGTGCGAAAAAGGTCGTGGTCAAAGGCCGGTCAGGCTTCACAGACTCTGGCAAAACCCGGGTTAACCCGCAACAAGGTGATGCTGTGTGTATGGTGGGATTGGAAGGGCATTATTCATTATGAGCTGTTACCGCCAGGCAGGACTATCGATTCTGAACTCTACTGTGAACAACTGATGAGATTAAAGCAAAAAGTTGAGAGAAAGCGGCCGGAATTAATTAACAGAAGGGGTGTGATTTTTCATCATGATAACGCTAGACCTCACACATCTTTAGCCACTCAGCAAAAATTAAGAGAGTTTGACTGGGAGGTGTTAATGCATCCGCCGTATAGTCCTGACCTTGCACCTTCTGATTTCCACCTGTTTTGGTCTCTTCAGAATTCTTTAGGCAATGTCAGGTTAACATCACGAGAAGACTGCCAAAACCACTTGTCGTGGTTTTTTAAACAGAAGTCCCAAAATTTCTATAGTAATGGGATCATGTCTGTACCTACAAGATGGCAAAAAGTTATCGAACAAAATGGCACCTACATACTTTAGTTAAATGTAAATAAACTTTATTAAAAAATGTTTTGAATTTTCATATAAAATACGAAAAGACTTTTTCCCCAACCTAATATATAAACTTTCAAAAAGTTCCTTTCGAAGTAAAAGAACAACAAACCAACAAATAAATAAACAAATAGACACACTTTGATATTTTCGAAACGCTTCCTACCTCTCTTTTCGCCAGAGCTTCGTTTGTCAGTCAGCAGGGTGCACCGCGTGCAGGTGAAGTTGGCTTTGTTTCAAAGATATTGATGAACCACTTACCCTAAAACCCCTTCAGCAATGGTGACGGTACCCTTCTAGAGTATTCTTCCTTTGTTAGATTAGACACAAAACAACAAGCTACTATTTCGAATACCCGGCTCATGAAGAGCAGTCATTCAAAAACCATAATACCATGCCCTCGGCACAAAATTACTATTTATAGCTTTGCTCTACCACTAAAAAAGTTACTCGATAAGCACACGGGGAAACCAGTAGTAAGTATTTGGAATTAAATTACATTAAATTGAATTGAGTTAAATTACTTTAAATTGAATTGACTTGAATTGAATTAAATTAAACTGGATTAAATTAAATTAAATTGGGTTAGATTGAATCAAACCAAATTAACTTCAATGTACTAAGGTAGATTATAAGGTTCCAATGTTAATAACATATTATGGACTACTTTATTGGTCTGAAATAAATATTTTTTTACTTTTTTATTTTATTTATTATCTATATACTTATAATAAATCTGTAGAGAGGTCAATTCTGTACATGAAATATATTTCCAAAACAACTATCTGGGGGTGATTAGTGATCGATTCTGATACTAAAAATGCAATCAGTAAAATTTTTGTCTGTCTGTCTGTCTGTCTGTCTGTATGTTCGTTATAGAAACAAAAACTACTCGACGGATTTTAACGAAACTTGGTACAATTATTCTTCATACTCCTGGGCAGGTTATAGTATACTTTTCATCACGCTACGATCAATAGGAGCAGAGCAGTGAAGGGAAATGTTGGGAAAACGAGACAAGTTACTCCATTTCTTAAGCTTCCGTCGCGTGTTCAGCCTTAATGGTTAAAGCTACACAGAAATCATGTATGACGGAAATGTTCTTCTTAAAATTATATAAAAATTATCCCACTACAGCATATGTCTATCTTTTATGGTTGAGTCAGAAACTTGCCAAGCACCGCACCCGTACACAATGAGTGCTGCCGCGCGGGGGGCAGGGGCGGTGGGTCGTTACGCGGCGTGGTACCACATGAGTAAAAAACGATGGTAGTACGGCATAGAAAAAATATGCCTAAGTGTGCTTGCCCAAACGTGCAGACACGTGACAATTATTGTTTTTTCCGTTGCAAATGCATTATTATTCACTGCAAATTGTTTACAATTCGATTTGCTTACTTTAGTAGATAAGTTAGTAAATATTGTTTTCTTTAGTTAGGTCATTGTTTTGTTTATTTCATTCGTTAAAAGTAGATTACTTTCGAGTTTAATTAGATGTTATTACGTCATTATTTTTTGTTGCACATTTGGATGCTAGGCAGGTACCTAAGAACGGTAAGTTAATTGCCCTCACCAAATAAACAGTACTTTTTTGAGCGTTGTACAAACAAAGCATTTGACCATCTGTGAATGTAAACAAAAGATAAGAAAGCTTAATAGTTTTATGAATGAGTCTTTATGCCTTTGCATGCCGACTCAGTCAGAAGTCGCAATATCCGAAAAAAATTGGCATTCCAATTATTCTGCTCCGAAATTTAAGACCACAACTTTGCAATGGAACTCGGCTAAAAGTAACCCAGTTGCAACAAAATATAATCGAGGCTCAAATTTTAACAGGTTGCGGTGCAGGAGAAACCGTCTCTATTCCCAGAATTCCCATAATCTAAATCTATAAAAGAAGAAACTGACTGACTGACTTATATATCAACGCACAGCCCAAACCGCTGGGTCTAGAGATTCCAAATTTGGCAAGTAGGTTCCAAATGACGTCTAGGGGTGCACTAAGAAAGGATTTCTCAAAATTCATCCCCTAAGCGGGGGGTCCAAAGTTTGTATGGGTAAACAAGAATAGTTGGACTCTTTTATCCGAAACTTTTCACGAGTACTTCTATACTTAAATGAGTAAACACGTGTTTCAGGATTTTCCAAAATTCAACCCCTATAGGAGTAAAATGGGGTGAAAAACGTCATGGGTATTGTTTTTATGGTTTATCGGGTCGCTGATTACAAAAACAACAATTATTTTATAATCCAACATAGCCGTCGTGACATAAAATCACCCCTGTGGGGGTGCGGTGGGGTTAAAATGTCATAATATCAATATGGGTGTTGATTCTAAGGTTTTCTGGGACGTCAATTACAAAAATGGCATCGATTTGAAAATATCAACCCCTAACAGGGTAAAATGGGGTCAAAAAGTCTGAAAATCGTCATGGGTATTGTTTTTATCGTTTATCGGATCGCTGATTACGAAAACAACAACGATTTTAAAATTCAACGTGGCTAACGTGACGATCATCCTCTATTGAGGTGTGATGAGGTTGAAATGTCTATATATCGATATATGTGTCGTTTTTACGGGTTTTCGGAACGCCAATCCATACTAATATTATAAATGCGACAGAATGTCTGTTACCTCTTCACGCTTAAATCGCTGGACCGTTTTAGATGAAATTTGGTTGAGAGATACCTTGAGCCCTGGGAAAGGATATACTTACCTAAGATAGTTTTTATACCTATTATTGTTATTTATTGTACCCGTAGGGTGAAAACGTGACCATCATCTCCTATTGGGGTGCGATGGCGTTGAAATGTATAAAATGTGTTGAAAATGTGTGAAAATCGTCATATGTATTGTTTTTTAAGTTTCCGTACCCAAAGGGTAAAAAGGAACCCTATTACTAAAGCTCCGTTGTCCGTCCGTCCGTCCGTCTGTCACCAGGTTGTATATCATAAACCGTGATAGTTAGACAGTTGAAATTTTCACAGATGATGTATTTCTGTTGCCGCTCTAACAACAAATACTAAAAAACAGAATAAAATAAATATTTATGGGGGCTCCCATACAACAAATGTGTTTTTATAGATAATGGTACGGAACCCTTCGAGCACGAGTCCGACTCGCACTTGGTCGGTTTTATGGTATATCGGGTCGCTGATTACGAAAAAAACAACTATTTAATAATCCAACATCAGCCGACGTGACAACTCTGTAGGGGTGCAATGGGGTTGAAATGTCATAATATCAATATGGGTGTCGATTCTATGGTTTTCTGGGACGTTAGTCAGGACAATGGCATCGATTTGAAAATATAACGTAGTGGACACGAATTACTTAAAAAGATTTTTCAAATTTTACCTCTAAGAGGGTAAAACGGAGGTCCAAAGTTTGTATGGGAAAATGAGATTAGTTGGTTTATATGGGATCACGAGATTAGTTGGACTATTTTATCCTAAATTTTACACGAGTACTTCTATTGATTAATGAGTAAACATGTGTTTGCTCCGAATTAACACGCGAGCGAAGCCGCGGGCGAAAGCTAGTTTGAAATAAGGCTCCTACAAAAATCATGCATGTCCGAAAGGTAAACTGGTAGACATTTTTAGGCTTTAGCATTAAGTTCGCCTTTTGTGTATAATCGTTTAATGGATTGTGTGCAATAAATTAAATTATCTATATACATATAATAAAACAGTAAAAATAATGTGTCTGTACATTGAATATATTTACAAAAAAACAATTGGAGGCGATGGAGATATAGTAATAGAGTAAGAATTTTAAAAAAAATGTCTGTCTGTTTGTCTGTATGTCTGTATGTCTATTTGTCTGTTTGTACACGCTAATCTCTGGAAGTACTGGACGGATTCGAATGAAACTTCTTTTGTTATATAGCTGTTAATCCTGGGCAACATATAGGGTATAACTGATTTTGGAAAGTGGAACACCTGATGCAGCACCATAATGGTTCAGGTAAACTATAAGAAATATAAAAATGACGCCTTAGCAAAAGTTGTTCAGCCTGATGGGCATTTTCTGTTGAGGTATAAAAATCCAAGATTTGGAACACCTAATGCAGAACCATAATGGTTCAGGTAAACTATAAGAAATATAAAAGTGACGCCTTAGCAAAAGTTTTTCAGCCTGATGAGCATTTTCTGTTGAGGTATAAAAATCCAAGATTTGGAACACCTGATGCAGAACCTTAATGGTTCAGGTACACTATAAGAAATATAAAAATGACGCCTTAGCAAAAGTTGTTCAACCTGATGAGCATTTTTGGTTGAGGTATAAAAATCCAAGATTTGGAACACCTGATGCAGAACCATAATGGTTCAGGTAAACTATAAGAAATATAAAAATGACGCCTTAGCAAAAGTTGTTCAACCTGATGAGCATTTTTGGTTGAGGTATAAAAATCCAAGATTTGGAACACCTGATGCAGAACCATAATGGTTCAGGTAAACTATAAGAAATATAAAAATGACGCCTTAGCAAAAGTTGTTCAATCTGATGACCATTTTTTGTTGAGGTATAAAAATCCAAGATTTGGAACACCTGATGCAGAACAAAGTTAAATTTATTTGCATAAACAACACGTGTTTACAATAAATTATAGTTTAAAAAAAAAGTAAAAAAAACACGCTATAATAGCAAATAGAACTAAAAAAGTTACTTAAAATAACAATAAATAGATTAACAAAATATTGAATGTATTGTAAAAAAAAAAAAAAAACCGCGGGGTGCTACTTTTATTCTTACCTGCTACAAGTTAGAAGCAATCGTTTTATTTTATTTACAAAGGTAAAATTGGACGTGTACGCTAGAATTGAAATGGAACGAATGGTATATCTTCGCACAAACCAGAAGAATACGTGCATTTGCGGTACGCTATGTAGCAAGATCAGAGTTTATTTGATTTGGTGGTGGAAAGTGTTTTAAGCAACGAGATGAAACTGTTTTTTCTTAGATGCTCCAAGAGAGACTGGAAAACATACCTGACGAGAACAATCCTCGCTGAAATCAAAATAAGATCTCGCAGCAGCATCGCCAGGTATTGCAGCCACATTACTACTAGGCGGAAGGACGCAAATACAATGTTCAATATCCTACTCGATTTAAACAGAATTGAAACACCGACATGCTCTGTGACAAAGCGAAGGTGTTGCAGGATTGCTGTCTAATCGTTTGAGATGAATGCGAAATGGCCAACAGTAAGGCACTAGAAGCTGTAGATAGAATTTTACGTGCCCAAGAGTTTTCAAGAATATTGATAAATTTGGGGAAGATCTCCTTCCTGAAGTAAAGTCAATGCTTGGCAGCGAAATATAATTGAAGCTGAGATTCTCACTGGGAGTGGCGCCGGTGAAACTGTATTAATTCCGCGTATACCACTCTTCAAAAAAAAAAATCCATTTTAATTTTAAACATACACAGTTCTCCGTGCCCACTTGCTTTGCTATGACAATAAAGAAATCACTAAAATACGCTGGTCAAGCTTAGGACTGGTTGTATTTCGCATGACCAACTTTACGTGGCTTTCTCGAGAGTTGTAACGCTTCAGGTCTTTTTATATTAGCTCCCGAAGGAAAGACTCCCTTAATTTATTTTATATTTTTTTTAAACTATGGTTACAATGTTAAATAAACAAAAATGACTTTTAACGTATTTTCTTATGTATCTACATTCGTTCGTATTTTTATTAATACGCCGGAATCATTAAGTCCACGCGAACGAAGTCGCAGGCATCAGCTAGTAAATAAATAAAATAAAAACGGGTTGCACTCCGGGAGTGCTCCGGCAGATGTGAAAACTTGAACATTAACGTTGTGCATTTTTGAATATTTTGGAATGGTTAGGGAATAATTTCGCACGAAATGCCTTATTTATCAGTTTAAAAGTACTATCATTTATGTGGTAAAATACAATATTACATTACCTATAAACATGACAATTTACATTACATTAAAAGTAAACAGCAGCAGAAGGCATACATTTTCGCCGCGCGGTAGAAAGAGAGGGGGATATTACTTCATCTCCTACGCCGCGCCGCCGGCGGTCTACTCTCCCTCCGTCTTACGAATTTTCAATCAGGTCACGTGTCCTGACTACTCCTGATGCTAGTTTAACATTTTTTACCCATCCCAAAAAGTGTACAGCGCCGATACGGAAGTTTTCACTTCAAAAAATAAATAAACGTGAGTATCATCGACACTCAAGATATTACTTTGTATATAGTACATAGCTTTATAATTTGTGGGTATTATGTACTGTTTGGTTGATGGAGATTGTTAACTACCTCGTAGTAACTGTTGTAAGGTATAAATTTATTTAGGTCACCACCCAAGCAACACGTAAGCCAGATAATAGCAAAATTAAGCACCAATTGGCAGTTTATGGCTTCATTATATCTTTATAAAAGCTGACGTGATAGCTTTATCTTGAATAATACAGTATTTAAACTTTAATTACACTGAAAGCTTGATAACTTCTGCATAAAATTGGTATTTTCTTTTATATCTTAATACTAATAATATTTGCTACTGTTATGTTAACGATATTCAAATAAAAGTGACTGAGACAGCTAGTAGCTACATAACAGCTGAAAATTCAGCTTTGTGCTGTACAACTTTGATAAATATTTCAATTATACAGCTTGGTTTTGAATAGTTTATTGATTGGTTTCTTTAAGCTGCACAACCAGTCAAATCGTACTCATTTATTCAGAATATGGATATTTACTTCTCTTTTAGCGTTTAATCAGCTAACTATTGCTTAAATGAAGATGACTACGATCTTATGACAATCTTATAGCGAGAGAAGCGCACTAATACTTTAATGTAGCTCAAAGTGGTAAATATTATGAATAATAGATATTTATGTATCTAATAACTGGTTATTGAAGAAAAACAATGTTTTTATGCAAGAATGTCAAACTTATTTTATAATTATGACAAGATGACTCAAATTCATGGAGAAAAAGAAAAAGGACAGGAGGAATAAGAAGAAAGTGTTTAAGGGAGTATCTAAAAATAAAAATAAACAATATCTGTATAGAAGCAGAAACGAGTTTGGCAGCTAATGCAAATTACAATACGGATCCAAGCACAAGACGACCAGTTCAAGAGGGTTCCGTATCCGTATCTCGTAATTTTACATCTACATCACAGATATTAGATAAAAATGACGATTCACATTTGGAGGACACCGATTCAAGTTCGAGTAGTTTAGCAGAAAACGTGTCAGAATTTAATAAAAATATAGATTTTCGAAATAACCTCAGAGATTGGGCAGTGAATAAAAATATATCTCAAGCGGCTGTAAAAGATTTATTGGGTGTGATTAATCATATATTTCCTGAAATTATATTAAGGTCTGATAATTCATTATCAAATGTTTCCAGGTTGCGACATTGTTAATGGTTTCCATGGCAAATCTTTCATTTTGGGTTCCACCAACTTGAGCAAGTGTGCATACAACCGGACTCCTATTTTCATTTATTTCTTCTAGCTGAACTGAAATTTCTGCTAGTTTTTTCATATTTTTTTCCTGATTTTGCGTAATAACAGTTAATAATTTGTTAGAAACCTTGATTTGATCATTATTGTCATATACTTTCACTGTGGATGCTTGTTGTACTGTTTCGTGTTGATGATCTTGAGTTATAACCTGATAAACTTCGCCGTCAATACCATGAGCTTCAATGACTTGATGTTCTGTAACTGTACTTGTATTTCCAGCATCAACCTGTAAAAAATATAACAAAAACATTAAATATTATAAGTACCAAAAAAAAAGTTTTATATGAAACAAAATTGCTAGGTACCCCATGTTAATAAATTAGATAATCTATCACATTTTTTTTGTAAAAATAAACGTAATCAAGAACGAAATACAGCAAATATTATATTTTTTGTGCTGATATTCTTGATGGAAATGCGTTTTTAAACAATTTTATTTATTTTACTAAATATTGGTTTTCAAAACACAATAGAACCGATGATTATAGAACCCTAATAATCTGAATAAGAGTACTGAGACGGGCAGCTTCATAATCGTTTATCAGAACTGCGATATAAAACGTACTGTTAACCAATAAATATCTCGATAAGACAGTTACAAGTGACCTGTTACGCAAAAATGTACAACAAATCGTCTGCGTGATCAGATTATATTCAAAATCAACATCGTCGCCATTATTTATCCTAACATAACCTCTCTTTTCTAAAACTAATCTATGTTATTACAAATAATAAATAGATATTTTTACTAAAAAAGACATCTGGATAGTATTCAAATACCTACCTGATTGTTTTCTATCACTTTGATTGGTAACAATTGAATAAAATATTTTATTCGTCGAAAAGGGTTAATATAAGTCAATTGTTTATTTTTTAAAACTGGTTTTATCTTGTGGCGCTCGAAAATTTTACTATAAACTTATATTATATTCTCACAGTAAAGTAGCATGCGTTTTAATAATTGTATTGTCAACAAAACATATTAACAAAAAATACTTACCAATATATATAATTTCTTCCAGAGCGATGCCACCATATACACTTGGAAATTTAACGCAAAATATATGTGATAACAATTAATTTTATGAAACAAAATGCTGATTTTGTACATTTAATTACATAACTTCTTTATAAAACTACGAGAAAGATCTCAATTATGAATATTGTCTGAATGTCAGAGTTTGATATTTTCATCTGCATAATAGAGCTTTAAATTCTGATTAAAGGGTCGATCAGCTTTTATGCAGAAGTTAAAGAACCTTTCAGTTTATGTATCCAGCTGGTATGCAGCTATTAACAAAATGTTATTCAGATTAAAGCGATTTATTATGGGCCCAAATTGCTTGAATATCGCCTGTATAAGCGCTTATACAAACCTTATCCCTACATCTTTTACAGCGTTTAGTCATGAGAATTGCTATTATATAAAAGTTAATCAGCTAGTTTGTGTTGCTTGGGCATGCATCGATATAACAAATGGTGAACCGCGCCCTATCTCCAATTTCATGACGTTATTATATTACAAACAAAGTAGGTCAAATTTCGTATTCATATGAAAAGCATTTTATTAGTTGCTATCCCCCGTGACTTACTCGTACGCGTGAAATAAAAAGGAATTATTTATTTAGTTATTGGGCCCTTGTGGGCACTTAGACACGTCTTGTACATTTTTTTATTAATAACTAGCTGTCCACCTAGAGTTGCCAGATCTAATAAAACCGGCCAAGTGCGAGTCGGACTCGCGCACGAAGGGTTCCGTACCATTATCTATAAAAACGGCAAAAAAATCACGTTTGTTGTATGGGAGCCCCCCTTAAATATTTGTTAATATATAACTAAATATTATGTGAGTGAGTATTTCAAGCGTCTACCTATTGCCGTCATCAATTGCGAGCAAAAACGAGCGATACGTTTTCATTTTCCTTAAAAGGCTGGCAACGGATCGGCGACCCCTTGGTGTCGCTGGTCTCCATGGGCGGTGGTGATTGCTTTCCACCAGGTGACCCACATGTTCGTTTGCCCCCCTCTCACATAAAAAAAAAAAAATTGTTGTTATAGCGGCAACAAAAGTACATCACCTGTGAAAATTTCAACTGTCTAACTATCACGGTTCATGAGATACAGCCTGGTGACAGACGGACGGACGGACGGACAGACAGCGGGGCCTTAGTAATAGGGTTCCTTTTTACCCTTTGGGTATGGAACCCTAAAAACTTAAAAACCCGACTGCTTTTCTGTGTAATTTGGAAATGAAAAACCCCTAAAACAAGAAAACATGTAGCAGTCGGGACCCTACATGTGCTCTAAAGTCACTAAGCCTGGAGGCTTAGTGACTTTAGACTCCCGAAGGTCCCGACTGCTACATGTTTTCTTGTTTTAGGGGTTTTTCATTTCCAAATTACACAGAAAAACAGTCGGGATTTTTAGTTTTTTAAATTACCATTTTTATTTTATGTACTATTACTGCAATGAGACTCCGCTGTCCGCCCGTTTGTCACCAAGCTGTATCTCATGAACCGTGATAGTTAGACATTTGAAATTTTCACAGATGACGAATTTTTGTTGCCGCTATATCGACAAATACTAAAAAATAGAATAAAATAAATATTTAAGGGGACTCCTATACAACGAACGTGATTTTTTTTTTCTCGTTTTTGCTCGATATTGATAACGGCAACAGGTAGACGCTTGAAATATTCACAGAATATTTAGTTATATATTCACTTTAAAAATAAATAAATAATTAAATTAAAATAAAACAAACATTTAAGGGGGCCCATACAAGGAAAGTGATTTTTTTTTTTGCCTTTTTTGTTGATAATTACCCTTAGTACGCGAGTCCGACTCGCACTATGCCGATTTTTAAGTTTTGTGTTATAACAATTACAATTCATCCATACTAATATTATAAATGCGAAAGTAACTCTGTCTCTCTGTCTGTTACCTTTTCACGTTAAAACCGCTGAACCGATTTTGATGAAATTTGGTATGGAGATAGTTTAAGACCCGAGGAAGGACATAGGATAGTTTTTATCCTGGAAATCCCCCCCCCCCCTCCCCAATGGGGGTAAAAAGTATTTTTTCTACTATAGAGGGCGCTGTATGATAGGCTATCGGCCAACAGATGGCGCCACAAGTCGTGCTATAGGTTGTTTTGTTGTCAATGGGCGGCCAACAGATGGCGCCATAAGGAAAAAATAAAGTTTATAATCATTTGTCCTTCTTTTACGTCGAAAGCGACCTACGTACATGATTTTTTAAACGGTGATAGTTTATCTTCTGGAGAGTGACATAGGCTACTTTTTATCCCGTTAAAACATCTAAATCCCATTGAAAAAAATAAACTTTGTAATAATTTGTCATTTTTTTTACTTCGAAAGGAACCTAAATACCGACATGATTTTTTAATGGGGATAGTTTCCGGTCTGGAGAGTGACATAGGCTACTTTTTATCCCGGTAAAACATCTTAATCTCATGAAAAAAAAAAAAACTTTGTAGTAATATGTCCTTTTTTTTACTTCGAAAGGAACCTAAGTACCGACATGATTTTTTTAACGGGGATAGTTTACGGTCTGGAGAGAGACTTAAGCTACTTTTTATCTTTATATTAGCACTGGAAAAAATAAAGTTTATAATCATTGTCCTTTTTTTTTATTCATTCTTGGCTTCTCCCATGGCCAAATATATGTGGCACGTTTGAGTTAATCCAATGCCCAGAATTTGGACATATATATATGTATATATATATATATATATATATATATATATATATATATATATATATATATATATATATATACGCGGACGATATGTTTGATATATATAGACGTATATGTTTTGTGTTTCGTTTTCGATCCTTCGCCGTCAGATGGCGCGTGTCCGCGTGTGTATGTGGTGAACATTTTTTTTGTCTTGAGTGGGGGCGTTCCATCCATACTAATAATATAATATATAATAAGTGTTAAAGTAAGTAAATTCGTTTGTTTGTTATTTCTTCACGCCTTAACTATGCAGCCGATCATCATTAAAATTTGTACATATTGATACAACTTTTTATCCCACGAAGTAAAAAAATACCAGCAACAGCTAGTATACTTATTATGTATATATACGGTATCCCGTTATAATTCTGACAAAGTAGCCTTATTACTATCAGTATCAGTTACTAATTACTCCTTTTTTGTGTCACTAAGGTGGAAACGAAGCGGACGTGCCTGACGGTAAACACTTATTGTAGCCTATAGTAGTGTTGCTAACACTAGAGTTATCACTCACGAGTTCTACCCTGTATAAATCCATTCAGTAAAGTCTCTTCTTTTACTTTTACATTACCTACATTACATACTTCCTTACATCATAGACGAGCCCGGTGCGGTGGTCGAATGGCTACTTTGACTCCGAGGTCGTGGGTTCGATCCCCACACAAGACAAACATTTGTGTGCATGAACATGTCTGTTTGTCTTGGTCTGATTGTTTTATATATACTGTGCAATGTCGCAAAATGATCCCAACTCAGCATAAAGACCGAAATCTGCAACAGACTTGGCACTGATTTTCAGTTACGACCAGTTGCAACATCACGGACATACATGCACAAGAAACAAAAACCGACCAAGTGCGAGTCGGACTCGCCCACCGAGGGTTCCGTACGTAGGATCATTATAATTTTGATATTTTTCATTATAAATAAAAAATAATGCGTCGGAAAAAATAAATAAAATATATTTTGCAATGTGCACATTAAGCCCTTTCATATGATACCCCATTTGAACTAGTAGTTTCAATTTGAAATTTCGACCTCCTGTAAAAAATATAGACCCCCTATTTTTTAAGATTTAATTACAAATGTATAGTTTTGTGATTTATTCTTGAACTTGTAGTCTATAACGATGTTACTTGCCAAATTTCATAGTTCTAGGTCAACGGGAAGTACCCTATAGGTTTTGATTGCCTTGAGAATGTGTCGAAATATGCGTTTTTTGTTGAATAAACGGCCGTAACTTTTATTTACGTAAACTTAGCAGTTTGATTTTTTTACAACTTAATGGGACCGTAGACCTGAGTATACAGTTCAAATTTCAGCTTGATACCTCCACGCATTCTCAACATAGAGGGCCTTGACAGACAGACAGACAGACAAACAGACGTACAACAAAGTGATCTTATAAGGGTTCCGTTTTTCCTTTTGAGGTACGGAACCCTAAAAAGACAACAAAAGAAACAACATAAACAATTAAACACAAAATCAAAGAAGACTCATTAACAAACTATTATAGACACTTCATATAACAAATACATTAAAAATATTTTAAATAAATGAATAGGAATACTTTAAATCATACTAATAAAAATAAAGCTGGATGTTGAACTGTACTTTACTTTGACAGGTGTTGGTCATAATTCTAACTGTTCCAGCCAATATCTTGCCTTAGTAACATGGTAATGAATAAATAATCAAGTGAGTACATGAAAAGGAAATGCGGGTAGATGGTGCTTTATCTCCAAGTATGTACTACACGGTAAATTATGGTATTGTTGTATATTAGGTACATAATTATGTATTCCTAATTGATATAACAACATTTCTTATCACTTAAAATTGGAGTCACTTTGTACAGTGACTTAAGGTGAACACATCTATCCGATCCGAACGCATAGAAATAATCGAATTTTAGAATTCTTTGTATGAAATCATATTTTATAGCACTTAGCAGACCTATCCACTCTACCTGGTTTCTAAATATATACATTATTTTTTTATATTACGTCGGGTGGCAGACAGGTATACGGCCCGCTTGATGTGAAGCGGTTGTAGCCATGCCGTAGCCAATTATTAACGCTCGCAACATAAAATATCGCTCGCGCGCCGCCAGCCCCGCTGCCAACGCAGCAACTCCTTCCTTTCTGGTGACCTCACTCACTCGCAGGAACACAACAACCTTCAAGGAAATTGTTATTTGGCTGCAGTATTCTGTGAGGTGGCGGTACATTCCTCAGTCGGGTAGCTTACAATTACGCTCCCTACCTCTCTTTTCGCCAGAGCTTCGTTTGTCAGTCAGCAGGGTGCACCGCGTGCAGGTGAAGTTGCCTTTGGTTCAAAGATGTTGATGAGCCATTTACACCGCAAAAATAAAGATAAATCTAAATACATACATAAATTCACAGGTAGAAAAATGAATGTATTTAGATTTATCATTTTTTGTTAGATTTTTGTCATTTTTTGTTGAGTTGTTTGTATATGTGGGCTATCTATTTAATATACTTTAATATAATATACATACATCATTTTGTAATTCAACCATGGAGGAAATTATTTTTCTTGAGATCCTCTGTGCTTCGGAAGGCAAGTTAAGTCATAGGTCTCGGCTGTTGTCATTAGATGACAGTCGATAAACCCACCGAAGTCATTATTTTATATCATTTTTATTAGGCTATCGCATTCGGCATATATTTTTTTTAAGGAAGTGGCAACAGATCGCTGACTACTTGGTGTTACTGATCTCCATGGGTGGTGGTGATTGCTTTCCCCCAGACCCACATGCTCGTTTGCCCCCCTCTCATATTAAAAAAAAAAAAAAAAACTATGTTCGCGGATTTTTTTTCTATGAAGCAAAGTTATGAAAAAGGTAATCATGGAATAACATATATACATATATATCGGGTGCTCAATTATAACATATTTTCATAGCTTCAGTACATATGGTTATCGAATAATCTTTTGAACTTACGTCGCCTTAAGCCTGTGTTTCAAGCTACCCACGTGCATTTATGTGTATAAATACTGCTGTAGGTAAGTCATAAATTGGCATATAAAATACGAGTCTCATATAATAGGTACCTATATAATTTTCTGGCCCTTAACTAATGTATTTTGTTAATTTCCAATGTACTTAATTGGGGTTTGCATGTTGAACAAAGTTAAAGTGTTTCGTCACGCAAACGTCACGTTACACACGATACAGCTCACCGTGTGAGGAATAATGAAAACGTAACAAGTTGTAATTTGAAATACTAATTAAAAGTACTAGAACGTAGTTTAAATTAAACCAAAAAGAAATTATCGTCCGTAATCCGACTTTACGGACGTAAAGCCGGTTTACGGACGATAATTTTACGTGAAACGTCAAACGAAGACATCGGGCGGTGGAGTCTAAGACAAATAAATCTAGTCCCAAATTAAGCGCAAAGCTTGTGTTATGAGTACTAGACAACTGATAAATGTACTTAGATACATTTTTTTTGTAAATACAGACTTATAATACATAGAAAACATCTAGACCAAGACAAACAGACATGTTCATGCACACAAATGTTTGAATCGAACCCGCGACCTCGGAGTCAAAGTGGCCATTGCTAACCATTCGGCCACCGAGCTCGTCAATCGACAATCGACATCGTCGAGCAAATAGATGCGTCACGAGCAGAACGATTAGGCCGATCGTGCCTCTCTGTCGTTTGTTCCGCGCTCTGGCTCGCACGCTCGGCTCAGGCAAAACGTGACCATGAGTCATGCTTTTTCGTGTGTGCAACCATCGATTTCTATGACGTTAACACCTCAAAAAATAGAAGTGGTAGGTATTAACTTATCTAAGCACGGGCCGCATTCCACACACATATATTCAAATGAGTACGGCACCACAGCATAAGTATGGTAATAGTACTACGTGTATAAGTAATAGTACATTGTGTCAGTACCACAAAGTAACTTACAACAAAGGTATTTGTTAAAAATTCTTTGCAAGCCATATGTTTACACAATGAGATGGCATTATTCATAATCTTAACGGAGCGTATAGACCTACTAAGTATGTCTGTTTTTAATAGGTTTTTAGTCTATGGTAGGTAGGTAGGATCGGAATAAGCGATAGGAACACAACTACCCACTTGGTCTCTAATGACCCAAGTTAGCATCTGAGTATTTCTACCCGTAGTACCCTGTGTGTTTAACTGCGATCTTTTTATTGCGATGCGATGTGATTTTTTTATTAATGTACATTCGTAAAAAACAAAAACCGACTGCATTTGAGTTACAATGAATACACGTCGACTTCGATCGAGTCTATTTTTTTATTTATAACATTTTCTTTCTCGTCTTTTATTAGCGCAATAGCATCTGGAGAATATAAGAACTTAATCAAATTCACACGAAATCATCACCCTCAAACGAACACGAAGAATTTTGAAAAACGGTTTTGAATACTGGCGCTATCGTATAGAATTCTTAAAAAAATAAAATTTTAAGTTTACACTCCCCAATTAAATAAAAGTCATATGAGTTCACCTTCGGTTGCAACCTAATTAGAATAAACTATTAGTAAACAGCAATTTAATAAACTATTAGTAGGCCTAATTCCTATACTTATAAAATATACAGTCGATTCGAGAAGCCTCGGAAACGTACACCTAAATTATTAATATTAACTTCATTTTGTGGAATTGCCCTCAATATCTATTTATACTATGATATCGTACAAGATTAATGCCCTCAACATTTAGTTGATTAAACCCTATTATACAGCCAACAATTGAACAGAATTGCCTTTTTCAAGTCGTACGTAACGTTGCCATCGTCTTTTCCCAGTCGAGCTTCGCATCTGTAAGCTAAAACACGTATACCTTTAAAATGGCGAGGGAGTCGTGAAAATACAACCTTAATTTTTTATATTATAAACTTGTAGTGTGACTTTTTACAAATGACGATAAAATGTATAAAGGAAAGCCTAGGACTAAATCTAATAGTAAGTCATTATATTTTTTTAAGAGTGTCTTCAAGGATCTTTTCGGTGTCTTTTTAATGTGTTATTTCAAAGTAGTTATATACTGTGATATGTTTACATGGTTTCGTGATTAGTGACTATAGTGTTTTTAGTTAAATATTTTTTCGTCTCCTCCCGTACTATCCGCTACCTCTCAGAGAATTTCTGCCGCTGCGGAATATTATATCGTGGAATGAATTCCCTGTCGACGATTTCTCCGGTAACTTTAGAATTCTTCAAAAAGGGCATGAATAGGTTCATAAAAGGTATAAGGCAACGAACGAGTTATGCCCGTGGTGTACGCATCCATGAGCTACGGTAACTGCCTTGTATCAGGCGGACTATATACTTGTTTACCAACTACTGCTATAAAAAATGTAACCTCTAATTCTTATACTAAAGGGTGCTAAAGGTACGGGATAATCATAACATGGTTGTTATTTGTTTTATATAATGTCATATAGATTTTTTGTAGAATTCCTAGTATTGATATGTTAATTCGATATTGTGCATCCGCAATTTCAAAATTCCAAGATACGTTATCTTGGAATTTCATTAAAATCATTTCAGTTATTTCCGAGATCTTCATAGCATATGAATATTATAATAATATATTTTCAAGAATTTACATATTTTAACGATTAAACTTTACATAGTTCGATAACTACGTACTATATGCTTCTGAATGCCGATTTTATTAGTAACCTCCATCTGCGACTTTGTCATGTAAATATCATCCGTACTGTACCTGTTTCACAGTTTCGATAATTAAAATAATTTAAGCAAAAGTACTACATACGATTAAGTCAATTAATTAAATAGCTTCATAGTTCCATTCCTCGTGAGTTGCGATGATATCAACATAAACACTTAACAAAATTGAGATTTCTTCTACTTCGGTTGTAATTATGCAGTTAACATTTGTTTCATCTTTAAATATTCTAAACTAACTTTAATACATATATATAGCTACTAGAAATATAATATTATAGAGAATGAGAATTTTGTATGTTTGCATATATGTTTAGAGTTATCTCTGATACTACCTACTTACTATGTCTCCTCTCGGCGTATTATATCTGAAAAGTCTTTCACCGTTTGAAAGATATATTATTCCAGATAGACATGCTTATTTTTATTATATTATGTACACTTATATAAGGATTATCCCGCCCGGATGAAGTCGGAGACGATTGCTAGTTATAGATAGTAGGACATATATTATTGTTCATTTCTTCGGCTTTCACAACTAAACCACAAAGTTTTTACGTTAGACTAGGGTGACAAACAAGAGTACGACCTGCTCGATGGTAAGTCATCGCAGTTTATGGGTGCTTGTAACACAAGAGGCATCACCCACGCGTTGCCGACCCTGTAAAAAACCCTTTAAGCCTTTCTTGAAGAACCCCATACTGTAGTCTCCTGGGAAAACTTTGGCAGGAAACCAACCAAAATCCACCCATTTCATATAAACACAGCCTTGCAAGTTAATATAGGGTCATAATACAACGACCCGAATATAATAGATCGGTGAATGACTTACAAAAACCCCTGTAACAATTAGTAAGGCCAACTTTTTCTAGTTCAACCAAACGAAGTCGTGTAACAAAGTAAATTATTAACAGTAGGCGGCGTCGATCGATCGCCGGCGGGGCACGTTCTCTTGGCAACCGTGTTACTGTTTATGGAAATTATGTGCCGTACCATGAAATGGTTTCTTTCTTTGTGTGTATTATGATAATTATAACTCACATTTCCCCGCGGCTTCGCCTGCGTGAACACGTTATCGGGGTAAAAAGTATGCTGTGGGTCTCCGCTGGGTGATGGAGTATGCTCTTAACCATTTCGATTAAGGGGAGACCCGTATCTTGGGTTGCTAACCGTCCCGCTGTACGCAGGACGTCCCGTTTCTGAGACCCTTAACAAGACGTCCCGCTCAGCGTGTGAGCGGGACGATAAATATCCCGCTTTTCGGAATTAGCTACGCACGCACATACATCAAATGCGCAATCTCGAGACAAACACTCGTTTAAAAAATAACTTATACATAGTTTTCACTATAATGTAATGTAATATAATTGTCTTTTTTTTTGTAAAAGTTCACGTACAATACAATACAATAACGCTTTATTACACCAAATAAAATACAGACACAAAATAAAACAAAAGATAATACAATAGGCGGTCTTATCGCTATAAGCAATCTCTTCCAGACAACCTTAGGGCAGGAAAGTATAAATGCAAATTTGAACAGGTGGGTGGCGCAGTGAAAATAAAACAAAAATCATTAAATGTCTTCAGTAAAACATTATGAATAAATACACATACATTACATACTACTACATATATATATATATATATATATATATACATACACACACACATACATATACATACATATATATACATACACACACACATACATATACATACATATATACACACATACATTTTTTTTTTTTTTTTTTTTTATACTACGTCGGGCAGCAGACAAGCACACGGCCCGCCTGATCTGAAGCGGTTACCGTAGCCATATCAACGCTCGCAACACAAAACATCGCTCGCGCGCCGCCACCCCCGCCGCCATCGCAGCATCTCCTTCCCTTCTGGTGACCTCACTCACTCGCAGGAACACAACAGCCCTCAAGGGAACCGTTATTTGGCTGCGGTATTCTGTGAGGTGGAGGTACGTTCCCCAGTCGGGTAGCTTACAATTACGCTCCCTACCTCTCTTTTCGCCAGAGCTTCGTTTGTCAGTCAGCAGGGTGCACCGCGTGCAGGTGAAGTTGGCTTTGGTTCAAAGATCTTGATGAACCACTTACACCCCAAAACATAACAATACATAAACATAAATACAAATAATATACATAAAAACAGTTTTACAAAATGCCAGGAATTTACAGAACATCAAGTAATTGTGACAGGTAATGAGATTTCACATTATTTTTAAAACATGTAAGTGTTTGAGCTTGCCGAATGCGGAGCGGTAAGGAATTCCAGAGCCGTACAGCCTCAATAGAGAAGGAGTCGGAATAAAACTTTGTGAAGTGAGAAGGAGTTTTAAGACGAAGAGAGACAGTGCTACGAAAGATGGAACTTTGGACTTCTTTGAGAAATGAAAAACGTTCTTTCAAGTAGAAAGGAGTGTTAGGGTTGAAAAGAACTGAATACAGTAGAGAAAGTATATGCAAATTCCGACGAAGCCGAATTGGGAGCCACTTGAGCTGAGATCGATAAAGAGAGATGTATTTTGTATTCTAAACAAAATTCATTAGATCCCGCTTTTTAACCTTGTCCCGCGTTTGAAATCAACATTTCCCGCAAATTATTTGTATTTTGAAGTTGGCAAGCCTACCCGTATCCCAGCAGTGGGATGAATAAGGGTTGTGGACTAATTATGATAGCATTACGTATAACAGCGACGGACGCCACTGGCTCGCCCGCGAGATGAACTGACTGACGGACCAACTAAGTGAACTAAAAAGGTTTCTTTTTTCTTGGAAGCTTTATGTAATCCATTGACAGTGATCGTGCGTAGGCTTCCTAATGGACCCTACATCTTAGCCGCTACGATGTAGGCTATTACATTATAAACATCAAACATCAACCAAAACTATCCGCTACGCCGTAGCTGTTGTAGCTAGTCGTGCAGAATTTACCGATACCACAGTATAAGTAAGAGTATAAGCTTAGTAAGTATCAGTTTCACCACCGGGTGCCAAGCAAGCATATGGTTGGCTTAATGTAAAGCCAATACCAAAGCTTGTAGACGCTTCAAGACAAGGAATATTGTTTGCAACTGGCACCGCCGCTGCCAACACAGGCAGCATATCCTCACAACGGGTGTCTCACTCCCAACTGGCAAAATATCTTCATCTCACACAAGTAGCGCCAACAGCAACCTGCCCTCTCCCGCCTGTTAGCCTTACTCACTCGCAAGAACGCAACAACCTCTATATAGACTTCAATAGTTATTTGGCTGCGATCTTCTGTGAGGTGGAGGTACATCCGCAGCTTACAATTACGCTGTGCTATACCTCTCTTTCGCCAGAACCACGTTTGCCAGTCAGCAGGGTGCAGGTGAGGTTGGCTTTGGCTCAAAAATGGTGTGAGGCACTTACATCCCAAACTATGTAGATAAATAACACAGCGCCATCTAGTCCGAAACTAAGCAAAGCTTGTACTATTGGTACTAGATAACGGATACTTATTTTTTTTTTTGTAAATATACACATACTACAATACAAACACCCAGTCTAATACTCAAGACAATCAGATATGTTCGTGTACATAAATGTTTGTCTTGTGAGGCGATCGAATCCGCGACCACGGAGTCAACGTGGACATTGCCAGGCCATTCGATCAGCGCGCTCGTCAAATCTTTTGTAACATCCTGTCGAATAAAAGATTCCAATATTCAGACAATTTATAGACATCCTATTGTATCCTCGTAAAATCGTTAATGGAGCGAGTAATGACCGGGCAGTTTCTGATATAAATCGTAATAATGGTTATAATCGCGTGACACTCGCAGCGAAAGAATAAAATTGGATAACAATGTTCCACAGTGCTGCACGATACTTTCAGTACCTACGATAAAAGACTATCAGTCATTCATTATGTAGCGTGCATGGCAACTTTTTGACGCTATAACCCGCATAACTGACTGAAATTGACTTTCATTTCATAACAGTTAACAGTTTAGTTTTTCCAAAGCATTTTATTGAGCTCAATCAGTTTTACCAAAGTACCTACTTACATTTTTTTTAAAGATTTGTTAGGTAGGGTAAACTCACCAGTAACTGGCCATTTTGTGACTTCTGCCACTTTGCGCAGTGGTAAGTAGTGCTATATTCACAGAGTTAACATTTCCTTTATACACTCGCATAGAGAATTTCCCAGACTACAAGTTCCCATAGATTAAATATAAAATAAAATAAGTTTAGAATAAAAAAATGTGATTTATATAAAAAATATACATTTTTAGTAATAACTGGCCACGAAATTTAAAAACTGGCCCATATGATTTCAATTAGTGGCCGCGCGTAATACTCATCTTACAAACGTTTATAATTATATAAAATGGAACTCAATAACAAGGAACATTCATAAGATAAATTTTAACGAAATAAACAAATAAAAATAATGTATCATTAACATTAAAATCTAAGGAGATCAGTATTTCTTGCACATTTGCCAAAAAATAATATAAAATCCCCGTTTTTCCGCTTCTTCGCGAAGAAGCCTAAACATTACATCAGCAAGACAAGAAATGTTATTGAATGTAGTCAATGTAAAAAGCATTTCCATTTTCATTGCATACATCGGCTTATCGATTGCACATCCTTGAAGATGACGATAATGCATTTTTTGTGTCATATTTGCTACCGTGAGAGTAACACCGATTCTTCTCATATTGAAATTCAGTATAAGACGAGTCAGTGTTACTCTCAGAGTAGCAAATATGACACAAAAATGCATCATCGATTGCACATCCCTGAAGATGTCGAAAAATTTCAGTATCAGACGAGTCAGTGTTATTTATTACAGTAACACTGACTCGTCTGATACTGAAAAATGCATCATCGTTTGCACATCCCTGAAGATGTCGAAAAATGTCAGTATCAGACGAGTCAGTGTTGCTCTCAGAGTAGCAAATATGACACAAAAATGCATCATCGATTGCACATCCCTGAAGATGACGAAACATCAGTATGAGACGAGTCAGTGTTACTCTCAGAGTAGCAAATATGACACAGAAATGCATCATCGATTGCACATCCCTGAAGATGTCGAAAAATTTAAATATCAGACAAGTCAGTGTTATTACAGTAACACTGACTCGTCTGATACTGAAAAATGCATCATCGTTTGCACATCCCTGACGATGGCGAAAAATTTCAGTATCAGACGAGTCAGTGTTACTCTCAGAGTAGCAAATATGACACAAAAATGCATTAGCGTCATCTTCAGGGATGTGCAATCGATGAGCCGATGGTATGCAATGAAAATGAAAATGCTTTTTACATTGACTACATTCATTAACTTTTCTTGCTTACCTTGTCTGTTTGGCGCTTTCCTAGAAAAAAGGAGGACATACAACTTTAAGTTTAATTTTGCTCGCTTTATAATAAAATCACAGAGGTCGTTCTCTTCAGCTTCGGTAAGAATAGGATCTTCTTAAATTTTGTGTTAGGATTACGTATTGTAAATTGGATGCTACTTCTTGGGACACCAAATCGCTTAGCTGCTTCTCGGATTGAACCATTTTCTTTGTGTATAAATTTTAATGCATTTTCAACAGCTTCTTTCGCGTATTGTCGTTTTTTAGCAATTTTATTAAACTTTAGCCCCACACCTGTAAATAAAAAATAATTGATTAGTAACTGGCTACCAAACTGGCCACCCTATGCCAGTTTCTGATTTTAAGCGAAGAATTTGCATCAGATTTTTTTTACAAATACAAGACCGTGTGAACATTTCAAATATAGTCCATTTTTGAACGAATTTTGATTTAATGAAATTTAGTAGTAACTGGCATAGGTGGCTACTTACTAAAAATATATAAAAATAATAATCAATAACTAGCCACCCTCTCAAACCGAGTATTTAACAGATTTTAACTGCACAAAGCATTAAATACATATCACTTACCTCTTAAACAACTCGAAAAACATAATCAGTGCACCTGAAATACCTTGCAAAAATAAAAATGATCAAAATTTCAAAAACAATTCGCTTAACATATGCATAAAGAACAACCACTCATGTCGAAACTTGTACTCCCACTGTTAAAAAATAACCGATAAAAATGGCGCTAATTTCTTTATCGGCAAAAAACTGAACTACAGTGAAAGCTAATTTACTAAGTAATATAATAAAAGAAACAGAGATGGCGTACTTTTCATGGTACTCTTATTTTGAGGATCTGAAGTGAACAATGGCCAGTTACTGACAGTGGCTAGTTATACCTCAGTTTACCCTATTTGATGGCGGGAGATGAGGTCATGTTAGCGGGGACTCCACATATTATGACAGTATCCACATCCCTTCGGAATCATAGGTCTATTTTCTCAGTCCGTCCTTCCTCCGTGCTCGGTTGGTTTACTGAGCGCAAAAGCGGTGCAGGTAAAGGTCCTCTCGTCTGGTTGGTTTACTGGACGAGAGACTCGCAACCCGTGATATAACCGGAAGGTTGGCACACGGGGCGCATTAGCTGTTAGGTATAGGGTGCGTCCTTCCTCCGTTCCTTCGGTCCGCTTGTCCAACCGGTCTACATTCCCGATATTTTTTTCAAGCTAGGTCTACATATCTATATGCATTAATAGAGCAGTATACTAATTCCATGCCATCGTCTGTAATGGAAGCTGAAGCCGATTCAGATTGAGTTTTTTTTATTTGAAAATCAGGACAAACATTTTCATTTGAGGCGTTAATACTGCAGAGTCCTATCATCATAATCAGGTCATTTTAGTCTCCACTACAGGAGCACGACCCTCTCTCGTCCGTCCCAGACAGAAGGAGGTTTTGGTTTGGCCTACACTCCCCACGCTGGCCAACGGGTTGGGGAGACCTGATCGATGTTTGAAAACGTATTTCCCTTAGTCGCCTTGTACGACACCTACGGGAAGATACGGAGTGATTCTATTCTAGTCTGCCGGAAACCACAGGGCTAACTGGTGATAATTTCCATTAACCTAACCTGAAGTTTAATTTTCGAAAACAAATAATCTGGGGCCCTACCGCTGTAGCTGAAACCGATTTTTTTAATGCGAAAATGACACTACTGCTTAGATCGTTGATAATTATGTTTAGCTCAGCTGGAACAATCCCTAGAGCTCTATTGACTAAGCTGGAAATGTTTGTCAATAACATTAAAAGACCAAATTTTGGAATCAAAAAATCCGATAGCAATCGGCTTAATAATAATTTAGCACCACATAAATGTTTGCCCTCTGCGGGGATCGAACCCGCGAACATCAAAAACAACACAAAACGTATATATATATATATATATATATATATACATACATACATACATATGTCGGTACTTAGGTTCCTTTCGACGTGATAGAAGGACAAATGATTACAAAGTTTATTTTTTATCCCATGAAAATAAGATGTTTTTCCGGGATAAAAAGTAGCCTATGTCACTCTCTAGGCCATAAACTATCTCCAAAAAAAAAATCATGTCAATCCGTTTGTTACTTTCGACGTGAAAGAAGAACAAACAAACAAACAAACACACTTTCACATTTATAATATTAAGTATGGAAGTATGGGTGGATATACATGTATACATACGTACCTAGGTTCCTTTCGACGTAATAGAAGAACAAATGATTATAAAGTTTATTTTTTATCCCATGGAAATAAGATGTTTTTCCGGGATAAAAAGTAGCTTATGTCACTGTACAGACCGTAAACTATCCCCGTTAAAAAAAGCATGTCGGTACTTAGGTTCCTTTCGACGTGATAGAAGGACAAATGATTACAAAGTTTATTTTTTATCCCATGGAAATAAGATGTTTTTCCGGGATAAAAAGTAGCTTATGTCACTGTCCCGATCCCGACCGTAAACTATCCCCGTTAAAATCATGTCCGTACGTAGATTCCTTTCGACGTAAAAAAAGGATTTTCACATTTATAATATTAAGTATGGAAGTATGGATGGATATACATATATACGTACCTAGGTTCCTTTCGACGTAATAGAAGAACAAATGATTATAAAGTTTATTTTTTATCCCATGGAAATAAGATGTTTTTCGGGGATAAAAAGTAGCTTATGTCACTGTACAGACCGTAAACTATCCCCGTTAAAAAAATCATGTCGGTACTTAGGTTCCTTTCGACGTGATAGAAGGACAAATGATTACAAAGTTTATTTTTTATCCCATGGAAATAAGATGTTTTTCCGGGATAAAAAGTAGCTTATGTCACTGTCCTGACCGTAAACTATCCCCGTTAAAAAAATCATGTCGGTACTTAGGTTCCTTTCGACGTGATAGAAGGACAAATGATTACAAAGTTTATTTTTTATCCCATGGAAATAAGATGTTTTTCCGGGATAAAAAGTAGCTTATGTCACTGTCCCGATCCCGACCGTAAACTATCCCCGTTAAAATCATGTCCGTACGTAGATTCCTTTCGACGTAAAAAAAGGATTTTCACATTTATAATATTAAGTATGGAAGTATGGATGGATATACATACATACGTACCTAGGTTCCTTTCGACGTAATAGAAGAACAAATGATTATAAAGTTTATTTTTTATCCCATGGAAATAAGATGTTTTTCGGGGATAAAAAGTAGCTTATGTCACTGTACAGACCGTAAACTATCCCCGTTAAAAAAATCATGTCGGTACTTAGGTTCCTTTCGACGTGATAGAAGGACAAATGATTACAAAGTTTATTTTTTATCCCATGGAAATAAGATGTTTTTCCGGGATAAAAAGTAGCTTATGTCACTGTCCTGACCGTAAACTATCCCCGTTAAAAAAATCATGTCGGTACTTAGGTTCCTTTCGACGTGATAGAAGGACAAATGATTACAAAGTTTATTTTTTATCCCATGGAAATAAGATGTTTTTCCGGGATAAACAGTAGCTTATGTCACTGTGCAGACCGTAAACTATCCGCGTTAAAAAAATCATGTCCGTACGTAGATTCCTTTCGACGTAAAAAAAGGACTTTCACATTTATAATATTAGTATGGAAGTATGGATTATAAATCTACATTGAAGTTTGATTTTCGCAATCAAAAAATCTGATTCGGCTTTGCGTAGGCGGTAAGATCCCAGCGTGATTTCATTCAGTTGCGAGCTATGAAAATCGTCGATGACTCTTAAACGTCTTTTTTTTTTTTTTAATATTGTCAGACAAATTACACAGCGCCATCTAGCCCCAAAGTAAGCGAAGCTTGTTTTATGGGTACTAGACATCTGATAAACATACGTAAATACATTTTTTTTTTTGTAAATACATACTTATCATACATAGAACACCCAGACTAAGACAAACAGACATGTTCATGCACACAAATGTTTGTCCTGTGTGGGAATCGAACCCACGAGCGTTGATGTCGAAGCCGCGTCATTGACCGCTACGCCACCGAGCTCGTCTGAGCTCGTCTTTATCATGTATTAGGTATAAGCACAGTATAAGTAATAGTATAAGTATGTATTTACTAAAAAAATGTATTTTATTGTATTTATAAAACCTAGTTCGCTATTGGCTAGTATTTTAGTCGTAGAAGCGAGTAAGTTATTAACTAAACGTGTCTGAACAATGAAAATTTAGTCGAGTTAGCAAATATTTTAGTCGAGTCTATCCATTTTATTCTATTTGAAACGGGCGTGACTAAAATACTAGCCTAATGCAGTTCGCATTAGGCTAGTATTTTAGTCTAGAAGCGAGTAATTTATTAACTAAACGTGCCTGAACAATGAAAATTTAGTCGAGTTAGCAAATATTTTAGTCGAGTCTATCCAGTTTATTCTATTTGAAACGGGCGTGACTAAAATACTAGCCTAATGCAGTTCGCATTAGGCTAGTATTTTAGTCTAGAATCGAGTAATTTATTAACTAAACGTGCCTGAACAATGAAAATTTAGTCGAGTAGTTTAACAAATATTTTAGTCGAGTCTATCCATTTTATTCTATTTGAAACGGACGAGACTAAAATACTAGCCTAATGCAGTTTGCATTAGGTTCGCACTAATATTTTAGTCTCGTCCGATTTTTTTAGCCTTTAGTGCCCATAATAATACAAGCTTATTTAATTTGGAACTAAAATGCTTATTATGTGTTAGTTGTCCAAAAATATTTATTTATTTACTTACTATTACCACATTATATGTAATATGCTATTACGTAGTGGCATTAAGACAGAATTTTAGCATTTATTTCAGCATTTAGGCTTATGGTAATACCTAGGTATAATTTCCAAGTTGGTCTACTTCAGAAAGCGAGAGAAGAACTTTGCCCTCGCTTTAAAATTTTCTCTCCATGTGTTACAGTAGCATGGCACAGACCGCAGTCGGCAACGTCGCGGCAGGAAGAGGAGTTGATGCAGAAGAGTTCCAGGGCCATCTCCGCAACCACTGACCCGCTGGAAAAGCTACGTCTCTTATGCTTGTCCCGAGGTGCCTCCGGGATCATGGGACTTGCCAGGTAATGGGTACATAATAATCTCTGTACTTTTTTGTAATGAGAGGGGTGCAAACGAACATGCGAGCCACCTGACGGAAAGCAGCCACCACCGCCCATGGAGATCAGCAACACCAAGAATCGCGATCCGTTGCCATCCTATACTCCTTCCTTTCTTTTCTGTACTGTTTGTATTTCTGTACCTACTGCTGCAATGCTGTTATAAATTCGCATGAAAACTAATTTTCGAAGACTATTGTTGTTATTATATTTATTTACAAGTTATGAGCGTTTAGATGTTTATAAAATTACTTTGTCCAATTTGAATAAGCAAAAATTTGATAAATCTAAATATATAAAGAACAATCTGACTGACTTATTACACAGCCCAAACCGCTGAGTCTAGAGATTCCAAATTTGGCAAGTGGGTTCCTTATGACGTCTAGGGGTGCACTAAGAAAGGATTTTCCAAAATTCATCCCCTAAGGGGGTGAAACGGGGGTCCTAAGTTTGTATGGGGAAACAAGAATAGTTGGACTATTTTATCCGAAACTTTACACGAGTACTCTATAGATAAATGAGTAAACACGTGTTTCAGGATTTTTCAAAATTCAATCCCTAAAACGGTAAAATGGGGTCAAAAAGTCTGAAAATCGTCATGGGTATTGTCTTTAGGGTTTATCGGGTCGCTGATTACGATAACAACAACTATTTTATAATCCAACATAGTCAACGTGACATAAAATCACCAATTACCGTAGTAGAAAATGATTTATAAGTAAGAAATAAAGCTGTTAACTTAACTTCAGGGTTTTATTTAAAATATTATTACCACCTATTTCATGAGATTAGATAAAATAGTGTATGAAACTATGAAGCACATAATTAGATCTTAAAATACTCGTGTGATGCTATTATCACATTCGCCTTCGGTTCATGTGATAAAATCACACTCTTACAGTTTCATAAACTACTATAGTTTTTATTTGTATGATGTTAGTGTGGTTTAATGGCTTCACATAATGGTATATTTCTCTTTTGTGAAGAAGTCTCCAAAAATGTATTTATAAAACAGTTCAGTTTTGATGTGATAGAATGACTAAACATACAATTGACAGGATTTTCCGCCGAATGGATGACGATGGCAGCAAACAACTCAACAAGGAAGAATTCGTTAATGGCATTAAGGAAACTGGGCTGGAACTCAGTAATGAGGTATCTAATTATCTATTACTATATCTATTTAATCTATACTAATATTATAAAGCTGAAATTTGTTTATTTGGTTAAACGCGCTAATCTCTTATAAACTAGAGCATCCAAATACCTAATGAGAATATTTGAGATAATGCTGTAAAAGCGAAATCAGCCGGTAAAAACAAATTTCATTAAATGGAATAGTACAAGTGACTCAAAAAAGAGTCACACACACCTCTGTTGGTGTTGCAAGCATCATTAGTTCTGATTCAAGTATTATTTAAGGTAAGCGCACATCTATCTAAGCCGAAGGCGCCGAATGAACCGAACAAAATCCAATTTTAAAATTCTTTGGGAATCTTATGACACCTCGCACACCTACCCGCCCTTCTGGATTCGGACGATTCGGCTCGATTACGTATGCGAGGTATCATAAGATTTCATATAAAAAAAAATGTTGTGTCGTATCTATTCAAATTATATGTTATTACTGATTGACAATTAATTGATTAAATCGATGACATTGTGATTTTATATGCTACATCTGTATCGTAACATTACCCATATTCGCAAATAAAATATATGATATCATTTGAAAAAAAAAAATTCAAAAATTAGTTTCGTTCGGTTCGTTCGGCGCGTTCGGCCGGGATAGTTGTGCGTTCAGCCTTAGCAGAACTTATTTTTTTTAATGTCAATGAACTTAGTCTTATGGAATAATCAGGCGAAGATATTTTTTTATATAATAACTGTACTGTTTAGCGTGCTTACTAGCCTCTCGACTAATAAAGTTCTATGTCGTCTACTAGTGTCTAGGAGCAGATCAGTAGAGACAAATGGAACATGGTAACTGCTTACGACCAGGTAGGACGTATAGTTATTTCCCACAAACCATAGTATGGGTTTATTGTTTTTTTAAATAAACGTGTACGTCACCTTTCAGGAAGCTGAGGAGTTGTTCAAAAAATTCGACACTGATAACAGCGGCTCGATCAGTCTCGACGAGTTCCTCATTCAAATACGGGTATGTTATAGTTTCTTATATATACTTACTACGTTAGCAAATTAGCACTGCCTGATGTAAAACGGGGACAGCAGCCTTATTAATGTTTGCAACATATTGAATTGACGATCCCGGTGGTCGAATGCATATTGCTCGCGTGCTGCATTCTTCTAAAGCAGCAACTTCTTACTTCCTAGTGACGAAGTCACCAAGTGCCAACAATCAACGTGCTAAAGAGATTAGGTACATCGACGAAATTAGCAGCCTATTGAAAAAAAAAATTGCTCGTATTATCCAAATTAAAAATTAATATTATTACCCAGCTAGAAGAGAAATTTTACAAAATGGACCAACTGAGAACGGAATAAATATATGTTTAGTTTCAATAGTTCCATTCAGAAGTACCGTGGAACTAGTGAAAATGATCCGTATTTATATGATCGTAACCCCAAAATCATTAGTTGTTCTTGCTGACATCACACCCCGGCCACTCCACACAGATGTTGCGTCGTGTACTACTACATAAATAATGACGTCTGAGCAGAGCGTGAATAAGCGTGTGTGCGTGCACCGCTATACAAACTGTTCCAGATTTGTCTCAGAGGGGAGGTGATGTCGACACGAGAGAACGGCAGGGAGCGGCCATACTGTACGTAGTACTATTGCTTATACTGTGCTGATATGGTGTTGCCAAACTTCTTGGCATTTTCTTTGAGGGTGTCTGAGTAACCAAAAGTGCCTCGATAACATGTTGCGCTTGTCACTTTAACTGAATATATGCATGCTACTTTTGGCTACAAACAGAGCGTTTGAACATCAGAGGAATTCCCTCTGAGGTTTGAACTTATGTGACTCATGAAGGGGACGTCAGTCATCAATGTTGGAGTGAAGGGTATAATTGTAACTATTATTAATACATACATTATTGAATTTAATTTTTATATTAATCCTCAGACTTTGGACTTATTTTGAGCCCATCAATAGTATAGATCAGCAGGTTCAATACCGTGGGCCCGTTGTCATCTCAAAATTGTGCCGCATACCGTCCGTGGCTACAGCTACGCTAGTGCACATTCACTCTAAGATGTGACAATACTTTAAGTTTTGCCATTTCAATTCCAGCCTCCAATGTCTGACTCGCGCCGCGCCATCGTAGAGCAAGCATTCAAGAAACTGGACAAAACTGGCGACGGTATCATTGCCATCGAAGACATCCGCGGCGTGTACTCCGTTAACTCACACCCAAGGTAAATGATCAAGAGAAAATAAATAAAAAGCCTTTTTTTTTTTATACTACGTCGGGTGCCAGACAAGCATACGGCCCGCCTGATGTTAAGCGGGTACCGTAGCCATATTAACGCTCGCAACATAAAATATCGCTCGCGCGCCGCCACCCCCGCTGCCAATGCAGCATCTCCTTCCTTTCTGGTGACCTCACTCACTCGCAGGAACACAACAACCCTCAAGGGAATTGTTATTTGGCTGCGGTATTCTGTGAGGTGGAGGTACATTCCCCAGCCGGGTAGCTTACAATTACGCTCCCTACCTCTCTTTTCGCCAGAGCTTCGTTTGTCAGTCAGCAGGGTGTACCGCGTGCAGGTGAAGTTGGCTTTGGTTCAAAGATGTTGATGAACCACTTACACCCCAAAAGCCTAAAGAAATCAAAACCAATTTTGTCCATGTTATTGTATTCTAATTCTACTCTACATTCTCTTAGTCTATACCTGTTTTGATTCATGATGCCCACAGTCTCCTTCTACAATCACACCGCTTCATCTTGACACATTAGATAGAACCGAAATGGTCGCGTACTGTTCGATTTCAAAGAGGTTTTCTCTCGTTGTCGAGTTGTGGAATGAACTTTTCCAGTTTTTGAATTGCCTGTCGAGGTTTTCCTATGAGTTTACAGCAATAGTTTTTTGTTATACAAGAGTGCAAAGTTGCTTTTTAACCGCGTGCTCAATTTTGATGACCGAGCACGCGAAGGATTCTAAAATAGAATCACGAGCGCAGCGATTGTTCAAAAATTTGAATCCTGAGCATTAGCGAGGGAATCGAAAGAGCACGATGTGAAAAATCTTTACACTCGAGTGCAACACGTAATAGACTACAAGCCCATGGAAAAAATTACCTGTGAAATGAACCAACGTGATTAACGCTTAGAAGGCTGTTACTACACTTCTGGACACATCTATTGGCCCACCTTAGAGTTTAGGTTTCGATGGCCCCTACCGAAATATGATTGCTAGATTGAACAAAAACTATTGATGCAGTTTTAAACCTGATACATTTTACCATCTTTTTCGATCATATTGTTTTAAATTTGAGTTCAGAATACCACACGACATGGAGCTACGCCTAACAAGTCGGGTATGCGCCTTGATTAAGGCAGTTGATTTTTGAATAAAAAACATTTTTTATCAAATAAAAGTTTAATTTAATAACGCGTGTTGCCTCCATGGGTATCTACCACAGCTCTCATACGATTAGGCATAGAGTTTATCAACCGCTCTATGAAATTTTGAGGGATCCTCCCCCATTCCTCTTCTATGGCAGTTTTCAACTCCTGCATCGTCTGGGCAACTGGCTGACGACCCCTAACACGTCTTTTTAGCTCGTCCCACATGTGCTCAATGGGGTTCATGTCTGGGCTTCTTGCTGGCCAGTCCATAACTGTGATGTTCACATCCCGAAGATATTCCCTGACGATGCCGGCCGTATGGGCTCTTGCATTATCATGCATAAAAAGGAAATTTGGGCCCACATAGTCCGCGTATGGCATCACGTGAGGTTCTAAGCACTCACGAATGTACCTTTCAGCATTTAATGTTGGCAGCCGTGGTCCCGTAACAACCTCAAGTTGAGTTTTGCCGCTCGCGGATATACCGCCCCAGACAGTCCATGAGCCACCGCCATAAGCAACCCTCTCTTCAAAGCAGCATTGTGCGCAACGCTCTCCCTTACGTCGGTAGACCTTCTTCCTTCCATCATGCCAACACAATTTTAGACTCATCAGAAAAGAGTACACGGCTCGAATGCTGCTGAGTCCAATTTAAATGAGTGCGCGCGAAATGAAGGCGCGCTGTTCGGTGGGCTCGCGTTAGTTTGGGGCCATTAGCTAGTTTGTGTGGTACCATATCGCGTTCTTTTAACCTTCTCCGAACAGTTCGAGCGCTCACAGATACTCCGTGGAAGTCACGAAGTTGGTTTTGTATCTCAATGGAGGTAAGGTGACGATTTCTCAAGCTGGTCGTCACGATGAATCGATCCTGCCTTTCAGTTGTGACCCGAAATCGTGGCCTTCCTTGGCGACGAACAAAGCCGCCAGTCTCTAGGTACCTACCTCCGATAAACATTTCGGACCGCAGATCGACTTAAATTAAGTTGAGCACTCACATTTCTTTGGCTGTGTCCGGCCTGGATAAGTGCCACAGCTTGGGCGGCGACTTCAGGCGAAGTATCCATAGATTATTGATAGAACCTCACTTTAATGTTAAGAATAAGTAATGTTTGTTGCAAAACCAAAGAGAAAAATCACACTTTCAAGAATTAAATCCAAGTAAACCAATAAAATCAAGTTTTCTTAGTATTCGATTGTTAGATATCAACGAACAGGCTCCAAATTGTCTTTTGTTTCTTTAAATTCTGTCTTCGAAATTCAAAAAAAGACTATTGAATGAAATTATGAATGTGCCAGGTTCAAAACTGCATAAAAACTTTTTGCTCGACCTAATATAAAATTTTAGCTAGGACCAAACGAAACTGAAAATGCAAGGTGGGCCAATAGATGTGTCCAGAAGTGTATATCAGAAAATAACTCTGAGCACTATGCCGTCATTTCTGAGCGGTACAGGTGAGTACGTGAGTAAATGGAATTTCGCAGGTACAAGTGAGGAATTACGACTAATTATTAATGTACGGCTTTTTTATAGTTTATAAAAATAAATGACAAAAAAGCTAGTGCCGTACTAAAGCGATGGTGACGGAAGTCAAAAATTCGCCGATAATTGTAGAAGCAATATTCCGGAATATATATAATAATTCCTTTTGTATACATATACAGATACTTTACCCATGAACGCCATACATATTTCCAGCGCTGGGGTCGAAAGCCAAGAGTCGCAACCCTTTCTCTACACCCATATGATATAAGGTCATTGTAAAATGTACGGTATCTTATTCAAAATATTATTTAACACAGACAATAATGTTCAATAATTATGCCGTCCAAAAATTATTGTTAACATTTGTGTAAATAAACAATTTTAAAAATTTTAGGATTTACCGAGTTATTACTGCTGTAAGATCATAAACTAATGTAAGGCAACTTTTTATTTGATATAATGTTTTTAAATATTATCGTTGTACCTTATAGCCGTTCATTATAAATGGTAACAAATAAAAATATTACGTATAGTAATATATGACCGGAATATTGCTTCTACAATTATCGGCGAATTAAGAATTTGCACTGACTTCCGTCACCACCGCTTTAGTACGGCACTAGGTTTTTTGACATTTATTTTTAATCATCTATAAACTATAGAAAAGCCGTACATTAATAATTAGTCGTAATTCCTCACTTGTACCTGGGGAATCCCATTTACTCACGTACTCACCTGTACCGCTCAGAAATGACGGCATAGTGCTCAGAGTTATTTTCTGATATAGTAACAGCCTTCTAGGCGTTATTCACGTTGGTTCATTTCACAGGTATTTTTTTTCCATGGGCTTGTAGTCTATAACTTTTCATCCCACCTCAGCGAGGAAATGACTAAATGCAAAAAAAAAAACAATTACTTACAAATTTACATTTTTAAAATGCTTCTCGCGTGATTGTTGACGGAGAATGCTCATTTATGTATTATTAACAGTTTCAGTCAATTCTGTTGGCGTCAAATAAACTTCTTTGTCGCTAGAATCACTCATTTTAAGTTTTTCACTTAGATTTTAACAATGTAACGTGAAAAGAATATTGCGCGCGCGAAGCAAATTATAAAAAAAAGTACACCAAAGAGTCTGGTTTTTTCACAAATTAAAAAAAGTTGTATGATAAATTCGGCACCATGGAAGTAGAAGTAAATAGGTTTAATGATGTTTTGAATTCACAAACTTAGTGCACACGATGTTCTAAATTCAAATTTACTTTAACCTCTAGCGGATAAAAACGACTTTTGCACTTAGAATCGAAGAGCAAAAATACTCTTTCCGAGATGGGGGGATGAAAAAGTTATTTCAAAAAAGGTGCGAAGACATCGGCAACATCCGAGAGATACCTATGGTGGTGCCAGCGTCAAAATATTTAATCTTTGAATGATAATCTGATATTTTACGAGTTTCACATTCTGATATAACATGCCTATTATATGCGTCTAATTTTTACCTAATTTTATAGGAATCGGGGCACTATGCGGTAACTCTCGAAGAGTTACCGCATCACACTTTACATACAGCAACATAGCGTATTTTGTAAGCTACCTGATTGGGGAGGTAATACCACTTCACGGAAAACAACAAACAAATAACAATTCTCCTGAGGGTTGTTATGCTCCTGCGAGTGAGTCAGAAGGAGTTACTGCAGTGGCACCAGCGATGGCGGCGCGAGTGATATAGCACGTTGCGTTAGCGTTTATATGGCTACGGTAACTGCTTCACAACAGGCGGGCCGTATGCTTGTTTGCAACCCGACGACGATACGAGTAGTAATAAAAAAATAAATTAAAAAATAAAAAAAAAACCCCGACACAAAAACCTAAGTTCACTTTAAAAAGTAAAAAATAATAAAAAAAACTCAATCTTAAAATACCTAAGTGTGTATTAATAATTCTAAAAAAGATACGTCGCGTTGGGCGAGCGCTCCAAACCTAACAATTTAATTACAAATAGTCTAACCTAACCTAACCAAGCAACATAAATGTATATAAAAACAAAATTAAGAAAAGAAAACTTTCATAAAAGTACTTCAAAATATTACGTTTAGGATACGACCGTCAACGACGTCTGCCCTCGCAGCGGTTTTATACTTTTTATAGGTACATACTTATTATAATGTAGATTTTGTTAAGTTGTAAATACATAGCTTCTAGGCAAAAGTACTTTCGCAAAAGGGCAAGCCTATGTAGCCTTAAGTAGACTAAAAACCTTGGATGGTGTAGCAATTTGTGAGCACGACGAAAGAAAACTACTTATTTAATAACCCACATGACAAATCATCTTTGGCAGAATTGCAAAGACGGAGATGTTGTAATTGATACTCTCACTTGACAATCGGATTTCCATGTCCCTTCTCCCACACCATAACCATAACTTTAAAACGGCTTTTAACCAATTTTCTCATCAAACGAAGCTAAGAACACTCTCGATTAAGTCATCAATATTATTTTTCAGTGCTCTTTCATTTGATACCCCATTAGGATACATTCACAGGCATTCTGTTTTCCATCCCCAGTTTTAGACCTATTAACTTTAAACGGCTCAACCGATTTTTTGAATATTTTTCATTTAATATACCTATTATTAATATTGTAAAGTGCATGTAATGCTATTTCATTTACGACCCCATTTGGGTATATTTGCAGACATTGGGTATTTACCCCCAGAGCTTTTTCACAGCTCAACCGATTTTCACTGAACATATTATTTTGTAAAGTGCACGTGATGCGCTTTCATTTGAGACCCCACTCGAGTATATTTGCAGACATTCGGTTATTCTTTCCCACTTTCACCCCCCACAACTTTTAAACGGCTCAACCGATTTTCATCAAACAAGAACACTCGCTCATAAGTCACCTTTAATAAAAAAAAACTAAATTGAAATCGCTTCATCCGTTCGGGAGCTATGATGCCACGGACAGACAGACAGACAGACACACACACACACAGACACGTCAAACTTATAACACCCCTCTTTTTGCGTCGGGGGTTAAAAATATCAATATGTATACATAACATAATATTAATATGAACATACAAGAAATGATTTCTCGCCTCAAGTAGTAGATCCCAGCTCAGTTCGCTTGTTTGATTTATGACAATGATTAAAAAAATCAATTTAGAAATATATATATATATATATATAAAACGGCTTTTAACCAATTTTCTCATCAAACGAAGCTAAGAACACTCTGGATTAAGTCATCAATATTCTTTTTCAGTGCTCTTTCATTTGATACCCCGTTAGGATACATTCACAGGCATTCTGTTTTCCATCCCCAGTTTTAGACCTATTAACTTTAAACGGCTCAACCGATTTTTTAAATATATTACATTTTCATTTTTGAAATATTAATACACACTTAGGTATTTTAAGATTGAGTTTCTTTTATTATTTTTTACTATTTTATATATACATATATATAATAAATCTGCATTTTCAGGTACATGAGTGGTGAGGAAACAGCTGAGGTCATACTAAACAGATTTCTTGCTAACTTTGAAACAGAAGGCACAGTAGATGGAAAGGTATGTGCAAACTATAAATTCTGTATACATGTTACAGTTATAACCCGTTTTCCGTAAGAACGCGTTTTACCTAGTTAATACTAGTTTTAACTAATGGCCATTGTTATAACTAGAACTTGCCAGTAGTATCCTTGATTTTCAGATAAAACTAGTTGTCACTTCGAGCTTTAGTTAAAACTAGAACTAAATAACTAAATTGGGACGGAATTCGTCTACAAAATTGTCATAGGTTTTATTTGTCTTAGTATAAAAGTGAACCTCTTTTTCGTGATCGCCAATCGCTAATAACATGTTTAAAAATTCTCTTTCTATCGCGTTCCCTCATTTAAGTTTGCCATGACAATTGCGCTCGAATAATCGATACGTGCTTATCAGAATAAAAACAAGGCGGGAATGAAGCAACGAGCTTTGACGGCGCTCGGAAAGGGATTCCTCCGCTCAGTCGAATTAGGTGACATTTCGCGACCAATCAGTATAAGGTACGATGGACTTTCACCTCGGTCGGAACAGTTTTAACTGACTCGCTTCGGTAAAACACGTTTTGTCTAGGAAGAATTAGTTTTAACTGACATTAAATTTTGAGTATTAGTTATTTCTAGTTTTCACAGAGGCATCTAGTAAAAACTAGTTCTAACTAGGAAATACGCGTTCTATCTAAAAACTGGTTTTAACTATAACAAATATAATAGGAAACAGTTACTGACTGATCTAGCAACGCACAGCTCAAACCACTGGACGAATTGGGTTGAAATATGGCATAAAGGTAGATATTATTACGAAGGCATCGCTAAAAAAGGATTTCTGAAAATTTTCACGTTTTCGTACGCAGTTGCGTAAACTATATAGTTTATTAGAAATCATTTTGAGGACAGAAATCTCTGGAATGAGGGATTATAAGCAAGTTATCCGTAGGGATGTACCATACACCCCACTCACAGGGAACCATCGTCGTTAACCCTTATTCATCCCACTGCTGGGATATGGGACTTCCCTCAATTGAAGAGGTTCAGAGCATACTCCACTACGCTGCTCAACTGCGGGTTGGCGGAGGCCAGTGTTTTCAAGCCAACTGTCATCTATAATGACAACAGCAGGTACCGACGGCTTAACGTGCCTTCCGTAGTACGGAAGAGCTTGAGATAAATAAACCCATCCATGGACAGGCTACGGTCGACATTGCTTAACTTGCGTGTTCGATTAGACTGACACACGCAACGACGACACCGACAATAATTTACAATTCTCTAGGAAGGTGGTTCCTGTGAGTGACGCAGTGTATACTAGTTAGTTAGTGTTATGGTCAATGTAATAAATTAGTTATTATTCATAGTGACCAATACTTGGTCAATGTAATAAATCATGTTTTGGTTAGATTTGAGTTGATTTTTGGTTAGGTTAGGGTTTTCTTGTGTCCTGTCATCGGAAGTAGTGCTTTCCATCAGGTACCCACTTGCTCGTTTTCCCCCTCTCATATAAAAATAATAACAGCCAGTTCTTGAGATCAGTCGTGCAGATGGGACCGATCTATTATTACAGACAGGACTATTCTGGCGAATAAACCTGATATTGTAATAGTAGTTTGGTTGGCGTGATGTGCAATAATTTATTGACATCACCGTTCCAACATGACTGTAATCTTGTTAAAGCCGAAAATGAAAAGCTGATGAATTAACGCGATTTGGCCTTCGAGATTACCGACGATTATTGTTCCGGTGGTGATCTCCGTTCACGGCTTAATAACGAAGAGCTTCGATCGGCACCTTAAGAAGCTCTCGCTTGGCACCTGGCTCAAGAGTAAAATTCAGAAGGCCGTCGTACTCGATACAGCTCGTATTGTGCGCCGGTGCCTTACTCTGGCCTATACAGGAATAGGTCTATATAGATAAGGCCTTTCCTGCCTCGGTTTTGTATGCCTTTTTTATATATTTTATTATTTTTAACATTGTATTTTTTTAGTAATTTTAATCATAACAATATAGACAAATATAAGAACGGGAATTAACGCGATCATACATAAGGGTATTTACATACCTTTATTATTGCCTGACGTTTCGACCAGGTTGCGAGGTAGATGAAGATTCATCGACCTCGACAACGGAGACAGAGTAACACCGCTGAGACAGTCAGCCTGTGACCACGGCCGGTGCAACCTGGTCGAAACGTCAGGCAATAATAAAGGTATGTAAATACCCTTATGCATGATCGCGTTAATTCCCGTTCTTATATTTCATAAATCATGCAACGCGAAAGTTTAATAGTTAATATAGACAAAGATGTAATAAATTAAATAAAGAGAATAATAATAAAACTCTTTATTGCACCATGAGATGACAATCATAAAAAACATAATACACACTTCGATCAACAATAATACACATGAGAGAGTACAATAGGCGGGCCCTATCGCAAATGCAATTTCTTCCAGGCATCCTTAGCATAAAGGAAATAATAATTGATAAACAAAGGTAGGTAGGTGGCGCATGAAAATCAGATAGTAAAAAATCACATACGTATGTTTTGTTAATGATGAGAAAAATCCAGATTCCTACCTTCAAAATCGTCAAGGCGTCGTCTTAAGACCAAGTACGTGACTAAAGGATTAAAGTTTCATAATCATATTTTGCGAAAAGGTTAATAAAAAATATCGTCACTAAATATAGCTAACTATTCTAGGTCTAGAATCTAGATGATGAATGATTTTGTGCCAAGTAAGCTTAATTATCAATAGATAATATTGACCAATTTATTACTTTGACCGTAACATATATATGTATTTATTAATATATAGTCTTACACATAGGGTACGTTAAGTAATCGCTTTATATTATGAAATAAAAGTATGGAAAAATTAATACATGTTTGTCTATCTAGGTAACACTGGAAGAATTCATGAACTACTACAGCGGCATCAGCGTGTCAATTGACAACGATTGCTACTTCGATCTCATGATGCGCCAGGCTTACAAGCTCTAAACTTCATATTATAACTCATGCACATACCAGGACGAGAGAATTACCGACGCTTGAAGGCTAAGACATTTTTTAGAATACCACTAAATTTTAGAGATATGAGAATATATTCCTCGACGTATGGGGATCTTTTGGTGTCGTGAAGATTCATTCCACGACACTTGCGCATGTGTGATGATCCATTCGATATTGTGCCGAATCATTCGATCACTCATGGAGATTTTTTTATACCACTAAGGTGACAACCGTACGGCCCGCAGTTACCGTAGCCTGTAACACCAGAGGCATCACATGCGCGTTGCCGACCCTGTGAAAACATCTTCACGCCCTTTTTGAAGAACCCCATGAACCAATTTGAAGGCTCCCGAGAATACCTCGACAGGCAGTACATTCCACAGTTTGATAGTCCGCGGGAGAAAAGTTAGCTGGAACATTATGTGATAATAGTCAAGATTTACTGTCATCATATTGCGTATGCTATGCCGTCATATTGCGATTGTGAGGATTCATTCGATGAAACAATGAAAATTTATGTCATATTGATGAGATTTCTGATATTTGGGATTTATATCACAATAATTATGTGTATTGAAAGAATCCGCGATATTTTGGGATTCATGCGTCTACATCAGGCGCGATATTTTGGGGATACATGCTTTAAAGAATCTTATCAAATTGATACTAATGAGTTACGATCCACAAAAAGTCTGCAGGTTGTCAAAGAAGAAACGTCGGTAATTTTCAAAGAAGTCCTATGGTGCACCTAAATGTTCCCAAAAGTTGATATTAAAATGAGTTATTTAATAAATTATTATTGCGTGCTATGTTAATTTCAATTAAATATTTTAACAAAATCTATGGCATTTCAATACATAATAACATAAAAACATCTCCAACTTTCTCACATCATATTAAGGGCCCCATTCACGGGCACTCCTTTAGCAGCGCTCCACTCCATTACTCGAAATTTGTGTATCTGGGGGCACGGGAGCAACGGGAGTGCCCCCGCCAAGACGAGCCAAGCGGAGCCACAGAATAATATAATATGCGGAGCGCAAGGGCACTACCTACCTTTTCTCGAAACGTTTCGTCGTTTTTTTGAACTCTCATAACTCTGGTTTGGATGATGCTAAATAGTTAAAAATTTCAAGATATAAGGACACCAGTACAATCATTAAACATACAAAGTTTGAATGTCGTAGCTATTATACTTTAGATTTTATTAATGTCTAAAAAACCCCGATTTCGGCACTGATTCACTCACTCACTGATCATCAAAATTCTTTAGGTACCTACTTCCTGAAGTCCTAGAATGCTGAAATTTGGTATGTAAGCTAATATTTCTACAAAGACAACAAAAAAATTAAAAAACCAAACCTAATCTAACCTATCCACTCGGAATAGGAGGTGGAAGTTTGTATGAGACTTGCACTAAATTTGCACTAACTACATAATCATGATGTAATAACTATTGAAAAGCTAGATATTTGAAAAAAAAAAAAACTTATAACAAATAAAAAAATATTTATGAACATCATATTTTTTTGAAAATCATTCCCTAACCCTTAAAAATGTGACATCAGCCGACGTCACTAGATGGCGCTGACTGTATTTTGAAATGCGCTATCGACTTGTACATCTGGCAGCCTTATAATAACGAAGTGGTAACAGGTAGTTTTCAGTCGTTTAGAGACTTCGCAAAACAGTTCACTGAACTGAAAAGAGGGATGCAGTTCTTTTGACGCAAATGAACTACATCACTCATCTAGTTCATTTAGTTCAATTGCTTCATTTAGTTCAATTACTTCTGTAGTTCTTTTGACTCACTTAGTTCGTTTAGTTCAATGTATCTTTGATTCAATCTACTCAGTAGTTCTGTTGACTGTTTCCTTCTACATTCTTCTCAGTTCTATTGCATCATTTTGATGGCATTGTATTTTTGTATTAAGTAAGTACCTATAACTAATTAAATATTTTATAAATTCCCTTACAAATATTGATTTTCCTTCAAACTTTTCACAGGCTTAGGACTGTCAACCTTGAGTAAAAAGAAATTACTTAGTAGTTAAAATAATAATTAATATATAAATTGAGCCTATTTTCGCTAACAGCTTATGGTTCTTATGTCCTTAGCCTTCGAGTTCTAATTCGGTCAGTCAACCACGCACGAAACTATCTGTCTCGTTTTATCTCGAACAATTTCAGAATCTTCCGTCCTTTTCGCTCTCTATTTGGGATTACAACGTATCTCTCTCATTCTAGCTCGTACGCTTTATGTATTTCCGTTCTTTTTACTCTTTGTCACTCGATTGAACTAAATGACGCAGTGAACTACATGGGACAAGAAAGAGTGAGTGACAAGAACCGGCTTGTATGGTGAACTGGTACAATTGAACTACTCACTCAGGAACTACACAAGTCTAGTCGTATACGACATTTTTCTACTGCGAATGATGATCGATTGTTAGGAAATATTTGCATTTCATATTCGTAATTTCGTAGTCGTATCGTATCGTCGTAATAATTCTATATTGCGTTCGAATCGAATTATTTGTTACTTTAGTTACTGGTCCAAATTATTTTAAGTATCTCTTTGCTATTGTCTTAGATTTAATTTATTGAATTAACAATTCAAAAAACAACCGGCCGGTACGTTCTGGTTGATTCATCAAAATTCCAGACGAAGGGTAAGGCGAAAGTAAAGGCCCGGGATCAAAATAGGTTATTTTTAAACCCAAAAAAGTCCATTAACCAACTTACAAAAATAAATGAAATCCCACCAAAAACATTTTCATGTAAAAATGTTGCCAAGACGAGTCTACGTAGCTTACCCTATGAAAAAGTTATCAGATCTCATGTAGAGCCAAGATTCTTCATCTATGCGCACTTACTTTACCAGGCCTAACTTCACATACTCTACATTTTAGTCACAACGTGATGCTTGGCCGTTTTGCTACCATAACGAAGATAGGCATTCGTACATCGTGTGTGAAATAAAACGGCCACGCATCACGTTTTGACTAAAATGTAGAGTATGTGAAGTTAGGCCTGGTAAAGTAAGTGCGCATAGATGAAGAATCTTGGCTCTACATGAGATCTGATAACTTTTTCATAGGGTAAGCTATGTAGACTCGTCTTGACAACATTTTTACATGAAAATGTTTTTGGTGGGATTATCTTGTCGTGAATGTCAAAAACTATGTGGATCATGTGGCGTCCTATGTTTGTATTTCCAAACATTCCAAAATCCAGTGCGACGCGGCTCCAATGGCTGCGGCCATTCCAACTCATCAAGAATGCAGAAATCGAACGCCGCGTGGCGCCACTCTACGCCACTCTGCTCGTGAGTGAGATGAGTCAAACGCGTACTGCCATGAAGAACGAACGAACGCATGTCGTCTACTCTATCCATTCTCCGTTTTGTAACTTTGGCATCGGGAAAAGAATTTGTTTTAGACGTCATTGCAGTATACCGGGAATCACCATGTCTCTAGAAATCCACTCACCGGGATTACCACGATAAAAATAAACGTAATACCGCTTTGGAAGAATTGTTAATATTATTTCAAAAGGTTCCTAACGCAAATTATTACGATAGCTTTACAAAAATCTTGTATGTAACTAGTCTATGAAAGTTGCGCTTGATCTGACAAAAGTATGGAGTGGCGCCGCGCCGAGTAATGATCGTGAATGGGGTAAGAATTTGGATGTAGTCCATCGATTTGAAGGGTTGCCCAATGGAGTGCTCGTAAATGGGGACTTTTATATTTTATTTGATTAAGGCACAGTATAAGTAATAGTACCTACTACGTAATTATAGGGTGTAGGTGGCTCATCGTTACACCGTGTGGAAAGGCACAGCGACAGCGAAAAATTACAGATTGTGTATACCTCAAACAATATTTTTCCCAAAGAAACTATGCTATTATTATTAACAGTTTTCGAGTTATAGCTTATCAATGTATAATGCAGAAGCAGATGTCCTTCACCGCATCCAGCTAATCCTAGAATATTATTGCAGCCTATCACCGTGTCTCAAATAATAGACCAATCCTGCCTCGTACTGTTGTTACTTGCCTTAGGGTTGTCAGAAGTGAAAAAATGATTTATTTTAAAGAAGGAAAATCTCTACAAGATGTATATTTGTAACTATTACAAATCTACTATACAATTTTAATATAGCACCATATCGTTGGTCATTTGAATGCTATAATAATTAAGCTCTGGCAAAATAGAGGTGCGCAACCCCAGCGCAACATAATTAGAAGCTGCTCGACTGGGGAAGGACCACCACTATGTATGCAACGAAACGTTTGTATATCGAATAACTGATAAATATCGATATACAAACGTCCAGAAATATCGACATCCTCCAATCCAATTATACGGTCCGCCTGATTTGAAGCGGTTACCGCAGCCATAAAAATGCTCGTTAAAAATATCGCTCGTGCGCCGCCCCGCTGCCAACACAGCAACTCCTTCCTTACTAGGGACCTTACGCACTCGCAGGAACACAACAAACCTCAAATGAATTGTTATTTGGCTTCGGCATGCATACCGTAACGTGGAGGTACTCGTAAGTACCTCCCAGTTCCAGTCGGGCAGCTTACGAAATACGCAATGTCCTACACCCTGCCACTCTTGTCAGTCTCGTTTGTCAGTCAGCAGGGTACGCCACGGGCAGGTGAGGATTTTCTTTGGTTCAAAGATGTTGATGAACGACCTACACCCCAAGCAAGAATCGCTATCAGACAAACTAAATAATCGTTACACTGAGTCCAGGACCCTATTTTATATTCGTGACAGGTGCAGCAGAAAACAATTAATAGGTAACTATAATGTTATAATAATGCACTTGTACTGTTCCACGTTATTATTATGTGTTTCTATAAAACATTTTTATCACTATTGTATGATATATTAAAAATGTTTTGTAGAAACACAAACACCAGTTTACCTTGATAATGCCTTAGCGGCGAAACCGGTCGGTAATATTAAATATAATAACGTGGAACAGTACAAGTGCTATTTTTTTTATATACTACGTCGGGTGGCAGACAAGCATACGGCCCGCCTGATGTGAATCGGTTACCGTAACCATATTAACGCTCGCAACATAATATATCACTTGCGCGCCGCCACCCCCGCTGCCAACACAGCATCTCCTTCTTTTCTGGTGACCTCACTCACTCGCAGGAACACAACAACTCTCAAGGGAGTTGTTATTTGGCTGCGGTATTCTGTGAGGTGGAGGTACATTCCCCAGTCGAGTAGCTTACAATTACGCTCCCAACTCTCTTTTCGCCAGAGCTTCGTTTGTCAGTCAGCAGGGTGCACCACGTGCAGGTGAAGTTAGCTTTGGCTCAAAGATGTTGATAAACCACTACACCCCAAAATTTTAATATTATAACATTATGATATTTGTCCTTGAGAACATTCGGAGCTTCTTATAAATAAAAAACTCTAGAAGTACTTCAACTTCCTTTAATTATTTAAAAATTATGCAATTTTTTACTAAGACATGTTGATAGTTTTAAGGTCGAATGGCAAGTGAATACATAGCAAATGATGGTAGATGTATAATAATGAACGCCTTGGATTTGTCTTGTAGCAATAATGATATTTGTTATCTGTTGGTCCAAAACGCTTAGTAGGCGTTAACAATAATAATGTTCCATCAAGTGCCTACAATCAACAGTATCAACTTTAATTAATAACTAATTTTTTTTACAATTATACTTCATTGAATGACATCAACAATATGTGTTCATAATTACTTGAAAATATGTCTACAATGTCTCAATAAAATGTCAAAATTTACACAATAACTAAGTAAATATACAAGAGTAAATGAGACTCACTTAGCTCCGTAAACAGGACATGAATTCGTCGTCTCCTATTTTCATTGATCTTACGTTTGGCATGGTTCAACGAAACAATATCTTCGTTCGAGATGTTTGCTGACGTCACCACAAAAAAATGCATCTTTATTTTTATGACATGGACCGTTACCTTTAGTGGGGCGTAAGTTGCTCACTACAATTTTTATAAGTTGCGCCAAGCTCACCTGCACATTGATCCCCCTGCCGACTATAACGACAAAACAGGTCGGCAATGTTGAGTGAGGTATTTCTGGTGAAGTACATACTTATTACGTAAGTAAGTAGTACAAGGATTGTTGTGTTCTTTCGAATGACAATGAGATTGAGTGAGTGAGTGATTGCAGTGAGTAAGCTTACCCGACGTAAAGAAGTGCAGCATCAGCAGCGGAGGTGGCTGTGCGTGAGCAAACTTGTATTATAAACGTATATAGGTACGATAGTCGCTTTATATCAGGCGGCTTCTATGCTAGTTTGGTGCCCGGCATGGTATAAAAAGTTTATTAGACAATATCTTTTTATAACAGAATTTTATTATCGTACTCTAACTAATAAGTAAATGGATAAGTATTTACCAATGCGTGTCAAAACTCCGACGATGTTGACTATTGTTATGTGTAATTCCTTTACTCTATGATGATCAAGAACAATATGACTATAACCTTTTCCGCTCTGTTTGAGCTCGTTACGAAATAGGACGCATTAATAAGCGGGGAGTAGCGTGGGCTTGGCTGTGCTATGTATAACTATCTGTGACTCATCAGTTTGTGTAAATGTTTACAACAAACGAATTCTCTCGAAAAATAACAAATTTTGAGCGCGCGACCTTGACCCATAATCTAGAACTGAGTCTATGACTGAGTGGAACAATCGACGAACGTTAATTCGAGTAAACACAACACACGCCGCCAGCGCCCCGCATCCGCCGCCTAGTCAAAATTTGGCGCAAGTGTATACATTCGATAGACAATAATAGGCTAGTGAACCATTTTTTTTTCGAATTGTTATTTAAAGACGTCACTATAATATAACTATATGTGAAAGAATTACTTCGATAGCATAAAAACTTCTCGAGATAAGACAACTTGAATATCACAATTTTGGACTATCCCGAAAACGCTCCATACAAAAGTCTACTATGTTATGACGTAACACCACGCTATTTTATATGCATTTAATTTTAAATTTGTACGACAGCTATGTTAAGTATTGCGTGAATGTAGGCCATTTACCCACCAAACTTTGACCGACCTTATCCTCCTAAGGCCCAAGCAAAATTGGCGTCGTTACAGGTTATCACCCAATGTTCCTCTATAAGAACATATTGTGTCACTGTGGTTACCGCCCAGACGAATAAACTAAAATCTAACAAAGTTGGAGTGTTTATATTGGAAGGGGACTTTTTTCTAGTATTGGTGCCACGGCTAAGAATGAATTTAGATGGTCAAATGGTCAAAATATTTTGTTCGTGTCTGAGGACATTGGGTCTTTACGTCATAAATTGGTATTTAGTTTATGTTCTCTGTGGGTAACATCGGGTCATTAAGCATTAAAAAATAGTTTGTATTTTCCAAATTATTTTATTTTATACTTATCTTAATCAATAACCAGCCATTATAAAATGCGATTAAAAACCTAACATCCCTTTTAATCTCATTTTATAACGACTGATTAAGTATAAGTACAAAATAATGAGTGATTTTTTTATAATGACTCTGTCTACATCTAGATTGGTTTTCAGAAAATACCGGTATATAATCAGCATTGAATTCGTCATTGTTTCGATGGAAATGGAGCAGTAGCTTTCCATCTTTTACGTTGTACAGGCTCGTCTTGTCCAAAATCCGAATAATAAGCTTGAACCGCTACTTGCCTTGAATATGTCTCTAATGAGAGTTCACCGAGACAATTTTTGATTGCCGTAATTTAGGGATCTTTTTGGTGGGTATATTTATTCTTATGTGGTCTTTTTTATACTGATTCATCAATTAGATACTGCCAGGTTAATCATGTGCTATATAGACTGTTGTGTACACTCGTGTATTGCGAGCACGGATACTGGGATTCCGAACTTCACGAGCTCTTCTCCGGATGTACCCGCGGCGGTTTCCACGGTTCGTTGATCTTGAGATACCCTATTTGTTTGTTTGTATAATCTTTATTGCACTATAGTAGCAATACATACAGTAATATTAACTATTAGTACAATGGCGGACTTATCCTGCCAGGGATCTCTTCCAGTCTACCACAGAATACCGACAGGAGACCTGTATATCTTCATCTGTATCGGTATCACTGGAGTTTGGCGATTTATTTTCCGGTCTAACGACGAATGATGGGTTACAAGTATCTTCATCGGACGGAAAATGTCCGTTATTTGGTTCATTTAGTAAATTTTCTATTTCTCTGCTTCGCAAAGTCAATAGTCATTAACGCCAATTGTTCTCCCATAAGGACATATTGTAAAAGGCAACAATTCGAACATCAGCCACATGTACTTACACAAGAACATATTCAGGTGATGAGTAAAAAATTTACTTCCAAAATACCTATTCATATAAATAATACGACACAGATATTCTTTGGTGTTTTATCTTTTAGGTTTTATTTGTTTTGGAACTAAAAATCATAACGATTGTATCCATAATTAAAGATTCAGCTCACCTCTGCCACGTGTGCGCTCCATGTTTGACATTTCGGCAACAAAATGACAGACTATCTCTGATTAGCCACTATCAACCAAGCTTAATATGTGTCAATAGTATATCCTCCAATCACGTAACACTAAAAAGATTGGTGTGTAAGCGCGAATTTTTGAAAAATCTTACAGTAACCATTATGTCCTAGTCCAAGAACACTGGGCTATTAGGACTACATTACGCTGAATAAGGCTGGGCCGATACTCGATCTTTTTAAAGTCCTTGTAGAAGAACATTGGGCCCCAGGAGGTTATAACACGTAGGACATGTTATTAAAATTTTAAGATCGCAGATCGTTCTAATTTTATAAGCCGCGACGGAACGGACGGAGACTGTATACTTTTTTTTTTTTTTTTTTTTTCTTTCTTATGGCAATAGTGTTGCTACTTTTTGCCAGTGTCAAAGTTTGGGAAACTTAGGGAAGGATATAAAAAATTTGACGGAAACGAAATTTGGAAAAGGATCAGTAGAGTTATTTAATAGGATAGAATAAAATAATTTAAAGTTTGATATCATTACTTGTAATAAAATTGGATAATAATTTATAGTACAACCACAGAATAATATACTCTAACAGAATATTCACTTCCGACACAATTGGAAAAATCACAATTAAAATATCAACCTTCGATACGCGCTAATACGGTCCATAATAATTCTGCAGCTGTACTCGTACCTGAGTCTTTCAGCGGCAGGGACAATCGAAAGTAACTCCTATATCTAACGCCTTACGAGCGACAGCCGCTGCTTTTACAAAATGGTTTGTCCCGGCCTGGACGTCACTTGGCAGCGTGTCGCTCATAGGGTTGAACCAAAACGCTCGCGACCGAGCCGCGTAGATAGGTATAAATACATACGCTTGTTTATGAATGTTCAATAAAATACATATACTTAAACTACCAAAAATTGTAGTAGGTTTACGTATGTGTACGTTTATTACTTTGTTGTACTTACTTATGTTACTATATCATACTCTGTGATTATTAAGTACATAGGTAGGTACTTAGTAACAATAATGTTAGGTAATGTTGACAGTACAACATAGGATATATGAGTAGGTAAGTAATGTTGGTAGGTAAAGGAACTTTGTGTGTTACTAGGGAGTCGAATAAGGTTGTATGATCAAACAAAGGACAGGAGAAGAAAATGTGATTAAAATCGCCAACATCAGTCCCACATTCACAGGTATCACTGTCCACGATACGTAGTTTCGCAAGGTGGACAGGAACACAAGCGTGACCAATTCGCATACGTGATATGATAGAAGTAACTGTTTTACTGCATTTAACTTTGAAGAACCATGGTTTAGATGGAATGTTCGGTTGAATATTATAATAATGTCTCCCTTTGGTTTTACTGCTCTCTGTCCAACGCCCACTCCATGAGTCAAGTAGATAGGCTCTGGGCAGAGTCAACAAATCATGACTATAATTTTTGTAAGGAAACATGTCGCCGCACTGAACTGCATCCTTCGCTAATAGGTCAGCTCTTTCATTTCCTTTGATACCGCTATGACTAGGTACCCACGCAAAAATTATTGAGTAACCTTTTAATTTGCATTGCATCAATTTGTTCCTTATATCAACAATCACGGGATAACACGGTTTCATTTTGAAGGGGTACTTATCCATCGTTTGTAGGACGCTTTTGGAATCAGTGAAAATGACTGTTTTATGTAATCTCATAATTAAAATATACTCTAAAGCTTTAAACAATCCATAACATTCTCCTGTGAATACTGACGATTCAGGTGGCATTTTAATTTTTTCCACTACATTATATTGTGCGTGATAAACTCCTACTCCAACACATTGACACTCAGATGATTTAGAGGCATCTGTAAAAATATGATGGTAACTTGGATAAGTATCTGCAATGTTATTATTGAATATAATATTAGCCTGAACTTCATTTTTATTTATACCAATATAATAATGTATGACTGGATGTTCAATTAATGATTCAAAATTAGTTGTAAATAATGGTAATGTGGGCGAACTGTGCATTGTTGTGGGCATGGAAATTAGTTTTCTATAACTTTGACTGATATACGGTAATGGTTTATGTGTCCAAGAGGGCGATGATATGATATATTCATTCAACCTTTTAAGTTTTACATAAAGTGGGTGTTCAGAAAATTGAATGTTACGGAAAATAAATCTGTCCGATAAATATTGTCGTCTTAAGTCTAATGGCGGATCACAGCATTCAATTTGTAGAACATTAATAGGACTAGAGCGCATAGCCCCAATTATTATCCTCAATGCCTTAGATTGTATAGCATCCAGTTTTTTACTTCCAGCTACACTTCCTCCGACTATGAGAAAAGACCCATATTCCAAGACGCTTCTGATAATAGCATTGTAAAGCAGCTTCAAAGAATATGGATGGGCACCCCACCATACTCCTGACAAACACCGCATTATATTCAACAACTTTTCACATTTAGCAACAACATGTTCACAATGGGCTAGTCCTGTGAGTTTACTATCTAACACTACACCTAAGAATTTCGCTTGATTTTGAACGGGCAATGAACTATTGTTATATGTAATATTAACATTCGGTGTGGTGCGCATTTTTGAAAAAACTACTACGTTACTTTTTGAGACAGAAAGATCTAAGCCGTTCTGATCAAGCCACATTTTTAAATATTCAAGAGCAACGTTCATGGATGCCGATGCTTTTTCTATTGTTTTATCGGTTTTATACAGGAGTAAATCATCAGCATATTGTAAAACATTTACCGTTCCTTTTAGTGAAGACTCTAGGTCATATGAATAAATATTGTACAAAATCGGACTAAGTACAGAACCCTGCGGTAAACCATTTGAAACAGATCGAGTGACTTTAGTGCCATCATCTAAAACTACAGTAATACGTCTATCAGTGAATAAGTTAATTATAAAATTGACCAAGATATCAGGAACTTTTAGAAGCAGTAGTTTTTCGCGCAAAATCGTTAGAACTACATTATCATACGCAGTAGATATGTCCAAAAAGGCTCCAATTACAAGATTTTTATCTGTAAGAGCCAAATGTATGTCTGTAGTGAATATACCAATACTATCTAGAGTGCTTTTTCCTTTCCTAAATCCATATTGGCTATCAGATAGCAATCGCTCACTTTCGATGTGCCACTCTAAACGATTTTTGACCAACTGTTCAGCAACTTTAGCTAGCACTGTTGATAAAGCAATTGGCCTAAATGAAGACGGATCGCATGACGGCTTATTGGGTTTAAGGACCGGTATTACTTCTTGTGCCTTCCATGACGATGGAACATTCCCGGATATGACAATAGAATTTATAATGTTTAAATAATATTCAAGAGCCGTATCATCTAAATTATATAGAAAAGAGTAAGGCAAGCCATCCTCGCCTGGAGCACTATCCTTCACAGTGGATAAAACACCTCTGAGTTCAGATAGAGTGAAAGGAGAATTTATGATGGGGTTTAGATTATTAATAGTAGGCGGTATGGGGACAAGATGTTCGGGTACAGTAGGAGGTGCTAAACGGTCTACAAATTCGTCGACTAAAGAGGAAGATATAGATGAGAAAGAGGTGTTGCTAAAGGCAGACCTAAATCGCCTGATATTCCGCCATACTTCTGATGGACACGTGTCCGGCGAGAGAGAAGCACAAAATGATCTCCAACCTTCTTGTTTCTTCTGTTTAAGTAAACGTTTCGTTGATGCAATTACATCTTTAAGTGTGTTTAAATTCTCAGTACTCATATTTTGATTGTATTTGTGTTCCATATCTTTTCTCTTTTTTACTGCCTCCGTGCATTCTTTATCCCACCAAGGCGGAGAAGGAATTTTACCAGAAACTGCATTTTTGACAGGAAATAATTGATCTGCAACTTCGGTCAATAGCTTAGCAAGTGCCAAGGAGGAATCGTTTTCACTGCCTTGAACAACTTGAGGCAAATGTGTAATTTTGGCATCAACTGTACTTTTAAACTTTTGCCAATCAGCGTTATTTAGATTATATTTTAGACGAGGTCTTTTTTTAAAAGTAGGAGGAGAAGTAATAGGAGTAGAAATAATAATAGGAAAATGGTCACTGCCATATGTTGACTCGAGAGGTGACCATTGCATAATCGAAGCTAATCTAGGTGAACAAATTGAAAGATCTACGGCACTTCTGTTTTCATTTGGGTTAGTGCGGCGAGTTGGAACACCAACGTTTAGTAAGCATAAATTATGTGAATCTAATATTTCTAATAAATTCTCGCCATCACTATTGGAGATTGAACTACCCCAAGATTGATGATGAGAATTAAAATCACCTAACACTAAAAACGGCTCCGGTAAATTGTTGAATAGGTTGTCGATTTCATTAAAAACAGAAGGAGAAGGACGAGGTAAGTAAATTGAAACTATTGTAATATTTTCTACCCGTATGCCTATAATATTCAAATTAGAATTAATATTGCGAGAAGGTAAGTTTAGATGAGAAAACGGGGTAGAATTTTTGATTAATATGGCCACACCACCGTACCCATCACATCTGTCATCTCTGATACAAGTATAACCTGAAATTTTAAAATTGAATCCTGGTTTTAACCAGGTTTCAGAAAGAGCAATTATTATTGGACTATATTTATTAATTAAATGTATTAAGTCAGATTTTTTAGAAAGAATGCTTCGGCAATTCCATTGAATTACCTTCGAGCCCATTATTGGTAATATTATTGTTAAGGTTTGCAATAAGATCATTGATCGCGGCAACGTGGGTCGGTTTCAAAGTGTTATTATTAGATAATAAACAGTTAATTAGGGCTAGAATGATATTATTAATGTTGACATTAGCAACTGAATCTGCTTCCTTAGAAATTTGTGCCTGTGCGTGTGTAAGGGCGCACCCATTTTCTTGAGCAAATGGTCCTTGAAAGCCTGCTATAATGGCATTATGACCTGCACGATCATAACCCTTGGTCAGTTTGGGAGGAGAACGAGGTTTCAGGAAAACCGTTTTCTTATATGAAGTTGTATTTGACTTTGATAACTGAGGTCTCGAGACAGGTTGCTGAAGTGGTGGTGGTGGATTTGAATTTACCACATCTGCATATGACTTAGAGACTTGTGGGTGCATTTTACTAGCTTCAGCATATGATATGCTGCTGCGGGCCATAGTCAATTTAATATCCTTTTGACGATTAAATTCAGGGCAGATTTTGTTTATTGCATAGTGGTAGCCTGAACACATAATGCAGGAGGCACAATCTTCTTCTACATCGCAAGAGTCACCAGTATGTTCCTGGCCACATTTGAAACACCTTGGTTTAGATCTACACAAAGTCTTGGTATGCCCATAGCGACAGCATTGGAAACATTGAATTGTTGGGTATGTGTATAGATCGACAGACAGAGAGTTATAACACATGAAAATCTTTTTTGGTAGTACTTGCCCATCAAATGTTAATACTACAGATTGAGATGGTTTCCATGTTGGTGAACCATTGACATTAACTTTATAATTTAAGCGTCTTACCTTTATAATTTTTCCACAACCAATGGGTACAGTTATGTTAGCAACTACCTCTTCTGGGAGCCACTCTGCTGGCACACCACGAATCAAACCTAATCGAGTAATATTGAAAGAAGGAACAAAAGCTTTCAAATTGTTTTTCTCTAAATTTGGGTTATTTATAAAGTCATTTGCACTTTGAAAGAAAGAAAATGAAACTGTGCATCTGTTCCTTCCAATTCGTTTGACACTACCAGATACAATATTTTTAAAATTTTGTTTTTTTAGGAAATTACCGAAGCTGATAGGATGCAGTACAGTACCATCATTAGGAGTAATTTGAATGCGCTGTACATGGACAACATATGGAGCAACATCAGTGCTAACATATTCCCTACGACCTGTTTGCTGTGGGACTGATTCCGTACTTGCTATTGGGGGCACTGACCCTTCCGTGGAAGTAGTGATTACATCACACATGCAGTCTAATTCAGTATCTATTGCTTTTAATAAAGTATCTGAATTTTTTTGTTTCCTTCTCCTTCTTTTGTTACAATGCTTACATAACTTATGCAAACATTTTCTTTTGCGACTGCTGTCGGTTTGAGAACCGTCGGTAGCTGTTTCCTCGTCCGGAATTGTAACATAATTTGCAACCGGGGGATTCAAGCTCTGGCTTAAATCCCCCGCGCAAATGTCCGGTGGATCGTTCATCAGAGTAACTATACCCGGGTATAGTTACTCTGACCCTACACCATTAGATATATTTGTAAAACTTACCAACTCACAGGAAAAATATACACAAATAGAATTATATACAAAGAAATAAGCTAACTACAAGAAATGGACTCAACTGATTACTATATTTACAGAGAAAATTAATTTCAATTTTCATAAAGTGCAAAATCGACTGTATACTTATGTATATTTAAATGAGTTTGGGGTAATTGGGGTGCTAGAATGTTTGTGCAAATCAATGTTGCCATTTATTTCCAAAAATACGAGTCCGATTTTGATGCGGTTTTCAGTGATGGGTTCGGGTTTGATTGGTGCATGTTCTTAGATAGGTGTTACGATGACAACTCACCAGAGGGCGCTGCAGTAAACACTTGTTTGTGCTAAACCAAAACTACTAGTCTGATTCTGATGCAGTTTTCATTTGTAATACCTATGCTTGCTCTCTAAAAAGTTTGAAATAAAAACAAAATTAAAAATTTTGAAAAAATAAACCGCGGCGATTAAAACGTAGTTGAAAAAAGATAAAATAATTTAGTAACCCCCGACTTAAACAATTTATGCTATGAAATGAACTTAATAAAAAAAACCCAAGAATATCCGTCGGGGGCTGCCATCTCTATTTTAAATTTCAACACAAATTTAAGTATTATGTACCTACATGTTATTAGAAAACTGCCAAACTAATAGATCATTTAATTTTATTGGCAGCCCCAAAGGATTTTCTTGGGTTTTTTTATTAAGTTCATATCTTCCATTTACCATTAGTTTGTAATGGCAACATTTCATCGTCTAAATAAAGTTGTAGGTAATTCTCGTATAGTGCAACTCTAAATGAGTAGAAAATAAATGAGGGTGCCACCAATAATTATGATATAACTGATCTTGATACTTGATATTTTTTCATTTTTAAATAATTTATTATTATCACACTACACAATATATTTAGATTTTATTTTTAAGAGTACTGTTTACTTTACAATAAGGAAAACCTCATGTTAGAGTATGTTCTAGCTAATGGGAAAAGCTTGTAAAATCATGGGTAACTTACTTAATATAATTTACATTTATTTTAAAATATGCATGTTGGTATAGTAGGAATATTTATCATCATCATCTCAGCCTTTTCTGGCCACTGCTAAGCATAAGCCTCTTTCATCGCAGCCCGACAAGTAGAAGTACAAGCTTTGCGCTTAATTTGGGACTAGATGGCGCTGTATAAATTGCCCAGAAGTATTATGCCGAAGAACGTTACATAATCCGCCATTGCCGTACTGCCCTGCCTTGTAATCTATAATAATAATATAATTTTATTGCACAGATATCAAAATAGTCTAAAAGTTAGGGTGGTCGACATTTTTTATGTTTAGCAGGTGTAAAGAACTTCCCTCCTTTTTCAATACCTTGTTTGACTATTCTGCATACTGTACTTCCATAAACACAAACGAAACAAACAATTTAATATAACAAAAATATTGTAAACTTTAGATTTTAACACGCTGTGCTAGTCTGTAATGGCGCATCCACACATACCCGGCGGCACGGCCTGCGGCGAAGCCGGCGGCTTAAGGTGACGTGAGTCCAGGGCTTGGCCATTTTCAAGGGGGTGAGGTGTGGGGCTTGAGAGGAGCCGGCGCGGGGTACTCGCTTACAAGCGCGCGATCGCTGCCGAGACGCCACAGTATAGCGAAGCGACTATCTACACCCGTGTAGTATTACACCTACACCCGTCAATACAATAGTTAAAAGTACTTACTGGAAATATAATTATATGAAAATAAATAAACCACATGTAAAAATACATTTTTTTTATTAATGAAGTATATTATATTCAACATGCAAACAAGTGATGTTTTGGTATATTATGAAAAAGTAAAGAATTCAAAATAAAAAGAAAACTATTCAATAATTCTTTTATATTCAATTATATTTATTATTGGTCAAACTAAAATAGGTACATACTTAGACTAACTAACTATCACGCGCCAGCATACACTATTCTTCATCCTTATAAGAATCGATAAGTGCCGTACAGCACGCGTCTGTCCCTAGCTACTATGCCCGAGCATACAGCGGTATTGATATTAACAGTATTTATATTTGACAACCCCGGTGGTCCAATGGCTAACCATGTCCAGTTTGATTCCGAGGTCGTGGGTTCGATCCCCGCACAAGATACGAGTAAATATTTGTGTGCATGAACATGTCTGTTTATCTTGGTCTGGGTGTTTTCTATGTATTATCTATACTAATATTATAAAGCTGAAGAGTTTGTTTGTTTCTTTGTTCGAATTGAAAAAATATTTTAGTGTTAGCCTATATTTCAAGGAAGGCTATAGGCTATATAACATCACGCTAACACCAATAGGAGCGGAGCACCGATAAAAGACGGGAAAAAAATATTCCTTTTGAGGGCTTACGTTGCGTGCGCTGCGTAAATTTGCGCATATGCCTATCTTTTAAGATTAAATCACTATAGCATAATATAGGTAAAAGGTTGTTTGTCCTTCTTTCACGTCAAAAGTAACAAACGGATTTACATGTTTTTTTTTTGATATAGTTTAAGGCCTGGAGAGTGACATAGGCTACTCTTTATCCCGGAAAAACATTATATTCCCACGGGAAAAAAAAAGTTAATCATTTGTCCTTCTTTCACGTCAAACACGAACCTAAGTACGGACGTGATTTTTTTAATGGGGATAGTTTACGATCTGGAGAGTGACATAAGCTACTTTTTATCACGGAAAAACATCTTAATCCAATGGGAAAAATAAACTTTATAATCATTTGTCCTTCTTTTACATCGAAAGTAACCTAAGTACCGACATGATTTTTGTTAACGGGTATAGTTTACGGTCTGGAGAGTGTCATAAGCTACTTTTTATCCCATCAAGTAAAAAAATGAGAACAAGAAAAAAATATACACAAATTAATGGCAGCTTCCCTGGACCACGCGGGCGAAGCCACGGGTAACAGTTAGTATGTATGTATTTACAAAAAAATATATTGATTTGATTTCATGATTGATTGAGAGAATTGTTATTTGGCTGCGGTATTCTGTGAGGTGGATGTAATTCCCCAGTCGGGTAGCTTACAATTACGCTCCCTACCTCTCTTTTCGCCAGAGCTTCGTTTGTCAGTCAGCAGGGTACACAGCGCGCAGGTGAAGTTGGCTTTTGTTTAAAGATGTTGATGAACCACTTACACCCTAAAATATTAATGATCCAACGTCCTAGCTCCTACACCAAAAAAATATTAAGCGTAAGTCGTGTCCTACACCAAAAACGTTGGTGGCGGAAGCACGCAAAGTAGTGTAGATCAAATTGCCTGTAAATTTGACTTCCGCAAAATAACACCTGAATCAATTAACTATCTACCTACTAATATTATAAATGCGAAAGTATGGATGTCTGTTTGTTCCACTATCTTTGGGGTTATCACTATATCTGGGCTGTAAGTGGTTCATCAACATCTTTGAACCAAAGCCAATTTTACCTGCACGCCGTGTACCCTGCTGACTGACAAACGAAGCTCTGGCGAAAAGAGAGGTAGGGAGCGTAATTGTAAGCTACCCGACTGGGGAATGTACCTCCACCTCACAGAATACCGCAGCCAAATAACAATTCCTTTGAGGGTTGTTGTGTTCCTGCGAGTGAGTGAGGTCACCAGAAAGAAAGGAAGGAGATGCTGCGTTGGCAGTGGGGTTGGCGGCGCGCGAGCAATATTTTTTGTTGCATGCGTTAATATGGCTACGGTAACCGCTTCAAATCAGGCGGGCCGTATGCTTGTGTGCCACCCGACGTAGTATAAAAAAAAAAAAAAAAAAAAAAGGAGTTGCCGTGTTGGTAGCGGGAGTGGCGGTGCGAGAGCAATATTTTAAGTTGCGAGCGTTATTATAACTACGGTAACCATTTCACATCAGGCGGGCCGTATGTTTTTACGGCCCGACGAAGTATAAAAAATAAAAATTATGACGCCTAAACGGCCAAACCGATTTCGATGATCGCGTACCTACATGTATGCGATAAACTCAATCGCTACTGAACGAATTTCAATGTGGGTTTACAGATATTCCAAGAAAGATTTATAATAAAGTTTTCCAAAGAAACATCTAGCATGAGAAAAAAAAAACCGGGTCTCAGTAAAAAAATAAATGTATCATCATTATCGTTGTTTTGTTGTCTTACTGATATTCCTACACTGTGTTTATTTCAACGTGTTTCAAATTCCAACGTGAACGGACGCGCGGCACAGGTCCTACCTCGAACGCAGCTCCTAGAGCACTGACGTTGAGAGCGATCGAGAATCGGGGAGGGTGCGCGACCGCAAATCGTTATTCTTTTAATAATTTTATTTAAATTATTTTATTTTTAAAAGTAATAGCATAGTGCTCTCGTAATTAAAATTATGAAAATTTTGGTATAATTTCCTTATAAAAAAATTGTATTAAATAGTTATAATTTTTACTTAGTGCAAATTTAGAGAGTAAGTTCGCGATTTTTTTCTATCGAGCCAAAAATTATTAATTGTGTTTTCAATAGCTTTGTGCCCTGCAGAAAGGACTTAAGATTTCATAGTTAAATTTCTAGGAACCAAATTGAAATAGTTTAATAGAACTATTCTTTCAATAAGCGTGTTTCCTGGACTCACTTCACCTTAACCGCCGGCACTCGCGGCTTTACGCGGCTCGCGCGGTAAGCTAACGCCAAAGCAGTCTGCATGTCGGCGGCACCTAAGGAAATGATACATACTTTTTGTTATTTTTTCCACTGTAAACCATGTATGTTATACAGGTGTATACAATATTGTTGATTGGCTTTATATAAATAAAATTTAAATCATGACAAACTTTTTAAAGTATCAAACTATTTCGATCGCGCTATAATTATGATACTTACAAAAAATAGAAACACAACCAGCATGACATTGTAAAGTTACCAACTATAATATATGGAATATTCTTAATTATAATACTCGAATACTACTATAATTCGATTAAATAAACTTTTATTTGTGGTTTAGAGAAAAAAATAACCTATTAATTTACTTTCAAAATAAAATCAATAAAATAAGATCGATAAAATTCATATCGTATTTTGTTCACAAATTAGTAATTTGTTTTCATGAAAATTCTACATAAATAGTTAAAAGCCTTGTACAGCAGCATACCGTTGCTGTACAGTAGCGATATCTGCAATTATGTTTTAGTTTTGTACAATAAAATTAAAAAAATAGAAAGAGTATTTTATTCCGAAGTAATAAATTAATACAATAACGAGCAATCGTGCGACCGACAGTTTGCTGTCTCTGTCACGCCCACGTTTTTTACTGGAATTTTGATAAGGAACTGTAATCAATTTATTTGAATTTAGATTTCTTTACTTTGTCGCTGCCCTTTGTTATAACAAACTTGTGCGCTTTCTTTTCTTTCGTTTGTTAATGTTTTGAATAACTTGAAACAGGGAAAAGAAACAATTATTACACATAGTTCATTTATAAATACGCCAGTAATCATGGTCGATTTATCAATCATTAAATTGTTGTTCATGAATATTGCCAGTCTTATATTAATCCTGGAAAACCCCTTTTTAGTAGATTTAAATCATTACAAGTGCAGCTCACTCATTGTTGACGTGGCGCATCTAAAATATTTTAGATTATGATTTAAATCCCTGCTTTAAAAAGATTACATTTTGTTAATTAATTAGGGTCAAGTATGAACGGAAATCAACTTTGTCAAATATTAAACTTGCGTACAAGGCAGGTCAGTACGGCAATGGCGGATTACGTAACGTTCTTCGGCATAATACTTCTGGACAATTTATACAGCGCCATCTAGCCCCAAATCAAGCGCAAAGCTTGTACTATGGGTACTAGACAACTGATAAATGTACATAAATACATTTTTTTTTGTAAATACATACCTATATACAATATGTAATGATAATGGATTATTTTATTATAATTTCATTCGTATGTATTAATTATAATTATTAATCCCATTGTTTTGAATATTTTTATTTTACTACTGACATTCTAATGTAATTCACTCATACTGTATGATCCGTTGATGGTCGAAATAAAGGTATTATTATTATTATGTATCTCTTTATAGTCACGGGTCAAGCCCGGTCATTTGATAGGTGTGCGCGGGGATATAGATCCAACGCGTAGAGGCCCCTTTGAGAAGTTTAATGTAATGTTGTACGCCCGCCGTGACCCGCTCCAAGGGCCCTACCGCCGAAGCTGAAACCGATTCCCACAGGTTTTTTTGTGTCAAATTGACACAAAAAAAAACTGTTTTATGTCAATGGAATGACATACCCATGAGCAGGTCTCGGTAGGCGTTGAGACTATTGCGAAGTGTGATGGAAAAAAAAATTGTTATGGAGATGAGATCTGGGTGAACTAAATACCGGGCTATTACAGAAGAGGGACGGACGCCTGCCATTACTTCTTGTATTGCTAGTTATTTGCGGCAGGCGGTGGCTTGCCATTCACAGATGGACCCCCCCCCAAATGCCAGAAAATCGGCCGGGGGCAACAGTGGTGCGAATGACTCAGGGATGTCGAGAGGTGTGCTGCGCTTTCTCCGAAGTTACTCGCGGCGTGATGCCCTTTAACACTTCCACCGCTGCAGCATATAGCTCTAGCGGCTCCTCCCTGGACGGCCAATGAAGGCAAGCCAGACCTGAGAGTCCTGTGGGCTTATTATTATTATTTACATTACAAACAGACATTCATGCACTCAAATATTTGTCTTGTGCGGGAATCGAAGCTACGACCCCGGAGTCAAAGTGGAAATGGTTAGCCATTCGACCACCTGGGTCTTCGGGACATTTATTAGTTATTATTACAAAATAATAACAAAAGGTCTATATATGTATCTATTACATTCAGTACAATCATAGAGTAGTACAATACTACTTAGCATAGAGTAATAGGAGAGCGTTCGCAATAGTCCGCATAGCGCAGCGCGCCATCACAAGTCATGTTCGGAGTACCTAATGCTATAATGCCATATGGCATTACTTTTTAAAGTACTGTTTTGCGCATGTCTAATGCGCAATGCGCGTATCCAAACTTGGCATCGTTAACGCACATCGTTATTCTAAAAACGCCCACTGCTAGTTTCAAGTTCAAGTACGAGCGTTTTCAGATTATCAGATCCGATATCGGTATCGGGCGCCAAAACGATATCGAGGCTGTGAGAGAGGCATTTAAAATGTATAATTATGTACCTGTCTTTCATATTGTCCGGCCCGATATCGGATACTGGAGCCGACACCGATATGTTGGCGGCACCATCGGACGCCCGTGGGCTGTCGGTCGGACGACAATGTTTGTATGTGTGCTATACGTGTACACTATATTGTCTCTGTGTGTAATTGAATAATTTAAACTTTGAAAGTATTTAAAAAAAATCTAGGTGCGTTTTGTAGCTTGATAGAGAGGATAAAATGCTCCCTCTGAATATCTAGCTTCCACAAGGGAAGGGGATGTATCCAGTACTGTCTGTGGGTGGATAGTTCCTTTTGCTGCGTCTCAAATATATACGATACAGCAAATAAAGTTTTTTGGTCTAATCTGCCATTATGACTTGCCCGCACTAAGCTTATGCTATCGAACAAATGGCCGTATTGGAACGATTTTGTCGGAAATATGTGAAAACAGCACATGGTGTCGGCTGTCGGATATCGGCTGTCCTGAAGTGTCCTGTCGTGTCGTCGTCCTACCTACACCGTTATCGGATCGTTTAATGTGAAAACGCTCGGTAACGTCGCGTCGCCGTCGTGTTTTGTTATTGTTTTGTTTTCGGTTTTCCCAGTCTAGCTCCGCATCTGTAAGCTAAACCACGTATACCTTTCCGAAGTCGTGAAAATACAACCTTAATTTTATATAATAAATTTGTAGTGCTACTTTTCCAAAATGACAGATATGTATACAGGAAAGCCTGATACTGATTCTAACAGTAAGTACCTATTATATTTTTATTAACTAGTGTCTTCAAGGATCTCTTCAGTGTCTTTTTTAGAGTGTTATTTCAATGTAGTTGTTTACTGTGATATGTTTACATGGTTTCACATTAGTTGGTGATTATTGCGTATTGAATTAAATAACTGTTACTCTCCGCCTGTGGTGTCCGGTACCTCAGAGAATTTCTACCGCGCACTAATATATATCGTGGAATGAATTCCCTTTCAACGATTTTTCTAATGATCAGCGATTCCGCAACACATTGCTTACAATAAAGTGATCGTCCTGAACTGATGTGCATCAGTGTCGGCCTTGGCCGGGTCTGCGCACCAGTTTCCCGAAAGCGCCTGATAGCGTCTCGAACAGTGGTTCAGGTACACCAAGTGTTCGAGCAATGCGACGTTGGCTGAACCCTGCGTCAAGTAAAGCCACAGCTCCAAATGCGTCCAGTGGCAATATTTTTGGTTTGAAATACTCAAAGTTAGTGAGGAAACATAATCAAACAATATTTGATATTAAAAAATAAGGATAACAGGAATAAAAGTTATAGTATGTAGTGAGATCACTGAGATTGGTTATTACCTACACAACATGAAACAAAACATTCATTGGGATAAGCATTCTTTAAAGTAAACTAACATGGTGACGCATGACATAGGTGGGGTGGGTGTGGGCAGTTGATTGAGTCTGTGAGTGTACTTGTTTACCATCTACTACTATGAAAAATGTAACATCTTATTCTTATACTAAAGGTACGGAATAAGCATAATACCTATGAGTATAGTTGTTTTTTGTTTTATAATGTGATAAAGAACCCGCCCCGAAAGCTACCCACTGACCAGAATTTTTGTAGAATTTCTAATTTTTATATGTTAGTTCGAGTTGCAAAGCTAATTCGATTTTGCATCTGTAAACTTATCTTGGGAATTTAATTAAAATCATTTCAGTTATTTGCAAGATATTCATGGCATATAAATATTATAACAATATATTAATAAGAATTGCTATATTTCGATAAAGCGGTGGCGGCGGCAGCGGTTCGATGCTGACTGACAAACGAGGCTCTGGCCAAAACAGAGGTAGGGTAAAGCGTAAGTTTTTTAAGCTGCCTGACTGGGGAAGTATCTCCACTTCACAGAATACCGTAGCAAGATAACAATTCTCTTGAGGGTCATTGTGTTCCTGCGAGAGAGTGAGGTGAAAAGAAATAAAGGAAGGAGTATATATATAGGCTGGCAATGGATCGGTGACCTCTTGTTGTTGCTGATCTCCACGGACGGTGGTGATTGCTTTCCATCAAGTAACCCACATGCTCGTATGCCCCCCTCTCATATAAAAAAAAATCTATATTAAACTTTACTTTCTTCGTATACTACATGCTTCTGAATAAGTATTCAGAAGCATGTAGTATACGAAGAAAGTAAAGTTTAAAATAAGTATTTTATTAGTAAGCTCTATCTGTGAGTTTGTCATGTAAATATGATCCTTACTGAAATTGAAATTGTTTCGATTAAAATAATTTAAGCAAAAGTAACTATTTAAACAGCTTCATATCCTTCATACTATACTTCATTCCCGTGACTTGCGATGATATCAATAATAGCATAACAAAATTGAGATTTCTTCTACTTCGGTTGTAATTATGCAGTTAATCTATTTGTTTCATCTTTAAATATTCTAAACTAACTTTTATACATACCTATAGGTACTAGAAATATAATATTATAGAGATGGAAAATTTATAAGTTTGCATATATATGGAGAGTTATATCTCTAAATATATAAAATATCTATATAAGAAACTGACTAACTGTATATACATATCAATATTGATTGATATATATATCGGTATATGCACAGCCCAAACCGCTGGGTCTAGAGATTCTAAATTTGACATGTAGGTTCTTTATGACATCTAGGGGTGCACCAAGAATAGATTTTTCAAAATTCATGCCCTGAGGCGGTGAAACGGGGGTCCAAAATTTGTATGGGTAAACAAGATTAGTTGGACTACTTTATCAGAAACTTTACTTGAGTACTTCTATAGATAAATGAGTAAACATGTGTTTCAGGATTTTTCAAAGTTCAACCCCTAAAAGGGTAAAATGGGGTGAAAAGTCTGAAAATCGTCATGGGTATTGTTTTTATGGTTTATCTGGTTGCTGTTTACGAAAATAACAACTATTTTGTAATCCAACATAGCCGACGGGACATAAAATCACCCCTGTGGGGGTGCGATGGGGTTGAAGTACATAAAAGAAGAAATTGACTGACTGACTGATATATATATCAACTCACAGCCCAAACCGCTGGGTCTAGAGATTCCAAATTTGTTATAATAAGAAAGGATTTTTCAAAAGTCATCCCTTAAGGGGGTGAAACGCGGGTATAAAGTTTGTATGGGGAAACAAGATTAGTTGGACAATTTAATCCGAAACTTTACACGAGTACTTCTTTACAAAAATGAGTTAACACGTGTTTCAGGATTTTTCAAAATTCAACCCCTAAAGGGGTAAAATGGGGTGAAAGAATCTGAAAATCGTCATGGGTATTGTTTTATGGTTTATCGCTGATTACGAAAACAACAACGATGTTTTCAACTTTTGTTCTATAGTGCACAGATCGGTAGGGAGGGACAGATATCATGCCGTCTTTTTCGGGGAAATCACCGATGCAAAGTTTTTGCAAAAGCTCCGAAAATTGGACGGCGGAAACATTATCTTTATCGTATTTTTTATTAATTTTAAAATCTCTAAACTGAGTCTCTGACTTAGGGCCATAATGACGATCATTTACGACACACTTTTATCTCATCGGCACGTATTCCCCTTGGAACTACTGGTCAGGAGTTCAGTAATATGTCATTAATGACAGCTGCTTGGTCGTATGTATCCTTTATTCGCATAAGGACAGATTCTCAAAAGGACGTTTGCCCCGAATTTCACGCGAGCGAAGCCGCGGGCAAAAGCTAGATTCATATAAACGCGTGCTAATTCAACGACCCGAATATAATAGATCGGTGAATGACTTACAAAACCTCCTGTAGCAATTGCCAGCTTTTTCTAGTTCAACCAAACGAAGTCACGTAAATTACGTATCAGTCGGCGGCCGTCGATCGATCGCCGGCGGGGCATGCGCTCTCTTGGTAACTGCGTTGCTGTTTATGGAAATTGCGTGCCGTACCATGAAATGGTTTCTTCCTTTGTGTCTATTATGATAACTATGATTCACTTTTCCCCGCGACTTCGCCTGCGTAAACACGTTATCGGGGTAAAAAGTATGCTACGTGTGGTAGATGTTCCAAATTTCAGCCAAATCGCCGCTGACGTTTTTTTGAAGTTAACTTCTTAGCGCACGCTTGACTCGCAGAGTAGCTGGTGAATGCGTGACGAGAGCATTACGAAAAGTGTGATCGGGCTAGGCGAACAGAAGTTGAGAGGGAGATATATGTATGTATTTTTGGATCTAGAGTTCCCGCTAACGTGCCCTCGACCCCCGCCACCAAATACCTAACAAATCTTGAAAAAAAAATATAAGTAACTTGGTATAATTGATTGAACTCGACAGCATGCTATGGAAAAAGTAAATTCTACTGTTATCTGTTACGAAATGAAGGTCAATTTCAGTCAGACATGCGGGTTATATCGTCAAAAAGTTGCCATGCACGCTACACAATGACAGATAGTCTTTTATCGTAATGAAAATTATCGTGCAGTACTGTGGAACATTATTGTCTAAATTTATTCTTTGGTTGCGATTGTCACGCGATTACAACCATTATTGATATAAATCAGAAACTACCCGGTCATTACTCGCTCCATTATGCCTTATTTATGCCACGTTTACACTCAGCCCTGTTGTGTTGTGGAAGTGAGCAGGAAAGTGGGCAGCGCGAGTATGTAAACAGGTTACTCGCGCTGCTCCAGCTCATGCCGCTGCCATTGCCCGGCGCTTCCTCGATTGTCGGTTTTTCGCGTCAAAGGACGGGCAGCGCGAGCGCGAGTGAGTGTTTACAGTCAGCACTCTGGCCCACGTGTCCTCTATTTGTACTACGGCAATTAATTTATTATTCTGTGCTGCGTATTCTTTCTTTGCGTATTCTATTGGGAGTCGACATTATGGAGTGGAGTAATGAGAAAATAATAAAATTTTTGGAGCTTTACGAAATTGAGCGAGTAATATGATAAAATCATGATAAATATCACGGCGTCTTTTCTTTCTTTTCAAAACATAAATAGTTAGATAAATTGATCAGACATAATGCTGTCGCCGCAACAAACTCGACGTCAGCCATTGTTGCGAGTCGTTCAATAAAAGAAGTATGAAGGCTGAGTGCGAACACTCATTCCGTCGACACTGCCGCGGAAGTATTCCCGGCAGCGGCAGGACGAGTGGCAGAAGCTGAGTGTAAACGTAGCATTAACGGTTTCACGAAGATACAATTAGTTGTCCATGAATTGTTTTAAACTTGGAATCTTTATTTGACAGAATGTTACAATAGATTTGACGAGCCTGCTGATCGAATGGCCTAGCAATGTCCACTTTGACTCTGTGGTCGCAGTTTCGATCGCCACACAAAACAAACATTTGTGTGCATGAATATCTGATTGTCTTGGACTGGGTATTTTCTATGTATCCATTTTGACTCCGGGGTCATGGGTGCGATGGCCAACCAGACAAACATTTGTACGTGTTGAACATAGATATGTTCAAGCATATACAATACATGAGGCGACAATACTGCAGAGTCCGTACTAGCAAAAATGGTGACAAACCTAAGCTGAAGTAAAATTTTCAAAAACAAATAATCTGGGGCCCTACCGCCGTAGCTGAAACCGATTACCATCGGATTTTTTTAATGCGAAAATGACACTACTGCTTAGATTGTTGATAATTACGTTTAGCTCAGCTGGAACAATCCCTAGAGTTCTACTGACTAAGCTGGAAATGTTTGTCAATAACATTAATCCAAGACCAATTTTTGGAATCAAAAATCCGATGTAATCTGCTTCAGCTTCGGCGGTGGGGCCCTTGATATTGGGACCGTATCGCCGAAGCTGAAATCGTTTACTATCCGTTGGGCAGCGCACTGTTCAACAGAGCGCGCTTGAATAGCCGTGCACTGTAAAACGAGATTATTATTGCGCGGTCCGCTGCTGTGAGACACTCGTGTAGAATAATGAAATGAAATGAGATTATTTATTCTGTCATTGTGCCCTTGCTTGTGGACTTGTATTGTGGAGATACGTCTTACACATTTTTATTAATAATATTCTTACTTTTTGTCATTATTTTATCTACTAGCATTTCAGTAGTTATGGGTATTTTTTTTAATAATCCGATAATACAACAATTACATCTTAGTTTGTATAATACTCGACAAAGTAAAACAAAAATTGTCTCGATATCGGCAGCTTTACCCCACAACAATATACATATGAACGTTAATGTGGTTAGAGTACTGGATACTTTTTATGGAAAAGAAGTCAACAGCGACTTTGAAGAAGAGTAGTTGATCCTTATATGCTACAAGGTTACTGAGAGGCGAACACAACATCTTTCTCCGATTTACGAAAAAAATGTTATAAATATTTTCGTCTATCTATAAGCAGTCATTTTGTACAGGACAATACCTAACTGCGCATCTCAACGGCGTCACACTAAAAGGCATACTGGCCGTAGAACTTCACGAGCAGCGCGCGCTTCGGAAGCGACGGCGAACAGCGCGCGTTCACCGAACGGCGGCACTGCTCAAGCGCACGACTTTGAAACGCAACTGTTCTACTAACCCCATACATCTCCGAGCCCGCGCGCTCCAGCGGTGCTGGCGAAACGCGTAACAATAAAATCAGCCTTTATGTATTAGGTATCATATGTATCATTAATAAATACACTAAAAAAATGTGTTTTAGTGTATTTATTAATGCCCATAATACAATGCTTATGTATTATTATTATTATATTTTTTTTATACAGTGACAGACAAGCATACGGCGAGCCTGATGTGAAGCGGTTACCGTAGCCATATTAACGCTCGCAACATAAAGTGTCGCTCGCGCTCCGCCACCCCCGCTGCCAACGCAGCATCTCCTACATTTCTGGTGACCTCATTCACTCGCAGGAACACAACAACCCTCAAAAGAATTGTTATTTGGCTGCGGTATTCTGTGAGGTAGAGGTACATTCCCTAGTCAGGTAGCTTACAATTACGCTCCCTACCTCCCTTTTATTTATTTATTAATAAATATAATGTATTTACAAAAACTAGTGTATTTATTATTGCCCATAACACAAGCTTATTTAATTTGGGACTAAACTGGGCTTATGTGTTAGTTGTCCAAAAATATTTATTTATTTACTTACTATTACGTAGTGGCATTAAGACAGAACTTCATTTCAGCATTTAGGCTTATGGTAATATCTAGGTATAATTCCCAAGTTGGTGTACTTCAGATCACGAGAGAAAAACTTTTTTTTTCTGAACAAATTACACACGGCCATCTAGTCCCAAACGCTTGTACTATGGGTACTAGAAAACTGATATAATACTTAAATACATTTTTTTTGTAAATACATACATATAAACATAGAAAACGCCCAGACCAAGACAAACAGACATGTTCATGCACACAAATGTTTGTCTTGTGCGGGGATCGAAGCCGCGAACTCGGAGTCAAAGTGGCTATTGCTAACCATTCGACCACTGAGCACATCTGTCCTCACTGTAAAATTTTCTGTCTTTGTGTTACAGTAGCATGGCACAGACCCCAGTCGGCAACGTCTCTGCAGGAAGAGGAGTTGATGCAGATGAGTGCCAGGGCCCTCGTCACAACCACTGACCCGCTGGAAAGGCTACGTCTCATGTGCTTGTCGCGAGGTGCCGCCGGGATCATGGCACTTGCAAGGTAATGGGTACATGACTACCTCTGTACTTTTTTTTAATGAGAGGGGTGCGAGCGAACATGCGGGTCACCTGATGGAAAGCAACCCCCAACACCAAGGGGTCGCGATCCGTTGCCAGCCTATACTCCTTCCTTTCTTTACTTTACTGTTTGTATTTCTGTACCTACTGCTGCAATGCGGTTATAACTTTCCATGAAAACTCATTTTCGAAGACTTGTTGTATTCTATTTATTTACAAGTTATGAGCGTTTATAAAATTACTTTGTCCAATTTGATAGCAAAAATAGGTATTATATATACATTTTGATTGTACATGTTCATCATCCCATGATTACCCCACTGTTGGGATACGGGGCTCCCTTCAATGGAAGGAGTTTAGAGCGTACTCCACCATGCTGCCTAATTGCGGGTTGGCGGGCGGTCAATGTTTTCAAGCCGCCCAAAGGCCACTGACTTGGCTTAACGACTGTCATTTAATGACTACAGCCAGAACCGAAGACTTAACGTGTCCTCCGCATCACGGAAGAGCCTGCGATAAATAGACCCGTCCGTAGGTAGGCTACGGTCGACGTTGCGTAACTTACGTGATCGATTAGACTGCACGCGCACCGACGTCATCGCTCGACGACAGCTCCTCATTGATTGTACATGATATTATTTTAATTAACGATGGTTTAAGCACTTTTATGATTACCGGTTGACAATTTTATTTCGTCCTGTAGTTTTGGGGTGTAAGTGGTTTATCAACATCTTAGAACCAAAGCGAAAGCGAAAGAGAAACGAAGCTCTGGAGAAAAGAGAGGTAGGGAGCGTAATTGTAAGCTACCCGACTGGGGAATGTACCTCCACCTCACAGAATACCGCAGCCAAATAACAATTCCCTTGAGGGTTGTTGACTTGTGGTGTTCCTGCGAGTGGGTGAGGTCACCAGAAGGGGAGGAAATGCTGCGATGGCAGCGAGGGTGGCGGCGCGCGAGCGATATTTTAAATTGTGAGCGTTAATATGGCTACGATAACCGCTTCACATCAGGCGGGCCGTATCCTTGTCTGTCACTCTACGTAGTATTTCAAAAAAACCTTCTGTATGTATACTACATTTGTAGCAAAATAAAGATGTAGTTTTTATTTGTATGATGTTAGTGTGGTTTAATGGCTTCGCATAATGGTATATTTCTCTTTTGTGAAGGAAGCTACAAAAAAAAGTTGTGATCTGAAAGAATGACTAAACATACAATTGACAGGATTTTCCGCCGAATGGATGACGACGGCAGCAAACAACTCAACAAGGAAGAATTCGTTCATGGCATTAAGCAAACTGGGGTGGAACTCAGTAATATGGTAATCTATTTTATATTATTTGGAATATCAACAGGTGTTACAATTAAATAAATAGCTGAGATTTACATTCTAGAAAGCCAATTAAAATAAAGCATAAAAAAAATACAATGTGAGCATTTTTTTTTTTTTTTTTTTTTATACTACGTCGGGTGGCAGACAAGCATACGGCCCGCCTGATGTAAAGCGGTTGCCGTAGCCATATTAACGCTCGCAACATAAAATATCGCTCGCGCGCCGCCACCCCCGCTGCCAACGCAGCATCTCCTTCCTTTCTGGTGACCTCACTCACTCGCAGGAACACAACAACCCTCAAGGGAATTGTTATTTGGCTGCGGTATTCTGTAAGGTGGAGGTACATTCCCCAGTCGGGTAGCTTACAATTACGTTCCCTACCTCTCTTTTCGCCAGAGCTTCGTTTGTCAGTCAGCAGGGTGCACCGCGTGCAGGTGAAGTTGGCTTTGGTTCAAAGGTGTTGATAAACCACTTACACCCCAATTCTATGACAAACGCATTCTATGACAAACACAGTTATAAGTTACTACTCAGTTCAGCAACGAAACAAGCACAAAAAAAAACCGCTATTAAACACTTCTTACTATATAAAATGGTATCTTTCATGAAGTGCGGCGAACTGCCTCGTTAACAACCGCCTCACAGACCCGCTACTTGAGTTAAACAAGTCAAGATTTAGCTCCGAACAAACGGCATTCAATTGCTTACTAGCTCGCCACAGAAATGAATTTTGTCGATAATTAGTGTTAACAATAGGCAGTGCGATAGGAGCGTAAGATCGAGACGATTTAACAGGTACCTTCAAAGATATCTTTTTTAGTAGATCAGGATAGTCCACATCATTAATAGTGATTTGAGCAAGAATATTATACCTGCGATTTCACGACGATTTTCCAGGGGCAGAATGTTGTGTAAGTGAAATTGTTGTTTGGTACAATAACTTAGAAAACGTAAGAATTTTCTTTGGATATTTTCTATACAATATTGACATAAACTTTATATCTAGGGTTCCAAACTGGTGATGCACACTCAACGTTACTGCGTGCAAGTGAACTGTGAACAATATAATAAGTATTTTAAGTGTTTTAGCACGTTTGAGATCTTTATCGCGATGTGTGTAGCCAAATATTCGCGAATACTTCGACACTTCGGTCGAAGCTTCGGGCACATCGCTCCGCTGTCGGTAAACTCTCGCACATCAAAGGGTTTTTTATCGCGATGAACTTGGCTTGCGCGGCTACACTCCACTTCAGTGGGCACCCATCGTTCCTACTAGACGTGTTAAATGTAATTGCAGCGTATAATATAGCTGAAGTGTAAAATGGATCGGAGTAACGATATTTTTTTTCTTCTTTTTCTTGCTTTTAATTTGTTTTATAGATCATATAAATGTAAAAATAATTATATGCTGCCATAAAATAGGTACAGAATAACCGCGGCGTCCATGTTGTTTTTAGCGTTCGTACATCGCGGTAAACTTTACAAAGCGCAATACGCGCATTATGTGGCCGCGAAGATTTGCCGTAGACCGAATACGAAGTTTATCGCCCGAATGTTATCGCGATGAGTGTGGCCCAAGCATTACGAAAACAGTATAAACACTAAAATAATTTTTCAATTAACAACAAAGTATAGATTAGTATAGATATGAAAACACAAATTTGTTTCGTTCGGTTCGTTCGGCGCGTTCGGCTGGGATAGATGTGCGTTCAGCCTTAGCAGAACTTAGTTTTTTTTAATCTGATCTGCTAAAAGAACTTAGTCTCATGGAAAAACCAGGCGAAGATATTTTTTTTATATAATAACTGTACTGTTTCGCGTGCTTACTAGCCTCTCGACTAATAAAGTTGTCAGTCATCTAGGAGCAGGGAACCTACCGCTGAAGTTGAAGCCGGACCCACCGGATTTTTTGATTGGAAAAAACAAACTCCACAATAGATTAGTGGCAATTGTGTTTAAGTTAGCTGGCAGAAACCCTGAACGTTTACCGATAAAACTAAAAATGTTTGTTAAAAACTTAAACCTAAGACCTATTTTTGGAGATGAAAATATTCGATGGGTATCGGCTTCAGCTTACGCGGTAGGGCTCCAGTAGATACAATTGAAACACGATAACTGCTTACCACCAGGTAGGACGTACAGTTATTTCCCACAAACCTTAGTATGTGTTTATTATTTTTTAAATAAACGTGTACGTTACTTTTCAGGAAATTGAGGAGTTGTTCAAAAAATTCGATAATGATAACAGCGGCTCGATCAGTCTCGACGAGTTCCTCATTAAAATACGGGTATGTTGTATTTTCTTATTTAGACTACGTTGGCAAATTAGCGCTGCCTGATGTAAAACGGGGACAGCAGCCTTAATAATGTTTGCAACATATAATATATTGCTCGCGCGCTGCCACCTCCGCATTCTTCTAAAGCAGCAACTTTTTACTTCCTAGTGACGAAGTCACCAAGTGCCAACAATCAACGTGCTAAAGAGATTAAGTTTATCGACGAAACTAGCAGCCCATTAAAAAAAAATAGCTCGTAATATCCAAATAAAAAATTAATATTATTACCCAGCTAGACGAGAAATTTTACAAAATGGACCAACTGAGAACGATTTAAATATATGTTTAGTTTTACTAGTTCCATTCAGAAGTACCGTGGAACTAGTGAGAATTATTCGTATTTATATGATCGTAGCCCCAAAATCAATCACTTGTTCTTGCTAACATCGTAGTACTATTACTTATGCTGTGCTGATATGGTGTTGCCAAACTTCTTGGAATTTTCTTTCTAGTAGTCAAAGTGCCTCGACAACATGTTGCGCTTGTCACTTTAATGAATATGCATGCTAATTCTTTTGACTACGAACAGAGCGATTGAACATCAGAGGAATTCCCTCTGAGATTTGAACTTATGTGACTCATGAAGGGAGCGTCAGTCGTCAATGTTGAAGTGAAGGGTATAGTTGTAACCATTCTTTTTCGTAGTATAATACATACAGTATTTTTTTAAATGTTGTTTATTAATCCTCAGACTTTGGACTTATTTTGAGCCCCATCAATAGTATAGGTAGCAGGTTCGTTACCGTGGGCCCGTTGTTATATCAAAATTGTGCCGCACACAGGCGAGTCATTTCCGTGGCTACAGCCACGCCACTAACGTGGCTGTAGCCACAGTATAAGTAATAGTACTACGTACAGTATGGCAGCTCCCTGCCGCTCTCTCGTGTCGACCTCACCTCCCCTGTGAGACAAATCTGGAACAGTTTGTATGGCGCCGCACGCACACACGCTTAACCACGCTCTGCACAGACGTCATTGTTTATGTAATAGTAAATGACGCGACATTCGTATGGAGTGACCGGGGTGTGCTGTAGCCACGGAAAAGACTCGTCTGACAAAAATGTGCACTAACGTGCACATTCACTCTAAGATGTGACAATACTTGCATACTAAGTTTTGCCATCTTGATTCCAGCCTCCAATGTCTAGCCCGCGCCGCGCCATCGTAGAGCAGGTATTCAAGAAACTGGACAAAACTGGCGACGGCATCATTGCCATCGAAGACATCCGCGGCGTGTACTCCGTTAACTCACACCCAAGGTAACTGCTCAAAAGAAAATAAATAATTAAGCCTAAAATAATCAAAGTCTATTTTGCCCGTATTATTGTATTCTATTCGTACTCTACATCCTCTTAGTCTATACTTGTTTTGATTCATGTTGCCCACAGTCTCCTTCTACAATCACACCGCTCGCCATCGGCAGGGGTTCATCTTGACACATTAGAACCGAAATGGTCGCGTCTGTTCGATTTCAAAGAGGTTTTCTTTCGCTGTCAATTTGTGGAATGAATTGCCTGTGGAGATTTTCCTAGGAGATTACAGCATGGGGTTCTTCAAAAAAGGTGCGAAGACATTTTTAAACAATCGGAAACATCCGAGAGATGCCTCTGGTGTTGCCATCGTCAAAATATTTTAATAATCGAAATCTTTGAATGATAATCTGATATTTTACGAGTTTCACATTCTGATATAGCATGTCTATTTTTACCAAATTTTATCAGAATCGGGGCACTAGTTCGAGAGTTACCGCATCGCACTTTACATACAGCAACATAGCGTATTTTGTAAGCTGCCTGATTGGGGAGGTAATACCACCTCACGGAAAACAACAGCCAAGTAACAATTCTCTTGAGGGTATGTAGTTGTGTTCCTGCGAATGAGTCAGAAGGAGTTGCTACGTTGGCACCAGCGGTGGCGGCGCGACCGATATATCACGTTGCGTTAGCGCTTATATGGCTACGGTAACTGCTTCACAACAGGCGGGCCATATGCTTGTCTTGAGAGGCCTCAATTTATTGAACAATACTCATCTCTCTGTGAACCATAAGACAAAAAAATACCAATTCTCTAATTTCACACCTGCACGAAACGACTCACAGGCCGACAATCCTCAACTGCGCGATTCCAGGTTCCGTATTCCAGCAAAAATACAAACTAGATCAACTGTCAAAATAGCTAAACCGACAAGTGTCAACCATCGTATTTGTAAACAAACTCCAAAGTAATGAATGCTTTCTTGTTTTAAAATACCTACTGTAAAATGTGTGAAATATGTGAACGATGAAAAATCACCCGTTACAATACAAGAAATGATTTCTCGCTTCAAATTCAATCACAGCTCAGTTCGCTTGCTTAATTTATGTCAATGACTAAAAACCAATTAAAAAAATAAATCTGCATTTTCAGGTACATGAGTGGTGAGGAAACAGCTGAGAAAATACTAACCAGATTTCTTGCTACTTTTGAAACAGAAAACACAGCAAATGGAAAGGTATGTGCAAACTATAAATTCTGTATCTATAATAGGAAACTGACTGATCTATCAACGCACAGCCCAAACCACTGGAGGAATTGGATTAAAATTTGGCATATAAGTAGATATTATTACGTAGGCATCGCTAATGCCTGGGCTACACTCATCCCGATAACATTCATCGCGCGATTACCATTCATCGCGCGATTACCGTTCGAAGTGGTGGTGCTACATATTTTTTTAATTCTATTTAAAATTAATTTCAACCAAAAATCAGTTTTACGCAGTAGATTTAGTAATCATATTTGTGTGTGGAGTGATGAAACTTGTTCCGTTTTGGATCGTCTAGTACCGCTGATGCAAGTCTGCCCATCTTTGTCTTGCCTCGCATAATCTCTTTCTGGCATCGCTTGGACGAGACGTAACCGAGGGACGCCCGCACATTCCCCGCTGAATCGTCAGTTTTTAACACCCGCAGATTGGCATATAATTTATATTATTATATATACCTATATATACAAAAAAAAAAAAATGGAACTGCAACGAACGCCACCAAACAGATTTTCTACGGATTCTGATGCAAATCAAACTGATATGTCTATAGACAACAAGGAGACCTTCATTAATCTTGCACGAAGGCGCATACAACCGGAACATTCTCATAATGATGTGCTTTCATTTTTGGAACAAAGATTTGAACAACAAATATTATTAATAAAGGAGAGTATACGAGGGGAGGTCAATAAGTTCGCGGAATGAGAGAGAAGGAGGTTGAAATTAAACACCAAATTATTTTTCCTTTTCAATATATTCTCCTTTAACCCTAATACATTTTTCGGATCTCTCAAATAGCTTGTTTATACCATCGAAAAAAAATGATTTGTCTTTGGTGTCAAAATAGGCCGAAATTGCCGACTTGACTTCATCATCGTCGTCAAATTTCTTTCCACGCAGCTCTTTCTTCATTTTTGGAAATAAATAATAGTCACTGGGGGCCAAGTCTGGACTGTATGGTGGGTGGTTTAATTGTTCAAAGCCGCATCGGTGAATGGCAGCCGTCGCAACATGGCACGTGTGGACGGGTGCATTGTCGTGCAAAAGGAGCACACCTTTTGACAGTTTTCCTCTTCTTTTTTTCTTAATGGCTTCTTTCAATCTTTCCAGTAAAGAAGCGTAGTACTGTCCCGTTATAGTCGCACCACGTTCTTTATAATCGATCAGTAAAATACCTTCTGTATCCCAAAAGATAGTCGCCATGATCTTTCCGGCCGATTGTGACACTTTGAACTTCTTTGGAGGAGGTGTGCCTTTTTTATGCCACTGCATCGACTCTTGCTTCGACTCAGGTTCATAGTGGTGAACCCAGGTTTCATCTCCAGTAACAATCCGGGCCATAACTTCTTCCTTTCTCTCTCCACAGAGCTCCAGAAACTGGTGAGAGCACTCGACACGCTCGCGTTTTTGAAGTGGCGTGAGCATTCTCGGAACCCATCTTGCACTGACTTTAGTCATCCCAAGATGATGATGTAGGATATTTAAAATACTTGATTCGGATACTCCAACCATTGCTGCAAGTTGCTTCTTCTTCAGTCGGGCATCTTCCAATACAAGTTTTTCTACTTTTTCGACGATTTCCGGTGTGGTGGCCTCAATTGGCCGTCCGGAGCGGGGGTCGTCTTCAATGGACTCCCTTCCTTGTTTGAAAAGACCATGCCACTTGTAAACCATGGTTTTACCAGGGGCAGAGTCCGCGTAAACCGCTAACAGCTCTTGAAAAATCGTCTGAGCGGATTTTCCTTGCTTGGTAAGAAACTTAATAACGGCACGGTGTTCAATTTTCTCCATACTGGCTGACTTCTTCCCGATTTAGTTGTTTGCAGGTCGATAACTCAAAAGTTAATGACACGATTAGGTTCAAACTTGGTATATATACTCTTAATGAGGTGCTTAACTAGTGCCTACCTGGACGGGTAAATTTATCCCCATCAACCCCTCCATTCCGCGAACTTATTGGCCTCCCCTCGTAGCTGGAAATGTTGCGTCAGCGGTTAACTCTGCTATGAACAACGAGCTCTCGAAAATATCGGTAACATTGTCAGATATAAACAGCAACATACAGAAATTATTTGCGGACAACGTTATAATTAATAAATCCTTGTCTGAAGCTAGTGAGCGATTAAATGAGACTGAAAAATGTCTTAACTTCTTATCGGCACGCCAGGACGAACTAGAGGATCGTATTAAGACAATGGATAATTCTATTTCTACATCCACCGCGTCTATAACGCAGTTGCAGTCAGTTGAGAGCAGGTTGGAAATAATGGAACAGCAGGCTAGACAAAATAACCTAGAAATATCAAACCTACCGGAGAGGAAGGGCGAAAATCTATTAAATATCATGGATCGCATAGCTTTTGAAATCAAATGCCCGATACAACCAGGTGACATAGTTTCGATACACCGTGTACCACATCCGCACGCAGATCATAACACCAGACCGAAGAATATAATTGCCAGGTTATCCACCAGAATTCTGCGTGACAATATCATTGCCGCTTATCGAGCTTCGGAAGGTCTGGACTCGACCCAGCTGTCGATTTCTGGTACGCCTCAAAGGATATACGTCCATGAACATCTAACACTCGGCAACAAACGTTTATTTCGGCAGTGTCGGGAGGCGGCTACTAAAAACAACTACAAATATGTGTGGGTTAAGCACGGCACTATATTGGCTAGAAAAACGGACACCTCTCCATGTATCGCAATTCGCTCACCCTTGGACATTGCGAAAATCGTGTGAATATTTTAGAAGCGGTATATTTAATTTTATATTTAATTTTGTGTATCTTAGGCATACAGGTACGTTTTTGTTCATCTCAATAAGCACTAACACGCGGGTAACCGCATCATTATTTATAGACTATTACTTATATAATCAATATCACACATTAAGATGCTTCATATTGTGTATTAAAAAATATAAATTAACATACATGATACGTAGTTATCTTGTTGTTTGCTATGTGGCTACTGTAATAAAAATGCCTGCATGTACTCCGTACTGGCACAGTCGTATGTTATAATAAGAATAGGCTTAAACTGTTTTGGAATTAAATTAAAATTGACAGAATTTATATGGAACGAGTATATCACTACATAGTATAAAACAAAGTCGCTTTCTCTGTCCCTATGTCCCTTTGTATGCTTAAATCTTTGAAACTACGCAACGGATTATGATGCGGTTTTTTTTAATAGATAGAGTGATTCAACTGGAAAGTTTATATGTATAATATATGCATAACATAGTAGAAAAACACTGATAATTTAGAGGTTTCTAATGTGATGTCGTAAATAAACACATTTTTTTGCTCTTTCATTGCAAACGCTGGCTGAACCCAACGAGATAGATCAAAATAATGTAGTACAGTATTGTTCACCTTAAAATGGTCTACAAAAAAGTTCGCGATGGTATATGTCTATCTCTTAGTGGTAACATACAATAACCGTTATTTTATCCTTTGCTTTTTACAAGAAATAATGCCTTATTTACGAAGCGATTTTAAGCAATACAGAATTAATCCTTATCCAATTAAGTACCTTAAATACATTGCGCATTTAATATAGATCAATATGGCCCTTCACAGCATGTAATTTAAATGAATAGTTTAGAAGATATTACACATTTAAAATGCAGGGACATAACGGCTGTGGCGGTACCGGCCGCGGAGCCGGCGGCGTGTGCTTATAACTGGGGAAGGACTGGATAGGACAAAGCGCAAAGACCTTCTGTAGTACATTTAGTATCAGCATTGCACCCGTGCGAAGCCGGGGCGGGTCGCTAGTATATGAATATTTTATCACACAACTACGACGTTATCATATTGACGGAAACCTGGTTGCATAGTGGCATATGTGATGGTGAGTATATGGACTCGAGATATAGAATTTTTAGATGCGACAGAAACCGCGTTGGTAGTGGGCGGCGGGACGGTGGCGGCGTACTTGTGGCAATACGTCGCGAGTTAACCGCCGTGTCGCTCCCGCTGCGGCTCGACTCCACTGCCGCAGCCGCCGGCGCGCCTTCTTCGCTGCTCGTAGATCATGTTCTTCTAGAGCTGCGGTTACGTGACTATCGTTGTGTTATTAGCGCTGTATATATACCGCCGGGCCTCGGCCCAGACGTTTATGCTGACCATATTGATAGTCTTTCAGACACTATGCAGTCGGTTAGGGTTGATGAGTTTATTGCAGTCGGGGATTATAATTTGCCGACATTAGAGTGGCGTGACTGTGGCACCCATTCTGAACCTTTAATCGAAAGCTTACGCCATAATGTATCTAATGGGTTATTATATAACTTTATGTCCTTGATAAATGGATTTCAGCTCAATAAATTAAAAAATAATAGGGATCGCATGTTGGATTTATTTATCACAAATATCTCCGGATGCCGGGCGCACGCTGCTCCCGTGCCGCTGGTGCCTGTTGACATACAACACCCGCCGTTTTATGTATTGATGCCTATTGGTAGATACTCTAAACCTATTCAAAATCACCCTAGTACATATTATGATTTTAAGAAAGCTGATTACGCGATAATTAATACAGAGTTAAATAAACTGGACTGGAATGCATTATCTCAACAGCCGACTGCTAATGACGCTGTATCAGCTTTTTATGAGATGATTTATTCTGTGATCAAAAAACACGTACCTTTAAAAATAATTCGTAACTCTAAATACCCCCCATGGTTTACTCCCGCCTTAATACACATATTCAAAAATAAAACTAAGGCTTGGAATAAATGGAAAAAATATAATAACATATCGGACTATGAGACTTTTAGCTTATATAGAAATAGATTTAAAGAACAGTCGCGTGAGTGTTACAAGAAATACATTGCGTCCGTAGAGGAAAATATACGTGACAATGTAAATTATTTTTGGACATACATCATCATCATCAGCCTGTATCTACCCACTGCTGGATATAAGCCTTCCCCAATGCTTTCCACCAGATACGATCCTCCGCCTTCCGCATCCAGCCGCTCCCAGCCGCTTTCTTAAGGTCATCGGACCATCTAGTAGGAGGGCGTCCAACACTTCGTCGTCCTATGCGCGGCCTCCACTCTAATAACTTCCTCCCCCATCTGCCATCACTTACTCGGCAGATGTGACCGGCCCATTGCCACTTCAGCTTGCAAACTCTGAAGGCTATGTCGACCACTTTAGTTCTCCGTCGAATTTCTTCATTTCGGATTCGATCCCGTAGAGAAACCCCGAGCATAGCCCTCTCCATCGCTCGCTGCGCGACCTTTAGCCTGTGGACCAGTCCGATGGTCAGTGTCCAAGTCTCTGCACCATATGTCATTGCAGGGAGGACGCACTGGTTGAAGACTTTAGTCTTCAAGCATTGGGGTATCTGTGCGGCGAAGATGTGCCGAAGCTTTCCAAAAGCTGCCCAGCCCAGTCGAATGCGTCTATCGATCTCTTTGTTGAAATTACCCCGGCCAAGCTGTATGGAATGTCCGAGGTAGACATAGTCTTTAACTACTTCAATAGCTGCATTCTCTACGATAACCGGGCTAGGGATGACAAAATCGTTGTACATGACTTTCGTCTTGTCGAAATTCATCCCCAGCCCCACACGTCGAGATGCAGCATTGAGATCGACCAACATACGACCGAGATCCTCCAGCGATTCAGCCATTATGACCACGTCGTCGGCAAACCGAAGGTGTGAGATGTACTCGCCATTCACACTGACGCCCCGTTTTTTCCAGTCCAGCGTCTTAAATACGTCTTCCAGAGCAGCGGTGAATAGTTTCGGGGAAATGACATCCCCTTGACGTACTCCCCGCTGCAGCTGGATAGGCTTAGACTGCTGGTCCTGGACGCGGACTGTCATTGTCGCAGCGCTATACAACCATCTCAGCACCTCAATATAGCGGTGGTCAACTTGGCACCGCTGTAAGGATTCCAGAACAGACCAAGTTTCGATGGAGTCGAAGGCTTTCTCGTAATCCACAAAAGCCACACAGAACGGCAAATTGTACTCTGTGGTTTTCTGCACAATCTGCCGCAATGTATATATGTGGTCCACGGTACTATAGCCTTTTCAAAACCCAGCCTGTTCCGGTGGCTGGTAGTCATCAAGCCTTCGGGCGAGACGATTCGTGATAACCCTTGAAAACAGCTTGTACACGTGGGTCAGGAGCGAGATCGGTCTATAATTCTTCAATAAGGTTTTGTCACCTTTTTTGAAGAACAAGACGACCAAACTCCTGGTCCACGCGACTGGTGCGGTCCCATTGTGAATGACGGAATCAAACAGACGTTGTAGTTCCTTTAGAACCGGAGTTCCTCCAGCTTTCAACAGTTCTGTTGTAATTCCGTCCTCACCGGGAGCCTTACCATTTTTCAGCTGTTCAAGGGCTATCCTAATCTCACCCAGGCTGATGTCTGGAATATCCTCGGTTTCGTGTCGGGTTAGCGGGGCTCGGCGATCACTTACACTTACTTGGACATACATCAATAACCAAAAAACTGGTTCAGGCATACCTACTCACGTTTCATATAAGGATAAAACCGCAGACAATCCCATTGATATATGTAACTTGTTCTCGAATTTCTTCCATTCAGTTTTTGAACCCTCGGCCGTGGATAATGACTTTAACGAATCTAGTATCCCAGACACAAATAATGTGCATAGTGCTGTTCTTAGTAATATATATATTACCCAGAAAGACGTACTCAAGGAACTCCGAGCTCTAGATGTCAATAAGGGACCTGGAGTGGACGGTATCCCACCATTGTTCTTTAAATCCATTGCGGCTTCAATCTGCCAGCCCCTAACTTACATATACAATCGTTGCGTACAGGAGGGGTTTTTTCATAATATTTGGAAAACTGCACGCGTTGTACCTGTTCACAAGGGTGGGTCCTTGAGTGATGTGGAGAACTACCGTCCAATCTCAATCTTGCCTGTTCTGTCGAAGCTTTTCGAAAGATTAATACATAATATCATATATCCATCCTTACATGGCATTTTTATTGAACAGCAACATGGGTTTGTACAGCGACGCTCAACTACTACTAATTTACTTATTTATTCTACTTATCTCTTTGAAGGTCTAGATGCAAATAAACAAACGGACAGCATTTATACTGATTTTCAAAAGGCATTTGACAGGGTAGACCATAAAATACTGCTCGAGAAACTTGCCTTTAATGGTATTCGTGGTAATCTTTGGAGGTGGTTTAAATCTTACATCACTAATCGCACACAGAGGGTAGTAATCAATGGACATGAATCAGATTATGTGTCAGTCACCTCCGGTATACCGCAAGGTTCCATAATCGGTCCGTTATTGTTCATTATTTTTATTAATGACATACATTCCTGTTTCAAATATTGCCATTATCTTTTGTACGCGGATGACCTGAAGATCTACCATGTCATAAACAATGTTGAGGATCAGTATGAATTCCAAAATGATCTAGACAGATTCTCAGACTACTGTGCAAGGAATAAGTTGCGCCTTAATTTGAATAAATGTAAATCTATTACATTCACCAAAAAACATAACGTCAGTCACTATCCGTATATGTTATGTGGTACGCCGCTCGAAAGAGTGGATACTATTAGAGACCTTGGAGTCATACTAGACACCAAATTACATCTGGATACTCATGTAGACAGCATAATTGGCAAAGCCTATAAAATGTATGGTTTTGTTATGCGATCTGGTTCTGATTTCACCCAACCCTCCACCTTTCTACACATGTATAAATCTCTAATTCGCTCGCAATTGGAATACGCTGTGCCCGTATGGAACCCACTGTACAGTAAATACATAGATGCATTAGAGTCTGTGCAAAAACGTTTTCTGCGCAATATGCATTATAAGTTTTTCCGTAAACGTTCAAGTTATGATTACCTGTTAGAAAAATATAACCTGTTAACACTTCAATCTAGGCGTCTTCAGCTTGAAACAATGTTATTATATGATCTGTGTCATAATAAGTACGATTGCATCTCGCTTCACAATAAGTTATGCTACAGAGTCCCAGCTCAAACACATTGTCGCAATGTAAATCAATTGTTTGCTACGACCTTATGTCGCACCAATGCTGGTAAACGTTCGCCATTCTATCGATTAGTTGACTCTTTCAATAAAAACTTTAATACCATAGATATAATGGCTACGCGCATTGGCATATTCAAGCAATTGGTAACAACACAGCTTAAAAATAACCTCTTGTAGATCACAAAATTAGCTATACGTATGTATGTTTTGTAAAATATATTGTGCTATTATGTTGCGTTACATAATTTTATTTTATGGAGTATACATTAATATTGTAAACTTAATAGGTACCTGCATTTGGAATGCGCTCACACCTAGTTGATAGGTAACAATTTTGCCGTGAATCTTTTGTATTGTGTAATCTATAGTCATTATTTAAAATCATAATTCTTTGTAAGCAGCATTATTGTTATTTTGTAATACCACCACTCTTGTACACATCTATCATTCTGTGATTAACGGTGTTGGTGGCACAAGATTTTTTTTGTTTTATCAGTGCATGTATTTATGATCTCCCTGTGTTCACTGTTTGTTAATCCAAAAATAAATAAATAAAAATAAAAAAAACATTCGGGCGATAAACTTCGTACTCCGTCTACGGCGAATCTTCGCGGCCACATAATGCGCGTATTGCGCGTTGGAAAGTTTATCGCTAATGTACGAACGCAAAAAACAACATGGACGCCGCGGTTACTCTGTACATATTTTATGGTAGCAAATAATTATTTGTATATGTATGTTATCTAAAAAACAAATTAAAAGCTAGAAAAAGAGGGGAAAAAATATAATTACTCAAATCCATGTTACACTACAGCTATATTATATATACACTGCAGTTACATTTAACACGTCCTCTAGAAACGATGGGTGCGGGCCGACTGAAGTGTAACTGCGCAAGCGAAGTTCATCGCGATAAAACCCTTTGATGTGCGAGAGTTTACCGACAGCGGAGCGATGTGTCTGAAGATTCGCCCGAAGTGTCGAAGTATTCGCGAATATTTGTTGGCATACATCGCGATAACCCGAATATTCACGTTGTCGCGATGAGTACGGCCTAGACATATGAAAGGATTTCAGAAAATTATCACGTCTTCGTACGCAGTTGCGTAAACTATATAGTTTATTATAAATTAATTGCCTCATATCTGAAGGTTAACTAGAGAAAGGGTCGACCGATTTGGCTGTTTATTACAACAGGACAAGGTCTGTATAACTGAAATGTCTGAAATGAGAGATTATAAGCAAATTATCTCTAGGGAAGTACCATACATCCCACTCACTGGGAACCATCGTCGTAAACCCTTATTCATACCACTGCTGGGATATGGGACTTCCCTCAATTGAACGGGTTCGGAGCACACTCACACACCACGGTGCTCAACTGAGAGTTGGCGGGGGCCAGGAGGAGTGTTTTCAAACCTCCTAAACGCCACTGACTTGGTTAACGACCGTCATCTATAATGACAACAGCCGGGACCGACGACTTAACGTGCCGTCCGCAGTACGGATGAGGTAGAGATAAATAAACCCATCCATGGACAGGCTACGGTCGACATTGCTTAACTTGCGTGTTCGATTAGAGTGACAAACGCAACGACGCTACCGAGCTCCTCTTCACAGGGAACCTTATGACAGCCAGATTACAATTCTCTAGATCAGTGATTTTCAAACTGTGGGTCGCGACCCCCAGAGGGTCGCGGGGGAAAAACGCAAATGTTAGTAGGTCATGCGCTACAATAAAAAAACGTAAGCAGTCAAATCTTTAAGCAAATCTTTTTCCAATGGAAGCTTATTTCTCTTCTTAATTTTATGTCAACAAAATCGAAAGCAAATGGCACTAACAATTTTATTATAAAGCTTTCATTGCATATAACAATTCTGCGGAATTTTTGAAGGAGGGAGGAAGAGGGAGGGAGGAGAGGGCCGTTAGAATTTTTTTACTTGTAAACTGGTCCCGTATTAAAAATTGAAAAACACTGCTCTAGAGAGTTGTAGTTGCTGCGAGTGAGTGAAGTCATGCAGACTACATATTTATAAATATATAGTGTTTAAACACACTATGCCGAAAATACGCGACCGAAGTTCGGCGTGACTACGCCTGCATGCATATGCATTTGCTATGTATTTTATATGACTGACGACACACCATGCCGAAATTACGTCGCGATTTCTACATTCACGAATCTTAAACACGCCGAACTTCTGTCGCGTATCTTCGGTCTAGTGTGTAGACACATAGTCTTATAAACATTATGAAATAAAAGTATGGAAAATTTAACACATGTTTGTCTATGTAGATAACACTGGAAGAATTCATGGACTACTACAGCGGTCTCAGCGTGTCAATCGACAACGATTGCTACTTCAATCTCATGATGCGCCAGGCCTACAAGCTCTAAACTTCATGTTATAACTCTTGCATATACCAGGACGAGAGAATTACCGCCGCTTGAAGGCTAAGACATTTTTTAGAATACCACAAAATTTTAGAGATATGAGAATACATTCCTCGACGTATGGGGATCTTCTGGTGTCGTGAAGATTCATTCCACGACACTTGCGCATGTGTGATGATTCATTCGATATTGTGCGGAATCATTCGATCACACATGGAGATTTTTTTATACCACTAAGGTGGCAACCATACGGCCCGCAGTTACATTCCATAGCTTGATAGTACGCGGGACAAAAGTTAGCTGGGTTCCAGCATTATGTCATAATAGTCAAGATTTACTGTCATCATATTGCGTATGCTATGCCGTCATATTGCGATTGTGAGGATTCGTTCGATGAAACAATGAAAATTTATGTCATATTGATGACATTTCTGATATTTGGGATTTACACGCTATAATTACGTGTATTCTGTAAAGTGAAAGAATCCGCGATATTTTGGGATTCATGCCTCTACATCCGGCGGAATATCTTGGGATACATGCATCTACATCAGGTGCGATATCTTAGGATACATGCCTTTACATCAGGCGCGATATCTTAGGATGCTTGCTTCAAGAATCATATCGAATTGATACTAATGAGTCACGAATGCACAAAAAATCTGCAGCTTGTTAATTTTTAAGAAGTTCTATGGTGCACCTAAATGTTCCCATAAGTTGATATTGTAACGATATAGTTTATTTAATAAATTTATTAATGTGTGCTTTGTTAATTTCAATTAAATATTTTAACAAAATCTATGGCATTTCAATTTAAACATAATTATAAACATCTTCCAACTTTCTCACATCATATTATACTTTATTTTATTATGGTGTAGGTCGTTATACAGTGTGGAAAGGCTCAGCGACACAGCGAAAAATTACAGATTGTGTATACCTCAAAAAATATTTTTCCCAAAGAAACTATGCTATTATTATTAACAGTTTTCGAGTTATAGCTTACCAATGTATGTTTTGTTGTTATGTTGTTTTTTTTAAACTACGACGGGTGGTAGTCAAGCATACGGCCCGCCTGATCTGAAGCGGTTACCGTAGCCGTATTAACGCTCGCAACATAAAGTATCGCTCGCGCTCCGCCACCCCCGCTGCCAACGCAGCATCTCCTTCCTTTCTGGTGACCTCACTCACTCGCAGGAACACAACAACTCTCAGAGGAAATGTTATTTAGCTGCAGTATTCTGTGAGGTGGAGGTATACAGTGTATGCCAAATGCAGAAACAGATGTCCTCCACCGCATCCAGCTAATCCTAGAATTATTTTTAGAGCCTATCACCGTGTCTCAAATACCAGACCAGTCCTGCCTCGTACTGTTGTTACTCGCCTTAGGGTTGTCAGAAGTGAGAAAATGATTTATTTTAAAGAAGGAAAATTTCTACAAGATGTATGTTTGTAACTATTACAAATCTACTAAACAACATTAATATAACTTGTTGGGAATGTCGTTGGTCATTGTCCACCCGGTATATTAGCCAGCTGCATTTGAACGCTCTAATGAAGCTGTGGCAAAATATGCAAGGATACATCGAATAACTGATAAATATCGATATGCAAACGTCCAAAAATATCGACATCCTCCAATCCATTTATACGGTCCGCCTGATTTGAAGCGGTTACCGCAGCCATAAAAATGCTCGCAACATAAAATATCGCTCGTGCGCCGCCGACCCGCTGCCTACACAGAAACTATGTGCGTTAGGACCACGGGTGTACATCACAGAATTGAATTGTTTGTCTACAGAAAGATGGTACCTACAGTGTACCTTAGTGTACCCTTAATGATATCCAGTGTACCTCTTTAGATAAAAAGATATATAATAAAATATGTACACCCGCCATTCTAACGTTAGAACTGCGGGTGTACATTTTTTTTCGCTAAGGAGATGCTTATTTAAAAATTTTCTTTTAGTTATTATGCGTACCTACTGTGTACCTTAGTATACCTTTAATGAAATCCGCTGTATTTTTTCTGATAAAAAGATATATAATAAAATATGTACACCCGCCATTCTAACGTTAGAACTGCGGGTGTACATTTTTTTTTCGCTAAGGAGATGCTTATTTAAATTGTTTTTTTTTTGTTATTATGCGTACCTTCTGTGTACCTTTATATAAAAATATAAAATAAGCAAAATGTTGACAAATACGAGTAAAAAACGTCAATACCACAGCGTATTGCAGCTATCAGTTTCAGTACCATTTTTATTTCTCCTGGATACTACTTTATACATTTAATTTAAATAAAATGACAAATATTAGTAATTATATATTATGCATATACATATTAATTAATTAAAGTCAATTGTATATAGTTAAAATAAAAGCTAACGCGCTTCAAGAAACTAAAATTCTAATTAGGTAGTTAGATTTGGTTTCTGCGATGGTTTTATCCTCATTACTAAGTATTTTATTTTATTATTACTTTACCTATCATTACCTATTTAAGAGAATTGATTGAAACTGGATTAGAAGATTTCAAATCGAAAGAGAAAATGCAAGCGTAGCGTAGGAAGCGTAATTGTAAGCTACTCGACTGGGGAATGTACCTCCATCTCACAGAATATCGCAGTAATATAACAATTCCCTTGAGGGATGTTGTGTTCCTGCGAGTAAGTGAGGTTGCAAGAAAGGAAGGAGATGGCTGCATTTACAGCGGGGGTGGCGGCGCGCGAGTGGTATTTTATGTTGCGAGCGTTAACCATATTAATATGGCTACGATAACCGCTTCACATCAGGCGGGCTATATGCTTGTCTGCCAGAAATAAGCAAATTCGCAAAATCTCGCAAGTATTTTATATGACCTACCTATCGTATCTTCGATCGGATCTTGGATACTACTGAACCTATTGCATTTTCTCTGTTCGATTTGAAATCTTCTAATCCAGTTTCAATCAATTCTCTTAAATAGGTAATGATAGGTAAAGTAATAATAAAATAAAATACATATTTATAAGGATAAAGCTATCAAAGAAACAAAATCTACCTACTTAATTAGAATTTTAGTTTCTTGAAGCGCGTTAGCTTTTATTTTAACTATATACAATTGACTTTAATTAATTAATATGTATATACATAATGTTTAATGTAATAACAATATAAGTAATGTGTAATGCCCATGTTGTACCCACTCCAATATCTGTGGAGAGCTCGGTTCTTGAAGTTGTTGACTCGTACGTCTACCTAGGACAAGTAGTCCAGTTAGGTAGGTCCAACTTCAAGAAAGAGGTCAGTCGCCGAATCCAACTCGGCTGGGCAGCGTTCGGAAAATTGCGTGATGTCTTCTCGTCCGACATACCGCAGTGCCTCAAGTCGAAAGTCTTCGACCAGTGTGTGTTACCAGTGATGACTTACGGCACTGAAACGTGGTCCCTCACTATGGGCCTTATAAACAAGCTCAAAGTAGCCCAACGAGCTATGGAGAGGGCTATGCTCGGAGTCTCTCTGCGAGATCGAATCAGAAATGAGGAGATCCGTAGAAGAACCAAGGTTACCGACATAGCCCAGCGGATTAGCAAGTTGAAGTGGCAGTGGGCAGGGCACATAGCACGGAGGACGGATAACCGATGGGGTCGAAAGGTTCTCGAGTGGAGACCACATACCGGCAAGCGCAGCGTAGGACGTCCACCCACAAGGTGGACAGACGACCTCATTAAGACCGTAGGATCGCGCTGCAAGCCGCTTCCAACCGGTCTTATTGGAGATCTAGAGGGGAGGCCTATGTCCAGCAGTGGACTTTCAATGGCTGAGATGATGATGATGATGATATACATAATATATAATTAGGTACTAGTATTTGTCATTATTTTTAAATTAAATGTATAAAGTATCCAGGAGAAATAAAAATGGTACTGAAAGTGATAGCTGCAATACGCTGTGGTATTGACGTTTTTTACTCGTATTTGTCAACATTTTGCTTATTTTATATTTTTATATACAAGTACACAGCAGGTACGCATAATAACAAAAAAAAAAACAATTTAAATAAGCATCTCCTTAGCGAAAAAAAAATGGGTGTACATTTTTTTTTCGCTACGCTTTTAACGTTAGAATGGCGGGTGTACATATTTTATTATATATCTTTTTATCAGAAAAAATACAGCGGATTTCATTAAAGGTATACTAAGGTACACAGTAGGTACGCATAATAACTAAAAGAAAATTTTTAAATAAGCATCTCCTTAGCGAAAAAAAATGTACACCCGCAGTTCTAACGTTAGAATGGCGGGTGTACATATTTTATTATATATCTTTTTATCAGAAAAAATACAGCGGATTTCATTAAAGGTATACTAAGGTACACAGTAGGTACGCATAATAACTAAAAGAAAATTTTTAAATAAGCATCTCCTTAGCGAAAAAAAATGTACACCCGCAGTTCTAACGTTAGAATGGCGGGTGTACATATTTTATTATATATCTTTTTATCAGAAAAAATACAGCGGATTTCATTAAAGGTATACTAAGGTACACAGTAGGTACGCATAATAACTAAAAGAAAATTTTTAAATAAGCATCTCCTTAGCGAAAAAAAATGTACACCCGCAGTTCTAACGTTAGAATGGCGGGTGTACATATTTTATTATATATCTTTTTATCAAAAGAGGTACACTGGATATCATTAAGGGTACACTAAGGTACACTGTAGGTACCATCTTTCTGTAGACAAACAATTCAATTCTGTGATGTACACCCGTGGTCCTAACGCACATCAGAAACTCCTTCCTTCCTAGGGACCTTACGCACTCCCAGGAACACAACAAACCTCAAATGAATTGTTATTTGGCTTCGGCATGCATTCCGTAACGTGGAGGTACTCGTAAGTACCTCCCAGTCCCAGTCGGGCAGCTTACGAAATACGCAATGTCCTACACCCTGCCACTCTTGCCAGTCAGCAGGGTACGCCACGGGCAGGTGAGGTTTTTCTTTGGTTCAAGGATGTTGATGAACGACAAGCAGGAATCGCTATCAGACAAACTAAATAATCATTACACTTAGTCCAGGTCCCTATTTTATTTTATATTCGTGACAGGTGCAGAAAAAAACAATAACTACGTACGAGGGGAGGTCAATAAGTTCGCGGAATGAGAGAGAAGGAGGTTGAAATTAAACACCAAATTATTTTTCCTTTTCAATATATTCTCCTTTAACCCTAATACATTTTTCGGATCTCTCAAATAGCTTGTTTATACCATCGAAAAAAAATGATTTGTCTTTGGTGTCAAAATAGGCCGAAATTGCCGACTTGACTTCATCATCGTCGTCAAATTTCTTTCCACGCAGCTCTTTCTTCATTTTTGGAAATAAATAATAGTCACTGGGGGCCAAGTCTGGACTGTATGGTGGGTGGTTTAATTGTTCAAAGCCGCATCGGTGAATGGCAGCCGTCGCAACATGGCACGTGTGGACGGGTGCATTGTCGTGCAAAAGGAGCACACCTTTTGACAGTTTTCCTCTTCTTTTTTTCTTAATGGCTTCTTTCAATCTTTCCAGTAAAGAAGCGTAGTACTGTCCCGTTATAGTCGCACCACGTTCTTTATAATCGATCAGTAAAATACCTTCTGTATCCCAAAAGATAGTCGCCATGATCTTTCCGGCCGATTGTGACACTTTGAACTTCTTTGGAGGAGGTGTGCCTTTTTTATGCCACTGCATCGACTCTTGCTTCGACTCAGGTTCATAGTGGTGAACCCAGGTTTCATCTCCAGTAACAATCCGGGCCATAACTTCTTCCTTTCTCTCTCCACAGAGCTCCAGAAACTGGTGAGAGCACTCGACACGCTCGCGTTTTTGAAGTGGCGTGAGCATTCTCGGAACCCATCTTGCACTGACTTTAGTCATCCCAAGATGATGATGTAGGATATTTAAAATACTTGATTCGGATACTCCAACCATTGCTGCAAGTTGCTTCTTCTTCAGTCGGGCATCTTCCAATACAAGTTTTTCTACTTTTTCGACGATTTCCGGTGTGGTGGCCTCAATTGGCCGTCCGGAGCGGGGGTCGTCTTCAATGGACTCCCTTCCTTGTTTGAAAAGACCATGCCACTTGTAAACCATGGTTTTACCAGGGGCAGAGTCCGCGTAAACCGCTAACAGCTCTTGAAAAATCGTCTGAGCGGATTTTCCTTGCTTGGTAAGAAACTTAATAACGGCACGGTGTTCAATTTTCTCCATACTGGCTGACTTCTTCCCGATTTAGTTGTTTGCAGGTCGATAACTCAAAAGTTAATGACACGATTAGGTTCAAACTTGGTATATATACTCTTAATGAGGTGCTTAACTAGTGCCTACCTGGACGGGTAAATTTATCCCCATCAACCCCTCCATTCCGCGAACTTATTGGCCTCCCCTCGTATTAGGTCCTTACCTATGAAATTACCGTTTTGTATGAAAAACTAAACAAATTTTTTTCATGTATTTTTTATTTGTATTAATCGAAGTAATCACCCATGCAATCAATGCATCTTTGCCAACGCAGTGGCAGTTTATTGATGCTCTTCTTAAAGAAATCAGCTGGACGGGAGGCAACAAATTCTTCAAAGGCATTTTGTACTGCCTCTCGGGTATTGAATTTTTCCCCGTCAAAAAATTATCCAAATTCTGGAAAAAGTAGTAGTCTGTAGGCGCAAGGTCTGGCGAGTAGGGCGGATGACGGAGAGCTTCCAACCCCAGTTCTTGCAACTTGGAGACCGTCTGCTGTGCAGTATGAGGTCGCACGTTGTCGAGCAGGAGCACCGGAGACGAGCGATTGACCAATGCTGGTTGGAGACGTGCCAGCTTCTCCATCATTGTATTCAGTTCTTCACAGTACACATCTGCAGTAATGCTCACCCCATTTGGTAATAAGCTGCGATGAATCACACCGGCGCTAGACCACCAAACAGTGACCATCACTTTTCTAGGGGTAAATTTTCGTTTAGGGCATTGTTTAGGTGCTGAACCAGGATCCAACTAACTTGCTGAGCGCTTGCGGTTATCAAACAGAATCCATTTTTCATCGCAGGTAACAATGCAGTTCAAAATTCCTTCATTTGTGTGTCTGTTGAGCAGTGCAAGGCACGTCTCGACGCGTACTTCGCGCTGGCGATCATTGAGTTCAAGTGGGAACAGAGGTCGTGGTGCACCCATTTGTCAAGCTTTTTTACATTGCCAATTTGACGCAAATGGACCAATATTGTTTCGACGCTAACGTCGAAAGCTGCTGCTAATTTAGCCATAGATTGTGTATCATCAGCTTCCACAATCGCCTTTAATTCGTTATTGTCGACCAAAGTCTTCGGACGACCGCGAGGTTCATTTTTCAGGTCGAAATTTCCAGAAGGGAAGCGAGCAAACCAATAACAGGTGGTGCGTTGGTTTGTAGTGTTAGCTCCGTAAACGTCGTTGATGGTGCGTGCCGCTTGTGCCGCGTTGCTGCCACGACGGTACTCATATTCCATAAGAATTTTTAACGTATCCATGATGACGAAAAAGATTGAAATGCGATGAAAATGTAACGCTTTGTTTGATGAAAATGTAATGTTTGGAAAAAGAATTCCATGTTTTTAAAATAAAATTAATTTGAAATTAGAATTCTTAGCCAAACAAAAAATATTTTGATTTGAAATGGCCAGTATTGCAGGACGGCAATTTCATAGGTAAAGACACAGTATTACTATTTTTCAAACTGTGGTAATACTTTTAAAACTGTGGTAAAGACCTATTTATATACTTCTTTTATTGACATCAACAATATGTGTTCATAGTTACTTGAAAACATGTCTACAATGTATCAATAAAATGTCAAATGTCTGGGGTGTATGTGGTTTATCAACATCTTTGAACCAAAGCCAACTTCACCTGCACGATGATAGATACGTATAAAAGTATAATGATATAAAATGTAGATCATTTTCTGACAAAAAAATAGTTTTTTTTTCTGTCACACAAAAATTGACGGAGATAATATAATTGTTTAAAGAGCGCGCGGCAGCGCAATCACAGTCTGTCTCGAGCCCTTTAACTCTTCACCGTTTCAAAATAAAAGGTTTTACACTATATATTGTAATGAAAAAAGTTGTAGCTCTTTTAATTACCTTTAAAATGGTTTTTTAAAAGTTGTGATTGTGATAGCATCAAAATTGAAGGAGTTATGGTCCAAAAACTAATCGTATTTTTTTCTACTTAATAAACTAAAAATTTCGGAGTGTGAATATTTGGAGCAAAGTGAAAGTACACAGTAATAGAGACCCAAATATAAAATATATATTATATATACATATATATATATTTTGGAAACGAAGGCATGAATACATACCAACGTTCATATATGTATATACAGCGTCGGACTGGCCATATAGTAGAGGTGGCATTTGCCAGCCGGGCCCCAGCCCGGGTCTCCCGCGGGCCTGGCTCACGGGGCTTGCGGCAACCGTAGGATAATATACCATCTACCATCATCTAGTCGCGGGCCCCGGTCTTGTCAGCGACCCGGGCCCTTCCGGCCCAGTCCGACCCTGTGTATATATAACACATATCTGGTGCAGTTTTAGACAACTTGTAAGTTTATATTTTATTCAATAAATGGTGATTTCTTACTGTATAGTTAAATTATTTCTATATGTGTAGTGTAATCATATATATTTGCTGTTTTAATTTAGGGGTAGTTTTATGGGTTGAAAAGCTTGAGAATATGATAATCATTTTCGAGAATGTGGAATAACATTTAAATCCTTTTCATTTCATCAAAATATTTTTTTTTTAATATTTTTTTTATCAAGGGGATGTTTTTAAGGGTCGAAAGGGGGTAAAAAATTCGATAATTAAGTTAGAGAACATAAAATATTATTTATCTAATCTCATACTGAAATTTACACATTATAAAACTAAACACAGTATCATATTGACAGTCTTTACGCACAGGCTATCAAAATAAATTTAAAAAGTTATTTTTCGATACAGCTCAATGGACAACTGTATCGTAAAATAACTTTTTTACCATTTCGATACAGCTTCAGCCCTGGATACAGGTATTTTAAACAGGTTGCAATGCCAATACATTGCAACTATGCTAAATTTTTCTACATAATCTGTGAACGCGGCGCCGCGCGGCGCGTCGCGCATGCGCATTACGCATGCTCGATCTGCAAATGGATTTATAAGTAAGAATTATAGCTGTTAAATTAACTTCATGGTAGTATTGAAAATATTATTATCGTATATTTCATGAGACTAAATAAAGTAGTGTATGAAACTGCACATAATTAGGTATTAAAACACTCGTGTGGTCTATTATAACGTTCGCCTTCGGCTCATGTTATAAAGTCACACTCGTATTATAATAACCCTTATTATGCAACAGTTTCATAAACTACTATTATTCTATACTTAAATCTTTTTATATCATACCAAAGTATCTTTTTGTGATTTTTTAAATTTAGGGGTTGTTTGCAAGGGTTGTAAGGTTTTCAAGGGGTTGAAAATGATTTTATTATGAGGTAATTGTGTTAGAATAGTAGTTTATGAAACTGTTGCATAATAAGGGTTATTAAAATACGAGTGTGAGTTTAAAACATGAGCCGAAGGCGAGTGTTTTAATAGACCACACGAGTATTTTAATACCTAATTATGTGCAGTTTCATACACTACTTTATCTAATCTCATGAAATATATGATAATAATATTTTAAATACAACCATGAAGTTAATTTAACAGCTATAATTCTTACCTATAAATCCATTTGCAGATCGAGCATGCGTAGTGCGCATGCGCGACGCGCCGCGCGGCGCCGCGTTCACAGATTATGTAGAAAAATTTTGCATAGTTGCAATGTATTTGCATTGAAACCTGTTTAAAATACCTGTATCCAGGGCTGAAGCTGTATCGAAATGGTAAAAAAGTTATTTTACGATACAGTTGTCCCTAAAAGAGCTGTATCGAAAAATAACTTTTTAAATTTATTTTGATAGCTTGTGCGTAAAGACTGTCATTATGATACTGTGTTCAGTTTTTTAATGTGTAAATTTCAGTATGAGATTAGATAAAACACTTTACAATTTTACCCCTCAATATTAAACACGTTTTCTAGCGATAAAATAGCTCAATGACAATTTTTCCATTATGGGGTTGTTTACACCCCATAAAAATAATAGACGGAGCTCAGATCATTTTCACTTTTGAAGTTAAAGGTAAGATGAGCTTAATTCCAAAATTTCATGCAAATCGGTTCACAGTAAAAAAATTCGGAGGTAATACCCTATTTTTTGCTTCAATGACTGCACTTTATTGTTTATGATCAAGAACAATATGACTATAACGTTTTTCGCTCTGTTTGAGCTCGTTACGCGTGGAGTGGGCTTGGCTGTGCTATGACTGAATCTGACTCATCACGAAGTGACATTGAACATTGTAATGTGTAAATGCAAATCTTTAATCTTTATGGCGTTCTCATAATAGAACGCGATTTATGTGAACATCGCGCGAATTGACGATGCGACAAGTGAAGTCGCGCCTGGCGCAACTCAAGGTAAAAAAACGACTCTATGAATCGGAAGCGAATTTGGTACAAATTCTGATTGTTTTCGCTTCCATTTCATACATATTAGAATTACGCTTTGTGTATGGCACATCAGGTTAAGTGCTCGTAGGGCACATCCGTCTCTTAAAACGTAGTGGTTACATTCTCTTTGTCGCGCAATGTGAAAAATTCAAAAATTGAGTGTGTTGATCGCCCGACACGTCGCGTCATCATAACGCATGCACGCAATACAAAAGTGTTCTGGGCACATACATACCAATACCTCTGTCAACAACTTTGCACACCGTTTGTCATTTCGGGCGTACATAATTAATAGTGAGATTAGAGTTGCACACTTTTACGTAAATTAATTAACTTACATACCTATATTTTGAAAAATGGAAAAATTTACCTACCAAAAGATAAAAAAAAATATACGTATATTTTTTACTTTTTAATATTTTTTCTTTTTTCTTTAATGGTACATAACGTGTTTGCAAACATGAAGCAGCAGACCCGGCTTAAGCCATTGAGCAGAATTGCATGTATCAAGAAGTCTTGGGCGTTTTCAGATATTCTTGATGTCGATACGCATTCTTAACAGAAAAATCGCATCCGATTCGCGCAACGATACCGGCATCGATGCCAAGTGAATGTCACTCAGCCCCCTTACCACCATCTCTTAATGCGATTCAATAACTGAATAGAATGCTTATTCATACCAATGAATAAGCGACTCTTTCAAATGGAATAGAGTCGCTTATTCATTGGTATGAATACCAATGAATAAGCTATTCCATTTGAAAGAGTCGCCATGGAATAGAGTCGCTTATTCATTGGTATGAATACCAATGAATAAGCTATTCCATTTGAAAGAGTCGCTTATTTATTGGTATGAATGAGCATTCTATTCAGTTATTGAATCGCATTAAGAGATGGTGGTAAGGGGGCAGGTATCACAGGATGGCGATACGCCTAGATGCGAGTTTTGTGGTGTGAGTTTTCGTTTTATTTGTGGTAAATGAAATCTTGTTATTTATTTGCGCCATGTGGGTGTCTCAAAATATTAAATATTGGCAAAATTAATACTCAAATAAGCACTGACTAGGCAAAAAAATATTTATTTCAAATTTACATTTGAAAAAACAAGCATTTGATTTTTTTTGCCGAAAGTCATGTACGGCGTCATTAAAAATGTATATAGCTTAGCTTTCGAAAATATTCGTTCACACGGAACAGATGTAATGGTAATATTGCATTTTGTGCGATATATTGTAGTTAAATAATGAATACATATTTTAATGTATTTTCCATCATTCAGTCGTTCATTTACCATTAGTTTCGTCAAAGTCAAAGTCCAAAAGCTTCCTACTCCTACTAATTTCTTCTGATAAAGTTGTAATTCTCGTATCGCCTTTTGACAAAGGTGTGTAGAAATGTGTTTCTTTGAGCATTGTATTCAATTTATTGAAAACACTTATAGGATTTCACCGCAATAGTCTCATCTTTCTCACACCTACGGAAGTCGCATAGGCACGTCGACTACTTTAATACGGCGGGAATTCACCGGCGCCAAGTGATAGTTTGATACGATACGCACCTAATGATCGACAGTTACGTTGACAAAAATTAGATGGCATCGCCATCAGTCATCGGTACCATAAGGCATAAGGTGTAAGTACTGCGAGTAATGCATGACGCGTAAATCGTGTAATATAACTCGACCGCCGCGTTCTTTAACAGTACCTATTACCTGGCAACATTTAGCATGACTCTAAACACAGATTATGTACTTATTATTATACTAAAATAAAGATCTCTCTCGGCGTACAAAAGTGGAAACATTCTAAGTGTTTCTCTCTGTTATTCTGTTTAGCAGTTACTATGCTGCGCTTTACTATTATTTTTACTTACTTTGCTAAATTATACCCATATTTACATATGGGTATAATTTAGACAGATACAGATAAGTCTATATTCTGTATATAAATAGGCCTATAATCTATAGTCAGCATTTAAAGCTAGGTTATTGAATAAATAAGTATTTTCTGCCTGTAAATTATTTACTCACCTTAAAATAATTCTATTTTCATTATTACTTATCAATGGATATTGACCTATAAAATGACTAATTCGGTATAATACAATTTAACGGTTTTGAATAGCACTTGAAGCACTTTAACTACCTCTCACCAAACAAGGCAAAATAAAACCACTCAATAATAATAAATAACCTTCTCTTTATTTACATTTTCTCTATAATAGCACAATTCTAGCTAAATCAAACAACAACTAAAACCAATAATGGAGTCTTTAACTTACAGTTCACAAAACTTAATTCAACACCAAATCGGAAGAGCAGAGGCTCAAACTTGACGAACTTGTGGAACATAATACCAAATATTAATAAACGAGAAAACGAAAAATAGAGACACAATTGTGGACACAATGGACATAACCATCGGCAAAGACAACCACAAAGACATTGCTATTTGTAGTTAGAGTTGGAAAAAACGGCTTAAAATTAATAAACGTTTAAACGTTGTACTTTTTATCAAAAGCGCGCTTTTTAAGCGCGCTTTTTACTTAGACGCTTTTTTTGTCGTTGATGCTACTTGAGGCGTCTACGCTTATGGGAAACGTTTAAACATTTAGTCGCAGCTTTAAGACAATGCAATGGTTAACGATCACAGACAGTATCTATTTGCAGCCGATTTCTTTTCTCTAAGTATTTAAAGTTTCGTATACGCATGATCATACTTAACACAGCAAAGCAAAAAAATTCGCATTAATCGACCGACGACAACAGCAAAAGCGTTAGCGCAAACATTCACAGGCGCACTTACCAGTTGACAACAAAAAGCGTACTGCTTAAAAAAGCGTAAGCGTTGTTTAATTAAACGAAAATCATTTTTGAAACGAAAGTGAAAGAAAATTAAACAACATTAATCCTAAGGCACCTGCGAATAATGTTCAATATTGAATGAGGATTACTGAAGCTTTTTTCAACGAAACACATTTGTTTAAACGAAAATGAAACGAACGTTAATCGATAGTAAACCTAAACTTGTTGATGGTATTGTTTATTATTGCATATATGGCTAGCTAATACAGCACGACGCGACGTGGCAGTAATTATGTGTATCAATTATAGATGGCGCTATATCAAATTTGTCAAATTATTGTAAAAAAATTAAACGAAAAAGGCTTATTTTTATAAGCGTGCTTATCTGCTTACGCTGATAAGCAGACTTTTTTAAGCGCTTTTCGTTTAAGCGCTCAACTCTATTTGTAGTTGGTAACTTTCATTTATAGTTGGTAACTTTATTACCAACTCTGAAATATTCTTAATTATTTATAATACTCGAATACTACTTACTATATTTGGAATAAATAATACTTTTATTTGTTGTCTATAGAAAAATTAACCTATTAATTTTCTATTTTCAAAATAATAAAAGATCAATAAAATTCATATCGTAATTCGTTCACAAATTAGTAATTTGTATTCATGAAAATTGTACCTAAATACACTTTGTACTTATTATGAGAATTAATAAAATGCGTGTAACTTTTTAATTATGTATCAACCAGTTGTGTTTTATTTGCGACAAATTTCGAGAAATTCAAGGCAACATCTGGGTGTAATCAGATTTTCGCTACGTGGTGTAGTTATATGGGGCAGTGCCGAAATAAGGCTTATTTCAAAAATACTTAGGTATAACTTTTTAACGGGAGGTCGAGTAATTCTGATACTTGGTGTCTGAATTCGACAAATTGACGACTAATTGACGGAAATCATATCTTCGATATGTTATGTACTTAGTTTAATAGATGCCAAGTGGGCTGTGCCGAAATAAGCTTATTTCGGCACTGCCACAAAAAAACCTTAAAGCTCTTTGACAGGAGAGCGACAAATTTTCTACTTTGGCGACAAATTAACGACAAATTTTCTGTCTAGTTAACATCCAGATCTGAGATCTGCTCTGAATCTGGGGGCTGCGCCGAATTAAGGCACGAGAAACAATTATTATACAGATTTTTATATCCGCCAGTAATCATGGTCGTTATATCAATCATTTTATAAATTGTTGTTGAATATTGGCAGTCATATCCAGGAAAACCCCTTTTCATCAGATCGAAATCATTAGAAGTGCAGCTCATTCATTGTTGACATGTTTTCATGGCGCATCTAAAATTATTTAGATTATGATTTAAATCCCTGCTTTTTATAGATTACATTTTGTTAATTAATTAGAGTCAAGTATGTGCGGAAATCAATTTTGTCAAATATTTAACTTTACTTAGCGTGCAAGGCAGGGCAGTACGGCAATGGTGGATTACGTAACGTTCTTCGGCCTGTTTATGTTATCGGTACAAAATAATAACAAAAGGTCTATATGTATCTATTACATTCAGTATAATACTACAGTACTTAATAGAGAGCGTTCGCAATAGCGCAATAGTCCGCATAGTGCCCCATCACAAGTCAAGTTCGGAATGATTTATTGACATATTATACGGTAAGAAATGTCATTACTGTTTTGCGCATGTCCAATACGCACATCGTTATTCTAAAAACGCCCACTCAGTGTTGCCAGATCTACGTCTTTTTGCGTAGATTTACGTATTCTAGGTCTTTCCGACAAACCTACGAACTTCAGTCCCAAAATCTACGTATTTTCTTTCAATTTGTACAAATTTGCAAAATAGCTTAACTCATCAGATTATAGAAGCATATTTTTTGTTACTTACTTAAAGACAGTGGCGCCCCCGCGGCCCCGTCTGTGGGACTTTTTTTTATACCACGAAGGTGGCAAACAAGCATTTGCATTGTCAGATGGTAAATGGCTATGAGAGCCTATGAATGCTGCACTTTCTCTATGTTCTATCTTTTTTTTAAATAAATTGCATAACAAAATACTCGTTAAATTCAGCTTTACTCAACCGAACTTCTTCATTTTACTCAGAAAAAATAGTATGTACGTACTTAGATCTACGAACTTTTCATAATGCTAGTTTTTCTCATCGGGCCTACGTCTTTTTCAAAATCAGAGTTGGCAACACTGCGCCCACTCTAGTTTCAATTCAAGAAGTTCAAGTACGATACGTCGTCATCGTGTTTTGTTTACTGTTTACTGTTTTCCCCGACCGAACCGACAGTCTAGCACATTCTAGCTAGACTTGCGCAAAACAGTTCACTGAACTGAAAAGAGAGATGCAGTTCTTTTGACGCAAATGAACTATATCACTCATCTAGTTCATTTAGTTCATTTAGTTCAATTGCTTCTGTAGTTCTTTTGACTCATTTAGTTCGTTTAGTTCAATTGCTTCTGTAGTTCTTTTGACTCATTTAGTTCGTTTAGTTCAATGTATCTTTGATTCAATCGACTCAGTAGTTCTGTTGACTGATTCCTTCTACATTCTTTTATGTTCTATTGCATCATTTTGATGACATTGTATTTTTGTATTAAATAAGTAAGTAATTTAAATATTTTATAAATTTCCTTCCAAATATTGATTTTCCTTCAAACTTTTCACAGGCTTAGGACTGTCAAGCTTGAGTAAAAAGAAATTATTTAGTGGTTAAAATAATAATTAATATAAAAATTGAGCCTTGTACTACTACTATAGCATATTTTCGCTAACAGCTTATGGTTCTTATGTCCTTAGCCTTAGAGTTCTAATTCGGTCAGTCAACCACGCACGAAACTATCTGTCTCGTTTTATCACGAACAATTTCAGAATCTTTCGTCCTTTTCGCTCTCTATGAGCAATTTTGGCATTACAACGTATCTCTCTCATTCTAGCTCGTACGCTTTATGTATTTCCGTTCTTTTTACTCTTTGTCACTCATTGAATTAAATGACGCAGTGAACTACATGGGACAAGAAAGAGTGAGTGACAAGAACCGGCTTGTATGGTGAACTGGTACAATTGGACTACTCACTCAGGAACTACACAAGTCTAATTCTAGCTCCGCATCTGTAAGCTAAACCACGTATACCTTTCGGGAGTCGTGAAAATACAACCTTAATTTCATATAATAAATTTGTAGTGAGACATAATCCAAAATGACAGAAATGTATACAGGAAAGCCTGATACTGATTCTAACAGTAAGTATTATATTTTTAATAACTAACCAGTTTCTTCAAGGATCTCTTCAGTGTCTTTTTTGGAGCGTTATTTCAAAGTAGTTGTTTACGTTTGTGATATGTTTACATGAACCCGCCCCGAAAGCTACCCACTGACCCAAGTTTGTTGGTGATTATTGCGTATTTAGTTAGATAACTGTTACTCTCTGTCTGTAGTGTCCGGTACCTCTCAGAGAATTACTAACGCGCACATAGCGTGGAATGAATTCCCTGTCAAAGATTTTTCCGGTGATCAGCGATTCCTTCCGCAACATATTGCTTACAATAAAGTGATCGTCCTGAACTGATGTGCATCAGTGTCGGCCTTGGCCTGGTCTGCGCACCAGTTTCCCGAAAGTGTCTCGAACAGTGGTTCAGGTACAACAAGTGTTCGAGCAATGCGACGTTGGCTGAACCCTGCGTCAACTAAAGCCACAGCCCTGGCTGCTCCAAATGCGTTCAGTGGCAATATTTTTGGTTTGAAATACTCAAAGTTAGTGAGGAAACATAATCAAACAAAATTTGATATTAAAAAATAAAGATAACAGGAATAAAAGTTACAGTATGTAGTGAGATCACTGAGAATGGTTATTACCTATGTACCAACTTGAAACAAAACATTCATTGGGGGTATATGCATTTTTTAAAGTAAACAAACATGGTGACACATTATATAGGTGGGGTGGGCCTTGAAACAAAACATTGGAATAAGCATTCTCTAGAGTAAACAAACATGGTGACACATTACATAGGTGGGGTGGGCGGGTCTGTGAGTGTACTTGTTTACCATCTACTGCTATGAAAAATGTAACATCCTATTCATATATTAAAGGTACAGAATAAGCATGAGTATAGTTGTTTTTTGTTTTATAGTGTGATAAAGGATTTTTGTAGAATTTTGATATGTTAGTTCGAGTTGCAGAGACGAACTTCTTAGCTTCCATGGATTCACCGTGCGGGTGCCGGGTCCATCGTGTGGCAGAGAGAGAAACACAAGCAGATCCCGAGACTTGTGACACGGGTGTAGGTTTAAGGGGCCCCTTTCCGACGTACATCAACACTCACCTTCACTACTTTTGTTTCTCTCCCTGCCCTGCCAAATCTGGTATGAACCTGCTAATGCAGCTTTAGATACTCGTTCTAGTATAGAACTTACTGCACTTCTGGACAAGCCAAGGTCTTTCAGCAGGTTATAGAGAGATTTTGCTGGTATACCTCTCGCTCCTACTTCTACAGCGTATAGATTAACTACATAGCCGCTTTTTGTTAATTCGTTTAGGAGGTCATAATATTTGTTTTGTTTTATCGCGTGGTCTTTGGGTATGTTAGTTTCCCACGGTACGGTAAGCTCTACAAGTACTATACGTTTTGTAGCTCTGGAGAAAAGGAAAATGTCCGGTCTGGATGTCGAAACAACCACATCTTCTGGGATTTTATAGTGCTTTTCATACGTGTCCATTAAAATAGTCCAGTCAGGTGCTGCACTGAGGATTGAGTAAGGCTTGTTTTTGGAGTTTGAAGTTGAGCCTCCTTTTATAAAGTTAATTTGTCTTTTGTTTGTCGTTAATCCTTTTTGGGCTCTAGCTATTGAAAGGCTTATGGCTTCACGTATGATTTGAAGTACTCTGTCATGGCGATGTGAGTAATGACCCCTATCAAGGAGCACCTTGCATCCCACCAATAGGTGCCTTGCTGTACATATCGCCTCTCCACAGGTATAGCAACATTTTTCAGAGGCTTTTCCCCACCTAACTAAGTTACTCTGGTCAGGGAGGGTCATTTGAAAGGCATTAAGATAGAATTTTAATAAGGCAGGAGACCAGTCATACAGCAAGGTGCGCCACTTCAGAGCTAACGGGATGCAAAACTCGCCTATGGTTAACCACTCACTTTGCATTTCTAAATTCATAGCGTGCACTTTGTAACTGTCATTTTCGTCTTGTTGTAGAAAGGTTTTTACTATGTCTCGGTCTTCCCTTTTCTTTCTCGCGCCCAACCCAGCTCTATTTGCCTGTGCACCTACCATAAATTGTTTGTGGAATTGAAGTCTAGATTCTAGGTCTGTGGCATTTTTGTCTTTTGGGAGAGATTTAACTAATTCGTCTTGCGACTTTTGCAAAACATGCGTTTTTGTAACTCTCAGGTGTTTATAGAGTTCAGAAGGTTTCTTTAATTTCAGCCCAAAACTATTGTGATCCCTAAATAGAGTCGAGGGATCAGCCGGATGTGCCAGTCCGAACCATGACTTTAATATCTTTATGACATTAGCATCTAACTTTGCCAAGAGGGTTTTACCGAAGTCATATACTAGGAAAGGCCAAGTGAGACGTGATGTGAGATAGTTGTCGTATATCCATGCTTTTTTAATATTACTGATAGGCTGTTGGTCTACCTTATTGAGGTCGTTAATGAAATTTTCGACAACTTCCCCCAATGATGGTGTGCGTCCTTTGTAATCTATCTTTCTACCAAGAAATTTGAAAGGCACTGTTTCTGCAATCGTAGCAACTTTTTGGCCGCTTATGGAGAGTTCCGGGTCGTAAGAAGTGTATTTGGTATTTCGTCTACCCAGACATAAACAATAACATTTACTTGGTTTCGCCCTCAATCCCTCCGTCCATGTACAGAACTCATCGACTTCATTTAACAACTCCTGACACTGTTTGGGATTACGTGTAAGTATTGCAAGGTCGTCAGCAAAGGCTAAGATTGACTCAGTGTACTTGTTGTTGATTTTAAAACGGTAGCCCCATTTCCTTTCATATGATGTCAATTTGTCTATTAAAATATTAATAACTATGTTAAATACTATCGGTGATAAGCAGCACCCTTGGAATAGTCCCACACTGTATTGTAGTGGCTTTGTGTATTCCTTGTTTACTGCTATGACGAATTTTAAATGCGAGTAATAAGAGTTAATTATGTTAACAATTAAATCGGGAAAGTTATACCATTTTAGTGCAAATATCATAAGTTCATGCTGCACCGAACCAAATGCGTTTTCTAGGTCTATCCAGCAGACTGATATTTGCCTCTCATGTGTTCTGGCATCTTTCAGACTTTCTGCTAGTAATGTATTGTGTTCCAGGCATCCAGAAATTCCAGGCAAGAAGCCTTTCTGGTGATTGCGCCTGAAATACCTATTGCTGATCATGAATTTTGTCATTTTTGATTGTAATACACTAAAAAAGATTTTTGAGATTGTATTGGTTAGGGCTATCGGTCTGGTGTCTTTTGGATGAGTTACTATATCCTTTTTAGGGATGAGGACAAAAACTGCCTTTCCAAATGCTACTGGGACTTGCTTTCTTGACCAGATCTTACTAAATATATTTAAAATGTGTTTACGAACTGATGGACACTTTTTATACACTATGTAAGGAATGCCATCGGGGCCTGGCGCAGATTTAGAACTTTTCTTTTTAATATGGTAGTTTATTTCCTCTTCATTGGGTGGGTCACTTTGAAAACTAAATAGAGGATCATTAGGTCTTTGGATTTTTGGATCTACGTATGAGTTCCCGCGTTTAGGCACTTCGTATGTGTTTTTACAGTGATCGTAAATTTGCGCGTTGGTCAAGAGAAGCTTTCCCTTTTGTTCCCTGAAAATGTTTTTCGAGTATTGAAAAGGATTTTTATCGAAGTCTACTTCATGTTTAGCTCTGTTAAAATTATCGCGATTTTTTGTGGTTTGAAGTGATATACCTTGTATTAATTTGAGGATTGATCTTAGAGCCCTGGACAGTTGGTGACTTAGATGGTTATCGCCCATGGTTTTAGCTACACGAAGTTTCCTTATTAACTCTCTTTTCTTCCTCCGCAATTTCATTTTAAATGTGTTTTCTTTATTTTGAGCGCAATAAGTTTGTGGTGGATAATGCTCAGAGAAGTATGTATAGATAGTATCCTGTAGAGTTTCTACTTGGCTGTTTAGATTAGTTCTATTTTGAGCATCCGTAAACTTATCTTGGGAATTTAATCCATTTGTTTCATCTTTAAATATTCTAAATTATAATACATATCTATAGGTACTAGAAATATGATTTATTATAGAGATGGGAAAATTGTAAGTTGTATAGGTACATATGTGGAGAGTTATTTCTCTAAATATATTATATATCAGTCAGTCAGTTATATTATATATCATTTATCAGACAGCCCACAGCCCAAACCGCTGGGTCTAGAGATTCCAAATTTGGCACGTAGATTCCTTATGACGTCTAGGGGTGCACTAAGAAAGGATTTTTCAAAATTCATCCCCTAAGGGGGTGAAACAGGGTTTCAAAGTTTGTATGGGAAAACAAGATTAGTTGGACTATTTTATCCGACACTTTACATGAGACTTCTATAGATAAATGAGTAAACATGTGTTCCAGGATTTTTTAAAATTCAATATATAAGGGGTAAAATGGGGTGAAAAAGTCTGAAAATCGTCATGGCTATTGTTTTTACCCGCGACAGATCGGAGACGGTTTATGCGTTTGGGCTGCTAGGATGTTTGTGCAAATCAATGTTGCCATTTGTCTCCAAAACTACGAGTCCGATTTTGATGCGGTTTTCAGTGATGAGTTCGAGTTTGATTGGTTCATGTTCTTAGATAGGTGTTACGGTGACAACTCACCAAGGGGCGCAGCAGTAAACATTTGGTTGTGCAACCAATGTTGCCATTTATGTCCGAAACGACTAGTCCGATTTTGATGCGGTTTACATTGATGGGTTTGGGTTTGATTGGTACATGTTCTTAAATAGGTGTTACAGTGACAACTCACCAGAGGGCGCTGCAGTAAATATTTGTTTGTGCAAAACCAAAACTACTAGTCTGATTCTGATGTAGTTTTCATTTGTAATACCTGTGCTTGCTCTTGCTAAGAATTTATGCTATGAACTTAATAAATAAACCCAAGAAAATCCGTCGGGGGCTGCTATCTCTATTTTAAATATCAATATAAATATAAACAAGTATACAAGTTACAATAAAACTGCCAAACTAGTTCATCGGCACATATTCCCCTTGGAACTACTGGTCAGGAGTTCAGTAATATGTCATTAATGACAGCTACTTGGTCGTATGTATGTTTGCCCCGAATTTCACTCGAGCGAAGCCGCGCGCAAGCGCTAGTTTCATATAAACGGTGCTCCGCTCCTAATACAACGACCCGAATATTGACGGGAAATCTTTTGTCAATTGTTTTTAATCACACATCAAAGTTCTACGTACGCAACGAAAATGGAATTAAGTCGAAAAGATTTTAGAACAATGATTTTTTATGATTTTAAAAGTTCTCTCTCTCCGCAAGACTGTGCCGCTCGTCTTCAAAATGCTTTTGGGAGAGAAGCACCTTGTTTAAGCACCGTGAGGCGATGGTTTGCTGAATTTGAGAGAGGTCGAGTTTCTTTACATGACGAATTTCGTGAAGGCCGCCCTTCAACTGCCGTCAACGAAAATAATGTGGCTACTCTGTTAAGCGGCTAATTGAAGAAAACCCGCGGATTACCTATGAGACAATTCGAGGACTATTGGGGATTGGTATGAGCCAAATTCAGAAAATTTTACACGAAGAATTAAAAGTTCGGAAACTTTGTTGTCGTTGGATCCCTCATGAACTGACAACGGAGCAAATGGAACGGAGCGGGCTCGGGTGGGATGGTGCTCACAGATGCTACTGAAGTACGACCACGGACATTCTAATGCTGTTTATGACATTGTCACAGGAGACGAAACGTGGATGTATTGTTTTGAATCCGAAAAAAAAAACAATCTTGTGAATGGGTGTTTGAAAATGAGAACAGGCCAACAAAAGTGAGGCAGGCGAGAAACATTGGTAAAAAAATTATCACGTTTTTTTCCTCAGCTACGGGTCCCATCTGCACAATTCCACTTGAAGATCAAAAAAGTGTTAATGCCGAGTGGTATTCTACCATTTGTTTACCCAGGGTGTTGAAAAAGTTCGCGAAAGACGACCAAAAAGCCGCGTTCTCCTACATCATGACAACGCTTCTTCACACACGGGCAAAAAACAAAGTCATTTTTAGCTTCCGAAAAAGTACAACTCGTCACCCATCCTGCACATAGCCCCGACCTACCACCCTGTGATTTCTGTATTTTCCCCAAAATCAAAGATTTGATGAGAGGTTTCACTTTTACCAACTCCGAAGAAGCAGTGATAGCGTTCAATCAGCACGTAGAAAACATGCCTTCAGATCTGTGGTTCTCCTGTTTTAAAAAATAGTTCGATCGCATGAAAAAATGCTTAAAATGTAAAGGAGAGTATTTTGAAAAGCAATAAACATAATATTTTGGTTATAACTTGTTGTTTTTTTAAGTTACGCATAACTTTTAGTGTGACCTACGTACCAGTCGGCGGCCGTCGATCGATCGCCGGCGGGGCATGCGCTCTCTTGGTAACTGCGTTGCTTTTTATGGAAATTGTGTGCCGTACTATGAAATGGTTTCTTCCTTTGTGTCTATTATGATAACTATGATTGATTCACTTTACCCCGCGGCTTCATCTGAGTAAACTGACGTTATCGGGGTAAAAAGTATGCTATGGGTGGTGGTAGATGTTCCAAATTTCGGCCAAATCGCCGCTGACGTTTTTTTTATATATATCTACTAGCATTTCAGTAGTGACTATTGCCGAAAAGTAAATTCCAACTTGTCAATATGGGTATTTTTTTAAATAACCAGATTATATAACAATTATGTACATCTTGGTTTGTTACAAAGTAAAACAAAAATTGTCTCGATATCGGCAGCTTTACCCCACAACAATATGAACGTTAATGTGGTTAGAGTACTGGCTTTTACTTTTTATGGAAAAGAAGACAACAGCGACTTCGAAGAAGGTAGTTGATCCTTATAACGCTACAAGGTGTTCGCCTCTCAGTAGGCGAACACGTAACATCTTTCTCCGATTTACGAAAAAAATGTTATAAATTTTATAAATATTTTCGTCTATCTATAAGCAGTCATTTTGTACAGGACAATACCTAACTGCGCATCTCAACGGCGGCGTCACACTAAAACGCATACTGGCCGTAGAACTTCACGAGCAGCGCGCGCTTCGGAAGCGACGGCGAACATCGCGCGTTCACCGAACGGCGGCACTGCTCAAGCGCGCGACTTTGAAACGCAACTAATAACGCCATACATCTCCGAGCGCGCGCGCTCCAGCGGTGCTGCCGAAACGCGTAACAATAAAATGAGCCTTCGTCTTCATTATGTATAAGGTATAATATGTATTTACTAAACAAAATGTATATTAGTTTATTTATTAGTGCCCATAATACAAGCTATTGAATTTGGGACTAAAATGCTTGTGTTAGTTGTCCAAAAATATTTATTACTATTACGTAGTGGCATTAAGACAGAACTTCACTTCAGCATTTAGGCTTATGGTAATACCTAGGTATAATTCCCAAGTTGGTCTACTTCAGATTGCGAGAGAAAAACTTTTTTTTTCTGGACAAATTACATACGTCCATCTAGTCCCAAACTAAGCAAAGCTTATACAATGGGTACTAGATAACTGATATAATACTTAAATACATTTTTTTTTGTAAATATATACATATAATACATAGAAAACACCCAGACCAAGACAAACAGCATGTCTGTTTGTCTTGGTCTGGGCGTTTTCATTCACACAATGTTTGTCTTGTGCGGGGATCGAACCCACGACCTCGGAGTCAAAGTGGCTATTGCTAACCATTCGACCACCGAGCTCGTCTTTGTCCTCACTGTAAAATTTTCTCGCCTTGTGTTACAGTAGCATGGCACAGACCCCAGTCGGCAACGTCTCTGCAGGAAGAGGAGTTGACGCAGATGAGTGCCAGGGCCCTCGTCACAACCACTGACCCGCTGGAAAAGCTGCGTCTCATGTGCTTGTCGCGAGGTGCCGCCGGGATCATGGCACTTGCCAGGTAATGGGTACATGACCACCTCTGTACTTTTTTTTAATGAGAGGGGTGCGAGCGAACATGCGGGTTACCTGATGGAAAGCAACCACCAACACCAAAGGGTCGCGATCCTTTGCTAGCCTATACTCGTACTCCTTACTTTCTTTACTGTACTGTTTGTATTTCTGTACCTACTGCAGCAATGCTGTTATAACTTCGCATGAAAATTCATTTTCGAAGACTTGTATTATATTTATTTACAAGTTATGAGCGTTTAGATGTTTATAAAATTACTTTGTCCAATTTGATAAGCAAATATTTGGTAAATATTTTATGTATATGACATTTTCATTGTACATGATCATCATCCCATGATTATCCCACTGTTGGAATACGGGGCTCCCTTAAATCGAAGGAGTTTAGAGCGTACTCCACTATGCTGTTTAATTGCGGGTTGGCGGCGGCCAATGTTTTCAAACCGCCCAAAGGCCACTGACTTGGCTTAACGACTGTCATCTAATGACTACAGCCAGAACCGAAGGCTTAACATGCCCTCCGCAGCACGGAAGAGCTCGCGATAAAGAAACTCGTCCGTAGGTTGGCTACGGTCGACGTTGCTTAACTTGCGTGATCGATTAGACTGACACGCGCACCGACGCCATCGCTCGACGACAGCTCCTCATTGATTGTACATGACATCATTTTAGTTAACGATGGTTTACGTTCTTTCATCATTAACAGTTGACATTTTTGTCCTGAAGTCGCATCTATAAATTTTGCATGCCAGTATCTGGTGAAATATGAGTGTGAACCGGTCATATTTTGATATTTTTAAGACCTTGGGGGTGTAAGTGGTTTATCAACATCTTTGAACCAAAGAATGTACCTCCACCTCACAGTATACCACAGCCAAATAACAATTCCCTTGAGGGTTGTTGTGTTCCTGCGACTGAGTGAGATCACCCGAAGGGGGGGAGTTGCTGCGATGGCAGCGAGGGTGGCGACGCGCGAGCGATATTTTATGTTGCGAGCGCTAATATGGCTGCGGTAACCGCTTCACATCAGACGGGCCGTATGCTTGTCTGCCACCCGACGTAGTATAAAAAAATACCTTGTGTATTATGTTAGTGTAGTTTAATGGCTTCGCATAATGGTTTATCTTTTGTGAAGGAAGTTACAAAAAATGTATTTAAAAAAGTTGTGACCTAAAAGAATGACTAAACATACAATTGACAGGATTTTCCGCCGAATGGATGACGGCAGCAAACAACTCAACAAGGAAGAATTCGTTCATGGCATTAAGCATTCTGGGGTGGAACTCAGTAATAAGGTAATCATCTATTACTATATCAGTGTATTTAACTATATTAATAATACCACACTCCGGCCACTCCATACAAATGTCGCGTCATTTACTACTACATAAACAATGACGTCTGTGCAGAGCGCAAATGAGCGTGTGTGCGAGCGGCACCATACAAACTGTTCCAGATTTGTCTCGGAGGGGAGGTGAGGTCGACACGAAAGAGCGGCAGGGAGAGGCCATACTGTACGTAGTACTATTACATATTCTGTGCTAATACTATAAAGCTGAAGAGTTGAAAAATTCTTTTAGTTTTAGATAACCTGTTTTTCGGGGAAGGCTATAGGTTATATAACATCGCGCTAAAATGCAAAAAATTAAATGGTATAGTACAAGTGACTCAAAAAAGAATCATTCCTCTGTTGGTGTTGCAAGCGTCATTAGTTCCGATTCAAGTATTATTTAAGGTAAACGCACATCTATCTGAACCGAACGCGACGAATGAACCGGATGAATCCAATTTTAAAATTCTTTATTTGCAATCTTATGACAACTCGCACACCTACCGCCCCTCCCGATTCGGACGATTTCGCTCGGATACGTATTCGAGGTATCATAAGATTTCATGTAAAAAAATTGTTGTGTCCTATCTATTCAATTTATATGTTACTAGCGACCCGCCCCGGCTTCGCACGGGTGCAATGCTGATACTAAATGTACTACAGAAGGTCTTTGCGCTTTGTCCTATCCAGTCCTTCCCCAGTTATAGGCACACGCCGCCGGCTCCGCGGCCGGTACCGCCACAGCCGTTATGTCCCTGCATTTTAAATGTGTAATATCTTCTAAACTATTCATTTAAATTACATACTGTGAAGGGCCATATTGATCTATATTAAATGCACAATGTATTTAAGGTACTTAATTGGATAAGGATTAATTCTGTATTGCTTAAAATCGCTTCGTAAATAAGGCATTATTTCTTGTAAAAAGCAAAGGATAAAATAACGGTTATTGTGTGTTACCACTAAGAGATAGACATATACCATCGCGAACTTTTTTGTAGAGCATTTTAAGGTGAACAATACTGTACTACATTATTTTGATCTATCTCGTTGGGTTCAGCCAGCGTTTGCAATGAAAGAGCAAAAAAATGTGTTTATTTACGACATCACATTAGAAACCTCTAAATTATCAGTGTTTTTCTACTATGTTATGCATATATTATACATATAAACTTTCCAGTTGAATCACTCTATCTATTAAAAAAAACCGCATCATAATCCGTTGCGTAGTTTCAAAGATTTAAGCATACAAAGGGACATAGGGACAGAGAAAGCGACTTTGTTTTATACTATGTAGTGATTACTGATTGACAATTAATTGATTAAATCCATGAGATTGTGATTTTATCACATATGCTCCATCTGTATCGTAACATTACCCATATTCGCAAATAAAATATATGATATGACTAGCTGTTGCCCGCGACTTCGTCCGCGTGAATATCAGTTATCATGGTAAGAACATAGGAAATTAAATATTTAACCTAACCGTATAATTAAAAAAAAACTACTAATTCTATACCTGCTCAAAGGAATTACCGTAAAATGACTACAAAATCTAATTATAGTAAAAAAATGCAACGCAATGTTGAATTGTATGTAAAAATCTATTTACTGATTCTATTTATAGATAAGAAGAAAAATATTTAAGGGCATTTTTGAATATTTTAGAATGGTAGGGTATAATTTCGCACGAATTACTTTATTTATCAGTATAAAAGTACTATCATTTATGTGGTAAAATACAATATTTATTTATTTATTGCGCTATCGTACACAAACATGACAATTTATATTACATTAAAAATAAACAGCAGGAGCAGGCATACATTTTCGCCGCGCTGTAGAAAGAGAGGGGGATATTACTTCCTCTCCTACGCCGCGCCGGCGGTCTACTCTCTCTCCGTCTTACGAATCTTCGATCAGGTCACGTGTCCTGACGATAATATCAATGTTACCTACATATAATAAATAATAATAAATAAATATTGTCACACAAATTACACAGCGCCATCTAGCCCCAAAGTAAGCGAAGCTTGTGTTATGGGTACTAGACAACTAATAAACATACGTAAATACATTTTTTTTTTTTTGTAAATACATACTTATTATACATAGAAAACACCCAAACTAAGACAAACAGACATGTTCATGCACATAAATGTTTGTCCTATGTGGGAATCGAACCCACGAGCATTGGTGTCGAAGCCACGTCATTGACCGCTACGCCACCGAGCTCGTCAAACTCTCGCACAGTTACTTAAATACTTTAATGAAAATAATCTGCTGCACACTAAACAATTCGGTTTCACTCGTGGACGGTCAACATGTGATGCTGGGGTAAAATTACTACAATGTATATATGAGGCTTGGGAGGAGTCACGGGACGCCTATGGGGTGTTTTGTGACTTATCTAAGGCTTTTGATTGTGTGCAGCATGAAACTCTAGTCAGAAAATTACACCCCTACGGTATAAGAAGTATCGCTCTTGATCTTCTTACTTCTTATCTGGGTGATAGGGTTCAGAAAGTAGATGTTAATGGAAAGCGATCACATGGATCAGCTGTAGCGATGGGGGTGCCACAAGGCTCTATTTTGGGCCCTTTCCTGTTTCTCGTGTATATTAATGATCTACCTCATCTTGTAAAGAATAATCATGAAATAGTATTGTTTGCAGATGACACTTCTTTAGTTTTTAAGGTAAATAGACAACAATCAGAAACTGACGATGTAAACAATGCTCTTTCAAAAATAGTAAACTGGTTTAGTGCTAATAACCTGCTTTTAAATGGTAGTAAAACCAAATATGTTAGATTTTTTACAAAAAATGTTAAACAAGTAAAAACCAGTGTGGTGATGGACAATGAGAGATTGGAATTGGTCAATAAGGTTGTCTTCCTTGGTATAACATTAGACTCTAAATTACAATGGGGCCCACATATAGAAACGTTATCGGGTAGACTCAGCTCAGCAGCTTACGCCGTAAGGAAAATACGTCAACTGACTGATGTTGACACTGCGCGTTTAGTTTATTTTAGCTATTTTCACAGTATTATTTCATATGGTTTATTGCTTTGGGGTAGTGCCGCGGATGTAGACTCAATTTTTGTGCTTCAGAAACGAGCTATCCGTGCTATTTACATGATGAGTCCCAGGGAGACACTGAGAAATAAATTTAAAGAGATAAATATTATGACATTACATTCTCAATATATTTATGAAAATCTTATTTACGTTCATAAAAATCAAACAAAATTTTGGAAAAACAGTGATCTCCATCAATTAAATTTAAGAAATAAAAACAAACTCGCTGTGCATATTACGAGGCTCCATAAGATCTCTAACTCGTTCCCAGGTCAATGTATACGCTTCTAAAATAAACTTCCAAACGACGCGTTTAAATTATCTATGAGTAAATTTAAGAAATATATCAAAACTAGACTATGTCAAAAGGCTTACTATTGTATCTCAGATTACATAAATGATAGAAGTATTTGGAAATGAATTGCTCTTGTTATGTTATGTTAATGATTGTATTTGTATTTAATGTAACGATATTGGCAATTAAAAGAGTCGGCCTTGAGTTTCTTGCCAGTTCTTCTCGTCGCCGGAACTGGCACTTAAATTCACTTTCACATTCAAGATAGTGTGATGAAAGTGAATCTAAGCTCTGCGGATTTCGAGTAGTAATGATTTATACATGTTGTTATATTTAATTTGTATGACGTTTCTAAGTGCTTTATAAAGTCCAAGGAATAAAGAATTTTTTTGATTTGATTTGACGCGAGTTTAACATTTTTTACCCATCCCAAAAAGTGCACAACGCCGCTAAAGAAGTTTTCACTTCAATAAAAGCAATGTTGCTGAAATGTTAGACGAAATTGAAAACCAATCGCGATTGTCCGTTGTGAAAATATTAGAAGAAAAAAAACAACCTTTAAAAGAATTCACAAATCAATTATACAAAAAAAGTATTATTATACGATGAGATATCGCAAAACAAATTTTAAAATTCAGTTCTTTAAGTTCAAACGTTCCGTAAGGAAGCGACCACACGTCTGAGCCGCGCCCGCGCGGCATCGTACCTCGCTCGCAGAGCTAATAGCGGCGGCCGGCCCCTCCCAAATTTAAACCCGAACATACTTATTTTAAAATTAAAATAAATCTCCTAAGATGTTGATTGAAATCGAGTGATGTCAAGGACAATTTAGTTCATAATTAATAATACTTTTGATTAATAACATATTTATTTGAATGAGTCCTTCGCAAATAATGCATTTAATAAATAATAATTAATTTAATAATTGCAAACAATTTTGATTACATAAAAAAAAGTTATAGTGAGTCAATCTTAAAAGATAGAAATATGCTGTCGCGGATTTTTTTTTAGAGCTTTTAAAGAGGAACAATTCCATCATACATGATTATTGCGTAACTTGAACCGTTTAGGCAGCGTACGCATCGGAAGCCCTCAAAAGAAATATTTTTTCCCATTTTTTGCAACATTTTGCATTGGTGCTCCGCTCCTATTGGTGGTAACGTGATGTTATATAGCCTTCTTCGAAAAATAAGTTATCTAACACTAAAAATTTTTTCAATTAACAACAAAGTATAGATTAGTATAGATATGAAAAAACAAATTCTTTTCTTGCGGTTCGTTCGGCGCATTCGGCTGGGATAGATGTGCGTTCAGCCTTAGCAGAACTTATTTTTTTTTATCTGATCTGCTAAAAGATAAGTTAGTCTCATGGAAAAACCAGGCCGAGATATTTTTTTTATATAATAACTACTGTTGCGCGTGCTTACTAGCCTCTTGACTAATAAAGTTCTCTGTCGTCTACTAGTGTCTAGGAGCAGATCAGTAGAGACAAATGAATCACGGTAACTGCTTACCACCAGGTAGGACGCTATACGTCCTACCTGGTGGTACCTATTTCCCATAAACCTTAGTATGTATTTATTATTTTTTAAATAAACGTGTACGTTACTTTTCAGGACATTGAGGGGTTGCTAAAAAAATTCGATACTGATAACAGCGGCTCGATCAATATCGAGGAGTTCCTCATTCAAATACGGGTATGTTATATTTTCTTATATATACTACGTTGGCAAATTAGCAGCATTTGACAGCAGCCTTAATAGTACTTGCAACATATAACATACTGCTCGCGTGCTGCCACCCCCGCATTCTTCTAAAGCAGCAACGCGCTAAAGAGATTAGGTACATCGACGAAACTAGTAGCCCAGTGAAAAAAAAATAGCTCGTAATATCCAAATTAAAAATTAATATTATTACCCAGGTAGACGAGAAATAATATAAATATTATGTTTAGTTTCACTAGTTCCATTCAGAAGTACCGTGGAACTAGTGAGAATTATCCGTATTTATATGATCGTAGCCCCAAAATCAATCGGTTGTTCTTGCTGTCATCACACCCCGGCCACTCCACACAAATGTTGCGTCGTGTCCTACTACATAAATAATGACATCTGAGCAGAGCGTGAATGAGCGTGTGTGCGTGCACCGCCATACAAACTGTTCCAGATTTGTCTCAGAGGGGAGGTGAGATCGACACGAGAGAGCGGCAGGGAGTGGCCATACTGTACGTAGTACTATTACTTATGCTGTTATCAGCACAGCATAAGCACTGGTGTTGCCAAAACTCCAAACAAAATTGTGCCGCACACAGTCAGGCGAGTCATTTCAGTGGCTACAGCCACGCCACTGACGTGGCTATAGCCACTATAGGAAATGATTCGTCTGATAAAAATGTGCACTGACGTGCACATTCGCTCTAAGATGTAACAATACTTGCATACTAAGTTTTGCCATCTCGATTCCAGCCTCCAATGTCTTACCCGCGCCGCGCCATCGTAGAGCAGGTATTCAAGAAACTGGACAAAACTGGCGACGGCATCATTGCCATCGAAGACATCCGCGCCGTGTACGACGTTAACTCACACCCAAGGTAACTGTTCAAGAGAAAATTAATAATTAAGCGTAAAATAATCAAAGTCTATTTTGCTCGTATTATTGTATTCTATTCGTACTCTACATTTCCTTAGTCTATACCTGTTTTGAGTCATGTTGCCCACAGTCTCCTTCTACAATCACACCGCTCGCCATCGGCAGGGGTTCATCTTGACACATTTGAATTGAAACACTCTAATTTTACACCTGCACGAAACGACTCACACACAGGCCGACAATCTTCAACTGCGCGAATCCAGGTCCGCATTCCAGCTCAAAAAAAAACTAGATCAACTGTCAAAATAGCTAAACCGACAAGTGTCAAACATCGTACTTTGTAAACAAACTCCAAAGTAATGAATGCTGTCTTGTTTTAAAATACTCGTAAAATCACCAGTTACAATACAAGAAATGATTTCTTGCTTCAAGTCGTAGATCCCAGCTCAGTTCGCTTGCTTAATTTATGACAATGAAAACCAATTAAAAATAGCGGACGCGCAGCATGCGCCACCATAGCGATTTTTTTTTTCGAAATCCCGAATTGATATCGGAAAACCAAGGTCACTCTAAATTACTACTTTTTGATGCTCTACACGAATCCGAAGTCAGAATTTTTAAATTTTGAGTTTCATTGCAACGGACCGACAGAACGATCGTACGATTTCATAAGCTCAATGAATTTCGCTGAAAATAAATCTACATTTTCAGGTACATGAGTGGTGAGGAAACAGCTGAGAAAATACTAAGCAGATTTCTTGCTACTTTTGAAACAGAAAACACAGCTGAGGGAATGGTATGTGCAAACTATAAATTCTGTATGTATAATAGGAAACAGTTACTGACTGATCTATCAACGCGCAGCACAAACCACTGGACAAATTGGATTAAAATTTGGCATATAGGTAGATATTATTACGTAGGCATCGCTAATGCCTGGGCCACACTCATCCCGATAACATTCGGGCGATAAACTTCTGTCTACGGCGAAGTAAAGTTTAAACAAATTAAAAGCAAGAAAAAGAAAAAAAAATTCGTTACTTAAATCCATGTTACACTTCAGCTATATTATACACTGTAGTTTCATTTAACACGTCCTCTAGAAACGATGGGTGTGGTAACCCGAATATTCGCGTTCTCGCGATAAGTACGGCCTAGGCATAAGAAAGGATATCAGAAAATTGACACGTTTTCGTACGCAGTTGCGTAAAATATATAGTTTATTATAAATTAATTGCCTCATATCTGAAGGTTAACTAGAGAAAGGGTCGACCGATTTGGCTGTTTATTAAAACATGACAAGGTCTGTGTAACTGAAATGTCTGAAATTAGAGATTATAAGCAAATTATCTGTAGAGAAGTACCATACATCCCACTCACTGGGAACCATCGTCGTTAACCCTTATTCATCCCAGTGCTGGGATATGAGACTTCCCTCAATTGAAGGGGTTCGGAGCATACTCCACCACGGTGCTCAACTTGTTGGCGGAGGCCAGGAGGAGTGTTTTCAAACCGCCTAAAGGCCACTGACTTGGTTAACGACTGTCATCTATAATGACAACAGCCGGAACCGACGGCTTAACGTGCCGTCCGCAGTACGGATGAGGTAGAGATAAATAAACCCATACATGGACAGGCTACGGTCGACATTGCTTAACTTGCGTGTTCGATTAGAGTGACAAACGCAACGACGCTACCGAGCTCCTCTTCACAGGGAACCCTATGACAGCCAGATTACAATTCTCTAGATCAGTGATTTTCAAACTGTGGGTCGCGACCCCCAGATTGTCGCGGGGGAAAAACGCAAATATTAGTAGGTCATGGGCTACAATAAAAAAACGTAAGCAGTCAAATCTTTAAGCAAATCATTTTCCAATGGAAGCTTATTTCTCTTCTTAATTTTTATGTCAACAAAATCGAAAGCAAATGGCACTAACAATTATAAAGCTTTCATAGCATATAACAATTCAGCGGAATTGTTGAAGTTTGGAGGAGGAGGAGAAAGAGGGAGGGAGGAGAGGGCCGCCAGATTTTTTTTACTTTTAAACGGGTCCCGTATTAAAAAATGAAAAACACTGCTCTAGAGAGTTGTAATTGCTGCGAGTGAGTGAAGTCATGCAGACTACATATTTATAAATATTATTATAAAAATTATGAAATAAAAGTATGGAAAAATTAACACATGTTTGTCTATGTAGATAACACTGGAAGAATTCATGGACTACTACAGCGGCCTCAGCGTGTCAATCGACAACGATTGCTACTTCAATCTCATGATGCGCCAGTCCTACAAGCTCTAAACTTCATATTATAACTCTTGCACATACCAGGACGAGAGAATTACCGCCGCTTGAAGGCTAAGACATTTTTTAGAATACCACTAAATTTTAGAGATATAAGAATACATTCCTCGACGTATGTCTTCTGGTGTCGTGAAGATTCATTCCACGACACTTGCGCATGTGTGATGATTCATTCGATATTGTGCGGAATCATTCGATCACACATGCAGATTTTTTTATACCACTAAGGTGGCAACCATACGGCCCGCAGTTACGCGCGTTGCCGACCCTGTGAAAACCTCTTCACGCCCTTCTTGAAGAACCCCTTGCTGTACTCTCCTGAGAATACCTCGACAGGCAGTACATTCCACAGCTTGATAGGACGGGAGAAAAGTTAGCCGGAACCGCATTATGTCATAATAGTCAAGATTTACTGTCATCATATTGCGAAATTTCGATGATTGAAAAATTCATTCGATGAAACAATGAAAATTTATGTCATATTGATGACATTTCTGATATTTGGGATTTACACATTATAATTACGTGTATTGAAAGAATCCGCGATATTTTGGAATTCGTGCCTCTACATCAGGCGCGATATCTTGGGATACATGCCTTTACGTCAGGCGCGATATCTTGGGAATGTATCCCTAATATAATATAATATGCTTCAAGAATCTTATCCAATTGATACTAATGAGTCACGAATGCACAAAAAATCAGCAGCTTGTTAATTTTTAAGAACTTCTATGGTGCACCTAAATGTTCCCATAAGTTGATATTGTAACGATATAGTTTATTTAATAAATTTATTATTGCGTGCTTTGTTAATTTCAATTAAATATATTATATTAACAAAATCTATGGCATTTCAATTTAAACATCTTTGTAAACATATAACCCTGACACCTTGAGAAGCTTATGGTAGTTGGCAAGGTCGACGGCAAAAGACCACGCGGTCGCTCACCTACCCGTTGGTCAGACCTAGTCAAAACGCTATCTGGCCTGCCAATAGCCGAAGCTTTTAACCGCCGAGGACAGGAAAACGTGGAGAAGTATAGTGCACAGAGCGACCAAGACTTCAAACTAGACACGACCTTCAGCAATGAAGAATACGACTAAGAAGAATAAACATATAAACATCTCCAAATTTCTCACATCATATTATACTTTATTTTATTATGGGGTGTAGGTGGCTCATCGTTATACAGTGTGGAAAGCCTCAGAGACACAGGGACATATTACAGATTGTGTATACCTCAAACAATATATTTCCCAAAGAAACTATGCTATTATTATTAACAGTTTTCGAGTTATAGCTTGCCTATGTATGTTTTGTTGTTATATTATTATTTTTTTATACTACGACGGGTGGCAGACAAGCATATGGCCCGGCTGATGTGAAGCGGTAACCGTAGCCATATTAACACTCGCAACATAAAATATCGCGCCGCCACCCCCGCTGCGCAGGCTGCTCAGCATCTCCTTCCTTTCTGGTGACCTCACTCACTTGCAGGAACATAACAACCCATAAAGGAATTGTTATTTGGCTGTGGTATTCTGTGAGGTGGAGGTATACAGTGTATGCCGAATGCAGAAACAGATGTCCTCCACCGCATCCAGCTAATCCTAGAATTATTTATATATAAGCCACCTGCATTTGAATGCTCTAATGAATTTCTGGCAAAGTAGAGGTAGAGCGCAATCACAGCGCAACGTAATTAGAAGCTGCTCGACTGGGGAAGGACCTCCACTATATAGGCAACGATATATCGAATAACTGATAATATCGATAAAGAAACGTCCAAAAAGCGTGCCTTATTTCGGCACAGCCCAGGTTTTTTTTTACTACGTCGGGTCACAGACAAGCATACGGCCCGCCTGATGTGAAGCGGTTACCGTAGCCATATTAACGCTTGCAACATAAAATATCGCTCGCGCGCCGCCACCCCCGCTGCCAACGCAGCATCTCCTTCCTTTCTGGTGCACTTACTCACTCGCACGAACACAACAACCTCAAGGGAATTGTTATTTGGCTGCGGTATTCTGTGAGGTGAAGGTACATTCCCCAGTCGGGTAGCTTACAATTACGCTCCCTACCTCTCTTATTGCCAGAGCTTCGTTTGTCAGTCAGCAGGAAGCCGATTACCATCGAGTATTTTGATTCGATAAATAGGTCTTACGTTTAAGTTATTAACAAACGTTTCCAGCTTAGTCGGTTGAGGTTCATGGTTTCTACCAGCTAAGCTAAACACATGTACAATAAATCTAAGCTGAAGCTTGATATTCGTAATCAAAAAATCCGATGGTAATCGGCTTTAGCTTAGCTGGTACCCTGGTCCCTAATTTACATTTGTGACAGGTGCAGCAGAAAACAATAACTACATATACCTACTTCATTTAATGACATCAACAACATGTGTTCACAATTACAAAACATGTCTACAAAGTCGCAATAAAATATCAAAGTATACAAGAGTAAATGAGACTATGATAAAAGATATTATTACTCTTTCAAACATAAAATAAAGATTTTCTTTGACGCATATTATGGTCTTATCGGCATTGTACATATATACGCATGCATTATATAAATGATTGTAATGGAAATCCTAGGAAAGGTATACCCGGACCTGGAGGGCTACAGGCTCTTCCCAATAAGTGGCATGCTGAAGTACGTAGAACATGTCTCCAGTCAGTCAGGGGAGAGTGAGTAAAGGATTAGGGAGAGCACAAAAGATCCATGAGGGTCGACGGGTCACCGGTGCTGCAGCACTGGACCCACTCTAAGATATATTATTGTACTTAGGTAAAATAAGGTTTTTAAATAATTACTAAATATTACACTTGTTGTTATCGAAGTGTAAATTTTGTTGCTATTGTGTTATAATTTGGTGGACCTGTCTATAAGTCTCGTTATCACCAGAACCCAAAGGTCTTTCTTTGTAAAATTCTATATTAAAACTTACTTTGGATCCATAAAGTACAGAATGTTTATTGGTTGTTAAGTGATTATTTGTACCATTGAATACATGTCGATTATCTTGGGTACTAATTACGTCCTCATTGACATTGATATCTTCAGTTTTCCTTGTAATAATTTTAGTTTGTGGTTTTATATCCTTCCTTGAAACATTTTTAGATGATTGGTTTAATTTATTTTCATACAAATTGCATTGACATTTATTGGAGCGTAAATTAGTTTTGGAAACGCCACTTGATGTATCTTTGGTTTTTTGTACCTGTGTCATTGTAAACCTTTCTCTATATTTAGTAGACTCGTATACTTTTGGCTTTTCCTTTGTGTCTTTATATATCTTAGTACCAATTGACTTATTAGAACTAACAATTAACGGTATTTCTTCTAAACTTACTTGTGACTTTTTGCGTTTATATTTTTGACAAAAGCATTTTTGGATAAATATTTTAAGTGGTCTCTTTCCATTACTATTTCTGAGTATAGGTTTATAATATGTTTCAGAAATACCAATGCGTTCTTTTGAATGATCTATAAAAGACTCATCTTTGTGTAGTTTTAGATATGGCTTAGTACCATGTGTGGCCGTTTTTGAAATTTGTCTAAAATTCTTACGGTAATTTAGAGTACAAAGACATTTTAATACATTTTTAATTTTTTTCCCTTTTTCTATTCGCGCATGGGACGGATCTTCATTTCGATAGAAATTCTTAGATTTCCTTTTTGTCAAGTATGTAACATTTTTTTCTGAGTTTTCTATACTATTTTTATTTTCACTTTCTTCACTTTTCATATCCAATGTGTTATCTTTATTAGTAATTGCATACACAGGGTTTTCTTTAGTAAACTCTATACTGAAATTGAAACTTGACCCAATTCGCACAATTTGCTTACTAGTGGCTTCCGAAGAGGGAATTATAGGTGTGAATGTTTTTTGTTTTGGTATATCATTTATTTTATCTGGGTTTTGCGACTTCAAGTAATATTTTGAAGTATTGTCTGTAGTAAGTTGTTCTTCTGATATTTTCTTGTTATTTTCTATTTTTTGGGATGTTTGTTTCATATCCCTGTTACAAGCACACACGGCCTTATGTTTTATATTCTTTTCACAGGCGCATACAGCTTTCTGTTTTACTTTTTTTGTGGTTGTTAATTTTCTAGATCTTTTTGCAATACTGTTATTTGTCACAATTACAGATTGAGATTTATTTTTTAAACGCGCGTTAGTCTGTTTTGGATCTTTCTTATTCAACATGTTGCGAGTTTTAATTCTTTCATCACAAACCATAGGATCACATTCCCATGGAGTACAAAAAAATGGTTCACATTCATGTGGTGGTGAATATTTGTTTCTGAGATAAGGGCTCGTTTTATGTTGTACCATTTTGTTCAGATTATCGCGAGTGCTAATTCTTTCATTACAAATTATGGGATCGCATTGCAATGGGCTGCAAAAAAATGGTTCACATTCATATGGTAACAAATTAGAATTGTGCAGTGAAATGTTAGTATCTAACAATTCTTGCGTAGGCGTTTGTTTTTTAATTTTGCAGTCACATTTTGTAACTTTTTTATAAAATTTAGGTTTATCGGAATATATTATGTTTTCTTTTTTACGTTTGCTAATAGTGGATTTTGTCTTTTTCGGCAATTTTAAAGTACATAAACAGCGTTTCAAAGAATAATCATTTTGGTGATCAGATTTCACTGATCTTTCTAGTGGTTTAAGACTATAGCCACGACCACGACGTCTTTGAAATTTTACAATATTGGCAGAGTTCTCGTAATTTATTTTATCATAACAAACTTTAGGTATACATTCACCTGGATTGCAATAACCCGGTTGACACTCCCACAATTTTGTATCTTTTACCCGTTTTAACTTGTCTTTAAAAATAATAAGCGAATCTTTTTTGATTCGAAATGTATTTTCTAACTTTGTAATGCTGTGCTTAGCTTTTTCATGAAAGTTATTAGTGACGCGTTTCAGAGATTCAATTGATTTTCTTGAAATTTTATCAAGTTTACATTTACAAATCACTCTTTTTGGTTTTAAGACCTTTGATTGTGTGGTGATGACTTTTGTTTGTGCCGTTTTTTTATCTTTTTTATTAAATTCTGAACTAGCGGCCTTTTTTGCTGGATATTTCAAAAAATGTATTACACACGTACAAGGTTCTGAACGTATGTGCTTAATATTAAAACGGACAGTTCGCTTTTTAAATTTATTATCTTCATCTTTTTTGTATTTATTAATTTGGCCAACAGTTCCTTGGGTATATATACCTTTAGCTTTTTTTCTTACAAGTGTCTCGGGATTTTTTACACGAATAGATGAGTCGCACAAACAACATTTACAACAACTTTCTTGAGATAACTCTATCTTTTCTCCAGTTTGTTCCAGTCTTAGTTCTCCTCTATCCACCAAGTCAACAATTTCATGAAGAGTATCATCTTTTTTTTTAACATCACCATCATGTCTGTGACGTATAATGCTGGAATCGCTACTGGAGAAAATTTGATTTCTTATGTCTTCATAAAGCGCTCTGGTTCGTATCAATTTCTCTAGTAACTTTTTCTCTCTGTGTTGTAAATGTTTAATAATATTTAAATCTGTAGTACCGTCGATTAGTTTCTGTAGTGGAATAGTCCGGTCCTGCTCATTTCGTTGTAGACAACGAATGCAGGAACATTTGTCAGCATGGTATTGGTGCTTCATTTCAATAGTATCTGTATAGAAAATACGTAAGTTAATGAATATAAATTGAAAATTTTGTAATGTGAGGCGGTGTTTGCCCCTAGTGTGCGTGTGCGAGGATGCGTAGCGAGGAATATTGAACCACTTTATTTACGTGGCGAAGCTCACATCGTTTCACAGCTTCGGTACTTATTCTCGCACCTGGCAGGCTTCAATCCTCTTATCTATCTTATCCTCGCTTAACTACTTTACTTGCCACATCTCTAGTAGACTAACGCAGACTAACGGGAGCTGTAAATTCAGCGCTTACCATGGCCGGGTATAATTTTGTATCGTTCATATCTGTCTCCATTGTAAAGCGCAGTCTTAATTATTTACTGGTGTTTATATTACATTATCAGCTTAGATTGATGGTTGTCTCCGCTAATCATTAATCTATATGATTTTCTCACTGCTCAATCATCACTTATTATTTTTGCATTATCACAACTTCCTAATTCTATGGTGTTCCTTGAGTTCTTTGTTTAACCACTGTATAAGTAATAATAGTACGCACTGTATTACCACTCCCTGCCTGTCTCTCAGCTCCCCTCTGAGACGAATCCGGAACAGTGTGCCGTCGTTCATGCTCTACATAGACGTCATTCTTTATGTAATAAGTACCTATATAGTGACTATATAGTTTCGCTACTTTACCAAATATTTTCTCAAAAACTATGCGACGTACGAGGATTCAGTATATGACCGAAAATGTTTCATTTGGTAGGATCTATACGATGCCATAGCAAAAATATGTCCTATGCCATAGCAAAAGTATGTAAAATCCCATGCCCCTTATAAAACACAATTTTTTTTATTTAATTTGTTTTTGTTTTCTGCACGTTTCATAGTGCCCCGAAGAGTATACCCCAACTCCAACAACCCGCCCCGAAAGCTACCCACTGACCCAAAGATCCTTTAAATTATAAAAGTTCTTATTCAATATTACTTTTAATTTATAGTAAAAGTAGATCATTATATTACCTTTTACCCGTGAATGTTCATTGTACTTTGAGTATCTTGGAAATTATTATAGTTGACACTTTTATTTATTCTTCTCGTAATTATTCAACAAATAATTTAGCTCGTTCTATTTCATATGATTTCGAAAATCACGTTTAATTAGATTCCAAAGTTATGGATTGGATCATATTGTATTTATATGAGTATTTTAAATTGTATTTATCTGAATGTTTATATATTTTGATTCTTTGCATTTTGATCGTTTGATATTATCTTATGTCACAGAGAAGAAAGCCAAAATGGAACCAAAACATCTAAAATAATATAACCTGTTTGCTTGTGTTAAGGCATGTCCACACAAGGATATGTTTGTATCGCAATCTTAGCTTAATCCTAGGTTGTGCTATCGCAAGACAATACATATGAAATATGTAGTGGTAAAATAAACAATTTCGTTACATGTCGTTTCGTCTCATCTCGTCTCGTTTCGTTTCGTAAATTTATTAAGAATATGAAACAGTTCATAAAATACCTACTCTTTTAAAACTCAGGACTCAGCTTATGATCACCAAAGGATGACAAATTCCAATGGCAACTCCTTTTCTAAACCAATATTTTGTTCTCGTCCCTAGAATAAATACGTGATTTTAAAGAATACCTACACCCGAACCCGCCGTGTACCAGATTCTATTTGCATTTATTCTATCTAATGATATTAAAATGTAAATTTTAGTCTATGTAACTGTTGCATGTATTACCAGTCTGTTTTACATTTTTGCTATTATATGTATCTATATCAGTATTCAATTCATGATTATGAACGTCACTGGTGTGAGGTTCATAATCATGAATTAAAAATCATGTACTTGTAACTAATCTTTATTCCTTTATGCAAATTCCGTTCCTATCGTCCATTTTAAATTGTCCCGTTTCCCCGTTTGACCTTCGACACCAGAAAAAAAAAGAATACACCCATAACCATAAAAGTTTCGTATAATGTATTTGACAGCAGGGGCGCCGGCTTTTAGAAAACCTCATGGGTGCTCATGCTCATTTGATGACTCGAAAAAGTGACGAAGTGTGAGACTCACAAACACCCAGACCCAACACAAATATCTGTTTCATCAACAAACATTTGTGTTGCTGCGAGAATTGAACCTGCGACCCTTGCGTCTCAACCGGCGCTCTAAACCACTGCGCTAAAGGCGTCGTCGGGTAATGAAAAAACGCCCATCCCTAAAAGGCGATTACTGATCAGGGGCCGAAGCTGAAGCCGATTACCATCGGATTTTTTGATTGCGAATATCAAACTTCACCTTAGATTTATGGTACCTGTGTTTAACTTAGCTAGTAGAAACTTTGGAGCTCTACCGAGTAAGCTGAAGATGTTTGTCAACAATTAAAACGTAAGAGCTATTTTTCTAAAACGTAAGAGAATGAAAATATTCACTGGTTGATTACCGAAGCTTCAGCTTCGGTGGTAGGGCCCCTGTTTCTTAATGTCTATTCTCAGGGGTGCTCAGCACCCACTGTTTATTTCTCATGGGTGCTCGAGCCCCCGAACACCCACGGAGTCGGCGCCCCTGTTTGACAGTGTATCCTAAATCTCGTAAGGTAGAAACATGCTGCAAAATAGCTAAAAACTATATATTTTTTTAAAAGCTCAGCATAAAGCTCCACTTCGTCTGAAGTTAAGCGAGAAGAGGAGCCCAAATCACATCGGCAACGGACAAAATACCATAGTGTCTTACCAGTTGACATTATCTTACCATGGTACAGACAACCACATGTAGAATGTAACAGTTTCAGTATAAAAGCGTTACGGTTCCGTGTAGCCTTTGGAAAGAGGCAAATGGGAATAAAAATTCCCAATCGCCGGTGGCGACTGGGAAGTCCTTGCCCCCACTTCAGTTTCTACTACTTACTACTACAGTACTATGAATGCTACGCACGTAGCAAAGCTTGTCTACGCCTGACCATTTTATACCGGAAGTGTTAGGGTTGGACCTCATGTATCAGCATAGAATCGCATTTGTTCATGCTCTGTCCCTCTGTCTTTTTGTGTAATGCGGAAGTAAGATAACGAGAGCGCTTCGCATCGCCAATGCACTGATCTCTTTCTTGCTCTAGGGAATGCTGTTACTGAGTGATAGAAAAGCATGACATGAAAAATGCGATTATATGCTGACAGATATGAGTCAACCCGTAGCGAATCCTAGGTCTGTGGCCCAACTCCACAAAATGTAATTACTCAAAAAATGTATAAACTGCCATTTATAGCAAATTCACTCTAGACCACGTTCACCGTGAGTGCTAGTGTTATTTACCTTTCCTAAGATTTTATCAAAGTCAGAACACCTGCACCAGTCCAATAGATATTGTGATACATAGGTACCTACACATACCTGCAATAAGATTTTTGCCCCAACTCGGTTTCAAAACAAATAAAAATGCAATATTTATTATTTAAAACATTTTATTTGACAACTCGAATTTTTTTTTACTACACGAAACACAATTTTGCAATAAATTAAAGAATCTATATAAAATAATAAAATACTGTTGAGACAATTTGATCTGCCAACGACGTGTCTGTGTCTGCACTTGGTGTATCCAGATCGAACGTTGAAAGAAAAACAGTAGTTGATTGATAATCTTCGTTATTAAAAAGTCGTTCAAAATCTGTGGTAAAATCCGTGGTAAAATCCGTTGTACTGTCCATCGCAAACTTATCTATGAAAGGTGTAGTTGTATCATACATTTCTATGGTGGATTCAGTATCATTCCTGGAGCATTCGGTGATATCTCCCGGAGTAGGGATAAATCTATGAATCTGGGGACGGGCTTTAGTGTATCCGAGGCTGTAGAAGATCTTATCAAGGACACCAGTAGCTCTGAATATAAAGAACAATATAAGAACAGCTAGTCCAGACATCAGGCAGTCGCAAGTCCCTCCTCTGTTGACTGGACATGGGCCTCCTCCGCCACACATAAAACACTTTAGCCTGGCCGTCAGCAAGAACACGACGCATATCGGTATAAGTGATATAATTTGAAGTACAAATGATATGAAATTGTACGCTGTCTGCAGGAACATCCTAATCACATTCTCGATCATCAATATGACGGTCATAAAGACCCGCACTAACATTTGGATGCCACATATTACCGTTTGTAATAGCGCGTGTACTGTGCGACACATTTTTGCAGATTATTCTGTAAAACAGATTAATTGTAATTAGTATAAATACATAAATGACTAACGTATCTATGCAACGCGAATAAGGTTCTTATCTATGTAATAATCTGTATACTGTATAAATCATCTTTATAACTATGTAGGTAGTATGATAGTAGTAGAATGCAATGACTGCTTACCATCAGGCAGGTTTTTCTTTTTGATAACTGGTTTCTGACCTTGATTTTCAACAACACGATCGAAAATAAAAAATGTATTCAGAACAAGCAAGAGGACATGAGATCAGACACATTAAAATTTGTATGAAAATATAAATTAATAAATTAAAATTTAATAAAGCAATAAATTTGAAATTACCTGCTTTTTTGTTTGTAATTAAGCTGAAATAACTATGAATATACATTGAGATGAAAATATTGTATAAAAATAAATAAGAAAACAGGAACTACTAATGACAAACGATGATAGGTAAACTAAAATGTCATTGAACATCGTCACTGACAATTCATATTATTTGTGGTTGTTAGCAAAAACTCAGCAAAACTCAACGACAAAAGTAAAGAAATCACAAATCACACTAAGCGTGGCGAAAAATCACAGCATAAGCATTAGTTTATCCACAGAATAGAATTTTTCGCAACCCTTAGTTTATCTGAGAACCAAAGTTATTTAAGTAGATAGCTATCAGAGTCAACAAACCGAAGTAACAGTGGGCTGTTCACGTCTGCCGAGACAGCTTCAGCAAAGTTGTAAAGTGGAGGCCGCATATGTGGAGAAAAAGGCTAGGGTATCCCTCTCTATAGACCTCAAAAAAAAAAAACTGGCCAAGTGCGAGTCGGACTCACGCACGAAGGGTTCCGTACCATTATCTATAAAAACGGCAAAAAAATCACGTTTGTTGTATGGGAGCCCCCCTTAAATATTTGTTTTATTTTTATTTAATTACTAGCTGTCCCGGCGAACTTCGTACCGCCTAACAATCAATGAATGTCGTGGTACATATTAGCTGAACTAAATTTATGATTTTATGGAATTAAAACAATGAATAGTAGAAAATAATAGAGAAGCTCGATGGCGTCATTGTGCGTGTCAGTCTAATTGAACACGCAAGTTAAGCAACGTCGACCGTAGCCTGTACACGGAAGGGTTTATATTACCTCGAGCTCCTCCGTGATTCGAAAGACACGTTAAGCCGTCGGTCCCGGTTGTTATCATTAGCTCATCTTGAGCTCCTCCGTGCTTCGGAAGGCACGTTAAGCCGTCGGTCCCGGTTGTTATCATTAGCTCATCTTGAGCTCCTCCGTGCTTCGGAAGGCACGTTAAGCCATCGGTCCCGGTTGTTATCATTAGCTCATCTTGAGCTCCTCCGTGCTTCGGAAGGCACGTTAAGCCGTCGGTCCCGGTTGTTATCATTAGCTCATCTTGAGCTCCTCCGTGCTTCGGAAGGCACGTTAAGCCGTCGGTCCCGGTTGTTATCATTAGCTCATCTTGAGCTCCTCCGTGCATCGGAAGGCACGTTAAGCCATCGGTCCCGGTTGTTATCATTAGCTCATCTTGAGCTCCTCCGTGCTTCGGAAGCACGTTAAGCCGTCGGTCCCGGTTGTTATCATTAGCTCATCTTGAGCTCCTCCGTGCTTCGGAAGGCACGTTAAGCCGTCGGTCCCGGTTGTTATCATTAGCTCATCTTGAGCTCCTCCGTGCTTCGGAAGGCACGTTAAGCCGTCGGTCCCGGTTGTTATCATTAGCTCATCTTGAGCTCCTCCGTGCTTCGGAAGGCACGTTAAGCCATCGGTCCCGGTTGTTATCATTAGCTCATCTTGAGCTCCTCCGTGCTTCGGAAGGCACGTTAAGCCGTCGGTCCCGGTTGTTATCATTAGCTCATCTTGAGCTCCTCCGTGCTTCGGAAGGCACGTTAAGCTGTCGGTCCCGATTGTTATCATTTAATGACAGTCGTTAAGTTAAGTCAGTGGCCTTTAGGCGGTTCGAAAACACTGGCCTCCGCCAACCCGCAGTTGAGCAGCGGTCTCTAAACCCCTTCGGTTGAGGGAAGACCCGTATCCATAAAAACTGAAGATTTCATAAAAATAAAGATTTCCTTATTGTTAATTTAAAAAAAAAAAAAACGTTTTGTTTTATTTTTTTTTGTTTTGAAATAGGTTTTATCATTTTGGTGATTTGTAATTGTCATTTCTTTTGATGTTTACTCTGATTCTTTTTATTGATTCTTGCGCTCGAACCCCATGGGAAAAGCGTTTTCATCCCTATCGATTTGACATTTTTAAATTTTGATAACAAATCACAGACAACTTTCGCGACATAAAAGTGACACCAATCGATTTGACGTTTTGATATTTGACAACCAATAAATATCGTAATCCCTTTTTCAACTGACACTTTCATTTGTATGGGAAAATGTTTTTTCTTTAATTTTATTTTTTCGAGAATTTTCCAATGTTTTTAAGAGTTATTCTGCTATTCGGGACGGAAACAAATCCAACAAATCAAAAACCATGGCAATCGGTCCAGCCGTTCTCGAGTTATAAGTGTTGTAACAAACACGACTTTCTTTTATATATATAGATTTATTTTTAAAGTGAATATATAACTAAATATTATGTATTTCAAACGTCTACCTGTTGTCGATATCAATTGCGAGCAAAAACGAACAAAAAATTACGTTTGTTGTATGGGAGCCCCCTTAAATATTTATTTTATTCTATTTTTTAGTATTTGTTGTTATAGCGGCAATAGAAATACATGTGAAAATTTTAACTGTCTAACTGTCACAGTTCATGAGATACAGCCTGGTGACGGACGGACGGACAGACAGCGAAGCCTTAGTAATAGGGTTCCTTTGTACCCTTTGGATACGGAACCCTAAAAAAAACCGGACAAATGCGAGTCGGACTCGCCCACCGAGGGTTCCGTAGGTACGTAGTATCATTATTAAATTTGATATTTTTCATTATAAATAAGAAATAATACGTCGAAAAAAATAAATAAAATATATTTTGCAATGTGTACATCAAGCCCTTTCATACTCGTATGATACCCCATTTGAACTAGTAGTTTCAATTTGAAATTTCGACACCCTATAAAAATATAGACCCCCTATTTTTTAAGATCTATTTACAAATGTATAGTTTTGAGATTTATTCCTGTACTTGTAGTCTATAACGATGTTACTTGCCAAATTTCATAGTTCTAGGTCAACGGGAAGTACCCTATAGGTTTTGATTCCCTTGAGTGTGTCGAAATATGCGTTTTTTGTTGAATAAACGGCCGTAACTTTTTTCTACGTAAACTTAGCGGTTTGATTTTTTTACAACTTTATGGGACCGTAGACCTGAGTATACAGTTCAAATTTCAGCTTGATACCTCCACGCATTCTCGACATAGAAATTCTTGACAGACAGACAGACAGACAGACGGACAGACGGACAACAAAGTGATCTTATAAGGGTTCCGTTTTTCCTTTTGAGGTACGGAACCCTAAAAACGGCTGGAAGCGTGTGGATGCGGCAGGACGCGTAAAGCTTAAGATCGCATATGGATTACAAATGCATTGGAGAAAGCCTATACCCAGCAGTGAGTAGTTGCAGGCTGATAATTGATTTGATTTTATGCTTGTTAGGCAAGTATTTATTTCTACAAAACAATTTTCTTTATTGCACCAAAACAAATTACAAAATCACAAGTCAATAGAGCTGATGAGGCGGTTCTGTCCTGAGATTTCTTCCAGACAACCTGAAAGCAGAGCTTTACGTAGCTTTAAGTTGGGCCTATTCTATTTAAGTAAATTTATATAACACGTAAATTTAAAACTAATCTAAAATAGAATTACATAATTTCTTCTGAAAAAATCTGATTTGATTTTTATAAGTAAGTACATACTATTAAGCCATTCTTATCAGCAGTGCAGCATTGAAAAAAGATTTATGTAAACGTAGATTTCTACGATATGACGTCGCACCGTGCAACAATGCTGGGTCGTAGCACAACGCAACTTTGTATCGAGTTTAGAGTAAGAGCTCGGTCTGACGCGGTAGAGTCCGATTTCGGGAGCTTTAACATGGCTTCACCATACCGATTGGCGTGGGGATCTCAAACTCAGGAAAAATAGCAGGATCACGTGTTGAAGCCCACGACTCATTTTAGTTCGGTGAGAAATCGGAGAAAGTAGGTAATGCTAAATAGTTTGATTAAACAATTTTATGTAATAAGTAATAACAACAAATATATAATTTGGAAACACACTTATTACTGAGTACAGAACATACAACAACAGAACGCCCTCGCACATTCACACAACGCTATGCATGGCGTCCAACATGCAAATGCACAAATAAATAGACATATATGCCAAAACTGTTTTGTAAATTGTAAACAACTTAGGCATTGAGGGTACAAATTTGGGCAAATATGGTAAACCCATAAACAGGGCGTCCGCCTTAGAGTAGTTAACATAATATGCCGGCATCCGTATAAAGCCTGGATCTGTCTCTTTCTTATTCTTCTTTTTCTTTTTCTAGCTTCATTTTCAATTGCCCTTTTCTCTTTCGTCGTTTTACCTGTCTGAAAAGCTTGAACGAAAGATGTGTCTTTTATGGTATCTTTTAAAATTTGCATTGTATCAGAACCACCCATGGTTTTAGCCATTCTTAACTTTTGTACTTCCCAGTCATTCGAAATACCTTTAGTTACTTGTCTCAAAGTGCCTTTTGGGTCTTTTATACTATCTTTCATGTACCAATAACTACCTTTCGGATCTGTAATAATTTTACAAATTATCTTGACTGTTCCGCGCACTACCTTTCCTACGAAAGAAAATACACCCTTTATTACTTCGGCAGCACAGTTCGTTTCGTCTGTTGCTGCGCCTTTAGTTTTTAGCAACGTTTGTATTTCTTTCATCCTTTGTTTTTCCCGAATCTTCTCTTCCTTTTTATCTTTCTTTCTTTGTCGAGCCTTCTCCTTTTCAATCTTTTTTCTACCTTCTTTGTAAATAGTTCTCATTTCATCGTCTTCTTTTTTATTTTTCTTTTTGTTTTGCTTCTTTTGTATTTCTTTAAGTGCATTACGTTTTTTAGAAGATTTTTTCTTCTTCTTTTGCTTCTTTGGTTTGATATGACACTCGCAGTAACATCTACAAGTATTATTCTTATTATGTTCTGACTTTGTGGTTTGTTTAGCGTTTGAATTATATTGTACAGTACGTATATTTTTGGGAGCATTAGGTCTGATTTTCTTTTTTATTATGTATGTTCCCCGATTAAATAATGCTGAAAAAGATCTGCAAATAAAGCTTCTATAATCGCCAGGACTTTGAACATGACATGGACTGCAAACCGGACTACATGAAGTTTGTTTTATGTTTGGTGATTTATCATAAAATCTTTCCGGCGAGTACACCTTAGTTGTAATTTTATTCTGTGGTATAACATGACCAGTATCATCTGGATTGAATCCATCCGGTTGTACAGTGTAAACTTCACGTCTGGCATCAGATTTGTATTTTCTATTTGTTCTGAGTGAACCCCGTTTTAAGAATACCGAAAGCGAACTACAAATATAGCTCAGGTATTTCTTTGGTGACCTTTCACATGGCTGACAAGTCGGATTACAAGAAGTCTCTTTTAAGTTTGGTGTTTTCTGATTAAATACTTTTGACGTATGTATATTAGTCTCATTTTTCTCCTTTGGTACAATTTGGTACAATTTGTCAGAATCATTTTTAATAGAGTTGTTTGGTTGTAAAGAATACATTTCTCGATTGGTGTCAGATGTGTCTTTTTTATTTACTTTGTATGAGCCCCGATTTAACAATGCCGAAAGAGAACTACAAATATAGCTCATATACTTCCTAGATATTCTTCGACCACCTTGACAGGGGTGACAAACTGGATTACACACATTGTGTTCTGCATTTCGTTTTCCATTTATGTTTATATCTAAACTACCCCGTCTATGAAAATTATCTGAATGTGAACCTGTCATTATACTACCGATATTGGTATTATTATTCGTCAAATTAAATGATCGCCTAGGTCGACGTTTTCGCACTTTTTGTTTCAATGACTTTATTGACCAATTTTCAGATTTGCTAAACATTTGGGAGCAAAGCCATTTAACTTTGTATTTAATTTTATTTGTATCAACTTTTCCTCTAACCATCTTTTCCCGTCGTTTAGCTCTACATGCATCACATAAATTATTATAGTCTCGTTCTGGACATTCAGTAGGAGCAGGCCGAAGTGATTTATTACACTTACACACAAAATTTGGATTTCCAGCTTCTATGCGGCATATTCCATTAGGGCATGCTAACAGTTTCTGTTTTCTAAGCTCTTTCATCTTATTCTGTATTTCTTTAGCATTTATTATACACATATCTTTGGAATCTAATCGAAGTTCAAAAAACGTTTTGTTTTCTTTTTTCGAAGGAGTGAGTATTTTTTCAGTCTTATTATTTTTCTGTCTTTCTTTTTTATCAATTATTTCTATATGATCAGACAAGTCGTTGCACGTTACGTCCGTACATTCGGTACCCTTTTTCAAACATCGACATGTAAAATTAGTACTTTCATCTGTTCGCATTTTTTGACAAATTCCACCTTTACACATATCTCTGCGTAAAAAATATTTTCTTTGTGTTCCGTGTGTAGGGCAAATGCAAATGTGCTTTCTTTCCAATGTCCCAAAAGTTTTAACTTTTTCTTTGACTTCCGATGGGTTCATCACACACATATTCTCAGGGTGAATATGAATGTCAATTAATGGATCGCCTGTTTGTTCAATTTGATTTTGTACACTGATTTTCTTCATACGATGTTGTACAGTTTTTTTCTCTGAAATTGGCGATTTATTTGTGATGTTAATTTTATTTATAATATTTTCTTGGTTTAAGTGATTTAGTCGATGTTTCTTAATAAAATTATATTTAGGCAAAACACTTTCGGGCCTTTCTTTACACAAACAAATTCTAGGAGCAAGAAGTTTATTTGTTTTAAAATTGATTTCATTTTTATTTAATTTAAATTTGTTAGATTTTACATGAAATTTTTCTTTCGTGTTTTTATGTATATGACTCTCATTATTAATTTGATCAATATTTAATTCACAAGGACCACCTATACACATTTTGACTTGCTTAGAATTTCCAAAATTTGTATTATGATTGGTATTATCATCTCTTTTCTTATGATTAGGTATATTAAACTTAAATTTTGTGTTTTGTCTTTTATCAATTTTGTTTATTTTCATATTAGTAATTTTATTATTCCGACATAATGTAAGTAATGATCTTCTAGTTTCGTTTTGTGGTTCCTCATATGGATATATTGGCAGTTGATCCCTTGTTCCATATCTAAATAAAGAATGGTTGTTTTTATCGTTTTTCTTAAATTCGTCATTATTTTCACTTATTGCATTTTTCTTGACATATTTATCATTGTTTACAAAAATTGTATGCCTTCTTTTCCTTCCTAATATTTTAAATAAACTTTGAGCTTTGAAATTTTGGTTAGTGAGCATTGATTCATCATTGTGTGGAGTACATAAACATTGATTTCTGCGCTTACGTTCTATCTGTTCGCTATTATCTCGAACCTTGAAATTATTCTTTCCTGGTATTTTTAACATGATGGTCCTAGTTTCTGTATTACACTCTGGTTTAATATAATTATTTATATTTTCAGATTGTGTCGTTTGGTTTATATCTTTCGAGTTATTCAATTTTGCTGCAGAACATTGCACCGCTGATTTTATTACTGATTCTTCATATGTCTCGTCTTCAGGTGATTTCGTTTCAATATTCTTTGACACAAAATGTTTTATAATTGGACTAATAGATACATCTTTAGCACATAGATTATTCTGTGTTTTAGTTGTTTTAACGTTTCTTTTCACTGGTATACAGGGAAATCTATCACCATAACTGGGTACATGGGTAACTTTATCGGTACAAATAAATGGTGTAGATGTATCTTTATCGTAATTTTGCATCAATATCATGTAGAACCGTGTATCAACGATGCATTTTAAATTTCATTATTCGCAGCTATTCAATGAATACTTAAATTTACATTTAGACTTACATTATTAAAAATAATAGTTATTTGTGTTTAATTTACAAATGAAACTAGAATTTGATATATTTAATTTGAACAGCACTTGAAATTTGACATTATCTACAATTATCCCCCTCGTAGAATCTCCCCCCCCCGCCCCGCCCCGTATCTATATTATACATTACTCTTTGGTTTCTGGAGCGTAGCGAGATCCTAGGTGTGTGGATTATGAATCATAATCCACATCATAATTTATGATGAGTTTCTGTTTCTCTATGGTTTCTCTTTAGTTTAGTTGTTCTTTGATTCAACACGATAATAATATTAATTCCTTGCTCATTTTATATACATAAGTAGGATAAAAGAGAATAATTAAAGAGTAATATAATACAGAGGAATATAATGTATTGAATTCAATCACAGAGTAAACATTAGATTATAGATTCAATGTAGTACAGAGCTGGTGAAATTAAAGAAATCAAGCCAAATATTTAGTGTAGTTTTGAAAGCTGGTACATCATTCCTTGAAGTGCCCAGATCATTGAGATATAAGTACTTGGCATAGATGAACATATTAAAAGTACGCGAGGTTGAGACGAGCCTGCTGTGGGGGCAAAAATGTATCTTTTATCAGTTTCTTGCTTGTAGGTATCTTGAAAACTTCATACAACGAAGAGCAGTTCGAATCGTAGGTGATCCGATGATCTTTGATCGGCTAGACTCGCTCTGTACAAGTAGAGACTTTGCTTCCCTTTAGCATTTGTTATACATATATATACGCGTACTACAGAAATTATACATTTGATTTTTGGCCAGTTCCATTATCGTACAACTCGCCAAAAATTAAAATTCCATCCATATCATCTTTTTCATTCATTCAGAGGACATATCCTCTGAACAGGTTGACATTCCACAATATCACAGTTCGTGGTATAAAATGCCTTTAAAAGCTTACTGTGGTTGATCGCCAAGTATCAAGGTGATATCGATGGAATTTTAATTTTTTGCGAGTTGTACGATAATAGATTTTGTCCACATTTTGTCCACTTCTACCCTCAGGTTGTCTGGAAGAGATTGTCATAGCGATAAGACCGCCTATAGTATTGTCATTAAATTGTGTTTTTTATTTTTATTTCTGTAATTTATTTGGTGGTCTTCAAATTGTCACTGGCGTGGACTGGATTTGATTTCAGAGTAGAGAGTGAGCAGCCCGAACGCGGTCTGTCATTTGGGATCGTGCAGTTATTAGAAATGACGACGATGACATGTCTAGTCTAGTTCAAATCACTTCATCTATGTGATACGGGAAAAAAGTAATACGTTTATGCCTGTCTTGTAGATACCATTCTTTAGATTGCGCTTGAGAATTTGGGGTTTAAGTCGCTCACCACGATCTTTGTCCGCCAACCTCACCTGCACCTGCTGACGCGCAATGACGCCATCGAGCTCCTCGCAGAATACCGCAGCCAAATAACAATTCCCTGGAGGGTGGTTTTGTTTCTGCGAGTGAGTGACGTCACCAGAAATTAAGTAAATGCTGCGTAGTCAGCACGCGAGCTATGTTTCATGATGCGAGCGTTAATATGGCTACGGTAGCCGCTTCACATCAGGCGGGCCGTATTTGTTGCGGCCTGCGGCCCGCCTGATTGTAATGGGCCTTGTTTTACTACCCGACGTAGTATAACTAAAAAATTGGTTGCCTGTAAAGTCGGTATACGGGCGAAAGTTTTACGTGACAACGACTTTGAGTGGTAAAATGTTTTCGAGTGGAAGGGACGCATGCCTTTCACTTTTTATGTCTGTCTCTCTCGCTCTTAGAAGGGACGCGTGCCTCTCACTCGCTCTCATTGTAAGCGCATAACGTGAGCGCGTTTCTTGAAGTGTCACCCGGCTAACCAATTTATAAGACGTTGTCACGTCAAAAAGATATCGGACGGGAATTCTGAGGAATATTCAAAAATCCTTTCTGCGGATGCCTACGTCATACTCTATGCCCCAATCCGACTAGTGGTGTGAGCTTTACGTTGATAGATCAGTGAGTAGATCTCACTGATATCAACGTAAAGCTCACACGAATATATGAGATTTCTTCATATATCATTCATTAACTAAGTATATAGAGGTAGGTATATAAATACAGATTATAACATAACTGTATGTGAGTTAGGCTGATTCAGACTTCATTCGCTCATATCGCCACTTATGGGCCGGTAATGTTCGTCAAGTTTCAGGGTAAATGACCACAACAATTATAATAGGGATAAGTCACAGTTTGCCTGGTTCAGTGTGTCAATATGTGTGGTTCAAAAAAGATGTGGAGACCTGCTTTGTTTATTTTGTCATTATGTTTTGGTGAGTTTGCATTTTTTTTATACATCATGCATGCCAAACAAGTATTTTTGGGGTGTAAGTGGTTCATCAACATCTTTGAACCAAAGCCAACTTCACCTGCACGCGGTGCACCCTGCTGACTGACAAACGAAGCTCTGGCGAAAAGAGAGGTAGGGAGCGTAATTGTAAGCTACCCGACTGGGGAATGTACCTCCACCTAACAGAATACCGCAGCCAAATAACGGTTCCCTTGAGGGCTGTTGTGTTCCTGCGAGTGAGTGAGGTCACCAGAAAGGAAGGAGATGCTGCGATGGCAGCGGGGGTGGCGGCGCGCGAGCGATATTTTATGTTGCGTACTGTTACGCGACGAAGCTTGAGAGTCTTTTTAAAAAAAACTGATTAATTTCGCGTAACGGATTTATTCTGGGATTACAATTAATCACTTCAACACAACAGAACATTAAGTATTATAAGGAATATATGAACATAAAATATTATAAGGAATATATCTTTAGGCAACCGCTCGGAAAGAAAGTTGAAGACGGACTGGCCGCCGAGCTTGCTCCCAGACAGGCTAAGGAGAGAGATTGCTTAGTAAGCTCGGAGGTTATGTATAGTCGGCACTAATGCCAACATATATAGGATATAACACCTCCCCCTTTAAGAGGGGACTTTGGGGTAGATTCAAAGTCTCCATTTAAATTCTAGTTCTAAGTGGAGCAACAGGGTTAGTCATTTCTATTTCAGGGTCATGTATGTCTGTTGTGTCTTTTATTTCAGGAGTAGGTTGGTGCCTTGGCTTATTTATATTAAAATTAAGTTTGAAGGGACGATTGCTGCCGGATTTACAAATTTTCTTAAAAATAAAGTAAAATAAAAATACTAAAAATAAACTTAGCAATACAATAGTTATTACAGAATAGTGTGTCCCATATTTCACAATATGCAGGTTTTGCTGATATTCTAAAGCCTCTAAGTCCTTTAGCAGGGATTTGATCTTTGCATTACCCTGGGGACCGAAATCATCTAGGTCTATATTTTGTAAATGTACAGAGGGTACATTAATTGTAAGCTTGTTTAGTTTAACAGAGTTACAACAGGTGTCATTAACTATATTAAAATCAGGGAAACGGTTAATGGGTGAGGTTATGTTCAAAACATTGTACTTTGGTCTTAATGTGGTACTTTTACAGTAACCTATACAATTCTTGGGTATAGTGAGTATACCAGTACCCAAAACATTTGTTTCATATAATTTAGAATTTAGACAGTCAATTGTTATTCTTACAGGTTCTGATTGTACATAAATCCACTTATTATTCACTAATGGTTTCCAAATATCTAGTGTTCCTAATATCACTTTTGTTTCGCACTGGGAAGGTTTCTCACTGTTTACTTTTGTTAATAATTCACTTTCGCATATTGGCCTTGCGTCAGAAGAATACACATTTCCGATGTCACATATGTAGTAACCGGGGGTCACTTGTTTGCAGGTATTAAGGTCATCCAGAGTACAATAATACGTTTTGTCTTTGGTCATCGCTATATATTTGCTAGTTGGTGTAATTAAGTTAAAACTATCTGGTTCCTGAGAGTTATATGGCATAGGTAATGCAATATTGTGAAAAAGTACATACTCTCTAGTATTTACTAGCGGTACTTGCAATACAAATACAATCCTATTACTAACATAATAACATACTAACTTAGATATACTTGAAATAACATGTACTGAATTAATATCTAGAGTTACAGGTAGCTCAAGGTCACTGGGCAGATGTCTGTAGTTACTGGCAAGCTCTTGATGCAATTGGCTCGGTGTTATTATAGCAGGGTGCAAGATATTTTGGCTGGTGAATAGAATACTATTTGTTATATCTTCTAGTTGGAATGACAGTGTAAGTATTGATGTTTCGAGTGAATCGAATACCTTATTAAGATTGGTAAGTATTTGCAATTCATTGGTGATATTTGATATATTTTTTACATTTAGGAAAAGCTTGTCAATAGCTTCCTTAAGAGTGTCTTCATTATCCTTAATCTTAAGTAATGTTTTATTATATTGTGCTAATACAGATGTAGTCACTAAGATATTTTCTTTCATAAGTTTAGTTAACTGCTTACCATTATTCTGTAACTTAACTATAGCCTCCTCGTAATTTAGACCATCATTTTCATCTAAAGTGCCAAAAATTTGTTTAAATATTGTTCCTATACCTCCTATCCATGCACTACGTTTAACTTTCTTATCAACTAGATGTGAAATAGACTCAAACTCTTTACTCATGTCCTGAAATCGAGCCAACAGCGGCTGTATCCAGCTATTACATTCTATGAAAACCTGTTGAGCTTGAGTTTCCTTGCACAATGATTTTGTATTTTCTAAAGCAGTCCTAATATTTTGTACATGAGGTTGGAAATGTGAGATATCCACTGGAATTATTATTTTTAATTCAGCGCTATTAATTTTAAGTTCTCCCAAGTAGTCATAGTAGAGGCCTGCACTGGAGGTTATTGGCTGGATAAAACTTCCATGAGATTGCCCTCGAGCTAAGCTGCAAATAATAGTTAATGTTATTACTAACTAAGCTAATCTAATTGAATGTATTGTATATGTTTTATTTATTTAATTATATATATTTTTATTTCTTATATTACTAAGGCTTAATTATACTTTACGGGTCTACTACAGTAGTAGTAGTAGCAGGTTTCACCTGGTCATAATGGTGAGTAACATGACGTCGGTTGATTAACAAGGTAAGTGTATTATTACCATTAATCTTAACAACCTTATAAGGTCCTTTCCAGAGAGGTGAAAGGGCTTTACGCATTCTTAGGTGGTTCTTTAAATATACATAGTCGCCTATTTTGTATTTAGTTGGGCGAGTATGTGAGTCATAGTAAGTTTTAGATGATTCCTTAGATTTCCTTATAAGGTCTAAGGCCTTTTCACGCGAGTATTTTAACCGGTTTTGGAGCATGCGGACATAGTCAGGATATGTTGCTCCTGATGATTCTTCGTAGATGGAAGTCGGAAGCACTGGTTTGCTGCCAAATATTAACTCATAAGGTGTGAAATGAGTAGTTGAATGTACCGTAGTGTTGTAGGTAAGCATTGCTGTATATACGTAACGGGGCCAATTGGTTTGTTCCGCGTCAGTGAAAGATCTGAGGTATTCTTTGAGAGTGGAGTGACTCCGTTCTAGGGCACCCTGAGTTTGAGGATGATAGGGTGATGCCCATAGGTTTTTTATTTTAAGAAATTCACAAGTTTTCTTGAAGAGTTCGGAGGTAAAATTAGTTCCCTGGTCTGTGAGGATAGTTCTAGGGATACCGAATATAGATATATAGTGGAGTAGGCACTCACTGGTTTCCTCAGCGGTAGTACTACGAATCGGATATGCGGATGAGAATTTAGTAAGGTCATCTTGTATTGTTAATATATATTTTAGTTTTGCAGGTCCAGCTTCTGGAAGCGGCCCTACGATATCAAGAGATATACGCTGGCAAGGTTCAGTGGATGTGCTGGTGATTTGCATAGGAGCACGATTCACTTGTCTGAGGGCTTTGTTAGTTTGGCACTGAGGGCATTTCTTTACAAAGTTCTCAATGTCACTACGCATATTCTTCCAGTAGAAGGATTCTTGTATTCGCCTTAACATGCGGTTCATGCCAAGATGTCCAGCAATTGGGATATCATGGTTTTCCCTAAGAATTTTTGGGATTTCGGAAAGTGAGGGGTATATAATTCTATCCTTGTAAATATGAATATTGATTCCTGTGTTATTAAACAGATAGAGTAACATATTGTATATTTTAACAAACTGATGGGTATCGAAGGGGTTCTTAAATTCTGTAATTGCTATATCAGAAAGGGTGTCTTCATCATAGCTTACAATTAGTTCATTCCTTAGGGTTTTGAGACTTGCATAAATATCTTTGTAACTAGATTTATCAAAATGGTATACTTTGAAGAAAAGAAAATAATATGTTTTATTATTGTGGGTGAATGAAATATAGGAGTTTAAAGTTCTTTCTTTGTTTAGGATTTCAGAATTATCAGGAATACTTTCAAGGACAGCTTGTATAAAAGGATTGGATTCATCCATGTCAATAGAAGTAGGAAGAATTATGACCTTATGTTCAGATTTAGTGATATCCTTGTTATGCTCTCGAATATTTGTACGGAAAGAGCTATCTTTACTTGACATTGCTTTTAGAAAAGCAGGATAATCGTCATCGGGTAAGTTTGAACAATTACTAGTGATAGGATCACTTCTAGTTTGGACTTCAGGAGGTGAAGGGTTATCCGGTAATGCCAAGTTATTTGTGTCTCTAGGATTAGGGTTAGGATTACCACGAGCTGGTGAGTTTACTTCCGGTATAGGTGAGTTGGATTCACCGAAGTCAATAGGATCTACAGATTGCGGTCCTAATTCATCTGGATTAAATGAGGCTGGAGATACTAACAAGTCCATTAGGTCCCTGTCTAATTCTGTAGGAGGTAGAGTGGATTCTTCTTCCACGAGATTAGGAGTCTGATTAGGTTCCGTTTGTACAGGATTAACCGGATATCGGGATAAAGCGTCAGCATTTGTATTTATTTTGCCCTTTTTATACTTAATATCATATTCGAATTCCTCTAGTTTGAGACGCCAACGAATAAGCCGTGATCCGGGGTCTTTACATCTGAATAACCATTCTAAAGGTTTATGGTCAGTGACCACTGTGAAACGATGACCATATAGGTAAGGCCTGAAGGTTTTAGTGCCGAAGATTACGGCGAGGCATTCCTTCTCAGTTACACTGTAGTTACATTCTGCTTTGTTCAGTGTGCGAGAAGCATATGCGACAGGGCGGTCCTGTCCTATAGGGCCCTGAGATAATATAGCTGAAATTGCATAATTAGAAGCATCACATGTTAAAAGGAATGGCTGTGTGAAATCTGGATATGCCAGGATTGGGGCAGTGATAAGTTTTTGCTTTAAGGATTCAAAGGCTAGCTGTTGTTCGTTTAACCACTTGAATGGGCTATCCTTCTTTAAGAGAGATGTGAGAGGTTTGGCTAACTTAGCGAATTCTGGTATGAACCTTCTATAATAGGATACTAACCCCAGGAAAGATTTTATATCTTTAGGAGATTGAGGGGTAGGAAATTCGGAAACGGATTTAGTTTTCTCTGGATTAGGTTTAACACCGTATTCACTAATGACGTGGCCTAAATATGCTACTTCTTTCCGTAGGAATTCGCATTTCTCTGGTTGAAGTTTTAAATTGAATTTACGAAGTCTTTCAAAGACGGCCTTGAGGTTATCAATGTGAGAGTCAAGGTCGTATGAATATAGGACTATGTCATCTAGGTATACAAAACATCGTGAACCTTGCAATCCGGATAGGCAAGTATTCATTAGTTTCTGAAAAGTAGAAGGGGCATTTTTGAGCCCGAAGGGCATACGATTGAACTGGAAGTGCCCATGAGGAACGGAGAATGCAGTTTTAGGTGCATCATCGGGAGAAATGAGTATTTGGTGAAAACCGGAAGTAAGGTCCAACGTAGAGAAATATTTACTACGACCTAATTGGTCTAAGATCTCAGAGATTTGGGGAATAGGATATGTCTCCCCGATCGTTATATCGTTAAGCTTTCGATAATCAATGACGACTCGCCACTGCGGTCGCCCTTGTGAATCGGATTTCTTAGGGACTACCCAAATGGGGGAGCTCCAAGGAGATGAGGAAGGTTCAATAATTTTTTGATCCAGCATCTTTTGGATTTGGCCTTCTACTTCCTTTTTATGACACTCAGGAAAACGATAGGATTTAGTATGGACAGGGACGTCGGTATTAGTTTTAATTTGATGCTCTAGAGCAGTAGTATAAGAGAGATTATCGTTTGGTAAGTGGAAAATATCGGAGTATTGACTACACAGGTCTACAAGTGCATCAGCCTCTTCCTCATTGAGGTGTGAGGTACGAAGGGAGTTCAATACTTCATCGGTGCGGTTCGAAGTACTGGAATGATTGTTAGAAATCTGAATTGCGTTTAAAGGCAATGGTGTAAGTTTGAGATTTAAATTCGATTTTAAATTGATAGGACTTTCTGACACATTGGCTACTGTGATATTGATTCTCTTATTTTGTTTAACTTTGACAATACAATTTGATACTAATAGAGAATCGGATATATGCTGGTTATTAATAATACCCTCGTTTATTTCGGGGTTTTGCACCGTGCACTCGATGACAGTCTCGGTGCGAGGGGGAATGATATAGAAAGGTTCGAAAAAGTGGAGTTTGATACTGAGTCTACCAACTCTGAGAGTGTCTTGGGTGTAGTCTATGCTACATCCGAAGGAGGTAAGAAAGTCTGAGCCTATAATACCGTCATACGGTAGGTTGATGTCTTTAATGACATGGAACTTGTGAGATAAAGATTTTTTTTCAGACACTTTTAGTCCGAGAGGAAAGTGCCCTAGGGTGGAGGTTGTTTCCTCCCCCGGGTCGATACCTTTGAGCTTAATTGGTTCCCGTTTCAGGGTTGGTTGCTTTTGGATGCATGACTGCTTTATAAGGCTAATAGCCGAACCTGAGTCTACCAACAGGCTTAGAGGTATATTAGATACCTGAGACTGGAGGAGAACATGAGGCAACAACCTCTTTGTTGCGTCGATATTGATTTCGTACACGGAAGATTTGGGTTCAGTAGTTTTTGAGTTGGTTCTATGACCGATTTTGATGGAACTTCCAGTTTGGGGCTGGTTACCCTGCTGTGTAGTTTCACGAGATAAGTAAGGATTTCCGTTTTGGGGCTGGTTACCCTGCTGTGTAATCCTAGAACCTACTGAAGTGAGTGAGTTAGGCGAGTTTCCGCTTTGGGGCTGATTACCCTGTTGTATAACTGCCTTGGGTATAGAAGACTGGGCGCAAGTTTGGGGCTGGTTACCCTGTTTGTGGCCCTTGGATATAGAAGACTGGGCGCAAGTTTGGGGCTGGTTACCCTGTTTGTGGCCCTTGGGTATAGAAGACTGGGCGCAAGTTTGGGGCTGGTTACCCTGTTTGTGGCCCTTGGATATAGAAGACTGGGCGCAAGTTTGGGGCTGGTTACCCTGTTTGTGGCCCATGGATATAGAAGACTGGGCGCAAGTTTGGGGCTGGTTACCCTGTTTGTGGCCCTTGGATATAGAAAGGGTGTCGTTATGTTTACTTGGATTAATTAAGGATTGAGACTTGGGTCTCACGAGACACCGCCGTGAGCCCGTTATTCGTTTAAATGAACAACCAGAGTATTATCGTAGTCGTTTGGAGAGAGGTCGACCTCATCGCGTCCTTCTTCCTCGCTATTTTGTTCAAGGTAGTTCACCCGAGGGGGTGGTTTGGAGATGCTTTGATTAAATTGTGGATTTGGTTGGGATTTGAATCTGTTATTATTATACTCCCGTTTTTTGCAGTTACTTATATCATGCCCTGGGATTCTGCAGTAGCGGCAGAACAGGTTAGGAGTAGCCCCTTGTGCTACTGATTGCATTTTTTGTACTGGTGTAGGATTAAAGGATTGTCTTGTGTTATTAGATTTGAATTTGTTACTATTATTATTATTAACTGGCTTAAAATCAGGTTGGGAGCGTTTGTATATTGTTTGCTGAATACGCTCTTCTGAAATGGCAAAGTTAATGGCCTCGTTTAATGACTTAGGGGACTTGCATCTAACTATGTTTGAAATGCGAGGATGAAGGCCCATTATGAAATGATGTAAGGCCAGGTCCTCCATAGCAGCCGTGCGGCCGGGGAGTTCTTTGGGTTTAGAATTAGACATTGATATTTCTGTCAATAGTTGTGAAAGATATGTCTCGCTTCTCAAGGCATATACATTGACTGTCTCCTGTGGACCCTGTCTATTTTCTTGTAGGTCGGTTAGTAGGTGTGAGTAGTGTTTGCGCTCACTAAATTGTGTTTTTAGGAATTCTTTTAACTGGTCCCAGGAAGTGAACTCTTTGATGGAACATGCTACCTCTGCTTTTCCGTTCAGTTGGCTTAAAATGAATTTAAATAGAATAGGTTTTTGAATCTCTGTAGCTAATTCTAATGCATTATCGCAATTTACTATAAAAGAGTTTAGCGTGTCCCGGCTTCCATCATATGATTTGATAAACTTGAATAGAACGTTTAATTCTATGCTAGACATTGCGAGTGCGGTGGTTCTACGGGTGACGCGAGGGGAACTAGGGGCTGATTTTGATTTTTCTTCTGTATCACCAATTTGAGTATTAAGAGTGAGAGTGGATAACTCGCTTTCCTCAACCTTGGGCGCTTTTGGCATAATAATTAGATTATAATAATTAGATTATTACGAGTTCTAAAAATAGCATACAATGTTTCACAATGCCCAATTAAACACTACTGAATTATTATGTACAGACTAAATGATGACCAAAGACTTACAGGGTGTGGGCGAGCGATAAGAATGTGACGGCGGCAACCGGGAACATTCCGATGTAGGTAGGTCACTTCACAGTCACGGAGTATGATAACACTAACTTGAAGGGACTTGATTTGATGATGCAAGAATATCCCGCGCGTTCTCTGCGGGGTGTCGGGCTGGATTCAGGGCACCCTTCCACAGGGTAGGTTTGCGACTCGGGGTGCACCCTTTGTAGGATTTCGATTGCTTCTTAGGGTAACCGACCTCTTCTAGGTTCGCCACAGGGATGAATATTTTGAAGCACTTTCACAATAGAACTTTAGAGAATAGAACACAATAGAAATTTTCACTTAGGATCCGGGGTGAGTCCGTGAGCGGGCCTGGGCACTGAGAATTTCCGGATCCCACCGCTGCCACCAAAATGTTACGCGACGAAGCTTGAGAGTCTTTTTAAAAAAAACTGATTAATTTCGCGTAACGGATTTATTCTGGGATTACAATTAATCACTTCAACACAACAGAACATTAAGTATTATAAGGAATATATGAACATAAAATATTATAAGGAATATATCTTTAGGCAACCGCTCGGAAAGAAAGTTGAAGACGGACTGGCCGCCGAGCTTGCTCCCAGACAGGCTAAGGAGAGAGATTGCTTAGTAAGCTCGGAGGTTATGTATAGTCGGCACTAATGCCAACATATATAGGATATAACAGTACGTTAATATGGCTACGGTAACCGTTTCACATCAGGCGGGCCGTATGCTTGTCTGCCACCCGACGTAGTATAAAAAAAAAAAAAAAAAAAAAAAATTTATTTATAATTTGTTTAATGTTTTGTTTTGTTTCTTTTTTATTTTCTATCTCTATGTAAATATTTTATTTGTAAATATTAAGTTTAGATTTTTATTTATTTAGATTTTTGTAACTATTAGGTTTTTCACAAAAACGATGTGAAAATCATTTAATAAAAACATTTGATAATGCTAAATAATAATCATACGGTACGCCTGATATTATTTAGTGATTATAGTAGCCTGCGGATGATTGTAATACAAGTAGTAGATACTTGGTGGCAAACCATTTTTGCCACTCATACAATATGTCAATTTTTTTTTGTTTAAGATTCCATGAAATTTATTTGACAAGTGCCCCTCATTAAATATTGACCAAGATTTCTTTCCTTCTTCTCTAAAGAGGCTCCCCGCGTTGGTTCCATATCCCCGCGCACGCCTATCAAATGACCTGGCTTGACCTATGTATTAAATAGATTAAATATTCCTGAACAAATTACACACTGCCATCTAGTCCCAAACTAAGCAAAGCTTGTGCTACGGCTACTAAATAACTGATATTATACTTTTTTTTTTTTACTATTTAACTACTATTGCGTCGTAGAAAACACCCAGACCACAACAAACATATATGTTTATGCACACAAATATTTGACTTCTCTGGGGATCAAACCTGCTATATCGGAGTCAAAGTGGCTATTGCTTAGCCTATCGACCGCCGCCGCCAGGCCCGTCAATTTTATACAGTTGGAGTTTTTAATGCCCTCTGGGGTAAAGTAAAGTACTGTAAACAATGGACATAGCAAATTTCAAGGAAACGAAACGTTTCGTTGAAATGAGATAAAACTACATTTTTTTTTTAAATACGGCTCCTACGCCCAATATCCGAACCCTTTCCCTCTGATCGGCTTTCCCGACAAAAAGACGTGAGTGACCGAATTATAGCCGGTTAGGTTTCTGGTCGAGGGAGGCGTACGTACCTATTTAAAAAAAAAATGCAGATTTGTTTCATTTCTAAAATGCAGATTTGTTTCATTTGCATAAATATGTCTGTTTGTCATCGTCTGGGTGTTTTATATGTATTATATATAAGTATTTACAAAAAATATCTTAATATAAAAAAATCTCGTGTAGCGGTTTTTGTTACCAAACTCCTCCGAAACGGCTGGACCGATTTTTATGAAATTTTGTGTACATATAGGGTAGGTCTGGGAATCGGCCTACATCTATTTTTCATACCCCTTACATACCATGATAAGGGTTTTTTAATTGAAAAATACATACAACTTCAAATTTTCACCCTTCTACCATCAACCCCTATAAGTACCCATAGTATAACCTTTGCTTAATTTGGGACTAGATGGCGCTGTGTAAATTGTCCAGATATGTTTATTTATTTTATGGTATAAAATTTATAATAATAACCAAGTTATGTTCTTTTATAGTATCTGCAGCACAAGGAAATGAAAACAGTACAAATGAATGTCCTGCTGGATGGCACATAGTAAGGGAATTTTTATTCTTCTGTATCTATAAAAAGTATCTATAAAACCGTTTTGGTATAAGTAGCTCATCGCTATCTCTGAGCCAAAATCAACCCACGTAGTGCTAATAGACTAATACACTAACCTCACACCCTGGCCACTCCATACAAATGACGCAGCGTTTACGTTAGTACTATTACTTATACTGTGCTACTACATAATCAAAGGCATCTGTGCACAGCGTAAATGAGTGTACGTGCATGCGACGCCATACAAACTGTTCCAGATTCGTCTCAGAGGGGAAGTGAGGTCGATACGAAAGTCGAATCTTGATTTTTTCACTGCTATAAGAGATTGCAGACCTGCGTATGTGATATTCATTTCATCTTGATACCTCCTCCATGCGTTGCTAAGAAAAAGGATCTTGACAGACGGACGGACGGACGCTCCTGACGGACGGATGACGAAGTGATCCTATAAGGGTTCCGCTTTTTTCCTTTGGAGGTAAGGACCCCTAAAAATGTTTGAATTTTGTAATCGGGTTTATTGTTTCTGTTAATTATTTCTTGTTGTAGTACCAACTTCAATTCATTTATCATCATTACCAACCTACGTCAGGGTAATAAGGCGGAAAACCTACTGACATTTTGATAATATGGATTTTCACAATATTTTCACATTAACTATTATTCACACAAATTAGTCATATTCATACTTCGAAATGAGATCATATACGACCAGGTGTGATGCGGAGTTATGATGACGGAGTTGTGACGTCTAGAAATCTGTGTCGTCACTGTCGTCAATATACAATCATGTTACTCCCGAAAATGCTTTAGGCCAGTGGTTCTTAATCTTTTGTCGATGAGGGACTATGCAACATTTTTTTATAATGTCACGGACTAGCAAAATGGGAGGGGGGGGGGGGGGGGATACTCGGCATTTTTAAATCCTAGTCTCTTAAGTTACTGAAAAATAAAAGGCTAGATAGGTAACGTTTCATAACTCTTTTTCAGTTTTTCATTATTCTTTCGGCCTACTGATAGGACCACTTGGATTTGCGTTGTACCTATTGACTGCTTTCTGTATCGAATTTATATAGTGCCTTTTCGGTATACTAGCGAAGGAAGCGAAGGCCTAAAGTTTAGTTTCATCGACGCAGTGCGGCATGATGAGCCTTGTAGTTGTGTGGAAATATTTAAAATATACGCCTGAACAGATTTGAATAAAATTTGGCACACAAAATATGTTATGTTTTGATATGTATTACCTTCATTTTTTATACCACTATTGTGGCAAACATGCAAACGCCCTGGTGGTAAGTAGTCATCTAAGCCTATGGACGCTTGTGCCACTAGGGGCATCACTTACGCGTTGCCGACCCTGCTAGAACGCCTACACGCCTTACTTGAAGAACTCCACTGTAGTCTACTGGGAAAACCTTAGTGACAGGAAATTCATTCGTTTCAGGTTCCGTACCCAAAGGGTGAAACGGACCCTATTACTGAGACTCCGCTGTCCGTCGGTCCGTCCGTCTGTCACCAGGCTGTATCTCATGAACCGTGATAGTTAGACAGTTGAAATTTTCACAGATGATGTATTACTGTTGCCGCTATAACAACAAATGCTAAAAAACAGAATAAAATAAATATTTAAGGGGGCTCCCATAAGTACAACAAACGTAGTTTTTTTTTCTCGATATTGATAACGGCAACAACGTAGACGCTTGAAATATTCACAGTATATTTAGTCACATATTCACTTTAAAAAAAAATAATTAAATGAAAATAAAACAAATATTTAAAGGGGCTCCCATACAACATACATGATTTTTTTGCTGTTTTTATAGATAATGGTACGGAACTGCGAGTCCGACTAGCACTTCACCGGTTTTTTTCTATCCATTCATTCATTTCAACCCGATAATGTGCGATGTGGAGCGAACCTGTTGGCAGAAACAAGTTATTAATAGTACATAGTTTATATTGTATTTGAACAATTACTTCTTCGACCGTCTGAGAAAGTTTAAATGATTTATATTGTTTGCTCCCTTACAAGTTACAACTAATTGAACTAATTTCAGGTGTACAAGAAAACATTAAAGTCTTGCATCACTGACTACATCAAAGGCAATGGGTGAGTATCGTAGTAAAACTTGATCACTCTGTGACACACTTCTTGGGCGGTTGCGTGGAGTAGAAAAAGGGCGAAATCGTACCTCGCTCATTCGCTTTTGCGTAAGGATTTTGGGCCTAGAGATTGCAACCCGGTATGTTTTTCAACCCGGTCGGGCCCGGTAACAATCGCCGCCAACCCGGCCGGGCCCGCCGGACCCGGCCGGGTTGGTATTTCGGCTGGGTTAGGATGAAACCTTTAAAGTATTTTATGAAAATTTGCTTTAAGTAAATGGAGGGAAAATACAATGATTCAAGGTTACGGAATAATATTGATTTCAAACCAGAAAATCAACAATAATCAGTCTTAATCGGTCTCAAAATCACGAGTTTTTAATACAGAATTAGTTAGTTTCACTTATGAACGGAATAGTAACATTAGTGTTAATAATTAAGTTTAAGCAAGCATTAGTATTCAGTAATTAAGTTTAGGATAGAAATGATCTTCCACGCGCTGATGACATGCCTGGATTTAGAGGATTTCGAGAAAAAGTTTGGAAAGTAGTCAGATTATTTAAGAAGTCGCCCGCAATTTAATTACTAATACTGTACAGAGTAAAGAGAAAGACCTGCTTGCTTAAAGTCAATTACTAATACTAATGTAAATTAGTTTCTTATTCTAACACTATGGTATTAGAATAAGAAACTAATAACGCAGCCGAATGTACTAAACTTGTCTTATCAACTTAGATTGATAAACTTTGGTAGCTTTAGTAAAAACAAAACAATTTCTTATGAGCAATAACAATATTCAACATTGGCACGGCAACATCGCGGTTCGCGGCACTTGCCATGCCAATTTTCTACAAATTGGGGCTTCCGTGCCGCAGTTTTCGTACCTACCGGGCCCGGTATGAATGGCCGGGCCCGGTGGAGGTCTAAAAGGGCACCGGGCCCGGCCGGGTCCGGCCCGGCCGGGCCCGGCCGGGCCCGGTTTGCAATCTCTATTTGGGCCCTATTCACACGAATTGTACGCAGTTTCCGGATAACTCTGTTTTTAACGGACGAAAAAACGGAGGAGGTTCTCAAGTCGACGCATATATATATTTTTTTGACGAACAACTTCCTATACAGTAGTCCGATTTTGATAATTCTTTTATTACTACACAAAGACGTGATGGTTCCTTGTGTTGAATGTATACGCGGTACAGCGTGCTCGCGGCCGGGGGTCTATCTAGTACTTTGGTTTGAGGTTGGAATTCTTCCATCAACTATTCCTAAATGTTGATATCGCTGTAAACAGTCGTCGTCGACAATTCATATCATCCCACTGCTGGGATACGTCTCATCTGATATGAGGATGGAGTCTCCACTTAAAAGAAGGGGTTTAGAGCATACCCCACCACGCTGCACAACTGCGGGTTGGCGGAGGCCAGTGTCCAAACAAGTCACCGAAAGGCCACTGACTTGGCTTAACGACTATCATCTAATGACAGCAGCCGGAACCGACGGCTTAATGTGCCCTCTGAGCACGGAGGAACTCGAGATAAACAAAACCATCCATGGACTGGCTAAGGTCGACGTTTATTAACTTACGTGTTCGTTTAGACTGACACGCGCATCGACGCCATGGAACTTATCTGCCCCCCTAGCCAAGTGTAATTCGTAGCGTAACGAACGTTAGATAAATCACGTGACATTTGTCAAAATCGAACATTTACTAGTATGAGAATTGACAAATGTCACGTGATCTATCTAACGTTCGTTACGCTACGAATTACACTTGGCTAGGGGGGCTGAAGTTAACTGGCTATAGACGGGGCGACAATAACACAAGGAATTAAACTGCCACATCGGTCCTTGTTTGATGAGGACCTCATTTATTCTGTCAGGATTAAGAAGGATTGAAGATACCATGCGAGGCAGGATGCTTTAGAGCGAGTCCTGCTCCCTTACCACCAACTCATATTGCGATTCAATAACTGAATAGAATGCTTATTCATACCGCTAATATTCATATTTAGCTAATATTCATATTCATACCGCGAATAGACTCGCTTATTAATTGGTCTATCTTGCGACGTCGCAACGCAAAACCGACATCGCATCGCATTACCGTGCGATATTATTATATTTTAGTGCGTGTATTTTTAGTGCGACATGGTAACGCGGTACCGCCCAGAGATTGTGGTGTCCCATTATTCTTAGTTAAATTTCCCTCTTATGTATGACTATGAGTTTCTTTCAGAACATGTTTGACCATCGAAGACATCCGCAAAATATACGACAGCAAAATGAAATGCGTTGTAGACGATGCCTACATCGCTCCACATAATATAACAAATTATTTACGAATAGGTCTTATTGCAAATGTGCTCAAACATGATGAAATGCGAGGTAATGTTTTAAAATATAAGTCAAAAATACTTTATCATTGATAAAATTTTGTTTGCATAAGTCGTGAAGAGTGTCCATCTTCACAACTTTTGCAATGAATTGATGGAATGAATATTTTTTCTTTCACGAGTAAGTGATTGGGCAGATTTGAATGAAATTTTGAATGCCATAGAATACTGCATTCATGCGTGATGACGCTGTAGGCAGACCCAGTAGGATCTGCCTAAAGCGTCAGTGGTGTACTAACACCACTTGTACACAACAACATTTCAATTGTAGTTTTATAACTATTATTGATGCGATTTAATAGAGCTCGTAAAACAATTTAAGGGCAAGTAATCAGTTTTTTTACTATCTTTTATAATTTAGAAATAATCGAGTGAGATCTAAATCACAGGTTGATGGAAATGAAGAATTTTTGGATAGATCTAGTTAACTTTATAAACTATTTTTGATACCATTTAATAGAGCTCGTGAAGCACTTTCAGGATCACTAATTAGTTTCTCAATATATAGTTTAGAAAATAATCTACTGAGATCAGTTATCCTGTCCATGTCAGCGACGGCTGTAATATCTTTGAGCGACAGTATCTTTGGCAACGTGTTTTATTTTCAGGTTTCTATGATGTAGGCGGCCCAAATTGTGTAAGATCTAAAGGCCGAGAGATCCTGCAGTGTGTTAGAGACACACTCACAAACGTTAATAAATCCAAGATGTACTACCATATGCACGATAGCTTGGCAAACATTAAACTTCTCCAATTGGAAGTAAGTATTGTCTACTTATCTTCAGGCAGGCTAGAGATGGGCAATTCTTATTAAGTACATATAAATTTCCTATTTACTTATTGTGTTTATGTAGCAGCTAGTGTCGTAACAAAAGTTATAGTGTTTTTATTGTATTTTCAATGGTAATATTTTATCCTTTAAAATGGACTTTGCCACCAAACTTTGATCGATCATAAAACAAGCCGGAGAAATTTTAACATCGCAGATGTTCTAGTTTATTTATTATATTATACGATATATATTACATATTTTACGATATAGATAAATATTTTTTATAATTTTAGAACACTGCCAAGTAGCCTACGGCTAGGTGGTTTGTCCTATTAATCAATTAGATTCAAATTAAAATTCAAAATAGACACTTTGAACCGTGTTAGCTTCCGAGCTTTTTCCAAATGTGATACCTATAGCTATATACATATATAAGGAGAACCAAAGTTATCGACATAGCTAGGTAGAGTCAGCGAGGTAAAGGGGCAGTGGGCTGACCACATCTGCCGAGTCAGCGATGGCAGATAGGGGAGGAAAGTAATAGAGTGGACGGGCCCCCTCTCTAGATGGACCGACGACCTCAAAAAAGTGGCTGGTAGCGGTTGGATGTAGAAAGCGGAGGATCGCATATGGTGGAAGGAAAGCATTGGGAAAGGCCAATATTGAGCAATGGGTAAATACAGGCTAATAATGATGATTATATAGTTATTAATTTTCCTTGAATTAGTTTGCAAGGGATGACTGCCCGTCCAATTAATTATGGTAATTTTAACAAATTATTTTATTCGACGTTAAAGGTACATACGTATACGTAGGTATTGCTGTACTTAAAACTGTACATTTAATACTTAAAACTGTAATATAATTATAAATTGTTTATTGTTACAGGAAATACAATTTGTACGGTCCGAAAAGATATTTAATTGCACATTGAACGTTATGAGAACCTCCTGCAATGAAACTGTTCCGTTTATTCAATTAATTGAAGACTATATTTCGAAAGAATTCGTAAAACATAAACACGTGGTAAGTAATACTTGAAGGGGTTTAGAGCATATTCGACCACGCTGCTCAACAGGTTGGCGGAGGCCAATGTCTTCAACCCGCCTGAAGGCCACTGACCTGTCATCTAATGACAACAGCCGATATACTGCACTATAATTAATTATAATATGCGGCGCCGCGCGGCGCGTCGCGCATGCGCACCACGCATGCTCGATCTGCAAATGGATTTATAAGTAAGAAATGAAGCTATTAATATTTAAATAGTTATCTTGGCCAACTTGCCAGAATATTATAAATATTTTGAATAATTGAAAAATTCACCTGCCCCAATTTTTCCATATTTCAAAATATTTATAAGAAATGAAGCTGTTAAATTAACTTCATGGTTTTATTTAAAATATTCTTTATCACATTCGCCTTCGGCTCATGTGATAAATTCACACTCGTATTTTAAGAACCCTTATTATGCAACAGTTTCATGAACTACTATTTTTATATGTACTACGTCGGCAATTAAAGCATACAATCCGCCTAATGTGAAGTGGTTACCGTAACCGTATATTCGCAATATGAAATATCGTACCGCTGACAACACAGCAACTCCTCCATTCTTGGTGAGTACATTCACTCGCAGGAACGCAACAACCCTCAAGGGAATTGGTATTTGGCTGCGGTCTTCTGTGAGGTGGGGGTACTTCCCAAATAACAATTCCCTTGAGGTTTGCGGTCCTGCGAGTGAGTGAGGTCACAATAAAGAAATGAGTTGCTACGTTCGCAGCGGGGGTGGCGGCGCAAGTGCCGATATTTCATGTTGCGAACGTTAATATGGCTACATTTTTTATCATCCCAAAAAGTGCACAACGCCGCTAAAGAATTTTTCAATTCAAAAAAGGTACACTTTGGTGAGCAAATTGTTATTTGTTGATCATACAATGCTATCGGTGCTTTCAATAGGCTATAAAGTATCTATAGTAGTAGGCACAATACTTTTAAAAGAGAAATAATAAAGTTGATTTATTATTTCACACGGCAAATTTAAGGGGTTCCCTCGATTTTTCTGGGATCCCATCATCAGATCCTGACTTGGTGAATATGGGACCACCTTGCAATCATACCCTATAAAATAAAAATAAAAATAAAAATTTGAAAATCGATTCACAATTCGCGAAGATATCGAAGAACATACAAAAAAAAAGAGTCGAAATGAGAACCTCCTCCTTTTTTGAAGTCGGTTAAAAAGTCGGCAAAGGAATAGCTGCAGCAGCACATTGAAATATTCATTGTCTTCATTCCTTTTTTTTTCAGAAATATCTTCCGTCTCCACCTGCTGCATCACGAAAAGCCACAATATTGATTGTAGGGTTGGCAATTTTTGTTATTTTGTCAATAGCTTCATTTATTGTTATCAAAAGAACTCTTTGGCGCCGATGGTGAGCTATTTATTTATTTTGTCGTGAATACTTCTTTCAATTTGCTATCATACGGGCAGTGGCGTAACTATACCATCTGGAACCTGTGGCACATTTTTTTAATGGGGCCCTATCCGTCATCAAAAAATCGTCACGTTATACTTAGTTTAATTATAATAAACCACTTAAGTAGTTATCCAACACCAATAACAATTTTATCAAGGGTCGGGGCCCTCTTAGGTCGGTGCCCTCTTGGGTCGGGGCCCTCTTGGCTACGGCCCGTGGCATTTTGCCAGCCCTGCCACCCTATAGTTACGCCACTGCATACGGTGCCACGGTGCCCCCGTATGCAGTGGCGTAACTATAGGGTGGCAGGGCTGGCAAAAGAAATATAATGACAACAAATCTCTACAATCAACTCAACATCTAATGACAAAATCTAATGACCCAAAAGTCAGGGGATACAGTTGTGCGTTGTAGTTTCGAATTTATGCTCTACATCCAATTCAATCACACCACTGGATAGAGGAATGATCAAAGAATTTATTACGCTAAGCAAGGACTATTGAACATCGTGTGCGGGGCAGGGGGAAGCGCTGCCATTTTGAGATATTTTTAGTGCATATAACGTATTCACGTACAACACACGGCCGCGTCCATTACACAGCCAGACTCCATTTTTTTTTAACTTGCGCCCGCAGCTTCATTCGCGATAACGTCGATTAACGCGCCAAACTTTAGTTCATCCGTCGTGAACGTGAACTCGTCATTATTCGGGATAAAAGGTATTCTATTATTTATTCCGAACTTCTAATAGAATGTATACAAAATTGAATGTCAATCGGTTCAGTAGTTAAGTTAACAAACAAACAAACAAACTCCCTTTTCTTTTATAATATTAAGTAAGGATTTATCTAATCTTCATGCCAATAAAATAATATACCTACAAAGGCGGACTTATGCTATACAAGTATACTCTAGCTAGCAGTCCACGTGATGCAGCGATACGACATGGTATGTTATGCAATAAACTAATACTTACTGAGTCATACAGTTATTTTATTAAATAACATAAATATGTTATCCTGTTCACTATTAATAAAGCATGACATAATATGGATAAAACGTACAACAATATTTATAATTTTATAAACATACCTACTACATTTTATAATTATAACTAGCTACTAACTGTGACATGAACACAGTACATGAATATAAAGTATGCCTTAGAATAGTATCCTCAGTATCCGGGATGGGGGGCCCACCACACATTCTCACCACTATGTCTCCTGTGTAGCCAGGATTAAGAGCGGCGACACCAAAAAAGGCAATGAACAATGAAGTCTACTTCAGTCCCATGGGTAAAACTACGGCTGCCTTGGAACTCACAACGTATTTAATCAGAAGAAATTAGTAGGAGCAGGAAGCTTTTGGAATTTGACTTCCCCTCTTGGCACTGTGAGAGACAGCTATATGGCAAATAAGGCATTAAAAGCCTAAAGGGTTGGCTAGTCAAGTGAAGTATCCTAAGCATGCGTTAATCCAGAACATAATCTTTAAGTAATGTCAAATTTCATCCAAATCCATACCATTTAACCGCATAAAAGAGTAACAAACATGTGACCTTTCACATTTATGATGTTAGTAGGAAGGATTGTTGATATAGGTATAACAAACGTAGCAGCAGGCTGGCTCTATAGTTTTTCATATATACTAATATTTTCAATACCTTATACTAATATTTTGATATTAATTTCATAAATTTCATCTTGTTTTCAGGAGAAGGCGATCGGAAGATTACCAATGCGAGTACACAAATAAAGAACAATAAACAATTAAAACAGATACTATCTGTTAAATAAAGTGTTCATTACTATTAAGTAAATTTTATTTTATCGTGTCTATTTAAGTACAATGACAACCGTTGCTAGGATACATAAGTATAAGACACTCCTCCGCTCCTATTCCTGGATGCGACAATAAGGTACCAATAATAAATCGATCTCGATATCGCGTCCAGGTATGTCCGTCATCAGCGGTTACTTCATAATGTAGCTTCTCAAGCTTACGAGTGTCTATATCAAATTTCCATTTTGGAGTTGGTGATGTGATTTTGGATTCCTCGCTTGCACTCGATCTCCCGGAGCGAATCCTCTGTTATAGGGCGTTTGACCCGCAGAGGTCATAGTCTTTTTCGGAATTATCTTACATGGCGCGAAGTTTGGTTCTGACTTCTCTATCGAACATAAGTTTATAAGGCGTCCGCCCCTTTGAAGTAGGTGTACGTCACAATCACGTTTTTACAATTATCAGCTTATCTATTAGGCTGCCACTCTCCCCCATCTCGATCGCAAGCTTTTCATCCCTAATATTTTCTGCTGAATTTACATAATTTTCTGTTCGAGTGAGTGTCATGCGTAATGAGGCACGCACGCGTTTGTATTTCTTAAGATCAACAGGCATCCTCGTCACTAATTTGTTAAATAAAATGTTTCATTTGTATTAAGTAAATTTTATTTTATAGTGTCTCTATTTACAATGACAACCGTTGCTAGGTTACATAAGTATATGACACTATCTAAGTCTATATTAATTTTCGAACCCGTGACCTCGGAGTCAAAGTGACTATTGCTAACCATTCGACCACCGAGCCATTTTCAATATTGCCATAGCGCAAGTACCTAGATTGTTTTTATTCGACGATGCGTAAAAGATTTGCGTTCCTAGTGCGCAATGTGCGAGCCTATCCTAGCCATGATTACTAGTGATTTCACGGTATGTAAAATGGCTTGTTATGGCACAATTGATTTTTATTTACATGTAAAAAGCAAAAGGTAAAAATTACTTAAGTATGAAAATAAAACAAAAATATTCTTAAATACTATATTAATGCAATGTATGTTTATACAAAATGTGATTTTCACAACAGCAGTTTCATAAATTACAATAGAGATCTATGTACTTTTAGGAAGACGTTCTTGATATTCTGCAGAACCTTTTCAAAGTAAGGGCATCAGACTTTTTTGTAACCGAATAAAAATTACACAAAATGCACCATAAAACGTTGATAACGTTTTGTTTTTTATCTAAGTATCTAAAAATCATGATTTGTACGAGTACAGTTACTGTGAATTATGTCTATAGATTTTCTGAATACTAAAATGTCCCTTTGTTTTGGTTTCGTATCACTTAACATATCTGTTATTTATAAATACATAGGGACACAAATGATGTTTAAAATAAAATTTCTGATGGTGTGTGTGTCTTATAAGTTACATATTTTTTTCTAAATGGCACAAAATCACATTGATTACTACGACTTATATTGACGACGACTCGCCCCATCAGTTCTTCTGCAAAAGAAGGAAAAATTGACATGAAATAACTAGGTCTAGGAAAAATTATGATGAAGTAACTAAGTGGATACATGCTAGAAAAATAGCGCATATAGTATATAATTATTCGCAAATTACGCAATGAATAAAAAAAAACTATGTTACACATTTATTTATTAAGAACCATAGCTATTTTTAATATTTAGAAAATTTATGAAACATAGGAATTATAAGTACCTAGATCTTGGAAGGAAATTAGTGGAAGACGGGCATTTTTGGCACATTTTACTATAATAACTACAGATTATAATGTTTAATTTCATAAGTTGTTAACGGTTATTTTAACTAAAAGGAGGAGCTCGATGGCGTTGTAGCGCGCTTTATTCGAACACGCAGGTTTTTTAAACAACGTCGAACGTAGCTTGTCCATGGCTAGGTTTATTTATTTCGTGCTCCTCATCGTCGTTATACCAGCACTATCATCATCAGGTCATTTTAGTCTCCACTACAGGAGCACGACCCTCTCTCGTCCGTCCTAGACAGAAGGAGGATTTGGCCTACACTCCCCACGCTGGCCAGACGGGTTGGGGAGGCCTGATCGATTTTTTGATAATGTATTTCCCTTAGTCGCCTTGTACGACGTCCACAGGAAAAGACGGAGTGATTCTATTCTAGTCTGCCGGAAACCACACGGCCAACAAATTATACCAGCACTATGTTTCGTTTTAAAGGTACTAAATCGGAGGATTTTTGTACTTTTCGTTAAAACAGCAAAACGATTTCGTTATGTCAGATTAGTCAGTACAGGTTGCCTTTTGTAAACACGATAGAAGAGAAGATTATGTCTTACCACCGCTACGTCCTTGCATGGTGACCCCTTGCGCACAAACTTGAACAGGGACTCGGACATGTTGGCGGGAGTGGGCGTATCGCATTGCTCCAAAGCTTTCACAATACACGAACTGAGTTCGTCGAATTTGTTACACTGCTCCTGGAATTTCAAAAGAAAATTGTTAGATAGGTACTTACATTAAGTACGATGGCAGCGTGGTGTGGTAGTAGTCCTATTTCTTATTCTGTGGTGGACAGTACATTTTAAAACTAAACAAAAATCAATATAAAATAGTAAACATTTCTGTAGAAAATAACTAGTATACATATATCGAAATTTACTAATATTATAAACACGAAACTTTGCAAGGACTTTTTATATGCCGCTAAGGTGGCTAATAAGCGAAAGCCGTATATAGGCGAGTGAAACCGTCACACTCTTTTTGAAAAACCCCATGCTATATATCCCGGGAAAGCCTCGACAAGTCCATTCCCCAACTTAATAGTGCGGGAAAGAAATCTCCTCTGAAACCGTACTGTATGCGACTACTACCTGTTGATGGCTGGCGACTATAGAAAAAAATTGTTGGCATCATATCAAGTAACTCCTTTGAACACAGTTCATTAGATTAGACCAGTGTTCATCAATCTTTTTGATTTCGCGATCCCTTTACAGGTTGAATATTCTGGCGACCCCCTTGTCGACCCCCCTGGGGGTCGAGACCCACAGATTGAAAATCACTGAATTAGACTGTCGGTAGGACATACAAAGGGAGACAAGAGGACGGATCCACCACATTGCATGACTAGGTGTTGCAAAGAATTTACACATATTTTCACACGTCCCCGCTACATGCAGTTGAAATTAGGCTCATTTTATTAACCGACTTCAAAAAAGGACGAGGTTCTCAATTCGGCTGTATTTTTTTTAATGTTTGTTACTTAATTACTCCGTGAACCGATTTGAAAAAAAAACTTGTTTTTATTTGCAAGGGTATGTTTCCTGATTGGTCTCATTTTTTTTCATCATCATCATCATTATCGTAAGCCTGTATCTACCCACTGTTAGGTTTGTTATTTCATTACTCCGTCACTTCATTACACTAAAATATAATAAAAAACAAAAATACCGTAAGAGTCAAGCTCTTGGCAGCCTCAATGTTGCCAACACTGTCCTTAATCTTATTGCCGCATTCACGGATAGCATCAGACTTCTCTTTGAAGCACTCGGGTCCTTTCTCTGCGATGAATACTGGAAAACAGAAAAAGATTTTATTTAATTATAAAGAAAAAAAGGAACCTGTATAGGCTGGTAACGGGTCGACGACCCCTTGGTGTTGCTGACCTCCATGGGCGGTGGTGATTGCTTTCCATCAGATGACCAACATGCTCGTTTGCCCCCATGTCATATAAAAAAGAGCATCGCTTAAAATCAATATTGGTGTAAATTTTCAAGCTTAATCCAGATTCAAATGGCAGTAAAGCGGGTGTGCTTTGTCATTATTATTATATCATTATTGTATCTCTCATAAATCACGGGTCAAGCCCGGTCATTTGATAGGCGTGCGCGGAGATATGGATCCAACGCATAGAGGCCCCTTTGAGAAGTTTGATGTATTGTTGTATTATATGGTACTCGTATATCATTATTATTATGTATCTCTTTTTAATCACGGGTCAAGCCCGGTCATTTGATAGGCATGCGCGGGGATATGGATCCAACGCGTAGAGGCCCCTTTGAGAAGTTTGATGTAATGTTGTACGCCCGCCATGACCCGCTCCAGGATATGTCAATGGAACGACATACCCATGAGCAGGTCTCGGCAGGCGTTGAGACTATTGCGAAGTGTGATGGAAAATAAATGGGCTATGGAGATGAGGTCTGGGTGAACTTAATACCGGGCTATTACAGAAGAGGGACGGACGCCTGCCATAACTGCTTTTATTGCTAGTTATTTGAGGCAGGCGGTGGCTTGCCACTCACTAGATGGGCCCCCGAAATGCCAGGAAAACGGCCAGGGGCAACACCGGTGTGAGTGACTCAGGGATGTCGAGAGGTGTGCTGCGCTTTCTCCGAAGTTACTCGCGGCGTGATGCCCTTTAACACTTCCACCCCTGGAGCATATAGCTCTAGCGGCGGTGGTGTCGCTACTCACACAACAGCTCGCCACACAAGCTGCCCTGCGGACTTTATTATTATTATCATTATTGCCATCATCCATGGCGATAGTGTGAATACTGTTTTCAATAGAATAATGGCTCGGCTATATCTCCATTAGTTATTTTGAATAACTTGCTATTACATGTTACTAGAACGTAATGTCGTCGTTGACAACCCTTATTCATCCCACTGCTGCACTGCGAGTTTCCACTGAATCGAAGAGGTTTAGATCCCTCGAGTATCAGCACAACAGAACAGCTTAGTCGACCCAAGCAGAAGCCTCGGATTTTTTAATGGCGAAAATCAAACTTGAGCTTAGATTTAAAGTACTTGTGTTTAGTTGGTGTTTAAATGCATATTTCGATTATTCGATATTTCAAATGCAAAATATTCGATGGCAGTCGGCTTCAGCTTCGGCGGTAGCCCCAGGGCGTGCGATGCATGGATTGCAGACTATTGTTCTGATGTAACTGGTTATAGTAGTTCTTTTTAATTTTTTTTTTAAAATATTGTCAGACAAATTACACAGCGCCATCTAGCCCCAAAGTAAGCCAAGCTTGTATTATGGGTACTAGACAACTGATAAACAAACGTAAATACTTTTTTTTTTGTAAATATATACTTATGATACATAGAAAACACCCAGACTATGACAAACAGACATGTTCATGCACACAAATATTTGTCCTATGTGGGAATCGAACCCACGAGCGTTGGTGTTGAAGCCGCGTCATTGACCGCTACGCCACCGAGTTAGATAAGTAACAATCGCTAAGCCAGAGTACTTCAGCTGGCATAGAATAACCCTAACCTAAGCCAGTTCACAATAGATCGATGAAGCATCAGATGAACCCCGTTTCATAAAAAGGGTCTAACTACACCATGCAACACTTCATGTGTCAATGTGACGCCCTAGCCGGCAAACAAATGGAAATCCTAGGAAAGGCATACCCGGTCCTGACGGCCTACAGGCTCTTCCCAATAAGCGGCATACTGAAGTGGTACATGATTTCAGACAGGGGAGAGTGACTAAAAGATTAGCACAAAAGATTTATGAGGGTCGACGTGTCACCGGTGATGCAGCACTCGACCCACGCTAACCTAACCTAAGATAATATAAGATAACCCCGTTTCATTGGTAAGAGTGGTAGCCCGATAAATATAAGCCAATTATTGAAAACAAATAAGTAGGTACTTACGGGCAATCCTGTCCCCATCTTTGAAGCATACGAAATCAATGAGCTGGTCAGCAGCGTTGTTGATGGTGTCCACATTTTTGCGTGCACTTTCGTCCAAGCATGGCGAAACGGCGCCGGTGAGGGTGTGGAAGCATGTCTTTAGCTGGGGTGATTTGGCGCAGTACCTGAACAACACCGAACGGGAACATTATTATGCGGGAGGATGAGTGACGTCGCGACTTTATTAAGTATAATTTATTATTTAAATAGTTTGATTTTTTTTTATTTCGGCCAACTTAGCAGAATATTATAAATATTTTAAAAATGGAAAAATTCACCTCCCTCGCCTAGGTGGGATTTAAACCCATGACCTTTCGATTCCCGGTGCTCTTCCAACTGAGCTACCAGGAAGGTTTGTGATGGTGGCGAATTTTTGCATTTTATATGTTACTGCTGCGAAGTGTGGCGCCATCTTCCTATTAAGTATTACACTACTAAACAAACTTTATTAAGTATAAATGAAAGTGAATAAAAACGCCTGACATGGTATTTTTATGCCTTGGGGGCCAAACCAACATATGGACTGCCTGAAGTAATGTGATTACTTGCAAGACAAGAAGCTCGTGTGCTGACACCTCTGTTGCTAATGGAGCATCCCCTCACGTCTGGTGATCTTCCTTAGTCGCTACGTACTTCCGTAACCGGTATCGACATGCTTTCTTTCATCAGACTTTCGTTTATTAATCAGCGGGGTGCACCACGTGCAGATGAAGATAGATTTAACTCCAACGATATATTACATGTATATAACGTACTCGTATGTTACTTGCTACGATATACTCGTGTACATACCATTATACAGCAGTTGTATACACGTTTGCAGTCGTTTACAAGAAAAGTCATTGTTGATGATTCAATTCAATCAACGTTTCAGCACCGAACAAAGAGATAATTTTACACATATAATTGGTAAGTGGGGTGTAAGTGATTCGTCAACATTTTTTAACCAAAGTCAACCTCGCCTGCACGGGGTGCAACCTGTTGGTTGACAAACGGGGCACTGCCCGTCTGGGAAAGTACCTCCACCTCATAGAATACCGCAGCTAAATAACAATTTCTTTAAGGGTTGTTGCGTTCCTGCGAGTAAGTTAGGTCACCAAGCAGATATTTCATGTTGCGAGCGATTGTATGGCTGCTGCTTCCGCTTCACATCAGGCGGGTCGTATGCTTGTTTGCCATCGTACGTAATATAAAAAGTGTAATTAAGCAAAAATCTCTAACACAGATTGAAGCATTCAACTTACTTTCCGAACACCTCATCCAGAGCACCGTTGGGTTTAGCTTCTTCGATTTCCTTTTCAATGGTTTGGACGTTGAACAGGCCCTTGATGCAGTCAACGAAAGTCTTCCCCGCAGTCTGATGAAAAAGAAACCGAATAAATAATAAATAAATATTTCTGGACAATTAACACAGCGCCATCAAGTCCCAAATTAAGCGCAAAGCTTGTGTTATGGGTACTAGACAACTGATAAATGTACTTAAATACATTTTTTTTTGTAAATACATACTTATATTACATAGAAAACACCCAGACCAAGACAAACAGACATATTCATGCACACAAATGTTTGACTTGTGCGGGAATTGAACCCGCGACCTCGGAGTCAAAGTGGCCATTGCTAACCATTCGACCACCGAGCTCGTCGCCAATCAAGTAAAAGTGGCCAGAAGGCTAGCCGCATTGCCCCGCTGGATGGCAATGCTAATTCGCTGAGCGAGAAATAGGCCAGCCCTCTGGTCACGGGAAGAGTCGATCAAAAGTTTTGAGATGTCTCTAAATATATTTTTTTGTGCTCGGACCCCATGGGTCAAGTGTTTCCATCCCAAACGACTCAAAAACATAGTTACCGATGAGGTTTGAATATTTGCGCCGTTTGAGGGTCTCCGCTGATGCAGCAGCAGCCCCCGCAGAACAGGACGTTATTATTGCTAGCCTTCTGGCCACTTTACCCTTTGACGGCGATGCGGAAGAATTTTTTGACGCCATTTAGATCACTATATTTGATTAGTTTTTGTTATTTCCGTTTTGTTTGTATATCAAGTAAAATAAGTTACTTCATACTAGAACCGCCACTGACATACTGGTTGTATTCCGGGGCCCTATCGCCTAAGGCTGAAGCCACACGATGCGGCGCGGTTCCGGCGCGGCGCTTGAACGGTGCCTCTGCCGCATCATGAGCTTGTATCTATCTACTGCTGTAAATAACCCTTACCGCGCCGCTGATCTCCGGGCTAAGAAGAGAAGGGACTGCCTATGTACCAGAGCGGCATCGTTCCACAAACAATCAAACTTGCACGTAGATTTGCGGTAATTGGATTTGTAAGTGGTTCACTAACATCTATGAACCAAAGCCAACTTCACCTGCACGTGGTGCACCCTGCTGACTGACAAACGAAGCTCTGGCGAAAAGAGAGGTAGGGAGCGTAATTGTAAGCTGCCCGACTGGGGAATGTACCTCCACCTCACAGAATACCGCAGCCAAATAACAATTCCCTTGAGGGTTGTTGTGTTCCTGCGAGTGAGTGAGGTGACCAGAGAAAGGAAGGAGATGCTGCGTTGGCAGCGGGGGTGGCGGCGCGCGAGCGATTTTTTATGTTGCAAGCGTTAATATGGCTACGGTAACCGCTTCAAATCAGGCGGGCCGTATGCTTGTCTGCCAACCGACGTAGTATAAAAAAAAAAAAAAAAAAAAAACGGTTAGCTGGTAACTAACGACTAAGCATGACTACCGACTAAGATGCCTTAAAGACTACCTTAAACCTTAGAATCAGCTAATTCAAGTCAGTTACCTTAACTTGTTCGACTTTGTCTTCTGCGTTGTTCTTCTTGCACTGAGCCTTAAGAGCATCTTCGAGTTTGCTTACATTGTCAGGGCTAACGGAGAAATCGTCGCAGAGGACACCTGGAATTTAACATAACAATTTGATTATTACCTACTACTCGTAATAATTGTAGATTAAGGGTAGACCCGTAACCCAGCAGTGGGATGAACAAGGTTTGAGGAACACGAATCAAGGTCAATAGTCATATGGTACCGTATCGGTATCGTAGTTGGTAATAGGGTTCCTTTTTACCCTTTGGGTACAGAACTCTAAAAATTGAGCTCACAGCCCCGTTTATCTACTTTGGCCCATACGAATGGCAGTCAATGGTTATTTATTTCGATGTCAAATGCGATACAACAATTATTATTGGCTGCCTTTACCATCATAAGTAAGTCTGAATTTATTACATTTATATTTTTCAGTCAACACTCATCAACATCATCAATCAAGACAAAAGGAAAATAAGTCAAATAATACATTTCATCTTTTCAACAAGACAATGAGCGTAAGAAACAATGTCGGATGGTCGATAGTAACATTGAAATGGGTGATATGAAGACTCGGGGGTCAAAGTCAAGCAGTGATAATAATTTAGGCGTAACCAGTAGGTATTCTGATATTCGATAACTAGCTGGTCATTTATGACCCCTTTGTATTGTTGATCAGATCCGTGTCGTGTATTACCTTTATAAATTCTGGCTTAAATGTATTTGGCATTATAATTATTTTAATAAACAGTAACGACATTTTCATAGTAAAAAATCCAAAAGAATTTCTGACTGTTTATTCGTCGCCGTACACAATAACACTCATTGTTGGCAATTGTCAAAGAAGACCGTTGGTATATACACATCTCCTCTAAACACAGCCTATTGTATAATCAGAATAACACACAAAGGGGGGTATCCAATATGTTCAATACCGTCTATCAGCTTGAGATCGTCAATAAATATTCAGTCCCTCGTCAACGAGATCATTCAGCTCGTCTTTGAATTGAGTCACAAGGGCTAGCTGAAATCCAGGTGCCCCCGCGCAAAGCTGACAACACATCAGTACTCCACTAGAATTTGAGTTTTGTAAAGCCTTTGCCGTGAGTTGAGGTACTCCTTCGGTTTATTGAGAGCCACGAGATTTTTCGACGCGAGCTTGGGCTTTTCTTCATGTAATTTCGGTACTGGACGTCTTCGCTAGAATATCTTGACTATTCTTGACGTCATGAATTCTAATGCTCTTGGCGTTAATAGGAGAGTGATCTCTGGAATTGAGTAGCTATAGCAAATTGGGTTTTTGTAGCGGTGGACGTGCAAACTTTCGTCTTTGTTTGTTAGCGACATTGCTTCAGACGCCCCCAAGACAGATTGCAAGTCAGATTGCAATTGATTTCTGACGCTACTCGTTCTCAGTTCTCCTAGTTCTCCCTGGCTCTCATGTGGAGTACTATCGGCCGCATTACATTTATAAGGTACAACATGTCATTAATATGCATAAGAAATAGCAGTCGGGGATAACCCAGACCTTTTTGGGACGGTAGCATTGATGTCCATCAGACCCATTGGCATCGAAAACGACTATGACGTTATTCGTTTTAATGCAACATAAATTTATTTATACTAGTTTGTTACTTTTGTAGAAATATCTAATATACTTAATTGAGTTGAATTAAAAAAAAACTAATATTTTTTTTTTGTTCTCGGAAGTTTAAAAACGCCATATTTATATAAACTGTAATTTTTAGATTGATAAATTCTGATATCTTAATTGACTAACATAATAATATACATATAAAGAATTAATTATCGCCCGCGACGTCGTATGCGCTTATCCCAGTATCCCATGGGAATTTTCGAAAAACCTTACTTACCGAAGACCTACGTCAATATATATGCGTATAACAAATTTCAGTTCGACGCGACCCGTTCCTTGGTTATATATAATGCATACGTTGATGAATTGGTTATGACAAACGATTTTACAATTTTTTTATGACTAACAATTTGAATGAGAAATAATTTCAATACCAAGAATTTTGAACAGAAAAGGATGCAGTTTCCGTCGAACGATCAGAACATCATTAAACGGCCAATAAGCGAGCATGCAGGCACACATTACTGATCGTTTGATGAGACAAATTGGTAAATAACCGAGCTGAGAACAGGAAGAGGGGAACAGTTTAGTCGTGGTGGATACAATTACGTTGTGCATGCGTTGGTACTTGTCTACAAAATAAGCTGTCAATTTTCTTTTTTAGTTGCTGGTTACGAACAAGGTGCAGTAGTACAACAACTACATATGATAGGCTATTTGACAATGTTCAAAAATTTTATAAATAAATAAATAAAATAAATAAATATTATCAGACAAATTACACAGTGCCATCTAGCCCCAAAGTAAGCGAAGCTTGTGTTATGGGTACTGGACAACTGATAAACATACGTAAATACATTTTTTTTTGTAAATACATACTTATGATACACAGAAAACACCCAGACTAAGACAAATAGACATGTTCATGCACACAAAGGTTTGTCCTATGTGGGAATCGAACCCACGAGCGTTGGTGTCGAAGCCGCGTCATTGACCGCTACGCCACCGAGCTCGTCATATATTATTTAACAATATCGTAAAATGCACAAAACTATAAAGATCTGCAAACGTTCATTCTAATATCTTCCGTCCGACTTATTTTAGGGTCGATCAAAGTAGGGCGGGAAAGTTCATTTTAAAAGTATGAAATTATTAAAAAAATTAATTAAAAAATTATTATTAAATTATCCATTGGAGAAGCAATAAAAATACTATAACTTTTATTATGATAGGTACTAATTACATAAACGTAATATTTAACATGGCTGTCGTACAAATTTCTGATTTAATGCATACATAATACAAACGTGTGACGTGCATAAACTTTGGTAATTGTGCCGTGATTAGTTTAATGTTGTAGTATTGTTTTTCTAAAGAAGTTGATAAGGCGACCTATTATCGCCAGGGATCACAGAAATGTCAACGTATCGGAAAGTAGTTATTGTAAGATGCCTCCGTGAACTCCGATAGTAAATAATATTATATTATCAATTTCCATTAATTTACTTACGACGCTCGTCTTTTGTGGCCGTTTGTTATTTCATTGCACTATGGTCGATTTCGCAGATAACGCTTTTAACGGAACTGAACCACGTAAACTCAATCATTGCCAGAGTCTAATTAATTACAATTATTACAATATAATAACAACAATTCTAGTTCACTCATAACAGTCTCACTCATAACTAGAAACTATACTATAATTCAGTTAAAACTATACACTAAAAAAACCATCTTCAAAACTGAAATTATTCTAAAAAAATTTGGTTTCCTAGGCAGGGTAACAACGCAGGCAGCATTCCCGCGCTGAATTTCTGCCGGCACAGCGCCTGCGTGCTAATTTTAATAATTATGATAAAAACAAAAGAAATTAGAAGTGGTTCCCATTTACAACATTTCCTCCCACTTCTCTGTTACGTTAGGTTCAATCCTGTGATATAACCGGAAGGTTGGCACACAGGGGCGCATTGGCAGTTAGGTATAGGGTACGTGTTAGGTTAGGTTAGTCCGACTCTGTATATGTTTTGTTTACACCGTGTATATGTTTTCAAATACGGCACTTTAGAAATAAGAGACGAAGGCTTTTCTCCTTCTCTTTCCCAGATCTTCCTCGACCAAGCTTTGTATCTGCTTTCAATATCCAGTTTTCCTTCCGCTTTATCTTATATTCTCTCCTACCCCGTATCAAAAAATTTGAATGAATGAAAAATTTCTTATAATTAAATATACAGGTATGTGAATGAAAAGTTTATTTAGATTAAATGTTATTTAGATTGTCGTCATCGTCCTAGTTTTTTCTGTTTACCCTCTTTATCTGTTCTAGTAAGCCTCTGTCATTATATATGAGAACTAGCGGCCGCCCGCGACTTCGTACGCGTGGAGTTAGTTATTTGCACATTTTTTTTAATTATATTCAAAAAAGCTAAATACCTAATGAAAGGAATAAATGAAAGAAAGGTAAAAACAATCAATATCTAGACGAATTTTTAGAATCAATGAAGTCGACGCCTATTATTTTTTCAAAACCTCTGTAAAACCTAAAATACTTTTAATTGTTTTAATACATCCCTCCTTATAATAGTAAGTAGTTGTTTTCAATAATTTTTATACATAAATACCATTTAAAATCCTTCTGCCATAATTACTTTAACTTCAATAACATTGGATTTTCATACAAACTTCCATCCCCCGTTCTAACTCCAAAAAGGGGTTGATTTCTAAAGATACATTATTAGTACACCTCAACACCATCTATAGAGCATACATTTTAAATTTCAAGTCTCTTGCTTCAAAAACATGGACTTTCATACAAACTTCCAACCCCTATTCTACCCCCTTAGGGGTGGAGTATCGTAAAATCCGTTCTTAGCGGATGTCTACACCCTATAAGGAACCTATTTGCCAAATTTCAAGTTTGTAGGTGTTATAGTTTCTGAGATTTCGTGATGAGTGAGTCAGTGATTTACCCTTTTATATATATAGATAATCTGTCGTTTTAAAAATCTGTCTTTTTGAGAATCGCTTCTTTTTGCGAACAAAGGTCCACAATTACTAATTACAAGTAAAATTGAGTTGGTTATTTCCGTTTTATTTATATATATTATCAGCCTAATTAGTTACTTAGTTCTTATTTTAATTGTATATTTTTAAATTAGTAAGTAGTTAGTTTAATTTCATGCAAAGAAATATAATAAACGGAATTAATTCCTCTCCAATTAAAAATAAAGGTACACAAACGTTTTTTTGGTGGTGATTTGAAATTGGAAAGCGAAAAGTGATATAAGTTGTATCAATAGGTAGTTGCATCAAAGGTAATGGGTATGTAATGACAATAGCAAGCAAGACGCGCCTCAAATAAGAATAGAACACATAGGAGAGGTAAGGTACTGCTTACAGAAAATGGTACTTAGTAAAATAATAATTCCCAAGAAGGTCGTTGTGTTCCTCAGGAAGCACCTCAAGGGCTACAACTTTAAAACCGAGGGCGGCAAGCGTGGTAGTTATTTCTAAAAAGTGATTATAGACTACGGGAACTGCTTCGAATCAGGCGAGCAACACGCTTGTTTTCCATTCGACACACAAATCACTTACTAGTCATTTAAAAATGAATCATATGAGATAAACCATAGAAATAAATCAATAGCCTGTACAAAGTACGATAATGGGTAGTGATAAAACTGATACAAGAGATAGCATATACTTGCTGCTAAAATATAAATAAGCAAGCATATTATGGGTACAGGCAAAGATGTCCTAATTAATAGATTTTGAGAAAAACACAGTTAAAAGTTGCGATGAATTATGCGATGAACAATTTACATTGAAATCAGCATAAGTAGTAAGTAACTTTTACTTTGTATTTTTGGCGACATCTGTTTACTTTTTTTAAAATTTAGGGATTGGAAATTAATCTACCATAGATAAAGATTTACTTCCTATAAAAATTTACTCTCTGTTCTTTGCCTGTATGTACCCTTCATATGCTTGCTTATTTATATTTTAGCAGCAAGTATATGCTTCATATGCAATCGCAAACACAAAATAATGCAAATCAATGAAATTACATAAATTCTTGTTCACAGAATATAATAGAAATTAATCGATGTTGTGAGTTATGAATGAAACATATTTCACATTGCAACCGGTCCATAGTACACATTAAGTAAGGTGCGCATAAAATTAGATAATAATTGAAAGCAGTGGGTATTTATAAAATCGTAGATATATATGACTTATAAAATACACAACTGAAATTAAAAAAATGATTTTTATTATGATATTATGCTACTCATGTGACTCCTTTAAAGACAAATTCAATAAACAAAATTTGCAATGTTTAAGGAAATCAAACAATCACGAAGGTTCTTTAAATCAACTAGCAATAACTTTCCGCCCATAGCTTAGCTTGCGTTACTTTTCTTATATTTCACTAGCTGTGCCCGCGACTTCGTCCGTGCGAAATAGTTTTTTTATTTTTTTATTATTTATTTATATTAATAAAAATAAATAAAATTTCCAATATAGTTTAAAATAATGTTATTTTGGTATTTGTACCGCGTATACATCCATATGCATTTAGTAAAAAGTTATTTTAATAAGACACTGCAGTTTTATTTATCTGTATAGATTATTAACTACAAAAATAAGTCTATGTTACTTCTGGATAATGTAGCTTTTAATTGTAATGGTGAAAAAATTACTACAAACGGTTCGGTTGTTTCAGAATTTATCGAATACCTTGATGGAAAAGATTGTATATTATTATTACAGGTAATTTTGAAGAAATAATATTACTTACCAACTGCCAAAAAGGCAACGAAGATTAGTTTCCACATGTTGCACTGATGTCGGTTCGTGACAACGTCCTTTAGCCCTGGGAGTCGAACGTCAACTGATCGTGAATGACAGACCACCGGGGCTATATACTAAGCATGGCAGAAAGACTCAAGGTATGTTCTTCCCGTATGCTGCCAAGACTACGTCACGAATTTGCTTGTCAAAATCTGTCATATTCCATACAAAATACAGCTGATGACGTAGGCAAGTGACCACATTTGACGCTAAAGAACATACCATATGTCTTTGTACCATACTATAATATGCATACAGTTTTAACTGGAAGCTGCTATGGCCCTTGTTGACTCACTTAGCAACTATTCTGCGACAAACTTCGATTAGTCTACAATGAATGTGATTCTCGATACTTTTTATTATACCATACAAAAATAGGATAATGAATAATTAATTCACAATACAGCCCCCTTAGCACCATCTCCTATTGCGATTCAATAACTGAATAGATTGCTTATTCATACCAATGAATAAGCGACTCTATTTCGAATGGAATAGAGTCGCTTATTTATTGGTATGAATAAGCAATCTATTTAGTTATTGAATCGCAATAAGAGATGGTGGTAAGGGGGCTGTACATTCAATATGAACCTTGTCTCGACATAATCTAGGCTTATTGCTACACAGCATATATACCGATGTTTTTTTTCGTAATTATATCTAAGCCTTGAAAAATCAATATTTGAACTCCAAGTTTAAGGCAATTTTGGACGTAACTATAAATCATTATCAATAGTAGTACTAGGCCGGATCTAGCCCACGGGCCACGGGGCCGAAATCGGAGTTGGAATGGATTGAGTAGATTCGTTGAATTTTTTTTTGTTTTTCAATTAAATTATTCGCCTAAAATGAGGCTTGCAAGGCTATTGCTTTGTTTTGATTTTAGTACTACTTAGTATGTTATACGTACCTAATATAAAATTCTTGAAATGGGCACACGATGATAAATAAATTACATAAATGTTGCATGCAGGTATGATGCAGGTGTACTATTATTTTTTACAATTTACATAAAATGTTGAATGAGTTATTTTTGCTTAAATAGGACTTAGAAGAATGAATGCTGCATTCTACATACTTAAATGGCGATATGCCATAATTTATTACGCATTAGGTATAAATGTAGCACAGACTACTTAAATTCATTTCCGTAAAATGTATATTAATACTGTTTGTTATTATTATATGTATATAACTAGCTGACACGGCAAACGTTGTTTTGTCATGTAAATTTAGGTGTTGATGGTAGAAGGGCGATAATTTGAAGTTGTATGTATTTTTCAATGCTAAATCATAATAAAATAAAATAAAAAAATTGTCAATAAAAGAAAAAAAATATTTATGCCCACCCCATAAATATTTTTTTTTACTCTTATCATTTAGGGGTATGAGAAATATATGTTGGCCGATTCTCAGACCTACCCGATATGCACACAAAATTTCTTTAAAATCGGTCCAGCCGTTTCGGAGGAGTTTGGTAACAAACACTGCGACACAAGAATTTTATATATTAGATATAATAAATAACACAAACATTATTAATAATAATAATTAATAATATTTGCCACTTTAGTGGTATAAAAAAATTGGTTGCCTGTAAAGTCGGTATACGGGCGAAAGTTTTACGTGACAACGACTTTGAGTGGTAAAATGTTTTCGAGTGGAAGGGAAGAGAAGTCGCTCTTAGAAGGGACGCGTGCCTTTCACTCGCTCTCATTGTAAGCGCATAACGTGAGCCAGTTTCTTGAAGTGTCACCCGGCTAACCAATTTATAAGACGTTGTCACGTCAAAAATACACGATTAAATACTTGGTTCAGAGACATACTCAGGAATTAGGTTATAACCTAATCTGGGGGTATACCCCCAGAGAGACTTTTTCTCTTCAAAATCAAAATCAAAATATCTATAAAGATGACTATAGAGAGAAATTCATATTAAATACTAGCGACCCGCCCCGGCTTCGCACGGGTGCAATGCTGATACTAAATGTACTACAGAAGGTCTTTGCGCTTTGTCCTATCCAGTCCTTCCCCAGTTATAGGCACACGCCGCCGGCTCCGCGGCCGGTACCGCCACAGCGGTTATGTCCCTGCATTTTAAATGTGTAATATCTTCTAAACTATTCATTTAAATTACATGCTGTGAAGGGCCATATTGATCTATATTAAATGCGCAATGTATTTAAGGTACTTAATTGGATAAGGATTAATTCTGTATTGCTTAAAATCGCTTCGTAAATAAGGCATTATTTCTTGTAAAAAGCAAAGGATAAAATAACGGTTATTGTGTGTTACCACTAAGAGATAGACATATACCATCGCGAACTTTTTTGTATACCATTTTAAGGTGAACAATACTGTACTACATTATTTTGATCTATCTCGTTGGGTTCAGCCAGCGTTTGCAATGAAAGAGCAAAAAAATGTGTTTATTTACGACATCTCATTAGAAACCTCTAAATTATCAGTGTTTTTCTACTATGTTATGCATATATTATACATGTAAACTTTCCAGTTGAATCACTCTATCTATTAAAAAAAACCGCATCATAATCCGTTGCGTAGTTTCAAAGATTTAAGCATACAAAGGGACATAGGGACAGAGAAAGCGACTTTGTTTTATACTATGTAGTGATAGTCATACAAATTAAATATAAAAACATGTATAAATCATTACTACTCTAAATCCGCAGAGCTTAGATTCACTTTCATCATACTATCTTGAATGTGAAAGTGAATTTAAGTGCCAGTTCCGGCGACGGGGCTTCTTGAGAAGAACTGGCAAGAAACTCAAGGCCGACTCTTTTAATTGCCAATATCGCTACATTAAATACAAATGCGATCATTAACATAACATAACAAGAGCAATTCCTTTCCAAATACTTTTATCATTTATGTAATCTGAGATACAATAGTAAGCCTTTTGACATAGTCTAGTTTTGATATATTTCTTAAATTTACCCAAGGATAATTTAAACGCGTCGTTTGGAAGTTTATTAAGCGTATACATTGACCTGGGAACGAGTTAGAGATTTTATGGAGCCTAGTAATATGCACAGCGAGTTTGTTTTTATTTCTTAAATTTAATTGATGGAGATCAATGTTTTTCCTAAATTTTGTTTGATTTTTATGAACGTCAATAAGATTTTCATAAATATATTGAGAATGTAATGTCATAATATTTATATCTTTAAATTTATTTCTCAGTGTCTCCCTGGGACTCATCATATAAATAGTACGGATAGCTCGCTTTTGGAGCACAAAAGTTGAGTACATCCGCGGCACTACCCCAAAGCAATTCTTCATTTCATTCGATTTTTATTTAGTTTTGACGAGCTCGAATGGTAAAAGTAATGGCCACTTTGACTCCGAGGTTCCGGATTCGATAAGACAAATATTTGTGTGCATGAACATGTCTGTTTGTTTTGATCTGGGTGTTTTCTATGTATTATAAAATATGTATGTATTTACAAAATAATATAAATTATATCAGTTATCTAGTACCCTTGAAATTTGTCTAGGAATATTAATTAATTAATAAAAATAGTCATTTAATGACTTCTCACGAAGTATCGACCAGGCCTCCCCAACCCGTTTGGCCAGCGTGTGGAGTGTAGGCCAAATCCTCCTTCTGTCTGGGACGGATGAGAGGGTCGTGCTCCTGTAGTGGAGACTAAAATAATCTGATGATGATGATGATGACAGATCTCCAGGCTCTCTCCCATTTTGTACATAATACTCATAATTTAATATTAATTTGACATTATTTATAGACGTAAAAATAGTTTCTTATGATTATTAGCAGAGATAGATGGGTTATAGATAAACAACATATTAAAAACCCAGATGGTTGTGTTTTTTCTGAAAATGTTTTTTTTTTATACTACATCGGGTGCTAAACATACATATGGTCTGATCAGACTTGACGTGAAGCGGTTTTCGCAGTCATATACACGCTCGGAACATGAAACAGAAGTAACAATTTTCCGCAGGAAATTTTCCATACGAAAATTTCCATGAGATACCTACCGTGAACCGAGTGTACGAAGTCGCGGGCGCAAGCTTGTTGCACCTATAAATTAATAGCCTTATTTAAATTACAACTTAACACTGTCTAACATGGTAGTAGGTCCAGGATCACAACTCTCAATAAATAAATAAATATTTCTGAACAATTTACACAGCGCCATCTAGTCCCAAATTAAGCGCAAAGCTTGTGTTATGGGTACTAGACAACTGATAAATGTACTTACATTTTTTTTTTGTAAATACCTACATACTTTTATATAATACATAGAAAACTCCCAGACCAAGACAAACAGACATGTTCATGCACACAAATGTTTGTCTTGTGCGGGCATCGAACCCGCGACCTCGGAGTCAAAGTGGCCATTGCTAACCATTCGACCACCGAGCTCGTCAAATCTCAATATCATCATCCATTGATAATCCCTTCGGACAATGACGAATATTGATTATTCGTCATTGTCCGAAGGGATTATCAACCTGTATGCTTCGACTGCTGGATGTAGTTTATATATGGTATGGATATATTGTTACATACTGTATCCAGCAGTGTGTAGATACAGGCTGGTAATGATGATTATGATGTAATAACGTAGTATTTTCGTAGTAGATGATAACTCTATCTACTGTTTAGTTAACTCCTTTTACGTATCGTAGACACGAGGCCTCACTAGGTCATCATTCATCATCATTATCAGCCTGTATCATCTACCCACTGCTGGATTCTCTAATTTATGAAATATAAGAACGGGAATTAACGCGATCATCTTTAAGGGTATTTACATACCTTTATTATTCCCGTTCTTATATTTCATAAATCATGCAACGCGAAAGTGTAAAAGTTAATATTATGTCTAATGGTCTAATGGAAAGCATTACGCCTTTCCTAATGCTTTCCACCATATGCGATCCTCTGCGTTCCAGATCCATCCGCTTCTAGCCGCATTTTTGATGTCATGGTTATCGTTGCGACATACTTAGCATCCGCTCTTTCGTTCCCCATCTACCATCGCTGACTCGGCAGATGTGGCCCACTGCCAATTCAGCTTGCTGATTTTGAGAGCAATGTCCTATAAACAATATTATGGAGTCCTTAAAACATGGGTAATGTTTTCCTGGTACGAAGTCACATTGCCAGAGACGAATATACTCAAAAACTAACGCGTACAAAGTCGACAGCCTCGTCACCATCATCCTAGCGTTAGTCTCGGTTACATCCGTTGCTTGAGCTTGAGGAGAAGAAAATGTAGGAAAGCGGACCTTAGGCTCATGGAGCCTAAGGTCCGCTTTCCTACATACTTACATTTTCTTCTCCATTTCGCACGGTCTGCGGCACCTTTTATTGTATTAAGACTATTAGCAAGCCTGCCACACCTATGGCATAGGTAGGCATACCCCCTTTACACGGCAAACAGGGTGGGCGTACGGGCGGCGCCGCCGTGGCAAGACATTAATTTGTTTCATACGTAACTTGCCGTTTTCTGTAAAACGTGACCATACCAACGTAAGCAACTCTCGTGCAGTTTGCCAGCAGTGTCGCGTACAAAGTCGATAGCATTCAGTAATATTAGGTTACTAACATTATAAATATTTGTATTGACAATAACACTTAACTAAATTAGGGTGAACACCCTAATACATGTTATTAAGCGATTAGTATGCAAACAACACAATTATCGTTAAGTAATTTGAGTTTGTTTGCCATTTTGATGACTTATATAATACTAGCAGGGACGCCCTTCTTCGCCTGGGCATACCGTTATCTCGTGAGAATTTTTAATAGATTAATGTTTATTTGCATTTTGGAACAAACGCGTACGGTACATAAAAATGTTACGTCTGTGTAACCATGGATAAATATATAAACTTTCTTTAATGCCAACTTTTACTTTAACGGAAAGAGTGAAATTAAAAAAATATAAATTTTATGTTAAAAAATGACGGCGTTTAATCATTTCATCTCCTATTTTATTTAAAAATGAATTTTAAAAAATGATACTGGAAAATTTTGTCTCAAATCTTAAACACGAATATTAATTATTAAAATTTCTAACTTCTAAAATGTTTTTACTAAAGTTTCATTTATTTCATCCACTTTTTTACCCCCTTGAACGTGGAAGATCGCATATGGTGGAAAGCATTGGGGAAGGCCAAATGCTTTCCATTACATTATTATTTTAAGTATAATGGGTAAATACAGGCTGAAAATGATGATGAATGATGACCTAGTGAGGCCTCGTGTCTACGATACGTCAGAGGAGTTAACTAAACAGTACATAAATAGAGTTATCTTCTAATACGAAAATATTATTTATTATCAATTATAATAGGTAGGGGAAAAAGTCTTTTCGCATTATAGTATGTATGAACTTGTAATAAAATCTCTTTGGTTATACCATTTGTATCTGAAAGGTTTAGATATCTTTAAAGAGTTTAAATTTTAAAAAAGATAATTCCAAATTCAAATTAGATAAATGTGTGATTTTCATTTGTTTTTTTTTACTGTCAAGATGAGTGAATTTAATGAAAAAATTCGATACATTTTAAAATTTTACTACAAAAAAGGTAAAAATGCAACGCAAGCTGCGAAAAAATTTGTGACGTTTATGGACCGAGTGCAGTGTCTGTGAGAGTAGCACAAATTTGGTTTAGGCGTTTTCAATCCGGAAATTTTGATGTCAAAGATGCACGTCGCTCTGGTCGCCCTGTTACGGATAAAATGGATGCCATTTTTGAAAAAGTGGAGCAAGATCGGCATATCAGTAGTTACGACGTAGCTGAAGAACTAGGAATTGACCACAAAACAGTTTTGGCCCATAAAAAGGTCGTGGTCAAAGGCCGGCCAGGCTTCACAGACTCTGGCGAAACCCGGGTTAACCCGCAACAAGGTGATGCTGTGTGTATGGTGGTATTGGAAGGACATTATTCATTATGAGCTGTTACCGCCAGGCAGGACTATCGATTCTGAACTCTACTGTGAACAACTGATGAGATTAAAGCAAAAACTTGAGAGAAAGCTGCCGGAATTAATTAACAGAAGGGGTGTGATTTTTCATCATGATAATGCTAGACCTCACACATCTTTAGCCACTCAGCAAAAATTAAGAGAGTTTGACTGGGAGGTGTTAATGCATCCGCCGTATAGTCCTGACCTTGCACCTTCCGATTTCCACCTGTTTCAGTCTCTTCAGCATTCTTTAGGTAATGTCAGGTTAACATCACGAGAGGACTGCCAAAACCACTTATCGCGGTTTTTTGAACAGAAGTCCCAAAATTTCTATAGTAATGGGATCATGTCTATACCTACAAGATGGCAAAAAGTTATCGAACAAAATGGCACCTACATACTTTAGTTAAATGTAAATAAACTTTATTAAAAAATGTTTTGAATTTTCATATAAAATACGAAAAGACTTTTTCCCCAACCTAATATTTAGTACGTTATTACCAAAAATATATTATAACTGTTTTTTTTTATACAACGTCAAGTGACAGACAAGCGGCCCGCCTGATGTGAAGCGGTTACCATAGTCATATTAACGCTAGCAACATAAAATATCACTCGCGCGCCGCAACCCCCGCTACCAACGCAGCATCTCCTTTCTTTCGTGTGACCTCACTCACTCGCAGGAACACAACAATAACACTTAATTATTTTCATCTTCTTTTCATCATCATGATTATTAACACCCTGTATCTACCCAACATGGATACATTGTTACATACGGTATTCAACAGTATGTAACAATATATACATGTTTTAACCTAGATTATTATAGCCCGTGAGCCAGATAGTATATTTTGTCAGTCATTTCCTTTCATACTTCAGAGAGCTGTATTATGCCGTATGGTAAATGCCATTAATTTTATGTACGTTTTAACTCCTGTCACAATATCATACACATACTTTTTTAAACGTGCGCCTGATGGTACTTTAACAACATTTTTTATGCTAATGAACTGGAATTCGTTTTTGTTTTACAACAAAGTTATGTACCTAACTTTTACAACAAAGTTCTGTACTTAACTTTTTAAATAATAGGTATGTTGAGGTAATATTTTTTTAATATATACAAACTTATTGATTGCTCATACCAATCTCCAAAATGTACCCGCATCTCCACTCAACATATGTGAGACGCTGGATTTCTTCAATTATTTGACTGACAGTAACCGCATCGTGGAGGGTACAGGGTCACGAACAAATTCTGCTCGCCTACCAAACACCTACCTACGGTGCAAAAATCATCAATCAATAATTAAATTCCATTTTTACTCTGGTTGACCAACTTATAAAACGATTTATACGCGACATCCCGCCAAAAAAGATTTAATCAAAGAATTAAATTTATTACGCTATCTTAAGTTTTGAAATCGCTATCCTAAGTTGAAATTCAAACATCATGAGCGGTTAAAATCGCAGAATTTTCATTATTATTTATTTATCAAATGGTTTTACGGCTCTGAAATCTGAGTCCTTTAGAGGCCGATTTTGTATTTTTTCTACTTATTCCCGGCTTCAGGGACATGCCGAAAAATATCGTTAGGAGCTTTCTTGTTTCTCCATTACTTATAATAATTATGTATACTCAACAGAAAATCCGATAGTGTAATTTTTCTGTTTTTATTTTTTATTTATTTATTAACTTGGACCACAAACAGGTTCACAATCTAGACTTATTTAAAAGAATCAATGAAAAATATGTATTATTGTGAATCCAACACAGTAGGTCACATTAGTATTAAAGTATAATATCATATGTGGAGCGTTACACAAACAAGTTATGTTATTACATACAATATTGTTTACACTTGTCTTACATCAGCCATGCTTATCAGGAAATATCAATTAATATTTAATGTTAGTAAGGATACATTAACAAAAAAAAAAGGAATATACGGCAAAGAAAAATAATTAGCACTTGCTGCTACGAGTACACCGTGCAATTATCATATGAGATGATGATAATGATACGAAATAAAAAGAAAAGACTAAATATACGAACAAACAAAAGTGTACATTCTAATTACAACCTAACTGCCCGCATGGGCCTAAAGCAACTGAGGTATTTTTAATATTATCCACTAGTCTTAGAGTATATAACAGCATTATAGCATAACTATATCACTTTCTACTGAGTAATATCTCTTTGATATTTTTTTTAAAGCAAATATGTCGAGTCGGTTGAACATTATATTATAAGTTAACATCATGCGATTAATAGGACAACGAAACCCAGCATTTGTACGACTTCAGGGACTTGTACTACGTTTTACTGAAAAGAGTTTTTGAGCGCGGACTGTTCGTATATGCGATCTAGAGGGTACTATATAGAATAGTTTACTTATTAATTCCATACAATCATATTTGTTACACTGTAGGTCATACAAAAGCATGACCTCTAACTATTATACATACGTCTCGATTTCAAGTAAAGTAAATTATTTTTTTTAAGCGAATCGACATGATAAAAAGTTTTTCTCTGGCACATTTGTAATTAATACAACGAAGATACTTTTTTTGGACCATTTCTAGCTTATTGCATTTTTCATATAGAGGATTCCAAATACTAACTGCATACTCGAGCTGTGACCTTATAAGCGTGTGGTAGAGATATCGGCAAGTTGACGCTTGTTGAAATCCTTGGCTAGAGCGAGTGACGAACCCATACATCTTAATGGATTATTGACAATGTTTTCAAAGTGCAATTTAGAGTCAAGAGTCATTCCAAGATCTTTGATTTTATCTACTTTCTCTAAAGTTACTCCAGAAAGTGAATAAGAAGCAATGACAATTGCCCTTTTTTTTGTAAAGGTTACGGTCTTGCATTTGTGAACACTGAAGTCAAGCTTATTCTCATAACAATACAGAGAAAGTCGATCTAAATCTTCCTGAAATTTGGTAGTCACTGAGGTCATCAATAATTCTTGGAATGATTCGACAGCTCCGATTCAATCAAAGATTCTACAAATTTTATGGACTCAAATGATTACTTGCACCAAAATACACTATCTCTATTATGAGTCAATATCATTGTACATTAAATTATGAAAATTTGTGTAGGAGCACAACCGCACTCACCAAGTTCGCGTCAAAAAGTCCCCGCAGAATTTTCAGTGTGCATCTATATCTTTCAGTCAGTCATAGATCTTTCAGTATCTAATGAAGTTACATTTCTATAGATATGGCATACCGATTCTAAATTGCGTAAGAAAACGATTCTTGCGGAGGTCGGGACACAGATTATTACCATCCTTATCATATCAGCGATTTAATATACCTACTAGCTATCTCTTTTCCTCATCGAGCGAAAATGGTGGCAATTTTTCTTGCAAAAATATGAAACTAAGTAAATTACGTGTTAAAATCAATTATTATTGTGTACTTTCGTGTGATATTCATTATTTTATCAACATAAATTTTGCATTTCCGAAATACTAATGAGGTAAATTTGGCTCACTTTTCGAATGTGTAACTATTAATAACTAATTCATTGAGAACAGCACTTATCTAAAAAGTATCTTTATTCATGTCAATCCTAATTTCAGATGATTCTATATTATGTATGATTCCAAGAAAGTGAAAGAGTCCACTTATATGCATTCATTGATACCTCTGATATAGCGAGCGTCCATCAGCCTGGTCGTTTACTTGTTTTCCAACTTAGTTGTATAAAAAAAAACAATCTTCCTACAATCGGAAAAAAACAGCACGGACCGACGCAAATCAATTTGTATAAAACATCTCTCTAAATATTACTTGTTTGTCATTTTAAAGCTTTTCACAACTACATACCTATTACGAATTTTAAATAAAAACAAAACAGAGTCGACAAAAGCTTTGACATCATAAACCGTATTTTACTACGTTTATGCGTAAGGAATCAAAGACAAATTAATAGTTTCCGTCGCGTTCAAACAAGAACGTCAAGAGCAAGAGTAACTTACGCCATCATCATGTAGGAATTGAGACAGATTAATACGATTCTTTGTTTCTCAAACAAAATAATCTTATTCTCACTTGAGGGAGGGGGGCGGGGGTCTATATAGGTACTAGTCTTTGCTGGTCTTAAATAAAAATAATTAAATAATTGAGCAAATTATTTTTATTTTTTAAATAAATCCAAAGCTTACACCCAAAATACGAATTTTGAAAAATCTCACGTGAGATTGGGGTAGGTAGGGGGAAGGGGTCGAAGAAAATTTTACAACATCTCACCGAGGGGGGCGGAGGGGACACGTAAATACGTAATTAATGGACGCCCCCAAATTGTGTGTGGTTGTTAAGAAATAAGTAACAGAACCACGAACAGAAAACAAAAAATAGCGTGTATACGCTAATCTCTAAAGCAACTGTACAGATTTTTGTCGGTTTTCTCAAAGAGATTATTTGTACTCGGCTAGGAGCAACATATAGGCTTTATTTCATTGAAAACAGATCTCAGTGAAAAAGTTATTGTCATAAAGTTCCAATTTCGCCTGTTAACAAATACACAGCAAAAATCACTAAAAAGGAAATTTGTCTTGGATGAAGTTGCTCAGACCAGCTAGCAAATTACATAGTTGATACACAATCCTCGATTTAATAGAAAACAACTAATTTGACTGAGGTAACCCTAAGACACAGAATTAATTGCCTATAGTGTGACCGGGGCGCCTGTCGCCGAAACTGAAGCCGAACTACATCGATCCTATGTATGTAGTTTCTTATCATGATAACAAAGTATTCTATGTCAATGTACCTACCAGCACCAAAAATGTTTCATATATGTTTAACCAGTTAACGAGCACATTCCGGTCAGTTCCGGTAAGAGTAGGCTAAAAAAAAAAATCGTCAAAACCGATCACAAACCGATATTCCAGAAGGCCAATTCTCGTAATTTTTCTACGAACGCAGATTGAAAGTTGACCGAATCGAGATTGAATTGTGAATTGACTAAAATTTTATTATTATCAATTCTTGTTGTTGGCAAAGTAACATTCTTAGTTTGTTTAATTTTCACTCATATTTCGATATAATCCCGCTTAAATTTAATTTTGAAGTTACACATTGTGTTACGAGAATACCAAATGTGACATTTGTGACATCGAGACTGGATCGAAACTGAATTTTGACTATATTTTAATTACGAGAATTGCCCCTCTGAATTTACAACAGCCATGCGTCTGCGTCTTTGAAGTTAGTCGTACCATTTAAAATGTACGATCGAATGAGAGAGTAGATATTGCTATAGCTTTGCGGTGTAAGTGGTTAATCAACATCTTTGAACCAAAGCCAACTTCACCTGCACGCGGTGCACCCTGCTGACTGACAAACGAAGCTCTGATGAAAAGAGAGGTAGGGAACGTAATTGTAAGCTAGTGTCTGGGAAATGTATCTCCACCGCACAGAATACCGCAGCCAAATAACAATTCCCGTGAGGGTTGTTGTGTTCCTACGAGTGAGTGAGGTCACCAGGAAGGAAGAAGCTGCTACGTTGGAAGCGGGGGTGGTGGCGCGAGTCACGTGGTGGCCGTATAGCTACGGTAATCGCTTCACATCAGGCGGGCTGTATGCTTGTCTCCCACCCGACGTAATATAAAAAAAAACCTCTCGCCTTTAACATCAGCAACAACATTGGTCACCACGCAATATGAAAACCTGAGTTGTAAAATAATAACCAAATTTTATTTAAAAAAAACCTTTTTAATTATGACTTGATTAAATAATATGTATATATATCCTTACAATATTGCACAAAATGTATCTTAAGAGTATATTTCATCGTTCATTTTGGTTGTAACAATTCCATACACTTTAAAAATTTGGTGTGGTGGAATCCCCATGGCATATTTTTTTACATTTTCTGTTAACTTATTAGATTCAGGGACATGCGTATTAGATTGTGTACTGGATCCTGAATCTTCACTCCACTTATCGGCCACATCGCTGTCTTCTCCATATGTTAATGTAAGTAGACACAAAATCAAAAGCACTCTAAACATGACTTCACTTGTGAAAAAAGTATAATTATAATAAAAAAAGATGTGGGATACGTGCACACCGCGCGGATGCTTGATAATTTAAAAAAAAACAAGTTTAGTTAACAGTATGTATTGTATTACACCGTATCATCAATGACACTGTTTTGCTTTATCGCTCATTCAGTATCTATGTAACTAAGTATATATTATATTTTTATTGTTGCGTGCAAATTTATGTTTATTAAATGTTAACGGACTTATAAAACGGAGGTTTTTTGTTTGACTCGTTTGCATGTATTAATATGTTTGTCTAGGAGTGTTACCAGCAGGGGTTGGTAACACTCCTAGACAAACATATTAATAGGCAAGGGTTGGGTACGCCAAAATATCATAAATGAAAATGTCAACACAGTATAATCAACATTTTTATATTTCAAAGAATCGAAATAGCATAGGTGAACAGCATTCACCTATACAAATAAAATTGTTTTCACATCGTTCAACTGTAAATCCATAAAGCGATCAATAGAGTGCATAAGGACACTTAGTCAGAGTGCGGATGTTATCGCCCTTCAAGAGACATGGCTTCTACCACATGAGATTACAGAACTGGGCCGGATCAATCGAGATTTTGGTTATCACGGAAAATCAGCAGTCGACACATCGAAGGGCATAGTACGTGGTCGGCCTTACGGTGGAGTTGCGATTTTGTGGAACAAAACAAAATTCGATAGCGTGACAGTTATTCCATGCATGAGTGATCGTATAGTAGGCATAAAAATGTGCGTAGGAGGACGGTCGATGCTCCTTTTTTCTGTGTACATGCCTACTAATGAAAAAGACAATTTAGTGGACTTTGTACAGTGCCTAAGTGAAGTGGTAGCAGTTATTGAAAATAACAATGTCGAGTCGGTATACATCTTAGGAGACTTCAACGCACATCCAGGTGAACTGTTTGGTAATGAACTTAATAATATTTGTAGTGAACAAAAATGGAAATGTGCCGATATTTTGAAATTAGGAATAATCTCTCATTCATATACCTTTGTTAGCGACGCTCACGGTAGCAGGAGGTGGCTCGACCATTGCTTGGTGACTGAGGCGGCTTGGCCAACTATAACTTCAGTCAGAATACAATACGACGTATACTGGTCTGATCACTACCCTCTTGAAATAACATGTAGTTTGGGGGCGGTCGTGCCGACAGCTGTGCTGCCGGGGGCGCCCTACGGCAATAGGGTTGTATGGGGGGAGCGTGAGAATAGTCAAATAAAATTATTTAATGAATATTGTAATGAGAAATTAAAAAATATTGATTTTCCTTTAGAGTTAAGTGAATGTGGTGATTGTATGTGCAATAATAAATGTAATGATCATTTAAAAAATATTGATAAGCTTTATAATAGTATAATAAATACATTGAAAGAGGCGGCCGTAAGGACTTATGTATGTAGTAAAGGTAAACAAAACCGAAAGGGGAACCGTTGTATTAGGGGATGGAACAAGTACGTTAGAGATGCTCACCAGGACTCAAGGCGAAATTTTTTAAATTGGGTGTGGAACGGAAGGCCTAAAGCAGGTCCTATTTATGAAGCTATGTCTGAGTCTAGGAAAGTATTTAAAAAGAAGTTAAAATTTTGTCAAAATAATCAAGAATTAATTAAAATGAATATGATTGCGTCCAAATATAAAAACAAAGATTTTAAAGGGTTTTGGAAGGAGACAAAAAAGATGAACGCAAGGTCTAGCGTCCCGGTGAGCATTGACGGGGTAACGGAGCCTAGAGAAATAGCCAATGTTTTCAAATCCCTATTTCATGTGCAAGCAAAAAAATCAAATATGCCGATAAGTGGAATAGGCGATGGGGCTGACGTGTCCGGTGTACCCAATCGTATTACAGCCAAAGAGGTTGATAGTGAAATCAAGAGAATGACGAGAGGGAAGTCACCTGGGCATGACGGTCTCAGCGTTGAGCACTTCCAGCATGCGGGTAAACATTTACCGAGGCTACTGGGGCTGCTGTTCACGATCTGCATGAGGCATGGATACTTACCTGCGGAACTCATGAGAACAGTGGTTGTGCCCATAATTAAAAATAAGACGGGTGACTTGTCTGACAAGGCCAACTACCGCCCAATTTCGTTGGCAACCATCACTGCCAAAGTACTCGACGGTTTGCTTCAGAGACAACTTCAGTCTTACGTAAAATTGCACGATGCGCAATTCGGTTTCAGACCAGGATTATCCACAGAATGTGCAATTTTGTCACTGAAGCACACCGTGGGTTACTATACACAAAGAAAAACACCAGTGTACGCTGCTTTCCTTGATCTCTCGAAGGCATTTGACCTTGTTGGTTATGACATACTTTGGACCAAACTACGCGACACGGGAGTACCGCTGGAGCTGATACACATATTTAAATATTGGTACGGTCATCAAACCAACCAGGTCAAGTGGCTCGGGCAGTTCTCTGATGAGTACAGGTTGGAGTGTGGGGTGAGACAGGGAGGTCTGACCTCGCCTACGCTCTTCAACTTGTACATAAATCAGCTGATCGTTGAGCTTGGCAGGACCAATGTCGGATGCTCGATTCAAGGTATATTTGTCAATAGTATAAGTTATGCGGATGATATGGTCCTGTTAAGTCCTAGCATTAGGGCCCTCAGAACACTATTGTCAGTGTGTGAAAGGTATGCTGAATCACACGGCCTTAGATATAATGTGCAAAAAAGCGAACTGCTCATTTTCAGTGCGGGAGGCAAACTGCCTGCACACGTTCCGCCTGTCAAATTAAATGGAGTTATACTGAGAAGAGTCCAAAGCTTCAAGTATCTCGGCCATGTGGTTACAGCAGACCTAAAAGATGATGAGGACATGGAGAGGGAAAGGAGAGCGTTGGCAGTGCGATGCAATATGTTGGCCCGAACCTTTGCGCGGTGCAGTACAGAGGTAAAAATAACCCTTTTTAAGGCGTACTGCCAATCATTGTACACGTGCAATCTTTGGGTTAACTATACGCAGAGGGCTTTCAACGCTCTCCGAGTACAATATAATAATGCTTTCAGGGTGATGTTGGGCCTTCCTCGATATTGTAGCGCATCGACTATGTTCGCTACAGCGCACACAAATGATTTTTATGCGGTGTTACGTGGAAGGATCGCGTCTCTGATGTGCAGGATTCGAGAGAGTACCAACAGCATCCTGGAAGTAGCTAGAGATAAACCCGACTGCCGCATCTGGAGGCACTGGGTGCATACACATGTGTCTGTGCCTAGTGCCTCCAGGAGTGGGGGAGGGTATTATTTGAATTAAATGTTTTTTTTTTTCAATTTTAAAATAAGCTTACTAACATAGTGTATAAGTTTGTCTATTCTCTTTTTATTACTAACACGATATGGATGGTGAATCCGAAATAAAATGTTTTTTATTTTTATTTTATTTTATTTATTTTATGTTCAAACGGTTAAAAATATCAACAATCAAAATTATCAATATATCACGTAATCAATGATTTAAAACATAAAAGGTTTATTTGTTCAACGATACATCTTAATCACAGCAGCAGCGTCAGCATCTTAATCATGTAAAAAAAAAAAAAATTTCTGGACAATTTTACACAGCGCCATCTAGTCCCAAATTAAGCACAAAGCTTGTGATATGGGTACTAGACAACTGATAAATGTACTTAAATACATTTTTTTTTGTAAATACATACTTATAATACATAGAAAATACCCAGACCAAGACAAACAGACATGTTCATGCACACAAATGTTTGTCTTGTGCGGGAATCGAACCCGCGACCTCAGAGTCAAAGTGGCCATTGCTAACCATTCGACCACCGAGCTCGATAAAAAATAATTGTTTTCAGTCATTTCCTCCCGATGGAAAATTTGTTAAATGATAGTTAATCAATTAATCATTATTTCCCGAGTCATCGCTTGAGAGGAAATTGGTCAAAAAATCTGTTGCTGGCTCACGGACCCACGGACCATTAATTTTATGTACGTTTTAACTCCTGTCACAATATCATACACATACTTTTTTAAACGTGCGCCTGATGGTACTTTAACAACATTTTTTATGCTAATGAACTGGAGTTCGTTTTTGTTTTACAACAAAGTTCTCTACCTAACTTTTACAACAAAGTTCTGTACCTAACTTTTTTAAATAATAGGTATGTTGAGGTAATATTTTTTTAATATATACAAACTTATTGATTGCTCATACCAATCTCCAAAATGTACCCGCATCTCCACTCCACATATGTGAGACGCTGGATTTCTTCAATTATTTGACTGACAGTAACCGCATCGTGGAGGGTACAGGGTCACGAACAAATTCTGCTCGCTTAGCAAACACCTACTTACGGTGCAAAAATCATCAATCATTAATTAAATTCCATTTTTAGGGTTCCGTACCTCAAAAGGAAAAACGGAACCCTTATAAGATCACTTTGTTGCCCGTCTGTCTGTCTGTCTGTCTGTCTGTCTGTCTGTCAAGAATTTCTATGTCGAGAATGCGTGGAGGTATCAAGCTGAAATTTGAACTGTATACTCAGGTCTACGGTCCCATGAAGTTGTAAAAAAATCAAACTGCTAAGGTTACGTAGAAAAAAGTTACGGCAGTTTATTCAGCAAAAAACGCATATTTCGACACACTCAAGGGAATCAAAACCTATAGGGTACTTCCCGTTGACCTAGAACTATGAAATTTGGCAAGTAACATTGTTATAGACTACAAGTACAGGAATAAATCTCAAAACTATACATTTGTAAATAGATCTTAAAAAATAGGGGGTCTATATTTTTTACAGGGTGTCGAAATTTCAAATTGAAACTACTAGTTCAAATGGGATATCATATGAAAGGGCTTGATGTACACATTGCAAAATATATTTTATTTATTTTTTTCGACGCATTATTTCTTATTTATAATGAAAAATATCTAATTTAATAATGATACTACGTACCTACGGAACCCTCGGTGGGCGAGTCCGACTCGCACGTGTCCGGTTTTTTACTCTGGTTGACCAACTTATAAAACGATACGCGACATCCCGCCAAAAATAATTTAATCAAAGAATTAAATTTATTACGCTATCTTAAGTTTTGAAATCGCTATCCTAAGTTGAAATTCAAACATCATGAGCGGTTAAAATCGCAGAATTTTCATTATTATTTATTTATCAAATGGTTTTACGGCTCTGGAATCTAAGTCCTTTAGAGGCCAATTTTGTATTATTTCTACTTATTCCCGGCTTCAGGGACATGCCGAAAAATATCGTTAGGAGTTTTCTTGTTTCTCCATTACTTATAATATGTATACTCAACAGAAAAACCGATAGTGTAATTTTTCTGTTTTTATTTTTATTTATTTATTAACTTGGACCACAAACAGGTTCACAATCTAGACTTATTTAAAAGTAACAATGAAAAATATGTATTATTGTGAATCCAACACAGTAGGTCACATTAGTATTAAAGTAAAATATCATATGTGGAGCGTTACACAAACAAGTTATGTTATTACATACAATATTGTTTACACTTATCTTACATCAGCCATGCTTATCAGGAAATATCAATTAATATTTAATGTTATTAGGGATACAAGAACGAAAAAAAAAAAGGGAATATACGGCAAAGAAAAATAATTAGCATTTGCTTGCTACGAGTACACCGTGCAGTTATCATATGAGATGATGATAATGATACGAAATAAAAATAAAAGACTAAATATACGAACAAACAAAAGTGTACATTCTAATTACAACCTAACTGCCCGCATGGGCCTAAAGCAACTGAGGTACATACCTATTTTTAATATTATCCACTAGTTTTAGAGTATATAACAGCACTAGAGCATAACTATATCACTTTCTACTGAGTAACATCTCTTTGATATTTTTTTTAAAGCAAATATGTCGAGTCGGTTGAACATTTTATTATAAGTTAACATCATGCGATTAATAGGACAACGAAACCCAGCATTTGTACGACATAGTTTTACTGAAAAGAGTTTTTGAGCGTGGACTGTTCGTATACGCGATCTAGAGGGTACTATATAGAATAGTTTACTTATTAATTCCATACAATTGTGAACACAAGCAATTTGAGTCTTATTTATTACCTCAAGATAGCTAACACGACACAATCATATTTGTTACACTGTAGGTCATACAAAAGCATGACCTCTAACTACATACGTCTCGATTTCAAGTCAAGTAAATAATTTTTTTTAAGCAAATCGACATGATAAAAAGTTTTTCTCTGGCACATTTGTAATTAATACAAAGAAGATACTTTTTTGGACCATTTCTAGCTTATTGATAGAGCGAGTGACGAACCCATACATCTTAATGCTTTATTGACAATGTTTTCAAAGTGCAATTTAGAGTCAAGAGTCATCCCAAGATCTTTGATTTTATCTACGTTCTCTAAAGTCACTCCAGAAAGTGAATAAGAAGCATTGACAATTGCCTTTTTTTTTTTGTAAAGGCTACGGTCTTGCATTTGTGAACACTGAAGTCAAGCTTATTCTCATAACAATACAGAGACATTCGATCTAAATCTTCCTGAAATTTGGTAGAGTCACTGAGGTCATCTATCTATATATATAAAAGAAAGTCGTGTTTGTTACAACACTTATAACTCGAGAACGGCTGGACCGATTGCCATGGTTTTTGATTTGTTGGATTTGTTTCCGTCCCGAATAGCAGAATAACTCTTAAAAACATTGGAAAATTCTCGAAAAAATAAAATAAAAGAAAAAACATTTTCCCATACAAATGAAAGTGTCAGTTGAAAAAGGGATTACGATATTTATTGGTTGTCAAATATCAAAACGTCAAATCGATTGGTGTCACTTTTATGTCGCGAAAGTTGTCTGTGATTTGCTATGAAAATTTAAAAATGTCAAATCGATAGGGGTGAAAACGCTTTTCCCATGGGGTTCGAGCGCAAGAATCAAATCAGAGTAAACATCAAAAGAAATGACAATTACAAATCACCAAAATGATAAAACCTATTTCAAAACTAAAAAAAATAAAACAAAACGTTTTTTTTTTAAAAAATTAACAATAAGGAAATCTTTATTTTTATGAAATCTTCAGTTTTTATGGATACGGGTCTTCCCTCAACCGAAGGGGTTTAGAGCGTACTCCAACACGCTGCTCAACTGCGGGTTGGCGGAGGCCAGTGTTTTCGAACCGCCTAAAGGCCACTGACTTAACTTAACGACTGTCATTAAATGATAACAACCGGGACCGACAGCTTAACGTGCCTTCCGAAGCACGGAGGAGCTCAAGATGAGCTAATGATAACAACCGGGACCGACGGCTTAACGTACCTTCCGAAGCACGGAGGAGCTCAAGATGAGCTAATGATAACAACCGGGACCGACGGCTTAACGTGCCTTCCGAAGCACGGAGGAGCTCAAGATGAGCTAATGATAACAACCGGGACTGACGGCTTAACGTGCCTTCCGAAGCACGGAGGAGCTCAAGATGAGCTAATGATAACAACCGGGACCGACGGCTTAACGTGCCTTCCGAAGCACGGAGGAGCTCAAGATGAGCTAATGATAACAACCGGGACCGACGGCTTAACGTGCCTTCCGAAGCACGGAGGAGCTCAAGATGAGCTAATGATAACAACCGGGACCGACGGCTTAACGTGCCTTCCGAAGCACGGAGGAGCTCAAGATGAGCTAATGATAACAACCGGGACCGACGGCTTAACGTGTCTTTCGAATCACGGAGGAGCTCGAGGTGGAGGATAAACCCATCCGTGTACAGGCTACGGTCGAGGTTGCTTAACTTGCGTGTTCAATTAGACTGACACGCGCAATGACGCCATCGAGCTTCTCTATTATTTTCTACTATTCATTGTTTTAATTCCATAAAATCATAAATTTAGTTCAGCTAATATGTACCACGACATTCATTGATTGTTAGGCGGTACGAAGTTCGGCGGGACAGCTAGTAACATGATAAATTGCACGACTTCTTGGAATGATTCGACAGCTCCGATTCAATCAAAGATTCTACAAATTTTATGGACTCAAATGATTACTTGCACCAAAATACACTATCTCTATTAAGAGTCAATATCATTATACATTAAATTATGAAAATTTGTGTAGGAGCACAACCGCACTCACCAAGTTCGCGTCGAAAAGTCCCCGCAGAATTTTCAGTGTGCATCTATATCTTTCAGTTAGTCTATATCTTTCAGTATCTAATGAAGTTATATTTCTATAGATATGGCATACCGATTCTAAATTGCGTAAGAAAACGATTCTTGCTGAGGTCGGGACACATTGCTATCCTTATCATATCAGCGATTTAATATACCTACTAGCTATATCTTTTCCTCATCGAGCGAAAATGGTGGCAATTTTTCTTGCAACTAATTCATTGAGAATTTTATTCATGTCAATCCTGATTTCAGATGATTCTATAATATGTATGATTCCAAGAAAGTGAAAGTGTCCACTTATATGCATTCATTGATACCTCTGATATAGCGAGCGTCCATCAGCCTGGTCGTTTACTTGTTTTCCAACTTAGTTGTATAAAAAAAATCAATCTTCCTACAATCGGAAAAAAACAGCACGGACTATTTAGAGAGATGTTTTATACAAATTGATTTGCGTCGAAATCAATTTGTATAAAACATGTCTCTAAATATTACTTGTTTGTCATTTTAAAGCTTTTCACAACTATTACGAATTTTAAATAAAAACAAAACAGAGTCGACAAAAGCTTTGACATCATAAACCGTGTTTTACTACGTTTATGCGTAAGGAATCAAAGACAAATTAATAGTTTCCGTCGCGTTCAAACAAGAACGTCAAGAACAAGAGTAGCTTACGCCATCATCATGTAGGAATTGAGACAGATTAATACGATTCTTTGTTTCGAGTCACGTGCTGATTTTTTCAAACGAAAGCACATTCATTTGTGAACGAGTTATAATAAAGGGGGCATCCATTAATTAAGTGAGGTAAGGGGGGAGGGGGGGGAGGAGAGAGATCGAGCCTAATCTGATTCTCACTTGAGGGAGGGGGGCGGGGGTCTTGGCAAATATCACGTAATTTTATAGATACGTATGTTGGTTCCAATAGTCACTCTTGAGACCGTGCACGAGATTGAATTAGCATAAATATTTTATTAATTTTCGTTTAAGTATTTATCTAATTTTATCACTGTGATTTTAGATTACAGCAATATTCGCAAATAGGTACTAGTCTTTGCTGGTCTTAAATAAAAATATATAAATAATTGAGCAAATTATTTTTATTTTTTAAATAAATCCAAAGCTTACACCCAAAATACAAATTTTGAAAAATCTCACGTGAGATTGGGGTAGGTAGGGGGAAGGGGTCGAAGAAAATTTTACTACATCTCACCGAGGGGGGCGGAGGGGACACGTAAATACGTAATTAATGGACGCCCCCAAATTGTGTGTGGTTGTTAAGAAATGAGTAACAGAACCACGAACAATAAACAAAAAAAAAACTTTTTTTTTGGTCTGTGTCTGTATGTATATACAGACATACAGACCAAAAAATAGCGTGTATACGCTAATCTCTAAAGCAACTGTACAGATTTTTGTCGGTTTTCTCAAATAGATTATTTGTACTCGACTAGGAGCAACATCTCGCTCGACGGTGAGCGGTGCCATTCACGCCGCTAAAAACAGAAGCAGATGGCGAAGCGTTGTGCGTCGTTGTGCGGTTCTCTGGAGAGGTCACGACCCTCAGCATTGAGGAAAACGAAACAAGGAGGAGGAGGAGGAGCAACATATAGGCTTTATTTCATTGAAATCAGATCTCAGTGAAAAAGTTATTGTCATAAAATACCAATTTCTCCTGTTAACAAATACACAGCAAAATACTAGAAACTCACTAGAAAGGAAATTTGTCTCTGATAAAGTCGCTTAGACCAGCTAGCAAATTACATAGTTGATACAAAATCCTCGATTAAATATAAAATAACTAATTTGACTGAGGTAAACCTAAGACACAGAATTAATTGCCTATAGTGTGACCGGGGCGCCTGCCGCCGAAGCTGAAGCCGATTTCCATCGGATTTTTAAAATACGAAAATCTACTGCCCCCTTACCACCATCTCATAATGCGATTCAATAACTGAATAGAATGCTTATTCATACCAATGAATAAGTGACGCTACCCGACTGGGAAATGGACCTCCACCGTACAGAATACTGCAGCCAAATAACAATTCCCTTGAGGGTTGTTTTGTTCCTGCGAGCGAGTGAGGTCACCAGGAAGGAAGAAGATGCTGCGTTGGCAGCGGGGGTGGTGGCGCGTGAGCGATATATTTTGTTGCGAGCGTTAATATAGCTACGGTAACCTTTTCACATCAGGCGAGCCGTATGCTTGTCTGCCACCCGACGTAGTATAAAAAAACGTCTCGCCTTTAACATCAGCAACAACATTGGCCTTCAAGCAATATCAAAGCCGGAGTTGTAAAATAATAACCAAATTTGATATAAAAAAAACATTTTTAATTAAGACGTGATTAAAAAACATATATATATTTAATATATATCCTTACAATATTGCACAAACTGTATTTATGAGTATATTTCATCGTTCATTTTGGGAGTAATAGTTCCATACACTTTAAAAATTTGCTGTGGTGGTATCCCCGGGGCTCCAGCCGGTGCCTGGGCATATTTTTTATCATTTTCTGTTAGCTTTCTTCTGTCGGAGACATGCCTATTAGATTGTGTAGTGGATCCTGAATCTTCACTCCACTTATCGGCCACATCGCTGTCTTCTCCATATGTTAATGTAAGTAGACACAAAATTAAAAGCAGTCTAAACATGACTTCACTTGTGAAAAAAGTATAATTATAATAAAAAATAATGTGGGATACGTGTACACCGCGCGGCTGCTTGATAATATAAAAAAACAAGTTTAGTGATAATAATTTAAAAGTATGTATTGTATTACACCGTATCATCACTGACACTGTTTTGCATTAACGCTTATTTAGTATGTAATAGTGATGTAACGAATATTCGCATTCGCGAATATTCGCATATTTCTCGACATTCGCATTCGCAATTTTATGCGATATGGCATACCGATTCTAAATTGCGTAAGAAATTGATTCTTGCTGAGGTCGGGATACAGATTATTGCCATCCTTATCATATCAGCGATTTAATATACCTACTAGCTATCTCTTTTCCTCATCGAGCGAAAATGGCGGCAATATTTCTTGCAAAAATATGAAAATAGGTAAAGTACGTGTTAAAATTAATTATTATTGTGTACTTTTGTGTGATAAGTAATCTTTAAGGCTTTCATTATTTTATCAACATAAATTTTGCATTTTCGAAATACTAATGAGGTAAGACAATTTGGCTCACTTTTCGAGTGTTCGTTTTTGACAGTGGCATATCTACTGATATAACATAATTAGCTCTATCAGTGTGTAACTATTAATAACTAATTCATTGAGAACAACACTTATCTAAAAAGTATCTTTATTCATGTCAATCCTGATTTCAGATGATTCTATATTATGTATGATGCCAAGAAAGTGAAAGAGTCCACTTATACGCATTCATTGATACCTCTGATATAGCGAGCGTCCATCAGCCTGGTTGTTTACTTGTTTCCCAACTTAGTTGTATAAAAAAAAATCAACAATCTTCCTACAATAGCAAAAAACAGCATGGAACGGACGCAAATAAATTTGTATAAAACATCTCTCTAAATATTACTCGTTTGACATTTTATAGCTTTTCACAACTATTACGAATTTTAAATAAAAACAAGACAGAGTAGACAAAAGCTTAGACACTCTTAGACATCATAAACCGTGTTTTACTACGTTTATGCGTATAGAATCAAAGACAAATTAATAGTTTCCGTCGCGTTCAAACAAGAACAAGAGTAACTTGCGCCATCATCATGCAAGGAATTGACACAGATTAATACGATTCTTTGTTTGGAGTCACGTGCTGATTTTTTCAAACGGAAGCACAATCATTTGTGAACGTGTTATAATAAAGGGGGCGTCCATTAATAACGTGAGGTGATGGGGTGGGGGGGGGAGGGGGTGATCGAGCCTAATCTTATTAAATCTCACTTGAGGGATAGAGGGGGGGGGGGGTGCGTCTTCGGGTCTTGGCGAATATCACGTAATTTTATAAATATGTTGGTTGCAATAGTCCAAAAATAATTGAGTAAATTATTTTTATTTTTTAAATAAATCCAAAGCTTACATCTCACCGAGGGACGTAATTACGTAATTAATGGACGCCCCCAAATTGTGTGTGGTTGTTAAGAAATGAGTAACAGAACCACGAACAGAAAACAAAAAAAAAAAAATATTTTTGGGTCTGTCTGTTTGTATATACAGACAGACAGACCAAAAAATAGCGTGTATACGCTAATCTCTAAAGCAACTGTACAGATTTTTGTCGGTTTTCTCAAATAGATTATTTGTACTCGACTAGGAGCAACATATAGGCTTTATTTCATTGAAAACAGATCTCAGTGAAAAAGTTCCTAAAGTACCAATTTCGCCTGTTAACAAATACACAGCAAAAATCACTAGGAAGGAAATTTGTCTCGGATGAAGTCGCTCAGACTAGCTAGCAAATTTTGTATCAACTGTGTAACGTAATTACGTGTCCCCTCCGCCCCCCCTCGGTGAGATGTTGTAAAAGGTTCTTCGACCCCTTCCCCCTACCCCAATCTCACGTGAGATTTTTCAAAATTTGTATTTTGGATGTAAGCTTTGGATTTATTTAAAAAATAAAAATAATTTGCTTTGGACTATTAGAACCAACATATCTATAAAATTACGTGATATTCGCCAGGACTCGACGACGCACCCCCCCCCCCCCCTCTATCCCTCAAGTGAGATTTAATAAGATTAGGCTCGATCACCCCCTCCCCCCCCACCCCATCACCTCACGTTATTAATGGACGCCCCCTTTATTATAACACGTTCACAAATGATTGTGCTTCCGTTTGAAAAAATCAGCACGTGACTCCAAACAAAGAATCGTATTAATCTGTGTCAATTCGTTGCATGATGATGGCGCAAGTTACTCTTGTTCTTGTTTGAACGCGACGGAAACTATTAATTTGTCTTTGATTCTATACGCATAAACGTAGTAAAACACGGTTTATGATGTCTAAGAGTGTCTAAGCTTTTGTCTACTCTGTTTTGTTTTTATTTAAAATTCGTAATAGTTGTGAAAAGCTATAAAATGTCAAACGAGTAATATTTAGAGAGATGTTTTATACAAATTTATTTGCGTCCGTTCCATGCTGTTTTTTGCTATTGTAGGAAGATTGTTGGTTTTTTTTTATACAACTAAGTTGATACAAAATTCTCGATTTAATAGAAAATAACAAATTTGACTGAGGTAACCCTAAGACACAGAATTAATTGCCTATAGTGTGACCGGGGCGCCTGCCGCCGAAACTGAAGCTGATTTTCATCGGATTTTTAGCATGCGAAAATCTAACTACTGGTTAGATTGTTGATAGTTATGTTTAGCTTAACTGGTAAAAACCGTAGAGCTCTACTGACTAAGCTGAAAATCTTCGCCAATAACTTTTATCTAAGACCTTTTAGGGGTGTAAGTGGTTCATCAACATCTTTGAACCAAAGCCAACTTCACCTGCACGCGGTGCACCCTGCTGACTGACAAACGAAGCTCTGGCGAAAAGAGAGGTAGGGAGCGTAATTGTACCCGACTGGGGAATGTACCTACACCTCACAGAATACCGCAGCCAAATAACGATTCCCTTGAGGGTTGTTGTGTTCCTGCGAGTGAGTAGGTCACCGGAAAGGAAGGAGATGCTGCGTTGGCAGCGGGGGTGGCGGCGCGCAAGCGATATTTTTAATGTTGCGAGCGTTGATATGGCTACGGTAAGCGCTTCACATCAGGCAGGCCGTATGCTGGTCTGCCACCCGACGCAGTATAAAAAAAATTAAAAAAAAATTGGCATCAAAATATTCGATGGGAATCGGCTTTAGCTTCGGCGGTAGGGCCCCGGGTTGGTCTGATCATAATAGGGTGTTTTGCTGTTTCCTTGTTTATTCATATTTATTTTGATATCTTAAAGACTGCAAACCGATTAATTTCAATATCCAGAGGATGAAGTATACAAAATGGTATATCTACATATTTTTGAAGGAGGTATTAAAATGAAGCGGGCGTCATTTTAGATACATGCGTTAAAAGACCTTTAAAGCCGAAAAACAGGCGACACCTTGTTTAAATAATCATATCTTAGCATTTAGGATGAATATCAGATTCCTATGCATGTAGTTTCTTATCAAGATAACAAAGTATTCTATGTCAATGTACCTACCAGCACCAAAAATGTTTCATATATGTTTAACCAGTTAACGAGCACATTCCGGTCAGTTCCGGTAAGAGTAGGCTAAAAAAAAATGGTCAATTCATCTTTCATTCATTCATCACAACCGATATTCCAGAATTTACAACACTGAGCCTTGAAGACAGCCATGCGTCTGCGTCTTTGAAGTTAGTCGTACCATTTAAAATGTACAATCGAATGAGAGAGTAGATATTGCTATAGGAACCTTTGGGGTGTAAGTGGTTAATCAACATCTTTGAACCAAAGCCAACTTCACCTGCACGCGGTGCACCCTGCTGACTGACAAACGAAGCTCTGATGAAAAGAGAGGTAGGGAACGTAATTGTAAGTTACCCGACTGGGAAATGTACCTCCACCGCACAGAATACTGCAGCCAAATAATAATTCCATCCCTTGAGGGTTGTTTTGTTCCTGCGAGTGAGTGAGGTCACCAGGAAGGAAGAAGATGCTGCGTTGACAGTAGGGGTGGTGGCGCGTGAGCGATATATTTTGTTGCGAGCGTTAATATAGCTACGGTAACCTTTTCACATCAGGCGAGCCGTATGCTTGTCTGCCACCCGACGTAGTATAAAAAAAAACCTCTCACCTTTAACATCAGCAACAACATTGGCCTTCAAGCAATATCAAAACCAGAGTTGTAAAATAATAACCAAATTTAATATAAAAAAAAACCTTTTTAATTATAACGTGATTAAACAACATATATATATGTAATACTAGCAAACCCGGCGAACTCCGTTTCGCCACCAGATGGCGTTGTATGTGAAAAAAGATTTTCCCGCTTTTCTTTTTAAAATTTTCCAGAATTTTCTTTGCTATAAACCTCACGGAGCCCGAGACCGTTCCAACGAATGCAAAACCGTGGAAATCGGTTCGTGCGTTCTGGAGTTATAGCGTCAGGAAGGCAAACCCGACTTATTTTTATATAGTAGATATATCCATATAATATTGCACAAACTGTATTTATGAGTATATTTCATCGTTCATTTTGGGAGTAATAGTTCCATCATCATCATCATCTCAGCCATTGAAAGTCCACTGCTGGACATAGGCCTCCCCTCTAAATCTCCAATAAGACCGGTTGGAAGCGGCTTGCATCCAGCGCCATCCTACGGTCTTAATGAGGTCGTCTGTCCACCTTGTGGGTGGACGTCCTGTAATAGTTCCATACACTTTAAAAATTTGCTGTGGTGGTATCCCCAGGGCTCTAGCCGGTGCCTGGGCATATTTTATATCATTTTCTGTTAACTTTCTTCTGTCGGAGACATGCCTATTAGATTGTGTAGTGGATCCTGAATCTTCACTCCACTTATCGGCCACATCGCTGTCTTCTCCATAAGTTAATGTAAGTAGACACAAAATTAAAAGCAGTCTAAACATGACTTCACTTGTGAAAAAAGTATAATTATGATAAAATGTGGTATACGTGCACACCGCGCGGCTGCTTGATAATACAAAAAAAAAACAAGTTTAGTGATAATAATTTGAAAGTATGTATTGTATTACACCGTATCATCAATGACACTGTTTTGCTTTATCGCTCATTTAGTATGTAATAGTGATGTAACGAATATTCGTATTCGTATTCGCATTCGCGAATATTCGCATATTTCTCGACATTCGCATTCGCAATTTTATGCGAATGTTTTGCGAATATGAACGTCCTAAAAATAATTAAGATTTTCAATTACGAAAAGATAAATTAAATAGAGAAATAAGTATCAACGTCTTATATATTTACTAGCTGCCCGCCCCGGCTTCGCACGGGTAGAAAGTGTTGTTTACTTTTCCTCTCTATTGTCATGTCTTTTCTCTCCATAAGAACCTTCCTTATACCTTAACGAAAATATTTAGATAAAAATTAGCAGAATTAGCAAAATTGGTCAAGCCTTTCTCGAGTTTTGCGCTTAGCAACGTTCATTTTAATATGGGACCACCTGGAGAGTGTACCCTCTCAAACAAATAAGAATTATTAAAATTGCTGTCCAATTGACGGAGAATACATTGAATTAAAAAAAATACATACAGTCGAACATGGTACCGCCCTACAGGTACAATAAACAACAATAATACGTAATTTCTGGAACAAAAACTCTCTTATATGTCCTTTCCCAGGACTCAGGATATCTCTGAACCAAATTTCATGTAAATCGGTCCAGCGTTTTAATTTAAGCGTGAAGAGGTAACAGCTAGACACTCTGTCGCATTTAAAATATTAGTATGGATTGGCGAAAACCAGAAGAAACGACACATATATTGATATGTAGACATTTCAACCCCATCGCACCCCAATACGGGATGATGGTCACGTTAGCCACGTAAAATTTTAAAATCGTTGTTGTTTTCGTAATCAGCGACCCGATAAACCATAAAGACACAACTTTTGCTAAGGCGTCATTTTTATATTTCTTATAGTTTAGCTGAACCATGATGGGGTGTAAGGGGTTCATCAAGATCTTTGAACCAAAGCCAACTTCACCTGCACGTGGTGCACCCTGCTGACTGACAAAAGAAAGCTCTGGCGAAAAGAGAAGTAGGGAGCGCAATTGTAAGCTACCCGACTGGGGACAGCCAAATAACAATTCTCTTGAGGGTTGTTGTGTTCCTGCGAGTGAGTGTGGTCACCAGAAAGAAAGGAAGGAGATGCTGCGTTGGCAGTGGGGGTGGCGGCGGGCGAGCAATATTTTATGTTGCAAGCGTTAATATGGCTACGGTAACCGCTTCACATCAGGCGGGCCGTATGCTTGTCTTCCACCTGAAATAGTATTAAAAAAAATATGGTTCTGCATCACGTGTTCCAAATCTTGGATTTTTATACCTCAACAAAAAATGCTCATCAAGTTGAACAACTTTTGCTAAGGCGTCAATTTTATATTTTTTATAGTTTACCGGAACCATTATGGTTCTGCATGAGGTCTAAATCTTGGATTTTTATACCTCAACAAAAAATGCTCGTCACGTTGAACAACTTTTGCTAAGGCGTCAATTTTATATTTCTTATAGTTTACCGGAACCATTATGGTTCTGCATCAGGTGTTCTAAATCTTGGATTTTTATATCTCAACAAAAAATACTCAACAACCTGAACAACTTTTGCTAAGGCGTCATTTTTATATTTCTTATAGTTTAGCTGAACCATTATGTATCTGCATCAGGTGTTCCAAATCTTGAATTTTTATACCTCAACAAAAAATGCTCATCAGGCTGAACAACTTTAACTATGGCGTCATTTTTATATTTCTTATAGTTTAGCTGAACCTTTATGGTTCTGCATCAGGGTGTTCCAAATCTTGGATTTTTATACCGAGATGGAAATTTCGTGTCAACGTTTTCAAATCGATGCCATTTTCGTAATTGACATCTCAGAAAACCATAGAATCAACACCCATATTGATATTATGACATTTCAACCCCATCGCACCCCCACAGGAGTGCTCTTGTGTCACGTCGGTTATGTTAGATTATAAAATAGCTGTTGTTTTCGGAATCAGCGACCCGATAAACCATAAAAACAATACCCATAACGATTTTCAGACGTTTGCACCTCATTTCACCCCTTTAGGGGTTGAATTTTGAAAAATCCTGAAACACGTGTTTACTCATTTATCTACAGAAGTGCTCAAGTTAAGTATCGTATAAAATAGTCCAACTAATCTTGGTTCCCCATACAAACTTTGGACCCCCGTTTCACCCCCTTAGGGGTTGAATTTTCCAAATTCCCGTCTTAGTGAGCACCTACGTCCTAAAAGGAACCCCCTTGAAAAAATTGACACTCCTAGCACTTGTAGTTTCTGAGATTTCGTGATGAGTGAGTGAGTGATTTACTCTTTTATATATATATATAGATAGATTTCAAAACATCACTCGTAAACCAAACAGCAATCGGCCTTCTTCGTATCGGCTCGACAATGCTCCGAAGTAGATGCAAATAGTTACAAATGTGTGCGTGTAACTCGCGCGCCAAAAATAAAGACAAATATGGCGCCAAATACAAAAGTCAATATTAGTATTCGTGAATACCGACGGCAGATATTCGCATTCGCATTTGCGTTAGTATAAAAGGAAGTTTTTACTTTGACTTGTTTGCATGTAGTATAATATGTTTGTCTAGGAGTGTTTGCGCACTGTGAGATCTTGAATATCGGACCAATTCTTGAATTGGGTTTCGATGTCAAGAATTTCAGTTCCGGAATTCTGGAATACGTAGCTTTTCGAGTCTAAAAAAACCGTGTCTAAATACATTATAAGCTGTGAAATAATAAACAAATTTTATATTTAAAAAAAACCTTTTTAATTTTGACGTGAAAAAATATATATAACCTTACAATATTGCATAAAATTTATTTATGTGTATATTTCTTCATCGTACATTTCAGTAGTTACGTACGCTTTAAAAATTTGCTGTGGCGGTATCATATATTTTTTATCATTATTTGTTATCATTCCTCTGTCAGAGACTTGGTCATCATATTGTGCAGTGGATCTTGAATCTTCACCCGGCTTATCGTCCACGTCGCTGTCATTTCCATGTATTAATGTGAGTAGACACAAAATTAAAAGCACTTTAAGCATGACTTCACTTGTGAAAAAAGTATAATTATAATTTTTTGATATACGTGTACACCGCGCGGCTGCTTGATTATAAAAAAACAAGTTTAGTGATAATAATGTAGCAGTTAATTTATTTAATGTTATTAAATTATTATCATCACTAAACAGTAACACCATATCAACAAGGGCACTGGTTAGTTTTATCGCTCATTTAGTATGTAACTAAGTATAATAAGTATTATAATTCTATTTTTATTGTTACGTCCAGATTCGGTTAGGTGTTACGTTTTAGTTATTGACAAACATCTTCAGCTTAGAAGGTAGAGCTTTCGTGTTTCTACCTCCTAAGCCAAGACTAAAGTCTTCAACCAGTGCGTCCTCCCTGCAATGACATATGGGACTTGGACACTGACCATCGGACTGGTCCACAGGCTAAAGGTCGCGCAGCGAGCGATGGAGAGGGCTATGCTCGGGGTTTCTCTGAGCGATCAAATCCGGAACGAAGAAATTCGACGGAGAACTAAAGTTATCGACAAAGCCTTTCGAGTTTGCAAGCTGAAGTGGCAATTGGCGGGTCACAGCTGCCGAGTAACTGATGGCAGATGGGGGAGGAAGGTATTAGAGTGGAGGCCACGCGTAGGACGACAAAGCGTTGGACGCCTTCCTTCTAGATCAGGGTTTCCCAACCAGAGGGGCGCGCCCCCCTTGTGGGGCGTAGAGAGATGTCAAGGGGGGCTTGAGACGTTCGTGTTCTCAATAGAAAAATTATTTCAATGCGTTAATGAAGTAAACACTGTAGGTAGAATATGAAGTAAACACTGTAGGGAGAATGCAAGCTAAAGTATCTCACTAGTATTGTCACTATACTCCCTAGTACTCTTATAGATTGGTTGATAAAAACGTTATAATTTAGTCAAAGTTCATTTTGATGAATTCTTTTTGTACAAATTACATAAAAATAATGCGATGTTTATTTAGGTACTTACTTACTGAAAAAAATATTGGAGGGGGGGGGGGGGGAAGAGGCATGAAAATATTATTTGTGATCTGGGGAGCCTTGATTTAAAAAAGGTTGGGAAACCCTGTTCTAGATGGTCCGATGACCTTAAGAAAGCGGCTGGAAGCGGCTGGATGCGGAAGGCGGAGGATCGTATTTGGTGGAAAGCATTGGGGAAGGCTTATATTCAGCAGTGGATAGATACAGGCTGATGACGAAGCCAAACATATCCAAGCAGACTTAATTTTCGCAGTGAAAAATTCCGGTGGGAATCGGCTTCAGCTTAGCAGGTAGGGCCCCGGACCTGTGGCCCTACCGCCGAAGCTGAAGCCATCGGATTTTTATCGCCAGAATAGATCTTAGGTTTAAGTTAATAACAAACATCTTTAACTTAGTCGGTTGAGCTGTATGGTTTCTACCAGCTCAGCTAAACAATTACCACCAATCTAAGCGACACTTTGATTTTTGCAATCTTAAGAGAGGTAGGGAGCCACTCCCGCTGCCGACGCAGCAACTCCTTCCAACCTGGTACCCTCACTCACTCGAAGGAACACAACAACCCTCAAGAGAATTGTTATTTGGTTGCGGTATTCTGTGAGATGGAGGTACTTCCCCAGACAAGCAGCTTAAAATTACGCTGTGCCCTACCTCTCTTTCGCCAGGGCCTCGTAAATCGGCAAGGTACACCACGTGCTTGGGCTCAAAGATGGTGGTGAACCATTTACACCCCGTAAAGATAAATAAATAAATATTTCTGGACAATTTACACAGTGCCATCTAGTCCCAAATTAAGCGCTAACCTTGTGTTATGAGTACTAGACAACTGATAAATGTACTTAAATACATTTCTTTTGTAAATACATACTTATAATACAAAGAAAACACCCAGACCAAGACAAACAGACATGTTCATGCACACAAATGTTTGCCTTGTGCGGGAATCGAACCCGCGACCCGCGACTTCGAAGGCAAAGTGGCCATTGCTAACCATTCGACCACCGAGCTCGTCAAAGATGGTGGTGAGCTTTTAACATCCCATCAAAGATGGTGGTAAATTAAGCACGCATAAATTATACAGAGTGGCGATTTAGTCACCTGTAATATTTGAGGCTAACGTATTGCTAGTAGTGTTATAAGTAAAAAAAAAATGGTGATAGCGTTATAACAGAAAAAAATAATCAACTAATATAATTATCACTGATACGCATTTTTTTTACTAAACTCATTGTCACATTAGATGATTTCTTATTACTTTAGTTTAGTTTAGTTGTATTTTGTTGTTACTTAATATTGTAATTTAAATACTTGATTGACTTTAAAAAAGGCGACTATAGTCAATTGTTCAACCAAAGCAACTGGTTAAATTTGTAGGTACTTAGAATAATGTAAAAATAACGGCGTGAAGGTGCTAATAGTTGATGATTAATTTTTTTCCAAGTATTACGAACAATAATTTGAAATTATTGGAAACAAAGTGGTTGTGTCATTTAAACACATTTATCAGTCCCACACGACAAACAGGTCCCTTAAAGGCGGTTATTCTCAATGATGATATGAAAATGTCAATAAAAAATTGTCTCCTATTTGTCGTTTGCAATATTTTTACAAATAAAAAATATAATTTATGAAATTAACAACGGGAATTAAGGCGATCATGCTTAAGGATATTTAGATACCTTTATTATTGCCTGACATTTCAGTCAGTCTGTGACCACGGCAGCTGCACCCTGGTCGAAACGTCAAGCAATAATAAATAATAATAATAAAAATAACATAAGGCGGTTCTCCTGGACACGGCCGCATTGTGAGGAGGTTCCTCACTCTGAAGCCCTGACCACCGGTAGCTTGGGTCTTCGCCCCGCTACCGGCGGGTACCTCCTTGTTTTATATATTTTTAAATGTATTTTATAAATTTTATATTTAAAAATGTAAGAAAAAGTGAATAAATAAATATAATAATAATAATAAATATTCCTGGGCTAATTACACACGGGCATCTAGTCCCAAACTAAACAAAGCTTGTACTATGGGTACTAGGTAACTGATAACATACTTAAATACATTTTTATTTTGTAAATATATACATATAATACAGAGAAAACACCCAGACCAAGACAAACAGACATGTTCATGCTCACAAATATTTATCTTGTGCGAGGATCGAACTTGTAACCTCGGAATCAAATTGGCCATTGCTAACCATTCGACGCTCGTCAAAAATAATAAAGGTATGTAAATTTTTGCATTTATGCAGGATCGCCTAATTCTCCTTGTTATTTTCATAAATCATGCGACGCAAAAGTTTATAACTTATTATAAAAATATATTTGTCATTTATATATTAAGTATCTGTAATTTTACTAAGTTGTTTGTAATTACAAACAGCAATAACTACTTTACTGTGATACAGCAATGTTCTAATCGAATGCGACATACAATATCTAATGATAGAATAGCATCATTGTAGAATAAGACCCCTACAGCTAAGTATCACTATGGTATCACATAATTGTATAAAACAGGCCAACACTCAGATCATCATTTTAAACAATCTTTGAGCATCTCACTGTGTCACTGTGAATTTATCCCATCAAAATGTTGTGGAAAGTATTTTTATTCGCGGGGGTTATTGCAGGTAAGTTATATTTTTGTAATTTTCTTTAAAAAAAACAGTTATCTACAAATATTTGTTTATGCTACACCGCCGCAACCCTAGCGCTGCGCCGATATTGAACAAAATTCTTACCTAGTTCTAAACAGATAAATGTTGTAAATGTTGGCTGTGTAACTTCCCTAGAGAAAGAGGACCTGAAGTGGGAAATCACTTTAAGGTAGAGATTCCCACTTTAGGTTTCTAGGGAAGTTCCGCGAATCGTTAGGTTTCTAGAAAAGTCACCAGGGTTCCGCACATTATCACCTGTTAAAACGGTCACTATAAGCATATATTTCAGCGATATGTATAAACAACAACATTTAAAGTACAAGTACGTCTTTATTTTATACATAATAATAAAATTCTAATTTCTTCCGTATATAAAATTCTTTCCGTGACTGTAGGTACATATTTTTTTTTTTACAAAAAAAATGTAACAAGTATATATGTTAAGTTATAGTAGTATATGTTAAGAATAAAACGTATAACAAATTGTTTTTTCGTCTGACTGTCGGATTGTTTGTTTAGTCGGTCTGTACGCGCATAACGCAAAATGCAAAACCTATTGAAGGCAATTAGATGAAATTTTTGACACAGAAAGTTTATAAGGATTAGTATATTGTATACTGAATTCCTATAATATGTTAATGTGTGAAATACACGAATGGAAGTTTAAAACGAAATATTTCAGGAGTCTCATGTGTGGAGCTACAACTCGGCCAAATGAGTATACACGACTTAGTGGAGCATATGTGTACCAAGAATAACGCGAAAGACAAAACAGCTCAAGCAGAGGTATTTACTTTATTGAGTTTCCTAGTTGTTTATTATTAGTTAATTAAGATATTTAGCGGAGGCCAGAGTTATCCAGTGGCCTAAAAGCCAATGATTTACCGCCTATTATCTAATGTCAACAACTGGAACTGACATATAATGTATACGATGGAGTTGAAGAGTTTTTTTTTTATATACTACGAACTCAGTCAGAGTAATGAACTCATTCCTAATCTATACACATTTGACGTTGTTGCGTACCATAACCCCGTACCATAGTAAAAATAGATATTTTTACTATTTTTACTATGCCCGTACCCCGTACCCGTATATATATATGTATATATAGGTATATATATATATTCAGTCTCGTCAAGCATTTCATTTGATATTGTCACATAAGGGTTAAAGTGGAAATTATAAATCGTCATTGTATGTTTGCCGCCATATTGCATTTAAGTATGTAATCACAAAGAAAACCAATGTCACAGTATAAGTACGAGTAATAGTACTAAGTGCAGTACGGTCACTCCTTACCGCTCTCTGGTATCGATCTCACCTCCTCTCTGAGACGAATGTGGAACAGTTTGTATGGCGTCGCACGCACACATGCTCATTCACGCTCTGCCCAGACGTAATTTATCTGCCCAGACTTTATTTATGTAGTAGTTCACGACGTGACATTTGTATGGAGTGGCCCGGGTGTGCCAATTGTCAGCTCAATCGGACACTGGGAAGTGAATCAAATTGGACTCATAACATTTGGTTACAGGCACCGAGGTGAAATGAACTAAAAGCTTGTAATAGTAGTTTATGAAACTGTTGCATAATAAGGGTTATTAAAATACGAGTGTGAGTATTTTAATACCTAATTATAATCTCTAATCTCATGAAATATATGATAATAATATTTTAAATACAACCATGAAGTTAATTTAACAGCTATAATTCTTACATAAAAATCCATTTGCAGATCGAGCATGCGTAGTGCGCATGCGCGACGCGCCGCGTTCACAGATTATGTAGAAAAATTTTGCAAAGTTGCAATGTATTTGCATTGCAACCAGAGGGGCAATTCTCGTAATTAAAATGTAGTCAAAATTCAGTTTCGATCCAGTCTCGATCTCTTATATGTCACATTTGGTATTCTCGTAACTTCATATGTAACTTCAAAATTAAATTTAAGCGGGATTATATCGAAATATGAGTGAAAATTAAACAAACTAAGAATGTTAAAAGTAACATTGGCAAAGGCCAACAACAAGAATTGACAATAATTAATTAATGAAATCAAGTATATAATTTTACTCAATTCACAATTCAATCTCGATTCGGTCAACTTTCGATCTGCGTTCGTAGAAAAATTACGAGAATTGGCCTTCTGTTTAAAATACCTGTATCCAGGGCTGAAGCTGTATCGAAATGGTAAAAAAGTTATTTTACGATACAGTTGTCCCTAAAAGAGCTGTATCGAAATAGTAGTTTATGAAACTGTTGCATAATAAGGGTTATTAAAATACGAGTGTGAGTTTAAAACATGAGCCGAAGGCGAGTGTTTTAATAGACCACACGAGTATTTTAATACCTAATTATGTGCAGTTTCATACACTACTTTATCTAATCTCATGAAATATATGATAATAATATTTTAAATACAACCATGAAGTTAATTTAACAGCTATAATTCTTACCTATAAATCCATTTGAAGATCGAGCATGCGTAGTGCGCATGCGCGACGCGCCGCGCGGCGCCGCGTTCACAGATTATGTAGAAAAATTTTGCATAGTTGCAATGTATTTGCATTGAAACCTGTTTAAAATACCTGTATCCAGGGCTGAAGCTGTATCGAAATGGTAAAAAAGTTATTTTACGATACAGTTGTCCATTTAAGAGCTGTATCGAAAAATAACTTTTTAAATTTATTTTGATAGCTTGTGCGTAAAGACTGTCATTATGATACTGTGTTCAGTTTTTTAATGTGTAAATTTCAGTATGAGATTAGATAAAATAACTTTTTAAATTTATTTTGATAGCTTGTGCGTAAAGACTGTCATTAAGATACTGTGTTTAGTTTTTTAATGTGTAAATTTCAGTATGAGATTAGATAAAAATATATATGCTATATATATTGCTCCCATGCAAAATGAATAAATGAACTAAACTTGATATTATTTACTAGCATCGTAATAGAAACACATACATTTTGACGAGCTCGATGGCTAGCAATGGCCACTTTGACTCCGAGGTCGCGGGTTCGATTCCCGCACAAGACAAACTTTTGTATGCACGAATATGTCTTTTTGTCTTGGCCTGGGTGTTTTCTATGTATTATAAGTATATATTTACAAAAAAAAATGTATTTAAGTACATTTAGCAGTTCTTTGGTACCCATAATACAAGCTTTGCGCTTAATTTGGGACTAGACGGCGCTGTGTAAATTGTCCAGAAATATTTATTTATTTTTTCATTTATTCATGTTTTTTCTCAATTTTTAACATTTTTAAATATACAGATAAAAAAGAAAAGTACATTTAAAAATATATAAAAAAAGGGGGCACCCGCCGGTAGCGGAGCGAAGACCCAAGCTACCGGTGGTTAGGGCTCCATAGTGAGGAATCTCCTCACAATGCGGGCCGTGTCCAGAAGAACCGCTTTTTGTATCCGGCTCTTGACCCAACTGCCAAGCGAGAGCCTCTCGAGATGACGGTCGAGACTCTTCGCTATAAGTCCGTTCACTGTTACGACTATCGGTACAATTATCGCTGAGTCCACATGCCACATGGCGGTAACCTCGTGGGCCAAGTCCAAGTACTTCGAAAGTTTCTCTTTTTCGGCCTTCACGAGGTTCTCGTCATGGGGAATGGTGACGTCAATGAGAATTGCACGACTCGTCACCCGGTCTATTAACACGATATCAGGTCTATTGGCAACAATAGTCCTGTCAGTGATAATAGATCGGTCCCAGTAGAGCGTGACACTACCGTTCTCGAGAACTGGCGCAGGTACATACTTGTAGTATGGTACCTCAGAGCCCACAAGGCGATATCTAAGAGCAAGTTGCTGGTGTATAATCCTAGCTACTTGATTGTGCCTGTGCAAGTACTCGCCGTTAGCAAGATGAGAACAACCGGAAACTATATGCCTGAGGGATTCTCCGGGACGGTGGCATGCTCGACAGATGTCGACCGTACCGTCCTTCAGGATATATTTCCGGTAGTTATTCGTCTTGATAACTTCGTCCATAATTGCACAGACAAAACCTTCAGTTTCTCCAAAGAGATCACCGAAACGTAGCCAGGCCACCGATGCGGACGAGTCTACATCAGGCCCATTGAGAGCCCGGTAGAACCGCCCATGTAACTCCTTGCTCTTCCATACATCCTTGCGGCTCTGGGTAGTAAGTACAGATGGTTTGCGCCAGTTTTCGTTTGCCAAGGATAGTGGCGTAAAGCCCTTATCAACTGCTACCACGTCGCGGTGCATCCCGCTATCACAGTGTAGGAAATATTCCCTAAGATTGCACACCTCACGGTTGTGTAGGTTTTTGGCATTTAAAAAGCCGCGGCCCCCACACTTCCGCGGGATGTACAATCTCATCACCGACGATCGCGGGTGATGCATACGATACGTGGTAAGTAGTTTTCGGATCTTTACATCCAGGGCGTCCAATTCAGTCTGAGACCACCTTAGTATGCCGAAGGTGTATATCAGCAGGGGCATAACCCAACCGTTGAAAGCCCGAACCTTGTTACCACCTGACAAAAGACTTTTCAGTACTTTTGTCAGGCGACCAAAGAATCGGTCCATCACCGATTGTTTTATGTCCCCGCTAGCTATACCCAAAGCCTCCGACATACCAAGGTACTTGTAGGTTTCGACTTCAGAGAGGGACCTGAGGAACATTGTCTCAGAGAGTTGTAAACCATCTGAATTTACAACCCTACCCCGCTGTACATTAATGACCGCACATTTGTCGACACCAAACTCCATACCGATGGAGCCACTGAAAGTTTCAGTTACTCTCAGTAACTCCAAAATGTCTGGCTTATTTGGTGCAAACAATTTGAGGTCATCCATGTACAGCAGATGAGAAATGATCTCACCCCCTCTATGAAGTCGAATGCCCAACCCTGAATCCCTTAACAGAGTGCTAAGTGGATTGAGGGCTAGGCAGAACCACAACGGACTGAGGCTGTCACCCTGGAAAATACCACGTTGTATCCTTATAGGGTTCGCCAATGCAGGAGAAACTCCACCCCCCGGTTGACAAAGCACTGTGGTCCACTGCCCCATACACGAACTAAGAAAGGTGCATAAAGTTGTATCTACTTTATACAACTCTAGGACCCGTCTTAGCCATGAATGAGGCACCGAATCATAGGCCTTTTTGTAGTCAATCCAGGCGGCGGACAGGTTCTTCCTGTTTCGGCGAACCTGTTGGCAAATGGTCATGTCAATGAGGAGAAGCTCTTTAGTACCACGAGACCCAGCCCTACATCCATTCTGAGCAATGGCTAAAACATTATTACAGTTATTTATTTATTTATTATTTATACAGGCAGGTATACACTCCTTCGTCGAGTGCCTCTCCGAGCATCATGATCCTACTATTTTTAGAGACCTGTATAACATACATCTTGATGACAAGCAATCTGTGATAGCATTATATAAACGGTAAGTTAATGGCAAATTATGATAAATATATTCTACTAACTGACACGGTATCATGATGATGATGATGATGTCATCAGCCTGTCTCTACTCACTGCTGGATATTAGCCTAGATAGACTAATATCCAACGGATTTTGTACGAGACTACCGAATTTTGTACGAGACTAGATAGTCTCGTACAAAATTCGTTGAAAGTTATTAGGACATATTCAAATTCGTAAGGAAGATGGAAGGCTTTTTAAAATACTGTTATAGTAGTCTCCTACATTTTATAAAATATTTTTTTTTAACAAATATACAAAAATACATATTTTGTGCGAAGCGTTTATTTGTGTTCACATTTCGTCAGATTTTTGAAGTGAAAACTTCTTTAGCGGCGTTGTGCACTTTTTGGGATGGGTAAAAAATGTTAAACTCGCGTTAGGACACGTGGGCTGATCGAAAATTCGTAAGACGGAGGGAGAGACCACTGGCGCGGCGTAGGAGAGGATATATTATAATATCCCCCTCTCTTTCTACGGCGTGGCGAAAATATATGCCTGCTCCTGGTGTTTATTATAATGTTATATAAATTGTCATGTTTGTGTACGATAGCGCAATAAATGAATATTGTATTTTACCACATAAATTATAGTACTTTTATACTGATAAATAAAGCAATTCGTGCGAAATTATTCCCTAACCATTTCAAAATATGCAAAAATGCACAACGTTAATGTTCAAGTTTTCACTTCTGCCGGCAATCCCGGAGTGCAACCCGTTTTTAGGGTTCCGTAGCCAAATGGAAAAAAACGGAACCCTTATAAATTCGTCATGTCCGTCTGTCTGTCCGTCCGTACGTCACAGCCACTTTTTTCCGAAACAATAAGAACTATACTATTGAAAATTGGTAAGTAGATGTATTCTGTGAACCGCATAAAGATTTTCACGCAAAAATAGAAAAAAGCAATAAATTTTGGTGGTGGGTTTCCCCATACTTAGAACTGAAACTTTAAATTTTTTTTTTATCAAACCCATACGTATGGGGTATCTATGGATAGGTCTTCAAAAATGAGGTTTCTAATTACATTTTTTTATAAACTGAATAGTTTGCGCGAGAGACGCTTCCAAAGTGGTAAAATGTGTCCCCCCCTGTAACTTCTAAAATAAGAGAATGATAAAACTAAAAAAAAATATATGATGTTGCCATGCAAACTTCCACCGAAAATTGGTTTGAACGAGATCTAGTAAGTAGTTTTTTTAATACGGCATAAATCGTAAACCGCTTACCTTTCATTCAATCAACTCAAATATAAAAATAAGTTACAACGAACTACAAGAACTTTTATAATTATGTTACGTGCTGCTACGGAACCCTTCATGGGCGAGTCCGACACGCACTTGGCCGCTTTTTTTTATTCCCGCCGTGTAAGTATGTTTTAATTTATTTTCTCTGAATCAAAAAGGTACAAATAAAGATATAAGCCAGAATGTGATCATAAACCCAGGTTGTATTGTGGTCAAAACCGATCATTGTGGAAGTCTGAGGGGAAGGTCTATGTTTAGCAGTGGACGTCCTTTGGCTGAAATAATGATGATGATGATCATCATATTATTAATTATAATTTATAATGTTAGTTTGTTTGTTACATATTTTTAATCTGTGAAATTATATATTCTTTTTATGAATATAATCACTAGGTATGTAAAATTTGGTAAATAAAATTCGCTGCACAAGTTAGTTGTGAATTTAGGCCAGTGTATTTGATGTTACCAAGGTTCAAACCGTATGAGGTGCATTGATTTTTACGGTTTTAAAATATATAAAACGATTAAAATAATAATAGACACTGCTGATGTTTAGCTCAGCTGGAAGAAACACTAGAGCTCGACCGACTAAGCTGGAGATTTTTAACAATAACTTTAACCTAAGTTCAATTTTTGGAATCAAAAAATCTTATGGGAATCGGCTTCAGCTTTGGCGGTTGGCCCCCAGGCGCTCTACCGCCGAAGCTGTAACCTTTAGCTTCGGCGGTAGAGCACCTGGGGACCAACCGCCGAAGCTGAAGCCGATTCCCATAAGATTTTTAGATTGCGAAAATCAAACTTTAACTTACATTATGGTACTTTTGTTTAACTTAGTTGGTAGAAATCATGGAGCTCTACCGACTAAGCTGAAGATGTTTGTCAATAACTTAAGTGTAAGACCTATTTTTTTTATCAAAATATTGGATGGTATGGAGGGGCTGTACCGCCGAAGCTGAAGCCGATGCTTCAGTTTCGGCGGTAGGGCCCCTGATCTCCAAATAATTTTTTTCCCATCAAATACTTTATTGTCTTTCTTTCCTAACACATTATACTACAACTTTTTTTATTTTATTTGATTTCAGTGTATGCAGGCAGGCTCCCGAGTACAAAAGCTGCATGTTCACGCTGTGGGATGACATAGCAGTGTGTGGAGGTCCGAATAGTACTGAAGAAATTACTAAAGGGAAGAAGGCGCTGGACGAACTGTTAGTATACCTGTGCGGGAACGACGCCGAAAGGTTCATGAGTGAGTAGTTTTTTTTAAAGTAAGTAATAAAGGTATACACTTTTTTCTTATATACTACGTCGTGTGGCAGACAAACATACGGCCCGCCTGATGTAGAGCGGTTACTGTAGCCATATTAACGCTCGCAACATAAAAATACGCTCGCGCGCCGCCACTCCCGCTACCAACGCAGCATCTCCTTTTTCTGGTGACCTCACTCACTCGCAGGAATACAACAACCCTCAAGGAAATTGTTATTTGGCTGCGGTATTCTGTGAGGTGGAGGTACATTCCCCAGTCGGGTAGCTTACAATTACGCTCCCTTCCTCTCTTTTCGCCAGAGCTTCGTCTGTCAGTCAGCAGGGTGCACCGCGTGCAGGTGAAGTTGGCTTTGGTTCAAAGATGTTAATGAACCACTTACACCCCAATATTATAATATAGTATAATTTACACTTTATCGTGAAAACTATAAGTTACTAAACGAGTATTTGTCCTTAGATTGCGCATTTGATGTATAAATAAATATTGTCAGACAAATTACACAGCGCCATCTAGCCTCAAAGTAAGCGTAGCTTGTGTTATGGGTACTAGACAACTGATAAACATACGTAAATAAATATTTTTTTGTATATACATACTTATGTTACATAGAAAACACCAAGACTAAGACAAACAGACATGTTCATGCACACAAATGTTTGTCCTATGTGGGAATCGAACCCACGAGCGTTGGTGTCGAAGCCGCGTCATTGACCGCTACGCCACCAAGCTCGTTGATGTCGTCAGTATGTGCGTGCGTAGCTATCCGAAAAGCGGGATATTTAGCGTCCCGCATACTCGCTGAGCGGGGTCTCTGAAACGGGACGACCCGCGTATAGTGGGACGGTTGGCAACCGTACTCAGAGGAGAGGTGAGGTCGATACGAGAGAGCCGCAGAGAGTGGCCGAACTGTACATAGTATTATTACTTGAATTGTGGTAGCACATAATACAGCCCACTTACCACCATCTCTTATTGCGATTCAATAATTGAATAGATTGCTTATTCATACCAATGAATAAGCGACTCTATTTCAAATGGAATAGAGTCGCTTATTCATTGGTATGAATAAGCATTCTATTCAGTTATTGAGTCGTAATAAGAGTTGGTGGTAAGGGGGCTGAATGTGCAACTGGGTCGTGTTTGTCCAGAAATATTTATTTAATTTTTTTAATGTTACCTACTTACAGAGTTTGTCAACGATGGCTCCTTACAGTGCGTCGTTCAAAAGTATGAGGCTCTTAAAAAGTGCGCATTAAATGCATTCGAAGACTGGAGCAGCGGAGATTTAAACGCCATTCTTGATTTCAGCAGTGCTGAAATAACGGTACGCATTAAACGGAGTCAGAATTGTTCATAGATTACTTAAGTGTAGGGCTGCCAACTATAGTGAAAAACAGTATAATACTGTTAAAAAAACATTATTATACTGTTTTTCACTATATTATACTTTTAACTGTTGAACAAAAATAAAGTATACAAAATACTGTTTTCAGCATCAACTTAATGAAAAAAATTTTTTCTTTTAATTAAGTCATTAATAGTATAAAAATATTATTTAATAAAAAAATGAGCTCCTGATTTAATTTTAGTTATAACTATGAAGTATAGAAGGCGTATGTAAAAACGCTGTAAATAAATAAAATACTGTTTAATATTCTTCTCCGACATCTATATAATATATATATATATATATATATATATATACAATATATATAATATATATATTATATATATATATATATATATATATATATACTTTATTTCTTGTAAAAAAAAAGTTTGCATCTCTACTTAAGAGTTACTTCGTAAGTTCTCAAGGTCTCAACATACGTTACGGGAACTTGAACAGGACGGGGTGGGCGCGTCAAGCAGTTAACGACTTAAAGCGACGGCAATAGGGTATTTTTTTGAAGTGCCATCACGTCCCGTCCTTGCCTCGTCCGGGACGGGTCGTGGTAAAACATAGGGATTGAAAAAATACTTTATCACCGTTGCTTTAGGTCGTTATCAACAAAACAAATCACTTCGTTTGAACGGAGGCCCATATCCCAGCAGTGGGACGAATAAGGGTTGACGACTGTCAGCCCCCTTACCAGCATCTCTTATTGCGACTCTATTCCATTTGAAATAGAGTCGCTTATTCATTAGTCGCTTATTCATTAGTCGCTTATTCATTGGTATGAATAAGCAATCTATTCAATTATTGAATCGCAAAAGAGATGGTAGTAAGGGGGCAGTACTGTAATTGAGCCGTAGGCTGCGCGAAATAAAATTGGATTGCAATGGGTTTGTGCTCTTGATTGTACAAAACATTATTTCTGTTTCCAGAAATCTTGCGCCACGTGGGATAAGCTGTTGAAATGCGTTCACACTACTCTAGCAGAATGCCCGACAAGCACCGCCAACGAGTTCGTTGAGGGCATAGTTGAGCTTGTTCGTAAAGTCTCCCGTTGCAACTAGTATGACTAAATACACAACGAAATGACATATAAGTATATAGGTAAGGTAATAGCGCATGTAAATCCTATTTTCTCCTACGTATTGCTGTAGTAGTAAATCATCTGCCATCACTGATTAGGCAGATGTGGCCAGCCGTTCATATAGGCCTTACCTACCTTAACTTAGGCTTTGCACCAAATGCAACTGTAGTAGTAAATAGTTACATTAAAATTAAAACTAAATTATACATGTAATTAAATATAAATTACTTATACTTGTGAGCTTAAAATTAAAACATTAAAATCACACCCCGGCCACTCCATACAAATGTCGCGTCGTTTACTACTACATAAACAATGGCGTCTGTGCAGAGCGTGAATGAGCGTGTGTGCGTGCAGCGCCATACAAACTGTTCCAGATTCGTCTCACAGGGGAGGTGAGGTCGACACGAGAGAGCGACAGGGAGTTCTCAACTGTACTATTACTTATACTGTGCTAAAATTTACAAGTAAAACATCGGACGCGCAGCATGCGCCATCATAGCGAATTTTTTTTTTTCGAAATCCCGGAATTTATATCCGAAAACCAAGGTATGCTCTGCACGAATCCGAAGTCAGAATTTCGAAATTTTGAGTTTTATGGCAACGGACGGACAGACAGAACGACTTTTTTTCGGAAAACCAAGGTCACTTTACATTACTACTTTATGATGCTCTACACGAATCCGAAGTCAGAATTTCTAAATTTTGAGTTTCATGGCAACGGACAAAACGACCGGACGATTTCGTAAGCTCAATGAATTTCGCTGAAAATGTCCTCGAGGTCGTTGTTCGTAGGCAATGTTCCAAGGAGGCTAGCTACATTACCTCGCTGTGATTATTCTCTGTGCTTGCAAAAACAAAACATAACATTGCCTAATTTGCTAGAATTTATGTTAATTGTTATGTTTTGTTTAGAAATCATGATAAAATCTAAAATATTAGGTTGGGGAAAAAGTCTTTTCGTATTTTATATGAAAATTCAAAACATTTTTTAATAAAGTTTATTTACATTTAACTAAAGTATGTAGGTGCCATTTTGTTCGATAACTTTTTGCCATCTCGTAGATAGAGACATGATCCCATTACTGTAGAAATTTTGGGACTTCTGTTCAAACAACCGCTACAAGTGGTTTTGGCAGTCTTCTCGTGATGTTAACCTGACATTGCCTAAAGAATTCTGAAGAGACCGAAACAGGTGGAAATCAGAAGGTACAAGATCAGGACTATACGGAGAATGCATTATCACCTCCCAGTCAAACTCTCTTAATTTTTGCTGAGTGGCTAAAGATGTGTGGGGTCTAGCGTTATCATGATGAAAAATCACACCCTTTCTGTTAATTAATTCCGGCCGCTTTTTCTCAACTTTTTGCTTTAATCTCATCAGTTGTTCAGAGTAGAGTTCAGAATCGATAGTCCTGCCTGGCGGTAACAGCTCATAATGAATAATGCCCTTCCAAGTTGGAAGGGTTGGAAGTTCCAACCCCACCATACACACAGCATCACCTTGTTGCGGGTTAACCCGAGTTTCGCCAGAGTCTGTGAAGCCTGACCAGCCTTTGACCACGAACTTTTTCGCACGTTCTTGTCGTACGTGATCCACTTTTCATCACCAGTTATAAGCTTCTTCAAAAACGGTTCGCTTTCATTACGTCGTAGTAAAGAATCAAAAATGAGTACACGGTTCATTAGGTTTCTTTCAGTGAGCTCGTGAGGCACCCAAATATCGAGCTTTTTAGTGTACCCAGCTTTTTTCAAATGCGCCAAAACTGTTTTGTGGTTAATTCCTAGTTCTTCAGCTACGTCGTAACTGTTGATATGCCGATCTTGCTCCACTTTTTCAAAAATGGCATCCATTTTATCCGTAACAGGGCGACCAGAGCGACGTGCATCTTTGACATCAAAATTTCCGGATTGAAAACGCTTAAACCAAATTTGTGCTACTCTCACAGACACTGCACTAGGTCCATAAACGTCACAATTTTTTTTCGCCGCTTGCGTTGCATTTTTACCTTTTTTGTAGTAAAATTTTAAAATGTATCGAATTTCTTCATTAGATTCACTCATCTTGACAGTAAAAAAAACAAGTGAAAATCACACATTTACCTAATTTGAATTTGGAATTACCTTTTTTAAAATTTAAACTTTTTAAAGATATCAAAACCTGCCAGATACAAATGGTATAACTAAAGATATTTTATTATAAGTTCATTCATACATACTATAATGCGAAAAGACTTTTTCCCCTACCTATTATAACAATCGATATTTGTTTTAGAATTGGCCGTGGAAGCTGTTGAAAAAATGTGAATTTATAAAAATAAATGCCCTACAATATTCTATTTTGTATTATTACCTACTAATTATTACCAGAATTAAGAAAAGAGTATACCTATATTCAACTTATATTCAAAGAACTTTTAACATTAATAATACCTTAACTTATATTATCACACAATGGCAGGCTGGGTATGAGATACTTCACGACCCAGTTACCAACTCAGCACCTAACGAATATAGATATATAATCCAGCTGTTCTATGTTTGGCGTGTGATTTCCGGCAGACTAGAAAAGAATCACTCCGTCTCTTCCCGTGGATGTCGTACAAAGCGACTAAGGGAAATGCATTATAAAACATCGATCAGGCCTCCCCAACCCGTCTGGCTATCGGGGGGAATGTAGGCCAAATCCTCCTTCTGTCTGGGACGGAAGAGAGAGGGTCGTGCTCCTGTAGTGGAGACTAAAGTGACCTGATAATGATGATAATATTCAACTTAAATTCAAAGAAATTTCTTTACTTATATTATCACACAATGGCAGGCAAGGTATGAGGCACTATACGACCCAGTTACCAACTCGCGCCGAGCTAATGAATGTAATCTGCAAACAAGCCAATAAATTAAAAGAAATGGTTATGGGATGAACTTTGAAATAATTCAGTCAAAATTCAGCTGTTCCAAGTTTTTTTTTATACTACAAGCATACGGCTCGCCTGATGTGAAGCGGTTACCGTAGCCATATTAACGCTCGAGACATAAAATATCGCTCGCGCGACGCCAACCCCGCTGCCAACGCAGCATCTCCTTCCTTTCTGGTGACCTCACTCACTCGCAGGAACAAAACAACCCTCACGAAAATTGTTATTTGGCTGCGGTATTCTGTGAGGTGGAGGTACATTCCCCAGTCGGGTAGCTTACAATTCCGCTCCCTACCTCTCTTTTCGCCAGAGCTTCGTTTGTCAGTCAGCAGGGTGCACAGCGTGCAGGTGAAGTTGGCTTTGGTTCAAAGATATTGTTGAACTATTTACGCCCCAAATGTATCCTATGTATGTATGTAGTCGGCTAAACTTAAGTTTATATCACACCTATCTTTAACATATGTATGTATTAGGCTAAGAATAGGCAACTAATTGACTAAACTGTCATTAGGCCAACTTATTTGATATCTATAGCGTGTAGACCAGTTATGTGGACCACATGGACCAGGAGCCTGAAGCTGATTACCATAGAATAGTTTGATTCCCAATATAGAACTTATTATGTAAGTTAATGACAAACATCTTCAGCTTGGTCAATGGAGCTCTTGGGTTTCTACCGGGTAAGCTAAACGCAATTACCACCAATCTAAGCTGAAGTTTCATTTTGGCAACCAAAACATCCGATAGTAATCGGCTTTAGATTCGGCGGTAGGGTGGGGGGCAAGCCAAATGGCAGTTAGCGAAGTAGAAAAGCGTAGCGATCGCTAATTTGAACTGTGGAGCTCATACTAAAATGTTCGAATTGACAAATGTCACGTGATCTATCTAACATTCGTTACGCTACGAATTATACTTGGCTAGGGGGGCTTGTCTGCCTGCATTACGTTGGTGCATTTTGGTAGATACAGCCGTTGAAACACGTGGTATGGTTTTAGACCGTATGGGATTACGTATCCTACGACCGTGTGTTTTCCGGCAGACTAGAATAGAATCACTCCGTCTCTTCCCGTGGATGTCGTACAAGGCGACTAAGGGAAATACATTATCAAACCTCGATTAAGCCTCCCCAACCCGTTTGGCCAGCGTGGGGAGTGTAGGCCAAATCCTCCGTCTGTCTGGGACGGACGAGAGAGGGTCGTGCTCCTGTAGTGGAGACTAAAATGACCTGATTATGATGATCCTACGACACAGTATACTGTATGGTAGGATTCCTAATCCTTAATGGTTATCTATTGATTTATTATCTCGAGCTCCTCCGTGCTTCGGAGGGCACGTTAAGCCGTAGGTCCCGGCTATCCCGCTTTAGGCGGCTTAAAAACCCTGGCCTCCGCCAACCCGCATTTGAGCAGCGTGGTGGAGTATGCTCTGAATCTCTTCGTTTGAGGGGAGACCCGTATCCCAGCGGTGGGATGAGTAAGAGTTGACAACGATAGATCTTTGACTGAACAGTTTACTTGGCCATATCGTCGGCGCTATTGTGTATTAATAAAAACAGAAAATAGCGGCTGTAGGTCCATCCACTCACTGATGATTTAGATCTATAGGTACTTAGGATAATGTAAAAATAATGGTGTAATTAGTTTCACATTATCCTAATAGATCAAGTTAGATCATTAAATTTCCCAAGTTCACGAGATATGGAATGAACGATAATCCTATTTGAAATTATTGGAAACAAATTGTTTTTGTCATTTATACTATATCAAAAATCAGGGGCTATTCTCAATGATGATAAGAATCAATAAAATAGTCGAAATATTGATTTTTGTTTGATTTTTCATTAATTCCTTTAGCTGTCTGTATCTACCAAGATATAGGACTCGCCTCCAATGCTTGCAACCATATTGCATGCCACCGCTACCAGCCAGTTTATTGAAGTCGTAGGTCTATCTAAAGAGCCTTACGCTTCGTTGCCACATACGTGGCCTCCACTCAAGAACTATCCTCCCTCATCTGCCATCGCTGACTCGGCAGATGTGGCCAGCCGTTAATATAGGCCTTGCCTACCTTACCTTTATATTTTCCACCTCACCAAATGCAACTGTATAAAGTTTGCTACACAATATAAGTATTGCATGAAGAGGTATAATGAGGTAAGTTAATTAAATTTCAATTTTAACAAATTGTTATAATTTAATTAGCATATTTTAAATTAAATTGGAACATACGTAGTTAAGTTATATATTGAACATTTTAATCAAAAACATCATACATTACCGAACTAAAATGAAATATATCGATTTATACTTTAACCTTTTGGATTATTCTGTGGCTATATGTCTGTAATAGACGGTGATATTTCTTGTCTCACCTATGTCAGTGTGTCCCTCGAAATATATCATATTTGCTTAGTGTGTGATTCGATTTACGAGTATTCTTATCGAATGCGATATCAACACATAATGATAAAAAATAGAACCATTGTAGAATAGTACCCCCACAAAGCATCGTATAGATCTTATGTATAAAACAGGCAACTCTAAGACAGAACGTTCATTTTAGACATACTTTGAATGTGAGTGTGTTGTGTGACTGAGTGAATTTTACATCAAAATGTGGAAAGTAATTCTATTTGCGGCGTTTGTTGTTGGTAAGCAATATTTTTGTAATGTTCATAATAAAAATAAATTATCAATATCTACAATATAGAGTTCTTCAAAAAAGTAGCGCGGTCGGTAGCGCATGAGGAAATTCTAATGTGGCAAGCCTCCATAGGGTACAGTATAATGCCTGATTACTATATTATAAGACAGAAAAAATATCTTTCACGCTCTTGGAAATATTAGGTTGGGGTCTTTTCGTATTTTATATGAAAATTCAAAACATTTTTTAATAAAGTTTATTTACATTTAACTAAAGTATGTAGGTGCCATTATGTTACTACTTTTTGATGCTCTACACGAATCCGAAGTCAGAATTTCTAAATTTTGAGTTTCATGGCAACGGACAAAACGACCGGACGATTTCATAAGCTCAATGAATTTCGCTGAAAATGTCCTCGAGGTCGTTGTTCGTAGGCAATGTTCCAAGGAGGCTAGCTACATTACCTCGCTGTGATTATTCTCTGTGCTTGCAAAAACAAAACATAACATTGCTTATTTTGCTAGAATTTATGTTAATTGTAATGTTTTGTTTAGAAATCATGATAAAATCTAAAATATAACAATCGATATTTGTTTTAGAATTGGCCGTGGAAGCTGTTGAAAAAATGTGAATTTGTAAAAATAAATGCCCTACAATATTCTATTTTGTATTATTACCTACTAATTATTACCAGAATTAAGAATAAATAAATAAATATTTTTGAACAATTTTACACAGCGCCATCTAGTCCCAAATTAAGCGCAAAGCTTGTGTTATGGGTACTAGACAACTGATAAATGTACTTAAATACATTTTTTTTTGTAAATACATACTTATAATACGTAGAAAACACCCAGACCAAGACAAACAGACATGTTCATGCACACAAATGTTTGTCTTGTGCGGGAATCGAACCTGCGAACTCGGAGTCAAAGTGGCCATTGCTAACCATTCGACCACCGAGCTCGTCAAAAAGAAAAGGGTATACCATACTTATATTCAAAGAACTTTTAACATTAATAATATCTTAACTTATATTATCACACAATGGCAGGCTGGGTATGAGACACTTCACGACCCAGTTACCAATTCAGCACCTAACGAATATAGATATATAATCCAGCTGTTCTATGTTTGGCGTGTGATTTCCGGCAGACTAGAAAAGAATCACTTCGTCTCTTCCCGTGGATGTCGTACAAAGCGACTAAGGGAAATGCATTATAAAACATCGATCAGGCCTCGCCAACCCGTCTGGCTAGCGGGGGGAATGTAGGCCAAATTCTCCTTCTGTCTGGGACGGAAGAGAGAGGGTCGTGCTCCTGTAGTGGAGACTAAAGTGACCTGATAATGATGATAATATTCAACTTATATTCAAAGAAATTTCTTTACATAAATATCACACAATGGCAGGCAGGGTATGAGGCACTTTACGACCCAGTTACCAACTCGCGCCGAGCTAATGAATTCTAATAAATTAAAAGAAATGGTTATGGGATGAACTTTGAAATAATTTAGTCAAAATTCAGCTGTTCCAAGTTTTTTAGGGTTCCGAACCTCAAAAGGAAAAACGGAACCCTTATAAGATCACTTTGTTGTCCGTCTGTCTGTCTGTCTGTCTGTCTGTCTGTCTGTCTGTCTGTCTGTCTGTCTGTCTGTCTGTCTGTCTGTCTGTCTGTCTGTCTGTCTGTCAAACATTTCTATGTCGAGAATGCGTGGAGGTATCAAGCTGAAATTTGAACTGTATACTCAGGTCTACGGTCCCTTGAGGTAAAAAAAAAATCAAACTGCTAAGTTTACGTAGAAAAAAGTTACGGCCGTTTACTCAGCAAAAAACGCATATTTCGACACACTCAAGGGAATCAAAACCTATAGGGTACTTCCCGTTGACCTAGAACTATGAAATTTGGCAAGTAACATCGTTATAGACTACAAGTACAGGAATAAATCTCAAAACTATACATTTGTAAATAGATCTTAAAAAATAGGGGGTCTATATTTTTTATAGGGTATCGAAAGGAGACAATTTTTTTTGGGCCCACAAAATTCGAGCGTATATCTATCGCATTATATACAAAAAAAGTATTCGTTTTATTATGAAGACAGACGATTAACAAACATAAAGTCTAACCGATTTCTATTCAATTATTAAAAAAGTAATGATTTGATTTATCTCGTTTTCCGATTTATCCGACCATTATTACGCGTTCCATTTTTGTAAATAGGATGTGTAACGTCGAGCTTAGAATATTGTTATTATTTTGAAATGAAACCACCTATGCTACACCTTCTCAGTTGCAAGGAATTTAGAAGATCTTTTTTTGAAGTTACTTGTTATAGAATTAACCAGAGATTACAATTAAAATCTTTTGATATATTCTGCAAACATTAAACCTTTACCACCGGCCGTGAAATGGAACGCAGATTCTTTGGTGCAACTTGGAAGAGTGTTGCCATTCACTAATGTCGCGCAATGCAGATTAGGACCGAATAACATTAATCGAATAATATTAAAAATCGATAATCGATAATTGGTTTATAAGACAAAAAAAGAAAATTGAAGTAATAATTATGTACAGCATCAACCAACGAAGGTGGCTACCACCAAGTGAGATAGTCGTGTTCGTTCCATCCTGGGATAAGTTGTGATTATTATTTAACGGCATATTGTTCAAAATGTCAAATTGACATCCAAACCATTTGACAGTAAATCCCATAGCCAGAAAGTGTTACTTGGCTTGGATAATCCCATCATGGGAGAAAGACTTACATAACCTTATTATGGGTTGTTCCGAATGTGAAATAAAATCATCTAGATATGATGATTGCAGTAGAACGCGGGAAGTTTAAGATCCGGATAGTTTAAAGCGAATATGACATTGACGCGCGTTTTAACAGACCACGTCAGATTGAAAGCTGTTGTGGATGAAGATTTTTGAAGGCTCACATCCGCAGATGCAGATGTGGATTTAAAGATTTTTTTTAAAGTAACTTTACTAGTACAATATATCTAATAATAATATATATTTTTTAATACTACTATTACGAGTTTACTATTATAACTAGATTACTAGTTGACTCGACACGTTCTCTCCAAGGCATGTGCATAAAAATAGACCGACTTGGCTCATCTTTGTCCAACTTGGCCAAACTTAAACTTGAATGTACTTGGCTTGCCTATGCTACATCTACATCCGCATGAACATGGACATTAATTATTGCGGATATGGATGCAGATATCCAAATCGATGTGGAAGCTCCCCAATTGAGAATGCGGATGTGAATATTCTCAACATTCTTAATGACAAGAGCTCGTCAATGTCAAATTGACATCAATCAGCTAAGTTTTCGGCACAGGTCCAGATATTTTCGTTGATTAACATTATAATTTTAATTGAACATTCACTGAGACAAACTATGACTAACTTACGCGCCGTCGTGTAATGTCAAAATGGGCTCGAGACTATCCATGAAATATTTCACGGTAGGGTTTTAATAATAAATAAAAGCTAAGGTGTACATTTGCTATATGATTTATCTACATGTAAAAGTGATTAATATGTTTATATGTGGTATAACATAATTACATCATAAATATCAATGCACTTGATTTTGAAATATAAATCGATAAATGATAATCGATTGTGAAAATCACTTCTGGTAACACTGATACCGATGTCATGGCATCGTAGTCATCGTACCCTACGTACACACTATAATTACATAAATCCGTTGCGTTTGTAACTGTGTCTTCTTCCGTAAAAGTGTTTTTTGGTTTTTCTGTAGCGTTGAGATACGATTTTGGTATTCTTTCCACATTCAGATTACTTCAACATCGAGTAATCGTCAAGTTATATTTTACTGGACATTTCTTGCAGAGTGAACTTAGTTTTGAATATTCTCAAAATATGGCATCTGCAATGATTGCTGCGAATGCACATAACCGATGCGTTAATTGTGCAGTAAGATTGCAACGCAATATACGAAAACAATTGTTGTCTGAAATATCTGCGAATATTCGTCAACTTACAAGTTCATGGATAGCTTGTGAGGTGAGTGTTTCCTTTTTGGCATAAGATATCGCAATGTATGTAATAATTATGTAGGTACCTAACTAAAGGAATGCACGATTAATGTCGTAATAGCACCTTAACATGTTCACTTTTTATTTTTCAGTTGATTCCACAAGATTCAATTTGTGGAAATTGTCATTTGATATTGCAAGAGTGTGAGCAAACTGGTCGTTCAATTAGAAGATTTGGATATAACAAATATTTGCATTCCTTGTGGCTGTTCAATATTAAGAGCTCGTCAAACACATGCTGTGCCAAATGACTGCAGAAAGGAGTATTATTTTGGTGTGGATACCTTCACACCAGGCACATCAGGTAATAAAATATAAGTTATATTTGGACCATGTATGTGACAAAAGATAACTAAATGATTGTTTTTGTAACAAAAACCTTTTAACCTAATATTATAATGTTTGAGTTTGGATATAGGAGGTAATCTTGAAAATTATTAATTTGATTTAAAAAATTCTTTCATCAGTAAAAGCTACGTTATCACTCAGTGACTTAAGGCTATATTTTAGAGGAGCTTGATGTCATCGCTGTGCGTGTCACTCTAGTAAAGTAACGTCGACCGTAGCCTGTCTTTGGATGGGTTTGTTTGTCTCGAGTTTCTCCGTGCTTTGGAGGGCACGTTAAGCCGTCTGTTCAGGCTGTTTTTATTAGATGACAGTCGTCAAGCCAAGTCAGTGGCCTTTGGGTGGCTTGAAAACACTGGCCTCCGCCAACCTGAAGTTGAGCAGTGTGGTGGGGTATGCTCTTATACCGCTTCGATTGAAAGGGTGACCCGTATCCTGGCAGTGGAATGAATATGGGATGATGTGGTGGTGGAAGCCGAGGAGCGTCACTAGTTTCTAATATTTGTAATCCTGCAAGAAAACTTCATTATTATTTATTACAATTTATTACTTTTGTATATTTTAGGTTCAACATTTGGAACGAGTGTGCATGGCTTGCTGGTTGAAAGCTATCCGAACGGTACAAAGACAAGAACAACAAGATTATAGAAGAGATGTGGAAGAGCCTCCATTAGTTGTTGACAATATCATTAACATCCCCCCACCACCTCCCATGCCAGCGCCTCCAGTGGCGAATACAAAATTGAAGTATATCGAGACCCTATTGAACTTGAGCCAAATTACTATCTCGTTCGGGGTAGGATACAATCACGGCACACAAGTAGAAAAAATACTTATGTAAAAATTAATACAGATCCACCTGTTGCCAATACTCTTGTGGTTCTAGATGAATACTGCTGCAACTGTTTAGTAGACAGATGTACTGTTGGGTGCTGTGCACATGTGATGTGTACATTTTTGAGTTGGGCACGGCATCAGGATAGTGTTGAACCACCTGCATCTTTTTTAGATGATGTTTTATTAATAAGAGACGATTTTGATGATGTTAATGATGAGGATTAAATGTTTATATAAATGATAAATCATGTATTTTTCCTGGCCCTAATCTCCAGCATAGTACACTAAGACCTCATCAAGCTTGACACTGCAGTTTAACTATAGTTCCTACTATGTGTAGCATAAGAATGGTAAAAACATCAACGGGCTTGATCAGTTCTTAGCTGTATTTATCTACCCCTCTTATTTTGCTAATAATTCTAACGCACAAACAAAGAATATGTACACTATGTTGAGTGCTAAGCAAGTATACGGCCCGTTTGATGAAAAGCGATTACCGTAGCCCATAGCATACCATGCAATTTATGCAGTATCGCCCGCGTGCTGGCACTGCCGCTGCTAATGCAGCATGTTTACACCTATATATTTTTACTATGTCGGGTGCTAAGCAAGTATACGGCCCGTTTGATGAAAAGCGATTACCGTAGCCCATAGTGTGCAATATAAGCAGTATCGACCGCGCGCTGGCACTGTCGCTGCTAATGCAGCATCTTCCTCACGTGCAGGAACAAGCCATTCTCAAGTGTATTGTTATTTGGCTGCGGGCGGTATTATGTGAAGGAAGGTTTTTCCCCAGTCGGGCTCGATTCTCGAATGGCTCGATATGACCTGTCTACTTCGCCAAAGCCTCGTTTGATTATTTGTAAGGCACCACGCACAAGTTACGTTGGCTTTGGCACTGAAAATGAAGATAAAAATAATAGTACTTGAACCCCATTCCCATGGGATTAAAGTACAGACTTAGTTCGTCATTTTTTATTTAGATTAGGTAGGTACATAAACTCAAATATTTTAATTTCGTATTTCACGTAAATCCGGTTAAATAAGTTAAAGATAAGAATACCACTGTAATCTATGAAGTTTAAGGAACAAAATGACGTAAGTTTCATTCGTATACATTAATATTGGGTAGGGGCCCAAGCTCCATACAAAAAAAAATTGTCTCCTTTCAAATTGAAACTACTAGTTCAAATGAGGTATCTTATGAAAGGGCTTGATGTACACATTGCAAAATATATTTTATTTATTTTTTTCCACGCATTATTTCTTATTTATAATGGAAAATATCAAATTTAATAATGATACTACGTACCTACGGAACCCTCGGTGGGCGAGTACGACTCGCACTTGTCCGGTTTTTTTTTATACTACAAGCATACGGCTCGCCTGATGTGAAGCGGTTACCGTAGCCATATTAACGCTCGAGACATAAAATATCGCTCGCGCGACGCCAACCCCGCTGCCAACGCAGCATCTCCTTCCTTTCTGGTGACCTCACTCACTCGCAGGAACACAACAACCCTCACGAAAATTGTTATTTGGCTGCGGTATTCTGTGAGGTGGAGGTACATTCCCCAGTCGGGTAGCTTACAATTACGCTCCCTACCTCTCTTTTCGCCAGAGCTTCGTTTGTCAGTCAGCAGGGTGCACCGCGTGCCGGTGAAGTTGGCTTTGGTTCAAAGATATTGTTGAACTATTTACGCCCCAAATGTATCCTATGTATGTATGTAGTCGGCTAAACTTAAGTTTATATCACACCTATCTTTAACATATGTATGTATTAGGCTAAGAATAGGCAACTAATTGACTAAACTGTCATTAGGCCAACTTATTTGGTATCTATAGCGTGTAGACCAGTTATGTGGACCACATGGAGCAGGAGCCTGAAGCCGATTACCATAGAATATTTTGATTCCCAATATAGAACTTATTATGTAAGTTAATGACAAACATCTTCAGCTTGGTCAATGGAGCTCTTGGGTTTCTACCGGGTAAGCTAAACGCAATTACCACCAATCTAAGCTGAAGTTTCATTTTGGCAACCAAAACATCCGATAGTAATCGGCTTTAGATTCGGCGGTAGGGTGGGGGGCAAGCCAAATGGCAGTTAGCGAAGTAGAAAAGCGTAGCGATCGCTAATTTGAACTGTGGAGCTCATACTAAAATGTTCGAATTGACAAATGTCACGTGATCTATCTAACATTCGTTACGCTACGAATTATACTTGGCTAGGGGGGCTTGTCTGCCTGCATTACGTTGGTGCATTTTGGTAGATACAGCCGTTGAAACACGTGGTATGGTTTTAGACCGTATGGGATTACGTATCCTACGACCGTGTGTTTTCCGGCAGACTAGAATAGAATCACTCCGTCTCTTCCCGTGGATGTCGTACAAGGCGACTAAGGGAAATACATTATCAAACCTCGATTAAGCCTCCCCAACCCGTTTGGCCAGCGTGGGGAGTGTAGGCCAAATCCTCCGTCTGTCTGGGACGGACGAGAGAGGGTCGTGCTCCTGTAGTGGAGACTAAAATGACCTGATTATGATGATCCTACGACACAGTATACTGTATGGTAGGATTCCTAATCCTTAATGGTTATCTATTGATTTATTATCTCGAGCTCCTCCGTGCTTCGGAGGGCACGTTAAGCCGTAGGTCCCGGCTATCCCGCTTTAGGCGGCTTAAAAACCCTGGCCTCCGCCAACCCGCATTTGAGCAGCGTGGTGGAGTATGCTCTGAATCTCTTCGTTTGAGGGGAGACCCGTATCCCAGCGGTGGGATGAGTAAGAGTTGACAACGATAGATCTTTGACTGAATAGTTTACTTGGCCATATCGTCGGCGCTATTGTGTATTAATAAAAACAGAAAATAGCGGCTGTAGGTCCATCCACTCACTGATGATTTAGATCTATAGGTACTTAGGATAATGTAAAAATAATGGTGTAATTAGTTTCACATTATCCTAATAGATCAAGTTAGATCATTAAATTTCCCAAGTTCACGAGATATGGAATGAACGATAATCCTATTTGAAATTATTGGAAACAAATTGTTTTTGTCATTTATACTATATCAAAAATCAGGGGCTATTCTCAATGATGATAAGAATCAATAAAATAGTCGAAATATTGATACATTAAGAGATATTTTTGTTTGATTTTTCATTAATTCCTTTAGCTGTCTGTATCTACCAAGATATAGGACTCGCCTCCAATGCTTGCAACCATATTGCATGCCACCGCTACCAGCCAGTTTATTGAAGTCGTAGGTCTATCTAAAGAGCCTTACGCTTCGTTGCCACATACGTGGCCTCCACTCAAGAACTATCCTCCCTCATCTGCCATCGCTGACTCGGCAGATGTGGCCAGCCGTTAATATAGGCCTTGCCTACCTTACCTTTATATTTTCCACCTCACCAAATGCAACTGTATAAAGTTTGCTACACAATATAAGTATTGCATGAAGAGGTATAATGAGGTAAGTTAATTAAATTTCAATTTTAACAAATTGTTATAATTTAATTAGCATATTTTAAATTAAATTGGAACATACGTAGTTAAGTTATATATTGAACATTTTAATCAAAAACATCATACATTACCGAACTAAAATGAAATATATCGATTTATACTTTAACCTTTTGGATTATTCTGTGGCTATATGTCTGTAATAGACGGTGATATTTCTTGTCTCACCTATGTCAGTGTGTCCCTCGAAATATATCATATTTGCTTAGTGTGTGATTCGATTTACGAGTATTCTTATCGAATGCGATATCAACACATAATGATAAAAAATAGAACCATTGTAGAATAGTACCCCCACAAAGCATCGTATAGATCTTATGTATAAAACAGGCAACTCTAAGACAGAACGTTCATTTTAGACATACTTTGAATGTGAGTGTGTTGTGTGACTGAGTGAATTTTACATCAAAATGTGGAAAGTAATTCTATTTGCGGCGTTTGTTGTTGGTAAGCAATATTTTTGTAATGTTCATAATAAAAATAAATTATCAATATCTACAATATAGAGTTCTTCAAAAAAGTAGCGCGGTCGGTAGCGCATGAGGAAATTCTAATGTGGCAAGCCTCCATAGGGTACAGTATAATGCCTGATTACTATATTATAAGACAGAAAAAATATCTTTCACGCTCTTGGAAATATTAGGTTGGGGAAAAAGTCTTTTCGTATTTTATATGAAAATTCAAAACATTTTTTAATAAAGTTTATTTACATTTAACTAAAGTATGTAGGTGCCATTATGTTCGATAACTTTTTGCCATCTTGTAGGTAGAGACATGATCCCATTACTATAGAAATTTTGGGACTTCTGTTCAAAAAACAACACAAGTGGTTTTGGCAGTGTTCTCGTGATGTTAACCTGACATTGCCTAAAGAATTCTTAAGAGACCGAAACAGGTAAAAATCAGAAGCTGCAAGGTCAGGACTATACGGCGGATGCATTAACACCTTCCAGTCAAACTCTCTTAATTTTTGCTGAGTGGCTAAAGATGTGTGAGGTCTAGCGTTATCATGGTGAAAAATCACACCCCTTCTATTAATTAATTCCGGCCGCTTTCTCTCAACTTTTTGCTTTAATCTCATCAGTTGTTCACAGTAGAGTTCAGAATCGATAGTCCTGCCTGGCGGTAACAGCTCATAATGAATATCTTCCCTTCCAATCCCACCATACACACAGCATCACCTTGTTGCGGGTTAACCCGGGTTTCGCCAGAGTCTGTGAAGCCTGGCCGGCCTTTGACCACGACCTTTTTATGCGCCAAAACTGTTTTGTGGTCAATTCCTAGTTCTTCAGCTACGTCGTAACTACTGATATGCCGATCTTGCTCCACTTTTTCAGAAATGGCATCCATTTTATCCGTAACAGGGCGATCAGAGCGACGTGCATCTTTCACATCAAAATTTCCGGATTGAAAACGCTTAAACCAAATTTGTGCCACTCTCACAGACACTGCACTAGGTCCATAAACGTCACAAATTTTTTTCGCAGCTTGCGTTGAATTTTTACCTTTTTTGTAGTAAAATTTTAAAATGTATCGAATTTCTTCATTAGATTCACTCATCTTGACAGTAAAAAAAAAAACAAATGAAAGTCACACATTTACCTAATTTGAATTTGGAATTATCTTTTTTAAAATTTAAACTTTTTAAAGATATCAAAACCTGCTAGATACAAATGGTATAACCAAAGAGATTTTATTACAAGTTCATACATACTATAATGCGAAAAGACTTTTTCCCCTACCTATTATGTAAATAAATATTTCTGGACAAATTCACACAGCGCCATCTAGTCCCAGATTAAGCGTAAAGCTTGTAATATGGGTACTAAACAACTGATAAATGTACTTAAATACATTTTTTTTGTAAATACATACTTATAATACATAGAAAACACCCAGACCAAGAGAAACAGACATGTTCATGCACACAAATGTTTGTCTTGTGCGGGAAACGAACCCGCGACCTCGGAGTCAAAGTGGCCATTGTTAACCAGTCAACCACCGTGCTCGTCTATAACTTTACATATTTTATGTTTGTAAATATTTGACGGGCAGTTCCATAAATTTAATGTGTTTAGTTTCAGCTACCATAACAGTTTAGAAAACTCTGTGCTAGCAAAAGCAATCAACCCTTTAATCATCTCACTGCTAGGATACTGGGTCCTCCTCAATTGAAGGGCTGTCTCTAAGACTCCACCAAGCTTCTCGTCTCAACTGCGGGTCTGCCAAGGCCAATGATTTCAGCCGACCAAAGACATTTTTTTTATATGAGAGGGGGGCAAACTAGTATGTAGGTCATGCTAGATGCCTGATGGAAAGCAATCACTACCGCCCATGGAGATCAGCAACACCAAATGGTTGCCGGTACCGTTCCAGCCTATACTCCTTCCTTTTTTTCTTTCGTTTAACGACTGTCATCTAATCACAACAGCCGGGACCGACGATTTAACATGCTCTCATACACATGGAGGACTTACAGATAAATAAACCCATCCGTGGACAGGCTACGGTCGATGTTGCTTAACTTGTGTGTTCGATTAGACTGGCACAACGCCGTCAAACTCCTCAGAATTAATTAATTATTTTTAGGTTCCTTAAGGTACGATTTCGAAACGGGTAGCAACAGCCGACCGCAGCTGCAGATCACAAGCTCACATTACCTTTGAACTAATTTCAAGATTCCTAAAAATCAGTAGTGTCTCATTCAGTTTACAGCTGCGATTTGCGGTTGGTGCCCATCTCGGAACTGTACCTTTAGCCTTTGGTCTACAGTAAAAATATTGCTGTTTAGTTATATCGGTGAAATGTCAAAATTAAAAGTTTTTCAGGAGTTTTTTGTGAAAACTCACAACTTGGCGCCCCAATACAGCAGCTGATACATGAGAACGTAGAGAAAATGTGTACCAAGTATAACGCGAAAGACAAAACATCTCAAGCAGAGGTAATTATTTTATTGAGTTTTCTAATTGTTTAATAATAGCACAGTCTGGCTACTCTATACATAAATCGCGCGTTTGCATGTAGTAAACCGAATGTAATCTGTACACGTACCTATGTGTGCGTAATGTGCTCTAAGGCTGACCCATTATTCAATTATTAGTCAGTCGGGCATAGTACTTCACATAGTAGTTTACTGAAACTGGCACACCCTGGCCACTGAATACAAAATACTACTACATAAATAGTCCACGTTGACTGCAATATTCAACCCATAGGTACGAGTTAACAAAGTAGGTACCTCGCACAGAAACGATAAAGTTACACTTTAGATACTGTAAATAATACTTTAATAATAAATATTTTTAAACGTATATTTTTAATGATTGTGATTATGATACTGAAATCATTAAAACTAAAATCCATTTGTTACAGTGATACACTAATTGTTCCTACAAATTATATTTAACTCAGCTCGTAGAAACCTTAGACACAGTATAGTAATACAACCGTACTTTAACTTCATACTAGCGCCCAAATCGGCCCAAAACGACAGCCAAGCGTCATTTACACGACCGCTCAGGAAGTTTCGGTGCGCCGCGCACAGTAAAGTTAAAGTACTGGTTGTATTACTATGCTGTGCCTTAGAGCTCTAGCGACAGTACCGACTAAGCTGAAGATACTTTGTCAACCACTTTGACCTTAGAGCAATTTTGGAATTAAAAAATCGATGGTAATCGGGTTCAGCTTCGGCGGTAAAGACCCAGATTTCTTACCGACTTATTCCGATTCGTAAACTGGCCACCAATACTCCAATAATTAAATCATATTACTGCTGAATATTTATTTAATCGCTCATTTAAATATTTTTTACGAACCATTTTTATATTGTTTACTACTTAGTTTTAGTTGAACTTGTATACGTGAATTTTGGAATTTTGTAACTTACGAATTTTACAATATAGAACTGCCGGTACAAATCTATGCCGAAATTTACTAACAAAATGTCTAACGACTTCACAGTAGCACGTTTAATTTAATCCACAACAGACTACAGTGACGATATTTTTCATTAAAATACCGTAAAAGTAGTGAATTTTGTTTTTACACATGGTTCGGGTATTTACCCGGATGAATACCGTATATTTTCCGAAATGAGAATTTACCCGCCGCCCATCTCTACTCATAATGTTTATTTTCAATAGATAATTAACTAATAGTTGTTTACGTGTGTACATTAGGTGACAACCCTGTCCGTCGTTCGCTCCCAAACTACCTTCGCTATAATGATGTATAAGTAATAAATGAGTAATGCCTTTATTATTTAACATTATCATTATGTATTCTAAACCTGTTTGTGGTTCATACAATAAATTAAAAACAAGTTCAAACAACAAAGTGCGAAACGTATACATATGCCATGAAACGTCCGACGCCAACGCTTATTCCTCCCATTGCTAGATTACTGCTTATACAGGTTTCCCCTTAATCGAAGGGGTTTAGTTTAGAGCATACTCCATCACGCTGTTTTCGAACAAATAATTACTGCAAGAAAACGCAAGCTGCAAAATTGCTCTTTGAATCCGTCAGGAGCTATTTAACCTACCGCAAGAACTGTTCACAAATTTTATAAATTATGTAAGGTGGTTATGATTTTATTTATTACGTATCTATACTTCATCACGAAACCTGGTTTAATTTACAAGCCCTTAATTTAAATCATTACACGCAGCTCAATGGCGGGTTAGCGGAGGCCAGTGTTTTAAAGCACTGGCATATAATATGTTCAATGCAATATATACTCTTATATATATATATGATGAATGATGTGGTGCCAATTAAGCTTAATTATTAATAATTGACAATTTACTACATTGGCCGTCCATTATAAATAATGACCGATTTATTACATTGACTGTAACGTATATATTATTAGTATTCATTATCAAATAATAAAGCCAAAAGTTTTTATTTCCTTGTTATTTCTTAGACCATCTTTTTACATACAGGCAGGTATATACTCCTTCATCGACTGCCTCAACAAGCACCAAGACAAGCTCCCAGATCAGACTATTCTCAGTGAACTTTATGCCAAGGATAACAAAAAATTTATGATAGCAGTCTATAAACGGTAAGTCAATGGTAAATTACAAAGTAATTTACATATGTACTCAATGTGGATTTCTGTAATATTAGGGGTCTTCACGTAAACATTAATGCAGTTCACCAACATATTGAAACCGCACAACCGATCCTGCTTTTTTTGACAGAGACTGAAATATCTTACCCGGCCGATACTTCTTACTTATAATCCTGGGTACAAACTCGAATATTCTTTTGTACGTCGAGCGGGGGTATGTATGTACGCCCGGGAGGATATTTGCTGTCGACGCCTTCACGGCTTAGAAGACAGGACCTGTCAGTATTGTAGTCGGCAACGCGTATGTGATGCCTCTGGTGTTACAGGCGTCCATAGGCTACGGTAACTGTTTTCCATCAGGCGGACCGTATGCTTGTTTGTCACCTTAATGGTATAAAAAAAAACAACGGGTTGCACTCCGGGAGTGTCGGCAGAAGTGAAAACTTGAACATTAACGCATTTTACAAGTATACAGACGCTCAACCCATCAGTCCAGTCCCATCAACCAGTCACCATCCGTGGATGCGCGTAGCATTAGCATACTGTAATACAAACACACACGCACACTCGCGTAAAATTCCTGCGCCGCACGCCGCACTAAAATTTACTTTATGTGTTAAGTATCATGTTCTAATTTCTTTTAAACGCAAACGTCGTTCTCGTACGAGGTGACAGTACGTATTTCATCATTCTATTATAATTCTTATCGTCTTTTCTTAAAGTTCAATTTTGTAGCCTCGCAGCTTTATCTTACTATTTTGATGTCAAAACTATTTCGATTCAAACCAATCTCAGTCGTATCATCTTTGCTTAAAGTTGAATTTTGTAATTTCGCAGCTTTGTCTTACTATCAGGACACGTGATCCTGACGCGAGTTTAACATTTTTTACCCATCCCAAAAAGTGCACAACGCCGCTAAAGAAGTATTCCCTTCAAAAACTTTTACGGTCTATTGAGATTGATGGGCTAATGAAGATACTAGAAAAATAAAACATTGATTGAAATTGGTTTAGAATTTAATCGAAATTGTTCGACTATTTAATTGACCGAAATCGGGTCTGACTTTTTCTAATGATTATTTCTATTCCTAAGGACAAAATTCTGATGCGCGGAAAAAAGGAAATAATCAAGTTCAGAAGTCCTTCATAACTTATGAGCAACCGATTTTTGGGTGGCTGTGACAACAACCTTTTTTGACGGATGGATCCGCGCCTGTATCTGCCATCACTGACTCCGCAGATGTGGCCGGCCTACTAATACTTCAGCTTGCTATCTCTAAAACGCTAGGTCATAAAATACAGCCTTATTTATATATAGTAGACAAATTCATCGCACAAGTTTGATTTTGATCTGAGCCACATTAGCCTACTGGAGTAACAGAAAGAACTATAGTGACCGGGTTCGAATCATAGAAGATGCACTTGGCTTACTTTAAAAAAAAAATTGACTCGATTATTAGATAATACGAAAATTCGTCAAAAAATTAATCATATTGATATCGCAGTCAATAAGAACGAATGATGTGATACCATGTCAATAGCTGGCCAGATCCCCGAATTAGATTTTTCCCATCAAATATATTATTGTGATTTGTTCCTGATACATTTTACAATTATTTTTGTTTTATTTAATTTCAGTGCATGCAGGAAGGTGCCCGAATTTAAAACTTGCTCCTTCACTATGTTGAATGATATAGCTGTTTGTGGGGGTATGAATAATACTGAAGATATAACTAAAGGGAAAAAAATCTTAGACGATCTGTTGGGATACCTGTGTGGTAACGCCGCCGAAAAGTTCGTAAGTGAGTAAAACTCTTTTTAAAATAGGTCACTCAATCCTAAAGTTTTGAGCCTACCAATAGCAATATGTTATAATATATGTATTGAAACAAAAAGATCCCGACGAATTGAGAACCTCCTCCTTTTTTTGAAGTCAGTTAAAAACTTAAGTTGTTGCTCTGTAATTATTATTGTTTTATGAAACACATAAGTATTAATTTTGCAAACACAACTTACTTTTACACTTATGTACAAATTACCAATTTTATTTACTAACATGTAAAGAGAAACAACATTAAAAGCTACTGCTTCAAATATTATTTCATATAATCACAACTTAAATAATTTTTCGTTAACGTTTTATTGTACATATGAGATAATTATTCTATGTATGAATGTCTAGAGTGAACATAGTGCAAAGTGCTGCCATAGATAGATAGATAATATCTTGACGTATAACGTCGAAGGTAATGCGCGGGAAATTTAAATCAAATGAGGGTTATAAGAGCTTCATTTACATATATGTTGTTGTCTTACAGGTTTAGTTAACGATGACTCCATGCAGTGCCTTATCCAAAAGAATGCAGCCCTTCAAATGTGCTTCTTTAACGCAATCGGAGATTGGGGCAGCAGAAAATTAAACGATATTACTAAACCTAGCAGTGCTGAAATTAAGGTATGTCATATACGCATTTAAGCCCTTACTATTCCAGAATTTCATTTCATTGCTACAGTGTTTTTTGGTAAAGTTCTCTTTGGAAGAAAAATCGTATCGTAGCATAGAAGATAAATATAAAAAAAAACTGATACTCAGTTAGTTACCTCATTTCATATATCATAGTCATTGAATTGTTTTTTTCGTCACTATACCAGCACTCAAAACGCTTCCTTTTCGGATAAGGGAAAAGTGCTAAAAAGGGGTGTTTTTGGTACATAAAACGCATGTTTTTGGTATTTTTCGGTAAAACTGCAAAACTGCCTCGTTCTGAAACTGAGGGATGAACGTCCGATCCACCTTCACACTGAACCGTACATCGGTGTTAAGGTAGGGATTTTACTTTCCCGTTCGTGAAGAACGGGAAAGTAATTTCCCCGGTGGGAAATGCTAAGGTATGATTTTTATCCAAAGTGGATCCACTTTGGATAATAATCATACCTTAGCATTTCCCTAATACCGACAGTTAATTAAACGTACGATGCAAGAGTTAAAATCGGATTGCATAGTTTGTGCTCTTGATTGTAAAAATTTTCGTTTTTCTGTTTCCAGGAATCTTGTGCGACGTTTGAGAACCTGTCGAAATGCTTTCACGCTACTTTAGTAGAATGCCCGACAAAGACCGCCAGCGAGTTCATTGATGGCATAGTTGAGCTTGTTCGTAAAGTCTCACTTTGCAGTTGGTAGGTTTACTTACGCATTGAGCGTGTACAAAAGATTTAAAAGAAAAATAAATAAAATTAGTTAAGTCAAATTTGTTCCAGGAATCTGAAATCCATTACCAACAGTCGATTGGTCCTTTGGATGAAAAGTTAATCGTTTGATTAACGCTACATAGACAACTGTTGGAAATGGGTTTCAGATTCTTGTTACAGGGAGCGTTACGATGTTAAAGCTGCCAGCGGTGACTAAGCGTGAGCGTCTAAACTAAACAATTGATCGTGCCAGTTGTCGATGAGTTGACAATGGCATTTTGTTACCTCCCCCGCGCAGCTGCTCAAAAGCATAGTGTATTGCAGTTAGGTATCTATGGTACATTACAACGATTCACCATTAAAATATTAATAAATTTATCTTGATTTGGGTGTACCACACCACACCCAACAGCTCGGCAGATTAAAAGGTTAGAGAGATTCTAAATTTGCACCCCAAATGCTCGTATACCACAGTCCTTAAGCATCCACTACAACACCGAATTATCAGTACATAAATACTGGCAATGAATAATTATGATGTCGACGAGATTCCTCCTTGTACAGCGACACCACGCAGCGGGCCTGCAAAATAAAATGTGCACTGTGTTACACCAACACTTTATAGTAACTTGTATGTAATTCAACTTTAGTTTCTCCCGCTTGCCTCTCACTACGAATTTGCGGCGCTTGCAGTTAGAGACCATGGGCACAGTATTACTATTTTTCATACAGTAGGACATCGCCTTTGACGTGGCACGATGCCGCCGTCCGCGTAGGTATCCACGCGGTCGTTCGCCGATATGTAAGGGTTGTCACAAAATTCGAAATCAAATAATCTTTAATATTTTTATAATCATTTATCAACAAAAATAAAATATACATATTTACAAATGTTGCACTGCTAAATATTTACGTGAAGTTTTATTTTTAGATTTCAATTTTCTATCATTAAATTTTTTAACAATATAATGAATTCGCATTCGGATAAACAATTTGATCATAAAAATATGGGGGAATAAGCACGGCTGTGATATAAACTGTACTTGTTTTAATAATATAGAAAATAAAAATTATAGGTATGTAATTTATCTAAAAATATTGTTTCCTACAGCACCTGGTTGGTATGTTAACTTATTACGTCTGCGGCGAAGACAAAAAGTAACTATGTTCATTCGTAACTAATAAACGGTGAACCAATTTTGATTGTAAAGTTCGCCTTTATTGCGCCAGTGTCACTGAGTATATCAAAATAAAATAAAAAATAGCGGATTTCTGGTGCCAGCCAAGTTGATGTAGGTACCAAACAATTAACGATTTAAATTTAATTACCACTTTACTCACTTCATTTTCGCAAGGTACTTAATAATAGGAACTAGAAATATCAATACCCAAAATACAATGACTGGATAGCAAAATTTACTGTAAATAATAATAACTAAAAAGTGTAAAATAAAAAAGTAAATAAAAATTATCAAAAAACGTGATTGCTTAAAAAAATTTTAAAAAAGAAACAAGCCTTGAAACAAAGATATTAACTACTAGGTATGATAGGTCATTCTAAGGAGATAATTTGTCACGAACCGATGAGTCATTTGACTTTTCGACAGCGAAAATAACAAATATGAGAGTGTAAGTTTAAATTGGTGTCCCATTTGTTTATAAAGTTTATAGTGTACATTTACGTGACATAAACATACACATAGGTTCGTCCCACACACAGCACGTGCATATAGTCACAGAGACAAATTTTATGTTAGAAATGGCACAGTCATACGTAGTAATTAATATCTTTGCCCAGAAATCTTGAATATAGGCGAATATAGAACCTTGTCTTTTTCTGTCGGTTTAAATAAAATCATAACAACTGTTATGACCATATTAGACAAATACCTACTCCTTGTGTGTCCGACATCCCAACTAATAAGAAGTTGTATACATAATAATTACACTTTGGGCAAGAGCATGCGCCGTAAAGAATACATATACCTACCTACTTACACTTGAAAACCCCGCTAGGTTAGAGTTCGAGTTACGAAGTACTTAACTAATTAGTCATCTGTCGTTGGAGCACAAGAATTCGGTTATTTGTTGTATACTTATAGTTGGAGTACCTTGCACTTCACCAACAATATAGCTACATACATTTCAACAAAGACAAAGTAGGTCGGATATTACGAAATTATAGAAAAAACTTACCTTGCGTCACGGGGAAATCTATGAAATTTTAAATTCTTGATGTGTTTCGACATCGAGTTACAACCGTATACAGAACAATTTGTTGCATACTAATTGTTCTGTATACGGTTGTAACATTAACATTATGTCAAACAGAAATCACTGAACGTATGCTTGTCTGCCACCCGACGTAGTATAAAAGTAAATTAAAAAAACGTTTAAACACTCAGTACGCGCACGTGACTGCCTTTCACGGTGGCTCCCACAGACTACGCTTGTTTGTGGGACGCTGACCGCACCGCCCGCTTCTCCGCGGGTTCCCCTCCCTTGCTCTGCGCAAGTACCTTCGATGCCCAACTGTATGCTTTTAAAACTGTGCCATGGGTCTATGGTCTATGGTCGTCCGACGCGAAAACGTTCGAGAAGAACATTTCGACACGATTGGCCTCGCCTCGGATGACCCTAAAGCTGGCGGTTTTTTTAATACTTATTTGGGTGGCAGACAAGCATACGGCCCGCCTGATGTGAAGCGGCTACCGTAGACATGTTAACGCTCGCAACATAAAATATCGCTCGCCCGCCGCCACCCCCGCAGCCAACTCAGCATCTCCTTCCTTTTTAGTGACCTCACTCACTCGCAGGAACACAACAACCCTCAAGGGAATTGTTATTTCGCTGCGGTATTCTGTGAGGTGGAGGTACATACCCCAGTCGCTCAGTACATACCTCAGTACAAATACGCTCCCAACCTCTCTTTTCGCCAGAGCTTCGTTTGTCAGTCAGCAGGGTGCACCGCGTGCAGGTGGGTCAAGGGAGCGTTACGATGTTAAAGCTGCTAGCGGTGACTAAGCGTGAGCGTCTAAACAATTGATCGTGCCAGTTGTCGATGAGTTGACAATGGCATTTTGTTACCTCCCCCGCGCAGCTGCTCAAAAGCATAGTGCATTGCAGTTAGGTATCTTGATCTGGGTGTACCACACCACACCCAACAGCTCGGCAGATTAAAAGGGTAGAGAGATTCTAAATTTGCTCCCCAAATGCTCGTATACACAGTCCTTAAGCATCCACAACAACACCGAATTATCAGAATCGAATATCGATAGATATCTCTATCGATATATCTATCGAGAGAGATCGATAAGAATGAAAATGTCTGTCTTCCGGAACACCGTCGAATTTTCATTTATTCTTTTATTTTATTTTCCCCAACCCGTCTGGCCAGCGTGAAGAGTGTAGGCCAAATCCTCCTGTCTGTGACGGACGAGAGAGGGTCTTGCTCCTGTAGTGGAGACTAAAAAAAAAATGACCTTATGATGATTTTTATTTTTATTTTTATTTTTTATACTACGTCGGGTGGCAGACAAGCATACGGCCCGCCTGATGTGAAGCGGTTACCGTAGCCATATTAACGCTCGCTACATAAAATATCGCTCGCGCGCCGCCACCCCCGCTGCCATCGCAGAATCTACTTCCTTTCTGGGGACCTCACTCACTCGCAGGAACACAACAACCCTAAAGAGAATTGTTATTTGGCTGCGGTATTCTGTGAGGTGGAGGTACATTCCCCAGTCGGGTAGCTTACAATTACGCTCTCTACCTCTCTTTTCGCCAGAGCTTCGTTTGTCAGTCAGGAGGGTGCATCGCGTGCAGGTGAAGTTGGCTTTGGTTCAAAGATCTTGATGATCCACTTACACTCCAAAATGATTCTTTCTATGTATTGTGAATCGGTAGTGAAACGATCAGGGGCTTACCGCCTAAGCTGAAACCGATTTCCATCGGCTTTTCGATTGAGAAAATCGGACTTCTGTTTACATTTGTGATCTTCTTCTGCTTAATCGGTAGAGCGCTTCCGTCCCTACCGCCTAAGCCTATTACTATAAGCACTAATTTAAGATAAAGTTAGGTTTTATCAATTTTATTTTTATTTTTTCACCAAAACTTTATTCACCAAAAATTATAAATAAGGGTACAAAAGGCGGACTTAACGCTAAACGCTTTCTCTACCAGTCAACCTTTGGGACAAGCAGAAAATCACGAATGCCGTTCTGGAGAAGAAAAAAAAACATATTTAAGTACCTACTTAAATAATAATACTACGACTAATAAAATAGTATTTATAATTACTGCAGAAAATAAAATAGACATACATAGCATAATTATATATTTAATAAACATACATATAGGTACATACATAGACATACATACACAATAGATACATAGAACAATAACAAAATCGTACGAGGCCAATAAGTTCGCGGAATGGAGGGGTTGATGGGGATAAATTTACCCGTCCAGGTAGGCACTAGTTAAGCACCTCATTAAGAGTATATATACCAAGTTTGAACCTAATCGTGTCATTAACTTTTGAGTTATCGACCTGCAAACAACTAAATCGGGAAGAAGTCAGCCAGTATGGAGAAAATTGAACACCGTGCCGTTATTAAGTTTCTTACCAAGCAAGGAAAATCCGCTCAGACGATTTTTCAAGAGCTGTTAGCGGTTTACGCGGACTCTGCCCCTGGTAAAACCATGGTTTACAAGTGGCATGGTCTTTTCAAACAAGGAAGGGAGTCCATTGAAGACGACCCCCGCTCCGGACGGCCAATTGAGGCCACCACACCGGAAATCGTCGAAAAAGTAGAAAAACTTGTATTGGAAGATGCCCGACTGAAGAAGAAGCAACTTGCAGCAATGGTTGGAGTATCCGAATCAAGTATTTTAAATATCCTACATCATCATCTTGGGATGACTAAAGTCAGTGCAAGATGGGTTCCGAGAATGCTCACGCCACTTCAAAAACGCGAGCGTGTCGAGTGCTCTCACCAGTTTCTGGAGCTCTGTGGAGAGAGAAAGGAAGAAGTTATGGCCCGGATTGTTACTGGAGATGAAACCTGGGTTCACCACTATGAACCTGAGTCGAAGCAAGAGTCGATGCAGTGGCATAAAAAAGGCACACCTCCTCCAAAGAAGTTCAAAGTGTCACAATCGGCCGGAAAGATCATGGCGACTATCTTTTGGGATACAGAAGGTATTTTACTGATCGATTATAAAGAACGTGGTGCGACTATAACGGGACAGTACTACGCTTCTTTACTGGAAAGATTGAAAGAAGCCATTAAGAAAAAAAGAAGAGGAAAACTGTCAAAAGGTGTGCTCCTTTTGCACGACAATGCACCCGTCCACACGTGCCATGTTGCGACGGCTGCCATTCACCGATGCGGCTTTGAACAATTAAACCACCCACCATACAGTCCAGACTTGGCCCCCAGTGACTATTATTTATTTCCAAAAATGAAGAAAGAGCTGCGTGGAAAGAAATTTGACGACGATGATGAAGTCAAGTCGGCAATTTCGGCCTATTTTGACACCAAAGACAAATCATTTTTTTTCGATGGTATAAACAAGCTATTTGAGAGATCCGAAAAATGTATTAGGGTTAAAGGAGAATATATTGAAAAGGAAAAATAATTTGGTGTTTAATTTCAACCTCCTTCTCTCTCATTCCGCGAACTTATTGACCTCCCCTCGTAATCCGCTACAGTTTAGTCGATAGGACCCCAGGTTCAAATCCTTCCTCCTTCTCGTAAGTGATCCAAAAATTATATGGTGTAAGTGGTTCAACATCGTCTTTAGAGCCAAAGTCACACCTACATGTGGTCAACTACATAAGAGATTATAATTATTGCTTCGTGCACGTGCTCATATTTTTTTTGATAAAAAATATGAAAACCAAAACATTGTATAGATATCTACTTATTTTTTAACGAATATAACCCACCTCACAGAAGACCGTAGTAGACGATAGAGTGTATACGCTTTCATTATGAACAGCACGCGAACTGACATCCCCTACCTAACCCACCAGCCCGATTTACATAAGGAATATTTGTTTGTTTGTTTATGTAAACCTTATTGTACTAAAACATAAACATTTGTTTTAGAATTGGCTATGGGAGCTGTCAATAAAATATGATTCTGAAAGAATAAATGCCCTACAACACTCTACTTTTGTTTTATTACTAATTAGCTAAATTTAAATAGAGTATATATTTTTTATACTCTACTCAATGACAAGCATACTAATCGCCTGATATGTGGCGTCCATATGTCCATCGTCTATGAGACAATAAGAAATTTGATTACTGGATGGATGTAGACATCGTTTTTTTTGGACTCCGGTCCCATGCTCCATCTAGTTTCTTCACCTAACTCTACATTTATGATGTGAGTCAATGGCAATCATTATGTAATAAAAGTACATAAAAACTGGGAATGAATGTCTCGTAGTGGACATTAAGGAATTCGGTGAGAACTCAAAACACTTGAAAACTGCTTGAAATCTATTTAATTTTGGAAATAATATGCGCAGAGGTACACTTTGTATGAATGCCGAATAAGAATGGGTAATTTTATAATGGTTGTTGGCGGTATGTTAATAATTAGAAGCGCCTTCTATTTTGCACTGCCGATTAGTATTGCAACATGACACTTTTTTCTGTAATGGTCATTGCGTTTCCATCAGGCGCGAACATAACTCCCCCCCCGTTGAAGACTGCAGCTCTTCAACAGCTCAAATCTTCATCAGTGAGCAAAGGACACAAACGAACTAGGGGTCGTCGATAGCATCCCGTAGTTGTGTTGACATCAGCAACGCGGGAAATTCCATCTGGTCCTGGATATAGTTTGGCTACTCGTCCAGCACGCCAACATAGAGGGGACAGAGAGTCTTCTCGCAGTAAAACCAGGTCTCCAACCTTTAGTCTGGTCGTGTTGAGCCTCCATTTTGTTCGTACTTGAAGTTCGGAGATGTATTCCTTTTGCCATCTACGCCAAAAATGTTGTCGGATTTGTTCGAGCCGAGCATAACGATTAAGGCGCCCTTCTGGCTGATTTTCGAGAGCTGGTGACGGTAACGCATTCAGCGGTCTTCCTATCAGAAAGTGCCCAGGGGATAGATAGAGGAAATCGTCAGGTGAAGAGGATAAAGGACACAGGGGCCGGCTATTAAGTATTTTTTTTTTTTTTTTTTTTTTTTTTATAACAGAGGGTGGCAAGCGAGCATGTGGGTCACCTGATGGAAAGCAATCACCACCGCCCATAGAAATCAGCAACACCAAGGGGTCGCCGATCCGTTGCCAGCCTTTTAAGGGAAATATTGACTCTGTTCTTGAAGGCCCCCATGTCGTACTTGTTTGGGAATACCGCTGAGGGAAGTTGATTCCACAACTTTACAGTACGTGGTAGAAAATGCCTTAAAAAGCGTACTGTAGTAGATCGCCAAATATCAAGGTGATGTGGATGGAATTTTAATTTTTGGCGAGTTGTACGATAGTGGAACTCAGCGGCAGGTATCAAATCAAATAGCTCATCCGAGCACTCCCCGTGGTACAATTTATATAGAACGCAAAGAGATGCAACATCTCTGCGTGTAGAGAGAGAATCCAGCCGATCAGAAATCATTGGGTCACCGACAATTCGAACAGCTCTTCGTTGTATGCGGTCGAATGGAGCGAGTAAGTACTGGGGCGCACCAGCCCAGAGATGTGAACAGTATTCCATATGAGGCCTAACTTGGGCTTTATACAGTTGAAGGCGATGCTGTGGTGTAAAATACCTTCTGGCTTTACAGATGATGCCAATTTTCCTAGAAGCCAATTTGGCCTTGCACTCCAAGTGACCACGGAACTGTACATCTCTGGATATGTCAACACCCAAGATACCAATGCTGGAGCTAATAGTAAGGGGAGTACCTTCCAATCTAGGAGCCACGACAAATGAGGACTTTTTTGCGGTAAACGCACATACTTGTGTCTTTGATGGATTCAGTTGGACTAAGTTCAGTCTACACCAATCAGAGACGTGTCCAAGAGACGTCTCAATCTCAGACACAAGTTTTTCCCGGTACTCATCGACGCAATCCCGAGAAACATTACATAGACCACTGTATCTTGCGTCTACGGTACTGTCATCTGCATAGCAATGGATGCCGCATACGTGCAGCAAGTCATTGATATGCAGAAGAAACAATGTAGGAGACAATACGCAGCCTTGTGGCACACCAGCGTTCAGGGGTAATGGATCCGAGCGTGCACCGTCAATCACAACTTTAATGATCCGCCCAGTGAGAAAGCTGGCAATCCATGTGCAGAGTTTCTCGGGTAACCCAAAAGAGGGAAGCTTGGATAGTAGCGCTTTATGCCACACCCGATCAAAGGCCTTTGCTATGTCCAGACTAACAGCCAAAGCCTCGCCCTTGCTTTCCACTGACTCTGCCCAACAATGAGTCAAATATACCAGAAGATCACCAGCCGAACGCCCATGGCGAAAGCCATATTGGCGATCATTAATCAGCTGGTGATCCTCTAGGTATGTTATCAGCTGTTGGTTGATAATATTTTCCATTATCTTGGAAAACAAGGAAGTTATAGCAATGGGCCTGTAGTTGGACGGATCTGAGCAAACACCTTTTTTAGGGATCGGGTGAACCAAAGCCTCCTTCCACGAGCTGGGGACCACGCCAAGCGAGTACGAGTACCGAAAAAGGCGGACTAGAACTGGGGCCAACTCCGCGGCACATATTTTCAAAACAACGGACGGAATGCCATCCGGCCCACTCGACTTATGGATGTCCAGGGAGCAAAGCGCTCTACGCACGGCTCTTTGCGTGAACTTTACTTCTGGCATAGAGCTCTCACACCGAGGGATGGTAGGTGGTGTGGCTCCCTGGTCATCGAGAGTCGAGTTAGATGCAAAAAGAAACCCTAGGAGATCGGCTTTTTCTTTTGCAGTATGGGCCAGCGAGTCATCCATCCGTTGCAGTGGTGGAAACGACGACTGACAGAAGTTACCCTGTACGGCTTTGGCGAGCGACCAGAACGCACGAGACCCAGATGGCAAGCGCACTAGTCTCTCGCCAATTTCGCTTATAAATCTGGACTTTGCCTTCGCGATACAACCCTTCAACGATCTGGAATCAGCGTTGTATTTTTTTTTGAGTACGCCGGTATTTGGATCTCCAGTGGCCCGAGCATTGGACCAGGCACGGTAGGAATCTTGCTTCTGACGCGACGCGGCTCTGCAAGACCCACCGAACCATGGTCGAGATTTGCCGCCAATGGGCACCGCAGAATTAGGAACAAATAGTTCCATACCCTGCAGAACCACATCAGCGACAGCATTTGCACAGGCACTGGGATCATCCAGCGAGAAGCAAACTGGCCCCCAGGGGTAGGAAGCCAGGAAGTCACGCAGCCCATCCCAATCTGCTGACCTGAAATGCCACACACGACGGATACCTGCGGTACGCGGTCGCTTTTGGTGTATGAGTGGCACCACACATTCTATCAGGCAATGATCTGAGGATCCAAGAGGGGCGCCAACAGATACGCGATAGTTGTCCGGGTGGGAGGTCAGCAGAAGATCCAAAAGGGAAGGCACATGGTTCTCCACATCCGGTACCCGTGTAGGTGAAGAGACCAGCTGCGTTAGACCATATGCCAAGGCAAAGTCATGAAAAGATCTTCCAGCATGGTCAGTTGAGCGTGACCCAAGCCATTCGATGTGGTGGGCATTAAAGTCACCCATAACCACAATCTCGGCAGAAGGCATTTGCTGGAGTAGACTGTCAGTCGTCGTTTGGATGTGCTCAACAAGGCACTCCGTTTCGGCGTTACCGCTGTGGGACCTGTAGAGGCACGCGTAGATACGAATGTGGTCGTCGAAGTCTGCACGCAGCCACATAATTGACAGGCCCCGCTCTTCAAGACTGCCAAGACGTCGACAACAGATATCCTCCCTAACGTACGCGCACACACCGGCTCGTGGCACAAAATTGTGTTCCAGTTTGTACCCTGGGTAGCGCAGATACGAGATGTCAGATGGTGGGGATATCTGTGTCTCAGTTAAAAAAAGCAAGGCTGGCTTAGCCGTCTCAAGATGCTGGTGGACGGCATTCAGGTTGGAGTGAAGACCCCTTATGTTACATAGCTCGATATAGAGCTCAGGGGAACGTGCCACCGTCCTTTTCCTACGCCTGCTCCTGGCAGAGATACAGAGTGGCATAGTGCCCGCCCCAGAATACGTCGGGCGGCCTGAGTAGTGAAACTCAGGAAGGGATTCTCCTTCACCAACGGTGACGGTACCCTCCTGGGGTATTCTTCTTCCTAATGCCACTGCCATATCCAGAGTTGAGGTTTTTGGATTGGGCTCCGGGTCTCAACACTCACCGCACGAAACGCAATAGCGAGCTACTACTTCACGCCGGTTTTCTGTGTGAGAGTGGTACTGCCCCGGACGAGCCGGCCCAATTACGAGCTGCAGTCACTCAATGTCCATAAGTTGATCGCGACCCTGTCATGGACATTAAATGATTCCAACTTAGCTCTACCACTTCAGAAAAAGCTACTCGATTAGCACCACCCAGGGGTCACGTGCAGGGAAACTAGGGTAAAGCCTGCGGACGTGAGTAGCATCAACCCCCAAAGTATACACTCCACTTGAGCAAACAGAGTTGAAATTTCCTCGAATGTTAAGTGAGAATTGCCCATCACGCGTTTGATATGATATTTTGCCGACTTAACTCCGGCTTCCCAAATGCCGCCGAAATGAGGTGCGTAAGAGGGAATAAAGTTAAATTTAATGCCTTCCTGAACTCCAAACCCAGAAAGAACATTGTGGTGTTCCTTAATGAAAGCACCAATTTCTTTAGCTGCTCCTACAAAGTTGCGACCATTATCGCAGAAAATTTCCGTAGGTTTTCCGCGACGAGATATAAATCTACGCATAGTCATAATAAAGACTTCTGACGATAGATCGCTAACGGCCTCTAGGTGTATGCACTTGTAACGCAGACAAATGAATAGACAGAGGTAGGATTTAGTTACTTTAGCGCCGCGTCCCTTACGATTTAGAGTATAGAATGGACCTGCCATATCAATACCAACGGAACATATTACGAATATGTTCCGTTTTGAATATTAATTTGCATATGATGCGATGAAAACAAAAAAATCGGATGATTATGATCGTAGAGGTAGTTAGACCCATCGATACGACCACCCACACGAATCAAATTGTCACCATCCATGAATGGTGAAAGTGATAAAAGTTTGGACTTTGGACTCAACTGTTTTTTGTCAGACAGTGTTTTGTATTCACTAGACAGAGATTGTTTTTGAGCGATAACGCATAATAATTTAGAAGAAAAATTTAATTCGTTTAGTGTAAAATCACCATACATTTATTATTTGGATTTCTTGTGTTATATTTGAAGAAATTTCGAAAATAGAAAGTAAATTTGTTTTGTACTTGTGTAATTTGTAACAACCTTTATTTAGTTCAGTAGCTACCGAATTTTGTATATATTGTAATTGTTTTTTATCTTTTGAGCCAGTGATCAGATCGTCTACGTAAAAATCCTTCTGTATAATGCTCTTAATTAAAGTGTCATCGCACTTCTCTCCCATCTGCCAAAAACAACGACTACTTAAATAGCTGGCACTTGCAGCATCGCAAGAGACAGTATTTAGCTGCATCGTTTTGATAGGTAAAGACTCATCTTCTCTCCACAAGATTAGCTGTAGGTTCCTGTCTTCCAGATTGACTTGAACCTGGCGGTACATTTTTTCAATATCCCCGGTGTGAAGATAATTATATTGTCGTGCACCAACCAAAATGGAGAAAAGAGAATCCTGTATATTTAGACCAATCAGCTGTAAGTCATTGACAGAAAAGCCGGAAGAGGAGGGTGCTGAGCCATCGAAAACTACCCTGATCTGAGTGGATTCACTATCTTTAAAAACTGCATGGTGACACAGGAAGTACGATGGTATTGGAAAAGCAGCAGGTGCTTCCGAAAGATGACCTAAAGCTTCATACTCTTTTAAGAATTGTACATATTGTGATTTTAAAGAAGAATTTTTTCTGAAACGTTTTTCGAGACCCTTGAGACGTTTTTTAGCAAGCGTGTAAGAATCACCCAAGCAGTCGGGTGAGTCCCTTAGTGGTAGTTTTACGCAGAATCTACCTGAAGCGAGACGAAATGTGTTAGCAATAAAATGACTTTCACAGGCCTTTTCGTCTTCACTTAATATTGTATTTTGAGGAAGCTCTTCCAACTCCCAGAATTTAGTTAACATCTTATCAATTTGAGATTCTTTAGATAAATCTTCGCCATTGACTAAAGTGTTACATTTAGTTTCATGTAATATATATGAATTTATGGATCCACCTACCAACCAACCAAAAGCCGAATTTTGCAATTTGAGTTTGGTTGTACCTAACGATTGCCGTTCCGGTCGAAGTACATCCCAAAAGAGGTCTGCCCCTATCAATAGGTCAATAGAAGCTGGCTGGTCAAAACTAGGATCAGCCAGTTTTATATTAGCTGGTAGGTTTAACTCGCGTAAACATACGGGAACTGTTGGAAGTTTTCCGGTTAATTCATCTAGAATTAGGCAATTTAGTTTGACCTTGAAATTATTAGTTATGGATTGCAATTGGACCACACAACTTTCGTTAACTACGTTTGTTGCGTTGTGACCAATGCCAATGACATTCATAGTAACATTCATAGTATTTAGTGATAATTTTTGTTGTAAGAATTTTGTGATAAAAGATGACTGACTGCCTGAATCCAATAAGGCACGTACTCTAGTAACCTCTTTAGTTATCGGATTCGAAATATCTATTAGGGCAGTAGACAAAATAACTTGCTTGGAAACTTCTTTAGAAAAGTTCGCAATAGACTGTTGTGATTCAAAAGTTTGGTCATTGTTGACTTTAGCCGTATCAACTGAATGCAATAACGTATTGTGTCGTTTTTTGCACTGTTTGCATGGACCCATTCGGCATTCAGTAACTGGGTGGCCTTGCCTTAAACAGTTAGAACATAACTTATATTTTGACACGTCGGCTAATTTTTCTTTAATGGATTTAGACTTGAAATGTTGACAATCGTATATTTTATGATTATCATTACAAATTACGCATAAATATGAGTTACTGTTTCTATTATTTTGATGAGTTGAAGTAAATGATTTTGTATTAAAGTTTTGTTTATTATTATTATTTGAAAATTGTATGTTTTGTGAAAATTTAAAATTATCATTTTTGTTACGATGCGCAGACTCAAGAACAAAAGCTCTGTCAATTAAAAACTTATTAAATTGTTCTAAAGTAGGTATATCATCGAAATTATTCCGCTGTTCCTCCCACTTCATAAGTGTGTGGTTATCAAGTTTATTTGATACCATAAAAATTATTATAGTATCCCAGTACTCAGTAGGTTGACCTAGACTGGCTAAAGCACGAAGATTTTTTGTGATATGGTCTACTAAAAATCGTAAGGAACTTTCGGATTCGCGATTTAAATTTTGTATATTGAATAAAGCTCTTAAATGATGATTTATTAGTAATCGCTTATTATCATATCGGCTGCACAGTAACTGCCACGCCATAGAATAATTCAAAGATGATACTTCAATATTAGAGATAACACGAGCTGCATCTCCTTCAAGGTAAGAACGTAAATAATGAAATTTTTGTATAGATGGAATGCGCTCATTGTTGTGAATTAAGTTTGTGAACGTATCACGGAACTCAAGCCAAGAAAAAAATGAACCCTGAAATTTACCTATTGTAATTTGAGGCAACTTCACACAAAAATCATTTTGAACGGATTCGAGACTGCATTGAGCTTCTTGAAACAATGATTCGCGGCGTTTTTTATCTTGTTCAAATAATTTTAATTGATTTTGTTCCTCAATTGTACTTTTCGCCATGGCGGTACACAATATGAAATCTTGCTCAATGCTTTCTCTTTCGTCAATTTCAGAATCTAAATTTTCTGAATTTATCAATTCTATCTGGGTTTGCAGCTCGTCATATTTAGCAGACAAGCTTTCGAATTTGCTGGTCTTTAAAGACAGCTCAGCTAATTCGATAGTCGTCAAGTTAGGTTGCCTTGTAATTTTATCCAAATAATTTTTAAATTTTGTAATTTGACCCTTAATGGAACTACGTTTTGTAAATAAATCTTTCAGTGTATTTTTAAACATTGTTGCTTGTGTAGGCAACACAGGCTCACTCATTTTTGTATTTAAATGTAAATATATTTAATTTATTGGATGTAAGAAAATACAGTATATAAACTACAAGGCAATTCTAAAATAAAAAAGGCGTTAAATTTATATAGAAATAAAATGGAATATTCTCACGCTCTCAGTCCGACGGCACTCAGGAACCCAGCTATGCTGCGAGTATGCACGTCTGCAACCCGCCATATGGTGAGCAATACAGCAACCGTCAGGAAAGCTGGAATGTTCGGCAAAATCGTCTAAATATCATGTAAATACTGGCGCGGAAGTGTGAACACAGTATTTATTATTTAGTTTATGTATTTAGTTATGTAATTATTGATATATTAAACACAAATTATGCAAATTTATTTTTATTGTAAATGTAGGTGGGTTACCTACTTATTGTAAATTGTACTCTGCACTAGTGGATGTAAAATTGGAAAATAAATGTATTTAGATTGAATTTGGATGAGGTTTAGGTAATCTGGATGGAAAACTGGGCACTTAACTGGTGGACTATGCTGCGAGGTGATGATTTAGCTTCGTCACTGGCTCGGCGGTGTCCTTAAGTAACCTTGGTTTTGCCTTTCCAAATACTCCGAAAATCTGCTTGATTTCGCTGATCCAAAGCGCTGTTCAGGTGGGGCTGATGTTGTTGAAGGTGTATTGCGTGATGATGCCCTCCAAATCTGTTTCACTTTGACTTTGTGATCGACGAAGTGGTACACTTTTGTTTCGGGCCGTACACTTATTATGCCTGCGGTCCTGTCACGGTCGCCAATTTATGTCTCGTAGTGGACATTAAGGAATTCGGTGAGAACTCAAAACACTTGAAAACTGCTTGAAATCTATTTAATTTTGGAAATAATATGCGCAGAGGTACACTTTGTATGAATGCCGAATAAGAATGGGTAATTTTATAATGGTTGTTGGCGGTATGTTAATAATTAGAAGCGCCTTCTATTTTGCACTGCCGATTAGTATTGCAACATGACACTTTTTTCTGTAATGGTCATTGCGTTTCCATCAGGCGCGAACAATGAATAATTATGATGTCGACGAGATTCCTCCTTGTACAGCGACACCACGCAGCGGGCCTGCAAAATAAAATGTGCACTGTGTTACACCAACACTTTATAGTAACTTGTATGTAATTCAACTTTAGTTTCTTCCGCTTGCCTCTCACTACGAATTTGCGGCGCTTGCAGTTAGAGACAATGGGTCTATGGTCTATGGTCGTCCGACGCGAAAACCCGGAAGCTGGCGGTTTTTTTTATACTTAGTTGGGTGGCAGACAAGCATACGGCGCCCGCCTGATGTGAAGCGGCTACCGTAGCCATGTTAACGCTCGCAACATAAAATATCGCTCGCGCGCCGCCAACCCCACTGCCAACTCAGCATCTCCTTCCTTTTTAGTGACCTCACTCACTCACAGGAACACAACAACCCTCAAGGGAATTGTTATTTCGCTACTTCGTTTGTCAGTCAGCAGGGGGCACCGCGTGCAGGTGAAGTTGGCTTTGGTTCAAAGATGTTGATGAACCACTTACACCCCTAATTGCTCTTTAATCAATTCCTAATTGTAACTAAATTAATTGCTCAAGGGTTATCGATTGCCATACAGGGAGACACTGAAAAAAACTCGTGAAAGAAATACTGAACGTAACTCTTGGATCTCAGAATCAATAAGCTGAAATGACAGTGGACTAAGCACATCTGCCGTGTCAGTGATGGCAGATGGGGGAAGGAACCGTGTGTGGTGACGGAACATGTGGCGCCTCCTCTCTAGAAGTATTGATGATGACTTCGATAAAGCGACTAGATATTTAAAACGGAGGATCGACTCTGGGCGAAACGACTGGGAAAAATCCATCCAGCAGTGGGTAAATACGGGCTAATAATAATTATGATGATGATATAGGTACTTATGTTTATCTAAAAGTACTGAAACTAAACTTTAAATTACAGTGTATACAGTTAGACTAGATTATTAAATTCTCTAAGTTCATGCGATACGGAATAAACGATAACCCTACTTTGTTGGAATCAGAGTGTTAATTTAAACATATATTATCAGACCCGCAAGACAAACAAGGTCCCAAGAAATCAGCGGCTATTCTCAATTACGATATTAGATGTCAAGAAAAAGAAGTCCGGATTTAGATTGTTGAAGAGATAAAATATTATTAAAAATTCCTTCAATGCTGAAAAAATTGGTGTAAAAATATAAAATATTTAAATATAAAAATATAAAATATTTTTACACGAATTTTTCAAATATTTTTTCACCAAAGTGGCGAAACAAGCATACGGCCCGCCTGATGGAAAACAGTTATCGTAGCCTATGAACCAGTGGCATCACACACGCATTGCCGACCCTGTACAAACCTCTTCACGCCCTTTTTGAAGAACCCCTTGCTGTAGTCTCCTGAGAAAACTGCGACAGGCAGTTCATTCGACAGCTTGACATTACACGTGAGAAAACTTCTCTGGAAACGCACGCGTACTGTGCGGTTCCAGAGAAATTTTCTCCACTTAGGCTTTAATGTGTGAGGATGTCCCTGTCGATGGCGAGCGGTGCGACTGTTGGAAGGAGGTCGTGGGCATCATGTCGAACAACTCCTCTGAACACACCCCATTGTACAGTCGGTAGAACACACAAAGGGTCGCAAAATCTCTTCTCAGACTTAAATGTTCTAAACCTGTCTGTCAGTTTGGGATCGTCAACAATCCTCACAACAGCACGCCTTTGAATTGAGTCATACATAAGGCGCAAGCTAGTATCTAGGCGCTCCCGCCCATAGATGACAACAGTACTCCCTTTGCGGCCGTACTTGAGCTTTGTCAAGCAGAAAGTCTTTGCAGTAGGTTGAAGTACTGTTTCGCCCTATTGAGCACACCTAGTTTCTTCGACGCCAGCTTGACCTTCTCCTCTAGGTGCCTACGAAACTGGACGTCGCTGGAGTTTACATCTCCGAGAATTCCAATATTTTTGGCGATGATAAGGGATGTGTTTTGGAATTGAGGTGTCACAGCAAAAGGGGTTTTCTTAGCGGTGAACGCGCAGACTTGTGTCTTAGTGGGATTGAATTGAACTAGGTTCTGTCGCCCCCTAATGGACACACTATTTTATGTGCTCTCGATTACTGACAGAAGTTATTCGCGGCTCTCCTTCACCAGAGAGCGGGCAATATTAGCGCGGCCCATGTAATAAGTTGGCATAGCAATGAATTCTGACAATAGATCATGGACACGGATCTGACTGAGATACGGATTTCCCCTTAATCGAAAAGGGGTTTAGAACATACTGCACCACGCTGTATGTGTATTGCTCAAGTGCGGGTTGGCGGAGGCCAGTGTTTTCAAGCCGTGCAAAGGCTGCTGAGTTGACTTGATAACGACTTACATTAAATGACAATAATCGGAGGACCGGCTAAGCTGAAACCGATTTCCATCGGATTTTTTGATTAGGAAAATCAAACTTTAGCTTAGCTTAGCTTTACGTACCTGTGTTTAGCGTAACCGGTGAAAATTCTGGAGTTCTACCGACTGAGCTGAATATATTTGTCGGTATCTAAACGTAAGACCTATTTTTCGAACCAAAATTTTCGATGGTAATCGGCTTCAGCTTCGGCGGTAGGGCCTAAGCCCGACGGCTTTACGTGCTCTATGCAGCACTTGTAGCTCATTTGTTTGTAATTACAGACAACAATAACCAGTTGTAATTGTAGTCAAGCGCGTTATAGCTATACAGAATTAATTGTAATCGAATGCGACACAATACATAATGATAAAATAGAATAATTGCAGAATAGGACCCCACAGTCATGTATCACATAGGTATAAAACAGACAAACTCTGAGATTAATTTTAGATAAACTTTGAACAGCACCGTGTGACTAAATTTATCACGTAAAAATGTTGTGGAAATTTTTTCTAGTTGCGACGTTTGTAGTTGGTAAGTAGGGTTGGCAAATTTTTTTTTCGGCCTTAAGGGACAAATGGTCATAAATCTTAAAAAATACGAGATTTCTCTTTTTCCCGCGGGACAAATAAAAATCATTGAGTTTTTATGTCAAAATTTGTTTTATGTGGACTTAAAACTATACTTTGTTACATATTTTACTGCACATAACATATCATTTTGTCTTTTGACATAATTATAAAAAGAAACGTAGTCAAAATCATAGTTAAACATGGTCATCAATACGGCTTTAATCAAATTCGGTGTGCATTTATTACGAACGTCAGCCCATTTAAGGGTCATTTGCGAAAATACTCGTTCGTCACAAGAGTTTGAGCTAGGAATACTGCAAATAAAAGAAATTATCGTGTAAACATTGCTTATCTCAGTTTTCAAAAACTGTTGTATAATTTTCTTTTCCATTTTTAACCGACTTCAAAAAAGGAGGAGGTTCTCAATTCGACTGAATATTTTTTTTGTATGTATGTTATTCGAAATCTTTGTGAATTGTGAACCGATTTTCATAATTCTTTTTTTATTTGAAAGGGTATGATTGCAAGGTGGTCCCATATTCACCAAGTCAGGATTTGATGATGGGATGCCAGGGAAATCAAGGAAAACCCTTAAATTTTATAAGCACGTTTGGTCAAATTATTTTTTTTTATTTGAAAGGGTAATTGCGATGTGGCTCCATATTCACCAAGTCAGGGTCTGATGATGGGATCCGGATGGGATAGAAATTTGCCCTATGGTAGCCGGCAGAATAAAATTGTGCCACTCCATTGCTCTGTGCTGGATGTCGTAGGTACAAGGCGACTAAGGAATCTTGTGTCACGCGATAACTTTTCTCCCGGAAGATGGGCAGCAGCGTCTGCCGGGGTATTCCACCAATAAGCTGCGCTCGCCAACTAAAGTCGATTTCAATTTTTAGGGTTCCGTACCACAAAAGGAAAAACGGAACCCTTATAAGATCACTTTGTTGTCCGTCCGTCTGTCTGTCTGTCAAGAATTTCTATGTCGAGAATGCGTGGAGGTATCAAGCTGAAATTTGAACTGTATACTTAGGTCTACGGTCCCATGAAGTTGTAAAAAAATCAAACTGCAAAGTTTACATAAAAAAAAGTTACGGCCGTTTATTCAGCAAAAAACGCATATTTCGACACATTCTCAAGGGAGTCAAAACCTATAGGGTACTTCCCGTTGACCTAGAACTATGAAATTTGGCAAGTAACATCGTTATAGACTACAAGTACAGGAATAAATCTCAAAACTATACATTTGTAAATAGATCTTAAAAAATAGGGGGTCTATATTTTTTATATTGTGCCGAAATTTCAAATTGAAACTACTAGTTCAAATGGGGTATCATGTGAAAGGGCTTGATTTTTTTCGACGCATTATTTCTTATTTATAATGAAAAATATCAAATTTAATATTGATACTACGTACGGAACCCTCGGTGGGCGAGTCAGACTCGCACTTGTGCGGTTTTTTTTAAATCAACTTTTTTCGACAGCATTTATTGATTTGTCGTCTCCATGAGAACACGCGATTTCCAGGCTTTCCTTAAGCAGTTGAAATTCCTCATAAAGCACGCTTCATTTACTTAATTTTTTAGCAGTTCAGTCGCTGCTTTCTACTAAAAAAAATTGTTGATATTTGATTGAAGATTAAGAAAATCTATTTCGAAAAAATACTATCCTCGTCAAATACTCCAAAAAGTTTGAATAAAATTGACGGAAATCGGTCATTATAGATTCTTTATCGGCTGTGTTTAAGCCGCCAAGTATTTGGCGTGCTTGACTACCGAATAAGGTGTCTTATAATCGTTGATTGAAATTGTTCCGAATTTTGTATATTATTAGGATTATATTATGAATGAAATGAAAATAGGTATACTTAACTGAACTAATTAATAATTATATAAGAAAAGGATTTTAGTTTATTTAAAACATTTGATTTGCATTCAAAAAATATTGAACTTCAATATTAATATTATTTTTAACTTTTTCTGTTTGTTACGACTTATTTCAATTTATATATGAAAGCGACGGGCAATATGTACATATTTTAATTCTTAATCAAATTAACGATTAAAAGCCAGAAATATCTCTCGACATGAAAAGCATAAGCAAGTTTTCCGGAGAGCCTAAATAAAATACATATTAAATTAAATAAAATTACATTAAAATCATTTCAAATATTGTCAGTGAATCTGACTCGATCTTTATCATATTGTCTCTACCGAAAACATAACGTTTTGTACAAATGACAAGTAGCTCAGAGCCTATAATTCTTCTTCATCAGAACCAAAAATATTTTCTATCATTTGGAGACACTCGTTTCCGATTTCCAGTAAATGCGACTTTAGAGCAGGCCATATTTTTGAAATTATTTCGACAGCTGGTCCAAGAGATAAAAATCTGGTGCAAACGTGTTTAATAAGTTCTTCCCATTGCATTTTATTGGCTTCAAAATTGGTCTTGCAAATCAGCCCTTCGCTTTGCTGATCGACCGAAATGGTTGGACCTCACCAATAGTAAGGTACATTTTTGTAACTCGAAAAAAAGCCAGTGATCCAGAAATATCTCTCGACATGCAAAGCATAAGGAAGTTTTCCGGAGAGCCTAAATAAAATACACAAACGTTATTGGATATATTTTATTAAATTCTTGGCTATTTTTCATTAGGTAAATCATTCATCATTATCATCAGTCTGTACTTACCCACTGCTGGATTTCGGATTGGCCTTCCCAACCCAAAAGCGATCCTGCGCTTTCCGCCACCCGCTTTTTTGAGTGAAAATAATGTAAAATATAGGTACGTCCCCTATGACAGATCACAGCCAATTTGAAACATTTTGAGTGTTAAATAATTTACGTAAAATACTATATTTTGTTTGTTTGTTTGTAATATCTTTAACATAAATAAATTTACAACATAGTACTTTAAAGGAAAAGTACAAAGGCGGACTTATCCCTCAAAGGGATCTCTTCCAGTCAACCTTAGAGTATCTGAGAGTATTTTATTTGATATCTTTACTAATATCCTTCCTAATATTATAAACGCGAAAGTGAATTTGTTCCGATTTCACGTCCCATTAAATCGATTACCGTGAAATTTTGCATACATCATATTAATTATCAACTTGTATCTATCCACTGCTGGATATAGGCATTCCCTAATAGTTTCCACCATATGTAATAATCATCCGCTTTTTATCCACCCGCTTCCATCTATCTTCGTCGGTCCATCAAGAGAGGGGACGCCCTACGCTTCGACGCCCCATACGTGGCCTCCGCTCTAGGACTTTCCTCGACCATCTGCCATCGCCGACTCGGCAGTGGCCAGCCCAATACTTCAACTCGCTGACTCTGGAGCTATGTTGACCACTTTGATTCTCAGTCGAATTTCTTCGTTCCGGACTTGATCCCTTAAGGAAACTCCAAGAATTGCTCTCTCCATAGCTCGGTGTGCGAGTTTTCGTAGAAAATATCTGCTGTTCAAAAAAGAAGTTTATTCTTTTGGCACGATAGCCGATATTCACGCGAGCGAAGCCGCGGCTGAATCTAGTTGTTATTTATTTTTTCGTAATATATATATATGAATTTTGGAATATGATTGGAATATGAATTTCTACTATTGACTAATCTATTTATTGTATATGTTACGGCTAATGGTGGGTGTGAACATAAACTTAAGATTAGCCAGCTAATGTGCACATTAACCGAAACGAAACGGCTAAAAATGTATACGATGGACGCGCCGGGCCGGCGGAGGGCTTGAGGGGGCGGTGGGGAGACAATGCGTGCACACGTGGCAATGAAACTTCCGAATAGAATACTATTATAATTAATTACGACGTAGGATGCAAGAGCGAGCGAAGGACACCCTAAGGTTAGGTTTTGTTAGGTTACTTTAAACCCTTTACACAGAAATAGGAGCCCCGCGAAGCGGGGCTCCGTCAAAATAGCACCACAGTCTATGAAATATGAAAGGAAATTTAGCTAAAGGTAGAATAAACTAACATTAACACCTCCTCGAAGTTAGACCTAAGTTTAGCCGGCTAATCTTAAGTTTATGTTCATACCCACCTTTAACCGTAACATATACAATATTTTGATGAGCTCGGTGGTCGAATGGTTAGCAATAGCTACTTTGACTCCGGGGTAGCGGGTTCGATCCCTACATAAGACAAATGTTGGTGTGCATGAACATGTCTGTTTGTCTTAGTCTGGGTGTTTTCTATGTATTATATGTATGTGTTTACATAAAAATATGTATTTAAGTATAATATAAGTTACCTAGTACCGATAGTACAAGCTATGCTTAGTTTGGGACTAGATGGCCGTGTGTAATTTGTCCAGAAATATTTATTTATTATAATCTTAATTTTTAAGAAGAGACTTAGAGAATAAGTTAGGAATAGTAACAAACAAAAAATCTAATTTAATTGTTTGTTGGTTTATTTGTACGCGCACACGTAAAAATTGCTGAAAGGATTTTGATAAAATATATAAATGTAGTTAGCCACACGGATAGTTAATAACCACGTTAACAAATTGTAAATACTTATACTCATTATCCCGGTAATGTGGACGGAAGTTTAAACCTAAATACTTTTCCAGGAGTGTTTGGTGAGAAGCCACAGTTCGACGACCAACAAAAGCAGCGTATACACGACTACATAGAGAAACACTGTACCAAATATAACGCTAAAGACAAAGCAGCTGAATTTGAGGTATTCATTGACTTTTCTAACTGTTTATTATTAGTATATCTAGGAAAGTATCGTCAACAACCAACACTCATTCCATACCGGTCGACGGTATTCCGTCACGCTGATCTGCAGCTTGGCGGAGGCCAGTGTTATTAAGTCCCCAACTGGCCAGTGACTTAGCGATTGTCATGTAGTGGCAACAGCTGGAACCGACGGCTAAACGTGTATGGAGGATCTGAAATCGACAACTCAAGTCGTATACAGCGCAGTCATCTAGACCAGCAGGAGCGTGTCAAGTTAAGAAAAGAGAACTGGTGAGCGGCACCCGTAGCGTGGGTAATATATTATTCTTCGTCGGGTGGCGAACAAGCGGTTACCGTAACTATATAAACGTTGGCAAAATATCGTTCGTACGCCACCACTTGCGTTCCTAACGCAGCAACTCCTTCCTTCCTGGTGACCTCACTCACTCGCAGTAACACAACAACCCTCAAGGAAATTGTTATTCGGCTGAGATATTCAGTAAGGTGGAGGTACTTCCCCAGTCGGACGGCCTGTAAACAGCCGCCCTATCTCACTTTAGTTGGTGCATCACGTGCAGCTTTGGTGGCGGTGAGCCACTTTACCCCACAAAGTATTACACGAATCATTTGGAGCTACTTTAAACCCCTCATAACTCGTAAATTTATTTAACATAAACCACCAAATTTGGTTTATATACTGAGCCCCCCCTATATAAACTGTACCTTAAAATTTATGAACACACTTTAAATAGTTTTATATACGAGTAGATATTATTTTCCAAAAATCAACGTTTTTATGACTGGTATATAGATCAGAAACTTAATGATAATAATCGTTTATTTCTCACCATAAATCAGGATTACCTAATATAAATGTACACGGATTGTGATACAATATGATGCTATGGTGGGTTGACACCTGAACTAGGATAATTCCTCTATCTCAGGTTGTCAACCCTCCACCCCACAGAATGGTCTTATATATAATATAAAGCAATGTTATAGTCGTACAAAGTGAGTTTTAATTTTAAGTCCGTTTTTAATAACATTGTTGAATTATCACAAAATTATAGGGTAGTTAATACATTTACAATTACGAGTGCCGATCTTTATGTTCAAGCAATTGGTGTATGGTACAAGTTACAATATTTTATTTTTATTTAGTAAATTATTAGTACCTATAATATAATAATTTTGTGAAATAAATTATACCTATTTATAGTGTGTGTAAGATGGTGAATTGTGTAGTGTGTGGCGTGTAGGTGTGTGTGTTGTTTTGGGTGTTGTGATGCTGTGTTTTATTAATCGACTTCAAGATTACCAAGAAGGTTGGAATTTGGCATCCAGCTACGTAGTTGTGGTATAAGCTTCGATCATAATATACGAGAATAATTGATCGAAAGGAAGCACAAAGGAAAAAAACCCAAATCAGTAAATTTATAGAATTTACAAACAATCGATTTTATTAGGTAAACCCACTATTACTTATACTAAAAAACTTAGCGCCTTGCAAAATTATAAGAAGAAAAACTTCTTCTTTCTGCGTCTCAGGGAAGGCTATGAAACAATGATTTACAAAACTTTATACAAATATTGGCTATAACATGTTAAAACTTGCAGTTAGTGAATGAGCAATACACACTAATAAGAAAATATAGAGAACAGAACTATAAATAAAACTAACATATACAATATCCGTTACACCAGAAATATGCCATGTAACGGATGCCAAACATGCTTGGACGAGTCAAGATCCAAATTCAAAATTTCCAGATTTTCCATCATCACAGAGACAGTGGGACGAGCCGCTTTGCAGACTGTTACGAAATAACCTTTTACAAACATGTAGCAATTCTGCAGAGCGTGCCCGTCTCCTGGCTGTAGCTGAATGGGAGTCTGGATTATGGCTACAAGCATTACCATCTCCTAATTTAGGAACTCTGTTGGATCGCGATACCTTCCGTCTAGCGGTGTGTCTGCGTTTGGGCACTTATATAAACGCCCCGCATCGTTGCACCTGTGGTGATACTGTCGATCAACTTGGTCACCACGGACTTTTGCGTCTCAAAAGTGCAGGCCGCATACCACGCCACGCTAGCCGTAATAATATCATCCACCGGGCTCTTGCCAGCATCCGTACACCCGCGGTTTTAGAACCGAACGGGCTTGCACGTGATGACGGGAAGAGACCGGATGGAATGACACTTGTGGCCTGGAAGTTGGGGCGACCTTTGGTGTGGGACGCTACCTGCGTCGACACCGTTGCGCCGTCTCATCTTCGGGTCACTGAAGTTAGGGCTGGTGCGGCTGCAGCGTTTGCTGAAAACCTCAAACGGCGAAAATATAGTTGCCTGGATCATAGCTACATATTTGAGCCGTTTGGGGTAGAGACGCTAGGTCCGTGGGGACCATCAGCACATAAACTGTTTCAACAGTTGTCAAAAAGATTGATCGAAGTATCACATGACCAAAGGGCTGGCCAATATCTCGGCCAGAGGATTAGCATTGCCATTCAACGTGGCAATGCTGCCAGCCTTTTGGGCACTTTTTAAGTGGGTAACGATTTGGCAGGGCTTCATTATTTATAGTTATTTATTTCTAAGTTATATTTAAGTAGGTATTTTATTTATAAGTTATATAAATTGTTTTAAAATGTTAAGGTATTACTTGTGTGTGTTTCTCAATAAAAGATTGTTACGAATTAAAAAAAAAAAACAAAAACTAACCTATACAGAGTAAGGTCGTCAACCCTTATTCATCCCACTGCTGGGATACGGGTCTCCCCACAATCAAAGGGGTTTAGAGCATACTTCAATACGCTGCTAAACTGCGGGTTGATGGAGGCCAGTGTTTTCAAGATGCCTTAAAGCCACTGACATGGCTTAACGACTGTCATCTAATGACAACCGCCGGGACCGACAGCTTAACGTGCCCTACATTTTTTTATTATACAGCGTAAATTAAGTACCTAAAAGTATAATTTTATAAGTGTACTTATAATTTTAGAAAACAAAAACAGAACTTGGCACCCATGTAGCAAGTTCTGAGGCAATCCAAAATTTTCTTTATAAGACTTTTTAAAGTCAAAAGGAAAACTTTTTAAAATTTTCTATTCGATTATATAATATGTAATAAACTTATGATCTATTGAACCACAACATTACTCAATGGTGAATCGAATTATTTATGTTAGTAATTGACAGTAAATTTGTATGTCCAACAACATTGCGCTTGTTTTGAACAACAAATTTTCCACGTTCAATTAAGATATGTTTATGTAGATTAAATGTTCTACATTTAATTTATTATGTTATTAAACATCGGCTACAATTCGAAAAAACAACAGTCAGTACTTTATGCCGTCAATTGATGGGGTCAATCTCTAACGAGTAACAGAGATTCGACACTTATGATCGTCCCTATCGATCGATGCCATTAAAAATTTCACAAAACGATCAACTAAACCTGGCTTGTGAACCAATGAACTTACATTATTAAACTTTGGTTTGTGTACCAATGAACATACATTATTTAACGTATTAACAGCTTGATATTATTAGTGTCATAGTTTAAACCTTATCTTTTGAATACTCTTTTTACATACAGGCAGCTATATACACCTTTGTCGACTGCATCGTCGAGCACCAAGATCCTGCTATTTTGGCGGAAGTCGAAGACATATCTGACAAGGAATCTTTGATAGCAGTCTATAGACGGTAAGTCAAGGGTATTATACAAATATAATCTAAATCGTCACCAACAGCCTGTACCTACCCACTACTGAATATAATGCCTTTTACCAAATGCGATCCTCCTCGTACCGCGTACAACCACTTCTAGTCGGTTTTTTGAGATTATCTGACCATCTAGAAGGGGAACGCAAATATACCCTATACCATCATCAGTAGCCTGTGACTACTCGACGCTGGATATAAGCCTTCTCAATATTTTTCATATGCGTGAATAATGAAAGAAATATGTGAAGTATTATATAAAAATCAAATCACTTTTAACTCAAAACGTGCGGATTTTCATAAAACTTTGCATTAGTTTTGATTTAGCCTACACCTAATACATTAGGAACATGAGCGTAGGTTTTATTTACTTTATTGTGTTTATATAATTTAAGAATTCGCCCATAAACTAATCGTATTGTTAACAATACGAGCTCTTGGAGACGCGTCACCATGGCAACAGCCGGCATCACCCGCCGCATTTATATATTTCGCAACAAAAATATTGTTGTGTTTCTTTCCTAATATTATTTTATTATATTGTATCTCTTTTTAATCACGGGTCAAGCCCGGTCATTTGATAGGCGTGCGCGGGGATATAGATCCAACACGTAGAGGCCCCTTTGAGAAGTTTAATGTAATGTTGTACGCCCGCCGTGACCCGCTCCAGGATATGTCAATAGAACGACATACCCATGAGCAGGTCTCGGCAGGCGTTGAGAATATTGCGAAGTGTGATGGAAAATAAATGGGTTATGGAGATGAGATCTGGGTGAACTAAATTATAATTATTTTTATTTAATTTATTTTCAGTGTATGCAGAAAGGTACCCGAATTTAAAACTTGCTTCTTCACGCTGTTAGATGGTACAGCGGTATGTGGAGGGCAGAATGCAACTCAAGATATAACTAACGGGAAAAAATTCCTAGATGATCTTTTCGAATACCTGTGTGGTAACGACGCTGAAAAATTCGCAAGTGGGTATACTCTTTTATACGTACTTAGAATATGACATTCGAGACCTGAAGTTGTTATCCACCATCTTTGAGCCTAACTAAATACATGATATTAGGGCATATGTAGCATTGTAATATTATGTATATCTTACAGAGTTTATCAACGATGACTCCATGCAATGCCTTTTACAAAAGAAAGCGCCCCTTAAAACTTGCCTCGAAAAGGTAGTGAAAGACTTGGGCAGCAGCGAAGAAGACAGCAATGAAGCCAGTAGTGCTGAAATAAAGGTATGCCATATTCGTATTACAGGGAGTTGAAGCAGCCCTAAGCTATTACGGTATATAATTTCATCAAATTACGTTAAGTAGTTTTTGTTTGATGCATTCACAATAAAGTAAATACAGACAGACGGCCATTTGTTAATGACTGATATGGCTTCTTTATCTATAATAGCGGCCATCTGAATCACTATTAAAAAAACGTTATTATTAAGTACAGGGAACAACCGTAGACTACGAACACCTCCAATATATGAGGGCACCGCGTACCGTACAATATAGATGTACCCATATATGTGTACTTCCATGCTGCGAGTATGGGAGACATTAAACAATATTAAGATATTATGCAATATTAGAATATACGAACACCTCCAATATATGAGGGCACCGCGTAGCGTACAATATAGATGTACCCATATATGTGTACTTCCATGCTGCGAGTATGGGAGACATTAAACAATATTAAGATATTGAATTGATAGTCAATTGACCTATCAACAGCTGGGTCCCGTTCGCTAGCGGTATGCTACAAGACTTAAATTTGGATTGCAGCTTTAGCGCTACGAACGTTGCGTACGTATGTAGATGCAGACGTTACGCAGGACCAATAGTTGTCTGTACACTATAGATGTACACATATATGTGTTCTTCTATCCTGCGAGATATTAAACAATATTGAGATATAATACAATATACGTTTGAATCATTGCCATATTCATAAAGATATTTGACCTATCAACAGTTAGTCCCGTCTGCTAGCGGTATTCAACAAGACTTAAATTTGCAATTAGCTTGTGTTCTTGATTGTACAAATTTACGTTTTTCTGTTTCTAGGAAGCTTGTGCGACGTTTAATGACTTCTCGAAATGCTTACACACTACTCTAGTAGAATGCCCGACAAACACCGCCAGCGAGTTCTTTGATGGCATAAATGAGCTTGCTTACAAATCCTCCCGTTGCAAGCGATTTGAATAAGTAGGTAATAATAGAACATGAGTTATTTTAAGATACTCTAAGGTAAACAAAATATATGATAGTACTGATAAACTTTGTATTTACCAAGTTTATGCGAGTAGAGTTTTTATTCAGCTCTTTACTTTTTATGTTTATCATACTTTTAAAATAGTTTGTTTAAATTATCGATAGTTATTGAATAGTTAATTATGATTTAACTAAATAGTTATCATTTCACGTATTTGACCCTTAGTTGATCTTATCTTCTAGAATAATTTCTAATAAAGCAAAAATTTCAAAATACCTTCGTGTAAATTTAACAATTTCTAGAGATAGGTACTCGAAAAATTCTAGAAATCCTGGTCGGATATTCTCATGCCTCGACAAATAAAAAAGGTCGAGAAAACAGAAATTATTATATAGTACAATTATATCCCTAGGAGTTCGGAATTTTCTCAGGTTGCCTAAGGTGATAATACCACAGAAAGGCCTATGATGGCTCCACACATGTACATAGCACCTAGTCGCATATTACCTAACAATTTATATATATATAACATGTATGTGATAATTTTATTTTACCACTTTTTCTTTTATGTTAGACATTAAAGAAATATATATTAATGTTTTTTATTTACGGTCTTTGAGCCTAACTTTACAGACTTTTAGTTTTTAGCCAACTGACCCTCTGCGAGAACGGAGTGAGCTCAGATTTAACTATTTATCTTTGTTTCAATCGTTTTACAAATAGCAAGATTGGATAAATATAATAAAATGTATATTTATTTACTTTTCCAGAGGGTGCTCACTCAATTTACACGCACATGATGTTTTGTACTTAGTGTCTAAGACACAGAGTATATTTAATAATGAACTCTGTAGTGATTATGATATCTAAAAAATAACAATCATTATTGGTTTTAGAGTTGGCTTTGGAAGCTGTTGATAAAATGTGATTCTGGGAAAAATAAATACCTTGTAACATTCAATTTTGTTTTATTTTATTACTGATTATATGAATTAAGAAAAATGACAATTGTATCTATATATGTACCTACTACTCACTGATAACTAAGCATGCAGATCTTCCGATAAGACGTGCTTTATCACCCAGTTACCAACGCATCACCTAATCAATATACGAAGTTGGCCAAGTTGGCCAAGACAACTATTTTGATAATAAAAATTTAATTAGTTTGGTGTTATCCAGAAATAGCCGAATTACATCTGCAACGATGGACTGCTATGCCTTGTTTAGTAGTGTAATTACTTAATAGGTTGATGACGCCACACTGTGACTCACGCAGTACAATATAAGATGGAAAAATTCGTCAGCAACACAAACCTTCCTGGTAGCTCAGTTGGAAGAGCACTAGACCGGTCATCGAGAGGTCGTGGGTTCAAATTCCACCTAGGGGGGGCAGGTGAATTTTTCCATTTTTCAAAATATTAGGTCTTTGCCTATGAAATTGCCGTTTTGTATGAAAAAATTGAAACAATTTTTTTTCATGTATTTTATATTTGTATTAATCGAAGTAATCACCCATGTAATTAATGCATCTTTGCCAACGCAGTGGCAGTTTAATGATGCCCTTCTTAAAGAAATCAGCTGGACGGGAGGCAACAAATTCTTCAAAGGCATTTTGTACTGCCTCTCGGGTATTGAAGTTTTTTCCTGCCAAGAAGTTATCCAAATTCTGGAAAAAGTAGTAGTCTGTAGGCGCAAGGTCTGGCGAGTAGGGCGGATGACGGAGAGCTTCCAACCCCAGTTCTTGCAACTTGGAGACCGTCTGCTGTGCAGTATGAGGTCACGCGTTGTCGTGCAGGAGCAGCGGAGACGAGCGATTGACCAATGCTGGTTGGAGACGTGCCAGCTTCTCCATCATTGTGTTCAGTTCTTCACAGTACACATCTGCAGTAATGCTCACCTCGTTTGGTAAGAAGCTGTGATGAATCACACCGGCGCTAGACCACCAAACAGCGACCATCACTTTTCTAGGGGTAAGTTTTCGTTTAGGGCATTGTTTAGGTGCTGAACCAGGATCCAACCAACTTGCTGAGCGTTTGCGGTTATCAAACAGAATCCATTTTTCATCGCAGGTAACAATGCGGTTCAAAATTCCGTCATTTGTGTGTCTGTTGAGCAGTTCAAGGCACGTCTCGACGCGTACTTCGCGCTGGCGATCATTGAGTTCGTGGGGCACCCATTTGTCAAGCTTTTTTACCTTGCCAATTTGACGCAAATGGACCAATATTGTTTTGACGCTAACGTCGAAAGCTGCTGCTAATTCTGCCGTAGATTGTGTATCATCAGCTTCCACAATCGCCTTTAATTCGTCATTGTCCACCAAAGTCTTCGGACGACCGCGAGGTTCATTTTTCAGGTCGAAATTTCCAGAACGGAAGCGAGCAAACCAATAACAGGTGGTGCGTTGGTTTGTAGTGTTAGTTTGTGATGTTGCGTGCCGCTTGTGCCGCGTTGCTGCCACGACGGTACTCATATTCCATAATTACTCGATTTTTTAACGTATCCATGATGTAACACTAATCAATAAACAAATGACTACTTTTAGAAAAAGAATTCCATGTTTTTAAAATAAAATTAATTTGAAATTAGAATTCTTAGCCAAACAAAAATTATTTTGATTTGAAATGGCCAGTACTGCAGAACGGCAATTTCATAGGTAAAGACCTATTATATTAATATACGAAGTGTTAATTTGCATAAGTTTCAAAGCGCGCTTTAAGACTACCTTGTATACAACACAGCATTGACTCGAATACGCGAGACGGTTCTAGTCAAGCGCCTCGCATCACCTCATTTTACAATACAGTCTTTAATAAATTAAATTCACAATTCAAAATAACAATAAATAAAATAAATTCACAGAAAACTTCAACCAAATAATATCCATTTTATTATTATGCTGTTTCAAGAACATGAATAAGGAAACGTACGTCATCAGGAAATACATAAGAGAGTTCTTTCTCTCAACGAGCAAACTAAAATTCCATATTTATGTTGCAAGCTACGATAACTGCTTGGCATCAGACAGGCCATATACTTGTTTGTATAAATATAACAAATAAATAATGCAATGTAAATACTTTCAATATATTATTTTTTAAACGTTATATTACATACTAGCGGCTCGCTCCGGCTTAGCACGGGCAGAATAAAAAACACACAAAATAAAAAAAAATTGATGACAATCATGATGGCGGTACCTACATGAGGTACAATTTATGCTGCGATAAAGTAAGCAACTTAATCGAGTAGTAATCATCAAAATATTTTGTCAAATTTTATTTTCTTTGACACTTGGACAAATTACAAATGCCCCCTCAAACAGCCGCGATCAGCGGTGGCGGTGGCGGTGGCGGTCAGTTGTAACGCTAGGTAACACAAGGAAACATTCAAACAAGCGCGGGCGCCGCGCGGCCCGGACGCGGCTGGCCGCCACCGCAAGCCACGCCCTAGCCCCGCCCTGATCGCCACCGCGTTGGTTTGTAGTATCAGCGGCCGCGGTCGCGATCACGGTGGCGTTCAGTTGTAAATAATCACAACTGATCGCGTCACCGCGTCACATAACTAATAATAATAAGCTGCGGACAAAACGGAACACCTAATAGAAATTATTACAAAATTACCCAGTTCTATACGATACATCGCACGCGGACTATAAAAACAATAGAATTAAAAATAAAATATCCAAACTAATATTATAAATGCGAAAGTAACTCTGTCTGTCGTATGGAGATAGTTTAAGATCCGAGGAAGGACATAGAATAGTTTTTATCTTGTACCAGTTCACCATACAAGCCGGTTCTTGTCACTCACTCTTTCTTGTCCCATGTAGTTCACTGCGTCATTTAGTTCAATCGAGTGACAAAGAGTAAAAAGAACGGAAATACATAAAGCGTACGAGCTAGAATGAGAGAGATACGTTGTAATGCCAAAATTGCTGATAGAGAGCGAAAAGGACGGAAGATTCTGAAATTGTTCGAGATAAAACGAGACAGATAGTTTCGTGCGTGGTTGACTGACCGAATTAGAACTCTAAGGCTAAGGACATAAGAACCATAAGCTGTTAGCGAAAATATGCTATAGTAGTAGTACAAGGCTCAATTTTTATATTAATTATTATTTTAACCACTAAATAATTTATTTTTACTCAAACTTGACAGTCCTAAGCCTGTGAAAAGTTTGAAGGAAAATCAATATTTATAAGGGAATTTATATTTAATTAGTTATACTTATTTTATACAAAAATACAATGTCATCAAAATGATGCAATAGAACTGTAGAAGGAATCAGTCAATAGAACTACTGAGTCGATTGAATCAAAGATACATTGAACTAAACTGAACTAGTGAGTCAAAAGAACTACAGAAGTAAATGAAGTAATTGAACTAAATGAACTAGATGAGTGATATAGTTCATTTGCGTCAAAAGAACTGCATCTCTCTTTTCAGTTCAGTGAACTGCTTTGCGCAAGTCTACCTATTACCAATGATGATAAGGTGCGTTTACACGCTAGCATTTGACGCGACATGCAACGGGCACAAACACGGGCACGCACGAGCATGTAAACAGGGACCCTAGCGCCGAAGCTGAAGCCGATTACCATCCAATATTTTGATTCGAAAAATAGGTCTTGCGTTTTAGTTATTGGCAAACATCTTCAGCTCAATCGGTAGAGTTTCAGTGTTTCTACCAGCTAAGTTAAACACAAGCTGAAGTTTAGTTTTCGCAATCAAAAAATACGATGGGAATCGGTTTCACCTGCGGCGGTAGCGGCCCAGGTGTGGACCCGTACTTGTGATCGTGAATCCCGTGAGTGTGATTGACTGGCTTAGTCCGTTGACACGCGCCGGGCTGCGTGCCGAGTTGCATGCCTGGCTGTGTGGCACGCGTTTAAGTGTACCATTATATGGTACCATGGTTTCGTTCTTATCTCGTCAATCGCCGCCAACTGGTTAAGATTGATGAAACTAGATCTGACTGGTGCCAGCTTCTCTCAGGTGTTCCACAGGGAGGAGTGCTTTCTCCTATTCTCTTCTCAATTTTCATTAATAGCGTAACTTCCTTGATCTCTTCATCATACCATCTTTATGCTGACGACCTGCAGATTTATGCGGCTGCTTCGCTTGACAATTTTAATGAGGCAATTAACATTATCAATAATGACCTTTCAGTTATTGCCAATTGGTCTAAGAACTTTGGATTAAAGGTTAATCCATCCAAATCACAATCGATCATTATTGGCAGTCCTTATTATACCGCACGACTGCAAAATATTGTATGCCCTAATGTTGTATTTGATGGTAACATCATCCCATATTCCACTTCGGTCAAGAACTTGGGCATAATTTTTGATCAAACTCTGTCGTGGGCCCCACAAATCAATCAAGTTAGCCGCAAAATATTTGCCTCTCTACACTCCTTGAAACGGCTTCAAAACTTTCTCCCTGTTAACACCAAAGCTTTGTTAGCACGTACCCTTCTGCTACCGCTTCTTGATTATGGAGATATTGCATATCTCGACACATCCCCCTTCCCCCTCCCGCGCTTCTGCGAGACGGTCGAACTAAACTGTCTGTGCGATTTAATATTGCAAATTAAATAATTTTATTAATTTGTTTCGTAAAGTGTGTGGGCATTTCGGTGAATTTTGGTGATCTCATCTGAATTTATCATTTTCGCTTTAAATTTCGATCTTATTTAGGTTTTATTTGGAAATAAGTAAATACAGTGATTATTATTCGCAAACTAGTAGGTATACTAAAAAAAATATTTTTGTGCTTCTTGACTGCAGCTGCATCAATCGTAAAACAGGTTTGGCCCGTAAAAGGTACGTAATAATTTCATATTTTGTTATTCTATTAGTGTTTTTTATTGGTATTAATATTAGTACAACAAAGTCTCTCAGTGTTGTCACTTTATAAATTTACCCCTGAATCGGGGAAAATTTTATTTTGATAGGTAATAGTTTTATTCCTGCTAACTCGTAACATAAATAAAATGTCTAGTAATACCGATGATCCTGGTGGCACGACACCAATTTTTGGCCGTAGTAATTTGACGCCGCGATCTCCGCCGGCAACTAATGCTAAGAGAACATTAGGTGATATATCGCCAAGCCATTTATCACCCGATGAAAAGCGATTACAGCGGTCAGCAAGCACAGATAATATAGACAACTTACACAATTTAAGCCTTAGCACCTCAGCTGAAATTGTTGATCCAAATATTGATTATGTAGAATTTGTTCGCGAATCCTCTGAATGTCTGGCAAAAATTAATGAAATAATTATCGGGCAGACCTCGCGAATTGGCGTTGCAAATAAATCGACAATAATGGGCATGACCCAACGAGTTACCTCACTGATATCTATGCTAGCCATAAAGTCAGCCACGGCGGAAAAACACCTCGCTATTTCGGAAAAAAAGCTCGCTCTTGTCGAACGAGATTTATTAGCACTAAAATTAGATGCAAAAAATAACCCCGTTGCGCCTATAACTAAGGCTAGCGAGTCGTACGCCGAAAAACTGAAACTTCGCTTGCCAAAACAAATTAAGCCGGTTCAAACTCGCGAGCCAGTGCCCTGCGTCGTAGCCTATCCAACTGAAGAACGATCGGCGGAATTCACAACATCCGAAGCGACTAAGGAGGCACTTATGAAAGCTATTAAGCCATCCGATGATGGCTTTCAAATTGTAGGGGTCAAGAAAACTGCGAAATCCGGTGTAGTAGTACGCGTTTCCAATGACGCTCAAATTAAAAAGTTGCAGTCAATTGAAAGCATAAAATCGGTTGGACTTAAGCTCGAAAAGCCCAAAGGACGCCGCCCGCGTATTATTATAAAAGATATTCCGGACACAATGGACGACACAAAATTTTTAGCCGCGTTATATAATCAGAATATAAAGGACGAATTAAAAATTACATTTACGGATTACCTAAAAGACATAAAAATCGTGCGTCGTCGTCCTACTGCCTACGGCAGGAAGTGGATGGGAGTCGAAATCTCCCCGGAAATACGCAAACACCTTATTTCGACAAAAGATAAGATTTTTATAGATTTTGCCACATGTAGATTCGTGGACGATATAGAAGTCGTGCGTTGCTTAAAATGCCAGCAATATGGGCATGTCAGTAAATACTGCTCTGCGAATAACCCCACCTGCGCTCATTGCGCCGAAGCACACGACTCACGGGAATGTCTGAAGAAGTCTGAAGCAGACTTCAAACCTACATGCGCAGCTTGTAGGCGTCAAAAAAAGACTGCTGACCACAAGATCGGGTCAGAGTCTTGTCCCACATACGCAGCACGGTTAGAGTTTAATATTTTAAATACTACCTATGGATAACGTCGTAATTGCACAACTAAATCTACACAACGACAAAATTGCAACGTCCGAGTTAGATAAGCTCGTTGCGGACTATAAGCTCGACCTTGTTTTAGTTCAAGAGCAGTACCAAAGATCGCAATTAAACAGTAAATTTATACAACTTAATAACAAGTCGCGCGCGGGTATATATGCGCCAAGAGGCGGATTTACTATAACATCAATCAATCACCTAATGTCCACTCACTGTGCGGTAGCTGAAGTAACATCTCCATATTTGAGAGTATTTGTAGTCAGTTGTTATTTTCAATTTTCTGACCCTGTGGATACGCATTTGTATCACCTACGAAGAGTGTTGCATGCTCTTACCGGTCATAAGGTTATTATAGGAGCAGACGTAAATGCATCATCACCATTATGGCACGGCAAGTTGAGAGCGACCGATGCCGACAGACGCTCTGCTGTTGAAGAGTTCATTGCTGAAATGCATCTTCATATTCACAATACCCCTGAAGCACCACCTACTTTTAGTAGCCCTATGGGCGAGTCTTTTATTGACGTCACACTTTCTAGTGCAGACGTCCGAATACAAAACTGGCGCGTTCTTCCTGAAGCTTCTTGTAGTGATCACCGTCTGATCGTATGTGAATTCTCCCCAGTTGTTGAAAGCTTACATCGGCAACAGTTAATAGGTTTTCAATATAAAACTAAGAATGCCGACTGGGCAAGCTTTGCTTCACTTTTCGCTTCCCGCGCTAAAGATTTTACTCGTAGTGAACTTACAGTCACAGAAAGTGTTGAAATTATGTCTGACACATTCGTGTATTGCGCTGACGTTGCATTAGGCCGAAAACCTATAGTTAATAACAGACGATGCGATTGGTGGAATGATACCCTTGTTAGGTTGCGTAGGAATTTCCGTGCCGCTAGACGTAAGATTTCAAAATTAAAGAAACGTAACATCGAGGGAGAAATTTATCAAACAGCTCTAAGTGACTTGCGTATTGCTAGATCTCATTATCGCGCTGCTGTTGAAAAATCCAAAGGTAATTTATTAAAACGTATTGTAGAAAGATTAAATAGTGAGGGCCCGTGGTCTCCCCTATATAACGAATTTAAAGCAAATAGGCGGATTGATCAGGCATACGTATCCAATATAAAATTTAATAATTCACATACCCTTGGTGTAGAAGAGACCGCTGAGACAATTCTGCATGCGTTAATTCCTGATGATTGCGCCGATAGTGACAGTGACTACCATCGTGAGGTTAGGAGCGCGGCGGATATGTGCCCTTCCACTCCAATATCAAATGTACCGTCGATGGATGAATTTATGTCTATTGTTAAAGCTTTGCCTACAAATAAAGCCTCCGGTGATGATAAGATTTCGAATAGAATGATTAAAGAAGCTTGTAAAGTAGCCGCTGAACCTATCTTAACAATACTTACTCGGTGTATTGTAGAAGGTCATTTCCCTGGCATTTTGCGAAGTGGTGTTATAAAAATAATACCAAAAGGCGGTGATAAACCACCGGACGATCCGAAGTCCTACCGTCCTATTACTCTGCTACCGTCGTTGGGTAAGCTGCTTGAGCGCTTGGTTGTGCCACGGTTGCTGCCCGGTGGCCCGCAATTTCATAAAAATCAGTACGGCTTCACCATTGGCAAGTCTACTGTTGATGCTGCGCTCGCAGTGCGCAAAGTTGTTGAACTCTCGGAGAGCAAGTATGTTGTAGCTATTTTCTTAGATATCTCAGGTGCCTTTGATAATGCTTGGTGGCCAATGTTGTTGCTGAAACTTAAGGCGAGAGGTTGCCCTAGCAATATCTACTCTCTCATTCGATCGTACTTTTTGAATGGTACAACTAAATTAAAACTTGGCCATTATGTTGCTTCAAAGGTGCTCACGCAGGGCTGCCCCCAGGGTTCAGTGTTGGGACCGTATCTCTGGAATATCGGTTTTGATGATTTTTTTAGCCTACCCTTACCGGAAGGGTGCTCGTTAACTGGTTACGCTGACGATGGTCTCTTATTAATCAATGCTAATTCAAGATCTAGCATAGAGAAACTAGCCAACACTAGCCTAGGCTTAATTTCAGATTGGGGTTATCGTAATCGTCTCGATTTTGCGCCACATAAAACATATCAACTCTTGCTTAAGGGAAATTTACAGGTTTCACCGCGATTTCATTTTAATGGAGTATCTGTTGCTAATAGAAGTTCGGTTTGTTACTTAGGTTTGCTTTTGGATAGAAATTTTAATTATATTGAGCACATGAAGCAAGTAGGTGAAAAAGCAAAAAAGAATTTCTATGCCTTAACACGAATTTCTACCTCTACGTGGGGATTAACTTTCAAAACGTTAAAAACTATTTATACCGCCACATACTTGGGTTGTGTTACGTACGGTTCACCTGCGTGGGCAGATAGGGCTACTATAGGTGCAGCACGTCGTAAATTGCTTCAAAGCCAGCGCCTTGCTCTGATATTTTTATGTAAGTCGTATAGAACTGTAAGCACCGAGGCACTACCCGTGCTAGCAGGTGTGTTACCGGTAGACTTAGAAGTACAACGCCGCGCTTCAATGTACTATACATCTAAAAATATGGTCCCTGATTTCTTGAAAACGCGTGATCGTGAAAAAATAGTTAGACTGTTCAAACCTATTAATGAAGTATTTGAAACATTGCTGTCTGAATGGCAGGAAAGGTGGGAAACTTCTACCAAAGGACGCCACTTGTATCTGTTCTTTCAATCGGTAAGAGATAGATTAAAGAAAAAGTGGTTAGAAGTCGACCACCCCGTTGCGCAATTTTTAACTGGACATGGCAATTTTAAAGCTAAACTCTTTTCGTTTAAATTAGTGCCGTCGCCTTTATGCGAATGTTCTACTGCTAATTCTGAATTCGATCAAACAGCACACCATGTTCTCTGGGAGTGTGATCTTTGGCAGCGGGAGCGGGATGACATGTTGAATTCATTGCAAGTTGCATCCGGGGTAGTATACTATTCAGATTTGGTAGCAACAAGGGAGAATTACCAAGCGTTCAGACGATTTTGCAATTCATATTATTGGAATCGATGTGTTAGGTAACAACTCAATGTTTTAGGTCCCTAATAGTGTTAGAAACTTAAAATCCGTGGTGCACGGCAGTTGAGCTTCACTTGACTAGCCATCTCTTTAGGCTTTTAATGCCTTATTTGCCATATTGCTGTCTCTCACATTGCTAAGAGGGGAAGTCAAATTCCAAAAGCTTCCTACTCCTACTAATTTCTTCTGATTAAATTCGTTGTGAGTTCCAAGGCAGCCGTAGTTTTACCCCTGGGACTGCAATGGACTTCATTGTTCATTGCCTTTTTTGGCGGTCGCCGCTGTTAATCCTGGCTACACAGGAGATACAGTGGTGGGAATGTGTGGTGGGCCCCCGTCCCATCTCGACACATCGGAGGAATTGATGAATAAGTTGGAGCGATTACAGAATTTGTGTATCAGATATGTTTTTGGCTTGCGGAAATCGGAACACATCACGGAATATCGAAATCGGCTGAATTTACTACCAGTACGGCAACGTAGGAATCTCCATATCCTCAGTCTCCTTTTTCAAGTCCTTTTCAATCCTTCGGCACCTCACTACCTAAGGGAAAGGTTCTCGTTTCGCGTATTAGATGACCGATTGCGGTCAAGCAACAATCCGTTATTAAATATTCCTGTCCCCAACTCCTATTCCTATACTAAATCCTTCAGTGTACATGCAGCGCGCCTTTGGAACTTGCTCCCAGTGGATGTCAAAATGTCACAAACTCTTTCTGGATTTAAATCGAGCGTGAGGAAGTACTTGATTAGCACTCCCGATATTTTGAGTTAGTAATGTTTTCGTATTTATTTATACATCTTGGATGGTATTGTATACAGTATGTCTTTTAACGCTTGTGATATTTATATATCTATATCTTTTATGAAATTTTAAATCAGTTCTGTTTTCGTAAAAATATTCTTCCTAGTATCTTTTTATTTTATTTTTTTCTATCTAAAATGAGTTCCTACTAAGCTATCGCCAAATTATATAATTCATATATCCTTTCAGCTTTTCTATGGTTGACTGGAAGAAATCCCTAATGGGATAAGTCCGCCATTGTACAATAATGTATCTTCTAATCTCTGTAATTGTGTATTTATGTTTTTATTGTACAATAAAGTTTTTACTACTACTATAATTACTATAACATAATTACATATTATTTACTCTCTCATCTCTGTTTATGAAATATTTAAATATTATATAATTACGCCCAACCCTGCACAAACTTCAGCTTAACAAGTATGCGGCATATACGAGTACACTGTCAACAAAATGGTAAAATTTAATCAAATGTATCTTTGACGGCCCCTTATTAATTACCACGATAAGTTACATAATAAGATACGAGGGTGAATAGGGAAATCTGATTAAATATTTTATGGTACTTATACAGATTGTATCAGCACGATATATTAAGTTGAAGAGTGAGTCTTTCTGTAGAGTCAACTTAAAAATATGAACAATAAACATGTCAAGTTATCAGCCGATAGAAGAATACGTATTGAGACTGTCTTTCCTGTATGTTTGTAAATTGACAGTAAGAAATACACATTATAAATTGTTATTTATATATTTGTAGGAGCCGTGTAAGGTCTCAGTATTTGTGAACAGTATCATGTACAGGTAAGATCACTTCTGACACTATTCGGATTCAGCGCTGCGGGCACTTCAGACACTATTCGGATATATCACCAATATTCAATAGCACCGGCAGATACATGCACGGTACAATACACATAAAATTAAATTGAAAATTTTAAAAACCTCCGACCTTTTAGTCTAGGCAAGCCCTTAATTTGTTACCCCTATAGAGGAAGTTGTAAAGAGATATATTTTGTGGTGGCGGCCATCTTGGATATGAAATTTATCATATGCGTATTCTACTAGTCAAGCCCTGTCATGTGATACCCATAATGAATGGGTTGGGTTGTGAAAAAATATGTAATCCGTCATCTTGTGACGGCGGCCATCTTGGACCTATTTTCATCAAACATAGCTAGGAACACTCCCAACTAATTCACCTTTCAAATAAACACACACACACACAGAGAGAGAGAGAGATGTCAAATTTATAACACCTGTATAAACACCCACCCATATAAACCACGATGTTTTTGCTTCGGGGGTTGAAAAAAGTACAATCGACACAACATGACCACAGCTTATGTCTGCAAAGTGTAACAAGCAAAATGACATAGTTGAATAAATGCAGGTCGGCGTTAGTGTTACCAACAATATTATTATGTACTTTTGGTAGCTTTGCATCAAACCAGCGCTGAGATTCGAGTCTCCCCTTAATCGCAGGGGCTTTAGAACATACTGCTCCACACTGTGTTGCTCAAATGCAGATTGTCAGAGGCCAGTATTTTGAAACCGTGCAAAGGCTTCTGACGTGACTTGATACTCGACGACTTTCATTAAATGACAACAACCTTGTCACTTTTGTAGCTCAGTTGTTTGTAATTACAAACGACAATAACCAGCTGTAATTGTAGTCAAGCGCGTTGTAGCTATATAGAGTTAATTGTAATCGAATGCGATACAATACATAATGATGAAATAGAATAATTTCAGAATAGAACCCCACAGCCATTAATCACATAGGTATAAAACAGGCCAACTCTGAGATCATTCTCTTTAGATAAACTTTGTACGGCATTGTGTGAATAAATTTATTACGTGAAAATGTTGTGGATTTTTTTTCTAGTGGCGACGTTTCTTGTTGGTAAGGTACATTGTTTTAAAAAACGAACGTGAAATATCTCTCGCCATGAAAAGCATAAGGATGTTAATAAAAAATCCCTAGTTTTCAGGAGAGACAATACAAAATACACAAACGTTCTTGGATATATTTTATTAAATTCTTGGATAATTTTTATCATCATCATCAATGTCATTCTCATTATATCAGTTTGTAGTTACCTACTACTGGATATGAGCCTTCCTTAATGCCACATTCTTCCGCTTCCAGCCACTTTCTTGACGTCATCCAAGACCATCTTGAGGGGTTACTTTCGTCGACAACCCGTATTCATGGCATTGTTCGGATACGGGTCCCTCCTCAATTGTAGGGTTTGAGAACATACTCCACCACGCTGTTCAACTTCGGGTTGTCGGAGGCCAGTGTTTTCAAGCTACCGAAAGGCCACTGATTTAGCCTAACGACTGTCAACTAATAACAACACCCGGGACCGACGACCTAAAGTGCCTTTCGAAGCACGAGAAGGGTTTACTTTCCAAATATTATTACTTACTGAATTGGGGTGTAAATGGCTCACCACGATATTTAGAACCCAAACCAATCTCTCCTGCATGTGGTGCACCTTGCCGACTAACGACAGAGTCTCTGCTAAAAGAGAGGGTACAGCGTATTTGTACCTCCACCTCACAAAGAGAAATTGTTGTGTTCCTGCGAGTGAGTGAGGTCATCAGAAAGTAAGGAGTTGCTGCGTTGGCAGCGGGGGTGGTGGCACACAAGCGTTATTTTATTTTTATCAGGCTGGCCGTACGTAAGTTTTTTTTTAAACCACGTCGGGTGGCAGATCAGCATCTGCCACCCGACGTGGTTTAAAAAAAACTTACTTTACAAACCTTTTCTTAAGCAATCTTTGGCAGACCTTAGTATTTTTTGTTTGTAGTTGAAAAGTTGAAAAGTAAGTAAGTTAAAAAAGTAATATCAAAATCTTTTTCTTCGTTGTGACATACGGCCTCCACTCCAGGATTTTCCTCCCCATCTGCCATCGCTGACTCGGCCGTGTGGCCGACCCACTACCAATTCAGCTTGCTGATTTTGAGAGCTATGTCGACAATTTTGTTTCTTCTTCTGCTTAAACGTCCACAATAAATATAGGATATCTTTTACCCCGAAAAAATATCCTGTTCCCGAGAGATGACCTAAAGTTTGTCTTTTTGACGTGTTAAAAGTGAGATTGATTGTTTGTTTGTTCCGTTTTTCACTCCTGAAATAGCAACAAACAAAAAAAAACAAATTAAATTGTCGGTTTGTTGGTTTATTTGTACGCGCATCACGTAAAAATTGCTGAACGGACTTAGATGTAGTTAGCCTCACGGATAGTTAATAACTACGATAACAAAAAGTAGATACTTATACTCTTTATCCCGGTAATGTGGACGGAAGTTTAAACCTAAATACTTTTCCAGGAGTGTTTTGTCAGCAACCACTGTTCAACGACCAACAAAACCAGAGTATACACGACTACATGGAGAAACATTGTACTAAAAATAATGCTAAAGACAAAACATCTCAAGCAGAGGTATACATTTTTCTAACTGTTTATTATTAGTATACCTAGGAAAGTATCGTCAACAAGCAACATTCATTCCATACGGGACGCCGGTATTCCGCCACCTTGATCTGCAGTTTGGCAGAAGCCAGTGTTATTAAGTCCTCAACTGGCCAGTGACTTAGCGATTGTCACGTAGTGGCAACAGCTGGAACCGACGGCTTAACGTGTACGGAGGATCTGTAATCGACAACTCATCAGCAGTCATCTATACCCGCAGGAGCGTGTCAAGTCAAGAAAAGAGAACTGCTGAGAAGCACCCGAAGCGTAGGTAATATATTATTTTTCGTCGGGTGGCGAACAAACGGTTACCGTAGCTATATAAACGTTGGCAAAACATCGCTCGTACGCCGCCACTGACGCTCCTAACGCAGCATCTCCTTCCTTCCTGCTGACCTCACTCACTCGCAGTAACACAATAACCCTCAAAGAAATTGTTATTTGGCTGCGGTATTCAGCGAGGTGGAGAAACTTCCCCAGTGGAGAAATCAGTAAACACCCTGAGCCTTCCTACCTCTCTTTTGCACAGAGAGTGCACTCACCTGAACGTAGTGCACCCTGCACTACGTTTTATTTATAAATAGGTGATTTTGGATTAAAGATGATGATGAGCCAACTCATCTCTCAAAATGTTACACGGACCATTTGAAGCCACTTCAGACTCCTCATAACTTGAAAATTTATTTAACATAAACACACCAAATTAGGTTTATATATTGACGAGCTCGGTGGTCGAATAGGTTAATAGGTTCGATTCCCGCACTAGACAAACATTTGTGTGCATGGACATGGTGTCTGTTTGTATTGGTCTGGGTGCTTTCCATGTATATAATACAATAATAAAAAATATCCTGTTCCCGAGAGATGACCTAAAGTTTGTCTTTTTGACGTGTTAAAAGTGAGATTGATTGTTTGTTTGTTTATATTATTAGTAGGTATGTATTTACAAAAAAAAAGTATTTAAGTACATTTATCAGTTGTCTAGTACCCATAACACAAGCTTTGCGCTTAATTTGGGTCTAGATGGCGCTGTGTAAATTGTCCAGAAATATTTTTTCTCTTTAATATTTATTATTATTGAGTCTCTACATAAACTAATCAGAAAACTAATCCACTCCAAGATGACCAACGAAGTTGAAATTTGGCATCCAGCTAGGTAATTGTGGTATAAGCTTCGATCATAATATACGAGAATAATTGATCGAAGGGTGTAAGCACAAAGGAAAAAATCACAAATCAGTAAATTTAAAGGATTCCAAAAATTTTATATTCAATTCAATTTTATTCTTCTTTTATTAGGTACTAGCTGATGCCCGCGACTTCGTTCGCGTGGACTTTATGATTCCGGCATATTAATACAAATACGAACTAAAGTAGATACATAAGAAAATATTTGGGGGAGTATTATACGCTAAAAGTCAACAAATTATTATTTTTATTTAAGATAGTCACCATAGTTTCAAACAAAAATATAAAATAAATGAAGGGAGTCTTTCCTTCGGGAGCTAATATGAAAAGACCTCAAGCGTTACTAATCCTCGATAAAGCCACATTGTTGGCCATTTCGCATTCATCTGAAACGATTAGACAGCAATCCTGAAACATTTTCGCTTTGACACAGTTTCGTGTCACAAAGCATGTCGGTGTTTCCGTTCTGTATAAATCGAGTAGAATATTGAACATTGTATTTGCGTCCTTCCGCCTAGAGGTAATATTATGGCTGCAATACCTGGCGATGCTGCTGTATGATATTATTTTGGCGCTTGATTTCAGCGAGGATTGCTCTCGTCAGGTATGTTTTTCCAGTCCCTCCTGAAGCATCTAAGAAAAACAGTTTCCCCTCGTTGTTTAAAAGACTTTGAGTCACAAAATCTTGCTACATAGCGTCCCGCAAATGCACGCATTCTTCTGGTTTGTGCGAATATATACCAATCGTTCCATTTCAATTTTAGCGTACACGTCTATATAAAACTGACTAAACAGACCACGTTAACTTTATATATCGACGGTCCCTACGTATAAAGCGACATGTCAAAAATGGCTTTTTTTTTATTGCATAAATTGCTATAGATTGCCCGTAAAAAACATTTTCATTTTTATTTTATTGATTGTATGTAATCAAAGAGTAAGAAATTAACTCATTTGTCCAATAATAATACTCTTTAATTACTATATTATCGTAGTATAAGCAGACATTTGTGAAATGACATGTCGCTTTATACGTAGGGACCGTCGATATATATAAAGTTAACGTGGTCTGTTTAGTCAGTTCTATATATATAAAAGAGAAAATCACTGACTCACTCATCACAAAATCTCAGAAACTATAACACCTACAAACTTGAAATTTGGCTGGTAGGTTCCTTATAGGGTGTAGACATCCGCTAAGAACGGATTTTACGATACTCTACCCCTAAGGGGGTAGAATGGGGGTTGGAAGTTTGTATGAAATTCCTATGTTTTTGAAGCAAGAGACTTGAAATTTAAAATGTATGCTCTATAGATAGTGTGGAGGTGTACTAATAATGTATCTTTGGAAATCAACCCCTTTTTGGGGTTAAAACGGGGGTTGGAAGTTTGTATGAAAGTTCTACGTTTTTGAAGTAAGAGACTTGAAATTTAAAATGTATGCTCTATAGATGGTGTGGAGGTGTACTAATAATGTGTCTTTGGAAATCAACCCCATTTTGGGCTTAAAACGGGGGTTGGAAGTTTGTATGAAAGTTCTATGTTTTTGAAGTAAGAGACTTGATATTTAAAATGCATGCTCTATAGATGGTGTGGAGGTGTACTAATAATGTATCTTTAGAAATCAACCCCCTTTTGGGGTTAAAAAGGGGGTTAGAAGTTTGTATGAAAGTTCTATGTTTTTGACGCAAGAGACTTGAAATTTAAAATGTATGCTCTGTAGATGGTGTGGAGGTGTACTAATAATGTATCTTTACATATCAACCCCTTTTTGGGGTTAAAATGGGGGTTGAAAGTTTGTATGAAAGCTCTATATTTTTGAAGTAAGAAACTTGAAATTTAAAATGTATAGATAGTGTGGAGGTGTACTAATAATGTATCTTTAGAAATCAACCTATTTTTGGTGTTAAAACGGGGGTTGGAAATTTGTATGAAAATCCAATGTTATTGGAGTTAAAGTAATTATGGCAGAAGGATTTTAAATGATATTTAAGTATAAAAAATATTGAAAACAACTACATACTTACTATTATAAGGAGGGATGTATTATTATAACAATAAAAAGTACTTTAGGTTTTACAAAGAGGTTTTAAAAAATAATATCCGTCGACTTCATTGATTCTAAAAATTCGTCTAGATATTGATTGTTTTTTACTTTTTCATCTTTTTCCTTTCATTAGGTATTTAGCTTTTTCGAATGTAATTAAAAATTATTTGCAAATAACTAACTCCACGCGTACGAAGTCGCTGGCGGCCGCTAGTATATAGTATATATATATATATATATTGTATATAGTAATATATATATATATATATATATATATATATATATGTATATATATATAAAATAAATAAGACTATTGCGTCTAACTTGTAGCAGGTAAGAATAAAAGTAGCACTGCGTGTGGTTATCTTTTTTACAATACAATCAATATTTTGTTAAACTATTTATACTCATCAGGCTGAACAACTTTTGCTAAGGCGTCATTTTTATATTTCTTATAGTTTAGCTGAACCATTATGGTTCTGCATCAGGTGTTCCAAATCTTGGATTTTTATACCGAGATGGAAATTTCGTGTCCACGTTTTCAAATCGATGCCATTTTCGTAATTGACATTTTAGAAAACCATAGAATCAACACCCATATTGATATTGTAACATTTCAACCCCATCGCACCCCCACAGAATTGCTCTTGTGTCACGTCGATTATGTTAGATTATAAAATAGCTGTTGTTTTCGGAATCAGCGACCCGATAAACCATAAAAACAATACCCATGTCGATTTTCAGAAGTTTGCACCTCATTCCACCCCTTTAGGGGTTGAATTTTGAAAAATCCTGAAACACGTGTTTACTCATTTATCTACAGAAGATCTCGTGTAAAGTTTCGTATAAAATAGTCCAACTAATCTTGGTTCCCCATACAAACTTTGGACCCCCATTTCACCCCCTTAGGAGTTGAATTTTCCAAATTCCCGTCTTAGTGAGCATCTACGTCCTGAAAGGAACCCCCATACAAAATTTGAGATTCCTAGCACTTGTAGTTTCTTAGATTTTGTGATGAGTGATTTTCTATAAAGAAAAATTTTCTTTAAACTTTAAATGACGATAACTTTTTAATCTGACATCAGATTTCGATGAAACAAAGCCTATATGTTGCTCAGGGATGATCTTAATCTTTTAGTGGAAACCGCGTAAAAATCTGTTCAGTAGTTTTAAAGATTAGCGAGTACATACAGACAGACAGACAGACAGACAAAAAAATCAAAAAAATCTTTTTTGTGTTCTGTTACTCTTTTTTTATCGCCCACACTCATTTTTTGTTAATTTTATCAAATGTACAGACACGCGGTTCCTACTGTTTTATTATATGTATTGAAAACCACATCCTGACCATTCCGGACAAAAATAGCGCGTTTGCATCTAATAAACCGAATGACGTCTGTTCTGTACACGTACCTATGTGTGCGCAATGTGCTCTGGGGCCGGCACATTATTCAATTATTAGTCAATCGGGCATAGTAGTTTATTGAAACTGGCACACCCTGGCCACTCGATACAAAATACTACTACATAAATAGTCCACGTTGACTGTAATATTCAACCCATAGGTACGAGTTAACAAAGTCGTTACCTCGCACAGAAACGATAAAGTTACACTTTAGATACTGTAAATAATATTTTAATAATAAATATCTTTAACCTTTTGTTTTTAATGATTGTGATTATGAGACTGAATAAAATCCATTTGTTACAGTGGTACACTAATTGTTCCACGCGGGTTGTATTATTAAAAATATAAAATCAATATCATAAAAATGAAAATGCAAATATTTCACTGGTACAATTTATAAAGTTATTTGATAAACTGGAAAAAATGAATATTTTCTAATAATATTTAAACTAATATTCAATGGTAATGACTATATGATCCGGCTCGAAGGACCAAAGAGCTATGCAGGGGTTGATAGATTGATACTATTTGATAATACGAAACGGATTTTATTTGCTAACTGATAGATAATGCTAAAAATGATATAATGATACACTGAGCTCGCGCCGGCGTCTAACGTGAACTGGCCCGTTTTTGCATAGCATCGCGTAAATTGCTGACGCTAGCAAATGAACGGGCAGTGGCCCGTAGAAAATAAATCATTTTACTACTTAAAACTTTATTTGACAACAGATAATATACTACGAACCAAGTTTCGTAATACGTGATGCCACGTGGCAGCCCTTGTAATCGGTTCCAGATTCGTCTCCGAGGGGTGGTGGTGAGGTCGACTCGTGAGAGCTTCAGGGAGTGGCCATACTATACGTAGTACTATTACTTATACTGTGGTAAAACTTAGCGCTTTGCAAAATTATAAGATAGATACACGTAACTTACAGTCCATGAATGAGCAATACACATCATCATCATTATCATCAGGTCATTTTAGTCTCCACTACAGGAGCACGACCCTCTCTTGTCCGTCCCAGACAGAAGGAGGATTTTGCCTACACTCCCCACGCTGACCAGACGGGTTGGGGAGGCCTGATAGATGTTTTATAATATATTTCCCATAGTCGCCTTGTACGACATCCACGGGAAGAGACGGATTGATTCTATTCTAGTCTGCCGGAAACCACACGGCCGATGTACGGAATACACACTAATAAGACAAGACAGGAGCAATACACGCTAAGACTAGACAGGAGCAATACACGCTAAGACAAGCCAGGAGCAATACACGCTAATAAGACAAGACAGGAGCAATACACGCTAATAAGACAAGACAGGAGCAATACACGCTAATAAGAAAATGTACAGAACAGTACTAGAAATAAAACTAACATATACAGCGTAACATAGTCAACCGTTATTCATCCCACTGCTGGGACACGGGTCTCCTCTCAATCGGTATACTTCACCACGCTGCTTGGCGGAGGCCAGTGCTGTCAAGACGCCACTGCAGGTTGGCGGAGGCCAGTGCTGTCAAGACGCCACTGCAGGTTGGCGGAGGCCAGTGCTGTCAAGACGCCTGAAAGCCACTGACTGTCATCTAATGACAACAGCCAGGACCGATGGCTTAACGTGCCCTACATTATTATATTATACCTACAGCGTAAATGAACACCAAAAGAATAATTATATAAGTGTACTTAACATCTTTGTTGTACCTTATTTTCGCAAATAAATTATCTTATCTTATCTTATCTTATCTTATCTTATCTTACTTTTAAAATGATTGAAAACAATAACATAAATTTGGGGTGTAAGTGGTGCATCAACATCTTTGAACCAAAGCCTGTACGAGGTGTACCCTGCTTACTGACAAATGATGCTCTGGCGAGACGAGAGGTAGGGAGCGTAATTGTAAGCTACCCCACTGGGAATGTTGCTCCACCTGAATACCCAGAATACCGCAGCCAAATAACAATTCCCTTGAGGGTTGTTGTGTTCCTGCGAGAGAGTGAGGTCGCGAGCGATATTTTATGTTGCGAGCGTTAATATGGCTACGATAACCGCTTTACATCAGGCGGGCCGAATTGTTTGTCTGCCACCCAACGTAGTATAAAAACAGAACTTGTCAACCATCTAGATTTTAAGTCTTTTACTCAACATCTAAATGGGTACCAAGTTCTGAAACAATCTTGAGTTTTCTTTATAAGACTTTTAAAGTCGAATAAGAAATCTTTTTAAAATTTCTTGTTCGATTATTTAATATGAATTAAATTACATTTATTTAACCAGACGTTACTCAAGAATTCGTCTGATTACTGATTATTGACAATCAATTTATGTGTCCAACAACATTGGGCTTATTGTGAACAACAAATTTTCCACGTTCAATTAAAATAAGTTTAGATTATTTTTTTCTCTCATTTAATTTATTATATAAGCAAACATCGGCTAAAATCCGAAAAAACAACAGCCTGCCCCCTTACCACCATCTCTTATTGCGATTCAATAATTGAATAGATTGCTTATGCATACCAATGAATAAGCGACTGTATTCCATTTGAAATAGAGTCGCTTATTCATTGGTATGAATAAGCATTCTATTTAGTTATTGAATCGCTATAGGAGATGGTGGTAAGGGCGCTGTGCTTTTATGCCGTCAATCGATGGGGTCAATCTCTAACGAGTAAGGGTCCGTTCGCACAGACCGGCTCGGAGAGGAGAGCAGATTTACACGCCACCAGCGTTTAAAACAGAGTTTTAGGTCATTAGTATAAAGTTAATTTTTTAAATTCACTTCTTTTGTTATATGAGAATAGTCGAGAGCCGATGTGGATTTTTAAAGTAAACCTTATGCCAATGACATAAACCTCTATTTTAAACGCATTTCAAAATCTGCTCTCCTCTCCGCGCCGGTTTGTTTGAACGGACCTTATGAGAGATTCGAAACTTATAATTGTCCCTATCGATCGATGACATTAAAAAATCCACCAAACGATCAACTAAACCTGCCTTGTGAACCAATGAACCCAACAGCTTGATATTATTGGCGTAGTTTAAACCATTCAACATGAAAACCCTTTTTACATACAGGCAGCTATACACAACTTCGTCGCTTGCATCTCCGAGCACCACGATCCTTCTATTTTCATACAAGGCGGTGACATATCTGACAAGGAATCTGTGATATCAGTCTATAGACGGTAAGTCAATGGTTATGACAAGTATAATCTATATCATCAACAGCCTGTATCTACCCACTACTGGGTATATTTAATTTCCAATGCTTTTTACCAAATTCGGTCCTCCTCCCTCCGCGTACAACCACTTCTAGCCATTTTTTTTAGATTATCGATCCATATAGAAGGGGAACGTAAATATATCCTACACCATCATCAGCAGCCTGTAACTACTCTACTCTGGATATAAGTCTGGAATAAGGATAGTAAGTAAATATAGTCTACCAATAATTTTCACTAAATGCGATCCTCTGTCTTCCCCATACAACCAGCCTCTGTGAGATCCTCTGACCATCTAGAACGGGAGCGTCCAACACTTCGTCACTTACACGCGACTTTCACCTAAAACCGTCCCCCCTATCAACTATCGCTGACCCGTCAGTTATCGCCCGCCCTTTACCGCTTCATCTAACTCTGTTATAAGAAGCGAGTCTAGTCTACAGACTATGTAGACAATTTTGGTTCTACGTCGAATTTCTTTCGGGTTTGATTCCAGAAACATCTACCATTAATCTCTATTATTTTTAATTTTTTTATCTACATATATAAAATTCAAAGTCCTGACTGACTGATATATCAACGTACACCCCAAACCGCTGGGTCTAGAGATTCCAAATTTGGCACGTAGGTTCCTTATGACGTCTAGGTGTACACTAGGAAAAGATTTTTCAAAATTCATTCCCTAAGGGGGTGAAACGGGGGTCCAAAGTTTGTATGGGGAACAGGGATTGAAAACCGGTACAAATTTGGGTTCCGGTTCCTCATTTCGGTTTGTAAAAAGGTCCCTCTTTTCGGTACGGTTCCGGTTTCGGTTCCGGTTGGGTTCCGGTTCCACCGGAACCGGTTCTGAATAAAGGTTCTAATATACCGGTACCGAATTAAAGGTTCCTTAAGAAGGAGGGATACGTTCGACCGTGTCTAGCATATTTCTTCGTTCTTACAGCTGACAGTTAGCCTTCGATCAGGGATCGAATCAGGGATCAGGGCTACCCGACTGAGGAATAAATAAATATATATATCTGGACAATTTACACAGCGCCATCTAGTCCCAAATTAAGCGCAAAGCTTGTGTACTAGACAACTGAAAATGTACTTGAATACATACATACAATACATAGAAAACACCCAGACCAAGACAAACAGACATGTTCATGCACACAAATGTTTGTCTTGTGCGGGAATCGAACCCGCGACCTCGGAGTCAAAGTGGCCATTGCTAACCATTCGACCACCGAACTCGTCGAATATACCTCCACCTCACAGAATACCGCAGCCAAATAACAATTCCCCTGAGGGTTGTTATTTTCCTGCGAGTGAGTGAGGTAACCAGAAAGGAAGGAGATGATGCAATGGTAGCGGGTGTGGCCGCGCCAGCGATGTTTTTCTCTAACCTACACTCTTTCACATCATTATTCATTCATTCACACTCATGAGTCGAATAGTTGTAAAGTTTATATCTATAATTTGTAACTAATTACTATACCTACCTGAATTGAATAGGTACGGCATTTTTTTTATTAAAATATTTAATAAAAATAAAAATATTTATATTTTAATTAACAAATGTTGATGCAACGCGTGTGTGGTCGGCAATGTGCCAAAATGATTACGTCGTGACGGCGTATAACGCGCCGCGTGTACGTGATCTATGTTTAATTCAAGTTCGGACAGGATTTAAAGAGGAACCTGTAAAATAAAGGTTTCGGTCCAGGTTTTACATTTAGGTTTCGGTTCCGGTTCGGGTTCTGGTATCAGAACCCCTAAGTACCAGTTCTTTACCGGTATTTTACAAACCTTTTCGATCCCTGATGGGGAAACAAGATTAGTTGGACTATTTTATCCGAAACTTTATACGAGTACTACGATATATAATTGAGTAAACACGTGTTTCAGGATTTTTTTTAATTTAAGTCTTAAATGGGTAAAATGGGTTCCAAAAGTCTGAAAAACGTCATGGGTATTATTTTTACGGTTTATTCGGTCGCTGATTACGAAAAAAACAACTATTTAATAATCCAAAATAGCTGATGTGACATAAAATCATCCCTGTGGGGGTGCGATGGGGTTGAAATATCATAATATCAATATGGGTGTTGATTCTATGGTTTTCTGGGACGTCAATTACGAAAATGGCATCGATTAGAAAATATAACATAGTGGATACGAAATTATATAAAAGGAATTTTCAAATTTTACCGAGGGGGAAACGGAGGTCCAAAGTTTGTATGGGGAAACGAGATTAGGTGGACTATTTTATCCTAAACTTTACACGAGTACTTCTATAGATAAATGAATAAACACGTGTTTGTCCCGAATTTCACGCGAGCCAAGCCGCGGGCATAAGCTAATCTCATATATGCTTCATTTGTTTATAGATAAAATATATAGGAATTTAGATTAGTTTTATTCTAACTAAACGCACAAAAAGCTCTGATAGCGTGCAACAAAAGGTATTTTCCATTGGCCATCGTGAAAGGCTTGCCTGTCGAAGCTTATGCTAGACGATGCTCGTTTCGTATCTTTGAAGCCAGTGAAGCCGAGCCCTGTGTGAACTCGACACTACACCCAGTACCGGATTAAGACTACTTCTACTTGATGTCCTAAGCAACACATGTGTATGCCCCCCCCCCCCCCCCCTCCCATCCATAACGAAACTACTATCGGTCTTTAAATATAATTTACGTATAGAATGAGATAAATCATCACCTTAGTATAATAAAATGCCTGAATAATAAGAAGTGGTGTTATGTCAAAACCAACTCACTTTTTTTAGAGTTGACGTAAGATGCCAACGTTCTAGTTAATTTAAAACGTGCAGATTTTCAAACAGCTTTGATTTAGGGCTAATCCAGAACTGACTGCACCTAATATGTTACGAACATGAGCGTAGGTCTCTTATTTGCATTTTTGAGTTTACATAATTCACTCATAAATTAATCGTATTTATATCTGTGTTAATAACACAAGTACTTGGCGACGCGTCACTATGCCAACATCCGGCATCACCCGCCGCATTTATATATTTCACAACAAAAATATTGTTGTGTTCCTTTCCTATCACATTTTATTAGAACTATTTTTATTTCATTCCCTTTCAGTGTATGCACAAAAGTACCTGAACTTAAAACTTGCTTGTTCATACTGTTAGATGATACAGCGGTCTGTGGAGGGAAGAATGCTACTGAAGAAATTAATAAAGGGAAAAAATTCCTACACGATCTATTGGAATACCTGTGTGGTAACGACGCCGAAAAATTCGCAAGTGAGTATACTTTTTATACGTACTAATAATAGGTAGGGGAAAAAGTCTTTTCGCATTATAGTATGTATGAACTTGTAATAAAATCTCTTTGGTTATACCATTTGTATCTGGCAGGTTTTGATATCTTTAAAAAGTTTAAATTTTAAAAAAGATAATTCCAAATTCAAATTAGGTAAATGTGTGATTTTCATTTGTTTTTTTTTACTGTCAAGATGAGTGAATCTAATGAAGAAATTCGATTCATTTTAAAATTTTACTACAAAAAAGGTAACAATGCAACGCAAGCTGCGAAAAAAATTTGTGACGTTTATGGACCTAGTGCAGTGTCTGTGAGAGTAGCACAAATTTGATTTAAGCGTTTTCAATCAGGAAATTTTGATGTGAAAGATGCACGTCGCTCTGGTCGCCCTGTTACGGATAAAATGGATGCCATTTTTGAAAAAGTGGATCAAGATCGGCATATCAGTAGTTATGACGTAGCTCAAGAATTAGAAATTGACCACAAAACAGTTTTGGCGCATTTGAAAAAAGCTGGGTACACTAAAAAGCTCGATATTTGGGTGCCTCACGATCTCACTGAAAGAAACCTAATGAACCGTGTACTCATTTGCGATTCTTTACTAAGACGTAATGAAAGCGAACCGTTTTTGAAGAAGCTTATAATTGGTGATGAAAAGTGGATCACGTACGACAAGAACGTGCGAAAAAGGTCGTGGTCAAAGGCCGGTCAGGCTTCACAGACTCTGGCAAAACCCGGGTTAACCCGCAACAAGGTGATGCTGTGTGTATGGTGGGATTGGAAGGGCATTATTCATTATGAGCTGTTACCGCCAGGCAGGACTATCGATTCTGAACTCTACTGTGAACAACTGATGAGATTAAAGCAAAAAGTTGAGAGAAAGCGGCCGGAATTAATTAACAGAAGAGGTGTGATTTTTCATCATGATAACGCTAGACCTCACACATCTTTAGCCACTCAGCAAAAATTAAGAGAGTTTGACTGGGAGGTGTTAATGCATCCGCCGTATAGTCCTGACCTTGCACCTTCTGATTTCCACCTGTTTTGGTCTCTTCAGAATTCTTTAGGCAATGTCAGGTTAACATCACGAGAAGACTGCCAAAACCACTTGATTTTTGTACAGAAGTCCCAAAATTTCTATAGTAATGGGATCATGTCTGTACCTACAAGATGGCAAAAAGTTATCGAACAAAATGGCACCTACATACTTTAGTTAAATGTAAATAAATTTTATTAAAAAATGTTTTGAATTTTCATATAAAATACGAAAAGACTTTTTCCCCAACCTAATATATGACATTCGAGACCTGAAGTTGTTATCCACCATCTTTGAGCCTAACTAAATGCATGATATTAGGTGATATGTAATATTATGCTGTTATATCTTACAGAGTTTGTCAACGATGACTCCTTGACATGCCTTACCGAAAAGAAAGAGCCCCTTAAAAATTGCTCCCACAATTTAATGATGGATTCGGGCAGCAGCGAAGAAAACAGCGATGAACCCAGTAGTGCTGAATTAAAGGTATGCCATATTCGCAGTACTGGGAGTTAAAATTACAGGACTAATAGTAGTCTGTACAATATATCTATATTGTACACATATATGGGTACATCTATACCCATATATGTGTTCTTCTATCCTGCGAGTATGGGAGATATTACACAATATTGAGATATTATGCAATATTAGAATATACATTAGAATCAATTCTATATTCGTACAGATATTTGACCTATCAACAGCTAGTCCCGTCCGCTAGCGGTATGCTTAATATACTATAAACTAGCTGTGCCCGCGACTTTGTCGGCTTGGTTGTGGGTTCTCACCCACAACCAAGCCGACAAAGTCGCGGGCACATTCTCATGTGGATGTGAATATCGACGTGGTCACGGATGTGGATATGTATAAAAATTACAACAACGCTTCTCTGTACACGACATTAGATATATTACCGTCGATGATCAAAGCATATAAGTTTCTGGGATCGCTCACGCGCGATAAAGCCACATAAAGCTGACCATGCGAAAAACAGCTAACAATTAAATCCACACTCGCAGCTTTCTGCGTTTGTCCTTGAGCTTTGAAAAAGGTCATTGCATAGCAGGTTATATAGGCATAGGTTTACTGGAAATTGGACCCGATTGAAAGTAAATGGGCAATTATTGGGTATTAAAGGAATTCGAGGTATGAAAACACTCTCTCCAGCTCCACATCCCGTTAAAGCCTCTGCCTTTATGACATACGGCTGCTAATTATTAACTTTTAACCTGGTACCATTGCACAGTTCTGGGGGACTTAGATTTCTAAGCAGCATACCCCGACTTTTAAATTTATATTATGAGCCGGCAATCCTGGGGCACTAAGGGATTCTAAAAATTCTACTGGATAGTTCGTAGATTCTGCGTCTTCCATTACCCTGTTAATGGAAACACACTACACTATCCCCCGAAACACAATTTAAAATTTCAGCATTTATTGCTGCCACTTAATCGCGGAGTTAAAATAACTCTTTCGCATAACCAGAAGTTTTCGTTGCTGGCTATTTGCATTGCGTTTCCATATACAGAGTATTATACTGCAACAGAAGCATTATACCATCCACGATGTTCTGTTGCAGTACGTCTATCAGCTTTAAAGACAACTTTGTAGTCGATATTTTGACCTCGTGGGATAGAGTTAAAACTTCTGATATACGGATTTACTTGATGCAACATAATTTTGAAGTTGAGATATAAGGTTTGGAAAAAATCCTAAAGTACCTACCTACATATATTTATTTAATTAACATCTCCTTAAGAAAATTTAACTGAAGAGTTATTGTATAAATTATATTATTTTTTTCCGTGTAAGAAACACGGAAAAAAATAATATAATTTATACAATAAATCGATAAAACAATACAATTTTTTGCGCCAATTGTGGGCACCCATCCTAGTTGGAACCACGACAGGGGTTGCTTAACTTGCGTTAGCGCTACGATCTCTAAGCATCTCTATCATTGTTTTATTTACTTTAACGATGATAACATAATATCTTTATAAAGTTTCAGTCAATTCAACTGAAAAGTTTTAGTCAATTCCACGAATTAGTTATTTTGTACCATTTTATATGTGATTTTTTAGATTGATATAACTTTTTTATTTATGAACCGATTGAAATGAAACAAACACTAAATGTTAAGTTGAGCAAACCTTAACGCATTAGTGAAAAGCACATTCAAATAGGTTAAGCCGTTTCTGAGATTAGCGTGCACAAACGTACGGACAAACAGACAAACAGACATACAGACAAAAATTCTAAAAATCATTGTTTTGGGTTCTATTGCGTTCATAAAGCACCCCTATATTAGTTTTTCTTAAATATCTTCAATGTACAGACAGCGGCCAGTTACGATTTTATTATATGTATTGATGATATACTTAAATTTGAATTGCAATTAACTAGCGTTTTATGTTTTTCTGTTCCTAGGAAGCTTGTGGGGCGTTTAATGACTTGTCGAAATGCTTGCACACTACTCTAGTAGAATGCCCGAAAAATACCACCAGCGAGTTCTTTGATGGCATAGCTGAGCTTGTTCGTAAAGCCTCCCGTTGCAACTCACTTGACTAAGTTTTTTAAGGTAAACGAAATATATGCTCATGCACTTTGTATTTACTAAGTTTATGTGATTTCTGTTCGACTCTTTACTTTTATGTTTGCCATACTTTTAAAATAAATCATTTAAATTGTCGACAGTTGGTGCTTGGTTTATTATTAAGTAAAATTTATGATAACTAAAAAGTTATCATTTCATGTAGTTGGTCCTCCGTCGATCTCATCTTTCAGTCTAATTTGTAATAAACCAAAAATTCGAAATAACTTCGTGTAAATTTTAAAAATTCTCGACATAATATTCTCATGCCTCGAGAAATAAAAAAAGGCCAGAAAACACAATTCATATCTAATACAGCTATCGTTCTGCGACATCAATAAAATTCCGTAATTCTTAGGAGTTCGGAATATTCTCAGGTTGGCAAAGAGTAAATTTTATATGGCTTGAATTTTATATGTTTTTCTTTAATGTTTAACTGTCTAATGATATTAATGTTTTTTACTTACGTAGTAAAACGTAAGTAAAAAACATTAATATCCTTAGACACTTAAACATTAAAGAAAAACATATCAAATTATTTAATTTTTAACTGTCTAATGATATTAATGTTTTTTACTTACGTAGTAAAACGTAAGTAAAAAACATTAATATCCTTAGACACTTAAACATTAAAGAAAAACATATCAAATTCAAGCATCGACATAATATTCTCATGTCTCGAGAAATAAAAAACAAGTCCAGAAAACAGATGCCGTGTGGTTTCCGGCAGACTAGAATAGAATCACTCCGTCTCTTCCCGTGGATGTCGTACGAGGCGACTAAGAGAAATACATTACCAAACATCGATCAGGCCTCTCCAACCCGTTCGGCCAGCGTGGGGAATGTAGGCCAAATCCTCCTTCTGTTCTGGGACAGACAAGAGAGGGTCGTGCTCCTGTAGCGGAGACTAAAATGACCTGATGATGATCCATAATAATTATTAGTAGAATTTTATATGTTCACTTTGTCTTTAATGTTTATGTGTCTAAGGATATTGACAATATAAAATATGAAAGTCTAACTTTACAGACTTTTAGTTTTTAGCCAACTGACCCTCTGCAAGAACTGAGCTTAGATTTAACTATTTATCTTGGATTTAGTCACTTTACAAATAGCGAGATTGGTTTCACCATTGTTTTCGACCTTTTATTAATTGATAAATATATAATTATTTATTTCTAGAAGGTGCTCACTCAATGCACACGCACGCGTTACTGTTACATAGTGTGTGTGTGACCCAGAGTATAATAATGAACTCTTTAGACTTCCTGATATCTAAAAAATAACAATCATTATTGGTTTCAGAGTTGGATTTGGAAGCTGTTGAAAAAATGCGATTCTGGGAAAAATAAATGCCCTGTAACATTCAATTTTGTTTTATTTTATTACTGCTTATCAAAATTAAGAAAAGTAACATTTGTATTTATATACGTACCTACTATTCACTTATAACCAAGCATGCAGAAATTCTGATAAGACGTGCTTTATCACCCAGTTACCAACGCATCACCTAATTATTACGAATTATTAATTTGCATAATCTCCAAAGGCACTTTCTTTTTCTTTCTTTACTGTAACTCAGACTAGCTTGTATACAAGCGTACTTAATCATTTTTTGACGCACAGCGTTGATTCGAATAAGCGCGAGACGGTTCCAGTGAAGCGCCTCGAATAAGGAAACGTACGTCATCAGGAAGTACAAAGTCAAAGTCAAAATTCTTTATTCTGTGGGCCCTCGCGGGCACTTAGACACGTCTTTTACAATTAGGTATACTTTTTTATCTACCAGCATTTCGGAATGACCATTGACGAGAAGAAATGCCGAAAGAAACTCTGTCAATATAGGTCTTTTTTAAATAGTCATACAATATTATCATTATACATAATACAATAAAAAAAAATGGTATTCAACCAAAATAAGAGAAAAAAAAATTAAAGTAAAATAAAATAGTAAAAAAAATTAAAATATAAAAAATCATAGTATAGAGTGTATATACATATTGTATAAAAGTCTAAATATGTATATCCACAATACTACTTGTAAAGATAAGACGCCTGTGCTTCACATCCTGTGCCGAGAATTTGCCAAACATTTTTATCATTAAGGTAATCGTCGGTCCTGTAGTAAGCCTTTTTGCATAAGGTGGTCTTAATAAGCTGTTTGAATTTAGTGTCGGGTAAAATCAGGACCGACTCCGGCAACTTATTGTAGTAGCGGATGCAATTTACGACAAACGAATTATTGACCTTCCCCAGTCTATGTTTTGGAATAACCAATTTGTTTTTGTTCCGCAAGTTGTAATTAGTTATATCACATACTTTTGTAAAATTCGAAATATTTTTACGGACGTACATAATATTTACATAAATATATTGAGAAGCGACAGTGAGGATGTTTATCTCCTTAAATAACTCACGGAGTGAATCCCTAGAACCCAAATTGTAAATTGATCTAATGGCTCTCTTTTGTAATACAAAAATTTTATCAATGTCAGCTGCTTTACCCCAAAGCAATATGCCATATGACATAATGCTATGGAAATAACTAAAATAAACGAGCCTAGCAGTTGTCTCGTCCGCTATCTGTCTTATTCTCCTAACCGCATAAGCTGCGGAACTGAGTCTGCGAGCTAGTTTCGTTATATGAGGGCCCCATTGCAACTTTGAATCAATGGTAATACCAAGAAAAACAGTATCATTGTCATAAACTAGGGTGGTGTCCTTTATGACTACATCAGCATGGACTTGCCTGACATTGGGTAACGTGAATTTAATACATTTAGTTTTGTATGAGTTAAGAAGGAGATTATTTGTAGTAAACCAGTTCAAAATTGCAGAAAGAGCATTATTAACATCATCAATTTTGTCTTTATACCTAGCAACTTTAAAAATAAGTGAGGTATCGTCGGCAAACAGTACTACGTTGGCAAATTTTTCTACCAAATCAGGCAAATCATTGATGTATACCAAGAATAGGAGAGGACCCAAAATTGAACCCTGGGGCACGCCCATTTTTACCTCAAATGCATTTGATTTTGTGCCATTTACATCCACCGTTTGAGTTCTATTACTAAGGTATGATTCTACCATTTGCAAAGCCTTCTCTTTAATACCATAATGATTTAATTTGAGCAGCAGTGTCTGATGATCAACACAATCAAATGCTTTGGAGAGGTCGCAAAACACACCGATAGCGTCCTGAGACGTCTCCCAAGCCTCAAATATGTATTTCACGAGCGCGATTCCTGCGTCTGTAGTGGACATTCCGGCGGTGAACCCGTATTGCTTCTTATGTAGAATGTGGAACTTATTAAGATGTGCGAGCAGCTGATTTGACATGATCTTTTCAAACACTTTACTCAATACTGGCAGAATAGAGATTGGTCTGTAATTCCCAGGCTCACGATTATCTCCTGATTTAAATAAAGGTATAAGTTTGCCAAGTTTCATTAAGTCTGGGAAAATACCCCTCTCTATACTTTCATTAAAAACTATAGCCAGGTGAGCAGCAACAGTATCCAAAATAGGAAGAACAATTTGAGTGGACATTCCCCAGAGATCCTCAGATTTCTTAATATTTAAATGTTTGAACGTTCGCATAATGTCATCTGGGGTAATGTGACAAAATTTAAATGCATGCTCACAGGGCTGTACATTATCCTCAAGTAATCTTATGGATTCTGAGGCTGATGAATTGAGAGAGGCAGTCGTATCAATGGGAACATGGGAAAAAAAGTTTCCAAATGCATTAGCAACATCTTGATTTGAAGTTAATATATTATTATTACATTTCAAAGAGTAGTCGTTTTCTTTAACTTTTATTTTGCCAGTCTCTTTGTTGACAATGTTCCAAACAGTTTTACACTTGTTGGTAGAATTTTTAATTTTATTATTTATGTAGTTAGACTTGGCTACCTTACAGACTTTCTTGAAGATTTTGGAATACTGTCTAACGTGTTCTGTAAAATTGCCATTGTATGCTCAAAAATCGTATAGACGGGCTATACGATTTTTGAGCATACAAATCATATAGTGTATTTCGACTTTTATAAATACCTTTGGTAGCCCATTCACAAAATTTAATATTGTTTCTGACTTTAACCACTTTTTGTTCAAATATGTTATTAAATTCTTCAGACATTACATTAAAAAGATCACCATATAACTTGTTAGGATCATTTTCCGTGTATACTATTTGTGGCAACTTATCCTTCAAAACACTTTTAAATTTTGATATTTTACTACCAGTAATTGGTCTGAACGAAATAAGTTTGGTTTTTTCCACAACTACGTTATTGAATACGACTAACTGTCCACAGTGATCTGAAGGTAAGTCATTAATTATACATTTATTTAAGTACTCCGAATTACAGAAGACATTATCCAGACAGGTAGCGGAGGTTGGAGTAATTCGCGTGGGCTCAAGGAATAAGTTATGCAAGTTAAAAGATTTAAATAAATTTAAAAAATTTGATTTAATAGTACTATCAACAAGCAAATCAATGTTGAAATCACCACAAACAATTAGGTTCTTATTACTTTTAAATGCTAACTTTAATACATCCTCCATGACCTCCTCGAATATTTTGTACACACTATTTGGGGGTCTATATACACATATAATTAAATGTTTGTCTAACTCGGCACAAGATATCTCGATAGTACATTCAACAGAAAGCCGAGTAATGTCCACACGCTCTTTGACTAACATGCAATCTTTCACTAAAATTAACGAACCGCCTCTAGTAGTCGACTTCCTGTTGAAACAGCTAGCAACTTTGTAGTTATTAATATGAAAGATCATCTGACTATCGTTTAACCAATGTTCAGTTAACCCACTTAACGCTATCGTTTGTTTAAACGATCATGACAAGAAAAAAATATTACGGCGACCCGGGGGTACTTGAGATTTTGTTTATAAGTTATAAGCACATGTCACACGTCTATGCATTCATTCCAGGAAGTTGACCCAGTTAGAAGTGCAGTGTCTTGATTTTATACGCGTTATTGTTTTTGGATTTTAGTCATGAATATTTCAAGGTATGTAAAATGTTTCATTATTAATTTTTTTTTATTTAGTTGCTCCTAAAACATAAAGAATGTACCCTTAGTGACGTAAAATAAACATTTACAGAATGTTATAGTCATCAAAAGATATGTTTATTTCAAAATCTTTAGATGAATCGTTATAACGAACAATAGGGACATGAGGTACTATAAGAACATTTTTGTATGTTTCAGGTCGAAGTATCGAAATCTCACATTGAATGAGATTATTGAAGAATTGGATCATATTGACGAAGCAGATCCGATTCCCGATGGTATAACAATTTTTCCTCCACTCTCCGGAGGAAAAATTGTAATGCAGACTTGACAGATGAAGATTCGGGAGATAAAAATTTTGTCTTTGCAAAATTTACCTGGGCGGCAGCTTAGAGCTACAGCTGAACTATATTTCAACAACAGTGTATCCGACGAAAGTGAAGATGACGAAACGCCACTAGCTCTTCTTTCAAAACGAATATGCCTGGAAACAACAGAAACTGGTCCAAAAAGTTCATCACCCGAGCCAAGTACCTCTTCAACAATGCCTGTGTTACCAGCGTCTTCAGGGACTCCGCTTCATGTGTCCAAGGATAAAAAATATAATTGGAATAAACGAGATATTCGTCCTATACATGCGGAATGGCAGAACAAGGGCCCACTTTGTTCTGCCACTAAAGGAAAAACCTATCTATTTCTTCAATTTATTTTTCAATGATAATTTGATACATCTTCTAGTTGAATATACAAACTTGTACGCTTCACAGAAGAACAAAATTGGGAACGTAACAATTGCCGAAATGAAGTGTTTCCTAGGAATATTATTATTGAGTGGCTATATTGTGGTACCCAGGAGATCTATGTACTGGGAAAATGCTACAGATTGTGGACTTTCGCTTTTGTATAACGCCATGAGCAGGGACAGATTAGCGTTTATGATGTCTAAAAAAAAAAAAAAGACATCACAAGGTCTTCATGAAAATTCAAGATATGATAATATTGGCACATCGTTATGTATAGACCAAATCAACTGCGATGCGCGATTTGTCACAAAAATGCAAGTTTTTACTGCAAAAAATGTAATATTTCGCTGCATCCAAAACATTGTTTCAATCCACACACCACAATAAAATTATATTATTAAAGAAGTTATAATCTAAGTAATTAAATATTTTTCTTTTATTTTATTCTTTTATTCAGCAATTTTAGCCTTACATTTGCAGAATATCTATCACACTCCATAGTAGCGCATTTTACTAGCGTTTGTTATAACGATCATCATTTTCCGGCATTTCCACCTGTCAAAGATTTTTTTTCGTATTTTTTTCAGACTTTCTGAGACATACTTAGCATAATATGTGAATTTGGTTGACATCGAAGAAAAAAAACATTTTAGGGTTATCTGGGTTAAGCACAAAACGTCAACATTTTTCAATTCTAAAAACAATTGTACAAGCAATTCGCTGCCAGGAAAGCTTTGTATGTTTTGATGTACAATTTTTAATTCAGCAAGCTTTCCCTCTGTCCTGTACATAAGAGAGTTCTGTGTAAGCAGCGGGTGTGGCCACACATTGCCGTGTATTGCTGCCGCAAGGATTACAACGAACAAACTATAATTCCATATTTATGTTGCAAGCTACGATAACCGCTTTGCATCAGACGGAACATATACTTATTTGTATAAAAATAACAAACAAATTTCAATATATTTATTTATAAATATTATATTACATATAACGTAGATAATGGCATAAAAATTGATCATTGCGAAAAAATTTTTGATGAGTAACATGGCTGTCACCTGAAATGAGACACTGAGAGACAGTCATCCGTTCCTCGTAGTCCAACTAGGGATTGCAATCCGGAAAACCGGATCCGGTAATCCGGCGGATCCGGCATTATTAAACGGATACCGGATCCGGTACTAATATACCGGATCCGTACTACGGATCCGGTGCTAGCAATTTTTGGCAAAATAATAGATCTCTGCATGAGTAGGTACTTTAAATGCATTGCGCGTGGTGTCACAATTAACACTATTTATTTTCTACGATCCTTTTTTCAAAATAAAAATGATTTTCGTATAATATACCTATAATGAATATTAAGATAATTATTACTTAAAATTCTACTTAAAATAATTATTTATCGTAAGCTGATTAAACTAAAGAGTTGTAATTATAAAACAAACTCATTATTGTGATAATTGTGCCATTCTTTAGACAGATCCAAAGTTACTTACTAAAATAATGGATCTATCTGTGAAAGTGAAATCTAGATTTTAATTGTTTGCTCGTTGTCTAATCTTACCATTAGATTAGAAATAAAATTGATTTTATATATTTTTTATAAACTACCTATATAAAGTATGTACATGACACTTGATTCACTTACTAACAGTTCATTTTGAATTGAAAAGCGAAAATCATTCTGATTTGATCAATCCGGCCGGATCCGGTCGGATCCGGCCGGATCAATGGGAATCGGGTCGGATCCGGCCGGACTGAAAATGATGCCGGATTGCAATCCCTAAGTCCAACTCGTGCACTAGTTGTATTAGGTAACATAGATCACAAAACATCAAAAAAATTATATACATAATTTTTAAAAGCAAGATTTTTTTTAAGGATTACATAATATGTCTTTATGCACTCTTTCCCTGAGGTACCCACATTACAAATGATGATAAGGTGTTATTAATTTAATTATTTGTTTCGGCCGAATGAAAAATTCACCACCGCCTAGTTGGGATTTGAATCCACGATCTTTCGATGACCGGTCGAGTGCTCTTCCAACTGAGCTACCAGGAAGGCTAGGGAGGTGAGTTTTTCATTTTCAAAAATATTTATAATATTCTTTCAAGTTGGCCGAAACAACAAAATAAATTAATAATAATTTAAAGTTTGGTGTTCTCAAACAAAAAAAAAAGACTGCTTTGCGTTGTTTAGTAGTGTAATTACTTAATAAAAATTAATGAATGATATTCACAGAATATGGTTAATAAGGCGATATAAATTGTATGGTCCTCAGCATATTCGACCAAAATGGCATGTGAATATTTTTATAAAAATAAGAAAAACAAAGTTATATATTTAAATTAACATTTTACATTGCAAATTAAATATTAAGTACTTATAAACATGTCATAATTTTAGAATTTATAATTGAAAAAGTCATTTATGGAATAAAAACAATTTGTGACCAGGAAATGAAAAAAACATTTTTTTTAATTTATATAATGTCAAACATATCAATGAGTCTGGTAGCTTATTATATATTTTAATGCACATACAGTATGAGCTGTTGCTCCTATATTTTAATTTAGTATTAGGGTAAATTAAATTGTATTGTTCGATTTATTCATTACATCATCAAGTTTTTCAAATAAATCTGGGTTACGTTTAACAAAAAGATCCGTTTCATATTATGTACAGAGATGGTACGGTCAGAAGACGGAGTTCTTTGAACAAAGGCACACATGTGTCGCGTCGATCTGCTCCGCATATGGTACGAATACATTTTTTTTGGGCTACAAATGCTCGGTCCGATTCCAGTGAAGAACGTTTCGACAGCTGCCCACGGAGCGCACGTGTTGCACCCAGCTCGAAACAGCGTCATCACTGCAGCTAAGATTTTACTCGCCAGCTGGTAGATAAATCGATACTCTGGCATTTTGTTGGAGTTGAATAAGATTCATTTGCTGGTGTTAAACCCCCGGTAACTTGCAGGTAAATCAGGGCGCGTTCTTGATCGGTTCACTATCGGATTTTGAATGAAGGCGTTGCGTAGGGAGTCGAAAGAACTCCAAAGCCGATTTAACTACGTAAGTTTATCGACTTTGGATTTCTAGATGTGGTGTGGACAGGTTCTAGGATTAGATAATATTTTCTTACGCTATATATTTACTTTCATTACTGTATAACCTATATTCTCTTGTGTCTATTACAATTGTGTAATATTTCAGCTGTGTAATTCGTATTTTTTGTGTATTTATGTACGTTTTCAGCGAAATTACTTACAAAAATCCGGTTAATTAATTGGCTACTGATTTGTTATAATAGGAATTAGATAAATTTGCTGCTCGGGTACCCTTAAATAGCATTCATTTAAGTCGTAATAAGTTAGGTGATATGCGAAAATAGGTTATTGAAAAACGTGATCTATAGTGCATAACTGGACACTGAAAGGGGATACCGTCTCATTACCAAAAATAGAAGACAGTCGGCCTTCTATCGAAAACAGTCGGGACCGAATGTTTAACGTGCTCTCTGACCATAGATTGTATTAAGCACGGAAAGGATTGCATTAATAAGTCATTCATTCATTCATTCATTTATTTATTGCTTTCATGTGGTACATTAGGTCTTAAAACTATATAGAAACCGTAACATGAACCCTGTAAGGGCATCGCAACAATTTGTCACTATAATTATATACTATTTCAACTTAACATTTTTCAATTAAAAAGTCTGTATAGGGCACAGCAAACGCTAACATTAATAATAAAATACATTTTTGGAAATAAATTAAATTAAATTAAATAAATTAAATTAAATTATGTTATACAATATCAAAGTCGTAATAGTGCCGATACTATTTAAAGTAACATCAAATAAATACATTGCAAACCTAACATAACCTATTTTGCACATCAAAAAACACTTATCGCACATCAAAATGGCAATATTTTAAGTGCAAATTAGATTTTTTTGTGGATCAATTTAATATTTTCTATTAATTACGTCACTTATTGTGTATCACATTTTGACGACTCCCATTGTTATGCTAATTAACTTACTGAAGTATTTGTCTTATTTTGTATAGTATATAATAAAAGAAAAACAACTTGTTTGGATTAAGTTTAGAAATATATTTTATTTTAATCTTTAATTATCTGTGTTGAACAAAAATAATAACAAATTATCTTTACAAAGGGTCTATTATATATATTATATAAATAAAAAAGAATTTATATTTCACAATCATTTCAATAATAGATTATATACAAAATTACATTAACCAAGGGCACAAAATAAAACATTTATTCGTTTTACAAATCAGTAACAACAAGCATTCGACACGTAATAAACACAACTAAAACTAGTATACATAACACAATCTTAATCTAAATGCAGTCTTAAATTGAAAAAGAAAATATTGTGTTAGTCACAGAAAAAAAAAACTTTCTTCTCCATATCGGATTCTTCAGAATCACTATCAGGAAGTAAATTCGTAACATCACAAACTTCCACGTTATATTCTTCCGTAACTAACATTTCATAAACTTCTTTAAATATATTTCTTTTTACTTTTCGATCTATTTTTGGTCGTATGACTGTCATAAACGGATCTGAAGAGAAAAGAAGATTATACAGTACACCTTCGTTACTAGAAATACTGCTATTATTTCGTGAGTTTGACTCTATATATTTACAAAAATCTTTGGTTCTCGCTTCAGGTGCCTCTTCTGACTAAAAATCGATAGCCACTATAGCCAAATGCTCAATAATATGTGCTCCATGTATAAGCAACTTATGAAGACTGACAGGCATGTAATACCACGGATACAGATCACTAAACATTTTGGCAGTATCTATACAGTATTCATTAAATTTATTAGCAATTATTTTTTCGCCCGAAGAAATACATTGGAGTATATACACCAATTCTTTTTACTAAATTAACATTTAGTCCTGTTATTTTAGCAGTTTTTTCTGGATCTTGAAAAAAAAACTCCTCGCGGAGTTGCCGTTGTTTGTTGTTCCACTGCCTTGTTTTACAACGTCTAATTATTATTAGGAAAGAAACAGGTTTATTAACCTGTTTCTTTCCTAAACATGTCTTGAATATTTTGTTTTCTTTCTTCTACCCCGTTTTCTTTGCCTTTTCACCCCTTGCTTGCCTGCTTAATCCATATTTATACATATCTTCGTTCAATGGTTTGTTTTTTACTAGATCTATATTATTCAATTCTTTCGGACGCGCTTTGCACAAATCACAAACTGCCGCAGAAGTTCCTGATATGTAAGACGCCACCTTACCATATCACATCGTTAAGAGTAATTTATGCGTGACACTTGCGTTGTCATTGATTGAGGGGCTTAAACTTTCAATTTCTGCGTCTCTTTCATAAACTTCCACATAATTGGCCGACAGAAAGATGTAGATGAGGGCCGTGGGTTTTGCCACATTATTTCTCCATCTTCAGTTGTAACTTTCAATAGCACAAGACTTGTTATATATTTCCGAAGAACTCCTAAAAAAAGTATCAATCAAGAAAGACTTGATACTTGACGACTTTCATTAAATGACAATATCCTTGTCACTTTTGTAGCTCAGTTGTTTGTAATTACAAACAACAATAACCAGCTGTAATTGTAGTCAAGCGCGTTGTAGCTATACAGAGTTAATTGTAATCGAATGCGACACAATACCTATTGATGAAATAGAATAATTGCAGAATAGAACCCCACAGTCATTAATCACATAGTTATAAAACAGGCCAACTCTGAGATCAGTCATTTTAGATAAACTTTGTACGGCATTGTGTGAATAAATCTATCACGTAAAAATGTTGTCGAAAAATTTTCTAGTGGCGACGTTTCTTGTTGGTAAGGTACATTTTTTTTAAAAAAAGACCCCCACTGAACGTGAAATATCTCTCGACATGAAAATCATAAGGATGTTAATATAAAATCCCCAGTTTTCAGGAGAGCCAATACAAAATACACAAACGTTCTCGGATGTATTTTATTAAATTATTGGGTAATTTTTATTATCATCATCATTATCATTCTCATTATTGTTCGGTTACGGGTCTTTCCTTAATCCCTTTGTCTTTCCTTAATTAAAGTTTTAGAAAATACCCCACCATGGTGTTCAACTTCGGCTTGGTGGAGGCCAGGCCGTTTTCAAGCCGCCCAAAGGCTTTGCTTAACGTCTGTCAACTAATAACAACAGCCGTGACCGACGACCTAAAGTGCCTTTCGAAGCGCGAGAGGGGTGTACTTTACAAATATTATTACTTACTGAATTGGGGTGTAAATGGCTCACCACGATATTTAGAACCCAAACCAATCTCTCCTGCAAGTGGTGCACCCTGCCGACTAACGAAAGAGTCTTTGGTAAAAGTGAGGGTACAGCGTATTTGTAAGGAATGTACCCCCACCTCACAGAATACATCAGCGAAATAACAATTCTCTTGAGGATTGTTGTGTTCCTGCGAGTGAGTGAGGTCACCAAAAAGTAAGGAGTTGCTGCGTTGGCAGCGGTGGTGGTGGCGCACAAGCGATGGTTCATGTTCATCAGGCGGGCCGTACGCTTGCATGCCGCCGGATGAGGTTTAAAAAAAATACTTATTTTACAAACTTCTTCTTATGCAATCTTTGGCAGACCATAGTAATTTTCGTTTGTAGATGTAGATTGAAAAGTAAGTAAGTTAAAAAAGTAATAAAAAAAAATATATTTTTCCCGAGAGATGACCTAAAGTTTGTCTTATTATTGTGTTAAAAGTGAGATAGATTGTTTGTTCCGCTTTCACTCCTGAACTATGGAACGAATTGCTATGAAATTTTGTATGTATCATACTAGAGGTCCAGAATAAATAATACTTCCAACCCCGCCAACTTTTATCCTGAAAATGTCAATAGTTCCCGAAGGATAACTAAAAGTTTGTCCTTTTGGCACCATACCCGACATGAACGCGAGCGAAGCCGCATGCGGAAGCTAGTTGTTATTTATTATATTTACATACATTTTGACAGAGGCGATTCAATACTTTCGATGGTGGAGCCGCTTTGAATATGAATTTCTGTCTTCTATTATTTTGCCTATTATATTACTATGCCATCTATTTATTCGCCTATTCAACACATTTTTTTTACATTTATATCTTTAATATTCATATATTATAATGAGTAAGGTACAGTTAATACAACTTAAAATTAGATAAAATTTTATTAATACATCTAAATTAAACTTCAATACGTTATAATCATCAATATTACAATAAAATCGTAAACTTCTCGTGGTAGTACAGATTTAAAAATAAAAGAACAGGAATACGTTAGGATAATAATAACGGACACGCACCCTATACCTAACAGCCAATGCGCCCCGTGTGCCAACCTTCCTGTTATATCACGGGTAATAATAACGGACAAAAAAAAACAATTTCAAATGTCTGTTTGTTTTTGCTGAACGGACTTAGATATAGTTAGCCACACGGATAGTTGATACTTATACTCTTTATCCCAGTAACGTGGACGGAAGTTTAAACCTAAATACTTTTCCAGGAGTGTTAGGTCAGCTGCCACAGTTCCAAAACCAACTAAAGCAGAATTTACACAACTACATAGAGAAACAATGTACCAAATATAACGCTACAGACAAATCAGCTCAAGCAGAGGTATTCAGTGACTTTTCTAACTGTTTATTATTAGGCCTAGGAAACCTACCTAGGAAAGTATCGTCAACAACCAACACTCATAGCATATGGGTCGCTGGTATTCCACCACGCTGATCTGCAGTTTGGCGGAAGCCAATGTTATTAAGTCGTCAATACGCCAGTAACTTAGCGATTGTCATGTAGTTGCAACAGCTGGAACCGACGGCTTAACGTGTATGGAGGATCTGAAATCGACAACTCAAGTCGTATACAGGAGTCATGTAGACCCGCAGGAGCGTGTCAAGTCAATAAAAGACAACTGGTGAGCAGCACCCGAAGCGTGGGTAATATATTATTCGTAGATAAATAAACGTTGATAACATACCGCTCGTGCGCCGCCACTTACTAGGTAGTTGTGGTATAAGCATCGATCATAGTATACGAATTACGAGAATATTTGATCGAATGGTGTAAGTACAAAGGAAAATTTCCGAAATCAGTAAATTTATAGGATTAAAAAAATATATACCTAGTTATATATATTCAATCGATTTTATTAGGTAAAACCACAGCCTGGCCACTCCGTACATAAATTGCGCGTTTGTATATATTAAACCGAATGACGTCTGTACCTATGAGTGCGTAATGTGCTCGACAGTAGTAGTAGAGAGTATGGCCTACACATTATTCAATTATTAGTCAGTCGGGCATAGTACATTACATTGTAGTTTAATGAAACTGGCACCCTGGCCACTCGATACAAAAAACTACTACATAAATAGTCCACGTTGACTGTAATATTCAACCCATAGGTGCGAGTTAACAAAATAGGTACCTCGCACAGAAACGTTAAAGTTACAATTTAAATACTGTAAATAATATTTAATAATAAATATCTTCAAACATTTGTTTTTAATGATTGTGATTATGAGACTGAATAAAATCCATTAGTTACAGTGGTACACTAATTGTTCCGCGCGGGTTGTAATGTAATGGTCATTAAACAATCTAAACATAAAATAGTAGTCGACCATTGAAAATATGGAATCAATATCATAAAATTGAAAATTCAATGATTGAAACAGTGGAAAAGATAAATATTTTCTAACAACCTACACTCATATTCAATGGTAATGATTACATGATAAAAAATAAATAATACAACAGATAATATACTACGAATACCAGTAAAATATGTACAGCGGAACGTCGTCAACCCTTATTCATCCCACTGCTGGGACGCGGGTCTCCCCTCAATCGAAGGGCTTTAGAGTATATTTCACCACGCTGCTAATCTAATTACTTATGCTAGTAATTGACAATAAATTTATGTGTCAAACAACATTGGGCTTATTTTGAAATATAATTGAAATATTAAAATAAGTTTAGATTACATTTTTCTTTCATTTCATTTATTAGAATATTACAATAAAATAATGTTAGCAAACATCGGCTAAAATTCGGAATAAACAACAGCCTGTACTTTTATATCGTCAATCGATGGGGTCAATCTCTAATGAGTAAGGGTCAGTTCGCACAGACCGGCTCGGAGAGGAGAGCAGATGTACACGCCACCAGCGTTTAAAACAGAGTTTTAGGACTTTGGTATGAGGTTTATTTTTTTAAATTCACTTCTTTTGTTATATGAGAATAGTCGAGAGCCGATGTGGATTTTTAAAGTAAACCTTATGCCAATGACATAAACCACTATTTTAAACGCATTTCAAAATCTGCTCTCCTCTCCACGCCGGTTTGTTTGAACGGACCCTAATAGAGATTCGAAACTTATAATTGTCCCTATCGATCGATGACATTAAAAATTCCACCAAACGATCAAATAAACCTGGCTTGTGAACCAATGAACCCAACAGCTTGATATTATTAGTGGCGTAGCTTAAACCTTATCATTTGAATACTCTTTTTACATACAGGCAGCTGAACGCAACTTCATCAACTGCATCTCCGAGCACCATGATAATTTTATTTTCACACAAGTCGGAGACATATCTCGCAAGGAAAAGGAATATGCGATAGCATTCTATAGACAGTAAGTCAATGGTTATGACAAATATAATCTGTATCATCATCAACAACTTGTACGTACCCACTGCTGGATATACGAGTAAGCCTTCCCAATGCTTTTTACTAAATACGGTCTTCCTCCCTCCGCGTACAACCACTTCTAGCCGTTTTTTTAGATTATCGATCCATATAGAAGGGGAACGTAAATATATCCTATACCATCATCAGCAGCCTGTAACTACTCGATGCTGGATATAAGACTTCTCAATATTTTTCACTAAATGCGACCCTCCGTCTTCCGCATACAACCAATTTCAGCTACTTCTGTGAGGTCCTCTGACCATCTAGAACGGAAGCGTCCAGCACTTCATCACCTTACATGCGACTTCCACCTCAAAGCGTCCTCCCTATCAGCCATCGCTGACTTGTCAGCCCCCCTAGCCAAGTGTAATTCGTAGCGTAACGAACGTTAGATAGATCACGTGACATTTGCCAAAATCGTTCATTTTATTAAGAGAATTGACAAATGTCACGTGATCTATCTAACGTTCGTTACGCTACGAATTACATTTGGCTAGGGGGGGCAGTTATCGCCCGCCTGCTGCCACTTTGCAGCTAACTCTGTAGACTATGTAGACAATTTTGGTTCTACGTCGAATTTCTTTCGGGTTTGATTCCAGAACCGTCTACCATAACTCTCTCTATTGCTCGTTGTGCTACCTTACTCCTGTGAGTCAATCTGATGGTTAAAAACTAAACATGTCACTGTCAATGATAATTTAAGCAACAAATGATAATCTACACGGCTTGTCACCAAAGGGTTGGTAATTTTTTGTTTATTTTTTTATCTCATATATTTTTCTTTTGTATAAAGATAAAACATATAGGAATTTAGATTAGTTTTATGCTAACAGAAGCTGTGATAGCGTGCAACAAAAGGCTAAAAGTATTATCTTAGCCATCGTGAAAGGCTTACCTGTCGAAGCTTATGCTAGACGATGCTCGTTTCGTATCTTCGAAGCCAGTGAAGCCGAGCCCTACCTGTGTGAACTCGACACTACACCCAGTACCAGATTAAGACTACTTCTACTTGATGTCCTAAGCAACACACGTCTATGTGCATGCCTCCTCCCATCCATAACGAAACTACTATCGGTCTTTAAATATAATTTACGTATACAAGGAGATAAATCATCACCTTACTATAATAAAATGCCTGAATAATAAGAAGTGGTGTTATGTAAAAACCAACTCACTTTTTTTAGAGTTGACGTAAGATGTCAACGTTCTAGTTAATTTAAAACGCGCGGATTTTCATACAGCTTTGATTTAGGGCTAATCCGGAACTGACTGCACCTAATACATTACGAACATGAGCGTACGTCTTTTATTTACTTTATTGAGTTTAGAATTTTCCCATAAATTAATCGTATTTATATCTCTGTTAATAACACAAGCACTTGGCGACGCGTCACCATGCCAACAGCCGGCAGCAACGCAATTATTTCGCAACAAAAATATTGTGGTGCTTCTTTCCTAACACATTTTATTAGAACTATTTTTATTTGATTTGCATTCAGTCTTTGCAGAAAAGTACCTGAATTTAAAACTTGCTTCTTCACGCTGTTAGATGATACAGCGGTCTGTGGAGGGAAGAATGCTACTGAAAAAATAACTAAAGTGAAAAAATTCATAGATGATCTATTCGAATACGTGTGTGTTAACGGCGCCGAAAAATTCATAAGTGAGTATACTTTTTATACGTACTATTAAGACATTCGAGACCTAAAGTTGTTATCCACCATCGTTGAGCCAACTAAATGCATGATATTAGGGGATATATAATATTATGCTGTTATATCTTACAGAGATTGTCAACGATGAGACCATGCCATGCCTTACCCAAAAGAAAGAGCTCCTTAAAAATTCCTCCGAAAATGTAATGAAGGATTCGGGCAGCAGCGAAGAAGACAGCGATGAACCCAGTAGTGCTGAAGTAAAGGTATGCCATATTCGCAGTACTGGGAGTTAAAATTTTACATTGAACTTTGTACTTTGAAATCACTGTATAGTCCTAACGTCTTAAACTATTATGGTATAAAATTTCATCAAATTACGATAAGTAGTTTTTGCTTGATGAATTCACTATAAATTAAATGCAGACAGACGGCCATTTTTTTTAATTACTGCTATGGCTCCTTTATCTATAATAGCGTCCAGCTAAAACGCTATTAAAAAAAACATTATTATGAAGTACAGGGAACAACCGTAGACCACAAACACCTCCAATATATGAGGACACCGCGTAGCGCTACGAATGTTACGTACGTATGTACGTAGACGCAGACGTATCGTGGCTACGCAGGACTAATAGTAGTCTGTGCAATATAGATGTACCCATATATGTGAACTTCCATGCCGCGAGTATGGGAGACATTAAACAATATTAAGATATTATGCAATATTAGAATATACGTTAGAATCAATTGACCTATCAACAGCTGGTCCCGTCCGCTAGCGGTATGCTACATGACTCAAATTTGGATTGCAATTAACTTGTGTTCTTGATTGTACAAATTTATGTTTTTCTGTTTCTAGGTAGCTTGTGAGATATTTAATGAGTTGTCAATATTCTTGTACAATAATCTAGTAGAATGCCCGAAAAATACCACCAACGAGTTCCTTGATGGCATAGCTGAGCTTGTTCGTAAAGCCTCCCGTTGCAACTGATTTGAGTAAGTATTTTAAGGTAAAGGAAATATATGATAGTGCTCATGCACTTTGTATTTACTAAGTCTATATGATTTCTGTTCGACTCTTTACTTTTATGTTTACCATACTTTTAAAATAATTCGTTTAAATTTTCGATAGTTTGTGCTTGGTTAATTATTAAGTACAATTTATGATGATAACTAAAAAGTTATCATTTCATGTAGTTGATCCTTCGTTGATCTCATCTTTCAGTCTAATTTGTAATAAACCAAAAATTCGAAATAACTTCGTGTAAGTTAAAAAAATTCTCGACATAATATTCTCATGCCTTGAGAAATAAAAAAAAGTCCAGAAAACAGAAATCATATAATTATAATACAACTATCTGTTCTATAATACCGAAACATCCATAAAATTCCGTAATTCTTAGGAGTTTGGAATATTCTCAGTTAGGCAAAGATAAATTTTATGTGGCTTGAATTTTATATGTCCACTTTTTATTTAATGTTTAAGTGTCTAAGTATATTAATGTTTTTAACACGCTTTTATTAGGTCGACCTACGGTCCTTGACATTGTAAAATATAAAAGCCTTACTTTACAGATTTCTAATTTTTAGCCAACTGACCCTCTGCAAGAACTAAGTGAGCTCACATTTAACTATTTATCTTTGGTTTAATCGTTTTATAAATAGCAAGATTGGTTTCACAATTGTTTTAGACTTTTTAATAATTGATAAATATATATTTATTTATTTCTAAAGGATGCTCACTTAATGCACACGCACACGTAACTTCATACCTAGTGTCAAAATATTATTAGATCCAGAGTATACTAATGAACTCTTTAGGCTTTCTGATACCTAAATAATAACAATCATTATTGGTTTTAGACTTGCCTGTGGAAGCTGTTGAAAAAATGTGATTCTGGGAAAAATAAATGCCTTGCAACAATCAATTTTGTTTTATTTTATTACTGCTTATCTAAATTAAGAAAAGTGACAATTGCATTTATATACGCACCTACTATTCACTGATAACCAAGCATGCAGACCTTCTGATAAGACGTGCTTTATCACCCAGTTACCAACGCATCACCTAATCCATATACGAAGTGTTAATTTGCATAATCTCCAAAGTCCGCTTTCAGACTAGCTTGTATACAAGCGTACTTAATCATTTTTTGAAGCACAGCGTTGACTCGAATAAGCGCGAGACGGTTCCAATGAATCGCCTCGCATCGCCTCGATATACAATACAGTTTTTAATAAATTAAATTCACAATTCGTAATAATATCTAATACTGTTACAGTCCGCAGGGCAGCTTCTGGCGAGCTGTTGTGTGAGTAACGACACCACGGACCCGAGTCTCCAGAAAGTCGGTCAGGGCCTTCGTCTCCGACGTGCCTTCGTCGGTCGGAGTGTAAACACAAGAAGACCCGCAGGACTCTCAACTCTGGCTTGCCTTCATTAGCCGACCAGAGAGAAGCCGTTAGAGCTTTAAGCTCCAGGGGTGGAAGTGTTAAAGGGCATCACACCGCGAGTAACTTCGGAGAAAGCGCAGCACACCTCTCGACACCCCTGAGTCACTCACACCGGTGTTGCCCCCGGCCGTTTTCCTGGCATTTCGGGAGCCCATCTGTGAGTGGCAAACCACCGCCTGCCGCAGATAACTAGCAATATAAGCAGTTATGAAAGGTGTCCGTCGCTCTTTTGTAATAGCCCGGTATTTAGTTCACCCAGATCTCATCTCTATAGCCCATGTATTTTCCAACACACTTTGAAATAATCTCAACGCCTGCCGAGACCTGCTCATGGGTATATCGTTTCATTGATTTATCCTGGAGCGGGTCACGGCGGGCGTACAACATTACATCAAACTTCTCAAAGGGGCTTCTGCGCGTTGGATCCATGTCCCTGCGTACGCCTATCAAATGACCGGGCTTGACCCGTGATGAAAAAGAGATAACTGATGAAATAAATGCGCAGAAAACCACAAACAAATAACATTCATTTTATTATAATGCTGCTTCAAGAACTTGAATAAGAAAAGCTGCCTCGAGGTTCAGTAAGAGAGTAATTGCCAGGGCAAAGTTTGAGTTCATCGGCAGGATTAGTGAGCGCCAAGCTAAGTACCCATCTGGGAGCCGTGCTTTTTGGTCGCTTGCTAAGGCTGCCGAGGGAAACTTTTGTCAGTCGTCCTTTCCACCACTCCGAAAACCGGATGGTAGTCTGGCCATGGTGCTAAGGAGAAAGCCGATCTGTTGGGGAATCTCTTTGCCTCAAACTCGACTTTGAACGACGGGGACGACGTACCGCCTTCTATCCCGCGATGTGGCGATTCCATGCCGGAAATCTCATTTACTCAACGAGATGTTCGACGGGCATTGCTATCGCTCGACGATCATAAGTCAAGTGGGCCAGATGACATTCCGGCAGTGGTGCTAAAGCTGTGTGCTCCTGAGTTGTGTCCTGTACTTACGCGCCTTTTCGTGCTCTCTTATTCCACCAGACAGGTTTCGTCATCGTGGAAGACCACGTACGTTCACCCTGTACCCAAGAAGGGTGACAGATCAGACCCATCGAATTACAGGCCTATCGCTGTTAGCTACCTTCTCTCCAAGGTAATGGAGTGCGTTATTAACAACCGGCTCCTGAAATACCTCTCGAGACCTGATCAGCGACCATCAATACAGGTTTCGTCATGGTCGCTCGACTGGTGATCTTCTAGTGTATCATGTCTCTTGTTGTCATATCTCTTGGCTTCAGCCGTGGAGAGTCAAGGTGAGGCATTAGCTGTCAGTCTTGATATGGCGAAGGCGTTCGATCGAGTCTGGCACCGTAGTCTTCTTTCAAAGTTGCCTGCGTAGGGTCTACCTGAGGGTTTATGCGAATGGGTCGCTAGCTTAATGTCCTGCAGAAGCATTAGAGTTAGCAGTTGTGGATGGCAGTTGCTCCGGTAGCATGGACATTAATGCTGGCATCCCGCAAGTTTCGGTATTGTCCCCGACGCTGTTTTTGCTGCATATCAATGATATGTTGTCCATTGACAGCATTCATTGTTATGCTGACGACAGCACCGGGGATGCTTATTATACGGCCGCGCTAATATTCCCCGCTCTCTGGTGGAGGAGAGCCGCGAACAGCTTGTGTCGAAGATCGAGAGCACACGTTCTCTGGTGGAAGAGAGCCGAGAACAACTAGTGTCAGAGATCGAGAGCACATTGAATTGTGTCTCCGATTGGGGGCGAAATCCCACCAATCCCACTAAGACACAAGTTTACGCGTTCACCGCTAAGAAAACCCCTTTTGCTGTGGCTCCCCAATTCCAGAACACACCCCTTATCATCGCCAAAAATATTGGGATTCTTGGAATTGAAATCTCCAGCGACGTCCAGTTTCGATGTCACCTGGAGGAGAAGGTCAAGCTGGCGTCGAAGAAACTAGGTGTGCTCAACAGGCCGAAGCAGTTACTTCAACCCGCGGCAAAGACTTCTGCTTTACAAAGCGCAAGTACGGCCGCATATGGAGTCTATGGACGGGAGCGCCTACGCCTAGATACCAGCTTGCACCTTGTGACTCGATTCAAAGGCGTGCTGTGAGGATTGTTGATGATCCTAAACTGACAGACGGTTTAGAACCTTTAAGTCTAAGAAGAGATTTCGCGTCTTTTTGTGTGTTCTACCGATTGTATAATGGGGTGTGTTCAGAGGAGTACTTAGACATGATGCCCACGGCCTCTTTCTACAGTCGTATCGCTCGCCATCGACAGGGAATTCATCCTCACTCCTTCTAGTCTAGTCAAGCCCATTTCATACTCATATAGAGGAGTTGTGAAAAAAATATTATTGATTCGCCATTTTGTTGTGGCGGCCATCCTGGATTAGAAATTTATCATGGTATTCTTATCTTATTGTTATTATGAAAGAGCGGTGCCTCCTGGCACAGGCATATTATGCCTAAACGGAGACACCGTCAACTTGATCTACCATTTGTGAAAGATTGAATAAAGAAATTTTTCATTTTTCATTTTCATTTTTTTCATTCTACTAATCAAGCTCTTTCATTTCATACCAGGTGAACAGGTGTTGTGAAAAAATATGTAATCCGTCATTATTCGGTGGCGGCGGCCATCTTGGATCGATTTTCATCAAACATAGCTAAGGGCACTCTCAACTAATTGACCTTACAAATAAAAAAAAAATATCGGCTTCGAATAAAAAAAAATAACGAATTCGGGAGAAATCGGTTCACCCGTTCGGAAGCTACGTTGCCACATATACACACGCACGCACGTACGCAAACACACACACACGTCAAACTTATAACACTTCGTCGTTTTTGCGTCGAGGGCTAAAAAAGGCACAATTGACACAACATGAACACAACTTATGCTTAGTGCAAGAACTGCAAAGTGCAAGAAACAGAAGGGCATAGTTGCCAGTCGCTAATAAATACATCGCTTTCGATCAATAAAAAATATATGCATGTCTGCGTTAGTGTTACCAACAATATTATTATGTAACTTTGGTAGGTTTGCATGAAACCACTGCTGAGATACGGGCCGCCCCTTCATCGAAAAGGGGTTTAAAACATACTGCACCACGCTGTGTTGCCCAACTGCGGGTTGGCGAAGGCCAGTCTTTTCAAGCCGTGCAAAGGCTGCTGAGTTGAGTTGATAACAGCTGTTATTAAATGACATCAACCGGGACTGACGACTTTACGTGACTCTACGAAGCACTTTTGTAGCTCAGTTGTTCGTAATTACAGACAACAATAACCAGCGGTAATTGTAGTCGAGCGCATTATAGCTACACAGAATTAATTGTAATCGAATGCGACACAATATATAATGATAAAATAGAATAATTGCAGAATAGAACCCCACAGTCGTTAATCACATAGGTATAAAACAGGCCAACTCTGAGATTTATTTTATATAAACTTTGAACAGAAACATTTTAGATAAACTTTGTGTGACTAAATTTATCACGTGAAAATGTTGTGGAAAGTTATTCTAGTGGCGACGTTTGTTGCTGGTAAGGTACTTTAAAAAAAACGCCAGTGAAAGTGAAATGTCTTTTTTGGATGTTAATAAAAAATCCCCAGTTCTCAAGTGAGCCAATAGAAAATAATACACAAATGTTCTTGGATATATTTTATTAAATTCTTGGATAATTTTTATCATCATCACCATTATCATTCTCATTATTGTTCGGTTACAGGTCTTTCCTCAATCATAGGGTTTTAGAACATACTCCACCAAGCTGTTCAACTTCGGCTTGGTAGAGGCCAGTGTTTTCAAGCCGCCCAAAGGCTTTACTTAACGACTGTCAACTAATAACAACAGCCGGGACCGACGACTTAAAATGCTTTCCGAAGTACGAGAGGGGTTTACTTTACCAAATATTATTATTTATTGAATTGGAGTGTAAGTCGCTCACCACGATATTTAGAACCAAAACCAATCTCTCCTGCATGTGGTGCACCCTGCCGACTAACGAAAGAGTCTCTGGTAAAAGAGAGGGTACAGCGTATTTGTAAGGAATGTGGACCTCACAGAATACTTGGATATAATAATACACATTGGAGCCGAAGTGGTCGCGTACCGTGCGGTTCCAGAGAAGTTTTCTCCCGCGTACGGTTAAGCTGTAGAATGAACTGCCTGTCGAGGTTTTCTCAGGAGACTACAGCATGGGGTTCTTCAAAAGGGGCGTGAAGAGGTTTCTACAGGGTCGGCAACGCGCGTGTGATGCCCCTGGTGTTACAGGCGTTCATAGGCTACGGTAACTGCTTTCCATCAGGCGGGCCGTATGCTTGTTTGCCACTTTAGTGGTATAAAAAAAAAAACTTCAGCCAAATAACAATTCTCTTGAGGATTGTTGTGTTCCTGCGAGTGAGTGATGTCACCAGAAAGTAAGGAGTTGCTGCGTTGGCAGCGGTGGTGATGGCGAACAAGCGATGGTTCATGTTCATCAGGCGGGTCGTACGCTGGTCTGCCACCCGACGTGGCTTTTAAAAAAAATACTTATTTTGCAAACTTTTTCTTATGCAATCTTTGGCAGACCATAGTAATTTTTGTTTGTAGATGTAGATTGAAAAGTAAGTAAGTTAAAAAAGTAAAATAAAAAAATATTTTTCTTCGTTGCGACATACGGCGCCTCCACTCCATGATTTTCCTCTCCATCTGCCATCGCTGACTCGGCCGATGTGGCCGGCCCACTACCAATTCAGCTTACTGATTTTGAGAGTTATGTCGACAATTTTGGTTCTTCTTCTGCTTAAATGTCCATAATAAATATAGGATATCTTTTATCCCGAAAAAAATATCCTGTTCTCAAGAGATGACTTCAAATTTGTCTTTTTGACGTGTTAAAAGTGAGATTGATTGTTTGTTCCGCTTTCACTCCTGAACTTTGAAACCAATGGCTATGAAATTTTGTATGGATCATACTAGAGGTCCAGAATAAATAATACCACCACGCCCGCCAACTTTTATCCTGAAAATGTCAGCAGTTCCCGAAGGATAACTAAAAGTTTGTCCTTTTGGCACCATAACCGACATTCACGCTAGCGAAGCCGCGTGCCGAAGCTAGTTGTTATTTATATTTTTTTCGTCAGAGGCGATACAATACTTTCGATGGGGGAGCCGCTTTGATATGAATTTCTGCCATTGATATTGATCTATTATGGATTCGTCATGTCGTCTGTCTGTCCGTCCATATGACATATATGAAACTATAAGAACTATATTGTTGATTTTCACACAAAAGTAGAAAAAAAACAATAAATTTTGGGGGTTAAATAAATAAATTAAATAAGTTAAATACATACTGAAACTCGATTTTTTTTTTCATCAAACCCATACATGTAGAGTATCTATGGATAGGTCTTCAAAAATGATATTGAGGTTTCAAATATAATTTTTTTCTAAACTAAATATTTTGCGCGAGAGACACTTCCAAAATGTTCAAATTGACAAATGTCACGTGATCTATTTAACGTTCGTTACGCTACGAATTACACTTGGCTAGGGGGGGCTGCTGCTGCGGAGATATATTTTGTTTATTATACGCTATATTGTTTAATCCCTACGGAACCCTTAATGGGCGAGTCCGACTCACACTTGGCCGCTTTCTTTTATTATACTCATATATTATAATGAGTAAGGTACAGTTAATACAACTTAAAATAAACTCAAAATTAAATAGATATACATCTAAATTAAACTTCAATACGTTATAATCATTAATACAATAAAATCGTAAACTTCTCGTGTTAGCACAGATTCAAAAATAAAAGAACAGGAATACGGATAAGTAACGGACAAAAAAAAACAATTTCAAATGTCTGTTTGTTAGTTTATTTATACGCGCAACACGTAAAAATTGCTGAACGGACTTAGATATAGTTAGCCACACGGATAGTTGATACTTATACTCTTTATCCCTATTCATATTTAGTAACGTGGACGGAAGTTTAAACCTAAATACTTTTCCAGGAGTGTTTGGTGAGCCACAGTTCCAAAGCCAACAAAAGCAGCATTTACACAACTACATAGAGAAACAATGTACCAAAAATAACGCTAAAGAGAAAACAGATCAAGCAGAGGTATTCATTGACTTTGCTAACTGTTTATTATTAGTGTACCTAGGAAAGTATCGTCAACAACCAACATTCATTCCATACCGGTCGCCGGTATTCCGCCACGCTGATCTGCGGTTAGGCGGAAGCCAGTGTTATTAAGTTGTCAATAGGCCAGTGACTTAGCGATTGTCACGTAGTGGCAACAGCTGGAACGGACGGCTTAACGTTATGGAGGATCTGAAAAACTCGAATCGTATACAGCAGTCTAGACCTGTAGGAGCGTGTCAAGTCAAGAAAAGACAACTGGTGAGCAGTACCCTTAGCGTGGGTAATATATTATTCTTCGGGTGGTGAACAAGCGGATACCGTAGCTAAATAAACCTTGATAACATATCGCTCGTGCGCCTTCCATCCTGGTGGAGATACTTCACCAATCGAGAAGTCTGTAAACACGCTGAGCCGCCCAGAAAGTCCACTCAGCAGGGTGCACTACGTGCAGGTGAGGTTGGCTTTGTAGACAGACCATTGGAAGCCACTTTAGACACCTCATAACCGGCCGGCACATTATTCAAATATTAGTCAGTCGGGCATTGTACTTCACATAGTAGTTTACTGAAACTGGCACAGCCTGGCCACTCGATACAAAATACTACTACATAAATAGTCCATGTTGACTGCAATATTCAACCCATAGGTACGAGTTAACAAAAAAGGTACCTCGCACAGAGACGTTAAAGCTACACTTTAAATAGGTACTTTAAAATAACACTTTAATAATAAAAATAAAATCTTTAAAATTTTGTTTTTAATAAATAAAAAATAAATATATATTTCTAGAATTTGATGAAGAACAATTTACACAGCGCCACCTAATCCCAAATTAAGAGCAAAGTTTGTGTTATGGTTTTTTTTTGTAAATACATACTTATAATACATAGAAAACACCCAGTCCAAGCCAAACAGACATGTTCATGCACACAAATGTTTGTCTTGTGCGGGAATCGAACCCGCGACCTCGGAGTCAAAGTGGACATTGCTAACCATTCGACCACCGAGCTCGTCAATTTTTTTAATGATTATGATTATGAGACTGATTAAAATCCATTTGTTACAGTGGTACACTAATTGTTCCGCGCGGGTTGTATTGTAATGGTCATTAAACAATCTAAACATAAAATAGTAGTCGTCAATTCAAAACATGGCATCAATATCATAAAATTGAAAATTCTAAAATTTGGATGGTAAAATTTGTAAAGTTATTTGAAAAAGTGGAAAAGATGGGGTGTATGTGGTTCCTCCACATCTATGAACCAAAGCCAACTTCACCTGCACGCGGTGCACCCTGCTTACTGACAAACGAAGCTCTGGCGAAAAGAGAGGTAGGGAGCGTAATTGTAAACTACCCGACTGGGGAATGTACCTCCATCTTACAGAGTGAGAGTGAGTGAGGTCACAGAAAGAAAGGAGATGCTGCGTTCGCAGCGGGGGTGGCGGCGCGCGAGCAATATTTTTATTATTGCGACCGTTAATATGGCTACAGTAACCGCTTCACATCAGGCGGGTCGTATGCTTGTCTGCTATCCGTCGTAGTATAATAAAAAAAAAAGAATATTCTAACTAACTAATATTCAATGATAATGATTACATGATAAAAAATAAATAATTTTACTAATTAAAACTTTATTTGACAACAGTATTACGAAAGAAGTTTCGTAATACGGGTACCGCGTGACAGCCCTTGCAATCGGTTCCAGATTCGACTCCGAGGGGTGGTGAGGTCGACTCGTGAGAGCGGCAGGAAGCGGCCATACTGAAAGTACTATTATTTATACTGTGGTAAAACTTAGCGCCTTGCAAAATTAAGCAATACACACTATTAAGAAAATGTAGAGAACTTGTCTGCCACACGACGAAGAAAAAAAAATTAAAACAATTTGGTATCTGTCTACAATTTAAATTTTTTATTCAACATCTAAACGGGTACCAAGTTCTGAGACAATCCTCAGTTTTCTTTATAACACTTTATAAAATCGAATAAGAAATCTTTTTAAAATTTCTTATTTGATTATTGCATTGATTATGATTAATAAACTGCATCTTTTAAACCACACATTACTCAAGGATTCATCTGATTACAAATGTTTGTTAATTGACAATAAATTTATGTATCCAACAACATTGGGCTAATACCAAATTTTCCAAGTTCAATTAAAACAAGTTAAGATTATATTTTTCATAAATTAAATGAAAATTAAAACAAATGTATTAATAATTATATACTTATATACAATTATATATATATTAAACGAAAGAAGAAAAAAAAAATCGAAAAGAAAAAAGTAATGTTAGCAAACATCGACTAAAATTCGAGAAACAACAGTCTGTACTTTTATGCCGTCACTAGATACGATCAATCTCTAACGAGTAAGAGAGATTCGACAGTTTATATTAGGTTGGGGAAAAAGTCTTTTCGTATTTTATATGAAAATTCAAAACATTTTTTAATAAAGTTTATTTACATTTAACTAAAGTATGTAGGTGCCATTTTGTTCGATAACTTTTTGCCATCTTGTAGGTAGAGACATGATCCCATTGCTATAGAAATTTTGGGACTTCTGCTCAAAAAACCACGACAAGTGGTTTTGGCAGTCTTCTCGTGATGTTAACCTGACATTGCCTAAAGAATTCTGAAGAGACCGAAACAGGTGGAAATCAGAAGGTGCAAGGTCAGGACTATACGGCGGATGCATTAACACCTCCCAGTCAAACTCTCTTAATTTTTGCTGAGTGGCTAAAGATGTGTGAGGTCTAGCATTATCATGATGAAAAATCACACCCCTTCTGTTAATTAATTCCGGCCGCTTTCTCTCAACTTTTTGCTTTAATCTCATCAGTTGTTCACAGTAGAGTTCAGAATCGATAGTCCTGCCTGGCGGTAACAGCACATAATGAATAATGCCCTTCCAATCCCACCAAACACACAGCATCACCTTGTTGCGGGTTAACCCGGGTTATGCCAGAGTCTGTGAAGCCTGACCGGCCTTTGACCACGACCTTTTTCGCACGTTCTTGTCGTACGTGATCCACTTTTCATCACCAGTTATAAGCTTCTTCAAAAACGGTTCGCTTTCATTACGTCGTAGTAAAGAATCGCAAATGAGTACACGGTTCATTAAGTTTCTTTTAGTGAGATCGTGAGGCACCCAAATATCGAGCTTTTTAGTGTACCCAGCTTTTTTCAAATGCGCCAAAACTGTTTTGTGGTCAATTCCTAATTCTTCAGCTACGTCGTAACTACTGATATGCTGATCTTGCTCCACTTTTTCAAAAATGGCATCCATTTTATCCGTAACAGGGCGACCAGAGCGACGTGCATCTTTCACATCAAAATTTCCTGATTGAAAACGCTTAAACCAAATTTGTGCTACTCTCACAGACACTGCACTAGGTCCATAAACGTCACAAATTTTTTTCGCAGCTTGCGGTGCATTTTTACCTTTTTTGTAGTAAAATTTTAAAATGAATCGAATTTCTTCATTAGATTCACTCATCTTGACAGTAAAAAATACAAATGAAAATCACACATTTACCTAATTTGAATTTGGAATTATCTTTTTTAAAATTTAAACTTTATAAAGATATCAAAACCTGACAGGTACAAATGATATAACCAAAGAGATTTTATTACAAGTTCATACATACAATAATGCGAAAAGACTTTTTCCCCTACCTATTAATTGACCCAATCGATTGATGGCATTAAAAATTCCACCAAAAGATCAACTAAACCTGGCATTGCGAACCTATGAACCCAACAGCTTGATATTATTTGTGTCATGATTTAAACCTTATATTTTGAATACTCTTTTTACATACAGGCTGGTATATATACCTTCATGAACTGCATCATCGAGCACCTAGATCCTTCTATTTTAACAAAAGTCGGTGACATATCTGACTATCTAGCTTGATATTATTTGTGTCATGATTTAAACCTTATATTTTGAATACTCTTTTTACATACAGGCTGGTATATATACCTTCATGAACTGCATCATCGAGCACCTAGATCCTTCTATTTTAACAAAAGTCGGTGACATATCTGACAAGAGATCTGTGATAGAAGTCTATAGAGGGTAAGAATACTATAGAATACACTTTATTGCACCAATATAACACATACGTACAAGATACATTGGGGTGTAAGTGGTTCATCAACATCTTTGAACCAAAGTCAACTTCACCTGCACGCGGTGCACCCTGCTAACTGACAAACGAAGCTCTGGCGAAAAGAGAGGTAGGGAGCGTAATGGAATGTACCTTCACCTCACAGAATACCGCAGCCAAATAACAATTTCCTTGTGGGTTGTTGTGTTCCTGCGATTGAGTGAGGTTACCAGAAAGGATGGAGATGCTGCGTTGGCAGCGGGGGTGGCGGCGCGCGAGCGATATTTTATGTTGCGAGCGTTAATATGGCTATGGTAACCGCTTCACATCAAGCGGGCCGTATGCTTGTCTGCCAACTAACGTAGTATAAAAAAAAAAAAACAAGAAAATTGAATTTGCAAAAGTAATAGTACAAAAGGCGGTCTAATCGCTAAAAGCAATCTCTTCCAGACAACCTTTAGAAGAGAAACAAAGATAAAATTAGGTAGGTGGCGCATCAATATAATATAAATATATATATATATATATATATATATATATATATATATATATATATATCACTACATAGTATAAAACAAAGTCGCTTTCTCTGTCCCTATGTCCCCATGAAACTACGCAACGGATTATGATGCGGTTTTTTTTAATAGATAGAGTGATTCAACTGGAAAGTTTATATGTATAATATATGCATAACATAGTAGAAAAACACTGATAATTTAGAGGTTTCTAATGTGATGTCGTAAATAAACACATTTTTTTGCTCTTTCATTGCAAACGCTGGCTGAACCCAACGAGATAGATCAAAATAATGTAGTACAGTATTGTTCACCTTAAAATGGTCTACAAAAAAGTTCGCGATGGTATATGTCTATCTCTTAGTGGTAACACACAATAACCGTTATTTTATCCTTTGCTTTTTACAAGAAATAATGCCTTATTTACGAAGCGATTTTAAGCAATACAGAATTAATCCTTATCCAATTAAGTACCTTAAATACATTGCGCATTTAATATAGATCAATATGGCCCTTCACAGCATGTAATTTAAATGAATAGTTTAGAAGATATTACACATTTAAAATGCAGGGACATAACGGCTGTGGCGGTACCGGCCGCGGAGCCGGCGGCGTGTGCCTATAACTGGGGAAGGACTGGATAGGACAAAGCGCAAAGACCTTCTGTAGTACATTTAGTATCAGCATTGCACCCGTGCGAAGCCGGGGCGGGTCGCTAGTATATATATATATATATATATATATATATATATATATATATATACATATATATATATATATATATACATATATGACCAAACATATCCTACATCTATTCACATAGACATATATATACACACATACATGTATATATATTATATATAAAAAATATAATATATATAAACAAAGCAATTAAAAATAATTAAGGTACCTAACACATAGAAAAGACGGAATACACGTAGAAAATAAATTAAACCAAGAGAAAGAGGTAATGGGTTTTTAAAAGTATTTTAAACGAGTGTAAAGATTGTGCATTTCGAATATCCAAAGGCAGGAAGGAACTACGCAACTTATATCCATAGGACCAAAATTTCGCTGCAGAAGGATTTTAGGTTTAGATTTGGGACAGCGGATTTTATAGGAGAGAAAAATGAGATAATGAAAGGAGAAGTACTGCATTGTCCAAGTTTGGCAACATGATCAGTAGAGGAAAAGAGAGTTAAGTCTAGGAGAGAAGGTCTGCAATTGGGCAAAAAATGTGTCGCATTTACAGGCAATAATGTGAGGTTACAAGCATTAACAAAGGATGAGAGTGCTTGAGAGCGGTGGTCATTTTTATGCAGACAAGTATTGAAATCACCCATTATAATCGAGTGATCAAACCAAGGAGTAATATTTTCAAGCATGTTTTCGAGAGAGGAGAAATAATTAACAGTAATAGAAGGACTGTACACGACGCCAAGTAGAATATGAAAATGAGACTGTGTAACATTGAGTAAAAGGTACTCAGCCTTATTAGATGGAGAGGAAAGGTGAGAGGAAGCGAATATATTGTAGAGGATATTAGCACGTAGGTAGATGGCAATGCCGTTAACTTCCCAACACGGGCGTTTCTTACAAGCTGAAAGCCCGGTAACAAGTATGCAGTAAAAAGATACAACATTGTAGCAAGGTTTAAGCCAGGTCTCGGAAACAAGATTAGCATGAATATTATTTGAGTTGAAAGACTCACTTTTTTTAAATTAACGTAAGTCAATGGTTAAGACAAATATAACCTATATAATCATCAACATCCTCTACGTGCCCCTGATGGATATAAGCCATCCCAATGCTTTTCACCAAATGCGATCCTCCTCCCTCCACATATGTACAACCACTTCTAGCCATTTTTTTATGTTACCGAACCATATAGAAGGAGACAGCAAGTATATTGTATGTATACCATCATCAGCAGCCTGTGATTACTCCAACGCTGGATATAAGCTTTCTCAATACTTTTCACTAAATGCGATCCACCTTCTTCCGCATACAACCAATTTCAGCCACTTCTGTGAGATCCTCTGACCATCTAGAATGGAAGCGTCCAAAACCTTTGTCACCATACACGCGGCTTCAACCTACCAACCAACCGTAAAACCGTATAACCTATCAGCCATCGCTGTATCGTCAGTTATCGCCCGCCTGTTACCGCTTCAGCTAACTCTGTAGACTATGTAGACAATTTTGGTTCTACGTCGAATTTTTTTCGGGTTTGATTCCAGAAACGTCTACCATAACTCTTTCTATCGCTCGTTGTGCTACGTTACTCTTATGAGTCAACCCGATAGTAAAGTGCTAAACGTGTCTCTTTCAATGCTAACTAAATTTGCATTGAACCCATTGAAACAGTAATAGAGCGCAACAAAAGGAGATGTATTTTCTTGGCTATCGCGAATGGCTTACCTGTCGAAGCTGTTGCTAGACGATGCTCGTTTCGTAAGCAAGATTAGTTGTACTATTTTATCCGAAACTTTACACGAGTATGTACTTCTATAGATTAATGAGTACAGTACATCATCAGGAGGTTTGTGCCACCATTGTTCACTTATTAAACAACTGGAACAATTAGTTACAGTTTTTGAGTGAGGACAGTAAGGGATGCGGTCTTGAGGAATCTCTCTTTATACCCCGCATTCCCATTATTGCATCAGATCACCCCGTTCAATTTTAAAGACTTCAATTGCCCAAAAGGTGTTTCGCTTTGACCATTAACCAAGCTCAGGGGCAGTCTCTAAAGGTCGCTGGGGTTGACTTGAGACAAGACTGCTTCTCTCATGATCAGTTATATGTTACTTGCCCACGAGTAAGTTCTCCTGGAAGCCTTGCAATTTTGGGTCCTGGTGCGAATGCCAAAAATATTGTTTACCGGGACGTCTAAACCTAAATGGTGTATATTTGTAATAATGGTCAATGCGAAATAGTCCTTTATGGGGAAAAAAATAAATATCTGGAATCTTAACAAAAATAGACGCAAATCCGGAGTGTTCCCGTAGCGAAGCACGGGTACTTTGCTAGTTCATCCATAAATTAATCGTATTGATATCTCTGTTAATAATACAATCACTTGGCGACGCGACACCATTCCAATAGCCGGCATCACCCACCGCATTTAGAATTTTTGCAACAAAATATTTTTATGGTTCTTTCCTAATACATTTTATTAGGACTATTTTTATTTCATTTGCTTTCAGTGTATGCAGAAATGTACCCGAATTTAAAACTTGCTTCTTCACGCTGTTCGATGATATAGCGGTCTGTGGAGGGAAGAATGCTACTGAAGAAATTACTAAAGGGAAAAATTTTCTAGACGATCTATTCGAATACCTGTGTGGAAACGACGCCGAAAAATTCGTAAGTGAGTGTACTTTTTATACGTACTAATATGACATTCAAGACCTGAAGTTGTTATCCACCATCTTTGAGCCTAACTATATGCATGATAATAAAGCATATGTAATATTGTACTATTATGTATATCTTACAGAGTTTGTCAGCGATGACTCTTTGCAATGCCTTACCCAAAAGAAAGCGCCCCTTAAAAGTTGCGGCGAAAAGGTAATGAAAGGTTTGGGCAGCATCGAAGGAGACAGCGATGAACCCAGTAGTGCTGGAATAAAGGTATTCCATATTCACATTACAGGGTTATACCATGAAATCACTTTATAGTCCGGGGGCTTAACCCAAAATGCGACTTGGAATATAAACTATTACGGTATGTAATTTCACCAAATAACGTTAAGTAGTTTTTGCTTGATGCATTCACAATAAAATATTCTTTATTGATAATGGCGTCCAGCTGAATCACTATAAAAAAACATTATTATTAAGTGCAGGAAACAGCCGTAGATCACAAAACCTCCAATATATGAGGGCACCGCGTAGCGTTACGAATGTTACGTACGTATGTACGTAGACGCAGGCGTATCGTGGATACGCAGGACCAATAGTAGTCTGTACAATATGTGTCCCCGGCGCAAGTGACCGGCCGGCGTATTCTGAAAATTCTATTAAAATTATCGAGAAAAAACCTTAAAAACTATAAGAGATAGACCCTCTTGGGTCTATCTCTTATAGTTTTTTTTTTTAATTTGTATCTTTTTTTAAACTTGCAGTCCCCGCGCTTCACTATTATTGCGATAACTTTTAAGTTATGAGATTAATTCAATTCTGTTTTTTGTTTTGAAAAGCTGAAGAAGTGCTTTCATGGGTACAATAAAAAAACGCATAAAAATGTATCGTCATTTTAATGAAAAATTAATTAGAATTACATTTTTACTTATAAAAAAGCTATTTTTGTAAAAAAAAAAACAACTTTATCTTAGAAAAAACCCTTATTAAACTGTCAGTATTGTTAATTATTATTAATCTACAGCATACCCTCCGCAAATCTTCAGAACTTTGTCAATGCCTAACACCTAAGAATTTCCAGTAGTAACTCTAAGAAAACAAGAATAAAAGATAAAATTCACATCAATTAAAATACGCGTCAAATTAATAAACTGTTTTTTGTTTTTTGAATCGGTTAAAATTTCTAACTAGGTATTTTATTTAGTCTTAAAGTAAAACGATAACAAACGATACATTTTCATGCGTTTTTTTATTGTACCCATGAAAACACCTCTTCAGCTTTTCAAAACAAAAAACAGAATTGAGATTAATCTCATAATTTAAAAGTTATCGCAATAATAGTGAAGCGCGGGGACTGCAAGTTTAAAAAAAGATAAAAATTAATTTTAAAAAAACTATAAGTATTACTTCTAAGTATTAGTTCTACTGTATTAGTTCTAAGAATTTTTATATTGTATTTGTTTGTGACAGTTACACTTGTGATTATCTTATTTATGTGCATTAAAGTATATATATAAGAGATAGACCCCCCCCTTTAAAGGTTTTTTCTCGATAATTTTAATTGAATTTTCAGAATACGCCGGCCGGTCACTTGCGCTGGGGACACATTGTATAGATGTACCCATATGTTCTTCTATGCCGCGAGTATGGGAAATAGTAAACAATATTGAAATATTACGCAATATTAGAATATACGTTATAATCAATTCCATAATCGTACAGATATTTGACCTATCAACAGCTAGTCCCGTCCGCTAGCGGTATGCTACAACACTTAAATTTGGATTGCAATTAGCTTGTGTTCTTGATTGTACAAATTTACGTTTTTCTGTTTCTAGGAAGCTTGTGCGACGTTTAATAACGTGTCGAAATGCATACACACTGCTCTAGTAGAATGCACGACAAACACTGCCAGCGAGTTCTTGGATGGCATGGCTGAGCTTACTCGCAAAGCCTCCCGTTGCAACTAATTTGACCAAGTAGGTAATAAAACATGAAATGAACATGGTAAACTTTAATTATTTACTAAGTTTATGTGAGTAGATATTCTGTTCGACTCTTTACTTTTATGTTTACCCTACTTTTAAGATAGTTCGTTTAAATTATTGATAGTTATTGTATGGTTAATTATTAATTACAATTTATGATAAATAAAAAAATATCATTTCATTTATTTGATCCTTCGTTGATCTTATCTTCCACTCTAATTTTGTAATAAAGTAAAAATTTGAAAATAACTTCGTGTAAATAAAAAAAAAATCTCGAGATAGGTACTCCAGAAATTCTAGAAATCCTGGTTGAATATTCTCATGCCGCGACAAATATGAAGGTCAAGAAAACGGAAATAATATATAGTACAAATAATATATAGTATCTAGGGATATACCCTACTTTTAAGATAGTTCGAGTCCGGAATTTTCTCAGGTTGCCTAAGGTGATAAAACCACAGAAAGTCCTATGATGTGGAGTCATGTACATCATGTTTCCACCTAGCCGGAAACAGACCCTCTGTACGAACTTAGTGAGCTCAGATTAAACAATTTAAAGATAAATTGTTTAACGTACAGATTGTAAAACGCGAAAAACAGAATTTGTAAAACGATTAAATCAAAAACGATTAAATCAAAGATGATTTAATCGTTTTACAAATAGCAAGATTGGTTTCACAATTGTTTTAAACCTTTTATTAATTGATATATATATTTATTTATTTCTAGAGGGTGCTCACTCAATGCACACGCACACGGTACTTCGTACCTGGTATGTGTGTGACCCCAGAGTATAATAATAAACTCTTTAGCCATTCTGACATCTAAAAAATATCAATCATTATTGGTTTTAGAATTGGCTGAAGAAGCTGTTGAAAAATGTGATTTTGAGACAAATAAATGCCCTGCAACATTCAATTTTGTTTTATTTTATTACTGCTCATCTGAATTAAGAAAAGCGATAATTATATTTATAATATACCTACTATTGACTGATAACCAAGCATGCAGACCTTCCGATAAGACATGCTTTATCACTCAGTTTACCAACGCATCACCTAATCAAAACACGAAGTGTTAATTTGCATAATCTCCAAAGCAAAGATTAGCTTGGATACAAGCATACTTAACTATTTTTTGAAGCACAGCGTTGACTTGAATAAGCGCGAGATGGTTACAGTGAAGAACCTCGCATCGCCTTACACAACACAGTTACCATGCTGCTCAACTGCTGGTTGGCGGAGGCCAGTGTTTTCAAGCTGCCTAAAGGCCACTTACTTGGCTTAACGACTGTCATCTAATGACAACAACTGGGACCGACGACTAAACGTGCCCTCCGAAGCACAAAGGAGCTCGATATAAATAAACCTATCCATGGACAGGCTACGGCTGACGTTGCTTAACTTGGCGTGTTCAGTGAGACTGACACGCGCAACGACGCCATCGAACTCCTCAGATAGAATGTAATTTATTAAATAATAAAGAAAACTACATTTATAAGTTTTTAAATTGTTAATCCTGGCTACACAGGAGACACAGTGGTGGGGATGTGTGGTGGGCCTTTTCTTTCTTATAAGTTTTTATATTTTGTTTTTAGGTTAATACCACAGACATTCACTTACTATTGAAATTGAATGCCTGAGGTTAATACCACGTAGGGGCGGGCTGTTATCAAAAAAGTGGTACCACGAAAATAATTTTACACATTTTAAGAAAAAGTAACTAGACAGTTGAAATTTTCACAGATGATGTATTTCTGTTGCCGCTATAACAACAAATACTAAAAAATTGAATACAATAAATATTTAAGAGGGCTCCCATACAACAAACGTGATTTTTTGCTCGTTTTTGCTCGCAATTGATAACGGCAATAGGTAGACATTTGAAATATTTACATAATATTTAGTTATATATTCACTTTAAAAATAAATAATTAAATAAAAATAAAACAAATATTTAAGGGGGCTCCCATACAACAAACGTGATTTTTTGCCGTTTTTATAGATAATGGTACGGAACCCTTCGTGCGCGAGTCCGACTCGCACTTGGCCGGTTTTATTATGATTAGTTTAGGAGATATAAGCATCTGAAATTAAGTAGTGGGCAGGTGAACCACAGCTTGTAACCAGGCTGTCGATAATCGGCGTAGGTTAACGACAAAAGGATACCCTTATTACTTATTATCCTTCATCATCATTATTATCTGTATCTACCCACTGCAGGATATAGATTTTCCCCAATGCTTTCCGCCATACACGTTCTTGTGCTTTTCGCATCCACATCCCATCTTTGGTGGTAGGTTAAATGAAGCAACATGATACGAGACCTCACTAATGTCTTAACACAAACCTATGATTTTTCGCTACGCTGTCTCTCCTGTATGTTTGTAATTTGCCAGCAACAAACACAAATTAATATTGTTATTTATATAGTGTAGTAGATTGTATCTTGTTTAGGGAGGATGCGCAGTGAGCACTTCAATAATACACTATTCGGGTAAATCACCAATATTTAATAGCATCGACAGATACACGCATGGTACAATACAAGAAATTTAAATTAAAAGTTTAAAAAACGCCCGTCCTTCTAGTCTAGTCAAGCCCTTTCATTTGGTACCCATATACAGAGAGTTGTGTCTGTTGCGGCGGGCATCTTGGATTTGAAATTTATCACAGTGTATTTTTATAGTATTCTACTAATCAAGCTCTTTCAAGGGTTGTGAAAAAATATGTAATTCGTCATTTTGTGGCGGCGGCCATCTTGGACCGATTATCATAAAACATAGCTAAGAATACTCCCAACTAGATTCGCCTTTAAAATAAAATAAAAATATCGAAATCGGTTCGCCTGTTCGCATGTTCGGGAGCTACGATGTCACAGATACACACACATACACGCACGCAAGCACGTACGCACGTACACACACACGTCAAACTTATAACATCCCGTCGTTTTTGTGTCGGGTGCACAATTGCCACAACATGAACACAACTTATGTATGCAAAGTACAAGAAACAGAATGGCATAGTTGCAAGTTACCTATAGATACATTGCTTTCGATCAATAAAAAATACATGCATGTCGTTAGCGTTGTCGCTAGTGTTATACTCTGCATGAGTTACGGGTCTCCCCTTAATCGAAAAGGGGTTTAGAACATACTGCACCACGCTGTGTTGCTCAAACGCGGGTTGGCGATGGCCAGTGTTTTCAAGCCGTGCAATTCGTGCAAAGGCTGCTGACTTGACTTGAATACGGCTGTGATTAATGACAACAACCGGGACTGACGACTTTACGTACTCTACGAAGCACTTTCACTAAATGTCAACAACCTTCCCCCTTACCACCAACTCTTATTGCCATTCAATAACTGAATAGAATGAGTATTCATACTAATGAATAAGCGACTCTATTAAATTTGAAATAGAGTCGCTTATTCATTGGTATGTATAAGCATTCTATAATAAGAGATGGTGGTAAGGGGGCTGGTCACTTTTGTAGCTCAGTTGTTTGTAATTACAGACAACAATAACCAGCTGTAATTGTAGGCAAGCACGTTATGCCTATACAGAATTAATTGTAATCGAATGCGACACAATACATAATGTTAAAATAGAATAATTTCAGAATAGAACCCCACAGTCATTAATCACGTAGGTATAAAACAGGCCAACTCTGATATTATTCATTTTAAATAAACTTTAAACAGCACTGTGTGACTAAATTTATCACGTGAAAATGTTGTGGAAAATTATACTAGTGGCGACATTAGTGGCAATGTTTGTTGTTGGTAAGGTACATTTAAAAAAAAAAGCCAGTGAACGTGAAATATCTCTCGACATGAAAATCATAAGGATGTTAATGAAAAATCCCTAGTTTTCAGAAGAGCCGATACAAAATACACAAACGTTCTTGGATATATTTTATTAAATTCTTGTATAAGTAACTTTTATCATCATCATCATTATCATTCTCTTTATTGTTCGGTTAAGGTTCTTTTCTCAATCGTAGGGTTTTAGAACATACTCCACAATGCTAAAAATATTTTTCTTTGTTGCGACATACGGCGCCTCCACTCCAGAATTTTCCTCTCCCATCTGCCATCGCTGACTCGGCCGATGTGGCCGGCCCACTACCAATTCAGCTTACTGATTTTGAGCGATTTTGGTTCTTCTGCTTAAACGTCAAAAATAAATATAGGATATCTTTTATCCCGAAAAAATATCCTGTTCCGGAGAGATGACCTAAAGTTTGTCTTTTTGACGTCTTAAAAGTGAGTTGTTTGTTTGTTCCGCTTTCACTTCTGAGCTATGGAACGAATTGCTATGAAATTTGGTATGTATCATACTAGAGGTCCAGAATAAATAATACCACAACCCCCACCAACGTTTATCCCAAAAATGTCAGCAGTTCCCGAAGGATAACCAAAAGTTTGTCCTTTACCACCAGGCACCATAACCGACATTCACGCGAGCGAAGCCGCGCATGGAAGCTAGTTGTTATTTATTTATTATTTTTTCGACAGAGGCGATATAATAATAGTTTCGATGGTGGAGACGCTTTGAAAATGAATTTCTACCATTGACTAATCTATTTATTCACTTATTCAACACATTTTTTTTATATTTCTATCTTTGATATTCATATAATATAATGAGTATGGTACTGTAAATGCAACTTAAAATAAACATAAAACTAAATAAATACATCTAAATTAAATTTCAATACATGATAATCTTATAAATAGCATAATAAAATCGTAAACTTCTCGTGTTAGTACAGATAAAATACATACTACAGTAAAAAAAGAAGAGGAGTACGTTAGCAATAGTAACGGACAAAAAAAAACAAATTAAATTGTCTGTTTGTTGGTTTATTTGTACGCGAATCACGTAATTAATTCTGTACGGATTTAGATGTAGTCATCCACACGGATAGTTAATAACTACGTTAACAAATAGTAGATGCTTATACTCTTTATCCCGGTAATATGGACGGAAGTTTAAACCTAAATACTTTTCCAGGAGTATTTTGTCGGAGGCCACTGACTTACGAACAACAAAAGCAGCGTACAGTGCTACAAACTTATCAGACCCGGTGGCCAAATTATGAACTAAAGCTGCCATCTTGGAATGTAGTATTGCCAGGTACAATTAATTTACTTACCGCGTATGCACATTCCATTGAGGTGTATTTTTTTAAATACATATTATCTTTTTCTACACATATTTCATTTCTTACAATAAAAAAATCGTCAACGAGTTGTTTTTGTGCAATATTATAACTCTCTAATATTATATAATAGCTATGATCGCGACTTAACGTGGTCCATTTTTAAAACTAATCAACAAAAAATAGAAGGCAATTGATATTTAATTGAAACACCACACAACACAATTAATAAGTATATCAATGCTATTATTTTAACAGTGTATAAAAATCAAAGAAATATATTATATTTCTTTGATTTTTATATTTCATCTAAAACGGGCGGCATTTCGTTTAATGGCAACACTTAAGTCGATCGCACCGCCCCCGCCACCGGGCCAGATAAGTTTGTGGCACTATATACGCTACTACATAGAGAAATACTGTTTCAACAATACCGTTCAAGAAAGAACACGTCAAGCAGAGGTATACATTGACTTTTCTAACTGTTTATTATTAGTATACCTAAGAAAGTATATATAGTAGTAACTTATCCTGATTTGAATGAAGATCTTCTCAATAAGTTAGACCGGCTTATCAATAATGCTATCCGCTTCATATTTTGTCTCCGCAAATTTGATCATATATCGCAGTATCGGTCTCAACTTAGATGGCTTCCTATCCGCCAGCGTAGACAACAGAGATTACTTTGCACCCTTTTCTCTATTCTTTTTAACCCTCTTTCTCCCGATTACTTGAAATGTAAGTTTCAGTATCTCCATGACACCCATGATCGCGATCTCCGGTCTAATAACTCTCTGGTACTCTATACTCCACTCTTTTACATTGCAAGCATCACATCTCTGGAACACGTTACCTGATTCCATCAGAGAATCTTCTAGTAAATTTACTTTCAAAAAAAATGTTCAAGTTTTTTTATTTGAGAATTTATCCAAGCAATAATCATCATTATCCTATTTACTGCCTTTCATCTGCGTTTCCGTATATGACTATGTATATGTGTATAACTATGCATATGTGTATAACTATGTATATGTGTTTGATTGTGTATAATTAGCATATTATGTCTATATATCATATATAATTTTACTTTTCATCGGTATTTATTCTGTGTATGTTCATTACTGTTATTTTGTGTACCGCATTCGAGTTTTATCTGATTTTCCCAAAGGTTGACTGGTAGAGAATGCTCTTAGCATTAAGTCCGCCTTTTGTACCCTTATTCTATGGTCAATAAAGTTTAAATAAAAATAAAAGTATCGTCAACAACCAACTGAAATCGACAACTCGAGTCGTATACAGCAGTCATCTAGAGCCGCAGGAGCGTGTCAAGTCAAGAAAAGAGAACTGGTGATCGGCACCCGTAGCGTGGGTAATATATTATTCTTCGTCAGGTGGCGAACAAGCGGTTACCGTAGCTACCGTAGCTGTGCGCTACGTTCAGGTTAGGTTAACTTTGAATTAAAGATGATGGTGAGCCACCTCACCCCGCAAAGTATTACACGGACCATTTGGAGCCACTTTAGCCCCCTCATAACTCGAAAATTTATTTAACTTATACACACCAAATTAGGTTTATATATTGAGTCCCCCCTATATAAACTGGTCAGGAGCCTAATAAAAAAAATGGAATTTGGCATCCAGCTACGAAATTGTGGTATAAGCTTCGATCATAATATACGATAACTTTTAATCGAAAGGAAAAAAACAGTAAATTTATGGGATTTAAAAAAATATATATTCAAGATTTTATTAGGTAAAACCACAGCCTGGCCACTCCGTACATAAATAGCGCGTTTGCATTTCGTAAACCGAATGACGTCTGTACCTACACGTACCTATGTGTGCGTAATGTGATCTAGGGCCGGCACATTATTCAATTATTAGTAGTCGTGCATAGTACTTCACATAGTAGTTTACTGAAACTGGCACACCCTGGCCACTCGATACAAAATACTACTACATAAATAGTCCACGTTTACTGTAATATTCAACCCATAGGTACGAGTTAACAAAGTAGGTAACTCGCACAAAAAAGTGAAAGTAACACTTTAAATACTGTATATAATATTTTAATAATAAATATCGTTAACCTTTTGTTTTTAATGATTGTGATTACGAGGCTGAATAAAATCCATTTGTTACAGTGGTACACTAATTGTTCCGCGCGGGTTGTATTGTAATAGTCATTAAACAATCTAAACATAAAACAGGAGTCGCCTATTATAAATATAAAATCAATATCATAATCTTGAAAATTCATTGATTATGATGGTAGAATTTGAAAGTTTTTTGATAAACTGGAAAAAAAAATTTTTTTCTAATAATCTAAACTAATATTCAATGGTAATGACTACATGATAAGAAATAAATTATTTTACTTCTAAAAACTTTATTTCACAACAAGTAATATACTACGAACGAAGTTTCGTAATACGTGGTGCTGCGTGGCAGCCCTTGCAATCGGTTCCAGATACGACTCAGAGAGGAGGTGAGGTCGACTCGTGAGAGCTACAGGGAGTGGCCATACTGTAGTACTATTACTTATATTGTAGTAAAACTTAGCGCCTTGCAAAATTATAAACAGAAAAACTTCTTATTTCTTCATCTTTGGAAAATACGGAAACCTAAAAAACGATAAAAACAACCTTTTCTTCCTTATTTTCCAGAGATGACTCTGTAACGTACCCACGTAACGGAACCCTTATAAGATCACTTTGTTGTCCGTCTGTCTGTCTGTTTGTCTGTCAAGACCCTTTATGTCAAGAATGCGTGGAGATATACTCAGGTCTACGGTCCCATGAAGTTGTAAAAAAGCAAACTGCTAAGTTTACCTAAAAAAAGGATACGGCCGTTTATTCAACAAAAAATGCATATTTCGACACATTCTCAAGGGAATCAAAACTCATAGGGTACTTCCCGTTGACGTAGAACTATGAAATTTGGCAAGTAACATCGTTATAGAATACAAGTACAAAAATAAATCTCAAAACTATACATTTGTAATTAAATCTTAAAAAATAGGAGGTCTATATTTTTTTATAAGGGGTTGAAATTTCAAATTAAAGTTTAAATAAAGGGCTTGATGTGATGTAATAAACTACACATTACTCAGAGATTCATGTGATTACTTATGTATTATATATTATTACTATTATTATATATGTTCATCTGATTAATTGACAATAAATTTATGTGTCCAACAGGTCTTATGAACAAAAAATTTTTCACGGTCAATTAAAATAAATTTAGATAAAATATTTTTGTAATTTAATTTATTATATTAACAAACATCGGCGAAAATTCGAAAAAACAACAGAACGTAATTTAATGCCGTCGAGCGTTGGTGTCCATCTCTAACGAGTAAGTGAGATTCGACACTTATAATTTTCCCTATCGATCGATGGCATTAAACCCAACAGCTTGTTATTATTAGTGTCGTAGTCAACCTTATTTTTTGAATACTCTTTTTACATACAGCAAGCTATATACACCTTTGTCGGCTGTCTCTCCGAGCACCAAGATCCTTCTATTTTCACACAAGTCGATGACATATCGGACAAGCAATCTGTGATAGCAGACTATAGACGGTAAGTCAATAGTATAATCTATATCATCTTCAACAGCCTGTACGTACCCACTTTTTGGCAAATGCCATCCTCCTCCCTCCGCATACAACCATTTCGCTGCCACTTCAGCTAACTCTGTATACTATGTAGACAATTTTGGTTCTACGTCGAATTTCTTTCGGGTTTGATCAAGAAACGTCTACCATAACTCTCTCTATCGCTTGCTCCTGTGAGTCAATCTGATGGTAAAGTGCTAAACGTGTCACTTTCAATGATAATTAAGCAACAGCTACATTTTTGAGCCATTTGGGGTAGAGACTTTGGTGCCGTGGGACCCGTCAGCCCACAAATTTTATTATAGAGATATTTCTCGATAATTGGTCTACCCGTCCTGTCACCAGAAGGCTGGCCAATTTTTGTTAATTTTTTTATCTCATATAATTTTTCTTTTATTTATAGATAAAATACATAGGAATTTAGATTAGTTTTATACTAACTAAACGCACTGAATCTGTGATAGCGCGCAACAAAAGGCTAAAAGTATTTTTGAAGCTATAGGAGTCAGAGGAATACCTCTTAATTTATTCTCAGATTACCTACATGACAGGGCGCAGTGCGTCCGCATTGGAAATCATATTAGTGACATCTCCAGCATTACTTACGGGGTCCCACAGGGAAGCGTACTCGGCCCAACCCTCTTCTTAATATACATCAACAGTCTTTGCAACATGACAGTCACTGGAGGGAACATTTTTTCCTATGCAGATGACACTGCTGTGGTTTTTTCTGGACTATCTTGGCAAGAGGTGCGTACTAACGCAGAACAGGGTCTAGCCATTATATCAAACTGGTTACGTTCAAATTTATTAACCCTAAATGCTGAAAAAACCAGTTATATAGCATTTACAAATTATATTAGAACACAACCAGGTAACGACTTTAAAATCAAACTGTGTACTTGTAATCCTAATTGTCATACAACTAACTGTACATGGTATGTTATTGGTAATGTAACCCACACCAAGTATTTAGGTATCCTTATTGATCAACGGCTGTCCTGGCATGCGCATATAGAACTTGTCATGAGTAGGATACGTAAACTAATTTGGACCTTTAAACAACTTCGATATGTTGCTCAAAAACAACTACTTAATCAAATATATGAATCTTTGGCGCAATCCTTATTAACTTATTGCATTCCAATATGGGGCGGTGCTACCAAAACTAAATTTTTAGAATTGGAGCGGGCACAAAGATCTTTATTAAAAGTCATGTACTTCAAGCCTTACAGATTTTCTACTGAAAATCTATATAACCTGTGTGATCTTCTTACAGTAAGAAAATTATACATACTACACACTATTTTAAAAATACATAGAACTCTAAAATTTGACCTACATAAATTGAGCGGTAGAAGAAAGTATATGATAGCACCTTTAATTACAGTCAAAACTACATTCGCCAAAAGGCAATTCACCTACCAGTCTGCCTATCTTTATATGAAATCAACAAATACATAAATATATATCCCTTAACAACATACAAAGCCAAATTAGTATTGAAAAACTGGCTAAAGACAAAGTCCTATGATGAGATTGAATCCATATTGCAGAGGGGAGTATTCTCGCACTCACGGCTGAGGCTGGGAGTGTGACAATATTTTTCTTTTATTGCTTTGTTTGTTTGCGTTTTTAGACAAATAGCACAATAGCACATAACATTGTTCTATAGATACTCTATGTATACTCTATAGATATATTATACATATACATACTAAGTTATACTAGTTACAGCGTATATACATTCATCTCGTCATTTAGTAATGAAGCTGTTCATACCTGTTCTACCTCTTTCATACATACGCCCCCTTCCATACACATACACACACACACACACACACACACACACACACACACGCATACATACACACACACGCGCTATATTATATCGTCAGTGGGAGTCACTAAATGTCGGTATAAACTGGTTATTTTAGTGGCTCTCGTTCTCAAGATTACCTATTAATCGTAGAGCTGGCAAATATACATATACATCATATACAAATATATACGACGACACACACATATCACTAAACACACTTCTGAGTACCTACCAAGCACACAGAACACATAATAATTAATTAATTGTTTGTTATTTTTATTTAACATAAATACCTATTGTTACGGAGGAGTGGCTCCTTCCAATACAGGGAAGGAATCAACCTTTAATATGTGAAACAAATATGTTGTTACAGAAATAAATATATTTTGATTTTTTTTTATTTTTTTTTTTTATTTACTTAGCCATCATGAAAGGCTTACCTGTCTAAGCTTAAGCTAGATGATGCTCATTTCGGACCTTCGAAGCCAGTGAAGCCGAGCCCTGCCTGTGTGAACTCGACACTACGCTAAGTACCGTATTAAGACTATTTGATGTCCTAAGCAACACACATCTATGTGCACTCCGCCCTCCCATCCATAACGAAACTACTATCGGTCTTTAAAAATAATTTACGTATTTATTACAACGAGATAAATCATCACTTTAGGATATGCCTGAATAATAAAAGATATATGTGAAGTGGTGTTATGTAAAAACCAAATCACTTTTTTAAGATGCCAACGTTCTAGTTAATTTAAAACGCACGGATTTTCAAACATCTTTGATTTAGGGCTAATCCGGAACTGACTGCACCTTACATTACGAACATGAGCGTAGGTCTTTTTTTTACTTTATTGAGTTTACATAATATAAGATTTCGCCAATAATTAATTGATATCTCTGTTAATACAAGCACTTGGGGACGCGTTACCATGCCAACAGCCGGCATCACCCGCCGCATTTAGATATTTCGCTATTGTTGTGTTCTAATGCATTTTATTAGGACTATTTTTATTTAATTTACTTTCAGTGTATGCAGAAAGGCACCCGAATTTAAAACTTGCTTTTTCACGCTGATGGATGATTCATCGCCCTGTCGAGGGAAGTATGCTATTGAAGATGTAACTATCGCGAAAAAATTGCTAGACGACCTATTCGAATACCTGTGTGGTAACGACGCTGGAAATTTCGTAAGTGAGTACACTTTTTTATACTAATATAACTATGACATTCGTGACCTGAACTTGTAATCCTCCATCTTCGAGCCAACTGCATGATATTAGGGGTTATGTAACATAATATTTTCAATAGGGGATATTATGTATATCTTACAGAGTTTGTCAGCGATGACTCCTTGCAATGCCTAACCCAAGAGCAAGCGCCCCAAAATGTTAAAAGATTTGGGCAGCATCGAAGAAGACAGCGACCATCCCAATTTTGCAGAAATAAAGGTAGATATACCATATTCGCAGTACTGGGGGATGAAATTGTACATTGAACGTTATACCTCGAAATCACCGTCCGGGGTAAAATCATGTCTACAAACATCCGGGGGCCTAACCGAAAATTTGACTTGGAATATAAACTATTACAGTATATAATTTCATTAAATTACGTTAAGTAGTTTTTGCTTGATGTAATCACAATAAAATAAATACAGACAGACGGCCATTTTTTTAATGACTGTAATATGGCTTCTTTATCGATAATGGCGTCCAGCTAAATCACTATAAAAAAACATTATTACTAAGTACAGAGAACAGCCGTAGACTACAAACACCTCCAATATATGAGGACACCGCGTAGCGCTACGAATGTTACGTACGTATGTACGTAGACGCAGACGTATCGGTGCTACGCAGGACTAAGTGTTCTGTACAATATAGATGTACACATATGTGTGTTCTTCTATGCTGTGAGATATGAAACAATATTGAGATATTATGCAATATTAGAATATACGTAGTAATCAATTCCATATTAGTACATATATTTGACCTATCGACAGTTAGTCCCGTCCGCTAGCGGTATGCTACAAGACTTAAATTTGGATTGCAATTAACTTGTATTCTTGATTGTACATATTTACGTCTGTTTCTAGGAAGCTTGTGGGTAGTTCAATGTCTTATTGAAATGCATGCACACTACTCTAGAGAAATGCCCGAACCACACCGCCAGCAAGTTCTTACATGGCCTGACTGAGCTTGTTCGTAAAGCCTCCGGTTGCCACTTTTGACACGGACACGGATTTTACATATTTTAAGGTAAACGAAATATATGATAGTGCTCGTACACTTTGTATTTAATAAGTTTATGTGATAGAGTTTCTGTTCGAATCTTTACTTTTATGTTTACCATACTTTTAAAATAATTCGTTTAAACTATCAATAGTTGTTGATTGGTTAATTATGAAGTACAATTAATGATAACTAAACAGTTCTCAATTCATGTAGTTGTTCCTTCGTTGATCTTATCTTGCAGTCTAATTTATAATTAAGCAAAAATTTCAAAATCACTTCGTATAAATTTAAAAATTTCCCGACATAGGTACTAGAAAAATTCGAGATATCCTGGTCAAATATTGTTATGCCTGGAGAAATATAAAAAGTCCAGAAAACAGAAATCATATATAGAACAACTATCTGCTCTACACATCCGCAACATCTATAAAATTCCGTAATTCCTAGGAGTTCGGAATATTCTCAGGTTGGCTAAGGTTAAATTTTATATGGCTTGAATTTTATATGTTCACTTTATTAAGGACTAAAGGATTTTTTTTTTAATTACCTTCCTTGTCAATCTAAAATTTAAAAGTCTAACTTTACATAGTTTTAGCTTTTAGTCAACTGACTCTCAGCGAGAACTGAGCGAGCTCAGATTTAACTATTTATCTTTGGTTTAATTGTTTTACAAATAGCAACTTTGGTTTCACAATTGTCTAAGACCCAGTATAATAATTAACTCTATAGAGATTATGATAATATCTTTAATCTATTATCTTTAATGTAATCTTTATCATAATAATAATTTTATCTTTAATCTAATAACAATAATTATTGGTTTCAGAGTTGGCTTTGGAATCTGTTGAAAAAATGTGATTCTGGGAAAAATAAATGCCCTGTAACATTCAATTTTGTTTTATTCTATTACCTATTATCTGAATTAAGAAAAGTGATAATTGTATTTATATATACTATTCACTGATAACCAAGCATGCAGACCTTCCGATATGACGAGCTTGATCACCCAGTTACCAACGTATCACCTAATCAATATACGAAATGTTAATTTGCATAATCTCCAAAACTGCGCTTTCAAATATATACAGACGTACTTAATCGTTTTTTGAAGCACAGCGTTGACTGTAATAAGCGCGAGACGGTTTCAGTGAAGCGCCTCGCATTACCTCGTTATACAATACAGCTTTTAATAAATCCAATTCACAGTACATAATAATAAAAATTGGTTGTCTGTAAAGTCGGTTTACGGACGATAATTTTTACGTGATAACGTCATAAGAAAACATCGGCCGATGGAGTGGAAGAGAGACAGATGCGTCACTTGCTTCACGCTCTCGCTTGCGCGCTCGGCTCAGGCGGAACGTGACAATGAATCATGATTTTGCGAGCGTGCAGCCGGCGTTCATCGATTTATAGAGACGTTATCGTGTCAATAACTAAAATAAATTCACAGAAAACTTCAACCAAATACCATTCCTTTGATCGTTATGCATGCTGCTTCAAGTGCTTGAAACGTACGTCATCAGGAAGTACATAAGGGAGTTCTGTGTTTCCAGCTGGAGCTGGAGCAGCATTATTGCCGCAAGGATTGCTACAATCATACTATAATTCCAGTTGCAAGCTACGATAACCACTTTACATCAGGCGGGCCATATACCAGTTTGTATAAAAATAACGAAAAAATAATGCAATGAAATACTTTCAATATATTTATTTTTAAACATTATATTACATATAACGTAGATAATGGCATAAAGTTTGATCATTCAGAAGTTGATCTGAATCTATTTTACGGCCGATTATACATATGTAGACAACCATGATGATGGTACCTACATGAGGTACCTACAATTATGCTGCGATAAAGTAAGCAACTGAAACGAGTAATATCGTATAAATATTTCGTAAAACTTTACTTTCATTGACACTTGGACAAATTATACAGAACTTTAGATGAGTTACATGGCTGTCACCTGAAATGAGACACTGAGAGATATATGTAGTCATTCGTTTCTCGTGGTCTAACTCTTGCACTAGTTATATTAAGTAACATAGACCACAAAAGATCTAAACTTTATATACACACACTCCACAACATAATTTTTAAACCCGATTTTTTTTTAAGGATTACATATTGCATTAGGCACTCTTTCCCTGAGCGACCCCTATTACCAATGACGATATGGTGCGTTTACTCGGTAGCATTCTACGGGCACGAGCGTGTTCACATGTAATTCGCGGCTACGCCCATGTCTATAATCGTGAATCCCGTGAGTGCGATTGGCTGGCTTAGTCCGTTGACGCTCGCCGGGCTGTGTGCCGAGCAGCATGCCGGGCTGCTTTCCGGGCTGCGTGGCACGCGTTTAAACGTACCATTATAGTTACTATAATATCATTGCATATCACCCCTTTCATGTCTGTTTATGAAATATTTAAATATTATATAAAATACAATTCACAAACAACGCTCGATCCTGCACAAATTTCAGCTTAATAAGTATGCGGCATATGCACTGTCAACATAATCGTAAAATTTAACCAAATGTATGATCTTTGACGATCCCTTATTACAAGTTGCATACTAAGATACGAGGGTGAATAGGGAAATCCGATGAAATGTTTTATGGTACGTATACAGATTATATCAGCACGATATATCAAGTTGAAGAGTGGATCTACCACAGAAATCTAAACTAAACAACAATTTAGATTTCTGTAGAATCTAAATTGAATTGAACTTATAAATATGAAAAATAAACATGTCTAGTTATCAGCTGATACGAATTCGTATCGAGACGGTGAAATCTTTTCTGTATTTCGAAGTTAAGCATTTATTAATATTAAGCATTACCCCTTCCTTCTGTTTTAACCGTATTTTGTTTTTTTTTAACTGTACTCGTATTACAAAACTACGACGATACGTAATTGATGATTACGATACGTAACAAAAGCGCTATACGCACGAACGAACATGAACATTTGGTTGTACATAAGGACGTGTTACGTACTTAACATGTACGAAATAACGTTCAAAGATATATAAAATTGGATCACTGACGAACATTTTAACGAACACAATGTTCAATGTTCGTTATCGGCACGCATAACGCAAACAAAGTTGTTGCCAATCATGACACGCAGCAAATTGGTAACGTACACGGCCTTAGCTGATGTTTACGCGTGCCATGCGCGGTGCAACACTTCTATTTGCTTCGAAATCCCCCTATTGACAATTCCCAGGGGCCGCCGAAATACCGCCGAAATTGAAGCCGACTAGGTACCATCGAATATTTCGATTCGAAAAATAGGTCTTACGTTTTAGTTATTATTATCTTCAGCTTAGGCGGTAGCGCTCCAGGGTACTACCAGCTAACCTAAACACATGTACCATAAATCTAGGCTGAAGTTTGATTTTCGTAATCAAAAAATGCAATGGTAATCGGTTTCAGCTTCGGCGTAGGGCCCCAGGTCCCCCATAATGATAATGATGAAATTTTATTATAAATATAATTTGTTCTTTTTATAATTATAAAAGGAGGGGTTTAAAACCTGAAGACCATGTACAAAAGAGTTAGCAATTTACCATACACTGCTTTATAGTAGTGTAAGTAGTCTGTTCATAAATAATATATTTTATTGATTAATTCAATAAAAAATATTAATAATGAATTTACACCTACAGCACTAATTTACACAGTGAGGCAATAAGATGTCAATGAAAGTATCTAGTCTATATTCACCCTCAAGTACAGTATAAAATTCTTTGTCCTAGCACAATGAATTGATATCAATAACGTAGATATGCAAAAAATTTTGAAAAATCGATTTTATTGATATTGCACTCGTTTCCACTTACTACGACTTTGTTCAATCTCTTAACTAAGAACTACATTCCATAGCGTCATTATATAAATACATAAATTTTGTCATTGGATTGCTGAACATTGATCTTATACAAACGCATATGTCGTTATGGAGAAGACAAGATATAAGTCAATGATTTACGTAGCCTTGTTGCTTAAATTAAAGCAAAAAAAGTGAAGATAGTGTGTTTATGAACAGTAATCTGGCCCTTTATCTGTTCCTAGTTACTCTTTTGCTTTAACCTAAGAGTGCTATAATTGCCATATTATTACAAGTGACAAGAAACAATAAAAGTTAAAATAAAATAAAATAAACATCAGTTTCTTGTCATACAAGACTGTTTATAATAATAAAATCACAGGTAAGTACTTTATCACCAGATACGTTAATTACTTAATTAAAACATCTCTTAAAGAGAATTGCAGGGTCGTATTCAATATGACCCTCTATAGTCATGGAGTTCACAATTATAGGACAAAATACACGAATTATAAACAAATACAGTAAAAAACTTACTTAATATCTAGAAATTCAGACCGATACAAAGCCGGAACGGAGCATTCGAATGAGGATTTAATACTAATGTTTACTACTACTATTAAACATCCATGAAATACTTTACCATCCTTTTTGGCTCTGCCACAGTCGAGTAACCATAATTATGAACCTAACAATACAACACAATATCTCAGTGCCTTCTAAATAACTATCTTAAATCCAAACTGTACTGCGAATGCCACGATTTCTTTAAAATCTCTTCCGTTCCGTCTTTCATTACTCCGAATAAAATATATTATACCTAATAGGTACATACGTTTTTAATATCTACAATACAATATTACTCAAGTCACAAACAGTTCAGTTATCATTTTTTCTTTATCTTCATTTACGCCAGTTATGTTTAGATATCTTTTCTAAAAGACATCAGTTTCGAGCCGCTAAATATGTATTATATAAGCTAACTGCGTAAGTTTTAGTAGGTACACATTTGAGATATGAGTTACTATCTCAATTTTAGCTTTTAATTTAGCATAGGTACTTGGATTGATGCTGATTTCATCACAAACGTTCATTCTTTCATCATTTTCCTCATTCATTGTTTCCTTATTACGTCATCCAAGTAATACTCGTAAATTTAATTTTTTTCGAGTTTATATATTCCGTAACGTTCGTAAAATTTCTTCATGAATAATTTTTAATAACCCTGGTAAAATAATTAATTTAATTTCATGACAACGCATTTTTTTTTATTACACTTAGGTACAATTAGTATTGTTCTACTTTAAGAATGATTTCGTTCCACCCATGGAGATACTTTATTTAATATAAACAATAATTTTCACGTGTCAAGTTAATTTCATTACTGCAATTCGCTTCAGATTCACGATTCGGTTGTAGTCCTGATAATGACAGTTTATAATTATTATTATTGTATATTTAGTTAGTACAAATATTTATTTAGATTATGAAGCTTACACTGTTTAACAATATAGAATATTAGCTGATTATTATGTACAAAGTCTAGGGCAGTGTGCATATTTTTGATCCAACATAATAATGTCCCATTTGTATCTTCGCCCGTTTTTGTTTTATTATTTATGTACACTAAATTATACACACAATACTGTAGGTAAATATATAATTGAACTATAATTTTATCAGTAAAACATCCAGACAAGTGGATAAATGTCGGCCTACCTACCGCAAATTTATTTGGCGAATTCAATAATTTCCTTTAATAAAAACTTTCGAGACCTACTATCGCACGGCTCAGTATGTCTCCTGTGCTACACCTCATTATTACCGCTCACTGTGCTACTGTGTGGAAGATTTGCATAGTATTGTTTCAATTCGTAAAAGGTTGTGTAAAAACGTCTTATGTTCATCTTAAATTAATGTGATACCAATTTTTACAAAACGATGAATGCCACGTAACGATCTTGAATGATTATTTTACAATACAAAATTGTATAGAAAAACAATATTTGGCACTATACAATTTTTAAATAATTTACTGATACTCCATTAAGGGTTATTTTATACTATAACTAAGTGGTATGTGGTTCTGCCTTTGTGATTTTTTTTTCTAAAGGAAATCCACATATTTAATAAAGTAAATATTTTCCCTAAATTACAGCTCGTTAAAAATATGCGACATCGTCATAACTAAGAATTATAAAATTCTGTAATATGACAGATAATTAACAAGTTAATTGCCAACTCAAAAATTGTCGAACCAAGCAAGAGACCATATTAAAAAAAATGTAAATAGTTAGAGGTCTCCCGTTCAATTTGTTGCTGAAATCTTCTAAAATGATGTTAATTATTTGAATAACTTAGTTAACTTTTTAAAATCAACACGAGCCATAAAATGAAAACCATAATCACCTTAGTCGAATATTTGACATTTCGCAAAAACAAATTCAAGATTATGCGTGATACATTTGGAAAAAAGACGAAAAACTAACAGTTTGAGATGATACAAGACAATGTTTGATACATTGATAGAGACTATGCGAGAGCCTTCTGTTTGTTAATAAGGGCATTGAGCAGCTTTATCCTGGCTTTTACGGCCTTGTACCTGAGGTATTCATCTTCGCGACCCTTCTTGTCATCCCTCTGCACTTTCCTGCTATTCTGTAACTCGAATGTCACTTCGTATTCTTTGATGCTACGCCGAAGTACCTGCCAATAAAATATTCTAATTAATATTGCAAATTATAAATATTTTAAAAATGGAAATTTCACCTCCCCCGCCTAGGAGTGCCGCCGTGGGATTTTAACTCATGACCTCTTGATGACCGGTCGAGTGCTTTTCCAACTGAGCTACCAGGAAGGTTTGTGATGGTGACGAATTATTGCATTTTATATTTTCTGCTGTGTAGTCGCAGTGTGGCGCCATCTACCTAATAAGTATATAATAAACAAGGCATATCAGTCCATCGTTACAGATGAAATTCGGCTCTCTTTGATAACACCAAACTTATCGGTTCGAATCCCACCAGGAGGAGGTACATTTTTCCATTTTTATAATATTTATAATATACTGGCAAGTTGGCCGATATCAACTATTTATATAATAGTTAATGTGCTTGAAACTTCATAGACAAAAAAAATATTTTCATTGTTTTATACCACTACTAGCGACCCGCCCCGGCTTCGCACGGGTGCAATGCTGATACTAAATGTACTACAGAAGGTCTTTGCGCTTTGTCCTATCCAGTCCTTCCCCAGTTATAGGCACACGCCGCCGGCTCCGCGGCCGGTACCGCCACAGCCGTTATGTCCCTGCATTTTAAATGTGTAATATCTTCTAAACTATTCATTTAAATTACATGCTGTGAAGGGCCATATTGATCTATATTAAATGCGCAATGTATTTAAGGTACTTAATTGGATAAGGATTAATTCTGTATTGCTTAAAATCGCTTCGTAAATAAGGCATTATTTCTTGTAAAAAGCAAAGGATAAAATAACGGTTATTGTGTGTTACCACTAAGAGATAGACATATACCATCGCGAACTTTTTTGTAGACCATTTTAAGGTGAACAATACTGTACTACATTAGTTTGATCTATCTCGTTGGGTTCAGCCAGCGTTTGCAATGAAAGAGCAAAAAAATGTGTTTATTTACGACATCACATTAGAAACCTCTAAATTATCAGTGTTTTTCTACTATGTTATGCATATATTATACATATAAACTTTCCAGTTGAATCACTCTATCTATTAAAAAAAACCGCATCATAATCCGTTGCGTAGTTTCAAAGATTTAAGCATACAAAGGGACATAGGGACAGAGAAAGCGACTTTGTTTTATACTATGTAGTGAAGGTGGAAAACAAGCATACGGCCCGCCTGATGACAAGCAGTTACCGTAACGTATGGACGCCTGTAACACAAAAGGCATCACGTGCGAGTTTCCGACCATGTAAAAACCTCCTGAAGTCCTTTTTGAAGAATCCCTTGCTGTAGTCTCCTGTGACTCACAATACTGTCCAGGAATATTTATATTATATATTTTCCAAATAAATTCTAATAAGTATATTATCGATGATTTCTACTATGAGATTTCTATGTAGATTACTTCGAACGCAACATAGCTCTACTTTATGATTCTCTACTGCTGATTTTTTCAACATGAAATATTTGCACCCCGCTATCGATACAACATTTCCTTATGTCTTGCAATCTCACTCACTCACAGGAATGCAATAATCCTTAATGATCTGATTATTAAGCTGCGGTATTCTGTGAGGTTTAGGCCCCAGTCGGGGTGGATATACCTTACCTGTCTTTCCAGCCTTGCCAGGGCTTCGTTTACTAGTCGGTAGGATGCATCACGTATAGGCGAAACTGAATTTTAAATAAAAAATGGCCAAATGTGTCGGCGGCTTAACATATGTTTCCCGTTATATGAATATAAAAGGGCCTTACACATTTTTGCAATTTAGCTTCTGCGAGAGCCTTTGTGAGGTCGTCGATTCCGAGGCAGTGCAGTCCTTCATTAGCGGGAGCCTCTGAGCTCCCGCCCGAATGTGCTGAAGATGTTGATGACGGTAATTCTTCTGCGCCCCCGCTGCCACTGCCACTGCCGCTGCCGCTCCCGCTGCCGCTTCCACTGCCGCTTCCGCTGCCACTTCCGCTGCCGGCTCCGCTGCCCCCTCCGCTGCCCCCTCCGCTGCCCCCTCCACTACCACCTATGATACTGCTCCCGCCCATTACGCCGCTGCTCTCATGACGCGGCGGAGACTGCAGCGGCGTCTCCATGGTTTCCTGTTCAAATACATATAGTTCAAATATACATCATAATGGAAATATTTGCCTTCATTATTTATTGACGCGTCCGATGATAGAATGAGCAATAGCCACTTCGATTCCAAGGTCCCGGATTCGGTCCTTGCACAAGACAAACATTTGTGACCATGAACATATCTGTTTCTAATGGTCTGGGTGTTTATAGGTATTAGATGTAGATATGTACTTACAAAAAAAAAACATTTAAGTATATTTCCGAGTTATCTAGTACCCATATTTATAACGAGATGACCATCAAAACGCTACAATCACATCTACGACTTATACTTATATATGGATTTCAAAAATGGAATTCTATGAGAATATGTTATTTTATAGTATTTTCATAAATATATTGCATCTCAATATATTTATGAAAATACTATGTATGTACGTAAAAATACATCAAGTTTCCCTAAATTAAGTTATCCGAAAGAAAAAGATAGAGTATGTCTTTCCTATTAAAGATTTGCCAGCGAAAATTAAGAAAAGTCGAAGCATTGGTAAAGAAATGGTTGCTTAATTTTTCGGCAAATCAGAACATCACACAACAGTATCGCTTGAAGATCATAAGGACAGCGACTGCAGATTGGTACGTCAACAGTTCCATGTCCAAAAATCCGCCGCAAAAGCGTCGTCGAAGCAAAGTCCTTCTTCACTACGATAACCCAAATTCACATTCCGCTAAAGTAACAGAAGTGTATTTGAAAGCTTCAAATGTAGAACTGATGACGCATCGCCTTACAGCCCGGACCTCGATCGAACAATGCGACTTTTTTTGTTTCCAAAAATTAAGGACAAACTTAGAGGTAAACGTTTTACGAGCCCTGAACCGACGGTGAATGAAGTCTCGATGAGGTCCCTAAGAAAGACTGGTCCAACTGCTTTATACAGTGGTTTCAGCGAACGCAAAAATGCATTAATTGCGAAGGAATATACTTTCAAAAACAATAAATGTATCTTAAGTCTTATATCTAGTCTTACTTTTCATATTTCAGAAACTTTCTGAATGCCCTAAGGATAAACAGGTATAATTATTTCATACCGTCGATCTAAGGGTTATACAGTACATCTAAGGGTCACTGGTACTTATAGAACTGAGATTTTGGTAATGAAAAATGGTTCCATTAAAGTTACTAAAATAAAATTCGATTGTATAATTAAATAAAACATCGTGCAAACCTGTGAAGAATCCGACGGCTTCTCTTGGGAATCGCTTGAGCTATCCACGCTGGTATTGAAGAGCATGGCTTCATGTTCATGGATGGTAGCCAGCTCGCCGTTGGTGCCGCCAATGACCTGACAAATAAAATATCAACTTATTACTTTAAGAACTTTTCCTAAGAAACAATTCTAGAAGGTGCGGATGAATGACAATGACAAAAGTGAAAATGATTCATTAAATTTAACATTTGTGTTGATGGCAAAGTTCTAGGATGTAGGTTTAGGGAAAAATCCTAGGTCGAGGATTGAGGCCTTTACCTTGCCGTTTATTTATTTTATTTATTTATTTATTTAAACTTCATGCACAAAATTGTACACAGGCGGACTTAATGCTATACAAGCATTCTCTACCAGTCAACCATAGGGTGATGCAGAGATAATACATGGCAGGTGCACAGGAAATGTGTAATAGAAAATTAAAGTGTTAATTTAGGTATATTATAAATTTAAACGAATGCAAATACATATTAAATAAAATATATTACTTTTATAAAAATACATACATATAAACACAAATACATATATGTACGAGTACATATACATACATAAACACACATACATATATATAGATATAAACATATACATATACAAATATATATACACACACATATAGACACACATACATATAGATACACATAGGTAATCAGAAAATAATTATGTCTGCAATTCCTGAATAGATTTAAGAAAATAGGCACGTGTCATTGATTTGAATGAGTTCCGAGTCAAGGCCCTCCTGATTTCGACAGGTAGCGCATTCCAAAGACGAACAGACTGGATTTTGAAAGATTGGTCTACAAACCCCGAATGATGAGGGAGGCACAAAAGAAGAAGATTATCAGCAGAACGAAGGTTCTTACTGTGAACAGAACAAAGGTGTTGAAATTGGGTTTTTAAATAAGTAGGGGATGTAGTACCATTAATTATAGAAAAAAGAGTGGTGAGGATACGAACATTTCTTCGCTGGCGAATGGGTAACCATTTCAGTTGAGATCGGTAAGTAGATACATGGTCATACTTTCTAAGCCCAAAGGCGAAACGAATGCAATTGTTAAGAAGCCGTTCAAGTCTGTTGAGTAGATCTGAATTTAAGTCAGTGTAGCACACATCACCATAGTCAATTATGGGAAGGATAAGGCTTTGCACTAGCATAATCTTTGTTTTGACAGGAAGAAAGTTTTTAAAACGATAAAGATTACGCAAGGATCCCACCACCTTCTGACAAATGCTGGAGATCTGAACTTGCCAAGTCAGAGATGAGTCAATGTGCAGTCCAAGGTTTTTTACAGATCCGCAATACGGAATGGTCTCACCATCAAAAATGACAGGTGGTATAGTGGTCAGGTCAAGTTTATTCAGCATTCGCGAACTACCCACAATTATGGCTTGACATTTTGTAGTATTTATAGTGACCCCAAACTGCTTAGACCAAGTCTTAAGGCGAACTAAATCTTGATTGAGCCTATGAACAGCTAGAGGGAGATCGTTTAATTCGTCGTGAGAGTAAAGCTGCAAGTCATCAGCATATAAATGAAATGAACACTGAAAACTAGAGACGAGTTGATTAATGAAAATGGAGAATAGAAGAGGAGAAAGAATACCGCCTTGTGGCACACCAGCATCAAGTACAGTCCAGCAAGAGGAAGTTTCCCCAAGCCGAACAGACTGCCAGCGGCCACGAAGATAACTAGAAAACCATTCCAGTGCCAGAGGTGAAACCTTGAGATAGGATAGGATCGCAAGTAGGATATCATGGTCCACGGTATTAAAAGCATTTGAGAAGTCTACTAGGGTTAACACAGTAAGCCTAGAATCCTCCATATTGTCTCTAATATCTTGGATCACTTTAAGAAGAGCAGTTACAGTACTGTGACCTGGCCGAAATCCAGATTGGAAATCACTGAGTAGACTATTGCTAAATACGAAACGGGACAGTTGTTTGTGAACACAGGCTTCCAGCACCTTTGAAAGAAAGGGAAGTATGGAGATGGGACGATTTATCTACAAGCCCTTACACATTTCTCGTCTCCTGATATCCCTACAGTTTCACACTGACACTGTAGATTGCTGATGTTATAAGACACAATTTCATTTACATCAACTCTACTTATCCATTCAGAAACATTAGTTAAGTATCGGTCATGAGTAATACTTACAGCATCGGGTCGAGATGTAGCTAAGCATCGTTTCACTGCTCTGTATCTCTCATAAAGGTGTCTAGCGGCGCCTCTTTCTGCGGAATGCGCTGGAGGCCTTCCTCTGGCCGCTTCGAGGCGCAGCAAAGCTTTTTGCACGCAAGCCTTCTCTGCAGCTAACTGCGCTGAAGTCCAAGTTGATTCTGATGATGATGTTCTTCCTGATGCTTGACGGCAACCTTCCAGCCACTGAAAAAATCATAAATTGGACATGTTACTTTCTTAAAAATCATAAACATTATCACGATTATTTGACAAGCTTGTTGATGGATATAGATCTAATATACAGAGTCTTGTAGACAAGACAGCTGTTGTAATGTGGCACCCGTCACGCTCGTTAGAAATATTGTTACGAGCTAGGGTTCTGGATTTGGATGTAAAACGCCAATGACAACTTCCAAGGATTTATTCACGCAGGGTCTGGTCTGCAGGTCTTCACAAGACGAAGTCCACACCAAGTTTCCAAATCGCAGGTCAAAACGAAGTCCAATAGTATCGCTGAGGTCGTAGGTTATCACTTGTCTCGCAGGTAGATTCGCTCGAAGTTTACTCTTCCCAAGTCCAAACTGAACTGCCTATGCGCCGCGGCGGTCGCTATTTATATCCGCCGGCAAGGGTTCTCGAATGTTCCGGTATGTACATGCATGTACTACCCATCGGTAATTCATCGTAATGTCTCGAGACACATCTCGAACATTTTCATGTCATAGTGTTATGAACCTTATGGCAGTAGACATACGGGTCATTATTGCTTGCATCGAAGTATGCGGCGACTATTCTAAAAGGTTCTATTCTAGATCGTTCGAGACAGGACCGCGACACTGCTCCCCTCTTAGAGATGCTCGTCCCGAGCATCTTCATTACTGCCGTGATAAGAAGCTAAGCGGTCAATGTGAACCACTTTTTGTGCACCTCTCGGCTGCCGTTGAATTCGATATGTCACGTCATTCAACCGAGTGACCACTTTGTATGGCCCTTCCCATCTTGTCTGTAATTTCGGAGACTTTCCTTTTCGTCGAGTTACGTTGTGAAGCCATACTAGTGCTCCTTCTTCGAAGCCGTTTGTATTTGCTCGACGGTCGTACCTAGTTTTCATCTTTTCACTCGACTGCAACCCATTTTCCCGAACTATGGCATGAATTTCTCGCATTTTCTCACGTAACTCGGAAATGTAGTCGTGTAGAGTACGTGGGTCGTCAGGAGGTCCTCCAGTTAGCAGATCTACTGGTATTCTCAGTTCTCGCCCAAAATTGACACGTGCTGGGGTTACCTTTGTGCTTTCATGTTCAGCAGTTCGGTAGGCCAGGAGAAACGGCGGTATGTATTTGTCCCAGTCTCTCTGGTGGTTGTCAACGAGTTTCGCCAAATGTCTCTCAAGTGTCTGATTAAATCTCTCTACCATGCCGTCGGATTGAGGATGATATGGGGTGGTCCTAGTCTTATGTATACCCAATATTTTGCAGAGTTCTTGAAATATCTGTGACTCAAAGTTCCTACCTTGGTCGGAGTGTATTTCCAAAGGCACACCAAATCGGCAAACTACTTCTTCAAACAACTTGGATGCAACAGTTGTGGCTTCTTGATTAGGTATGGCGAATACTTCTGGCCACTTAGAGAAGTAATCCATAACTACCATGAAGTACTTATTTCCTGATTCCGTTACAGGGAATGGTCCAGCCACATCAACTGCAATGCGTTCCCATGGCGCACCAACGTTATAAAGTTGCAGGTTTCCTCGGCTTCTAGTTGATGGACCTTTCACCGCAGCGCAAGTAGCACACTTGCGGCACCAATCTTGCACATCCTCTCGACAATGAAGCCAGTAAAACCTTTCCCGAATCTTTGTTAACGTCCGCTTCACGCCCAAGTGTCCACCTGACACGCCATCATGTACTTCACGAAGGACATCTTGTACCTTGTCTCTTGGGACAACTATCTGAAGATGGAACTCTCTGCCATTAGGTTTCTCCCATTTACGGTAAAGTATTCCGTTCTGAAGAATAAAACTGTCCCATTGAGCCCAGTATGCCTTGGTGATAACACTAGTAGGGGCGACTTCGCACCATCTTGGCTTGTCCTCGCCTCGTTTCTTCCATGCGACAATGAGTCGCAAATCTTCGTCATCTTCCTGTGCTTCTTTCATCGCCTCATCTTCCCAGGATCTCGATGGGCCCATTCTTGTCAATCTCAATGGCAGTTCCTTTGTCTCTTGTTTGGCACAGTGCTTGCAGTTTTCAGGACATGGCCTTCTTGACAGTGCATCAGCATTTCCATGCGCCTTTCCGCTGCGGTGTTCAATCGCAAAGTCGTACTCTTGCAGTTGTTCGATCCATCGAGCAACTTGACCTTCTGGATTTTTAAATTGTAACAGCCACTTCAGGGCGGCGTGGTCAGTGCGAAGTGTAAACCGCATGCCAATGAGATATTTGCTGAAGTGCTGTAATGTCTTTACCACAGCCAAGAGCTCCCTTCTTGTCACACAGTAGTTCCTTTCAGATTTCGACAGCGATTTACTAAAATAAGCCATCACCACTTCTCTGTCGCCTTGTTTCTGCGATAACACACCTCCGATCGCTGTGTTGCTGGCGTCTGTGTCTACAATGAATTGGCCAATAGGTTGTGGAAATCCCAAGATTGGAGTCTCGCAAAGACATTTTCTTAGTTTCTGAAAAGAACCCTCGCAGGTCTCATCCCAATGAAATGGCTGCTTGTCTTCAGTTAATCGGTGTAAAGGCTTGGCAATTTCGGAGAATCCCTTAACAAAGCGTCTGTAATACGAGCATAGCCCTAAAAATGCCCGCACTTCTGTCTTATCTTTGGGAGTAGGCCACTTTTGTACCGCTTCGATTTTGTCTGGATCAGTCTGTATGCCTTCGCTGGTTATCACATGGCCGAGATAGTTAACTTTCTTCTTAAACAAACTGCATTTCTTCGGATTTAACTTCAAGTTGGCTCCCTTTATCTTTTTCAAGACCTGCTCTAGGTTCCGTAAGTGGTCTTCAAAATCTCTGCCCATGATTATGACATCATCCAAATAGACAAGGCAAGCGTCTCCAACTAATCCTGCCAGTACACACTCCATAAGTCTTTCGAAAGTAGCCGGCGCGTTGCATAATCCAAAAGGCATGACGTTAAATTGCCATAAACCTTTACCAGTTGAAAAGGCTGTCTTCTCTTTATCCTTCGGATCAATTTCCACTTGCCAGTAGCCGGATTTCAGATCTAACGTCGAGAACCATCTCATACCACTCAATGTGTCCAGAGTATCATCGATTCGTGGTAGTGGATAACTGTCCTTCTTTGTCACATCATTAAGTCGTCGATAGTCCACACAGAACCTTGTGCTACCATCTTTCTTCTTGACCAACACAACTGGAGAACACCATGGACTAGCAGAAGGTTCTATAATGTTGTTTCTTTGCATGTCTTCCAACATGTCTTGAACTTCCTTTTCTTTAGCAATTGGTATGCGCCTTGCTCGCTGACGGATAGGTCTTTCGTGTCCGGTGTCAATTTTGTGCTGAACTAAAGATGTTCTTCCTGGATTTCCTTCGTCCGAAGAGAAGATTTCCCCAAAACGCAGTAGCAACATCTTGGCCTTCATGCTCTGCGAATAGCTCAGATTACTTTTACAATCTTCAAGCAGTTTAGAGACTATAATTTCGCTCCTGGTGTTCGACGTAGTTGAGCTTGAAGGTGATTGGCAATTTCTCATCCAAACAGCTTCTTCACATCTTCCAATAACTTCACCTTTGCTTAGGCTAATCTCTCGGTCGCACAAATTCACAACCCTTACTACAGCGGTCTTACCTCCACGGACGAGAGTTCTCGCTGTCAGCACTTTCTTACAGGCTGCACTGCCGGGCGTATCTTCAATCAGCACACATCTATCCGGCTGATTCTTCTGACTCAAAGGCAGTTTCACCTTTACTTGAGCTTGTGCTCGTCCAGGTATTATGATTTTCTTCAGGCACGTTACTTTTCCATCGGGACCGCCAAGTATGAAGTTTTCCTCATCACCACATTTAAAGACACCGTTAGTGACATCGATGTGACAGTTGTGTTTCCTCATGAAGTCTAGGCCCAGAATGCAATCATCCATAATTTCGGCTACGATTACGTCATGAGTATATGACGACTCTCCAACACGTATCGTAACCAACCTTTCCCCTAGGACGGGTATCTGTTGGCCAGAAGCAGAGAGAAGTCTGCATAAACTGGTGTCTTTGCGTCTCCCTACAGCTTTCACTAGATCTGGTCTCACTATTGTTCTAGAGGCTCCTGTATCTAAGGTGATTTTGCAGTCTATTTCGTTCACTCTACCGCGTATTAGTAGACTGTTCCCATTCCATGCTTGTGAGATTACGGTTGCTGGGGCTTCCTCCGCTCCAGCCAGTACTCGCCCCACAGTCCTGGCTTTTACTCGTTTCCCTGATTCACGGTAGAGGGCGCAGCATCATGCTTCTTTACCAATTCTTCAAAACGCTGCTCCATTTTGTTTAGAAGTGCATCCAGCCTGTCGTCAGTTTTGGTCGGTTGTCTTTCCTTCTTAGGGCACTTGAACTGCAGATGTCCTCTTTCCCCACATTTGTAGCACATGGGCCCGAAGTTCCTTTTGGGCGGCATCTTGATCTCCTTAACATCCTCCGTAACTTTACGAAGTTTGTACCCTTGCCGGATATCTTGTCGCACAGCTTCAACTTCCAGGGCGTGTGCGAGTGCTTCTTTTAATGAGGCATGGTGGCGAAGCTTCACTGCAGCCCTAATTTCAAGATCCTTGATTCCGTCGACGAAGGCTTGAAGAATGTTGGTGTCCACCATCCTACTATCAGCAGAAGGGTACGCCTTTCGAACCAGCTTTTCGATCTCCAGCGCCCATTGTTGAAGTCCTTCACCTGGGCGCTGGGTCCGGTCCCGTAGCTGGGCACGAAAAACGTGTTCCAAGTGTCGTTCCCCATATCTAGCCTCAAGTGCCTCCAGCAGGTCTTTAAAGTCGCTGCCTGAGGTAGGCAGTGCCTCCAGCACAGACAAGGCCGAACCTCTGAGCGCGACGGTGAGGGCTGTCAGGCTCTGTTCGTCCGTCCACCCATTCGAAGCAGCGACAGTCTGAAACTGCTGGCGGTAGGCGGCCCAAGACGTAGTACCGTCGTAAGGAGGCACCTTCACCTTAGGTCCCTGGATTATGCCGACAGCTCCGCTCGACGTAGCTCCAGCAGCTTCTATACGCCGAACTTTCATCTCCAGTCCAGTGAGACCAGTTTTCACATTTTTCAAGACTTCCTCTAATTCGGAAACCCGTCCATTCACTATCTCTACATCTTCATGTAGCTTAGCTACCGTATCGCTAAACTTGGTAACGGCAGAAATAATCCTTTGTTGATCTGCCTTCTGTTCTTCTCGCAGGCCCCTCTGTTCTTCTCGCAGGCCCCTCTGTTCTTCTCGCAGGCCCCTCTGTTCTTCTTGCAGGCACCTCATGTGCTTGCTTTGTTCTTCTCTTATCCTTGTCTGCTCATCCTTCATGCTCTTCAAAATTGCCATCAGGCACGACATATCCAAAACCTCCGTTGAAAGTTTCGGAGGTTTAATGTCTCCGGTGGGCGTGACCAGGTGGGCGTGGCTAGAGGGCGGGGCCTGTTGGTCGGTGGGCGTGGCCTGCTCGGTGGGCGTGTCCCGGTGGGCGGGGCCAGGGGGCGTGGCTTGACTGGTGGGCGGGGCCTGGTCAGTGGGCGTGTCCTGGTGGGCGGGGCTAGGGGGCGTGGCTTGGCCGGTGGGCGGGGCCTGACCGGTGGGCGTGGCCTGGTGGGCGGGGTCAGTGGGCGTGCCCCTATGGCCGGTGGGCGTGGCCTCAGGGGCAGTAGGCGTGGCCTCCGCAGCACATTGTGCCCTAGTCCTCACGCCAGGAGTATCCTCCCTCGGAGTCAGTGGCATCTCCAAATCCCCAATTCTGACACCAAATGTTACGAGCTAGGGTTCTGGATTTGGATGTAAAACGCCAATGACAACTTCCAAGGATTTATTCACGCAGGGTCTGGTCTGCAGGTCTTCACAAGACGAAGTCCACACCAAGTTTCCAAATCGCAGGTCAAAACGAAGTCCAATAGTATCGCTGAGGTCGTAGGTTATCACTTGTCTCGCAGGTAGATTCGCTCGAAGTTTACTCTTCCCAAGTCCAAACTGAACTGCCTATGCGCCGCGGCGGTCGCTATTTATATCCGCCGGCAAGGGTTCTCGAATGTTCCGGTATGTACATGCATGTACTACCCATCGGTAATTCATCGTAATGTCTCGAGACACATCTCGAACATTTTCATGTCATAGTGTTATGAACCTTATGGCAGTAGACATACGGGTCATTATTGCTTGCATCGAAGTATGCGGCGACTATTCTAAAAGGTTCTATTCTAGATCGTTCGAGACAGGACCGCGACAATATTATAAACATAAATTTTATTACGATTTTAAGAATAAGAATCCTTTACCTTACACTTTTTTGTACTTACTTATCTAATAGTAACAAAATTATGATGATCATCATTATTCATTACTCATAATGAGTATCATAAATTCTGTAGATTTGTGGGATTCTTTTGATGCCTAAAAAATTAAATATGACCAACCGTCATGATATCCTACTGATAAGATTTATTCAAGGTAGGAATAGTGAGAACAAGTCTTATCACTTCTCACTCATAATTAATTCGACAATTACAATTATGATTTAGTGCATGCATACGATGTTAAATATTTAACCTACCTCTTCAATATCCAATACAATTTCAGCCATTGACTTATCACTCTTTAAGGCTATATCGAGTTTATCGTCTCTTTCTTTCTGCTGCTTAGCAGCTTGAACTTTCAGAGCGTACTCGACGGGGTCAGCTTTGATGCACCGTTTCTCAGCCTGCAGCCGGCTTAGGCTCTCGCACATTCGCGTCAGTTGCACGTCGGTGATGCGGTCGCTCGGAGCCAGAGGATGACCGTTCTTAGCCTCATAATCGCTTTCATATTTAGCAATGCTCTTTTTGAGGACGCTGATCTGAATAGATAAGAAAGAATGAACTTTATTTGGATTCAATTTATATTCGTCAAATTACTCTAGAAATGTTTATATAGCCTAAACCAATGTCAAAGTCAAAGTCAAAGTGAAAGTCAAAATTCTTTATTCTGTGGGCCCTCGCGGGCACTTAGACACGTCTTTTACAATTAGGTATATTTTTTTATCTACCAGCAATGGAATTCTAATTCCTTTTTCCTGTGTGATAAGTGACATTACAAGAAAAAACTCAAATTCACATACATCTTATTGCATGGCTATTTGTGTGTTTGAGTTGACTGTCTTACTTATCTTAGTGAAAACATCAATTTAGTATTTTAATAGTTATACAGTTTTTTCAGGTTGATTATTATCAAAGACGTCTTAGTCTTTTTAGAGTTTACTTTTGTATACTATTGCAAAACTGCGATTGTAATCTCCGTATCTGATCCCTAATTACAAAATTCTTCATTTAGGTACTCGAGAAAGTTGTAGTGCACTAACTCACCTTTTTGTTTATTTTATCGAGCCTGGTATTTGGACAAGGCTGATCACCGCGACGCGGGTTATGTCGTGCGGCACTGCGTTCATCACGTCGTACACGTTCAACGACCGTATCTATCTCTACGCTCTCTGTGCTTCCGCTTCCAGGACTTGCAGGAGGACGTACAGCTTGACGTTGCAATGCGCCTGCATCCAATGTTTCTGGTTCTTCGCATACTATTCAATAAATGAAACAAAACAAACTATTTTAGTTGGATATTCACAATATAAATTATTAAACTGAAAGCGCTAGTCACGTAGAGGTAAAATAATTAAAATTTCTCTTTCGACAGAAGACAAAATAAAGTTCACCTATTGCATGGGTAAAATAAGTGCAAACTAGAAAACCAAATCTACTTGTGTTTTAACTAGAAACAGGTATAGTTGATCGAAAGCTCATGAACCAATAATAATAAAATTTTGTCAAAGAGAGGAATGATATGTATATTTGTACATTTTGTTGTTTTGAACAAAATGTACAAATGAACGAAGGAAAGCAGGAGAAATATAAGGACCATAGAGTAGCAGTCATTATGATAACATTATGAAATCAAGGACTATGAAAGCTTGATGGCGTCGATGCGTGCGTCAGTCTAATCGAACACGCAAGTTAGGCAACGTCTACCGTAGCCTGTCAATGAATGGGTTAATATTATCTCGAGCTCATCCGTGCTTCGGAGGGCACGTTAAGCCGTCGGTCCGGGCTGTTGTCATTAGATGACTGTCGTTAAACTAAGTCAGCGGCCTTTGGGCGGATTGAAAACTACTTTCTCTGAAAATTACTTTTTTCTATAATATATATATTATATATGTTATAATTTCAGACACAATGTAAATTAGTTTTTAAATAAATACTTGAAACACTGGCCTCCGCCAACCCGCAGTTGAGCAGCTTGATGGAGTATGATCTAAACCCCATCAATTGAGGGGAGACCCATATCCCAGCAGGGGGATGAGTAAGGGTTGACGACGACGACGAAATGGAGCTAAAGAGAGTGAGAAGGAATGGGAGGTTTCACTATTTATTTAGATATTTATTTTGCAAAGTAGAGAAATGGAAAGATAAGAAGCAAAAAAAAACTGTACATTAAATACAGGTCAATTTTACAGTCTCTCTCTTTAAAAGCTCTGCAAAAAGCTTTTAAATATTCTCAGACTAAAGCAAGATCCGCCCAAGCGACGACATGGCATGTCAGCTCGGCTAGTTAGATAATATACAATGACTTACAATGTTTCTGCAGCACTACATATTCGAAATGTGGTGGAGTGTGGCATCGTTCATCTGTGGTGAAGCAATCGTTCTCCTTAGGATGTTTGGGTATGCGGACTGGTGCGCGGCGACGCTTGCCACCGTACTGGGGGCGCCGAGCACGTGACAAACGTTCAGCACGACGTTCCGACTATAAAAAAATAAAAATAGTGATTATTTTTCGTAGCTTGAGAGATAATTTATGGACATGATGTGATCGTAGTAACATATATAAATGTTGTGATGTAAAACTAGAATGTAATAAAAGATAAAATAGAGAATGTAATAAAGATAAAATAGAAGTAAAAAAATTACGTCACGCGGAAACTTCTGACATATAAGATATATAACATATAAATAAGAAGAACTGGTGTATCTATATAGAAGATATGTTTTTTTAAATAAAAAGAGAAATCAACGGTTTGACGTTTAAAGAACTGAGAATGTCTATATATAATATTTAAAATATTTTCCTTGTATTCTCTAATGGTAAAGTTTGTACTGATATAATACTTAAATACATTTTTATTTGTAAATACATACATATAATACATAGAACATACCCAGACCAAGACAAACAGACATGTTCATGCACACAAATGTTTGTCTTGTGCGGGGATCGAACCCGCGACCTCGGAGTCAAAGTGGCGTCAAAGTGGCCATTGCTAGCCATTCGACCACCGAGCTCGTCATAGAAAACACCCAGACCAAGACAAACGGACATGTTCATGTACAAAAATATAAGGATCGAACCCGCGATCTCGGAGTCAAAGTGCTCATTGCTAGCCATTCGAACACTGGGCACGTCGATAAATTAATATAATAGAATGTTGATTATTTTAACTTTTAGACCGTTCGATTCCCGGTTCAAGTAAGTATTGTTTTTAATACTCCATAGAGTAATTTTTCTTTGTAGAAATAAAAGGGTGTACCAGTCTGTTCAATGAAATTAGCTATCTTCAATGGCAGAGTAAATATAGTTTCTGTTCGTTTCAGTGTCTTGTTAATATTTTCTACCTCTTGAAAAGTATATTTAAGACGTGAAACTGTCCGAGAAGCAGAAAGAAGAAGAAGGGCGACGTTTAAAACATTAATCTCATTGATTAAGACAAATAGATTATACTGCAATGACGAGTTTATTTTACCTACAGTAATATGATAAATAGCAGACATGTATCCCGTTGCTACGAAATTAGTGGCCAAGATGACCGGTCTTGATAATGATGTGGTGAATTCTTCTAAAGATCATTATTCGCTATAATGGATGGATGATTATTTGCCATACTCCGGGTACTATTAAATCTCTTCTATCACAGCAGATCTACTTCTCTTTGCTATAATAACTCAAATCATCATTCAAATAAATACCGCAAGGTTTTGAAGATGTAGGTGAAATACAGACCTCAAGTCGGTTATAGTCGTGTAGCGGCGGTGGAGGCGGCGGCGGCGGCAGACGCTCTTCACTATGCGGTCTTCTCTCCTTCCTCTCGTGGGCGCACCCGGAGTCACGACGCTCACGACGCTTCCGGGCCTCTCGCTCGCACTCTGGTGCCGCCATATCTTCACTCTCCCTCTCTCGTGAGCCTCGCGTGTCCCGCTCGCAGCACTGCGCACGCCACCCGAGCCCAGATATTACAACTCGCTGCTCGCTCGAGCACTCTCTTTCGTGCCCGTAACCCTAACGCGTTAATGTAATGTATAGGTGTTAGTGCATAGGTACGAGTATATTGTGATACCCTGATCCATTGGCGTGTAATTCTTAATCTTGTTAGGTTAATAGTGGAGTTCACAGTAAAGGTTGTCTCCGATGGGGCTTGCTGCTTTACAATAGCTCTTGTTACAGAAGACACGACACTCTAAGGCGGAAAAGTATTGTAAGCAGTGGTGAAGAAATATCATGGAACAGCCCCCTTACCACCAACTCTTATTGCGATTCAATAACTGAGTAGAATGCTTATTCATACAAAGGAATAAGCGACTCTATTTCAAATTGAATAGAGGGTTGAATAACGGGGCTGACTCTTCAACCCCAATTAAGCAGGTTCAGTTGCTGAAGTGGACGTAGCGTTGTTTCCGGACTGGCATATGTATTATTATTATTATGTGGCACATGAAGTACTGTTGTTTAACGGGCGAGGCATTTCTTACGTTTATGACTCTTGTCACGAGTGGGTTTCCACGGGCGAGTGTCTGCTTCTTCGATTGAACTTACACGTGCCGGCTGAATTGGCCCAACTATCGTCGTATTAGTAACACTTGTAATGAGGCAACTTATATTCAATAATGCTCCACGGGAATGACAATGTATGTATGGCCTAATATGTATAGATTTGTTCATCAGTGATTCATAATTGAAAAGCAAATCTAAAGGACTTCCAATATGTTCACCTACAGGCAGATGTCACCAGGGTGAACAAAGTAGAATTTTTAGTTTCCGTATTTCATAACGGAGTTATTTCACCTATATTATGTCGTCGTAGATAAAGTAATTCGATGTCATTTGTCACGTAGGTAATTAGGTGTCATTTGTCAAGTAGGTAACTGATAATTAAGTTGTTTAATCATTTTGTCAATGATTCAAAGTTTATCTTTCCATAAACTAAATACTTCTGCACGTTATTGTAAAAATATTTATACTTTTACTCGATACGTTGAATTGAGGAAACCAAAAATTCCACTTTGTTCACCCAGGTGAACACAGTGGAATATCCGGACAGAAATACCCAATATGTAGCGATTTCACCCGGTACGTGTAACAAAAGCGAGAGTAAAGATGTAGTATCGTTTATATAGCCCCAACAGAAAACTAACACGTGAGCAATAGTATCCCAGTTAATTAACTGCGATACTATTGCTCACGTGTTAACATAACTATAATTATAGTAGGTATATAGTCGCAAGTTTACTCATATGTACCAATGGAACAGGACCTTAAGTGGTAGGAGTTAAAGTCGATATCGGATTGTGGGTCAAGCACTGGTGTATGCGGTCTATGGGAGGACTTGTGAATGGGTCGGGTGTTTGAATGAACAACACAGAGTGTTAAAAAATGTTGTAAATTGTAACCTTATGTATGTTAGTAGGTATGTAACACAATGTTCTTTCTATATTTCACGCACAAAAGCAACATTTCTATGTAGGTACCTATTTGTTAATAAATTAAGATTAATTCGAAAGCGTCTCGGGTCTATATACTGACTAGGGCACGGCTCTGTTAATTACCTACATTTGGAGTAACATAAGTTTACGGGAAAAGTAATAAACTAATAACAAAATATACCATGAGAAGCAACTTCTTCAAATTAATATTTTCTGATAAGCCCCAAAAGTTTGAGCATCTGTATTTATATCAACTTTTCCCGTACTTACTTATTTTGCAAAGCGAATATATAAAGCGTTAAATATAAAAAAATAACTATATTTATTGATAAAACACTACGTAAGGTAGGTAATGATTATGAAGCCCCGTCGTTAATTTCAAAAGTACCTGCTCGAATTCCAATTGTACCATGTTCGCTTGAAAAACTTAGACTTCAAAATAAATCCCCCAATTCTGAAACTTTTCGACCGTCAATGCGAGGATTCTGAAATTAAACCATTTTTCGAATGCAACGCAACTACACGAAAATAAAAGAAAATTATTACTCTATGGTTGCTTTAGTGATGTGAAACTGGAAGAACAGAACTCCTTCGCTGTCTAACTTGTAAATAATCCGTGATAATAATATTGCAACCTAAAGCAATGTAAGTATAGATACTTACAATACAGTATCTTGCAGCGTCAACTATGGTCTCCAAAATCCTGGAAATGTTGTCCCGACTGCGGCTGGCCAGGTTAGCGGGTGGGGTCCGCTCGACCCGCAAAGCCCCTTACGATATTCCACAACCAAACACTTAATTACCGGGTTATTGCTTATCCTTTGATGTAAAATAAAATGAAAGAACTAAAACGAAACGGCGGAGCGAATTCGCGCGCCGTTTTGGCGGGAAGCTTGACACTGAACTATAGACAATTATAGAGTCTTAAACGCTCCGTTATATAAAAGGTTTATTTGATGATGTCATTCCTCTGCGCCGACATGTCTCGATCCCGGCACATATTGGTACGGCACAAACAGTCAAATATATTTAATTAATTCCGAAGATTTACGGCTGCTTCAAGAAATGTGTTGAGACTAGTCTGTAATTTAACATTGATGGATTGAATGTATGTTTATAGAGCTTGTTAGCTCTTAGTTGTTAGTGATTCTTCTTCATGTCCATTATTTTAGTCACTTTCACAAAAATTTTTGAGGTTTGGAAACACTTGAAGAGTTTTATCTTCAATTATCGTCTATCATTTTGAATATTATTGTTGATATTTATTTTTATACAAGTGGACGAATGAATGTCGAGAAGATATCTGAAACAAAGAAAATAAATATGTTCAAGTAACACAGTCATTGAAATGTAAAAGTGTCTCCTAGTAAAAGAGCTTATTATAGAATTGATGAATACCTAAATGACAACGATGTATTATGGAATAAATCACAGACATATACCTATTACATCATTCATCATCATCAGGTCCATTTTAGTCTCCACTACAGTCGCAAGACCCTCTCTCGTCCGTCCTAAACGGAAGGAGGATTTGGCCTGCACTCCCCACGCTGGCCAGACGCGTTGGGGAGGACCTATTTTATTATTATATAGCATCACCTAATTTAAATACCTGCAATTAGATCTTCGTTTCGAAGTGTACATATAAATTATGTTGTAATTGTTGTTTGTTAAATTACAAGTACAGAATATTTTAAACAATGGCGGACTTATCCCAGCTATCTCTTCCAGTTAACCATAAAATGCTTGAAATGAACTATTTAGGTCAGGGTTAGGTACCTTAATTTAACTACAATGAATACAGAAGAATTTATTACAAACACAAAGATCCACAAATACACACATTAATACACACAACTCCTACAATAAAATACAATGAATTCAGGTGTCGGAAACATCACTGAAGGGCGGCTTTAGCTGGTCCTTAAAATAATTAATAGATTGATCCATCATCACATTATTTGGAACTGCATTATAAAGACGTGCAGCTAAACTCTAAAAGACATTTAGAATAGGCTAGGGAGGGACGGGATTTGTAGAAACGAAGTGTTGTTGTATTATCTGAGTATTTTAAAAAGGCTCCTATTCGCAAGTTTCTTCATTTTTTGGTATATACTCTACATTATATTTGTAACTCTCTCTCTCTGTCTAGATTAATAATGACATTATACTAACACTCACATTATTAAAAGATCAATTGACTGCGCTACCGAATAAATGATTAAAAAATGGGGATCCAAAATGCCTCGTTACATAATTAAGTAAATTAGAAAGAATATCTTGTATTTATATTATTTATTACATATTATTATTTTATTTTTATTAATGATTATATTGGTATATAAATATCTTGACACTTTTAAATTCACGATCTAAGAAATATGAATAATCCAGATATTCGAAACATCATAAACTCAAGAAACCATATTCGCCATTATATCATATTCGGAATTAACGACATTTTTTATCGGGAATAAAATACATAATCAGAAAATTTTATTCTAATTATGTTACGGTAAAATCGTTACAAGGTCACACAATAAGTATTTATTCTCTTTATGAAAACATGATACTGGCACAGTAGAAGTAATAATACTGGTGAACTATTTATTAGGAGTTTAATTATGAAATTGCCGTTTTAACATACTGGCCACTTTGAATTTAAAATAAAACCTGCATGTTATGAGGTTCCCGAGTGCAACGTTTTTCTCACGATAACTGGTTACAGTTATCGTGAGAAAAACGTTGCACTCGCTATGCAATCAAGTGTTGTACAATTTTCAAACTTATGTGTTAACATAAGTTTGAAAATTGTACAACACTTGATTGCATAGCGTTCATTTGTTTTTCATTCAATTTTTAAAATAAAGATTACATTCAAAATTCGAGTAATATTTGAAGGGGAACTAACGCAGTACAAACAAACATCTCGCAATATCAATGCTGTGTTTGGAGAGAATTTTAGCTAATGAATGCAACGTACGTTTTTGGGTTAATCGCTTTCGTAGTGGGAACTTGAACTTGAAAAATGTACCTCAAGAAAGACCGGCCTCTAAGGTAAGTATCGATGATGATGATTGAAAGCGATGATGGAAGCGGATTCGTATCAAACTACTAAAGCAGTTTGATCTTAGTTTGCCCACAATATTGACCAATTTGCATCAAATCGGTAAGATTAAAAAGTTAGAAAAATGGGTGCCCCATGATTTAGGTATTTACTTATTTTATTTTTATACTACGTCGGGTGGTAGACAAGCATACAGCCCGCCTGAAGTAAAGCGTTTACCGTAGCCATATTAATACTCACAAAAAGAAATATTGCTCGCGTGCTGCCACCCCCGCTGCCAACGCAGCAACTCCTGCCTTTATGGTGACCTCACTCTCCAGCAGGAACGCAAGGACCCTCAAGGAATTTGTTATTTGATTTGACTAAAATGCAAAGAGATGCGCGGGTGGAAGCTTGCATGAGTGAATTTTATTTAACATGTGATAAAAAGAATCTCTACGATAATCGTAAGCGAACAACGCAGTGGCTGAATCCAGGTCAAACGAAACAAGAATGCCCTAAAGCGAAGGAACACTACTGATAGTGCAACGCAATAGTGCCTAGGAGGAAAATCGTTAACTATATTCATCTAGCCCCAAAGTAAGCGAAGCTTGTGTTGTGTGGGTACTAGACAACTGATAAATATACGTAAATACATTTTTTTTGTAAATACATACTTATGATACATAGAAAACACCCAGACCAAGACAAACAGACATTTTCATGCACACAAATGTTTGTCATGTGTGGGAATCGAACCCATGAGCGTTGACCGCTACGCCACCGAGCTCGTCATACTGACTGTACATAGAATATGGTGTCTTGTATTTATCGTGTTTTGCGAATATTGTATACTGGTGACGGAGGGTTACTATACAAACTACTTAGCTGTAAGTAAAAAAAGTGGCATACGTATCTCAAATTCATAAAAACCTATAATGTTCACGAATGTAGTCTCGAAATTCATGGCAAGTAATAATATCGAAGAATTATCGACTTACAAAAACCTTGATTTTATCGTTTTGGCAAGATTTCAAAGTTTCTGTGTCATCAATATGAAATGATATAATACTTATTTGTACTACGTGCCCAATTTACATAAATATTCTACTTAGACGTATTTATTTGATTCTTCAGGTTTCGTTCAAAAAACTTTAATACACATATATAAATATTCTTTGGGGCATCGTCATCATCTTGTATCAATGCTGGAATGTAGGTCTCTCAATTGAAGTCTTTTAGAGCGTACTTAACGATGTTATTCAATCACGGGTTAGCCAAGGCCATTCATGCCGCCTAAAGGCCAATGACTTGGCTTAACGGCGGTCATCTTACGACAACAGTCAGGCCCGACCGGTATGCTCTTTGAAATCCGAAGGAGCTCGGGATATATGAACCAATCCATTCCATACACAGATTACGGTTGACGCAACTTAGGTAGTGGAGTAGGCTAACATGAGCAGCATACGGTCAAACTGCGTTTATCTACACTTTGACAGTATGCTGATCACATGTAATATACAATGAGAATGGGGACGGACATCTGAAGTCACGAGAATCAATAGACGCCTGATAGGATGATCGCTGTTCTCTCGCCAGTAGTAGTCGATGAAAAAATCGAGCTAAAAGACAGTCCTATCAGTTAACTGTACAAGTAAACAGGCTTTTTAAAAATAATTCACACGACTCAAGTTCATGACCATAAAGCAATAAGCAGTATTATAACAAAAGGATAAGTCTGACTGAAAGACAAACCTTTGTAGATGAAAAAAATGTGGTTATACAGGATTATAATATGCACTCGTATAATACACGAGTATTTTTTACGTTTGTTAGGCAAACTCTATTCATGTTGATGTACGTGGTGGTAACATCATACCAATGTCTGCGCGCCGCGATACCGCGACGTATGTTCGGAGCAAGGTGCTCCTTGCTCCGAACATACGTCGAGCCCAGAAGAACAATCGCACCAGCCGCCAACCACTCAAACCACTCTCGGATCACCGACGTCATGCGACAGCGGGCCTTTATTATCGCGCAATTTGTACTTGATTTTAGAACAAGCTATCTACCTGTTCAAATATATCTCAAGATGCGGAAGCGAGTATGATTCTGTCCTTGTTAGACTTGTTTCACGTTTGCGACAGTATTAGTATTCCACTGCCTCCGGAAAAGCTAGTGGTTTGGACAAAGCCGTCGCTTGGTTTGGCAGTTATATTAGAGACAGACTATCAAAAAAGTTAAAGTGTTGTTAAAGAAGACGGACCTTCAATGTTGTCTGGCCTTTCAGATATTAATCGTGGGGTGCTTCAAGGCACTGACTTTTTATTATACATGCCGATGACTTCAGTAAGCAGAATCAGTATTATAATTATCACCTATATGCTGATGATGCTCAAGTTTATGCATCTATTCCACGTCAGGGTACGATGGCGTTACTGTAGCAAATCAATAGAGATTTAGAACAAATTGCTTCGTGGTCTGCTAGAAATGCATTGGTTGTTAATCCTGATAAATCAAAATTTATCATATTGGGTTCGAAGAATCAAATTTCATTTATCTGGCGACAGAAACCTAACATTGTCATCGCTGGACAATTGATCAAACGAGTTGATGAGACTTGTGACGTGAGGATGGACTTTCTAACAAACCTGCTTGTAGGGCTTCTACTGTATCATAAAGTACACATGTCATTGAACCTCTTTCGTTACAGCCCCAAGGTTTGGCGACGTAATGAATAAATATTAACAGCTATAATCAATATTGTGTAACATAAATAAAAAATAAATATGTGACACATTCAATTCTCCCATTGCCAAAAAAAAAATCCATCAGAAATTAAGTGTGTAAGATCTTGGTTCTTGTCAAATATAAAGATTCAAGGTCCATTGAAAACTTAGGGTACTTTGATTTACTTGCGAGTGACAAAATATATGAATTACCATATTTTTAATGACGTAGGCCTAAAAACTTTCTTTACAGCTGCAAGTGAACTCAAATATAACAATTACGTAGATATGAAAAACGGTCTTGATAGACCAACGGACAACAAAGTGATCCTATAAGGATTCTTTTGACGTACGAATCCCTGAAAAGCTACATTTGAGATTGAATTTCCAAAGATACTATTCATAGGATTTAAGGGTCGTTATCGGTCAAATCAAATGTGAAATAAAAAATGAGTCGCGATGGTTAAAAGTACCCTTTCATATTCGTAGTCGTAACCATAATTAATTATGAAATAATAAATGCTAAGAATTGATAATAACCTTACAGTAAGACATAAATATACAAGTTACGCTTCTATAGCCAAAGTTACCTCAAGAATTTCAATCAAGCTCGCCCGAGGCGCCCCTCGTAGCACTTACGTAACAAAAGCGTAGCGAGTTCTACGCAGTACGGAATATGTAGCTTCACATATTCGTAGCACATCTACGAAGCTACGAAAAAATTGTAATCATCCTCATTTGGAAAACAAAGCATGTTTTCGGTTAATATAAAAAAAAACATTGTGAGGTTATGTTATTTTATGAAATAGGCTAGTTTTGTACATTAGAAGTAGGTTATACAAAGTAACAGCAAAACTACGCATCATTTTCTCTTCATATAAAAAATCTGTGTGATCTTTTTTGTTCTAATTTTAAAATGCTGTAAGTATGTAGAGTGTATACCTCTAACTAAATATGCTGCAAAATAGTTGAGCCTTATACTCGTAAATACTCGTAGAAAAAGATATGCGCTTATTATAGCAAAGATCATAACAAACCTACTTATCATACAAAACATTTCTAGTATTAACTTAATGAAAGCTTGAGGCTTATTTCTCGATGGAATAAATTAAATTCTCCCAACTACAAATGTATCGAACCGGATGAAATTGACGCTATTTCTTCCAGGTTCACGACACTTTGTATATCAGCCAAGATTATTGAAATATATTTTCTGTCATTAGAATATCGTGAAAGAAAATGTTGGATAAATTACAACGTGTTTTTTAATCCTCTGTAATATTACATCATAAAGAAAAAACACAATGGAGGAAAAACCATCACCGATTGCAGTGGTAATTCTAGGGCTACATTTTTCCCCAAAACAGTCCATACGTATTATTCTAAGAATTGACGAATGGTATAAATAAAGCGTAGCGGTTATAGTGGGAAAAGTATTCCTATTGACAATTAATGGAAATTCTTAATAAAAATAGTAGGATTGACCCAGAACACTCCTAATGCGATAAGAACATACAGAATGAATCACTACTGCATTTCATGGGTTTCATATTTGGCAGCGGTCTTGTAATCTATATTTAAGTAAGAACAGATAGCAATAGCAGCGTGAGTTAAATTATTTTTTTATTATTATTACCTATACTTCATTACGTCAACTAAAATTACATGTAATTTTTATGATATTCTTAAGGTATCCCTGACTTGTCCGATTATGTCCAGATATTTCCGATATTTTTTTCGGATTATTGACCTGACAGAAAAAAAGTACACATGAGCGCGTAGATGCGCTACGAATAATTATAAAAGTCAACCCCAATAACTCATAACACTATTTATCATAACATTGCCCTGCGTATCTTATCTTATCGATAGAGTGGGTCTAGTGCTGCAGCACCGGTGCCACGTACCCTCAGAGATGTTTTGTGATCTCCCTAATCCTTTAGTCACTCTCCCCTAACTGTTTGGAAACATGTTCCATGTACTTGTACAGTGTACCGCTTAATAGGAAGAGCCTGTAGTCCGCCAGGTCCAGGTATTACTTTCCTAGGATTTCCATTCATTTGCCGGCTAGGGTGTCACATTGACACATCAGGTGTTTAATGGTCTCGTTACACCCTTTGCATGTTCTGCAATCTGGGCTATTTTATTTTTATTGCCCTGCGTAGCTACAAGACGTAAGTAGCATTCGTAACACTTCGCAGTCTCTTATTACTGAAGGTGTTAAGATCTATAAGCGGTTGTCTGTACAATTCGCATGAAGCTTGCGATTTTTTCTTTAATCGCAAGCTTCATACGAATTGTCGGGACTAATTAAATAGCAACCCTACTTGAAAATCATAGTGTAAACGGGATCAAACCACCCCAAAATCGAGTGGGTAGGTACCTAGTACCAGAAGGTGATAGGCACAAGACTACCTTGCAGTCTTTTGTACCACAGACATAATTTTATGTTTTTTTTTATACTACGTCGGGTGGTAGACAAACATACGGCCCGCCTGATGTGAAGCGGTTACCGTAGCCATATTAACACTCGCAACATAAAATATCGCTCGCGCGCCGCCACCCCCGCTGCCATCGCAGTATCTCCTTCGCTTCTGGTGACCTCACTCACTCGCAGGAACACATCAACCCTCAACGGAATTGTTATTTGGCTACGGTATTCTGTGAGGTGGAGGTACATTCCCCAGTCGGGGAGCTTACAATTACGCTCCCTACCTCTCTTTTGTCTGACACATAACAAGACATGAACCTTATTATGTCACTTATATTACCCCGAGCTGTGTTACTTACGAAATAATAGTTCGTAGCTTTTGTACATGGCATTAAATGAATACAAAATTTAAACTAATATTTGTAACTTTACCTCCCGCAATACTACGAATTACTTTCCAACCGCTATTGTATCGGTTTTAGCGACTACAATCACTTTTCACGCGCTATTGTATCGCTTTACAAACTCTCAGTATCATTAATATTGCTATTGTAGCACTTAAGCCTATATAAAGTAGAACCTTTTAGGTGGTACAAAAGCGATAGAGAAGTTCTCTATCGCTATTGTAGCACTTATCTATGCAGGTTAAGCAGTTAAATGGCCTTTTATGGCCTTTCTTATAACGCTTGTGTGCAAGTTAGCCGTAGCCATATTAACGCTCGCAAATTAAATCACCCACGCTGCCAACGCAGCAACTCCTTTTTTTGGTAACCTTACTTACTCGCAGGAACACAACAACCCTCAAGGTAATTGTTATTTGGCTGCGGTATTTCGTGAGGTGGAAATACTTCCCCAGTCGGGCTGCTTACAAATGCGCTTTACCCTCTCATTCCCCAGAGCCTCTTTCGCTATTCTGCAGGGTGCACCACGTGCAGATGAGGCTGGATCTGGCTCTAAAGATCGTAGTGAGCTACTTACACCCCCATAAGTCATCATCATCATCATCATCAGGTCCATTTTAGTTTCCACTACAGGAACACGACCCTCTCTTGTCCGTCCTAGACGGAAAGAGGATTTGGCCTACACTCCCCACGCTGGCCAAACGGGTTGGGGAGGCCTGATCGATATTTGATAATGTATTTCCCTTAGTCGCCTTGTACGACATCCACGGGAAGAAACGGAGTGATTCTATTCTAGTCTGCCGGAAACCACACGGCCCCCATAAGTGTTATTTCTAAATCACACACGACCTTACTTTTTTAAGTGGTCCGCTAAAATGTCTCATCGCGCCTGATTCATAGCGTTGCTATTATATTATTTCATTATGGATCTTATGTCCATAGCCATAGAAAACCATAACCACGCTATCACCCCTTTCGCCCAAATCAAGCTATCGATACAATTTGCATTTGCATCTATATACGAGTACATATCATCCAGGGGCGCTGATTATTACGACTACATAATTATTTCTTCCCCGACGTCTTTGTAATAAGAAAAAAATGTTTCAAAATATGGAAATAGAAAATATAGATAACAACATCGTAATACAGTTACGGAGTATTGTCTCGTGTCGTGACCCGGTTTGCGGAGAGTTCGTCGTCCGAGGGCGTGTCCGCACTCTAAAGGTTTCCGTCACCAGATATAACTAAATAAAGAATAGATAAATAAAGGATGATGAAATACAGCCCTATTATAATTAACTTATGACCCGATTTCTTTATAATACCCGCTGGGTTCGATGGCCGTGGGCGTGTCAGTGTCTACTTCCGTCAAATGGCTTCCATTTACATTGAAAACGAGATGCTCAAGTAAATGGTTTCATTTAATAAAAAACGAACGTATAAATTAATACAAAAAAATGTAATGTTAAAAGAAGATAAATTATAAATTCCTTTTTACAGGCAAACGTCAATAAATAAAATATGTATTTAAATTTTGTTTCTAAATCTTTATAAGCTACTAAAGACTAAAGACTACACTGCTAAGAAAGGACATTTTCCACGAAATTTACAAAATATTAAGATAAACATGCATTCTACGAAAATTATTATTGTAATTACAAACCGGTGTATATAGTATTTTGCCGTTGTTATCTTTTTTTGAGCAGTTGAAGATAATTTAAAACTTAATGTCGCAATACTGATAAAAAAAATAGAGATTAAATATGATAAAACCTCATTCACACGATGAGATGTTGCGTGCTATGACGAAATTACGGTCGAGCTTTTATCTTTTTCACATCTTTCAGTCACTGTTATTTCAAGTTCAAGCGAAAAATATTACAATAGCTTACAATAATTCTGTTCAGTCGCACAAATTTTCTTTTTGTGTTTTAGTTTCTTCTTCTTTTTGTCATTAACAACTGTTGAGGAGCGCTACGGCTCGCTCGGAAGCGAACAAAAGTGTCCTTGAGTACCTATCACTCAGCCACCCCCAAAACATAATTATGTTCACAACTGTTTACAAATAAATCGTTTCAAATTTAACTTACCTGTAATATGAGCCGCAATTCTTTAAGCTTGTCGTTTTGCAACAAAGCAGTAGAGCAATCAAACGATTGATTAGATATGGCGTCGTAGAACGCAGTAGCGGGCCTAAATGCGACTCTCTGCGAGCACCCGGCGATAGCGACTGAAGGGACGTTGGGCGGAGTTCTGAAATAGTGAGGAGTAATCTTTATCGATATTGTGTACGGAAATATTTAATACTAGCTGATGCCCGCGACTTCGTTCGCGTGGACTTTATGATTCCGGCATATTAATACAAATACGAACTAAAGTAGATACATAAGAAAATATTTGGGGCAGTATTATACGTTAAAAGTCAACAAATTATTATTTTTATTTAAGATAGTCACCATAGTTTAAAAAAAAATATAAAATAAATGAAGGGAGTCTTTCCTTCGGGAGCTAATATGAAAAGACCTCAAGCGTTACTAATCCTCGATAAAGCCACATTGTTGGCCATTTCGCATTCATCTGAAACGATTAGACAGCAATCCTGAAACATTTTCGCTTTGTCACAGTTTCGTGTCACAAAGCATGTCGGTGTTTCCGTTCTGTATAAATCGAGTAGAATATTGAACATTGTATTTGCGTCCTTCCGCCTAGAGGTAATATTATGGCTGCAATACCTGGCGATGCTGCTGTATTATTTTGGCGCCTGATTTCAGCGAGGATTGCTCTCGTCAGGTATGTTTTTCCAGTCCCTCCTGAAGCATCTAAGAAAAACAGTTTCCCCTCGTTGTTTAAAAGACTTTGAGTCACAAAATCTTGCTACATAGCGTCCCGCAAATGCACGCATTCTTCTGGTTTGTGCGAATATATACCAATCGTTCCATTTCAATTTTAGCGTACACGTCTATATAAAACTGACTAAACCAGTAAAGTAAAGTCAGACCACGTTGTAAACAGACCACGTTAACTTTATATATAAATATATATATATATATTTATATATAAAGTTAACGTGGTCTGTTTAGTCAGTTCTCTATATCTATATATATAAAAGAGAAAATCACTGACTCACTCATCACGAAATCTCAGAAACTATAACACCTACAAACTTGAAATTTGGCTAGTAGATTCCTTATAGGGTGTAGACATCCGCTAAGAACGGATTTTACGATACTCTACCCCTAAGGGGGTAGAATGGGGGTTGGAAGTTTGTATGAAAGTCCTATGTTTTTGAAGCAAGAGACTTGAAATTTAAAATGTATGCTCTATAGATGGTGTGGAGGTGTACTAATAATGTATCTTTGGAAATCAACCCCTTTTTGGGGTTAAAACGGGGGTTGGAAGTTTGTATGAAAGTTCTACGTTTTTGAAGTAAGAGACTTGAAATTTAAAATGTATGCTCTATAGATGGTGTGGAGGTGTACTAATAATGTGTCTTTGGAAATCAACCCCATTTTGGGGTTAAAACGGGGGTTGGAAGTTTGTATGAAAGTTCTATGTTTTTGAAGTAAGAGACTTGATATTTAAAATGCATGCTCTATAGATGGTGTGGAAGTGTACTAATAATGTATCTTTAGAAATCAACCCCCTTTTGGGGTTATAAAGGGGGTTGGAAGTTTGTATGAAAGTTCTATGTTTTTGACGCAAGAGACTTGAAATTTAAAATGTATGCTCTGGAGATGGTGTGGAGGTGTACTAATAATGTATCTTTAGAAATCAACCCCTTTTTGGGGTTAAAACGGGGGTTGGAAGTTTGTATGAAAGTTCTATGTTTTTAAAGTAAGAGACTTGAAATTTAAAATGTATGCTCTATAGATGGTGTGGAGGTGTACTAATAATGTATCTTTAGATATCAACCCCTTTTTGGGGTTAAAATGGGGGTTGAAAGTTTGTATGAAAGCTCTATATTTTTGAAGTAAGAAACTTGAAATTTAAAATGTATAGATAGTGTGGAGGTGTACTAATAATGTATTTTTAGAAATCAACCTATTTTTGGTGTTAAAACGGGGGTTGGAAGTTTGTATGAAAGTCCTATGTTTTTGAAGTAAGAGACTTGAAATTTACAATCTATGCTCTATAGATGGTATGGAGGTGTACTAATAATGTATCTTTAGAAATCAACCCCCTTATGGAGTTAAAACGGGGGTTGGAAATTTGTATGAAAATCCAATGTTGTTGGAGTAAAAGTTTTTAACTTTTTCATCTTTTTCCTTTCATTAGGTATTTAGCTTTTTCGAATGTAATTAAAAATTATTTGCAAATAACTAACTCCACGCGTACGAAGTTGCGGGCGGCCGCTAGTATATATATATATATATATGTATATATATATATATATATATATATATATGTATATATATATATATATATATATATATATATATATATATATATATATATATATATATATATACATATATATATATATATATATATATAAAATAAATAAGACTATTGCGTCTAACTTGTAGCAGGTAAGAATAAAAGTAGCACTGCGTGTGGTTATTTTTTTTACAATACAATCAATATTTTGTTAAACTATTTATACTCATCAGGCTGAACAACTTTTGCTAAGGCGTCATTTTTATATTTCTTATAGTTTAGCTGAACCATTATGGTTCTGCATCAGGTGTTCCAAATCTTGGATTTTATACCGAGATGGAAATTTCGTGTCCACGTTTTCAAATCGATGCCATTTTCGTAATTGACATTTCAGAAAACCATAGAATCAACACCCATATTGATATTATGACATTTCAACCCCAATCGATTTTCAGACGTTTGCACCTCATTCCACCCCTTTAGGGGTTGAATTTTGAAAAATCCTGAAACACGTGTTTACTCATTTATCTACAGAAGATCTCGTGTAAAGTTTCGTATAAAATAGTCCAACTAATCTTGGTTCCCCATACAAACTTTTGACCCCCATTTCACCCCCTTAGGAGTTGAATTTTCTAAATTCCCGTCTTAGTGAGCATCTACGTCCTGCAAGGAACCCCCATACAAAATTTGAGACTCCTAGCACTTGTAGTTTCTTAGATTTTGTGATGAGTGATTTTCTATAAAGAAAAATTTTCTTTAAACTTTAAATGACGATAACTTTTTAATCTGACATCAGATTTCGATGAAACAAAGCCTATATGTTGCTCAGGGATGACCTTAATCTTTTAGTGAAAACCGCGTAAAAATCTGTTCAGTAGGTTTAAAGATTAGCGAGTACATACAGACAGACAGACAGACAGACAAGAAAATCAAAAAAATCTTTTTTGTGTTCTGTTACTCTTTTTTTATCGCCCTCACCCATTTTTTGATAATTTTATCAAATGTACAGACACGCGGTTCCTACTGTTTTATTATATGTATTGATTGATAAAAGAAAAAAGCTGTTTTAAGCTGTGAGCGGTAAACGAATGCATAAAGGACATACAGACAAACATTCATTTTTATAAAAATATATAGGTAGGAAAGTTTCTATATAAACAAGTAATTTAATTAAAATCGTAATATAAAGAAAGATTATAACGAAATTGTTTGGGGTGTAAATAGCTTACCTCATTTTAGAACCAAAGCCAACCTCATCTGTACGTGGTGCACCCTGCTGATAAGCAAACTAGGCTTTGGTGAAACAGAGGTAGAGTATGTTGAGCCCGACTGGAGAAGTACCTCCCTCACGTAGAATGATGATGATGATGTTATACTTTTTAACTAACTTCAAAAAAGGAGGAGGTTCTCAATTCGACAGATTTTTTTTTTGTATGTATGTTATTCAATTTCTTTGCGAATTGTTAACCGATTTTCATAATTCTTTTTTTATTTGAAAGGGTACAATTGTCCCATATTCACTAAGTCAGGATCTGATGATGGGATACCAGGGAAATCAAGGGAAACCCTTAAATTTTATAAGCACGTATGGTCAAATTCATTTTTTTTATTTGAAAGGGTAATTGCGAGGTGATTCCATATTCACCAAGTCAGAGTCTGATGATGGGATCCCAGAGAAATCGAGGGAAACCCTTAAATTTGCCCTGTGGTAGCCGGCAGAATAGAATTGTGCCACTCCATTGCTATGCACTGGATGTCGTACAAGGCGACTAAGAAATCTTGTGTCACGCGATAACTTTTCTCCCGGAAGACGGGCAGCAGCGTCTGCCGAGGTATTCCACCAATAAGCTGCGCCCGCCAACTGAAAACAGATTTTTTTTTAAATCAACTTTTGTTATCTCGCAGTCATCGAATAATTTCATCGACGTTATTAAATCTCTTAAATGTAAACATCAGTAGAATAGCACGCCTGCCGGCCGGCGACTAACTCCGTAGCGGGCTGGTACCAACACGTACGCTATTATCGCAAATCCTCGACAACCTGCGTTATTAACAATTCACTCCTTATACATTACTGCTATGACACTCAAGTGTACTGGAATGACAAAAGAAAGGCATACAATGGACATTAAAAGCAGAAAATTGTATACCTTCTCTTTTACATATTCGTAGTACAGATGGAGTATCTATATAGGAATGTCCACGCCTACGACTCTCGTCTGAACCCTTATTTATATTGTTGTAAATAGGGTCAACTCTAATTCTGGTTCTAAGTAGAAAAACTTCGATAATTGGGTATGGTTTCGGAGAATAAATTAATATGGTAGAGATGTATTGGTTTCTATTTTTGATAGGGAACCATATCTTACTACTTAATCTACGGGGTTCGCCGGAAACGCTTATTCATCCCACTTCTCCCCTCAATTGAAGAGGTTTAGAGTATACTCCACCACGCTGCTCAACTACCGGTTTGCCGAAGTCAGTGTTTTCAAGCCGCCTAAAGGCCACTGACGTGGCTTAACGATTGTGATCTAACGGCAACAGTCGGGATCGACGGCTTAACGTGCCCTCCAAAGCACGGAGGAGCTCGAGATAATTAAACCCGTCCATGGACAGGTTACGGTCGACGTTGCTTCACTTGCGTGATCGATTAGATTGCCACGCGCAACGATGCCATCGAGCACCTCAAGCTACGGGCTTCGGTATCGCTTATATTGCCGTGAACAATAGAAAATAAAGCCATTGTTCGCCCAAAGCGGCGCTACATTATTCATATAGCGAGAAAAGGTAGCAACTTAGATTTTTTAAACATGTAAATAATCAAAGAGTAGCAATAATATACGTGTCTTGCTGATATTTGATGTTAGAAATGAGTCCAAGACCTACGTTTTGTCGGTCCGATATGTCGGGCCGATTTTGTTGCCCACTTTTGTGACTGATTAAACCCACACGTTCTAATTTTGCTAGTGGCTATTAAATATTCGCAGATTAATGTAGGTAGAGAGATGAAGAAATAAGATTATTTATTTTTGAGGAACAGATAAAAGACAAAAGATTTCTGGGTTGATGGGATATGCTCTCATAGATTGGAATGTTCGACTTACGCTACGGCCGCTATTCTATAGTTCGATAATTGTAAGCAAATCGGGTGATAACCTCTCTCTCCAGGAAGCGACTATCACGCGACTTCGCATTATACGGCCACTAAGTAAAAGACCGCTTTACGCGACGCCCCGTGATGTGGCTATGAACAGTGTTTTTTATATATTTTATAGATTGTCAAGTAAAAATACTTTAAGATCAGTTTGCCGAATATTTGACGTGCTCGGTGGTCGAATGGTTAGCAATGGCCACTTTGACTCCGAGGTCGCGGGTTCGATCCCCGCACAAGGCAAACATTGTGTGCATGAACATGTCTGTTTGTCTTGGTCTGGGCGTCTAAATGTATTTAAGTACATTTATCAGTTGTCTAGTGCCCATAACACAAGCTTTGCGCTTAATTTGGGACTAGATGGCGCTGTGTAAATTGTCCAGAAATGTGTATATTTATTTATATTTTATTGTTTTCTAGAAGGCGAATAAAAAAAAATAACTGACCCCTTCTAGGATCACCCGTGTGTTTGTTTGTCCATTTGTCACAAGCAATATTCTCTGATTCAGCCTATCTGGTAAATTCAACTAAGATGAAATATACCTAGAATCGCTATGACCCAAATATGGACATGTAACACAAACTAATAAATTTAGAATATGAAAGTTACTTTGGTCAAATAAGTTCTAATTTTATTAAATACTTTGGAAGCTGTACAGCTGTGTTACATAAGTTTCAAATAAATAAATAAAGATTTCAAAAATACGTAAAGTTTAATTTTAAATATTTAATTACATTTACAGATATTTAAGTGTTATGAAATTTGTAAGTGTAGTAAGTGACCCACCACGATCTTTAGAGCCAAAGCCAATTTAATATTGCGAGTTTTAACGGCAGCTTCACATCAGATGGGTCACTCGACGTAGTATAAAAAAATCAAACTTTTACATACCATCGGACGCCCGTGGGCTGTCGGACGATAATGTTTCTTTGTGTGCTATACGTATATCTATATTGTCTCTGTGTATAGTTTCTAGCTTGCTAAAAAGAGTATAAAATGCTCCCTCTGAATATTTAGCTTCCACAATGGGATGTATATAGTACTGTCTGTGGATAGTTCCTTTTTTGAGTCTTAAATATAATATATGATACAGCAAATAAAGTTTTCTATTATAGTGTGACATTATGACCTGCCCGCACTAAGCTATCAAACAAATGGCAGTATTGGAACGATTTTGTCGGAAATATGTGAAAACAGCACATGGTGTCGGCTGTCGGATATCGGTTGCCGTCGTCCTACACAGATATTGGATCGGATAATGTCAAAACGCTCTTAGTCAAAGTCAAAGTCAAAATGTTTATTTGCCAGAATACATAAGTTTTTACAAGTTGTCATTCAAATTTACAGTTCGTGTATTGTCTGCATGCAGACGTGTAAAAATTCACATAACAATTACATATTTATGTATATTAGTACATTATTTTTGGGGTGTAAATGGTTCATCAACATCTTTGTACCAAAGCCAACTTCACCTGCACGCGGTGCACCCTGCTGACAGACAAACGAAGCTCTGGCGAAAAGAGAGGTAGGGAGCGTAATTGTAAGCTACCCGACTGGGGAATGTACCTCCACCTCACAGAATACCGCAGCCAAATAACGGTTCCCTTGAGGGCTGTTGTGTTCCTGCGACTGAGTGAGGTCACCAGAAAGGAAGGAGATGCTGCGATGACAGCGGGGGTGGCGACGCGCGAGCGATATTTTATGTTGCGAGCGTTAATATGGCTACGGTAACCGCTTCACATCAGGCGGGCCGTATGCTTGTCTGCCACCCGACGTAGTATAAAAAAAAAATATCAATAATTATTAATTTAATTACATAATCAAACATCATATTATAAGTTCATGTCCTGGTCATTTATATTCTATAATTTATTTATTTATTAACTGAAATCACACTATATCATAATAATAAAACCTAATTATATAATACTAAATTACATTAAATATAGAGCCCAAATTACTGTCGTCGCATGAAGGTAAAGTGCCCAAAAGGCTGGCCGCATTACCGCGTTGTATGGCCAGACTAATACGCTGGCCAAAATAAGCGCCAGCTCTTGGGTCACCAGAGACGTCGCCTAACCGTGCAGATATCTCTTTAAACAAGACTTTTGCATCTGCACCCCAAGGCCCCAAGGTCTCCACAGCAAAAGGCGTAAATATGTACGACTCTTCTAAAGCCGCATACTTACGCCTCTTATTAGCCTCTGCCACCGTCGCAGCCGCTCCTGCCGTACAGGATGTCGCTCGTATGTGAGATGGTGCTACCGTATCAACACAGGTAGCATCCCATACGAGCGACCGTCCGTTCCGCCATGGTATGAGCGTCATACCGTCGGGCCTCTTGCCGTCGTCTCGGGTAATAATATTCTATAATTAAAAACATTTGTCCAAAAGCCACTTTGTCAATTTTGTTTTAATAACTGTCCTTGAATGCTCTTTAAGTCATTAGGCAGTTTATTATATATCACTATGCTCATATTATACACATTTTTCTGATATAAATATTTATAACAAATACTAACTGACTTATTAAGTTCCAATATCGTGATCTAACTTGCTTAGAGGTCCCTTCGTGTCTCTTTTTATAGTACCCTGAATTATTCCTAACAAATATGCAAAGCTTCTTTATGCAGATGCACGGTAGCGGAAGGATACTATATTTTTTAATTATAGGTTTTATGGGGTGTAAATGGTTCATCGGCATCTTTGAACCAAAGCCAACTTCACCTGCACGCGGTGCGCCCTGCTGACTTATAAACGAAGCTCTGGCGAAAAGAGAGGTAGGGAGCGTTAATATGGCTACGGTAACCGCTTCACATCAGGCGGGCCGTATGCTTGTCTGCTGCGTAGTAGTATAAAAAAAAAAAGGTTTACAGCTTTCCGTAAACCACATATTGCTTAAGGCATGGACATATCTTTTTGTAATTTAAATGCTTTATCTACATCAACCAAACCACCCCATATGATTACACCATATTTTAGCACTGATGACACATACCCATATGCGTTTAGAGCTGCTTCTATTGACACTATTTGGCGTAGTTTTCTCAATGCAAAAAAAAGCGCTCGAGTTTCTTGCATATTGTGTTAATGTGATCTTTCCAATTAAGATGTGTATCAACGTTTATGCCTAAAAGTTAATAATTTTGAACCTCTTCAATTTTCGTACCATTATAATTAATATTTAGAGGCAATTTATTTACGTTATAGGAAGAAAATTGCATAAATTTAGTTTTTGATAGATTTAGTTTAAGTTGTTCTCATGAAGCCAATCGATTACATCCATTAAGGCTTTATTCGCAGCTGGCTCAATTAACTTTTTATCTTGATTCTTTATAATCAGAGTTGTATCGTCTGCGAAAAGAACACATTCATGTGTAGGTGTGCCTTATTTCGGCACTGCCCAGGTCTCAGATCTTGATTTTAACTAGACAAAAAATTAGTCGTTAATTTGTCGCCCAAAGCAAAAAATTTGTCGGGGTCCCGTTAAAGAGTTATAAGGTTTTTTTTGTGGCAGTGCCGAAATAAGCTTATTTCGGCACTGCCCACTCGGGATCTATTAAACTACAAAACATAGCGAACATATGATTTTCCCCAGAATTAGTCGTCAATTTGTCGAATTCAGACACCAAGTATCAGAATTAGTCGACCTCCCGTTAAAAAGTTATAAGTATTTCTTTGTGGCAGTGCCGAAATAAGCCTTATTTCGGCACTGCCCAAAAAAACTACACCACCTAGCGAAAATCTGATTTCACCCAGATGTTGCCTTGAATTTGTCGAAATTTGTCGGATATAAAACACAACTGGTCGATGCGTAATTAAAAAGTTTTTTTTTTAATAATTTGCGTTGTAGTAATTCGCGTTGTAGTCAGAGAGCCTAACGTAGGCAGAGTAGAATAACACCACCCCATTCACATATGGCTATTGTAAAAAGCAACTAATGTAGTGCTAAAGAACACCTAAAGCATTCGTAGATCAGAAAACAGTTGCATGCATTGACAAACTTTGCCAGACTCTGAAAAAGGAAGGAAATGAAACGTTTACTGTTGCATTTTGTGCATGATATAATTTTGATGCAAGATCTCGGACTATATTTACTATGAGAATTATTAAAATGCGTGTAACTTTTTAATTACGCATCGACCAGTTGTGTTTTATATCCGACAAATTTCGACAAATTCAAGGCAACATCTGGGTGAAATCAGATTTTCGCTAGGTGGTGTAGTTTTTTTGGGCAGTGCCGAAATAAGGCTTATTTCGGCACTGCCACAAAGAAATACTTATAACTTTTTAACGGGAGGTCGACTAATTCTGAAACTTGGTGTCTGAATTCGACAAATTGACGACTAATTCTGGGGAAAATCATATGTTCGCTATGTTTTGTAGTTTAATAGATCCCGAGTGGGCAGTGCCGAAATAAGCTTATTTCGGCACTGCCACAAAAAAAACCTTATAACTCTTTAACGGGACCCCGACAAATTTTTTGCTTTGGGCGACAAATTTCGACAAATTAACGACTAATTTTTTGTCTAGTTAAAATCAAGATCTGAGACCTGGGCAGTGCCGAAATAAGGCACACCATGTGTAGTACTAGTTGGAAGGTCATTAATGTAAATCAGAAAAAGTACAGGACCGAGGATACTTCCCTGAGGGACACCTTTAGTTTTCGTTAAATATTGGAATCGGTATTTTTCTTTTGTAAATTTTTTACCTTTTTTTGTTATTTTTGTTATCTCAGTACACTAGCTTCTCTTGTTCAAGTAATTAGATATCCATGTGTAAGCTTTTCCTCTTATGCCATATATCTCTAATTTAATTTTTAAGTTCCTTTATACAAACTAGCAAACTGAGGCTTCTGCTTTACAAAGTTCAAGTACGGCCGCATATGGAGTACTGTTGTCATTTATGGGCGGGAGCATCTAAATACCAGCTAGCACCTTGTGACTAGATTCAGAGACGCGCTGTGACTTGTGAATTGACGGACGGTTTAGAACCTTTGAAGAAGAGATTTTTCCGTCCCTTTGTGTGTTCTACCGATTGTTCAAAGGACTTATTTCACATGATGCCCACGGTCGTAACGCTCACCATTGACAGGGAATTCATCCTCGCACATTAGAACTGAAGTGGTCACGTACTGTGCGGTTGCAGAGAAGTTTTCTTTCACGTACTATCAAGCTGTCGAATGAACTACCTGTTGAGGATTTCCTAGTAGACTAGGTACAGCATGGGGTTCTTCAAAAAGGCCGTGAAATTTTTACAGTATCGGCAACGCGCATGTGATGCCTCTGGTGTTACAGGCGTCCATAGGCTACAGTAAATGCTTTTCTTCAGGTGGACCGTATGCTTGTTTGTCACCTTAGTGGTATAAAAAAATAATATTCCTGTACAAATTACACACTGCCATCTAATCTCAAACGAAGAAAAGTTTGTCCTATGACATGAGGTACTAGATAACTGATATTATTATATTTATATACATTTATTTTTGTAAATACATACATATAATACATAGAAAACACCCAGACCAAAACAAACAGACATGTTCATGCACACAAATATTTGTCTTGTGCAGGGATCGAAGCACAACGAGAGTCAAAGTGGCCATTGCTAACCATTCGACCACCGGGCTTATAAAAAAAACCATGTTGTGTGTATTAATCCGAAAGGCAATTCAGAGAAAATACAAGTATCCATAAAAATTTTTGGATAAACTGTAATTCTGTACAGAAAAGGAAAATTCCTTTTTAGGGAATTCAGTGTTGACAAAGAATCTCCAATTATATTAACTACACGCACCTGCGCTCACTTAGCGTACGTGTCTTCTACCGTACATATATTTTTGTTTAAATTTTACATAATAATCTATATAAACTAAGTAGTTTTTTTAGTTTTTATTGGTACTTACCAATAATTAACAATATACAATTAAATTAAAAACTAAATATGGCTAACTATATATACAAACAAAACGGAAATGACAAAAACTAATTAAAAGTAATAAAATATAGTAAACTAAATGGCGTCAAAATATTCGTCGCCGTCAAAAGGTAAAGTGGCCAGAAGGCTAGCAGCATTGCCACGCTGGATGGCAATGCTTATTCGCTGAGCGAGAAATAGGCCAGCCCTCTGGTCACGGAAAGTTTCGACCAAACGTTTTTGTTACGCTATTAATAAAATCATTTTTATTGTTGCAATACTTGCAATCAAATAAATTTATTTTTATGTAGTTTCGCCTTTGTAAAATTATCACGGTATGTGCTATGTTTCAATCAGGGTAGAGCGAGATTGATCACCACTTTTATCACAATAATTTAGCATTTCTGCCTTCGATTAATCAATAGTTCAACAATAGTCACGGCAGTCGGGGCGGCAGCAGTCGCATGTTTCTTTTGTTTCAGATGTTGGAAGTTCGCCGAGATGACCGCAGTAGCTGAAGCAGAGGCAACCAAAGCAGCCGGCAGTCGCATGCAACTACTAACGGTAGTGGGTGGGTGCCGGCCGGTAGTGGTATTCATGAACTAATTGGTGGCGGAAGCACGTAAAATAGTATATCAAAAATGTAGATCAAATTGCCTGTAAACTTGACTTTCGCAAAATAAGACCTGAATCAATTGGCCATCAATAGTTATTGATGGTCGAAGATTTCGGTGCAAAATCACATAGACTTTTCCATCATTCACTAGTAATTCATAAAATATCCTCAAAATCGTGTCTAATTTCGACTTGAAAACATTAAAAAACAACTAAAGCTCTTTTGCATTTATATTTCTTGATACCCAGCAGGATAGTTACCGTCGTATTGCCGTACAAAAATCATATTATATCAGTTAGTATAGGAAATCATACGATATCAGTTGAGAAGGACAAGTGGAGGTTTCTCATATCGGGGTTAAGGCTCACTGTCATATTCATATTTATTTATTGCTTTCATGTGGTAACTAAGTACATTGATCTCAAGAAAAAACAGGATACTTACATGAACCCGGCAAGGGCGTTACGACAGTCTTACATTAATACATTGATTTAAACAAAATTTATTACATAAATGAATTAATTATACATTATTACATCTTATTATTATTGAGTACAATATTGTTATTATCATATTACGTATCTCTTTTTAATCACGGATCAAGCCCGGTCATTTGATAGGCGTGCGCGGGGATATGGATCCAACGCGTAGAGGCCCCTTTGAGAAGTTTGATGTAATGTTGTACTACTATTATCATTATTACATTTTACACATAAATAATCAATAGAAAATAAAAAAAATATTATATAATTATATATTACCAACAATTATACGATTGAGTGTTGGCAGAATCTGGCTCGTATCACCGCAGTAGTATGGCAGAGGTATATAAAAACTGGGACACTTTGCGCAAAAGGAGTAGAAGTAAGTCAAGTAAAAGTCGCTGTAGCCCATCCCTGACCCACTATTTGCTAACTCTGTTAACAACAACAACAAAGAAGTATTCAAATTACGCTGCTCTGCCTTCTTTTTTCATAAAATAGAAACTGTAAAACAGCAAAAAATGTACTTTGAAAACGTCTTTCGTCAACCGTGAAAAATAGGCAGGCATCATACGTTTTGATGACGGGTACGGGCTTCATAGAGGGAGTAAGCAACTGCCTACCTCGATAAAATAAATATTATAACATTGCTTACTGAAGTTGAAAGATAGAGGTCAATCGATTTGACGTTACATATGCTCAGAGGCGACGAATTCAATTAACGAAACACCCGCCTTGTTCATAACAAGATTAACAAGATTAGATACTCACATAATAAATAAATGTGTCAGTCTAATCGATCACACAAGTTAAGCAATGTCGGCCGTAGCCTGTCCATGGATGGGTTTATTTATCTCGAGCTTCTCCGTGCTTCGGAAGTCTCGGTTGATGTCGGTTGAGGTGAGATTGAGGTGGTTTGAAAACACCACTCTCTATTATACAGAGTATGCTCTAAACCCCTTCGATTAAAGGGAGACCCATATCCAAACAATGGGATGAACATGGGCTGACGAAGAAGAATGTTTATATAACTCGGGCATTTTGAGGATTCGGAGATAAAGGGGTTTAAAATAAGTATTTGATTTAGCGATGTAATCTATGGTGACACATTTTACAAATTAAAAAGGAAGGAAGTAAAAAAATCAACATTTATGCTAAAATGCCAAAAAGACCGTTTTTGATAACATTAAAAATGTTGCATTTGTGAACAATTAAAAATGTTCCATTAATATTCCCTTGTCTTAGTGAAACAAAGTGTTATATAACTTTCATTTTTATAATCGTTTTGTTTTGTTATAAAACTTTGGTTTACGAACTATAATTTTTTTTCAGTGGTGGTGCTAAGTGTCTTCGTCAGTGTGTATCCTATTAGACACTGTTGTCAGTGTGTATCATATAGCATGCTAGCAACTATCCACAATTAATTATACTCCAAACGCTCGCGATTAGTGATAATTGAGCCACTTGTTGAGTGGTGGTGAATTGGAACAGAAAAAGTAATGCTCTCGCGCCGTAACATCCGCTATTAAAACGAAGCACCTCAGCTTCATGATTGTTATACTGAGAGTAACCTTACCCACTTGTAGGAACATAACAATAACTGTTTATACTCCTTAAGTTAAGTCCCTACTCGACTTCAGAGGCATATGCTATCCGCTTCTTACAACGTATCTCCCAGCTTATGGTTGGCAGAGAAGTGGAAGTGAAAATGGTGGAAAAGATCTCTTTTACAGATGCTCACCTTTGTGAATACATTTAAACACATGTAAGGGTGTCATTCTCCCATGGTGTAACGTATTATAAGTCTATACCCAAATTGTAGTATTTGAAAATATATTAACATTCTTTCTACAGTTTCAACAGATATACTTTTTTATAAATTGGTAAAAAAATTAACAGCTATGTGTTTTCCAGCCATTTCAGTATTTTTGTTCTCAGTAACTAAGTATACGTGCTTTTATGGCCATAAGAGTAAATGTGCTGAAGACAAGTCGACCTGTGTCAAGGACTCATCCGTGCGAACTCAAGATAAATTTCCGCCGGAACACACAACCTCGTGCACTACATAACTTAAGTTTTATATCTTTACGTAGAATATTATTGTTTTCCTTCCACTAATAAGGTGTCTGTACTCTGTATTCCTTGTTCTCATAAAATGTATGTATTTTAACTTAGTTTCTATATGTTTTTTTATATTACTAAAGAAGCAGACATACGTACTGTGGTAGTACGTCCCGCCTGATGGGCAGCAGTTATCGTAGACAGACGCGTGCTACACCACGTGTATGTTGTAATTGAATGGAATGGTCCTCGTGAATGAATGTCAAGTATACGGGAAAATAGTATTTGTGAAAAATTCAAATCGAGTGGTCGCCGAGCGAATGTATCCAAAGGCTACAATGAGGCCCTTTCACCCTTTTTGATTGTAGTCACTACCACAGATATAGGATATACTAGCTTTTGCCCGCGGCTTCGCTCGCGTGAAATTTGGGGTAATACATGTTTACTCATTTATCTATAGAAGTACTCGTGTAAATTTTAGGATAAAATAGTCCAACTAATCTCGTTGCCCCATGCAAACTTTTGACCTCCTTTTCACCCTCTTAGGAATAAAATTAATAAAAAACCTTTTAAGTAAGTTCGTGTACACTATGTTATATTTTCAAATCGATGCCATTTTCAGAATTGACGTCCCAGAAAACCATGGCTTCAACACCCATATTCATATTATGACATTCCAATCCCATTGCACCCCCATAGGGGTGATTTTATGTCACGTCGGCTACGTTTCATTATAATTTAGTTGTTTTTTCGTAACCATCGACCCAATAAACCATAAAAATAATACCCGTGACGATATTCAGACATTTTCATCCTATTTTAGAAATTTCAACCCCATCGCATCCCAGGGATGATTGACGTTGAATTTTAAAATCGTTGTTGTTTTCGTAATCAGCGACCCGATAAACTATAAAAACAATACCCATGACGATTTATAGACTTTTTCACCCCACTTTACCCCTTTAGGGGTTGAATATTGAATAATCCTGAAACACGTATTTACTCATTTATCTATAGAAGTACTTTTGAAAAGTTTCGAATAAAATAGTCCAACTAATCTTGTCTCCCCATACAAACTTTGAACCCCAGTTTCATCCCCTTAGGGGATGAATTTTGAAAAATCATTTCTTAGTGTACCCCTAGATGTCATAAGGAACCTACGTGCCAAATTTGGAATCTCTAGACCCAGCGGTTTGGACTGTGCGTTGATATATCAGTCAGTTAGTCAGTCAGGACTTTGAATTTTATGTATATACTCGTAGATAGATTCTTTAGATTGATAGAACTTTTTTATTTATGAACCGATTGAAATGAAACAAACACTAAATGTTATGTAGAGCAAACTGTAACGCATTAGTGAAAACTGCGTTCAAATTGGTTAAGACATTTCTAAGCTTAGCGTGCACAAACGTACAGAGAAACAGACAAACAGACAAAAATTTTATAAATCATTGTTTTGGGTTCTATTGCGTTCATGAAGCCCCCCTATAATAGATTTTCTTATATGTCTTCCATTTCTGCACACAAAGTTATTACTAAGCCAATTGATATATTTTTTGTGCAAATTGTGGTCACCCATCCTAGTAGGAACCACGACAGGGGTTGCTTAACTTGCGTTAGCGCTACGACCTCTAAGCATTTCTCTCATTGTATTATTTACTTTAACGATGATAACATAATACCTTCATAAAGTTTCAGTTAATTCAACTGAAAAGTTTCAGTCAATTCAATTGATTGGTTATTTTGTACCATTTTATATGTGATTCTTTAGATTGATATAACTTTTTTATTTATGAACCGATTGAAATGAAACAAACACTAAATGTTAAGTTGAGCAAACCTTAACGCATTAGTGAAAACCGTATTCAAATAGGTTAAGCTGTTTCTGAGATTAGCGTGCACAAACGTACGGACAAACAGACAAACAGACAAACCGACAAACAGACAAAAATTCTAAAAATCATTGTTTTGGGTTCTATTGCGTTCATAAAGCCCCCCTATATTAGTTTTTTTTATATATCTTCAATGTACAGACAGCGGCCAGTTACGATTTTATTATATGTATTGATATATACGCAAGAATGCGTCTCATTGTTATATTTGACGAGCTCGGTGGTAGAATGGCTAGCAATGGCCACTTTGACTCCGAGGTCGCGGGTTCGATCCCCACAAACATTTGCGCGCATGAACATATATGTTTGTCTTGGTCTGGGAGTTTTCTATGTATAAAATGTATGTATACAAAAAAACATTTTTTTGTATACATACATTTTATACATAGAAAATACCCTGTATATGTTAAGTGTTATATCAGTTATGTATTTAGTACGGCCATAACACAAGCTTTGCATAGTTTGGGACTAGATGGCTGTGTGTAATTTGTCCAGGAATATGTATTAATATTTATTTTGCAGAAATGGCGAACAACAAAATGTAAGTATCCCGTATTTTTATAGCGTGTATTTTTTCTTGTTCCTGTACTAATTATTATGTTCAAGCATAACCTAGGTTTATTATAATAGGGAATAGATAACAGTTTGATAACAGTGCTGTATAAACTGTGCATTCTATATATCCGTATTATGTATAAATCTCATATTTAGGATATAGATCTTGGATCTGTGGTAGCTACGATATCGTAGTGGTTGAACCCCTGGCGCTGCACGCGTCCGTAGGCAGCGATAACTCTTATCCTTCGGATGTTGCTAGCGTCTATATGTAGCGACAAATGCTAAGTATCCCATCAGGCGTCGTGTGCTTATTTACCACATTTGTGGCATAAAAAAAGTAAAATTTACTTCTTTTATAGCGAAAGTTCCAACCCAACATCTATCAACCTCTGTAAAGGACGAATTCTAGCCCAGTGTAATATATTACTACGACTGCCTGATAGATTGCGTTACGCGTCGCGTCGCCACTAACTGGGACTTTATATTTGAAATAAATAGTATTTTTCTTTTATATTTTTCTTTTTAGTTTTTGAATGATAATAGAGAAGTTTTAATAAATATAATATTTTTTTATTATATTTAAATAATATTTTAATTTAGTTTAAATATTTTATATATTTTTTTTTAATAATATAATAAATTTTTATTCATAATTTTAATAATAATTTATTTATAATTTTATAAATATTCATAATTTTATAAGACAGAGCATTTTTTTTGTAGGTGCTTTTTTATACTACGTCGGGTGACGGACCACAATACGACCAGCCTTTGGGGAACACAGGTAGGTAAGTTATTTTTTCATACAACCAGTTCGACAATGTCCAATTACATAACATGTAATCTCAAAGTAAATAAAAACAGGCCAAGTGCGAGTCGGACTCGTAGAAGGTTCCGTACCATTATTGTTTTTGGACCTTATCTCTGCGTCGTAAGGTTCAATAGCGAACGGCGTGTTTCGGTACGAGCGCCATCTAGCCTCTGGTAATGTACTACACAATTCTATTCGTCTTGCAATACATTTTATAAGTTCGTCGGCTATTACTCAGTAACTTGTAAAGTCTACTTAGCCGTGATAGTTTTCCTTTTATATTCAATATGTGGACTACTTCCATGTTTTTTTTTAATACATGGAAAAATAAAAAAAAATCATCCCCATTTTACGTGTAGGGTAGGTAGGTACCCCGAAAAAAAAAAATTTGTCAAAATTTTATTCTACCACTTTGTCAGCATAGACATAATACGTGTCTACATGCCAAACTACAGCTTTCTAGTATCAAGCGTCTCTGAGCTAGGCCGCGGACGGACGGACGGGGGGACGGACAGTCGGACATGGCGAAACTATAAGAGTTCCTTGTTTACTACGGAACCCTAAAAAAGATAATTTTTAGGGTCTCCCGCACAGGGAAATAATGTTGTATGAAACTCTCTCAGTTTGAATTTGGAACAACATTATTTCCCTGTGTTTGAATTTGGAACGTTAAAATTCGTATGAGAACTTGAAATAATAGGGACATTTTGTTTTAAAATGTTTGAAAACTCATACTGACGGACGACCATAGCCACGACAAAAAAAGAAAAAGAAAAACGCGCGAAACAAACAAAAGTGTCTAGTGCCTTTGTTTGGTGATAACTAATTCTACTTAAAAATGTCAAGCGACAGTGATTCTCAAGCGACTCCAGAGTTTATTAAATTAGACGCTTCAGGAATTGTTAATAATTTCTTACTAGAAAAATCTAAAGATAAATACGAGAAAGCTTATGTTAATTTTAATATAAATGGAGAACGACAAAATTACTAATTGTATGTATTCTAGACTCTGGTATAGATTTGTGCTAATATTGGATAAATCTATTATTTCTCAAAACTTGAAGTGTATTATTGTCTCGCTAGATTGAAAAATACAGTATTTACCTCTGGGATAAAGCCTGTCTTTGTTTTGGGCGTCTTTAACTCCTCACTTCACTCAGGAATCTATTACATAACTCCCTCCTTCGCTCAGGAGTTAAATAATAAATAAATAAATATTTCTGGACAATTTACATAACGCCATCTAGTCCCAAATTAAGCGCAAAGCTTGTGCTATGGGTACTAGATAACTGATAAATGTACTTAAATACATTTTTTTTTGTAAATACATACTTATAATACATAGAAAATACCCAAACCAAAACAAACAGACATGTTCATGTACACAAATGTGTGTGCGGGGATCGAACCCGCGACCTCGGAGTCAAAGTAGCCATTTCTAGCCATTCGACCACCGAGCTCGTGAAATTAAGTTTAAACTCCCTCGCTACGTTCGGGAGTTAACTATAGAATCCTTCGTTTCGTTACGCTCCGAGTGCTTAATGCGAGTTTTTTGTTCGCGTTCGATAATGCCGTAAACAAACCGATCAAATAGAGGAGAACTCTCATGTGGTGAATTTTTATGAGGCGTGTCACATATCAAAATCGTATGGCTTACATGCTCGCATTTCGAAACGAGCAACCCGGCCAATTTGTGTATGTAATACGCGTCTGGTAAATTCATAATATGAAACTTTTCCTCAATTTGGTCGGCTTGTAAACCTTCGAATGTGACCAAAAAACTCGCACTCAGCACTCAGAGTGCAATATGCTGCTTGCGACGTAAGATACTGCTTTATCCCCTTGGTACATAATCTACTATTATTACATCCATTTTTATCATCCTTCACCTCTACAGTTATATCCCTTTCTTAACGACATCAATTGTGCTATAAATAAATTATTTGAAATAGGCAATTTGATCTACACTACTTTGCGTGTTTTCGCCTCCAATTAGTTCAGGCAAACTACTGCCGGCCGGCACCAACCCACTACCGTTAATAAATGCATGCGACTGTCGTAGCTGCTTTGGTCGTCTCTGCTCCAGCTGCTGCGGCCGTCGCTGCGACTTTCTAACATCTGAGTGCTGAGTGCGAGTTTTTTATTCACGTTCGATAATGTCAACGTAAACAAACCGACCAAATAGAGAAGTACTCTCATGTTGTGAATTTATATGACGCGTGTTACAAATCCAATTTAGCCGGGTTGCTCACTTCGAAATGTGAGCGGGTAAGCTATATAATTTTGATATGTAACACGCGTCATATAAATTCGCAACATGAGAGTACTTATCTATATGGTCGGTTTGTTTACGTTGACATTATCGAACGTGAATAAAAAACTAGCACTCAGCACTCGGAAACAGAAGAAACGTGCGACTGCCGCGCCGCCACGACTGCCGTGGCGACACGTCTTTTGCCTCTACGCGAGACATCACCAGGCGATCTATAGATGTTGATGGTTAGAACAACAACCTACAAAACAAATGACCAACTATTTTATAATTAAAACCTGAATCAATTAACTATTATTTGAAATATACAATAATAAAATATAATTTCAGGAATAAAGCTACCTTGTCGAATATGATAAGTTTGTAACTATCTCTTGAAGTTGTACTTTACAATTTGTAATATGCAAATAAAACTTATATACCTACCTAACTTAAGGACCTATAGCCGCAGGGTACAGTTTCCCTGGAAGTACGATCTAGGCCAGAGTGTTTTGAGGTAGGGTCCACGAACTCCGTAGAGGTACTAAACACGTATTATTTTAGGAACTTGTGCTGGTGATCCAGTCACGTTCGTAAAATGTTCTTTGACTTTGGTCCTTGAACTTTTTACCCGACTGACGAAGAAAGGTGAGTTATGTTTTTTCGAGTGCATGCATGTATGTATGTATATTTCTTCTGTATAGTCTACCTCTACACCGCTTAACGAATTTTAATATATAAGAATCGATACATCTCAGCTGTGAGAATAACATAGGGCACGGCTACTTATGTGTTTTGACATAGGATAGATATTATTATTGTTTCAGTATGGAGTCAACGTCAACCCTTACTCATCCCGCTACTTAGATACGGGTCTCCCCTTAAACGAAAGTGTTTAGTGCATATTCCACCATGCTGCACAACTGCGGGTTGGTGGATACTGATCTAAACTCTAAAGAGTCTAGAGCATCCTAAAAATCTCTCACGGTTCAAAGTAAAACAGAAGACTTTTAGCTTAATATTACTTTTTTTTAATCGGAGTATAGAAAAAAATCTAAAGAAAATGGACTACGTGCACGAGACCGTGTTTATCAACAGTCTGCAAACGCATTTTCCTCAACAGAGATTTCCCGGCAGAAAGAGATAAGTATCTCGATAATGTTCCCACCTCCCTCGCACTCGTGTCGATCGATGTGACCTTGGCAGTGCCGGGGGACATACAGCCATAATAGATGCAATACTTTTAACGTTAGGCTGTACGTGACAGAAAAATAGGCATTGTTGACCGCATTATACGCGCCAAATTTGTTGTACTTGCATATTTTTTTAAGTATTTATTAGTCATTTTTATCGACGGTCTATCGAAGTTTTCCCTGGACATTAAAGCATGAGGTTCTTTAAAATGGCGTGAAGAGATCTAGTCATAAATGGAAAACCACAATTTGGGGTGTAAAGGGGTTCATCACCATCTTTGAACCAAAGCCAACCTCGCCTGCAGCTAGTGCACTCTGCTGACTCACAAACGATGTTCTGGCAAAAAGAGAGGTGGCATAGTGTATTTTGCAAGCTGCCCGACTGGGTAGGTACCTCCACCTCACAGAATACCCCAGCAAAATAACAATTTCCTTGAGGATTGTTGTGTTCCTGCGAGTGAGTGAGATCACCACTAAGGAAGGAGTTGTTGCGATGGCAGCGGGGGTGGAGGCGCGCGAACGACATTTCATGTTGCGAGCGTTAATATGGCTACGGTAACCGCTTCACATCAGCCACAAGGCGTAGTAAAAAAAATTGGTTTGAAAGATCGGATTTTCCAGATAGGTAGGTACTAATTTTATTCAAATGGGTGGACGTGAACTTTTCGTTCAGCAATGCCTAATTTATTGTCTAACACAGGACTGTTCAAGGCACGGCCCGCGGGCCGCATGCGGTCCTCGGCCTATATTTGTGCGGCCCGTGAGCTGTTTTCATTTACCGGTTTTTATACTGTTTTTTACCGCTACACTGACTGAAAATTATATATTTCTAAAAAAGATTTATAATAAAGAAAAGAAAAAGTTTTATAACTAACTAAGTAGTTATAACTAAGCTTAATCTTTCAAAGTAGGTAGTAAAAATGTCAAGTAAGTATTTTGTTTCCGCGGCCCGCTAATCTATTTAGTAATTTGTCCCGGTATTGTATATGGTTTGGACAGCCCTGGTCTAACAGTTCGATCATCAATATGTCTAGAAGGTCTAACTCTATAAACATGAAATATTGACACTTGTTTTCTTATATACACTACAAAATGTATTAAGAAAAACCCGATCTTTCTGCTTTCGAATCAAACTTCAGAGTTTTATTTCGGAATAGACCCGCAGGTTCGAGAAATTTGTGATACGAAATACCTATAGAATAAATATGAATTTTCAAACACTGGTCCTAGAGGAATTTTATTGTTTAAAGTTCGATTGATATTGCGACGACTAAGTATTTTCCAAAAATTACATCTAGTTCGATAAGGAACGATTTTCTTATCTACGCACTATTGTTGAGGTAACGATATTTGAAAATTCCCATCGGATACCGGGATACGCGCGCAAAAAAGTCAAAAGATATTAAGAAAGTAAACCAACTTTTATGTCGTCCTAGGTAGAGAAGGCAATTATAACTTATAACAAACTTATCAATCAATAAAATCCGGGCTCATCGTTGCAACGAACTAAAATAGATTGCCCTCGGTGCAACGCCGGTGCAAGAGTACTTATAGAATTGGAAAGCGTGGATATCAAATCTATTTTGTTAATTACCTATATTATGTGCAATAGTTCACTTTCGTTATTTCTACCTGATTTTTTTAGATTTAAAATGATATGAATAGCTTCAACAGATGTGATTCGGAAATAAGAAAAATACATGGAACTCTGCTCGCACGCAGGTACCTTGGTACTCCCGTTAAACGAAGGGGTTTAGAGCATACTCCACCACGCTGCTCAACTGCGGGTTGGTGGTACCAGTGTTTTCAAGCCGCCGAAAGGCCACTGAATTTGGCTTAACGACTGTCATCTACAAAAGCCGAGACCGACGGCATAACGTGCCCTCCGAAGCACGGAGAAGCTCAAGATAAATAAACCCATCCATGGACAGGCTACGGTCGACGTTGCTTGACTTGCGTGATCGATAGACTGACACGCGCAACGACGCCATCGATCTCCTCATACCTCATACACTTTTGCTGTTTTAAAGTTTGAGTAAATATAATAAGGTTTGGTTTGAGCATCATAAAAGGAACTAAGAAGCCAAATGTTAGTAAATACCACTATTATGTTTACCAATTTGCGTAATGGCTGTTTTTGTTGTTCTAATGGCCGCCGAAATATAATATCATGAAAGTCATTCTAGCTCCAAATATCTCAAGACTTACATTTCAGAATAATATTCTTTATGCCTTTGGAATAAAAGCCATTTTTATTTAGAAGGTTGGTGATGTCCCGGTTGCGCGTAGCTTTTCATATTGTTTTCATATCTTTTCATATACATTATGTATTGTTTACACTTGTCATGAGAATCGTACAGTGTTGTATTGTATTTTTTTTATTGTACGAATAGGTATACATCTATACTAATATTATAAAGAGGTAAAGTTTGTGAGTTTGTGAGGTTGTAGGGGGAAATCTCTGGATCTACTGAACCGATTTTGAAAATTCTTTTACCAATAGAAAGCCACGTTATTTGTGAGTGTCATAGGCTATAAATATATTGACCCGATAAATAAAAAGATCTTTCCATAAAAATCTTTACCGCCCAAAGAAGTGGGCATGGGACAGCTAGAATATAAAAATATTTAAAATTCATCTAAAAAAACTGTTGACAGAGAAATGTTATTACACTGTGAATGACTTTATTGAGGATAAATCTCTGAAATGAATTCTTATTTTCAATTAGTTATTTAATTCAATTTCAAATCGATCTAATTTCTGTTCCATTTACTTATGTTATTGATTATTTTCTATTATTGTTATTATTTTGTGTTAATCTCTGTTTTATATTTTATTTTATTTTAAATTGGACATGTTACTTAATTTCGTCAACATCGTAGAGTTATATTTGCTCTCTCTCAAACGTTTGTACGCCGACGAGGCAAGACATGATGAACTAAATTTTACTATTTTAAAAGACACTGTGCATGCAAATGTATGTAACTTACTCATGTTTTGTGCAAATAAACAAAATCTTTATTTCTTTAAATCTTTAATTCTAGTATTATATAAAATTAAAAACTAAATGTAAAATGGCGGACTTATCCCATGAGGGATATCTTCCTGTCAACCATAGAATACCTGAAAGGACATTACTAGTTCGGCGAGGGTTTTATTTACAATATTGAGTTATTAATAATGAATAACATTAAATGATACATTGTTGAAACAGGTTCAAATAAATATGTAATCCATCGACCGAAGAATGCCTATGTATGGGTTTATTTATCTCAAGCTCCTCCGTGTTTCGAAGGACCCGTTAAACCGTCGATCCCGGCTGCTGTCATTAGATGACAGACGTTAAGCCAAGTCAGTGGCCTTTAGGCGGCTTGTAAACACTGGCCATTTTTATTTGTCTATGTTATTTTTCTGTGAGTTGAAGGTTTTTTTTTTTATGAGAGGTTAGAAAACGAGTATGTGGGTCACCTGATGGAAAGCAATCACCACCGCCCATGGACATCAGCAACACCAAAGGGTGGCCGATCCGTTGCCAGCCAGTATTCTCCTTCCTTTCTTTGTTTCTGGTGACCTGACTCACTCGCAGGAACACAACAACCCTCAAGGGAATTGTTATTTGGCTGTGGTATTCTGTGAGGTGGAGGTACAGTGTACAATTACATTCCCCAGTCGGGTAGCTTACAATTACGCTCCCTACCTCTCTTTCCGCCAGAGCTTCGTCTGTCAGTCAGCAGGGTGCACCGCGTGCAGGCGAAGTTGGCTTTAGTTCAAAGATATTGATGAAGAATTGTCCATTTACACCCCAAATCTGCATTAATATTACAGAATTATAGAATTGTTAGCTACAACTTTAGTTTAATATAATTAGTAATCGGCTAGGGAATCTCGCGACGAGATAAGTCTGGAAACGTTTTCCTATTCCTGCGAGATATCATTTCGATATCAGATTTTCTCTTTTATTAAATTTTATTAATTAATGGTGTATAAGAAGATCACCATTCATTTTTGAGCCAAAACTAACCTCATTATGAGGTGGCGCACCTTGCTGAAAAACTAACAAGGCTGGCAAAATAGAGGTAGAGCACGGCGTAATTAAAAGCTGTCCGATTGGGGAGGTACCTCCGCCTCACAGAATACCGCAGCCAAATAACAATTCCCTTGAGGGTTGTTGTGTTCCTGCGAGTGAGTGAGGTCACCACAAAGGAAGGAGATGCAGCGTTGGCAGGAGGGGTAGCGGCGCGCGAACGACATTTTATGTTGCGAGCGTTAATATGGCTACGGCAACCGCTTCACATCAGGCGGGCCTTATGCTTGTTTGCCACCCGACGTAGTATAAAAAAAGAAGAAGAATACATCTAACTGATTACAATATAGAGATGAATTTGATAAAATTGCTAATAACTCTTTTTCTTTCTCGAATTCCAGGTATTCATGTGATAAGAATCACAAAGAGACTCTTATGTAACTAACGTCACAGGACGCCATGCTGGGACCTATCCTTTAATCGAGTCCTGTGGCACTACATTCAGGTTTCAGTGGGGTGCAAGGGGGAGGTCGATAGCCCCGCGCTTGCGTGCTCGCTCGCGTCTCTTTCTGATCAAAACACAACACTATTTTCACTCAAACAACTCAAATATATCCTCTATTACCCTGACATAAGATCCTATAAGATAAAATTAGGACAAGTTCAGGAGAACCTGGAAGTTCTAGAAAGAGCTTACGCATTATAGGTAATATTTATTTTATATTATATTACTACTTTCAATTGAGATGGTACTCATTGATATGATTCGTACGAGTATTGAACCTTTCCATCTTAGAGACAAGACAATTTGTGAATCCTGAATAGATATATATCCAAATAGGTGTATCCTACACCTAAACGGAATTTACGAATTATCGGTAGACTTAGTAGCACTTTTCCGATGTTTCAGGTAAATTAATTATATTACCAACTAGCTATCGCCCACGGCTTCGACCGCGTTTACGAAAAAACTTTTAATTATTCGGGTTAATATACAGTGTGTTCCGGGATAAAGTGTAACCCAGAAAGGGGTGAATAAATCAAATATTATCGACTAAAAAATATTTAAAAAAATAAAAATATATGTTATCTATAATATATATATGACGCTCTACCGATTACACTGAAGATCATCATCATCATCAGGTCCATTTTAGTATCCACTACAGGAGCACGACCCTCTCTCGTCCGTCCTAGACGGAAGGAGGATTTGGCCTAAACTCACCACGCTGGCCAAACGGGTTGGGGAGGCCTGATCGATATTTGATAATGTATTTCCCTTAGTCGCCTTGTACGACATCCACGGGAAGAGACGGAGTAATTCTATTCTAGTCTGCCGGAAACCACACGGCCATACTGAAGATATTTATCGCAAACTTAATAGAGAAGTCCTATTTTCACAATCAAAAAACTCAATGGGAATCGGCTTCAGCTTCGGCGGTAGGCCCCGTGGCTGTGGAATTGTAAATTGCCCTAGCCCTACTATTTTTATTATATATACCTTACTACTACCTTATTCTTATACACCTTACTATACCTTATTATTTCGGTATCCGATTTTAATCCACGTAATTTTAAACTGTATTAATACATAATAAGTTGGTAATCTAAAGCGGTTTGTTCTCCTACCACTCAATATCCAAGTTCCCAGCTTCACAAAATATTTTATGAACTTAAGAAACTTTCCATTGTGGCATTTTGTTTAAAAAGTAAACCTTTGATAGGAATTTCTTTGATCCTCAATCTTTGTAAAGAATTGTTTTTTTTTTATATAAATATAACCCTTACATTCACACTGCAATTAAGTATGTAGGTGCTGAAACTTAAAACATTAAATGCGCAATGCATGCATTAATACAATTCCCGAAATATTTCGCAAACAGAGCATAGAATTGAAAAATGGTGTTCTCACACACGCTATATTTTTGAAAGACCTATCCAACGATACCCATCACCAAAGGATAGCCAATAAAAAAATAATTCCCAAAATCATTACCCACAAAAAAATCCAGATATTATTTTATCACTTTGTCGGCGACATTAAAATGTATTATCATACCAAATTACAGTTTTTTAGTACTAATAGTGGAACTAAGCCGCGGACGGACAGACTGACGGACGGGTGGGTGGATAGACAGACAGACAACTAGTTAGGTAATCATGCAAATAGTATACTAATATCTGTGTTCACGAACCAAACGATCAACTTCCGAGATTTTACGTATTACAGACACCGTGGTGACACTATATACGATCATTATGAAAACTACGATACATTACTTGTATATTGGTAGGTAAGTAGATTTTTTTTATATGAGAAGGGGGCAAATGAGCATGTGGGTCACCTGATGGAAAGCAATCACCACCGTCCATGGAGTGTTCTCCATGGACGGTAGGAACATTCTCCACTACAAAGTTCTGTGAATTTCATAAAATACTCATGATTGACACGATGAATTTCATATTTTAATTACTTCAACAATAAACCCTGAGTTTACTAAACGCTTAGCACATTCGCAAGGGGTGAAATAAGGTGCAGTTACCGTATGCATCGATCGCGGTGCAGGGTGCACGCGACCTACTTGCAGGTCAACTCCCACGCCCACAACCCCCTTCATTCAAGTTTAGGAACCTGTGAAAGTATGAAACTCAACCTATATTATTCGTTCATTTAGGAATGAGATATTGGGGTGTAAGTGGTTCATCGACATCTTTGAACCAAAGCCAACTTCACCTGCAAGCGGTGCACCCTGCTGACTAACAAACGAAGCTCTGGCGAAAAGAGAGGTAGGGAGCGTAATTGTAAGCTACCCGACTGGGGAATGTACCTCCACCTCACAGTATACCGCAGCCAAATAATGGTTCCCTTGAGGGCTGTTGTGTTCCTGCGAGTGAGTGAGGTCACCAGAAAGGAAGGAGATGCTGCGATGGCAGCGGGGGTGGCGGCGCGCGAGCGATATTTTATGTTGCGAGCGTTAATATGGCTACGGTAACCGCTTCACATCAGGCGGGCCGTATGCTTGTCTGCCACTCGACGTAGTATAAAAAAAAAAAAAAAAAAAAAAAAGAATGAGAATGTAAAAATGTACAACGTACATAATGTCCTACCTAATGTAATAATTGTTTGTTTGTTTGTAGTATCTTTATTGTACCTAAAGAACATATTATATTCATACACAATATAACTAACAGAATTTCAACAACATGCACAAAGGCGGGCTTATCTCCATAAGGGATCTCTACCAGCCAACCTTCAAGTGGATAGAGTGGCGAGGGCGTCGAAAAGTATTTGTGAGAGACAAAAGAAGAAGAATTGTTTATACAATTTTGAAAAGGACTTTTGTCTGGAAATTATATCTTCTAAGAAAATACCTAGTAATTTTCAAAATATCTTCGATCACAGAAAATGATATTTAGTTATTTATGTATTTATCAACGGGAATAGAATCGTCATTACGCAAAAGAAAATATTTTTACGGAGTAGGTATGTTATTGTTTATGTAATGGAGTATAAATGGCTTCTCCGTATCTTGAAGAGACAAAGCAAAGCTCACCTGCACGAAGTGCGCCCTGACGACGCTCTGGCGAAAGAGAAACCCGACTGAGACAGTAACACCACCTCACAAACAATAATACCTTTGAGAATTGTGTTCCTGCGAGTGAGTAAAGTCACCAGACGAGAGGAGCTCCTACGATAGCAATGGGGGATGCCAGAGCGCGGACACTGCTCTTGTATTGCAAGCGTCTATAGGCTACGATAAATACATGACTTTCCGTCGGCCGCGGCGGGCCGCTTGTTTGGCACCCATGGTGTGGTATAAAACAAACGCTTCATTTTTCCATTCTTTTTTTAATATGCAGTACGGATAAGCCTATTAGTATGTCTATGCGGAATCTACCAGCTTGAGTCCGGTTCCCAAACAAAAAACCGCAGAGGTCGTATCGTAAACCCAAAAATTGTTCAAAGTCAATAAGACGTTCAGGCAACGAAAGATTTTTAGTGGAAGATTTGGATGGTACCTACCGCAACATCCGAATGCTCTGCAAAGCGTTGGTCTATAACAAGTTATACTTATGTGCTTATATCCTTCGACCATCAATTAATTGCTGAAGAACAGAATTATATAGCACAAGTATACTTAGGTATACTTAAATGGTAATTCCAGATGATGATGGATAAATGCGAATAATTTCAATAATTTACGTGTTAATATCTATAAAATTAAATTCATCCAATTTTCGCCATACCTATAACACTAATAAAATTCAAATTAAAATGCTTTACGATTATACCAAACTTGACAAGGCCACACAACTGTACAAAGAGTTGTATTCGAAGTTGTTAGTTAAGTGCATGGCGATGCAATGCGATATATGCTCGCCATCAGTAGTAGGATATTCATCCTCAGGCACTAAAACCGAAATGGTCACAATAGATACTCTACATATTCAGAGGTTTTCTGCTGTGTACTATCAAGTTGTAGTAGTAGGTATGCACTGTCTTTCGAGATTTTCACAGGAGACAGCTTATGTTTCTTGAAGCGTGAAGACTGCCGTAACCACTTACCAGAGGAGAGGCCGTATGCGATATTTTATCTCCTTGGTGGTATAACATAGGCTAATATCCAGTGATCGGAATAGGTAGAGTGATTTGTTGTACTTGCGTAAGTTGCCATAATATGGACATGCCTTTTTAATGAACTGTTATCGAAAAATTTCGGGATTTCATTACAAAATAAATATTATTTAGGTCGTGATGTAGTAGCCATTGTATTTGCAATTAGAGGTTACGATAGCAAAGCACTTTTAAGTAGTACCTACTTTATTTGCTATATGTATGTGCAATAAAAAAAAACTGATTGATTAACGGAATCCTATGTTTAGAATTAGCTTTGGAAGCTTAGCTGACCAAAGCAACCGGAACCCCGGAGAATTAAAGCCTAAATAATAATAATAATAATATATCGTTTATTTTCTCTCACAAGTATATACATTGAAACGTAATATGTGTAACTCGTATAGTGCTTGTGAGAGACTGGTGCCTGATGTAGGTTCCGAGGAACCTGTGTAACAGGTCACCAGGCCCTCCCGTGCACACAACACAATACTTGTCGTGTATGACAAGGTGAACATACAAATACATTTCTATCTATTTTTAATTCTAATTTATTTACAATTACAATTTTAAAGAAAAATAAGTACTCCTAGTTATGTGTCATATGGATTGAAGTGTGTGTGCGTGAGTGAGTAAAGTGCATCAATGTGTTTGTGTGTAGGTGTGTGTAAGTGCATTTTTGTCTATATGGTTAATACGACGGGTATTACGCTTAGTTTTCTGTTGTAGTGGTTGAGTGTTTTATTTTTTTGTGTATATATATTTATATATTATCATCCTATTGGGCGTATGAAGCTTTCGGTGTCTTCATAATTTAAAGTTTTTAAATATTTTGTCAATGTTGTCTTGCAGCAAGCTTTATTTAGTGGGTATATGTCCAAGATTTTGTTCATTTTATTATAGAGGTAGGGGCCAAGGAAGTCATAGAATTTCTGTGAAGTAGCCGTGTTGTTTTTTGGTAATTGACAGACTATGTCTTTCCTCCGTTTTTCTTTCCGAAGATTGGGATCGTATGGTGTCTGTGTATGTTTCCTAAGGACTGTGCAGAGTATAAAGGATTGCCTTACCGTTAGTAGATCCCATCTCTGGTACAAATCTGCTGTTGGGTATCGGAAAGGGAGTCCGGCACTGACCTTGAGGATGGCTCTTTGTGCTTTTTCCACCTCTAGTAGGTGGGTTTTGGCCACTCCGCCCCATGTGCTTATACAATAGTCCACTAGCGACTGGCACAACGCGAAGTACACGATTTTGACGATACGACGATTGGCTATGTGTTTTAAGGTTTTAAATATAAATATGAGTTTGCGCAATCTATTTGTCAGAATTTGTATATGAGGTCTGAAGGACAGAGTCTGATCGATAGTAACACCGAGGTATTTAATGTTTTCGGTTCTTTCAAGCTGTGGGCAAGAACATCCTGTTTGCGAAGAGCCGCATGTATGTGCTGTGAGGTTCAGCGACTGCGAGGGTAGCAAACGCGGCTGAAGCGTAAAGGTTACGTATTTTGTTTTGCAGGTATTTAATGTTAGTAAATTTGTTTGCAACCATACACTGGCAGTATCCAGCCCTCTTTGAGCGTTGGAGTAGGCTTCCTCCCAATTTTTACCACTGAAGAAGAGAGCGGTGTCATCGGCAAATGTAATGACTCCACCTCCATGGAACTTAATTTGGCACAGGTCGTTTATATACACAAGGAATAATGTAGGAGATATGATGCTTCCCTGTGGCAATCCAAATTCCACGGGTAATTCTTCACTTGTCATATCACCTATCTTGACTTTTTGTTTCCTGTCGCAAAGGAAGTCCCTCAACAGCTCCAGAGGCAGACCTCTCACGCCAATACTCTCCAACCTCTCTATCATGCCCGGGATAGGGATCGTGTCGAATGCTTTTGCAAGATCGAGAAATATTCCCAGACATTTCCTTCCACTATCCAAGTTCTGTATCACTGAGTGAACAAGCTCCTGAACTGCATCACTTGTTGATTTGCCTCTACGAAAACCAAATTGGCAGTGTGAAAGTAAATTATTTTTTTCCAGAAATTTGATTAAGCGTTTGTTTATAATTCGTTCCAGGATCTTAGACAGTGTGGGCAAGATTGAGATAGGTCTGTAGTTATTGACACTTTCCGCATCCCCACTCTTATGTATAGGCTTAATCAATGCTTTTTTAAAAGCTTCTGGAAAAACCCCGGTTGCAATTGCTAGGTTGCAGATGTGTGTTATGGGTGAGATTAACAGTCGTGAATATCGCTTTATTATCTTGGTAGATATTCCATCAATACCAACAGCACAGATGTCTCTTAGACTCAGGATGATTTGAGTAATTTCATCTTCGTCGGTTGGGAGTAAGACAAATGAGTTAAGCGGGGGTCTATAAGTCGTATTTGGAGTATGACATAAGTCGCGTTCTGGTTGTTTTATTTTCTCTGCAAGTTTTTTCCCAACATTTGCAAAGAAGTGGTTGACGTTGTTGAGGCTCTGCTGAGGCTCCTGGTTTGACAGTAGGTTGGTTGAATGGTCAGTTGATGTTTTGGTTCCGCTGATGTCCTTTATTGTTTGCCACATCGTTCTGCTGTTTTTTGCATTCTCTATCGCGTTTTTTTCGTAATTGCACTTGGCCTTTTTCAGAAGCGTGTTGCAGTAGTTCCTGTAGCGTTTGTATGTTATCTTCAAGGTGTCATTGTTGACGTCTTTTTTAAATTTTTTGTACAAATTGTCCCTATTTCGCATGCACCGGAGAAGACCACCTGTAATCCAAGGTTTGATAACCAGTTTCCTTTTTGGTATTTTAATACGTCTAGAATTCTCCGATATAGCAGTGGTTAAAATGTTCACTAGTAGGTCTGCAGCTATATTAGCGTCAGTACAGTCAAGGACACTCTGAAAATTCAGGTTTTGAATCGCTACGTCTAGTCCTGCAATATCGACTGTGCAGCTGCGGTTACTTTGGCAGGTTTGATTGATTTTTAAATTCAGACTAAGGGCAACGCTCTCATGATCTGTGATCGATGTTTCGCAAACAAAGCATGTAGCCCCCAATTTGGTTTTGACGATCATGTGGTCTAAGCATGTTCGTCCGTGTGTAGCTACAGTGTGCGCAGGTAGCATGCCGTGGGACGCCAACATATTTAAATAGTCATAGGAGCGTTTATCTTGGCTGTTTGAATGTATATCGATATTTATGTCGCCACATAGGAATATATTTTTGTAGCTGCGAAGTTCCGCAAGGAGCGAATCAACTGAATGTATAAAGTTAGTTGTATCCTTTTGGCTCGGTGGTCTGTATATAGCTATGATACATGTTTCTGTGTCTAACTTTAATAAGAGGCAGTTTGCATCCATCATTTGAGGTTCTTCATATTTTACATTGAGTTCTTTGTTATAGTAGATGACTACTCCTTCATTCTGTGTTTTGTGCGATGTTGTAGATATATTGTTGTAGTTCTCGAGCTGCGGAGCGTGATTGGTTGATGACAGCCAGCACTCTGATAATACTAAAACATCCCAGGGCACTTTCGATCTTTGCAACAGAGTCGTAAAGTTGGGCATATTGCACTTAATGCTGCGTATGTTTTGAGTGAGTAAAGTTAGTGTAGTAGTGCCGTTGATATTATTGATGTGTTGTTTTACGTCGTCGATGTCGCATATGATTGTTTTTGCCACCTCCATATTATCCAGATCTGAGTTAATATTATCAATGTTTAACATATTGAATGGAAATGTAAGGTGGTATAATAGGTTAGTATAGTCACGGAAATGTCACGTGACATATTTAGGGCGATGATTATTGATTTACTCTGATCTGGTATACATGGTAACATATGCCTTTGGGCTATTAAGGCTTTATATTTATTAGTTTTTTTTAGAGTGCGTTTGGTTATGAGCGGCGTAAAAAGTGTGGTTGTTGTGTATTTGTTGTCTGTACGTGACGTGGATTTTTTTTTTCGATATTGTGTATTGTGTTGTTGTTTCTTATTAATTTGATAACTAAAAGGGAGTCTTTTAACTATATAAAAAGCTAGAGGTTTTTTGACCGGCAGCTCACAAGAAAAAAATATATAAGTAAAACAATAAAAAATAATAAAAATCAAACAGAAAAAAATATGTATAAAAAAGTAATAAATAAGACGAATTGCCGTTGTTAGTCACAAAATAAGTGACTCGATCTCTTTTTCATCATAGACGCGAACTGGAAGCGAGTTTTCTTCTTTCTTGACGTATATCCTCCCATAGGACGTCCAGGCACCAGCAAGCTTTTTGTTCTTAACGTTTTCGCGGGCCACATAGAATAAGCGTTTTGCGTTACTCGTGAGACATTCCGAGATATAAATAGGTCTAGTAGGGCCTGCCAGTTGTATTTGTTCTGAGTTTAATGCTTGTTCGTTATTTTCCCGTCTGGATCGGTTATATTTTTTACTCATCGACATTATTGTCTCCTTCCGAAGGGTTGTAGTAAAGTCAACTACTATGGTTTCCGGTTTTTTTCGATAAATATCCCTTATTTCCGACTCTTGAATTGGCGTAGGCAGACCTAAAGTTGTACCTAGATTTTTTATTATGTTGGTGAGTACTTCCTTATTTTCTATGCTTTGTTTAGGAATGTTACGAAGCTCAATGATAGTACAACCACAGAATAATATGTACAACTAGCATTCTTTTCTAAGTGTTCTATCTTTTTTTCCAAAGTCAATACTAAGCTTTTGTACTCTTTGTTGTCTTGCTCCAGCGAGTTTATTTTTGAGAGTAATTCGTCATGCCTGGATGAGCTCAGGTCGAGGGATTTCTGTATTTCTATATTTTGGGCTACCAATGTAGTTAATGTATTGTTCAATAAGTCGAACTTTTGGTCGTGGTGTATCTTTAAATCGGTGAGCAAATTCTCAATATCGCCGGTCGTACTAGGTTGCCCGTCCGCGTCCTCCAGCGTTCGTTTTTGTCGTTTCGTAATATTAAAATAGTCTGAAACTACAGTAGCTTTTTTCTTGGAGTCTAGAGCCGAGTCGGAGCTATAACGGCTTTCGGTATTAGGTGGAATCAAACCCTTTGGCGGCGAGCGTTGTACCGACATACTGCGGTGTAACGTAAGCGTAGGCCTAAATATCAGTGAGCCGACGGCAAAGTGTCGACGCGGGAGGCGTTGCTTATGATGATGACGTACGGTCAAGGGGCGCGGCCTTGGGTGTGGCCGTAACTAGGCCAAGGTCAGCGTATGATAAAATATCAATGAACTCACTGTCTTGTTGTTGTCTGCGTTGGTGGTCTCGCTTTTTGAATAATGTTCGTAGACCGCTCCTCCGTCGTTCTGCAATCCTGGTACTATATACGCGAATTTATTCTATTTTATAATTTTACAAATTTAACAATATTTTAACGCCACAAGTTATATGGAGCACTTAAGACACGTCTACTCTCAGCAGAATCCGAGGGGGAAGGGGGTAAATAGTTTCGAAATCCTGGAGGTATGTCCATATTAATATCAGCGTTTGAGATTATTGACCCTAAATCACTCTACCTATTCCGATCTCTGCTAATAACAGCTATATTCGATATACTCTTACTACATACTTGACTACACGTATACGGCCCACCTAATTGTAACGTTACCGTACCTTCGCTTCCAACATAAGGCGTATCAATCGCGTGTTACAACCTCACTATTTAATAACGGTGTAGAATCAGTCATTTGTAGGTACTTCGACTAAACGCAAAAACGGATGTTTTGACCAAATAACTTTAACAAATTTGGTTTTGCCTTTGTGAACGCATTTGGAGCTCCTTAGGTCAACACATATACTAGTGTATTATATGGGGTTTCATTAAGTAAATAAAAACACTTTTATATTTATATTATATATTTTCTAAATTCCACCACAAGCACTAGATATAGTTTCGAGTAGTATTTGTACATGAATGGATGCAGTAGACTAGGTAAAGTGCCATATAGCTGTATAACATTTGCTTCTACTGTTTACGCTTAGTTACCCACTATGTATATATGAACAGTAAGTTACCTAAGACAACTCTGACACACCGTTCAGTACAGCAAAGTGGTCAGTTATCCTAATGAACCGATTGTACTTACTGTATTTGTTTCATACATTATATACATTATATACATGGGCGTACCTATAGACGAGCTCAGTGGTCGAATGGCTAGCAATGGCCACTTTGACTCTGAGGTCGCGGATTCGATCCCCACACAAGACAAATATTTGTGTGCATGAACATGTCTGTTTGTCAAGACAAAGAAAAAGTTTTCTATGTATTACCTATAATGTATGTAGCTATTTACAAAAAAAATATTATATCGGTTATCTAGCACCCATAGTAGTAGCTTTGCTTAGTTTGGGACTTAGATGACAGTATGTAATTTGTCCAGGAATATTGATTTATTTATTATATAGATGAACAATTTTCAGAGACGTTACCAAAATTGAATTGCATAAGTGTGATTTTATAGTGTGGTCAGCGGTGCAAAATATATTTTTTTATACTACGTCGGGTAGCAGACAAGCCACGGCCCACCTGACATGAAGCGGTTAGCGTAGCCATATTAATACTCGCAACATGAAATATCGCTCGCGCACTGCCACCCCCGCTGCCAACGCAGCAACTCCTTACTTAATATTGTGCTTTACCTATAAACTATACAGCCGATATCAATGGTATTGTGTATTAAATAACATAAATTTGAGTTGATTAACTTTTATATTATAAAATACTAATTTCCAACCATGCCTTCACTGGCGTGGATTGCCTATTATCAAAATGACAGCATCAAAAACTACATAAAAAAACACTTTCATAATTCCATAAAAAAAACAAGTGATTTTCGGATTTTAGTAATTGTTACGAATTGTCATCAAATCTACTTGGGGTTAAAAAATAAATATTCCTGGCCAAATTACGTTTCTACTCGTTAATCTCCCTGATCCGATTTTGATGAAATTCGGTACGTTACTAGATAAATTCACATATAGTCTAGAGATCGTATTCTTTCTAGTAGTTTTTGTTACAATTGATTTAAAAAAAATGTGAGGTCTGAGGTAGCAGCGAATAAATATTTCAAGATAAATAAAATTGCACAGTAACATCCAGCTCCAAACTAAAAAACTTGTACTATGGGCAATGGTCATTAGATAACTGATAAACATACTAAAATACATTTTGTTGGGAACCCAATGGAGTCTTTAATTTGAATATAATTTTCTTTTATCTTTGATAATACATTATTATATTAGACTGTCTACCAGCATTCATTATGGTGATAATAATGAGTGAATTATTATCACCATAATTAATGCTAGGCGTGAATAAATATTATAATGAAATAGTTGCATAACAATAGATTACTTATTGAAAGGTTATATAGAGAAAAAACATCAGGCAGCCGTATGCTTGATCACCTCCCGAAGTGGTATAAAAAAAACAATTAAAATTAGAAGAAGAGCGAGTCTATGATTAAGGGATAAAATATGCATGATCATAATTTGTTAGTTAGTATAATATATAAATGCTACAAAGATACTGATTCTCGTCCAAGACAAACATATACGTAGTAAAGTACACCAACTCAATGTAAAACATCCCTAAGCGGCGCATCATAACCACATTCTGCTCCACAGTCCTAAGCGAGCTTCACAAAGCGCTGCACATAAAGTTAAAAGTATTTTCGTTCCTAAAAAAGAACTAAACAAATAACCGATTAAGCCACTTTCCTTTTTTTAACAAATTTTCGACAGTTTGCGATCTCGTCTACCCACCGATTGCCGCCCCTAGTTTTAGAAACGATGATGAACATTTCATGTTCTTTTCATTACATATTTCCCACTATGTCATATAATTAATCATTTGAACTATGGAGATATACATACTTAAATCATTATTTTTAAAGATTCTATTCACTTTTGGCTTTAAGTGGACACCCACGACGAAAGGTGAATTGCATGCAAAATGTTTATTTAAAAATAAACGCTTATATGTTATGTTGCGTTCTGCCTTGACGATTCAAAGCAAATCCGAAGCAATCCGATGCGGCGACATGGCATTTCAATGCGAAGCAGTGCGACACGGCGCGGCGGCGGCTTTGTCCTACGTACGCGCTAATTTTCACGTAAAATATCAAGCAAACTGATCGGATTCGCTTCGCTTCTCGAAACGCCGCGCACACGCCGAATGCGTTTGGTCACGTCAAGCACACTTCAATAGGCGTCGATTGTTGTCCTCGCACCGCAACGTGCCAGTTCGCATTCGCGTCAAGATAGCCTACGATTAATGCAGTTAGCGAGCATTCGCTGCAGTGTGAAATTATTGCTTCTTCTTATAATCTTAACTGTACCCCACTAGTTAAATTAAGTTCATATAAGTATAAACAAAAAAAAATAAGTAAATGTAATATTTTAGTACACCTAGTTTTCATCGTGGATGTCCGCTTGGTGCAAGAAAAGCCCCTCGCACAACCATTCACCATCCCTATACAACTACATACATACTTTGTCATACAAAGAATGTGTCGCAAAAATCTTACATAATCTATTTTGTATATATAAAAGTAATACTATAATACATCTAATACTAAATTAAATAAACAATTTTTTTATATATCTTTTCAACCTAAAGGCATAAAACATAGCTAAATAACTATATAGCACTTTACAGAAGACACTCCATGGAATATATAGTTCTTGTTTATTCATTTCGATTACATTGATAATAATCTACGTTGTCAAAATATATATTCTCTTTGCCTATAAAAGTTTCAATAAGCATTTTATTTACATTGGCTGCTATTTCAAACAATTATATGACATAGCATTGAGATAAAGTTGTTAAGTGTGAATTATACATTTTTTTTTTTGTATTTTATTGCAATATACGGTGACCTCATCAAGTATAACAGCTTTTTATCATAGTTGACATAATACAGATCAAGTATTGAATGTATTGTATTGTAAATAGTCGACTATACACATACAATACAAGACATTCACTACTGCGCCTCCAATGCGACCACTATGTGACATTAGCTTCAGCATTATTATCATCAATCGAATCCAAATATGGGCGAGCCGAGGCAGCGTGTACAAACGACAGCAAAAGTAAATTCGTTTTTAATTTTAGATCTTAGTGCTTGTTTACAAAATAATAGGTGCGTTTGTTCGCTTTAGGCGTCAGGAATTTAAGCTAAGGAAAAGTTATAAAAAATTACGACTCCAGGTCAGTTCAATGTGAACACCTCAAGCAATGTCATGTATTTTGGATAATTTTATGCAACCATTTTGCATAATACACCTTTGGACCCGCGTTACATGTAAATATTTGAACGCTGTGTCAAATCTTTAATAAATTTGCCATATCGTAAACACGTCCACGGCACAATATAAACAAGCACGTTCACTGTTGTCTCGAGTTTGAAATCAACTTATCTACTTTTGGTGTTAACTGTACATACTGAGGGTGGAGCATGTTCGGGTTGGAGGCGTAGTATATACGAGTGTAATAGAAAGCGGAGCGTGTTAGGATTGGGGGCGACACGAATTCGAGCAAAAAATGAAGCGTGTTGGAAGCGAAGCGAGTTAGTTCGAATGGGTGGCGGAGCGTCTTCGGGTTGGAGTAGCATTGTACCCAGTTGGCCATAGCGTCGAATTGGAACCTTATTTAGGTTGACTATGGAACATGTTCCAGTAGGATAGACCGTGTTCGGTTTGGAGATGAATAATGATGTAGTTTTGCAGGATGATTTTGTAGCGTATCTTTTCTTTATAATGAATTACGGAGCACATAAACCTTGATACGTAAAGTTTCACTCCAATCGCAGGCAATATAAGAACAGTAAGTACCAAGCTTGCACCCTTAACGGATTCTATGCTTCACCTCCGGCCCGAATTCTATGTAGCCCGACCTCATATTTACAAATTTTTGAAACTTTTATTCTTGTATTAATAACTCATATTGTACAACGTATATATTCTGTAGTTAGTACTCAAAATCTGTACATAGTAGTGTCCTGCACTGCACTATAACATAACACCAGTTGTACACTGCACCAAATGTAACTATCTTTAAAAGTCTCAGCTATTGTCCGGTTAACCTTTGTACACACTCACGGTTAGGATTTTCCTAGACTGAACGAGACATTTTCTATAAAATTCAACTCAAAATAGAGCCTCAAATGGCCAATCCGTTTTTTTAATGAAATCTGGTCAATGACTCAGTACGTTGCAGAAAGTCAAAATTTATTGAAATTCTACATGGAAAAGAAATGAGTAGAGAATGTTACACATAGATTTACAATATTCTCATTAAACTTTTTGAACAAATATATATTGAACTCTATAAAATAGCAAACGATTTACCTTCCTATAAAACATCCAAACCTAATTTAAACATGACAGTAATATGGCTTCGGTTGATTTACTGGGCTTCCGTCGCATCCTTTCGCGTCTAATCGCCTTTTTCCGACGACGTCACGTCCTCTTTCTACCAGGTGGCGGTCTGTTTTAGCTTTGTATGTATGTAAGCATTTTAGGATCATTAGCTTGAGTGTTTTAGCACCAGGCAGAATTAGTGATATTAGGTTTGGAAGAAGGTAAGTATTTAATAAACGTTTTATTGGATGGTAAAAAATTGCTATTCAAGTTAGTTTAACTTGACCGCTCTTCCAAACCAAAGTTACACAAGAGAAATTTGTTTGTTTTCATAACATAAAGTTTCGCGTTGCATGATTTATGAAAATAAGTATGGGAATTAACGCGATCATGCATAAGGTAAAGATTTACATTATTATTGCCTGATGTTTCGACCAGCTTGCAGAGGCCATGGTCACAGGCAATGTCAGCCATGTCCCTCTGCCTCCGGTGTCGAGGTCGATGAATCTTTATCTACCCCCGTGTTGTTCGATATCCGTGTACCGCGACGCACTACACTTACGACATTCTTGCAAAATAGGGATATTTTCCAAGACGTAGGAAAAAGGCACAAAGGACGAAAACACAGTAAATCAAAAGAAGTCATGTTCGCATGTTTAAATTAGGTTTGGAAGAATTTTCAAAATGGTTTAATGAAACAAAATATATTATAACGATGAACAATGAGCAATTATGTCAAATACTAGAACATATTTTGAAATAACAGCTGTTGATGAAATTGGTTATTTTTTTTATTTTTTATTTCGGAGTTTAACAGCTTAATAAAAATTAATTGTGTTCAATTAAGTTCACTGGTCTCGTATTGAAACTAGCGATCTATCCGACCGATAGTGTGCACTAGGCGTAACTTCGCTGTGTTGGGCGCGTCTTCAGTGCTATGGTGGCTGTTTGGCTGGGTGTCGCCGTATAATTAGTAGCTAATATCGATGCCGGTTCGGATATATGTTGGGGTTCTGCACATTGGGGTTGGATTGTTGCACTGGGTATCCTTGAGTGATGCTGCCAGGTTTTGTTGGCTGAAACAATAGTATACATTTAGTGTTTTATTACTTTAATTTATTAGGAAAACTTACAGCAATAGCTGTTTTGAGCATGTATAATACATGCTCAAATACAAGTCGAAATACATTGTCTAGAAGCCATTTACAATTTTTATCTTTGATCTACTATATTTCGCAAGATTTATGCATGCATTATAATATACGATGAATGTAAAAGTGTTCAGTAATCATTATAGATACGCAACATACATTCAGTCAAAAAAGAATCGGGAATGGATGATTTGTTTATGGTTCCAAATTCAATTTTTTTGTTTTTTTGTTGTTGTTGGATAGGCACTACTTTTTTCCATTTTGGCGCGGAGTTTGAGTTGTATCTGTCATTTATATTTAATACAGTGCTGTTTTTAATTGTATCTTATCTAGTGTATATTGCGATTTTCATAATGGACAAAAACATCGAACAAAGAGTTTGTCTTAAATTTTGCATCGCCAATGGAATTTCGTGTTCGTAGTCACTAAAAATGTTACAGAAGGCTTACGGTGAATTGACAATATCAAAAACACGTGTTTATGAGTGGTACAAAGCTTTCAAAAGCGGTCGAGATGTGATGAAAGATTTGCCTCGCTCTGGTAGGCCATCAACGTCTGCAACTGGACTTAACATCGCAAATGTGAAGGAAAAAGTGACTGAAAATCCTCATTCAACGTTGAGAGAGATAGCCGTCGAACTATCTGTATCTCACGAATCGATCCGTACCATCTTAAATAATCACTTGGGTATGAAACATGTTGCCGCTCGGCTAGTCCCAAAAGAGCTGAATTTTCTCCAAAAATTCAATCGCATAAGAATCGCTGAGGACATGCTAGAACGAGTCGATTCCGATCCAACATTCATGAAACGCATTGTTACTGGTGACGAGACGTGGGTATACGAGTTTGACATGCAAACTAGTCAACAAGCTTCAGAGTGGCACCTTCCAACTGAACCGAAACCGAAAAAACCACGCCAAAGTCGATCAAAAGTTAAAGTTATGTTGACTGTTTTCTTTGACTATCGCGGTGTTGTGCACTCAGAGTTCTTGCCGGAAGGTGAAACTATAAATAAAGAATATTATTTGAGCGTTATGCGGCGTTTAAGGGAGCAAATTCGACGAAAAAGACCAGATTTGTGGGAAGAAAAATCTTGGATTTTGCACCACGATAATGCGCCTTCGCACAAGGCTATTATTGTGAACGAATTTCTGACCAAAAACTCCACAAATATCATCGAGCAACCACCTTATTCACCAGATATGGCTACATGCGACTTTTTTCTTTCTCTCACTCAAATTACCACTTCGTGGTACCCATTTCCATTCGATAGAAGACATAAAGGAGAATTCGCGGCGAGAACTGTACTCAATTCCGGAAAAAGCGTTTAAAAAATGTTTTGAATATTGGATTATTCGTTGGCGTAAGTGTATCGTTTCTGAAGGAGCATATTTTGAAGGTGATAAAATAAATTTGGATGAATAATTAACATTTTGTGTATTATTGATATTTTCCCAGTACTTTTTTGACAGAGTGTAAAATGTTTATCCATGGATGGATATTTGTAAATATTTACTATGACGAATTGGAAACTAGTCTAGAAATGAAATATTGTAACTCTAATTGATTTGAAATAAATTGCCTAAACTAAAAAGAGAATAAACATAAGAAGAAAAAATGACACTTGTATAAAAGAATTTGAAAAAAAAAAACAGTTTTTCTTTAGTTTTGTAAAACAGTGTTTTATAAAACTAAAAAAACTGGTTTTTTTTTTCTTTCAACCCTGCCTCTGCAAGCGAGCATGCACATAAAATAATCGTAAGATTTTCAACGAAATTTTTCAGCGTCCATGTGAATAGACCTCCTTAGTGCGTATATAAAAAAAATGTTACTGTTATATTTTCTTACCTGCATGTTGTTGTGATGTGGTGGAGGATGTGGAGCAAGATGGCGAGCTGGTGGAGCTGCGTAACCGCCGCCGCTGCTCACCGACGGGTGATGCGGCTCGCTCAAACCCAGGAGAACTTGGGGCTGGAAAAAAGGTCAATTGCTTCATAAACTACATGTTAAATTATTAAAATTATATGTTGAACGTATTGAAGTAAAAACTTGCCTGGTTTTTACTTTTTAAATAAATGAAACGTGATGCAGTGTGACATAAAAACAGCGCCATCTATCGATATAATTTGTACCTTACGCCCGGTGCATAAACTAACTATTCTCTCACCTGAGGATCCTTCTTATTGTCTTGATGCTGCTGTCCGTCTCTGTTCTTCAACATGTCAAGATATAACTGGGGGGGTTGCGGCGCCGGCGCGTACATCAAGTTTGTATGATGCGGCGTGTGCGGAGTGTGGGGAGTGTGAGGAGTGTGGGGGGTATGCGCATGGTGCGCGTACAGAAGGGGGGGAGGACGCTCCCCAACCACCCCCACGACTCCTGAGGTGGGCATCGCGTAGTACGCTGGAGATGACACCGATGACCCACCCACGTTAGACGCGTATTGGGATGATTCTGCGAATGATATTTCCATTTGAGAGATTCACGTGTAAAAAATTACAGTACCCGTTAATCATATGATATGAATACAAGCAAATGAAAATAGAAATAATGATTACGGCAATAAAATATACACAAAGACGGCACTAAATGACACAAGTACAACGAGAAGACTACAAAACAAAACATTACGTACTTTTACCACACAAATAAAAAAGACATGGTTAGTGTATCTGAGAAATGGAACTCTTTAAATAACATTTAAATTATAAAGTCAACGGCATGCAAAATTTGAGTCTAAGTAGACACGTCTCCATGACTGAGTAGTTTGGCAGATGTGAAATTACATATGAACCAGACCAGCTGGTCTATATAGCACCACTTGTCTATATAGATATAAATGAGAAATAGGGATCTATTTCCCTTGGTCATTGCATCACGCGTGAACGGCTTGACAAATTTCGCTAGTTCTTTTTATGTTGTATTTATTATTGTCAGAAGGTTCTTATAAAAGAAAAAAATGAGAAAATTGCGCGGCAAATTAGAAATTTTAAGAAAACTGAACTTTTCTAATGTAATTTTATGTCGATTGACAGAACTGTCAGTCATTTGACTGATTGTGCGAAACCAATTCGCATTAAATATTTATTGTTAAGAATCTAGAACAACGTCTGTCGGGTCAGCTAGTCTTATATATTATTACCGATTCGAATCTAATAATAATAAAAAATATATGACTTTAAACCGAAACGGCCAGGCGCAGACGTATATACTTAGACCCTAAATAATAAAACTTTCACATAACTAATATTTTTTAAAATACCTATGTGAACACACATCATATACCTACACGGGACTTTACACGGGACTTTATTTAAAAAAATGATTTGACCTTTGAAAGTGTACCTATAGATTTTATAATCGGTTCCCACATAGTAGGAAGAACATAAAGTACCTATGATACGAAAATTATGTTAGTCAATTATATTTATCTCGTTAAGCCTAAACTCGCTGTAAGTGAGATGGTATAACAAAATTTATATTGTTAAACAAGAAATGCGTCATGGAATTAAATAACGAAATATTAGTTGTTAAATGACTCGTTAAAAATGCGGTTATTCGGACAATGAAAGTAACAGAACACAAAATATACAAAATTACCTCTTAAAAGCAGTACAATATTTATATGATCTTAATAGTAATAGAGTATTTTCGAAATTAAACCCTAAACTTACCACTTTAGGGTATCATTTCGGAAGTACAAAAGTACCACGAAAGATTATTGCACATTGGGGCAATTTCCAACAAAGCAGAAAGGAAAACTGAACTGTACATGAGATCATCTTATGTCTTATCTAAATGTCTCATCTAATAAACCTTCATGAGAAGATCACTTGTGATTTCCTAAGTTTAATCGACCTAGTAGTAGGAATGGTAGAGAGACAGACTTAAGGTATGTTCTTCACGTATGTTGCCAAGGCTACGTCACGAATTTGCTTATCAAAATCTGTCATTTTCCGTACAAAATACAGCTAATGACGTAGGAGACCTCAAATCACGTGACCACACTTATCGCTAAAGAACATACCATATGTTTTTCTATAATGGGTAGTAGGTTAAAGTTTGCTTGTTCGAAATTTGTACTAAACTAATTTGTACAGAGCGACCAAAAAGAGTAGAAATAGAACTAAATTCATCAGTGGTAGCAACATTGAATTTTCCCTACAAAAGTGCTCAAGAGTTACCATGTGAAATTTGTTTATACTAAGAAAGTAGCGCCCCCTATCTTAGTTTACTCTTTTGCGTCGCACTGTACACGATACTATTTATTTTCTCAATTGTTAATCTGTTCCATAATCATGCGAACCCTTTCCACTTAGAAATTTGTTATCCTAAGGTTACCTTGAAAAGATTGGTTGCATACATATAAGTTTAATTATTATAGACATATTGTACGTTTTGGCGTGAATATGTCTTTAAATTTGCTGCCATACGGGGCAATCCAAAAAATCTAATGATAACAAAATCGGGGGACACAGTTTGGCGTTGTAGTTTCAAATCTATGCTCTACATCCAAAATTCAATCACACCACTGGATAGATGAAGAATCAAAGAATTTATTACTTTAAGTAAGGACTATTGAATATCGCGTGCGGGGGAGGGGGAAACGCTGCAATTCTAATATAATTTTAGTGCATATAACGTATTCACGTACAACACACGTCCGTGTTCATGACACAGCCACACCCCGTTTTTCTTTTTTGTTAATTTGTATTGTGAGAATAAAGCATTCTATCTATCTATTTGTACCAACAGGTTACTTTTCATTTTTGCAAGCTACGAATGATTTCGTACTCTCAATACGTATCTACTGTCATATCACGCTACATGTTAGCACATATTTCCTTTCCACTTTAAAGGAAAATCCCCTATAAGAGGTAATAGTTAAGGAGGTAGTGTAAGAAAGAGAAACACAGGCTAGTGAGTGAGAAGCGACAGTGACGAGACCGAGTGCAACTCACTGTTCCACAGCACAGCGCGGGTCAACTGACGGCTTATGCGGCCATCTTCGACCTCTGTAAAAGATTATATCGCTTTCACATACAAATATTACATATTGCTTTCCTACTCTAAAAATACTTGCTGGGAAGGTTGATTGTGATGTACTAAAAAAGGACGTTAATATCACGATTCGAGAGTATATAAGTACGATTACTCATATATTCTCATTCAAGCTAAATCGATATATGCATCAATTAAGTATTTCAGAATTTCTACATTTATCGTTTGGTTTATGTTAAAAACGTAAATTAATTAAAAAATATATCTCACCGAATATTTACAAGAATCTTTAGTAGATCGACCGCGTTCTGCGTGATTCTTTCCTTAATAAAAAGTCGATATCCACTCTGAAACCACGTACGCAACTTTTTCTGTGCGCCTTGATTTAGCAAATTTCCGTGGTTTTACTAAACATTGTCCTGTTACATTGTTTTTTAAATATTCAGTAATCAATTTTACATGAACTGTTCTATCCTATTTCTTTTCAGCCTAGCTTACAGACACAGCTATACTGTGAAGAAGAAATAAATGGTTACTTAATACATACTATGGTCCGAGTATACAGGCTGATGTTTCATTTGCGGCTGCAGACGATGAGTGTACAATGTGTAAGTAGTTGGAGACGGGCTACGCTGCCGCTTCACCCCCGACTGTATGGGACCACGCACTAAGGTCTGCTGTTGCGGAAACAACATGTAGTTTGAGTGCTTATTCTTGAACAAAGAAACAAGGGATTAAAGGAAGTGTATTCCACACTTCACGAGCGTGTCAAAGAGGATATGTCTACTAATATTACATACACAGCACTGTCGATACTTAAGCTTGATATATGCCGCCTGATCGCGTAACCTCGATTTTTTTTTTTATCAATTGGGAGCCAAACATACAGCCTGTCAGTTGTAAAGCAGTCACCATAGCATATAAACCAAGGCTGCTCAATTATTTTTTAATGTGGGCCATAATTTAAATTTCTTGTCTTCCGTCGGGCCAACTATATAAGCCTGATGTTCCATGTCACATCGAAACGACCATCCGCGTGTCGATGGCCAGTCAACCAGTACTGCCCCCTTACCTTAATCGCTTATTCATTGGTATGACTAAGCATTCTATTCAGTTATTGAATCGCAATAAGAGTTGGTGTTAAGGGGGCTGTTGGCGGGCATATTTGAATGCGTCCGTGGGCCATTTCGTGGCCCGCGGGTCTGGGACTGAGCAGCCTTGCTATAAACGTTTACAATATAAGGAGTATAGCTAGCTAGCTGGTAAGAACTTTGCTAATACATCCTGCTGGTAAGCTCACTCACTTGCAGGAACAAATAGCCTCAAGGATACTGCTATTAGGCTGTGATCTTCTGAGAATTAGATGTACTTACCCAGTCCGGGCTCCATATTTCTTTCTCTGATGCCAGTCTCATGCCCCAAATTAGACCATAATTCCCTAAAAATGCTATTAAAAGCATGCTTGTCCTAACTCAAAGATATTCAAAATCACAATACAACACTATCACATCCAGGACATGGTGTAGTAAGGTCAAAGAAGCAGTTATGAACGAGGGTAAGAGTAAAGTCTATCAGTCCCTAAAATCTGTACTAAGCTTACTACCTTGTTCAACAAGTGCGAAGTGAGGGGCGGGGGCCTGCCCTGGGTAGGAGGTGGCTCGCCCTGGCCAGTCGAAGACGGCATGGAAAACATCGGTATCTGAATGTTGCCCATTGACATTTTCATTGGTTGCATTTCACTGAAAAATATTAAGGATTAATTCGGTATTGGTGATGCTGTTGATTGTTTGCACTTGGTTGAACATTATTAAGAGTTTGTTATTAATAAACTTGGTATAGTTCCACTTAATTAAAATTATTTTTACAGACCGGTTTCGGCTTACTGCATTATCAAGGTAAACAGGGAATAGTCTGTTTACCTAGGCCATTGATTTAACTAGATTGATACATTTAACTAGGCCGGATTCTAGCCCACGAGGCCGAAATTGAGGTTGAATGCTTGTAGCTTGAGCGAGTAGCTTCGTTGAAAAATTTATTGTTTTTCAATTAAATAGCGTCAACGTTTTCCTCCAAAAAATAGAATTCTCGCCCGTGTCTTTTCCATTGATTTCAATGGGAAATGTATTTGATGATCATTCCTCAATGACGATGATCGATCTCAATTTTTTTCGACACAAACCTCAAGCATGTCAAGGTCTTTAATTATGACAAGTTTCACCAAAATCGTCTGTTATTTGTCTGACAATATTTATATTTATTTATTTATATAACTATGTAAATTACCAAGATTCAGTCTTCTAAGTGAATCTTACATACTTAGTGGCATTAGAACCTGACCATACTTTCTCATACTCACTTGGTCTCCTTCTGCTGCTGCCGTTTCCTTGTCTCGTCCTCATTAAGGACTTTCTTGAGCTGCATGAACAACTGTTGCTTTTCTTTCTCGAGCTGTTTTAATTTTTGCTCTAGTTGTTCTATTTGTTCTTTAGTCTCCTCTGAAAAACACAAAACAATACACAGTTCGGGTACTCCTTGGTCAGTTTATATAATCATGGCTTTATTCTAGCACCCCCCGGTCAATCCATACAAATGTCTCGTCGTGTACTACATAAACAATGACGCTTATGCAGAAAGTGAATGAGTGTGTGCGCGTGCGACGCCATACAAACTGTTCCAGATTTGTCTCAGAGGGGAGGTGAGGTCCGTACGAGAGATCGGCAGGGAGCGGCAATACTGTACGTAGTACTACTATTACTTAGACTGTGACAATTATTTCAAGTACTTAGCTTGGAGTCTGGTCATTTTTTGTGCCATTATACTAAGAGATATATATATAGTGACATCCACTGTCAAGTAGCAGAACTAGCCATAACACAAAAAAGGGACGGGTATAAGTAGCTTACCACAATCTTTAAAGCCAAACCCAACCTCAACTGCATGTGCTGCCGACTAACGAACGTGGATCTGTTTGTTAGGCACCAGGAGTTGTATAGAAAAAAAATGTACAAGCACAGTAGGATTTTCACTTTCACTTTTTACTAATGTAGTGTAGTCCTTTGTAGGTAGTAATGTGCATTAATTTACCAAGTGTCATAACATCTTGTCTCTCTCGTGCCTCTCGTTCCTTTCTTAATCTTTCTTCTTCCACCTCGGCTTCATATTCTGTAAATAATACAAATTAGTGTAAACAATAAACTATAGTATTACTAGCTGACCCGGCAAACGTTGTTTTGCCATATACATTAATCGTTTAGGGGTATAAAAAATAGATGTTGGCCGATTCTCAGACCTACCCGATATGCACACAAAATTTCATCAAAATCGGTCAAGCCGTTTCGGAGGAGTATGGCAACGAAAACTGTGACACGAGAATTTTATATATTAGATGCTGAAAAGGAGTGATTGACAAATAATAACTTGGGACTGACACCAAGGACATGGACTTTCTTTATGAGCGGGAGTGGCATAATCACACTTAGTATAGTAGTGGTACCACAATTTAACCCTATGCAAAATAAACACATAGAAATTGAATTACAGAGCTATCAGCCCATTTATTCTTATCCTAATTGACTGACGTCAAAATTACAAGTCATCAACTTTCCCATACAACAGCGGTCAGCTGACTGGACAATTTGTATGGACCTTTTTTTAAATCAAACTAACCTTAAACTTAAACCTATGTATAGTTCAATGGTTGTAACAGAAATTAACCTTTAACCAACCTTGTGTTTTTTTTTTGTAACACTGTCTCCAATATGCGTTCTGGTATACCACTATACTATTTAGTTAAAATATAGTAATTTATGGCATATATTAGTAAATTACCATATTTTTATTGCGAAATTATATATAGTCTGAGAAATAAAAATAAACACAATTCATGAGGTATCAACATTTATTTATATTTAAATATATCAGTAACTTTTTGGGCCTGTAAATTCAATGAAATTATACTTGACATCAAAAATATGTATGTCGCTTATAAATCTCAGTAAAATCATCCAAATCTTTGCTCTTTCCTTATAACTGTGAAAATTATGAGAATTCAGTAAACATAATTATTACAGGGTAAATATTACACACAATAAAGGAATATTTTTTTACTGCAAGCCAAGCACAATTATATACTTTTGGCATGCAAAACACCTGTAGAATGATTTTGATTCTTTTCAATTTTAGTAGACAAAAAACACATGTCTTTTTTGCAGCTGTTATGGCAACATCAAATTTTGGCTGACTTGACATATCAAAGCCTAGAAATTGCTTCAATTTGGTAAAGAGTAATCATTTTGGTATAGAGTAATCATTTTGAGGCTCATGCTCCATTTAAAATCCCTGATGGATTGGTTAACCTAAATCAGATTCTGATGTCAATGCCTATGAAACTATTTTCCATCTTGGTGTGAACGCAACTAAACTCGAAGGTACCAATACGCTAGGGACGCAGAGTTGAGTAGAACATTACAGTCTAGAAATATCTAAACCCACAGCAATCTGGGAGATGGTATGTCATAGGTTAAATACAACTGAATATTTTACTTTAATACTGGTACCCCAAATATTCTGTTCAGCAACATCAAGTAGTAGTGGCATGACATAACCTCATTCTCTTTTATATCTACATAAGTGAGTGCAAGTAAACCCTTACTTCTTTTTGTTTTGCCAATAACTGTTTCTGCAAAAATTATATAGGTTAAACATACTATTGACAATAATATTATTAGATATGACAGAGCTTTTAGACCATACTCATATGAAAAAAAATATCCTTTTAAATATAGGTAGCGGAGAATACATAACAAATTATGTATTCTCCGCTACCTATATTTAAAATGTTTTTTTCATAACTTAAATATTTAGGATTTTATAGAGAATAATGTCCCCTATATTTCTCATAGTCTGGTTTTGTATTACACCCCAGATTACTAGGATATGAAAACACATCTCTTCCACCCATCATCATCATCATCTTTGTTTTCGGGGAAACCACCACATTCTCACACTAATCAGATTTTACATGCTTGCTCGGTCAACACTCACATTTATCTTGTTATTCTATGTATATCTGAGTGGAATTGACATCCTGCTGTGTGGTGGAACTGATTCACTGAAGAAGTACTTTACCTTCTTTCTTTCTCTGCCGTTCCCTAATTATATATCGCTTAAGGGCATTCCACATCTTCTGATCACCATCATTCTGTTCTTCGCCTGTAGTGGATGTTACTGCAGGCATTTTGATAATGTACCAAATGTTTCGCTGGCCGAGTTCCGTCCAAATTTTAGAATATTACACAGGCATTACACGAGCTTACAACAGAACTTAACTTTATAAAACAAGTATAATCACATTAATTATTTTTTCAACAAACTACAAGATTATCAAATTTATGTAGTTATTTGAGACAAAACACAAAAAAATTACAAAAAAGAAAGCTGGTCTGGCTCATTAATTCGCTATGCAATCCAAATCTTCTTCATCTTTTCTTGTTTCGTTTTGGCAATCATTCTTACTTTAATGTGGGATTATTTTTATCTGTATCATGTCGCTGCTTAAAAAAAGGAACACAAATAAAAATTATAAAAAATTTAATTTAAAAAATGTTGCCAAAATCACGCTTATTTTCATGTTTCGCAAAGACACTCGTTGAAATCGGCCTCTATATAATGAATTTACTCGAATGTCCTGTTGGCATTTTCACGCATTGGTAACTAAGATAAGAGCAAAGGATTATGATAGAATGGAACTACATCTTTCTATAGAAATGAAGGAATCAGTTCAAGTATCTGGGACATTGGGTGACTTCTGATATGAAAGACAATATAGCTAACGAAAGAGAGCGTAGGGCGCTGTCTTTTCGAGCTAATATTAATATAATAGAGCCCACAGGTTTGTACGTTGTTCCACTGTTTTAATATTTTTTTTTTATTTCATATATGGCGTTATAATATACCCTTATTATTTACTATTATGTACTTTATTTGTATGGTTATATCCATATTTTTTTTAATGATTAATAACTCTTCAATTGCTACATTGGCAATAATTTAATAATTTCAACTTATACTCTGTAACTATACTCGCTCTATGTTTTGCTACCGACTTTCAAATAATATGTATACAAAACAAATAAGTACCAAATGATTTAAAAATGCGGTTTTGTGCTTTAAATCTTTTATTTCTAAATATAATTTTTGTAAATAGACCCGGAAACACACAAGAAAACTTGTCTCGTGTGATTCCGGGTCGTTGAATTTTATTAGCACCCTCTAACTCAATGACATTTTTTCAAGCGGGCTGTCAGACAGATTTCAGATTGACGTTTTAAGGTTTGGCTATTCGCATATTGAGTCAATGCCAACACCGAACTAATTATAATAATAAATGTATTAAGAGCCATATTACATTTTAACTGTGATTTTTGCGTAAAATGGCCAATTTTGCCGTTCTTGATCTCGGAAACAAAAATACATTAACAATGTTTAACTTATTGAATAGTACAGAATAGCTATTGGCATAGTACGTAGCGGCCTCGCTTTTTGTAAATTTTGCTTAACTTTTTAAATAAACCCAAAATTGCAGAGAAAGATTTTCATAAAATGCGCGCATTCACTATTTTGAGCTCCTGGATTGTACTACTGTTCCAAACAAATGAAATAAAAAAAATAGAATGTTATTTGTTATATAGTCGTATAGTTTGTTACATAGCGGCCTCGGAATTTTGAAATATCATTGATTTAATATAGAAAAAAAACATTCTTTTAGCCAAAAAAACTTCGAATATCGCTTTAAGTAAACTGTTAATTTCTCAAATAAACGATAATATTATTGAGCAAAATTTATACGAGAATAATTGTTACTTCATGATGAATAAACTTTGTAGCATGAATTTATTATCTTATTTCAATAAAAACGATAAATATAACTTCAAAATTACTACAAAAAACGATGCACTTTCGCGGGTTTAGTACTGCGCGAGAGCTCATCAGCGTGCAAATGTAATTGCTCTTAAAACTTTTTTGCCCTACTAATCAATGTTGCACGGTAAATTATAGGGTGCCCTCTTTCAATTTGTACATACTATTTTAGATCGCACTTTAAAAACCCGTCACTAAACAAAATACATTGAATTTCAAAAGCACACCAGCACTTAACTGGTTCCCACCAAAAAATCTACTTCTGTCTTTATAATTTTCTATCCAAGCGAAGAATCCTACGTATAAACAATCGTTAGTACTATTACTTAGACTGTGGTACAATACTTTCACTGCTTTCACCGTCTCTACCATGCTGTCACCAGCTGACAGCTGTCAATAATATGTCAAGCAAGCAAGCTGGCCCAACTCAACTGTTTTTTTTTATTGAATTACTAGGCTAGGACGGAATTGCAAGAAAAAATATTTTTTTTGCAAGTTTGCTGTGCGAAGTATTGTGTTCTAATTTTAATTTATTTACCCATATACCTTTGCGGTAACAATAATTTGTAGTGGTACATAGCAAAGTACAGGAAAGTGATAGTAAAAAAAGTAAAAACAATGGAAGGTCCATCTCGACCAAAAAAGAAACTAAAAACTGTAAGTACATCATTTTTTAGGGCTTATTTAGGTATTAACTTTAATTTGTGCATCAAACAGTATGTGATCACCTGCATTGTTTATAAAGTTCCTGTTTTAGAGAAAAAAGGTTGGTTAGTATTTTTTGGTTAATTAAAAAAAAATGTTTATGCAGCGGATGCTGCGGTATGTAATTTGTTGTAGCTTTGCTATATTTTTTGTATTATCTATTAGGTAATATTTTCATACCTACTAGTTGTTGTTCTCAATGACGATTAAATTGTATAAAACCAGTCAAAAATTAAATACAAGAATAATAATATTATATTACCCATAATAATAAACAGTAATTATGATGCACTAATAGTAGGTATAACTATACATTGTTACCGCGGTGCCGTTTTGGGGGTAACCTGGATGAACAGGGTTGTAACACATAAATCTATTCTATGAATATTCTTACTTTTATTATTTATTTTATTTTATGTTTTGCAATGAATGATGATTATTATAAAAGTTGAAGTGTATACAATTGCCGGCATCATAAATGTTGTTTAATGTATTGATGAAATATGTATAGGATTTTGCTTTTCTGCATATTGAAACAGGAACGTATGAAAATGGAACACTGAGAGTCAAAATCGAAATTGAAAACAAAAACGAATTCTGAATCAAATTCGGAAACAGAATCTAAATTGGAACTAAAACCAGTACCAAAATCGGAACCAGAACTGTAATCTTTATCGCAATCGGCAGAAATCAAACTCAAATTCCCACAACATACCTATATGTCTAACAACTTCACAGTAATATTATGTTATATATAATCTACAATGTACAAAACATATGTTAAATTTGACTACAGTTAAAGAATTTTATCATTAAATTTTGATAAATACTGTACTAGTGCAATTTGTTTATGGTTCGGATATTACCCTGCAATAATCCCTTATATTTTCCCAAATGGGATGTTACCTGCCGCCTATCTCTACTTATAATGTTTATTTTTAATAAACATAATGTAAGATAATATAATAAGAAAAAATAATATAATAAAGATTATTAAATTAATTTATAATAACAAAATTAGTAAAAACTATTTTATTAATTTTGTTAATTACTTAGATATACAAAAATAATAACAAAAAAGTAAAATACTTTGGTAATATCTGTTCAATAGGTGCTACCATTTAACAAAATTAATAATTGTACAAAAATCTAATTATTATAATTATTTTTAGATTTTGTATAATTACTAATTTTGTCAAATAAATAATAGCACCTATTAAAAAGATAATAACAATATTTTTTACTTAAAATTGTTTTTACTAATTTTGTTATATTAATTTTATTATATTAAAAAAATCAGGTTAGAAAAAACTCATAATTATAGTTACAATGACACGAGGAGCTCGATGGCGTCATTGCGCGTGTCAGTCTAATCGGTTACACAAGTTAAGCAACATCAACCGTAGCCTCTTTATGGATGGGTTTATTTATCACGAGCTCTTCCATGCTTTGGAGAGCACAATAACCGATGGGTTTCGGCAGTTGTCATTAGATGTGCAGCTGTTAAACTAAGAAAGTGTAAATAAAATTGTTAACTTCAGGCGAACCACAACTCGTACCTAAACCTATATAACTAATAGTGAAATAAAATATGTGATAGATTAAAAAATAATTTCACTATTATCAGGAATTGATATACCCAGATAAATTCAAAACTTATATTTTTATAGGTAGGGGGTGTAAGCTCACCACAATCTTTAGAGCCAAAGCCTATCTCGATAGCTCCAATGAACACTACGCCAACTCAAAACATACACATCCAGATACACACCGCTAATATGAGTTATACATTTGCTTAGCGGTTTGTATTTGTGGATTTTGTTGTGTGTGCGTGTCTTTTATAAATAAAATTCAGGTAGCATGATGTTACTGAAATAATGAATCGATTTAGAGAATAATCTCTTGGAATAGCAAACCTTGGTAGAGAGGTCATTCCGCAACTGGAGAGCATGGCTCAATGGAAAATATACATCGCTCGGGGTATAATATATTTATTACACAAGAGAAGCCGAAGCTGGTCACTAGTAAAAGTAAAATACGTTATTTAAGATACTACTATCGCTTACTGTCGTCACTTCCTATCTATTTTGTATGTATTTTTGTTCAGTCACTTATAAACTGTGATGCTCAGAGCGTTTTAAAAAAGTTATATTAATGTTATGTTATTGATGAGCAAGATGGCGTTGTTGCGCGTGTCAACGCAAGTTCAGCAACGTCGACCGTAGTCTGTCTATGGATGGATTTTTTTATCTCGACCTCCGTGCTTCGGAAGGCACGTTAAGCCGTCGCTCCCAGCTGTTGACAGTCATTAAGCCAACTCAGTGGCCTTTGGGCGGCTTGAAAACACTGGCCTCCGCTAGCTCGCAGTTGAGCAGCGTGGTGGAGTATGCTCTAAACCCCTTTAATTGAGGGGAGACACATATCCCAACAGTGGGATGAGTTGGGTTGCCGATGTTAATCTACTTTCGTTGCTAACCACACAATGTACAAGCAATACACCCGTGCACTAACTCTTTGTGCACACATGAACTAATTGACTTAAATTATTCTAATGTACGGACTGAGAATGTACTGCATTGTATTATACAGTGCGACCATAAAAGTAGACCAAAGTAATAGTACCACTTAGTAAAAACGATGGTAGAAAAACACTAGGTATGTTCCTTCTGGTTATACACCTCAGTTTGGTCGTTTATTCTTTTTTTTTTATATAAGAGGGTGGAAAACGAGCATGTGGGTCACCTGATGGAAAGCAATCACCACCGCCCATTGAGTTCAGCAACAGCAAGGGGTCGCCGATCCGTTGCCAGCCTAATTCTCCTTCCTTTCCTTCTTTCTGGTGACCTCACTCACTCGCAGGAACACAACAACCCTCAAGGGAATTGTTATTTGGCTGCGGTATTCTATGAGGTGGAGGTACTTCCTCAGTCACCCAGAAAAGAAAGGAAAAAGATGCTGCGTTGGCAGCGGGGGTGGCGGCGCGCGAGCGATATTTTATGTTGCGAGCGTTAATATGGCTACGGTAATCGCTTCACATCAGGCGGGCCGTATGCTTGTCTGCCAGCCGACGTAGTATAAAAAAGAAAAAAAAAATTACCCGAAAAGAAAATTCTATGGAGGGTCTTGTAGTCCAAGGCAAGGTGGAAGGCAAGAGACCCCGCGGCCGCTCTCCAACCAGATTTTGGAAAGTGGAACACCTGATGCAGCACCATAATGGTTCAGGTAAACTATAAGAAATATAAAAATGACACCTTAGCAAAAGTTGTTCAGCCTGATGAGCATTTTCTGTTGAGGTATAAACATCCAAGATTTGGACCACCTGATGCAGAACCTTAATGGTTCAGGTAAACTATAAGAAATATAAAAATGACACCTTAGCAAAAGTTGCTCAGCTTGATGAGCATTTTCTGTTGAGTTCTGTTAAATAATAAACAATGTTAATAACAATGTGACTACTTAACTAATAATATTTTATAATAATGTGTGAGACAAAAGGTTGAACTTTAATATTTGTCTATTAATATTTTTTAAATACTAAACTGAATTTTTAAATCAATTATATTATTTACATTTTTTAATTAAGTTCCATTATATTCCACGGACATTGAATGCTATTTTACAATTATCTAATAAATAGACTTAGTGATGTATAATTTGATTATTGACAAATTTAATATTAATTGATCAATTCTAAATATTTTTAATTAGGCTAAAATTTGTTAAATTTGCATGCTATTTATAATGGCTAAATAGGCTGGTGATTTGTTTTAAATAACATCTGTTTAAATGTTACCCTATTTATTGCAAATAAATTATTTTGAATTTTTTTTGAGGTATAAAAATGCAAGATTTGGAACACCTGATGCAGAACAATAATGGTTCAGGTAAACTATAAGAAATATAAAAATGACGAATTAGCAAAAGTTGTTCAGCCTGATGAGCATTTTCTGTTGAGATATAAAAATCCAAGATTTGGAACACCTGATGCAGAACCTTAATGGTTCAGGTAAACTATAAGAAATATAAAAATGACGCCTTAGCAAAAGTTGTTCAACCTGAATGGCATTTTCTGTTGAGATATAAAAATCCAAGATTTGGAACACCTGATGCAGAACCTTAATGGTTCAGGTAAACTATAAGAAATATAAAAATGACGCCTTAGCAAAAGTTGTTCAACCTGAATGGCATTTTTTGTTGAGATTTGGAAAATCTAAGATTTGGAAAACCTGATGCAGAACAAAGTTAAATTTATTTGCATAAACAACACGTGTTTACAAACCAGAAGAATACGTGCATTTGCGGGACGCTATGTAGCAAGATGAGAGTTTATTTAATTTGGTGGTGGAAAGTGTTTTAAGCGACGACGGGAAACTGTTTTTCTTAGATGCTCCAGGAGGGACTGGAAAAACATACCTGACGAGAGCAATCCACGCTGAAATCAAGCGCCAAAATAAGATCTCGCAGCAGCATCGCCAGGTATTGCAGCCACATTACTACAAGGCGGAAGGACGCAAATACAATGTTAAATATCCTACTCGATTTAAACAGAATTGAAACACCGACATGCTCTGTGACACGAAACTGTGACAAAGCAAAGGTGTTTCAGGATTGCTGTCTAATTGTTTGAGATGAATGCGAAATGGCCAACAATAAGGCACTAGAAGCTGTAGGTAGAACTTTCCGTGCCCAAGAGTTTTCAAGAATATTATTAAAATTCGGGGAAGATCTCCTTCCTGAAGCAACGTCAATGGCAGCGCAATATAATTGAAGCTGAGATTCTCACTGAGAGTGGTGCCGGTGGCTGTATTTATTCCGCATATACCACTCTTCTTCAAAAAAAAAAAATCCATTTTTATTTTATACGTACGCAGTTGTCTGTGACCACTTGATTTGCTATGACAATAAAAAAATCACTAAAACTCGCCGGTTTTACAAACAACTAGCGAATTTTAGTCTTTTCATATTAGCTCCCGAAGGAAAGACTCCCTTAATTTTTTTTAAACTATGGTTACAATGGTAAACAAAAAAAAGTTTTTTGACTTTTAACGTATAACAAATATTTTCTTATGTAACAACATTAGTTCGTATTTGTAATAATACGGCGGAATCATAGAGTCCACGCGAACGAAGTCGCGGGCATCAGCTAGTTACATAATAATGTATTATTATACTGCTAGTTATATTAGTTTGTGTTTGCCAAACTGCAATAATATAAGTAGCGAAACATGTGTACCTATATACACAATCCTGCAAACAATCAAAGAGAAGAAAACACAGTTCCTAGCAAGTTACGATGCCTGTGAAAAAGGTCATAGATAGATGTCTATCTATGATGATGATGATGACACGAAGTGACCCTGTAAGCTTATAAGGAATGCGTTTTTCTTTTTGCGTTACGTAACCTTAAAAATAACTTCAAGATCTTGATTCTTTTTTTAAACAATGTTTAAATGGAAAAATCACTTTTCCTGCCTAGCTGACATGGCATCAGATGTGATTGTTAACTGTGTATTTCTGTACTGTTAGCACAGTATAAGTAATAGTACTACGTGTAGTATGGCCACTCCTTGCCGCTCTCTTGTATCGACCTCATCTCTCCTCTGAGACAAATCTGGAACAGTTTGTATGGCGCCGCACACACACGCTCATTCACTCTGTACACAGATCTCATTAGCCATCTTATTGTTTATGTAGTAGTTAACGACATTTGTATGGAGTGGTCGGGGTGTGTTGTTAGAATAAAGTGCTTTTCTTTCTTAGATACAATTCGACCGTGGACATACATTATATTTAAGGATCCACAAAATTTCTTGATCAACTGAGTGACCAGAGAAGATGAACGTAGGAATAATGAGATTTTGTAGATGTAGGCTCAAAATATAAAATAAAAAGGCCGCTAAAAATATTTTCAATAATTTACTATGGACTACAATGACAATAAGATAAATAAAGCTAACTCAAACTTTTACTATTTGCTTACTTGTGTAGATACTTAATTAACTGTTAACATACCTGTAGTTGTGTAGGTTATATTTGTCACACATAAATAAATAAAGTAATTATAGATAAGTAGTATTACTTATCTATAATTACTAACAATACATAGCATATGTAACAATACATAAGCAAATAATTATATTACTTTTGAGATTAATTTAATGACAACGCTAACAATGCTTGCACGAATTGTTATGAAGATGGAGTATATAAATTCATTACATGCATTTTGTTTAATGTGCAGCAAAATTGATCTGCCCTCAGATGATATTATTTTTATACTACGTCGGTAGCAGACATGCGGCCAAATACGCCCGATTGTAATATAAAATTATAAAGTAACACTCACACGCTTAGGACGTCGCCTAGGATGACGAAGCGTTGGACGCCCTCCTTCTAGCGGTACGAAGACCTTAAAAAAGCGACTGGATGCGGAAGGCGGAGGATCGTATGTGGTGGAAAGCATTAGGGCAGGCTAATATCCAGCAGTAGGTAGACTGGCTGATGATGAAGATGAATGATGATGCTCGCACATTGCCAACTCCGCTGCCATAACAGCATCTGTAGGCTTGTAAGAATAATTATTTGGCCGATCTTTACCAGTTGCATGTAAAAATAGTGATAGAGATAAAAAATGACTAAAAGACAAAACCAATGAAACATGTAAAAAAAAAGAACAAAGAATATTAATCGGTGAAATTATTTGCCCTTCATGAGAGTTGTCGCTCCTCTTCCCTTATATTTCACGTAGGATTTCACACAAAAAATTGATAAATAATTGGGGACATTACCAGTGACAAGCAGGGCGGCCGGGTTCGAATTCTACGAAGGTACATTGCTATTTACGTTTTAAAAAATGGGATATGATAACTATAACCTAATATAAAAATTCGACAATAAGGTAATTTTACAACACGGTCAGTGACAATAAGGTCAGCGTATTGTTGATAAACTTTGGGGGCGTGTTCAACAATATTTTCGCCGCTTTTTTAGTGTGTCTGTGCTGAAACTTATTAACGCAACTGATAAGACGAATCTTTTAGTTGTCTTAGACGCTGTGTTCAAACATAATTAAATATATACACGGACATATATATGGTGTCTCTACGATTATAAATTTTAGTACTGTTTTATAAAGCAGTTCAAATGGTGTTAAATTAATATTATGAAGTAGAAGAAATGTTTAACTGAATTAGATTTAGCAAATAGATCATATTTTTGTCTTTAAACATCAACTTTCTTATTTATTACACAAAATTTTCCCTTCAGACCCACGGTACACCTGGCCGTGCCTCTGGTGGCACGGTGGTTCTTTTTATATTAAACCATACCACTGAATAAAATGACCGTAGTGCTGTACTGTATAGGGTGTAAAGGGTGTTATCTCTCGTATTGTAGTGTTAATAACCAATTTATTAGTTTATAGTATATAAGAGTTTACCATCTCCATACACTCTTCTACTGGCGGAGCACGAGGACATTTATTTATTTATTATAAACAAAACCAAAAGTATTTAACGAAGTTGCGGGAAACGGCTAGTTTCTAGGACGGTCTTTTTTTAATGTACTGCTATGAAGGGATTAAAGTCAAAAAGAATTCAGGTTTTATTATACTACGTACAGACATAGGATCCGCCTGAGTTGAAGCGATTAACGTAGCCATACTATCGCACGCAACATGAAACAGCACGGGCCGCTATCCCCGCTGTCGTCGCAGCAACTCCTCACTCGCAAGAACCCAACTGATAAATAAATAAATAAAAAAATACAAATTATATTCGTACTCTGCCATCTAATCCCAAACTAACCCAAAATTGTACTATACCCATAGCCGTACCAAAATTATACTAGATTAGATAACTAATAAAATATTCTTAAATACATTTTATTTTTGTAAATACATACAAAATATTCTCTACTACGGACACTAGTAGTAGTGACATTTCAAATAATAAAAATTTAATACATATGCGTTACTACTATGTACCTATTGAATGACGAGTTGTTACATCATATGTATAAGTATAATGAGCTCTGCCCCTTACCACCATCTCTTATTGCGATTCAATAACTGAATAGATAGCTTATTCATACCAATGAATAAGCGACTCTATTCCATTTGAAATAGAGTCGCTTGTTCGTTGGTATGAATAAGCATTCTATTCAGTTATTGAATTGGTGGTAAGGGGGCTGGGACTGCAATCGACTTCATTCTTCATTATTTTTTTGGGGCGGTTGCCGCTTTTAATCCAGGCTACACACTCCTGTGTCACACAGTGGTGGGAATGTGTTGTGAGCCTGTACAGTCAACTGCAGATCAAGCATAAGCTTTGACTTTTGGACCGTTCTTATCATATATTCTTTATTGCACATTACAAAAGAAAACGTTACAAGAGTTTACGTAAGTGGTATCCAAAGGCGAGCTTATCTCTATTAGAAATCTTTTCCAGCGAACCTTCAGCAGTGGGACAGTATGTTCAGTAGCGGTTGGAAGTAGCTATGTGCCTGAAATTGTTTATTATATTGCATAACACGATATACACTTTAAGCATATATACATATATTCATATATACACACATACTAAATACCTATATACATACATGCATACTATGATCTAGACCAGTGTTTTTCAATCTTATTGACTACGGGACCACTTTATAAGTTAAAAACTACTGGAGCCCCCCTCCTCCCTCCCCCTTCAAACTTCAACAATTCTTTCTTTTTTTTTGCTTTAGAATTTGTTGATATAAAAATTAAGCAGAGAAATAGGCTTCCGTTGCAATAAGATTTGCTTAAAGATTTGAATGATTGATGAATTATTGAACAATAATCAGGCCTGTTTACGTTTTTATTGTAGCGTATGACCTACAAGGCTACAATCATTTGCGTTTTACCCCCGCGACCCCACGAATATAACTTGGCGACCTCCCTGGGGGTTTGAACCCACAGTTTGAAAATAACTAATCTAGACATATAAGATAAATAGTGATCTTAATTTTTTTTCTTGAATTAATAGACTGATGGGCTGTTGCGAATTTGCAGTTTAATAGTTCAATTCGTTCACCTACTGCGTTGCTCAGTTATGGAAGTAACAGCAACGCAGTAGGTGAACGAATTGAAAAAAAAAAATTGTGACTTTTGTCGTCGTTCTTTCCTTATGTCGTCGGATTAGAGATGGTTTTTGCAGTGCAACTGTAACGCGTAATGAGAGGTCCATTGTACGTTTACTATAACACCCCGGTGGACGAGCCCGGTGGTCGAATGGTTAGCAATAGCCACTTTGCCTCCAAGGTCGCGGGTTCGATCTCCGCACAAGACAAATATTTGTGAGCTTGAACGTGTCTGTTTGTTTTGGTCTGGGTGATTTCTATGTAATAAATGTACATATACGTTATACAAAAATAGATACATTATGGTACAAGTGTGTAATGTTGGTGATTACCGCTGAGACGACATTGAGCCGAGGACGGTCATCATCAATACACACGTGTATCATACGACGTTTTTCAACACACTTGTGAACACAATAGTAGTTTATGAAACTGTTGCATAATAAGAGTTATTAAAATACGAGTGTGAGTTTATAACATGAGCCGAAGGCGAATGTTTTAATAGACCACATGAGTATTTTAATACCTAATTATGTGCAGTTTCATACACTACTTTATCTAATCTTATGAAATATATGATAATAATATTTTAAATACAACCATGAAGTTAATTTAACAGCTATAATTCTTACTTATAAATCCATTTGCAGATCGAGCATGCTTAATGCGCATGCGCGACACGCCGCGCCTCCATTGTTAGATGCGCGCGCATAAGAAAACTGACGGATACATTTTTGCCACCATTGCGAAAATATCTACCTACTAAATAAAATGTTTTTGTCTAATCTCATACTGAAATTTACACATTAAAAAACTAAACACAGTATCTTAATGACAGTCTTTACGCACAAGCTATCAAAATAAATTTTAAAAGTTATTTTTCGATACAGCTCTTCTATGGACAACTGTATCGAAAAATAACTTTTTTTCCATTTCGATACTGCTTCAGCCCTGGATACAGGTATTTTAAACAAGTTGCAATGCAAATACATTGCAACTTTGCAAAATTTTTCTACATAATCTGTGAACGCGGCGCTGCGCGGCGCGTCGCGCATGCGCACTACGCATGCTCGATCTGCAAATGGATTTATAAGTAAGAAATAAAGCTGTTAAATTAACTTCATGGTTGTATTTAAAATATTATTATCATATATTTCATGAGATTAGATAAAGTAGTGTATGAAACTGCACATAATTAGGTCTTAAAATACTCGTGTGGTCTATTATAACATTCGTCTTCGGCTCATGTTATAAACTCACACTCGTATTTTAAGAACCCTTATTATGCAACAGTTTCATAATAGTATGTAGTTTATGCAACTGTCATATACTCGTAAGAAAGGGTATTAGAACACGAGAGTCTGTTTATCGTATGAGGCGAAGCCGAATGCGATAATAGGTTGACTCGAGTGTTTTAATACCTAAGTTGTATACAGTTTCATACACTACTATATCTTCACTCATAGGAAAAAATTTAATTAAACAAATTTCCAATCTATAAATTCTTGGTACATTTTGTCGTACAATTTTTTTGACTTTTCTGGCAGGAGACTTTCAGTTAACGCCGATGCCGATGCGAAAATCTCGCCGTCACTGCTTTCTTCTCCAATCATATTTTAATCACTTACAGGATTTTAGTAAACTTTTTTGGAATCCCGAATACAAAAACACGATCGGCAAAAAAATGTATGGGAAGCGCGGGAAATTAAGTTCAAACTACGCATGCGTGCGCTATTTTTTTCATATTCAGCCTAAAACAAAAGAAGAGCGGTACTATAATGAGTTTTATTTTTAATTTTATGTATATGCGTTTATAAACTGCGTCTTTATAGAACCGTCTTTGAATTCGTAATTCGAATTTTTCGATTTGAGTGTAGATAGACTACTATTATACTATTGAACGCGATCTCTTTTGTATCGAAACTTTTTTTTAAGAACAAAGCAGTTCAACCAATAAAAAAAACACGTTATAACTCACTAGTGAATAAAAGTAATGAAAAGTCACAGTTTGATTATAGGTGTCATTATGTGCCTAATTGCGGTGAAATAAGAGCCACTTTATGAGCAAGTGTGTTGAAAATTATATTTACGTATTCTATCAGTTATCTAGTACCCATAGGTCAAGCTTTGCTTAGTTTGGGAATAGATGGCAGTGTGTAATTTTTCCAGGAATATCTATATATATAAAATTCAAAGTCCTGACTGACTGATATATCAACGCACAGCCCAAACCGCTGGGTCTAGAGATTCCAAATTTGGCACGATTTTTCAAAATCATCCCCTAAGGGGGTGAAACGGGGGCCAAAGTTTGTATGGGGAAACGAGATTAGTTGGACTATTTTATCCGAAACTTTACACGAGTACTTCTATAGATAAACGAGTAAACACGTGTTTCAGGATTTTTCAGTATTCAACCTCTAAAGGGGTGAAATGGGGTAAAAAAGTCTGAAAATCGTCATGGGTATTGTTTTTATAGTTTATCGGGTCGCTGATTACAAAAATAACAACTACTTTCTATTCAAACGTAGCCGACGGGACATAAAATCCCCCCTGTGGGGGTGCGATGGGATGGAAATGTCATAGGTATTGTTTTAATGGTTTATCGGGTCGGGTCGCTGATTACGAAAATAACAACTATTTTCTAATCGAACGTAGTCGGCGTGACATAAATACCCCTCTGTGGGGGTGCGATGGGGTTGAAATGTCATAATATCAATATGGGTGTTGATTCTATGGTTTTCTGTGACGTCAATTACGAAAATGGCATCAATTTGAAAATATAACATAGTGGACAAGAAATTACTCAAAAGGATTTTTCAAATTTTACCCCTAAGAGGGTGAAATAGAGGTCCAAAGTTTGTATGGGGAAACGAGTTTAGTTCGACTATTTTATCGTAAATTTTACACGAGTATGTACTTCTATAGATAATTGACTAAACACGTGTTTCAGGATTTTTCAAAATTCAACCCCTGAAAGGGTGAAATGGGACCCATTTCACCCTTTTAGGGGTTGAAAAGACTGAAAATCGTCACGGGTATTGTTTTTATAGTTTATCGGGTCGCTGATTACGAAAACAACAACTATTTTGTAATCCAACATAGCCGACGTGACATAAAATCACCCCTGTGGGGGTGCGATGGGGTGAAATGTCATAATATCAATATGGGTGTTGATTCTATGGTTTTCTGGTACGTCAATTACGAAAATGGCATCGATTTGAAAATATAACATAGTGGACATGAAATTACTTTTAAAAAAAAAGTTTACCCCTAAGAAGGTGAAACGGAGGTCCAAAATTGTATGGGGAAACGAGTTTAGTTGGACTATTTTATCCTAAACTTTACACGAGTACTTCTATAGATAAATGAGTAAACACGTGTTTGCCCCCGAATTTCACGCAAGCGTAGCCGCGGGCGAAAGCTAGTTTATTTATAACACCGAAGGCTACGACTATAATAAGACCTCAAGGTTCGGATTGATCGCATTTTAGATACCTATGTATATGTTATAGTCAATGGAATAAATGAGTTATTAGTCATACTAACCAATACTCTGTCAATGTAATACAATAAAACATGTTTTGGTTAGATTTGAGTTGATTTTTGGTTAGGTTAGGGTTTTCTTGTGTCCTGTCAACGGAAATTGGAGCGGAGCTGTCAACCTAGATGATGAATGTTGTGGTGCCAAGTAAGCTTAATTATTAATAATTGCCAATTGATTACATTGGCCAGCCATTATAAATAATGACCAATTTATTACATTGACTGTAACATATATACTTATGTCATTGAATAATCAAATGAAATCAGCAATCAACAAATGATAATTGCTGATTTAATTATTTGATTAAAATGAAGTTCTAGGTTACTAATGTTTTTTTTGGAATCGTTCTAATTCACATTTTCTAAATTATCCGACTGTACTAGATTTGATCGCCAATACTCGAAATTCAGGGCGCAATCAATAGTCGTCTGTCTGTACCTTAGAGTATATATAACTACTTCTACCTGCGGCTTCCCCCGTGTGAACACATTCTAAATGTATACCAAATTTCATCCAAATTGATTCAGACGTTTAAGCTAGAATGAGGAACAAATATCCATACATCCTTACAAACTTTCACAGTTACAAGCATATTAGTAGGATTCTGTGCCGCAGTCTCCAAATGATGGTCGACCCATTAATTACTTCAACAATTGTTAAAGATTAACATAAATGGTCGCGTACTGCCCGGTTCCAGATAGAATTTCTCCCGCGGACTATCAAGTTGCGGAATGAGCTCCTTGTCGAGGTGTTCATAAGAGATTTCAGCATGATGCTCCTGAATAGAGACGTGAAGAGGTTCTTCCAGGATTGGCAACGAGTAATACCCCTGCGGTTGCACGCGTCAATAGGCTGCGATTACTGCTTTCTATCAGGCGAGCCATATGCGTGTTTCTTTTGTAAAAAAAAATCTTACGTACCTACATGCTTGATTTGTGGATCGGTCGGTCGATCCATTGTACAATTGATCAATCCATTAAAGAAAAGCAATAAATATGCAATAGGGAAGTAGTTATTTATTTATATTTTGAACGTAAAATTTTATTCACAATCAATATCAGTTCTAGATAGCGGCTATAATAAAGACCAATTGGAATTATGTTCATTGTGATGGTGTGATTATTTACAAGCAATTTAAAATACGAAACGGCGAGTGAATGTGCCAGTGTTGCTCATAGCAGCGTGTGCGCTGCCGCGTTTTGCATGTTCCATTTTCGAACGTAAAATTTTTGGCGCGAAAGTTGTTTTTGTTTGTCACTTTATTTTTAATTACCAAAATGAGTTTGGAACAAAGGAATAATAAGGTTGCCGATGCATTCCAGAAATTTAAAGTTGCTGAGTGGGGAAATGGACACAAGTCGGTTAGTTGATTACTTTTGTTTTTTTTTTATAGGTAATAATAATAAATACAACCATTTTCTCATACGTAAATAGTATAAAAAATAACAGACATACTGGAAGGAATATGGAAATTATTCTAGGTTTATTACCATAAACCAATAGTGTATTTTATGTTGAGTGTGTAACATTATAAATTAAACACAACATAATGGGGAGTCCGTTTCTAAAAAGTGAGTCAGGTGTGCAGGAGAATCAGGTAGTTTAAATCTTCCTTCCAATCCAAATGAGATTTCTTTTTTTTTTGTTTTTGATTACGTACTTTTAAACATTTTTGAAATAAGCAAACAACCAGTACGAAAATTTTAATGGTCGCTAATTACTGTGAGTATTCCCTAATGATGTATACAACTGCATTCTCTCAAACATTTCTCACGTGTCATTTTAACTGTCATTGTATTAAGTTGTGCATAACATCGTCAATTTGAATTGTGCATTTCAAGAAATGTGCACACTTTCACTGTGATTCCACATGTGTCAACTTTCCTTCCGGCTATAAACTTTCTTACCTATTCCTGATGTATTAAATAACTATTATCTACGTAATGAATTGTTTACTTGTAATTACTTAATTATTGTGTACAACTATACATATCACTGTACACTTATAGTTCACTCACACTGTATTGTGTGTATTACATTGTAACGTTGACTTGTTAATGAAAATGGTAGAAAATTTGATATTAGCGTATATATATACCTATGTATTTTTATATATCACTAAGGTGTCCAACAAACATATCACCTCCTTCATGGTAAGCAGCCATCATAGCTTATAGGCACTTGCAACACCAAATTATATGTATAGTTAAATGGCAACACCTGAGGTTTACCAACGTAACGAAAGTTCGGGAAAATAACGTAAACACACTTTTTTTTTTATTAATAACAATGTAAAATAATAATTTTAGAGTCATACTTATATCGGGTCCCCTAGCCGTTTTTTATTGACAGGCCAAAGTCGCCGGATGCAAAGTTGTTTTTGACGATTTGTTATAGTTTTATTTTTAAAATTAATTTCAGTCAGTATCTTATATTAACAAATCTGTATTTCATGTTGACTTAAGACAAATACCTAAACTATACTAAACTCATTCAATTTTCGTTATAAAATATGATCTCAAATATTAATAATTACTAGTAACTGTATGTTGTTAGGAATGAATCGAACAATTTTTTTTTATTGATAGCGTAGGTATTTTCACTAGACTATTTAATATTTTTGGCATACTTTAGAATCGTGATAGTGTACGGTATTTATTATATGTACTTTTATGTCTTAGATATTATATCACTGACGTTCGTGCGATCCGTGCAATGATAGTGTGCAGTGTACTGAAGTTCACTCGGATATTGTTCATTAAATCGTGTACTTTACGCATTCATTCACCCGATAAATTAGCCTCAGATGATCACGTGGCTGGGAATAGGTTTCTCCGTTTCCAGACTGCCGCTTCAATGTGTAAATAGTTTGTGAGTATTGGCTTGCTGTTTCTGAACTGCAAATTGAATGAAACTTAAGTTTTACGATGTCGATTGTACGACCACCTGTAGTCGGACGAAGACCGAATGAGTTGGCAGGTTTAATAAGTGTAAATAAGCGCTCCGTTCGAAATTATGTTTAGTCAAACAGTCAGCCGTAAAAGTTACCTGCAAATTATTTAAAACTTTTTAGTGACAAATACCGTGGCTGCTTATGTGCTCTTATGGCGTAAATATCTATGGTTTTTAACCGACTCCAAAAAAGGAGGAGGTTCTCAATTCGCCTGTATTTTTTTTTATGTTTGTTACTAAACTACTCCGTGATTTATAAACTGATTTGAAAAAAACTTTTTTTATTTGAAAGAGTATATTACCAGATCGGTCCCATATTTTTTTCATCATTATCTTCATCATCATCATCAGCCTGTATCTACATAAATAAATGTAGAGTAATGTTTGGAGTCGGTTTTTTTTGTTAAAATTATATTTTCTGTATTGCTCTAACATAGTTACGCGATTAGTAATTATTTCTCTTTCCGGTTTCCAGCGTTGTGAAATATACTAGGTCTATATCATTGATTATCGAAGAGGTCTATATTGTACCCCAGTGGTCAATTTAGACAAGAATTTCATATATGTATTAGTAGGTCAGGGGTATTACGAAAATCAGAATATATAATATACATCGCTAGAGGGAATAATGTTACATTTCATGACACCTGGCAGGCATGTAATAAAAATTTTACACAGTTTTAATTCTGTTTTAAATCAACTTGTTTTAATCATGCCAACCACTCGCAGCAACACAATAACCCTCTAAGGAATTGTTATTTGGCTGCGGTATTCTGTGAGGTGGAGGTACTTCCCCTGTCGGGCAGCTTACAAATACGGTGTACCCTATCTTTCTTTTGCCATAGTCTCTTTCACTAGGCGGTAAGGTGCACCATCTGTAGGTGAGGTTGGTTGTTTAAGACTGTGATGAGCCACTTACATCCTGAAACATATCAGTACAAAATTTTCACATTAACTCTAGTGACATGGATATCAAATGAAAGCACATGACTTAAACACAGTAAAAAAATATTTTAGTATTTTTTTTATTACTACAATTAATTAAAGCTTTTTACAAAAAATGTTTTTATTGTATTGTTATTTTTTTATACCATTAGGATGGTAAATAAGCATTCAACCCGCCTGATGTTAAGCAGTCATCGCAGCCTATGGACGATTGCGTTGATGAACGTTAATAAAATAATAATGAAATGGATTTAGATTAACAACCGAAACGTGGAAACATAGAAGAAAGATTGTCTGCATTCTAACTAGCCTTTCATCGACTAAGGTCTTTAAGGAATTATATCTAAAAATGGTTTTCCAGTCTTTAAAATTACCACCTCATGCATGTTTGTTACGATTAGTGACCAAAAAACATATCAGTTTTCGTTTTTTTGTTACTAATCGTGACAAGTTGTTTTTTATCACCTCTGTTAGATATTCCATTGATAGTACAGATTAACTTAGCAGATAATAGTCATAACTACATATCTTGATATCATAAGAATTATAGATAAGCACATACGGGTAAATAAATATTTCCATTTGACGTCTGGCTTCTGATAAAACAATACTATGAAATTTATCATGAAATCTTCATAAAGTCATCGCCATATTTACAACACGTTTGTTTAAATATTTTTATTTAATATTACTTAAGTTTCTCGTTTTTTAAGAGAAGACGAATTTTCTCAGAGTTGAGACTTAGGTAGATCGTCGTTATCTTATCTTATAGTGGGTCCAGTGCTGGAGCACCGGTGACACGTCGACCCTCATGTATCTTTTGTGCTCTCCCTAATCCTTTAGTCACTCTCCCCTGACTGTCCGGAGACATGTTCCATGTACTTCAGTATGCCGCTTATTGGGATCTGTAGTCCTCCAGGTCCGGGTATGCCTTTCCTAGGATTTCCATTCGTTAAAATTCAAATTCACATTCTAATTCTTTATTTGCCAGAATACACATACAAGGTGATCTTAATTGTTAATTTAGTTAAGGTATTCAACCTGATTGGGTGCAGGTATGTAAATATGTAACAGAAAAATTAAAAATATACATTATAATAATGGAAATGTCACAATTAAATCATCAATTCAAAAATATAAACTACATAATGTCCATTTCATAATCTCTTCTATAATTTATGTAATTCAGCAATATTCTAGAAAATTATTTGATAGACAAAGTATACAATTCATTCTACCTATATCGTTTGCCGGCTAGGGCGTCACATTGACACATCAAGTCGTCATAGGTAGATCGTCGTTACGCCTCCATAAAGTATAAGTTTCATCGAAATCGTTAAAGCCATTTGTGAGATCGCGGCTGCATATATATTTCCACATAATATTCTTAAGTGGAGCGAGCGGAACGCCGAATTTAAATATACGCCGAAAAATCACTTTTGGAAATCAATAGGCTCCGAAACCACTGAACCTAATTTTGATGAAACGTCACAATTAAAGACATCGACATGTTTGAGGTTTGTGTCGAAAAAAGAATGAGATCGATCATGGAGGAATGATCATCAAATGCAGTTTCCATTGAAATCAATGGAAAACAAACACCATTTGTTTACCTTGATAATGCCTTAACCGAAACCTTGCCGAAACCGGTCGGTAATATTAAATATAATAACGTGGAATAGTACAAGTGCTTTATTATAACATTATCAATGGAAAACATTCACTCAGCGAATCTTCTCGCTCCACGCAATCTCGATTTCGGCCCCGTGAGCTATATCCGGCCTAGTAAAAATACCTCCGAATGAGTCAATTGCTTACCCTGGTAAGGAAATAGCCCCTTCGGACTCGGACATTTCTTTTGCAAAAAAAAAAATTTATTTTTATTTTTTTAATTAAAAGTTGAAAACAGCCTTATTAAATATTTTTTTTCGCACAGTACAGTAAATAAATTTCAATTATACAGTTAAAGATTAAATATCAATGCTTGAAATATTTTTATTTTTGATTTTTTAGTCTTACTATTTCAGAGCCTTAGGCTTGCCAACTTTATCGATTGACGCATACTATCGCCTTAATGGTATATAGAGTAGGATAGAATCGTCACCAAATTTAAATGAAACCAACTTTGGAGTATATACTCTTTCGAACAAAAAAGTATGTAATATAAGTATATACAGGTATATTCTATGTACATAGGTCCTATGTATAAACGATGTTTTTTTTAAATCAATCAATATATACGAGAATATAGCTATATTGAGAGTAGTTTATAGAATGTGGAGAAAGTAGACAGTTTACGTAAAACCAAGCGTCTGCGTAATGAATGAAATAATGTTATAGTGTAACTACTTAACGATGTAGCGCAAGCGCAACCAATTGTGCCAGTTACACTGGATAGGCAGGCCGATCACCTCACCCACTGCTGTGTCGCTTGTGTAGTCAGGATTGTCAGCATGAACTACTAAAAATGCCAGGAACAATGAAGTTTTTTGTAGTTCCAGGGGCATTTTGGCGTCTTTTGATGCAACTCAAAACGAAATTAATGAGAAGAAATTGGGAATCCTTGGTTTCCCCGTTAGGCAATGGTTGAGACGGTGAAATAGCAGAAAGACATGGCCACGGCTAATCAATTGTAGCTCGATTGCAACATGGCTTCCCACCATCCCACTGCTGAGATATGGGTCTCACCTCAATTGAAGGGCTTTAGAGCATAGTGGAGCAGTTGAACAGCGTGGTGGAGCCACGCTGTTCAACTGCGGGTTGGCGGAGGCCAATGTTTTCAATCTGCCTAAAGGCCACATCTGTCATCTATAACGACAACAGCCCTAATATTATTAAAACTCACGTGAGACATTATACTAAATTAATTAGATTTAATAAACAACACAGCCCTGTCCGCCGGCTTAACGTGCCCTCCAAAGAACGTGTTGCTGATTTCTATGGGCGGTGGTGATTACTTACCATCAGGTGACCGACATTATCGTTTGCCTATTATGTAAAAAAGCTTACAAATGCACTCTCTTTTAAATCTACATCCTGTACTATAATGTAAAACGAATAATTCTTGAATATAAATATGCAAAGACGGTCTCGCAAACTGCTCTAACGATTTTGATGAAAATCTAGGGCCCTAACTCTACTTCTGTTTTGAGTTCGACGTGCCCGTTGTGGTCGAATGGCTAGCAATGGCCACTTTGACTCCGAAGTCGCGGGTTTGATCCCCGCACAAGACAAATATTTGTGTGCATGAACATGTCTGTTTATTTTGGTCCCAGTTATTTAACAAAAAAATGTATTTATGTATTATTTCAGTACCCATAATAAAAGCTTTGCATAGTTAGAGACTAGATGGCAGTGTGTAATTTATCCAGGAATATTTATTTATTAGTTTGGAAATCAATCTGTCAGGATCTTATCTTTTTAAATCAGGGGTTCCCAACCGGTGGTCCGCGGACCACCAGTGGTCCGTGAGAGGTAGATTATGTTATGGTCCGTGGTACAAACTTATACTGATATAGATTGAGCACTATTATACAGAACTAGCTGTTGCCCGCGACTTCGCGTGAATATCAGTTATCGTGGTAAGACCATAGGAAGTTTACGTGGCAAACGCAACGTAAACTCTCAAAATGAATATTTTTTTCCCCATTTTTCATTGGTGCTCCGCTCCTATTGGTGGTAGGGTGATGTTATATAGCCTATAGCCTTCCTTGAAATATAGGCTATCTAACACAAAGAATTTTTCAATTCGAACCAGTAGTTCCTGAGATCAGTGCGTTCAAACAAATAAACTCTTCAGCTTTATAATATTATAGTATAGTTATTAAAATCTCGAGTTATAGAATAATGGATTTATATGACACTCGGGGACCCTACACCCAACTAAAACCTCATAGTGGACCACTATGAGGTTTTAGTTGGGTGTAGGGTCCACGAGTGTATAGTGCGAATAAAGAAAGGTTGGGAACCATTGTTTCAGATAGTTATTTCAATTTATTGGTCTCTTCGTGGTGCCAAGGAAACAGATCCTTTATAACACTACTTGATATCATATGACGTCGGCGTCCTAGGTATTATACTTTATCTTGGTGACAAGCAACCTTATAGCCCCCACTGATCAAAAGCCGTATCGCAGTCTCTAGGCGTTTGCAATCTTATCTTACAGCAATTCACGTATCACTTGATTGACAATTTATTTAAGATGTCGATATCTATAACGAAAACAAAATTCCCAACTTGTTTTTGTAAAAACCCGCTACTACTTACGAATGTAGAAAATTCACAATCGTCGTCAACCCTTATTAATCTCACTGCTGGGATATGGGTCTCCCCTCAATTGAAGGGGTTAGAGCATACTCCACCACTATGTGCAACTGCGGGTTGGCGGAGGCCAGTGTTTTCAAGCCACTGTCATTTATCTTGACAACAGCCGGCGTCAATACCGCCGGCTTAACGTGCCCTCCGAAACACGGAAGAGCTCGAGATAAATAAACATCCATCCATCGTGGGCAGGCTATGGTCTGCCACACGCAACGACGCCAACGACCCAGCTCTTCAGAAAATTCACGATACTCGATCAATTTTGTACATTGTTTCATATTGAGAGATATCTAAGAAACTCCTGGCGGGGTGCTGGATTGCTACCGGCAACGCGGGAGCTATTCTTCAAAAGTTTTATTTAATTTGAAAAAAAATGCGGTTATAGATGCAAACTAGATGTACGAAAAAGTCATAAACTTAAAGATTAAAATGTAAAGAAAAGAAAACCTGTAACTTAAAAGAGTAGATTACTTGCCGAACGATAATATAAATAAGCGTCGACTTCAATGAAGGGTTGAATCTTAAGATTGTCCAGTAAGATTTAAAATTAGGGTTTTGTTTAGTTCGTTCTTGTTGATAACGAATTATTCTCACAATAAATAAATATAAATAAATATAAAGCTTAGGTTATGGGTACTAGACAACTGATAAAATGTACTTAAGTACATTTTTTTTGTAAATACATTCTTATAATACATAGAAAATACCCAGACCAAGACAAACAGACATATTCATGCACACAAATGTTCGTCTTATGCGGAAATCGAACCCGCGACCTCGGAGTCAAAATGGACATTGCTAACGATTCGACCACCGAGCTCGTCATATAATCGTCAATAAGATAATACATCCTTTATTTAATAAATAAGATAAATTTCTTGTTCTAATAAAATTGTCGACCCTGGTTACTTCTCTTTCCTTCAAGTCTCTAGGGTGGTTCGATGTTGTTGGTAAGGAGATAGTAAAATCACAGTATAAATAATAGTACTACGTACAGTATGGCCGCACCCTGCCGCTCTTTCGTATTGACCTCACCTCCCCTCTGAGACTAATCTGGAACAGTTTGTATGACGCCGCACGCCCACACGCTCATTCATGCTCTGCGCAGACGCCATTGTGTATGTAGTAGTAAACGACGCGACATTTGTATGCGGTGGCCCGAGTGTGGTAAAACCACAAACTTTGTATTTTGTGGTAAAAAGTTTACATGTAAAAAATGTTGCCAAGTATCTTTTCGTTGTAATAGTATAGAGCAGTCTTTATTGAGTCCCTGTCATAATTCTCCAATTAGTAAGTTAGTCGATGTCGATAGCTCTACGTAACCGAAACGTGAAAGTGACTATCAATTTCACTAACAAAGTATGTGCGTGTACTTGTGTTTGTTTATACCGGCTAGTGCAGGAACGAAACAACGCATGGCAACAGCGAGTATATATAATTTAGTATTGATTAAAAACAACCGTCTCGTGGACGCGGAAGGCAAAAAAATTGCATGAAAAAATATCTATTTTTGTTGCACGTAAATAATAAGGAAGCTACACTATTCTGTTTATTATGGGACTGTTATAACAGTTGTACCAAGGTCGAATCTGATTGGATTCAGATTCCACGGTGATATACGTATGTATAGATTGATTTAGCAAAACGGGATATCAAAAAACTTCCTTGTATAAGAACTTGGCAGTTTTTTTGCCATTCAAGACCTTGGTTTGATATTGCAAGTCATATGTTTTTATTTTGAATGGTAGTTTGATTGAATACAACAATTATTTGTGTTTTGGCTTGTGAGAACGCACGAATCTCAGAAAAATGCTCGCGTCGTGCTTCATGATCTGACAATACCGTCGGCCGAGTAATGTCGGAACATTTTGTGTGCATAATATACCTGTTTGTCTAATATTGACGAGCTCGGTGGTCGAATGGTTATCAATGGCCACCTCGACTCCCGAGGTCGCGGATGTCGCGGAAGGATGTATTATCTTATTGACGATTATATGACGAGCTCGGTGGTCGAATCGGTAGCAATGTCCATTTTGACTCCGAGGTCGCGGGTTCGATTCCCGCACAAGACAAACATTTGTGTGCATGAACATGTCTGTTTGTCTTGGTCTGGGTGTTTTCTATGTATTATAAGTATGTATTAACAAAAAAAAATGTATGTAAGTACATTTATCAGTTGTTTAATACCCATAACACAAGCTTTGTACTTAATTTTGGACTAGATGGCGATGTGTAAATTGTCCAGAAATATTTATTTATTTATTATATTTAGTACTTTTATGTATTTACGACATAACTACATTGAGAGGCATTGACGTTTGGGATATTATCGAGCTAGAAAGTTGAGTTCTCATTCAAAACTAACTTATCTAATTATAACGAGTGTAGGGCCGTCCTCTATGACCCTACACTCCATCCACCATTTGTTGATGGGACCGTTCCAAGTACCAGCATAAGAGAGACTACCGATGAGAAAATTAATAATCAATGTTATGAGATTGATTTATATTGATTAATCCTATCCTATATATTTATTAATGTATGCATATTGGATTAATTTGGTATTTGGTGTGTAGATATGTAATTATTTTAAATTGAAATATTAATTACATTACATTCATCATGTAACCGCATTTCGTGATTTTCTCCACTCCCAATGGAGAATGCAATTAGAATTTAGTCCGTTAATGTCAAAATTCTTGTGGTGAAAAAAATTTTAGTAATAAAACAAATATCTACATTTCCCCTCTTCTCTTCTTCTCTATCAAGTTTAATATCATAGTTTGAATCAGAGTCACAGCCAGAGTGGTTTCAGTACACCCCGGCCATTTCATACAAATACCGTGTCGTTAACCTATAACATATATTACCTATAACATAGACGGCTCAGATGGAAACTGGCGGCTTAATCTGTCCCAAGTTCGAAGAAGAGTGCGTCGGGAGGTAAGCGAGCGACCCTCTCTAAGGGAGCGCCTTAACAGTTTCGGTATCCATCTGGAGATTGGGGACTGGTGGCAAGGCACCGATGTTTGGGAAACCGAGCGTCGGTTGACAACTACGAGCAACTTGAATCATACAAAATGTATTCGAAGATGAAAATACGACCTTTATTACCAAAGGCGAATACTATAATTATATCTTTTTTGTTTGACCAGTTGTGTACATGCTGTAATACAATTCAGTTACCTACTCGTAATTATGTAACTGAATTGAAGCGCCAGTTTATTTATAATTTAAATATAACTACTACACATGATTACGTGATACGTAATCATGTGTAGTAGTACTGAAAATATTTATTTTTGGATTAACATTTTTTTGTGTCCTGCGAATTTTCAAAACAACTAGACAGTTTTGAGTAAACTTTCGCTGTTATACGAAGGAACTTGGCTCCTTTTATTTTAGAGAAAGGATTAGGGTTCCACGCAAAATGAAAATTCCTCACGAACGTACTCGCTAGATATAACTATATAGTTGATTAAAATGACCTTACCTTACTTAAGGCCATTCTACTCAACAATGTGTTTTGTTTTAGTATAGATAGATAGGTCATGTACATCCATACATACATATAGCACCAATAGGCTATTTGATTTGGGGTGTAAGTGGTTCATCAACATCTTTGAACCTAAGCCAACTTCACCTGCACGCGGTGCAGTGCTGACTGACAAACGAAGCTCTGGCGAAAAGAGAGGTAGGGAGCCTAATTGTAAGCTACCCGACTGGGTAATGTACCTCCACCTCACAGAATACCGCAGCCAAATAACAATTCCCTTGAGGGTTGTTGTGTTCCTGCGAGTGAGTGAGGTCACCAGAAAGGAAGGAGATGCTGAGTTGGCAGTGGGGGTGGCGGCGCGCGAGCGATATTTTATGTTGCGAGCGTTAATATGGCTACGGCAACCGCTTCAAATCAGGCGGGCCGTATGCTTGTCTGCCACCCAACGTAGTATAAAACCTTGGACAGCCCTGCTTTAGAGCACCTGGGATACTGTAAAATAGCAAAATTTTAATTTGTATTGAAGACATTAACTTATATTCGTACAATAGATTAACTAAGGCGAAATACGTTCTTAAGTTATTTTACTATTCTATACTTAAAATTATCTTCAATTGTTGCAGTGTGTGCAAGTGGCGACAAATGTAGTGGAGCAAAAACACCAGGTTTCCAGAGCTAAGAGGAGTCGAGCGCTCGGTAGCAGGGCCTTCAGAGGCAGCACCGTCTGGTTCACAGGGCTCAGCGGCGCTGGCAAGACCAGTATAGCCTTTGCCCTTGAAGCTTACCTGGTGGCAAAAGGTATTTGCTTTTTTTATTACACTTTGTGGCAATTAAAGTATGACGGAAATATTTTTTTAAAGCTTATTCTAACGGGACGGGGGTAACCACACATTCCCACCACTGTGTCTCCTGTGTAGCCAGGATAAACAGCAGCCAAAAAAGGCAATGAACAATGAAGTCCACTGCAGTCCCGGGGTTAAAACTACGGCTGTCTTGGAACTCACAATAAACAACAGAAGAAATTATTAGGAGTAGGAAGCTTTTAGCATTTGACTTTCCCTTTTGGTAATTTGAGAAACAGCTATATGGCAAATAAGGCATTAAAAGATCATTCTAGCTTAAGAAATAAAATTTGAGTAATTTTTTTTCGAATGTATAGTAAAATAAAAGTGATGAGAGGCTGTCAAAGTGAATTTTTATATCCAACATTTTTTATAAGGTCCACCTAATTATACTGTAGCCTATGAATACTTGTGTGTGTTTGTATGCCAACTTACGCCAGGGGATCTTAAGGCGCGTTCGAAGTTCGCGATTCGAGCTACTGCTAAATGAGCAAAACTCTCAGTTTGACCCATTCTCACTTATCTTCGGCTTTACATAAACTCTTCGTCTTCAAACGTCAATTTTTTCCATGTTTTATCTAATCGCTAAACCGATAAACGTGACGATCAACAAGGTATTGATTATGATTATACCTAGGGGGTTACGAAATTAGATATGATGTTATTTGAACGAATCGGGATGAATCAGCATTAATCAGAAGGTCTACTCTAAAGTGAAAATCGGAAATTTCGGGCGAAGTCAGGAATTTTTCAAATACGAATTTTCTTTGGGCCTGTGGTTGTGGATTTTTCAGCAGGCAGAGTCTAATTTATTGTCGTAAAGTTCGGATTTTCGATTCGGAGTAGAGTAGTAGTTCGGAGAAGTTGACCGTTTGTTTGTCTTCTAAGGCTGCGTGCAGACGAAAGGTTTACCAATGGTAGCCATATTTCATGCCTCTTGGGGATTACCGGTTGCTGGTGTCTGCAGAAGAATCACTGCGAAAGTTAAAAAAGGTACAAACCATCTAGAGCAGCGTTTCCCAACCTTTTTTACATCAAGGCTCCCCGGATCACAAATAATATTTTCATGCCCCCCCCCACCCCAATAAATTTTTCAGTAAGTAAGTACCTACAATATAAATCGCATTATTTTAACAACATTTATTTTTATGTAATTTGTACAAAAAGAATCACAAAATGAACTTTGACTAAATTTAAAACGTTTTTATCAACCAATCTATAAGAGTACTAGGGAGTATAGTGACAATACTAGTGAGATACTTGAGCTTGCATTCTCCCTACAGTGTTTACTTCATATTCTACCTACAGTGTTTACTTCATTAACGCATTGAAATAATTTTTCTATTGAAAACACAAACGTCTCAAGCCCCCCTTGACATCCCTCTACGCCCCACTAGGGGGGCGCGCCCCCCTGGTTGGGAAACCCTGATCTAGAGAATAAAGACGCAGGTCATGATGTCATATTATATCTACTCATACCTTATCTTCGACGTTTTCCTTGGACTGGATAAAAATGGTATAGACTGGTAAATGATAGACTGATCAAATAACGATCCCAACCTCACTGAGACATAGACTACGTACTCATAGGCTTAGACGGTCTGTGCTCACAGACACAGTCTGCAGACCTAAATGCAATACTGCTTCGCTCTGTTGAACACACCCAGTATCTTCGAAGCTAGCCTGACTTTCTTACCCAGATGTCCTCGTCTAAGTCCAAGTCGTTTTCCTTTAGGTATCGCAGGACCCATGTATTGATCACACATTCCATAAGTTTTGGGAGAAGGGTGAGAGCAATAGGCCTGTAATTTGCACTTCACTTGGCTAGCTAATTCATCATTAGTCATATTACTGCATGTCACATTACCAAGGGATAAGTCAAATCATAAAGTTTCCTTCTGCTACTAATTTGTTCTTGTGATTTCAAAGGCAGCTTGGGACTGCAGTTAACTTTCCTGTTAATCTATACCTACACAAAGAAGACGGGAAAACGAATGACAACTCTAAGGCAGATTTTTCTAACTTGAAGATCGCGTGCTACCTGACATCGCACCATAAAATAAAATATTGTCCCTTGCGGTATTACCCCCTTGTTTTAAATCATAATTGTATCTAAGTTCCTTTTAGTGGGGTGGTAGGAGCGGTTTAAAAATAACATGCCACAATAATTAACCATGGTAAAAACCAGTATGCAAACCGCACTAAGCTTGATGTGATGAGAGTAGGTATCTACTCTCATCACATCAAGCTTAGTGCGGTCGTGCCTTTCCAGGACAATTTGTACTATGTCACAACAGCGGCTTACCACAGACGTTAAATAGTAAAGAGCACGTCAATCTTGACCTATCCGACCTTTGAACCGTACTTAGTCGTACGTAATAAGAGTTACAATCGCATGCTTGACACTTGACTGCTCTAAACGTCTATACACGACGATGAAATGCTTCAAAGCAGCCCGGCCGCTCGTCTTCCTATCTCTACTATAAAAAAAAAGATAAAGAGTCGGCTAAAGCTGTCTGTAACTCTTATAATCTTCAATTAGTAGAGTTAGTGATAACCGATATTGTATGTGGTTGATGTCATAATAATGAATATTATGTATTATTGAGTATACACTTGTGGCACGAACTGCGTCTTCATTGTGCTACATAGAGCTTGTCAGGTCAGTCAGGACTGTCAGGAGCCCGGAGGTAAGCCTGACGTAGCTTTAAAACTTACAAGCGCTCAGACTGTGAGTTCCACCCCCTTTGGCCTCCCCAACCCGTTTGGCCAGCGTGGGGAGTGTAGGCCAAATCCTCCTTCCGTCTAGGACGGACGAGAGAGTAGAGATGGGCGTTGAATAAACGAACCGTTTTTTTAAACTGTTTTTTTATGCGTGAACGATTAAACTAGTTTACAGATAAACTAGTTTATTCTTCGACTGGTTGATGAGTCCGTTGCGTCGCGTAGAGATCGTCTCGTCTCGTCTAGTGACTTGACAAATGAGATTTTCGTTCGTTTACGTTTACCAATAGTTTATGTGAAGAAATAGTCTTATCGACGACGACGTAAACTAGTCGAAAATTAGACTGTTTTTTTTTTAAACTAGTTCATTGTCGACGGTAAACGGTCTCGTAGCGTCGACTGTAAAATCGTCGACGACACACCCACCACTAGTCGACGACGTAAACTAGTCGAAAATTAGACTGTTTTTTTTTAAACTAGTTCATCGTCGACGGCAAACGGTCTCGTTGCGTCGACTGTAAAATCGTCGACGACCCAACCACCACTAGTCGACGACGTAAACTAGTCGAAAATCAGACTGTTTTTTAAACTAGTTGAACGTTGAGGATAAACGGTCTCGTTTTGTTGACGGCAAACCCGTCGACGACGCATCACTACGAGAGAGGGTCGTGTCGTGTTCGTATAGTGGAGACTAAAATTGACCTGATGATGATGATGAGGAGACTGTGAGTAGTGATTTGGGCTTAGAATTGTAACATCAACCCTCAGACCATACCACTGTCGGTTAGTTTTTTTTTTGTTACGTTTTTAATAATTTCACCTATAAAGTAAAGGTACCTAACGTACAGGAGGTCAAATAAGTGGTCTACCACCTTTACAATTAAGAAGGTCTATTTTCACTCTCAAAATTAATAGAAGATCAACCAATGCAACATTTGCGTTTGTAGAACTGATCAACCGTTCGCAAAGCGAAGTTTTGTCACAACTGATCAACCGTTTACTTGGTCGACCGTAATTACGTTTAGCAGGTGTTTCTATGCAAAGTCAGAGCAAACTAATATTAAATTACGTGTCAATTAACCACCTTATAGTAATTGGGTCAACACACGTTACATAAAAATGCATTGGTAAATTTATAATTGTTGTATGTAAATGCATCATGCGATATCGTAATGTGATCATTTGAAAACGATTTTATTAGCTTCACCTGTGTGTTTGATTGTCGGTTTGTCAGTTTGTGAGCTTGTCAGTTTGTAACCGACTACTTTTGACACTTGATTTCGACCCACTTTGAACGGTCAAATTGAATTTAAACTTTGTATACTTATCAAGAACCGATGACAATACAATAATTTAAGGAGGTAAGGGTCGCCAGGTTTAATTAATTTCCTCACATACCTATTACATTGAAGTAAAAATGGAAGGAATGTAATCACCACCTCCCATTGAAATCAGCAACACCAAGGGGCCGCCGATACGTCGCCAGCTTATACACTTTTCTTTATTTTTGGTGACCTCAGTCACTCGCAGGAACACAACAACCCTCAAGGGAATTGTTATTTGGCTGCGGTATTCTGTGAGGTGCGGTACTTCCCCAGTCGAACAGTTTAAAATAAAACGCTATACCCTACCTCTCTTTTCGTCAGAGCTCGTTTGTTAGTCAGCAAGGTGCACCACGTGCAGGTGAAGTTGGCTTCGGTTCAAAGATATTGATGAACCACTTACATCCCATGTTGATGATCCCTTACACCCCATAAATGTATCATTAAATATACCTATCATTATTCTAATTTACGGTGTTATCTCTTCATGCTAACTGTTACTCATTTTGCCACGCCGCCATAGAAAAAAAATATTAGGCTTTAAGTGTAATATAATAATAGATTAAACCGAGATTACGTGTCCGAAGTTCATCGTGATTACGCATGTAATATTTTTTTAATTTATCAGCAACATATAGATATGTCAAAAATTACGTCACGTTTTAGTCCGGCCTCATGTTAGCCTGCCTGCCTTATATTAGCAGAAAATTTCAGTTAGAAAATCTAACGTTCGACGGTCGGCACTTGATAGTATTTTATACAAGATCGCGCAAACTTTGACATACTATAAATCAGTGTTTTCAAAGTGTGGATTGCGACTTCATGGAAGGTCTCCAAGCCTCTACAAAAGGTCGCCCAATTTCGCGAAGCTTTAAAAAAACAACGATCAAAAAAATATTTTTAGAGACTTTTATTTGTTTTATTTACTGTATTTAATTAACGATTCTTAACTATGAAAATAAATAAAAAGGTACGGATTTAATATTTATAATGTAATAAAATACATATACAGTTTAGGAACTTTGGAAGGGGATCGCAAAATATTTTTACATATTAAGGGGGTCGCACCACGAAAAAGTTTGAACAACACTGCTGTAAATAATCAAAGCTCGCACACTTAGAAATTTAACCCATTGAGTGTCCTCTTTTGATGCTTGGAGGACTTAAAACAAATCTTTCAGAAATAGGGGAGGTGAGGTCGGCAGGCCCTGCCCATACTCCAGGTACGTAAGTAAGTACTATTACTTATACTGTAGTATAACCGAATCTGTACTGGTAGCAACCAGAAGTAACCAACAACACATATACACATGTATACACATTCTCATGACATTTTGAAAGATGGAACACCTCAACGAGGCCGTAACCTGAGTGACTTCTTTGTTTTGTCAATCAGGTGCACCAATTTAGACTAGCAACTATAGTTCGAACTGTAAGTCACTTAGGCATTAACATTTACGATGGGTTTGTTTACAGGTATCCCTGCCTACGGTCTGGACGGCGACAACATACGCACAGGGCTGAACAAAAATCTCAGCTTCACGAAGGAGGACCGTGAGGAGAACATCAGAAGGGTGGCAGAAGTGGCCAAACTCTTCGCCGATAGCGGTGTTGTTTGCCTGTGCAGTTTCGTATCCCCTTTCGCTGAGGTAAGTTGAAGTTTATCGTCATTAACCCATAGTACAGGTTTACTTTGGGATTAGAAGGCACCGTGTAATTTAATAAAGAATATTTAGTATGAAAACAGAATGCACACGTTGTTATGAATGTGTCTGATCGTCTCGCTTACTTGCAGTCACACAAACAGTGTAAAAATGCGTACTGTGTATGCGGTTCAAAGCGAATACGAAGCGATACGATGCAGTGACATTTTTTTTATACTCGTCGGGTGGCAGACAAGCATACGGCCCTCCTGATTTGAATCGGTTACCCTAGGGTAATATGGCTAGCCATAGTAACGCTCGCAACATAAAATATCGCTCGCGCGCAGTCACCTCCGCTGCCAGCGCAGCAACTCCTTCATTTCTAATGACCTCATTCATTCGCAGGAACACAACAGCCCTCAACTGAATTGTTATTTGGCTGCGGTAGTCTGTGAGGTGTAAGTACTTCCCCAGTCGAGCAGCTTACAGATACGTTGTACCCTGGCTCTCTTTTGCCAGAACCTCTTTCGTTAGTCGACAGGGTGCACCGCGTGCAGGTAAGGTTGGCTTTGTCTCTAAAGATAGTATCATAACATTTCAACGCCGCGCACATCGTGCGTGTGGTCACGTAAGACACTTCAATAGGCGCCGATTGTTTTGTTTACGCGTCGCGCCGCCATTTTTAATCCAATATGATGGTGGCCACAAAACAGACATTTGTATAATTTCCACATTAACCATTAATGATGGATATCAAATACGAGGGGAGGTCAATAAGTTCGCGGAATGAGAGAGAAGGAGGTTGAAATTAAACACCAAATTATTTTTCCTTTTCAATATATTCTCCTTTAACCCTAATACATTTTTCGGATCTCTCAAATAGCTTGTTTATACCATCGAAAAAAAATGATTTGTCTTTGGTGTCAAAATAGGCCGAAATTGCCGACTTGACTTCATCATCGTCGTCAAATTTCTTTCCACGCAGCTCTTTCTTCATTTTTGGAAATAAATAATAGTCACTGGGGGCCAAGTCTGGACTGTATGGTGGGTGGTTTAATTGTTCAAAGCCGCATCGGTGAATGGCAGCCGTCGCAACATGGCACGTGTGGACGGGTGCATTGTCGTGCAAAAGGAGCACACCTTTTGACAGTTTTCCTCTTCTTTTTTTCTTAATGGCTTCTTTCAATCTTTCCAGTAAAGAAGCGTAGTACTGTCCCGTTATAGTCGCACCACGTTCTTTATAATCGATCAGTAAAATACCTTCTGTATCCCAAAAGATAGTCGCCATGATCTTTCCGGCCGATTGTGACACTTTGAACTTCTTTGGAGGAGGTGTGCCTTTTTTATGCCACTGCATCGACTCTTGCTTCGACTCAGGTTCATAGTGGTGAACCCAGGTTTCATCTCCAGTAACAATCCGGGCCATAACTTCTTCCTTTCTCTCTCCACAGAGCTCCAGAAACTGGTGAGAGCACTCGACACGCTCGCGTTTTTGAAGTGGCGTGAGCATTCTCGGAACCCATCTTGCACTGACTTTAGTCATCCCAAGATGATGATGTAGGATATTTAAAATACTTGATTCGGATACTCCAACCATTGCTGCAAGTTGCTTCTTCTTCAGTCGGGCATCTTCCAATACAAGTTTTTCTACTTTTTCGACGATTTCCGGTGTGGTGGCCTCAATTGGCCGTCCGGAGCGGGGGTCGTCTTCAATGGACTCCCTTCCTTGTTTGAAAAGACCATGCCACTTGTAAACCATGGTTTTACCAGGGGCAGAGTCCGCGTAAACCGCTAACAGCTCTTGAAAAATCGTCTGAGCGGATTTTCCTTGCTTGGTAAGAAACTTAATAACGGCACGGTGTTCAATTTTCTCCATACTGGCTGACTTCTTCCCGATTTAGTTGTTTGCAGGTCGATAACTCAAAAGTTAATGACACGATTAGGTTCAAACTTGGTATATATACTCTTAATGAGGTGCTTAACTAGTGCCTACCTGGACGGGTAAATTTATCCCCATCAACCCCTCCATTCCGCGAACTTATTGGCCTCCCCTCGTAAAATGGTTTGATGAACATAGTAAGTAAACTTTTTAGTCCATTTTTACTAATGACCAATATCATTGCCCTAATAAAAGTTTGTGTAAAAAAAATATAATATAGAAAATTTACTATAGTACCATGAATGGCAGGTAAGGTACTATGTTTCATCAATAACAATAGGTACATGGTCATGTAGTTGTTGAAGTGAAATTTGCGGAAAAGGGCCGTTTTTTTTTGGTAATTTTTTTTGGGTAGTAATAAACCGAGGGTCTAAAATTATAAAACCGGGGGACTATTAAACTAACTTGGCGACTAAAGTTGGAATAAACATACCAAACCTAACCTATCTTATCTTAGAGTGGGTCCAGTGCTGAAACACCGGTGACACGTCGACCCTCATGGATCTTTTGTGCTCTCCCTAATCCTTTAGTCACTCTCCCCTGACTGTCTGGAGACATGTTCCATGTACTTCAGTATGCCGCTTATTGGGAAGAGTCTGTAGTCCTCCAGGTCCGGGTATGCCTTTCCTAGGATTTCCATTCGTTTGCCGGCTAGGGCATCAAATTGACACCTCAAGTGTTTCATGGACTCGTTAGGCCCTTTGCATGTTCTGCACTCTGGGCTATCAACACGTCTCATTTAACCTAACATTAAACCTAACCTAACCTAGTATTTCAGTGGCCCCTAAAGTATTTTTTGTGGATTACTTTAGGTCATCATCATCAGGTCATTTTAGTCTCCTCTACAGGAGCACGACCCTCTCTCGTCTGTACCAGACAGAAGGAGGATTTGGCCTGCACTCCCCATGCTGGCCAGACGGGTTGGCGAGGCCTGATCGATTTTTTATAATGTATTTCCCTTAGTCGCCTTGTACGACATCCACGGGAAGAGACGGAGTGATTCTATTCTAGTCTGCCGGAAACCACACGGCTTACTTTAGGTATTACTTTCCAATTTTTTTTCACTCAAGAACGCTCCGTTTACATCGGCATTGACTGCGGTCTGATTGGTTGAAACGGAATAGATAGTGTATTGATTTTATACTGTTAAGCGAGAGAAAGAGAGAGAGAGAGAGAGACAAAGTGTGTGAAAGAGAGAGAAATATCGCAAGCACTTCGATAAGTACAAATACTACTATAATAATGTTATCTTGTACCATTTATTAATATCACGCCAGTATGAAAGGTTACAAGGTCATTTTCACTAATGGGAGTAGATGTTATCGGGCATTCACGCGCGGTAACTCTTTGTATACATATAATAAAAAAATAGGAATAAACCAAATCTTTTTTTAAACAAGCTTTTGTTAATTGTTACTTAAACTAAAAAAATACTGTGATTCTCTCATCAAGCCTTTTCATTTTGATATCCATGACATACGGGTTTATATGAAAGTTATAAATCTTTATTAACATTATAAATGACCATTGCTTGTACAACTGGCACTCATTTATCCCACCAGTACCATGTTAATTAAAATACCAGCGTGGCTCCCGGTCTCAGCAATTTCTAAACTGAAATGGAACATATTTTTATACTACTCTTTCTTTGTTATGTCTACTTTCTACCCTAAAAGTACGAGAGAAAGCTGCGTTTTATTCCCATCTCAAAAATCCGGAGCGTAAAGTTGTATGAAATTTCATTAAGTACTCGTACATATCTGAAAAACAGGGAGGAAAAATCTATTAAAAACTGTTACATATCTATCTGATTAATATTTATACTTAGTTCATTTGCCAGAATATTATAACTTGCGACTTGACAGCAGCAAAATATGAAATGCAAAAATTCGTCACCATCACAAACCTTCCTAGTAACTCAGTTGGAAGAGCGCTCGACCGGTTATTGAGAGGTCGTGGATTCAAATTCCACCTAGGCGGGGGAGGTGAATTTTCCATTTTTAAAATATTTATAATATTACATATCTGGTTTTACAGTGCTACAAACTTATCTGACCCGGTGACCAAATTTAGAACTAAAGCCGCCATCTTGTAATGTAGTATCGCCAGGTACAACTAATTTACTTACCGCGTATGCACATTCCATTGAGGTGTATTTTTTTAAATACATATTATCTTTTTCTACACATATTTCATTTCTTACAATAAAAAAATCGTCAACGAGTTGTTTCTGTGCAATATTATAACTCTCTAATATTATATAATAGCTATGATCGCGACTTAACGTGGTCCATTTTTAAAACTAATCAACAAAAAATAAAAGGCAATTGATATTCAATTGAAACACTACACAACACAATTAATAAGTATATCAATGCTAATTTATTTTAACAGTGTATATATTTCTTTGATTTATAAGTTTCCTCTAAAACGGGCGGCATTTCGTTTAATGGCAGCACTTAAGTCGATCGCACCGCCCCCGCCACCGGGCCAGATAAGTTTGTGGCACTATACTTTATAATTTGATGAAACGCGATGCAGAATGACATTAAAACTGAACAGCGCCATCTGCCGACCAGAAAATGAACTATTAACTAAACTGTTTTGACGCGCGAAACAAAAATATGTAATAATAATTGTCGTTTTGTCAAATCGCGCAAACGGCGCGAATTAATTTGACGCTCACTAAACAAATTATTTAATTTTACTGTACTGTTGTAGAATGGACGATTTGTAACACGTTAACAATTTGGTGTAACCATAGCCAAGTAAGAGTTTTGAATTTTCTTTTGTATGTGATATAGTTTAACATATAAATATTTATTAAATTGACAGGATCGTGAAGTGGCTCGACGCATCCATACAGATTCCGATCTCCCGTTCTTCGAGGTTTTCATAGACACACCGCTGGAGGTGTGCGAGCAAAGAGATACTAAAGGCCTGTACAAAAAAGCTCGAGATGGACAAATCAAGGTAGGTTATCTATCACGGAAATGAAATCAAATGGAAATGGTATGCAATAAGTTTTGTATGTAAAAAGAGCGTGTCAAACTTACACAACAACAGACACGCAATATGAGTATACTACTGATAACTTCGTATTATAATTGTTTGAATTGGGTTATACAGAGTGTAATTTTAAAGACTGGTCAAATTGATAAAGGCGATTGTGTAGCTGATCACGAAACAGTAAAAAAGACTACCTTAAATAAACATCAAAATCAGTTTAGTTTTTGTAGTTTTAGCGTATACTGTAATATTGATAACCGCTGAAAGCGGTCATAACGGAAAGCGCGCATATGGCGCATACGCGACAACCCCACGTGTCTCCTACCTATATAGTAAACTTGAATTTCGGAGATAAACAAGAAATCTTTCGATAGCCATTTTTTTTTTTTTTTTTTTTTTTACTACGTTGGGTGGCAGACAAGCATACGGCCCGCCTGATGTGAAGCGGTTACCGTAGCCATATTAACGCTCGCAACATAAAATATTGCTCGCGCACCGCCACCCCCGCTGCCATCGCAGCATCTCCTTCCTTTCTGGTGACCTCACTCACTCGCAGGAACTCAACAGCCCTCAAGGGAACCGTTATTTGGCTGCGGTATTCTGTGAGGTGGAGGTACATTCCCCAGTCGGGTAGCTTACAATTACGCTCCCTACCTCTCTTTTCGCCAGAGCTTCGTTTGTTAGTCAGCAGGGTGCACCGCGTGCAGGTGAAGTTGGCTTTGGTTCAAAGATGTTGATGAACCACTTACACCCCATGCCATACCGCGTTTAAGGTTGATTAATTTTTGTTCTTTTTATTGATTAGGATTAATACTAACAACATAATCGTATCCTTGAATTTGACTAGCTTTTAAAAATACAGCCTGTATAGTAATGTGTAATATAATCATAAGGGCAAATGGTGCGTTCTCAAAACTAAACCGTAATGCCTTGCCCTTATGTGTGTTCCCAATTGCTAAAAAACAGTCGCCAGCCACAACTGGCCACGAGAGGTCGCAACACGAATTATTTTTGGTTTCTGCATTGTTCATCGATGAACTTTCGGATGCATTTTATAGATTTATAGATAGCTAAAAATAGAAAACAATTGATTTAAAGAAAAAAATATAGATTTTTTTTAGAAAATTGTAATAAAACCCAATTTCTGAGCTTACAAAACACATCTGTCAGGTATTGTCGTACTTTTACCAGGCCTCGGTCACTCCATGTACTTGCGCGCTATAATTACCTACCGCCCGGCCGAGCGGTCTCGGGCCGTTTGCGGACCAAATTCAGTGCGGTCGTCGCAAGTGAAGCGCAAGCACGTTGTTCAATTTTAATCGTTACATTCATTCGTACACGTACCTACGACTACGATGCCGTCTGGTGCTTTATGTGCTGTAGATGGGTGCAAATCAAGCAAAAGAAGGGATAAACACCTAACATTTTTGCACTTGTTTCCCAAAACAATATCTAATAAAACTTTTTATTAGATTCAGGATTTTTTCTACCCTAAAATTTAATAACGGAGAATTTAGAAAGGGTAATAAATTTATAAAAAAATATATAAAAATAAAACACATGTAACTTTAAAGATTTTTTTTTATTTTACTTACACACTGACCTCTATAATTATGTTTTATCTAGATGTATTCCACAGTCAGCACCAAATTATAAAAAAGAAAAAAATATTTATTATATAAACACTACAATTTTAAACTACCACCTTAGTCAGAAGTTCACAACATATTCACAGTTCTCAATAATATGACACAAAAAGTTATGTTAATTTAATTTTATCGAAAAGGTAGCCCTGCGATTGCTGTGGGATCGCGCGGTGCGAAGCAATCACAACTGTACGCTTGAGCATTTAGGCACATTTTAGCATGCAGCGGTTGCTGACGCGACGGAGTAGGCTATTATAGCAGTAGGTATTGGAAATTTTCTACTGAGTGAAGTATCTGTTACGTAGTAACTATTATGTAATCTGTGCTTTTACTATGGATTCTGCATTCAGAAACAGTACAATACGCCAAAAGCCAATACAATACGGCCTTCAGAGTATTTAAAACGAATGTCATTCATTACACATTCAGGTAGTTATTATGAAAAGTTATTGTTGTAAATTACTTCTGTCCAATACATGTTAGTTAACAAAACAACAGGTTAGTTTTAATTGGTTCATTAAGTAATTGTCCCTTCACTGTGAATCAAATTTGCTGATAATAAATTTTGCAATTACGCTTCGGAATGTCGGAATGTCTACTAATAAATTTGAATATGATCAATCTATTGAAGCACAATAATTTGTACCACAATAGTAATAGTAGTAATTTTGCAATGAAAAATTTTAATATATATAAATATGTACGCGCATAACTTTCGAACGCCTGCATGAAATTGGATAATGCTTTTTTTTGGTGTGTTCCTTATTGTCAGGACAAGGTTGTGAGGGAAATCCACTGAAATGAGGTGAGAACGGGAAGAATGAACCCCTGCGAAGCGTGAGCGAGCCGCTAGTAGTTTATAAAATAACATCGGACGCGCAGCATGCGCCACCATAGCGAATTTTTTTTTTCGAAATCCCGAATTGATGTCACTTTACTTTACTACTTTGTCTGTCCGTTGCCATGAAACTCAAAATTTAGAAATTCTGACTTCGGAATCGTGTAGAGCATTCTAATTTCTAAATTTTGAGTTTCATGGCAACGGACAGACAGAACGACTGAACGATTTCATAAGCTCAATGAATTTCGCTGAAAATGGATTTTTCCGAAAATTTCATGTAGATCTTAAACGATTATTTCAAAGAAACTAATGAGATGTCTTTTCGTTTTTACCCTTATTCTTTTAGAATTAGGTAAAACTGTCTCTTACGTTTGACTAAATTACAGACAATATAGGTACAAACATTCTTCAAATTCAAATAATTTATTGAAAGGCATTTTCAGGCGCTTTTCCTCGTGAAGCATAATGCATTAACTATTATTGATATGTAATAATTATTATTGAATGTCTTTGGGGCTTATTAAAATTGTCATTAAATTTAATATCAACAAATTATAATATACTATTAATATAATCAACTGATAGGTTAAATCGCTCACAGCTGAATTCAATATTAATATGCCCATGCTTACTCACTGCGACTGTATTTTAAAGTACCTACCATGTAACGGCTGAGGAAGGGATGCCAAATACATCCGAGTTCGGATTGCATTCAGATCCAGTGCTGAACCACTCCACTACTATTATCTGTATTGAGTATAATGAGTGACTAGCCCTTGTCTGTGATAGTGAGTGAGTGGTATTGATAAAAAATTGGCATTTCATATCCCTGATAAACAACCTCGGAATTCTATAGAACTGCATTCACCAGACATTGTCAAGGAAAATTATTGTTTCACTGTAAAATCTCAGGGTCGGTGTGACAATAAAATTGAAATGTCATATAATTTGTTTTATGTCTTGCTTATATTTCCGTACGGTAAAAAATAGCTAAGGAATTGGAAACAACACTAGCATTAATTGAAATAGTGTTTTCAATTTGAAATGTAATATGCAAATTGACGAGCTCGGTGGCCGAATGGTTAGCAATAGCCACTTTGACTCCGAACTTACGGGTTCGATCTCCGCGCAAGACGAATATTTGTGTGCATGAACATGTCTGTTTATCTTGGTGACAAACCATCACCTCCTATGCCTCCTCCGACCCCACGGTCATATGAGCCGAATCGCGAGAGTTGCGCGCAGCACCGTTGGTCTAAGGCTCTTTTGTGCCGCGGGCAATTCTTGACTCTCTACAAATTATTTAATCGACATCCTTTGTCCCATTTTCATTTTTGATTATTGGGAGGTGGTGGTTTTGTTTGCACATAGAAAATATACATTATACATAGAAAACACCCAGACCGAGGTGTTTTCTATGTATTATATGTATGTATTTACAAAAAAAAATGTATTTAAGTATAATATCAGTTATCTAGTACTTATAGTACAAGCTTTGCTTAGTTTGGGTTCTAGATGGCCATGTGTAATTTGTCCAAGAATATTTATTTAAAAATATATTTTTTCAATTAAAACATGCATCGATATAGGCTTCCTAATGCTTTCCACCAAATACGATCCTCCGCCTTTTGCGACCAGCAGCTTCCAGTCGCTTAACTAAAACATTGGGGTAGGCCTATATCTAGCAGTGGTCAGGTACCGGCTGATGATGATGAAACCATGCATGAGGATAAATAGTGTCGCATTAGTACAAAGTGATGTAAGGCCACGTGACACGTAGTAGGCTACGTTCGTAATTGCATATTTTCAAACCAAGGTTATTCGATAACCATACGTATTGAAGCATTGAAAAAATATTTCAGGCGGACCGCTTCCTGCCGCTCGACGTAGCCTGAAAAAAATATGAGCATCAAATCTATCTTATTCCTCAATTCGTTTCGCTTTACTTTGCTCGACAGAAAAAAAAGAAGCGGCATGGATATATTTTAGAAGTATTTCTCGTGTTTAAAACTTTAAATAGTAAATATATCAAAATAATTTTCATTACCTGAGCGAGGTCCCTTCGTCTTCAATTTTTAATTGAAAAGAATATTCGTCCCAAGGTTACGGAAAAATCTTCAGAATTAGGCGATGAGGGGGGGGGGGGGGGGGGGGCGTAAATCTAAATGAAACATTTATTATATCACATTAAATTTGATACCTGCCGCTGAATTCCACGATCGTACAACCCGCCATAATTAAAAATTCCATCCATATCATCTTGATAATTGGCGATCTACTACAGTACGTTTCCTAAGACATTTTGTACCACGAACGGTGAAAATGTGGAATCAACTTCCCTCAGCGGTATTTCCTAACAACTACGACATGGGTGCCTTCAAGAACAGAGTTTTCATTTTCCTTAAAAGGCTGGCAACGGATCGGCGAGCTCTTGGTGTCGCTGGTCTCCATGGGCGGTGGTGATTGCTTTCCACCAGGTGACCCACATGCTCGTTTGCCCCCCTCTCACATAAAAATGATAATAATCGTGGTGGAATACACTCCAAACATCTTTGATTGCAGATCCTTAACCAGGGGGGCCCTACCGCCGAAGCTGAAGCCGATTACCATCGATTATTTTATTTCGACAAATTGGTCTAATCTTTTAATTTTTGACAAACATCTTCAACTCAATCGGTAGAGCTTCAGGGTTTCTACCAACTAAGCTCTGTGTTTAGCGTACCATAAATCGCAGTTGAAGTTTGATATTCTCAATGAAAAAATCCGATCGGCTTCAGCTTAGCCGGCTTAGTCTTTATGTCTTCTAAATTTATTTACTAAAAAAATTTTTTTTTTGCCAATTTGAGAAGGTATTTACCAAATAGCTACGATTTAATATATCATCATCATCCGTCCGACCCTCTCTCGTCCGTCCTAGACGGAAGGAGGATTTGGCCTAGACTTCCCACGCTGGCCAAACGGGTTGGGGAGGCCTGATCGATATTTGATAATGTATTTCCCTTAGTCGCCTTGTACGACATCCACAGGAAGAATCGGAGTGATTCTATTCTAGTCTGCCGGAAACCACACGGCCAATTTAATATATACGTATATATAATAAATAGCTACGACTGTGTGATCTATACAAATACTAGCTCTATGTCCTTTCTATAATAATATATTTTTTAATATGTTTAAGTCTTTTACATGCGTGAACAAACTTACGTGTTTAACATGGTTTTTTTCTCTATCTGGTCAGTATGTAGCATTTATATCGCACCTAAGCATAAGCTAAAGTCACGTACGAAATAAATAATGACAATTGTCGGTGGTAGTGGCAAATCAGAAAAAACACAGTCCAGGCTTCCTACTTCTACTAATTTCTTCTGATTAACTGAAGTTAAGAGAGATAGAGAGCGTAATTGTAAGCTACCCGACTGGCCAATGTACCTCCACCTCACAGAATACCACAGCCAAATAACAATTCCCATGAGGGTTGTTGTGTTCCTGCGAGTGAGTGAAGTCACCAGAAAGGACTCCTTCCTTTCTGGTGACTTTACTCACTCACAGGAACACAACAACCCTCATGCTGCGATGGCAGCGGGGGTGGCGGCGCACAAGCGATATTATATGTTGCGAGCGCTAATATGGCTACGGTAACCGCTTCACATCGAGTGGGCCGTATGCTTGTCTGCACCCGACGTAGTATAAAAAAAAATTCGTTGTGAGTAGGTAAGGCAGCCGTAATTTTTTCCCCTGGACTACAGTTCATTGTTCATTGCGTTTTTTTTGGTCGCTGCTGTTAATCTTGGCTACATACGATACACAGTGGTGTGCCTGTCCCATTAGTCCACGCGAGAGTAGCTGTGGGCACTGCCAGTATTATACTCAATCGAAATGTACATTGTTACAGGGCTTCACAGGCATCACACAAGAATATGAGCGGCCAGAAGCGCCAGAGTTGGTGGTGCAGACGGTGGGGCGAAGTATCGAAGAATCCACTATGGAGGTTATACGGCTGCTCGAGTCACAGGTGCGTGCAGGTTTATGGCCCATGTAGCCAACTTAGTTCGAATAACGTACGACAGATTTCTAAAGGAGCGAACTCAAACACACCGGAATTGAGATTCTTAAATTCAGTTTGTGAATTCCGTGACGGATTCCGGTTGTAATGTAATAAAATGTGCCTTAGACTGTGCGTTGATATTCAATTGTCTATCAAACACCTGTATAATACAGGGTGCTTTATAAAGTTCAACATTTATATAATCAGTAATCACACGGTGTTTATTAATCGGTTGGATTTCGGTAAATGGGACACTCTAAAATTGACAGAGAAATTTACAGGCAATTTGATCTACACTATTTTGCGTACTTCCGCCACCAATTAGTTCATGCAATTAGTTCATGTAAACTACTACGGCCGGTAGTCGTTTCCATGAACTAATTGGTGACGGAAGCACGCAAAGTAGTGTAGATCAAATTGCTTTTAATAATTTGGCTCCAAAAACGGGTGGTTTTAAAAAGATGGCAATGTTTTATTGCAGGATATTATTCCACGAAACGAGAACAATGCTACAGATGTAGAAGAATTGTTCATATATGGAAACAGACTAACAAGCGCAAGGGAGGAGGCTACGAGGCTACCGCAGGTCGAGATAACCACTCTAGACTTGCAGTGGGTGCAGGTTAGTATAGTATATAAAAATCATAAAACAAGTTCGATGTAAGTTAATATCATAATTCATAACTTATGTGCTTACATAAGTTATGAATTATGATATTAACTTACATCGAACTTACATCGAAAATGGGAGCTTTCCCATCCATCAAATCCCATGTCACCTGTAGCCTTATTTTCGTTTTATAGATGTTAAATTTAGGATACGTTGCGATGGGACTGACTGATTTGCAGATCGTTCTAGTTTTGTGTATTTTACGACACTGAATAATATTTTTTACAATATTATTTAGAATATTGTCCAGTAGCCTATTGGGTGCGGTCTTTGGTATTCAAGTAAATTCAACTTACTTATCCGTTGCCTATCTTCATAAGAAACTTATACTAATTTTTTAAAAAGTGTAGCTTGAAACCTTGTTAGTTATTGTAATACCAAAGTTCACCCTTCAGTGTATAATGTTTCTTTTTTTTATTTTTTTATTTCGTGAAATTTTTCACAGATCCTATCGGAAGGATGGGCGTACCCGCTAAAAGGATTCATGAGGGAACATGAATATTTACAAGTAAGTATAAATCTTGGTCATTACATCTATATATGACTAGCTCGGTGGTCGAATTGCATTCCCACTTTTTTTGGCATTGGCCACTTTGACTACGAGATGGCGGGTTCGATCCCCGCACATGACAAACATTTGTGTGCATGAACATGTTTGTTTGTCTTGGTCTATATTTTCTATGTATTATAAATATGTATTTACAAAAAAAATGTATTTAAATAGGTACATTTATCACTTGTCTAGTACCCATAGTAGAAGCTACAAATATTTATTTATATAGGATGTCATATTAGAAATATTTATTTAATCTGTTACGTAAGAATTATTAAATTAAAAAAAAGCCTATTGCTGTATTTTGTATAACAGTCATTTGAAAAGAACATATTTTTATTGTAACAAAATGGCGAGCCCGGTGGTCGAATGGCTAGCATATTTAGCTTGGAGACTAAGCGGCATTGTGTAATTTGCCCTAGAAGATTTATTTATTATTAATAAATACATATCACAAATTATACACAATATATTTAAACATACAGATATTACATATATATAAACATACAGTCATTATATATTATGGTTCTGACTTTTACCCAATGAAGTTATATTTCTATAGATATAGCATGCCCATACTAAATTGCGTTAGAAAACGGTTGCTAAGGTCGGGAAATAGACTATTGCCATACCTATCATATCAGCTATTTAATACACTTGCTATCTCTTTTCCTCATCGAGCGAAAATGGCGGTATTTTTTTTTTATTGTAAAAATATGGAATTAACCTAAGTACGTGTTAAAATGAATTATTATTGTGCACTTTCGTGTGATATGTAATCTATTGTGCTTTAATTATTTTATCAACAAAAATTTTGCATTTTCGAAATACAGTAGATGACATTTTTACTCTCACACTCACTTTTCGGGTGTTCGTTTTTGTCGCTTAGTGGCATGTCTATAGAAAATAACATCATTGCTTTTACCCCAACTCGTAGGTAGTGTAAAATATAGTCTAGTGTAAAATATATGACGCGAGACGGCGAGAAACTATTGCAAATTGTTCTACACAATTTATTAAAGTTGATTTATATAGCAATGGACTTAATTTAAAACTTATTTAAAATTTAACATTTTTCTTTCTTGCGAACTTTACCTACTTCATGCATTGTTTCATTAGTTCCTTACCTCAAGGTTGCCTTCAAAAAATTGCTTTCAGCAATAAGGCTGCCTTATTACACGTTTATGTGCATATAAACGTTTTCTTAATATTTTTTGTTATTAGTTGTATTCCCTGTACTTTTTATCGTGCAAATAAATCATATTCTATCTATCTTTATTTTTATTTATAGGCTCTCCATTCTAACTGTCTATCACTCCCGGACGGATCAATAACGAACCAATCAGTCCCTGTGGTGCTCCCAGTGTCTACTGATATAAAGGAGAGCCACACCGGCGCCGAAGCAATAGCTTTGATGTACAATGGCCGCGCTGTGGCCGTGTTGCGCGCGCCAGAATTCTACCCTCACAGGAAAATCGAGAGATGTTCGAGGCAATTTGGAATCTATCACACTGGACATCCATATATTAAGGTACCATTTTCATTTCAGTCGAAAAATATTCACTGTATATAATCTATATCATAATTTCTACGTATGTACAAACGATAATACTCGTAATATTTTATAGTTTAAATTCTCACGTTTTGAATGTTTTATCTTTTTTTTATGTTACGTACCTATAATAGGTATATAATTATTTATTTTCTTCGCCGCCAATTCAATTTCCTTTCAGGGACAGGAAGGTTGACTGGAAGAAATCCCTTATAGGGATAAGTCCGTCTTTGTGCACCATCTTATCACTACATTTTTTTTTATACTACGTCGCGTGGCAGACAAGCGTACGGTTCGCCTGATGTGAAGCAGTTACCGTAGCCATATTAAAGCTCGCAACATAACATATTGCCCGCGCGCCGCCACCCCCGCTGCCACCGCAGCAACTCCTTCCTTTCTGGTGACCTCACTCACTCGCAGGAGCACAACAACCCTCAAGGGAATTGCTATTTGGCTGCGGTATTCTGTGAGGTGGAGGTACATATCCCAGTCGGGTAGCTTACAATTACGCTCCCTACCTCTCTTTTCGCCAGAGCTGCGTTTGTCTGTCAGCAGGGTGCACCACGTGCAGGTGTAGTTGACTTTGGTTCAAAGATGTTGATGAACCACTTACACCCCTACTAAAATTTGCTCGCTCATAAAATATTTCTCGTTTCAGATGATTTCAGAAGCCGGCGATTGGCTTGTTGGTGGAAACTTGGAAGTGTTTGAACGTATCCGCTGGGACGACGGCTTAGATTCCTACCGCTTGACGCCCAACGAACTTAGACAGAAATTTAGCGAGATGCAGGCGGATGCTGTGTTTGCTTTCCAGGTGAGACTTTTCTCATATTTTTTTAGATTTTTTATACGTCTACATACTGAGTTGATATTAGCGACTCGATCCACTTCGCTCGTGTGGGATTTTCCCCGATTTTACAAAATTTTTCATTGATCCTCCGCTCCTATAGTCGTAGCATGATATATTATATAAATAATAATAAAATAAACTGTATTGTTGGATAGCCCATTTATCGAGGAAAGTATCCTCAATAAATGGGCGATCCAACAATTTTAAAAAATCAATTCGAAGATTATGACGTTCAACTAAACATTAACTCTTCAGCTTAATGATATTAGTATAAATTGTGGTGATAATGTAATATTAAAAGATGTTTGTTCAATTGTAGTTTCTGAGTAGTTACTAAAAAAAATTGTAGATACTCGTATTTAGAAATGTTTTAATATTTCAGCTACGCAACCCCGTCCACAACGGGCATGCTCTCTTGATGCAGGACACTCAACGGCAGCTGATCGAGAGAGGGTACAAGAAACCCGTTCTGTTATTACATCCTTTGGGTATGTACAGTTATCAGACACTGGAAGTCGTTTAACGGCTATCTGTGATATCTCTCATAAAAAATGGACCGACTTTGATCCGGTTTTATTGTTTAAAATCTGACGTGGTCCCCCCGTTCCGTATATCCCTATTGATATATCCCAACTGGTAGGGATACTTGGAGGTTCTTTGTTCAATGCCACCGGTTAGCATAAATGGAATTTTCTTTCCAGATATCCCTATTAATCGGCACCGAAAAATTAGCTTTAAGTATCCCAACTGGTAGGGATATGTCAGTAGAGATATATTATATGGGATAGGAGACGTGATCGAGATGGTTCTCAGTTATCAGATAGGCTATTTATCTCAGGTAGACTTTGAAGCACTTTTGGAACTCTTCAACTTTGATATCATCCAGTGCGAAGCGAAGCTGTTTTTATCGCCTCCTATTATGAAAACGCTTGCCTTATAAATATTTTGTTGTTCACGAGAACAAAAATAGTCGCTCATCAAGCGTCTGTCGTTCCCCATTGTCCTATTCGTCAGATCGAGCTTGGTCTGACGAATATGTTGAGCTTGGTCTGTCTTTTCCTACTGCATGACGAATATGGACAGTGGGAAACGACAGAACACGCCATAGACGAGCTCGGTGGTCGAATGGTTAGCAATGGCCACTTTGACTCCGAGGTCGCGGGTTCGATTCCCGCACAAGATAAACATTTGTGTGCATGAACATGTCTGTTTGTCTTGGTCTGGGTGTTTTCTATGTATTATAAGTATGTATTAAAAAAAATATATTTAAGTACATTTATCATTTGTCTAGTATCCATAACACAAGCTTTGCGTTTAATTTGGTACTATGGCGCTGTGTAAATTGTCCAGAAATATTTATTATTATTTATATAAGCAAAATGTTGGTTCGCACTTCACACAGCACTGTCAGAGATGGTCTTAAATTTACATGTGTGATTTTCTACCCGCATTGATAGCTCGCAATTTCTTTCAGGCGGTTGGACGAAAGACGACGACGTGCCTCTAGATGTTCGCATGAACCAACACAAGGCGGTATTGAACGAGGGCGTGCTGGATCCTAAATCGACCATTATCGCTATATTCCCATCGCCTATGATGTACGCCGGCCCTACAGAGGTACGCTTATAATGATATGTAACTTCGTTCTGTCAATTTTTATGTGACAAGAAAAGTGTTGTTTTTACTATTGTACACGCAATTTTTATATTCACTGTCTTTATTCACACTTTTCTTTAGCTTAAGGAAAATACGAAAAAAAGAAATTGCCGAATCGGTCGAGCTGTTCTCGAGTTTTGCGCTTAGCAACATTCAGTTTTATTTATATAGATAATGTACACTGCAATGAATTTAGCTTTATTTTTAATTGAACTAGGTGACCCGACAGACGTTGTCCTGTCTTCTTAACAATGAATATTGTATTCGAATTGGTTTCGCGCAATCTGTCAAATGACAGACTGTTCTGCCAAACGATAAAGTTACATTAGAAAAGTTAATATCTTATTTGCTAATAAATTAGTCGTCCAGATTGCATATATTTTCTAATTTTCCGCGCAACTTTCTTATTTTTTTCTTTCATAAAAACCTCCTGATAATAACAAATACAACATAAAAAGAAATAGCGAAATCGCTCCCGCCGGTCGCGCGCCGTGACTAAGGGAAATTAACCTTTTAGTAAAAATCCAATTAGAATTTACTTACGTACGTGTGGGCTCGAGATAATGTATGGGTTATATAAACAAGGTTTAAAATCGTATGTACTGCGCTCACTACTCTAGAGGTAGTAGAGTAGCGCAAGGGAGTCTGTTTGAATCTAAATCTTCTGTATATGACTATACAGTCTCTCGATCCTGCCACGTTGTCTCGAATTTAGCAGTTTATCTTTACTATGACATCAAACATCATGTCGTTATCGTGGCTATTTTAGTAATATTAATACCGTGTGTGGCAGGTGCAATGGCACGCCAAGTGCCGCATGAACGCGGGCGCTAACCACTACATCGTGGGCCGCGACCCCGCCGGCCTGCCGCACCCCGCCGGCGGCGGCGACCTCTACGACCCGCGCCACGGCGCCATGCTGCTCAAGGCCGCGCCCGGACTCAACCAACTAGAGGTAAGACGACACTTGTATCACACGACGCGGGCCGCAACCACTACATAGTGGGCCGCGACCTATACCACCCGCGCCACGGCGCCATGCTGCTCAAGGCCGCGCCCGGACTCAACCAACTAGAGGTAAGACGACACTTGTATCACACGACGCGGGCCGCAACCACTACATAGTGGGCCGCGACCTATACCACCCGCGCCACGGCGCCATGCTGCTCAAGGCCGCGCCCGGACTCAACCAACTAGAGGTAAGACGACACTTGTATCACACGACGCGGGCCGCAACCACTACATAGTGGGCCGCGACCTATACCACCCGCGCCACGGCGCCATGCTGCTCAAGGCCGCGCCCGGACTCAACCAACTAGAGGTAAGACGACACTTGTATCACACGACGCGGGCCGCAACCACTACATAGTGGGCCGCGACCTATACCACCCGCGCCACGGCGCCATGCTGCTCAAGGCCGCGCCCGGACTCAACCAACTAGAGGTAAGACGACACTTGTATCACACGACGCGGGCCGCAACCACTACATAGTGGGCCGCGACCTATACCACCCGCGCCACGGCGCCATGCTGCTCAAGGCCGCGCCCGGACTCAACCAACTAGAGGTAAGACGACACTTGTATCACACGACGCGGGCCGCAACCACTACATAGTGGGCCGCGACCTATACCACCCGCGCCACGGCGCCATGCTGCTCAAGGCCGCGCCCGGACTCAACCAACTAGAGGTAAGACGACACTTGTATCACACGACGCGGGCCGCAACTACTACATAGTGGTCCGCGACCTATACCACCCGCGCCACGGCGCCATGCTGCTCAAGGCCGCGCCCGGACTCAACCAACTAGAGGTAAGACGACACTTGTATCACACGACGCGGGCCGCAACCACTACATAGTGGGCCGCGACCTATACCACCCGCGCCACGGCGCCATGCTGCTCAAGGCCGCGCCCGGACTCAACCAACTAGAGGTAAGACGACACTTGTATCACACGACGCGGGCCGCAACCACTACATAGTGGGCCGCGACCTATACCACCCGCGCCACGGCGCCATGCTGCTCAAGGCCGCGCCCGGACTCAACCAACTAGAGGTAAGACGACACTTGTATCACACGACGCGGGCCGCAACTACTACATAGTGGTCCGCGACCTATACCACCCGCGCCACGGCGCCATGCTGCTCAAGGCCGCGCCCGGACTCAACCAACTAGAGGTAAGACGACACTTGTATCACACGACGCGGGCCGCAACCACTACATAGTGGGCCGCGACCTATACCACCCGCGCCACGGCGCCATGCTGCTCAAGGCCGCGCCCGGACTCAACCAACTAGAGGTAAGACGACACTTGTATCACACGACGCGGGCCGCAACCACTACATAGTGGGCCGCGACCTATACCACCCGCGCCACGGCGCCATGCTGCTCAAGGCCGCGCCCGGACTCAACCAACTAGAGGTAAGACGACACTTGTATCACACGACGCGGGCCGCAACTACTACATAGTGGTCCGCGACCTATACCACCCGCGCCACGGCGCCATGCTGCTCAAGGCCGCGCCCGGATTCAACCAACTAGAGGTAAGACGACACTTGTATCACACGACGCGGGCCGCAACCACTACATAGTGGGCCGCGACCTATACCACCCGCGCCACGGCGCCATGCTGCTCAAGGCCGCGCCCGGACTCAACCAACTAGAGGTATGACGACACTTGTATCACACGACGCGGGCCGCAACCACTACATAGTGGGCCGCGACCTATACCACCCGCGCCACGGCGCCATGCTGCTCAAGGCCGCGCCCGGACTCAACCAACTAGAGGTAAGACGACACTTGTATCACACGACGCGGGCCGCAACTACTACATAGTGGTCCGCGACCTATACCACCCGCGCCACGGCACCATGCTGCTCAAGGCCGCGCCCGGACTCAACCAACTAGAGGTAAGACGACACTTGTATCACACGACGCGGCCGCAACCACTACATCGTGGGCCGCGACCTATATGATGCAATGCATGCAATACGTTGCCACAGATTACATAATAGTTACTACGTAACAGATACTTCACTCAGTAGAAAATTTCCAAGGTGTTAATCCCTTCTTTTACTTGATTTGCACCGATCTACACAGCACATAAGGCACCAGACGGCATCGTAGGTACGTGTACGAACGAATGTGACGACTACAATTGAACAACGTCCTTGCGCTTCGCTTGCGACAACCGCACTGAATTTGGTCCGCAAACGGCCCGAGACCGCTCGGCCGGGCGGTAGGTAATTATAGCGCGCAAGTACATGGAGTGACGGAGGCCTGACGTTGCTATGAGTGAATTACAACCACTTAAGAATTGAATTCAAAACGCGCGACCTAATTATTGTGATGCATGATGGCGAGTCTTTTATACCCCACAACATGATGGATTTGAAATTATTATTACCCAATGGAACTTACCAGTGAATATAGTTTGAGTGCCTTGTATTCGTCACATAAGTAATGCCGTAATTATTTTCTCTAGATAATTCCATTCCGCGTGGCAGCATACGACACATCTGTTGGTAAGATGGCGTTCTTCGATCCGACGCGCAAGGAAGACTTCGATTTCATATCAGGAACTAGGATGAGAGGTGAGCTTCACAAACTAATATTAATAATGAAGAAAGAGACACACTGCCAAGGGTTTTTCAGAGGACTACCGCATGGGGTTCTTCAAGAAAGATGTAAAGGGATTTTTAAAGGGATGGCAACGCATAACTGATGCCTCTGGTGCCGCAAGCGTCCATAGGCTACGATGGCTGCTTATCATCAGGCAGGTCGTACGTTTGTTTGCTAATCTATTAATATCGTCGTCAACCCTTAGTAATACCACTGTTGGGATATGGGTTCCCCTCATTCGAAAGGCTTTATAGCGTACACCACCACGCTGCGTGTTATTGTACAGTGGACAGCAGATCAAGTGTTACACCTATTTTGACAAGCCTGGTGGTCGAATGGCTAGCGATAGCCACTTTGACTTCGAGGTCGCTGGTTCGATTCCCGCACAAGACAAATGTGTGCATGAACAAATCTGTTTGTCTTGGTCCAGGTGTTTGCTATGTATTATATGTATGTATAAAAAATACATGTATATCAGTTATCTAGTACCCATAGTACAAGCTTTACTTAGTTTGGGACTAGATGATGGTGTATAATTTGTCTAGGAATATTTATTTATTTATATTACTTTTGTACCATTCTTATGTACTCGGTTAGATATGGTTTTTGAGTACAACTGTACCTCGTGATGAGCGATCCACTGTAAACTATATACTGGTATCCTCTCTGTACAACTATATACAGGTATATTTTCCCCTCAATTGAAGGGGTTTAGAGCATATTCCACCACGCTGCTCAACTGGCGGAGGTCTCCATCTCACAAATGTTAAATTTGGTCCAGCAGTGAGATGGATAAGGCTTGACGACGACGAGATCGAGACTGGATCGAAACTGAGTTAACCATTTTAACTAGCGTTGTAAAAAACTCGAGTCTTTTAGTCTTATTTTTTTTATATGAGAGGGGGGCAAACGAGCATGTGGGTCGCCTGGTGGAAAGTTATCACCACCACCCATGGGGATCAGCGACACCAAGGAGTCGCCGATACATTGCCAGCCTTTTAAGGGAATTAAAGACTATTCTTGAAGGCTCCCATGTCATAGTTGTTCGGAAATACCGCTGAGGGAAGTGGTACAAAATGTCTTAGGAAACGTACTGTAGTAGATCGCCAATTATCAAGATGATATGTATGGAATTTTAATTTATGGCGAGTTGTACGATAGTGGAATTCAGCGGCCGGCGAAAATGTGGAAGTGAAAAGGTTTCTTAATTCGATAATTCTAAATCGAAGTAGATTAAATAGTTACAAATGATTTCAGCTCTCGCAAGATCTGGCAAAGAGCCTCCCAAAGGCTTCATGGCGCCATCTGCGTGGAAAGTACTCTCCGAATATTACCAATCTTTGAAATCCAAGATGGACACAAACTAATTTTAATTCCTACTTGACCAACAACGGCCTAAGGCCAGGCAATATTTTACATAGTCAAACGACATCAATTTTAGATTCATACGACGCGGCGCCCTCTTATGACACGTGATTTGACATTTTAACATAGTCGTAATTATAAAATTACTGTAGATATCAAATTAATGATAATAAGAATAAAAACAAATGTAAGAATTTTATATTTTGCAAAAAAAAAATTATATCTTTGAGAGATCTTTGAACGTTTCTTAACTTACCATGCTGCAACCACTTTTAAAGTAAAGTTTCTGTAAGTTACAGAACCGCCTAATTTCGACTTACACCTAACTTACGCTACATTTTTACCTAAGTAACGCCCTGCAGTTGAGATACGTAAAAGAACTGTATGGCTTCACAATATACACTCGAAATAAAATGCAAGAAAAGAGGAAGCAGATATACCTGGTTCTCAGGGTACATTCACACGGCATTTACTTGAAGTAGAGTCGTGATGTATTTTCACACAGTTATTGTGCGGATGACGTAAGCAAGAAGTAAAAAGAATGATCAAAATTTCCACAAGTATTAAAACACGTCTCTGCTCCAAGTCACTCTGACATAGACCACCATCTTGTCTGATCTATACGTAGACAGAGAAAACGACAAATGGATAGTTTCCATCAACAAAAAATTGTAAAATAAAAAAAAACTTATTTACAAGAAAAATAATAATCATTATCTAAGAAAAACGAGTGTGCTTTAGACCACAGGAATGAAGTAAAACTTCTCGTAACTGGCTATGAGAGAAAGAGAGAAAGAAAATGTGTACTCGCACCTCTCTCTCTTGCCCCTACAGTAATATACGAAACGTAAACTCTTTCTATCTTCACTAACTTATATCTACCTCTCGACTTCCATTCGCCTCGCCCGATCACATTTTTAGTAACGCTCTCGTCACCCATTCACCAGCTTACACTCCAGGTCAAGCGTGCGTAAAGAAGTTTTACTTCAATAATGAGATTACTACGATTTTTGGTTTCGCATCACGTGCTGATTTTTCAAAGGAATGTAAAATTATGTACTATACAGTTATATAACAGCGCTATATAAAATCTCGACATTCCCTATCTCATGTTTACCTCTACAACCAGGCCTAGGAGTCTATAAAACTTAGTGTATTACAAGTCTATGGCATTTGTACTAAAATTGTCAGATCACGCGTCATATCACGGCGCCATAATAATAAATATTTTATTTTATAGCTGCAACTATATTGCAAATAAAACGATCATGGACGGTTAAAAAAATACGATATACAAACTGTCACCAAGACGACGTATTTTTACGTCACTTAGGCCGACATTTAAAATGTGGAACCTTAAATTATTTCGCGAATTCAATTCACGACTAGCGTAATGTAACCCTGTAAGAGATTAGTTCCTCTTAATCAATATATACGTATGTATTTGAATTGATACGTACAGTGCAACCAAAAAATGTAGAAATTAACTAAATTTCTTAGTAGTAGCAACATTTACTTTTTCCATACAAAAGAGCTCAGGGGTTACCAATCTGTTTCCGCGAAGAAAGTGGCACCCTTATTTTTTTCTATATTTTTTTTGTTCGCACTGTACTTAGATTACGTTCTGTGCAATTTAGTGCAATACAAGGCATATTTTTATGTAAATGATTTTACTTTATTTTTTTTTAATGTTTTACATTCCGTGTAAATTTGCGCGACAATTGAAGTGTATGTACACATTCCAAGCATATGTAAATAATAATGAACTTTTAGAATGTACAAATACTTAATTATAAAATGTGTGACATTATTAAACTTAATGCATGAAGTTATTGCTGCGTCGAGAAATAAATTGTTAAATTGAGTTAACTTAATTCGACATTGTACAGGTTTTTATGGACCGTCACATTGAAAAGCTATAGCATTAAATAAATTATTCGAATTCGATGCGATTTGTAATTTTAGAAATAATAGACTACAATATGCTTTTTATTACGCAATTATTGAAAATACATCCTAAGAAGAAATTTAATGTAATTTATCTGTTGCAGTTTTTACTTAAATGGAGGCTACTTAAATATAACATATATATACGTAACTATTAACAAAAAATGAGATTTTTTGTTACCCGATTAATAATCATAATTTTTTGTACAATACATGACAATTAATTTGACGCATGGCATTGTAAAATTTTGATTAGAATTTGATTTTATTCCTTGCATTATATAGAGCGATGGGGCTATATACATGTATTAAATAAAATTTATTTATATATTCACATATCTTTATTGACAGCAATGGTACAGAAGGCGGAGTTAGTGATCTTTGCCTCATGTTTACGAATTCACACAGATACGCGTCTCTACACGAGTCTAAGCGAACAAAGGCAGTTTAAAGAAAAATATACTACTTCATCATCATCATCATATATTTGTTGAGACATTACTATATTAAAGTACGTAATATATAATAAATAACATCCGAATAAAATGTTTTTACTTTGATAGTTGTAGAAAGAAAGATAGAAGGTTTTTAATAGTGACAAATTTTTGCATTTCTATTCACTGCTGTTAACTCGGAGTGTGGTGCCATCTACCTATTAAGTATTACACTACTTAACACCGCTAATCGAGAGGTCGGGGGTCAAGCTTCGTATAGGCGGGAACTGATTCCATTTTTAAATACGAATAAAATAAGATGAATGCTCGATTAAATTTGCACTTTGGTTTGGAATAAAATTTAATTCAAAATTTTCTCAACGAAAAAATGATATTGAATATCTATTATTTTGACGATTTAATACATTTATATTCCCGTATTGCGAAAATACGTAATTGCGTTGACGTAACTTATTTAGCTTTAATTCGCTGACATAAAAAGTTATACATTATAATTGCTATCATTATATTTATTATTTACATAGTGCTATTTATAGGTATACCAAAAATACGTATCTGTATCGCAATAATGAAGAATTGATTTATGCGGCTTTGATTGCTTTTATTTTTTGTTGTTAAACGCGTGCCATTTTATTTGTCAAGTATTGTAATGTCGCTTGGCTTATACCAGTACAGTAATTATATTTTTGTTCATTACAAATAATGGGACGTATTGTTATTTTATAAGAGGTTTAACTTTAAAATTGTTGTAATTATACTATTATGGTGCTTTCAAAGCTAATTTAATATACGATTAATTATTATACAATTCTATTTCTATTGTGTTTTATTTTTAAACCTCAGCGAACCGAGTTATATCAATCATTTTTAATTAATGCGCGGTGAATGCCTTACGATACAATCTGAATTTATTCAGAGGGTTTTTTTCGGGATGGGGCCCACCACACATTCCCATCACTGTGTCTCCTGTGTAGCCAAGATTAACAGCGGCGACCGCTAAAAAAAGCAATGAACAGTGAAGTCCTTTATAGTCACGGGGGTAAAACTACGGCTGCCTTGAAACTCACAACGAATTTAATTTGAAGAAATAGTAAGAAGCTTTTGGAATTTGACTTCCACTCTTAGCAATTCTTATTCAGAGAGTTGTCTATTATTTTAGCCGATCAGAGTATTGTTGGACCGCAGCAAACGGAATATTTATTTAATATATATAGATTAAATAAACTAATTCCTGCTCGATGATATAGTTATACATGCTCAAAGTGCAAACACTATGACTAATGACGGTATAGACACAGTATAAGTAATTGTACTACATACAGTATGGCCATTCCCTGCCGCTCTCTCGTGTCGACCTCACTTCTCCCCTCTGACGAATGTGAAGTTTGGGTAGGTCAGATGGTCGGGCAGTGTCCGACGTAGAAAAGATAGAACAGCTGCTGTATTTATCAAGGGAAATTCAATGGAGAGTCTAATGCCTGAAGCCGTCTTGCACAGCTGGAATCCGCCTCGGAATTCAGAAACTGAATTAAGGATCTTCATTCTGGACCCATCGGAAGTCCGTACAAATACAAGCTATTCACCACAAACAGGAAATTTGAAATCGATCTGACAAAAATACTGACGAGTATGAGAGACGTTATCAATATGCCGTATCTCTCTTTTACCAGTATTTATCGGCATGTACCAAGTATCACGTGGTGTAGTTGGCTTTGGCTTTAAAGATGATCAGGAGCCACTTGCACCCCAGATCGATTAGGTGTATAAGATACTTATAACAAAATCAAATCTATCATTGGACTAAGCTCAAGTAGACCAGACTAGTAGGTATCACTACTACAAAGTCCCCCCGAGAGTTCCCGATGCTTCTGTCTGTCTGAACGCCATAGACTCTACTGAACGGATTTACTTATGGTTTTCAAACTCGGTATGGTTCATCAGGTAGGCAGGTATATAAAATTCATTATGGTCTTTTGTAAAATGGCTGAAATATGACTATGGTTGTTGATTTTTTATTATTATTAGAGGATAATTTTGCTTTTTACCTGACATTCCTCGGGTGAAAGTAGAAGAGAACCACGAACGACTTGTGATAGAGATCGAGTGTAGACAGGTACTTAAATCTAGCTAGAGTAACTATCTAATTGATGGCGACTACACTTGGTCTAATTCAACCCTTCCAAGATCTATGTGTACACACTCCGTAGATACTATCTATTACACCCACAGGGCGGACTAAGGCCTAGCTAGGCCTTAGTCCGCCCACGTGTCTAGGTTGCCTAGGCAACCTAGACACGTGCCTGGGGCCCGTAATTTTAGGGGCCCGAAAGTTAAGTTTTTAATTTATATTTTGGAAATGAAAACTTCTTTAGTAGGTTCGAAAATACAATGTTCCCTAGGGCCCGCTTTCGCCTTAGTCCGCCACTGTACATCCATGACTATTAATAAATAAATAAATAATAAATATTGTCAGACAAATTACACAGCGCCATCTAGCCCCAAAGTAAGCGAAGCTTGTGTTATGGCTACTAGACAACTGATAAACATACGTAAATACATTTTTTTTTTTTTTTTTTTTTGTAAATACATACTTATTATACATAGAAAACACCCAGACCAAGACAAACAGACATGTTCATGCACACAAATGTTTGTCCTGTGTGGGAATCGAACCCACGAGCGTTGGTGTCGAAGCCGCGTCATTGACCGCTACGCCACCGAGCTCGTCTATTGGTAGGTATTCTTGGTATAGTAGTCGCTTGAGTCACTTAAGAAGGTCAAGTTATCACCGATAATACGTTACTACAACTTAAGTAATGTTTTGTTTTGCAAAGCGCAAGTGTGACCTAACATGGAGTAAGTACCATCTATAGGCGGGACTGCAGGAGCATCCAAACATAAGCTTGCACTTTAAGATTCGGATCTGCTTGAGGATTATAGACGATTTACACTCCGAAGGGTATTGAGCCACTATTACTGTGGAGAGACTTTGTCTCTCTTTCCATATTCCACCGTCTAGTACAATGGGTTGTTTGTGTTCGGTGAAGTTGTTTGATAGTTGCCCAATGCCACTTTCTATCTATAGTCACATTACTAGCTATAGACAGGAAATTCATCCTCACACATTGGATGGAACCGAAATGGACGCGTTGGTACCTACCTACATACTGTGCGATTGCAGAGGAACTCCCTACCAAGATTGGTAGGCAGGCGTTTAATCGTAAACTAGAGTTTTTTAATACTATAATATAAAAATAGGGAGTAAGTAGTCTTCCTTATCATCATAATTACACTGATTGAATTATCTTTAGTTAATTTAAGACGTTTCTAATCTTATCAATTTTCTGACATAATTCATACAAAAAATACATTTAACTAAGCGTTTAATAATTCCAGAGATTAACCTCTTGAAATAAACTAAGTATTCTAAGCTGTTAATCTATAAAATCTTGTGAACGATCACAATCTTTAATTTGATTCTGTTTACGCAGGTACTTGGTCTTTTTATTATATTATTTTATTCCCGATGACAGAGGATTCCTGTGCTTTTTCCACTGCAAATCTTTCTAATTTCAGAAGAATTAGTTTTGACGAAAAACTGAGACCACTTTCGGGCAGCAGCTTTACGTGCTTTGCTTTTGACGAATTTATTTCGTTTCTTTTGTAATTCCGGTTACCAAAAAAGGTAATAAGTAAGTATACTTAGAGAAAGGTTAAAAAAATAAGTGTATCCACTAACTCCAAGCTACTACTAATTTAAAGAAATGGCCGTCATTTTGATATTTTTATCCAACGCATTCAAAATTGACATTAGTTCAAAGAATATTGATAGTAGTAGAGGATCTATTTGGTGTCAGACCAGAATTAACAACTTCCGGGCATTACCTACTTATCTCCGAGCATCCGATTTAAAAATAAATTGACATTTAAGGACCCGCGTGGTCTCAGAATACGAGTGGTTGCAATGCAATGGTCAATTGTCAATCATGTTGAAATTTTAACATTAGGTATATTGTCATTTTTTAATTATCCAATTAAACTCTTCCTTCCACTTCAATTAAATGAACAAACATTTGGTTGGTCAAAATGGAATTCGATGTTTTTTCTTTTCAATCAAACCAACTAAGTACCTACATAGTTGATCATATATTTAATTATAGAATAGGTAACTTTTATAAATGTTTATTTTGAATGATTGTGATGATAATTTAAGGCCAAGGAATAGGATAAGGAATTTATGCAGTCTCATAAGAGACAACATTAAATTCCTTATCCTATTCCTTTCATCAGCTGTCTCTTATGAGACTGCGTTAAAATCCTTGAATAGGTAACTAACCTACCTATTTCCAAAGTTACAATTAAGTAAGTAGTACGTTCAAATTATGTAGATCATAAATCGTCGACCAGACCAAATACTTAATTCGTGTAGTTTTGAAAATTGGAGGCGGGGAGGTAAATACTTCCATTTCAAAAATATTTATAACATAACATATTATTATGGATCTTTGTTCGAATTATCAAGACTTTGAGGACGAAAACGCACAAGATTTCAGCCGGCAGCCATTCGTCTGTTCTGTAAGTAATTTCTTAGACAATCTGTCACAAGCATATTGAATAATAACATATAAGTAAATCTGTGGCAAAAATATATATCCTAATATCTTTACATCTATACAAACATACGACATTGATAATGAACCCAAACGTTATCAACAAATAATAACCTACGTCATAAAATGATGAAACACGCGAAACTAGTCTTTATAACTGGCTCGCAGTAGGTATTTAATGTAATAGGTTTATTTGAACGCAGTATGTTTTCGTTCTCTTTTACTTTTTAGTATTGAGGCAGTAGTGGGAGGGTTAGGTCGTCGCACTTGATATGGCTGGGTTATGTGTGAGACGGTTGCTGAGCAAAAGTCGACAGACCGGTGTGAGAAGTTTGTCTCACTATCCTATAAACGATAATGTCTTCGGCCTCTCTAGCGAGCAACGACAGGTATGGAATACTAAATATTGAATTTTACAGCTAAATATAACTGTTTTGGCAATTTATTTAATTGGTTTACATTGAATGATAAAAATACTGTGTTCCGTTTAGATTTACACGTCGTGTCGTGAATGACTGTACTGTCATGTACACATGTCATCTCATAGGATCTCATTAATAAACACGATTGCCATATTCAAAAACAATTTTATACTGATATGTAATTTTCGGTACCTATCAATAGTTATCACTTATTATTATTACCTACCACATCTCATAATTAATAACATAACTATCATGTTATCCGTAGCGTAGTGATAACCTGGCTCTGGCTGCATAGGTACTAAAGCTCGTGGTTTTTTGCTTAGTAAACTTCGAACAAATGGAACTAAGTACACAGATAAACATTGCAAATGCATACTCGTATACTATTACTTATACTGTGGATGTATCTTATACTATACTAGGTACTTATCTACATTTTTTTGTGAAATATACTTACAAGTTGCTACTGCGCATCTATTTTTTGGAAACGATTTGCATTATTTTGCATATCTAGTCCGTCCGACTGCGGTGTTAGTGTTAAGTGTCGCGAGAGTTGCGCGACCCTTAGTAGATAGGTACAGAAGTTTTGTTTTGTTTTTACAAAAACAGATATAGCCTGTAGAGATGGTATTGTACTTCTGGATTGAAACTTGCTTTTCCTTGGTCAGGCTATTTGCAGGAAAAATCCTCAATAGTATGTAGGGATATTTCGGCGAGAAATACACTTCATCAGGATCTTAAAACTTATATTTTGGTATTAAAATATTACATGTTATTTATTATAAAATAGTAAGTTCACTATAGATACCCAACTCTGAATGACAACCAAAACTCTATAAAATATTCTGACAATTTGGCACACATTCTAACTTCAAAATCATACACTAAAATCACAAAGGAGTATATATTTGTTAGTATAAAATAAGGTTCTATATGTTTGTCGCCACATCACCCCCCTACGCAGAGTGAAAACCCCACCTAAAAATAAGAACTAAAAGAAATTTTGAATATTTACAAGTCCAAAATATCCCTAAATCTAACCTTCCTACCAGACCTAGTGGTCATTGGAGCAGGCGGCAATGAAAGAGGTGGTTGAAAATTTACATTGGCTGGTTGACCAAAATTACTGGCGACAGGTACAAAATTTTGAACACCATCAAATGTTATTGATGGTTCGCGTGGGTTTGGAGAAACAATATCTGCTGTTTCCGAGTCTTCTTCAATAAATGCTGGTTTAATGCGGTTGATGCTGACTACAGATTCACGACCTCTTATTATAATCGTGAAGGTTTTGTCGTTCCGCCTAACAACCTTGTAAGGACCAAGATATGGTGGTTGAAGAGGACATTTAACGGTATCGTCCCTAAGCCAGACGTGAGTTGCCGTTGCTAAATCTTTAAACACGAAAATTCTCGGTTTAGAATGTTGTGAAGCTGAAACTGGTCGCAATGCATCCATTTGGTTTCTAAGTTTAGAAACAAAGTCTGACAACTTCAACGTTCCTGGGAATATCAGGAGTTACTACAAATTCACCAGGCAGGCGGAGAGATTCTCCATAGACGAGTTCGGCGGAGGAAGTCTTAATGTCTTCCTTTAACGCCGTTCTCATGCCTAGTAATACTAGTGGAAGTGCTTTTGTCCACGTTTCTGCATGACACATAAGCGATGCTTTGAGCTGTCGATGTAGCCGCTCCACCATACCATTCGCACATGGATGGTAGCTGGTGGTGCGAATTCTTTTAGTTGCGCAGACACACATGAGCCTATGAAAAAGCGAGGACTCAAACTGTCTGCCTTGATCGGTCGTTATAATATTTGGAACGCCGAAACGAGATACCCATCCGTTAAGGAATGTGTCGGCCACTTCTTCTGCAGTGATCGAGCTCATTGGCCAAACTTCCGGCCATCGCGTGAATCGATCAATCGCAGTCAGGCAGTAATTATACCCATTCGAGTGTGGAAGCGGTCCAACGATATCAAGGTGAACGTGCATAAACCTGCCAGATGGTGGACTAAAATTACCCAATGGAGATGAGACATGCCTAGTCACCTTACTCCGCTGGCACTCTGAACATGAGCGCGCCCATCTGAGGCAGTCAGCATTTATATTAGGCCACACATAGCGTTCAGTCACCAGGCGTGCGGTTGACCGCGCACCAGGATGGCTGAGATTGTGGCATTTGTCGAAAGCTGCTCGACGAAAAGTAGGGGTCAAATAAGGACGAGATTTCCCTGTTGAAACGTCGCATATTATGGTAACATTGGTACCAGGAATAGCAACGTCCTCTAATTTTAATGACGAACTGTTTCTGACTCTTGCTAATTCTTCGTCATCATTTTGAGATGCTGCAAGTGCTGCAAAATCTTCTTCTAGGGATATAGTTTCAATGCGAGAAAGCGTATCGGCAACAACATTGTCAATTCCTTTGATGTAGACTATGTCTGTTGTAAATTGACTAATAAATGACAATTGATTTAATTGTGCAGGAGGTAATTTCTCACGACGCTGAGCAAATGCATAAACCAAAGGCTTATGATCTGTGTAAATAGTCACGTGTTGAGCCTCGAGAATGTGCCTAAAATGCTGCACGCTTTCATAAACTCCTAGAAGTTCTCTATAATAAGTTGGCCACTGCATCTGTTTCGAATTTAGCTTTTTGCTAAAATACGCAACAGGTTGCCAATCGCTACTTGCGTCTTTACGTTGCTGCAAGCAAGAGCCTACATGTGTGCTAGAAGCATCTGTGAAAAGTCCTAATGTTGCGCTGCAATCTGGGTGAACTAGTACTTTTGCAGATATTAGACTATTCTTGCATGCTTCAAAGCATTTCTCCAAATCTGGAGTCCAAACGAATGGTTTGTTGCCCTTGCCGTCAATCGCGCAAATGGCATCGATTAAGGGAGCTTGAAATTTTGCTGCATCAGGTATAAATTTCCTATAAAAATTGGCCATGCCGATGAAACGACGCATACCCTTAACCGTTTTGGGAGGTGGGAAATCAACAAGGGCTTTAACCCTATCCACAGGAGGTTTAGTACCCTCCGCACTGATTTGGTACCCAAGGAAAATGACTTCCTTAGCGCCAAAAACACTTTTTTTCACGTTGATTACTACACCATACTCTTGTAACCTTTTAAAGAGTATTTCAAGATGTTGTGCATGCGTGAATTGATCTTTTGAGTGGACTAAAATGTCATCAACATATGCGTAACAGAAGTCCAGGCCGCGGACGACCTCATCTATGAATCTCTGAAACGTTTGGCCAGCGTTTCGGAGGCCAAAGCTCATAAAAGGGAATTCATAGAGCCCGAAAGGTGTAATTATAGCTGTTTTACAAACGTCGCTAGCGTTTACAGGAATCTGTTGGTACGCTTTGACTAAGTCAATTGTCGAAAATATAGTTGATCCAGCTAAATTTTGATTAAAATCACCTATATGCCGAACCGGATATCGGTCTGGAATCGTTCTTGCATTAAGTGCGCGATAATCGCCACAGGGTCGCCAGGTTGCATCCTTTTTCTCGACGAGATGAAGGGCTGATGACCAAGAACTGCTAGAAGGCCTGGCGGTGCCAGCTTTCATCATATCATTAAATTCCTTTTTAGCAGCTACTAATTTAGCAGGAGCAAGGCGTCGCGGTTTGGCAGACACGGGGGGACCATCAGTCGTATTAATAAAATGCTTTGTCGAGTGTTTCGGCTCTTGGGGTGCACCTGGAGGACGAGTGATGCTTTCGAAATTTTTAAGAATTGCAGAATATGGCGAATCCGGAAACGAAATAAGTTTAATGCTGGATTGGTTAACTGGTTGAAGTTCCGCGATGGATGACATACCAGTCTTGCCATCGCGAAGCTTGCCAGACGCGCAATCAGGGAGTAGGTCGAAATGAGACAAGAAATCGAAGCCTATTATTCCACATTCGACGTCAGCAACCACAAAATTCCAAATGAAATTTCGCCTCAGTCCTAAGTTGAGATTCAATGTCACTAGTCCATAAGTTTTGATTTTTGAACCGTTTGCAGCCACAAGATCATATGGTTGAGAATTAGTTGAAATTCCCTTAGTGTTGGAAATCGGTACGCAACATACATCCGATCCGGTATCCACCAAGAATTTCCTTCGTGAGTACCGGTCGGTAACGAAAAGTCGACGACTAGAATTAGAGCGTTCCGTAGTCGTCGAAATTGGACGCTCTAATAGTTTCCCGATGTCCTACAGTTTCCTGAATCCTTACTGTTTGAAGTCCACTTGCAGGGTGGTACGCACTTGTTTGCTTTGGTACCGAACCTATTATGGTAAAAACACAAATCTGGATCTCTAGAAGGAGACCGAGACTTATTTCTGCCCAAGTATCTGTTGTTAAGGTCACGAGAACGACCTCGTTGGTTACTGGTTAGTGATGCTACGATTCGGGAAAGATCATCAATTTTTTTGTTCATAGCTTCTAATACGTCGTCTCTGCTCGTATTTGATGATGACGAAGCGACAGCGCATGTCTGAACTTGGGATGGCTGAGCACTGATCTCAATCAACTGGTCGGCCAGCTCAGTTAGTTCAGGCAGGGCCTGGTTGCGTTGGGCAGTTAATAGAGTTTGCAGGTACAAGGGCAACCGGCTCTTCCAAATAGTTTTCAAAATATCTACTGGAAAAGTCGGTCCAGCAAGCGAGCTCAGATGTCGAAAGAAAGACGAGGGTTTCCTATCACCCATTTGTTCTTTTTCTAAAAGGCAGCGTATTTTCTCATCCCTAGAGACTGAAAATCTGTGTATAATAGCATCCTTAAGAGTGTTGTATGGATCGACTAAAGGTGGCGATAAAATAATGTCTTCCACTTCACGAGTGCAGTTTGTATCGAGGTGTGCTACAGCATAGTGGAATTTAGTAATTTGGTTCGAGATATTGTTTATTGCGAACTGCGACTCCAAACTCGCGAACCAAAGTGACGGGCGATCTTTACAAAATGGCGGCGTCCTAATAGTAACACGGTTAATCATTCGGTTTTCACAACCGCTGCTCTCAATAATACCACTAGCTTCGTGGAAGTCCTCACCTTCACTCATGTTGATGCGAGCTGACGAACAGACACAGCCTTTTACAGAATAAAAAAAATCTTAGATATAGATATTACGTTTAAAATAAAATTATTAAAATGTCCGCTTGTACAATAAAAAACTAAATATTTATAAAATAAGCACCAAAAATAATAAATATTGAGTCCAACAATTTCAAAAATATTTAGTCCAAACGGTCCACGGATGAACACGTAGTGGTAGTGTACGCCAGCCTTTATTTTAAGTTATTTCAATCGAACGAAAAATCTCACTTCTCTTCGTTAAATCTTGCGAAAATAAATAATAAAAATCGGTACCTTTAGTGTGCACTATGTATTATTACTTGCGTAAGTGCATACGTTATCCGTGACGTTATATTAATATATTTCTCGTCTCAGAAGTCGGAATCACGTCGGTATCACGTCGGGGTCACCATTATAGCCTGTAGAGATGGTATTGTACTTCTGGATTGAAACTTGCTTTTCCTTGGTCAGGCTATTTGCAGGAAAAATGCTCAATAGTATGTAGGGATATTTCGGCGAGAAATACACTTCATCAGGATCTTAAAACTTATATTTTGGTATTAAAATATTACATGTTATTTATTATAAAATAGTAAGTTCACTATAGATACCCAACTCTGAATGACAACCAAAACTCTATAAAATATTCTGACAATTTGGCACACATTCTAACTTCAAAATCATACACTAAAATCACAAAGGAGTATATATATTTGTTAGTATAAAATAAGGTTCTATATGTTTGTCGCCACACAGACGTAGGTAGATAATGATTACAAATTGATAACAGATTAACAAATATCATTATGTTATAATAAAGCACTTGTACCTACTGTTCCACGTAATTGTATATATTTTTACCGACCGGTTTCGCCGCTAAGGCATCAAGGTAAACAGATGGTGTTTTTCAATTAACAAATGAAAGTACGACTACGAAAGTTCCGCGAATACGGTCGAATTTCTATTAAATTAATAACTTGATCACAATCATAATTATTAATATTCTTTTATAGACTTTTTGCCCGACTACAGAAGAAGAGAGGGTAATGTTTTTTTAGACTATGTATGTATGATGGAGGGTGAAAGGTAGTGTGTGTATAGGTACCTATATAAATCTAATTCTTGCATGTTCTACAACCATTTTGCAACCTAAAAAGTTTTAACTTAATTTTATTAAGGTGTGTGTCATAATTAGATTCGTCTCCACGGTGGAAGGGTAAATTACCATATTTCGATACGGGGAAAAAATAGAGGGATACGTAATTATTATTTTTTCTTTTTTATGTTAGTATGTATTTTCTAACGTAACCGAGTTTTTAAGTACGTAAATGTTAATAAAATTTATTTCTTTCAGCTGCGGCAATTGGTTTTCGATTTTGCCCAAAAAGAATTAGCACCAAAAGCAGCGGAGATTGACAGGGAGAACAATTTTAAGGATCTGCGACAATTTTGGAAGAAACTTGGTGAATTGGGACTCTTAGGTAAGTAGGTATCTACTTGAATAAATATGATTTTTATTTTATTACTAACTGACCCGGCAATAGATAAGGTACCATTTTCAGACCTACTGAATATACATATAAAATTTCATCAAAATCGGTCAAGCCGGTTCGGAGGAGTATGGTAACTAACACTGTGAGACGAGAATTTTATATTTTATTGAACAAACTTGTGTGAAATTTACTTTATTATAATAAACTAGCTGGCCCGGCGAACTTCATATCGCCTTTAAATATTTTTACGTTAATTTTTCCTTTTTTTGAATAGTTATTCAGCTATACGGGGCGGAAACAAATCTATCAAATCAAAGATCAATTAATATCAAATCTTTATGATTACACCAGTATAGGCTCGTTATGGCCTATTTCTCTTTCACCAAAGCCCCTTTTGCTAGCCGGTGGGATGCACCATGTGCAAGTGAGGTTGGTTTTGGCTCTAAAGATACTACTGAGCCACACTCAATCCAAAATAACTTTATGTTGATGACAATTATAGTGCTTCTGTTTCATAATTGAGTTAAAAACTATCCCATATCTCAAGTTGAATCAAACTGCACACGTGTGCAAAATTTGATTTAAATCGGTTCAGTAGTTTCGGATTCCATCGCGGACGTGACACGAAATTTTTATGTATTAAGATGATAATGAACGTTGATGAAAGTAGAAGTGTGGTCAATTTATTCAATGAAACTCGGCGCATTTACAGCTTAGGGCAAAGTAAGTAAATTACCAAAAAGATAGTGATTGGTTGGCTATGCACAAAATGATAAATGTGAGTCGTTCGACGACATCAACGCATGGTTCCAAAATTTTAAGGTTTTACTTAGACATAAATAACTACCTATTGTACTTAATCCCAACTCTGGGTTTTGGTGGGTCTTTCTGTGTAAACCATTTTAGCCAGATTTTCTCGCTCATAAGTGGTTTTGACCAGATTTTTTTTTTATTGTAACATTTCTATTAGAGATGTGCCGATTATGACTTTGGCCGACTAGCCGACGAGCCGATTAATCGGTTGTGCAGAGGCCGACTAGTCGGCCGACTAGTCGGCCTAGCCGATCACGGTTTCGGGGATTTCCGAACGCTTCGTTTACAGCTGATTCGCGCGAAAGTCGCAAAACCCGGTGCGGCGCACCGTCTGCGAGCAGGTCGAAACCTGTTTTTTTACTTCGCATTGTTTCTTGACTTTCTTGAGTTTTTCTTTCGTAAGGATCAGTCAGAGAGGTGTTTTTGTGTAAAAATAATTGTGTAAAGATTATTACTTGGCTGTTATTGTTCATTAAAGTGATGAACTGCAGTCCTACTGTACGTTACCGGTAATAAAGCGTAATGATGACCCATTTCAATGGTGGAAGCGCAATAATTCTAGGTATCCTGAAATGGCCCGCATCGCCAAAGTGTACCTTTGTTGTCCAGCAAGTTCCGTTTACAGTGAGAGGTTGTTCTCAGAGGCCGGAATCATATACGAAACAAAAAGAAATAGATTGCTGCTAGAAAGGGCTGAGGCTTTAGTCTTTTTACATCATAATTTACCTTTCATTAAAAAATATAAGTAAGTTATAAAACAAAATAAAAGGAGAAAATTACATTTTTTATTGTCATGATTGTCATTTTGATTTATTTTTTTCTGTACACCTGTACATGCAATCTTGCTTTAATGTTACTTAGTTTGTTGATTAAAAGATCCTACTCTTTTATTTAAATAAGAAGAAATAATTATAAATGTTTACTGAATATAAGATATTAATTAATTATTTATTATAAATAAATAATTATTTTATTCATTTATAAATGAATAAAATAATAATCAAAGTTTTTATTTCATGTAATTTCACCCTACATACATATTTTACATATTAATTAATGAGGAATACATACAGAGTAAGAAGCCGGATAGTCGGCGCTCTTTGCCGAATAGTCGCCGACTAGTCACCGACTATGATAGTGGCCGGATAGTCGGCTTTACCGACTAGTCGGCACATCTCTAATTTCTATGAGTATTCGACTTCGGCTTTCGTGATGCTAACTAGTCACTCGTCACAGTCTTTCGACGCTGTTTTGTATTTTTTCAGGAATTACTGCAAATCCAGACTATGGAGGAACAGGTGCAAAATTTTTGGATCATGTCATTATCATGGAAGAAATCAGTAGGCAAGTAAAACATGAATCGCCTGACCGTTATTAACTCATATTTTTTTAAATACTAGATCGTGTGCATACATATTTATACCTTGCCTAACGTGAAGCTTACAACATAATGTCGCTCGCGCGCCACGACCGTTGCTGCCATCGCAGCAACTTCTTCATTGCTGGTAAGCTCTCTCATTCGCAAGAACATAACTCTCAAGACCTCTAGGAAATTAATTTGGCTTATTACACTGTATCGCACAGAATACCGCAACAAAATTACAATTCCCCTGAGGGTTGCTGTGTTCATGCAAGTGAGTGGGGTCACCGAGAAGGAAGGCGTTGCTGCTTTGGCAGCGGGGGTGGCGTAGCGCGAGCGGTATTCCATGTTGTGCGCGTTTATATGGCTACTTTAACCGCTTCACATCAGGCGAGCCGTATGCTTGTTTTCCACCTGACGTAGTGTGAAATAGTCTGAGCATTCGTAACTGAAATATTAAGTACCATAAAGTCTGTGTAAATAAAAACCTGACGTCAAGGTGCAGTTGCAAATGTTCTCAAAATACAAATAAAAGTAAACTTCGACGATCTTGTCACAATCACAAGGTTGAAATTTTTGTGGCGATCAAACAAATGACCTGGAGAATATGCTGGTACTGACTTGGCAACTCATCGAATTTCAATCCAAGATATTACTGTTATTGTGTACCTACTATATCTATAAATGATATATAAAATATCCAGTGTTGCGATTCTTTATTACCCGACTTTTAAAAAGGAGATTTTATGTTTGATCCTTATTAAGTACATATATCTCATGTATAGGATATGTAGAATGGAATAGAATAGAATACACTTCATTGCACCAACACATACATACAAGAAACTTGCAAAATTAATAGTACAAAAGGCGGTCTTATCGCTAAAAGCAATCTCTTCCAGACAACCTTAAGAAGAGAAACAATAATAAAATTAGGTAGGTGGCGCATCAATAATTGTTATATAATTGTAGGAATGTCTCTAAAACTACGCCCCCTTACCACCATCTCTTATTGCGATTCAATAATTGAGTAGATTGCTTATTCATACCAATGAATAAGCGACTCTATTCCATTTGAAATAGAGTCGCTTATTCATTGGTATGAATAAGCATTCTATTCAGTTATTGAATCGCAATAAAGAGATGGTGGTAAGGGGGCTGGTCATTTGTTTGATCGCCACAAAAATTTCAACCTTGTGATTGTGACACGATCGTCAAAGTTTACTTTTATTTGTATTTTGAGAACATTTGCAACTGCTCCTTGACGTCAGGTTTTTAATTACACTGACTTTATGGTACCTACTTAATATTTTAGTTTCGAGTGCTCAGATTATTTCACACTACGTCAGGTGGAAAACAAGCATACGGCTCGCCTGATGTGAAGCGTCGCCTGATGTTAAAGTAGCCATATAAACGCGCACAACATGGAATACCCCTCGCGCTAGGCCACCCCCGCTGCCAAAGCAGCAACGCCTTCCTTCTCGGTGACCCCACTCACTTGCATGAACACAGCAACCCTCAGGGGAATTGTAATTTTGTTGCGGTATTCTGTGAGATACAGTGCAAAAAATCAATGCAAAAATATAATCAGGTAGCACCTGTAAGGAGCCAACCGCGCGACTGGGCCGCGCGCGCGGCACTTTATTTCTGAACATTGACAGTATTGACACCCCCTCCTGTACCCCAGTGACGCCCCTACATCGCATTTAGTTTATAGCTAACCGAGCGGGTTTTTTTTTCTAATACTTACATTTTTAAACACGTGATATCTTTCGAATGGAATGTCCAAATTGAATAATTCAAAAAACTATTTAGGTATTGAATCAGTCGTGAATATAAAGTAATTTATTTTGATAAGGATTATTACCAAGTTACAAATAAAGATACTTTTTTAGCGGCGACATTTCAATTAAATTTATAAAACAAATGAACACTTATGGTGACATAACTTTTTGTAGATAATATAATAAGATGTAGATGATGTGTTCGGCAAAGTCGTAGTACATTTATCAGCGAAATTTATTGAGCTTATAAAATTGTCCGGTCGTTCTGTCTGTCCGTCCGATTTCGAAATTCTGACTTCGGATTCGTGTAGAGCAGGGTTTCCCGAAAGGTGATCCGCGGAACCCTGGGGTTCCGTGGAAGGGCCACAAGGGTTCCGCGATCCGTTCAAAAATTAACAATACATTTGTCGAAAAAAATGGCTAGTTAGGCCCTATGTAATAATTATAGCTGCTAGGGTTCCGCTAGGAAAAGTATAATCAATTAGGGTTCCGTGGCAAAAAAAAATTGGGAACCTCTGGTGTAGAGCATCAAAAAGTAGAAAGTGGCCAAAATAAATAAATTTCGCAGAATAATATGGCTGCGCGTCCGATGTTTTTGTTCTATCATCAATAGTTTTCGCAGCGCACGCGGTGTAAGGAATTTTGTAGGTATTTTTTTTTACATTATTGGAGTTTTAGTAAGGATCCCTAATCTTTTCTAGCAATAAATATAGCTCAGGGTCAATGTAGCTTTCCAATGGTGAAAGAATTTTGGAAATCGGCACAGTAGTTTTTGAGTTTATTCATTACAAACACACACACAAAAATACAAATTGTATATTATAAAATATGTTATTATATTAAATAATTCACCAATTTCAGGGCCAGCGGCGGTATCGGCTTGTCGTATGGCGCTCATTCCAACTTATGTGTCAACCAAATCAACAGACATGGAACACACGAACAGAAAAGCAAATATTTGCCTAAAGTAAGATCAAAACTCATGCCGTATAGTAGTGTAGCCTTTTTTATACTACCTTCAGTAGCGAACGCGCATACGCCCCCCCCTGGTGCCTGGCGTAAAGCGGTGATACAAGCGCTTGCAATAAAAAATATCGATCAGCGCCTAAATACCGCTGATAACGTAGCAATTCGTTTCTTCCTGATGGCCTCATTCACTCGCAGGTACACTACAACTACGTCAAGTGAATTGTTCGTTGGCTGGTATTCTGCCAGATGGAGGTACTTACTTCCAGTCTGACAGCTTATAAATACCCTGTGCCACCCTAACACTTTTTTTATAAATTTATTATTTATTCAGTACTTCTAAGCAGCGTTTAGCATACGTCTTAAACTGAATAAACCGTAAATTTAAAATTTCACTTGGTATTTTATTATGATTTTAACAGAAAGGATACTTAAGTATATAATTAATTTAGAAAACTAAAATTACATATAAATAACTTGAAATTAATTAAACCATAAAAGAATAAAAATATAATTCATTATAATTTATAAATTCTTTTAGGGCATAGGTAGTTAGGTACTATTTGGGGGAATACATTATCCATTATCGAATATTTACATATAGGTATCTCTTATTAACTTGTAGTTATGCTCTGGTGAGTACATGGGAGCTCTAGCCATGTCGGAGCCGGGCGCAGGCAGCGATGTCGTCTCCATGAAACTACGAGCCGAGAAAAAGGGCGACTATTACGTGTTGAATGGAAACAAGTTCTGGATCACTAATGGACCTGATGCTGATGTTTTGGTGGTAAGTAAAAATAATAATTATATGAATATATATTTCAGAGTGCTCAGTCCAAGTTTTTTTGGTCACATTCGAACCAAAATGAGAAAAAAAGTTTACCTACAAGCTTAGATTAAAATAAAAAGGAGAAGATACAAGCGCATGAGATAACAAAACTGCGTCTAGCTGACGCACTATCGTCAGTCATTAGCGGATCCTTGTTTCGTGAACACGTCCCGTTTCATTGCGCGTTTGAACACTTTTAATGCGTCTCCAATCGTCAGAATGTCTTCTTGTTCATTTGAACAAGTGTCTCGACCATTCAGGGAAACAAAAAAAGTCTACTGGAATTACCTTTCATGCGTAAGTATTTAAAAGAATTTAAAATTATATTAAAATCAATTTCTTTAAAAAATATTATGCAATGGTTTGTGAAAACGAGATAGAATATACGAAAACGCGCGCGAGTGTGATTGATATTGTTATTTCGTTCGCACTACAGTTTGAGCACGCATTCTTGTCTTTGTCATTGATTACAATATACACGACAATTTGAATGTATCTGTGGGGGTAAGTTTTTGCATGTAGTTGTAATTAGCACAGTTGTCGAATAATCGATGTAAGGACATACCGTATCTTCCCCTTTTTGTTTTAATCTAAGCTTAAAAGCCGACCAAATTGAGAAAAAGTTTCAAATTGTGAATTTATCAGACGGGTGTTACATGGGCAAGTTGATATGGAGAATGAGAAAAGTATGAATTGTAGGTAAAGTCGAGAGCTCATGAAGCTTTTCACTTACATCTACAGCGATTGTAATAATAACGGTACAGAGGCCAACGTGTAAAGCTTCACGAGAGACTTTACAATAAATAAAACTTATAAATAAATAGAATCTATGGGGGGGGGGGGGGGAGCTCCTCCCTGCTCCCCCTTGGCGACGCCCTTGCACACTTCACAAATCAAATTATATAATAATTTATTTCTGGACAATTTACACAGCGCCATCTAGTTCCAAATTAAGCGCAAAGCTTGTACTGTGGATACTAGACGACTGATAAATGTACTTAAATACATTTTTGTAAATACATACATCTAATATAAGTACATAGGAAATACTCAGACCAAGACAAACAGACATGTTCATGCACACAAATATTTGTCTTGTGCAGGGATCGAACCCACGACCTCAGAGTCAAAGTAGCCATTGCTAGACATTCGACCACCGGTCTCGTCAAATTAAAGAAAGAGTACTATTACTTATACTGTGGTATAAGAGTATTCTATGTATCATATTAAGTATGTAGGTATTTACGAGTAATACCTATATTGCAACGTGACTTAAAAAAACTCGTATGGTTTAGTGTTCATTCTATGTTTTCAGGTATATGCAAAAACTGACTTGACGAGTAAGCCACAGCACGGCATAACCACGTTCCTTATAGAGAAAGGTTTTCCGGGCTTCTCAACAGCACAAAAATTGGATAAGTTCGGCATGAGGGGCTCTAACACCTGCGAGTTGGTTTTCGAGGACTGTAAAGTGAGTTTGTTTAACTGACATTATAAGTTTATTAAAAGAACATACGAGCCAATTAAAAACAAAATGGAAGGTTTAGTGGTATACTTTGCGGAAACTAAGCTCCTTGCGCTAATCAAATTTTATTCTTAAGGAAATTCACGTCTTTTGACTTTCCCGTATCGAAAGGAGTCTTGTCAGCGCAACACATCTTGTGTTTCTTGTGTAGGTACAACTCGTGCATTGCTTACAAGTACAACACAGATGGGAATGCGCGATTGACGTGCTTCCCTAGCGACCTTTTACATAATATCAGGAACCACAGTATAAATAATAGTAGGTATAGTATGGCCACTCCCTGCCGCTCGTATCGTATCGACCTCATCTCCCCTCTTAGACAAATCTGGAAAAGATTGTATAGCGCCGCACACACACACGCTCATTTACGCTCTGTACAGACGCCATTGTTTATGTAATAGTTAACGACGCAGCATTTGTATGGAGTAGCCGGGGTGTCCGGGAACGCAACAACAATCCAAGGAATTGTTATTTGGTGTAAACGAGATGGAAGTAGGTAGATCCATAGTCGGTTGTCAGGAGTTGAAACAATTTTGTAATTTTGTTTCATATACCAAATACTATAGGCAGAAATCGTATGATATTAGTACCAATCGATAGGTCATTCTTTACACTTGCGAATGACTAACATAAAAAAATTGTGAGCGTTAAATATTGTGGCGAAAAATCGACTTAACTATAACAAATTATTATTATTTAAATAGTTGTCTTGGCCAACTTGCCAGATAAATATTATTTGAAAAATGGAAAAATTCACCTGCCCCCCTAGGCACACTGTGACTCACACAGTAGGATGCAAAAATTCGTCAGCAACACAAACCTTCCTAGTAGCTCAGTTGGAAGAGCACTCGACCGGTCATCGAGAGGTCGTGGGTTCATATCCCACCTAGGGGGGCAGGTGAATTTTTCCATTTTTCAAATAATATTTAACTATAACAAGACAACTTGTTTCAACTCCCCTCTTACCGAGGTATGATGAAACAGGGGTCGAGGAGAGTTGAAACATATGATTTTTGAGAAGTAGGTATTAAGAGCTGTACAATACAAATATTGATATACGAGTATAATTAAAGGTCTTTATTAAAATAAAACTTTTCAATACGAAACAAACTTTTATATGAATATTTTGTACTGATATATCAGTTAAGTAGGTAACTACAGGTCTAATACATTAATCTGATCCTAAGTAGCTAAATGTACTTAAAATTAATTTGTTTGATTAATTTAAACTGAAACAAAATAAACAATATAATCAACAAAAAAAAAAATTGTGTCCGTTATTTATTAACAGCTGTCTGGTATAAAAATGAAAACGAGGAGAGTTGAAACAGCCTGTTTCAAATCTCCTCAGTAAGAAAAAAACCTCCCAATTTTTATTTAATCCACATTCAAGAAGCAAATACTACTACTACTAGTTAATGAGCTTTGGAAACATATCTAACTTAAACCAAAATACAAAACCCTTATCAAAATATAGGCATCGTAAAAAAACGTTAAAAAGTTACTTTTCATTTTTGATCTTTGTCACATCACATGGCACGCAGAACTCCACAACCGCACGACTTACGCCACCGACGCGAACTGACACGTCAGCGGGCGGAGGGAAGTGGTTCAAAAACGACATTGCCATTATTGCCAACTCGCTAACGGTTTTAAGTTTCGAGAAATTGGTACTGTTTCAAATCACCTTTGTTTCAAATCCCCTCTCTCCCCTACATCTCTTTTCTCTATGTCTTGCCAGAACCTTATTGCTTGATCGGTGGAGAGCATTATGTATAAATTTGGATTTAGATCATCGCTTCTGAACCTGGATCGCGACCTCCAAACGGTCGCATAATATGTGTACAAAAGATAGACCTGTGTACGAAACATCCTTTTATTTATTACATATAACCTTGGTGGCATTTATTGTAGTTCGTGTTTAATTAATTAAATTAATCCTACGTAGGAGGGGGATGTGAATTTTTCCATTTTTAAAATATAATTCTGGCAGATTCGCCGAAATCAACTAGGTATTTAAATAATTATTATCCTTTTATTTAAATATTTAATAAGGTGAATATATTGTTCAGAGGACGCAATATTTTTTTTTCTTTTACCTACTTTTTGATTATTTAGTGGATTGAATAGAAAGATTGAAAAAACGCTGCATTAAGTAACTAAATGCAATTTGATCGTGTGGTTTCCGGCAGACTAGAATAGAATCACTCCGTCTCTTCCTGTGGATGTCGTACAAGGCAAATAAGGGAAATACACTATAAAACATCGATCAGGCCTCCCCAACCCGTCTGGCCAGCATGGGGAGTGTAGGCCAAATCCTCCTTCGGTCTAGGACGGAAGACAGAGGGTCGTGCTCCTGTAGTGGAGACTAAAATTACCTGATGATGATGATGATGAATTGTATTTGTGGCTTGTAATTGTTTCCGCAAAGATATACAAAATGATCTTAATCATGCTAATAATAAACACACGTTGTTCTAGGTTCCAGCAGAAAACGTATTAGGAGAAGTGAACAAAGGAGTATATGTTTTAATGTCAGGATTGGACTCGGAACGTCTAGTGTTAGCAGGGGGACCTCTTGGGATTATGCAGGCAGCGGTAGACGTTGCCTTCGACTATGCTCACACGAGAAAACAGTTCGGACAGTATATTGGAGAATTCCAGCTTATGCAGGTGAGTTGCATTTACAAAAACAATATCGGCCCCTAGTGCAGTGTTCCGCAAAGTCTGTTCCGCGGCACACTGGTGTACCGTGGTCATTAGTTGGTGTGCCTCGGAAAAATAAGGTTATCTCATGAAGGTAAATAGACGGACGGAGAAGAAAATACTTGCACAAATAAAAACTGTTTTTTTTAGGGTTCTGTAGTAAACAAGGAACCCTTATGGCTCCTCTTCACAATGGGACATGATGGCCCATCAAATGATCGTCCATAATCCGCCGCCATGATCGGGCAGCTCTCCACACAATCGTGTCTATTCATTTACTGACTGTCTACTGTTATGATAAGACGTCTATCGAAGATGGAGATCAAAGTGATCGCAGCTGCGGCAATATTTCTTAGCTCTTATAATCATTTACTTAATATGCGCGAAAACAGACTTGTGAATTGTAAAATGCAATTCTCATTTTTTTTTATACTACGTCGGGTAGCAGACAAGCATACGGCCCGCCTGATCTGAAGCGGTTACCGTAGCCATATTAACGCTCGCAACATAAAATATCGCTCGCGCGCCGCCACCCCCGCTGCCATCGCAGCATCTCCTTCCTTTCTGGTGACCTCACTCACTCGCAGGAACACAACAGCCCTTAAGGGAACCGTTATTTGGCTGCGGTATTCTGTGAGGTGGAGGTACGTTCCCCAGTCGGGTAGCTTACACTTACGCTCCCTACCTCTCTTTTCACCAGAGCTTCGTTTGTCAGTCAGCAGGGTGCACCGCGTGCAGGTGAAGTTGGCTTTGGCTCAAAGATCTTGATGAACCACTTACACCCCAAAATTTTGATATAGTTCGATGAACCGAAAAGTTTTTTCATTCGTTCACGTCACCATATTGTGTTTGTAAATCGACAGAAAGAACTAGATACATAAGTACAGAACACTAAGAATATGTCCCTCTTTATTTTTTTACCGAGACGACTACACGTCTACACTGTACCCGAGACAACTACGTACTGACTAATCGGCGATGTGTGGACGCGCACACAATCATGGGCCAGCATTCCTTTGATGGCCCCTCTTCACAATGGCCCATGATGGACGATTACAGACAAGCACGATTGTGTAGAGGGCGTGATCGTGAGTGTTTGTCTGTGATCGGGCGTCATCGCCGATAATCGGTAAGTTGTCGGTACATCAAAGGAATGTTGGCCCATGATTGTGTGCGCGTCCACACATCGCCGATTAGTCAGTACGTAGTTGTCTCGGGTACAGTGTAGACGTGTAGACGTCTCGGTAAAAAAATAAAGAGGGACACATTCTTAGTGTTCTGTACTTATGTATCTAGTTCTTTCTGTCGATTTACAAACACAATATGGTGACGTGAACGAATGAAAAACCTTTTCGGTTCATAGAACTATATCAAAAATTTGGGGTGTAAGTGGTTCATCAAGATCTTTGAACCAAAGCCAACTTCACCTGCACGCGGTGCACCCTGCTGACTGACAAACGAAGCTCTGGCCAAAAGAGAAGTAGGAAGCGTAATTGTAAGCTACCAGACTGGGGAATACATTCCCCGAAGTACAACCTCCACCTCACAGAATACCGCAGTCAAATAACAATTCCCTTGAGGGATGTTGTGTTCCTGCGAGTGAGTGAGGTCACCAGAAAGGAAGAAAAAGCTGCGTTGGCAGCGGGGGTGGCGGCGCGCGAGCGATATTATATGTTGCGAGCGTTAATATGGGCCGTATGCTTGTCTGCCACCCGACGTAGTATATAAAAAAAAAAAAGAACTATATCAAAATGAGAATTGGATTTTACAATTCACAATTCTGTTTTTGCGCACATTAAGTAAATGATTATAAGAGCTAAGTAGAAATATTGCCGCAGCCGTGATCACTTTGATATCCATCATCGATAGACGTCTTATCATAACAGTAGACAGTCAGTAAATGAATAGACACGATTGTGTGGAGAGCTGCCCGATCATGGCGGCGATTATGGACGATCATTTGATGGGCCAACACGTCCCATTGTGAAGAGGAGCCATGATGTACCGACAACTTACCGATTATCGGCGATGACGCCCGATCACAGACAAACACTCACGATCACGCCCTCTACACAATCGTGCTTGTGTGTATGCGCCCATCATGGGACATTGTGAAGAGGAGCCTTTATAGTTTCGCCATGTCCGTCTGTCCGTCCGTCCGTCCGCGGCGTAGCTCAGAGACGCTTGATACTAGAATGCTGTAGTTTGGCATGTAAACACATATTAACTATGCTGACAAAGTGGTAGAACAAAATTTTGAAAAATATTTTTTTTCGGGTACATAAGTAAAATGTAAAGTAAAATGGGGATGATTTTTTTTTCTGCACCTACCCCCATGGTGTGGGGTGTCGTTGGATAGGTCTTTTAGAAACATTGGGAGTGTGGGAAGATCATTTCTCGATATAGTAATCTGTTTGCGAATTATTTACATTTAACGTGCAAATTTTTGTTAGACGCAAGTGTCCCCCCCTGTATCAACGAAACTGTTTATTTAGAAATGTGAAAAAAATCATGGAAGTAGTCCATAGTGAATTTAAAAGGAAAACTATCACGGTTAAGTAGACTTTACAAGTTACTGAGTAATAGCCGACGAACTTATAAAATGTATTGCAAGACGAATAGAATTGTGTAGTACATTACCAGAGACTAGATGGCGCTCGTACCGAAACACACCGTTCGCTATTGAACCTTACGACGCAGAGATAAGGTCCAAAAACAATGAAGTTGAAATGATACATATCGCTCACGACCTAATTATAGATAGTACGGAACCCATCGTGCGCGAGTCCGACTCGCACTTGACCGGTTTTTTTCATTTATGGTGTACCTCCAAAAATTTTCGTATTCCTAGATGTACCTTAAACAAAAACAGTTTGCGGAACACTGCCCTAGTGGTCGATTCCGACAGGCTCAAAGCGTTTATGAAAATTATATACCTACCTAGTAGAAGGGCAAGGTGCACGGACATTAGAATATACGTTAGTCATAGTCATAACTCATGACCGGTCATGACCACTTCTGACCAAAAATCTGGCAAAAATTGTCTTGCGAAGTCAAAAGCATTTTTGGCTAATTTTTGGAGTCTAATGTGGTTTTGGCTATTTATGAATTTTGTCTAGCCATATCTTTAGGCTTTTAATGCTTTATTTGCCATATAGCTATCTATCACATTGCCAAGAGGGGAAGTCAAATTCCAAAAGCTTCTTACTCCTACTAATTTCTTCTGATTAAATTCGTTGTAAGTTTCAAGTCAGCCGTAGTTTTACCCCCGGGACTGCAGTGGACTTCATTGTTCATTGCCTTTTTTGCTCGTCGTCGCTGTTAAACCTGGCTATGCAGGAGACACAGTGGTGGGCCCCCGTCCCGTACAAAAAAGAAATAGGTTTGTGGGAGGTGCAAAAACGATCTAATTAAGTGTGGTCGTAATTATAGGAAAATTCGTTTTCTCTTAAATATCACCTTAACTAAATAAGTGCATTCATACTCGACAATGTGTCAAATTTAACAAATCACTACAGGGTAAAATGGCGGACATGTATACTACACTGAACGCGTGCCGCAGCTACCTCTACAATGTGGCGAAGGCTTGCGGCGAAGGAAATGTTATCAGCAAAGACTGCGCTGGAGTTATTCTATACTGCGCTGAGAAAGGGACGCAAGTGGCTTTGGATGCTATACAAATTTTAGGTAAGTAATGCCGAATTCCCATTCCTAACGATAACTTTTATTTTTGACAAATTTTATTTTAGTTAGTTTCACGGTGTCTGTAATCAATCAAATTTTGCAATTTGACCTACTTCCCAGTATTCGATTGAGCTGAAAATTAGCACACTTGTATAATACTCGTGTCAATGCACGATTACTTAAATGCCGCCATTTTGAATTCAATATGGCGGCTGGCACAAAATTACGATTTATAATTGTCACTTTAACCTTTATGATATGGGTATTAATTGTAAGTGGCTTGATAAGAAAAATACAATAAGTAAACTTTTTAGTTCTATTTTTAATAAAAACTTATTTAAAACAAATATATATTTTTTTACATAAAAGTTTGACACATCAAAGACGGTGCAGGCGTGTTCTACACTCTCACACGGGTCTCTTTTCTGCTACAGCTTTATATTAATGTTATGGTATCCAAATGATATTACTTATTACCCAAAAACATAGATGGGAATAAGATAATTCAATAATATTTTTTTATACCAAAAACGAGATATCAAAACAAATTCCTTCTCAGTATTACTATGATAATACTCTATTACACTATTTTATTTGTGGTAACATTTCATAATAATTTCAGGTGGCAATGGTTACATTAACGACTACCCGACCGGGAGACTGGTGAGAGATGCAAAACTATATGAAATTGGTGCTGGTACTTCAGAAGTTAGACGAATGGTGATAGGCAGATCATTGAATAATGAATATAAATAATATAATGTGAAAATAACTTCAATAATACAAATTTTGTACATTTTGAATATTGTACTTTTATTTTATATAAATTTGCACTTGCATTTATTTTTTATTTTTTGCACTTTTTTTTACCCTAGATCTAGACTAGATCGATAGATAACTGATCAAATCATATTCCTCTAGAAGCGACAGTAGTTCAACAGGCGAACTGCTGGTATATCTCATACATTGTTGGGCCTTAGCGGTTGCGAGTCAAGATGAGGTAAAAAAAAGTCTAGATTCTAGAGCCTCATGTTGATTACCCTCTCCATTAGCTTAGACCAGAGGTTCCCAACCGGTGGTCCGCGGACCACACATGGTCCGTGAGAGGTAAATTATGGTCCATGATACAAACTTATAATGAAAGAGATTGAACACTATTATACGAAACACTGAAATCTCGAGTTATAGAATAATGCATTCTACAAAACAACACCCTACAAAAGGCAAACAAAAAAAGGTTGGGAACCTAAGGCTTAGTCTAATCTAAGCCATAGAGAATAGGCTAGCGTAAGGTTAATCTGTAATAAGATGGGTCGGATCTTTTTTTCTTTGTTGTGAAGCTGAACTGATATTAAGTAGTTACCATAGTATGTCTATCTATCATCCATCTTGGGCAATGGGTGCACATTGGCAGTCATCCATGAAGATGAAACATACTTAGTGGACTATGAGAGCACACTGCATATCTACCACTGCTGCTATGCAGTGTAACCCACGCAACTTTTGAATATTGAGGAAGAGTAACACCCACCGGTAGTTCCGCTGTTTAATCAAGATCTCTGGCAATGTAGTTTGTATTTGCAATCAGCGATAATTTGCACTTTACGCAAATGTGATGGAGGCTGCAGTCTCATTTATAGTGTGCCCTCTAATTAGAACCGCTACTCTTTCTTCAGGTAACATGATGTCCTTCCTTTAAAGTCGATTTTGGGTGATGTAAACCTTTGATGCATGTCTCAGCTCTGTGACGTTAATGAGACGTACTTGCATGCTTTAATGCAAAAATGTCTCATTGACTTCACAGAGCTGAGATAATTAATCCAATGTGTTTCAGAGAGCTCTCTCTGCGCTTTCTATGCGCTCTTCTAGTTCCTACAAGAGAAAACTTAAAATAAATTTATTGACATTGCTGATTAATTTCGATGCAATTGTTATTTCGAAATAATTTATGGACTTACATAATGACAGGTATTATGAAAACAAGCATTCTTCTCAGGACTACCACCAGTATAGTTGCCTCTTCTTAATTCCACCAAAAACTCACTGAAAAACTCATGGACAGTGATTGTACAAAGTGCCACCATTTTGGAGGTATATATAACATTTGGCCAGGTCTCAAAACACAGTAATATGGTACAGCATTTCTAAATAGAGGATATAAATCAAAATCTGGTTCTCTCGGATCCACTTGCGCTGTATTATTCAACAACTCATGAGAATGAGGATATAAAAACTCGGAATCTTTAGGTGAAAACAGATACAGTAGTTTTTCACCAACAACCTGACTTAACAAGTTCTTTTTTGGATCATGATGGAGTGCCGATATAGTACCTTTAGGACCAAACCATGCCATTATATCAATAGGTTCATCAGTGTCAGAAAAACAACAGTATTCCGGTTCTGAAATATCACTCTTCAACTCTGGTATTTGTTCGAATAACTGGTATTGTGCAAGGTAACCTGTAGGACCATTTGATTCATAAATATAACGGTCAATAAAGTCCTCCATTGTCATTAATTTTTGTGTCCAATCTGAGTCTGTATAGACACGACCTAATTCTATAGGCACAGTCCTTGAACCAGCAATCTTTTTAAAATAATTAGGATTTTTCCACTTCGTTAATGCTGGCCAGTGACTTATGCAATTGCTTAAAATAATTGGTTGTTCTTTTAAAATATACTCTGTATAAAAATGTTCCATACTTGGATACTGAATTACATCTATATTCTTACAATTTAATGTATTTGCGTCAATGTCTTTTAATTTACTTGTGCTAACATCTATTAACTCTTTTTCGTGATAAGATAAATTATCATCATTTTTATCCAATTGCACAGACCAAGAATTAAATAATGAAGCACAGTTATGCAGTAATTTCGGATCCTTCTCTAAAGGACACCCAAACAGCATAGCAAAGTCGATAATTTTGAAAGATTCTTTCAAACATTTCTCATCAAATGCTGATAACTTGACATGCATATGTAATTTTACAAAGGATGCTATGGTAATAGATTTTCTCAAAAATAACTTTACTTCCTTCCAATTACCAATATTTATTTGCTCATGCATATAATCGATTATAGCCTGAATTTTTAAAATCGACGACCGAGTCCAGCTAGCAGAATTTCCGAGATACTCGTGTAGAACTGATTTGCAAGCTATGTCTAGGTCAGTTATCTCGGGAAGTGATTCGATAACTATCATTTTATATTCTTCAAGTTTGTTATATATCTCATCCGCCGAAAGCATTTCTCTGATTTATGAGAAAAACTTTAGTAATCACATCAAATGTAAACTTCGTGACGAGCAGTACTTGCCTAGTACTGTAAAACTTGGTTACAAAAATATTATTACGTATGTATTTTAATCATGAATATTACGGATTAAAATATCTATCATAATTAATTCTAACAGACAAAAAATATTCAAATTAAATCCATTTTTGATTTAATGAAGAGGTGAGCTTGGTTGGACGGACAAGAAAAACTGAAAAAGAAAAGAATGACAGAATTTGTGTCAATTTTATTACTTGTCAAAATCAAATGACTTACAGAAATGATTATTGTGACGTTTATTATTGTTTTTGGTTTCATGATTTGATCTTGGATACAAGTTCTTTAGAGCCTTTTGTATATTTTATTTGAACATAAACAGAAAGTCCGTATGTCCGTTAGTTTAGTGCAGTGGTGCCAGTGGTGGTGCTGTACACGGAAATGAAATCAAATATACATGGTCTGTGGTGATGTCTATCTGTTAAAAATATGTCTGTCAGACATATCGGTTACATAGATAATTATCCGATTCTAATAATAAACGAGAACATACGATATTCGCGTTCGGACGCACTCAAAAGCTACGCTGCACATATACACACATGCCCAATTCGATTAACCGGGCGATACAGAGTCTTCAATTACAATACTGTTCTTGAGAAATTTTTCTTTCTCAAGAATCGGACCAGTATGCGGTGGTGTGGTGACGCACCGAAAAGTGGTTATTTAACTGCACTCAAGGCCAGGTGGCCCTTCGGCAAAAACACAGCCCGAATCCCTCATGGAATTGAGAAACTAAATTTAAGAATCAGAATGAGGTGTGTGCTAGTTCGCTCCTTAGAAATAAATGGAAAGATGTGCGTCCAAAATTCTGATCCTTAAATTCTTCATACCTAATCAATATTTTTTTGTCAGATCAATCTGAAAAAATCAGAATCTGAAAAAATATCTGCATGTGTGCGGTGAATAGGTGTTTTGTATAGAATTTCGTGCGTCCGGGTTTTGGATCCATAGTTCAGTTACTCAATAGGCTTGTAAACAAAGTTCTAAAATTATAAAAACTCTCTATCAGTAACGTAAAATACCTAAAACTAGAACGATCTGCGATCTCAAAATTTTAATAACTTATGTCCGACGTGTTTTATGGTCGATCAAAGTTTGGTGGAAAAGTCCATTTTAAAAGTATGAAATTATAAAAAATAAATATTACCATTGTAGAAACAATAAAAAATACTATAACTTTTGTTACGGCACTAGCTACATAAACGCAATATTTACCATAGCTGTCGTACAAATTTCTGATCTAATGCATATAAAATAGCGTATCGTGACGTCATAATACCGTATGCATTTTGTATGGAGCGTTTTCGGGATAGTCCAAAATTGTGATCTTCAAGTTATCATATCTCGAGAAGTTTTTATGCTATCGAAGTAATTCTTTCACCTTTAGTTATATTATTGTAACGTCTTTAAATAACAAATCGAAAAAAAAAATGGTCTACAGGCCTATTCAGGGACGGATTCCGGGTGTGTATGGTCGGCCTAATATCGATCATTGACCTTGAGTAGGCAAGAAAAAAAAATCTTGTCTATGATAAATCATATGACTTTCGCACGCACGTGATCTGTCAAATTATATTTACTAAAAATTTGTGAATTGGTGTTATTATTTTGATAAATGCAGTATTTTGATTATCAAAGATGATAATTCGACGGAACCATGATAGTTCGTGAAATGATACATTGGATGCGATGGCATTGTTCGACAAACTCTTTTCCTATAAGAGAAAACTCGAGTATGGTAATCGCGGATCACAAAACCGGGACAGGTACGTCATAGAATGCCTTTCATTCATGTTATTCTATTTCGGTTTGTATTATGCGGCATGCAATCGAGGTTGACGCACTGAATATACGTCTGTGCTGGACATCCGGATTTTCGGAGAGCGTTCTATAGTCCCTGTATGGGAGTAGTGACGCACACGATATGCTGGCAGTACAGCGAGCATATGACTGCGCGGGGCGCGGGCTGTATGCGTAGGCGACTGCGATAGCGCAGTTCACGTCACTAGAGAAGCGAAGCGGGGCGACACTCAATGTTTACTTTTATTTACACTCATACTAAGATAGTACACTAGCACATTCCACTCCATACGGACGATAAATAATTCTAGTTCGCCAACAATGTGCATTTAAAGAAAACACTTTTGTGATTGCATGGTTGTGAGTGCAAGTGATTTTTGGTGCTTATTTGCACTGTTGTGAACAGCTGTGAACAGCTGATGCGACTATGAAATAAAATGAAATTTAGGTAATAACCTTCTTGTGTTTTGGTTGAATGTTTTTGGTTCTAGTTAAAGCTAAATTAATTTTAAGATTTACCCATAGTGGTTTATTAGTGAGGTGGTTTGAAGTGGTGTGAACTTGTCTGCTTGTTAGCCCATAATTGAGAATTACATTATTATTAGGCTCTGAATACACAAATTATGGTTTATAAACGGATGGGGACTTGCTGCATCTTGTTTTTTTTTGGTAGGTTCAAATAAATTTTCATGGCATCAAACCCGTAAGGTAACTTTACTTGTATTTTTCTTTATTAATTAAAATAAATTTATTTTTTCTTTTGCATGGGTTAGTTTACATTTATGAGATGCAAACCTACTTGTGAACAAAAGAAAAGCATGTGACTTTGCACTTAGGAGAAAGTTTAATCACTTGTGTACAAAAGTGTCACTGGAGTGTGCAAACAATTGCACACAAAAATGTCATACATGTTTAATATTTATTTTGTGTATAGTTTTAGCTTCAGTCAGTGTGAAAATTTAAATACATATTATTGTAGATTAATGGTTATTTGTATGTTTAGAAAATTTTGTCATTATGTTAGATAGAATATGTTTTATTTGCATAATACAAATTTAAAGTACAGTGAATAAATAAATTATGACAGACTTGTATATAATGCAACAAGGAGGCCTTATTGTTAAGAGCAAATCATTATACTTAATGTGATTTTTATTATTTTATTTTATGTATAATTTCAGAGATCTCTTTTTATTTTACCTGGATTAATACTTTTCTGTCTGTGGTTCTTTTCAAGCTTTCTCTTTCCCAAATTTAACGAAAATTGATTCAGTTATATAGCAGCAAAATAAAGTACATTTTTTTATTTAAATAATAATGTTAAACCTCTTGTAGGTTAACAGAAATTGAGACTGTTAAGATAATCACAATTTTGATAATCATAAATAGAGCTAGTTGTACCTATAGTTTCCATGTTCATTTTCTTGCTGTCTTCTACTTAACTAGGTCTATTTAATTAATCTTGATATTTAAATTAAAACTATTTTCATTGGAAATAATTTGAGCAAGTTTAATAGTGACTGTGTATGTCTGTGAGAGATATACGAGTATAACAAATAATTGTATTGTGTGATTTATGTAATTATGAAATATCTGTCTGTGTAATAAAAATCTATCCAAAATAATAAGTATTACAGGATGCAATAAAGGCCTTTGTAATATTTGGAAACAAGGGACAGACAGACAGTCCAGGGGACTGGTATCTGTAAAAAATAAAACTATGTTTGTAAAGTAAAATGTCAGTTTTTTTTATTAAAAAATTGAAAACTTCTAAATGTAATCAAGCATACTAGGTATAATTAAAGCATGCATATAGATAAACTTTTGATTTGTAAATATTATCATTAATTATTTATTTTTCTAATTTGCTTTTAATCAGTCATCAAATTAGGGTTTAAAATTATGGAATTATATGTATGTAGTATCCAAACATAATTGAAAATTGACTATATTATTGTTTATATTAATTTGTAAATTTTTATTACCATCTATTGTTTTGCAGTATTGTTTAACAGACTTCATTCATTTAAAATAATAACTATTATATAAAAATATCACAGGTGATTCTAAATTATAAATCAATTTGGGTCTCTTCAATTTGAGCTTGGTATTCAGTAACTTTCCTACTTGTATTTGATTTAAGTTAACATTTGAAATATCTTTCTAGTCAGTTCTAACCAATCGCGTCGTTTATTAAAAAAAAAAAAAAAACTGTTTTATCTCTTCTAAATTTATATACTAGAAACTTTACTAACACTATCACCAGGGGATGGAGACCAGGGGGCTGATTTTTCTCGCATCTTATATGAATATCTCAAATAAAAGTATAATATTTTACTATTGCTAATGCAGCATTTCCTCACTTCTGGTAATGTCACTCACTCGTAGGAACACAACAATTCTCAAGAGTATTGTTATTTGACTGCAATCTTCTGTGAGATGGATATACTTCCCCAGTCAGGCTCGACCGACATTCTCTACCTTTCTTTCTCCACAGCCTCGTTAGTTAGTCGACAAGGTGCACCACATGCAGTTGAAGTTGTCATCGACTGTAAAGATGGTAGTGAATCACCTACACCCCAGAACATAATGAACACATCATGAAACAGTAAAATACAGTTGTTTACTTGGATGAAAATATAAAAAACCAGGATTTGTAAAAAAATCTCTACTACTCATGATTACAATAAGGTAATAATCTGAACAATAAACTTCTAATTCAGATTTCATTTTAAAGATTTTTCAATATGTACCTAGAGTTTGGGCTTTTTATTTCTATAATTAAATATACTTGAACAAATTACACACCACCATATAGTCCTAAACTAAACAAAGCTTGTAAAGACAAACAGACATGTTTATGCACATAATTGCTTATCTTGTATGAGAATCGAACCCGCAACCACAGAATCAAAGTAAACATTGCTACACAACCCTTTGAACACCAAAGCTTCAACAGCCTGTATAAGTGACAAATTTTATTTTTTATCCGTATTTGCATTGCTTACAAAAATGAAAATACATACAACATATCAAATATATAAATTATGTATATTAATATAATGAAAATTTTCATCCCTCTCTCTAATGCCCTCCTAGCCAAGTGTAATTCGTAGCGTAACGAACGTTAGATATATCACGTGACATTTGTCAATTCGAACATTTTAATATGAGCTCCACAGTTCAAATTAGCGATCGCTACGCTTTTCTACTTCGCAAACTGCCCCCCTATGTTTCGATCTGTCTTAGTCGGGTCCGCTGTAAATGCCATTTTAAATCTGGCTATTTGGTAAGCCTCTATCCTACTACTACTATACTCGTAAACGTAAATGTGAAATTTTGTGAGGATGTGTTAATGTTATGGGTAGAGTGAATGGTTACTCTTTAGCTTTTCGCGTGCCGCGTTCCCATAGTGGGTACATCGTTGGTACAGCTTTGTACAGAATTGACAGATAGCGGCACGCAAGCAGTAATGGAACTTATTTTAATGAAATTTAACATACACATAGGACACTTTTCATTCATGTACTATGGACACGCAGGTGTAGAAGCTCGTCAGTACCTAATAAAATTTTCGGTCCCTTGAGGACCCATTTATCCAGGTGCCACTGTAGTTGAAGACTTGTAAAAAGTCCGCCTTAATCATATTTAGCTCAAAAACAGTCACTATTTTGTGCACATTGTTACGGTTGCAGTTTCTCATAGTATATTGATAACAGTGTGCATAATTTATTAGCAAACATCATTAGTACTAAAAAACATACAAAGAGTTTATTCTTTACAAATGTTGCTCGCCTTGAATGTCGTGAATAAACTTGATGAGTCAGTAATTTTGTAAACATCAGTGAAGAAGTTTTTTAGACATACGCCGGGGTAACAGTTTACCATCAAGTGCCACGTAGCTGGATCCATCATGGTCAAAAATGAGTCGAATGTACTTAGTTAAATTTATTACTAGACGACTGAATAATAGGTAGGGGAAAAAGTCTTTTCGCATTATAGTATGTATGAACTTGTAATAAAATCTCATTGGTTATACCATTTGTGTCTGGCAGGTTTTGATATCTTTAAAAAGTTTATATTTTAAAAAAGATAATTCCAAATTCAAATTAGGTAAATGTGTGATTTTCATTTGTTTTTTTTACTGTCAAGATGAGTGAATCTAATGAAGAAATTCGATTCATTTTAAAATTTTACTACAAAAAAGGTAAAAATGCAACGCAAGCTGCGAATAAAATTTGTGACGTTTATGGACCTAGTGCAGTGTCTGTGAGAGTAGCACAAATTTGGTTTAAGCGTTTTCTATCAGGAAATTTTGATGTGAAAGATGCACGTCGCTCTGGTCGCCCTGTTACGGATAAAATGGATGCCATTTTTGAAAAAGTGGAGCAAGAGCGGCATATCAGTAGTTACGACGTAGCTGAAGAATTAGGAATTGACCACAAAACAGTTTTGGCGCAATTGAAAAAAGCTGGGTACACTAAAAAGCTCGATATTTGGGTGCCTCACGATCTCACTGAAAGAAACCTAATGAACCGTGTACTCATTTGCGATTCTTTACTACGACGTAATGAAAGCGAACAGTTTTTGAAGAAGCTTGTAACTGGTGATGAAAAGTGGATCACGTACGACAAGAACGTGCGAAAAAGGTCGTGGTCAAAGGCCGGTCAGGCTTCACAGACTCTGGCAAAACCCGAGTTAACCCGCAACAAGGTGATGCTGTGTGTATGGTGGGATTGGAAGGGTATTATTCATTATGAGCTGTTACCGCCAGGCAGGACTATCGATTCTGAACTCTACTGTGAACAACTGATGAGATTAAAGCTAAAAGTTGAGAGAAAGCGGCCGGAATTAATTAACAGAAGGGGTGTGATTTTTCATCATGATAACGCTAGACCTCACACATCTTTAGCCACTCAGCAAAAATTAAGAGAGTTTTACTGGGAGGTGTTAATGCATCCGCCGTATAGTCCTGACCTTGCACCTTCTGATTTCCACCTGTTTCGGTCTCTCCAGAATTCTTTAGGCAATGTCAGGTTACCATCACGAGAAGACTGCCAAAACCACTTGTCGTGGTTTTTTGAACAGAAGTCCCAAAATTTCTATAGTAATGGGATCATGTCTCTACCTACAAGATGGCCAAAAGTTATCGAACAAAATGGCACCTACATACTTTAGTTAAATGTAAATAAACTTTATTAAAAAATGTTTTGAATTTTCATATAAAATACGAAAAGACTTTTTCCCCAACCTAATACTTATTTTAAACTTAGCATGAGACCGTAAATGGTTTCATTTCAAATGATGATTGAAATGATGAATATATAGATAAATATAATAGATAAACTTATCCAAGGCGATTAGGATTTTCTTTTCATGTATTTCATATCTCGTTATATTCCGCTTATATATTTATGTTGTTTCTCAAAAGCAAAGATAAAAAAAAATATGTAATAACATTTTAACCTTCAGAGGTATCGCTGAAGATTAAAATGGAAAAAAGAGGTTGGTTTTCTCCTTAAAAACTATCGGTCAAACATTGATAATTTACCTATAAATGGTTACTTGGGGAGAAATCGGAGAAAGTTTTTGATACGAAGCCCTCGGATATTTTCATCTGCCAGGACAACGTAAGTCTTACATGTGATGCTGTCTTCCTGAGTGTATACTTCAATGAAGTACCCACGCTATGATTTGCGCAGCTGGGATCGTTTTATAATCTTACAGCTCACCTCCGTACCGAGTCACACGGTGCAAGTTGGTATTTGTGTGCTCCCCGCCCAGAGATGACAACAGTGGTTCATATGTGGTTGCACTGGTGCTTTGTAATGCAGACGTATTTGCCGCGAGCTGATGTACTGCTTCGCTCATCAGATCTCACCCAGTTTCTTCGAAGCTAGTTTGACTTTCTTTTCCGTGACTCTAAACTGGACGTCGCTGGAAACCTCAACACCAAGAATCCCAATAGGATTGGCAATGGTAAGGGGGGTGTGTTCTGGAATTGTAGTGCTACACCAAATGGTTTTTTTTTTGTGGTGAACGCGCAGAGTCGTGTCTTTAAGGTTTAAATTTGATTAGATTCAGCTGTCCCCATTCGGATACTCTATTCAGGGTGGCGTCGATTTCCGAAACAAGATGCCCGCGGCTCTCTTCCACACGATAGCGAGGGATTTTAGCACGACTCGTGTAATAACTACCCCTGGTGCTATCGTCAGCATTGCAATGTATGTCGACAATGGACAACACATCATTGATATACAGTAGAAATAACGCCGAGAGCCTAGCATGAACACCAACGTTGGAGTTCCCCCAGCGTTGGTGTTCATGCTGTCAGAGTGGCTGCCATCGACAACAGCTTTGATGCACCTGTCAGATAAGAAGCTAGCGACCTATTTGCATAAAGCCTCGGGCAAATCATAGGCTTTTGTAACACTTATCACAGTCGCTATGGATGTGAGATTCGACGCATCTTGAATTTACCACCTCCCCTCTCTGTTTAAACGAAACAGACTTCTTAGACGTTAAATATATTAAAATACTGGATGACCCGCGCCCACTTCGTTGGGCGGTAATTATTTTTTCATAAGTCTACATTTTTCGGGTTAATATATAGCCTATAACACTCACAAATAACGTGGTTTTCTATTTATAAAAGAATTTTCAAAATCAATTCAGTAGATGCAGACACCGAACATAAAAAGCAGATATTTTCCCCTACAACATCACAAACTTGACCGTTTTATAATATGTACATATTAGATAGACTAGCTGATGCCTGCGACTTCGTTCGCGTGGTCTTAATGATTCCGGCGTATTAATAAAAATACGAACTAATGTAGATACATAAGAAAATACTTGTTATACGTTAAAATATTTTTTTTATTATTTAACATTGTTACCATAGTTTAAAAAAAATAAAAATTAAGGGAGTCTTTCCTTCGGGAGCTAATATAAAAAGACCTGAAGCGTTACAACTCTCGAGAAAGCCACGTAAAGTTGGCCATGCGAAAAACAACTAAGCTTGACCAACGAATTTTAGTGATTTCTTTATTGTCATAGCAAAGCAAGTGGTCACAGAGAACTGTGTACGTTTAAAATTAAAATGGTTTTTTTTTTTAGAAGAGTGGTATACGCGAAATTAATACAGTTTCACCGGCATCACTCCCAGTGAAAATCTCAGCATCAATTATATTTCGCTGCCAAGCATTGACTTTACTTCAGGAAGGAGATCTTCCCCAAATTTATTAATATTCTTGAAAACTCTTGGGCACGTAAAATTCTATCTACAGCTTCTAGTGCCTTAATGTTGGCCATTTCGCATTCATCTCAAACGATTAGACAGCAATCCTGAAACACCTTCGCTTTGTCACAGTTTCGTGTCACAGAGCATGTCGGTTTTTCAATTATGTTTAAATCGAGTAGGATATTGAACATTGTATTTGCGTCCTTCCGCCTAGTAGTAATGTGGCTGCAATACCTGGCGATGCTGCTGCGAGATCTTATTTTGGCAATTGATACTCAGCGTGGATTGCTCTCGTCAGGTATGTTTTCCAGTCCTTCCTGGAGCATCTAAGAAAAACAGTTTCCCCTCGTTACTTAAAACACTTTCCACCACCAAATCAAATAAACTCTGATCTTGCTACATAGCGTCCCGCAAATGCACGTAGGTAGTCTTCTGGTTTGTGCGAATATATACCAATCGTTCCATTTCAATTTTAGCGTACACACACGTCTATAATAAACTGACTAAATAGACCACGTTACCTTTGTAAATAAAATAAAACGATTGCGTCTAACTTGTAGCAGGTAAGAACAAAAGTAGCACCCCGCGGTTTTTTTTACGATACATTCAATATTTTGTTAATCTATTTATTGATATTTTAAGTAACTTTTTTAGTTCTATTTGCTATTATAGCGTGTTTTTTTTTACATTTTTTTAAAACTATAATTTATTGTAAACACGTGTTGTTTATGCAAATAAATTTAACTTTGTTCTGCATCAGGTGTTCCAAATCTTTGATTTTTATACCTCAACAAAAAATCCTCATCAGGCTGAACAACTTTTGCTAAGGAGTCATTTTTAAATTTCTTATAGTTTACCTGAACCATTATGGTTCTGCATCAGGTGTTCCAAATCTTGGATTTTTATACCTCAATAAAAAATGGTCATCAGATTGAACAACTTTTGCTAAAGCGTCATTTTTATATTTCTTATAGTTTACCTGAACCATTATTGTTCTGCATCAGGTGTTCGAAATCTTGGATTTTTATACCTCAACAAAAAATGCTCGTCAGGTTGAACAACTTTTGCTAAGGCGTCATTTTTATATTTCTTATAGTTTACCTGAACCATTAAGGTTCTGCATCAGGTGTTCCAAATCTTGGATTTTTATACCTCAACAGAAAATGCTCTTCAGGCTGAACAACTTTTGCCAAGGCGTCATTTTTATATTTCTTATAGTTTACCTGAACCATTATGGTTCTGCATCAGGTGTTCCAAATCTTGGATTTTTATACCTCAACAAAAAATGCTCATCAGGTTGAACAACTTTTGCTAAGGCGTCATTTTTATATTTCTATAATGAAAACAAGTCGGTTTGGCGGTTACGAACAAAGTGAGGTTTATTTTTTAACCATAGATACGTACATAGAGCTCTGTCATAGATAATGTAAACATATTAATTAGTACAACTAATCGATAATAGGTCTCACAATACTCGATATTTTGATATCCATTTCTGACACCCCCACTATATCAAAATACATACATTTCAAATACCTATGAACATTCTAAGTATAAACAATTCTATCTAAGCTACCATAATCAAAACCATGGGGCTCAAAAGATTTATAACATTAATATTTATTAACAATACCTAATCTTTCCAAAAATTTATAATGTTTGACACTTGTTAAGCCTTTGGTTAGTAAGTCAGCGGGCATACTGTCTGTTGGCAAATATTTTGTCTCAACCAAGTCACTGTCAATTACATCCCTTATGAAATTATAACGAACATCAATATGTTTTGAACGCTTGTGGTATTGATGATTATTTGCCAATTTGAGTGCGCTCTGACTATCATTGTGAAGTACAATCTTGTTACAAGAATTTGTTAATTCTAATATTAAATTTCTTAAATAAATGGCTTCACGACACGCTTCTGATAAAGCCATGTATTCGGCTTCACAACTGCTTAAAGCCACAGTTCTTTGTTTTTTGCTTTCCCAAGAAATAGCAGCACTAGACATTGTGAAACAAAATCCTGTGTATGACCTTCTGTCACTGGCGTCACTCGCCCAATCAGCATCTACATAACCTTCCAGTTCTGCTCTTCCTTTGGAATACTTCAAACAGTAAGCTTTAGTTTTTGACAAATACTTTAAAATCCTTTTAGCATAATTCCAATGAACATGGGAATAACAGTTGTTAAACTGACTCAAATAACTGACTGAAAAAGCAATGTCAGGTCTAGTCAAAACAGCAAGGTACATTAAACTACCTATTAATTTTTGATATGGCAATTTAAGCTCACACTTATTTGACTTTTCAACATTTAACTTACACTCTATTGGAGTCTCAACTGAACTACAATCAGACATATCAAATTTTCTTAGCAACTGCTCTATATAATGCTCTTGATCTACTGTAATTACATTTAAGTTTTTGTCAATTTTAATTCTCATGCCTAAGTATTGTTTAACTTGGCCTAAATTTTTTATTTTGAAATTTTGACACAAAGCCTCTATCAAGGAACCAGTTTCTCGTTTATCATTTGAAAATATTATGAAATCATCAACATAAATGCCTATAATAGTTTTCTTATTATTAGTATGATTCTTAATGAATACACATGGCTCTAATTTACTTTTGTTGAATCCTAGATTACATAATGATTCTTCAACTCTTTGATACCAAACAAGTGAAGATTGTTTTAAGCCATAAACAGCCTTTTTTAATTTCAAAACTTTATTTAAATTATTGTTAGGGAATCCCTCAGGACAATGCATATAAATATTTTCCTTTAGATGGCCATTAAGAAAAGCTGTTGTGACATCTAGGTGAGTAATGTCCATATTTAATTGAACACTTAACGCAAATAATAGACGCAAGGTTGAATGTCTGATCACTGGAGAAAATGTCTCTTGATAGTCCACTCCTGCTTTCTGCGTAAAGCCTTTGGCCACCAACCGAGCACGATAAGTCACTTTATTATCACAACCTACTTTCTTTCTTAAAACCCACTTACACTGCACTGCACTTTTGTCATGAGGAATGTCGACGACCTCCCACACTTTATTGTCTTCAAACGACTGTAGTTCATCTGCCATCGCCTGCAACCACTGTTCTCTCTCAGGGCCGCTGATAGCCTCTGCATATGTCAGACTGTCGTCTCCCGTAGCAGTAGTACACATATTGGTGTAACCATACCTTTCAGGTTTCTTTCTATCACGTTTTTTTTGTTCTGTTGAGGATGGTGAAGCAGTACTGTCCTGTGATGATTGGGGAATATTTAAGTTATCAACAATCATGTTGTCATTCAACGCATATTCTTCTGCTGCTTTTGTTTCCACAATTTTCTCATCAACATCTTGGTAGTCTGAATCACTTGAATTTGATTCCTCTGTGGGCTCTAATTTAGTCACAGATTCCTCAATTAAATCCCCCACTGAATCTGTGTTTTCTATATAAACAGAGACTGTGTCTTGTCTCTTGTGTTTCTCTTGTATTATAACATCTCTACTGGTTGTCACTATATTTTTGATTGGATCATAGATTCTATAACCTTTTACATTCTCACAAAATCCAACAAGTATGTGTTTCTTAGACTTTCTGTCCCATTTTGTCCTTTTTTCTTTTGGAATGTGTGCCATCACTGGACTCCCAAATATACGCACATGTTGTAAATTTGGTTTTTTGTTGAACCACATCTCATATGGAGTCTTTTCAATTCCTGAAGCTACTGATCGGTTTTTCAAATACACAGCGGTATTGGCCGCTTCTGCCCAAAACTTCTTTTCCAAATCAGCTTCGAAAAGCAAGCATCTCGCTCTCTCCACGATGGTTCGATTTGATCGTTCACTGAGTCCATTCTGTTCTGGTGTGTAAGGGTTCGTCTTTTGGTGTACGATACCCCCACTTTTCAAAAAGTCTTCAAAATCTTTGCTACAGTACTCACGTCCATTGTCAGTCCTTAAGATTTTGATATTTTTGTTGTGATGATTTTCTACCATTGACTTGAATTCTTTGAAATAGCTGAGTACTTCACTTTTGGCCTTTAGAAAATATATAAAGGTCATTTTGCTAAAGTCATCGATGAAAAGTAAAAAATATCTAGCCCCACCAATTGATTTGCATTCCATCGGACCACATACATCCGAGTGTACAACCTGTAGAATCTCTGTAGCTCGTGAACCGACAGGAAATGGTAATCTTGACTGTTTTCCTTCACAACATGTCTCACAGCTTGACTTACTTGTTACATATTTGTCAGAATAATACATTCCTTTGACTAAACCTTGTTTCATCTTGTTCATGTCATTGCTGTTTAAGTGTCCGAGCCTTCTATGCCATGTTTCACCATCAACTGCCAGCGAACTTAACAAACAGTTTTCTGCTTGTAATTTGAGCCTGTATACACCATCAGTTAGTTCAGCTTCAGCAACTAATTCTCCCGATTGGTTTCTAATGAGACTTTTATTGGGTTCAAACACAACACTGTTTCCATTCTTTATCAATTCGCTGACTGATAGCAGATTCGTCGTAAGACTTGGCACGCACAATGCATTCTTTACGGTAATCTCGTAATTGTGACTTGTCGTAATTTCCACGTCACCGGAACATAAAACAGGAACTTTCGATTCGTTTGCAATAATAATTTCAGGTAAAGATGTTGAATACAATGGATTTTTCAACCAACTTTCATTTACAGTCATATGCATACTGGCGCCGCTATCCAGGTACCAGTCACTTTTACTAAACTTTCCACTAAGAAAAACAACACTAAAAGCGTTAGACTGCCTTTTCTTATCAGTTTTCTTGTATAAAAGTGGACATTGGCTACGAAAATGGCCAGTTTGCTTGCATTTGTAGCATGTTATTGTTTTCGAATTTTTGACAAAGTCATTATTTGACGTATGGGCATTTGACATTCCGCCATGTTTGCTAATACTGCCGTTACCTTTTCTTTTGTGCCAACTCTTCGCTACTAGTGCAGAGCTGCATTCTGATTCACTCACCTCAACAGTTTCCATATCCAATAATTTTGCTTTTATTGAATCAGCTGTGATGTTAATACCGGAATGCTCTATGGCCATAATCATGGGCATAAATCTTTCAGGTAGACCGGCTAGCAATAATGAACCTACCCACTCATCGTTAATCTTGAAACCCGTGCCATTTAATCGCTGCGAAGTTTCCACTATTTGCGTCACATAATTCGTCATATTTTCACAGTTTTCCAGTCTGATAGAAATTAAATGACGAAGCAAAGTAATTCTCCTCGAAAATCCCGAATCATCGAACAAAGAAGTCAATTTTGTCCATAATTGTTTCGTGGTCTTTGTCTCCTTTATGTGCACAAATAACGATGAATCTATTGTCAAAATGATTTTTGCTCGTGCTTTTGCATCTGCCGCTTTTTGTACTGCATCCGTTCCCTCTTGCTTTATGAAGTTTTCGGAACCTTCTAAAATCAGCAAATTCTCAACTGCGAACGCCCAATCGTCGAAGTTCTCGCGTCCCTTGAGCTTCGGCACGTTCGAAAGAAAATTGGAACTCATTATTATAATTTATAATAACACAACGCGAAATATTACACAAAACTACACTTTAGCAAAATCGAAATTATAAAAAGCCCATAACCTATAATGAAAACAAGTCGGTTTGGCGGTTACGAACAAAGTGAGGTTTATTTTTTAACCATAGATACGTACATAGAGCTCTGTCATAGATAATGTAAACATATTAATTAGTACAACTAATCGATAATAGGTCTCACAATACTCGATATTTTGATATCCATTTCTGACAATTTCTTATAGTTTACCTGAACCATTAAGGTTCTGCATCAGGTGTTCCAAATCTTGGATTTTTATACCTCAACAGAAAATGCTCATCAGGCTGAACAACTTTTGCTACGGCGTCATTTTTATATCTCTTATAGTTTACCTGAACCATTATGGTGCTGCATCAGGTGTTCCACTTTCCAAAATCAATTATAGCCTATATTTTGCCCAGGCTTAACAGCTATATAACAAAAAAAGTTTCATTCGAATCCGTCCAGTACTTCCAGAGATTAGCGTGTACAAACAGACAAACAGACATACAGACAAACAGACAAGCAGACAGACATTTTTTTTAAAATTCTTACTCTATTACTATATCTCCATCGCCTCCATTTGTTTTTTTGTAAATATATTCAATGTACAGACACATTATTTTTACTGTTTTATTATAAGTATATAGATATATAGATATATAGATATAGATAGATATAGATATAGATTATAGTCGACTATTAATCTTTGTAATCAGCTTAAGAACTTAACGACTTTTTTGTTTGTTAACAGCTCTTCTCAGATAAATCCGGGGCAAGTGAGGTTGCTTCTATTCAAAGAGTGTGATCGTAGAGGAAGAAAGCTTCTCTTTGATTCTTCGACCATAGACAAAGTACCTGCTGGAAAAGATGACAAGCCAAACGTCAAGCAGATGGGCGAGACACCTTACATCGTCGAGGTGTCTGAGGGTTTCACATATGTGGTGAGTTGGAATCCATCATCTCATTAGAGAGGAAGCATTAACAAAAAGCGGTTAGAATTAGAAGGCGGGCTTTAATAAAAAAAAAAAAAAACGAATCTGGCTTCATTAAAGCTGCCGCGTTATAGTGTAGCGATATAGGTGTATAGTAGTCATGCTTCTCATAACATCGGCGATTAGCGTTTTTGCGATTTCGTCTATGGCTTCCTACTGCGTTCTGTCGCGTTACCGAAAACGCGCGTTTTACAATCATGCTTCACATCGAGCGTCGCTGCTGCGACCGGCTTTTTAATGTGTTTTTTTAAACTACTTCGGGTGGCAGACAAGCATATGGCCCGCCTGATGTGAAGCGGTTAACATTGCCATATTAACGCTCGCAACATAAAAACATCGCTCGCGCACTGCTCCGCTGCCAACGCAGCAACTCCTTCCTTTCTGGTGACCTCACTCGCTCACAATAACACAGCAACCCTTAAGGTAATTATTATTTGGCTGCAGTATCTGTTCTGTGAGGTTTATGCGGTTCTGTGAGAGGTGGAGGTATCCTCCACCTCACACAATATCCAGTCGGGCAAATTACAAATATGACGTACCTCTCTTTTGCCAGAGCCTTCCTTTCGTTAGTCGTCAGAGTGCACCACGTGCAAGCCAGTCACGGAATTTAACAACTCTATTGTCGCTATCGCTGTTTTTACGTGTGCGATGTGAAGTCGGTCATAAATAAATATTGTCAGACAAATTATACAGCGCCAACTAGCCCCAAAGTAAGCGAAGCTTGTGTTATGGGTACTAGACAACTGATAAACATACGTAAATACATTTTTTTTTGTAAATACATACTTATGATACATAGAAAACACCCAGACCAAGACAAACAGATATGTTCCTGCACACAAATGTTTCTCCAATGTGGGAATTGAACCCACGAGCGTTGGTGTCGAAGCCGCGTCATTGACCGCTACGCCGCCACCGACATCGTCTATAATATCTGGCTTTCGATTGCTGGCATAGTATCTGGCTTTCAAAAATCAGCTAAATTGTCGATCGCGGATGCTAAAGGCCTTTAGGGATAAACCACGAAGTGTATAGGCGTCGACTTAAATGAAGTCTTTTTCTCTCTCTAACCGACTTAACAAAGAAATGAGGCTCAATATATTTAACAACTTCGTAATAACTGATATAAATTTATCTTTATTATTCAATGTTATCCATGCTAGAAATTCCCACCTGATATACTTTCAGTTATCAGGACGCGACGTACATCTTGTATCTCGAGTACCTATTACATCAACATTTTAAGAGTTCACTTAGGTGACGTAAAAGTACTTAGTTTTTTGACAAAGGTATCAATATTATTATGAAAAATAATATTGATACCTTTTTTTATAGATAATTTTATGGTCTATAATTTTTGTCTTAGGTAACTTACTGTTTTGATGAAAATCGCGAAACCAATTTTTTTTTTACCTTTGACCTCGAGTCTATTTTTTTCCACGTACCGGAACGATGAGGAATTATGAAATGTTATTTTTAATTATGTTTTGAACAAGTTTATTCACTTCCAGCTTAATGTGAATTTATGTACCTGCACTCTTATTTTTCTGTCTAATTTGACAGGACTAAAAGTAGTAATTTACTATTTTAAATCTGTATACCAGTCCTGTTTTTTTTTTCTTCAAAGCAGTGCGGAGTTCATGCGACAATACCAAAATATATACATAAAATAGTATTATTTTTTGTGAGTACTAGTGAGTATTATAAAAAATATTGTTTCGGTGCCATTGCTATAAATACTTTTTGCCGGCTTTTTGTTTACTTGAATGATCTCAGAGTTAAAAATAATCGGGAACATGTAAATCGTTTTCATTATTAAACACAAAATAGGCGATAAACTATCGTTTTGGACATTTTTGCGATGTATGATTTGTTCGAGTAGATTGAGTTTTTTTGCGTAAATCTTTTGGTATAGGTAACATTTTAAATCTTGTATCTACACTTCTGGACACATCTATTGGCCCACCTTAGAGTTTAGGTTTCGATGGCCCCTACCGAAATATGTTTGCTAGATTGAACAAAAACTATTGATGCAGTTTTAAACCTGATACATTTTACCATCTTTTTCGATCATATTGTTTTAAATTTGAATTCAGAATACCACACGACATGGAGCTACGCCTAACAAGTCGGGTATGCGCCTTGATTAAGGCAGTTGATTTTTGAATAAAACACATTTTTTATCAAATAAAAGTTTAATTTAATAACGCGTGTTGCCTCCATGGGCATCTACCACAGCTCTCATACGATTAGGCATAGAGTTTATCAACCGCTCTATGAAATTTTGAGGGATCCTCCCCCATTCCTCTTCTATGGCAGTTTTCAACTCCTGCATCGTCTGGGCAAGTGGCTGACGAGCCCTAACATGTCTTTTTAGCTCGTCCCACATGTGCTCAATGGGGTACATGTCTGGGCTTCTTGCTGGCCAGTCCATAACTGTGATGTTCACATCCCGAAGATATTCCCTGACGATGCCGGCCGTATGGGCTCTTGCATTATCATGCATAAAAAGGAAATTTGGGCCCACATAGTCCGCGTATGGCATCACGTGAGGTTCTAAGCACTCACGAATGTACCTTTCAGCATTTAATGTTGGCAGCCGTGGTCCCGTAACAACCTCAAGTTGAGTTTTGCCGCTCGCGGATATACCGCCCCAGACAGTCCATGAGCCACCGCCATAAGCAACCCTCTCTTCAACGCAGCATTGTGCGAAACGCTCTCCCTTACGTCGGTAGACCTTCTTCTTTCCATCATTGCCATGTAACACAATGTTAGACTTATCAAAAAAGAGTACACGGCTCCAATGCTGCTGAGTCCAATTTAAATGAGTGCGCGCGAAATGAAGGCGCGCTGTTCGGTGGGCTCGCGTTAGTTTGGGGCCATTAGCTGGCTTGTGTGGTACCATATCGCGTTCTTTTAACCTTCTCCGAACAGTTCGAGCGCTCACAGATACTCCGTGGAAGTCACGAAGTTGGTTTTGTATCTCAATGGAGGTAAGGTGACGATTTCTCAAGCTGGTCGTCACGATGAATCGATCCTGCCTTTCAGTTGTGACCCGAAATCGTGGCCTTCCTTGGCGACGAACAAAGCCGCCAGTCTCTAGGTACCTCCGATGAACATTTCGGACCGCAGATCGACTTAAATTAAGTTGAGCACTCACATTTCTTTGGCTGTGTCCGGCCTGGATAAGTGCCACAGCTTGGGCGGCGACTTCAGGCGAAGTATCCATAGATTATTGATAGAACCTCACTTTAATGTTAAGAATAAGTAATGTTTGTTGCAAAACCAAAGAGAAAAATCACACTTTCAAGAATTTAATCCAAGTAAACCAATAAAATCAAGTTTTCTTAGTATTCGATTGTTGGATATCAACGAACAGGCTCCAAATTGTCTTTTGTTTCTTTAAATTCTGTTCTCTAAAATGAAATTATGAATGTGCCAGGTTCAAAACTGCATAAAAACTTTTTGCTCGACCTAATATAAAATTTTAGCTAGGACCAAACGAAACTGAAAATGCAAGGTGGGCCAATAGATGTGTCCAGAAGTGTATAAAAGATACCCGTTACTGACTGATCTATCGACGTGCAGCTCAAAACCACTGGACGGATCGGGTTGAAATTTGGCATTCGATTAGAAAGGATTTTTGATAATTTCCAATTTATACCGGCAGATACGCGTACGAAGTCGCGGGCGCAAGCTAGGGTTACATAAATGACGCGTAAAAATATTTTATTGTTATTGTTTTGTTTTATAATTTTAATTTTTAAGGTTGCCTGAAGGACCTCCTTCAGGCAACCTTAAAAATTAAGCGATAAGACCGCCTTTTGTACTTTTATTATCTTAATACCTCTGTAAAATCTTTTATTTGGTGCAGTAATGAACATTGTATTGTATTTCTATAGCTATGAACTAACTGACTTTTATTAATTTATGATGCTATTTCAATATCTCGGCCCCTCCAACGGTTTAATTTAATCTAATCATGGTACAATGAATGTAATAATCACTCCAAATGGTATACAGAACCACGTTACTATTTAAAAGAAAACCGTTAAAACTTTCACACTGACGTAACCCTGTACACGTAGATTACGCGCTTGTCATTCAATGTTGTGTGATCCTTATCAGTTTATAAATAAATTCTACAATCGACTCACTCTGTGGTCACATGATTACCGTTCGCACTCCCGACTTCTATATTTAGACCACTTTAGTTGTGCCTTTTCGTACAGCGCTCTAAAGTGGGACTAATGAACTGTATCGTGGGATTGTAATTTTAGCCTGGCTTTAATTAATGGGCATCACATGTCATATATCAATTCAGCTGATTGTACTTTAATGGTGCGTTGTGGGCGTGGCTTTTGGGGCGGGGCTATGGTTATTGCAAGAAGTTCAACGATTTTTTCATGCGAAACGTCTAATGTAATTTGTTCTGTGGGGTGGAGGTACTTCTTCAGTGAGATTCGATATTCTCTACCTCTCTTTAGCCAGTCAGGATATAAGTAAAGTTGGCTTTCGCTCTAAAGATGATGGTGAGCCCCTCACACTTCAATAATCCTAACTAGATTTTAACATTAATTTTTTGATTTCTTGTTAGTATAAATAATGATATTACAATTCAAAAAAAAAAACAAGCGTCTAAAATATTTAAAAAGAGGAAAAGATTTTTTAAAGCAAACCATACTGACAGATTTTTTGCAAGAAGTATTTTTTTTTATTGGAATTGGATCTCGTTTGAAAGGGAATGCGGAATATCTATCGATTACTGGATAAAAACAGACTCAGGTGCAGTTATCCTTTTTTCTTAAAATATATGTAATAACAGGCAGAGGTTCGCACCTCTGTCCAGCGTCGCGCCTTATACCTGATGCATTAAATTAGATCGAATCTTTTTAGATATAGGTATATACGTTATTGGTTATTTTTAATTTACTCATTTTGTTTACGTACATGTCAAATTTTAGGTAACTATTTAGCGATGTGGTGTGAAGAAATTATTGCTTAATTTTCTTAGATATTCATGGTATTTTTTAGGTTGATGTACAACACAGATTAATGCCGCAAGTGGGATATTTTGTTCCGCTTCGAGGTCACTAAGGTTTGAACCTCGTCTGTCAGAATGTAATTGCATTTTTTCATAACTCTCTCTCTCTCTCTCTATCTCTATGTATACTTTTTTGTCGCATAGGAACGTCATCCGCTATAGCGAGAAAGATAGCATAGTAACAATTAAACTAGTAGTCAATGTAACGCTACTCTACCAATTTTACTGTACCTGTATTACCTATTTATTAGGCTTTAGTCAAACAAAAGTGCGAGGATGGTGCGGAGAGTGGTCCGCGTGGGTGCTTTGCATTGTCGATGTTGAAGGGCGCGGTCGCACAGAAAATGACACCATCAAAAAATACCATCCCGCAGATAGATGTGTCTCAACCCTAAACCAAAAGAAAATTGCGCGGGTGGTGGAGAGAGCGACCCGTCTAATGTGATTGGCTGTTTCAAGGGCGTACTGTAAAAAGTATCAACGTGAACCCGTTTGTTGGCGATGTTCGCTGCGTTTTATTCAGTATGACAGTGGAAATCGGGCTTCAGCCAGGAAAATGTATGTCAACTTTCAAGTTGGCATTTGAAAATTTTCACGGGATACCGAGATACGCGTGCACTTAGTTACTAGAGAAAGCTAATTTAAAAGTAAATAAAATAGAACAAACTAAATGGCGTAATCAAAGCATAGCCTAGAACCAGAAATGAACCAACAACGAATTCCTTCTTTTTTTATCTTAGAATTTTAGCCTGAATATCTCTTAAAGAGTGTAATTATCCACTTTTAAAACAATTTTCAAAAATCTCACGCCAAACAGAGTCGCTGTTTGCTGTGTAGCTGAATGTTTCTAATTACATAATATTACATACATACATATTACATAGTCTCTTAGTGATGTTACAAAATGTATAACAGTATGCTATGGATGTTATACAGTTAATCAATAAATACAAACGGCAATCGTTGATCATTGATCCATAAACTTTAGTGAAGTTGTATTTGTTTCTGTTTTTTAGCAGGTCTATGTGGTAGAATACCAAATCTGTACGTACCTATGGTGTAGTACGTGTTACTATTCTTATAATCGCGTCTTATTGCTAGACCATATAGAGATATCAATATTTAATATAACTGGTTTAGTAGCTAGGAAGTTCATATAGTCAATCATATTTTTCAATTCCAAAAACAACTTCTAATCCGAGACTACACAGATCTTCATCGATTTAAAGCGCACTGGTTAGTCAGAATTTATAAATCTTCAGACACAAGTTCTGAAAGCGATTACTAACTGAAAAGTTCGAAATAGCGATCGTTTGTTTAAATTCTGATGACGGGGCCATATTACGAGACCACGTGGACTCTCTAATATCGATTTTTAAAGCTGAGCGATTAAGTTCAAAATGGCGGCTAGTCCAATAGTAAATTATCCGCGACCCAGAGATCCTAATGCCTAAATGTGAATCTTTGTTAAAACGGATGTTTGTTAATTTATCGCGGTAAAACGACATAATTATTATTGCATAACCCTTATTTCTTATGCATGTCGTATTGTTTTTCTTGGCACAGATCCTGTATTGATTTACAAATAACTGAGCAATTTTATGTGTTTTTATGAACTGTGGATATTTTGGAACATTTACCACTACATACCCTAGTGGGTGTTAATGAGCTACAAACGACTTAAATATGAGTAGGTGCCAAATACGACGTATTTTACAGACTGTTGCAATTAGATAAAAAAAACATCATTAGTCGTTTGTTACCTGCCTATCATTAATGCAATGGGACTTTTGGGATTTTGAAGTATTTTGCCAGAAAATTATGCAATTCATAAGACAGACTCTTAAAAGTTCTATGCATATCTCTCTGGTCAGAGCCTGTTTTGCGAGTGGACAGGGTGAATCATTTGCATTTTTTTTTATACTACGTCTGGTGGGGCAATCATACGGCCCGCCTGATTTGATGCGGTTATCGTACACGCACCGCCAATGCAGCAACTCCTATTCTTTCTGGTGACCTCACGTAGGAATTAGCGTTCCCGGGGCCTATAGGCTATTAGCCCTAAATTTAAGCCTATCAGGTCTTTTTTAGGGCTACGCTAATAAAGCAGGGCTTTGAAAGGCTTTGCATTAGAAAAAAAGACTATGAATTTAAAAAGCCTTTTGGCCTTTTTTGCGACTGTAGACTTTTTTCAAGTCATAGACTTATTTTAAGGCTGTAGGCTATTTTTGTGACCTTACGTAGGCCATCATATCTATGAATTAAACACTCATTTATTTTACATATTAAACAAAAGAAAATGAAATTAGTATTTAATTATGTATCACCAAAACAATTTTGCTACGAAAATGTAGACAGGATTGGACGATGAATACAAGAAAGACTGTGGGAGCAGTTGCAATTAACCATGTCCCTGTATAGAGCATTCATTGAATTTAAAGAATAAAGATCGTTATTCGTAAAATTAAGTTGGTAAATTATTCAATACTGACGATATTTATCTTGGTAAACGTTTATGTAACGTATTTACGCACGGTTTTATACAGGGTCCCTACACCTTATAAATACATAAAAATCCATATAAAACTACTATAATAGTACTTTCTAAGTTTACCGGTAGTACTTAGATTGAACCACCTATCAAAAGTTTAAAATCTTGATAGAGCCTATAGCCTGGACGGCTAGAAATTTCATAGCCTCCATAGCCATTTTAGAGGGCTAGACTTGTTTGCTGTTAGTGTAGGTCAAGCCTTTGACAGGCTTATAAAAACCTACAGCCAATTAGTCTAACTAGGTCTGGCCTAAAGGGCTAAAAGGCGTTATAGGCTGGACTTTCCCACAATTCCCACCAAACTTTGATCGGCCATAAAACACATCGGACATAAGTTATTAAAATCTTGAGATCGCAGATCGTTCTAGTTTAGTTTATGTATTTTACGTTACTGATACAGAGTTTTTATAATTTTGGAAGTTTGTTCAGATGCTTATTGCAATAGATTTCGAATTTTTTGGTGTCATCATTTTATCTACTGCTTCGACTACAACGTTTAACATCTCAGCCTTCAACGTTCTTAAATCATATTTGAGTTGTTTTTTGAGAGTATGTATGTATGCATATGAGTGTGTATGTGTCTATATTTGGCACACACCACAGCCTAAAACGGAGCTGATACAGTAAAGATAGTATATACGAGTATATATATAGCGAGACACTGCTATACGCCAGACAAGAGAGACAATATCATTCGCTTTACTCTTTTTTTGCTCTAAATGTGTATTGTTTTCGCAATGTGTGATGCGCTTGAATCTTTCAACTGATTGCAACATATGAGATGTAATTAGATTCATCTCGGCCGTAGAAATTGACACAGAGTAAATTATTTCAGTGTCGCGACTGCAAAGTAAAAACCAATAGAGCTATATACTTACTTACTTAAAAAATATTTTCCGTTCTTTAGTTAGCAGCTAATATTTTCTTACGCAGGTGGGTTTAGGTTCCATTTAATAATTTACTTATGTCTTTCTAGCACAAAGGTCCAGCGGCGGATGCTAATGTTCTCGGTGAGATGATATTCGGTGCAGTCGCTATGAACTACAAGAGCGTTTCACTGAAAATCCACGTGATGGATGATCCTAAAAGGTAATTTGTTAACTATTCCGTGCACATTTATAAGACACTACGTCAATATTTATTTATGCAATTGTAGATATAGTTTTTATTCATAGTTGTGAGTAATATTGTCAAAAATTTTGGCATTGCAATTAAATTCAAACATTTTATGCTTTAAAAATGAAAGGTATAAAAAAAATCACGCTGTGCTCTATTTGTACCGCATCTATATGCGGTGCTTTTTTTACATACATACGTAGATAGGTATGCATGTAGAGCGAGAGGATGTGGCCATACTGTATAGTGGAACACAAAAGAGTAGAAAGGGAACTAAATTTATTAACAATAGCAACGTTGTCTTTTTTCATACAAAAGTGCTCAAGAGTTGCCATGTGAGAACTGTTCTTGCGAAGGAAGTGGCGCCCCTATTTTTGTCTACTCTTTTGTGTCGCACTGTACATAAGTACTAATACTTATACTGTGGCCAAGAGCCAGAATTAGAAACCCGCTGGAAATTTAAATAAAGCTAAAGCCGTCGAATACATTCTGGACGTCAAAGAAAACTGCATCCAAATAACAAACCCCATTGTTTGAATTAATTGGTTGATACTAAGTTTGGTATACTGTACATTTCCTTGGCCCCAAACTTGGGTTCTCATGACCAACACAGTTGATAGCGCTGTAGTAGATACCTATAAATATAAATATGACACTCACACAGATTATTTAACTATTGATAAAAAAAAGATAAAATGTCAGCTGACTTTTGTTATTGTATCCAGTTATGTAAGATATTATAATTTTATTTTTGTATTTAAATGTTTAATGATAAAATATTTATTTTTGTTGTTAAAATGTGTGCGTTGTAAATACATATTACATAGTTACATTATTTGTTATCAGTGAACTTCTAATTAAAAGGTCATTCCTTGACGTTTAGGAATGGAGAAACGATTGATCTGTGGAATGGCCAGGTTTAGTTCCAACCGACTTGTTAAATAACTTTAATTGGTTAAACTTAAAAATGTACGTATTACATGTACTTAATAGAATCATGCTTCTTTTAAACTGACTCCATAAAAGGACGTGTTTCTTGTAAAGTCAACTATATACCAGAAAGAAAGGAAGGAGATGCTGCGTTGGCAGCGGGGGTGGCGGCACGCGAGCAATATTTTATGTTGCAAGCGTTAATATGGCTACGGTAACCGCTTCACATCAGGCGGGCTGTATGCTTGTCTGCCACCCGACGTAGTATAAAAAAAAAAAATATGTTAGTTATTTCGAACACAAATTCAGAAATGCATACAAAACACCCATGTTTTTAATGCAATTATGAATTTGTGTTCGAAATAGGTGCTTCTGTGGTGGTCGCATATTTTCATTAGGATTTGATAATTGGACATGGAGATATAATATTAAAAGAAAGAGTAGTAATTTTGTAAGTTGGTGTGCATGTAGAACGTACTCTCAGAAACTACTGCACGTATTGAAAAAAAAAAAGAAATTGAAAGGTTTATGAACATAATATACACTAAGGATTAATCGGTTTGTCGGGGTTGTCGAAATATTTTAATTAAACAGGAAAACTACCATTGAAGTCGATGCGAATACATATCGTTGATTATCAAGGTACCGGCTTAAATGAAGTCAGTTTTCTTTTTTTTTAATAAAAATGTATCTTATTATATACCAGTATATAGTATACTCGTATATAATTATATACTAATAATGTTATGCATCTGCAGGTTGATGTGCACGAAAGTATTCTGCGTTCCAACATCGCGCCTTATCAATCGCACAGAGAGGAAGACTGAAGGGAGTTCAAACACGAATGTACGAATCGGATCCAAACCTCTGAACGTCCCGTTGCTGAAGGAGGAAGGCGTGTCATTGAGCTTCTCCATGGATAGGGGGGATTCGGGTATGTTCTGTTGTTACTATATGATGTACTGTTGTTACTACTATCAGCTGTCGGATAACAAATATACTTTAAAAAGAGCTAGGGTATCTGAGATACGAAGTAATAACTCAGCGAAAACATTTTATGTAAATAGGTCAAGTTCATAACTTTCATAGCGTAGCTCAGCCCCCTTACCACCAACTCTTATTGCGATTCAATAACTGAATAGAATGCTTATTCATACCAATGAATTCAGCAGCTAATCAGTTGTTGTGTTGAAGCAGCACTTCAACATAACAACCCTCAAGGGAATTGTTATTTGGCTGCGGTATTCTGTGAGGTGAAGGTACTTCCCCAGTCGGGCAGATTCAAAAATGCAACGCAATGCCCTACCTCTCTTAATTTTCGTGTAAACTCTAAAAATGCGTACTAAATTCTAAGACATTTTGAGCAAGAAACATAAACAGCCCGTAATATGTGATATGCTGGTATGCATACTAAGTAATTTATACATAATAGAACATACTAGGTCAGTAACAATGTCTGAAAATAGTACTTGAATCATGCTGTTTAAAATAGAAACCAGGAAACTACTATGTACATAATTATACTCTAATTAATCATGTACGGAACAAGTTTCTTGTATTATCATTACAAAACAACTGTCAAGTATCAAACGTTATATATTGCAGTATCAAATAAAACTATTTTTAAACTGCGCCGCGCATATGGTCGAATTGCAAATTGGCATCACGTGATTGATTTAAATTTATGAGCCGAAAACGGCTAGGCATATAGTAGTATGCGCCATCGTTATTAACAGTGTTAGTCAGACCTGTTTGACCTGTTTTTGGAGAGATGACTAGGAAATGATAACGTTACATTGGTTTGACCTTATACCCGTACCTTATTATCCGTTTGGCCTGCCTTATTCAAAGCATATCGTCATTAGATCAATATTATTGTGACTCAATGCCATTTTTGAGCTAAATCTGTGCTGAGCGATAGGGTACACCGCGTTTTTATTTTACGTAGGGTGGAATACTAAAATACGGCCCGCCTGATGTAAAACGGCTACCGTAACCTATAGATTCTAGCAATATGTGGCTCGCGTGCCGCCACTACTGCAGCCATCATAGTAAATCCTTCGTTCCTGAATACGTTCATGTAAGGTTGGCTTTGGGTCTAAGAATGACGAGGACATATTCGTCATCGGACCCTTCAAAAACATTTTCTTCTAAGAAGAGTCTATATTTCTCTAAGCCCCTAAGGCTGGCAACGGATGGCCGATCCCTCGATGTTGCTGATTTCTAAAGGCGGTAGTGATAGCTTTCCATCTGGTGAGCCACGTGTTCGTTTGTCCCCCCCCCCCCCTCTCCATAAAAAAAAAATGGGAAGCCAATTTTTATTCCGCTGAGGTGATAAAAGCATATGGCTCGCCACATAGTAAACAATACCGCAACCATTTTTAAATTTTTGTTAAACAATACCGCAAAATTTTGTAGTATAAAAAAAAAAAAAAAAAAAAACCTCTCGAAGCTTGTAAGTCTAAGGGTAACCATTCAAAGCTAGTAAAAACCTCTTCCCGCCCATTTGGAAGAACCCCACGCAGTATTGATTTGGATATCAAGTCAATTTTTTGAATTTGAAAAAAATTTTTGAAGACTCCTACTACTCTTAACCAGTATCGCAATACCGCTAAATTTAGTAGTATAAAAAAAATATAAAAATAAATAATAAAAAAAAAACCTCTCGAAGCTTGTAAGTCTAAGGGTAACCATTCAAAGCTAGTATTTTTTTTTTTTTTTTTTTTTTTTTTTTTATACTACGTTGGGTGGCAGACAAGCATACGGCCCGCCTGATGTGAAGCGGTTACCGTAGCCATATTAACGCTCGCAACACAAAATATCGCACGCGCGCCGCCACCCCCGCTGCCATCGCAGCATCTCCTTCCATTCTGGTGACCTCACTCACTCGCAGGAACACAACAGCCCTCAAGGGAACCGTTATTTGGCTGCGGTATTCTGTGAGGTGGAGGCACATTCCCCAGTCGGGTAGCTTACAATTACGCTCCCTACCTCTCTTTTCGCCAGAGCTTCGTTTGTCAGTCAGCAGGGTGCACCGCGTGCAGGTGAAGTTGGCTTTGGTTCAAAGATGTTGATGAACCACTTACACCCCAAGAAAACCTAGTAAAATCCTCTTCCCGCCCATTTGGAAGAACCCCACGCAGTATTGATTTGGATATCAAGTCAAGACTCCTACTACTCTTAACCAGATGTAAGAGGTGTTTTTTGAAATTTAAGTCCCTCAGAAATAGGATTTTCTTAGTGGTGAACGCCAGATTTTTACTTTTTCATTAACTTCCTACACATAATAACTAAATATGATCATTTCCTCATAGGTTACTACGGAGACTACTCGCCGTACAGCAGCGTTGGGTCTACATACGATTATATCACAATGTTTGATGTTCTGGCCGGATGCGATACGCAGGAAGACTTCTACTGTTTCAGATGTGAGTAACTTGTGTATTTATACTGGTACATATTACTATTTATATCTTGTAATATTTGTAGCTTTTGGGTATACTCCTAAGTATTACAACTTTAGGAGAGGTCAAGTAGGAAAGAATTTTTGTCGTTTAAGATTAAAATCGAATTGACTCATTAATTCACATGAAATATTAATTAGTAATTGCATTAGAAGCGGACCGTGAGAAGATTTTTTTTAATATTGAAAACTTTTTGTTTATTTTTATGGCTCTGGATTCAAGCCCGACTTTTGTATTTCTTTACTGCCATTCAAATAAAAGTTTTAATATTTTTCTAAATTTTGGTAACCACGATCGCATCTCATTTCTCCACTACACCTGTATATATGTTATCATTGTAAACATGTCATTCAATAAACGTATCTATCCATCCATCATGTTTTATTTACGTTGTGTCATGCCGACGATGCACGGTTTGTGATTTGTCTTGTTCATAGACAAATCGGCCCTGTGATTGTACACAACATATGCAAGCATGAGGATCTTCCTTGTGTGTGGACACAATTAGCGGCCTTGGCGACATTGCCCGCAGAAATGAAATGTTTTAAACACCTACTTATAATAAATATGTTTACCAAGAACAAGACAAACGAACATGTTTCTGCATACAAATATTTGTCTGTTGCGGGGATCGAACCCGGAAACCATGACTTTGTCCACAGATTTTAAAAATGGTTTATATATACTTGGGTAAAAAGTCAGCTATGTGTGTAGCCTTAAACAACGGACATTATGTCTACAGCTAATGCGCCCCTGTGCACCTACCTTCCAGTTATATCACAGGATTGCGAGTCTCTCGTCTAGTAAACCAACCAGACGAGAGGTTCTCTAGAACCTTGTCCACGATAGGTGTGTAAGCCGATCTGCACACACTCATCGGCACTTTACACTGCTGAGTGTGCTCACATTGCGATTGGCTTCAAAAAAAAAAACCAGACGAGAGGACCTGTCTCACCCATATCGCTCACGCGCTCGGTAAACTAACCAAGTACTCAAGCAGATTGGTAGCAGGTCTTACTCCCCTTTCACCTAACATGTAACAAAATTCTTTTATTAACTTTTATATTATTAATTTATCTTCTCAAATTAATTGAAAATATGTATCCCTAAACAGTTCTTCCTACTTGTGAACATCCCTGTAAATTCAGACACTCTTCAATTTATATGTAAAGATGTGTTTGTTCTTTAGCACCGCCCGGCCGCAAGCTAAGTACGTCGAGCAATGGCAGCTGGCAGCGCAGAACGTTCCAGAACTTGGCGACCAGGTTCGACCTGGGCCAGAGCTCCAACTTGCTCACTTTACCCAATCCGAGCAGTGTTGCTACCTGTTCCACTGATTCACAGGTAAATATGTTTATGTGAGGTTATAGGTACGGTTAACTATGAGTCTATTTTTTTATACTACGGCGGGTAACACAAACACACGGCGCGTCGGATATGAAGCGGTTACCGTAGCCATATTAACGCCTCCACCATTGATACCTACGCTGCAACTTCTTCCTTTCTGGTGACATCACTCACTCACGGAAAAACAACAAACCTCATGGGAGCTGTTATTTGGCTGTTGTATTCTGTGAGGTGAAAGTACTTCCCCAGTCGGGCAGTTTACAAATACGCTTACCCTACCAAGCCTCGGGTTTGCTAGAGCCTATTTCGTTAGTCGGTAGGTTGCACCACGTGCAGGCGAGGTTGCCTTTGTCTCTAAAGATCGTGGTGAGCCCTTACATCCTAAATTACACTAACTTGCTCATACAAGGAATCAGATTATCTGCTTACGGGTAGCTGGTTCGTTTGAATACAAAGGAAACTTTACTTTATTCCTTACACAATATTTCGTGATACGTTTGCCCTTACACTTCTATTATAAGAGGATCTCGCGTAGCCATACGACATTTAGCATTATGCGGGACTTATCTATACTGGTATTGCAACGTTTCACGTGCGCTTGACTGTAAAATGTTGAGTTTCATGGCGTTTCTTTACGCTCAATAATATAAACGAATATGCAAGTTAAGCAACTCGACCACAGCCAGTTAATCATTACATCGCAATGTTTGTCATTAACTAAAAAGGAAAATGTACATTTTATTAAACACTTTTACATATATTTAACGTTACTACTGTCGTAAATACGAAAATTTGGATGAATGGATGTTTGTATATAATTACGCCAGGATGTCTGAATGGATCTGGACGGAATTTGGCACAGGGATAGATTATATAGTCAGAAATAGCACGTCCTCTACTTTTGATGTGATAACATCTTATAAATTGATGAACGCCGGCTGCACGCACGAAAAAGCAAAAAAAGGCGGATGGCAATGAGTCATTGTCACGTTCCGTCTGAGCCGAGCGTGCAAGCGAGAGCGCGGCACATCTATCTATAACTGACGCATCTATCTCTCTTCCACTCCATCGGCCGTAAGAAAACATTTCATAAGACCTTATCATAAAATTATCGTCCGTAAAGCGACTTTGCAGACAACAATTTTTTTTATCTTAATTTCCACACACACGTCAAATTTCAAAAGCTCTACTTCTACTAATTTCTTCTGATTAAATTCGTTGCGAGTTCCAAGGCAGCCGTAGTTTTACATAGTTACGTAGTTTTACCACCGAAGCTGAAACGATCGAATATTTTGGTTCGAAAAACAGGTCTTACGTTTTAGTTACTGACAAACAACTGAATCGGCTTCAGCTTAGCCGCTAGGGCACCGGGATTACAGTGGACTTCACTGTTCATTGCGCTTTTGGTAGTCGCTGTTGTTAATCCTGGCTACACAGGAGACACAGTGGTGGGAATGTGTGGTGGGCCCCCGTCCTTTTTATAAGAAAACATCGGCCAATGGAGTGCAAAAGAGATATATCCGTCACTTGTTCCGCGCTCTCGCTTTTACGCTCGGCTCAGGCGGAATGTGAAAATGAGTCATAAACATAGATACGTTTTACTTATGGCATTTTTTGTTAGCTAGCTATATTTATAAAAGTCCGTTTTCGCACTCGACTGCGGCGAAATCGAAAACACTATTTACCCTCTACTCGACTAAGAAATACGAAAGTGTCTTTGTTTGTCTTTCTTTCACCTCAAAGCGGATAACGTAAATAATCAACGTATATTTGTTTTTGTATAATATAGTTGATACCTACAAACTTATTTAATTATACTCTGCACGTGACTCTGCTTGCGTGGATTATATTCCATAACGTAGCCGAGGAACATAACTGACAATTTTTAAAAAAAACGCATGCAAATCAGTAATGTGGTCCCCGTGAAAAAACAGCCAATAAATGGATAGACAGACAAACACCGAGTTTTATAATATGTATGTTTTTTATATATTAGGCCTCCGTTTCTCTTTAATGCAATATTTATGCCGTCCCTAGTTTCCAGGGGATAACGGGTCAGGCCCACCACATATTCCCAACACGGTATCTCCTTTGTAGCCAGGATTAACAGCGGCGACCAAATTGACCAAAAAAGGGAACGACCAATGAAGTCCCAGTGGACGTCATTGCTCGTTGCCTATTTTGGTCAATTTGGTCGTCGCTTTGAATTCACAATGAATTTAATCAGAAGAAATTCGTAGGAGTGGGAAACTTTTGGAGTTTGATTTCCTGTCTTGGCAATATGAATTTCCAGGGAATAGTAACCTTCTCGCCACGTAAATAAATCGTCCCACCATTTTTACTAAACCAGCTGTAAGCATTTATAAAATTTTTCGTCTAGAATCTAGACGAAAAATAAAAAAAATAAAAAAAAACTAAATAGACGGGGTATTATATCCCAAAATTCAGATTTTATTAAGAAAGCGGTTTTAAAGGTTCTATATATACTTATAGTATTACTTCAGCTGTTACTATTATTATGCTAAGCTCAGCTATCTATGAAAAGCCTGTGTTTTGTATTTCACGTCATCTTAATTAGAAATACCTCGTTTTTAAAAAAATATAATTGCATTATAAAACTGCAATATAATGCAGAATTCGAGAGGTTTGGTACTTTGTATATCCAAATCAACGAAATGTACGGAAGTATTGATATTTCCAGCTATGTTGCATTTTGTATGTCAATTCTCGTATAAATTCATGCTTGGGGAAAATTTGTTATGTACTTGTGTTAGTTCATACTAATATAACAATTTACTTCTTTGTCCTTTTTTCATGAAAAGGACAAATAGATTGACCTGGTTTTTTACGGGGATAGTAGTCTGGAGAGTTACATAGGCTACTTTTTAACACGGTAAAACATCTCATTCCTACATCAAAAAATTATTTTATTTGAATAATGATCAAGCGGGCGCAACCGCCGGTGTCAGTAGTAAATAATTCGCAATACAATTATGTTAATGTATTGTTATCTCCGTTCCCGTGGGCAATTGCCACCGTATCGGTGTTTGCCCGCGGTATCGACCGACCGCGTGACGAGAGACAGTCATCATCACATGAGTGACCGATGCGGCTATCGCGTGCAGTCACATGAGCGTTATCAGGACACAGGTTGTATGACTCTAAATGCGCACTTCTGTCATATCACCTACATTTGAAATTCTTCTCAAAAGTAGATTCCACACAGGTTTATTTATTTGATTCGTAGATAGTCGATAACGGCTCAAGTAGAAACTTATTAATCGTAACATCTAAAATGGCAATGCAGACGTGTAAACAAGAATAAACGAATCATTTTTTTATGTCAAGCTTTAACGGTTGACAACCTTTAAGGCTTGACATATAAAAAAGAACTAAGATGTTAGCTTAATGTGTTGCGGTCAAGCCCTTTCATTTGGTTTTATTTATTTATATGTTGATATCCATAACATAGGGGTTAATGTGGAATTATAAATCACCATTTTGCGGCGGCCGCCATTTGTAATTAAAATGAGTATATTTAGGTAATCGTGTATTGTCATAAAAATCAAACTAGTATGCCAAAATTTCAGCTCAATTGGACTTTCAACATTAGATTTATTCTATCAATATTTGAAAGTTATTAACGCCTCTACTAAGTATGTTTAACAACGAGCTTACGCTCGTGATAGCGGATGTCAAAATCTGTATGCAAAGAAGTTGCCGTCTCAAGTGGTATGAACTATGCGTTGAAAAATCAGTCTGTAACGGTTGCACGGTTACTTTTTATGGATACAGAGAAGATAAGCATTTTATGGTGTTTAGTGACTGTACGGGTCACGGCGCGTCCATCTTGCTATTGTCATCAGTTAACGCGGCGCTAATAATAATAAAGCTAAGAAAAATAAAAATAATAATCAAGTTCACGTGTTGTGCTTCAACGCGACAGGCGCGTAACTGATCATATCATTAGCAATCATCATCATCAGCATCATTTGTATTTATTATCGTTATAACTATGTATAAATCAAAGCAGTTTAATCATCATAGCATCTAAAGTTGTACGATTAAGCAGCCCGTACAGTAATTAAGATTTATTTTGCTGTAACACAGCCAGTTCCGTAGGATTTCAATCAAAGTTGACAAAAACGTATTGTAGAAATGCAAACACCATCTGTTTACCTAGACAAATCCTTATGGCGAAACCGGTGACAATAAATTTATTTAAGTGGAACAGTACAAGTGCTTTATTAATAACAAATTGTTAATAATATTCAACCAAGTGCCAACAGTCAACAATAACAGCATATAAATTGCCTTATTTTCTTTTTTTTTGTCAATATCGTAGTAGCCTATTGCAAAATTTTACCCTATAATATAATCACAGATGTCATCTTATATTTTTTCAACTTTCATTGAAGTCCTACGTACAGGTCGCGTCACGTAAAATTAACGCTGACGGCCAAGCTGCACATCAGGCGATTTATCGGTCTATTTGGTGGTATGAGGTGCGATGTACCTACCAATAACTAATATACGAAGCTACTAGCAAAATATTTTTTGTTCAAAATTAACACAATAGACCAGTAGGTACTTTTGTACTCGAATGTACCCATGCTCAAACACACCCCCTTTCACGCGTATTCTTCCAGCGTTCTTTTTACATGGCGCGACCTATAACTGGCTGTGTTACTGTTACTTATTTTTGTAAAAACGCAAACACCATCTGTTTACTTTGATAAATCCTTAAGCCGAAATCGGCCAGTAAAACAAACTTATTTAAATGGAACTGCACAAGTATTTTATTAATAACAATTTATACGCATTACACTGAAAGAAAAAATCATAATGAGACGGCACCAGTAATTTCTTTGACACTATAAAGTTATTTATTCTAGGCGAAGGTCAAGGTGAACAAAAAGCACCTTTCTAATTTCACAGCGCATTAATAATTTGAATGATAAATCACGATCATTTTGTTTGACAATGTTAATGTGAAATTAATGTTCTGATCAATCGTCGTTAATTTTTATTTATTTTTTTTGAGTTTTGCATGCTTATAATCAAGTCAGCTCCTTTTTTTTTTAAAGGAACAGGTAATTATATTCCGTCTGCTGTGTTTCCTGTGTAGACAGGTTTAACAGTGGCGTTTACGTAACAATAAATAGTCAAGTTCATTGTTGCGCCTATGTGGCTTTGTGGAACACACATACAAGAATCGACATTTGGTTTTCATTCTTGGCACCATGCATACACGGCAAGTTGATAACTGTGAGATGATGGCAAGTGAATACTCGGACAATTACATTGTGGTACCCAGTCCAATGTTCTTTGCTGCAATTTTTTGGCTTTGCTTTACAATATTTTTTATCTTATTTGGAAAACATAACAGTAATGATAATACTTAACATTACTAGTTATGATACGCAATTATACGTACAGTCAAGGATCATAAGTGCTCTACCATTGTTTAACATTGAAATATGCATTTATTACGATATTCAAATTCCCTTAAATTAATTGTAGGGAATGATTAGGACAACAAAATAAATTACGGATATAAATATTTATATATTGTTGTATTATATTCCCGCTCACGTTTCTTGTATGTGTTCCTACCAATCACTTAAATATTGGCTGGTAGAGATCTCTAAAAGTGATAAGGCTGCCTTAACATTTCCTTAGAATATGGTAATTATGGTTTTCTTGGCGTACAATAAAGAGAATATTTTATTCAATGTTAACGGTAAGGTAAGTAGGTAGGTGGTACTGCCTTACCTTTGACATTGACTGTACCCTTACCTGTACATATTATCTTTAGAAATAGTCTACTAAGTGATTCTCTTGGTATTGCAAATGTTCCAAAGTGACAGCACCCACCTTGAGGTGATCTGTGTGCCTATTATAAAGTAATAAAAAGAGATAAATGCTCTCACTGCACTTGTATGATAGAATTCAGATAAGGGGCAAAAATATTTACCATAATAAAGTCACTTTTCAAAGATATTTATATTGTTGTACACAGCACACAGTAAAACGTCAAACTCAAGTTAAATTCAATTTGTATTGCGCGTCTTTTCGAGGAAATACATTAATTTACTTTTTATATGCTCATCTCATAAGTTATGAGTTTTTTTAATGTCGGGCCTAGTGTGCATCATACATGTTATTGAGTAGTAGTATAAGTTGCACAATGTTTAATTTCAAGATATGTAGGTAGATCTCAGGCGTCAGGCAGCTATCGTCACTGTATAGTCTCCAGTCATTTGCATTGAAATTTGCTACTAACTGCTGGAAGGCTCTGCCGCCCCCTTTGGAATATTCGAGACAATCTTTAAATCGTAGTTCACTCACTGCACTTGCTTGCAAAGTAAACTAAATAACAATTGACGCTCACGTAAATTCAATTAGTTGCTACGTTTTAATTGATGTTCAAATATTGATTTAACATGTTCTAAGAAATGCAATTGTCATGAGTTCTTATTACGTAACTAAGAAAAATAGTTACAAGCAAACACTCATTAGTTAAATAAATAAATAAATAAATATTGTCAGACAAATTACACAGCGCCATCTAGCCCCAAAGTAAGCGAAGCTTGTGTTATGGGTACTAGACAACTGATAAACATACGTAAATACATTTTTTTTGTAAATACATACTTATGATATGATACATATAAAACACCCAGACCAAGACAAACAGACATGTTCATGCACACAAATGTTTGTCCTGTGTGGGAATCGAACCCACGAGCGTTGGTGTCGAAGCCGCGTCATTGACCACTACGCCACCGAGCTCGTCAAAATAGTAGTTATTATTACTTTATTTGCATCTGTTATACTACTAAGATTTTCGTGACTCGTCTGTGTCGAAGGTAAGGCTGCCAAACTAAAGTTTCTATCCCTGTTGCTAATGTAGCATCTCTGCAGGATCGTAGCAACTGCGGGAATACAACAATCTTTTAGGGGTTTGTTATTTGGCTGCGGTCTTCTGTAAATATTTTTTCAGTCGGCTTGTTCCATTATATTAATATACGCTACCTTTCTTTCACTAGAGCCTCATTTGTTAATTAGTAGTATGCACCACGTACATTTAAGATTCGCTTTGGTTCTAATGATGACGGTAAGCTGTTTACAATCCTCATAATCAAATTATATTTATGAACATATTGGTATTATATATTCCGGCGAAGAAGGAAAATGACCAAAGGTGTTTTCTCAGCTGGTTCTCTCTGAAGAATCTTTAGAAGTAATTAGAATAATTAATAGAATTCTCCTGTGGAATTTACTACATATGTACCTGTATGTGTATGTAATAATACTACATATGTATATATGCACATGCCTGACTAACACAGACTTGTGACTTTTAGCACAATCAATCATCATCATTGCGATTTTATCGATTTGTATTTTTACCATCATTTGTAGGTACTGCAACGTGAATTTAATGAAATCCTTTAATTTAAAGTTATTTTAATGTTGTCGTAGGTAAACAGCAATAGTTCTACTACAGATAGTCTAACTAGCGTCAGTTCGTCGATTGTGCAGAGAAAGAACAAATTGGGTTTGGCTCTGCTGTTCACTGTCAACGATTCTGCTGAGATGTAAGTCGACAAATTAGTGAAGTACTTCAGAATAAATAATAAGCATCAGTATACTTCGTATATCCGAACATGATAGGTCTTTACATGATATGCAGTTGGATCTTGGAAGACTTATTTCAATAGTATAATGGGAGGTTATACAGTTCTATATGAATCCACAAATTTATGATACGCGTCCTCACTGCGGTCTCTGTTGTTGCTGTACTTAAAATGTTTGATGACATTTATAATGTTGTTGAAATTTCGAACGTTTTTAGGACCTACTTAAATCCTTTTGCACATCGTTTTTGTCATTTAAAAAACCAGTGTTTATGGTATTTCATGAGTATTAATTCTGAAGTACTGTAGAATTATATTCAAAGATTATCACAGTATTCTAATATTTACTTAGCATTATGGGTTTAGCTGTGCATTTAACATTGTTTATAGGAGATTTTGAGCTCAATTTTAGTTTAATCTGACCGGTGTACTAAGTACCGTTCAATACGGTCGGGCTTTTATATGTCTGTCATTCGCGTGGAAAACAAGCATAAGTCCCACCTGTTGTGAAGTATGCCCTTTAAGAAATGACATTAAACGAAAAGAAATTTCTTTTTTATGTCTCGTACTTGTACATCGAGGGTTTCGTAGCATTACAAGTTATAAAATACTATGTCCAAATATGTCTATGTCACTTTAATAAAATTTCCGAAAATAAAATTTTTTGAGCTCTTGATTCTTGCCAAACATGATTCTAGGTCAGTGTTTTCCAACCATTTTTTTTTTTTGCATTGCTGCAGATTTAGTATTTGATTTTGGTATGAACTTGTTGATCCTGATTAAAAGGGTCTTGACAGAAAAGACAGACAGACGAATTCGATATACTATAATAGTCACTTTTTCCTTATGAGGTAGGGAACCCCATAAATTAACATAAAGTTTAATTTCCCAGGAACATGGTGCAAAGATGTGTAGAACATTCGCCGCAGTTGCAAGCGTTAGTGTGTCGGTTGCGGCTGGCAACACTGACAGCTGGAGCGGGGGGCGGGTTCGTGTCCACTTTGCACAGAGCTGCTACTGATGCTGCAAGATGGTGAGCATCATCAATGTACATAATACCTATTTATCTCACTGGTAGAATAAAGATAAATCCAATCCCAAAGCTCTTATTCTCTCTTACACTCGTTAGTTTTATCTGAATGTTAGCAATGAATTTCACTTTGCTAATTTTTATATTTTGATTACTGGTGTTAGTATTGGCTTCACAGAAAAACGTGGAGGAGGGTGGGGGGGAGCATGTATCTTGTAGTATTTTACCTGTTAATATTAGGAGTTAACATAGAACTTCCGTACGAACTAACTCCGTCGGCTTATTTTAGATAGCATGCACACACCGTAGGATTTTCATTCCTCCGTATATACAGGCTGTTAAGAAAAGGAGAGCTACCATCTTATCTGTGAAGTGACAATTTTAATATGAAACTTCATATATTTTAACACTTTAGTTGTTATTCTATAGTGACTAGCACCACCATCCATTTCTTAAATAAGTTGTAGCTCTGTCCTAGGTAACTTTAAGGATTTTAACTAGTACAGAATCTATTCTATATACATACTGCAATAACTGCTTATCATCAGACAGGTCGAATGCTTGTTGCCACCCTACAACAAAGAACAGGAAAAATATAAAAAAAATACTTGAATCTAGGGTAAAAATGCAAAATTTTGCATATATCAGTCTATATATACCATGCGACCGTACCGTACAACGAGCATTATAATAGTGATTTTAATTGCATATTTTTTTCTTATAGTTTTTTTTATAGTTTTAAATTAAAATGACACGATAGCAAATGTGTATAACTTCGTTGTAGGTGAATTTAAAGGCAAATTTGCCAAACATGGCTTTGTTTGTTCAGACTGTAGCCTTAACGCCGAAAACTTCCAAACATGGCTATGTTTGCTCAGTGTGTATCCATATATGGTGAAGATAAAGTGGCTTGCGTAAATCGAATATGTAAACATGGTTATACAAACATGGATGAACATATATGGTCAAATAGTTTAGATATAGGTGTATCTACAGCTTCTACACGTGACTTCAGCCCGCATCAACAATCTGGATAATAAGTATCCTATTTGTTAATCCAGAATAATTTCTATATTCATGCCAAATTTCATTAAAATCCGTTCAGCCGTTTACCCGTGAAAGAATAACAAACATTCATGCATTCACACGTCCATACATCTTCACAAACTTTCTTACATGCAATAAAATTCTAACTGGTGAACAAAGGACAAATGGTAACAAAGGAGATATTTAAGAAAAAATAATATGAGAGGCTTTATTGAAGCAATAAAAGCCAAATTATTTTTAGATGGCTTGTCATTCAACTCGTTCAGAGGGGCAATTCTCGTAAATAAAATGTAGCCAAAATTCAGTCTCCATCTCACAAATGTCAAATTTGGTATTCTCGTATCATAAATATGTAACTTTAAAGTTTAATTTAAGTGAGATTATATCGAAATATGACCGAAAATTAAACAAGCTAAGAATGTTACTTTGGCAACAATAAGAATTGATAATAATGAATGAACGAAATCAAGTATATAATTTTAGTCAATTCACAATTCACCCTCGACTCGGTCAACTTTCAATCTGCGATCGTAGAAAAATTACGAAAATTGGCCTTCTAATTTTAGACCGCGTTGCTAGATGGCCAAAAAAATCTGCTGAGTAGCTGTCACGACGAAGGTTTCTCTATTTCTTCATCTTCTTACTCTCAAAAATACCTCTTTCCCTGTTCAGAACTGCCTCAATATCTTGGGTATGAATATCAGTAGCGATCTCAATCTCAAAGACTATATTGAAAGCGTCAAGGATCATTTTCATTGGTCGATAAGTCGGTCGTTAGCCCGAATGCGGGGACTCCCCGCATGAGGGAATGACTAATGAAATTCAACGGTCGATAACTTGGTCGATTAAATGCGTGCGGGGACTCCCCGCATTCGGCATATGCCGACGAGCAATGAAATTTATCGGTACAAAGCATGCAGGGCGCGGGGGCGAAGACTCACTCATCCAACTCAGTTCACGAGTTCCTACGGCCCGCACGCGGGCCCCATCGACTAATGAAAACGATTCCCGTATGCGGGCTCTATAGCATGCTTAAACTGAAATCTCCCGCACCCAGCATTTCTTAGGGCCTTAACGACTAATGAAAATGAGTCTTCATTGCAACAGCATCTAAGAAACTGGGAATTTTGAACAGGGATTCAAAATTCTCAGTGAGGCGGTTTTTGCGCCCGAGTAGCTTTATCTTTTATATAAAGCACAGGTTCGCTAGTGCGCGGAGTATTGTTCTCATCTCTGGGATGGTTTCACCAAGTACTTATTTGACGCTTTTGAACGATTGCCGCGTCATGTGGGACTCTTAGGTTACTAAGACACTCGAACCCCTGCGCTTCGAATCTTTGAATACTTCGAAGAGACTTTAGTAGAGTGTCCTCTACCGGATTTATTGGGAGGAACGTTCTGAAGAGCTCTTTAATCTTGTCGCTTCTTCTGCATTCCTCCTTAGACCCACCAATAGAGATGCTCGTTGAATACAGTTTCTTTTACACACCAACAAGTTCAGCGATTATTTTTTTGCCGAACCATTATAGCTGACGAATTCACTGCCGTCTCACGTTTTTCCCCATTTCCTTTTATCCTTAAAGTGTTATTTAGACGAAGCGTGAAGGATAGTTTATAATATTAGTAAGATCTCTTCCTTTATTGATTGCTTAATACTGTCTTTTACAATCTCAGCTCTAGCCACCGCCGTGGAGATGATTGCTTACCCTTATAGGTTTCGTTCAATCTCCATGACACCACCAAGACGACACCACCGGTGGTGTCATGTGCAATCACTTATTTTTCATGAGAAATGACATAACCTTCTTTTGTATTTCTATGTGCGTTGATATTCGTACCTATTGAGCCAGTTAGGACTTTGTAGTAATTTTCAATGTTTAATTGTTGACAGGTTAGCGGACTTAATGTATGGTCCTCGCCTTCAGCCGGTGTGGTTAAGTGTGGTGACAGGGGACTCTCGCGCCGCAAATAAGACTGCGGAGACGATGCTGGCAGATCTTTGTTCTGTGCTCGCCGTCGGAGACACTAAGCACACTAACTTGTAAGTACATCATCATCAGCCTACATCTATGTAGGCCCTTCCTAATGCCTTCCACCATATGCGATCCTCCAACAGATTGGCACTCAATAAGTTAACTGACCGTCGTCCAGCTGTACGGTTGAACGTTATGTCGTTACGTCTGCCTAAAACGTCGTTTAGATGTGTGGTTGAATGATGTAGTTCAGTCAAAGGGCTGGCCGTATAATTGAATGGCTATTTTTAATAGTTGGCTGCCAAATATTAAAACACCAAGTCTTTTATTTAAACGTCAGAGAAATTCCCCCTAAACCATTGTGCGCACGGTATCAACAAATAGCTATTTTTTTGTGTTATTTGTTGTATATTGCATTTGTTATACTGCGGATTTGAGTCCTGATGATAATATATAATTAATTATGCCTATAATTGTAAAATTACCCGACTTAAGGAAATCCGACGTACGCGGTTATCTCTCGATCCCACCTCTCGCGTAAGGTCAGGAATCAGGATACTAAATGCTGTATGTGATGATGTTTAAGTAATAGCACAGTATAAGTAATAGTACTAACGTAGTAATAGTACACGAAACATTCTGCCCACTCCTCTGATCGGTTAAACCCATGTTTCCCACCTCTGTGATCTATGATTTGGTGTAATAATTGTAGACATTAAAAATTGATATTTGTATGCATGTTTCTTCTAAACTTAACCTCTCTCAAACTATTGGAAAATAGACCAGAAATGAGTTTGCATTCTTCAGCCGAATCATGTTCATATCGGCAGCCATTTCTGATTTTCTTCGACACGATACAGCCGCTTTAAAAAGTCAGGGTGTAACAAAACATTAATTGGTTCATTGCTCTCACAAGAAAATGCTCTAGTATACACTCTTCTTAATATTAGATAGCATTGTTATTAATGTTTTCGTGTAATTATCGTTTTACAGCTGGGTAATTTCGTCACGTATCGCAAGTGACGAATTTTATTACGAGTTAGATAACGTGCGGTAAACGATCACATGACTTTAAGGGGAATACGTCTCGCTTGTTTTTGTTTGCTGTTGATAAATTGTTGATGAAATATAGTACACTAGACTAGCCATAGTATAGATAATCGTACTGTATGGTAATTTAGCTTTAGTCGTTTCAAAAAATTGGCTCACTAATTATAAAATACACAAATTATGAAAATAGGTAGTTACTCATGTTTGAAAAGTATGTAAATTGTCTTTGAGTCTAGTAGAAAATTTATCTGAATTCAGACAGATACTTCGGTTTTCTTCCGATGAGCTAATGGCGTGGTTGCGCGCGCCAGTCTAATCGAACACGCAAGTTAAGCAACGACGACCGTAGCCTGCCTGTAGCATGGATGGATTTATTCGAGCTCCTCCGTGCTTCGGAGGACACGTTAAGCCGTGGTCATCCAGGCCGTTGTTATTAAACGGCAGTCGTTAAGCCAAGTGAGTGGCTAAAGGCCACTGACTTGGCTTAACGACGGCTTGGAAACGCTGCCCTCTCCTAACCCGCTTGTTTAAACTAACAGTTGAACAGTTGTTGCTCTAATCCCCTTCGATTGAGAGGAGGCCCGTATCCCAGCAGTGGGATGAATAAGGGTTGCCGATGACGATACTTCGATTTTATCTTTACCGAATGTATTAACCAGTGATTGAGTGATCGATCAATCTCTGCCGGTCTATGATCGTACTGGCTTGCACTTATCGTAATATCAGTGAAAGCGGCTTGTGTGAGGTGCACAGCATAAGTTTTTCCGGGAAAATCGTCGCGCGCCGGCGGTTTACGAATAGCTGTATTTTTTCCGTTTTTATTACCGGTCATTTTTTATTTTATTTTATTTTTTAACTTTGACCACAAACATGTTCACAATCTAGATTTATTTAAACGTAACAATGAATAAAATGTGTTATTGTGAACCCAACACAGAAGGCCACATTATTATTGCTGCTCTGAGTCAAATTAGTTACTCTTTTCACAAAATACCTGGTTCTATTTGGTTTGATTCGCGGTGACTAAGTAATTTTGTATTGAAGCACAAACACAAAATTAAAAGTCAACTATTTTTAGATTGTTCTAACTATGAACTAATTTGTGAAGCAGATAAATTAGTATTAACTAAACATATTATATTTACTAAAACATATTCGTCATATAATTTATTCCGCAATGAAAACTGATCGTCATTACATGTCGTATCTGTCGGCATGTAGAAATAGAGATGTAACATGTATACAAACACACATATCAACTACTAGCTTTCACCCGCGGCTTCGCCCGCGTTTAATTTTTTTAGTATCCTATGTCCTTCCTAATACCTTAAAGAATATGTGTACAAAGTTTCATGATGATGAATACACCCAACCACCTTCATGTAGTACTTTTAATTGTACTAAATACGGATGCAAGAACTTTAACGATAACTACTACACCTCGCTCCCGCCGCGCCCCGCGATCGCATAAGCACTGATTGACGCCAAATACAAATTTAAAATCCTATTAGGATAACACAACTCTTAATCCATCAGCTTAAAAAGGATAAATCAAACTTTAAAAAAATGACACCGACGTCAAAAATCTCAGAAGGTAGGTAGGAGTTATTGGGTATCATTTAAGCTATCGCTAATTTAATTAGTTTGGTGTTTCTTAACTAATAGTGTTTGCCCGCAAAATAATAGATTTGTCACCAAAATGTAGTCATCAAACAATATAAAATCGATTCCACAATAAATCACCTAAAATCATGGAGATGTAGGGTCTAGTACCAAATAAATGTTTTTGTATGTATTATATTGTCAATTATTAATAATTAAGCTTACTTGGCACCACATCATTCATCATGTAGGTTGACGGAGCTCCGCTTCGCGGAGCTCCTATTTCCGATGACAGGACGCAAGAAAACCCTAACCTAACCAAAAATCAACTCAAATCTAACCAAAACATGATTTATTACATTGACCAAGTATTGGTAAGACTCGTCAGTGAATATGACGCCAATTTGACTTCGCCCCTATTAGTTTTTCATTAAATTAAGGAGCTGATCTATTTATTTGGTGACAGATCTATTATTTTGATGATCAAACGAATTAAATTATACTAAAAGTTTGTTAAGCTGATGATTTATATTTAGAGACAGTTTTAATTAAAATGATGACTAATATATTTCTTGGGCATAGATATTATTATTAGGGTACTGCAGATTAGTGACACATCTAAACTTAGGTGACAGAAAATATTGTTCCCGTAGTTATTTTTGGCTTTTTCTTGTCAGGATTTTGTAGTTTGTTTCATTTTTTTTTAAGTTTATTTCTTTTTAGTGAATATTTTTTTTGACTATTTATTATAATAATGGGTAAGTAGTAGTGACATGGTGCCTTCTAGACGAAAATACATTAATTTATTTAATTAAGAAGCACTCAACACTATTGCCTAACTGTTCCTCATCAGATCAGCAGTGTCACAAGATGCCTTCCAAATGCAAATTATGTAACCTAATGTCATCAGAAAACTCGTCAATTACTGTATCCTTGTCCATGCCTATAAATTTCAACTCTTTCACACGAATTGCCAGGGAGTCCATCATCAGATCCTGATTTGATTAATATGGGACCACTTGAATAGTGTGCCCTTCAAACAAATAAGAATGATTAAAATTGCTGTTCAATTAACGGAGAAATCATTAAAATATTTAAAAAATACATACCGTCGAACACAGAACCGCCCTACAGGTAGAATAAATAACAATAACAGGTAATTTCTGGGATAAAAACTATTATGAGTTCTTTCCCAGGACTCAAGGTATCTCTCAACCAAATTTCATCTAAATCGGTCCAGCGATTTAAGCGTGAAGAGGTAACTGACATTCTGTCGCATTTATAATATTAGTATGGATTGGCGTTCCGAAAACCGCTAACATATTGATATATAGATCTTTCAACCCTATCGCACCATAACAGAGGATGATGGTCACGTTAGCCATGTTGAATTTTAAAATCGTTGTTGTTTTCGTAATCAGCGACCCGATAAACCATAAAAGCAATACCCATGACGATTTTCAGACTTTTTGACCCCATTTTACCCTTTTAAGGGTTGATATTTTCTTTTTGTAATGTAACAGCAGTTTGGGCTGTACGTTGATATATATCAGTCAGTCATTCAGTTTCCTCTTTTATATATTTCAACCCCATCGCATCTCCACAGGGGTGATTTTATGTCACGTCAGCTATGTTAGATCATAAAATAGTTGTTGTTTTCGTAATCAGCAACCCGATAAACCATAAAAACCATACCCATGACGATTTTCAGACTTTTTCTCCCCATTTTACCCCTTTAGGGATTGAATTTTGAAAAATCCTGAAACACGTGTTTAGTTATTTCTCTATAGAAGTACTCATGTAAAGTTTCGGATAAAATAGTCCAACTAATCTTGTCTCCCCATACAAACTTTGGACCCCCGTTTGACCCCCTTAGGGGATGAATTTTGAAAAATCCTTTCTTAGTGCACCCCTAGACGTCATAAGGAACCTACGTGCCAAATTTGGAATCTCTAGACCCAGCAGTTTGGGCTGTGCGTTGATATATATATCAGTCAGTCAGTCAGTCAGTCAGTCAGTTTCTTCTTTTATATATTTAGATAATCACTCATTGAAGAATAGAAATTTTATTTTCAGCGAAATTTATTGAGCTTATAAAATCGTCCGGTCGTTCTCTCTGTCCGTCCGTTGCTATGAAACTCAAAATTTCGAAATTCTGACTTCGGATTCGTGTAGAGCATCAAAAAGTAGTAATGTAAAGGACCTTGGTTTTCCGATATCAATTCGGGAAAGTGGCTAAAATAAATAAAATAAATGATTTTATTATAATTTAATATTTTATTAATATTATATTAACGCAGTTTAACTTTAAATGATTCTTTTGACCTGAATACGTCTTTGAAATTGCTTCCATAGGGAGACAATTCGAAAAAACGAATAATAACAAAATCGGGGGATACAGTTTGGTGTTGCAGCTACATATTTATCATCTCCATCAAAAATTCAATCACACCACTGGATAGATGAAGGATCAAAGAATTTATTACGCTAAGTAAGGACTATGGAACATTGCGTGCGGTGGAGAGGGAAGCGCTGCCATTTTGAGATAACTTTAGTGCATATAACGTATTCACGTACAACACACGACCCTGTCCATGAAACAACCACACCCGACCTTTTCTTTTTTTTTTTAGAGATTATGCATTTCATAAGTCGTAACTTATATACACTACTTTTTATAGACGTCGGTTTGTCGTCGCAAACATGACATTTCGATATTTTATATAGTGCTGACATATACATTATAACCGTGTGCATATTCTTGCTCTTTCTTTTGAAAAACCGTGAACGTGACCCAGAACAAAAATTCAAATCAATCTATCTTATTTCCTTACACAATGAATGCGTCAGTTACTATTTTTCTTGTCTATAGTTTTTTCCGTCCGGTTTTATCTATACGGTTGTAGCAGTTGATACATAGCTCATTGTTTTGTCATACTGTCACCATTCGTATTTATTAAAACTCAGACGTAGACTTCCTCTTTACAAACCGCGTGATATGATAATTAATCTCAACGTAACAAACAATGTAGTGAATATAATTATTTTTCCTGGATGCCTTCCAATGCACGATTAATTAATTTTCGAGGTAAAGACATTACTTCTGGCTCGTTTTTCTTTGCTTATTACAATATAATAAAAACAGTAGGTGTTTACTAATCACATGGTGCGGTTAACAGCTTGTAGACTGAAACAGTTCCAGTATAAAATGAACCGGCGTAGTCAAGAGTCTTAAGTAGCATCTGTAGCACTACGCGGAATCTTTTATATAGGAATTGTTAATTCCAATAGATATTGTTATTTATTTATTAATTCCAAATTACATATATTGCAATATACTTTTCCGATGTTAATTTTTAAAAGGATGTATCCTTTTAAAAATTAACTTCGGCACATCTTGAACCTCACAAAAATGAACTAAAGTTGCGCAAGGGGTGATCAACTTCCAACTAAAGTAGTTTTAATCTCTCACTGATTGAACGAATAGAAACACGTGACGTCGTTTGGTAGAAGTATCTCATCTTTTCTGACATACCGAAAGCAATATTTTAAGTACTACATAGATAGCGTTGAACAACCTAAGTATTTTTATCACGAGCACGTTCTTCTGAAAATCACGGTCCATCTTTTGTAGGTATAGTGCATTGAACCACGGCGTTGTCTTGCTAAATCTATAGATACTACACCTGCCAGCACAGGTAGTGCCTTGTTGCTTATGTTACAATGCGATTTACATAAAAATATCAGAGCATTTGAAACAAATTACTACATGTGTCACCTATAGTAGCCCTGTCAGCTCATGTAGGTGTACTTAGAAACATTGTTTTAAAATGGCTTTAAGAGTCTATATTAATTTAAGGAATACGGAAATGGTCTTCAAATATATATAATGGACTAATGTTAAAAGTAGTGTAGATGTATATTACATTTGATAACAATCATTTCCAGTTTCTTTAGTGACAGTAGACATATACCATATACATATACCTATTTCCATCGAATTTTTTGATGCAATAAAACAAACTTCAGCATAGATTAGCGGTCATTGTTTTTAGCTTAGTCGGTAGAGCTCCAGTGTTACTACCAGCTATACACCAATAATCTAAGCTGGAGTTTATTTTTTACATGAAATCTGCCCCCTTACCACCAACTCTTATTGTGATTCAATAACTGAATAGAATGCTTATTCATACCAATGAATAAGCGACTTTATTTCAACTAGAATAGAGTCGCTTATTCATTGGTATGAATAAGCAATCTATTCAGTTATTGACTCACAATAAGAGTTGGTGGTAAGGGGGCTGGTGGGCCCAGGATTTGTTTCATTTCGTATGTCATTCACGGTTTTTTCTATAAAAACTTAGGACTCTAATTAAAAAATAAATATTTGAACCCCAGAAAGCCTTTTGACATCTAAATTACAACATACTAATTTCTTCTGATTGTCGTTGTGAGTTCCAAAGTCGTAGTTTTACCCCCGGGACTGCAATGGGCTTCACTGTTCATTATATTTTTTGCTCGTCGCCGCTGTTAATGCTGGTTACACAGGAGACACAGTGGTGGGAATGTGTGGTGGGCCCCCGTCCCGTATTTAAATCCCATAATGGATAATTTATCCTTTTTTAATGTAGGTTTAGTACCAAAGGAGTTTACTGTAAATATTTAATAATCAACTCTCAAGCGGTGATGACAAATCAGTCGGGTCAGTCAGGTCATATGCAGATTTTCTAAAAGTTATTTTTACTTATATTACTATTTGTTATGTTTACCGGTTTTTCACGTGATACTGATTATTTTTGAATGGGCTGACGTTAACGAAGTGCTCGTGCCGTTATGTAACAGCAGTGGGCGGATTTGTTTGAACCGTACAAATGTATTAAATGTTTAAAGAACTGTTAAGTGTCTCTGTAACGTCCATGTGTTTACAAATTGATATTTAAATATGTATTTTATGGGAACTGACTCAGCGCAGTCACGTGGAACTTAAGAGGAAACACTAGCACGTGATTACTTACGTTTTCTCCATAGGTATTCTCCTACTTCCTCAATGGATTTTGGCACAAGCAGCCTGGCGAACTATATTACTTTTATTATATACTATTACTAGCGGCCCGACCACGCTTCGCTGTGGCTCAATCTTTTCGTTTCCATCCATTTCCTTAGAGATGGCGCTGTATGTGAAAAAAGATTTTCCCGCTTTTCTTTTCAAATTTTTCCAGAATTTTCTTTGCTATAAACCTCACGGAGCCCGAGACCTTTCCAACGAATGCAAAACCGTGGAAATCGGTTCGTACGTTCTGGAGTTATAGCGTCAGGAAGGAAAACCCGACTTATTTTTATATAGTAGATATATTTTATATTGTGCCAAAAGGTAGCATATATCCTTCATCTTCCTTATCTATGTCCATGGCCACGTTCGTAGTACTAACTACTACTAAACTACTAGACGTGTCAGCCGCTTAGTCATGATAAGGTAACAAATTGATAGATTTTCGGAAATATAATATTAGTATGGACTATGGATTAAGCATCAAACGTTAATTAACACGTTGAAAGCTATAAGAATGTTAGACATCAAAAGCTGCCATCGAAACAGAGGATAGTGTGAAAGCTATAGCAGTAGTATTATGCGGTAGATCCCTAGACCAGTGTTCCGCAAAGTGTGTGCCGCGGCACACTGATGTACCGTAGGCATTAGTTGGTGTGCCTCGGAAAAAATAGGTTTTTTTATATACTACGTCGAATGGTAGACAAGCATACGGCCCGCCTGATGTGAAGAGGTTACCGTGTCCATATTAACGCTCGCAACATAAAATATCGCTCGCACGCCGCCACCCCCGCTGCCAACGCAGCATTTCCTTTCTTTTTGGTAACCTCACTCACTCGCAGGAACACAACACCCTCAAGGGAATTGTTATTTGGCTGTAAGGTGGAGGTACATTCCCCAGTCGGGTAGCTTACAATTACGCCCCCTACCTCTCTTTTCGCCAGAGCTTCGTTTGTCAGTCAGCAGGGTGCACCGCGTGCAGGTGAAGTTGGCTTTGGTTCAAAGATGTTGATGAACCCTTACACCCCAAAGGTTATCTCATAAAGCTAAATAGACGGACAGAAGAAAAATACCTGTGCAAATAAAAACTGATTTAACATTTATGGTACCTCCAAAAATTTTCGTTTCTTAGATGTACCTTAGACTCAAAAAGTTTGCGGAATACTGCCCTAGCCCGCTCTTTTTTTCCATACTATATAATCGGGATGATTTTTAGCTTAGTTTATTTAATTCAGTATATTTTAGACTTTGATTAATAACGAAAGTTATCAAACTTTTTTAGGGGCCATTGGTAGAATGCAGCAATGTATAGCAATGGCTACTTTGACTCCGAAGTAGCGGGTTTCGATCCCCGCACAAGATAAACATTTGTGTGCATGAACATGTCTGTTTGTTTTATATGTATGTATTTACCAAAACGAATTTTATCAGTTGTCTAGTACCCATGGTACAAGCAAGTACGCCATCTAGTCCCAAATTAATAATATATAAAATAAATTAAGCGTAAGCTTAATTTGGGACTAGATGGCGCTGTATAATTATTATTTTATTTATTTATCTAACTTTAAATTATCACCAAGACAATAAAGTATTTTACGTCCCTAAACCAAAATATCTAATATAATATCGTAATATTTACTAATATTGCGCTAAAGACGCCTGTTTCTGACACTTTCGCTTTTTTAAGATACATTTGACACGTTGGGTATGTAACGTAACTTTACACTAAAAAATGAATAATTACAAAATTAACAAACGCAGACATAAATAAATAAATTTCGCTATGGACGCGCAGCATGCGCCACCATAGCGAAATTTATTTATTTATTTATTTTCGCCACTTTCCCGAATTGATATCGGAAAACCAAGGTATCTCTACATTACTACTTTTTGATGTTCTACACGAATCCGAAGTCAGAATTTCGAAATTTTGAGTTTCATGGCATCGGACGGACAGACAAAACGACCGGATGATTTTATAAGCTAAATAAATTTAGCTGAAAATTTTATTATTTCGGTTTTATATTCGATTGCTAACAATATATTTTTATTCAGTAGTTGCGCTGTTGACTGCACTAATCCCCTTAAAGGCACGTGCTGCCTTAAATGGATCATAAATGGATACGTGTAGTATACATTATCTGAAAGTAAACTTAGTTCCTTATCCTCGTTTAGTGTAATTGTACGGAGAAGAGGGTCATTGTGATAATCCGCTAAGAATAGAAACTAGGTCGTTCGCATTTCAAGGCCGAACAAAAGTTTGTTAAGGTCGGAACATCGTAGTTAAAACTGAATGTAACATACATGTCGGCACATTGGCATCAATCCATAATCATCCCACTGTTGGAATATGGGTCTCCCCCCAATTGAAGGGGCTTAGAGCATACTCGTACCACGCTGCTCAACTGCGGGTTGGCGGCGGCCAGTGTTTTCAAGTCACCCAAAGGTCGCTGATTTGTTTTAACGATTGTCATCTAATGTCAACTGCCGAGACCGATGGCTTAACGTGCCTTTCGAAGCACGGAGGTGCTCGAGATAAATAAACTCATTCATATATAGATTACGGTCCACGTTGCGTAATTGATTAGATTGTCATGCGCAACGACGCCATCGAGCTCCTCTAGTGTGTACAGCATTATAAATACCATGTTTGTTGTGTAACAAATATTTACGTGATAATTAAAATCACGTAAATGTAAATATCCATATGATTGTCAAAATTACTAGCGAATTCCCGCTGTTTGGTTAGTTTGAATTACTGGATAATCTTGATCCCCGCATTGCACGAGATCCCATTTAATAGTGATTTCTATCTGTCGGCGTGTTTTTGCTGAATCTTTCTGACAGAAATGAAACTTTGTGAAGTATAAATTAGATTATTTATTGAGCAATAAACAAAGTGTCAAATCGTGAAATTGACCATTCTAGATAACTCAAACTCTTTTTATTACAGCTCCAGTACGTAGTGCTAATACTTAAACTGTGGTCCCACCCTGTGGTCTTACCTGTTTTATTAATTCAAATTTATTGACTATAAATTACACAAGTACAAAATGCGGGCTTAACGCTAAAAGCATTTTCTACCAGTAAATCTTTGGGAAAGCAAATAATTTTTATATTTATTTATTTTCCCAAAGGCCTACAAGTTGAAATTTTCATTTGTGATGGCAAAATTCGAAACTAAGAAATATATATAAATATTGATATTGTTGGTACAATAAAAAGTAGTGTATTGTACATTATTTGCCAGGATTTATATAATACATTTCGACTTCTGACTGTTTTTTAATCCTTATAGTTTCGGATATGGCTGTCTAACACACACTTGAAAAAATCTCTTATATATCAGAAATTTCTAATAAAAAAAATACTAACTGTTGCTAGAAGACACGCTGTGCATACATCCTATACTAGACTCCGCACGCTGTTGTCTGTCATATCATATTGACGGTTGGAGTTTCAAGAAAACCCTGTGGATAACTATTATGCTTCCGATGCACGACGGATTGCACGCTAATCGGATGTCAGTCAGTATTTTAGTTGTCTCGTACGTTTGAATCGAAAATTTGGGAAATAAAAGATTGCAGATATAAATTTTTGATAGTGTGCGAGTGTAGCCGACGGACATTCTAGCAGGCATAAAAAATTATCTATTAAAAATTTCTGATAACATGCGGCAAGGGTAAGAGGGGAAAAAGTTCGTAATACTTAATACAATAATGTTAACAATAACAATACAATTTATTTTTCAGTTTCATCAGCACTCTTCTAACACACGTTTTGACGTACCACCTCGGCTGGGTGACCACAGTGAGTCCGTACGATACCGTCGAATACCAGAAGAACACAGCGGATTCAGAAGTACGAAGACCATACAATGCATTGTGGGCGCAGCTCAGTGATCTTTGTGGCAGCATTGGATGCCCACCACGCGCTGCACGAACCATCATTAGTGGTACAACGAACCCACAATTCGTTAACAGACTCCTTCTCGTCTTAACCTACTTCGTGCGATGTGGGGAGGTCAAACGAAGTGACTACCTGTTTCAAGGTTGTGTGCTAAAAGAAAGCAAAGTGATCAAAATCAAGCAAAATGTTCCGCCTACGATCAGTCCCCAAGTGAACTCTCTAAGTGAACCAAACCCTGAATTCCTACAATTGCCATCTGTGAATACTCAAAATAGTGATAGTAGTGTCAGTACGTTAGCAGCCAGCGACGCCAGTATAAAGCGAACCTCCACCCTTGCCAACATAACTCAAAAGCTCTCTAATAGTTCCCAGTGTGCCCCTGATTATGGTAGTTCAAACTCTAAACCGTCGGCGTACCCGCTCAGAAGAAATCCCACGATGTTGGTATCCCTGAGAGCGTCCTCAGATTCTAGTCTAAACTCCTCCGGTTCCGAAGATGCAGGAGAAGAAAAGAAAGTAGTTTTTGTATTGGGCGACGATGAGAAGTTAGTAGGACTGAAGAATAAAAAGTCTAATGACGGAAAAAGCGTGAAAAGATCCTCCAAAATACACAATGAACCACTTGAACTGGACGTTCCAGACAAAGAGAACTGTGCTAAACAAGATAATTGCAAGAGGAGTTCCGATAGCCCTTCCAAGTGCTGCGGGCAAACACTTCAACATTCCAAACCTATTAAACATTCCGGTTTTAAGTTTGAGTTCGATAAGTATCCTCAGATAGTCACTAATTATATGAAGAGCAAAAACTTAGAGATATTAGATAGACATTATATCGGTAAACCGGGGAATTTGAAGTTGGATAATTTCCAGTTCGACCCGACAATCGTGCCTCAGATCCAAGAGGAGAGGTGCGAGACGTGCGACAAGTGCCAGTTGATGGAGTCGATGCTGCAGACGCCGACCAACGCTTCGGAAATGGAATATATGAACGACATTCCACGGCAGTCTGAGCCTCAGTTGGCGAAGGTGTCGGTCGCGAAAGAGGCAGAATCCTGCTCCGACGTATCTCCGAAAACATTCGTGAGGAAACGAAAGAACAATACCGTAGTAGTCAATCCAGTATTAAGTGGGCAGTCTAGCTTTATATCGGATGTAAGGAGAGAGGAGAAGAGGTCATTACGTGAGAGGGAGAAATGCAGAATATTGGAAGTCGAGCGAGTGTTGGAATTTCCGCTGCCGTCTATATGCTTGTGCTCGCGGCAGAAGCCATGGTCGGGGTTCGATGCTTCCTTACTCGGCGGAGTCACAGATCACTACGTACCTGATTTAATTTTACAAGGTGAGATTTTATTTCGTTATGTTATGACATAATATAGAATTCTGTAGGGTGTAACTGGTCACCGTTGTTTTTAGAAGCAAAGCTATTTAAATCTGTACGTAGTGCATTCCGCCTATTACTGAACAGTGAAGATAATTACAAGGTTGCATAATAAAAAAAGCATCGAAGATATCCCAAAACCGTAATACAGTCAGACTGCTACAGCCCGACTGTTTTACGGTTTTGGGATATTTTCGATGCTTTTTTTTAATTATATATAATAATAATAAATCTTATATAACACCGTGTCACGATGTTTGTCCTCTATAAGCTGTAGTTAGCAGTATAGCTTCTAATTTATTTCCTAAGGTAACGTGGACGAACTGGGGGAGACTGGTAGTATAAAATATAAATTCATCGTATCGATCCCTTTTATTTTAGAAACAAGTATCACAAACTGTAATGATTATTTCAGGAACGATCGCGAGGTCAAATGTGTGGGAGACGGAACTACGGCGGGACCTAGACCTGACTTCATACTTGAATAAAGTTGAAGAATCGCCATTGCAAACAGTCGCAATAATCGGGGATACAAATACATGGTAAATATTGGTTAACAAGAGGAAATAATATTGTCAGTCGTGCCTTCCAAAATGCAAGATAGTATTTTAAATGTGCGTGTCTGTCTACTTCTAACACTTTTGTACATTTTGAAAGTATTTTTGCCAACGGAAGAAAGTACATTAGTACAAATAGCATTATGACACATTTTTCTCATTTAAAAACATAAGTAATTAGGATTATCCACTGTCAACTACGCTAATATTATACTTATTCTGTGGATTAACTTTATAAAGAAGAGAAATTTAATTTTATAAAGAAGAGAATAATGCTAAATTCCTTGCTCATTGTGGCAAAGTATAGTAACTGCAAGTTGGCGGAGGGTTTCTTTGTTTACATGTGGCATAAAGTGCAAAATGTTACCAATACAGTGTTCTCCGTGCTGTTGTCAGTATAACTGAATACTATAGGCGGCATTTCATTGATATACAATAGAAATACCATCGGCCACAGCACAAACCCCTGTGGGATGCCAGCTACCATTACAGCTAGTATTATACAACAGCAGTTATTTGATGAATGAAATTGACGATGAATGCAAATGATGACGATGAATGAAATCTTTGCAAATCTTAATGTATTTGTTACACATTTCGATAGAAGATTTCTGAGCCAGATTCGATCGAAAGCCTTCGCTAAATCTAGGTTTACATTTACATTCCACCTTGTATTTTACAGGGAAGTCCGTGTATTAGGCCGCGAGTGTGGGACAGGCGGGATGTCGACGCTAGTGGGTGCCATGTTAGACGCGTTGCCCGCTATGTGGAAGGCGAAGGTACCTGCCCATCAGGTATGTAATCAATCATTAGTTTTTTTAGTAGTATTGAACGTCTTGAGAACAGTTTAGAAAATGAGACAGTTTATTTAAGACTTGTCAGTTTTTGTGATTTGTTTATTGTTGACCCTATCGACTTGTCGATGTTATTGTCATATTATTGAATATGAATTTTTAAGAAATTTCAACGTTCTGTGTTTCAAATACACGACTAAAAAAAATTTAAGCATCCATTAGTCACATTGCAGTTATTCCAGAAACTTATACAACACAATATAATTCTTGTCTGATACACTCATGTACATCAAACAACAGCCAAAATCTCGCAAAGAAAAATAGTTAATTTATGAGCATTATGTGCTTTGTAATCTTATAAATTTTGGCCTCAAATGCCAATATCTTGTAGTGGTTCTCTACAAGATATTGGTTCTCTAGTTGTAACTAAAGTCAACCATAACAATAAAAATAATTCGATTATCTTACATTTCAGTGCCTAACTTTCCTAGAAAGCAAGCTTCGAGAATTCTGCGTGTTATCGAAAACCCTAGCGGACATGCTTATGTCGACCGACTTCTGCGACATCGCGACTCTCACTAAGTCACTCAATATTGACGTCAACGATGTTCCATTGCTGCTAGCCGTTGCTTCTACACATACTCCGCAAGTCGCATTCAGATACGGGATTAGCTATAGATAATAGTAGAAGGAAATTATAATCAGCTTGCTTGATAAAGAAGTTTTTGGTGTGAAAATGTAATCCATATAAGTGTTTATGTATGTATATGTTTATGCAGATGAGCTTGCATTTGGACTGCTTACCTATGCTTATAGATAGGCAGTTATTTTACCTATGGGTAAGTTTAAGAGTCCGTATCTGAAATTGCGTCGATTTTGTAAAAATATGCTCAACTTTTTCTCTTCGTTTTTCAGAAAGTATACGTACTACACTGTTTTTGAGTATGTATCATCAAAGGCCATTCCAATTCGGACAAAACAAACAATTATATGTTCACCTCGAGTTTATTCGCTGAAATACTTTTTAAATAATGTCTAATATTTTTATCCAAATGTCTCCTTAACAATATCTATAGAAACGAGGCCATTGTTTGAATCTTGTTCATCAAATTCGAGAAACCTTGTCAAATTAAAGGGGATTTATGCAAATTAATAATAAATATAATAATCAACATAATTAATTAATTAAATAATCAACATAACTAGTTTTTTTATCAGAATTAGAATGGTATTTCATACTATATACTCAGATACAGTGTTATGTATACTTTCTAGAATACAAACGTAAAAAGTTAAGCAATGTTTTTTTTTACAAAATCGGCGCAATTTCAGATACGTACTCTTAACAGGATCAAATGATAGCGGTACTTGTAAAAATATCACACACATGGCCAATGGATTGTTGTTATGAGATATGAACATATTAAGCAGCCAAACACGGGTTCTGTTCGCTTTAGCGTACTCGGAAATGAAATACTATTATCCAATTGTGCCCGGATATTATTTATTCTTATAGTATTATCTCACATTCAAAAGTATGGGGGCCTACTCCGAAATGAAATAATCCGCCCCTTTAGGATCCACAGTCTAGATACACATGTGGATCCTGGGATACTTTTTCCTCCTTTCGGTAAATACATTTTGTAGTAACTTCGAGAAAACAAATGTTTGTCATGTATTGGGTACTACTGGTTGAAAAGTCCTCATCCACCGGTCGAATCGAGCAAAATTCGAATGTGTAAAAATCCGAACTTTAGCCCGTAACTTCGTGACTTTGGAGTAGACCCCTGAGTCAGAGATGTGAAACAGTTGGTAGTTAAGTTTAAGCTTCATGTGATACTCGCGGTAGCCCCGTTATATACTTGCTGCTAGCTATATTATGCTGCTCTTTAGCTGGTCTGAAGGGTTAACTCCGCCACGATGCGGATCGGTTTCTCAAAATAAAACAAATAGTAAATGTACGTGTATCCAAAGATTTCTTTATTTAGTGATCTGACTTTTTGAGTACAGATAATAAATTGTGTACATATTTTATGTTCATCATATCAATTGTTAGATATTTATGCTAGATTCATAGGGCATCTGAATACAACTTTATGGGTTTCAATGTTGTATGTATAAGATGGAATGACTCAGATTTATTTAAAAAGCAGAAGAAATATAACAGTGTCTTTCATTCATGTGAGTTATTTATATTTTCACTTTTCTGGGTTCTAAAGTGTGCTGGGTAAAGTTGAATATTTTTCCGTCCTAACGGAGAATATACTGTCATATCACATTACATGAATAGAATATAGTCAATAATATAAACTAGTTTTGTTGCAACAACACTGTTGCTTAGTTTAAACTGTTTATTGTTATTCGGACGATTGTTAAGTCAATATTAATATATTTGTTAAAAGATCATGTTCATATTAAAACTAATAACATCACGTTCTTGGGGTTGAAGTATTTCATTGCTTCGATATGCCCTTTTATGTTTTTCTAGTACATAAAACATTATATTCAGTTGAATAGCTAAGAGCACGTCAAATTTGACATAATCTGATTTCATATATTATGCACAGAATCAGAATCATCAGATCTCAGAATGGGTTCGGTGAGAACCGGTGGGCACGTCGACCCTCTTAGATTTCTTGTGCACTCCTTGATATTTAAACCACTCTCTTTCCTGCCTGGATGCATGATGTATGCTTATTATGAAGAATATTGCCCTTCCAGGATAGGGTATGCCTATCCAAACATTTTCATTCGGTTGCCACCTAGGGCGTTACTTGAAAAGAATGATACAGTAGTCCGAATGTTAAGTTTGCTCCGTGCTCTTATTTGTGCTAAAACAATATAAAATTAATTGTATTTGTCTAACTGCATGTTAGCTTCTTGTATGACAGTCCGTGACGATTAATTTGGCACATGTTGGTACATTGTTTCGTATTGTTTAACTAAACCCTAGAAAATCCATAGCTTTGAGAGTCCATCATTATTTTATCTCATATTCACAGAAATTTAGTGATGATCAATATCTGTGCTCTATTTCTTGACGTGTGAACATTATTGTGGGGCACTGTACACCTGTAAATAATAGGAGTTCTGTACTTGTTTGTTACTGTTAACAGGCAAAATGATTTCTTGTTCCCATCTTTTTACATTTTGCAAAAAGTACACTTGGGGAATGTGAAACTGTGATCATTTATTCTTAATAATTTTGGAGTCTGTGTGATTTTCATGAAAACCATTGTGATAATTGGTTGCTTTGATCTTGATATGTGAAGGTTTTATAAAGACCTAATTGTGATAGTCATTGTAATGGATAGTCTCCATGGCATAATTTTACGTAGAAAAAAAAACTATTTATTTTTGCACATCGCGAATGTGTCCAAAATAACTCAAGGATCAAGACTGGTTGATTCATAAATTTTTAAAACTATAATAAAGCTACCCGCCGCGACTGTATTGCTTGTGCATTTATCTAAGGTTTGAAACTAGTTGGTGCATTTTATTAAGATTTTAAATTCGGACAAGAAGGTTTTAAACTATTAGCTTATAACTATTATATTATATTATTTGTTTCTATTAGCGGAAAGTTACATATAAGCGCATGGTGCGCATCGGTGAAGGCAAATTTTTAATTTATACTAAAAGGAGTGAGTGAGGTCACCAGAAAGGAAGGAAGGAGATGCTGCGATGGCAGCGGGTTATTACAGATATTTTATGTTGCGAGCGTTAATATGGCTACGGTAACCGCTTCACATCAGGCGGGCCGTATGCTTGTCTACCACCCGACGTAGTATAAAAAAGAAAAGGACAGATACGGTATTTTAAGCTGGCACCTGGAACATTTTATTGACGTCACATATTAGTGACGTGGTTTAGGTCGATTAAATATCGAAAAATATTTTGTGGCGAGAGTTGCATCGATGAGTTTTATTAATATAATATAAATAGTTTTAATAAAAAAAATATATTGGTTGATTATCGAAATGAAACTACATATATATTTTTTTGCGCCCGAGATATTAAAAAAGAACTACGTGCGTAATATGCTGAATGTTGGATTTGTATGTTTACTTCCTAAAAAAGTTTCTGTTTAGCTAAACAAGTTTTTGAAGGAATCGTGTCGAAAGAGTAGGTTCCGTAATCTGGGGTGTATAGGAACTGCAGAGTGTGTCGGAGCATTTCAAAAATCAGACACGCTGAATAGACGTTTTTAATGTGTCTAAAAAAGAGTATGAAGGAATTTAAAATTTTCGTATTGACAGCACGTTTGATCTACAGGTGTGTTGCTATTCACCTCTTTGACGCCAAATTACCGATAACTATTAAAGTCAGCGCTGTATGGGAATCTTTTATCTTGTCATACCATAATTTACGATAATATTATTTTGTCCATTTTAATTTTCGTTACCATAAAATGCACCAGTCCTTACTAGTAACTTTATCAATAACCCTTGAACTTAAACTACAATGTCATAAAGTAAAATATGCTCATGGAGACAATTCTTACATATTCAGAAGGGGTGGAAATAGTTTAATATGTATTGTATACTGTTTAAAAAAATTTGCACGAGAGTGTAGAATCTTCATAGAAACATTCTGATTCGCACGCATACAAACGCAGTGTGTATCTACAGTTCAACACTGCATACAGATTAAATAACATGATATTTAAACTATGACGTGAATAACTCTACTCATCTGTAGAACAGAGTCCGATGTGGTCACTGAACATAAACGAGTTAAATAGCTAGACGAGATAAGGAATACGAATTCTACAGACGAACGTTTTTTAGTTGAATCTGACATTAGCTTCCTATAAAACGCACGATGTGAACTTCCAACAATACCGATCAGACTTTGTTCTATGGATGAGTCGAGCTGGTCTAAAAAGGTGTGTATACTACTATTTCCTTTTTAAATCATAATTGTAATAACAGAGCTATGTGCATTCAGTGTTTAGGAATGTTTGTATAAGGTTTCCACACTGTTATACCCTGGCATGAGTAACTAAGGGCATTATAATATATGTATCCGGTGGTACAATGTTTGATATATAGGCCACTAGACAAACTTAGTACATAAAAAACCTGGTAGACCTGGTGAAGTCATCGTGTCGTGTCGATGAAGAAATTACGACGTGCATAACAATATCCAGAAGTGCCATAAACGGTGCTTTTGATCATTTTGCTTATTCCTTTTTTGTGTTACCTACATTTCAAATGTTGCTTAAGTGATATATTTTTTAATATTATTAAACTTTATTTTATCAAGTTATCAAAACTTTGGTTTTTATATTCGTTTCTGAACTATGGTTATGACAGAATCGCCTATATGAGGACACTTCACCAAAATGTTGATTTATTTAAAGCGCAGAGCACACCGTGAACGAGTGGAAATGAAGCTAAGTTCGTTTAGCTTTGCACAGTATAAGTAATATGAGTACAGTATGGCCGCTCCCTGCCGCTCTCACAAGGTGACCTCACCTCCGCTTTGAGTCGAACGTGGAACCGATCGCAAGGGCTGCTACACGCAGCCGCGTATAACGAACGTTCGTTCGTAGTATATAATCCAATCTAAACTAAACTTTTGGATGGTAAAATTATTTATTTCTCATTATTTATTCATTAACATTGAAATATTTGTTTATTCATTACAAAACCAATGTATTTTATCCAGTTTTAAAAAATAATTGTAAATATTGTATCGTCGAAATCGTTGATTAAAAGTTTTTGGAATTCTCGGAAGTTGAACATAGATATTTACTTATTGCATATTATTTTGAATAGACAATCACGACATTAGATTATATAATGACACGTATACAGACGTGGTGTCTTTGTGTAGTCGTTTTTGTATGGAATGACCAGGGTGTGGCTTCGTTTATGTCGCTACCACATTTTTTCATACTTCGGTTCACACCGCGAGCTATAGAGCTAATCTACGCCACCGGTCCGAACTTGCGAGCTAGCAAATATTCTTATTTATGTAGTCCGTCTCGTTCATTGTTCAATAACGACATAAAAAATATATATGTATGTTTATACTATTTTATATGTAGGTACTATATATTTTGTATTTATGTAATGTGTATGTATATTTTCTGTTGTACCATATTCTTGTTAATTTATTTTCGTAAGTCGCATTCGTGTATATATGCTCTTCCCAAAGGCTGTCTGGTAGAAAATGCTTTTAACATTAAGACCGCCTATGTACCCTTAAATTGTGGTAAATGAAGTTTAAATAAATAAACGAAGCGAAGCGAACAATATTTCGATCTTAGTGTGTCCTGCGCTTATAAGCTCTTGATTCGATTGCCAAGTTTGTATTCATTAGGAAGATGTCTTTCTACCATTCGTTTGTATACGTGTTCGCTATATCTGTGCTTGTGTCCACCGGACCTAGATAATGCCCTTCTTTACGTATAAATCCATTTTAATATAATCTATATATCACAAAAATATTCACATTTTAATTATCTTATGGTTATGACTTTAGTAAATATACCTCATCTGGATCAATATGTATAAAACGGTGATATGTATAGTTCTTTTTTAAGTTTTCAAGTAATAATTTTTTACATCTTTATCAGTTAATAAATTATTTTTTCTTATTAAACTTTGTTATTAATTCTAGTACCCTTATTAAAAAAATATAAAAATTATAAAGATCAAGCCTTAACTTGATCTTGGCATAGGAAGGTTTTAGGTACTTACGATATTGATCATATTTGTTAGGCATCGAAATCGGAAAAATGTACGTTCTAAGAACTGTTCGGTCAGCTTATGACTTTTGTAAAGAGAGGGTGGAGTTATAATAGCGATGGTTCCAGAAAAAAGAATCTCTCTGATTGCACCTTTTCATACATCCTAGATCCTTCCTACAAGTATTTTAAATGCGTAAATTTGGGAGGATGCATGGATGTTTGTTACTCCATCAACAACGTAAACTGCTCAACAGATTAAAATGTAATTTGTCTTACATATAAAATACTAGCTTCTGCCCGCTGCTTTATCCGCATGAATGTCGGTAGCGCGCCGAAAGATAGCCTAACCTAAGTTATTGTTAAGAATATTGACTTTCCAAGTTTCATTCAAATTGGTTCTATAAAATTGGTAATTTTATAGATTGTCATGTGCTCTTTCCGAATTCCAACTTTGCCAATAAATTTGGCAATATCTCCTTTCCAACTCATTTTACGATAAAAACAGTTATACAAAATGAAACTAGAGACAATTTCCTACAATTTATACATTAACCTTTTTTTTTTCATAAAGTCAATAGTTTTTGTATACGAGCGCCGTATATACAAATTTTAAATTCGAAAAGAGCACATCAAAATCTATAAAATTGCGAATTTTCAAAACTCCCGGAAAACTTTCCAGGTAAAACTACCAAATGACTGTACTACTATGGTCAGATCGATGTTGGGAACTGTGAGAATCACAGATATAGTGAAATTTGCATTTCAAGTATTCTGGATAGGGAGAGGACTGGTGGAATACATCTATATAGTGCACCCAGTGCAGGTACTGGTACTTATTGGTGCTGCGATTCACTCTGAAAGTCATGGCCCGTGGGGTCACATCGATCATTCCCAAGATCCGTCCTTGGGCATCGCTGAAGCAGATTCCCATCGGATATTTTAATTGCATATATCATACTCCAGCTTAAATTAGTGGTAATTGTGTTTTACTTTACCTGGTAGAAACCCTGAAGCTCTACCGACTAAAGTTAAAAATGTTCTTAGGCGGTCGGGCCCCTGCTTGATCCGATAGCACATGACCAGCCCCCTTACCACCATCTCTTATTGCGATTCAATAACTGAATAGAATGCTTATTCATACCAATGAATAAGCGACTATTCCATTTGAAATAGAGTCGCTTATTCATTGGTATGAATAAGCATTCTATTGCGATTCTAATGCGACTATTCCATTTGAAATAGAGTCGCTTATTCATTGGTATGAATAAGCATTCTATTCAGTTATTGAATCGCAATAAGAGATGGTGGTAAGGGGGCTGGTCATGTGCTATCGGATCAAGCAGGGGCCCGACCGCCGAAGAACATTTTTAACTTTAGTCGGTAGAGCTTCAGGGTTTCTACCAGGTAAAGTAAAACACAATTACCACTAATTTAAGCTGGAGTATGATATATGCAATTAAAATATCCGATGGGAATCTGCTTCAGCGATGCCCAAGGACGGATCTTGGGAATGATCGATGTGACCCCACGGGCCATGACTTTCAGAGTGAATCGCAGCACCAATAAGTACCAGTACCTGCACTGGGTGCACTATATAGATGTATTCCACCAGTCCTCTCCCTATCCAGAATACTTGAAATGCAAATTTCACTATATCTGTGATTCTCACAGTTCCCAACATCGATCTGACCATAGTAGTACAGTCATTTGGTAGTTTTACCTGGAAAGTTTTCCGGGAGTTTTGAAAATTCGCAATTTTATAGATTTTGATGTGCTCTTTTCGAATTTAAAATTTGTATATACGGCGCTCGTATACAAAAACTATTGACTTTATGAAAAAAAAAAGGTTAATGTATAAATTGTAGGAAATTGTCTCTAGTTTCATTTTGTATAACTGTTTTTATCGTAAAATGAGTTGGAAAGGAGATATTGCCAAATTTATTGGCAAAGTTGGAATTCGGAAAGAGCACATGACAATCTATAAAATTACCAATTTTATAGAACCAATTTGAATGAAACTTGGAAAGTCAATATTCTTGACAATAACTTAGGCCAGCGGTTCTCAAACTTTTTTAATGACGGAACCCTTTTGAAAAGCAAAATACTTGACGGAACCCTACAATAGAACCAGAGAGAGGTGTTATGATTTTTTTTTCTAAATTCTTGCGGAACAGGGGAACACCGGAACACACTAAGAGAACGGCTGACTTAGGCTATCTTTCGGCGCGCTACCGACATTCATGCGGATAAAGCAGCGGGCAGAAGCTAGTATTTTATATGTAAGACAAATTACATTTTAATCTGTTGAGCAGTTTACGTTGTTGATGGAGTAACAAACATCCATGCATCCTCCCAAATTTACGCATTTATAATACTTGTACAGTATACAATACATATTAAACTATTTCCACCCCTTCTGAATATGTAAGAATTGTCTCCATGAGCATATTTTACTTTATGACATTGTAGTTTAAGTTCAAGGGTTATTGATAAAGTTACTAGTAAGGACTGGTGCATTTTATGGTAACGAAAATTAAAATGGACAAAATAATATTATCGTAAATTATGGTATGACAAGATAAAAGATTCCCATACAGCGCTGACTTTAATAGTTATCGGTAATTTGGCGTCAAAGAGGTGAATAGCAACACACCTGTAGATCAAACGTGCTGTCAATACGAAAATTTTAAATTCCTTCATACTCTTTTTTAGACACATTAAAAACGTCCATTCAGCGTGTCTGATTTTTGAAATGCTCCGACACATTGCAGTTCTTAATAAATACGTTGTTGTCTGACAATATTTATTATTTATTATTATTGCAGTTCTTATACACCCCAGATTACGGAACCTACTCTTTCGACACGATTCCTTCAAAAACTTGTTTAGCTAAACAGAAACTTTTTTAGGAAGTGAACATACAAATCCAACATTCAGCATATTACGCACGTAGTTCTTTTTTAATATCTCGGGCGCAAAAAAATATATATGTAGTTTCATTTCGATAATCAACCAATATATTTTTTTTATTAAAACTATTTATATTATATTAATAAAACTCATCGATGCAACTCTCGCCACAAAATATTTTTCGATATTTAATCGACCTAAACCACGTCACTAATATGTGACGTCAATAAAATGTTCCAGGTGCCAGCTTAAAATACCGTATCTGTCCTTTTCTTTTTTATACTACGTCGGGTGGTAGACAAGCATACGGCCCGCCTGATGTGAAGCGGTTACCGTAGCCATATTAACGCTCGCAACATAAAATATCTGTAATAACCCGCTGCCATCGCAGCATCTCCTTCCTTCCTTTCTGGTGACCTCACTCACTCCTTTTAGTATAAATTAAAAATTTGCCTTCACCGATGCGCACCATGCGCTTATATGTAACTTTCCGCTAATAGAAACAAATAATATAATATAATAGTTATAAGCTAATAGTTTAAAACCTTCTTAGAGCACATCAAAATCTATAAAATTGCGAATTTTCAAAACTCCCGGAAAACTTTCCAGGTAAAACTACCAAATGACTGTACTACTATGGTCAGATCGATGTTGGGAACTGTGAGAATCACAGATATAGTGAAATTTGCATTTCAAGTATTCTGGATAGGGAGAGGACTGGTGGAATACATCTATATAGTGCACCCAGTGCAGGTACTGGTACTTATTGGTGCTGCGATTCACTCTGAAAGTCATGGCCCGTGGGGTCACATCGATCATTCCCAAGATCCGTCCTTGGGCATCGCTGAAGCAGATTCCCATCGGATATTTTAATTGCATATATCATACTCCAGCTTAAATTAGTGGCAATTGTGTTTTACTTTACCTGGTAGAAACCCTGAAGCTCTACCGACTAAAGTTAAAAATGTTCTTAGGCGGTCGGGCCCCTGCTTGATCCGATAGCACATGACCAGCCCCCTTACCACCATCTCTTATTGCGATTCAATAACTGAATAGAATGCTTATTCATACCAATGAATAAGCGACTATTCCATTTGAAATAGAGTCGCTTATTCATTGGTATGAATAAGCATTCTATTGCGATTCTAATGCGACTATAGTCGCATTAGAATCGCAATAGCATGCTTATTCATACTTCCATTTGAAATAGAGTCGCTTATTCATTGGTATGAATAGGCATTCTATTCAGTTATTGAATCGCAATAAGAGATGGTGGTAAGGTGGCAGAAGCCCAATTCTCATAATTATTTTACGATCGCGGAATAAAAGTTGACTGAATCGAGATTAAATTGTGAATTGACAGAAAATTATGTATTTATTTGATTTCATTAATACATTTGTATTGTTGGCTTAATAACATTCTTAGTTTGTTATTAAATAACAAAAACGAGATATGACCAAAAAATATTTATATTAGGTCGTCATCATCATCATCGTCATCATCAGGTCATTTTAATCTCCACTACAGGAGCACGACCCTCTCTCATCCGTCCCAGACAGAAAGAAGGAGGATTTGGCCTACTCTCCCCACGCCAGACGGGTTGGGGAGGCCTGATCGATGTTTTATAATGTATTTCCCTTAATCGCCTCGTACGACATCAACGGGAAGAGACGGAGTGATTCTATTCTAGTCTACCGCAAACCACACGGCCAATTATATTAGGTCATATTTCGTTAATAATCTCACTTAAACTTTGTAGTTTCATATTGGGATACGAGAATACCAAAATTGATATTTGTGAAATCGAGACTAGATCGAAACTGAACTTTGACTACATTGTAATTATGAGAATTGCACCTCAGCCTCAGGTTCCTTTTGAGAGGTTCATGGTATTTTGGTAGATGCGTACCACAAGGCGTATATTAACACGCGAACGAGGTTGCTGGGCGTTTGTTGGAACTTACATTAATAAATCATAACGATGATTTGCACTTCTGACAGAATTATATGAAAGGAATTGCGGTATAGCATTCGACCTACTGAACAAATGTACCTACATAGTTACTCACGTGTTGTCAAAGTGTCTGCTCGCCCCGGTTCGCTTACGTACCCCAAACTTTGCGCAAACTTTGTACGTATCAGCAACTTCGTGATATAATTACTCAGGGTTCGAAGTTGCGTTCATCGTTCATTTCAGTGAAAAGGCATACGCTGGTAAGTACATTAGTAGGCACGTGGTAGAACGTTGTTCGTAGGTTTGTATGTAAACACATATAGAGCTGATTAAAACTCATAAGAAGAGCATTACACTGAAAGTTGGGAACAGTTTAAAAGCTTCGTTATAAGGTAGTACGTTACGAGTTTTTTTATACCACTCAAGTGGCATACAAGCATACAGCTCGCCTGAAGGAAAGCGGTGACCGTAGCGTATGTACGCCTGTAACATCAGGGGCATCACACGCGCGTTGTCGACCCTGTACAAACCTCTTCACGCACTTTTTGAAAAACCGCATGCTGTAGTTTCCTGAGAAAACCTCGACAGGCAGTTCATTCCACAGTTTGACAGTATGTGGGAGAAAACTTCTCTGAAACTGCACAATACGTCACCACTTAGGCTCCAATGTGTGAGTGTGAATTCCATGTCGATGGCGAGCGGTGCGACTGTAGAAAGAGGCCGTGGGCATCAAGTTCTAAACCGTCCGACAATTTGGATTCGATAACAATCCTCACAGCGCGCCTTTGGATTGAGTCACAGGGTGCAAGCTGTGCACCATATGCGGCCGTACTTGAGCTTTGTAAAGCAGAATCTTTGCCGCGGGTGGAAGTACTGCTTCGCCCTGTTGAGCACACCTAGTTTCTTCGACGCCAGCTTGACCTTCCCCTCCAGGTAACATCGAAACTGAAACTGTATGTATGTAATTGGCATTTGTATTAAATCAATCCAGCTGAAAATCTTTTTTGTACTCTTGTCATTTTTGTTAGCGAACTATAAAAAAAAGTTTTAAAAAAGGTTTCATTCGCTCGGAGTATTTTTTGGACATAGAGCTTCGATCATATATACTAGAACATACAGGTAAAATGATCTTGTAAAAGACACATAACAGATTAGTATATCAGCAGGGTATACCACTTGCAGGTGTGACTTTGACTCGAAGATTATGGTGAGTTAAAAGAATCTCTATCCATTCATAGTTACTAATATAAATGCGAAAGTGTATCTGTCTGTCTGTTTATTTGTACCTTTTCCTGTCTAAACGTCTGGTGCGATTTGAATGAAATTAGATACATACTCGTAGATTATATCCCGAGGAAGGACGTAGACTACCTTTTGGCCCGCCGCCGGGCGATATCACTGTCATTCATCCGGTCGAAGGTTTCCCCCATACCTTGCTAGTACACTATAAATGGCATTCTTTATCTACTAAATAATCCATTTTCAGTTACAGATATTGATTAACTAATTTGTAAATGACAATAGAGGAAAGTGAACGCTAAGAGGTCACTGTGTATCTACTTACAATAGGACGAGAACTGTTGACGAATTCGGAGAACGTAGCCTTCAGATAGTAACCCAAGGATATTACAACTAGAGATGTCCCGATTAGTCGGTAAAGTCGACTACCCGGTCAGTTTTGTAGTCGGCGACTAGTAAGCGATTAGTCGTCAAAAAGCGCCCACTATCCGGCTTCTTACTTTGTATGCATTTCTAAAATGTGCATAGCGCTAATATGGGTATGGTAACTGCTTCATATCAGGCGGGCCGTATTCTTGTCTGCCACCCGACGTGGTATAATTATTACAATTTTTTCATTATAAAATTTTAATTGAGCTATTTCACTTTAACGAAAACAACAACAGCCTCTTCCCTCTTGCAATCCCCCGTGCGCACACAAATTTCCTGCCATTCCCCCGCGTTTTTAGTTACGCTATCCGCATAGGAATTCCTGTACTGGGTACAGACAAAAGCCCCTCCCTGAACGTAATCCTGGATCCGCGCCTGGATGATTGGAATATTGTTGTTTGTTGGGCATGTCGCGTATTCAATATTGCTTAAGTGTCTTGCGCAATGATACTCTAAGGTCTTGCGCGATATATCTGGGTACCGCCAATTTGTACACATTAGTATTTTGGATAAATTCTTTTTTTTTTTCAGGGCGGACGATGGAGAGCTTGATAGGCTTAGCGGGTGCTAGATATACCCTTTTAAATAATTTTAACAAAAACAAAACCGACTCCAAACATTACTCTACATTTATGTATGTAGATACAGGCTGATGATGATGAAAAAAATATGGGACCAATCTGAAAGTATACTCTTTCAAATAAAAAAAGTTGTTTTCAAATCGGTTTATAAATCAGGTAGTAATTAAATAACAAACATAAAAAAAATACAGCCGAATTGAGAACCTCCTCCTTTTTGGAGTCGGTAAAAAAGATAAATTATCAACACAGAGCCCAATGACAAAAGTGACCCCTTTTTTCCAATTTTGTTTCAGAAAAAGATAAATTAATAACATCTCACATATACGACACTAGTAATTAGCTCGCGATGCGATGCGACCCGAGCGCCATTAGCGAGATTGCCTTCGCAGAAAGCTAATATTTTATGAAAGGCCCGTGTCGCTCGTAACGGTTGCATTACTTATGCTCACTGATATTGTTTGCTTTTTTACGTCCATCCATTTAGAAATTGTCTGAAATTTGTTACGATAGAGTGTCATCATAAAAAAAACGTGACGGGGGCCCACCACACATTCCCACCACTGTGTCTCCTCGATAGCCTGGATTAACAGCGGCGACCGTCAAAAAAGGCAATGAACAGTAAACTACTCATAACCGAAACATTCTGTCGGAGGCTCATTCGGTGGAGAAATGTTTGTCGGAGTTAAGTTTCAGAATCAAGTCCATTGCAGTCCCGGGGCTAAAACTACGGCTGCTTTAGAACTCACAACGAATTTAATCAGAAGAAATTAGTAGGAGTAGGAAGCTTTTGGATTTGACTTCCCCTCTTAGCAAAGTGAGAGACAACAAAATGGCAAATAAGGCATTAAATACAAGAGTGTCATCAGGTAAAATTTCTGATGGCTTACTTGTAGGAACACAGATTAATACTACGTACAGTATGGCCAGTCCCTGCCGCTCTCCTGTGTCGAACTCACCTCCCCTCTGCGACAAAAAAATCTGAAACAATTTATACGGCACCGCACGCACACACGCTCATTCACGCTCTGCTTATACGTCATTGTCACCGGCGCGACATTTGTACGGAGTGGCCGGGGCGTGCTGCAGTCACAAATTTCCTGCCATTCCCCCGCGTTTTTAGTTACGCTATCCGCATAGGAATTCCTGTACTGGGTACAGACAAAAGCCCCTCCCTGAACGTAATCCGTAATCAGTGTGAATATAAATGTGAAAGTGAGTCTGTCTGTTATCTTTTAATGACTAAACTGCTAAACCATTTTGAATGCTACTTTCATTATGAAGATGATAGAAATTACCTACATGAAAAAGAAAACGAGTGTGCTTTAGACCACACTTCTGAAGTAAAACTTCTTTAGCTCTACTAACTTATATCTCCCTCTCAACTTCCGTTCGCCGTTTCAGTAACGCTCTCGTCACGCATTTACCAGCTTACACCCCGAGTCAAGGGTGCGTAAAGAAGTTTTACTTCAAAAAATTTACAGTATAGATCAGGGTTTCCCAACCAGGGGGGCGCGCCCCCCTAGTGGGGCGTAGAGGGATGTCAAGAGGGGCTTGAGACGTTTGTGTTTTCAATAGAAAAATTATTTCAATGCGTTAATGAAGTAAACACTGTAGGTAGAATATGAAGTAAACACTGTACAGTGTTGTAGGGAGAATGCAAGCTCAAGTATCTCACTAGTATTGTCACTATACCACACTATACTCCCTAGTACTCTTATAGATTGGTTGATAAAAAACGTTTTAATTTAGCCAAAGTTAATTTTGTGATTCTTTTTGTATTTTACATAAAAATAAATGTTGTTAAAATAATGCGATTTTTATTGTAGGTACTTACTTACCGAAAAATTTATTGGGGGGGGGCATGAAAATATTATTTCTGATCCGGGGAGCCTGGATGTAAAGAAGGTTGGGAAACCCTGGTATAGATCTTCAATTTTGGTATTTGAGAAAGTTGAGAAAGTTCACCTTTTTATGCTCGACTAGGTTTGTACTACCGCAGTTTTCCTCACGTGCTTTTTTTTGTATTCGTCATTTTCTCTACTATCATCCTATTAACTCCTCTCTTCTGTAATTCTTCTCTTTTACCCAATTTTACGTCTAATTCTAGTAATTCTGATTTATGATTAGTTACAGTTTTTGCTTTTCTTCTTTTCTCTTCTCTTCTTTTGACGAGCTCGGTGGTTAAATGGTTAGCAATGGCCACTTTCACTCCGAGGTCGCGGGTTCGATCCCCGCACAAGACAAATATTTGTGTGCATGAACATTGCTGTTTGTATTGGTCTGGGTGTTTTCTATGTAATATATGTATGTATTTACAAATAATAAAAAAAACGTATTTAAGTATTATATTAGTTATCTACTACCCATAGTACAAGCTTTGCTTAGTTTGGAACTAGATGGCCGTGTGTAATTTGTCCAAAAATATTTATTTATATTTTCACCCCCTTTTCAACCACTAGCAATATATATTCTCGCTATTGTCCCAGTACGCTATGCCTATTAATGTTAAGATCTGTGTAAATTTTGCTAATTTCATGGCTGTATTTACCAAAATAAATAAGGCAATTTGATCTACACTACTTTGCGTGCTTCCACCACCAATTAGTTCATGCAAATTACTGCCGGCCGGCACCCACCCACTACCGTTAGTAGTTGCATGCGACTGCCGTGGCTGCTTTGGTCGTCTCTGCTCCAGCTGCTGTGGTCGTCTCGGCGAATCTCCAACATCTGAAACAGAAGATACATGCGACCGCCGCTGGCCCGACTGCCGTGGTCGTCTCGTCCCGTGTTTCGCCTCTACGCGAGGCATCCTCAGGCGATCTGTAGATTTTGATGGTTAGATCAACAACCTACAAATGAGAAGTCCATCGCACTGAACATAAAATAAATAAATAAATATATAAGTTTAAATATAGTACAATGATGCCTATGTTTACTTTAAACTCGTTGCCCACAACACAAGGATTCTTAGCGTGATGACCAGGGCTACTCAATTTTATATATTGAATTATTTTACTACTTGATGTTAGTGATTTAAGCTTTACATTTTTACCTACTATGTGTGTATAATTTATTTAAACAATAGTGAAACCAGAATTATTTTCACCATAAAAACTTTTGACCCCTATTTTAAGTCATTAACTGAAGAATTTTGATAATTGATCTAAGTACCTACAAACTTTCTAGTCAAAAGACAATGTTTTATCGCCCACCCCATATAAACTTTCAACCGTTCTACACCGTGGTTGAATTTCCCAAAATCCTCTCTTATTGCTTGAATAAGCTATAAAAGGAACCAACTGCTCAAGTTTTACCTTCGGTAATTTTCGGCTCGGTGCTGATGAGTCAGTCACGCGAAAACACCTTCCTCTTCAGGAAATATTCATGTAAAGTTTTAGAACATCTGTGCTGAGTTGGCGAGTACACAGTGGTACATCACTTTTGTAGTACGAGTACTGAATATTACTCTATAGTTCTGACTTCTAAACATAGTTTTTTTTACTACGTCGAATCGCTAACAAGTATACGGCCCACATGGTGCTACCTGTATGTATACGGAATACTGTGTGTATAAGGAAGCTGTTACCGCAGCCACATAAACTTTCGCAACATGATATATCGCTCACGCGCTGCGTCCTCCGCTGCCAACGCAGCAAGTCCTTCCAACCTGGTGACCTCACTCACTTGCAGAAACACAATAACCTTTAAGAGAATTGTTATTAATTTGGCTGCGGTATTCTGTGAGGCGGAGGTACTTCGCCAGTAGATAGCTTAAAATTACGCTGTGCCATACCTCTCTTTCGCCAGAACCTAGTTAGGTAATGTATCTGCAGCGTGCACTATGTGCAGGTGAGGTTCTTTTTAACTCATTATGGCGATAAACGACTTACACCCCAAAGTAATGCCCGACATGTACAGTGTCTACTTGATAGGTGAATTTATGCCACCGAGCTTCCGCTCTACTATAAATTAGTTAATTGGATTTTTTATTAGGGGCAGTGCGTTCTATTTAGCCATGATAGTGGGAACGAGATCAGTTTACGAGTATTTTACGACTGCTGTCCGATGTTACGGTACCAAGGGTTACGATCCCTGTGAAGTATATATGATTGCAGGAAACACTTATATTCTGCCTATTTCTTGGGGTCTTACCTAGGCATAAAATTGAAAAAATGTGTGTAAAAATTATTTTAATTACTGGAGAATAACATTTATATTACATATATGATATAAAATACAGTAAATACAGCATAAAATAGATAAAATTAAATAAATTATTATCCATGTTAATTTTTAGTTATTTTTAGTTAAAAAAAGTAGCTTTAAGAGTGCCTATATAGACCTTTATAGACCTTTAGATAAAAATGTTTATTTACTTATTATTAAAAAAAAAAAAGTATATTCACATTACTTTTATTTCCTGTCTGTGAGACCTCAAAAAAGCTCAGCTGCTTTTTTGAAGTCATCCATCGCCTTGACGCGGAAAGCGCAGGATCGCATATGGTGAAAAACATGGAGACAATCGTGCTAGACTTCATCGTTATTATATTGTAGAAGTCATTTAAAGTTACGTTAAAAGAGGTATCGCAGTCGTGTATATACTTATCATTGTTATTAAAGTATCAGTCATACATTTTCATAAACCATGAAAGGCCAGAAAGATAACTGCTGAATTTTTAACACAAAAAGAGATGAGAAACGTAAAATGTTGGATCCAACAATCGTCCGTCTGACTGAACAATATGAAAATACTTCATAACAAAACAATAGGCATAATATTTTTTACGAGAGAATTAAAGACGGTTCGTTTTCTCGATATCTTAATGTTTCGAAATTGCCATTGTACAGCTTCTCCCACAGCACCGAAAAAAAACATACATTTTATGAGCATTACAGTTGCCCAATACGCTCAACAAATGCCAATAATTAGCAACATTAGTAATTAAGACTTAACAACAATACATAATAATATTAAATTTGCTATATTTTTTTTTCTTTCTTTTCATATATATCATAGTATTTATTTTAAGATTAGTTTATTTTTAGTTAATTTAGTTTATATATAAACTAAATCAACTAAAAATAATTATATATAAATATTATAAAAACGTTTAGTTTTTATTTTAATTTGCTCTTAATTCATTCAATGTTATTTTATTATAATAATAGTACCTAGTATTATTTAAATATTTGCACAATACAACATTGTCGCTCAGAGAAACTCAATCAAAGAACGGTTAAATATGTCAATTAAATTAAATTAATATTGTCAGACAAATTACACAGCGCCATCTAGCCCCAAAGTAAGCGAAGCTTGTGTTATGGGTGCTAGACTAACTGATACACATACGTAAATACATTTTTTTTTGTAAATACATACTTATGATACATAGAAAACACCCAGACCAAGACAAACAGACATGTTCATGCACACAAATATTTGTCCTGTGTGGGAATCGAACCCTCGAGCGTTGGGGTCGAAGCCGCGTCATTGACCGCTACGCCACCTAGCTCGTCCAACGTTAAGAATTGAATCATTTACCACCATATCATTGAGCGGGCGCAGCGCTCGTGTGAGAGGAGTTAGACTTGCCGGTGCAGTCCTACACAGCGGGAGCGCAAATAACTTATGATAACGTGCACCCTGAAAGTTGTCCAGGACGTATAACGACAACAGTTCAAGAACCGCAACATTATTAGGTCATCCACGAAAGAGCTTACATATATACTCCATCAGAGACAGAGCTCATATTTATGTAGATAATAAATAATGATAATATATTGCTGTTTTATGTATACCCATCTTCTCAAACTTTTTTTATACTACGACGAGTGGCAGACAAGCATTCGGCATGTTGTTAAGCGGTTACCGTAGCCATATTAACGCTCGCAAAATAAAATATCGCTCGCGCGCCGCCACCCCCGCTGCCAAAACAGCATTATTTGGCTGCGGTATTCTGTGAGGTGGAGGTACATTCCCCAGTCGGGTAGCTTACAATTACGCTCCCTACCTCTCATTTCGCCAGAGCTTCGTTTGTCAGTCAGCAGGGTGCAACGCGTGCAGGTGAAGTTGGCTTTGGTTCAAAGATGTTGATGAACCACTTGCACCCCAAAACTAAAACCAAAAGAATTCTGTTATTTAGGAATTTAGAAACAAAAACAAAATTTTGAGACAACGATTATATCTATGTTAGTTATTGTTCAAGTTTATTGGTGTAAAATATAAAATAATATATTACAATCGATATAGGATTCAAATGATATAATATATGTATGTGTATACCAATGTGACCATTCACCGCGTTATCGTCTAAAGGAAAGTTACATAAAACCAATAAAACGATTATCGAATTCGCGTCAGAATCCAACTATCAATTTAAAAGAACCTTTTGATATTGAAATCAGATGAAAATACGGCTTTAGAATTGAATTTGCTGAATCGAGCTGGTCACTGTCAATAGGTGCATCTTAAATCCGTTTTACGTGATTTTTTCCCGATTAGGCACTTGAGTTCTTTTATACAATCAATTTTGATTTAATTCTGTAAAGTCCAATTCAATTATACGCCTTGCTTGCTTGTGTGGAGCGTTTTAGTGTTCATACAATACACACTACAAATTGGATAAATTAAGAATTTTATCTAATCTCATATTGAAATTTAGATTAAAAAACTAAACAGAATCTTAATGTCAGTCTTTTACGCACAAGACATCAAAATAAATTTAAAAAGTTACTTTTCGATACAGCTCTTCACATGGACAACTGTATCGAAAAATATACATGGACAACTGTATCGAAAAATAACTTTTTCTCCATTTCGATACAGCTTCAGCCCTGGATACAGGTATTTTAAACAGGTTGCGATGCAAATGCATTGCACCACGCATGCACACCACGCATGCTCCATCTGCTAATCACTACATAGTATAAAACAAAGTCGCTTTCTCTGTCCCTATGTCCCTATGTATGCTTAAATCTTTGAAACTACGCAACGGATTATGATGCGGTTTTTTTTAATAGATAGAGTGATTCAACTGGAAAGTTTATATGTATAATATATGCATAACATAGTAGAAAAACACTGATAATTTAGAGGTTTCTAATGTGATGTCGTAAATAAACACATTTTTTTGCTCTTTCATTGCAAACGCTGGCTGAACCCAACGACATAGATCAAAATAATGTAGTACAGTATTGTTCACCTTAAAATGGTCTACAAAAAAGTTCGCGATGGTATATGTCTATCTCTTAGTGGTAACACACAATAACCGTTATTTTATCCTTTGCTTTTTATAAGAAATAATGCCTTATTTACGAAGCGATTTTAAGCAATACAGAATTAATCCTTATCCAATTAAGTACCTTAAATACATTGCGCATTTAATATAGATCAATATGGCCCTTCACAGCATGTAATTTAAATGAATAGTTTAGAAGATATTACACATTTAAAATGCAGGGACATAACGGCTGTGGCGGTACCGGCCGCGGAGCCGGCGGCGTGTGCCTATAACTGGGGAAGGACTGGATAGGACAAAGCGCAAAGACCTTCTGTAGTACATTTAGTATCAGCATTGCACCCGTGCGAAGCCGGGGCGGGTCGCTAGTGGATTTATAAGTAAGAAACAAAGCTGTGAAATTAACTTCATGGTTTTCTTTAAAATATTAATGTCATCTATTTCATGAGATTAGATAAAGTAGTGTATGAAACGGCACATAATTAAGTCTTAAAATACTCGTTTGGTCTATTATCACATTCGCCTTCGGCTCATGTGATAAACTCACACACGTATTTTAAGAACCCTTATTATGCAACAGTTTCATAAACTACTATTATCCAATTTATAGTGTGTGTATTTATTATATACATAACATCATTTTTCTACCTCGACCAATGACATTTACACTTAAATTTCCACATATTTTGGAATTCACATATCACATATTTCACACTTACGACAGTCTTAGTCACACTTCATGCTCACTTTATTTCTACTGCTTATTTATGATTACTGGAGAGCACTGATGCAATAAATACAGGTGCTAACCTATTTATGGTATCAGCGTCCATGTTTGTATACATACTTATTGTGTCGCTCTAATAACTCTACTTAAGAACTAAGAATCACCATCAGGTCATTTAAGTCTCCACTACAGGAGCACGACCCTCTCGTCCGTCATAGACAGGATGATTTGGCCTATACTCCCCACGCTGGCCAAACGGGTTGGGGAGGCCTGATCGATGTTTTATAATGTATTTCCCTTAGTCACCTTGTACGACATCCACGGGAAGAGACGGAGTGATTCTATTCTAGTCTGCTGGAGACCACACGGCCAATATAAAAAGAACTGAGAATATAATTGTTATTTAGTTGTCAAATATTTTCGACTTTTAAGTACACACACATAATGTATTGATTTTGTAATGCATCTTTATGTATTAAATAATAATAATTATTATTATACAGAATATAAATACATAAGATATGTCCAATTCCAGTGGTGGTATTTTGTTACAAGTAATTACACACAGTGCGTTCCTAGATAAAGTGTAACCTCGCAAGTGGGTGTACGTAGGTACATAATTTCCAACTCACCATCTTTCAAAATTTACGTGTGAAATAGTTTTAAGTTTTTATATGATACGATGTTTTAGGAATGGACCAATTAGGTAGTGGAAGATACGGGAAGTGGACCAATTAGGATGCGGACGTCATGAGATGGGGCCAAATTCGAAGAAGTAGACAAAGGGTTTAGGTTAAGATATTTATTAAATGGGTATATTGTTTTTGTAATGTGCAAAATAATGTGCCTGAAATATATATTTTTTTATTATTTATTAATATGTATTTCTTTTTAATCACGGGTCAAGCCGGTCATTTGATAGGCGGGGATATGGATCCAACGCGTAGAGCCCCCTTGAGAATATTAATGTAATGTTGTATAACTGCAGTGTGATTGAAGCACGAGGCCGTGGCCATCATATAAAACAATTCTCAACAAACCCATTGTTGAATCGGATGGATATCAAATGGTGATTATTTTTTCTAGCCTAAATATTAATATATCCTGAGGGAGATACATCTCTCTCGCTCTATGTAATCGACGAGTGATCGGAGGACCGTTGCGTCTAATGCGACGTCATCTCGACATATCCTTTTATAAAGATGTCAGATAGGCTAAACATTATTTTGATGGATATTCGAGTGTTTTTCCAATCCATTTGGTGCTTATATCTTTACTAGCTGGACCCGCCACTCCGTCCACGTGGACGTTTAATGAAACAAACACTAAATATTACCGAGCGCTTACTTGCATACATCACAGCAAACCGCAATCAAATCGATTAAGCCGTTTCTGTGATAAATTTGCAAAAACGCACAGACACACCGATAATTTTTTAAAATATTTTGGTAATATAAGTGCATCTTGTAATGTTGCCAGTCTTCTGGGGACACAGCCAACTATCTTGGGGATATTTTTTATTTGTAAGTAAATTTCTATTTTTTTATACTATGTCGGGTGATAGTAGGCAGTCGACGTAGCCTATGAACGCTCGTGACACCCGAAGTATCTCACGCGTTGTCGACCGTTTGTTGTTGTTTTGGTCACAGACATGTTGACACAACATGACGCTTGATTACAGATGCATTGTGGTTTTGGTGTTATTTTAAAGACGTCCAAAGAGATTCATAATAGATTTAATTGAATTTGCTATTAATTTTAACATGCTTAAATTGGTGAAAAAGGCAGAACATAATGGATCATTTAATCATACCAACCAACACCTATATTCTGTACCTATGTTTTTAGCAAAATAAAACATTTGATTTGAATAGATAAATGTCGAATAATGTTTTATTTGCAAGGTTATTAGTAATAAAATAATATGGAATAAGTAGTATCACCGAATTATATAAAAATAAGTATTTACACATGGCACAATGTGCGCCCCCACTCGCATGAATGAGCATAGAGATAAATATTGAGGCAGCGGTTATCCATCACACCTCAATTCCCGCGGGTATCACATATTTAATCTGTTTTATGTGTAACTCGTATTTAATCGGCGGTAAATCTTGATTTATGCGAAGAAGAATTTATGCGAGAAGTACCTAAGTAGTTTATATAAACCATAAACATAAATCTATAATATTTTAGGTAGGCTTCGATCATTAATACTAGAACTAGATCATCCATACCCAAAAAACATACTCACCAAAACAGAACACAAATGACGATCTGGGAACTTTTATAATATAAAAGAGTTCCCAGATCGTCATATTCGATTTTCTTTTATACCACGAAGGTGATAAACAAGCATACGGCCCGCCCGATGGAAAGCATTTACCGTAGCCTATGGACGCCTGTAACACCAGCAGAAGCATCACATGCGCGTTGCCGACCCTAAAATTTGGATAGTAAACATGCCAAACGCGTCGGTTAAAAGTTGTAGAAATCACATTGCTAGGACCCTGAAAAAAGATGGAATTTCGTATTTTCAACCAGTAACTTAATACTGATTTAACTGATTTTTTGTATTAACTTAACGTAAATATTTATTTTTATATCCCAATATTTGGAGAAAATTTGATACGACTGTATATGGTACGCACTTATTAAATGAATTAGTCGAATTTCGATACCACTTCATTTGGTCAAATTACATATTGGCTCTGTTCCGTAATAAATGGAGTTGCTAGTGTTTGTCTTTGTTAAAATAAAGTTATAATTAGGTTCGGATTTAGGTAGCTAAAGAAGAGAAAGCCAAACCTTCGGTTTGTTCTTGTCGCAAGCAAATTACTGAACTTCAAACTTTTGGCATTTATAAACTTTGCCAAATTTTACCGACATATTTTTTATATTCACAATAAAAATAATGATCTTTGTTTATAACAGAATGTGTTATTAAAACTAAATAAAACTAAAGAGACACAAAAGAGTTATGAAAGCCAATTTTCATAATTCCGTGATAACTATTTATATAAAATAATAATAATTTTTTTCCATCCAATTTCGCATTTTATGATTTTATGTAGGTAAATAGTTAATTTACATTACAAAATCACAGAATTTTAAATAAAATAAATTAAATAACAAAGATATCGGTAGTGTGCATTTCAGAAGTGCAATTACAATTTTTAAAATAAAACTGATGCTAAGGTGGAAAATATTTTTTATTTTAATTAGTTATTTTTTTCCATTGCTTGTAAAAACAGGAATAAACCAAAAATTTAATGAATAGGGTTTTATTTGTAGTTACTAAAATATAAGTCCATTCATTTGATACCCATATAGGCGTTATAAATTGTCATTTTGTGGCAGCCGCCCTATTGGACAAATGACGGCATTTAGGTAATTGCACATTGTCACGAGAACCAAACGAGTGTGCCACATTTCAGCTCAATCGGACTGGGAAATGAGTCAAATTTAACTTGAAAGACTTAGCTACATAAAAGCTAGCTTTTATTTAGTTTCACCTTATCTAAAATAAAATAGGTACTCAAGTCGAAATGGTTTTCTATGTTTATGTATATTTTCAATTGCATTTGGATAAATTTAAACCTTCTGTGAGAGCATCTGCAAAGTTTGCTGGTTTGTTAATACTTACTAGAAAAAGAAGTAGCACTCTAGTAATTATTATATTCCTAATTAGTGGATACATTCTACTTTTTCTATGAGAATATACGATTAATAATTTGGCTTCCGCATATTTTTTTTTCTAGGTACGTCGGGTGACAGAGCATAAAATAATATCTGAATCAATTTTCTTATTTATCCGATTAATGGTACGGCCTATACTCAATAGGGTTACCAAATATACTATTTTAGAAATATTTATAACCAATTCTACTAATTATATTGAGGGCAGAAAATAGAGTGACCAATTTGAAATAGAGCAACTGTAAGTTGGAATCGCACGTCGAGGGTGCCGGTTTTCGATAAACTCTGAAGAAAAATCATTATCATCATTCAAAACCTAAAATTATAATAACTAAGAAGACAACTAATCTCCACAATCCAAAGTTTCAAACGTTAATATTCCACCATTCGGAATACATGAACATGAATTTAGCTATTAAAAAGTATTCTCTCGATTCAGTTGTGAAAAGAAAGAATCGACTCCAGCTTTATTTTAAGTATTTTCTTGAGTGAAGATATCCTAAAGAAAGACAGTAGCCAAATATTTTTCAGGGCAAACGGATTATGTTGGTCAATCTGCTTAAAGTATCATCATCATCATCAGGTCGTATTAGTCTCCACTACAGGAGCACGACACTCTCTCGTCCGTCACGGACAGGAGGATTTGGTCTACACTCCCCACGCTGGCGCTGGCCAGACGGGTTGGCGGGGCCTGATCGATGTTTTATAATGTATTTCCCTTAGTCGCCTTGTACGACATCCACGGGAAGAGACGGAGTGATTCTATTCTAGTCTGTAAAACCAATCTAATAATCTGACTTCGTCTTATTGCTATATAACAAGGCTAGTTGGGCGATATTCGCAAATAAATTTGTTTTCGAGCTTTTCCCCCATTAAAAAATAAACTATCGTAGAAACAGACACCACTGTATTTTTCCTATAATATCTATGTCTAGCTCCATCACTTCTAATTATTTTCGATTTGGCTTTGTAAACATCACGCTTAAAAGGTAAGTGGGGTTGTTTTTTTTGTGGTTTGAATAAAATGGCGGACGGGCACAGGAGATCACATGAGTACCTACTAAACTAAAAATGTACCTACAATATTTTTGATATCGGTTTTTGACAACCCTATGCACACGCAGCGCACGTACGGGTAGGTATGTTCCGTGTACACGTATCAATTCCATCGGAATCCAATTATTCTACCTACCTACACAGCATAATGTTTAATAATGCACATACCAATTGTACCAAGGAATGATCCTTGGTATGGTACCTATTGATGGGTTAATTTAACAACGGTACTACTTATGTATATTGATAAACTATGTGCTGTCATTAGGTAATTAATAAATTGTCTATGGGGCAAAGTCTGGTCCCGTGTCACTTTATAAAATTAGTTGGAAACTTTTAACTTTTCTAATTTCACTGTCTTCGCTCTTTACCTCTACGACCTATCAAGCTGAAGCTGGTTCCATTCCTTCTTTTGCTGATGGTTTATAACGCTGATGTTTAAGAAAGCATCGAAAAGTAAAAACCTGACAAAGAATAAAATGTGTGTGCAAAACATTAGTAGGAAGTTAACCTTTAGTAAAAAAATAAGAATATCCATATATTCTTATTTTTTTACAAATTAAAAATGTAAAAAAATATATTATATTTTTTTTTTACAAATTAAGAAGGTCTATTTTGGTCAAGAACCTTGAATCTTCGTTAAATATTTTTGGAGAAAATAATAATAATAACCTATTTCAACGATTTAATGTTCCTATTTCATTATAAAAAAAAAAATCAACAACAGGATTGCCCATAGCAACATTTACGTTTGTTATTAGACTTTTTGGCCAACTGTACCTAGGCACCGCATAGTAAATATGGAAAGTAGATCACATTTCAAAAGCCTCTCTTGAGACCGCGGCAGACTGCAACGGATACTTACTTGAAATGCAGTGTGGACGTGCCGCCATCCACTGCACACACTCAAGTCGCGGCGAGAGACCGAAAAGGATATCTACGGCTAAACGGATCTTGCATTGTAGACCATTCCATCGCAGGCAAACGACTGAAAATATTTGGATGAACTATGCCATAACAGATTCTGAAGTATTATAGGATATTTTGACGCGACTACATTTTTAAAATTGCTGCCATAGGGAGTCAATTAAAAAAAAACCGGACAAGTGCGAGTCGGACTCGCCTACCGAGGGTTCCTTAGGTACGTAATATCATTATTAAATTTGATCTTTTTCATTATAAATAAGAAATAATGCGTCGAAAAAAATAAATAAAATATATTTTGCAATGTTTACATCAAGCCCTTTCATATGATACCCCATTTGAACTAGTAGTTTCAATTTGAAATTTCGACACCCTATAAAAAATATAGACCCCCTATTTTTTAAGATCTATTTACAAATGTATAGTTTTGAGATTTATTCCTGTACTTGTAGTCTATAACGACGTTACTTGCCAAATTTTATAGTTCTAGGTCAACGGGAAGTACCCTATAGGTTTTGATTCCCTTGAGTGTGTCGAAATATGCGTTTTTTGTTGAATAAACGGCCGTAACGTTTTTCTACTTAAACTTAGCAGTTTGATTTTTTTACAACTTCATGGGACCGTAGACCTGAGTATACAGTTCAAATTTCAGCTTGATACCTCCACGCATTCTCGACAGACAGACAGACAGACAGACGGACAACAAAGTGATCTTACAAGGGTTCCGTTTTTCCTTTTGAGGTACGGAACCCTAAAAAAGAATGATAATAAAATCTGGGGATACAGTTTGGTGTTGCAACACCGTCATCTACAAATCTACATAGCTACAAGTCTATCATCTGAGATGATAGATTTGTAGCTATGTAGATTTGCGTGGAGATGATTCATCTCCACGCAAAATTCAATCACACCACTGGATGGATGAAGGATCAAATAATTTGTAAGGACTATAGGGAACATCGCGTGCGGGGGAGGGGATTTTGAGATAAGTTTAGTGCGTATGAGTATAACGTATTCAGGTACAAACACGGCCGTATCCACAAAACAAATAATAAAGAGGATCCTCTTTATTATTTGTTCTGTGGCCGTATTCAGGTACAAGCCACGCCCCATTTTTTATACCGGTACTATGTTGCTACACCAATCCACTACATCTCAAAAGTGAAAAATAAATGGTGTTCATAATACCTTTGTAGTTAAGGTACGAGCAATACAAACATTGTAAATGGAGGTATAGGAGCGGGATTATAACGAGGCGACACGTTCATTATTCTGGCTTATTCCAGCTGCAGCTTGCCAGGTGCAACCGGAGAGAGTATAAATTACACCTTACATTGCGACTAAGATTCTCAACCTATTAGCACAGTTTTAAAAGCATACAGTTGGGAAGCGAAGGTACTTGCGCAGAGCAAGGGAGGGGAACCCGCGGAGAAGCGGGCGGTGCGGTCAGCGTCCCACAAACAAGCGTAGTTTGTGGGAGCCACCGTGAAAGGCAGTCACGTGCGCGTACTGAGTGTTTTTTTTTTTAATTTACGTTCAGTGATTCCTATTTATTATGATGGTGAATACAAATTGTTCTGTATACGGTTGTAACTCGATATCGGAACACATCAAGAATTTAAAATTTTATAGATTTCCCCGTGACGCAAGGTAAGTTTTTTCTATAATTTCGTAAAAACCTACCTACTTTGTCTTTGTTGAAATGTATGTAGCTATATTGTTGGTGAAGTGCAAGGTACTCCAACTATAAGTATACAACAAATAACCGAATTCTTGTGCTCCAACGACAGATGACTAAATAGTTAAGTACTTCGTAACTCGAACTCCAACCTAGCGGGGTTTTCAAGTGTAAATATGTAGGTATATATATTCTTTACGGCGCATGCTCTTGCCCAAAGTGTAATTATTATGTTTACACCTTCTTAATAGTTGGGAAGTCGGACACAGAAGGAGTAGGTATTTGTCTAATATCCAACTGTTATGATTTTATTTAAACCGACAGAAAAAGACAAGGTTCTATATTCACCTATATTCAAGATTTCTGGGCAAATATATTAATTACTACGTATGGCTGTGCCATTTCTAACATAAAATTTGTCTCTGCGACTATATGCACGTGCTGTGTGTGGGACGAACCTATGTGTATATTTATGTTACGTAAATGTACACTATAAACTTTATAAACAAATGGGACACCAATTTTTAACTTACACTCTCATATTTATTATTTTCGCTGTCGAAAAGCCAAATGACTCATCGGTTCGTGACAAATTATCTCCTTAGAATGGCCTATCCATACCTAGTAGTTAAGATCTTTGTTTCAGGGCTAGTTTCTTTTTTTTAATTTTTTTAAGCAATCACGTTTTTTGATAATTTTTATTTACTTTTTTATTTTACACATTTTAGTTATATATATATACAGTAAATTTTGCTATCCAGTCATTGCATTTTGGGTATTGATATTCCTAGTTTCTGTTATTAAGTATCTTGCGAAAATGAAGTGAGTAAAGTCGTAATCAAATTTAAATCGTTAATTGTTTGGTACCTACATCAACTTGGCTGGCACCAGAAATCCGCTATTTTTTTTTAAATTTTGATATTCCGTGACACTGGCGCAATAAAGAAAAATTTTACAACTAATCAAAATTGGTTCAGCCGTTTATTAGTTACGAATGAACATAGGGACTTTTGTCTTCGCCATAATAAGTTAACATACCAACACCAACCAGGTGCTGTAGGAAACAATATTTTTAGATAAATTTTATTTTATTTTTATTTTATTTTATATTATTTGGAATACCAACAGCTGTTACAATTAAATAAATACCTGAGATTTACATTCTAGAAAGCCAATTAAAGGTATCCGCCAATAGATACTGAATAAAGCATAAAGAAAATACAATGTGAGCATTCTGTGACAAACATAGTTACAAGTTACCACTCAGTTTAGAAAAGAAACAAACACATAAAAAAAAACCGCTATTGAACTCTTGTTACTATATAAAATGTTATCTTCCATGAAGTGCGGCGAACTGCCTCGTCAACAACCGCCTCACCGACCCGCTACTTGAGTTAAACAAGTCAAGATTTAGCTCCGAACAAACGACATTAAATTGCTTACTAGCTCGCCACAGAAATGAATTTTGTCGATCGGACCGAATTATAGGTAGGTATTATTAAAACAAGTACAGTTTATATCACAACCATGCTTATGTTTCCCCCATATTTTCATGATCAAATTGTTTATCCGAATTGTTAAATTTAATGATAGAAAATTGAAATCTAAAAATAAACCTTCACGTAAATATTTAGCAGTGCAACATTTGTAAATATGTATATTATATTCTTGTTGATAAATGATTATAAAAATATTAAAGATTATTTGATTTCGAATTTTGTGACAACCCTTGCATATCAGCGAACGACCGCGTGGGTACCTACGCGGGCGGCGGCATCGTGCCACGTCAAAGGCGATTCCCTACTGTATGAAAAATAGTAATACTGTGCTATTAGCCCACGGTAATATTAAAAGATTTGGCCGTGTGGTTTCCGGCAGACTAGAATAGAATCACTCCGTCTCTTGCCGTGGATGTCGTACAACGCGACTAAGGGAAATACATTATAAAACATCGATGACGGCCTGATAATTTTAATATTCGTCGACAACCCTTATTCATCCCACTACTGGGATACAGGTCTCCTCTCATTCGAAAGGGTTAAAAGCATACTCCACTATGCTGCTCAACTGTGGGTTGGCGGAGGCCAAAATTTTAAAGCCGCCTAAAGGCCACTTACTTGACTTAACGACTGTCATCTACTGACAACTGCCGGGACCGACGGATTAAAGTGCTATTCGAAGCACGCGATAAATAAACCCATCCGTAGAGAGGCTGCGGTCGACGTTTCTTAACTTGCGTGTTGGATTACTGACACGCGCAACGACGCCATCAAGCTCCTCTTTTTTTTTCATATTAGTTATACTATTTAATATAACCACGAATGGTTATATGGAACATTCGTGGTGTGTGTATATATATATATATATATATATATATATATATATATATTATTAATATCAAGTAATACAAACTAAATTAACTAAAAATAAACTAATCTTAAAATGAATATTATAAATAAAATAACGAAAAAAAAAATTATTTAGTTTTGATTACTAATGATTAATACTAATTTCGATCTTAAATGTTGATCTTCATCGGGGCGAATGTCTAGGCACGCACTCTCTCTACCGATCTATGAATATATTAGATGAAGATCTCATTAGAGAATTAAAAAGAATTAAAAACTCGGTTTTCCCGACAAAAATACACGAGTGAATCATTTAAATTCATTAATTAATTTACTCTGATTTCTCATGTGAAATTTGATAATATTATAATTATCACTGTAATTATAAACAAAGGTTACGAACGTACACCATCTCGACCTACAACTGCGTTGCTAGTGTAACAGTATATTCCCTCGTTAAAATTAATCATGCGTGGTAAAGGGATAGCTTGTAGTGGCTGTGAAGTACTGTGAATACACTGAGACCATCTAAGTGCATAATAAAGTTGTACTGTTGATTGTTGGCACTTGGTGGAACATTATTATCATAATGTTATAATAAAGCACTTGTACTGTTCCACGTTATTATATTTTTAGCACTTCGTTATGAAAATATTAAAAAATGACATTAACGGCAGCTTCCAAGCCACTGATTTATACCAAATTACAACAAAATTAAACAATTGGCAAGAGTTTCTACAAAAGTACTCGAAATGAAAATATGCCCTGATGTTGATGCTTCGACGACTCGCAACGGAATGAGAATCGGTACGTGTTCGCTCCGGTTTTTATACTTTTCTGGCTGTCACTTCCAACACGGCCTTTCCTGACAGGAGGCCGTCCTCGGGCTCCCTTGCTTTCAGGTTCTGGTTCTTCACCGCCTCGAGATGTGTTAGGGACTGCTTCGTCTTGACACCGGTAGACTTTGCAGCTCGAGGTTCAACTTCAGTTCGCCGACGTCCAACTCGTCTGAAGGAACATCATAAGCTGTGGGATAAATGTTCATCTTATTATGCGTTACCGCAATCGCAACTAAGCGAGGTCTGCTCGCTAACGACATATCCAATGGGGTCTGCCCACTAGAGTGACTACGTGAGGTCTGCTCACACTACAAGCATGTAAGGTACTAACAACATGTGCAATGGGGTCTGGCCACTAGAGTGACTATGTGAGGTCTGCTCACACTACTAGCATGTAAGGTCTGCTCACATGATTAGCATGTGAGGTCTGCTCACACAACTAACAGAATACGACCGATCTGTTTTAACCACGGTAGGACAAATATTTCGCACCCAGCACCGTCAGTGCTTGGCAGCGATCCCAGCATCGGCTGAACCTCCCGGCAGCGCTCCCAGTATCAGCTGGAGCATCGACTACAGCGCACAGCATAGGCGCGTAGCGGCACATTTAGCGTCAGTGAGTGCGTCGGCCACATGACGCAGCGCGCTCAACATCTGTCGGAGCACTAGTCACAGCCTGCCGGATAAGCGCACCCAGCATCTGCTGGAGCGCTAGCCATAGTGCGCCACAGAGGCGTGCAGCAGCGCACCCAACACCAGCTGCAGACGCTGCCAACATCAACGAGTCGCAAAGACCGTTCAGCCCAAGCCTGCAATCAATTGAAACAAAACAATCGAATCATCACTGTCAACTTGACAAGGTCACATCACACTATTGTAGGCTTATTCGTTAACAAGTTTTAAGGTTCTGCATCTAACTAAACCTTACTGGCCTTTGGACGACGCATACATTAGCAGGTCTCCCACCCAGATAGTATATGTCACAGAAATGCCCATTTTTATTGTCCAAACAAAATCTAACTATTGAAGGTACACCCACCAACTACCTTACCATGGGCTACCTAGTTAGCTAGTTTGTAACAATTTTTGCTCAGCAGAATCGAGAATGCTTTGATTTTACTATCGCTCGGCTGTACCTGACTATGACTTATATCGCGACCTAAGTATTCTATCTTAGGTGACAAAAACAAGTAGTTCCTCAGATTGATGGGCAATCCCATCAGCGTTTGGAGTGCATTACGTAGAGTCGTTATACCCTCATCTACCATATCGCAAAGCAAGTCACGACCGTAAGACGAGGTTTTCTACAAAAACCATATGGCTCAATTTTAGAAGAATTATGGACAAAACCCTTTTGACCATTATCGCCACCATTGCGAATCAGTTTTAGGTCCCTTAGCACAGTTACCATCGTTAAATCTTCGCTTCAGAATGATATCATGATCTACTTGTGACTTTTCGACATAACTATTATAGGATGCGAACTATTACTAAACTTTTTATTGGATGTATTTGATTTAACGTAAATAGAAAAGAATGCCACTAATTCATTTGGCTTTAGTTTTGCATTCATGGCAGAGGCACGGATTTGTGGATCCGTAATACCCCTTTTTTGCATTGTCGAAATTAGCTGGTCACTTAACCTTTTGACTATAAGTAACTTTAGTAAAGATCGGCGAGCTAGTACTCATAACCTCATATAAAACGTTTGCTATATCTGGCTTCTTAACGCACAGAAGCTTAAATTCTTAATAGCCAATGCGACGACAGTGATTTAAAAATAGCTTGGTTAGATCTCACCATAGTATTGATTGGATCGTATAGCATCCATTGTACGATCAGTCGTGCTGGGGCCTCGATCCGTAGTAGCACTCACGGAATACCCCGGCGAAAGCGGAGCTGCAGAGCGCTGACTCGCAGCACCAGCTCTCACTCACTCACAGCACCCAGACCATCGGCACAGTCTCTGCCAATGGCGGCTGCAGCGGCAACGTCACCAGAGACGCAAGGCCACTCGGCCCACGTAGCCACGGTCGAGACGACCGACGCTGTCCTCAATGGTGTCAATTGATCTAGAATTTGTTGCATTTGTTGAGTTAATACATTGCTAGAACAGCTATGTCGTCTGCGTTTACGACTAGAACATAAATCATGACATCTGGAACACGAATCACGGTGTCTAGAACATGAATCTAGATGTCTAAGACGAGAATCACGGCTCCTAGAACGATTACTTCCGGAGTAGCTACTAGTACTTATTAGGCATTTCTATTGATTTATTTAAAGCAATAATTAGATACAGCAAAAGTCAAAGCCACTGTATCGGATTTATAATAAAATGATGAAACCACAAAATAAAAGCGTTTTCACCAACAAGTACATTCTGCTTTTCTATATTTCGGTAAATAAATCGGAACGTAGTCATCAAAAATCACAGACATGTAACTGTCTCCATAAACATCACCAAACGTAAATAACAAACAAAAATATTCCAATTGCCAAACTGAATAGTCAAGTTCTCAAATAGCAAAGTGGGTAGTTAAAATTAACTTCATTTTTATTGCACGGCTCGGATTTTTGTTTGGTAAAACAATGTTTGATCTTATGCCCATGCTTGTTACAAAATGAACACAACTCGGGTATGAATGGTGACTCGATGGTACAAACATAGCTTTTGCATTAGATAAACCACTACTACTAGGACTTTCGCCTGAATTCATTTTAGGATTCTTATTGCAACGAGCCTGTTTATATCCCATCGCACCACATGTACATTTACCGGCATCTAAACGACGTTTACTAAAATGTATACTAGGAGTATTGGGCAATAGGAAATCAATTCGTCACTATCTATGAGCCCCTGTACTATACGCAGTCGAAGTAACGATCGACGGGCGTAATTTAGCGTATGTGGGATAACTATCCGAATTGGTACTCATCATCTCAAATAAAATATTGGCGATATCGGATGTTTTTGGACACAAAGGTTTGCACTCATATTCGCCCCAATTGTTTGGGCATTTAGTTCTACGGTTAGACGGTCAACTTCATTGTGCAAATTTGGATAAAAATATTGGTTGGATCTCACCGAGGTGTTGATGAAACGAATAGCATCCACGAGATGATTCCTGACCCCAAGCGGCATGCTCGCATCGCTGACGGCCTGCTCGGAGATGGACTCCGCAGCATGGGTATGCCCTGCGGGCGCCTCGCTCGGCGGCCCAGGCGGCAGGGACGCTGGAGGCGGGCCGCCACCGTGTCCGTCGTCTCGACAGGGACGACGCTCGGCAACGTGTACGGGCCGTTGACCGGCACGATGACTCGCACCGCGTGCCAGATGCACGCTGAGAAGGCGACTCGCGCCGTGAGCTCGCTGCACGCGGTGGCAGCGACGTGCGGACCGCTGACCGGCACGATAACTCGCGCCGCGTGCCAGATACACGCTGGGATGGCGACTCGCGCCGCGAGCTCGCTGCACGCGGTAGCAGCGACGTGAGGACCGCTGGCCGGCACGATAACTCGCGCCATGAGCCAGATGCGCGCTGAGACGGCGACTCACGCCGTGAGCTCGCTGCACGCGGTGGCAACGACAACAACTGCGCACTGAACTCACGCCGGGATGGCGGTGGCGCGTTCGACACGCTCGGCAAGTGCCGGGCTGGTAGCGTGCGCGGCGAGGACGCCGGACGGCCTGCCGACCGCCTAGGCCGGCTCCCTGCACGCACTTCCAACGCTCGCAGTCGGGATCGCATTGCTGCCATCTCCTGCAGCAGTTCGTTGTCTGGAATGCGATCCCGGCGTCTGGAATCGCGACGCCGACTCTCGTCCTCATGACGAGATCGGTTACTGTTCGACTTCTATTGAAAACCTGTAGCTGTCAAAAATAGGGCGGTTAAATGGCGATGAATTCTATCCAACTTCTGATTTTAGCATTTCGTTATGAAAATATTAAAAAATGACATTAACGGCAGCTTCCAAGCCACTGATTTATACCAAATTACAACAAAATTAAACAATTGGCAAGAGTTTCTACAAAAGTACTCGAAATGAAAATATGCCCTGATGTTGATGCTTCGACGACTCGCAACGGAATGAGAATCGGTACGTGTTCGCTCCGGTTTTTATACTTTTCTGGCTGTCACTTCCAACAATATTTAATATTATCGACCGGTTTCACCGCTAAGGCATTATCAAGGTAAACCAACAACAAAGTAAAAAGGTAAGTTTGGTTTACCTTGATAATGCCTTACCGGTAAAACCGGTCGGTAATATTAAATTTAATAACCTGGAACAGTACAAGTGCTTCATTTTTGTATTGTTTGTATTGTATTATACATTAGCTAACATGTTAGCGGTGTTGGTCACGTTGCCTAACAATATTTTTTATTTATTATTTTTCGGTGTATGGATGTGTTGTCATGTCAATTATGTTGGCAGATATTTTGATTGATAACACGTCCTTACACAGTTATCTTGTTAGGTAATGTCACCAACACGGCTCGCATGTTCGCTAATATATGGCACCTTTTAGGTCTAATGTTTTTGATTGCTTATCATCATGGAGTTAGGAAAGATATAGAGGTAGCATTCAAAGTTATGGCTCTTCGTCGTCAACTCTTATTCATCTCATTGTTGGGATAGAGGTCTCTCCTCAATCGCAGGGGTTTAAAGAATACCAGCACGCTGCTCAACTGCGGGATGGCGGAGGCCAGTATTTTCAAGTCGCCCAAAGACCACTGACTTGGCTTAACGACTGTGAACTAATAACAACATCCGGGACCGACGACTTAATGTGCCTTCCGAAGCTCGGAAGTTAGTTCATCATCATCATCATCATCTCAGCCATTGGAAGTCCACTGCTGGACATAGGCCTCCCCTCTAGATCTCCAATAAGACCGGTTGGAAGCGGCTTGCATCCAGCGCGATCCTATGGTCTTAATGAGGCCGTCTGTCCACCTTGTGGGTGGACGTCCTACGCTGCGCTTGCCGGTACGTGGTCTCCACTCGAGAACCTTTCGACCCCATCGGTCATCCGTCCTCCGTGCTATGTGCCCTGCCCACTGCCACTTCAACTTGCTAATCCGCTGGGCTATGTCGGTAACCTTGGTTCTTCTACGGATCTCCTCATTTCTGATTCGATCTCGCAGAGAGACTCCGAGCATAGCCCTCTCCATAGCTCGTTGGGCTACTTTGAGCTTGTTCATAAGGCCCATAGTGAGAGACCACGTTTCAGTGCCGTAAGTCATCACTGGTAACACACACTGGTCGAAGACTTTCGACTTGAGGCACTGCGGTATGTCGGACGAGAAGACATCACGTAATTTTCCGAACGCTGCCCAGCCGAGTTGGATTCGGCGACTGACCTCTTTCTTGAAGTTGGACCTACCTAACTGGACTACTTGTCCTAGGTAGACGTATGAGTCAACAACTTCAAGAACCGAGCTCTCAACAGATATTGGAGTGGGTACAACATGGGCATTACACATTACCTTCGTCTTGTCCATGTTCATTTTAAGACCCACTTGTTGAGAAACTCGATTGAGGCCTTCGAGCATCGTGCTGAGATCTTCCATCGAATTTGCCATGACTACGATATCGTCGGCAAACCGAAGGTGAGTGATGTATTCGCCGTTAACATTGATGCCGAATCCTTTCCATTCCAGGAGCTTGAAGGCGTTCTCCAAAGTGGCCGTAAACAGTTTCGGAGATATCACGTCTCCCTGTCTTACGCCTCTTTTCAAAGGGATCGCCTTTGAACTCTGTTCCTGTACTCGGACCGACATAGTGGCGTTATTATACAAACACTTCAACACTTCGATGTACCGATAGTCAATACGGCATCGCTGGAGAGACTCAAACACAGCCCATGTCTCGACCGAATCAAAGGCTTTCTCATAGTCCACAAACGCTAAGCAAAGTGGCAAGTTATACTCTTCGGTCTTCTGTATAACCTGCCGCAGCGTGTGGATGTGGTCTATGGTACTGAAGCCTCTTCGGAAACCGGCTTGTTCGGAAGGCTGGAAGTCATCAAGCCTGCGCTCGAGACGGTTCGTAATGACCCTTGAAAACAGCTTATAAACATGGCTCAGAAGCGAGATGAGAAGGGTCTATAGTTCTTTAATAAGGTGTTGTCGCCTTTCTTAAAGAACAGCACCACCACGCCTCTGTTCCATGCTTCAGGCGTTATGCCCTCGAGGACGACGGTGTTAAGTTAGTTCATAAAAGCTTAATTTTATTAGGTTTTGAGGTGTAAGTAGTTCATCAACATCTTTGAACCAAAGCCACCTGCACGTGGTGCACCCTGCTGCTTGACAAAAGAGGCTCTGGCGCAGAGAGGTAGGGCAGAGGTATATCGTATTTTTTGGAGAAGTACCTCCACCTCACAGAATATCGCAGTCAAATAACAATTCCCTTGAGGGTTGTTGTGTTCCTGCGAGTGAGTGAGGCCACCAGAAAGAAAGAAAGGAAGGAGTATAGGCAATAGGCTGGCAACGAATCGGCGACCCCTCGGTGTTGCTGATCTTCATGGGCGGTGGTGATTGCTATCCATCAGGTGACCCACATGCTCGTATCATATAAAAAACAGGTCAAAAATATCTTACTGTCAATCTAATCGCAACGAAAACGTGCATTAGGAAGAGTTAGCGAAAAAACAGTAAGACTCGGAAAGCGTCTTTGTTTTTATACCATATAAAATAAATAAAAAAATCATCGCACATCGTAGGCCTAAGGCGTTAACAACTAGGAAATTATTAAAACATATTGCTGCTTAACAATCATGATATAGTTTGATTTTTGAAAGAAGTTCGAGGTCAATAAGAAGGAGTTACTGCGTTGTTAGCAGGGGTGAAGGAAGGTGAAGGAATAATATCATCCATCTATTCAGCGCCCTGCCGTGTTGAACTGCAGGATGATTTAAGGTACGCGTTTGCAAATGTTAGCTCCGGAAATAATACTCGAATTACGTGCTGAACGCGAGGATGATTTCTGAGCGCTTGATACCGAAAGAAACCCTTGAAATCATCCTCCTATTCAGAGAGTTGAACTGCTGGATGATTTACTATACAAAACATCATTTGGCTCAACATGCTCACGCAGTTAAATACGACTGTTTGACTAGGCACTAGGTTTATTCATTAATTAAACTTTAACGAATGAAATAATATAATAATAACAATAATTGTCCTATGTGTATAGGACAATTATTGCTATTATTATAATATTAACGACTACTAAGAATTAGGCACATTGTTAGATACGTTTTTAGAAAGATTATGATCTCTTTATCTATTCATTTGAATAGATGGATGATATCATAAGACGCGAAGGCAAGCGAGTGATATTTCGATTTGCTAGCGTTACTATGGCTACGGTAACCGCATGGCATTGCGCAGACATATATGGGCATACGCTTGTTTTCCACCAACGTAGTATAAAAAAAATGGGATGTGGCTGTGTCATGGACACGGCCGTGTATTTTACGTGAATACGTTACATGCACTAAAATTATCTCAAAATGGCAGCGCTTCCCCCTCCCCTGCACGCGATGTTCCATAGTCCTTACTTAGCGTAATAAATTTTTTGATCCTTCATCTAACCAGTGGTGTGATTGAATTTTGGATGGACATGATACATTTATAGCTGCAACACAAAACTGTATCCCCCGATTTCGTTATCATTCGTTTTTTAAATTGCATCACCATGGCAATTTATAAGACATATTCACGGCAAAATAAAATAACTAAAAAGTTCTCATTTCTGTGATAATATGAAAAGATTCCTTTACCTTTTATAACTCATGTTATGTTATGTTAATGATTGTATTTGTATTTAATGTAACGATATTGACAATTAAAAGAGTCGGCCTTGAGTTTCTTGCCAGTTCTTCTCAAGAAGCCCCGTCGCCGGAACTGGCACTTAAATTCACTTTCACATTCAAGATAGTGTGATGAAAGTGAATCTAAGCTGTACGGATTTAGAGTAGTAATGATTTAGATACATGTTCTTATATTTAATTTGTGTGACGTTTCTAAGTGCTTTATAAAGTCCAAGGAATAAAAATATTTTGATTTGATTCATCATCATCAGGCCATTTTAGTCTCCACTACAGGAGCACGACCCTCTCTCGTCCGTCCCAGACAGGAGGAGGATTTGGCCTACACTCCCCACGCTGGCTAGACGGGTTGGGGAGGCCTGATCGGTGTTTGATAATATATTTCCCTTAGTCGCCTTGTACGACATCCACGGGAAGAGACGGAGTGATTCTATTCTAGTCTGCCGGAAACCACACGGCTCATATCTACTTATAATATCTACTTCTTCTTAATAAATTATTACTAGATATCTACTTAATAACTTAGAATGCCTGCAGAACTTAGCAATTCGTTTTATTTTCGGTCGTAGTAAATACCATAATGTCTCTGAATTTCGTACAAAATTCAAGTGGCTCCCTATTCATCTGCGCAGAAATGTGCATATAGTATCCTTTCATGACAAAATTTAAAAACATCCTGATGCACCCAAATACCTACATCCCGTTTTCCACTTGTATCTACTCCGACTCATTTCAATCGCCACTATCTCATCAATACTTCGAACTCTCCCGCATCTAACACATTTTTTTGACGTACGTTTCTTTAAAATTGCGAAAAAAAACGAATGATAACAAAATCGGGGGATACAGTTTGGTGTTGCAGCTACAAATCTATCATCTCCATCCAAAACACCACTGGATAGATGAAGGATCAAAGAATCTATTACGCTAAGTAAGGACCATGGAACATAGCGTGCGATGGAGGGAGAAGCGCTACCAGTTTGAGATAATTTTAGTGCATATAACGTATTCACATACAACAACATAGTAAGCCACACACAGCCACACCTCTTTTTTTTAATTCGTTTACTTTTCATGTGGCACAGCTTCGGAACAAACTGCCTGTGCATATAACTAATATGCACACGTAATGTTTTGCAACACGATTTTATAGTCCTACGAATGCCGGCAGTGTCTCCGGCATGGCAGGCAATGATTTCAAATCAATTTCAATTCAATCAAAAAGTTTGCAAAACTTTCAAAACAGGCTTGAATTGAAACCGCACTTTATGAAACCTTTTTATGTATGTTGGCTAACTTTGTACGCTTAATTTAGAACTCTCGTTAAAAAGTTGGCGTTGTTTGATTTCGTGTAAAGTTTTTATGCGGTCCGCCAGCCTGAGGCTACTCGTCAGAGATACTTTACAAATAAAGGCTTGCACACATTAATGCTGCGTTTCCACCATAGACGTGCGAGGTAGCTGAACGATGCGTGGATGCAACGGTGTGAATGTTGTGATGTGCGAGCAAGCGGAGTGGTGCGAAATGCGCAGCAACGCTGTGAAACAGTGTGTCTGTCTATCTGAGTGGACATTTCTCGCTCTCGTTCGTTTTTAATCAAAGATGCTACTAATTTTATGCATTCGAATGATTACTTGCATCATAATACACTATCTCTATATGAATCAACATCATTACACATTAAATTATGAAAATTTGTTTAGAAGCACAACCGCGCTCATCAAGTTCATCAAGCACAACATGCGCAAGTCGTTGCGCATGTCAGTCTAAATAAAGTCTTTATTTATTTAACCAGGCGTCTATAAAATAGACGCCTGGTTATCGTAGCAAACGTGGATTCAGAATATCGGGATTTAATATAGCGCTGTCATATACTTGTTCGCTAATTATTATGCTTTTCTTAGAAAAAAAAAACCAGCACGAGACACGACACAAAAAATCGTATCAATCTGTCTCATCTGCTCATGATGATAGCGTAAGTTACTTTTGTTTTTGAGTAAATGCAATAGAAAAGTGAATGAAAAAAAAATCTATCAATTTTGTCTATAATTTTCTCTATGGTAATATAATTTATTCATTGACATGAAGTTGACATGGCAGAGAATCCAATGTCACGTCGTCACAAATGTGTGCTAGCCTTAATTCATGTTACTAAACTCTCCAACGAACATTACGCTGCTTAACGATAGGGCTTTGCTCGTAAGTATTTACTAACTTTTACTTCTTTTTCTTTTTCAGTGATATAGGCATGCCTTTGGAAGAGTATTAAACTCAATAAGTAAGAACATATTTTCACAAAATATGAGAGCAAGAACGTTTATACCATAAACGTCCGGTGGCAGACAAGCGTACGGCTCGCCTGAAGTGAAGCGGTTACTGTAGCTACGAGTATATTAACGCTCGCAACATGAAATATCGCTTGCTCGCCGCTACCCACGCTGCCGACGCAACAACTCCTTTCTTTCTGGTGACCTTGACCTCACTCACTCGCAGGAACCAACGATTCTCATGGGAATTGTTATTTGGCTGCGGTATTCTGTGAGGTGGAGGTAATTCCCCAGTCGGGCAGCTTAAAAATACGCTATGCCCTAACTCTCTTTTCACCAGAGCTTCGTTTTTCAGTCAGCAGGGTGCAACAAGTGCAGGTGAGGCTTTGGTTCAAAGTTGTTGAAGAACCACTTACATACGTAGTTTTCACTAAAATCCAAGCGCCGGTACAAAAGTTACATCGTGATTAAAACATACATACAACATTTTATTTAATTAATTAATTAAGAAAATTTTGTAATAAAAATATTGTATTGTATAGTTAATCCAATTCTCTGGCATCAGCTACACTCCAGTTATCTTGACATGAAATCGTCTTTCTACTTAAAACAATGGCTCACTACCGCGTTCTCGTACTTTAATCGGATTTCAAAGCAATTTAGCTCCGGGAGATGTAGGTACTCATACCTATAGTCAAGCGAAAAGTGGTTTAATGTAGAAATGAACAATTTAAGTTTATTACTGCACGGCAGTGGTAAATTTTTGTGATGTTAGAAAACTACCAATGTTTTATTAAGTATGTCTTCTTCTTCTTCTTCCGTCCCTGTTCCCGTTATCTGGGTGGGGTCTCCTCACACTACGGGGCCAGGTTGATCTGTCCTGGGTTGTCGGTTTTGGAAATTGGACTTTCTTAAGGTCTCCTTCGATGTTTGACCACCAGGTCGATGGCGGGCGGCCTCTACCTCTCTTTTGTTCTGGCAAGCTTAATGCGATTTTCACTACATGGTCTTCGTCCCGTATCATGATATAGCCATACCATCTAAGGCGATTTTCCGTCATTTTGTCTGTGATTGGTGCGACTTTACAGCTCCCCCGTATGTATTCATTCCTAACTCTGTCCATCCTGGTCACCCCACCCGCCCAGCGCAACATCTTCATTCCGTTTACATGTGCCACCTGTTCATGCGTTTTCTTGACTGTCCAGCATTCGGAATCGTACAGTAAGGCTGGCCTGACGGCTGTCTTGCATACTTTACCCTTTGTTTTTATGGGCATACGGGTATCACACAGAGCTCCTGTTAGCGACCACCATTTCTGCCACGCTACATTTACACGGTGCGCAACATCGGCCTCCACATTGGCATCCGACGTGAGCATAGATCCCAGATATTTAAACTTGTTCACAGTGGGGATAGGTGTTGATCCAATACATATGGTTTCAGGAGTTGCATTTCCGCTAAAGGGGCATTTCATGTACTCCGTCTTACTTCTGCTCACTCGAAGTCCGTACTTCTCTAAAGAGTGTGTCCACATATTTAAAATTTCTTGCAGGTCTTTTGCAGTATTTGCCGCCAGTACTATATCGTCGGCATACAGTATGGTCTGCGGTAAAGGTGCTGGAATATGGTTTGTTAGATAGTCCATTACTAGGTTAAATAAAAAAGGGCTTAAAGCAGATCCCTGATGGACACCCACTTTGACCTCGAACGCGTTACTTAATCCTGCTGATGTTCTGACTTATGTACGGATGCCGCTGTACATATCTTGAATTATTAATATATATCTCTCCGGTACTTTTTGCGCTCTAAGGGCCTGCCACACGAGTTTGCGGGGCACTCTGTCAAAGGCCTTTTCGAGGTCGATAAAGGCAAGAAGTAAATCTGTTCTGTTTATCCTGTGTTTTTCCATCAGGATTCTGACTGCCTGAATAGCATCAGTGGTTGATCTGGACGATGTAAAGCCAAACTGATTTTGGGATACATTTGTAATAGAAGACAGGCGCTTATTTATGATCCGCTTCCAAATTTTTAGACTGTGTGAGGTCAATTTTATGCCTCTATAGTTTTCAGATTGGGTTACATCCCCCTTGTTTTTGTAAAATGGCAGCAAATAGCTTTGGCGCCACGATTTTGGGGTTTGTGTGGTGACTAAGATGGTATTAAACAGTTTAGTTAGCCAGTTAACTGCCATGGGACCGAGTCGTTTCCATAAATCGGCTGGTATCTCGTTTTATTAAGTATGTAATCGATTTTATTGTGAAACAATATGCAATATGCCTCACGATTTATTTCGATTAAGGGCATGTCAACTGTGTGACAGAAATTACTCTAATGTATCCGTTCAAATCATTCTTTCGAAAGCTAGTGTGAGATCTAGATGTTATGATATTTTTTCGCACCTATATCATTCGCAAGACGACGGAAAGATGAAAATACCTAGTAACAAATTTGTAACATACAATATAACTAATAAAAATAATATATGTATTAGATATTTACATTAGTAATGCATAGCAATATAATAATTGGAAGTTATTCTCGTCTTTCGTTCGCGGGTTAAAATATTTATTTTTACATTTATGCGATTCATTGATTTCGCATCTTAACATCAAGTATCCGTAACACTTGATACCTTAATACGCTGTAATGTTTTTTTAATAGTACCACAATAGTACTGTAATATTTTTGCCGATAGTTCATACAAACTCTACCGTATCTTCGCCGTTTGAGATGCGCTAAGACTGCTATTTTTTAATAACACAACAAAGTATGTTGAGTAACAACTAGAGCACCTTTCTCCTCTCATGTTCTAACTCTAGAGCCACTTTCCGTGACTAAAAGACATATTCACGGGATTCCACAAGAAATGACTTGATACATTATTCAAAACTCAGTCTCCCGTAGCCGCTGTTAGGTCGCGCGCACGACTCTCGTAAAGTACGTGATACGTTTAATGCACATCCTTTGTTCTTAAATGACGCTGTAATTTAGCGAATAGCTTTTAATTTTGTTTGCAAGTAGAATTCAACAATAATAATAATTAGGGTAAGGCTAACTGTTAAGTTGGACTAAATTTATTCATTGTAATTAAATAAAAGGCGGTGAATTAAACGAATGGGTTTGACAAGAAGTGTTGATTTCTAATAACTTTTGGAATTTTTAGTCAACAATATTCGATAAATGTAATGTCACCACCCCGAGTTCCGAATTAGATAAGACTTAGAATATTTAATAAAATCTAGTTCGAAATCAATTGTTATGATAATATTACATGGCAATTTTAATCTTCTATCTTCTGTCCCTGTTCTATACACAATACAAAGATACATATATAAATAACATAAGTATTTACAAAAGTACATAAAAAAGTATATACTACATTACACATACAATTAATAAATTACATGGGTACCTACTAATGAAACATAGTGATTCAAAGGTAAGTTGTTAGTAAATAGGTAACCTACGTCCATGTGGTACACAGATGTCCTAATCTATGTTGAAGGGGGAAGGTATTATGATGAGTTTTTGGTATACGGATAACCTAACCAACGTTCTTACAATCGTGTTTGCTTGGTGGTGTACACGATGCAATGTCGTGACGTGGTGTTCAGCTCGGTCGGTTAGCTATTACAGAATTTTATGTGTACCCGACACTGAATTGTTATAGTATAATATAAAAGTAATTATTGTAATACAGCAAGAGAATAGACAATAATTTTTAACCGACTCCAAAAAATGAGGAGGTTCTCAATTCGGCTGTATTTTTTTTTAATGTTTGTTACTTAATTACTCCGTGATTTATAAACCGATTTAAAAAACCTTTTTTTATTTGAAAGAGTATACTTCCAGATTGGTCCCATATTTTTTTCATCATCATCATCATCATCATCAGCCTGTATCTATCTACATAAATGTAGAGTAATGTTTGGAGTCGGTTTTTTTTTGTTAAAATCATTACAACAAAGGTTGGATGGTAGAGAATGTTCTTAGCATTAAGTCCGCCTTTTGTACCTTTATTCTATGGTATATAAGTTTAAAATAAATAATCCCAACATATTGGCTGCGTCTCTAATGACAATTAATTTAAGGTTCAAAAGGCTAAAAAGAAAGTCCTCTAGATTTTTATAGGGAATATTATGAATAAAAGGCGCATGTCACTGGACTGACAGCTCTCCTAGACAACTGATAAGTCCTTATGGACTAAGAGCCTGTGATCGTCAGACCTACCACATAATATAAAGGCTAAAAAATTTTCTGTGCAAGTACCCTACAGCAGGTAAGAAGGTTTAGATATTATGAACCTCGAACCGTGGTGGTTTTGACAGGTAACAGGTAGCAAAGCTAAGAGAAATATATTCTTCAACCTGAACCTAAGTTGATATGATGTTGAGGTGGACTAACGTTACAAAGCGACTGTAGTCAAACGACAAACACATTGACAGAAAGCAATAACGATTTATTGCTTTCTGTCTATGTGTTTGTCTTTACACGAGTGACGTCAAAAAGGGAAAACGGAAAACAGAAACAAGTGGTCTGCTGTAAAAATGTTTGAAAATATCTGAAGGAGACTTTCCAGTAGGTACTCGAACATCGGAACATGGATTGAGACTAAACTAGATTGAGCGAGAGATTTTTTTCTAATGACATCACACGCGTCATTTATTGATATTTGCACAAGTACGACTTCAACCGTCATCAACAAGTTAACCTTCCTACACATGTGTACCCTGTTGATTAACTAACGAGACGCTAGCAAAAGAGAGGTAGGGCACAGCCTCATTGGAGAATAATCGTATAGCCATAATGCTAGCCTCATTGGAGAATAATGCAAGTAATCCTAGCTAGAGTCTTGAGCCAGGCTTAGCTAGAGGTTTATTGTGTTCATGTATGTGAAAGAGGTTACCGAGAAGCAACGAGTTGCTTATTTATTATTATAACTAGCTGTTACCCGCGGCTTCGCCCGCGTGGTCCAGGGGCGCTGCCATTCATTTGTGTATATTTTTTTCTTGCATTTCGTGCATTTTTTTTACTTCGTGGGATAAAACGTAGTACCAATATGTACAAATTTTAATCATCATCGTCTGCGGATGAATTTATTTACTTTAACACTTATAATATTAGCACCACATAATTGTTTGCCCTTAGCGGGGATCGAACCCGCGAACCTATGACGCTGAAGGATCGAAAAACAACACAAAACGTATGTATATATATACATACATACATACATATATATATGATGATTTATACATATATATATATATATATGTATGTATAAATCATGTACTGTCACTTAGGTTCCTTTCGACGTGATAGAAGGACAAATGATTATAAACTTTATTTTTTCCCGTGGGAATAAGATGTTTTTCCGAGATAAAATGTAGCCTATGTCACTCTCCAGGCCATAAACTATCTCCAAAAAAAAAAAACATGTCAATCCGTTCGTTACTTTCGACGTGAAAGAAGGACAAACAAACAAACACACTTTCAAATTTATAATATTAGTATGGAAGTGTGGATTTATCATAAAATCACCTCACTGCAACTTGACGTTAGTTGTGCTCCTGTAACTAAATGAGTTCACTGAGACGCTGCGTTATCAGCGGGGGTGAATAGAATTCTTTATTTGCCTACATGTGGGTATACAGGCGCACAAATAACATTAGCATTTGTTCTATTTGATACATAACATTTGCCAGAAATATTTAGGCATGCAAATGAAGAACATAGAAATATTTAGGGGCCATCACGCGAGGTTCTTGTATTACAAGGATCTACAATTCTACATCTATAGGATCAATATCCTAGAATAAATAAATAAAACGGTTATAATTAACTACTTTACATAAGGCGAGCTGCATGTTTGTTTAGGTCTTGACTTAGTATATAATAATATGAAAGTAGTAGCGCGTAAAAGGCGCAATGGAAAGGTTCTACGAGGGAGAAGCCAATACGATGGACAGATGAAATTCGTACCACACTCGATCGTAAAGTCCATGATGCCATTAGCACAACCAAAAACAGTCAGAAGGTTGGTGCTGTTGATTGTAGGAACTTGATGTAACATTATTAACAATTTGTTATTAATAAAGCACTTGTGTCCCTTTCGATTTCCCTTAAGGCATAATAAATTAAGGTAAACAGATGGTATTTTCAAACAACATCTGTTTACCTTGATAATGCCTTAAGAAGAAACCGGTCGGTAACAATAAATTTAATTAAGTAGAACAGTACAAGTGCTATATTAATACCAAACAGACAGTAGGAAGAGGGGGAGCAGCGCGGCAAGTCAATGTATAGTACAGACATACTTTGGCTGCCACGATTGAACTGCGGTATCTACACAGAGTAATCTAATCCGTGGTAGGGATCGATAGCTGAAGATGTCGGGTACGTACCTACAAGGAAGCGCACTTTCTCATTTCCCGTTATTTTTCTTGGGACGAAGATCTGCTTTCATCTTTAACAATAAGTGGGATAATAAGAAGGTATGATCTTGTATTTGTATTTATCACTACATTATAAAGCATTGTCTGTGTTGAACGTTATAAATACAAAATTTACTGAACGGATTTTTAAACGTCTTTTATCAATGGATAGAGTGTCTCATGAGGACGATTGAGGTATAATTTATTAAGATGTTGTATAAATTGGCTGAATTATGTCGATGACTGTTGAAGATGTCAGAAAAGGTTATACTGACTGGGAGTTTTAGTGGCGTGCAGTGCGTAAATTAATAGAGTTCTACCTGTCCCTCAGAGTATCACTAGTGCATACCTCCATATTATAATATAATAAATGTACAAGTTTGTACAAACCAACAAAATTCTTCTTTCTCTCTGTCTCTGTCTTCTTTCACGTCGAAATGAGCTGTGGAAAGGAATTATGTCAAGTGAAGGCAACTGTGAAAGGATTACCATGATTTTTTTCGGGCGAAGTTAAAAGTACGGAGAATGAGTTAGGCTACTTTTTATCTCGGTTAGACATGTTTAATTCTATGAAAAAAACGTTTTATCAAAATATAACACGCGGGAGAAGCCGCGGTTAACAGCTAGTATACTATAAAGTTAGGAAAAAAGATGAGTGAGTTTATCTGTAAAAACCTGTAGAGTTGTTAAGTCCAACCGAGGTGTCAAGGCTTCTTATAACAAGCGTTCATAAGCTGAGGTACCAAGTTCACTTCAGACGGACCGCTTTCTTGTTGACTACCTGTTGATGATATAAACAAAAAAATTATAATTTAATATTTCAAATTTTCTTAATTCTCAGGCTCATCATCAGCCCAGGGAGAATATTTGCTCTTTCTCTTAATCCTGCCTCTATGTCAATGTTTCCCGACATTTTTTATTCGGAGACCACTATGCTGTTTTTGTTCCGCGTAAAGACCCCAAATATCTTGTAAATCCTTTATGTTACAACTCGGTATTACATTTTTTATTTACAGTATTTTGATTTGGTCTTTATTTACTTCGTATCACGGATATTTTACTCTCAGGGACTACTAGCTAGTAATTTGGCCCGTAACTTCAGCTGTACGAAAACTTAGTAATCTACATACTAAGTTTTCTACACAGGTATTATAAAAACTTGATCTTGGTTGCAATATCCAGTTCGGTTAGAGCTTGTCTTTGTTCAAAGTTAGAGTTAAAATACCTTACGGATAAAGTTATTGCTTAAGTTTTGCGAAGTAATACTAAGAAAAAGAAACGTGAACGTATATTACAACATTCAAACTTATCGTAAGTTTAAGATTGGGAAAGAAACTTTAGATATAAAGTTTATTCATACAAGTCCCGAGGTTTTTTTTTTCAATATAGCTACCATTCGCAATCAATCACATTCAAGATTGTGTAAAGTTACAATTTAATGTATCGCTTCTCTTTGGGCGTGTGCCTTGGTTATGCTTTTCTATATACAACTCTATGGTGGCAAATAAGTGTATACTTATCCTGTCTGATGATAAGCAATCGTGGTAGCCTATGGACAGAGTCAGAATTAGAAGATGGGGAATAGAGCTAAAACAATTATTTTAAAATTTTAGTTTGTACGTACATCACGAATAAATTGCTGCAATGCTGCGTGAAATTATGCGGTTTTCAAAGTTGCAATATTGGAGATTTTTTTTTAAATCTAAAATCTGATGAATGTTTCGTCTTGATACGTCCTGAAGATTTAGAAGTTACTGATATTAGTTTATTTTCTAAAGTGCACATTTATATATTCCACGTGGAAGTAGTCGCGAGTGGCTAGTTTGTCACAAATGTTATAAAAACGCAGGCGTTTTATATTGATCACGCAAGTTAACAAACGTCAACCGTAGCCAGTCTATGAATGGGTTTATCTAACTCAAGCGTCTCCGTCCTTCGGAGGACACGTACGTTAAGGCTTAACGATTGTCATTAGATGACAATCGTTAAGCCAAGTCAGTGTCCTTTGAGCGGCTTGAAAACCCTGGCCTCCGCCAACCCGCAGTTGAGCAGCATGAGGGAGTAGGCTGTTAACTCCTTCCATTGAGGGGAGACCCGTATCCCAATAGTGGGATGATTATGGGTTGATGCCGATGTTGTTAGAAATACATTACTGTTAGTGTAATTAATTATCCATACAAAGGTATTTCACGGATTCTGTAGGGGTAATAAAGCTGATAAAAATAACAAATTAGATCAGACCTATAAGATGTAAACTAAGGAGGGGGTAAAATCAGTTACCTTTCTTGGTGATAACCTTTCTTGGTCATAGGGGGTCATACTACTAATAACTTGGTCATACTTGGACATGGAAAAATTTAGCAAATACCGATGTATTTCCTAAATTTTTTTATCAAATTATTATATTGACATTGGTTCTTGATAAGTATACAAAGTTTAAGTTAAACCTGATCGTTAAAAGTGGGTTATAATCAAGTCCAAAGAAGTCGGTTACAAACTAAAGGCGTGTTACAAACTGGCGAAATTTATGAAACTGATGTAATAGTATAATATCGTCATTCATCATCATCATCGTAAGCCTTATTCAACCAATTTTTTTGGTGTAGGCCTCCTTCAATCCTCTCCATGTTGTCTATTTTGGGCAATTGATATCCAGTTGTACTCCGCTACAGCAACTATGTCATCTTTCAACCTCATCTGTGGCCTTCCTGTAGGTCTTTTGTGACCCCTTGGTCTCCATTCTCTCTCCATGAATAGTATAATAATATAATAATAGTAATAATTTTATCATCATCATCATCAGGTCCATTTTAGTCTCCACTACAGAAGCACGACCCTCTCTCGTCCGTCCTAGACGGAAGGAGGATTTGGCCTACTCTCCCCACGCTGACCTAACGGGTTGGGGAGGCCTGATCGATATTTGATAATGTATTTCCCTTAGTCGCCTTGTACGACATCCACGGGAAGACACGGAGTGATTCTATTCTAGCCTGCCGGAAACCACACGGCCAAGTAATAATTTAAGTAATAATTTATTTGACGAAAATATTTAGTACATTGCGACTTAGGAATAAACACTAATTTTATTCCATCATCCATTCATGAGTACTGCCGTGTAAACTAGGCGGAGCCTGTATCTTACGACAGTTTATTCCGGTGACACAATAATTATTGGTAATGTAAGTATGTTTCTTCTTTTACACGCAAAAGATGTAGCTTTGGAAGTCTACTTAAATTAAAAGACGACGATTCGCCCTGGAGGTTACCCCAAATTATCCGGTCTGAATCGGAGACTTAGTTCTTATCTATACAACCCAAGTCGTACTTTGCCGCTCAATTTATTAATTAAATTAAGTAATTAAAATTCCCTCGGGCTACACTCGACCCGTTTGTTGAACTTCACCGAATTCAAGGATTCGCAAGCAAGACTTTTGAGGAAATTTATAAATTTACGACATTTTAAATCATTAATATTGTTGTAAATGAGTAACATTTATTTGTTATTTTCAATTGTTGTAATTTAGATAAATAAATTAATAAATTGGCGCACCATACATTAAGTACCAGTAGCCAGGATTAACAGCGGCGGCCACCAGAGAAGGCAATGAACAATGAAATACACTGCAGTCGCGGGGTAAAACTACGGCTGCCTTGGAACTCACAACGATAAATTCGTTGTGAGTTCCAAGGCAGATCAGAGATGTTGTAATTTAGATGTCAAAAGGCGTAATTAGTTAAGAAGGATACCGGATTCGGAAAAGTTATGGTATTGGTCAAAATTTTATAGTAACTTTGCCTCCGGCATTTTTCGGCCACTAAAAATATAATAATAAGACAGCTCGCTTTTACAACGTCTCAATCTCATGTAACTCTTTTTCATTTCGCTATCGCGTATTACGGATGATGAAGTTATGAATGCATCTTGCATTCTAGCCCTAGAAATGGGAATATAGAGGTCTTAACCATTAGCAATGTCATTACTGCGAAAGCTGTGAATAGTGATGGCTTGAGCCGTGATATGCTGGTTCCAATACCACAGTATAAGTATTACCAACACTAAGACTATATTGTCCCAGTAATTCCACAAATATTTCTCTATCCATAAACGACTTCGCGAAAGCATGAAAGATCGCTGAAGTTATATAAATCTTTATCTAACTACAGAAATCTACTCTTGTTACTTAGATTTCTGTGTGAAACCTTTCGTATTTCCCTCAATATTGGCTAATATTGTTGTGGAAGTGCCATTTTCATGCAATTTTCATGCTTTCTTCCTTCAAGACTTTCTTCTCAGCACCTTTCAGTCAAGTTTCCGTACATTTCACAGCATTACGAGCGCATTTCTGAACGTGACTGATAGCTCAGCTGAGAATAATTAGGAATTTTTCCTAATCATTCTGATAGATTTCAGTGATCCTATTGCGTTCAATTCTGTTTATTTTGACATTCTCGTTGGAATACTTTCCTTTATTTTTTTATCTCAGTGATGACATGGTTCGAATCTTATCTTCGTGGCCGCTGGCAATGTATTAAAGTTGATGAAATCTCATTGGACTGGACTCAACTGAAAGCTGGGGTGCCCTGGGCTGTATTCGCATTATCTCCATTATCCTTTTGATCTTAATGAATGAATTATCCAAAGCAATTACTTCGTACCATATATAACCTACAAATTTATAGTCATTTTCCTTTTCGTGACGCATCAGAGGCAATTGTTGTGAATAATATAGCTTAGTGCGGTACTGAGACGGGTTGAAGCTTTGACCTGTCGACTCGATAAAATCCCATAGGCTGACAACAAGCTAGTGATGTAACCCATTGGTGTATTACTGATGTCATTTACACCATGCTCAATTGAGGAGTTTGGGCAATTATTGCCCAAACTCGTTTGAAATGAGTTTTAATATGTTTTAATATTAAAACTCATTTCTGTTACTATAGTACATATAATCAGGAAAACAATAGATATATAAAAAAATAGCGAAAAAGAAGACAAAAGAAAGAATTTCTACGATATTTTTAATATGAGCACCATAGACTCATATTTCAAGTGGCTACTCGAGGTTCCCAGCGTTGAGGTAACAAAGAGTTATTTCCCGCAACGGATGGCTGTGATCTGGATCACTCCACTCCCCGGGGTTTTACTCATTTTTTATTCACCGAGAATATAATATTTCATATTATACAACGCAGGTATTTATGGCTAGCATTCGTCCATGTTTCGACATGGAACACTTGTTATTACAATGTACATGCTTTGATAATATTTTGTCTGCTTATTTAATTTTAATTTCGCCGACGACTTTGTAAAATATACAAAGTTGTTCTGAATAAAAAAAATATCATTCCCTAGAGCTTCTTTCGCTAGTCGGCAGGGTGTACAACGTGCAGGCGTGGTTGGCTTTGGCTCTAAAGATCATGGTGAGTCACTTACACACACTGGTGGCGAAAACACGCAAAGTTGTGTAGATGAAACTGTATGTGTATTGAATAAGATGGTTTTTTGAAGCGCCTTTTGCCACATATGCAAAACGATTTGCAACCGCAACAACGCTCGTACGAACGAGAGTTGTTGCGGTTATAGGTGCGAAGAAGCGCGAGCCGCGTGCGGCGGTTTCAGCGTATAACCCGTTCGGCTTTTGGAAGCGGGCGTATAAGCGCGTATATCGAAACGATATCGTACCTATACGTGCAGAAAAAAATACTAGTATCATAATGCAAGTAATAGTACGTAGGTCACACTAAAAGTTTTGCTTAACTTAAAAAAATAACTTGTTATAACCAAAATATTATGTTTATTGCTTTTCAAAATACTCTCCTTTACATTTTAAACATTTTTTCATGCGATCGAACCATTTTTTTAAACAGGAGGACCACAGATCTGAAGGCATGTTTTCTACGTGCTGATTGAACGCTATTACTGCCTCTTCGGAGTTGGTAAAAGTGAAACCTCTCATCAAATCTTTGATTTCGGGGAAAATACAGAAATCACAGGGTGCTAGGTCCGGGCTATGTGCAGGATCGGTGACGAGTTGTACTTTTTCGGAAGCTAAAAATGACTTTGTTTTGTTGGCCGTGTGTGAAGAAGCGTTGTCATGACGTAGGACACCGAACACAAAAAACACTAGAATTAGTAAGTGGGCGTTACCCGCGTAGGTCAATATACTCCAATTTGGCATATCTCGATCGTCGCATATCTCAGTCGTCATTTGTCACAGCCGCGGAAACAATCATAGCAAAAAAACAAAAAAATATATAAAAATGCCTTCTTGTGCCATAATATCGTGTAAGAATAATAGTAGCAAAAATAATGTGTCTAATGGTGGCATTTCATACCATCGGTAAGTAATATTTCTCATTATTTTTATTATTTAATAGAATTTAAGCATATTCATTAAAATGCACAAATGCGAACAAACTAAAGTAACCCTTATGTGTTTATTTTTAAAGTCAAATTTCTAACGCACTCCACTTCGCTTGTTTAGAACATTCTAGCGTTAATCGATTAGTGATGTGACTCATGTATCGTCAGTATTTATTTACTTGATTATTAGTATAATTTTATAATTGTGAAAACAATATTATATCATATGAACATAGTATAATTGTAAGAAATGTTAAATATAGGCAGGCATGGTAGGGACCGATATTGAACTGACTGAGTTTCTTTCGGCGTTTCTTCTCATCTCATCAGTAGTTGTTCCGAAACGCTAGTAGTTTGTAGCTTTGACATAATATAAATAAAATATAACTCGAATTCGAATTACTGCACACTATTAACTACTTCCGATAATATCCATAAGAGCTTTGATTACTTGCTATTCTGCATAGATAAGAGCGTTGGGGTAAATAATTGTTATTACAATTATTTACACCCAACGCTCTCTATGCAGAATAAACGCCGCGGTTGGAAAAATCTGCTTACGTAACACAGCATCTCCTTCCTTTCTGGTGACCTCACTCACTCGCAGGAACACAACAGCCCTCGAGGGAACCGTTATTTGGCTGCGGTATTCTGTGAGGTGGAGGTACATTCCCCAGTCGGGTAGCTTACAATTACGCTCCCTACCTCTCTTTTCGCCAGAGCTTCGTTTGTCAGTCAGCAGGGTGCACCGCGTGCAGGTGAAGTTGGCTTTGGTTCAAAGATGTTGATGAACCACTTACACCCCAAATTATTATTATATTAGTGTGAAGTATTACCTTGAATCATCATAATTAATAAGTTTGTTTAAAAAATCATTTTTGGGACAAGCTTCTACGACAGCTTTTACGTTTATCATGCATTGTCATCCAAACTAAACGTGTACTACAAAATTTCAGCTCAATCCGTGAAGATCTGTCTCAAAATTGAGTTGCAAGATTCCACCCGAACAAACATTGTTACACACTGACATACATATAGACATATACATACATACATTGTAAGTTGAAGAAAAGATTGTAAAAAATATACAATTTTATGGTACCAAAAATTGTAATGTAATAGGTAGATATTCATTACTCCGGTAGTAGTATTCGGTGTTACTTGGTGTTCCTCGTTAGTACATCACTATCGAAAATAGTGACATCGACATTCGTGTAGTACAGTCATTCAAATATCGGCCTTAAGTCAAGGATAGAAGTCATAATATTAAAATCAATATGAGTAGCGCCACCTAGCGTCGAGTAGCTATACTGTTTAGAATCTGACATAATAAGAAGTACAGCTATTGCTCACTAGATGCTTGTTCGGGATTCAATTGTTTATGAACCGTGTTATAACTGCATTAGGTTGAATTTGAACTAACTTTTTTTTTGTATATATGTCATTTTTTACAGTATTTTTAGACCAATCACAGCACAAACATGCATGTAGTAACACGTTAATATTTTGCTTTACATGTTTGAGTTTGGCGACAAAGGTTTTCATACTAATAGGTCATCATACGATTTCTAACTGTTTTTTTTTGTTCTGTGACGTAGGAGAACGCGGCTTTTTGCTCGTCTTTCGTGAACTTTTTCTAACACCCTGGGTAAACAAATTTGTTTATGGTATTCTACAAATTTGTGGCAAAAATGGCATCAACACTCTTTTGATCTTCAAGTGGAATTGTGCAGATGGGACCCGTAGCTGAGAAAAAAACGTTTTTTACCAACGTTTCTCGCCTGCCTCACTTTTGTTGGCCTGTTCTCATTTTCAAACACCCATTCACAAGATTGCTGATTTTTTTCGGGTTCAAAACAATAAATCCACGTTTCGTCTCCTGTGACAATGTCATAAACAGCATTAGAATATCCGTGGTCGTACTTCAGTAGCATCTGTGAGCACCATTCCACGCGAGCCCGCTTCTGCTCCGCTGTCAGTTCATGAGGGATCCAACGACAACAAAGTTTCCGAACTTCTTCGTGTAAAATTTTCTGAATTTGGCTCATATCAATCCCCAATAGAATTGTCTCATAGGTAATTTGCGGGTTTTCTTCAATTAGCCGCTTAACAGTAGCCACATTATTTTCGTTGACGGCAATTGAAGGCCACTCTTCGCGAAATTCGTCATGTAAAGAAACCCGACCTCTCTCAAATTCAGCAAACCATCGCCTCACGGTGCTTAGACAAGGTGCTTCTCTCCCAAAAGCATTTTGAAGACGAGCGGCAGTCTTGCGGAGAGAGAGAACTTTTAAAATCATAAAAAATCATCGCTCTAAAATCTTTTCAACTTAATTCCACTTTCGTTGTGTACGTAGAACTTTCATGGGTGATAAAAAACAATTGACAAATGATTTCCCGCCAATTTTTTTTTTATTACTAAGAAGGTTGCAAGTGGTTTCAAAAAATATTACATTCGAAATTAAAATAGTTCTGATTAGCTAGAAGTGCTTTTAGTGTGCCCCATGTACTACGCACAGTATGCCACTCCCTGCCGCTGTCTCGTGTCGACCTCACCTACTCTCTGAGACGAATCTGGAACAGATTGTATGGCGCCTGTCAGGCACACGCTAATTCACGCTCTGCACAGACGTGATTGTTTATGTAGTAGTAAACGAGGCGACATTTGTATGGAGTGGGCATGGTGTTCTAGTATGAAAGCGCTCTTAAAGAACCCAAGCAGTAGTCTTCTGATAAAACGTAGGTCTTTGAAAATAATTTCAGAATTCATTTAAAATGTAACATTGCCATTTTCACTTAACGCCCTGACTGTCAAATTAATTGACAGCATGAAATATGAAACAACTTTTTCACCTTATTGCTGAGCTCTAGGCTCGGTGTAGGCTGGGCTGGTGTATTTTAGTTTAGTTAGTATAGTAGTTTTAAATGTTATAAATAAATAGAACTAAAAGAAAGTAGAAGATAAATGATTAAACAAACTTATCTAAATTTGTTTAATCATTAATCATCTGAACTATAAAACGAATTTTAAATACAGTCCATAGTTTACATCAGTAAGCATCACCAGCCCGTTCGGATCCACGCACAAGTCAAACATTTATGTGCATAAACATACATTTACGCTGGTAAATGTATTTAAACTATGAGCTTGTACTTCATAGTACATATCTAGTACTCATGTACTAGATTGCTGAATCTAGTACACATAGTACAAGCTTAGTTTAGTTAGGAGCTAAATAATGTGTGAGTGTGATTTGTCCCGGAATATTTCTTTATTTTGTTTATTACTGTCTAATCTTTAGTGATTGAACAAAAGAGCAAAGATTTAATTTATCCATGAATCACTTACTAATGTAGCCTTCAAATCCTATTAATTATCAAAGTAAAATATTCCATTATATGTAATGTCGTAGACAGATTGAATTTCTTAATTTATCTATTTATTTTTTTTATACTACGTCGGGTGGCAAACAAGCATACGACCCGCCTGATGTGAAGCTTTTACCGTAGCCATATTAACGCGCCCAACATAAAATTTCGTTCGCGCGCCGCCACCCCCGCTGCCAACGCAGCATCTCCTTCCTTTCTGGTGACCTCACTCAATCACAGGAACACAACAACCCTCAAGGAAATTGTTATTTGTCTGCATTTAGTAACATAAGAATGTTATTGTTATGTTTATTTAGTAGTTATTTAGTAGTTAGGTATGTTATGTTTATTTAGTAGGAGGAATACTCCTCCCTCCCTCCCTTGCGTATCGTAAACAACTTCTATTTATCTATAACATTTAAGTAAACCACCTTTGGTTTATTTATTATTTGGTATATATATTATTGGATAAATAAGGGTTTATCTATAACATTTAAGTAAATCTAGATTTTTGGTGCACGGCAGTTGAGCTTCACTTGACTAGCCTAGGACAAGTTCGGCAGCAGAAACATATGCTCTTGATGCTTGATGCGGTTAACCTAAGCGGTTAACCGCATCAAGCGCAACAGGTAAAGGCACAGGTAAAGGCGCCTATGCGCCTTTATAGGCGTAAGTCAAGTCCTTGTTGTTTTTTTTTGTTTTGAGACTCATATGAAGGAACGCATCATCCTTTTTAGGATTTACTTCTGTTACTTCTGTTACTGTCTGTACATGACATGTTATCAAAACGTCACCTGTCGTCTGTCGCATGTCGCCTGTCGCCTGTCGCCTGTCGCATGTCGCCTGTCAACTGTCACCTGTCACCTGTCACCTGTCACCTGTCACTTGTCACCTGTCACTTGTCACCTGTCGACTGTCACCTGTCACCTGTCGCCTGTCACCTGTCACATGTCGCCTGTCGCCTGTCGCCTGTCACCTGTCACCTGTCGCCTGTCGCCTGTCACCTGCCACATGTCACTTGTCACCTGTCGCCTGTCACCTGTCGCTTGTCGCATGTCGCCTGTCACCTGTCGCCTCTCATATGTCACCTGTCGCCTGTCGCCTGGCATATGTCACCTGTCGCCTGTCGCCTGGCACCTGTCACCTGTCGCTTGTCGCCTGTCACCTGTCGCCTGTCATGTGTCACCTATCACCTGTCATATGTCGGCTATCACCTGTCATATGTCACCTGTCGGCTATCACCTGTCAACTGTCGCCTGTCTCCTGTCATCTGTCGCCTGTCACGTCCGTATCCGTAGCCCTTGTTTTGAGTTCAGTTGAAGGAGTTTCCTAGCACGCATCATCCTTTTCAGGATTTACTTTTGATAACATGATACTAATAAATAAATCAAAACGTCACCTGTCACCTTTCGCCTGTCGCCAGTCGCCTGTCCCCTGTCACCTGTCACCTGTCGCCGATAGGCAACAGGTGTCATCCGACAGTCGACTGTCATGACACAGATGACAGGCGACATATGACAGGTGATAGGTGACATATCACCTATCACCTGTCATATGTCGCCTGTCATCTGTCGCCTGTCATATGTCGCCTGTCATCTGTCGCCTGTCATATGTCACCTGTTATATGTCACCTGTCACCTGTCATAAGTCACCTGTCATAAGTCACCTGTCGCCTATCACCTGTTAGCTGTCGCCTATCACCTGTTAGCTGTCGCCTATCACCTGTTAGCTGTCACCTATCACCTGTCATAGGTCAACTGTCACCTCTCATATGTCACCTGTTACCTCTCATATGTCACCTGTCGCCTCTCATATGTCACGTTAAGTCGTCGTTAACTCGTCGCTCCTGGGTGCAATTCACTCAAGTGGTAATTATAGCGATAGGTAATAATAATAGGTAATAGGCAACAGGCAACAGGCGACAGGCGACAACTGACAGGTGACGACTGCTGACATGTCAGCAACAGGTAACAGACTAAGACGACAGGTGACAGGTGACAGGCGACAGATGACAGGCGACAGGTGACGGATGACAGGCGACAGCTGACAGGTGACAGGTGACCGGCGACAGCTGACAGGCGACAGGTGACAGATGACATATGATAGGTGACAAGGGACAGGCGACAGGTGACATATGAGAGGTAACAGGTGACATATTAGAGGTGACAGTTGACATATGACAGGTGATAGGTGACAGCTAACGGGTGATAGGCGACAGCTAACAGGTGATAGGCGACAGCTAACAGGTGATAGGCGACAGGTGACTTATGACAGGTGACAGGTGACATATAACAGGTGACATATGACAGGCGACAGATGATAGGCGACATATGACAGGTGATAGGTGATATGTCACCTATCACCTGTCATATGTCGCCTGTCATCTGTGTCATGACAGTCGACAGGTGTCGACAGGTGAGTGACAGCGCCAGATTGTCATCTGGCGCTGCCACTTACACGCTGACACCTGTTGCCTGTCGGCAACAGGTGTCAGGCGACAGGTGACAGGGGACAGGCGACTGGCGACAGGCGAAAGGTGACAGGTGACAGGTGACAGGTGACGTTTTGATAACATATCATGTTATCAAAAGTAAATCCATATTAAAACTCCAGAATAATTAATAAGATGCTTTTTACTATTCCCGAGGGACGACCAAAAGTTTCGCGCGATAACCGACATTCACATAGGCGACAGGTGATAGGCGACAGGCGACAGGCGACAGGCGACAGGCGACAGGCGACAGGCGACAGGCGACAGGCGCTTTGAAAACACTGACCTCCACCAACCCGCAGTTGGTGGAGTATGCAGTAGGCTCTAAAGTCTAAACACATACGACTCGAAATATACGAAGACCACCCGTATCTCAGCGGGATTTATCCCTTATTTATAAGGGTTGACGACAAATAGGATATTATGTAATACCTGCATGTTAAAAGGTGCAAAGTATAGTATATATGTAACCAGTGGAGGAAGGTCAGTAAAATACTTTTTACTACACTTCTTAGCATAATTCGCGACTGATATTTTTTAGCCGAGTTTTATGTGCCACGAACTTCTCAGTGTACATAGCTCTTTCATCCTTGCATTAGCATTCACAGTGTCGTATGAAAACTGAAGGTGTTTGCATTAAGACTTGACATCTTTTGCTTTTGCAACATGTTTCTCGGCATAATACTTTCATCCACCCCCGTCTTCATTATACTCGCTCCTGCGACCGAAACATTAGCACGCCTAAGGACTAATTATTACTAGGCCGGATTCGGAGTCCACGGGGTCGAAATCGAGGTAGAGTGGAGCGAGTAGATTCGCTGCGTGTATGTTTTCCATTGATTTCAATGGAAAATGTTTTGATGATTTTTTTTTTTTTTTTTCGATACAAGCCTCAAGCATTCCGATATCTTTAATTGTGACAAGTTTCAACAAAATCGGTTCAGTGGTTATGGAGCCTAATTATTTTCAAATGTGACTTTTTGGCGTAGGTATTATATCTCTCGCTCGCTCCACTTAATAATTATGTTGCTACTTAGCTTTCACATGTGGCTACGCCTGCGTGAATGTCGGTTATCGCGCGAAACTTTTGGTCGTCCCTCGGGAATAGTAAAAAGTATCTTATTAATTATTCTGGAGTTTTAATATGATGTGTGGAAAATTTTACGGCAATTAATTCAGTATTAAGTAAGGCGTGAAAGTGGAACAAACAAAATATTACTTTCCCATTTATAATATTAGAAAGAAAGTAAGGATGTAGTAAGCGGAATGTCGAAGCCAACTCGTAATTAGTGTACAGTTTTCTGTATTCAATTGATCATGTACATTTGTGAATAAAATTGGTACCTACACATGGATATAATTTTGGTCGCGTGTAAGTACTAGATATGTATATGTGACTGTATAGTCAAATATATGTAACAGTATTTGGAAAACCTAAAAATGATTACATATATTTTTATATTACTGGTATAACCAATTTATGTTTCACAATATTTTTAACAAAACATTTTATGATATTTATTCAGCAGGTAAGTAAATAAACAGGTAAACTTCACTTCGCGATTTTTCACGCGTAATTACGCCGGTAAATTTAATCTTCCAGTGAGTGTCGAGAACATCGAGCTACCATTATAATGTTTTTTTTTAAAGATTTAATATTTTCGCATCAATAAGAAGTAATAAGAAGGAAGCAATTTTAAAGACGTCACATTCACGTCGAAAAAAATATTGTATTTTTGTGGATAGGTATATTCACGTCAAAAAATTTACTTTGACTTTTATGAGGAAGTTTTTTTTTTGAGTACTATAAAAGTTTGATGAACCCGTTCTGCGTTGTAGTGATTTTTCCCTCTTGGTATTTTTGTAGATGGTTGGGCAATCTAATCACGAAGGAATTCTACATATACAATATGAAAAGGTATGGTCTTAATTATTACACAAGATTTTGACTATTCTATGTATCTATGATGAACAAATGATAACATTTATTATGCAACCAAATTGTATGTTGTTCGCTTATTTTTGTATTACAGTACAGATGATTAAAACGCCATCTTACATATATTTTATTAACTTCACGGTAACAAGGGGCTGCGTGGCTCATAACATTACGTAGGTATGTAATGGTCTTACCAGGGTAATTACATTCGCGACGCGACACGCTCGCGCTATCTCCACTCCGCTGCCTGCATCAACATACCCCGAATGTTGGCACTTAAAATAATTTAGTTTGCACCACTAAAAGCATCGAGAGTGCGTATACGACCGCTTTGTAAGTGAAGTGCTAGGGTACTTAAGTATTAGTTCTGCGACATGGTGTTATTAATATGTATACTGCACCAGGTATATTGTTTTTTTATGTGAGAGGGAGGCAAACGAGCATGTGGATCACCTGATGGAAAGCAATCACCACTACCTATGGAGATCAGCAACATCAAGGGGTCGCTGATCCGTTGCCAGCCTATACTCCTTTCTTCCTTGTGATCTTACTCACTCGCAGGAACACAATAACCCTCAAGGGAATTGAAATTTGGCTGCGGAATTCTGTAAGGTGGAGATACTTCCCCAGTTGGGAAGCTTAAAAAATATGCTATACCTTTCTTTTCGCGAGACCCTAGTTTGTCAGTCAACAGAGTACACCACCTGCAGGTGAGGTTAGCTTTGTTTCAAAGTTTTAGATGAATCACTTACACACCAAAATTTCTTCCCGCGACCGTGAGCTTATGTGATTGGATCTAGTCTACTCGTCTTTAGCAGTATTTTAAATGGCATGGTGTTTCTGCTGATGTGTTTCTAAGAGACTGCAACTGCTGTTAGAGAGATTGGACTGTTCAAATATGCCGAGAAGACGTTTAAATGGTTCGTAATGCATTCTAATAATATTCATATGCTACGGTGATTTCTATGAACAGGGAGAGATAATACGTGAAGACAGAAAATGCACCGCATATATATTTATAGGTTGCATACGTCCACAACGTAGGTAGAATACAGCCTATAAATACGAGTATGATATAAGCAACAATATTGACTACGTTAATTTTGCCTGAAGAAAACTTAAAAAAAAAGATTAGAGTCAAATTTTGCATTCTTTCGTATCTTGCATGTGGTTGTAATTATATGTAATATGTTAAAACAAGTACCACAACGAGTTATAGGCGAAAAACCATTTTTCACAGTTTAGATAAGGTTTCGAATGTCGCAACCTCTCCGAATTACTTGAGAATGTAAGTCCACGAAAAACACGGTAAAGTCACATCTAGTACTACAAATTTGGTTTCGGAATTACTAAAGAATCGGAATCCAAATCGGTTGGGAATTTAAGGTAATCATATAAAATATACCAAAAAATATTTTAGAGAATTAGTATCGCTATCCAGCGAGGTAATGCTGCCAGTCTTCTGGACACTGCCAACAGGCGATCTTGGGGATATTTTTTATTTGTAAGTAAACATTATTATTAGCACAATTAATGTAAATTGATAATTTATTGCAAAAAACCGCATCAAAATTCGTTTACAGGAAATATAAATAGTTCGAGGTTTTCAAGTTTAACCAAATTTCACGAATTTTCCTAAAGTAAAGTAAGTTTCATGTAAATGCGTATCTAATGAACGACATTACGTATTTCATTAATGTATTTACTGTGTCAATTATGCTTCCGCCACGCTTTCGTGTCACATCTCTACAGTTAGCTTCATCTAGATGTATAAATGTAGCATATAACATAGTATATTGTATCACAAGTAGGTACGTATACGGATGGCTCTTTACATAATTTAGTTTAAATTTTAAAGAGGTTTGATTCCAAGAAATTGAGATTATATATATATGTATGTATATACTCACTCTATTTAATACTTTCTTATGATGAACTTACTTATGTATGTGTATTTTTATACGAGAGGGGAACAAGCGAGCATGTGGGTCACCTGATAGAAAGCAATTACCACCGCCCAGCGTAAATTGATAGTGTTGACTTGCGGTACAGAAGTTGGTGAATGGATTCCTTATGAAGATCCCGTAGCAAGATTTTATCATGTAAAGATACTTAGTAATAGGAATGAGTATATTCATTGCAGAATTAGAGTAACATAAACAGTTGTAAGAATCAGTGTGCGGAGGTGCATTTTCGGGTAGTGGGTTACCTTATATGTGGTTAACTTATATGTTTGTAACGGTCGTAATGTGGCCTACCACATTACGGCTGTTACAAACATATAAGGTAAACATTTAATAATATATGTTATTGTGTATTGATTTAATTATAGCCTCAAATTGTGATGTTAATAAACATATTTTCTTTCTTTCTTCTTACAACAGCCGTAATGTGGCCTACCCACTACATTGTGTTTGAAATGTATAACATTTCAATATGTCATATAACATTTCAAACACAATGTACATAATTATGATGTTAATTTAATACACACATCGCCGCGCGCCGGTATTCTGCGACCGTCAACCCTACCCTACCGCCGAAGCCTATTACCACCGGATTTTTGGATTCCATAAATTGATCTTAGCTTATATAATAATAATAATAATAAATATTGTCACACAAATTACACAGCGCCATCTAGCCCCAAAGTAAGCGAAGCTTGTGTTATGGGTACTAGACAACTGATAAACATACGTAAATACACTTATTTTTTTGTAAGTACATACTTATGATACATAGAAAACACCCAGACCAAGACAAACAGACATGTTCATGCACACAAATGTTTATCCCGTGTGGGAATCGAACCCACGAGCGTTGGTGTCGAAGCCGCGTCATTGACCGCTACGCCACTGAGCTCGTCAAAGCTTATAGTTATTGACTTAGTATTATCTACTAAGTTAAATATCTTCAACTTAGTAGATAGAGCTCTAGGGTTTCTACCATATGAGCTAAACATAACTGCCAACAATCTAAGCATTTGTTTCAATTTCGCATTTAATAATCCTATGGTATGCGGGTTCAGCTTCGGCTGTAGGCCCCAGGTCCCGATACGAAGATTGGCCGAGGAATGTACCTTTTAAAAATCCTTGCATCCAGGGCCATCAGGCTATCTAGCACGTATAATAGTAACACTCATAACACATACCGAACAGACCGATGTCACCCAGTGGCACAGTATGTGGCACAGAAAATTGACGCTACAAGGTGAGTAGAGTCCACGCTCTGATAAAGGCTGCATTGGTTAAGTACAGAATCGAAGACATACGATGGCTGTTAACTGTCGCCTTTGCCGTCGCCTGAAAAAAAGCAAAGCGTAAGAAAATAGGCTTGTATTACATTATTTTTTTCGATTTGTTATTTAAAGACGTCACAATAATATAAATATAGGTGAAATAATTACTTCGATTGTATAAAAACTTCTCGAGATATGATAACTTGAAGATCACAATTTTGCACTATCCCGAAAACGCTCCATACAATAGGCCACCACGTTATGACGTCACACCGTTTTATATGCATTAAATCAGAAATTTGTACGACAGCTATGTTAAATATTGCGTTTATGTAGCCAGTGCCGTAACAAAAGTTATAGTATTTTTTATTGTTTCTACAATGGTAATATTTATTTTTATAATTTCATACCTATAAAATGGACTTTCCCACCAAACTTTGACCGAACATAAAACACGTCGTACATAAGTTATTAAAATTTTAAGATCACAGATCGTTCTAGTTTTATGTATTTTACGTTACTGATAGAGAGTTTTTATAATTTTGTGACATGGGCAACAAGCCTATTGCTCGAGTTATCTTTAACCCTTTCCGGATGTTTGCCCACTACAACATTTTGACATGTTATCATGTCAAAAGGGAAAAAAAGAAATATCTGGAATGTTAACAAAAATAGACGCAAATCAGGAGTGTTCCCGTAGCGAAGCACGGGTACTTTGCTAGTAAATTATAAATCAATGAACGCCGGCTGCATTTACGAAAAAGCATCACTCATTGTCACGTTCCGCCTGAGCCGAGCGTGCAAGCGAGAGCGCGGAACAAGCTATCTCTCTTCCACTCCATCGGCCGATGTTTTCTTATGACGTTATCACGTAAAATTATCATCGTCCGTAAACCGACTTTACAGACAACCAATGTTTTTTGTCATTACTTTCAGATTATTATGAGAGTTTGAAGAAATGTACCTATTCATTGCTGTGTAAATAATGTTTAGTTTGCTCTGACTGGTAATTTGAAAACTTTATCAAAGGGATAAGAATAGAGCCATCGTTTCCATCAGTCCGATTCGCAAACGGGAACTTTTAATTAACTCTTTAGTTACCGCGTTTAGTGAATATTTGACTTTCCAAGATGCGAACTCAGCCGAAATTCTAGGATTCTCGAAAACGTTGCTTGTTTAATAGAAATTGATCTCATTGAATCAATGCAATGAATCGTATTTCATAGTAATTTAGTGGTTTACCAGCGCTTGATTTACTAACACCACAATGAAAATCTATACATAGATTATTCAATAGATCTTTATTTAGTAAATATTCAATATCTTTTTAAAACTACTTTATTTATTATCGACATAAATTTCTTTGTAAAGAAAAAGTTACACCTGATACAAGATGTAAAAGGCAATATAGTAAGAGAAAGCTCAGGTCGGGGCCGCGCGCCTCGACTTAAGGTAAGTTACCCAAAATGCTTGTTTCCCCCCAGAATACTGTGACTGCATCGTACTGCCCCCTTCATCATCAGGTCATTTTAGTCTCCACTACAGAAGCACGACCCTCTCTCGTCCGTCCCAGACAGAAGGAGGAATTGGCCTACACTCCCCACGCTGGCCAGACGGGTTGGGGAGGCTGCCCCCTTACCACTCTATATTTCATAACTGAATAGATTGCTTATTCGTACCAATGAATAAGCGACACTATTCAATTATTGAATCGCAATATGAGATGGTGGTAAGGGGTAAGGCTGTACAATGGTCACAGTTTGATCGATGCGAGCGAGAACAATTTTTTTTTTGTTACATATACGTCTCTATTATTTATGACTCTCGAACGCGTGCCTCGATTTTGATGAAATTTAATGGGTATACAAAAAAAATATTTGGGAAAAAAAAACCAAACAGTATTTTTTTAAATATTAGCGTTAATGAGAAAATAATTAATACGCTATTACTTGTGAATGGTTGATCCGATTATGATAACATTACATACTATTCACATAGATGTGTGGCATAGTAATCAATTTAGTAGTCTTTGAGATATCAAAAATTGATTTGGAAAAGTAATCATGAAGTATCGATCGGGGGCAACTCTAGTATATACCAGTCTCCAAAGAAAATTCTGTAATCTTCGTTTCGTTGTTCACTGGGAAATTAAAAATTAATTTATCATTGCGGGTAAAGTAGTTAAATCAAATTTATCTTATAATATCTTTACCAATCTCGTTACTATATGTACTAACGTATACTAACGAGAACTTATTAGTATAAGAAAAATGCAGTTTCCAGGAACTGCGTTATTCTGTTTCATTTAATTTTCTTGATGATTGATTGTATTTGCCGATCTCGTTAGTATACCGTTTAAACTGCGATCATATTTTCCAAACTATGCATGAATACAGCAAAATATAATAAAATACCTATCCACAGTGGTGTGTTTGGATCCTAAAGAGTCTGTCTTATCTCCGATGTTTAATATTTCGCTCAAACGTAATGTTTGTAGTCACATCTGAGTAAATTCGCGGCGCTCAATTTGATGGAAATATTCAGGGTTCGTTACGTACAGTCGCAAAGAGATTACCATATCAACAGTTTGAACGGGACTAAACGGGAATAAACTGAGGAAATTCCGAAGTAGAATACTCGCGGCAATTCGAAATGCTTTTGATTGCAGATTGTTGGCTTTTATAGATTTTTATTTTTATTTTACGCCGGGTGGCAGACAAGCTTACGGCCCGCCTGATGTGAAGCGGATACCGTAGCCATATTAACGCTCACAACGTAAAATATCGTTCACGCGCTGCCATCCCCGCTGCCAACGCAGCATCTCCTTCCTTCTGGTGACGTGAGGTCACCACTCTCACTCGCAGGAACACAACAACCCTCAATGGAATTGTTATTTGGCTGCAGTATTTTGTGAGGTGGAGGTACATTCCCCAGTCGGGTAGCTTATAATTACGCTCCCTACCTCTCTTTTCGCCAGAGCTTCGTTTGTCAGTCAGCAGGGTGCACCGCGTGCATGTGAAGTTGGCTTTGGTTCATAGATGTTGATGAACCACATACACCCCACTCTTTATTGCATGTTAACAAAAAAGGTTACAAGATTTTACGTAAGTGGTATGCAAAGGCGAGCTTATCTCTAACAGAGATCTCTTCCAACCAATCTTCAGCAGTGGGACAGTATGTTCAGTAGCGGTTAGAAATAGCTATGTGCCTGAAATTATAAATCGATGCCTCCAAGGAACACTACGCCAACAAAAATTTCGATAGTTTTTTTTTTATCTTGCTACCTGAATTTTATTTATAAAAGACACACAGACACAAAAATATCGCAAAATATAAACCGCTAAGTAAATGTATAACTCATATTAGCGGTGTGTATCTGGATGTGTATGTTTTGAGTTGGCGTAGTGTTCATTGGGGGTATCGAAATAATGTTATATAACACGATATACACTCTATACATATTTATATAATATAGTACTTAAGTACACCTAAATATCATTATTATGTTTTAAGTGGCAGTATTGAATCACAAGTGTTTTATCTGTACATTTCAAGTTTCTATATTGTACGGGTTGGAACTGATAGCTTGTGACAAAGGGAGGGATCGATTTCGTAAGATGTCTCAAGTAACCTATTCATGAATATAATATTTTGAATTACAACAAAATTGTTATTATGTATTGAAAGAAAAACACACAACATCGATTTGAAGAATGATTTTGGTGATATTACCTTTTTCTCCCGCTATGTTGGTAGAATACCTGCCAGTCACCAGTGAGGGCAGCACCATCTTCGTCGAAAAGTTTTTTCTTGACGTGTGGTACCTCTGCCAGCCTGTCATCTAATCATAGTGTCTTCACCAGGAAGATATTCCTGCGATGTTGTGTGTTTTTCTTTCAATACATAATAACAATTTTGTTGTAATTCAAAATATTATATTATGTATTTATCTAAAAACACACAACATCGATTTGAAGACGTGTTTGATATCTGCTGGTGACTAACACAAAATGCTATGTGTAAAAGAATAATATTGTTTATTAATTAAACAGTCTCTTGAAGTATTATCAATTATTCCTTGGTAACATAAAATAACAATTAGTTCAACTTCTAACAGAAAATAAAGTCTCTTTCAGAAATAACAACCACCACTTCACATATGAATTGTAAAGAACAAACAATAATGATATTAATTAAAAATATCTTAAAGTAACACAAATACCTTAAGAAATCAGTCTGGTTGAAAATAATTAAACAATAATTGAGATCTAATAGTTTTCTTTTCTACTTCCTTATAATAATGTTTTCTTAATGTATTTTCACTTTTCCAGTTCCCTCTAGACAGTATTTCATCAATAGGGTGATTATCCAACCAGCTGGCTGATGCCACAGCTGACCTAAATGATCCAGGTGAACCTGATATGCCAGCTTCTTTTAGCACAGATCTGACCCAACCACCAATCACTGTTCTAGAGGCTGGGCGTGGTTTGCCAATAATAGTTATAAATAAATGGTCTAGTCCTGCTTCACTTTTTCTCTCTTGTGAAATTTCTATTAACCGTCTTATCCAGGTCACTGGGCATACATGCTTATTAGGATGCCTCAATAACTTCCATCCTGATTGTCGATGTGCGGCTGAATCAGTTTTTGACCCAAATATTGGCCACAAAACTAACTTGTCTTCAGATATGTAAATATGTGAATTTGATGTTTTCAGTAAGGTAAGGTCATGTACCCTCCTTCCAGAAGCTAACAAAAGAATTGCTGCTGTTCTTCGAGAAACTTCAAACAATGTATTTCTTTGACTTCGAATAGCTAACCAATTGAAAATTACCTGTGCATCCCAAACTGGAGCCTTAGATTTTGTAGGCTGAGCTGCAGCAATTGCTTTGAGTATCTGTCGCACAAGAAGCTGATCATCCGAGTCCTGCTTAATATTACAAAAGGTAAATATTGCCGACTTATGTACAAGTATAGTGCTATAGGCAAGCTTTTCTTCTATATGTAGATAGGCTAGAAATCTGGAAATCTGCTGCATAGATGGGGTTTTAGCAGCAACTTCATTTGTATCACACCACTGTAACCACCGCTTAATTGCAGGGTAATAAGTGGCCATGGTAGACTTTCGCCAACTAGTGCTTAGCAATAATTTCTCTGAGTCTGACCAGTCCACTATACTTTCGCCCCACCTCCAACTAACCAAGCTTGTAGCTTCAGTTGGTCTACTTGGGCTGGAGGAAGGCCAGTTGCCATGTCCACCAAGCTCTCCGAGAGACTTTCTATTGGCACAGGCGGTTCTACTGCCCAAGGACTGTGTCCCCCCTTCTTTCCGTATGTAAGAGACTAGTGTCCGATTGTCTGATTGGACTAGTATGTGGGCATTCTGCAGGCAATGCAATTGATTCCGAATCGATGCATATACTGCGAACAGCTCTTTCCAATTCGAGTGCCATTTCCTCTGTTCTGTCGTCCAAGCCCCTGACATAAGGGTCTCGTTTAACTGAGCTCCCCAACCCGTGTCCGCTGCATCGGTTGTCAGGAAATGTGTGTACGGGCATTGGTGCAGGGGGGATCTGTTCCGAACAGCATTCCTCCACCAATTTAGATCGTTCCGGACTTGTGGAGGCAACACCAACTTCACATTTTGATTGCGCCGAAAGCGTTTCAGCAATATCTGCAAATAACGACAGTGAAGGCGACCCTTTGGAATCACAAAATTTGCGAAATTTAATTGGCCCAGAATCTTTTGTACTTGTTTCAAGTTGGACCGTGGTCGAACCAACATTCTTGTTATTGATTCTTTTATTTTCCTTATTTTTTATTTTCCCAGGTACATCTCGTTGGAACTTGTACTCCAGGTGATCCCTAAATATTCTAGATGTTGGACTGGAACCAATATTGATTTTGGGTAATTTATTTTCCAACCTAAGGACTCCAAGAGACTCAACACTTCCGCAGTTTGTGAGATCAACTTGGTATGATCCTGGTGGACTAGGAGAAAATCGTCCAGATAGACCAGAACCCGATTTCCTCTGGCACGAAGGATCTCCGCGATCCAATTCGTCAGTGCTGCAAAAGTCCGTGGGGCGGACGACAGACCAAATGGAAGGGATGTCATTTGCAGTAACTCCCCTTTGTATACCATCCTGAGATAACAGCGGTGAGTTTCTGCTATAGGCACATGGAAATAGGCATTGGAGATGTCTATTTTGATCATCCAATCTTGTTTTTGAAGGAAATCTGGAACTGATGCATGTGAAATCAGTTGAAAATGTTTCGTGTGTACATACTTGTTCAGACCCCGAAGATCGAAAATTGGCCGAAGGCCGCCACTGCTCTTTGTTACTAGAAACATTTTGGACAAGAAGCTCGGGCTTATATGAACTGGTTTCTCTAAGATTTCCTGATCTTTCAAGTCTTGTATTATCCTTGTCATGTCCGGTGTGACCTTGGTGCTGTATAATTTTTTTAATCCTGTGGTAGGGTAATTCAGGGGAGGTGCATCTATAAATGGTATTCGGCTTCCTGAAACAGTCTTCAAAATAAATTTGTTTGCACCTAACATTTTCCATGCTAGAAGAAAGGTCTGTAGGCAACCCCCCTTGAAACCCTGTTGGGGATAGTCATTTTCTATCTTTATTGCGAAAGGAATTATTGTTGGGCTTTGATTCCTTTTTCTTCTTTGGAAAAATTTTCTGTTTACCTGTATAATTATTACTACGAACAGACGTAGATGGTACAGAACGGGCTACATGAGAATATTGACCAGATGCAACTGTCTCAGCTGGTCGTTTTCTCGCAACTGGCTTTGTTTCTTTTAAATAAGTAGGCATATTAAGCCAAGAGTTAGTCCCCCCGAGGGATTGTACTAATGGCATCAGGGTACCATGATCAAACAGATATTCTGCACTTGGTGGTACCCTTCTTAATGTATGTTGCAAATTTTTATTTGGGATCTCAGAAATAATTCTATCCCGCCTAACCTCAATACACTCTGAGCGTTTTCCGCAAACTATTTGTAATATTTGTTCAATGTTTTTGTAATTCTGAGAGTTAGGCCCAAACAACGTTACAATTTTGTCAAACAAACTATTGGGATTTAATTCATTTGGTGAGTTGTTAGCCCAGTTGACAATTTCTTGTAAATTATAACGAATTATTTCCTTATGTTCTAAAAGGCCATTAGTTAATCCGGCCATTACTCTTTCGGTGGTGACTAAATAATCTTTTCCTTTATTGAAATGGCATAACTCATCATTTAGTTTTAATTCGGTAAAACCTGGTTTAGCTAAAAAGGCCTGTAATGACTTTGAATATTTTACCTCCTTCCATTCATCAGAATTAAAGTGTTGGAGCTTAGTTAGCTCATCAACGCGGTTTTGTGGTGCAATTTTTATTACTTTTGCACTATCACTTATGGTCTGAATATGACCCAAATCCAGTTGTCCAGCACTTGGTTGAGACAGAAATTCCGTTGCGGAGGGGGGTGAAAATAGATTGGTAGATGAAACTGAAACTGGAGTAGTTATCGGAATACAAGAATGTATGTACTTGGTGAGATTGCTTACATGGGTTATCAGTGCATCCACCCGAGGGTCGGGTCCAGTACCGGCCTGATTTCTTCTGACTCTCTTGTTAGGTGGACGTGATGATTCACCCTCTGACTCCGAGTCAGAGCTCTCGCTGTCGGAATTGGATGTAGAGCTTCGTTTCCCTCCGAGGGAAGTTCGAAGTTGTTCCACCCCATCTTCCGGAGTTTCCGACACATTTTCGTTGCTCATTTTACTTCACCGACTATTATCACTACTAACACGCACTATTAACGCGAATTCGCAATGAATCTTCGTGATAAACGGTGTAATTTTATTAAAGTAAATATTTTCCAGCGTATTAGCGGGAAATCACAAAATGCTATGATTAGATGACAGGCTGGCAGTGGTACCACACGTCAAGAAAAAACTTTTCGACGAAGATGGTGCTGCCCTCACTGGTGACTGGCAGGTATTCTACCAACATAGCGGGAGAAAAAGGTAATATCACAAAATCATTCTTCAAATCGATGTTGTGTGTTTTTAGATAAATACATAATATATAATTTTAAACTTTCACGGTTGTTTACATCACTATTGTATGTACGGGTATTACATGTATCGATTTTTATATTTTTTCGATATTTCAGCGACGTTGCAGACGCCATGGTCTCGGGACAGTCGTCCCCTGTTTAGGTACGTAGTATTAAGTACAAGAAATACTACTAGGAGTTTGTAATTGTGAAACTAGAGAGGTACCTTCTTAACCTTTGCACTTTCTTTTAATTGTTTTTTTTTTAATCTATGTCGAGTGACAAACAAGCATACGGCCCGCTTGATGTGAAGCGTACCATACCATAGCCATATAAACGCCGCGTTTGTGAGTCAGCAGGGTGCACCACGTGCAGGTGAAGTCGGTTCTGAAGTTAGGCAGGTTGTTTTTTTATCTTTTAATAAGAACTTCTTATGAAAGTTAAATGTACTAATAAAATGAGATTCTTTAATTAAATAAAAAAGACACGCGGTTTAGCAACAACAGACATAATAAAGGTTAGATTGACGTAATCCTGGGGGTCGAGGAGAGGGGGCGAGACGTCTAATTAGGCGTACGAGGGGTGAAGATAACACAATGTTGACAACGTTCTCGGTTTGCGAGTTAAAATTAACGTACTTACACAGGTTTGCATTTTAGCTATAATCCCAAATTTTATGATAATTGTGGCTGAGCTTTAGACCGTGTCTACGAACCTATATTACATAATACTATAGTATACAAATTTCCTTTGCTGTGTCTCCTCTGTCGCCAGTGTCAAGAGGGAATTAAAGCTAAACAGTTTTTTTTTATGGGACGGGGGCCTACCACTCATTTCCACAGCTGTCTACACAGCCCCCTTACCACCATCTCTATTTCAAACGGAATAGAGTCGCTCATTCATTGGTATGAATAAGCAATCTATTCAATTATTGAATCGCAACAAGAGAAGGTGGTAAGGGGGCAGGAGACAGTAGTGTCTCCTGTGTAGCCAGGATTAACAGCGCCAAAAAAGGTAATGAACAGTGAAGTCCATTGCAGTTTCGGGGGTAAAACTACGGTTGCCTTGGAACTCACAACGAATTTTATCAGAAGAAAAGTAGGAATAAGGAACTTTCGGAATTTGACTTCCCCCCTTAGAAATATGAGAGATAGCAATATGGCAAATAAGGCATTAAAACCGAGATGGCTAGTCAAGTGAAGCGCAACTGCCGTGCACCACGGATTTTAAGTTATTAACACTATTGAGCACCTAAAACATTGAGTTGTTACCTAACACATCGATTCCAATAATTGCAAAATCGTCTGAACGCTTTGTAATTCTCCCTTAATGCTACCAAATCAGAAGGTACGCGAGTGAATTTCTTTCTTCATTTTAATTTTATAATTACAACATGTTCATACTCTGTGGAATGCGTCCATGCGTTAAATAATATTATATTTTTTATTAGAGTTTCGTCACGGGACGAACTGTATAAGCAACAGGTAGTGCTAGTGCTTTGTGGATTGTGTCAGAAATACGAACAGTTCCATTTATAATTACATCACGCAGGTACGTGTGTTTTTGACGCTGGTTCTGGTGCAACGCCGAGCTGGAAGGTCTTTGGTAGTTCTCAAGTTTTGTCAAATGTAGCTGGATGCTATTGGGTTCGTTAGTTGTGACAATTGAAGAACAATAGCGGTAACAGGCAAACCGCAATCGCCTTCTGGACGACTGTGTTTGTGTGTTGTCTAAGTCAGGGGTGTTTACCATAATTTTATGCAGAGCCAGGTTTAATATTTGTTACGGTAGCCCAAAAAAAGCTCAATAGTAAAGTGAGCTTTAAATACAACGTTTAAAAGTTTGGATTATGTTGCGGGCAGAATGATCGACTTATGCGGGTCGCATGGTGCCTTGGGGTCTGTGGTCATATATGGGCCAGGTCCAAGTAACATAAACAGCACGGCACGGCACGGTACGGTGGCAGTAACCCATAATCATCCCACTGTTGGGATACGGATCTCCCCTCAATCGAAGGTGTTTAGAGCATACTCCACCACGCTGCTCAATTGTGGGTTGGTGGAGACCTGTTTTTCAAGCCGCCCAAAGGCCACTGACTTGGTTTAACGACTGTCGTATAAAGACAACAACTGGGACCGAGACGACTTAACGTGCCCTCCGAAGTACGGAGGAGCTCGAGATAATTAAACCCATCCATGGATCGGCTACGAGCGACGTTGCTTAACTTACATAATCGATTAGACTGACACGCGCAACGAAGCCATCGAGCTCCTTATAACAGCACGTTTATAAAATTGCATTACATTTAATCTCTGGCAGCAGAGTGTAGGTCCCAACACTCGCCATATTTCTTGATGTGTAGAATTATCTATTCCAATACGTGGGCTTGGAAACATTGTGATAGGCGGCCATATTTTTGCGCTTGTACCGAATCCGTTTGACGAGGGTTTGAGCCTGAGCTGGGTTCGAAACAAAGATTAATATTCCCGAAGCCCGGCTTTTTATGAAACTTATAAGAAACATGCGAAATAAATATGGTATCTTGGAAATTTAGTCGGGTCATTATACGAAGTACAAGAAAAACTGTTCTTGTGTCATATTTAATTAATTATAAGTTATGTCAACAGTGTAATTAATCTATTTAGTTTATATCTGTGCCTATTTATCGAAAACATAACAAATTCAACCACATCTTATTTATAAACTCGTAAAAAAATTAAAAATAGAGGCTCTTGTCATACTCCGTGAACTGTTCGGAAGACATGTTTCGTCAAAAAAGCTAACACAAAAAAATAATCTAATACACTTTATTAAAATTAAATTATAGTATCTGTTTCTAGACATACCAATGAAGATCAAAACACATCGATATATTTTTTCCTTTTAATAAATTCATATTTGTAGCTGTTATACGGGTGTTATCAAAATTAACATCAATTCTGTGAACCGCTATTTTCACCCAAAAAAGAATTTTATCTAATAAATCATTACTCTAATTTCCTGGCGACACTACTCTTTACTGTTAGTTCAGTTATGTGTGTCCACAAACGAGAAGGATAATTTCTGTGAAGTTTTATTATAAAAATATAAGCAATATACGGTTTTTGTCAAGTTTGTTCCATCAATTCGGTTAAGGAAGATTTTTGATAAGTAATTACATATTTTATTTGCCACCATAGCTCATAATTAATGCTATGAGGACTAATATTGGTTGAGGTTATAAATAGCTAGGCTACTTCTAAAACCAGGATGTGGCTTAATTTTAAAAACGATTCGTCAATCCCGTGATCATCACTTTCGTGAACTCGTTGTTCACAGAAATGACAAGTTTCACGGAAATTATAGCACTTTTAAAATAAATAGTATTAGGACTTAAAAACGCTCGTGCACCGGCTACTTCCAGTTAAATTAATTGTTGGCCTTTATAATCTATACTTATAATTTCATATTTTCTAAAAAACCATTCATGTTCACGGAATTGATGGGTTTCACAGAAATGACGTTTTGTTTGTTTATTTGTGTCTGATAGCAAAATAAAACTAATACACTGGTTGTGTCGTTTTGCTGTGGTTATGGGCATGTTATTTTTTCGTATTAGGTACAGACAAAAATGGCAAAAACAAGAAAGAAGATGTCAGATGAAGAAAGAAAGGCTAGGAGAAGAGAGCAATTAAAGCTTAGTGTGCGTCGACAAAAACACAAACAAGATTTTACAGCTCAGGAAGAAGTGGAAAGGAAAGACGGAGAGAGATATCACAAGAAAAAAGAAAAGGGATTACTTAAAACTATAACAGATTATACACCTAGACAACAAATAAAAATACTTTTATTTAACAAAAATGCATTTTTGAGTGATGGGCCAACTATCCAATAAGTATACGAGTATAAAACAATTAATTGTAACTGTCAAATATTTCAATTCAATGTTTAGTGCTGACGCTGTTTTGTGGCAATATTCGGAGTGTGGAAAAAGAGCCTCAGACTATGTAGGTGGCTACTTAAAAAGAACTGCCGATCGACGAGTGGCTTTGGGGGATGACATACCAGACTATCCAACTTTGATTACTTGTTTAAAATAAAAACTGTCCTTCGGTTAAAGTAATACCAATAAGTGATCATTGTATTGAATCAATAGAGAATATTTTAAAGAATAGTGATATAAAAACCCTTTGAAGGCACAATGAAAGTGCACCAAATTATATGGGTAAAAGAACACCAGAATGTTCTTCAAGCCAGGCGGCTTAGTTGCTTGGAATGTCCTTTAAACATCACCTGTCTTTATTTTGGACTAAGGAAAATAGCTATCTTATGAAAATGGTCATCTGATCATAACTCCAGTGATTCAGACAATATATTTGTTTGATATCACAGAAATGACGTACCTGTTCAATGTCATTTCCGTGAACAAGAATGTTTGATTTTTTATTACGGTTTCAAAATAATATTTTTTGTTTTATTTTGTCTTGGTATAATTATTACTGATAAAACTTTTAAGTTACATATGTTAAACTCACGTCTTTATATTAATTATTAATTAATGATCAGTTCCATCATTTCAGTGAACACATGCGCCACTTCTGTGAGCACCAAAAAATGTTTTTTCTGAGATTTACGTATTAAACGCAATTAAAATTTTGTTTTCTGCAGTGATTATAATATTTGTTTATATTTTGCAAGACATGAATCTTTAAAACCTATAAAATCCTGATTTTTATTTTTGTAATTTAAAAAATCTTGTTCTGTATAATGACCCAGTCACGATATTGGAGTTTATAAGAACAGCGGTGATTTATTTAAAAAAAAAAAAAGATTAAGATTATTTGTTGAATAATTTGTCCAAACAATATCCAAATAAAATCGTCCCTATGACGCCTCTACATTTCATCGAGACACTACGAGACAGCGCGACCATGAGCACAGAATAATATACACTACCATGAGAGACGTCAGGAACTGCGAACGCGCTATTGTACACACAGTACACTTTAGCTGTTCTCCAGTATCGCTAAGTAATTTTTTAACCGACACCAAAAAGGACGAGGTTCTCAATTCGGCTGTATTTTGTTTGTTACTGAATTACTCCGTGATTTATAAACCAATTTGAAAAAAACTTTTTTTAAAAGAGTATGCTTACAGATTGGTCTCATATTGTTTCATCATCATCATCATTATCATCGTAAGCCTGTATCTACGCACTGTTAGGTTTGTTATTTCATTACTCCATCATTTATAAACCGATTTGAAAAAAAAACTTTTCTTATTTGAAAGAGTATACTACTAGATTGGTCCCATATTTTTTCATCATCATCATCAATGCCTGTATCTACATCTATAAATGTAGAGTAATGTTTGGAGTCGGTTTTTTTTGTTAAAATTATTTAATTATCTATTTTGTCGTTGGCAGACATGCATACAGTTCGCCTGATGTGAAGCGGTTACCGTAGCCATATCAACGCTTGCAATATGAAATGTCGCTCGGGCGCCACCACCTCCGATGCCAACGCATTTACTCCTTCCTTTCCGATAATGTCACTCACTCGCAGGAATACAAAAACCCTCAAGGGAATTGTTATTTGGTTGCGGTATTCTGTGAGGTGGAGGTACTTCCTCGGTCGGGCAGCTTACAAATACGTTGTACCCTATCTCTCTTTTGCTAGAGCCTGTTTCGTCGGCAGGGTGCATGTGAAGGAGGTTGGCTTTGCCTAAAGGCCTAAAGATTATGGTGAGCTAAATCCTACCAAGTAACTCGATTTTACATTAAAAAAAAAACAATAAATAAAGCTACATACAATCCTAAACTTTACGCTGGTATATATACATACCTATGATGATAATCGAGCAATAGGATTGGAACAATGCGAATTAATGTTTCAAATTGAATTTATTTCAGACGGAATTCATTTAATAGTAGTTTATGAAACTGTTGCATAATAAGGGTTATTAAAATACGAGTGTGAGTTTATAACATGAGCCGAAGGCGAATGTTATAATAGACCACACGAGTATTTTAATACCTAATTATGTGCAGTTTCATACACTACTTTATCTAATCTCATGAAATATATGATAATAATATTTTAAATACAACCATGAAGTTAATTTAACAGCTAAAATTCTTACATAAAAATCCATTTGTAGATCGAGCATGCGTAGTGCGCATGCGCGACGCGCCGCGCGGCGCCGCGCGGCGCCGCGTTCACAGATTATGTAGAAAAATTTTGCATAGTTGCAATGTATTTGCATTGCAACCTGTTTAAAATACCTGTATCCAGGGCTGAAGCTGTATCGAAATGGTAAAAAAGTTATTTTACGATACAGTTGTCCATAGAAGAGCTGTATCGAAATAGTAGTTTATGAAACTGTTGCATAATAAGGGTTATTAAAATACGAGTGTGAGTTTATAACATGAGCCGAAGGCGAATGTTATAAACGAGTATTTTAATACCTAATTATGTGCAGTTTCATACACTACTTAATAATAATATAATTAATAATAATAATATTTTAAATACAACCATGAAGTTAATTTAACAGCTAAAATTCTTACATAAAAATCCATTTGTAGATCGAGCATGCGTAGTGCGCATGCGCGACGCGCCGCGCGGCGCCGCGTTCACAGATTATGTAGAAAAATTTTGCAAAGTTGCAATGTATTTACATTGCAACCTGTTTAAAATACCTGTATCCAGGGCTGAAGCTGTATCGAAATGGTAAAAAAGTTATTTTACGATACAGTTGTCCATAGAAGAGCTGTATCGAAAAATAACTTTTTAAATTTATTTTGATAGCTTGTGCGTAAAGACTGTCATTAAGATACTGTGTTTAGTTTTTTAATGTGTAAATTTCAGTATGAGATTAGATAAATATATTTATATACTTTCAGAACACGTAGAAACGGTTGTTGTGTTTATTTCACTCATCATTACGTGAAAAGTTTTGTATACGTCGTGTCAACCCAAGGTGGGGTGTAAGTAGTTCATCAACAACTCTGAACCAAAGCCAACTTCACCTGCGCGCGGTGCACCCTGCTGACTGACAAACGAAGCTCTGGCGAAAAGAGAGGTAGGGAGCGTAATTGTAAGCTAACCGACTGGGGAATGTACCTTCGCCTCACAGAATACCGCAACCAAATAACATTTCCCTTGAGGGTTGTTGTATTCCTGCGAGTGAGTGAGGTCACCAGAAATGAAGGAGATGCTGCGTTGCCAGCGGGGGTGGCGGCGCGCGAGCGATATTTTATGTTGCTAGTGTTAATATGGCTACGGTAACCGCTTCACATCACGCGGGCCGTATGCTTGTCTGCCACCCGACGTAGTATAAGAAAAAGGCCCTAATATTACGTAAATTGGCAATATAGTATAGTAGGTTATTCCCGTGAGTTTGTACGTACGTATCCTCATAAAACGAATACATTTACATCCCCATGTCAGCTTAGAAATACGCAACACCTACCTTTCTTTTGTCGGTTGGGTTTTGCTAAGCGGCAAGGTGTACCACGTGCAAGTGAGGTTAGCTTTACCTCTAAAGCTCATGATGAGCCATTTACACCTCAATATGATGAATAATTAAAATAAAATCTACATTTACTCGTACGAGTATATCAACTATCTACTGTCAGTAAACGCAATTAAAAGCGTATAAAAGACAATTTAGAAAGGAATAAAGGCTTTTGTTTCTTCTGCTTGAAATATTTTTAATTAAAAACGTTTCACAAAATATACCCTTACCTAATTGGACACGTTAAATCACTAAGAATTCCTGGTGGGCCCACGGCGACGCTGATTGCAAATTAACAGAATTTATTGAACCATTTGTGCGCCAGTCACAATGTGTCTTTTAAAGTAATATTGGAAGGGTGCAGGCTAAAATATTTTTAACTATAGATGCGTTCTACCTGCCTCCATTATGGTAAGACAAAAGTATGGTAAATGCCCGACATTTGCTCAGTATTGCGACACTTGCCGTCGCGCTAACGCTAATCAAAAAGAAGTTTTTTTTATACAAAAACCTTTTCACGCCGTTTTTGGTGAACCCCATACTGTAGTCTCCTGTGAAAACCTCAACAGGCAGTTCGTTCCACAGCTTGATAGTACGTGAAGGAAAACTTCTCTGGAACCGCACAGAATGTGACCACTTCGGATCCAATGTGTGAGGATAAATTCTCAAATAACTCATGAATCTTCTCAAATAACTCCCCTGCCCCCTTAGAGTCGCTTATTCATAATAGAATAATAGAATGCTTATTCATACGCATGAATACTTATGAATAAGCATTCTATCCAGTTATTGAATCGCAATAAGAGATGGTGGTAAGGGGGCTGACGTATTGAAAATTTGTGGATAAAATGCTTTCCTGTGTGATCACTTCTTCTTTTCCTTTCTTAGCGTACTGCATACAGCTGCCGATTTATACTGTCGTAGCGTTCGCATATGGCCCGTCTATAAATAAAATGTCATTGGGTGCAGGTGCTACTTCTTCGATAGAATAAGATTGAGGTAAGATAAAGATAACTGGGAAAATTAAATTAGGTATGTCCTCTATAGTCCCTGAAGGAGATAAATATTTTGGGTCCTTTAGACAACATTTAATATTTTAACATATTAGCCATGGCAGGCGCATGCAGTAGATACTAATGGTAATTGGTGGGTGCCGGCCGACAGTAGTTTGTATGAACTAATTGATGGAGGAAGCACGTAAAAGTTGTGTAATCAAATTGCCTGTAATATATTGGTATTATGCAAATTGTGCTAGATTAGCTTAATTTTAAATGGAAGAGACATAAGTGATAATATGGGCCCACCACACATTCCAACCACTGTGTCTCCTATGTAACTACTGTCTGTGTGTGTAAATAACAGCAGCTGGTCGCTGCAAATAGGCAATCCCGGGGGTATAACAAAGGCTACTTTGGTACTCACTATGAACATTCGTTGCGAGTTAGAAGAAATTAGTAGAAGTTTGAAGCTTTTGTAATTTGATATCTCCTGTTGCCAATATGAGAGACAACAATGTTGCAATATTGCTGTAATTTTCCTTTTTTGCGCTAGGCACGACTGCGTGGCACTACCCATACTAGTGTCATGGGATTTTTTTCTTTCCCGAGACTCTACTACTTCATTGGCTGATCCGACTGTCATATCAAAATTTGAAATTAAATACTATATAACAACAACAACATAATTTGATTGAGGGACCTAAAATACATTCCTAACTCTCTCTGAAAGTTATGTTTGTTGCTAGTTATTATGTTGCTAGTCCTAAAATAGATCGTTTAAAATATTACATATATGACAAAAGAGTTTTCTGACTAGGTATTTTTCGTGACTGCCAAATATATACCTGCTACTCGTAAAAGATAAAACGCAGCCATTTGAGAAGTGTCGATTTGAATTTTTAATTTACCTTCGCAAAGCCTTCGTATTTAAATTATTCATGCTGCGTGTTGAATCTAAAATACTTTCCATAGGTTCCTTACGAATTTTTTCGACCAATGATGACGTGACGGTGTGATGAATTATAGTAATGTATTTAATGTCTTAGTAATTTCGTAATCAAATACATAAACATCTCAGTATATTTGTAGAATATCGTAAAAGAAAACATACGACATTTAATTTTATGAAATTTAATAGTCAATAAAAGAGTTAGCTTCCTAGAACTCGATGAAGAGGAGCTCGATGCGTGGCAGTCTAATGAATCACACAAGTCAAGCAACGTCGACCGCAGCCCGTCTATGAATGGGCTTATTTATCTGTTGCTTCTCCGTGCTTCGGAGGGCATGTTAAGCCGTCGGCCGTCGGTTAAGGCTTTAAAACAGTGTTTTCCAACCCGCAGCTGAGCAGCGTGGTAGAGCATACTCTATTCTATTCTAATAGATTGAGGGGAGACCATATCTCAGCAGTGGCATGACTACGACGATATGGCAGGGTAGCAGGGTAATAGGCGTTGACGTTGACTACAATTTTTTTCTGTCTGTCTGTCTGTCTGTCTGTCTGTCTGTCTGTCTGTCTGTCTGTCTGTCTGTCTGTCTGTCTGTCTGTCTGTCTGTCTGTCTGTCTGTCTGTCTGTCTGTCTGTCTGTCTGTCTGTCTGTCTGTCTGTCTGTCTGTCTGTCTGTCTGTCTGTCTGTCTGTCTGTCTGTCTGTCTGTCTGTCTGTCTGTCTGTCTGTCTGTCTGTCTGTCTGTCTGTCTGTCTGTCTGTCTGTCTGTCTGTCTGTCTGTCTGTCTGTCTGTCTGTCTGTCTGTCTGTCTGTCTGTCTGTCTGTCTGTCTGTCTGTCTGTCTGTCTGTCTGTCTGTCTGTCTGTCTGTCTGTCTGTCTGTCTGTCTGTCTGTCTGTCTGTCTGTCTGTCTGTCTGTCTGTCTGTCTGTCTGTCTGTCTGTCTGTCTGTCTGTCTGTCTGTCTGTCTGTCTGTCTGTCTGTCTGTCTGTCTGTCTGTCTGTCTGTCTGTCTGTCTGTCTGTCTGTCTGTCTGTCTGTCTGTCTGTCTGTCTGTCTGTCTGTCTGTCTGTCTGTCTGTCTGTCTGTCTGTCTGTCTGTCTGTCTGTCTGTCTGTCTGTCTGTCTGTCTGTCTGTCTGTCTGTCTGTCTGTCTGTCTGTCTGTCTGTCTGTCTGTCTGTCTGTCTGTCTGTCTGTCTGTCTGTCTGTCTGTCTGTCTGTCTGTCTGTCTGTCTGTCTGTCTGTCTGTCTGTCTGTCTGTCTGTCTGTCTGTCTGTCTGTCTGTCTGTCTGTCTGTCTGTCTGTCTGTCTGTCTGTCTGTCTGTCTGTCTGTCTGTCTGTCTGTCTGTCTGTCTGTCTGTCTGTCTGTCTGTCTGTCTGTCTGTCTGTCTGTCTGTCTGTCTGTCTGTCTGTCTGTCTGTCTGTCTGTCTGTCTGTCTGTCTGTCTGTCTGTCTGTCTGTCTGTCTGTCTGTCTGTCTGTCTGTCTGTCTGTCTGTCTGTCTGTCTGTCTGTCTGTCTGTCTGTCTGTCTGTCTGTCTGTCTGTCTGTCTGTCTGTCTGTCTGTCTGTCTGTCTGTCTGTCTGTCTGTCTGTCTGTCTGTCTGTCTGTCTGTCTGTCTGTCTGTCTGTCTGTCTGTCTGTCTGTCTGTCTGTCTGTCTGTCTGTCTGTCTGTCTGTCTGTCTGTCTGTCTGTCTGTCTGTCTGTCTGTCTGTCTGTCTGTCTGTCTGTCTGTCTGTCTGTCTGTCTGTCTGTCTGTCTGTCTGTCTGTCTGTCTGTCTGTCTGTCTGTCTGTCTGTCTGTCTGTCTGTCTGTCTGTCTGTCTGTCTGTCTGTCTGTCTGTCTGTCTGTCTGTCTGTCTGTCTGTCTGTCTGTCTGTCTGTCTGTCTGTCTGTCTGTCTGTCTGTCTGTCTGTCTGTCTGTCTGTCTGTCTGTCTGTCTGTCTGTCTGTCTGTCTGTCTGTCTGTCTGTCTGTCTGTCTGTCTGTCTGTCTGTCTGTCTGTCTGTCTGTCTGTCTGTCTGTCTGTCTGTCTGTCTGTCTGTCTGTCTGTCTGTCTGTCTGTCTGTCTGTCTGTCTGTCTGTCTGTCTGTCTGTCTGTCTGTCTGTCTGTCTGTCTGTCTGTCTGTCTGTCTGTCTGTCTGTCTGTCTGTCTGTCTGTCTGTCTGTCTGTCTGTCTGTCTGTCTGTCTGTCTGTCTGTCTGTCTGTCTGTCTGTCTGTCTGTCTGTCTGTCTGTCTGTCTGTCTGTCTGTCTGTCTGTCTGTCTGTCTGTCTGTCTGTCTGTCTGTCTGTCTGTCTGTCTGTCTGTCTGTCTGTCTGTCTGTCTGTCTGTCTGTCTGTCTGTCTGTCTGTCTGTCTGTCTGTCTGTCTGTCTGTCTGTCTGTCTGTCTGTCTGTCTGTCTGTCTGTCTGTCTGTCTGTCTGTCTGTCTGTCTGTCTGTCTGTCTGTCTGTCTGTCTGTCTGTCTGTCTGTCTGTCTGTCTGTCTGTCTGTCTGTCTGTCTGTCTGTCTGTCTGTCTGTCTGTCTGTCTGTCTGTCTGTCTGTCTGTCTGTCTGTCTGTCTGTCTGTCTGTCTGTCTGTCTGTCTGTCTGTCTGTCTGTCTGTCTGTCTGTCTGTCTGTCTGTCTGTCTGTCTGTCTGTCTGTCTGTCTGTCTGTCTGTCTGTCTGTCTGTCTGTCTGTCTGTCTGTCTGTCTGTCTGTCTGTCTGTCTGTCTGTCTGTCTGTCTGTCTGTCTGTCTGTCTGTCTGTCTGTCTGTCTGTCTGTCTGTCTGTCTGTCTGTCTGTCTGTCTGTCTGTCTGTCTGTCTGTCTGTCTGTCTGTCTGTCTGTCTGTCTGTCTGTCTGTCTGTCTGTCTGTCTGTCTGTCTGTCTGTCTGTCTGTCTGTCTGTCTGTCTGTCTGTCTGTCTGTCTGTCTGTCTGTCTGTCTGTCTGTCTGTCTGTCTGTCTGTCTGTCTGTCTGTCTGTCTGTCTGTCTGTCTGTCTGTCTGTCTGTCTGTCTGTCTGTCTGTCTGTCTGTCTGTCTGTCTGTCTGTCTGTCTGTCTGTCTGTCTGTCTGTCTGTCTGTCTGTCTGTCTGTCTGTCTGTCTGTCTGTCTGTCTGTCTGTCTGTCTGTCTGTCTGTCTGTCTGTCTGTCTGTCTGTCTGTCTGTCTGTCTGTCTGTCTGTCTGTCTGTCTGTCTGTCTGTCTGTCTGTCTGTCTGTCTGTCTGTCTGTCTGTCTGTCTGTCTGTCTGTCTGTCTGTCTGTCTGTCTGTCTGTCTGTCTGTCTGTCTGTCTGTCTGTCTGTCTGTCTGTCTGTCTGTCTGTCTGTCTGTCTGTCTGTCTGTCTGTCTGTCTGTCTGTCTGTCTGTCTGTCTGTCTGTCTGTCTGTCTGTCTGTCTGTCTGTCTGTCTGTCTGTCTGTCTGTCTGTCTGTCTGTCTGTCTGTCTGTCTGTCTGTCTGTCTGTCTGTCTGTCTGTCTGTCTGTCTGTCTGTCTGTCTGTCTGTCTGTCTGTCTGTCTGTCTGTCTGTCTGTCTGTCTGTCTGTCTGTCTGTCTGTCTGTCTGTCTGTCTGTCTGTCTGTCTGTCTGTCTGTCTGTCTGTCTGTCTGTCTGTCTGTCTGTCTGTCTGTCTGTCTGTCTGTCTGTCTGTCTGTCTGTCTGTCTGTCTGTCTGTCTGTCTGTCTGTCTGTCTGTCTGTCTGTCTGTCTGTCTGTCTGTCTGTCTGTCTGTCTGTCTGTCTGTCTGTCTGTCTGTCTGTCTGTCTGTCTGTCTGTCTGTCTGTCTGTCTGTCTGTCTGTCTGTCTGTCTGTCTGTCTGTCTGTCTGTCTGTCTGTCTGTCTGTCTGTCTGTCTGTCTGTCTGTCTGTCTGTCTGTCTGTCTGTCTGTCTGTCTGTCTGTCTGTCTGTCTGTCTGTCTGTCTGTCTGTCTGTCTGTCTGTCTGTCTGTCTGTCTGTCTGTCTGTCTGTCTGTCTGTCTGTCTGTCTGTCTGTCTGTCTGTCTGTCTGTCTGTCTGTCTGTCTGTCTGTCTGTCTGTCTGTCTGTCTGTCTGTCTGTCTGTCTGTCTGTCTGTCTGTCTGTCTGTCTGTCTGTCTGTCTGTCTGTCTGTCTGTCTGTCTGTCTGTCTGTCTGTCTGTCTGTCTGTCTGTCTGTCTGTCTGTCTGTCTGTCTGTCTGTCTGTCTGTCTGTCTGTCTGTCTGTCTGTCTGTCTGTCTGTCTGTCTGTCTGTCTGTCTGTCTGTCTGTCTGTCTGTCTGTCTGTCTGTCTGTCTGTCTGTCTGTCTGTCTGTCTGTCTGTCTGTCTGTCTGTCTGTCTGTCTGTCTGTCTGTCTGTCTGTCTGTCTGTCTGTCTGTCTGTCTGTCTGTCTGTCTGTCTGTCTGTCTGTCTGTCTGTCTGTCTGTCTGTCTGTCTGTCTGTCTGTCTGTCTGTCTGTCTGTCTGTCTGTCTGTCTGTCTGTCTGTCTGTCTGTCTGTCTGTCTGTCTGTCTGTCTGTCTGTCTGTCTGTCTGTCTGTCTGTCTGTCTGTCTGTCTGTCTGTCTGTCTGTCTGTCTGTCTGTCTGTCTGTCTGTCTGTCTGTCTGTCTGTCTGTCTGTCTGTCTGTCTGTCTGTCTGTCTGTCTGTCTGTCTGTCTGTCTGTCTGTCTGTCTGTCTGTCTGTCTGTCTGTCTGTCTGTCTGTCTGTCTGTCTGTCTGTCTGTCTGTCTGTCTGTCTGTCTGTCTGTCTGTCTGTCTGTCTGTCTGTCTGTCTGTCTGTCTGTCTGTCTGTCTGTCTGTCTGTCTGTCTGTCTGTCTGTCTGTCTGTCTGTCTGTCTGTCTGTCTGTCTGTCTGTCTGTCTGTCTGTCTGTCTGTCTGTCTGTCTGTCTGTCTGTCTGTCTGTCTGTCTGTCTGTCTGTCTGTCTGTCTGTCTGTCTGTCTGTCTGTCTGTCTGTCTGTCTGTCTGTCTGTCTGTCTGTCTGTCTGTCTGTCTGTCTGTCTGTCTGTCTGTCTGTCTGTCTGTCTGTCTGTCTGTCTGTCTGTCTGTCTGTCTGTCTGTCTGTCTGTCTGTCTGTCTGTCTGTCTGTCTGTCTGTCTGTCTGTCTGTCTGTCTGTCTGTCTGTCTGTCTGTCTGTCTGTCTGTCTGTCTGTCTGTCTGTCTGTCTGTCTGTCTGTCTGTCTGTCTGTCTGTCTGTCTGTCTGTCTGTCTGTCTGTCTGTCTGTCTGTCTGTCTGTCTGTCTGTCTGTCTGTCTGTCTGTCTGTCTGTCTGTCTGTCTGTCTGTCTGTCTGTCTGTCTGTCTGTCTGTCTGTCTGTCTGTCTGTCTGTCTGTCTGTCTGTCTGTCTGTCTGTCTGTCTGTCTGTCTGTCTGTCTGTCTGTCTGTCTGTCTGTCTGTCTGTCTGTCTGTCTGTCTGTCTGTCTGTCTGTCTGTCTGTCTGTCTGTCTGTCTGTCTGTCTGTCTGTCTGTCTGTCTGTCTGTCTGTCTGTCTGTCTGTCTGTCTGTCTGTCTGTCTGTCTGTCTGTCTGTCTGTCTGTCTGTCTGTCTGTCTGTCTGTCTGTCTGTCTGTCTGTCTGTCTGTCTGTCTGTCTGTCTGTCTGTCTGTCTGTCTGTCTGTCTGTCTGTCTGTCTGTCTGTCTGTCTGTCTGTCTGTCTGTCTGTCTGTCTGTCTGTCTGTCTGTCTGTCTGTCTGTCTGTCTGTCTGTCTGTCTGTCTGTCTGTCTGTCTGTCTGTCTGTCTGTCTGTCTGTCTGTCTGTCTGTCTGTCTGTCTGTCTGTCTGTCTGTCTGTCTGTCTGTCTGTCTGTCTGTCTGTCTGTCTGTCTGTCTGTCTGTCTGTCTGTCTGTCTGTCTGTCTGTCTGTCTGTCTGTCTGTCTGTCTGTCTGTCTGTCTGTCTGTCTGTCTGTCTGTCTGTCTGTCTGTCTGTCTGTCTGTCTGTCTGTCTGTCTGTCTGTCTGTCTGTCTGTCTGTCTGTCTGTCTGTCTGTCTGTCTGTCTGTCTGTCTGTCTGTCTGTCTGTCTGTCTGTCTGTCTGTCTGTCTGTCTGTCTGTCTGTCTGTCTGTCTGTCTGTCTGTCTGTCTGTCTGTCTGTCTGTCTGTCTGTCTGTCTGTCTGTCTGTCTGTCTGTCTGTCTGTCTGTCTGTCTGTCTGTCTGTCTGTCTGTCTGTCTGTCTGTCTGTCTGTCTGTCTGTCTGTCTGTCTGTCTGTCTGTCTGTCTGTCTGTCTGTCTGTCTGTCTGTCTGTCTGTCTGTCTGTCTGTCTGTCTGTCTGTCTGTCTGTCTGTCTGTCTGTCTGTCTGTCTGTCTGTCTGTCTGTCTGTCTGTCTGTCTGTCTGTCTGTCTGTCTGTCTGTCTGTCTGTCTGTCTGTCTGTCTGTCTGTCTGTCTGTCTGTCTGTCTGTCTGTCTGTCTGTCTGTCTGTCTGTCTGTCTGTCTGTCTGTCTGTCTGTCTGTCTGTCTGTCTGTCTGTCTGTCTGTCTGTCTGTCTGTCTGTCTGTCTGTCTGTCTGTCTGTCTGTCTGTCTGTCTGTCTGTCTGTCTGTCTGTCTGTCTGTCTGTCTGTCTGTCTGTCTGTCTGTCTGTCTGTCTGTCTGTCTGTCTGTCTGTCTGTCTGTCTGTCTGTCTGTCTGTCTGTCTGTCTGTCTGTCTGTCTGTCTGTCTGTCTGTCTGTCTGTCTGTCTGTCTGTCTGTCTGTCTGTCTGTCTGTCTGTCTGTCTGTCTGTCTGTCTGTCTGTCTGTCTGTCTGTCTGTCTGTCTGTCTGTCTGTCTGTCTGTCTGTCTGTCTGTCTGTCTGTCTGTCTGTCTGTCTGTCTGTCTGTCTGTCTGTCTGTCTGTCTGTCTGTCTGTCTGTCTGTCTGTCTGTCTGTCTGTCTGTCTGTCTGTCTGTCTGTCTGTCTGTCTGTCTGTCTGTCTGTCTGTCTGTCTGTCTGTCTGTCTGTCTGTCTGTCTGTCTGTCTGTCTGTCTGTCTGTCTGTCTGTCTGTCTGTCTGTCTGTCTGTCTGTCTGTCTGTCTGTCTGTCTGTCTGTCTGTCTGTCTGTCTGTCTGTCTGTCTGTCTGTCTGTCTGTCTGTCTGTCTGTCTGTCTGTCTGTCTGTCTGTCTGTCTGTCTGTCTGTCTGTCTGTCTGTCTGTCTGTCTGTCTGTCTGTCTGTCTGTCTGTCTGTCTGTCTGTCTGTCTGTCTGTCTGTCTGTCTGTCTGTCTGTCTGTCTGTCTGTCTGTCTGTCTGTCTGTCTGTCTGTCTGTCTGTCTGTCTGTCTGTCTGTCTGTCTGTCTGTCTGTCTGTCTGTCTGTCTGTCTGTCTGTCTGTCTGTCTGTCTGTCTGTCTGTCTGTCTGTCTGTCTGTCTGTCTGTCTGTCTGTCTGTCTGTCTGTCTGTCTGTCTGTCTGTCTGTCTGTCTGTCTGTCTGTCTGTCTGTCTGTCTGTCTGTCTGTCTGTCTGTCTGTCTGTCTGTCTGTCTGTCTGTCTGTCTGTCTGTCTGTCTGTCTGTCTGTCTGTCTGTCTGTCTGTCTGTCTGTCTGTCTGTCTGTCTGTCTGTCTGTCTGTCTGTCTGTCTGTCTGTCTGTCTGTCTGTCTGTCTGTCTGTCTGTCTGTCTGTCTGTCTGTCTGTCTGTCTGTCTGTCTGTCTGTCTGTCTGTCTGTCTGTCTGTCTGTCTGTCTGTCTGTCTGTCTGTCTGTCTGTCTGTCTGTCTGTCTGTCTGTCTGTCTGTCTGTCTGTCTGTCTGTCTGTCTGTCTGTCTGTCTGTCTGTCTGTCTGTCTGTCTGTCTGTCTGTCTGTCTGTCTGTCTGTCTGTCTGTCTGTCTGTCTGTCTGTCTGTCTGTCTGTCTGTCTGTCTGTCTGTCTGTCTGTCTGTCTGTCTGTCTGTCTGTCTGTCTGTCTGTCTGTCTGTCTGTCTGTCTGTCTGTCTGTCTGTCTGTCTGTCTGTCTGTCTGTCTGTCTGTCTGTCTGTCTGTCTGTCTGTCTGTCTGTCTGTCTGTCTGTCTGTCTGTCTGTCTGTCTGTCTGTCTGTCTGTCTGTCTGTCTGTCTGTCTGTCTGTCTGTCTGTCTGTCTGTCTGTCTGTCTGTCTGTCTGTCTGTCTGTCTGTCTGTCTGTCTGTCTGTCTGTCTGTCTGTCTGTCTGTCTGTCTGTCTGTCTGTCTGTCTGTCTGTCTGTCTGTCTGTCTGTCTGTCTGTCTGTCTGTCTGTCTGTCTGTCTGTCTGTCTGTCTGTCTGTCTGTCTGTCTGTCTGTCTGTCTGTCTGTCTGTCTGTCTGTCTGTCTGTCTGTCTGTCTGTCTGTCTGTCTGTCTGTCTGTCTGTCTGTCTGTCTGTCTGTCTGTCTGTCTGTCTGTCTGTCTGTCTGTCTGTCTGTCTGTCTGTCTGTCTGTCTGTCTGTCTGTCTGTCTGTCTGTCTGTCTGTCTGTCTGTCTGTCTGTCTGTCTGTCTGTCTGTCTGTCTGTCTGTCTGTCTGTCTGTCTGTCTGTCTGTCTGTCTGTCTGTCTGTCTGTCTGTCTGTCTGTCTGTCTGTCTGTCTGTCTGTCTGTCTGTCTGTCTGTCTGTCTGTCTGTCTGTCTGTCTGTCTGTCTGTCTGTCTGTCTGTCTGTCTGTCTGTCTGTCTGTCTGTCTGTCTGTCTGTCTGTCTGTCTGTCTGTCTGTCTGTCTGTCTGTCTGTCTGTCTGTCTGTCTGTCTGTCTGTCTGTCTGTCTGTCTGTCTGTCTGTCTGTCTGTCTGTCTGTCTGTCTGTCTGTCTGTCTGTCTGTCTGTCTGTCTGTCTGTCTGTCTGTCTGTCTGTCTGTCTGTCTGTCTGTCTGTCTGTCTGTCTGTCTGTCTGTCTGTCTGTCTGTCTGTCTGTCTGTCTGTCTGTCTGTCTGTCTGTCTGTCTGTCTGTCTGTCTGTCTGTCTGTCTGTCTGTCTGTCTGTCTGTCTGTCTGTCTGTCTGTCTGTCTGTCTGTCTGTCTGTCTGTCTGTCTGTCTGTCTGTCTGTCTGTCTGTCTGTCTGTCTGTCTGTCTGTCTGTCTGTCTGTCTGTCTGTCTGTCTGTCTGTCTGTCTGTCTGTCTGTCTGTCTGTCTGTCTGTCTGTCTGTCTGTCTGTCTGTCTGTCTGTCTGTCTGTCTGTCTGTCTGTCTGTCTGTCTGTCTGTCTGTCTGTCTGTCTGTCTGTCTGTCTGTCTGTCTGTCTGTCTGTCTGACAAGAATTTCTATGTCGAGAATGCGTGGTATCAAGCTGAAATTAGAACTGTATACTCAGGTCTACGGTCCCATGAAGTTAAAAAAAAATCAAACTGCTAAGTTTACGTAGAAAAAAGTTACGGCCGTTTATTCAGCAAAAAACGCATATTTCGACACACTCAAGGGAATCAAAACCTTGAGTAAAAAAGGTACTTCCCGTTGACCTAGAACTATGAAATTTGGCAAGTAACATCGTTATAGACTACAAGTACAGGAATAAATCTCAAAACTATACATTTGTAAATAGATCTTAAAAAATAGGGGGTCTATATTTTTTATAGGGTGTCGAAATTTCAAATTGAAACTACTAGTTCAAATGGGGTATCAAGTGAAAGGGCTTGATGTACACATTGCAAAATATATTTTATTTATTTTTTTCGACGCATTATTTCTTATTTATAATGAAAAATATCAAATTTAATAATGATACTACGTACTTACGGAATCCTCGGTGGGCGAGTCCGACTCGCACTTGTCCGGTTTTTTTTTTTATTGTTTGGAGAATTTACGCAGCACCATCTAGTCCCAAATTAAGCGCAAAGCTTGTGTTATGGGTAATAGACAACTGATAAATGTACTTAAATACATTTTTTTTTGTAAATACATACTTATAATACATAGAAAACACCCAGACCAAGACAAACAGACATGTTCATGCACACAAATGTTTGTCTTGTGCGGGAATAGAACCCACGACCTCGGAGTCAAAGTGGTCATTGCTAACCATTGGACCACCGAGCTCGTCAAAAAATGTAAATATAAAATTTACATTTTTGTTTTACTTTACAGCTTCTTGTCTTCTGTTTTATTTTATGTATGTGGTGTTAACCTTTAACTGCTTGTTTTGCTTTGTCAGTATTCTAAGTAATTGTACCTACTTTAATAATTGAATTTGTAGTAAATTTAAGTTGGTAAGCCAATAAATAAACTAAGTACTTGAATAAAGAAAAGGGCATAGATTATGAGTGACCAAGACTAGGCGTTGTTCAGTGCGTTTTATATGATAGACAAATGCATTCATCTCAGCTTGCAGCGGCAAATAGTGTAAATAAATTCTTTGTAAATATCGGGAAAAAACTAGCGAATAAAGTACAAAGCACAATTCCAATACCCCAAAATGGCACTAGCCACACAAACACTTCATTAAAGTCATTTATGTTGTTAGGAACAGATTCTGACGAAATAGAAAGAATAGTTATGGGTTTGAAGGATGACTGTGCTAGTAGTTGGGATCATATAACTAACAAAATATTGAAAAAATTCAAACATATTCTAATACCGCCGCTAACTCATATTTTCCAAAAATGCTTATCTGAAGGAATTTTTCCTAAATGTCTGAAAAAAGCCCTCGTCGTTCCTGTATACAAGTCTGGCAACAAAACCGATGTTACTAATTACAGACCGATTTCTTTACTACCCTCGATATCTAAGATATTAGAAAAAATTATAAACAAGATACTGGTAGATTACTTAGAAAAACAGTCAATTTTGTCGAAAACACAATTCGGTTTTAGGCCTAAACTATCAACTGCCGATGCAGTGCATCAACTGACTGACTTCATAGTGCAGGAACTAGACAAGGGTAACCAGACGATAGGAGTTTTCCTTGACCTTTCCAAAGCCTTTGACACAGTTTCCATTCCTATCCTATTAAACAAGCTGGAAGCGATAGGTATAAGAGGTACTCAATATAAGTTACTGGCAAACTATTTAGATGAGCGAACCCAGTGTGTGAAGATAGGCAATGTCGTCAGCGATGATCTGAGAAATACTTCTTTCGGTATCCCGCAGGGAAGCAGTTTATCATCTTCCCTGTTCTTAATATATATTAATGACCTCTGCAATCTTCAATTAGTCGGAGGAAAAATCATATCATACGCTGACGACACCGCGCTACTATTTTCGGCAAATACCGAAAATGAGGTCTTTGAATACGCACAACGAGGCTTCAATATTGTAAATGTCTGGCTACAGCAAAACCTACTTACATTAAATGCTGAGAAGTCAAACTTTATTAAATTCTCTATGCGCAATACAAATTCGGCTTCGCCAACATTGTATGCCCATCAATGTAAAAACCCCGAAGATGATCTGTGCCAGTGTCTCTGTATAACTAAAACAAGTTACATAAAGTATCTGGGTATTATAATTGATGAAACTTTTACTTTCAGACATCATATCGAGGCTCTATATAGTAGAATGCGCAAGTTAATATTTATTTTCAAAAAACTCCGTTCCATTGCAGATTATAAATTAATCAAACAAGTTTACTTTGCCCTATGCCAGTCAATAGTAACGTATCGTATCACGTCATGGGGCGGAGCAGCTAAAACGGCTATGCTAAAAATCGAGCGAGCCCAGAGAGCAATATTAAAAGTGTCAACCTTCCGCTCAATATCAATCCTGCAACGTATTAACAGTTCGTCAATTATTCATATTAAACATAGTACTGAAACAACACACTGCACTACCATACCGCACTGAAATCACTAACAAACGACGTAAAGACATTGTTTGCACTCAACATACTGCTACGTATCGGGCCTTCTCATCCAGTTTTTGTTTCTTGGACCACTACTTTATAATAGAATAAATGCAAAGTGTTATATATATCCTCTGACCTACAGAAATTGTAAAAAGAATCTCCAGCAGGCCCTACAAAGCATGTCTTATGAAGATACGGAGGAATTATTAAGAGCATTGGTTTAACATGGATATTGGAAGTCAGTAAACATCGTTGTAGGTATTATATATAATATACTAGCGTACCTAATAGATTTAAGTTCATCAGAGTACTGATGCCTTTAACAATATTTTATACAATCTGTACTTAGTTTAGAATAGTAATGTGATTATTTAAGGTAAATTATTTAAGAACTATTACGCCTGAAACACAGGAATATTCCTAGTTCAGGCACATGGCAAATTACTCCATTATGTTAATTTAGACTTAAGTTTTTGTTACTTATGTTTTTTCAATAATGATTTATTATTATTTATTATTATTATTATAATGTACTCGCATCCGTTTATCATTTTATGTATAGTACATAGTCCTAAATTTAGCTTACATCGTGATAAAAGTTTGACTACAATAGAGCACGGGCGCCGGCTGTGCTTCCATGCTCTGTTACTTGCAAAAGAGGGCTTAGTACGAGTCACATTCGAAAGTATTAACGTTTACAAGTCAATCAAATTGAGAAAAAAATTCATATTGTGAATTTACCAGACGTGTTACATATTTCAATTAGCCGGTTGCAGGGTTGCTCACTTCAAAATGTGAGCAAGAAGCTACATAATTTTGTTTGTTTGTAAAACTTTATTGTATATAAAACATAAGTACATAAAATACAAAAATCATTATACGGTATACAATGGCGGACTTATCCCAATAGGGATCTATAATTTAACATAATTTTGATGTGTCTGTAACTGTAACTCTCATGTTGTGAATTTATAAGACGCGTGTTCATCATCATCATCATCAGGTCATTTTAGTCTCCACTACAGGAGCACGACCCTCTCTCTTCCGTCCCAGACAGAAGGAGGATTTGGCCTACACTCCCCACGCTGGCCAGACGGGTTGGGGAGGCCTGATCGTTGTTTGATAATGTATTTCCCTTAATCGCCTTGTACGACATCCACGGGAAGAGACGGAGTGATTCTATTCTAGTCTGCCACACGGCCAATTTTTTTAATATTACCGTGGGCTAATAGTATGAGAATCTTAGTCGCATTGACGTTGTGAATTTATAAGACGCGTGTTGCGTCGTATAAATTCACAACATGAGAGTTCTTCTTTATTTGGTCGGTTTGTTTACGTTGAAATGTTCGAACAAGAACAAAAACTTGCACTAAGCTCTCCGAGCTTAGGGTTCTATCAGACAAAGAACGGTTACGCGGTCAAGCGTTCTACATTTCCTAACAAGCACCAGCTCTCTGGGCCATGTACGAAACTGGCGCGACTTGACAATTGATCACAGTTTTAGAACCCTTGTCAAGTTTACTATTGTATGTACATACAACTAGTTGATATAGAAATGACGTTAAATGGCTGTCCCAAGTGTTACTTACAGTTATTGCCAAAGTTTCGGGCTCGTCGAGCTTGAAGCTAAAATTGAAGTAAACTTGGATGCCGCGATGTCGTCAATTGATTGTGTACTAACTTCAAATAGCGGAGACCCAAATATATATAATCAGTTTCCAACTAATTACAACTAACTAACCAAGATTAGGAACGCCTAAATGGTATTTAGGTACGTACTTATTGTTTGTATTGAATGTTATTCATTACATACATACACGCTGAATTAATTGATTTTCAATCAAACGTTTATTGATTAATTGTATTTAGATAGCTAGCGCGTAATTAAGATAAATACGAGGTAAATAAGGGCGAGATTTGTAATTGAATGGCTAGGCAATAGCTATTTTGACATCCAGGGTTTTGGGTTCAATCCCCGCACAAGACAAACGTTTGTGTGCATATGTGTGAATGTTCTTTATGTCTAAGTATGTATTTACGGAAAAATAATTTAAGTAATTTTGTCAGTTATCATAAGTATTATTATAAAGTTTTGCTTAGTTTGGGACTAGATGGTGCTGTATAATTTTTACAGGAATATTTATTTACAAATGCTTATTATAAGTCTATAAGTCTTTTTTTTTATCACAAATGTGCGAAAAAATGTCCTTGTCTACTTTCTAATTCAGCAAATCCGAATTCGATTCATGGCCTACTAGAAAACAAAGATCCAAAATCCGATATCCAATTTCAAATGCGAACTTTTTTGTCTATTATGAATAAATCACAATAGACATGAAATATTTGCATTTGTGATGTAAACACACACGGCCAGCACAACAATAGTAGATTAGTAGCCGAGGGCTGTAAGGCATCAATTGCAGCCCGAGATATTTAGGCGCACGAGCGCAGCGAGGGCGCCTATAGTTCGAGGGTGCAATTGATGCTTACACCCGAGCTAACTACTCTGCTTTACATCTCGATTGTGAGGTAAGTAGAAAAAAACCGGGACTACAAGAATAAAAGACTTTACTTGTTTTTCTTTTCGCCACTTCATGAACTCGTCGTAAGTTTTCAAATATCTCTCTTTAGAACTTTCAGGCAAAATATTGTTAATTGCTGCTTCAGCTTCCATTTTCATTGAATCGGGAGTGCAGCTTATATCTTCATCACTTGCAGAACTCATGTTTTTTTTCCTAATTAGCACGTAATTATAAAAAAATCCCGAAAACAAACAATATTAAAAGTAAAAGTTTCTATTCCCGCCTTTTTTCATCTCTTTTTTTTTATTTTTATTTTTTTATAGAAGGAAATTGAGCTTCGTCGTTCGATATTTAAATTGATGACTATTATACTCATACGAAGAGAAGGCTGAATAGCGAAGCGACCTCTTTTGTCATTGGGCTGAATGCATGATGTCTATTGCCAGTATGATACGCGAACTTTTTGAAAGAGTGAAGTGTTTTTTTTTTAATTACTTACCGCCCTAGAGCCTTTTATAGCTACATTATTACCCTAGAGCGCTAATTGGTCACTTACAAGCCCCATTTGGGGGTAATAAGGACCTACTTACCGAATATGAGAGATGTAAAATGGATTTAGGAACTTGTATTGAAAATATCCACATTTTTCTTTTATTTTATTATATGTAGAGTCAGATTCTATTAAATCTATGTGTAGAGTTTATTATTTCTCCTCCAGAATTTCTTGAGACTTTTTGAATAACTTGGGGTTTATTAAATCCAATAACCAAAACAACGAACCAAATAAACAACGACTTTGGTGGACTGACTAAACTATCCAAACCATTCTTAACCGAAAACTCAAAACATCCCAAGGCAGTTTACGAAATCGTAGCAAAGTGATGGCGTCTATTTTGGGATACTGATGTTTTATTATGGTTATGATGTATAGATGATTGTAAAGGGCAAAGCAATAAGTTACGCAAAATTAATTGTTTACTGATCAAGGAAGTGTAGCTTCAACACACGCATCAGTTGAGTCTGAGTCCAATTTTTGATTATAATAAATTCGAATTTGCTGCTGTTGCTACGTATGTAGCAACAGCAGCAAATACATTTAGCAGCTTACACATATTTTCAAATATATACATACGGTCTCCAAATTGTTTTATCAATTGAAAAGATCGAAGAAGCATCTATCAGAAGGTCAAAACGACGACCCTATGTAAAACATCGGAAGTAATTTTTCGGTACTTTACTGCATAGCATTTCACAGTTAGATATACTATTATGTATGGAGACATTACATAGAAGTTTTTTGGAACTTAATGTTTATAAAGGTATTTTATTTTCTAAGTAGGTATTATTATTTATACCTATATAGTTTTATAAGTACCTATAGTATTAATACTATACATAAAATTAAAATAAAATACCTTTATTTAAAATAATATACTCAGTCATTTTCGCATAAATGCCATGTATCTATCAGATGTGTGTGAACATATTCTATTTAACAATTAGATACTCGTACATTAAAGTGCTGATTAGAAGAAATTAATAAATGCTTAGTTTCATTTTCAAAATTTGCATCTCTAGCGTCAGCTGATAAAATTAACAGACCAACCAAGATTTTATGAAAAGAAATAAATTGTTAGAAAACAGACGATATATTTAATGGGTATAGTTGTGTTTTAATTGAATACAGGGTGGTAAATTGAAACGGGCAGAAAGGGTTATTAAATTACATAATAACGATTCAGGCGGCTACATTTACACATTTTTCGAAGATTCGAGCGGATGGGATTAAGACGTAATTTTGTAACTGGATGTGTATAAGTTTTGATGATATTGTAATTAAAGTGAAAATGTATATTAGGCTATTACTATTCTTTTAATCTAGAGCTCTATCTATATATCTATATATCTATCTCTTAATATAGATAAAGAGAGAGTCTATAAATGGACCGTCAACCTCAAACAAGCGGCCTGAAGCGTCTGGATGTGGAAAATAGAGGATCACATATGGATATTTACAAAGAAAACCACATATTGTTGGGTTTTTCTCATTATTTGTTATAATTATCATGCCTTTTTAAAGTCCTAGTTTTGAAATCCTTATGGGATCACTGCCCGGCCGTCAAACTGGTATATTACCATCTACCCTGCATTGTTATTTACTTACTATGCTATTTTGTTTTGATCTTTTTATAATGCCAAAGTGATTAAGGCCAAATTGGAAGGAATTTCGGATGAAATAAATCATTATTTAAAATATTTTACTTTAATAAATAAAACATATAAAATTCATATGGCATTTTATTGTATACTAGCTGATGCCCGCGACTTCGTTCGCGTGGACTCTATGATTCCGGTGTAATGAAGGGAGTCTTTCCTTCGGGAGCTAATATGAAAAGACCTGAAGCGTTACTAATCCTCGATAAAGCCACATTGTTGGCCATTTCGCATTCATCTGAAACGATTAGACAGCAATCCTGAAACATTTTCGCATTGTCACAGTTTCGTGTCACAAAGCATGTCGGTGTTTCAGTTCTGTATAAATCGAGTACAATATTGAACATTGTATTTGCGTCCTTCCGTCTAGAAGTACTACGGCTGCATAACCTGGCGATGCTGCTGTGAGATATTATTTTGGCGCCTGATTTCAGCGAGGATTGCTCTCGTCAGGTATGTTTTTCCAGTCTTTTCTGAAGCATCTAAGAAAAACAGTTTCCCGTCGTTGTTTAAAAGACTTTGCATCACAAAATCTTGCTACAAAATTTTGTCCCGCAAATGCACGCATTCTTCTGGTTTGTGCGAATATATACCAATCGTTCCATTTCAATTTTAGCGTACACGTGACTAAACAGACCACGTTACCTTTGTAAATAAATAAAACTATTGCGTCTAACTTGTAGCAGGTAATAATAAAAGTAGCACTGCGCGGTTATTTTTTTTACAATACAATCAAAATTTTGTTAAACTATTTATGCTCATCAGGCTGAACAACTTTTGCTAATGCGTCATTTTTATATTTCTTATAGTTTAGCTGAACCATTATGGTTCCGCATCAGGTGTTATAAATCTTGAATTTTTATACCTCAACAAAAAATGCTCATCAGGCTGACAACTTTTGCTTAGGCGTCATTTTTATATTTCTTATAGTTTAGCTGAACCATTATGGTTCCGCATCAGGTGTTCTAAATCTTGGATTTTTATACCGAGATGGAAATTTCGTGTCTACGTTTTCAAATCGATGTCATTTTCGTAATCGACGTCTCAGAAAACCATAGAATCAACACACATATTGATATTATGACATTTCAACCCCATTGCACACACCACCACCCCCACAGGAGTGCTCTTGTGTCACGTCGACTATGTTAGATTATAAAATAGCTATTGTTTTCGGAATCAGCGACCCAATAAACCATAAAAACAATACCCATGACGATTTTCAGACATTTGCACCTCATTTCACCCCTTTAGGGGTAGAAATTTGAAAAATCCTGAAACACGTGTTTACTCATTTATCTACAGAAGTGCTCGTGTAAAGTTTCGTATAAAATAGTCCAAATAATCTTGGTTCCCCATACAAAATTCGGACCCGCGTTTCACCCTCTTAGGGGTTGAATTTTCCAAATTCCCGTCTTAGTGAGCATCTACGTCCTGAAAGGAACCCACATACAAAATTTGAGACTCCTAGCACTTGTAGTTTCTGAGATTTCGTGATGAGTGAGTCAGTGATTTTCACTATAGAAAAATTTTCTTTAAACTTTAAATGACGATAACTTTTTAATCTGACATCAGATTTCGATGAAACAAAGCCTATATGTTGCTCAGGGATGAGCTTAATCTTTTAGTGAAAACGGCATAAAAATATGTTCAGTAGTTTTAAAGATTATCGAGTACATACAGACAGACAGACAGACAGACAAAAAAATCAAAAAATTCTTTTTTGTGTTCTGTTACTCTTTTTATAGCGCCCACAACCATTTTTTGTTAAATTTATCAAATGTACAGACACGCGGTTCCTACTGTTTTATTATATGTATTGATATATTGATATTTATACCGGTATAATACGTAGCGACTCGGTATACGGTACGTTTACAACTTTAGTGCGTGATTGGCGGGGCGGGTGCTGCATAAAAGATATACATGATAAATTACTTTAAAAAAAGCGGTCAAGTGCGAGTCGGACTCGCCCATGAAGGGTTCCGTAGCAGCAAGCAATCAACTTAAATATAAAAATATTTGAGTTGATTGAATGAAACGTAAATTGCGGTTTACGATTGTTATGACGTATATTGATAATGACGTATTAAAAAAAAACTACTTACTAGATCTCGTTCAAACCAATTTTCAGTGATTTGCATGGTAATGTACCTACATCATATATATTTTTTAGTTTTATCATTCTCTTGTTTTAGAAGTTACAGGGGGGGGGGGGGGAGGGGGCACACATTTTACCACTTTGGAAGTGTCTCTCGCGCAAACTATTCAGTTTAGAAAAAAATTATATTAGAAACCTCAAAAGTATGGGGAACCCCCAAAATTTATAGTTTTTTTTCTATTTTTGTATGAAAATCTTAATGCGGTTCACAGAATACTTACCAAGTTTCGACACTATAGTTCGTATAGTTTTGGAAAAAGTGGCTGTGACATACGGACGGACAGACAGACATGACGAATCTATAAGGGTTCCGTTTTTTGCCAGTTGGCTACGGAACCCTAAAAAAATTACACTGTAAAAAAGTGCCAGCAAACTGACATTTTAATTTCTGTTATATATAATTATTATATAAAAACAATTGCCTCAATTAAGCCGTCGAGCAATTTTACGAGGAAATAAATGGTAGGTAAGATTGCTCAAGGGATCCTCGGAAAGGTGATTGCAGGGACCAATCAATTAAAACTTTTATACGACATTCCTGAGTTGCAGAATGGCTGAAGTTCTATTGTTCATCGTAAAATGTAGGAATAATTGTTGTAATTGTAAAAAAATAATTCAGTGGAGCGAGCGGAAAGTTTATATACGCCTAAAAGTCTCCTAAAAGTCTCGCCTAAAAGTCTAACCACTGAACCAATTTTGATTTTGTCACAACTAAAGACCTCGATATGCTTGAGGTTTCAATCGAAAAAAAAGAGATCGACCATGTCCTTGAGGACTGATCATCAAATACATTTTCCATTGAAATCAATGGACTCTACCTCGATTTCGTGGTCTAGAATCCGGCCTAGTTTCATTTTTACAAGTTGAGCAGTTTTCGGAGTATGTTCTAAACCCCTTCGAATGAGGGGAGACCCATATCCCAACAGTGGGATGAATAAGAGTTGACGGCGACGACGAAAGCTTTCATTTATTTTCACTGCGGTGTCTGTATTGCAAGTCTTGCAAGCATAGTCAAGTCTTGCAAGTTAAATCAAATCTTGCAACTTAAAGACTCACTTTTCAGTGCCCGATTGAGCTGAACGGCACACTCGAATGATTTTCGTGACAATGCCAGGTTGACAATGATAATGCGGGGTAGACAATGGGTCTGAACCCTCCGAAGCACGAAGGAGCTCGAGATAAATAAACCCATCCATGAATAGGCTGTGGTCGACGTTGCTTAACTTGCGTGTTCTATTAGATTGACACGCGCAACGAGACGCCATCGAGCTCTTCAATGGGCACTAGACCTTAAATGCCACCATGTTTTATTTAATATGGCGGCTGCCACACACATAAGAAAAGGGCTTCAAATATGGTGGTGAGCCGCTTCTATCCTTTATACTTCATACGTCCTTTCAGACTGCGTGTATACGTCGGTAGGTATACAATGAATGAATAGCGAAGGAGTTTCATTGAAATACAGAACTATTAATAACGCAGGGAATGAACCGTATTGTTCTGTTTTATTTAGTGTTTTACGTCATTCATTTGTATTTTATTACGTTTCATTTGATTTACTGATTGCAGAATAAAGCCGTACAAAATAGATTTATTTGTTTGTACCGGCGTCAATTCATCCCATTGCTGGGATACGGGCCTCGCCTCAGTCGATGGGGTTTAGAGCATACTCCACCATGCTGTTCAACCGCGGGCTGGTGGATAACAGTGTTTTGAAGCCGTCTGAAGACCACTAGATTGGCATAACGACTGTCATCTAATGACAATGGCCGGGAGTGCCTTTACGTGCTCTCCGAACCACGGAGGAACCCGAGGTCAATATACCCATCCATGGACAAGCTACGATTGATGTTGCATAACTTGCGTGATCGATTAGACTGACACGCGCAACGACGCCATCGAGCTCCTTTTATAAATATAGATTTAAAAAACGAAATAATCGGTCGAGTCGTTTCAGAGGAGTGCGACGCAAACAGCGTGACATGATATTTTTATATGTATATAGTTTTATATAAATAGAAGTAACTTAAGTTGATAGTCATATTCTACTAAAAAACACAGTAAAAGAGCTTGCTTTGCGCTCTTTATCTAATGCACCGTGCGCGTTAAATTATACGAGCTTCCACTCGCGGCTTCGCCCACGATTACTTTTTTTTAATAAAAAGTATCCTATGTCCTTCCTTAATACCTTTTAGAATATGTCTATAAAGTTTTATGATGATCGATTGAGTAGTTTCGTCGTGAAAGCGTAACAAACAAACTCACATTCACATTTATAATGTTATAGTAGGAAGTTGGGATGACTCGGGTATAATTATAAAGGTTAAAAGTGGAAAACGTGGCATTATTTGTTGTCACTGCATTAAAATAAACAAACAACGTTGACTGGATAAGCAACAAATATATATACAAGTATTGTAAATTTGTCTAAATAAGATATTCCAAGTGGCACAGACTCTCTCGGAGTTGGAACTCACTTCAAATTGATTTAATTTGTTTCGCGCAGCGGGCTCGAAAATGTGTGAACAGAGAATAAGTACTAGGTAGGTACGAAAAAGGAATTGAATTCATACGATAATATTGAACAATCTAACGATGACGATAATAAACAAATTTAATATATTGTCACCAATGATTTGTGTGATAAAAAAAAACTATAGATTTGCCACAAGCGTCAAAAACGTACACCCGAAAAGTGAGCCAACTGTCTCAGATCGCTATCAGTTCCCATAAGCAAGCCAACTAAACTGACGTTTGAGGCAGTTGATTAAAATAAGTAAATGCCATCTTCTATATTACGAAAATGTACAATTTATGCAGCTAAAGTAAATAAAACCCAATGTATCTCACATCACACTAAAGTACACGATAAAATTTGATATTAATTCGTATTTTAGGTTAATTTCAAGTCTTTGCTATAATAAAGTTGATTTAAAAAAAAAATTGGTTGCCTGTAAAGTCGGTATACGGGCGAAAGTTTTACGTGACAACGACTTTGAGTGGTAAAATGTTTTCGAGTGGAAGGGACGCATGCCTTTCACTTTTTATGTCTGTCTCTCTCGCTCTTAGAAGGGACACGCGTCCACGACACGCCTACAATGAGAGCGAGTGAAAGGCACGCGCCTTTCACTCGCTCTCATTGTAAGCGCATAACGTGACCCAGTTTCTTGAAGTGTCACCCGGCTAACCAATTTATAAGACGTTGTCACGTCAAAATTGAAACCGACTTCAGTTGGCAAGCGCAGCTTATTGGTGGAATACCCCGGCAGACGCTGCTGCCCGTCTTCCGGGAGAAAAGTTATCGCGTGACACAAGATTCCTTAGTCGCCTTGTACGACATCTAGCGCAGAGCAATGGAGTGGCACAATTTTATTCTGCCGGCTACCATAGGGCAAATTTAAGGGTTTCACTCGATTTTTCTGGGATCCCATCATCAGACCCTGACTTGGTGAATATGGAACCAACTCGCAATTACCCTTTCAAATAAAAAAATTGAATTTGACCATACGTGCTTATAAAATTTAAGGGTTTCCCTTGATTTCCCTGGCATCCCATCATCAGATCCTGACTTGATGAATATGGGACCACCTTGCAATCATACCCTTTCCAATAAAAAAAGAATTATGAAAATCGGCTCACAGTTCGCAAAGATATCGAATAACATACATACAAAAAAAATATTCAGTCGAATTGAGAACCTCCTCCTTTTTTGAAGTCGGTTAAAAAAGACTGCGCCTACTCTGCGAAGGAAAGAGATAGCAAGTATATTGAAACACATATAATATAATATAATCGTTAGGTGGTAAATAAGCATGATGTGAAGCGATGACCCCAGCTTACAGATACGACAACATGACTCTCAATCGCGGCCATACAATATAAAATCGAGTGCTAAACAAAAGTGCTTATAAAGATGTTTATATCTACAAAATATTTCTTTCAGTCAGCTTAAAATAGCACTTAGCAGAAAGAAAGTAAAGCGGAGGCAATGATAAAGGATATTATCATGAGGTCATTTTAGTCTCCACTACAGGAGCACCACCCTCTCTCGTCCGTCCCAGACAGAAGGAGGATTTGGCCTACTCTCCCCACGCTGGCCAGACGGGTTGGGGAGGCCTGATCGCTGTTTTATAATGTATTTCCTTTAGTCGCCTTGTACGACATCCACTGGAAGAGACGGAGTGATTCTTTTTTAGTCTGCCGGAAACCACACGGCCGTAGCACTTAACAGAAAGAAAGTAAAGCGGAGACAATGATGAAGGATATAATAATGGATATACTGCCTAGTACTATTACTTATACTTAGCTATCTATTTACAATATTATACCTCAGTATAAGGTATAAGTAATAGTACTACGTACAATATGGCCACTCCCTGCCGCTCACCCATGTCGACCGCACCTCTCCTCAGAGACGAATTTGGAACAATTTGTATGGCGCCACTCGCGCAGATCCTCATTCACTTTCTATACATAATATTGTTATACACGGTATTGTTTATGTAGTAGTTACCGACGTGACATTTGTATGGAGTGGCCAGGGTGGGATTATAATAAAAACAAACCATTATTGTTGTTTTAATATTTTAATACATACAATTTTTATACATTTGTAAACAAGTAAGTGTCTAAAATAAATCTTTTTTTTTCACCTTGTGATCTATGACTAGGATTATTTTTCGGTCCAATTCAACTTGTAAGTCTCATAACTTAGAAGAACAATCGATATAAGGGCAACACGTGCGTAGCATAAATTCTTGCATAATAGATTCTTTAAATACGACCGCTGGGCTTTCCTTGATGCCTTCTAAATAAAGCCTACCATCCGACCTTCTAAGTAAATAAGTAAGTAAATCTGAACTCGCAATATAATTTTCTTTATTATTCATTAGAAAACCATTTGTTTATTTAATAATCGATATTATTGCACAAGATATTAGTAAAACAAACTAAGTAAATAATTTTGGGGTGAAAGTAGTTCAGCAACTTCTTTGAAGCAAAGCCAACCTCATAACACGTGGTGTACCCCGCTGACTGACAAACGAATCTCTGGCGAAAAGAGAGGTAGGGCATAGTATATTTTTTAAGCTGCCCGACTGGGGAAGTATCTTCACCTCACAGAATACCGCAGCAAAATAACAATTCCCTTGAGGGTTGTTGTGTTGATGTCACCAGAATGAAAGAAAGGAGTATGGGCTGGCAACGGATCGGCGACGGATGATGATTGCTTTCCATCAGGTGACACACATGTTCGTTTGCCCCCTCTCGTATATAAAAAAACTAAAATGACAGTAATAAGTTAAAATAAAATAAAATATGAAATATAACTAAATAAAAAATTGTAATACATACATACAGAAAAGACAAGAATATCATTGTACTAATTGTCCTGACAATTTTCGGGGATTGTGGCCAAAAGAATGGCCGTCTTTCTAAGCTGTACAGCTATGGAAATATTTTGACCTAGATATTGGCCAGTCCTTTGGTCACCCGAAGCCAAGACCAGCTTCTTGGCAACCTCCTTATACGTACAATTAACCACGTTTCTATACCAAACGCATTAAATATATAGGTTGTACTCAGTTCTGATTGTGGTTCCAAGTACTTCCTACACGTAAGGCGCTCAGCACCGCCTGCTGCTGAGCCAGCCTCAAAGCTGGTTCCTTGGAGATGAGAGGCCGATAAAGTATCATTACGACGAGCTCGGTGGTCTAATGGTTAGCAATGGTCACTTTGACTCCGAGTTTGTGGATTCGATCCCCGCACAAGACAAATATTTGGGTGCATGAACATGTCTGTTGTCAATATCAGTTATCTAGTACCCATAGTACAAGTGAAAAGTGAAAAGGAATATTTATTTAATTTATGTAATTTTCTTTGAAATAATATTAATATCTTCGGAAGTAATGGTTCTCAAAGACCCAAATGACATGTATTGTGATGCATTGTGAATATTGCAACTACGTGGAACTCGCTTCAAACGTTACTGAACTGTGAGCAGTTTATTGGAAAGTTACGAGCTTCTGTATATAGATAGTTCAAGAGTATCATTGCAGGTACAATGTTACATGGTCTATCTGTGTTATAATAGATTAGTGATTGCATTTCTACACAACTATTTACCGTTCTCTGTATGAATAATAGCAAATGGTATGCAATTGCTTTACGAGCTCGGTGGTCGAATTGCTAGCCATGGCTACTTGGCTCCGAGGTCGCGGGTTCGATCCCCCCACAGGGCAAACATTTGTGTCCGTAAACATATCTGTTTGTCTTGGTCTGGGTTGTTTCTATGTATTTGCAAAAAAAAAAAATGTATTTAAGTACATTTATTAGTTATCTATTACCCATAGTACAAGCACAGCATAGTAATACAACCAGTACTTTAACTTCATACTAGCGCCCAAATCTGCGCACGCACACAGCCAAGCGTCATTTACACGACCGCTCAGGAAGTTTTGGTGCGCCGCGCACCAAAACTTAGTTTACTTTACGTAACTTTAGTATGAAGTTAAAGTACTGGTTATATTACTATGCTGTGGTACAAGCTTTGCTTAGTTTGGGACTAGATGGCCGTATGTAATTTGTCCAGAAATATTAATTTATTATTTTATTTTTATTACTAATCATATTAGATACAGCTAAAAACGCTGTATTCGGTGTAATCATCCATACGTCCCTCCAGACTTACAAACTATCGCGTTTTTAATATTAATAGTAACCAATAAGGTAATATTACCAAGTTGCAATCTAATCAGTTCCCGATAAATCGAGTATTTAACGTTGTATGTACGCGATATCCCTGAAGATTTCATTTGTTTTGTGAAAGAACTGAACGGTGGTACATCATGTAAATATACCAAATTAAATGGTAAAATTTTATTGGTGCACAGACAAATTCGAAGAGAAATTAGTGAAGAAAATGTACAAGGATATAGTAAGGACCGACAATATTAATCCACAGAAAGCAGATATGGATGTAGCTTCTGTGTAAACGATCGAATTATGGAATATTTATTCATTCATGATGTTATAATATACCCAGGAGATAATTACACGAAAGTGACCACAGTGCATAAAGTAACTTTTGTATTTTGTACCATTGGGATAATGTTGTCGATAATTGCTTTCATGTTGTTGATCCTAACCGCAGTCCGATTTCGAGAATGGAGACGGAATTACAAAAACCAACTGATCATCCAATTTATACTGGCCAGGGCAGTTTATACAGCTATCAGATATGTCTACTATATCGGCTATGCGTTGGAGTTGTGTAAAAAGGATTGTGTCATATACTTAGATACAATTTTTATGATTTATACGGAAATGGCTTTAATCTCTTGGATGTTTGTGTTTACTAAACAAATGTACGATGATTTGGTCAAAGTATTCAATACGGAGGAACAAAAAATTTTGAAAGTATCTCTGGTTACTTGGATCGTTCCTGCTGTAGTGTCTTCGCTGCTGTATATAGCTTTCATCATTCAGTCCGACAAGGACTTATTATTGTATTTGATTTATTTGTTTTTAATAAAATGGCCAGTATTAGGTGCTAATGCAGTTATTCTAATAAGAGTATTAAAATCAATTTTGTGTCATAATAAACGCATAGAGAATAATCTTCGAATAATCTTGGTAATGGTCTCTTTCATGTTCGTTTTTAGCTTCAACGTGTTCATAAGTGACATGTATAGACTTATTTACGTAGTGTTATTGAATAATTATCTAGATTTTGTATTTCAATTAGGAAATACAATATCTTTGTATTATTGTGCTTTTTCTATAACTTTCTGGGTGTTTGGTAATGCCAAAACAAGAAAATTATGGTTCAAGAATAAATCCAAGTCAAAGAACCGAATCGAATCTGTGTCATCAACAATAAGTTAATCTACTTATACCTAAACATATTTACAATATAATAATAATTTATTTATCAACAAATTGTTTTTGCTTTATCCCATCTTTATTATTGTGATAATGTTTTTAGAGACCCGAAAGTATGAAATTTTGTTCATAAACAATTTTGAAAAATATGTTCTTTTTTTTATTTTACTAAGATGACAAACAACCATAAAATTTGTCTGATTGCCCGATGGTAAGCAGTATTCTAAGAAGTCCATGTACTATTCAAGGGGAACCTCGGCAGGAAGTGTATTTCAATATGAAGATTAACTCTCCAGCCTATGGAAGAAGGCAGTATCGCACATCAAACAAGTCCTCCGAATATTTACATGTCATTAGGTATATGTATAATCAGTGGAACACACAAGAAGTCTCACGTTAGAGTTACTGGCTGAGTAACATTAGTTATGTAAGCTTGCAGTGGATAGTAATTCTCACAGTTTTCCTCTGAATGGAGTCAGTCATAAGGCCCAAGCCGTTCCCGTCCAAAGGTGACAATAAATAAATAAATTTAAAAAAAAAACATTTTATTTCGGATTCACCATCCATATCGTGTTAGTAAAAAGACTATGATACTAATTTAAAAATAAAAAGTCACCTGCATAATGATAAAAACCATGGGTTTTCGTGGGTTCTTATGGTGGGAAAAAATGATTCATTCTCTATTTCACATTATAAGCGTATTCTTGTTTTCTCTTATTTATATAGTTATATTTAGCCTGTATACTAGAGGACGTAACGAAAAAATCTTAAGTTTATGAAACAACGTCTTTACAAAGTATTTAATTAATAGGTATTCGTTCAGCGATCTTGGAAATATCGGAAAACAAACTGTGAAAGGACAGAAATAGAGAAAATTAAGTTGAAACACTAAATATTTTATACAATCTCATGAATACTTGGAATTCCTTTACTCGGTGAAAGGAAGGTTTTATAAAAACAGAAGTCGATTGAACTCTTCTTTTTCTTTTGTAAACAATGACCCGTCTAAGATTAAAATAAATTCATAAGGTAATAACAATGACAAAGGCGGAGTTTCAATTATGTGTTTGGTTTCACAATACGACTGATTTAGACGAAATACTTAGCCGGGCCGGGCAACTACGGAACACTAACAGTGCACTTGGCTTAACAGTCTAACTATAACATTTCTATGATGATCATACCATGACCTATGATCTTGGTGTAACCCCTTGTAACAGTATTTCGTGATATAAGTTTTGTAATTCTTGTAGCACAGGCTTGTCAGTATATTTTGAAATTCACAACAAATTTAATCAGAAGAATTTAGTAGGTAGGAGTAGGCATTTTTAGAATTTTACTTCCATTGTGGATATTTTCTAATATATACAAGGTACTTAATATGTATATGGTGTAACTTACACGGTCACGGCATTGTAGACTCTGAGATTCCATGCTCTTTAGATCACAAATTGTCATTCTATGAATATGATGGATCCCGCAGTTGCACAGCGTGTTGGAGTATGCTCTAAACCCCTTTGATTGAGGGGAGACCCGTATCCCAATACTGGTAATATGATGGCGCCCGCCACGCGTCCGAAATATCGGGAATATGTACAAGTATAAGTTAAATTTTCTTTATCATAATAAGTTATCTTAATCATAATATTCCGCAATATTTATTTTATCGAAAATAGCGAACATATACTTAAGTGCACACATAAGTGTAAAAATATTCGGCCAAAACCCAAATAAAATATTCGAAATCCCTTCATGTAATGAAATGGACGCACCTGTGACTGGTCTGTAGCGGGTTCGGCTCCGGCCCAGATCCGCATAAATTATGCAAAGAGCGGATTGACGGACTGACAAATAGAAATAGAAGGACATTACGGAAAATTCGGATTATATTTTTTTGCTGCTTGGAGTTAAGTACTTATATCATATATAAGGCATACTTAATATCTTTATTCAAGGTGATGTTAGTTGGACTTATTTCGTTTATCCACCCTATAAACAGCCACCCTAGGATGAGGTAGGAAACTTGTGTCTATTCACCCTGATAAGTAAGATATTATGTGAATTCCGATTATCAGCCTCGTTAAGGGTGAATAGATGGACACGCGTATCCGATTATACACCTGTTGCTGTGTTAGGGAGGATAAACGGAATAAGTCATTCAGCTTTAGTAGTTTTCTGGAGGGAATTCACCCGATTTTCTCACCTTTTTATTTGCTTTGGTTATGTTAGCATGTTCCTACATTGTCCATACAAAAAATATGAGTGTAATATATTTCTTTTTGTCCCGCTCTACCTAAAACGGTTGAATGATTTCAATATATGAGGAGTCATTTGATTCGACTTAACTGTGAAAGTGACATATGATACCAAAATTGCGCCTATTATCCAAAATGGCGCCATATTTTCAAAATATTTATTTATAATCTACGTCTATCCATACCGACACTTTTATAACTTACATAGTTCTGAGCTTATAACTTACAAAATACTTACTCGTACGTTTCACAAAGCTAAGAATGGTAATCCGTTCTACCATCTGGGAAATCAACTGTAGAACATTAAATCCGAAGTAAAGAAATCCTGCTCATGGTTTCTGTTCTGAAATTTCAAATAACACTGAAAGATTAGGTATGTGGATATATTATTTAATTATTTAGGAAATTAATTTCTCTTCATCATTACTCATCAGACGGTTGTCATTAGATGACCTTTATTAAGTGAAGTCTAGTTTTTGGGCGGCTTGAAAGCTAGCCTTCGCCAATTGGCAGTGGTGGAGTACCTCGATTGAGGGGTGATTCTTATCCCAGCTGTAGGATGAATATGGGTCGATACTGACACAATACTCACAGCGAAAACATATTCATTCTTATTGCATAAACTTTTTTATATACGAGAAAGGGCAAACGAGATCAACTGTAACCACTGCTCCTGGAGATCAGCAACACCAAGGGGTTGTCGATCCGTTGCCAGCCTTTTAACGGTATAGATACGACGATTGGTTTGACGAGCTCGGTGGTCGAATGGTTAGCAATGGCCACTTTGACTCTGACTTCGCGGGTTCGATCATAGCACAAGGCAAATATTTATGTGCATGAACATGTTGGGGTGTAAGTGGTTTATCAACATATTTGAACCAAAGCCAACTTCACCTGCACGTGGTGCACCCTGCTGACTGACAAACGAAGCTCTGGCGAAAAGAGAGGTAGGGAGCGTATTTGTAAGCTACCCGACTGGGGAATGTACCTCCACCTCACAGAATACCGCAGCCAAATAACAATTCCCTTGACGGTTGTTGTGTTCCTGCGAGTGAGTGAGGTCACCAGAAAAGAAGGAGATGCTGCGTTGGCAGCGGGGGTGACGGCGCGCAAGTGATATATTATGTTGCCGGTAACCGCTTCACATCAGGCGGGCCGTATGCTTGTCTGCCACCCGACGTAGTATAAAAAAAAAAACATATCTGTTTGGCTTGGTCTGGGTGGTTTTATAATATATGTATCATATGTATTTACAAAAATATATATATATATAAGTTATCTAGTACCCATAGTACAAGCTTTGTTTGGTTTGAGACTAGATGGTCATATGTAATTTGTCCTGGAATATTTATTTATAGTAATGATTTCTATATCATTATCAAAATATGATTAAGTACAGCTGCGATACAGTGATTCTCTAGAGATGTGAACAGAAAATCATAAATTGTGAATCTTTGTTTGCATTTATTTTTTAAGCATTTGTCTCAGCGTAAATGAAATGTATAACAACGACCGAATAAATGTTATATCTGTCTATCCATTAGCCAACGTTCATAATCATTATTGGAAAATGCATCACTGGAAGCTGCAGGCTTTCATATGTAGGAGGTATCGACTAGTTGAGTGAGTGAAAATGCACTCAATGCGGGCAGCCTTTCTGCACTGACGTTTAGTGCTTAGCAATACACATTCTTATTGCTTAACCCTTATGACCCCTTTTTTAGAAGCTACTGTCAGACCAAACTCGAAGTCTACCCCGTACCCCGCACGTACCCTGAGCCCGAGCTTAGAGGCGGAAAGGTTCAGCGCATTAGTGTTTTGGTTTAGTTTCGGTGCCGACAACAATCTTGCCGAAACTATTACCGAAACTGAAACTATGGTCGTGATTTTTCGATCGTAATCGGCATTGTAAGGATTGCTCACAATCCACGATGCCCGTCTGCTTAAGTGCTAGTATTTACTATATTAATATTTTATGATAAGGTAATAGGTATAACTATGAACGTAACGCTAACTTCTGTTATACCTGAAAATGGAGTTACGAAGTTGAGGCAAAAACTTCGATTTTGACAATAAATATTAATAGATTGCTCATAGGAGCTGTGACACTAGCAACCAAAATATAAAAAAAATATTGTTCGAAAATAATTTTAGTAAAAATAAGTTTATTCGACATACTAGTAAAAGAACTAAAACAGAATCCTGCCTTAAAAGTAACTTGGATATGGTGATATAATTAAAATTTAATAAAAAAATTCAAATAAGTTAACTTTTAAAACTTGACTTGACAGTTGTGGCAAGAGTTTCACAACAGATTAAAACGAATATAACTTAATATGTAATTTAAGAACTCAAAACGTAAACCTCCTTAGTCAAGTAAAAACCACTCGAAATTCATAGCGACGGTTGCCTTTACGAATTGGAATTAACTAAATTAATCTGCCTACAAAAGACACTACATGCAAAATAATAGTTTAAGTTGGAACAGACAAGCAACTTAGCCGAAATTACAACACTTAAGTATCGTTGTTTTAGTTTGATGCAAAAGCTATTAAGAACTTTAAACGCCTGTCTTGCCATCTAAACGGAGTCTTGCGTTAAAGTAATTGTACTTAATTGTGGGATTGACGGTTGAGCAGTCTGAAGTAGTACGTAAATCAAGATTGTTTTTTTGATTTTGGACATTATATGCATATCGCGAGTTACAAGGAACAGCTTAGATATACTAAGTAACAAAATTTAGATATTTTTTTGTAGTTTAAACGTGTTTGCAATAAATACACGCCTAACAAGTATGTAGTCAATTTTATAATCAAAACATTGTTACCAAAATTGATTACTAGTAGTTCTTTCTATTTAGTTATATTGGTATTGTATTGGTGTGACACGCTTTCTATAGATCAGTTACTTTTGTCTTAATTTATGATTAATTCTATTTAACTTTGTTCGTGTACTTTTAACAAATAAAATAAAAAATAAAGAAGCTCTCAGAGAGCTGAATTAATTATTAATTAATTAATCATTTATATATATAGGTACTCGGTCTTAGTAGACCGAATATAATTGTTAAATTATACTCGGATAATTAATCGGATAAATAATGATTAAACAAACTTACCTGTATGTGAAGTTCTATCATAATTTATACGAGCGTCTTCGTCCGAAGAGTTAGTACCCACCCTTGAAAAATACTCCTATGAAAAAAAACTAAAGTAACTGCTCTAAATTAATTAAAGAATACGCCTACGGATTACATCATGCTTGTGTAAAAAAATAGTCAAATTTTCAACTAATCCGACAAAATGATCTGGCGACAATGAAACATGAAACTACATAGGTAAATTTTAGTTACTAATAACGAAAAAACTAAAAAGTTTAATTAGTACTGTATTTCACTCATTTTGCCCTTTCAGCTGGCACCCATATAATATGGGTAAATGCGGAAATTATAAATCGCCATTTTGTGGCGGCCGCCATATTAAATTAAAAATGACAAAATTTATAGTCATAATGCATTGCCTCGAGATCCAAACAAATGTGCCAACATTCAGCTCAATATACTAGGGATACTGCGAAGTGGTCAAATTTAATAAGTTATATTTATATTTAGGGGTGTAAGTAGTTCATCAACATCTTTGAACCAAAGCCAACCTCGTCTGCGCGTGGTGCACCCTGCTAACAGACAAACGAGGCTCTGGCGATAAGAGAGGTAGGGCATAGCGTATTTTGTAAGCTGCCCGACTGGGGAAGGACCTCCACCTCACAGAATACCGCAGCCAAATAACAATTCCCTTGAGGGTTGTTGTGTTACTGCGAGTGAGTGAGGTTATCATAAACGCAAGAGTTGTTGCGATGGCAGCGGGGGTGGCGGCGCGCGAGCGATATTTTTTGTTGCGAGCGTTAATATGGCTACGGTAACCGCTTCACATCAGACGGGCCGTATGCTTGCCACCCGACGTAGTATAAAAAAAAAATAACTTTCAAGATTTAAATACAAACAATGCGGTGAAACTAAATACAAGCTTGCAAAAATAATAAATATTATTCCGACGCCATCCCCAAGCGTGTCAGAGGTCTTTACGTTTCTGACCCGGTCATGTCACGTTTAATGGAGCGTATTTACAGCCTCTCAGTTCGATATGATTGGATTTGTCAATTCCACCACAGATTAGTGTAGCCCACTTCAGAATGTGCCGCTGAAAGCTGTAGGGATTAAATTAGGGTGGCCATCTCTAAACGCTAGCAACCAGTACAAGAAGCGTGAAAAGCTCTGGATTTTGAATCTTAAAACCTGGACATGTCATCAGTGTTTTTTAGTATTAGTACAATTTTTTAGTCTGTGACAAGGTGGTTATTCGCAGCACGGAGCTCATGCGGTAATGATTTAAAACTTTTAACTCTGGACTACAAATGAAACACCGCCCGGACGATCTCCTGACGCCCTCCAAACTAGGACAAATCCGAGGAAACCCGAACGGATAGCAACCCTAGCTTGAATACATACGTGTATTTTTATCCAACGCTAAAGAAGGCAGTAATTTTTCTCGTGACCATGTAATTATGTATGTACACTATGCTTGAGGAGAGGAGCTTCATGGCGTCGTTGGCATAATCGAACACGTAACTTAACGAATATCAATCTTAACCTGTCCATAAATGGATTTATTTAGCTCGCTCGAACTACTCCGACTCCGGAGATTACTTCGTACTTCAGAGGGCATGTTAATCCACAAGCACAGCTGTTGTCACTAAATGGCAAACGTGAAGGCGATGTACCGTCGCCTTAAGCCAAGTCAGCGACTTGAAAACACTGGTCTCCGCCAACCCGCAGTTGAGCAGCGTGGTGGAGTGGAGTACGTTCTAATCGCATTACGGGAGTTCCGTATCCCAGCAGTGGGATGGTTAAGGGTTGAGTAGGTACATATGCCCAATTCTATGGCACGCTCTACAACATAAACCGATCGACGAATTGACATAAGATGTTGTACGGTTTACCCGCACACATACCTACATAGATATAACAATTTGTAAAGTAAATTACTTCAAGATAAATTTAGCATAGCTTGCAATATGCGCCGTATGAGGCTATGTTGCAATTAGGTGAAGACATTAACTTAATAAATTAGTGTACGTCTAACACTCGACGGGTTTGGTCATTTACTAGCTCTCCTAGGAGTCACCCAACCCTCAGCTCAGCTCAGCTCTTAACTTACAGCATAGCTCTATGTAAAGGTCCCCATCAAGGTCCCTTACAGATGTCATTAGATTCGTGTCAGTTATTAAAGTGATATAGGTGCATTTTCAATACCTATTTAGGGCTCGGTGACAGGACTACGAGAGAGCGGCTGGTAGTGGCCATACGCAGTAGCCTTTTTTACATTATGAGGTTTTCTGACGTTTTGTCGATTAGGTCAGAGGCCCTACCGCTGAAGCTGAAGCCGATTGCCATCGGAATTTTTGAATGCAAAAATGATAGTACTGCTTAGATTGTTGATAAATGTTTAGCTTAGCTGACAGAAGCTCTACCGACTAAGATGTTTGTCAAAAACTTTAACCTAAGACAAAAGTTTGATTTAAAGACCAATTATAGGGTGTAAGAGATTTATCAACATCTTTGAACCAAAGCCAACTTCACCTGCATGCGGTGCACCCTGCTGACTGACAAAACTCTGAAGCTCTGGCGAAAAGAGAGATAGGAAGCGTAATTGTACGCTACCCGACTGGGGAATGTACCTCACAGAATACCGCAGCAAAATAACAATTCCCTTGCTGTGTTCCTGCGAGTGAGTGAGGTCACTAAAAAGGAAGGAGATGCTGCGTTGGCAGCGGGGGTGGCAGCGCGTGAGCGATATTTTTAATGTTGCGAGCGTTAATATGACTAGGTTAACCGCTTCACATCAGGCGGGCCGTATACACATATGCGGCGTATTATAAAAAAAAACTTGCAGTTACTGCAAGTTTTTTTTTGCGAGCGTTAATATGGCTACGGTAACTGCTTCACATCAGGCGGGCTTCGACACCAACGCTCGTGGGTTCGATTCCCACATAGGACAAACATTTGTGTGCATGAACATGTCTGTTTGTCTTGGTCTGGGTGTATTCTTAGTATCATAAGTATGTATTTACAAAAAAAAAATGTATTTACGTATGTTTTATCAGTTGTCTAGTACCCATAACACAAGCTTCGCTTACTTTGGGGCTAGATGGCGTTGTGTAATTTGTCTGACAATATTTATTTATTTATTATTTATAAAATCGGATTGAAAGGATACGACCATAGTTGTACTATCAGATTCCGTATTAAAATTTATTGGAATAACGGATGTAGCCAACGATGTATGAGTGATGTATAATCTATGTATCTCCTGCCATCTGTCACCGGTTCATACTTAAGGCACACCCCGGCCAATCCATACTAATATCGCGTCGTGTACTTACACTATAACTTAAACAATAATGTTTGTGTAGAGCGCGAATAAGCATGTGTGCATGCGGCGCCATACATGTGTTCCAGATTTGTCTCAGGAAGCGAGTTCGACACGAGAGAACGGCAAGGAGTGGCCGTACTGTACTTAGTACTGTTACTTATACTGTGCTTATGGTATGATCAGCAATAAAAAAAATGTAAAATACATCACTATTTTCAAAGCGATCTGAGAACGAAGTTGATATGAAAGTCTTTTTGTCGTATATCTGGATTAATGCAATAAAACTCGAGAGCTACAAATTCACGTTTAATGTCGGGCAACAGACTGAAAAATCGTTTTTATAAAAAATCTGTAGGTAGATTTACATTATTATCCTCATATACTACTTATACTTTTATAACAGGTTAATTTCAAAAACCGAATAGGCTATTTGACTAACATTTTTTTCGGTTTGATATGTAGGGACGTCTCCATAATATTAGGAAAAAGTCATTTCGTATTTTATATGAAAATTCAAAACATTTTTTAATAAAGTTTATTTACATTTATCTAAAGTATGTAGGTGCCATTTTGTTCGATAACTTTTTGCCATCTTGTAGGTATAGACATGATCCCATTACTATAGAAATTTTGGGACTTCTGTTCAAAAAACCGCGATAAGTGGTTTTGGCAGTCTTCTCGTGATGTTAACCTGACATTACCTAAAGAATGCTGAAGAGACTGAAACAGGTGGAAATCGGAAGGTGCAAGGTCAGGACTATACGGCGGATGCATTAACACCTCCTAGTCAAACTCTCTTAATTTTTGCTGAGTGGCTAAAGATGTGTGAGGTCTAGCGTTATCATGATGAAAAATCACACCCCTTCTGTTAATTAATTCCGGCAGCTTTCTCTCAAGTTTTTGCTTTAATCTCATCAGTTGTTCACAGTAGAGTTCAGAATCGATAGTCCTGCCTGGCGGTAACAGCTCATAATGAATAAGGTCCTTCCAATACCACCATACACACAGCATCACCTTGTTGCGGGTTAACCCGGGTTTCGCCAGAGTCTGTGAAGCCTGGCCGGCCTTTGACCACGACCTTTTTATGCGCCAAAACTGTTTTGTGGTCAATTCCTAGTTCTTCAGCTACGTCGTAACTACTGATATGCCGATCTTGCTCCACTTTTTCAAAAATGGCATCCATTTTATCCGTAACAGGGCGACCAGAGCGACGTGCATCTTTGACATCAAAATTTCCGGATTGAAAACGCCTAAACCAAATTTGTGCTACTCTTACAGACACTGCACTAGGTCCATAAACGTCACAAATTTTTTCGCAGCTTGCGTTGCATTTTTACCTTGTTTGTAGTAAAATTTTAAAATGTATCGAATTTTTTCATTAAATTCACTCATCTTGACAGTAAAAAAAAACAAATGAAAATCACACATTTATCTAATTTGAATTTTGAATTATCTTTTTTAAAATTTAAACTTTTTAATGATATCTAAACCTTTCAGATACAAATGGTATAACCAAAGAGATTTTATTACAAGTTCATACATACTATAATGCGAAAAGACTTTTTCCCCTACCTATTATAACCATAGGTGAAAGAATTACTTCGATAGCACAAAAATCTCTCGAGATATGTTAATTTGAAAATCACAATTTTTAGACTGCCCCAAAACGCTCCATACAAAAGACTACCGAATTATGACGTCACAGGTTTGTATTTTGTATGCATCAAATCAGAAATTTGTACGATAGCTATGTTAAATATTACGTTTATGTAATTAGTATCATAATAAAAGTTATAGCATTTTTTATTGCCTCTCCAATGGAAATATATTTTTTTAATAATTTCATAATTTGAAAATGGACTTTCCCGCCAAACTTTGATCGACGCTAGAAAAAGTCTGACTGAAGATATTAGAATGAAAGTTTGCGGATCTTTATAGTTTTGTGTATTTTACGATATTGTTAATTTATTTATACAATTTTCAAACATTGGAAAATAGCCTATTGTCTCATACTTCGATCATTAATAGGATCGAAAGAGACATCCCTACGCTTTCATGTGGAAACTACTCAACCGATCATCATGAAACTTTATACATATATTCTTAAATGTTTCTTAAAGGAAGGACATAGCATACTTTTTATTAAATAAGTAAACACGGGCGAAGCCGCGGGTGGAAGCTAGTATCTAAAATTTACCATAATATTGCTTACGTGATATGTTTTAGACTATATTTGATAATTCAATAGAATAGATTGTATTCGATCGCATAATTTGTACCTTTGTTCGATTAATCCATCATTAATCTGTCTGTGTTTAATTAATCCTATTTATTAATTAATCTGTCGGCCAACCCGTAGTTGAGCAGCGTGCTGGAGTATATTCTAAATCCATTCGATTGTGGGAGCCCCGTATCCCAACAGTGGGATGATTATGGGTTGATGCCTGTCTGAGACTCGGTCGGAGCAAGGCGGAGACTTATCTATGACTAATACGTTGTAATTAATAGTGATCTCATGTATTTGTATAAATCAGTATTTTTTTAGAAATGTTATTATCTATATTTAAGCGAACATATGTAACAATCAATTTCATATTGAACTCATGCATATCTTATCAGACACATGACGATGTCAGGAATTATAATTGAACTGATAAAACATCACTAATATAGTTTCACGAAAATGAAAGAATAGGGATGTAAATAATTCGTGAAATTAAACAGGGACATCCTCTTCTATTTACTTTGACGTCTTCTCTACTTTTTATTTTGCGACTGAGGATAACCATAGTGTCATAAATAAATCGTATTACTACGTGTAATACGATTCGTCGTGTATTTGACTTTGTGATTTTAATACCTACAAAGAAGTACTAAGAAATATCCAGCGCGAAGTTATTGAATTTTGCATACTTCTGTTTATTACACAAGCTGACATAACAGTGTTCGGCCCCAAATGCAGGAAAGCTGCAAATGACTTACATTAAAAATCGAAAATACTTCGTCCTGAGTATCACATTGGGGATTACTAATTCGAACCTATCAAACTTCAAAGTCGTTTGTCGTTAAATTGTGGTTAAATACTTTGACTGCCCTAAAACCCACCCTCTTGATACTGATGTAGTATCAAGAGCAATGAGATTGCTGATGTAGAGATCTCCAGTAACATCCGATTCGAAAGCCGTCAGGGTCAAGCTGGTGTCGACGAAACTCAGTTTGTTCAACAAAGCGAGCAGTAAGTTCACCTGTAAGGACTATTATTATAATAGCATGTTCACATGAATTATTGTTATCACGTTTTCCCTTTAACTTACAAACAATTTTAGAAACAAACAAACACTTTTGGGTGGGAGCAGCTTACGCCTTATGACTGACTCTATTCAAAGCTGTGAGAATAGGCTATTTGACTAACATTTTTTTCGGTTTGATATGTCTCCATAATATAACCATAGGTGAAAGAATTACTTTGATCGCACATCGTAATAAAAGTTATAGCATTTTTATTGCTTCTCCAATGGAACTATTATTTTTTAATAATTTCATACTTTTAAAATGAACTTTCCCGCCAAACTTTGATCGACCCTAAAAAAAGTCTGACTGAAGATATTTGAAAGAAAGTTTGCAGATCTTTATAGTTTTGTGTATTCTACAATAATGTTTAATAATTTATACAATTTTTGGACATTGTCAAATAGCATGCTACCGATTCCAAGCTTATTGAGCCAGCAACTCTAAAGTGAGATTTCCTGTGCGTGTTGTGAATATTCTGAGGAGTTGCTTGTTATACGACATGACCTCGCCTGGGCCCGCTCTATATGCTGGGGAGTAGATCCTCACAGGTTGAAGCCACATTTCGTCTTACCTTTGGTCGCGCATTGTGTTTTTCCTATCAGGTTGCAATGAATTTTCAGGCAACGGAATGAACTTCCTGCCAGGGTTTTTCTCGAGACTATAATGTAAAGTTCTCGTAAAAAGAGTAAAATTATTTTGACAATGACATAGATCGTGTAGTTGTTTGTCACTTTAGTGGAATAAAAAACATAAACTTCTTAATATTTATGTGCAGTTTTCATATTTTCGTGTCTCTAAAAATATTTTTACAATGATCAATAATAATGGACTTAAAAGAAATAATATAAATGAATTATTGTTTTGTAAAAATCTTTAGTTATATGTTGATTAACTTATTGTTGACGATATAGATTCTATTTGGTTATTTAACTTTGATTTATTCTTGAACCATAATTTTCTTGTCTTGGCGTTACCAAACACCCAGAAAGTTATAGACAAAGTACAGTGATATAATGACAATGTATTTCCCAATAGAAGTAAATAGTCTAGATAATTATTCAGTAACACTACGTAAATAAGTTTGTACATGTCACTTATGAACAGGTTGAAACTGAAAATGAACATCAACGAGACCATAACTAAAGTTATTTTAAAAGTACTCTTCGTGCGTTTATTTTTACTTAAAACTGATTTCAATACTTTTATTAGTATAACCGCATTGGCACCTAATACTGGCCATTTCATTAAAAACAAATAAATTAAATACAATAATAAGTCTTTATCGGACTGTATGATGAATGCTATATACAGCAGCGAAGACACTACAGCAGGAACGATCCACGTAAACAGCGATGTTTTCACAATTCTAGGTTCTTTCGTATTGAAAACTTTCACCAAATCATCATGCATTTGTTTACTAAACACAAACATCCATGAGATTAAAGCTAATTCCGTATAAATCATCAAAATTGCATCCAGGTATATGACACAATCCGTTTTACACAACTCAAACACATAGCTGACATAGTAACCATATCTGAAACCTGTGTAGACGGTCCTGGAGAGAATTAATTGGATGATCAGTTGGTTTTTATAATTCCGTCTCCATTCTCGAAATCGGACAGCGGTCAGGATCAGCAGTATGAAAGCAATAATTGACAATATTACTCCAATTGAAAAAAATACAAAAGCTACTTTATGCACTGTTGTCACTTCCGTGTCACCTATTGGGTATATTATCACATCTCGAATTAATAAATATTCCATAATTCAATCGTTTACTCAGGAGTTACATCCTTATCTGCTGGCTGCCGTGAACCAAATTTATCATTTCTTGTAATTATTGATGTATCCTTGTACTTTTTCTTCATTATAACAGGTTTCTCTTCGAATTTGTCTTTACACAAACTCAATTTTATTTATTTATTTATTTAAATTGATATATTTACATAATGTAGCAACGTGTCAACTTCTTTCACAAAACAAATGAAGTCTTAATGGATATCGCGTACATATAACGTTAAATATTGGTTTTATCAGGAACCGATTAGATTGCAAATTGTTAATATTACAATATTGGTTCCTACCTCAATCATAATATTTACATTATATGTCAAGTCATCAAGGACAATGTTATTGATATCCTATTAATATTAAAAACGCGACAGGTGGTGTAAACGAAGATATATGGATGTTTGGATGTGTGTTACTCTATCACGACTAAACAGCTGAACGGATATGGATAAAATTCGCTGTACATTATAGAATATGTTTTGGATTATGTATATCGTATTGATGGTAGAATCTAGACTTTGATAGGGGAGTCACAGGGCACGTCATAGGATTATACTAAATCACATTAGCACAAAGTCGGGTAATCAACATTTTATTTTTATCAAATGAGATTACTGTTATCACAGTTAAGTTAGAATTTTCTGTCGTATTATGCAGATTAAGTAGGGCACTATCTGAGTACTCATGCCAAAATGCAATTTGTATTCGCCTATGCCATTACTCGTACTTACGCAAAAAATACTGAAGCTGGATTAAAAACTTGTTTTAAATTTTCTTATGTGCGTTTAGAGTGTAAGTAGGCGGATTCTTCGAACTATCCTATCTAATATTGTTGCCGAGTAATTCTTAAACTTATTTATATGGCACGATCTGGCAATCGGCCAAGATTTCTTTTTTTACTACGTTGTCGGGTGGCAACCAAGCAAACAGCCCGTCTGATGTGACCCTGTTACCATACCCTTGATGAACTTGAACGCTTGCAACATGAATTGTTGCCAACTCCTGCCTATAGTTGGATAAAATTCATTTTCTTGCTCTTTAACTCAGTCGCCTTCATTTTTATAGTATAACAGAAAAACTATTTTTATGGTAGAATAAAAATAATGATGATAGTTACTATCATCAACCAACAGCCGATAGCATACTTAGAGAATTACCAACTGATGATCTTCTGGTATATTTTACTCACCGTTAGGCGGAGTCATTGCAAGGACGAAGATTTGGCTGTCTGTCATGGCACATAGCAAAAGCTCTCCAGGATGCCACGCCCAATCAAAAGCTTTTACTATGTCCTACTATCTAAAGTTCCTTCTTTTCGTTTCCCGAGATATTTTCTACATGGATTGCTAGTTATCTCATTGAGCGGAGCTTTAAATTTGTAGCTGATGGTGCATGGTGCATCCATCACCGCTGAAAGCTGGCGTACCACAAGGATGTGTATTGTCCCCCACGTTGTTTCTTCTTCAAATCAATGACTTGCTGCGTATAGGCTGTATTCATTGTCATGCTGGCGACAGTATCAATAACCGCCCACAGACATGAGCAACACCATGGTCGCCGATCACACACGACATGGTAGATCGCCAATTAACGAAGTGATATGAATGGAATTTTAATTTATGGCGAGTAGTAAGATAGCTCATCCGAGCACTCCCCATGGTATAATTTATGTAGAACGCAAAGAGATGCAACATCTCCTCGTGTAGAGACCGAGTCCGGCCGATTAGAGATCATCGGGTCACCTACTTTTACCTTATTTTATATCCTATGACGAATTTTCACTAAAGCGGGAATACGTGTTTATTTTTTTTTTATTAAAGAGCATGCGTCCCAAATTTCAGGTAAATAAAATTAAAGTGAAAAAGGCTTTTCACCAAACAAACACCAAGTTTTTTATTTTTATTATAGACCTTCCGTACAAAATAATGTTTCACCCCATTACAGTCCCCATTTATCACCACACAGTTTGATTTTCCCAAAATCCTTTCTCATTATTTACATAGGCCATAAAAGGAGCCTACTGTTTTAATTTCGTAGTTCTAGCTTCAGTAGTTTCGGCTCTATATCAGCCTTCCTCTTTATAATATTAATGTCGACCCTGGTGGTCCTATTGCCAGCAATGGATACTTTAACTCCGAGATCGCGGGTTCGATCCCCGCATAAGACAAAAATTTGTGTGGATGCACATGTCTGATTGTCTTGGTTTGGGTGTTATCTATGTAGTATATGTATGTATTTACAAAAAAAAATGTTTTTAAGTACATTTATCAGTTGTCTAGTATCCATTGTACAAGCTTTGCGCTTAATTTGGGACTAGATGGTGGTGTGTAAATTGTCTAAAAATATATATTATTAATATAGATTTCAATAAAACACAATGTAAGAAACACAGAGAATATATTTCCAGATATACCACGATAGGTCAAAAATAAAACTCACGTAAGTGAGGATTAAGAAACGATAAATATATAAAACTCTATACAAATAGTTAACAAGGTGACAGTGTCTAACGATTACAATAAACTTATTGCGTAGCTCCACTCGAAGACATTACTTTTGAATAAATTATTTCAGTTAGGGCAGTACAAGAACAATAATAAGTTTTTTAAACACCAAAACGCAATTCAGAGGTTATTTTTATGGCTGTTTCCAAAATGTTACATGTTACATTTAATTTATTTCAAAAGTTTTGTTCTCAAGTTGCGTTCACTGAATTCCCTTCAACATTTTTGCAAGTGTGTGTTCTTGAGAAAGGCTAAGAAGCATGTGTTGCTACCACAGTGAGGTAAGTTCAGATGTTTTCATATCGATATGAGGAGAATTCAGTTTAATCCTACATTACTTAGCTACAAGTAAGTGCATCTACTTACGAAATATTATTGCGTTTTCTATTATAACGTCTAAGTACCAACATTTATTTAAAAATTCTACACATTAAAAATATCCGATGAGTAACGAACTTATTTTTGATATCTTTGGATGCAAACATTGTTTTTCTTTGGTATGTCATTGAAATAAAAATATATTTTACTTAATGTTACAATAAAATTATTTAGTATTAGAAGTTTAACTTTTAATACTTTCATTATGTGTATTTTTCAATTTTTAACCGTGAATAAACATTTTATTAAGCAAATTGACTACCATTGGATGGAAACGTAACAATATATAGACAAATACTCAACGTAATAGTTAATTATATTTTCTGGGATTTCTATAACATTATATATTTTTTTCATTTAGAAGAGCTCGATGGCGTAGTTGCGCGTGTCAGTTAAGCAACGTCGTCCGTAGCCTTTCTATTGATGCGTTTATTTAACTCGAGCTCCTCTGTGCTTCGGAGGGCACGTTAAACCGTCCGTCCTGGCTGTATGTCATTAGATGACAGTCATTAAGCCAAATCAGTGGCCTCAGGGCGGCCTGAAAATACTGACCTCCGAGGACACGCAGTCATTGCATGCTGATAAACTTTTTATCTTTTTATTTGTTTTATATTTAAGACACATAATAAATACTTCGTATTTATAAGGTTATTTCTATAACAAATCTATGCGGAAAAGAAAAAAATAATTAAACAGTTTCTATAATAACAAATTAATAATTTAATACATTTAAACATACGTAAATTATTCCAAAATTAATAATATAAGTTAATTTACCTAATCTCCTTTTATATTTATGGATTATATCTACGGATATATTTCAGTGTGTGCATCTAAAGCCACAGAAGTACTCAACAGCATAAGCGTGAGTGTATATAGCACACTATATATAGTGTATATACTTGTAATTTCAATAGTATCAGCTTACAATCTTCAAAAACGTTTGTCTTATATTGTCTATGTAACCCATGTAGAATTATTCCATACAGGAGAATAGTATATATTCTATAGACATATATAATATTAAAGTATTCTAATTATCGTAAGGATCAATTTGAATATAATGTGTACTTATGTAGAAGTCTTTACAAGGGATCACAGTTCGGAAACACTAGTTCGATACATTTATCGGGGATTTTAAACCTACACCTAATATTATTATTACTTAAATGCATATAGCATATAATAATATTATAATATAATAAACAATAGAAAATATATAAAGCACAGATTGTAAAATTGTGAAACAAAAGCAATTCAATTGTAAGATATTAATTATATAATATTTGATATTACCATGAAAATAAATAACGAAAACTATTATTGTGATCAACATAAAAACAATAAACAAACGTACGTAAGTGAGGAGCTCGATGGCGTCCTTTATTATATTACCATAATTATTATATTAATATGACTTATTACCATGAAAATAAATAACGAAAACTATTATTGTGATCAATATACTATCAATCTACAAAATACAAACGAAAACACGCAAGTTGAGTGGAACTGGACTGGAATATATCCCTGGTGGGATAAGTCCGCCATTATACAACATATCATTTACATTATTAACCTATTTGTTATTGTTGTATTGCAATAAAGTTTTTACAACTAAACAAACAAACAAGCAATATCGACTAGCCTGTCTATGGATGGGTTCATTTATATCGAGCTCCTTCGTGCTTCTGAACCGTTAAGCCATCAGTCCCGGCCGTTGTCATTTAATGACAGTCATTAAGTCAGGCCTTTGGGCGGCTTGAAAACACTGGCCTCCGCCAACCCGCAGTTGAGCAGCGTGGTGGAGTATGCTCTAAACTCCTCTGACTGAGGGGAGACCCGTATCCCAGCAGTTGGATGAATAAGGGTTTACGACGACGTACTTTGTAAGTAAGTACTGTGATTGTTTCTAGCTTTACAGAGAAAAATCGTATGTAAATAAAAAGCAAAATTCTCAACTTTATTATATAAAAAACTCAAATTTATATATTTTTATTACACTGTTTTAGGTTCCATTTATATAACATACTTGTGCAATAAAAGTTCAATTTATATAACAGGTATAACAAATATTTTATTAAATTAAGTATGAATTTAAGTATTTTTTTTATTCATATTTGCGCTTATGTTTTTATTTTCAATTAAAATTTAAAAAAAATGTCGGATAGAAACTTGTCTGGTTTTTATTTTCCTTTTCATCACATTTTCATAAAGTTCCAGTTTGTAAAAAAAAAATACTCCTTGGTATTTTTGGCAACATCGTGTTAAAAAATTAAGTAGATGATCGAATGTGATGATCAATCTGCAATTCTTAGAAATTAAATTTCTCAAAGTCATGTGTTTTTTTAAAGTATTAAAATTACGAATTAAAGTACCTATTTAAAGTATATATGTCGCAGCCATTTGATAGACCCGCGACATTACAAAACGGCTAACTTTAGGCAGATTGTATTTAAGTTATCTTTTGGTTAGGTTTGTGTTATTATAACCGTAAATAGAAATAGCCAAGCTATTTGATTCCATTATTATAGTATTCTTGGTGATACACCATCAGGTAACAATTCAGTCGTGTAATCATTACGATAAAAAGGCGGGTTGAAATAATGGCTCCGCCATTTTGTAACACATCTAGACGTTATGTAATGTGGCGGATTTTACGAATTGGCTGCGACATATATATTTTTAGCAAATGACTTTATGCGAATAAACATCACACTGCAAAATAGTTACGAGTTGCCATCAAAAATTTGGTAATTGATTTGGCGTGTAAGTTGCTCGTCACGATTTTTACAGCCAAAGTCAACCTCACGTGGTGCACCCTGCCGATTACCGAAAAAAGATCTGGCAAAAGAGAGGTAGGGTAAAGCGTATTTGTAAGCTGCCCGACTGGGGAAGAACCTCTACGATACAGAATACCGCAGCCAAATAACAATTCCCTTGAGTGTTGTTGTATTCCTGCGAGTGAGTGAGGTCACCAGAAGGGAAAGAATTGTTGCGTTGGCAGTGGTTCATGTTGTAAGCGTTAATATGGCTACAGTAACCGCGTCACATCAGGCGGGCTGTATGCTTGTCTGCTACCGAATATAGTATAAGAAAAAGGTAAATTGTAGATATATACCCGCTCCGATATATACCGATTATTATGACGGGCTCGGGGTTCCCGATCCCGCACAGGACAAATATTTCTGTGCATAAACATGAATGTTTGTTTTGGTCTGGGTGTTTTCTATGTATTATATGTGTGTATGTACTAAAAAATGTATATATTTAAGTATAATATCAGTTATCTAGTACCCATAGTATTTGGTGGAAAGCATTGGGGAAGGCTTATATCGAGCAGTGGGCAGATACAGGCTGATGATGAGTACCCATAGTACCAGCTTTGCTTAGTTTGGGACTAGATGGCAGTGTGTAATTTGTGCAGGAATATTTATTTATTTATTATTTAACTACCAAATTTTTTTATTTTGGTGCTCATACTCATAATTATACTATACTTGCGTCACAAATATTTTAATTATACCAGTTATATACTAAATTTGCATTATTAGCACACAAGAGATAATAAACTTACAGATCGTAAGTATTTAGTATACTCTTAAGACTTAGGACTATCTTAACTTTGTAATATACCAGTAATATATTATTACATTAGAGATTAAATTTTATTTAACCTTGCGTGACACGTACGATTTATTTATAATAGGTATATTTGAAAAATAGGTAACCATAATTAGTCGTAATAAAAAAATATTGCACAAAGCAATGATGTTATATTTCTATAGATATGTCATTAAGGGTCAAAAACTAACACCCAAAAAATGAGGCGTCGCCTCGCAATTAGTTCGTACAAACAAGGCGACGAATCTTTCGTATGTGTCAATTTATTGAAATAGGAAAAAATGCCGTCTTCTGTAATGCTGCGGCTACACTACCTTACCGTCTACCGGGCTGTTACCGCAATAATTATGGCATTGAATTACCGTTTAAATTATTGCGTGAAGTGGGGTGGTTACACTAGAGTTTACCTAGATATGTCAATAAATTAGGCGGTAAAAATATCATTTTCCAAAATGGAGGTTGAAGCTTCAGCTGTTATATTTATTTAGATGGTTTCGGTCTTTTGTCTTCTTCAGATCATCTATTGTACACCGCGATTTTTATCGAGGATACCCGACAGAAAGCCCATAAAAAGATACGGTTCGCATTAGAATAATTCCAAAACTCGAGCTTTTTTCATTTGCCCACTCCATGTCGGTCGATACGTGCGTCGCCGTTGAGCTCATGTTGCACACTGGACAAACGATAGAGTGGCCACATACGCATTAATTACCACGGTAATTCTCTTTGATGTGCGAAAAAAGACCGCCGCCGGAGCTATTGTCTACCGCCATTTGCCATATTGATTGGCATTGCAAAATTATTGCCATAAATTGTGGTTACACCTAGTCGTTGTTGAAGTTATGGCAATAATTATTGGCATATCACGGTAGTGTGGCCGTAGCATAATAAGAAAATGCACGATTTACGAGTATGTTGATTTATATTAATTGTGTATTTTATATTAATTTCATATTTTTGCAAGAAAAATGCCGCCATTGTGCCGATTACTCAGTGAGGGAAAGAGATGGCAAGTATATAAAAGTGCCGAGATGATAAGGATAGCGATAGTTCGACTTCCAGACGACATGGGAACCGTATTCTGATGCAATTTAATATGGGTATGCCATATCTATAGTATTCTAACATCATTGGTATAAAGCCACTAACTAAACAATATTTTTGGCAGTTAAGCTTTCATCTGTGTTGACCATTTTTTAAGCCAAAAAGTAAGTACCTAATAAACAAACGTAATATTGCAGGTTTTGTATACTAAATATAACAAGTGGGCCACTAGCATTGCAAAAAAATCAACCAAATATACTAGTCGTAATTGTACTGCAAAAGTATGTACCACATAACGTAGAGGCGATCCAAGTTCTTGGATAACGCTTATTCTGCGGTCGACTTATCTATAACTTTGCATTACCGTGGTTGTAAAATACTGTTTAGAACAGAACCATATTGGACTTTTCATGTAACATTTGGTATAATTTACCGCTATATAAGTGTAATAAGGTCTCTACGTATAACTCTCTACACATACGTAGTCTACTTTACTGTTATTTTTTTCCCTTTAAAATGTTTGGTTATGATAATAAAACGAAATTAATTAACATAAAATAATGTAAATCAGTTTTTTGTGCACATTTATTTCGCATATATGTATCATAGTGTCTACTTATATTACCTATTCATTTAGAATCTTTCTACATTATAAATAACTGAAGACTAAACAGAGATGGGGACCAGCTTCCATATATGCGTGTTATTTGATACGTTAATAAATATTCATTATAAAAATAACACTGTCCCAAATTTTGCGTTTTCAAGGACATAATTAAAGAAAAATTGAGCGTAATTATTATCTTGTAAATAAAACGACAAATAGCCGATTTGTAGTAAATAAAGTATATACCGAATACTAAAAACGAAAGGAAACAGTTTTGATAATGTTTTTAATTCAGTCAGTGTGAATTTAAAACTCATTATTTGTCAAGTTTTAAAAATTAATAATAATTCAATTGCAAAATCTTAACAATTAAAATACCTATGTTATTTATAAACTAAAGAAACTGGCCCTAGAAATAGAAAGCTACATCTAGAAGATCACATTGCGTACAGGCAGGAGATTTAAAAATACTTACATTAGAATAATATTTACAAAATAACGACATTAGCCTTAAGGCATATGACTGCAGTATCAACTAAATTATGCTACAATTTTAATTTAAAACTTTGCCGTGTTTCACATCGAAAGAAAATACAAAAATAAAAGAACATGCCAGTATATTATTCCGGAGACTATTATTTGTTTCTCTGATTCTCTGATTTGAGAATTTCATTAATTCATTTTTATCAATTCTCGTTGTTGGCAAAATAACATGCTTAGTTTGTTAATTTTTATTCCGGAGGCTATTATTTGTTTGTCTAAAACACAATTTTCAAATTGATCAGAAGGCCAATTCTCGTAATTATTTTACGATCGCTGAACGAAAGTTGACCGAATCGAGAATTTCATTAAATCATTTTAATCAATTCTCGTTGTTGGTAAAATAACATTCTTAGTTTGTTAAATTTTCGGTCATATTTCATATTGTGATTCAAGAATATCAAATCTGATATTTGTGAGATTGAGACTGGATTGGTACTGAATTTTGGTTACATTTTGATTACAAGAATTACCCCCTGATGTAAAATTAAAAAAAAAAGGAATATTAACAAAAAATTAACAGTTTACTGTTTAAAAACAATCATACTTATATTTAACTCGATCAAACATAACAAAATATACATAAATAAAAAATACATCATTACTAGGGAAGTTTATTAAACGATAATTCGAGACCAGCTCATTAAAACTGTAATTAAAAATTAATGAGGTCTAATGAAATACAATCGTGAACGTATAAAATTAATGACTCAAATATTCTCTTGATTATTCGTTCACTCTACCATATGCTCTGTAAAGAAAAATAAGTTATATTAAAATATATGATTAAATTTATTGCAAAACGGACATTAGGTGTATAACAAGACGTATACATATATGGTCGGATAGCTATGTAGCCCAAACGCGATGAATTTATATCAAGGTTCGGTCACACAGCGATTTAGTCATATCGAGATATAGTCATAAAGCGATTTTGTCATACCGTGCATTTAGTCTTATTGAGAAGTAGTCCTAAAGCTACTAACCCTTTTTTTATCTAAAATAAAATCACTATTAGTATAATAGATATCAAAGATAGTTCTTTGATTTTATCATTATGCTATATTGTCGTATTGTATTTTTGGAGCATAATATTAAATTTGTTAGTGGTAAAATTTAAATATATACATATAAAAAATCTATTAAAGTTATTACAGGCTAAAAATATACTTTTTTTCGCCTTAATTATATTACTTGTTGCTGCTAAACTCATAAATATTTGATCTAGAGACAAATTTAACGTATTTTGTAAATAACTAGATAAAGTACTTACCTTGTTCTTCAACTGGGGTGTGCTCTTCATCAGACGAGTCGAATCGCGTCTCAATTAGAGAACTTTGTTTCGATAGTGACTGTAACAATACAAAACGTATATAATATGTTTCCGATAAAGACAACATTGGTATAAATTTGTACAATGTATTTTTCAGGTCATATTTTCAACAAAAAAATACTATAAATATTTTTTTTTAATTGGAAAAATTCACTTCTCGCGGTTAGATCCCACGACCTCTCGGTTACCAGTCCAGTGTTCCAACTGAGCTACCAGGAAGGTTTGTGATGGTGGCGAATTTTTTCAATAATATCTACTACTGTAAAGTTGCAGAGTAGTGCCATCTACCCACTGGACTTATGTCTTATGAACTTATGAATTTCATCTATAACGATGGACTGCTATACAAAACAAGGCATAGCAGTCCATCGTTATGGATGAAATTTGACTATTTTTGATAATTGCTTCTGCACTTTTAGCCGCTATACTCAAGTTTAGCAGGCTAAACTTAAGTTTACGTTGACACCTATCTTTTCGTTGTCATAATATGTATATGTACAATGAAATTCATTATATATTTAGTTAAATACCTTGTTGGAACGACGTCTCGGCGGTGATATTTTGTTCCATAACGCTTCTAGTTGATCAAAATGTTGTGACTGAGCGATTGCAGCTTCCTCAGGGCCCAAGCTCACCTGCATGATGTCATAAGTAAAATAATTTTAAGTATCCAGCTAACTTACTTTTCATTAAACAAATATAAAATAGTTATAGTGTATTTTACCTGTGAGCCCAGATCTTTATTTTTCGCTTCCTGAATTTTTGAAATTTCTTCCATAGACGCAGAAATGGAGAATCTATAAAAGAAAACAATTAAAACCATATATATTTAGACCTATTCCAGGTCTTTAGTCCAAGACTTTCTTCTCCATCACTGACTAGGCAGATGTGGCCGGCCTATTGCCACTTCAGCTTGCTGACTCTGAGAGTTATGTCGTCAACTGTGGATCTAGTCGAATTTCTTTGTTCCAGGGGGCCTACCGCCGACGCTGAAGCCGATTACCATCGAATATTTGATTAACATAAGTTTATATTATAGTTTAAATTATAGTTATTGACAAACATCTTTAGCTTGTTCGGTAGAGCTCTAAGGTTTCTATGAGCTAATGTAAACACAAGTAGTATAAATCTAAGCTTAAGTTTGATATAGTTTTCTCCATCGCTCGATTGCGATATCTCGCAAACTTTAAAGAGACTCACAGATCGCTGTGAGGATGTGAGGAAGTTTCCCGAATGCTTAATTAAATTAACTCATGAATTTTACAATAATTACATTGTACAGGATTATTCTGTGGTACAGGTACACTTGTTGTTGTAAAGATTCCTAGATTTTGGAAGTTATTTTTAGACCTAAGATAATTTTGAGTCTTATTTTATAAAATGGCATTTAGCTTAATATTTTTCAATAAGTAATATATATAGTTTAAATATGGATTCTCAGGTCAGAAATAAGTATAATTTATTTTATTTTATCTATTATAAACAGTTGTATCTAGAAATTGATATTTGGTAAATTGTAACACTTGTCAGAAAAAAAGAAGTATTTTTTTTTACCCAGGTGCTATCTATTAAGTGTATAACAGTTTTTTGAGAATCTACTTTTTGATGTAGTCATTTGATTGACGCATTTTATTGGCCACAGCATTGGAATAAATGTTTTTTGTATTGTATGTAGTCCTTACCTCCTTTTCAAGCGTTCGTCTACCTGCGCCATCATAACTGAAGTATTTAGATGTCCATATTTCTTCTGCCACGTGTATGTATCAAGAGACACTTCTTTCTTTATTAATCTCTTCATTTGTCTCTTGGCTCCCACGGGACGAAACTCTAAATAAAAAATATGTACATTCGACAAAAATATGTACTTATGTAAATTTGATGCGCAAACTATAACGAACGAAGCATATTGCAGGAGAATTTTTAAGTTTGAGTTTTTAAACTTTATTCTAATGACATAGAAAACCAGCTGTATTTTAAAAGACTTGTATTTAGGGCCTTAAAAGAAAACTTTTTACACAAATTAATCCTTACCGTTTATATCTTTAGGCGCAGCATATGTCGGCATCTTGACATACGTTGCTGGTGTATTATGTAGGCAGATTATTGGTAGACAACCTGAACAAAGCATTTTTAGATTAAACGTAACAAAGAAAGTTTAAAATAAAAGAAGCAATTCAGTGAAATGTCCACTTTGAGGAATTACACGCTATTGTCAACAATGCACTATAAAAGGATAAAATACGTAAGAGTGCAGTACTAGGTGCAGCTCGTAAGTGAATAATGTCATTTTTGTGTGAAAACCATTTTCTCTTTTGGTACGGACAAATATGCACTTTAGTGCTCGTTTCTGGTTTGGCACACACTGCGGTTAGACGAATGCGGTTTGAAACCGACAAAAATGTAACTGCATATATTTGGTTGGAATTAATACTTACTCGTTATATTTTTGACGTTAAACGTCTTTAAAATCACTCTAATACATACGGATACCAGGTCAGAAAACTAGACTGTAACGAATTGATCTATATCCTATTACCTAATAATTACAAAACGTATATAAGTCATAGAAACATGAATTGCATGTCATTATTTAGCGTATATAGTTAGCTCGCTGTTAAGACCTTAAGTTTGCAGCGGGGCCGGGCGGGGCGGCGGGGGAGGAGCATTGCGTTAAATAACGGAAACACAAAGAATCGCTGCTGTAGGTTGCACGTGCACTGACACAGTTCCACCCAATGGTTTGCTTTCAGTTTTTCTGGATCCCATATGATTTTATAGTCCTGTACCTATTGCTATAAAATGTTCAGGTACAGTCAACGAGTAGAGCTGTACTCGTTATATACATACCATTATTGCTACGTATATACGTAGCAATAATGGTATGTATTTTCTGTACAATCATTGTTAGTGTGGGGTAGCTTTAACCCACCTATACATGTATGATATTGTTTGCAGAAATATCAATAATGTTTTCAAGCCTTATTACTAAATCAGCAGCGACGATGGAGTTAGAAACTGTCCACATTACGCGTTCAAAGTTCATAATGGATGTAATATAGTGAACCCAGTCTTTTGCAGCTAAAAAAGCACACGCAAATTTACAACTGCTGAAATTTACATTATCAATTTTTGTATTTTTCGATTTTAAATTCAGATAACGAGAGTGTATTGTAATACATAATGTTGTATCAGCATAAATTGTTATGATTTTATAATTTAAGAACGTGTGAGAGTCTATGCCTTTTACATAAATTTAAACTGTAACGATTTAACCGCAGTCTGTGCTAAGCATGAGTAAAACAGGGATCTAATTCAATGCATATTAATATAGTCACCTCTATCCAAAAGATGTACGACAATGCGGGCGCAGTCACTAGTAATTTGAAAGCCCAGCAGAGGAACATGCAAGGCTAGAGACGTCAGTGCCAACCCTCGCTTCGTCTCCCAGATAATGAGAGTCTTATCTTCCGCACCTAAGTACAAAAATATAAATATTACAACAAAAAAAAACAACTTATTTGCTTTCCTCGTGTTCAATTGTTAATTGTGACTTAATCTATACTAATATTATAAAGAGGTAAATTTTGTGAGTTTGTGTAGGTGGTAATCTGTGGATATATTCAATCGATTTTGAAAATTCTTTTACTAATATATATAAGCCCGAAAAAAAAGACTTTAAGATAAGGAAGGAGAAAAAGAAAATAAATAGGTACTTATAGTTTGAGATAAAAAGAAATAAATTAATCTATTATTACCTCTTAACAGATGATGACAACGTTTATTTTTTTTTTAATAATGCCATACGCGTTTAAATAAGTAAAAAAACCGTCACTCCATTTTATTAAAATATTAAATAAAAAAATAACTGAGATACGGTCAATCGCACATAAAGCACACTTCATGTATAAAATGGTCTAAACGCAGCCAGTAAGTAGACAGTGCTACGCGGCATGCTCTTCTATTGGAAGAGTAACCTTCTACGTGCTAATAACTCGCACAAAGCACACAGTTCGCTAGTTTTAAAATAAAATAACATAATGTATTGTAGTATATGTATAACATAATTATGTTAGGATGCGATGGGATTATCATCAAAACCCTGTGTGATAAAAATCCTGAAATAAAAGCACATAATATAAATATAAATAAATAAATAATATAAATAAATATTGTCATACAAATTACACAGCGCCATCTAGCCCCAAAGTAAGCGAAGCTTGTGTTATAGGTACTAGACAACTGATAAACCTACGTAAATACATTTTTTTTTTGTAAATACATACTTATGATACATAGAAAACACCCAGACCAAGACAAACAGACATGTTCATGCACACAAATGTTTGTCCTGTGTGGGAATCGAACCCACGAGCGTTAGTGTCAAAGCCGCGTCATTGACCGCTACGCCACCGAGCTCGTCAAAATCTATACATAGTAATAAAACTACAAAAACTATATAGGTAAGTAATTTATCACTCGTAGTTCACACTCAAACGCTAAGGGGCGCCGTCAGACGAGAAACGACAGTTATGAATGGGGGTAATTTAGACTAATAGATGAATTACATTTTCTGAAGTTAACATTCACTTGTTGAAGGCTAAAATATACCGTACATTTTCTCAGACATAACTCTTGAAATATTTCCATATTGATTTGAATTTTAAGCGCCCCGTTCTCTTCGCATAGCGCTATAGTACGTTTATACTCAAAAACATGATTTATCACTACTTGAAGTGTTTATTGAAATTATCAAAGAAATACAATTTAAGAAGTCATTCGGTACTCTTGTCCCTACTTATAGTTGTTTATTTAACAAAACTTGTATAAATTAAATAAAATTAAATAAACAATTATTTGCAAAACTTTTAAAACTGTAAGTGGAACATACAGTCAACTGTTGCTCCGTATACATGTGGTACCTGATTTGTATTGAGATAATAGCATTCTGACTACGTTCGGAATCGTAGCAACCAGAATTCTGGGGTGTAAGAGGTTCATCAACATCTTTGAACCAAAGCCAACTTCACCTGCACGCGGTGCACCCTGCTGACTGACAAACGAAGCTCTGGCGTAAAGAGAGGTAGGGAGCGTAATTGTAAGCTACCCGACTGGGGAATGTACCTCCACCTCACATAATACCGCAGCCAAATAACGGTTTCCTTGAGGGCTGTTGTGTTCCTGCGAGTGAGTGAGGTCACCAGAAAGGAAGGAGATGCTGCGATGGCAGCGGGGGTGGCGGCGCGCGAGCGATATTTCATGTTGTGAGCGTTAATATGGCTACGGTAACTGCTTCACATCAGGTGGTCCGTATGCTTGTTTGCCACCCAACGTAGTAAAAAAAAAAAAAAAAAGAAAAAAACTATTCCAATATCGTCTCGGTTCAGTTATAATCATACATTTTGAAATATCACTCGGAGCACATCTGAACATAGATTTTGATATACTAAGGAAATATTTGAAAATTTATTAATATCACATTTTTTTTTTACTTATTCAATATTGAAGGCTGTTGATGTGCAACATTTAAACATTAGACATTCATCATCATCATCAGCCTCACCCTCATCACCCACTGCTGAAGCCTTCTACAATGCTTTCCACCAGACACGTTATTCTGGATTATTATTCTTTATATTATTATTATTCTTATACATAGGAGAGAAATACCCTTGAGTCGCCACGCTGGGCGACTTTCGCCAGAGCCTCGTCTGCTTATCTGCAGGGTGTACCAGATAACGGTTATCGTTTTGCAAATATCGATTATGTTAAATATGCTCTACCTATATTATTTTGTACATACTTTATAATAATAATCCCGCTCCATCAGAGTAAGATAAAGTACTTAGAATATATTATCTGTCAAGTATAGTCATTATGAATACAGCGTTGAGGAATAATTTATCAAGCAAAAACTTTGTCAGATTTAGAGACCCTAAAGTATGACCAATTATAAATTCATTGGAGGTAATTGTAATCCAAGAGTAATAAATAAAAATTATTAGAACATCCTCGTCTTTGTTACAGTTTTATAACATAATTAAATTTAAAAATAACAAAACTGTTCTATACTTAATTATTTTTCTTGTTTAATTAAATTTAATATAGTTAACTACTAGTAATTAAAACATGCAGCTTAATTTGTTCATTCTTTCTTTTAGTATCAATTTGCGGGAAAAAATATTTGCTGTAAGTCAACCTAGATAAATAAGTGTAATTTTGTGGTGTTTGTGCGGTGTGTGTGTAATTGTGTGTGGTGTGTGGCCTTTATACTTACCAGACACAGCAATAGATCCATCGCCAGTGACCTTCACGCACGTGACTTTCCCGAGATGTCCCGAGAGCAAGTGTAAATCAGATCCAGTATTGATATCCCAAACGATGAGATTGCAGTCCCAAGAACCCGATACCACTTGAGTCTTGTTTGTTATCGACACCGCGACGCACGTCACTTTGTCGGAGTGACCCACAAGGACCTGTTATTGAAGAGAAAGGGTTGAGTAGAGCCTTACTTCGGATTTCTAAACGATTTTCGCAATAATCAAATATGGAGTCTTGCCGGGATTTTCCTTGCTAATAGGGTACAGATTTAGTATGAAGATATGTGTTTGGATATTACCGCTAACCATGGCGGTGGCCGATTTCGCTTAGATTTGAATAGGCCTTTAAAGACATTGCGACGAACAGTAAAAATAGTTAAACCGTAACTATTATATTTATTATTTGTAATTATACATTTATCGCGTTGCAAAAGAAAGATTGCTAATGAGAAAGCATGCTGATGTTACGTATGCCAGTCTAATCTATGGGTTCCGACCTTGGTGGTAATATCTCCTGCAAGGAACAGGGACTTTATAAAGCTGAGAAAAGATAAAAAAATAGTTCCGATCATTAAAACTCATCGAGGTAGGGTCTAAAATCATTCTTATTTATTGGTCATAGGGGTCATAATATCGAAAAGGTTAGGTTAGGAACCGCTGGGCTTTACCGAACTCACAAGCCAGGCTGGGTAAACCGTAGCCAGGCTGAAGATGGGCTTATTTAATTCAAACTTTAACGCGCCTGTTGTCCTGAGAAGACAACACGCCACGGCTATTGTTGTCAGAAGATAGCGGCCTTTCGGCATAAGTTTAAATAAATCGGTAGCAGTGAGGCGGAGTACTCGTAAGCTCAAAGCCATTTAGATTGAATCAAAACCTGCATTTTAGCAATGGAATGAGTATCGATTTCTGATGTTTATGTAGGTTACGGGTGCTGTTCAGACGGTTGATAAAAATGGTATTTAACGGTTGTTAAAAAAATATTCTAATTATTTTACGATCGCAGAATGAAAGTTGACCGAATCGAGATTGAATTATGAATTGACTAAAAATTATAGACATGATTTAATTAACTAATTATTATCAATTCATATTGTTGGCAAAATAAAATTCTTAGATTGTATAAATTGTAACCGAAATTCGATTTGGTCATATTTCGATAATCGCAATTAAATTAAACTTGGAAGTTTCATATTGTGATATGAGAATACTAAATGTGACATTTGTGACATCGACAATGGATCGGAACTGAATTTCGACTACATTTTACATTTTACACAAGAATTGCCCCCCCCCCCCCCCCCCCCCAGTTTTTAAAATCTCAACATTTATAACCAATGCAACCTACATGAACATCAGAAACCGATGATAATTGCTGAAATACCGGTCCATTCAATCGAAATAGCTTAGAGTGTACTTCGCCTCACTTACCAACATAAAAAAGACCTTTACGAAAAAAATGGTGCCTTTATTTTCTCGTAGAGTAGGTAAAATAAATCAAATTGTCTCTATAACTGAATAAGTCGGTGATCGAGATTGGTGTAATCTAATCGACACTTCAGGTCAGAAAAAGATTTATATAATGTAACGACGTTAACTCGATAACCTTTCCAAGCAAGTTCAGTACACAAAAATTAACAACTTTTGCGGGCAACATTATCAATTGGCGAAAAAGAAATATGTTGTTCCTTACAAAATGTTACTATCTATTGTATTGAAATGTATGGAACTACTGATATTTTTCGCGAGTTGAAACGGCTTCCATAGTAAAAAATATTTGGTTTTTCATGAACATGGTGCTAAATTTTGTTGAATTAAATTTGTTATAGGCAATTTGCTCTTACTTTACTACTTTGCGTGCTTCCGCCACCAGTTAGTTTTATGTAAACTACTGCCGGCAATGACCCCACCCACTACCACTAGTAGATGCATGCTACTGCCGTGTAGATCTAATTGCCTGTAAATTTGATTTTCGCAAATCAATTAAATAATTTTGTTATAGCCTGCACTGCTATTTTGAAGCTGATAAGACTACCAAATATACAACCAAACCGATATAACAGACAAACCGATAATATGATCGACTAAAAATTACTAAATGGGCGGCTGGAATACTAGGATACGTATGTTTAAATAATCATTAGTCGCCCAGTTTTATTTCTATTATTATCCTTATTAAACTACCTGCGATAATTTTCCTCCATCCAGCTTCCAGACCTTCAATGACATATCCATGGAGCCTGTTACTACATGCTGTGAGTCAGCTGTCAGCGCAAAACAGGTGATACGTTCAGCGTGTGACACTGGACGCTTCTCTTCACTACTGTCTCCTCCAGCCAGCGTCCAGATACGAACAGAATTATCCCAATCAGATAGTACCTAAAATAATTATTCTGTTGTTAATAGGTTTTACTATAACAAACCTTACTTAAAATAACTAAAAGCAGAAATATGGGACGCAGATTTTGTTGTCAATCAATTATTTGCAGTTTTGTGTTCCAAGAGGAGATGGTAATCAGAGGTGTTAAACTATTATGTTTTATATAAAAATGAAGGCGGCTGTCTTTGCAGTAGGGACGATTTTGAAGGTACCATAATTTCGTTTTCTTTTGTATATTACGATTCCCTTCAGGCTTTGGATATACTTGTAGAAGAAATGTTGAGGAATTTGAAGAAGAATTATTGGAATCGATGTGTTAGGTAATAACTCAATGTTTTAGGTCCCCAATAGTGTTAGAAATTTTAATTCTGTGGTGAACGGCATTTGAACTTCACTTGACTAGCCATCTCTTTAGGCTTTTAATGCCTTTTTTGTCATATCTCTGTCTCGCACATTGCTAAGAGTGGATGTCAATTTTCAAAAGCTTCCTACTCCTACTTATTTCTTTTAATAATATCATTGTGAGTCAGCCGTAGTTTTACCACCGGGACTGCAATGGACTTCATTATTCATTGCATTTTTGATGGTCGCTGCTGTTAATCTACAGGAGACACAGAGGTAGTAATGTGCGGTCCCCTGTCCTGTTGTAGAAGAAAGAAGCAAAACGAAAACAGCCAGAATTGGTAAGAAGTGACTTAATATGTTACGTGCTTATTTTCAGACATACTTACAGAAAATTTCATATTGAGCGTCACATCTACACAGGCAGTGGGTCCTGTAGTGGTGATAAGCATAATACCAGAGTCCACCAGCCATATATGAACGATGCGAGTTCTGTCTCCAGACATAGCTCGTCGACCATCCGGCATCATCAGGAGAGTTTGTAGAGCGGCTGTGTGACCCTGAATGATAGAGAGAAAGTTACTTGCATTTTAGTTAAAAACTAGAGCACTAATCCCACAAACTTCCGAAATAGAACATTTTCCCACAACGTCAGTCGTTTAACATTCAATCATTTTGCTAACCAGTGAGTTTCCCAGGTCAGAGAATATCCATTTTAACTTTTTTTATCGTAGAGCCATAAGCGTAATTGGGGTGTAAGTAGTTTATCAATATCTTTGAACCAAAGCCAACCTCACCTGCACGTGGTGCACCCTGCTGACTAACAAACGAGGCTCTGGCGAAAAGAGAGGTAGGGCATAGCGTATTTTTTTAAGCAGCTCGACTAGGGAAGTACCTCCCCTCCACCTCATAGAATATCGCAGCCAAATAACAATTCCCTTAGGGGTTGTTGTGTTCCAAATGAGAGCTGTACTAGATTTATATTAACATCAGCTGGTACCATTAAAATTAAGGTCTAATTTCGCTCTCAAAAATAATATAAGATCAACCTTAGCATCATTATGTTTGTTAGGAAATTGTTCCCAAAACTGATAGACCACTTTCTTGGGTGAACATAGCTTTAGAGTCTGTAGCAACCAAAATTCCAGATCTGTGGTAGCAACTAACCCAAATGATCACTTCATAAATTTAACTAAAGTTCGAATTTAGAATTCAATAAATTTAGGGGATTTTTAAATCTCTCGCAACATATTATAAAACATAAAAATCTGTTTCTTTAATTTTTTAAATTACGGGATTCGGAGATGCAACTTTATACGATTTTTTTCCATTGTGGTATATATTAATAATGTTTCAATTAAAGCTTATTGTTATTTACATTTATAGCTATATTGACGACAAAAAGTCGGTACGATAGACAGATATAATGCTAATTGCATTCTCTAGCAGTTAATATGAGAGCAGAACAAAAAAAAAATAGTCGAAATACACAATTCTGTAGTTATTTAATCAAAATACTATAAGTTTCTATAACACTTAAATAAACCTCTATAACAAAATATATTTATCTAAGGAAGTTAAGTTTAAGTTTAGCTTGTTACCTTGTATGTCAATGACGGTGAATTATCAGCCAATTGCCAAACCACCACCTTTCTGTCCTCGGATCCACTTAACACCATCAGATTGTTCGGTGAAAAAGTAACACAAGTGATATGGCCTAAGTGTCCGTTGAGTGTGGTCTGTAACCTGTGTGTCGACAGCTGCCATACTCGAACTAATCCGCGGGGACAGCCACTGGCGGCTAGTTGCCCGTCGCGAGATACTTCTAGACAACTTATTGGGATTAACTCGCTTTGTTCTGCCTGTTAAAAAAATATTTTTAATAAAATATATATTATAGAGGGGAAGTCAAACTCCAAAAGCTTCTTACTCCTATTAATTTCTTCTGATTAAAATCGTTGTGAGTTCCAAGGCAGCCGTAGGTTTACCCCGGGACTGCAGTGGATTTCACTGTTCATTGCCTTTTTGGCGGTCGCCGCTGTTAATCCTGGAGACACTGTGGTGGGAATGTGTGGTGCGCCCCCGTCCCGTTTTAAAAGAAAAATATATCTTGTAAAGAGTCAATTATTTCATTAGAAAATATTGTAACTCTTAATAATAAGAATGATAAGATGTGTTTCAATTCTTACACGCGAAAAGACCACTGATGCGTCGGCTATTTTTAGGAGATTTACAATAATTATTTTAGCAAAGTAACGATAATGTGTGAAATGTATCTTTATATAACTTGCGGGAGAAGTATTATATCTACACAACTTAATTACATCACTATTGAACCCCATTTTTTAAAACATTTTTCGAGATAAGCTGTAAATACCAGACGTTGGCGAATACCGTTGTTCCTGCAAGTACAGTCAAGTTTTCATAGTCATTCTTGAAGTTATTGATATTCGTGGTTTGATTTTGGTTACTTATAAGGTAGTTTGTGCTTTCTGTCCTCTACCAAAGAATATATACACATATACTATAATATATTATGTTTACCTGTAATAGCGTGACGTTCGTCGTAGACTTTGTTTGTCGTCTTTTTATCTGTTTCGTTGGCCTGAAGTTCGTCAAATTATCCTCCGTATGGAATGAATATATCGTTACTCTGTTGCCACCTAAAATTATTCAAAATCAACTCGTAAAGCCTATCACACACAGCGTTATAGTATATTGTAAGATAATCAAGCAATCTCGCTCTGAATATGGAACATGGTGAACTAAGTCAATTTCTGTTTTTAGCTATGCTATATTAAACTGAAATGGCACGACCTTACGATATATATTATTATAGCGCGGTGTGTGACGAGCTTAATAGGCATAATCAACCATTCTGTTTTTGTTTAATATCTGCAAACCGTCTCATTAATGAACAGATAATTTGCAGCCACTTAATTAGGGAAATTGATTTGCATATTGAAACAGAACAACGCTTGTACATTGATTTTGTTGGTATATACTATGTTCGCAAAAGTTCATTTATGAGTTGGGAAAGGCAAACAGGAATTTTGTAGATACGTATGAATGTTTTTTTTTATATATGAGAGCAGGACAATCAAGCCTGTGGGTCACTTGATGGAAAGTAATTACCACCGCGCATAGAAATCAGCAACATAAAGGGGTCGCCGATCCGTTCCCAGCTTCTTAACGGAAAAATTGACTCTGTTCTTGAATGCTCCCGTGGTGTTTTATTTGTGAAATGTGCTGAGGAAAGTTACTTTCACAATTTCACAGTTCGTGGTAGAGAGTGTCTTAAAAATGTACTGTGGTAGATCGCCAATTATCAAGATGATACGGATAAAAGTACCTACTATGTTCAAATAAAGACATCATTTTATAACAATCGAGGTACAAAAATATCTTCGGAGGGTGTATCGAAAAGAGTATTTCAAACCTAATCGAGGTGATTTTACTTATAACGACTTATACATACATAATTATATAAAATTATTTGTAATATATATAAAATATCGTCGAAACTTTTTTATCTGTGGAGCAAGTAACCAGTATAATGTGTTGTCGTATGACTATCCGACAATCAACCTTTTTACAAGTAGTTCAGCGGTAATTAGGCAATCTTTGCCCGGTCGCTTCTTCAGCAACAAATGATTCTCTTTCCTTGGATTACTTTACTTAATAGTTATATTAATTAGTATACTATTAAGTACTAACATATAAGTAAGTAAAGACATACTTTGCCAAATAACAATTCCCTTGAGGGTTGTTGTGTTCCTGCGAGTGATTGAGGTCACCAGAAAGAAAGGACTCCTATACTTCTGTATGGGCTGGAAGCGGATCGGCGAACCCTCGGTGTTGCTGATCTCCATGTGCGGTGGTGATTGCTTTTCATCAGGCAACCCACAAGCTCCTTTGCCCCCCTCTTATATTAAAAAAAGTGGCAAATTTTCACTACAGGACCCTCTTTGAAATTGAGAAAAAGTTTTGATTTTGTCATGATCAATTGATGGATAAAGTTGTACGCAGATGTTTAATCGATAGTTCGACTTGAAATTGGATATTGTAGAAAATGTATATGCAATACGAAAGCTTCCTTTCATTTGCACCCTTCCTAATATACTTAATTGATAAAAGCTTATGTGATATTTGGTAAAAACAAAGTATAGCAAAGCACTTACCAGCAGCTAACAGAAAGTGATCTTTGTCAGCAACAGCCAAAGCTGCCAAGTCGTGTGCAGCAGCTAATGTCCGAAGTAGTTGTGCACTGTGAAGGCTGTATATATAAATGCGCTGATCAGCACAACCCACTGCTACGCGGGAGGAATCGTGGGCGACGCAGAAACATTTCACCTAAAGAAACATAATTACCCATAAAACGATTATAAATAATCCTAATTAAATGGTTAATAATAATATTATTAATAGCGAAAAATCCTCAGTCTATGATTAATACTAATTAAGTTACTTATTGAATATTTTTTTAAGATTTCGAAGCTTTACACATTATTTCAAGATTTCATCCGATCCGCTTTAGAATAACTTTGGAATAGTGAAGGTAGTCGGCAATTTAAACGTCGAGTTTAAAAATTTATAAATTAATGTATAGAACGTAGAGCAGTGGTTAGCGGAGTTGTAGCAGTCCGCATCATTCAGTCTTCATCAGCGTTTTTCATCGCGCATTTGGAATTGTTGACATTAGCGGCCACATGAAAAATATATGCTAATAAGCTTACGTAACACAATCTCTAAAGTTGAATGCCCTATGGTATGATCAACTAAACTCGATTTGCTTTTGGAGGCTTTTTGCATCTACACAGTTTACAAAAGAAATCGTTCGCTAGCTCGGCTTACGGTGGTTGGCTATGACGGTAAACAGTTTATTAAGTAGTTGTACTATTATTATATATTACTAGCTGATCCGGCAAACGTTCTTTTGCCATATACATTTAGGGGTTGATGATAGAACGGTGAAAATTTGAAGTTGTATGTATCACCGTTCTATCATCGACCCCTAAATGTATATGGCATACGAACGTTTTTTTTTAATTTTATGGATAATTTTTATTTTTTATTTTATTATGATTTAGCATTGATAAAATTAAAAAAAAAATATGTTAGGAGCGGACAACCCTTATTACTTAGGGGTATGAAAACTAGATATTAGCCAATTCTCAGAACCTACTGAAAATGTATATAAAATTTCATAAAAATCGGTCAAGTCGTTTCGGAGGAGTATTCCAGGACAAATTATACACGGCCATCTAGTCCCAAACTAAGCAAAGCTTGTACTATGGGTACTAGATAACTGATATAATACTTAAATACATTTTTTTTTGTAAATACATACATATAATACATAGAAAATACCCAGACCAAGACAAACATACATGTTCGTTCATTCACACAAATATTTATCTTGTGCGGGGATCGAACCCGCGACCTCGGAGTCAAAGTGGCCATTGCTAACCATTCGACCACCGAGCTCGTCATGTACGAGTATGTATGTATTGTATATGACGAGTATGTATGTCATGAGTATGGTAACTAACATTGTGACACGAGAATTTTATATATATTAGATTATATTATATTATTTATAAGATAAGAAGAAGATAAACTTATATGTTTTGTGCATTAGGTGTTTTGAAATGGAATGTTTTGAGATGGATTTAATAATAACATCTGCCACAACAAATACTAAATGAGCCACAGAAATACTAGGTTAGGTTAGGTTTCGTATGTTTTATATCAACTTTAGTCGCCAAGTCAGTATAATAGTCGCCCAGTGTCACAATTTTAGATGCCTTAATTTATTACTAGCTTTTAGAAATTTGTGTTTTCGTCTCTAGGTATTATGATCTTTGGGCAATGAACTTTTTAGATTATGATACGTAAGTGTTTAAAAATAATTTTGCGAATGCTGAGCTACCATTTCACCCACTCATCATCATCATCAGCTTATGCTATACTGTAAGCATTAGTATCTGCTACCAGACATAAACTTCAAGGTATTATAACGTGTACGTACAGAACACAAAACAATTTAATCCATGTCGCTGAAACTTAAAGAATTCAAGGAAACAAGGAGATAGTTACGAAGTAAAGATATCGCTAGTTGGTGTCTGTATACAAGTTATCGTCAGATATCGTCAGGTAACAAGACTGAAACGACCGTAACAAGAGACATAAAACTAACATTAGGAAACATCCAGCAACATTGTTACTTCAAATTTGTCACTAAGAAACTTGCTCTAGACTCCTTCGTACTGTAGTCCACATAGTAGTTTATAAACTAAAATGGTTGTATCATCCCTGAATCAGACAGTTAACGTGGCTTTACCGTTAAATTAAATAAGAAAAGTCGAGGTATTTGGGCACTTACTGGAAATAGTCAGTAATTTATTTCGTCAACCGACATATAAGTAAGTAAGGAGCGAACGCAATTTACTGATACCCAATTACCTCGGTAAAAGGGTCAAAAAGTTAGATCTTTGCCCACGATCGTTCTTCTTTAGAAAATATGTGTTAAGTACTTAACTAGGATATGTCGTTGGGTCCAACCTACAAATTGACGGTATATGAGATTAATGTGATTGTAGGCAATCCAGGAAAGGATTGCGGAAAAACTTTTGGGTAAAAGTTATATAACTCTACGCCACAATTCGCCGATATTTTGCCCGGGGTTACCAGACACAAATTGATTTAAGAAATAGCTGTATCATTTCATTACTAAACAATTCGAAAGTTGGTTCGTGGCGAGGATGAAAGTGAAATGAATGAAAATATAAAGTTGTTATTGATCATGTAATTGAAAGGTAAATAATTCCAATTCTGGTCTTGAGATTTAGTCATTATTAAATTGATTTCTTTAGTTTTGTAGACAACTAAAAACTTTAGACTCTACCGAAATTTACTACCTTCCGGATTACTAATTAATATCTCAAATATACAACCACAATATCGAGGTGCTAAGACGTCTTTTTAACGCTGCCAGAATGCTAAGCATACTAGCAATCTAGGCCTATCCAGCTGTAGATGGGGAGTACTAAGAGGATATAATACCGCATTTTTTCCGTTGCTCTGGAAAACATATTCAAGACGCTGGACAGGAAGACACGGGACATTAATGAGAACGGAGAGTTCATATCACATGTTATAATGATTATGACAAGACAAAAGTAATATTCAATGACTTTGGAATCCCTCGCTCGGTTATCATAGAGTATGTATTAATTGAAGTGGTTAAAGACTATGTCTACTTTAGTCAAGCTATAATACTGCCTGACCGGGGTAACTGCAGTTCATTTACGTACTTATTCCAGTTGATCAAGAATTGATAGATGTATGTGATTGGTCAGAGTAACTTTTGGAAAGATGCAACACCTCGTCACCTCATAGTACACAGTACATAGTACTATGAGGTACATCAACTATTGCGTGATGCCCACCATGACTTCAATTGGTTTACTGGTCAAAAGTCGCACAGTGAGCGATAAAGAGAGCTATGCTCAAGGGTTTTTCCAATCGATCGAATATGAAACGAGGAAATTCGACGAAGAACTAAAGTTGTCGATATAGCTTTCAGATTCACGAAGCTGAAGAGTTAGGGGCCCTATCATATCTGCTGAATCAGTGATATTCTGTTGTATCAATGTTGTAATGGAAGGCGACAAAAATCCTAGATTATTGAGCGCTCCCTTCTCTTGTTGACATCAAAAAAGTACAGAGCTGGTTGCGGAAGGCGAAAGATCGTATACATATAGTGAACACGCGAAAACTATTGAGAAGATCTAATAAGGCTTATTGTAGTGGGTAGATACACGCTAATGATGATGATAAAATTGAAGGAATGATTTTTGGTTCTCGGGCGTAATCATTAATAAATAAACTTCTCGGGTATGGCAGACAAATGTCTGATAAAAATATTCAAACTTATAAACTTTCTTGTAATGGCTGGCTCGTAATTATTGCAAGTATAAGTTTTGCGCATAACTTGTTATTATTTGTTACAATTAAGTTTGTAGCAGAAGTAATCCATAGTATATATATTATTTTTCACTTCATATAACTTATAATATTTACTCAAAGTCAAATTCCAAAAGCTTCTTACTAATACAAATTTCTTCTAATTAAATTTGTTGCGAGTTCCAAGGCCGCCGTAGTTTTATCCCCGAGACTGTAATGGAATTCACTGTTGATTGCCTTTTTTGCCGGTCGCCGCTGTTAATCCTGGCTACACAGGAGACACAGTGGTGGGAGTGTGTGGTGCCCACCACACATTCCCACCACTGTGTAAACAAAAAAACATACTCAATAGCTGCGGGTTTCTAATATTAATCATAAATCAGTAAAGAAAACAATCGACATGTATATTATATTAACTTGTGAGTGACACAACAGACAGACAGACAACGTAGATTAACTAGTGAGTGAGTGTTATCTTTAATATATTATGAAACTATATTATCTGCTTCCTTCACACTTACCTTAGCTTTATGTCTCTTCAGTGTATGTATATACGTCCCTGTTAAGAACGTCCTGAGATGCAGTTCATTCTCTCCTTGTAACGTAATCAGAAACACGTTATCATCAGTTACGTCCATAGAGTGAACTGGAACACCGGCCGTCACCGTGCTCAGCAGTGTGAAGTTATCCACGTTCCATGTACAAACGGTTCCGTCCTGGGATCCAGTGACGAGTATATCTCCATCTTGGATCACTTTGACCGCTGTGACAGGTCCGCGGTGGTGGTCTAATTTTGTTACCTGTTACAAAGTCAGATATCAAATCGCCTAAGTCTTCGTAGAGGATTTACTCATTGATTAAAAATTAAATAGGTATATGAATTATTTGCTGCGCTCTGATAGAGACCTTATCATTAATCCATGACTTTAACATTAATAAACGCACAATTAAACATTTATTTTATTCTAGTAACAATTCAGGGATGATCGTGTCGTGTATATTCATAAATCAAGTTTAGTTCTTTTAATACCATTATATTATCTTAGATAACTTCTTCGTCATCCCTTATTCATTCCACTGCTGGGATAGTGGTCTCGACTTTGGAAACGGGTTTTAGCGTACTTCACCACGCTACTCAGCTACGGGTTGGCAGAGGCTAGTGTTTTCAAGCCACCTAAAGGCTATTGATTTGGCTTAACGACTATCATCTTATGACAACAGTCAGGATCGCCGGCTTAACGTGGCCTTCGAAGCACGGTAGAGCTCAAGATAAATAAACCCATCCATGGACAGGCTACGGTGACGTTGCTTAACTTTCGTATTCGATTAGACAAGCAAATGCAACGATGCCATCGAGCTCCTAAAAAAATGTTCTATCTATGATTAATTTTTATATATACTTCGTCTAGGGATTCAAACAACGCAAAAGTAACATGTAGTTGTTGAAAAGACCATCTTAATACTTCAAGTACGTTTAAAAATTCTTACCAAGGCTCCATCCACCAGAGATGTCACGATAACTGCTGAATCCTCCCCGCCGCTGATAACCAATGATCTGTTCACAATGGCTGCCACACACAGCACCGGCGCTATGTGTTCCCTATGCAACATAGTACATAAAATAAGTCAGATTGATTTGATAAGGTTTTATCAAGTTTTAGTTCGACGCTTTGTGTAATCAAACACGATGTTCTTGATCACCATCCGACTTATTGCAGAGTCGAACATGGATTATTCCTATAAACCTAATTTCAATAAGTGGTTATTTACTTCATCGACACTTGGTTTAGGCCATGATTGTTAATTCACTTTAAAGTTTTAACCCTGGTTGTTTCTTTTTATTAAAGTTATGTATCTGTGATAAATATTTTATCACAATAAAAGTTTGTTGTGATTTGAAAAAGAAATACACTTTAAAATATCAAAAGCACGCCATACGTTTCAAAATATAACACTATTGTACACAATGATATTATAACACGTAATATAATATTATTGTTTATATGTATATAAAATTTTCGTGTCACAGTTTTAGTTACCATACTCCTCCGAAACTGCTTGATCAATTTTGATGAAATTTTATATTCAGTAGGTCTGAGAATAGGTTGTTATCTATTTTTTCTACTAAAATAAACCTAGGAATAATTTATATGGCAAAACGTTTGCCGGGTCAGCTAGTTGTTTATATATAAGTTAAAATTATTGCTTGTATTGAATACTGGCTAATATATTATATTGACAATAGGTACTTTCATTTAAAACAATTTATGTATTTTATACTTACAGTATTTTCGTTTTCACAGCCAAAGTGTGGAGATCCCAAACTATAACGCTGGTATCTTCTGACCCAGTGAGGAGGTACTGCGACTCCCGGGTCACGCACATACAAAGGATCCTCCCCGAGTGACCTACGTAATGATAAAAATATAAAATGGGGGTTTACGGCAGTACTCATAAATCTTATTTTATTATATTGCTTTCGCAGTGCTTACAGATTTACGCTGAATTGAAAAATGCTGTAGGTATCTACTTAAACAAATGTACATTTTTACGAGAGCAATAATATTTTACTATCAATATCCATAGGTAGTTAAATTATAATGGTATTCATGGTTGATTTTATGGAACAGCATATTATTATAGTAGATATACGTACATAAAATAGAGTACATACAGTACTACAGTAAACCAACTTCAAACAACCGTCAAAAAACACAAACACACACAGATCTGTTATCTGTGTTCTTGTAGCCGCGTGAATATATATATAAGCCGCAAGTGGCTACAATACGATCTCGATAAAAGTAGTTCGCAATGCGTTGTTTATACCTCCTCCTCCTCGAGTCGTATTCCTCATTGTTGAGGGTCGTGACCTCTCATCATCCTAGTACAGACAATATTACGCCATTTGTGTCTGTCTGTTGCGGTATGGATGGCCTCGCAGATAGTGGTGTCGAGTGTAGATCGAACTTGATCGTTTTCCCTCAAACTTGCCGGTTATCAATAGTTTTCAAGGTTGTCTCCGCTTTTCCTAGCAATGTGGTTAAAATACTCGAAAACCCTACGAAGACATGTGGTGGAGAGTCTCGTGTGGATTTTAATTTGGTCGAGTATTGATGCGTTGGTCCTGTGAGCTGTCCAGGGTATATGAAGCATTTGTCTCCAACACCACATCTCAAAAGCATCAATATGCAAACGGTCGGCCTTCCTTAATGTCTATGTTTCAGCTCCGTAGAGCAGGATACATAACAGAGAGGCTTTGACTAGCCTGATGTTGGTGTTTGTGTGTAGATGCAGCAGATACAACAGCGCTTTATTTATTATTATGAAATAAACGAGTCGTGTGTCCGTGTGAGTGCGTAGATTGCGGACGATGGAAGAGCAAAAAAAAATTATAAAAGAGACGAACTTCTTAGCTTCTATGGATTCACCGTGTGGGTCGGTAGTGGCCGGGTCCATCGTGTGGGATATAAATCTTTAGAATCGATGTATTGCCCTATTTACACTATCTTATGTTGGAATAGGTGTGGTATAACTAAGTTTTAGAGTTGGAATCTATACGTTTTTTTTGACAACTCACACTCGTAAGAAATTATACTTGTTGATTCTTTCTATTGAGCGATCATAATGATAAATAGAAAGAGCGATTATGTGTATTATCTAGTTTTATTATGCATACACTATCTCTCCAATATACACACTGTACTTATGTATACTTATGTGTGTATATATGTGTACTTATGTACCAAAACATGTGTAATATTCATCTACATACATGTACATAAAATATAAACATTATTATAAACATAATTTAGATACACGCGAACGGTTCATGTCTATATTTGTACTTAACAAAAATAGTCTACCTAATTGGAAAATACACAAGAGACACTGAATGTATAATTGGAAAATCAGAGTAAACCAATTTCCGAATGGCCGAATACTCGTATATCCGAAAACGTTAATCACTAAGTACTGTCATTATGAAAATTACAACCAGCGCTATATCCCAACAGAACATTTTATGTCCCAATTCCCTACATTTTGTATATGTTTAATTATTATTCTTGTACGTGCGTTACACATATTTATACTTATATATAATTATATTGTGACCTGTCACAAGGGGGATTAACCCTTGTTTCCCTAATGTTCTGTTTACTCAATAAACTAGGGGCAAGGATAAAGTTAACGTTGGATTTCTGAAAATAAACTGAAACTTTCAGAGTAATACTATGGACGGCGAACAAAGAAACTTGTTAATTTTCGAAGGTATATCGTTTTTGAATATTCATTCATCTATCATCATCATCATCATCTCAGCCATTGAAAGTCCACTGCTGGACATAGGCCTCCCCTCTAGATCTCCAATAAGACCGGTTGGAAGCGGCTTGCATCCAGCGCGATCCTACGGTCTTAATGAGGTCGTCTGTCCACCTTGTGGGTGGCCGTCCTACGCTGCGCTTGCCGGTAGGTGGTCTCCACTCAAGAAGCTTTTGACCCCATCGGTCATCCGTCCTCCGTGCTATCTGCCCTGCCCACTGCCACTTCAACTTGCTAATCCGCTGGGCTATGTCGGTAACCTTGGTTCTTCTACGGATCTCCTCATTTCTGATTCGATCTCGCAGAGAGACTCCGAGCATAGCCCTCTCCATAGCTCGTTACATTCATCTATACAGATAAATAAAATTGGAGTGTCTGTTTGTAATATTAGAATAACCGAAAGAAGGAAAAAAACCGCTTTTTAGTATTTACTAAAAAGCGGTTTTTCTTTCGGCTGCGGTTTTAATCCATATGCATTTGCATATGGATGTATACACGGTACCAATACCAAGATAATATTTTTTAGCAATTTTTGTCCGTCTGTTTGTCCCGGCTAATCTCTGAAACGGCTGGACCGATATTGACAGGACTTTCAGTGGCAGATAGCTAATGAAATAAAGAGAGTAGGATACTATTATTTTAGAAATTTTATTTATTTTTATTAATATAAATAAACAATAAGAAAATAACTATACCGGGCGGACGAAGTCGCAGCTAGTTAATAAATAATATTGTCGCGTTTAGCGTTGTACAGGCAAAATTTATTCCTATACCTACTATTTATACTAATGATAGACAGAGGTAAGATTTGTTTGTTTGATTGTATACTATAAACTTTGAAATTATCTACACAACATAGTTTTTCCATAAGATTAACCAATAGTGACATAAACTATAGTATAGGTTAGAATAAATTATTCTAACCTAAACTTATTATTATTATTCTAACCAAAACCTTCACTAAAATCGAATCTAACCGTTAGATGTTATTTTAGTGAAACATAAAATTGACGCAAGTGAAGCTGCGAGGAGAACGGTAGTCTTAAAAAAATACCTTACACGTGTCACCCTGTAAGGGGTATAATTACCTAACATTATCACATATTTGGTGCGTAAAATGAATTCCACATTAAAATTTTACATTAATTAGTTAACTTATTATATAATAAGGTAACACTTTACGTGCTAGGGTTGTGAAACGTCTCTTCGTGTTATAATTATTCCCTTGTGAATGTCCCTAATCAACCTAATAATACTGATGTAGAGCTCTGGGTTATCCCTGGGTGTATAATATAATATAATATAACGGCAAAAGCTTTTGTACGTGCATTTACTCAGTTTTATTATTTTACTAATTAATAAAATATAAAGTTTATACTGCAAATATGTGTCTAATTGACATAAATGTAGTATGTACCGGTATCCCATGGGAATTTCTAAAAATCATTTCGTCACATATTTTTTTTTTAACTTCTACTTCGGATGACAAATACTGTATTTTTTTTAAAGAAACGTCATTTGAAGAACCCCTGTCTCCTGTGAAAACCAGGGCAGGAAGTTCATTTCATAATCTGAGAGCTTGTGGTATAAAAAGTCTTCTAGACCCGCATAGCACGCGTTGATTTTGGTTCTAATTTGTAAGCATGATTTTTCTTCCAATGGCAAGCTTAAAGAAGTAGGCGTGAGCGTCATATCAAACAACTCCTCCGAACACAACCAATTGTTACATTTAAGTTTCGATAATGCGATTCCAGTAACACAGATGGCGATTCCTACAGGCAGCGAAGAATTTACGGTCTACAATAAATTAACTGTAGCATGTCTACGTACTACGGCAGTACGCGCTACATTACCAGAATGTCGTAGATGTTTTTTTTTATACTACGTCGCGTGGCAGACAAGCATACGGCCCGCCTGATTTGAAGTGGTTACCGTAGCCATATTAACGCTCGCAACATAAAATATCGCTCGCGCGCCGCCAACCCCGTTGCCAACGCAGCATCTCCTTTCTTTCTGGTGACCTCACTCACTCGCAGGAACACAACAACCCTCAAGGGAATTGTTATTTTGCTGCGGTATTCTGTGAGGTGGAGGTATATTCCCCAGTCGGGTAGCTTATAATTACGCTCCCTACCTTTCTTTTAGCCAGAGCTTCGTTTGTCAGTCAGCAGGGTGCACCACGTGCAGGTGAAGTTGGCTTTGGTTCAAAGATGTTGGGGAACCACTTACACCCCTAAATAATGTTACAAAAGTGGTGCTGTTACTAAGTGAATTTTGTTATTATGATTTTTTTTTACATCATCGAAGAAGTACGCGGTTTGCCTGACGTTACGTATTTTCGTAGTATATAGGTAATTGCAATTCAAAGATTTTTACTTGCGTGTTACAACTCCACTGTTAACGCAGCACCCTTTCAGATGTTTCCTGTTGATATTGTCACTCGCAGTTACCTATACTCTCATGTTTTTTTTTATACTACACTAGATGATAAATAAGCATACGGACTGCCTACCTGTGAACTTATGAACGCTTGTGATGCAAGGAATATTGCACGAGTGTTGCCATCCTTGCTGCTAATGTAGCAACACAAGTTTACTGATAACCTTGTCTACTCACTGATACACCACCCTCTCGGGATTGGAATTTGTTTTTCGGCTGTGGTCTTCTGTAAGGTTCCGGAACCGATATATTTAACACGTACGAGTATATATCATTCCGCTTTACTTTTCTTTTGCCAAAGTCTCGTGCAGATTGGCAGAGTGCACCACATGTAGATGGGGTTGGCTTTGAAGAGTATAGTGAGACACATACGCAGATAAAGAAAAAATTGTCGTGAAAACTGACGTGTAAATAAGTATACAAACTGATACAAATAAAAATGCGTTAACAATATAATTTATGAAAGGTTTAGTTATACCATATTTTTATATTATGATAACTATTAAAAATAAAATTAAGTACCTAATATACTTTGTGTAGCAGATGAATACTATGTTAGCTAATTCAGTACTGCCACCTTGATACATTTTATTTTACGAGTACCTTATATTGTACGAGGTAGTAAAGTTGCCAGTCTCTAAAAATGTTCTTAGCAGTTTTTAATCTGTGTTATGGTGCGTGTACACGTTAGCTTTCGACGCGACATTCAACGGGCACAAGCACGGGCACGAGAATGTAAAAATGTAGCTCTTGCCCGCACCCGTGCATGAGATCGTGAATCCCGTGCGTGTGATTGGTTGGCTCAGTCCGCCGCCGACGCGCGCCGGGCTGCTTGCCGGGCTGAGTGGCACGCGTTTAAACCTACCATAACATTTTTAATTTCCTTCTACATTTTAACAATTATTTTATGAACATTTTACAATGTACTAACGTTACTGGAACAATGAGTGGACTTAGTGCTAATGATATTCTCTACCAGTCAATCATTGGAACTAGTAGTGAATACAATTAGCATTAAGTCCATCGGATACTTCTAAGTATTTCTTAGAATATTGTGATAAATTGGTACAATATGTGAATTGCATTCTTTGCCAGTCCACTATTTGGACTTTAGAGATTTATTATATTTAGAGATTTTGACAATTAGCGTTAAGTCCGCTGTAATACTTATTTCTTAGAATGTTCAATATTATTTATCACATATAAGCTTGACTTATATTTCTTCGAAATCATAATTACATCGATGCGATACTAACGAATAAAATTCCATATAAACAGAAATTATTTACACTGACCTTTAAAGGTGTGCACTCTAGAATTGGACATAACATGCCAAAGTTGAGGATCTCCTGCAGAGGGCGCTAGAACGAGGTGTTGGCCAGATGGAGCTAGCTGGAGTAGCCTGGCGCCAGCACCGGCCGTCGAACCTCCAACGGATACCACTCGCACCGTTGAGGCTATTGGTGGTTGAAGCCTGCACAATCAAAATATAATTATATTTAATGCTAATGACATACAACAACAACATACAACTATATATTATTATTAGACTATTAACACCATTATAGGGTATACGGATGTGACTATTAACGTGTTATTACATTTGTAGTACCTTTTACTTTTTGTACCGGCAAATTTTGCTCTAAATCATTTTTTTTTCGTAAAAGTATAGGATTTTGTAGTCTACCTTTGAAATAGTGATACTTATTGTGAAGTAGATAGTTTGCTAGCATATAGCAGTTTTTAAGACGACTTGCCTTGCTCTTGCAGATGGCGCCAGGTGTTGGCCAGATGGTAATATATAAAGAAATCGCGTTTTACTAAGAAAGCGTATAACGGTTTAATTCTCAAGTGTTATCTCTGTAGGGGTACAGAGATAACACTTGAGAATTAAACCGTTATACAAACCATTATAGCCCTTTCTAAAATACTTTATATACAAGAATTCATGATCGTCACAAATCAATAGAATTGATTACACTAATAGATTAACTAGAATTAATAAAAAAGACAATGAATATAATAAAAGAACAAGCAAGTATTACGTGTGGCAATTTTATTTGATTGACCAATCACAAGGATACTTTGTCTCCGTCGTGTTCGCCTCCCATGTGGATACAAAAACGTTGATCACGAGTCAGGGAAGTTAATGCGATAGATAAACAGGGCGATTAGATGGTTAATTAACAGAGTCCCACTCGATCCCGCTCGTTACACGGATTAGAGGTTGTTGATTCGAGATACAGTCGAACGTGACCCTTATTTCGATGGGAAAGTACTTTTTTGTATTGTTACCTGAATAAGGTAGAGTCCGTTGAATTATTATTATTTATACAGTTGTTTCAGCCAACTTGCTAGAATATTACAAATATTTTTAAAAATGGAAAAATTCACCCGCCTAGGTGGGAATTGAACCCATGACCTCTCGATGCTCTTCCAACTTCTAATCCCACCTAGGCGGGGAGGTGATTTTTTCAATTTTTTTTTAATATTTGTAAGAGTCCATTGACACTTTCGTTTTTTTTTGAGATTACGTCAGGTTGGCTTTGTTAGGGTTGAGGTGGTTCCCTATCGTCTAATAGCTAGAGCTACCTCGTTTTCTAATAGCGCACCTTGTTGATAATTTCATGTGGATTACAAAAAACCTACCATTAATTTCAGCTTTAAGGTAGTCGGGTAAAAAAATTCATGATTAGCCGTAGAAGCTAATGCTAAACAAGGCTATTAGATGGTTATAATTTACTATCTACAAGCTATTTGTTTATGTATATGAGGATAGATAGTAATAATTATCATTAGATGGTTATAATTAACCATTTAATAGCCTTGGTCAGCATTATGTTTTGTGTCAATACAGAGTCCCACTTTATCCCGCTCGTTACACGGTTTAATAGAGGTTGTTGATTCGAGATAGAATCGAACGTGACTCTTCTCTCGATAGGAAAATACTTTCTTGTTCTTCAATCTTTTTAAGGAATATCAGAGGTTGAAGTAGATCATTTACTATCTTTACTGCTAGAGCTAACTCGTATGCTCTCTCTAATGCTCTCATGTGGTATATCACTACTTAGAGAAGATAATGACAAACAGGGTGATCAGATGGTTAATTAACGGAGTACCACTCTATATTGTTCGTTTTGCGGATTATTAAAGGGTGTTTATTCGAGATAGAATCTAACGTGATTATTATCATCATCATCATCGTCATCACCCTGTATCTATCCACTGCCTTCCCCAATGCTTTCCACCAAATATGATCCTCCGCCTTCCGCATCCAGCCGCTTCCAGTCGCTTTCTTAAGGTCATCGGACCATCTAGAAGGAGGGCGTCCAACGCTTCGTCGTTCTACGCTCGGCCTCCACTCTAGTACCCTCCTCCCCCATCGGTCATCACTTACTCGGCAGATGTGACCCGCCCATTGCCACTTCAGCTTGCAAACTCTGAAGGCTATGGCTATATCGACAACTTTAGATCTCCGTCGAATCTCGTATTATGTGGATAGCAAAATACTTTCTTGTATCATTTCCCGAATCTTTTTGAGGTTACCTGTGGTTGCAGTTATTGAGGTGGAGGTGATTCACTGTCATCACGAGCACACCAGATGGCTTTTAATGTAAAGATTAGGTGTGCTCGTGATGCACCTGGCGGATCCTTTCACGTATTAGATGACTAGTCATGGAAGTTAATGAGAAATAGGTCGATTAGATAAATAATTAACAGAACCCCACTCGATCCCACTCGTTACAGGGATTACTAGAGGCTGTTGATTCGAGATAAAATCAAGATTGAACCTTCTTTCGATAGCAAAGTACTTAATTGTATCGTTCATCGAATAAGGTAGAGTCAAAGGCTTTCAATTTTAGCTTTACGGTACTCGAGTAAAAAGGAAAAACACTAGGGTAAAAAAAATATATTCGGGAACTTAATGATAAATAGTTAAAATACTTATTTGTAATGTTACCTGAACTTTTTTAACCACGCTGGGTGCCAAGCAAGCATACGGCCTCTCTTATATTAAGTGGTTACCGTATGCTTGTTCCCTGGCACCCCCGCGGTTAACAAAGCTTGTCCTTCGTTTTGTATGTTGTTGACATGTAGTATAGTTATGTTTCACTCACAGGATATTGTTCTTTAGCCGCAGATAGTGTGGTGGAGGTTCTATCCCGTCGGGTTCGGCATGCTCTTTATCGCCAGATTCTCGTTAGTTACTTGGTAGTATGTGCTACGTACATATGAGGCTGGCATTGGCTCTAAAGATGGTGATGAGCCTCTTATATAAGGTAGAGTCAACAACATTTAACTCCTTTTCAGGTTATCTGAGGTTGTTGTCTGAATGAAAGTGAATCACAATTGTTTTTATAGCCAAATCCATCTGACGTACTCATGGTGCACCCTGCTGATATTTTCATATAGATTATTATAAAATAGATCAGTAGTTAGGGAAATTAACGACAGACAGGGCGATTAGATGTTTAATTAACAAAGTCTCTCTCGATCCTGCTCGTTATAGGGATTAATAGGGATTGAATTCGAGATCGAACTAAACGTGATTTATCTTGTAATAACCAAAATATATTTTTTTAGGTTTTTATTCAACGATAGAGAAATTTTACTAGTTTTCAAAAACAAGTTTTGGTATATAAATGTTGTAGTTTTAATGGAGTCTAGTAATAATAATAAAATATACCCAAAGTTGACACAAGCGAATCTGCGGGCGTGAAGCTAGTTATAAAGAATAATAAATATTTCTAGAACGTTTACAAAGCGCCATCTAGTCCCACATTAAACGCAAAGCTTGTACTATGGGTACTAGACAACTGATAAATGTACTTAAATACATTTTTATGTTGTATTGTATATACAAATACATAGGAAACACCCAGACCAAGACAAACAGACATGTTCATGCACACATATGTTTGTCTGGTGCGGGGATCGAACCCGCGACTTCGGAGATAAAGTAGCCATTGCTAGCTATTCGACCACCGGGCTCGTCAGGGTAATATGTACGAGTAGATATTATATTTTTAAATCTCTAAATATAATTCATCGCAAACTAATCATTTTCATGATCAAATTCCATTACATCGAATCCATTAATAATTTTAATTAATTGATGGACTTTTTCCAATTTGTACGTTTACTGCACTAATTAGTGAAGCGCTGTGGGTATTTGGGCGCAGGTGTGGTTGGGTTCGATTTTCCCAAGTGCCAGGGGTCGGCGAATTTAATAAAATAGACCAACAGAATTAGGTGTATTGATCCTTCGGACGACGTGTCTGTCTGTAGTTCCCGCGTGCTAACTAATTGATCCGTTTTATATTGGTTGGAGGTCACGCAACCTTAATTGAATTTGATAGATAAACACGAACACGTAGCATTAATACATTACTGGTATTACTACCTATGAGCTATATTATTTTACGAGTTTTGAAGTTGATATACAAAAAGTTATTATAAATAGTGGTTGCCTATTATTCAAAATTTGACCATAAAGAGTATATATGCGGGTATGTGTCAAATACATCGTAGTATGTGTAATGTTTTTTTTATTGTATGTTATGTATTGGGGTGTAAGTGGTTCATCAACATCTTTGACCCAAAGCCAATTTCACCTGCACGTGGTGCACCCTGCTGACTGACAAACGAAGCTCTGGCGAAAAGAGAGGTAGGGAGCGTAATTGTAAGCTGGGGAATGTACCTCCACCTCACAGAATACCGCAGCCAAATAACAATTCCCTTGAGGGTTGTTGTGTTCCTGCGAGTGAGTGAGGTCACCAGAAAGGAAGGAGATGCTGCGTTGGCAGCGGGGGTGGCGGCGCGCGAGCGATTTTTTATGTAGCCAGCGTTAATATGGCTACGGTAATCGCTTTACATCAGGCAGGCCGTTTGCTTGTCTACCACCCGACGTAGTATAAAAAAAAGAAAAATCTTGTTTGTGCATAATTTTAAAAAATATTAGCATTCTGTACACCTTCTATATATAAACTTTAAGTGTGCAAAATTTCATATTCCTGCGTCCGCGCAATTTTCGTAAAAAGGGGTACAAAGTTTTTGTTTCACGTATTAATATAATGATAAACATTTTTTAAGCAGATGACGCCATCTGCTGTATCATTATATTAATACGTGAAACAAAAACTTTTGTACCCCTTTTTACGAATGACAGCTGCGACAAATAAAATAGCGTGAAATAAAACGTTGTAAGTAAATTTCTGAATTTTAACCCTTGTCTAACCTAAAGCACTCGTAACCTGATAATTCGACATTTGTACCGTCCTTATGCTATATGTAATATGAGTTACAATCGCATTGTGACTGTCAAGCATGATCTGTACTTAGTTGTACCTAGTTGTAGAGATTGATTGCAATGCACGCATAATTTTATATATCGTAGCCAATTCGTCCAACCGCTGCATTTCGCATAACAGCTAGCTGTTTTAGAATGGCTACATTCTGTAATGCGCCAGCTTAACATTTAGGCGGATTGTCTTTGAATTACGAGTATCTTTCATTTAGATTCCCTTTGTTATTAATTAGAAAGGAACCTCGCGTTGGGGATTTTTTTTAATGGCTAGCTGTTATGTAATGCGGCGGATTCTACGAATTGGCTCCAACATATTTAATTAAGCGTGTACCAATTGAAGACGCGGAGCATAAATACAATACACAAGCGTGGGTTGAAATTTAGAACTTTACGTCAAACGTTTTATTTCAAGTCTTTTATAAAAACCGTTCAACATGGGTCAACACTGTATTAAATAATGGAATACCTTTATGCTTTACATAGTTTTAAGTTAAGTTAGTTTTCTAAAATAGTTGAATGTCAAATAGAATTTTTGTAGAATAGCAAATAATAGGCAAACCATATATATTGCGATATATTTTTAATTCTGAATTGTGTAGTTTGTGAAATGAATAAGATAAGATATTGTAGACATTCGTATTATTTGGCTGAAATTTCACAATATTTTTTCTCGCGCTTTGTTAAAATGACGTCGAATCTACATAGCCATCTATTAATCTACAAGTACAAGTGTTATCATCAGTATACTGTGGTCAGTGCTTCTGTAATATGAAATTATTTGAGTATGAAATTATCGTGCTTACCATCCATTGAGTGGTACGAGTAGTGGCTTGTCATAGCCGTCACACCATGCCATGGCAGATGTGACCAGCGTGGCCAGCACACCACGCCGCGCCACTGCCGGCCGAAGCCAGGCTATGATCTACAACAGAAAAAAAAATGTAGGCTTTTATGGAGTATTAGTTAGTAAAAAAAAACCGGACAAGTGCGAGTCGGACTCGCCCACCGAGGGTTCCGTAGGTACGTAGTATCATTATTAAATTTGATATTTTTCATTATAAATAAAAAATAATACGTCGAAAAAAATAAATAAAATATATTTTGCAATGTGTACATCAAGCCCTTTCATATGATACCCCATTTGAACTAGTAGTTTCAATTTGAAATTTCGACACCCTATAAAAAATATAGACCCCCTATTTTTTAAGATCTATTTACAAATGTATAGTTTTGAGATTTATTCCTGTACTTGTAGTCTATGACGATGTTACTTGCCAAATTTCATAGTTCTAGGTCAACGGGAAGTACCCTATAGGTTTTGATTCCCTTGAGTGTGTCGAAATATGCGTTTTTTGCTGAATAAACGGCCGTAACTTTTTTCTACGTAAACTTAGCAGTTTGTTTTTTTTACAACTTCATGGGACCGTGGACCTGAGTATATAGTTCAAATTTCAGCTTGATACCTCCACGCATTCTCGACATAGAAATTCTTGACAGACAGACAGACAGACAGACAGACGGACAACAAAGTGATCTTATGAGGGTTCCGTTTTTCCTTTTGAGGTACGGAACCCTAAAAATGCAAAAAGAAGCAGTAGGGGGTGTGTGAGTTTGACAATCTTTTTTGAGGAGATACACAGGAATTAATGTTCTTCAATAATCGCTTACCACCACGGTGTGTACCAAATATCAGATCAATCTGTTAACACGGAGGGGGTAATATTTCAATTACTAAATTTGACCCAGAAAACAAACAGGTCAAGCTAAATAAAACCGTTTTATTAAACGGTTTTATTTAGCTTGACCTGTTTGTTATTAGTATGTTTATTAACATACTTGCGTATTCGATTAATTATGCACGCAAAAGGGCTCATTGGGCTCTCCTCGCACATAGCACCGCGCAAATTATAAAACAAATTTACTTTGGCTGTTTCTATGACCATATGTTATATATTGATCTTGATCGAATACATAAAGGAATAAACACACGAGCGGCACGTTGGCAACGGCAAAGGCAACTGTAGTCGTTGCATAGACGGCAGCCGCCGACTGCCGTTGAATGTCGCCGCCGGCAGTCGATAGCTGGCGATCGCTGTAGTTTAGTCTACCATTGGCAACATGCCGCTCGTGTGTTTGAGTCCTAAGATTAATTTTCTTCTTTTTATTACAATGGCCTAAAACAATAGGTCTTAATACAACGATGTAAAAGTAATAGGACTAAAAGTTATTGAGTAAAATTGGAAACCGCAATGAATAAGTACCATTTCTAAACTTTTACTCGACAAAGGTCTACTCAAGCCCGTTAAAGGACTTTATAGGCTTTGCTGACATCGAGGGTACGCTGATTGATACCGGGACTTAGTAGGTATTTTAGGCGAAATTGTTTTCACTGAAGAGTTATCAAAATTGGTTTGGAAGTACCGTCAAACATCGTACTAAAATTTTAATGAGTTTTCGATAGGTTCAATGTTTGCGTAGGGATATTTATAATTAATTGGTAGATATTGATGTATGATTATTTTTTTTATATTTTGTTAGCTACCGGCCGAAAAGCCGGGGTGCGCTTCGCAAAAGTACAGTTAATTCTGTTTTGATTTGTAATTGTAAAGAGGAGAGGGAGGCCTTAAAATTATTGTCAGAATAATTTTAAGACCTCCCTCTCCTCTTGCTTTGCCTCCGTCTCTTACTCACCTTTTCATAAGGAGATTTTTAACCAATGTTTTTTTTTTAAATTTTACATATGCTTATTGATTTTTTTTTCATACAAACCTTCTACTGAGAATTACAAACACAACACAAAAAAATATTCTCTAAATTGGTCCACCCGTTCTGAAGTGCGCGCTTACATATACAGCAATTTTTATTTAGATAGATACGATGATATAAATGTCAGCAACATCATTTCAGAAAGATGTTCTTGACTTAACTTTTTTTACTTTCATAATGACCGCTTTGTTTATTTTCCTTTGGTTCCCTGTGATAATTATTATCACTAACGTTTAAATATGCAACAAGGCGGCCTTATTCAATTGCGTATTTATATTGCTGTGCCCTACATTTTTTCGCTAGAGAAGAGACGTATTTGCTACTCGATGGGATAAAATAAGTGAGGTTGGTTTTGGCTCTACACATTGCTGATGTGCTACGTTCTCATGTTAATTATATTATTTAATACCTGCATAGGTATATAATCTAGATTTTAACCAGGTAAGAAGCAGGCTATCATTTACACGCTACTTAGTGAAATTAGTTCGTTCGCTATCTAGGGGATTACACCTCGTACCAGAATTTGTAGCTGAAATTCCAACTGTTGTTATTAAAAACTAGATGTTGACTTTATTATGGTTGACTGGTAGTAAATGCAATTAGCACTAAACCCGCCTATTGTACCAGTTTATTGTGGTCAACAAAGTTTTAAATAAATAAATAAATACTAAGTAATTATAATGTACTTACTGTTTTTGTAATTTTAATATAATAAAAAAAAGTCAGCCTGTGGCCACGCCCGGTGCAACCTGGTCGAAACGTCGGGCAATAATAAAGGTATGTAAATACCATTATGCATGATCGCGTTAATTCCCGGTCTTATATTTCATAATAAAAATAATATCCTTTTATAAATATAACTACTATTAATTTCTATTATTAGTCTTTAAATAAAATTTTATTAGTTTAATTGAATACAGGATGTTGAATAATAATCTATATAAACTACTCACCAATAATTAAAAATATACAATTGAATTAAAAACTAAATATGGCAAACAAAACGGAAATGACAAAAACTAATTAAAAGTATTAAAATATACTTAGTACTTAAACTAAATGGCGTCAAAATGTTCTTCCACATCGCCGTCAAAAGGTAAAGTGGCCAGAAGGCTAGCAGCATTGTCACGGTGGATGGCAATGCTTATTCGCTGAGTGAGAAATAGGCCAGCCCTCTGGTCACGGGAAGAGTCGACCAAACGTTTGGTATTATTAGTTATTAGTGGCATTATAGTGGCAGTTGGTTATTAGTTATTAGTGGCATCGGTATCCATTGAGAGATTCCTTAATTTACATTATTTTTAGAATTTGGTGCCGATAGTGTGCCAACACGGGAATAACACACAACAATAGAAAAACGTTTGTTGTTTTATTGATTAAAATGAAAAAAAAAAAAAGTTAATATTATACCAGCTTGGGTAACCGTCTTCGTTCTCAGGGAGTTAATATGAGATTGTGTGGTAGTTAGAGTAAACTGTTAAACTTTGAAATGTTAGTGGCAATTTTGTTTTATTTATTAAAACATATTTTAACATTTAGAATACCCCAATGAAAGGTCACTTGTACAAAATGGCCGCGAGTGAGTCAAAATACTCCAAAACATTTGTGAGTATTTTAGAATGTTTTGGGCTGTTCCTGAATGTTTCCAAACGTTCTAGAGAATATTCAGGGATATTCCGAAATACCCGAAAAAATTTAGAAACACAGATTTTTTAAAGGTGAAAATTTCAGCCCTTATTTCTTCAAAAGCACGACCTTTATTAAGAATGATAGAGGACTACCACACCATATACTTCCCTCGATCGTACCGGGATTCGTTTCATAATTTTAGCGGCGAGCACAATGCACACATACTTTTATAATAAGATATGTTTATTATAGAAATACCTGAGCACCTAACTGCATAGGATCCCTGGTAAGGATGTCGCTAGACTTCTTCACAGCGCCATAAACTAGTTCCACGTCTCGATCCAGAATGTAACATCTCACGTGCTCGAGTATGCATCGGAGATACGAGATTGTTACTGTTTGTACCTGCGTAAAAATAAGATATATAAATAAATATTTCCAAAAAAATAAATATTTCTATGAAAAATTACACACATCTAGTCCCAAATTAAGCCAAGTTTGTACTAAGGGTATTAGATAACTGATATTATACTTAAATATAATATTTTTTGTAAATAAATACATATAACATGTTCATGCACACAAATGTTTGTCTTGTGTGCGACTTCGGAGTAAAATGGCTATTGCAAGCCATCGACCACCGGTCTCGTGTACTATATATATTAGTTCTGTATAACTACTTATTTACAAATGCTGCTGGAAGTATATCTCAGTGACACATACTTTTTTCTAGCTACTATCCTCGGTTGAGCCCGGGATGATAGTAAAGGGATAAAAAATATGTATCAATCCAAATTATATACTATAATGTGTGTCAAATTTCATCCTTTTATCATTTTTAACTAAAATCCATATTTATAGTTACAAACTATCACATTGATAACATTAGTAATATCACTAATATTGTAAAATGTATAATATTGGTGATATTCTAATACAATGTATTATTATTATCATAATTAGTATCGCTATCCAGCAAGGTAATGCTGCCAGTCTTCTGGGGCACTGATGACACGATCTTTGGGAATATTTTTTTCACCTCACTAGCTCGTAAAAGCTCTGTTTATCATTCGAAATCTGCGTGGAAAATCGCACTTTATCCGCTAGCGTGGAAAGTGTTTTTAAAATTCGAATATTTTTATTCAATAAAGGTTTCGTACAATAAATTACATATATATGGGTAGTTCCATAAAAGTTGGGTAACTTTGTGTTCCAGTGTTATTTTATACATTTTTTTATTAAAAACCAGTAATAAAAATGTCTGCCATATGAAATAATCAATTTTTTACTATGTCACTCAATTTTGCTACAATCATTTATTTCTTTTTATAAAAAAAATGTCCTTTTCTATCCTCAATATCAGTCCCTAGCCATGTCATATTTCCAAAATAATGTTTTCGTTCGACTGATTTTGGTAAGCCTTGATGATATTTGAACTTTATTTAACTTAATTACACTTAAAATTACATTACCTTGTTCATTGAATCTATTAAGTAAACAAAATTAAATATTTTTCATATATATTTGGTAAGAAAAGTAGCGTCATCGATAATTATAGTCAGGCCCTAGCCACTCAGTAAATTTGAAAATACGCGGCAATCGAAATAAGTGTCCATTTTAAAATGAACGCGTTCAAAAGTGACAACGTTAAGTTAGCCATAAGCGGAGGCCGTTTCGCATCGGTCATCTTAACATTAGTGCGATCGGCGTCGATGCTGAGGAAACACGCGTTGTGCCAGTCAATCTCTCAGGCCCTAGGTGAGTTATTTTATGTATAATTAATTAGTTATTATTCTCTCTTGTTTGTGTGTACATGTGATTTGTTTGTTCTGAGTTTGTTGTTATCTACAAGTCTCGGTATTTCTTTTTAAAAGTAAATTACGAGTGATTTTGTTCTGATTCGTCAGTCCCTAGACCTTCAGGCCCTGGCTGTTAATGTGACTAGGGACTGATTCAAAAGCTAGGGACTGATAGTCATACCTACTCTTTCACTCTTCGTCATTCAGAAACTTTTGTTTGTTGTAGAATATGCCGCCGCGAAGAAAAATACCGTTGTCTAAAGAAGAAAAAGCAAAAAAAAAAGTCAGAACAGGCAGAAAAACGTTTAGAAAAAATAAAAAAATGATCCAGTTTTGCTAGCAGAGTACAAGGAAAAAGAAATATTAAAATATCTCAGAAAAAAGGAAAAAGGGCAGAGAAAATGTGTAAAGGATATGACTCCTCGTGAGCATAGAAAAGTGAAAAAAAAAAACTGGATTACTTACTCGGCAGCTTACAGACAAAATAAAAAAAATGGTAAACACGCTGATCAATACATAGACGAAAATACGCCACCATAATCTGACGGAGAAAATGATCTACAGGTCCCAGTTCCGTGTATTGCTTATCAAAGACAAGCTGCAGTTAAAAGGAGAAGTATTTTGCAAAGGAAGATAAGAAATAAACAACTACAGAAAAAGAACCATCTTATTACTAAATTAAAAAAGAAACTTGCTAACGAAAGACAGAAGAACAGAAGACTAAAACACAGAATTAAAAAATCGAAAAAGGCACTTACGCCCAGAAGCAGAATTGAAGAAATGGCAAATGATCCTAATAAGAAGGCAGAATTAGTGAAAAAAGCACTGTTTGGTGAGATTATTCAGGCGCAAATCTTAGAAGAAAAAAAGAAAACAAGTACATATCAGGAAAAAATAATTTGAAAGCGGTTTTATCTGGTTCTGTAGCAAAGAAGTATAAAATATGGAGGTTAGGAGGTAAAACGTAACATATAAGAAGATGGAATTTAATCGTACAAAGTCAACAAAGAAAGGCAACAAGAACAGAGTGATGGCAATTATTCACAAGTTTTATGAAGATGATAGCAATAGCCGATGTACAGCAGGGAAGAAGGTTTTGTAAGATATCATACCAAAAGGTATGTTTAGTAACGTGGTCTCAAGTGATTTTTAAGTAATGGTACTGTTATTATTGTTGGTAAGAGAGATTATCAAAGATAATTTACAGACTGATTTGTCTCTAATTTGATTGCATTTTGGAATAAATATGTGTATGAATAAGATAAGAGTGAGATTTACCAAATAAATACTAATTATATAAGACAAACATATGGTTTTATTGTATAATAAATGTATGGCATCAGTCCCTAGCACAACCTGTCAGTCCCTAGAACGGAGATTTCAGAAAAACACAAATTTCTCTTTAATTACCTAGTAAAGTGACTGGCCCCTTTAGATACTAAAAGTATATTATTATATGCACTGTATTTACTCAAAAGTTTTTAATTTAGTCTCTAAAAACACGTATGGCAAAATTTGGACGAATTTTACCCAACTTTTGTGGAATCACCCATATAGAACCTCATTGGTTTCGTAATAGTTTATATTCTCTGCAGCCAGTCCATTGATGATTATTTAATAAAACTGTTTTTCTTGCACCTAACATTTTCCTCGCTTTAGTGAGGTGAAAAGTTGTGTGTTGCGCTCGGCAGCAAAGTTATTTAGCGTCTCGTACCTTTGAAACCCTCGCTACGCTCAGGATTCTATATTTGAACCACTCGCTTCGCTCGTGGCTCGATCCTAGAATCCTTCGCTTGCTCAGGTTTCAATACAAGGTATTCGCGCCAAAAATTAACTTTGCAGCCTTGCATAACAAATAACTATTATTTGTAAGTAAATTTCTTTTTAATATTTTTTTTTATCGCGCAACTTTTTCATTTGTTTATAGATAAAATAAATAGGTTTTTAGATTAGTTTTAGTTTAATTTAGTGTTCTAAATTCAATACCCCAATACTATATACTAACATAATGATGTCCTACTAATATTTCTTAGTCTTGTGGCAATCACAATCTATATATATATAAAAGAAAGTCGTGTTTGTTACAACACTTATAACTCGAGAACGGCTGGACCGATTGCCATGGTTTTTGATTTGTTGGATTTGTATCCGTCCCGAATAGCAGAATAACTCTTAAAAACATTGGAAAATTCTCGAAAAAATAAAATAAAAGAAAAAACATTTTCCCATACAAATGAAAGTGTCAGTTGAAAAAGGGATTACGATATTTATTGGTTGTCAAATATCAAAACGTCAAATCGATTGGTGTCACTTTTATGTCGCGAAAGTTGTCTGTGATTTGTTATGAAAATTTAAAAATGTCAAATCGATAGGGGTGAAAACGCTTTTCCCATGGGGTTCGAGCGCAAGAATCAAATCAGAGTAAACATCAAAAGAAATGACAATTACAAATCACCAAAATGATAAAACCTATTTCAAAACTAAAAAAAATAAAACAAAACGTTTTTTTTTTAAATTAACAATAAGGAAATCATTATTTTTATGAAATCTTCAGTTTTTATGGATACGGGTCTTTCCTCAACCGAAGGGGTTTAGAGCGTACTCCAACACGCTGCTCAACTGCGGGTTGGCGGAGGCCATTGTTTTCGAACCGCCTAAAGGCCACTGACTTAACTTAACGACTGTCATTAAATGATAACAACCGGGACCGACAGCTTAACGTGCCTTCCGAAGCACGGAGGAGCTCAAGATGAGCTAATGATAACAACCGGGACCGACGGCTTAACGTGCCTTCCGAAGCACGGAGGAGCTCAAGATGAGCTAATGATAACAACCGGGACCGACGGCTTAACGTGCCTTCCGAAGCACGGAGGAGCTCAAGATGAGCTAATGATAACAACCGGGACCGACGGCTTAACGTGCCTTCCGAAGCACGGAGGAGCTCAAGATGAGCTAATGATAACAACCGGGACCGATGGCTTAACGTGCCTTCCGAAGCACGGAGGAGCTCAAGATGAGCTAATGATAACAACCGGGACCGACGGCTTAACGTGCCTTCCGAAGCACGGAGGAGCTCAAGATGAGCTAATGATAACAACCGGGACCGACGGCTTAACGTGTCTTTCGAATCACGGAGGAGCTCGAGGTACTATAAACCCATCCGTGTACAGGCTACGGTCGACGTTGCTTAACTTGCGTGTTCAATTAGACTGACACGCGCAATGACGCCATCGAGCTTCTCTATTATTTTCTACTATTTATTGTTTTAATTCCATAAAATCATAAATTTAGTTCAGCTAATATGTACCACGACATTCATTGATTGTTAGGCGGTACGAAGTTCGCCGGGACAGCTAGTGGTAAAATAAATAAATACAATATAAATTAACCATATTGTATTAAACCATTAATCAAACGGCATTCACGTCCAAGCACCGCGTCACTCCACATGATACCACACCACAATTACGTCCACCATCCATCATGTCGGAGACAGTCCTCATCGACAAGACTTAAGCAGCTTAAACTTCGACAGTTTATAAATACAAGTTGTCACCAACAACTGACAGGAATTATCCACGAGTTGATTTTCACATAAAAAGTACTAACTTCTGCCAGTGGTTTTGTTCTGCGTGAATCATTCATTTTTTCAAACCAGGATCATCGACGAAAGAACCACACCTGGATATAATTAATCCTATGTTTTAAACCAGGACATATACCTACTATACGTATGCCAAAGTTCAACCAACTTCGTACAGCTGTTTAACCGTGAAAGAGTAAGGAACATTCTTACAAATTTGTCATTAAAATATCAGTAGGATAGTAGAAGTAGATTATTGTTTTAATCAATGCAGTAGTTTATGCAGCTGTCATGTGATCGAATTTTTAAAATCTTTTATTTTCACAAATCGACGGTCCCTACGTATAAAGCGACATGTCAAAAATGTAATTTTTTTTTCATTTCAGACATGTCTTATACAACGTCTAGCAAAGTACCCGTGCTTCGCTACGGGAACACTCCTGATTTGCGTCTATTTTTGTTCCAGATATTTCATTTTTTCCATAGGACTGTTTCGTATTGACCATTATTACAAACATACACCATTTAGTTTAAGACGTCCCTTTAAACAATATTTTTGGCATTCGCACCAGGAGCCAAAATTGCAAGGCTTCCAGGAGAACTAACTCCTGAGCAAGCTACATACAACTGATCATGAGAGAAGCAGTCCTGTCTCAAGTCAACTCCAGCGACCTTTAGAGACTGTCCCCTGAGCTTTGTTAATGGTCATAGCAAAACACCTTTATGGGAAATTGAAGTCTCTAAAATTGAATGGGGTGGTCTGATGGAATAATGGGAATGCGGTGTATAAAGAGAGATTCCTCAACAGCGCATCCCTTAATATCCTCACTCAACAACTCATCCATACCACAACGAAACCATAGCGCGCTGTACAAATGCTAGGTATAGCGCCATCTAGTGATGATTTAATTAAAATATAAATATAACATTTTTAGACATTTCTTGGCTGGGCGCTGGTCAAAAGTTAATTAGTAACCCATAAACCCTTTTTTTATGAACAACTATTCCACCAAGTCTCAAAATCGTAGGTGATCGATTTCCAATAAGAGGTTTTTTTTTCAACCCCCTATTTTCAACCTCTTAGAGGTAAAATTTCGGAAAATCCCGTCTTAGTGCGCTCTTACATTGTATAGGGAACACATATCCAAAGTTTCAGGTTTCTAGCTTCAGTGGTCTGGGCTGTGCGTTGATTTGTGAATCAGTCAGTCAGTGAGGACAAAGCCTTTTACTATCTAGCTTTTCTCGCGGCTTCGCTTGCGTGAAATTCGCGCATTTTAGATTATCCAAGTCAAGTCGAACTCGCAACGCAACCACCTTCAAGTAGTACCTTTAATTGTGCTAAATAAGGATGAGAGACCGCCGCGCCGGCCGCCCGCGATTGTACATATAAGTACTGATTGACACCACTATAACCATTTTTTTCCAACTTTCTCCTATTGATTACCATAAAAAAATATTATAGTGAGTCTATCTTAAAAGATAGACATATGCTGTCGCGGACTTTTTTTTAGAACTTTTCAAGAGGAACAATTCCATCATACATGATTTTTACGTAACTTTAACCGTTTACGCAGCGCACGCGACGTAAGCCCTCAACAGGAATATTTTTTCCACATTTTTCATTGGTGCTCCGCTCCTATTGGTCCTAGCGTGATGTTATATAGCCTATAACCTTCCTTGAAATATAAGCTATCTAACACTAAAATAATTTTTCAATTCGAACCAGTAGTTCCTGAGATTAGCGCGTTCAAACAAACAAACAAACTCTTCAGATTTATAATATTAGTATAGATATAGTAATTAAAGAATATTATTATTACACAAATTAGTTAATTTCATACTTTTTAATTAAATATAATCAATTTTAAAAAGAAAATGTTTTATTTTACAGACAATCTATAGAAATTTATTCATTAAAAAAAAATCCCATTTTTGACATGTCGCTTTTTACGTAGGGACCGTCGAAATGTTTCACTGCGGCAAAGTAATTATATAATCTATCGGACGTTTTACATACATGACCGCGGTTTCTGTAATCAAATCTTATAGTTAAAATTGATCAACTTCCCAGTGTCCGATTGAGCTGAAATTTCTAACACTTGTTTGGTTCTCGTGACAATGTAACATTACATAAATGCTTCCATTTTTAATCAAAAATGGAGGTCGCCACAAAATGGTGATATTTATTTTCCACTTTAACTCCTATGTGATGAGTATAAAATAAAAGGGCATGATAAACGAAACACAGTAAACATTATTTTTTTTAACAACTGTTAGCTCTATCTGTCTGTTTAATTGTTTCCATACTTGTTTTAATTTTAGAGAAGTGATATCGCGCAATTTTTTTTCCATGTAAGTCTGCGAAACCGCCTTCGTCGAGTTTTCTACAATATTAAGGTTTAAATATATTTATTTTTCAAACTATACAGTCTACTTAAAATGAGAATACAATTAACAAATAACATCAAAGATATTTCCGCCTGCTTAAATTATAATATTTGGAAAATTATTTGCAAAATATATGAGCTTACTTTTAAACGCGTTAATAGGGTTACATTCTTTCATCACACATGGCAATTTATTAAATAGCTATGCTTCCTGAATCATTATGTATTTTTTACCATATGCAAGAGTACGTGGGTGTCGAAGAGTACGAAGGTGAAGCTTATTTCTTGCTGTACGATGATCTACGAAGGGATTGTGCGAAGGTTTTTATACTTATTGACAACATCTTGATAAAAATACTGTATCGAATCGTTAGTGCTACGCACGTTAATTTCTTTACTCACTAGTTTAACATGCTCAGGGGCCCTACCGCCGAAGTTGAAGCCGATTACCATCGATTTTTTTTATTCCAAAAATTGTTCTTAGGTTAAAGTCATTGACAAACATCTCCAGCTTAATCGGTAGAGCTCTAGGGATTACCAGCTGAGCTAAACATTATTAGCAACAATCTAAGCTGTACTTTCATATTTGAATTCAAAAATTCCGATGGTAATCGGCTTGAGCTTCGGCGGTAGGGCCCCTTAATCCCATGGACCGCGCACCGAACCAACGTTTCCATCCTGAATTATCGTCGACTGTGCAATCACGAATCCTCAACTTTGGACTCATCACCCGCAACGAAGACTCAATGGAACGATTGGTGGTGCAGGGGAAAGTGGAGGGCGAGAGATCTCGTGGGCGTTCCCCAACACGATGGGCAGATCTCAATAAATCTCTGACGCTCTACTATCAACGATTACTCTAATTCCGCTACATGTTCAGTTCTAGTTCAACTGCATGATGGCGAATCGCAAGAATGGTTACACATGAATCGACCGAGTCGTGACCACTACCATTCTGTAAAGAGTGCACGACTAACAAGAAAAGTTTAATATGTTTAAAAACTAAAGTAACAGCGTCCGGCACGAGAGACAAAGGGTGGACGTGTCTGGACATTCGCCCTGATGAAGGTCTCCTTTTGAGATCGAAACTAGTCGGCTTCCCGACAAAAAAGACGTGAGTGACCCGTTTAATTTATTTAATTAATTTAGTAAAGTAACAGTGTATAAAATATAACATTATTAATTTTTAAATTACACAATCTTTTCTGTGTGATGCTGATCTATTTTAGGGCTACAATATATTTAGACAAAACACGAAAGAAAAGTAAATATACTAATAATATTGATAGTAACGTAATACGTATAAGAAATAATCATTCTCCTAACGAGGGGATCCTTTTTAGGGGAAATATGTACAAGAAATTGGCTACGGTCCTAATGGATGTAGTTTTTGCCGTATATATGATTGGTGGCCTTCGTTCAAATATATAGAATGTCAGTGTTGGTGGCATTAATTATATGATATCAATTATTGGCACTTATTACTACTTTCCCTTCTATCCATATCATCATGATAATTAGCGGTCTACCACAGTGCACTTTTTAAAACTTTTTTTTAATTACACTTGATAGATTTATATATGAAACCTAGACATTTAAAGCGAATGTATTCAATGGATCCGATGAATATTGGCTAATCCCATGTCACTTGTAGCAAACGCCTTATTTTCCTTAAATAGTATCAGATGTTAAAATTAGAATATGTTATGATAGGACTGACATAGTCAATTATGACATAAGTCTCTAAATTTAAAAAAATATTAAAAATAAAGATTTTTTCTTCCAACTATGCTTTAATTTCATCACAATCACACTAAAAACTCAGTACAAAACGAGTCTTTAATGCTCTAGAGCAATAAAAATGTATGAAATTTCATTATTGCACAGTTTTTTTAATCGCACCAAAAGGTGCCAATCTCAATGGATTAGCTCGCTCTATTCAGCCAGCCGATATCAATACTTTTTTTTTCGTACGTATTATTCGTTTCTATCCTACTTGTTCCAAATTTAAAAAATGATTGCTGCTAACTCTGTGTTAAAAATGAAAGAAATTTAAAAAAGTGATTTGGCGGGAACTTTGTTAATTTTGCTTGACAATATTTTTGGAAACGATAAAAGTGTGATACTATCTGATTTTGAGTTCTTCGGCTTCGAATTAAAATGGAATCATCTAGCGACACATTAACTCCGGAAAACATTCTAAATGAAGCCGACAGTGTTATAGAAACTTATATTTTAACTGTTTGATATGAGTTTCTTTTATCTACTATTTCTATAGGTATTAGTTGAAAGAAAAGCAGATTATGCACCTCGCCTTAAGTAATTTATATTGCCCTCGTGCCTGTTAGATTAGAGCCCTCGCTAACGCTCGGGCTCTAAATCAGGCACTCGGTGCAATAATAAATTACTTTGTGCTCGATGCAATAATCTACTATTAATACGAACTGTGAAATCGTGGAATCAGGTACCCTCAGCAGTATTCCCACACAAATAAACATGGGAGTCTTCAAAAACATACTTTATATTTTGCTTAAAAGCTAGCAACGGATCAGACACTTATTGGTGTTGCTGGTTTCTATGGGCGGCGATCATTACTTTCCATTAGGCAACCCACTTACACGCTAGACTCCCTGTCATATTATCGTAGAAAAATTACACATTTAATCATCAAAAACACGCAATTACTTATCGAAGTTGAAACAACTTACTGTAGGTAATATTTTTATGAAAAATAACGACATGTCTCTTCAAAAGCAAATACTATCAATCATAATAATAGTCACTTGTTTTAATTAATTTCGGTGACTAATACTATATGTATTTTGATTGTTCCAATACTTTGTGGTAGAAAGGAATAAACAATAAAAAAAAAAGATTTTTTCGCAAGCATTTACAGGTCGCGTCACGTAAAAAGAACGCTTGCGTTCAAGCTGTGGTATGAGGTGCGCCGTACCTTCCAATAACTACTATACGAAGCTACTATCGAAAGGTTTGTTCATAGATACCACAATACTTCTACCTACCTACGAGTAAAACTCAATAAAATATGTGTTAATTTGCTCCGAATGGACAGATCTTAAACTAATTAAAACGCTTGCAGAACCTTGCAATCAGGTTTATTTGCGGACAAAAAAAAAAACTCACCACGTTTGTGAGTACCGCACCAGAGTCAAGTGGCTACCCTTAAAATGTGTTTCCTAATGCTACTTCTGAAATTATTATTTGTTTTGACTGCTTACCATCAGGAGGGTTATACGCTTGTTTTTCGCTTAAGTAGAAAAACATATCGCAAATCGCATCGTTTTGTTATAATTTTTTAAAGGAACGTGTTATTAGCATTAAAATGCATCTGTGAGAGATTACTGAGACACAAATAATTGAGCCGTGGCGGTGATCGGAGTGATCACGCACGACCTCCGATCACGGCCTCCTATCACGGCCTCCGATCACGGCTTCCGATCACGGCCACGACTCAATTATTTGTGTTCGAATCACTGTATAAACATTTCTCTTAATAAAAGTATTTGCTCTGATGTTGCGTCGCCAATTCGTGACACATTGTGAACAAATGTTTCGAATCAACAGACACAATGCGTTATTGACGGACTCGTTTATATTCAGCGGCGTTTTCAAAGGTTAAAAGCCAAGCAGCTGAAATGTTTAAATGAAATGATTGCGTTTGTACGCGACATCCCGCTTGCGAACTGAAAGGTTTTCGAACTTGATTCTAGCAAACAATAGATTTATCAGAATATTCCATAAAGCTGGTATAAAAACAATTAATTGCTTTTACTAACATCTAATAGGTATTTTTTCTTTTCGAAACTTTATAATTTATCAGCGGTATTGTAAGATATTCTTTTGTACAGATTTTGTTATTATTTTCAAGGGCCGGATTTTGTGCCTGGTAAAAACATTTTTAAGAAGTACTTTCTTAAAATGTTTTTATACTTTCTTGTACTTGTTATACTTTCTTGAAAGTGTTTTTATTATTTATCTTTCTTGGGGTGTTTTAATAGTTTTAAAGATAATAAACACAACTAAATATTTTAGAATTAATTACGACATCGACATCAAGTCATGATTATTTCAATGTTTGGGGGATACGGGTCTCCCTTCAATCGAAGGAGTTTAGAGCGTACTCCACTTTGAAAAATCCAAAGGCCACTGACTTGGCATAACGACTGTCATCTGTAAAGACAATATGCCCCCAAAGCTTGCGCCGGATAAATAGTCCCATCCATGGACTGGCTAGGTTCGAAGTTGCTTAACTTGCCTGTTCGATTAGTCAGACATGCTAAGCGACGCAATCGAGCTCCCCATATATTATGATCGATGTGGGGTTAGATGTACATTTCCTTAATCCAGTTCCTTTTCTTATTCTTGAGATTTGTCCCATTACTATACTACAAAAATATACTACAAAAATAATTCTATAAAAACCTATAAATATTATAAACATGAAATTTTTTGTTTGGATGATTTTTAGTCAATCGCTGACCGGATTTGATATTAGTATGAATTTTGGCATACAGAAAATTTTATAGCAATAATAATTAATAATTTTATAGTTGAACATTGCGGGAATTGGACCATTTCCCGTAATATTCAATCTTAAGATATAGTAGCGATTTAGTCGTTGAAGGCTTGCGTTCACATGACGATTATTCGATTCGAATTTTTCACGTATAGCTACTATTCCGTGCTTTAAAGTTGTAAGTTACAACTGAATGGTCCTTGACTGAAGGAAAATACTCCACCACTAGCCATCTCTTTAGGCTTTTAATGCCTTATTTGCGATATTGCTGTCTCTCACATTGCTAAGAGGGGATGTCAAAATCCAAAAGCTTTTACTTCTTCTGATTAAATTCGTTGCGAGTTCCAAGGTAGATGTTGTTTTACCCCTAGGACTGCAATGGACTTCATTGTTCATTGCCTTTTTTGGTGGTCACCGCTGTTAATCCTGGCGGCCCCCGTTCCGTTACACAGGAAAATAGTCGATTGCACTTAAGCGGGGGGCGGCTTAGGCGGCGATGGAAGCAAAAAAAAGGAGATCAGAGAGAAAAAGGCTCGTCGCGGCTTCACAGTTACTTATATTTCAGTTTTAAAAGCATAAAATTGTAATACTGTGCTTATATTATGTTCTATCGCGAAAGTTAGACTAAACTAGACATAATTGTAGAGGGCACTGTATTAAAGTTTATCGTGTCGAGCTAGCCGGAAGACATGTGGCAACAATAGTATACGTGAAAAATACGAATCTAGTAATCGTCGTGTGAACGTAACCAAAGGGTTCTACAATTAAAAACTTCAACGATTAAGTCGTTACGAAATCGTAATGGTTCAACATTTACGGAAATTGGAGCACTGGTGGATACTTACAGCTGCAAGCAAGAAGTCGAAGTTGCAGACAGTGAGATCCTTCAGTTTGGAGAAATCTCCAGCTAGCAGTAAATGAAGCCAGGATTCTTCCACGTGTCGCTGCGTAAACGCTGCGGCTGTTCTGCTACCAGAATGGAATGGTGTTGTGTCCAGGAGAGGGTCATCGTCATCTACGCATCCTAGAATAAAGCACACTTTAAAGAGACATATTTGATTTGGGTTAGTCATATAAAAGTCCTTGGGTTAATAAAAAAAAACCCACTAATATTATAAATGTGAATGTGAATTTGTTTGTTACGCTTTCATGCTGGAACTACTAAACCGATCATCATGAAACTTTGTACACATATTATTAAAGGCATTAGGAATGACATAGAATACATTGTTATTACAAAAAAAGTATTCTTAAGCGGGCGAAGATTCGGGTGGATGGAAGCTAGTATTAGACAAAGGAAGGAATAGTTTACAATTCACTGAAAATGTTATCTATCTAACTAGTTTGTGTTCATCCGTCACCAGTTCGTTCATGAAAACTATTGTCAGCAGATATCCCCATAACACCCTGGCCACTCCATACAAATGCTACTACTACTAAAAAAACAAATAACCTTTATACGCAAAGCGTCAATGCGTTTGTGTCCTGGTGGTAAGCAATTACCACTTCCCATAGACATCAGAAACACCAAAAGTTTTCTGTTCCGTTGCCAGCATTTTAGGTAAATATATTTTCTATTCTGTGATAGTAATCTTGAACTATGGAGTTTTCACTCCATAGTTCATGATTGCGACTACATATTTCAGCTATAACACATAATGTCTCGAGGAGCTACATTAGGATCTAGATGGCGTCGTTGCGCGTGCTTGTCTAATCGAATACGCAAGTTAAGCAACGTCGACCGTCGTCTGTCCACGGATGGGTTTATTTATCTCGAGCTCTCTCGTGATTTTGAGAGCACATTAAGTCGGCTGTTGTCATTAGACAACAGTCGTTAAGCCAAGTCAGTGGGCTTTGGGCGACTTGAAAACACTGTCCTCCTCCAAACCGCAGTTGCGCAGAGAGGTGGGGTATAGTCTAAACCCCTTCGTTTGAGGGGAGATCCGTATCCCAGCAGTGGGATAAATAAGGGTTGACGGACATATACCTGGTTCCTGAGCATCGCTCGTATCAGTATCATCAGCGTCATGTAAGAAGTGAGCAAAATGTAGCGCAGCAAGATCAGAATGGGCATCCCGGAGAGCGGCTTGAACCCGAACGTATCTCCGCCTAGCACGGGAGCCAGCCGCTGCCGCCCGCCATCGCCAGGTACTTCTCCCAGATACAACGTTTTCACTGATCAGGGTTTCTATTAAATAAACATTTGATGTATAAATTCTATCCAACTTCAGATTACTTTGGGGTGTAAGTGGTTCATTAACATCTTTGAACCAAAGCCAACTTCACCTGCACACGCAACCTGCTGACTGACAAATGAAGCTCTAGCGAAAAGGAAGGTAGGGAGCGTAATTGTAAGCTACCCGACTGGGGAATGTACCTCCACCTCACAGAATACCACAGCCAAATAACAATTCCCTTGAGGGTTGTTGTGTTCCTGCGAGTGAGTGAGGTCTCCAGAAAGGAAGGTGATGCTGCGTTGCCAGCGCGGGTGGCGGAGCGCGAGCGAAATTTTAAATGTTGCGAGCTTTAATATGGCTACGGTAACCGCTTCACATCAGGTGGGTCGTATGCTTGTCTGACGACGTAGTATAAAAAAAAAGATACCTATTCAGAAGCGTTTGTAATAGGATTGTTAGCAGAGGTTGTTTGTAATCGAAAAAATATACAAAGAGAATTTTCTAAGTAAAAAGCTGATTCAAGAATATTTTTAATATTGTAACAGTCTCTGCATAAATATTAAACAAGATTGTTATCAAAACAGAGTTTTGATCTTGAATAAATAGAAAGCTTCTTCTGAAGTGAAAAAGTGATTCAAGAATATGGTAAATAGTGTAATGTTATGATTTACTGTTGTACAATTTTTTTTGTTTGAGCAAATATCATATTATAAAGAAATGAATAAATATTCTTGGACAAATTACACACGACCATCTAGTCCCAAACTAAGCAAAGCTTGTATGCTAGGGGTACTAGATAACTGATACTTAAATAGGTACATTTTATTAGTAAGTACATACATATAATACATAGAAAACATTATAACTTGATATTAATAATAACTTTTTAACTAGCTTATTGACGATTCATGAAAACTTTTAAAAAGATTCTTTTAACATAATGGTTTTTTATAATTTTGTAAATATCTAAAGCCTAAAAGTCAATACTGACAACATTTAATAGAATTTAACACAGAAAGCATAATCTTCATAAATTTATAATATTTTAATAACACCATATAACCATAATATATTCATTGAAATATATTTACCATATGACGCATATAACCAGAATAGTTCATTGAGAACCATTTTCAAGTAAATATAATTTTAAAAAGATTATCCATTACAGACCTTATGCAATCCATTTAGACAGACTACTTAAGCATTTACGTGCATTTATTGTTTATATTTGTCATACTTTCATTTAATAGTCAATGTCGAAGTTAAGTGAATGTAAAGTAATGCACTTCTCTTAGATATTCGTAACTTTAAACCACAGTCGTGCATTTGCCATTAAATTCGCTATTTGTAGAAATATATAAAATAATAATAATGACCTAACAACTCATAAGACATGTTTCGCAATATGAAACTACGATCAATATTACTTACTCATCATATATTTGACGACACACAAAGTAGAAAAGTTGAAGTTGGCGTCTTTCAGCGTTATAACAGCCTCGCTGTTACTCGTCGGCATCAAAAGTTCCAGCAGTTCGAGTTCAGTGAGGCCAAACTCCGAACAAGTTATGTAACCTAAAATTAATGGAATTCTGATTTTATACGTCTTTATTTACTACTTTTTCGTCACTAACTTTTCGATATACGAAACTTTCCTTGGTTTTGAGAAATTCAAACACATAATATCTACTGAATAATTTATTATTACGATAAAAATCTAGCGGGTTTATTTGTTTTAATGCCTTGAAACTCCGCATAATATGTAAGTGATTCACCTTCAACTTGGAATCTTTTAGCCAAAGCCAACCCCTACTATTACCAGCTCGCGGTGCATTTTACTGATTAACATACGAAGTTCACCAGAACTTCAAACTATACCTGTCTTCTCTTTCACCAGAAAGAGAAGACAGGTATAGTTTGATTGGAAGCCAACCGTAATTCGCAGGGCAATTCTTTGGAGGCTTGTTGTGCTTCTACATGTAAGGTCACCAGAGAGAATTTGCTGCATTGGCACAGAATAGTAGTGACAATCTGTCAAAGACAAATAGAGTTCAAGCATAGTGCAGTAATCGCTTCACATCAGGTAGATCTTATGCTTGTTTGTCACCAAATCGATAAGAAATAATATTAAACATAAGATGTATACGTACTTGCTAATTTACTAAAAGCTTTAGAACCGAAGACAACTTCTAAATTATCAAAGGCACCATCGATATAGTCTCCGAAGCTATGGTTTTCCGGGCTTTCTTCTATGGCTTCTAATCGATAATAACAATTCTGAATCTTGAATTTCTCTTTCTGTGCTGGCGTTAGCTGTAGTTGATCTAACGATACTGCACTGGTGCATACTAAAAATACGTTTCTTGGCAAAGACATAGGCAACCACGACAACCCCGTAACAATATCACATTCTAATGGATTTACTCTATGAACATTGTCAATAAATATCAACAAAATTTCGTTCTCCATATCTTCGCATCTCTTCAAAAGACTTTGAAACCAATTGTTTATATACAAAGGATCAAAACTCGCATCTTTTGGCAAGTAACCCTCTGGAATGTTTAATATAATCGATATTTGTTGGCACATTACTCTGAGAAGTTCTAAATTGTAGGCCGATCTCGGTGTGGAAGCAGAAAATCTTATAACCCTCAGAACAGGTTTAGCGAAAATTTCCTCACATTTAAAGTACAAATGTGTTAATAAGGTACTTTTTCCTGATGCATCAGATCCGTATATTAAGACAGGGGGATGCCGAGTTCTGTTTTCATAGTTATCCTTAGCGGTATCCAGTATACTTTTAGCAGTGTCTTCTATTTGCTTAATAGTTATTTTATACATACGATTATGTTCTATACATATCCTAAGGTGAGTGATGTGTTCCAGAAATACTTCCTGGAAGATAAATTTACACGATATAGATAATATTCCAGTCATTTAATGCGTAAATATATTCTACCAATCTGTTTATCTAACTTAGCTTTTACTCTTACTAAGTTTTCATTTATTGAAGGCCTTATATATTCTGAACTTAAAATGCTTAAATTAACTAGCCAGGATTCTATCTAGCCCACGGGGCCAAATCGAGGTTGAGTGGAGCGAGTAGATTCGCTGAGTGTATGTTTTCCATTGATTTCAATAGAAAATATATTTGATGATTATTCCTCAAATACGATCGATCAAATTTTTCGGCTCAACGACATGCTTGAGCCGAAAAATTTGATCGATCGTATTTGAGGTCTTTATTTATGACAAGTATCATCAAAATCAGTTCAGTGGAGCCTATTCATTTCCAAGAATGACTTTTCGGCGTATATAAGCGTTTCGTTCACTCCGCTCGGTCCACTCAAAAATGAGTTACGAATGAAGCATAATACTTCTTTAATACTATATTTACAGCGTCATTACATCCCAATATATAGACCCGAATAAAAAATAAATGAGTTTCGATCAGGAAACAGCACTCAAACCCTTTCTCTGAGTTCAATTAGGAATTTTTATTCAAACAAAAAATAAAAGAGAAAATCAAGGCAAACAAACAGATAATTTTATACTTGCCTTTGCTTAATAAAGAAGTCTTAATATAAGTTACGCACCTGTACAGTCTTTTTTCTTCCCTTTCCCTGGTCAGGTTCTGTGCTGAGGCTTTCATCGACCAGCGAACAAATCACAGCTTGAACCTGCTCCCTCAAGGGGGCCAGCTTCTCCTCGCTATCAGAACCCGCGTCCGTTCGCGAAGAATCCGCCGATTGAGACCTGAAAGTTACAACTTGAGAAACTTTGTCTATTCACAGCCGTCATATTGATAAATTACCCGTAAGTCATAACAATAAAGATAATGGAAACATAAAATGGAACTACTTGTTGGACAATTTTCGAGAAGACAAGTAAACGACTTTGTAAGTGTACGGAAAGGTTTTGTCGCTTGTATTAAATCAACTTTACTGTGCGTGATTTTCTTTGAAGATTTTTTTTTATTTAACGTTTATTGAATGTCTGTTGGAAACGTATGAAAGTCATGTTACATTATTTTAATACTTGCTAAGCTTGAGGAGTTCGATGGCGTCGTTGCACGTGCCCGTCTAATCGAACACGCAAGTTAAGCAACGTTAGCCGTAGCATGTCCATAGATCGGTTTATTTTTCCCTAGTTCCTCCGTGCTTCACGTTAAGCCGTCGATCCCGGCTGGTGTTATTAGATGATAGTTGTTAAGCCAAGTTAGTGGCCTTTAGGTGGCTTGAAAACACTGGCCTCCGCCAACCCGCAATTGAGCAGCGTGGTGGAGTATGCTTTAAACCTCTACGATTGAGGGGAGGCCGAGGACCCAGCAGTGGCCTGAAAAAGGATTGACTATGACGACGACGACTTGAATGGTGCTATTTTAGCAGTATAATTTCCCTTAATGTAAGCACCCTTAGATTTACTTATACTGCGCTTAGACGTAAAAAATGTATATAATTTTTAAGATCTAAATATTATGCTTTTAATTCCAAATTAAACTACATAATAACTTACTCTAGCCTAATGATATGGCTATCAGGTAACGCTTCTTCCAATTTACTTTTTAAGGCTTTTAACCTAGCACACGCCATGATAGCCAGTTTTGAGTCATCAGCTTCAGGTTCTGGTACATCCCTAAATACAGCTACCACACCCTTCGGATGGTTTCCGTTTGTGAGCAAGTCTGAAAGTAAAAGTTGTTGTTATGCAAATTTTATCAAAGTTTATTACTAACTGCCGTAAATTGACCTCGCTTACGAAATTAAATGACAGAGTTGTTTGCGTAAATTAACACAAATTACGTTTTATTAGGAAGGAAGGGCCTAATGCAAAGATTGTTATAAAAATAAAAAAATCTTTTATAGTTTCGTTGATAAAATAGGGCGGTGTTTGCATTATTCAGTATATAATATCTATGGTGACTCATATATGTCAACGTGTATGTTATGTGGCCGAATATTATGGTACCTATGTCACAAATCCCAATGTTTTGGAGCGTAAGTGGCTCTCCACGATCTATAGAGCCAAAGCCAGTATTCTTTCCACGTGGTGCACCCTGCCGACTAGTGAAAGAGGCTCTGGCAAAAGAGAGGTAGAACAGAGTATTTTTTGTAAATAAATACATACTTATGATACTTAAAATACATATTTATAAGGAGCCCGATTGGAAAAACACCTCTACCTCACAGAATACCGCAGCCAAATAACAATTCCCATGAGAATTGCTGTGTTTCTATGAGAGGCTGCGTTGGTAGTGGGGGTAGCAGTGCGAGCGATATTTCTTGTTGTGAGCGTGTATATGACTAGGGTAAACGCTCTATATCAAGCTGGACGTATCCTTGTTTACCACCAGCCGTTGTAAAAAAATCTCAAAACTTTTATCCTACGATATGGTGGCACGAGCTAGTACTCGTATTTGTATATATATCCAAATGATTTTATTACATAATGTATATTGTGTGGCTTTGTACGTACATATATACGTTATGAATTGGAAACTTTGTATTATATATAATCTTTCTTATACTTTTAATTTTAGTTTAACCACAATTAAACCTGCAATTAACTTACTATAAGTAAGTCTAGTCTGGTACAGGTAAGTCTCATATCTCTCTTTAAACTTTCAAATAATTTAAACTTTCTGCAAGAGATTCTGAATAAAAGGGTCTTGACATTCAGTCAGACAGACAACGAAGTGATAAGGATTCCTTCTTTCTTTTTGAGCTATAACGTAACTGTTGATATATACGTTTATGTTCATGGCATCCATAAAACTTCGACAAATCTATGAATAACGATGCCCTTGCCTTATAACTTTTGCCATAAAAATAACTTCCGCGTACTTACCCAATGCTAATTCACACTGAACTTCGACAGGACTTCGGAGCAATTGTGACACGTCAGTGCCTCCTTCTAACGCTTCAAGCGCTAAGGTGTTAAATGCTTTTTGTATTTCTGACAAGCGGCTTCGCTGTTCTTCGCGGTCGTGCAAATTGTTGAACCTGATCGTGAAAAACAAAACATTAATATATGAAAGTGCTAAAACCGACGACGAGTTACGGTTTAAGAATCTTTTTTATTTCTCACAAAGAATTACAGTATTCACTTGACACACGACGAGTTTGGCGGTCCAATTTCCAAAAAAAAGTATAAATAAATATTCCTGGAAAAATTACACACGGTCATCTAGTCCCAAACTAAGCAAAGCTTGTACTATGCGTACTAAATAACTTATATTATACTTAAATAAATTTTTATTTGTAAATACATATAATACATAGAAAACACCCAGACCAAGACAAACAGATATGTTCATTCACACAAATATTTGTCTTGTGCGAGGATCGAACTCGCGACCTCGGAGTCAAAGTGGTCATTGCTAACCATTCGACCACCGAGCTCGTCATTCATATAGCATATAGCATTATTATAACGCATAGCACTAAAATCTTATTAGGTATTGGAATAAATCAATTTAACGCATGGCATAATGCAATTTATGTGTAGTGCTCAAAGGAGGTTCGGAGACAGGCTTGAGTTAGCACATATAGAATGTAGCATGAGCCTACTTCGATCATTTACAGTGATTGCTTGATTCTTGAGTCAAGTCAAGCATTATGATTAACAATGCAGCATAACTCGAGGGTAAGTAATATAACTGCGTATAATAAGCATTTGTGCTGAAATATAGCTAATTGAAAATAACCTTTGTTACTAGTGCGATGAAGACCATAGTTATTTATAAGAATCTAGGTTACGCCCGTGACTTCAATCGCGGTATCCCGTGGGAATTTTCGAAAATATATATTAAAAGATAAGCTTAAGGTATTACCGGCCATCTCTTGAATCTTTTGTCCCCACTATAATACAATAACACTCATAATACCCAGGTGAGTCGATATTTATGTCCGAGATAAATTATTTATTTTACGATCCTACTGAGTAATCGATTCTCGTTGGTAGGGAATGGGCGTAAATTGTTATAGCCTAAATAGATGGGACTACGGGAATAAGAATGATCAAAGTCCTTCAAATATTATCGGATACTCGGAGAGGTGAACCAGAAGAACTATAAAACGAGCCCGTCTAAAAGAAATAATGAAATCGTTCGCGGGTCCCCGGATACGGAGAGAATTCGTGACAATAGAAGGAAACGATCGTACTAAAAGTATATTTAAGGGATAAAATGTTACATAAAATTTTGATATTGAAAAAAGACGAATAAAATTATACTGAGAAAGAGAAAGGTACGAAACTTATAAAGATATTTTATAACGAAACAGACCCTAAATTGCTACCAGAGAGATACAAATTGGGTAGTAAGACTAGTAGACTGTATCATAAATAAATTATTAATGTTTGTGTCATTAAAACAACCCAAAACATCTCTGACTGTAACAGTTTTTGTCTATTATACTAATTTAAAAAATGTGAAAACAGTACTTCGCCTGAATAGCTTGAGAGTGACATTATAAAAACTATTTTGTTTAATACAATAAGTAGTCATTTCAATTACAAAAAAGTCTTATGAGTCTCAGCACAATCTTGAATGAAGTCAATGACTGGCCAGCGCTTAGACCAGTTCGAAATTCCATAGAACATCCAAATTTAAGGATTGAGTTCACGCTAAGGATTTAAAGCAATAATTCAGCTTAAAAAAAACTTATGTAATTGTTAATAAACTATAACTAATATGCTAATAGTGTATATCTACTTCCCTTACATTATTTATTTTTCTTGTATTTGTCTAAGGAAACAAATGAATCTTTTATCTATTTGCTAAGACTCACCACTTATCATCTCCCTCAAGATGGTAGAGACCGTCATCGTTCAGCCTGTAGCAGGAGTGTATGAGTGCGGCCTGTGCTGAATCCGACTTGATGAGTATGTCAAAGATTTCCGTTGGTATGGTAAAAGGTAGCACTGGTTGGTAATATGAAGCGTCTCCACCGATGAGGCACTGTGTGAAAAAAAAAAAACGATCAGCTGATGTTAAAAAAAATAACTGTGAGTACGTGAGATGTACGACAGATGTGAAACAACGAAACTATTTTGTATAGAAAATATAATTGAGTGACGGAAGAGTCCGCTGAGCTGAGTGGGGAGATAGATAGTTGCAAAGTAACGAGAGCCTGGCGACTCGTCGCTATGCTCATCCGGCCTATTTCAAAAGTATACGCTTTAGAATAATTATTTTAAGCGATGAGTGCAAATCATTGGTCTAGAATTGTAGATTATTGTTATAGATGTCCTTCGTTTCATGTGGAAAATCTAGAATCTATTGTTTTAGGGATCCGTACCTCCAAAGGAAATAACGGAACCCTTAGGATCACTTCGTTGTCCGTCCGTCCGTCCGTCCGTCCGTCTGTCTAGATCCTTTTTCTTTCTACAAGTTTGCAGTCGGATTCCCGCAACGAGGGGAACCCTCGTCCTCGGAAATCCGACTCGCAATTGATCGGCTTTTTTTTATTCTGAAGGGAAGCATTATCAAGGTTGGTAACTAATGTCACCTAATCACAGTTGAATTGGATAATTTATAACGATTCTAAAAACACTACTAATTTCATTACAATATGTGTAAATGATTTAATTACGAACTTTGTGACAGCACTTACCTAATACTTAGTAATGGAACTGTACGAGTAAACCCATAATAAACCCTTTGCGCAGTCTGGTTCCTTTGTTAGCTTCCCACAAACTACTTGTTTACATCGTTTGTTTAATTATAACTACTAGTGGCAGAAAGTATAATAGTAGTTTATGAAACTGTTGCATAATAAGGGTTATTAAAATACGAGTGTGAGTTTATAACACGAGCCGAAGGCGAGTGTTATAATAATACCACACGAGTATTTTAATACCTAATTATGTGCAGTTTCATACACTACTTTATCTAATCTCATGAAATATATGATAATAATATTTTAAATACAACCATGAAGTTAATCTATCAGCTATAATTCTTACATAAAAATCCATTTGCAGATCGAGCATGCGTAGTGCGCATGCGCGACGCGCCGCGCGGCGCCGCGTTCACAGATTATGTAGAAAAAATTTGCATAGTTGCAATGTATTTGCATTGCAACCTGTTTAAAATACCTGTATCCAGGGCTGAAGCTGTATCGAAATGGTAAAAAAGTTATTTTACGATACAGTTGTCCATAGAAGAGCTGTATCGAAAAATAACTTTTTAAATTTATTTTGACAGCTTGTGCGTAAAGACTGTCATTATGATACTGTGTTTAGTTTTTTAATGTGTAAATTTCAGTATGAGATTAGATAAAATTATTTATCTGTGAGGTCCTTATGTTAAAAATCTACAAGGATTTTAAGTGGAAGAAAGGGAAGTTAATTATATATGTGATAGCTTGCTAGATGCTTACAATCTAGCACAGCTAATGCATTTTAAAGCCGATTTTATGATGCTTTTACATTTCTACCAAGACACATCGATACAGCGTGAACACGAGAATGTACATGGGCACGCTCGCTTCGCTTCGCCTCGGCTCGGCGCGGCGGTTTCTTAGCCCACTGACTCTCCGTGTCTCCGTCCCGCCCGTGTCGATTTGCGCCCGAGTCAAAGGATCTCGCGAGCGCTGTTGTACAGCTAAGAGTACTTCAACCTTGGTACTTCGGCCTTTGTACTGTTCTTATTCCGTACGTAATAAGAGTTACAATCGCATTGTGATTTCAAGCATGCCGGTATCTTTGCTATACACTCTTGCTATCGTGCTGGTTCTCTAAGTGTTTCTTTATCTAGATAAAGAAATACTTAAAGAACCTCTACTTAATTAATTAAATATGAATAATTATATGTATATAATTGTTGTTATGATTACTAGATTAAATTATTCAAGCCAAAAAATGTATTTCTTATTAATAGTATGCTTATTTATCGCCCTGTTACGGGACGGGGTCCCACCACACATTCCCACCACTGTGTCTCATGCGGCAAAAAAGTTAATGAATAGTGAAGTCAAGTGCACGGGGTTTCCCGGGGGTAAACCTACGGCTGCCTTGCAACTCACAACGAATTTAATCAGAAGAAATTAGTATGAGTAAGAAGCTTTTAGAATTTGACTGCCCCTCTTAGCAATGTGAGAGACAGCAATGTGGTACATAAGACATTAAAAGCCTTAAGAGATGGCTGTTCAAGTGAAGCTCAACTGCCGTGCACCACGGATTTTAAGTATCTAATGCCCCGTTAGTTGATTACATCTTTACGCGCATCTAATCATACACAGTTAAAAGTACGATACTTCGACTTTTGTACCACATTTATACCGTACGTAGGTAATAAGAGTTACAATCGCAATATGACTGTCAAGCGTGATCTTCTCTTAGCACTACATCACTGTAAGCAGTCGATCACAGGCTTTCTCGCCTGATACTTCCGATCGAGAATGTAGATGCAACATGCAACAACAGTAGGCAGAATACGCACAATTGGCCGGTAATGGCAATGGCATGGCACCGCAGGTCCCACACAGAATAATATAAAACTGATAAATCCATCTTTATAATTAACAACTTATAGAAGATATTCTAATAAATACGAGAGCAGGTAAGTTTACCATAAATATTTTTATGCAAAAATTTTCGAAACTTTCCCTCAAAGAAACGAGGACTTTTTGTATGGAAATTGATTCTTGTTGAACTTTTAAGAAGTCATAAAAGTTGTTTGTTTTCATACCGCACGTTTGTTCGGCAACTTTTTTGCAACTTTTATTCGAGTTTAGAATCGTCTTATTTAATACTTTACATATTTCCATGTAATTATATTTTTTAAATTAGGTAAGTACTGAGAAACTTAGAACAGTAACATTTACGCGTGGTTCTACATAATAAGTTAAGTCTTTTTAATTAACAACCTAGACTTTTTACTAAACGGCACCGTTCAACCAGCCGCCTGTTATTTAGTGAAACAATTAAACAGCTAGGCAATTTTTTTTTTTTTTTTTATACTACGACGGGTGACAGACAAGCATACGGCCCGCCTGATGTGAAGCGGTTACCGTAGCCATATTAACGCTCGCAACATAAAATATTGCTCGCGCGCCGCCATCCCCGCTACCAACGCAGCATCTCCTTCCTTTCTTTCTGGTGACCTCACTCACTCGCAGGAACACAACAACCCTCAATGGAATTGTTATTTGGCTGTGGTATTCTGTGAGGTGGAGGTACATTCTCCAGTCGGGTAGCTTACAATTACGCTCCCTACCTCTCTTTTCGCCAGAGCTTCGTTTGTCAGTTAGCAGGGTGCACCACGTGCAGGTGAAGTTGGCTTTGGTTCAAAGATCTTGATGAACCACTTACACCCCTAATGACCACCACTTACACCCCTAATGAACCACGCAAATGATTTATCTCAATTACTTTTAATAGCCAAGTAAAAGAATTAAACAGATCATGGTTAAAGGTGTTTTAATGAAGTTAGGAAAACATCAACATATGCAAATTGGTACGTTTTTTAGACATTATACATAATTTATTATAATAAAACTATGATCAGCCTAAACATCAGCCAGACAGTTCATGAATGGCTGTGTTAAACGCATTAGCTGATTCAGGCCGCTGGTTGAACGGCGCAGTTTTAGTACAATGGTTTGGCTAAAAACAAAAGGTAACTACATAAAATAATGTAGGTATTTTATTATTTGATGTTTTTCATACAATGGAGAATGTTAACTAATTATGATTATTAGCACTCCATATTCTCTGTCAAAAATAAAAAATACTAGTGAAAGAATTACTTCGATATGTCAATTAGTTTCCGATTTAGAAGTAAAACAAGTTGTAATCGTACGACGCGGGCTGTGTGACGTCATCGTACAACACGCTTAGTCTGGCTCACTCAGTCCGCTCGCGGTCGCGCGCCCGTGACGTTGAAATTATACCTAAATACTATAATTACAATTAAATAATTAATTAAATACTATAATAATAATAATAAATTAAATTTATTATAAATTTTATTAAAATTAATTTTATTTTATTTTATTATAAATTTATTTTAAATTTTAATTACTATAATAATTAATTAAATACTATAATTAGAATGTCACATCCCTAATACTAAGCGAGCCGTGGCCGTGGCCCGTGCGATGCGTTGTGAAATGACGTCACAAGACTGTTAGCGGGACTCGATATTTTTCGAAACTTTGAATGCCTATAAAATCAAAACTACTAGGTATTTTTGACTACAACAAAAACTAGTGTGTTTGTATACATACAGGCTTCACTGAGACAACATTTCAAGCGATTTGGCATACCTAGTAACATTCTTCATTATGTAAATTCTTCCATAGACTCGAATTTTAAAGATGAATAATGGTTTCTTTACTTTTTAGAAATATAGTCACGTATTTCGCCTTAACGAGGGAAAATTCAACGGAAGAGAAAGTTTAAATTGTTTCTAGATTGTGCGTATGTTTTATTCTGCGCCTTTTCCGCTATTTTAACTTTATTTCTTTTTTATTACTTGCGGCAGAATGAGGAAAGTCAACGCAGCCTTTTATTTTTCTATTTTTCCATTGTATAAACAAAAGTAATTCAGACTCTGTACTAAGGGTTCTGTACGTCAGTTTTATAACTCAGAATAGTGGTAGAAAAAATTCTATTTGTGAGGTACAATTGAAAAAGAAACTGACTACACCTAGAATGAAAATAATATTTCTCCAAGTATGTAGCTACTGCGGTATCCATAACATGGAACCCCTGGGCTACAAGGGCCCAGGGGCCTTACCGCCGAAGTTGAAGCCGATTACCATCTGCAGTGGAATATCTTACTCATCTAGAGTAAGATATTCCACTGCAGAGTTAGCAAGGTTCAAGAAGGTTCATGATACTTATACAGTGTGTCTGGGAAGGAGTTAGCGCTAATATAGAGTCGTGAAGTAAATCAAATAAATTTTATCGTCAAAAATACACTTTTGAGCGTGTATTTTTGAGGATGAAATTTGTTTGATCCAATTTGATGATTTGGTCAATATTAGGAGAGGTGGGATATTGATTCTATTTTTATAATGAAAGAATTTTACAAGTGGCTGACATTGCAATATTGCATTGTGAAGGAGTATGAAACCCCCCCCCCCCCCCCCTAAGGGGTTTGTTTTTGTGGATGAAATGAATGTTCTACACGACCCAAAATTTCCGCTAGATCCATCCCAGTCACACTTTATATCTAACTAAATTAAAACGAAAGGATCAAGCCAGGGTATTAGCCATCAGTGCTTAGCGTGAGTATGTAATAAATTCCGACGCTGGTATTGACCCATTATTTCTTACCAGAAAATATCCAGCCTTCGATGTTTGGTTGCAGCATTGGATCTCTTTGAGGTGGTACCGGAGAAGTGCTGGGTTCGTTTCATCGCCGCCGTCGGTGCCGTAGTGCATATCCACGAAGTCGATCTGGTAACAAAACGTCTGGTCAGTTGTCGGTATCATTGTGTTTAGTTGGTCCAATACGGAACATATGTGTAGAGAGCATAAACAAACTCTGATCAAATGGTCTTACTTTACGAGAAAATCTTGGGGTGTAATTGGTTCATCAACATCTTTGAACCAAAGCCAACTTCACCAGCACGCGGTGCACCCTACTGACTGACAAACGAAGCTCTGGTGAAAAGAGAGGTAGGGAGCGTAATTGTAAGCTACCCGACTGGGGAATGTACCTCCACCTCACAGAACACCGCAGCCAAATAACAATTCCCTTAAGGGTTGTTGTGTTCCTGCGAGTGAGTGAGGTCACCAGAAAGGAAGGAGATGCTGCATTGGTAGCGGGGGTGGCAGCGCGCGAGCGATATTTTATGTTGCGAGCGATATGGCTACGGTAACCGCTTCACATCAAGCGGGCCGTATGCATGTCTGCCATCCGACGTAGTATGAAAAAAAAATCACGGTATATACGGCCTATACCATCAACTAGCACACTGTTTTTATTCTACGTCGGATTGAAAACTAGCATATGAACCATCTGATGGGATGCTTACTTATAGCTAGGATAAATAAATATTGTTCGACAAATTACAGAGCGCTATCTAGCCCCAAAGTAAGCGAAGCTTGTGTTATGGGTACTAGACAACTGATAAACATACGTAAATACATTTTTTTTTTGTAATTTTTTTTTGTAACAATGTCGTTTTATAAATTGTAACAGCAGCAAATTGAATGATATTGCGAAGTCTTTAAACCATGTAATAGACTGTATCGACTATGAAAATAAATATCTAAATGTAAAAAAATTAAAAAAGCTAATAGCGAGCCGTAACATAGTAGCTTCAAAAAATAATGAACAGAAACTAAAATACCAGAAAGGCACAATCCCATATTATTTTGCTCGTACTCAGTCGGAGGGAATCACTGCTGCTCTACTCCAACCTACAGAAAAAAAATTAAGACAGGCGAGTAAAGGTACCATACCATATTATTTTTTTCGAGACAAATCAAAACAAACAGTCAACATTTAGAATTATGCATCAAAATATAGCTAGCATACTCTCGAAACAGGATATATTGGAGGTAACTTTACAAGAACTAGGCGAAAATAATAATAAACCGGATATAATTTGTTTGTCTGAGACATTTTTAAAATTTGATCAAACTAGATTCTTAAAACTTTGTAACTTCGAATTAGCTACTTCATTCTGTAGAGAGAAACAGAGAGGTGGCACTTGCATCCTAGCAAAAAATGAATTAATTTACAAAGAATTAACTGCACTAAAACGATATGCTACACAAAAAATATTTGAAATATGTGGTATAGAAGTTCCAGCTCATAAATTGATAATACTTTGCATATACAGAACACCTACATCTGACCCTATTATTTTCTTAGATAAACTAGGTAAGGTCTTGCACGATTTATTAAGAAATAAACCGAATACCAATCTCGTGCTTACTGGCGATTTCAATATAAACACTCTAAAGCCAGGGAACATTACAAAATATCTAGAAGACCTTTGTCTCAACTATAATTTAGAAATTCACATTAGGGTTCCTACTCGGAAAGAATCATGCATAGACCACATAATAAGTAACATCAAATCTGCTACGGCTTCTGTGCTACCACTTTATCTCTCGGACCATGATACAGCTCAATTACTAAGTTTTCCAATACAAAATAAAAATAATAAATTAAAATCCTATTTTATTTTTAAAAAAGATTATTGCTTAGAAAACATACAGAAATTTAGGGAATGTCTGAAAAGTATATCATGGTCTGAAATATATTCAGAAAATGATTTAAACGAAGCTTTTCGAAATTTTCACGAATTACTACTACTATTCTACAATTTATGTTTTCCAACACTTCGTATTAAGATCAATAACATGAATAAGAAGAAACGCGACTGGCTAACTAAAGGTATTAAAACCTGTTGTAAAACTAAACGATCGTTACGATTTAGATATTATAAAAATAAAACAGTAACCAATAAAAATCAATATTTGACATACTCTAATATTTTACGGAAATGCATATATAAGTCAAAAAAACAATCCAATATAAAAATAATAAACAGAAGTAAAAATAAATGTAGAGCTACGTGGTCAGTTATAAAAAATGAGATCTGTGATACAAAAATAGACGATAGTATTTCAACAATTAAAATAAATGACATGATTCATACTGATCCAATCTCAATAGCTACTGCCCTTAACGATCATTTTACTGGATTGGCTGACGGTTCTGTATCAAATAATAATCGGCATATTCACACGAATAAAGTATTGTCTAACTCATTATTTCTTAAGCCAATGACAGTAAACGAGGTAAAGAAAGAAATCATGTCTTTAAATAATACCAACTCAGAGGGATATGATGGAATAAGCACAAAAATAATTAAGACTTGTGTTCTTGAATTAGTAGATGTATTAACGCATCTTATTAATCTGTCTTTCTCTACGGGTTCCTTCCCTGATGTGCTGAAATTTCTATTAATAAAACCATTATATAAAAAAGGCAGTAAAGATGAGGTAAATAATTATCGTCCAATAACACTGATTCCAATTTTGTCGAAAATTTTAGAAAAATGTATGTACAAAAGACTTCTTGAATTTTGCAACAAATATGAAATAATTAACAAAGATCAATTTGGGTTTCAAAAGCAAAAATCGACTTCGCTAGCAGTTTACAACTTAATAAATACGGTACTTACTAACATCAACGACAACAAACTGACAACAGGTATTTTCTGTGACCTGTCTAAAGCATTCGACTTTGTAGATCATAAAAGACTTTTGCAGAAATTAGAAAATTATGGTTTCAGAGGACCCGCCTTACAGTGGATTTCTTCATACTTACGAAATCGACGCCAATGTGTTGTTGTTAATAAAATAGTAAAAAATGAGAAACATTCGTATTTATCTGAATATAAAGAAAACAAATACGGAGTTCCGCAAGGAAGCGTACTTGGTCCGCTACTGTTTATACTTTACATAAACGATCTTACTCAAATAACACATCATAAATGTATTCTCTTTGCGGACGACATATCAATAATTGTATCAACAAATAAAAACCAAAATACGGCAATACATAATCATGAAATTGACATTAACAATACGATAGATAAAATAATAAAATGGCTAGAAGAAAATAAATTACAAATCAATCTTGAAAAATCCAATTATATACAATTTAATCAATCTAAATATAATAAATACAATTTCAAAATGAATATTCCAACAATGAAAGAAGTCACACATACAAAATTTTTAGGTGTTATAATTGACCAAGACCTCAATTGGAAATTGCATATAGATAACGTAAGTAAACGATTAAATCAGTTTGTATATGCCCTTAACCGAATAAGAAATGTAACTAACACAAAAACGGCTATTGTATCCTACCACGCATACGTAGAAAGTATTCTGCGTTACGGATTAATTTTGTGGGGTAACAGTACAGATAGACACAGGGCATTTATTGCACAAAAGAAATGCATGAGAGCAATAGGAGGGATTCCACCCGACGAGTCGTGTAAACCACTGTTCAAGAGTTTCGGTTTGTTGCCACTACCAGCTCTTTACATATATGAAATCTGTAATTTTGTACATAAGCATAAAGAATTATTTAAATTATCGGGTACAACAAATCCACGAGTTAAAAGGAATCCACAGAAGCTTATATTTACCAATAATCCTAAATCAGCTAAATATGTAAAGAGTTGTGTCGCTATGTGTGTACGTATATACAATAAGATACCAAATGATATGAAAATTCAAAATCACAATTCATTCAAACATAGACTGCATGAATGGCTTAAGAAGTATAACTTTTATGATACGAATGAATTATTAAATGGAAATTTTTTATAGTGTATATATTTATGCAAAAATGTGTAGTATTTATTATGAACAAATGTTAATTTAATTATTAAGTTTGTGTGATAACGTATAATTTAGATTATAATGAAGTAATAGTTGTAATTAATATTAAGTCAATACAAATTTGCATGCTGACTGTATCAGCCAAACATGCGAAAAATGAATATATCAAGATCCTTATACCGTGTTTGTGAGCAAATAAACAATTTATTTATTTATTTAAATATATACTTATGATACATGGAAAACACCCAGACTCAGACAAACAGACACGTTCATGCACACAAGTGTTTGTCCTATGTGGGAATCGAACTCACGTGCGTTGGTGTCGAACGCTCATTGACCGATTTGTTGGTGCCGCGTCATTGACCGCTACGCCACCGAGCTCGTTGAAGGTACATTACCAGTCGAACAGCTTATAATTACGACGTACCCTATCTCCCTTTAGCCAGAGCCTCGTTAGTTATTTAGCAGCATATTTTTCAATCAAATATTCATTATATTGATATATCAACTGATTTATATATACAAATATATATTTCTGTATATGAAATACTCTTTTAAGGGAATCAATACATCCGTCTTAGAATGGCGTCCGTCTTAAAACTATTTTTTTGTTCAGTAAATAATAAAAACAATAAAAATAAAATATGCATGAGTACCTTATTAGATTCAACTTGGTCAGCCTTGCGCAATTAAAGTTCATTCCAAATCAATCTGAATTTTAGCGGATTATGGATCCAAATGGCATAGAAAAATAATTTTTTTTTGGATCCGCTCGTCAGTAGATCGAATTGACATATAAAATTAATAGTGTCCTTGAATTCTCTTAATGCTGGATTGAAGAGGAGATAAATGTATCCCACTTAGGTATATATCGTGACTATGGGTCTTAATGGACCGAGAATTGTTAAAATCCACGCAGACGATGTCGCGGGCAGCACTAGTATCTAATGTTACAATTAATAGCCACCATGGCCACCTAACAACCCTTTTTGTCAGTCATTGTTCAATTTATAAAAATGGGCCGATCCCTATTTTGGTTGTGAGTTGTTTATTCGACATATCGTGCGACACGCAAAACACGAGAACGCACCTAACCATACCTATTCTAATAATATTCGTCAGTAATTTATGCACACGATTCTACCAGTGTAAATAAGTACTGCCGTGTCACACTAATCTCACTTCAAATATTTTTGTACGTTAAAATTATGTACACATAATTATGAATTATTGGGAGTCACTTTTAGGGGGCAATCAAAATGTTTTTGGATGTCCTCATTTGTGATCGAAGTGACCTGTAGAAATAATAGTGTCCTTGAATCCCCCTATTGGTGGATTCAAGAGGAGATAAAAGTATTCTAGGATCTATATTGTGGATCGAAGCTGTGGGACCAAGTGGAAGGAGGGGAAAAAAATATAGATGATAGTTTATTTATCCGTTATTTTGTAAATATTATAATGTTTAATTAAATGTCGGGTTGGAGATACGCTCCTTATCTTCTTGAATATTCTTTGGCTAGGGGCGCTATACTTATATAACACACTCACACACATCGCCTAAGATTCAGACTCAATCACGAAAGTACCCTGGCAGTCTCGCGAGATCTTGATAAGTGCCATCAATCATGTGCGGGTTACGTAGTCGATATATTGTGAAATTGCTTTTATCTTTGACATCTCACTTAACAGAAACTAACTTAGTAACTTGTTAGGCGACTAAAAGTTTACTGAGAACAATTGCAACAGTGTATTTTTTATGAACTTAAACAGAAAAAAACTTAAATTTGTTTTTGAAGGCTGTTTGCCTTCAAAAACAGAGTATATATTTCCCTTAAAAGGCTGGCTACGGATCGGCGACCACTTGGTGTCCATGGGCGGTGGTGATTGCTTACCACCAGGTGACCATGCTCGTTGGTCCCCCTCATATAAAAAAAGACAAATCAATGTTAGCAAGTTAGTTGTTGTTGTGTTCTCTTTATTGTACACCAATAAAAACATAATTACAATATCATAAGGAAATGTTATGTACAAAGGCGGGCTTATCTCTTCTAGAGATCTCTTCCAGCCAATCTTTAAGTGTTTGGTAGGAACACATACAAGAAACATAAGCGGGAAAACGTGTACAAGCAAAAATGTTGCATGTAAAAAATAATAACAATAATTAGCGAGAAAGTTAAATTTTCTAAATGTATAGGTCACAACATATTCACCGCAATACACGTAGCACATTATATAGGCACATACATTTTAATATCAATATTGTATTTGAAAAGCCTCTACTCTCAGAAATAAAACCCAATAATAATCACAAAATATACACATAAGACAAGTCTCATAAATATTTAAGAGTCATATGTATACAAACATACACATACACATACATACACATAACAACCATTTCACACATCAATTCTTAATAAATGTTTGCTAACGCGAGATTTGAAAGACTCTAACGAGGGCGCTAGTCTCACATTCAATGGGAGTGAATTCCAGAGCCTTACTGTTTTTACAGTGAATGAATTCGTAAACCCTCTCCCTAAGATATGTTGGAGCGTATCTGTTGAAAAGAACGTTATAAAGGAATGGTGAATGAATAAATGGACATTTCTGCGTTTCCTGATCGGGAGTCACTCTAGTCGTTGACGATATTCTGAGACATAATCAAACTTCTTTAGTCCATAAACAAACCTAATACATTGGTTATGAAGTCGCTCGAACTTTGCCAGCAATTCCTCAGAGAGATCAAGAAAGGCGACATCCCCGTAATGTAATAACGGTAGAAGCAAAGAGCGAGCTAGCATTGCCTTTGTTGCCAGAGGAAGGAAATATTACAGACGTTTGAGGGAATGAAGGGATGCGACTAACCGTGCGACTAATTTCGTTAACATGTGGGGCCCACGATAGAGTCTGATCGACGACAATACCCAGGTTCATAACAGTAGACGAAAAGGGAATTATATTACCATCGAATACGACCATGGGATATACACAGCTCTGGAGTCGCGAAATGAAGTGTGAGGTTCCCACAATAATTGACTGAGACTTAGCTACATTGCCTTTACCTTCAATCCAAAATAATAAGACCATTCTGCGATTGTCGCCAGGTCTTTATTAAGAACATCGATAGCCTGGGCGATATTCAAAAAAGGAGCAGCTGTATAAATTTGCAAGTCGTCTGCATATAAGTGATGAGAGGAAGAAATTGCGGACACAAATTAAGTTACACGGTTCATAACGAATTAACGATTCTTAGTAATGAAATGAGTTCAGTTATCGAATGAGTCGGTTGTTAATAACCTGTATAAAGAGAGTTAGAATTTTTGTGATAACCTTACCTTTATATATAAAACTATTTATATACAAATAAATTGAGAAAGGAGACAATTACAATAAGTCTGCCAATGCAGTAACTTCATCTTTCCTAGTCACATCACTTACTTGCAGGGACACAACAACTCTCAAGAATAACATTGTTAATTAGTGGGGGTATTCTGTGAGGTGGAGACACTTCCACAGTAGGGCAACTTATAAATACGCAGCCCTATCTCTCTTTTAGCAGAGTCTCTTTCGCAAGTCAGCAGGGTGCACGGCATGTAGATGACTCGGCGCTAAAGATTATGGGCAGCCATTTGCACGTAAAGTTCTTTTTTTTCTTTATAAAAAGATTATCTTTATCAACTGATAAACATTATACATTGATTTTACACTATACACAATTGCAATTTTATAACAAGTTTAAAAAAACCGGACAAGTGCGAGTCGGACTCGCCCACCGAGGGTTCCGTAGGTACGTAGTATCATTATTAAGTTTGATAGTTTTCATTATAAATAAGAAATAATGCGTCGAAAAAAATAAATAAAATATATTTTGCAACGTGTACATCGAGCCCTTTCATATGATACCCCATTTGAACTAGTAGTTTCAATTTGAAATTTCGACACCCTATAAAAAATATAGACCCCCTATTTTTTAAGATCTATTTACAAATGTATAGTTTTGAGATTTATTCCTGTACTTGTACTCTATAACGATGTTACTTGCCAAATTTCATAGTTCTAGGTCAACGGGAAGTACCCTATAGGTTTTGATTCCCTTGAGTGTGTCGAAATATGCGTATTTTGCTGAATAAACGGCTGTAACTTTTTTCTACGTAAACTTAGCAGTTTGATTTTTTTACAACTTCATGGGACCGTAGACCTGAGTATACAGTTCAAATTTCAGCTTGATACCTCCACGCATTCTCGACATAGAAATTCTTGACAGACAGACAAACAGACAGACAGACAGACAGACAGACAGACAGACAGACAGACAGACAGACAGACAGACAGACAGACAGACAGACAGACAGACAGACAGACAGACAGACAGACAGACAGACAGACAGACAGACAGACAGACAGACAGACAGACAGACAGACAGACAGACAGACAGACAGACAGACAGACAGACAGACAGACAGACAGACAGACAGACAGACAGACAGACAGACAGACAGACAGACAGACATACAGACAGACAGACAGACAGACAGACAGACAGACAGACGGACAACAAAGTGATCTTATAAGGGTTCCGTTTTTCCTTTTGAGGTACGGAACCCTAAAAAAAACTGTTTTTTATTTAATACACGATACAATAAAAGCATTTTCCGGGAAGCGCCCTTCGCGCCTACCACACCACCTCATCTCTCTTGTGTTGCCAATTTGTCACAAAGACGACCTACTTACAGTATCTATATATTAATACGTGAAGTAAAAACTTTGTACCCCTTTTTACGAAAATAGCGCGGGCGAGGAATATGAAATTTCGCACACTTATAGTTTATATAGAGAAAGAACTGCCTTCTTTCTCTATATAAACTATGGCAGAATGCTAATTTTTTATTTAAATTATGCATAAAAAATATATTAAACCTTTATATTTTAATGTAATTTATTATTTAAAATTACAAACACTGCCATGTATTTGATATACACACGCACATATCTCTTTTGTTTATTGTTAAAGTTATAATACAAATTTAATTATGGTCGACTTTCGACCAGTGAGCGACCGCTAGTACATAATTACTTTGCCAGAGGTTTGACTAGTGTGAGTACATATACAAATTAAAACCTTAAGCTTTTGAGTAAGAAAAACAAAATATTTATACAGCGTGTGATGTGAAGCGGTCGCCGTATCGATATAAAATATCGTTTGCGCGTCACCACCCTTTGCAGCGGAATGCAGCAACTCCTTTCTTCGTGGTGACCTCACTCACTCACAGGAACACAACAACTCTCAAGGAAATTGTTATTTGGCTGCGGTATTCAGTGAGTTGGAGGTACTTTCCCATTCGGGCAGCTTACAAATAAATTAGGTATGTATCTTTCTTTTGCCAGAGCCTTTTTAGCTAGAGTGCAGGGTGCACGACGTGCAGGTGAGGTCGGCTTTACCTCTAGTGATCGTGATGAGTCTCTTACACCCCAAATTGTAACCAAGTTCCTAAAAATTACTCACGTGCGAATCCAGGGTGGGTCACCAAACATTATGTACCTACATATACAAAAAAGACTAGGGTAAGGTCGGTCGTTAGGTGACTAATACAATGAAAAATCTGCTTATTGTGTTAAAGTATTGTTCCCGGTTTCAGCCACAAAATTGACAAATTGCTTTTTAATGTGAAATCGACCTTTTAATATAATGAAAACGTAGCAGGGTCGTTTTTGAACAGGGAATATGTTATCAAACAATATTAAAACTTTCCTTGTTATAGATACATCAAAACATAATTTTTTAGGGATCCGTACGAAATGGAGCTAGCAAAAAAAAAAAAAAAAATTAAAACCTACCCCTAAAAGTACCCATCTCATATTTTTAAAATTTCAAGACCTCACATTTCCTCCCTTGTTTTACATAAAACTTATACACTGAATCTATGTGCCGTGGGTCTACATAAAAATATGCACAGGTATTTTTAACAACGGGACGTCGGCCCACCGCACATTCCCACCACTGTGTCTCCTGTGTAGCCAGCATTAACAGCGGCGACGAGCAAAAAAAGGCAATGAACAGTGAAGTCCATTGCAGTCCCGGGGGTCAAACTACGGCCGCCTTAGAACTCACAACGAATTTAATCAGAAGAATTTAGTAGGAGTAAGAAGCTTTTGGAATTTGACTTGAACTTGCACAGGTATTTCAATTATTAACATTTTAAAACCACAACGGAGTACTGAGTTCAACAGTTTCCTGGACATTAAGAGGTAAGCGAAACAAACTTTGTCCATAGCGAAGCCTTCAACTCGAAGAGCTCTCTTTATGTAAAGTTGACGAAGTTTACTTAGGGTTGAAGATTTTACTCAAGGTTACTAAAGATGTCACTTTAAGTGTAGAATAAACATTAATCGCAACGGGAATATAGACGCGAAATGACTACATTTTTTATAGCACAAAACTAATATAGGGTGTGAGCGTACGACCTGTCTGATGATTAGCAGTCATCGCAGCCTATGGACGCTTGCGATACCAGAGGCATCACTCATGCGTTGCCGATCCTGTGAAAACCCCTTTGTCTTTCTTAAAGAACCCCATATTTTAGTCTCGCCCGCATACGTGCCCAGTTTGGTTCTAATGTGTGGGGGATGAATTTCCTGCCGATGGCGAATGGTGCGACTGTACAAAGAAGCCGTGGGAATCATATCACACAACATACAGCTAAAAAAAAAATTGGTTGTCCGTAAAGTCGGTTTACAAATGATAATTTTAGGTGATAACGTAATAAGGAACATAGGCTGATGGAGTGGAAGAGAGATAGATTCGTCCGCGCTCTCGCTTGCACGCTCGTCTCAGACAGAACGTGACAATGAGTCATGCTTTTTCGTTCATGCAGCCGGTGATCATGGATTTCTAATACACGTCGACGACGACGTAGCACGTCATAAACAAAAATATAAAGAAATACATAAATTTCAAACAATATAGACTTCAAAAATGCACGCTTGATAGTAACGTCTGATAGTTTTGAGTAATTGACTTACAAAAACTATGCTGCCCAGATGTTTACCGTGCACGGTACGAATACTAAACAGATGTGCTTCTAAAAACATCATGAGATGATAGAGAATGCATAATCGTGACTTAAAATAACGTAACTTTCTTGAAACTTTCGTTCGATCCCCGCAAAAGACATGCTTGTGTGCATGAACATGTGTGTTTATCTCGCATCTGAGACAATAGTTGTAATAATAAACTTTTTGTTCACTCTTACTCAGCTTGTTTGCCATCCGACGTGGTATAAAAAATATCTAAAGCTTGCTCATGAATTGGCTCCGTCTATTGGCAAAAACCGTATTAAAATCCGTTCAGTAGTTTCGTAGTTATATAGCATTTAGACAGACAGACCGATGCGGTTGGGTAGGCCTTAGGCGATAGAATTGAAGTTATATTTACTCGTCTGCTTAGCTAGTAGAGATTCTGGAGTTCTATCCTAATAACTTTTGTTACTATTCAGATAAACCTATCTACATTAAAATACCTACTATGGTAATTTGGAAGGATAGTAGAGGAAATAATATTGAACATATAAAAGACAGTGATGACTACGAAATACTGGCTTCAAGTATTTCCCAGTGGATCAGAAAGGCGGTAAATGTCCTTCCAATAAAAGAAGATTATGTCCCAGGAGTGGGGTGAATGTGGATGGACATTTTTGTGAAAATAGTTGATGATACGTTACTTGAACTGAACATACATGCCTTGAGCCTGTTTTGGACATTATGTAAGAACTATTGATTTTTTTTATATTAGTTAGCATAATGGCTCCGCTTCACCTGATGGCAAACAAAAACCTAAATTGCAGTGGCAACTGATAAAAAAGTAATTACAGTGTTCAATCAGTTAACACCGCCATAATGGCCCACGAAGTGCTTCTTCACGCTTTGTTTGAATCCCATGTTGTATCAAAGATATTTTACTTTTAAAACTTTATTTACTTTAACTATGTTTTTTCAGATTATTGTTAAGCATGTTCGAGGGTGATTAGCTAGATGGACAGGTGTCCATGGATGGGTTTATTTATCTCGAGTTCCCCCGTGCTTCGTAGGACACGTTAAGGAGTCGATCCCGGCTCTTGTCATTAGATGATAGTCGTTAAGCCAAGCCAGTGGCCTTTAGGCGGAAAACACTGACCTCTGCCAACCCGCAATCGAACAGTGTGGTGGAATATGCTCTTAACCCATCCGATCGAGGTGAGACCTCTATCCCAGCAGTGTCGATGACTCGTCGACGACGTTCGAGGGATGTTAAAATGAAAGATGGCAAACTGTCTCCACGGTTTGCCTGAAGTGAAACGATACTACCCAAGGATTATTTGGCTGTGGTCTTTTGTCAAACGGAGGATTCACAGGTGAGCTGCTTTGCCCTACATCACATTCGAGCCGATCCAATTACATCCCACATAATTTAACAAGCTTCTAAAAATATAAGTAAATGATCCCTTAATAAAGTTAATACACCATTCCCATTTCGTCAGTCATCCACGTGTACAAGCTCCAAACTACGAACTGGGTATTCCATTTCAGCCAACAAAGTTAGCCATGTTTAGTTGGCACGTCGGTGTACGGAATGCTTCAAAGTTTTGGGAACTTTAGACTTATGCGGGTTCTCTCCTATGTCGGAATGACTCACAAAGTCGTAACGTGAATGCAGTAATGGACGAGTAATTAAGAGGGTAATTAAAGAGACTTTAGACTACTGTTATGTATGTACTTCAATGTTATAAGGTAACAGTGCTGATTAGTAAACGAGATTTCAGGCACAGTTTATGTAATAGTACGATATAGTTTGGTCACTCCCTACCGGTCTTTCGTATTTACCTCACTTCACTTCTGAAACGAAGTTGGTACAGTGTGTATGGTGTTATGTAATAGCACAATAGTTCACGACGCGACATTTGTATAGAGTGGCCGATGTGTACAGGAAAGAGAGGTATATAATCGAGCTATATAATATAGAAGTAGTCTGACTATGGAAGGATCATAATTATAGGGCCAGATCTATGCAAAGACGAAAAAAAGAAACTTAATTATCTGAAGTGCATCAAGCTTAGTACTGTAATTTTAGTACTTCAATTTTAGGGGACCTAAATGCTGAATAATATAGATGAAAAGTATTAAAATAAAATTTGGAAATATTCAGATGGGAAGGAGGGAGAGAGAAGGGCGGCATTGGGGGAGGTAGAGCAAACGGAACGCGACTAAGCACAATTTAAAAAAATTGCACCGTTCCGAAAAGAAAATTGTCTTTGAGTATACCATCATATAGATTGTATGCAAATAACATTTCTCTAAAGCAGGTATCAGCAAACTTTTAACAAGTTGGTAAAAGAAAGTGATTGAGCGTCGTAAAAAAAAGAAAATAAACACAAACAGTGGAAAGAAAGAGACTCGCGTCCGCAGGCAACTTTCTTTGTACTTGATGCGGATCGATCGATTCTCTGAACTTCTAGAGGGTTGTTGTATTTCTGAGAAATGGTGAAGTCCTCAAGAAGCTTCTGAGAAAGTACAGTGTCAACATAGTAGGGGATTGCCAACGAGCAAATGTTGTTTCTAATGTTGAAAGATTCTATGACATTTACCGCTTCACTTTTTTTTATATTCGTAATAATATAAAGATAAAAAATGATGTAATAAATACTACTCGTATAGACATGCCACAAGCGTCAAAAACGTACACTCGGAAAGTGAGCCAAATGTCTCATCTCGCAGTTACTTCGCTCAAACAAACCGACGAAACCGACGTTTATGACAATTGATTGAGATAGATAAAAAAAAGCCGTCTTAGGAATTACGAAAATGCACAATTTATGTTGATAAAGTAAACAAAGTCCAAGTTATCACATATCACACTAAGGCCTCGTTCAGGGAGACGCGACGCGACAGGCAGGGCTGACTTTGCGGCGTCAAGTGTTTTCTCCGTTTATGGAGAGGCAGCTTGCGTTGCTGTCTGCCATATTTCATAAACATATAGTAACTAGTGGTTTTGTTTATGAAGCGGGGCATACGGGATAACGATTCACGTGCTGCGTTCGACGCATAATCCGCTAACGCATAGGACAAGGACAAGGTAACGCGTACGCAGCAGGCACCTCGGCAAACAACGTCGTGTGCATCCTTGAGTCTGTCATTGCTTGCTATTAACGCGTATTTTACGTCAATTTTATATATTTTCGAGAACAAAAGATGAGTCTGCGCTGATTACGTACACAGCGAAGGAAAGAGACTAAAGCACCGAGATGATAAGGATAATGATAGTCATAGATCTCCCAGGCGAGGGGAACCGTTTTCTGACGCAATTTGATATAGACGTGCTATATCTATAGTATTTATAACAGCATTGAGTATAAACAACAACAAAAAAAACAGACTTATAAAAGAAACTGTAAAATAAAAGCAATGTAAAGCAGTAGGTATTTCCCAAAAATAAAATACAATTTTGTAGCAATTTTTGCGTAATCCCATTTTGTACTAACGTAAAGTGAATTAATTGCGTCGAGAATTAAATTACGACCGTAAGTGGTCTCTTTCTGTAGCTATAAAATACGTTGTCATGAAGCATTTTATGCATATATTTATAATGTAATCATAAATGTTAATTAAATTGGACTGTCTGTCTGTAATATATACCTTCTGTGTTTAATATAAAAAAAAGCCTTCTTCTACTAAACTTGGGCCATATGCTACTTAGTCATATAATGTTAACATTTAATAAAATGTGTCAATAAGCTTATCTTTGAAATTGCTAAACTGATACTGATAAAATTTTGCGTGCAGATAGAGTGAATGCTAGGAAAGGATAGATAATATGTCCTAACTCAAGCCTATCATGCGAATTTGTGCGAAAATCAATGCGAGTGCTCCGATGAGCTGATTGATTTGATACCTGCCGCTGAATTCCACTATCGTACAACTCGCCATAAATTAAAATTCCATCCATATCATCTTGATAATTGGCGATCTACTACAGTACGTTTCCTAAGACATTTCATACCACGAACAGTGAAACTGTGGAATCAACTTCCCTCAGCGGTATTTCCGAACAACTACGACATGGGTGCCTTCAAGAACAGAGTTTTCATTTTCCTTAAAAGGCTGGCAACGGATCGGCGACCCCTTGGTGTCGCTGGTCTCCATGGGCGGTGGTGATTGCTTTCCACCAGGTGACCCACATGCTCGTTTGCCCCCCTCTCACATAAAAAAAAAAAAAAAAAAGAATTTCCCAAGTTCCACGCGAATAAATTTTGAGGTGTTTAAAGGTGTTTCGAGCATGTATTATGTCTAATTGTTTGGCATGGTCTATAGCATAAACAGTTTGATTGATTTCAGCAGATGAGGATAACTTATGAAAAATTTCAGATGCATCTTAGCGGTGGAAATGATACAGGGGTTACATGAATATGGTGGCCCACGAAAAAAAATGCGATAAAATAAAAACTATTAAAAACAATAATTTTTGTCTTTTACTTATTTCTTATCCTGTCTTTTTTATTTGTATAACACCAAAGTAATTTCACAGTACTGTCGAACAATTCAAAATTTCTCGTTTAATTTGGCTGTTTATTACTTTCTTAAAATAAAGCTGTTATAGTATTAATAATGTCTTACAAAATTAAGGATGTAATCACGTGGCTTGAAAGAGCTGGAAATTGTTTAAGTAAACAGCCCTTCAAGAGGTTGTTTGCTTATTCGCCACTTTGGTTTGAAAGTCGGTCTCGTAGGCAGAATACGTTATGATATTTTCGTGGAGACGCAATTGACTCAGTGTAACTCTAAGTATTCATTTGAGTTACTAATATCAACTTTTTTGTATTTACTCTATTTTATACGGTGAGTGTGATAAGTAGTGCGGTGAGATTATGTTGAGTAGGTATGTAAAAATCTGATTTTTTGTATGAAAAATATGAGAGTTTTGAGTAGGAACAATCATCTTCATTTCAGTTGGTTCACTGCAAGCAACATCGGCACCTCTACATATCTACAAGAATTTATATTATCTGGGAGCACGGCAGTGCCCCCGCCAAGTCGAGCAAAAAGCGGCCGTACCATTCTTTTCTCGAAGCAATTCAGGCCATTTTCGACCCCCTATAACTTCGTTGTGGATAAAACTAGAAGCCTGAATTTTAAGTAACCAAGCAGGCATTGTACAAAGATAGTATATTGCAAATTTCATTCAATTTGAACCAGTTAAGAATTATAACTTGGCAATCGCACTAAACAATCTGATATAATATAATATGTATCACTTGTGAGATACATTGTTTTTATGCGATGGCCAAGTCATTCTGTTTATATAAAACATAAAAGATTTTTAATATTGTTATGGTCGCTATAAGATGTTGATAGGTTAGCTAATTACGTAATAACTTAATACAGAAGGTCCCTTAAGTAGGGACTGAATAAATTAACCGACTTGGTATTACATGGATCTCATAACTTTTTACGGTAGAAGATCTGAGTTGCGAGACTTGGTTTTTTTACAAGTTCTGTTTTTGATGGCTTATATATAACCTGTCAATACAATTTTAAACACCTCAAAATCTAAAACTATATCAATATTGTTAGCAGATAACACCCCGGTTCAGCTGAAGTTGACTCAATCAATATGGCGGCTGTGAGCCGCAAAATAGTCGTTGGAGTAATTTTTTTTTCTTCTAAATATATCGATATGGGTATAAAAATAAACGTCTCGATGACCTGATTTCAAATATATATTTGATATATTAGTTTTTGCCTGCGACTTTGCTTGTGTGGAATTATATTATTGTTGCGCGTGATTAATAAATCTGTACTATAGACTATATAATAATATTATATATGTATATAGTCGCTTTTTTTTTAATTTTTTTAATTAACTTAACTTGTAACGTTACAGTTTTGTCGCTCTTAATACTTTGTAACAAAATTTAATAGTATTATTTTCTTTAACAAGAAATTATTAAGTAACCGAAACAAAAAACCCGACTGGAAAAAAATAAATTTTGTTAGAATCCTCCAATTTTTTTTAGCGGACCACATATTGAAATGTACCCTGAGACACTGAGCGGATATGAATCTAATGATGCAATCCGTCAACCAGTTTAGGCTGTAGAGCAATAGGCTGCTAGCGCAGAATAAGAAATAGTATTAGTAACCGAAGTCAGATTTTTGAAAGCAAAATACCCTTCGTCCACTGTTTGGTAACGAGTTGTGAGAAAAGTTACATACAATATGTATGTAATACAATGGAATAATAACTCTTTCTCACAACTAGTTATCAAAAGCGAAAGTAAGTTTAGTTACTAAATTGGACGAAGGAATCTTATCCGGCTTAGACGGTAAAGTCATAGGTCACAATAGAATATTATGTGGGACGAGCGAGAGATCTTCTTTTTCTAATGAAAATAAATACCTTGTGAAAAAGTCACTATCACTGAGGCCTTTTTTACTGAACGGGATACAACTACCGAGTGTGGACACTATTAAATATCTTGGTCACGTAGTTACGTCAGACCTCAAAGACAACATTGACATTGAAAAGGAAAGAAGGACTGACAGTCAGAGAGAATATGATTGTATTCAACTTTCTGCGATTCGGAGTGTATTTTATATTTATACACACTATAATAACATTTATTATATAAATAATAATTGATTATCTAATACTTGATTATTCAATAATGTATACGTGTAGACTGTGTAAAGCATTGATTCCCAAAGTAGTCTATACTGACTCACAGGTATCGATTCATGGAGTCTATGAAATTCATTTAACTTCATATATTAGTAGAGAGTCTATGGAGTAACCAAAAATATACGCAAGGCGTCGTCAAGATAGGGTATCACTATGGTCGATATTATACGCAATGTAGCCCTTCGAAACCAATACTAGACATTTTGGGGATAACTGGAGCTGCTCTATTCCTGTATTAGACCAGGCACACACCCAGAGGTGTGTGTAGACTGATGATGGTTTTTCCTGTATATAACTTCAAGAAAGAGTTCAAATTTATATATACTTATTATAAAGATGATTGATTTTTATGTGAATATGCGTAAATGCCCGGGACAGCCCCAACAATGTCCCTAAAATTATTTTGAACATAATGGAATGCCAGTTTTATGCCTCATAGTTGCTAGTGATTGCTTTTAGGTTGTTGATGTTGTTATATTACCAATACTCTAGTCTAGAAAATAGTGTTATGTAACTTGGTATATTATTTATACATAAATAATATAAGAAATTATAAATATGGTGATCAGCGACGAATACGAAGCGTTGGACGCCCTCCTTCTAGATGGTCCGATGACCTTAAAAAAGCGGCTGGATGTGGAAGGCGGAGGACCGTATTTGGTGAAATGCATTGGGGAAGGCTTATATCCAGCTGTAGGTAGATTCAGGCTGATGATGATTATGATCAGCGGTGGTGCTTAACACGGGTGTACTATATTGCGTGGTATGCAGTGCATATTTACTTTGTGACGGTAAGAGGAGATTAATTAAATATGCACTGCATACCACGCAATATAGTACAATAGGTATAGTCAAGTGTCATATAACAAGTACAGTAATAAAAAAAATATTTAATTCATTTTGTAGCCTTAATCATTCTCTAGAAATCAATTTAAGAAAATTGTAATATCATAAGATTCATAAGAAATCTATGAGTTACTCAAAACTTATGACCCTTGACTGTAGATAGACATTAACCAGTCTTTTTAAAATCGGTAAAAAATAAAACTTGAGTGTATTTACCTCAATATAGCGATCGTCGTAAGTGGATTGCAGTTCCGGCCCGACCATCTCAAGGATCTGACGTCTCTCCTCTCGAAAGTCTGTGAACAACATTCATTTTATCTATATAATAGAATTTAGGGGCTGTGTTCAAGAGCAAGTAACATTAAACGTTACTTGCTCTTATTTCTATTATCGGGTTACGATCTGTTACGCAGCATAGAAGTGGTTTATTTTATATAAGAGAAGGCAAACGAGCATTTGCGTCACCTGTTGAAAATAAATCACCGCCGCCCACGGAGATCAGCACGCCAATGGGTCGCCGATCCGGTGCCAGCCTATACTCCTTTCTTTCTTTCTGGTGACCTCACTCACTCGCAGGAACACAGCTACCCTCAAGGGAATTGTTATTTGGTTGGGGTATTCTGTGAGGTGGAGGTACTTCCCCAAATGGGCCGCTTAAAAATTACGCTATCCCTACCTCTCTTTTCGCCAGAGCCTCGTTTGTCAGTCAGCAGGGTAGACCAAGTAGGTGAGGTTGGCTTTGGTTCAAAGATGTTGATAAACCACTTGCATCCCTAAAATTAGGTGGGGAAAAGGGGAAGTGCCTCCATCATAGACGACTGCAGCTAAATAACAATACCTTTGAAGATATTTGTGCTCCAGTGAGTCAGTGAAGTCACCAGCCCCCTTACCACCATCTCTTATTGTGTCATACATACAATTGTCATACAAATTACACAGCGCCATCTAGCCCCAAAGTAAGCGAAGCTTGTGTTATGGGTACTAGACAACTGATAAACATACGTAAATACATTTTTTTTTGTAAATACATACTTATGATACATAGAAAACACCCATACCAAGACAAACAGACATGTTCATGTACACAAATGTTTGTCCTGTGTGGGAATCGAACCCACGAGCGTCGGTGTCGAAGCGGCGTCATTGACCGCTACGCCACCGAGCTCGTCGTAATGCTTATTCATACCAATGAACTAGCGACTCTATTTCAAAAGGAATAGAGTCGCTTATTCATTGGTATGATTAAGCAATCTATTCAATTATTGAATCGCAATAAGAGATGGTGGTAAGGGGGCAGGTGTAAGAAGACGCAGCGCTACTAATAGGGGTACGGTAACCGCTTTCATGAAGTGGGCCGTATTCTTGTTTGTCGCCCATCGTAAGAAGAAGAGTTTATGATGCATATGCAGGTCAATCTTTGGACTTATTGCACCTGCATTTGAAAAATGATTTTACGATTTGAGAGGTGATTGCAGATGGACTTGCGTATGTATTACGTCGTCGTCGACAGCCCTTGTTCACCCCACTGCTATGGGTCTCCCATCAATCGAACAGGTTTAGGAACAAAGAAATCCACTGTAGTCCCGGAAGATAAAATACGGGTGCCTGCCTTCTGATGTCGTTTTTTTTTATACTACGTCAGGTGGCGACAAGCATACGGCCCGCTTGATGTGAAGCGGTTACCCTAGGCATATTAACGCTCACAACATAAAATATCGCTCACGCGCCGCCACCCCCGCTCCCAACGCAGCATCTCCTATCTTTCTGGTGACCTCACTCACTCGCAGGAACACAACAACCCTCAAGGGAATTGTTATTTGGCTGCGTTATTCTGTGAGGTGGAGGTACATTCCCCAGTCGTGTAGCTTACAATTACGCTCCCTACCTCTCTTTTCGCCAGAGCTTCGTTTGTCAGTTAGCAGGGTGCACCGCGTGCAGGTGAAGATGGCTTTGGTTCAAAGATATTGATAAATCACATACACCCCTAACCACCACTTCTACGGCTCTCCTATCAATCGAAGAGGTTTAGGAACAAAGAAATCCACTGTAGTCCCAGAAGTAAAAATACGGGTGCCTGCCTTCTGATGTTGTGAGTTCCAACAACGAATTTAGTCCGAAGAAATTAGTAGGAGTAAAAAGCAATTGGTATTTGACTTGACTTTTGGCAATGTTCTCACATTGCCAAATGTCAAGTGACAGCAAGGGTTTAGGTCTCTTACCATTGTAAATGGATGCTACGTAGATTTTGACAGCACGAGGTCCAGGCCACTTGTCGCTTTGCTCGGTATAGCCCTGCAGCGCTTGAAGCACTGCCGGCTCCGGCGCGCTCATTGCGCCCCCTCTCCCCACTTCACCTCACCCCGCACTCGACGCTCCTCGCCATGGAAACATTCTGTTAACAAATGATACAGTCAGTTAATAATGTTATTTAGTTAACAAATTTTCATTTTATTGTTGGAAGAAAATCAGATTGTGGTGTGTAAGAATTTCTCTAAATTTGCTACAAATGTTTGCCTAAGCATACACTTCAAAATAGAAGAGCGTTTTTTTAATGGGTTATATATTTAATATGTATATAATATATAGATTGTTTTATGAAAAAAAAAACAGGAGCAGCGAGCGTTTTCGCATGAAATATTATGTATCATGAGTATGGATTATTTCGTTCATCAATGCGTCACCTCAACAAACGGCGTAAGAATTTGAGAAATGCCGTAACCAAGGGAAATAGGGATTCAACTGAAACTTCATTTTTTAAGGTTCTACCTGCTGCAAAACTAGGTCAATAGAGTGAAAGAATAACTATTCGCTAAATACACAATAAATCGAAAAACTGCATTACACGATTGTTTACCAATCGCCATAGTTTTTTAATAACTCATAAATATGATAAAACATGATCGAAGGATAAAACATTATACTCTGTAGTTGTTGCAGTGAAATGTGCCCAAAAACGGCCGTTTTCCACAAATATCGTTGCAACAACTACATGTTTAATTGTGTCATCAATTTTCTAAGTCATAAAAAAACTTAGAAAATTGATATACAATCTTAATACACAATCAACAAACAACAGTTGTTTGATTTGTTATGTATTTAGGGCATAATAGATTTTACTACTCAAGTGGCGTTAGTTTCACCGCATGGAGCCCCTTAACAAATTGGTGTTTGAAAGATGACTTATTCTTCATCATCATCATTCTAGTTGAAATTTCTACACCATTCGCAATAATGCAGTGATTAATGACTAAAACCCTTACATTCTACAACGATTAAGCCCTTTGCATAACAATAACACTAAAATACAAGCAATTCTACGCAAATTATGCTCATTCACGGCAAGTTGCCCGACAAATGTTCCTGACATTTGCTGGAATGGCCGTGGTCGGACTATCGCAAATCGGCGATTACGGCAACGCTGCCAGCTCTTATTACCAGACATGAACCAGACATCTACCAGTCAAATAGACCTATTTAGATAGTACACACTTTATGTAAGTGCAGGCATATATCTTGCTAATATCTTCTAGAGAGTGTCTATAGTGCGCTGAACTTATTATTCGCTTTCCTACATTTTGAACTTTTTAAGTAATTTAGTTACGTTCTGGCGGCCTAATCCGAAGTGAAAATCGGAAGTTTCAGTTTAATGTTCAGGAATTTTCAAATACGTATTTTATTCAATTCTGCCGGCGGATGCGGACTTGGCTAGCTTATTAGCTAGGCCTAATGTAGCGTGTGACTAAAGAAAATGAATATTCCTGGACAAATTACATAGCGCTATCTAGTCCCAACCTAAGCAAAGCTTCTACTATTAGTACAGTCAAATTAGATAAAATTTTGACCAAACTTGTACATTTAAAATTACTAAGCGGGACCTTTTGGAATATGTTCGGACACCTTCCAGGATGACGCTAGCGGAAGTCCCAGGCTTTCCCTAGTGGGATAGCCGGGATATCCTGAAAAAACAGGAATTACAAGAAAACTAAAAAAAAACTAATTACTATATTAGCAGGATAGTTAAATCTATGTTACAAATTAAAATAGTAAAGAGACATTGAATCTTTTTAAATACGTTTGATCGGATGAGCTGTTTGAATTGATACATGCTGTTGAGTTCTACTATTGTACAACTCAACATAAAATTCTATCCATATCATTTTAATTATTGGCAATCTACTACAGTACGTTTCCTAAGACATTTAATACCACGAACGGTGAAACTGTGGAATCAACTTCCCTCAGCGGTATTTCCGAATAATTACGACGTGGAAGCCTTCAAGAACACTGTCTATATTTCCCTTAAATGGCTGGTGTTGCTGATCTCCATGGGCGGCGGTGATTGCTTTCCACCAGGATCCACATGCTCGTTTGCCCCCTCTTATATAAAAAGAAAGGTTGTGCGAGCAGTAAAAAAAATAGTATATTCATTAGAACATAAACCGATAGACGTTTATGCATATGTAAGGATAACCCATTAATTTGAAGTACAGTCGAGAAAGGGTTCTTAGAATTTATTTTTATAAAAACCAATAGTGAGCCCGCGCTCGGGCTCTTGGTCTACATCCGTTCTATTGTATTCGCTTCCGAGGTCGGGGAAAAACATTAATCGTATGATCTTAGCAGAATTTAGTTCGATCTAAGTATTTGATATGGCGGCTAGTAGACTAGCCCCGGTACATTTATGCATGGAAAATTTTAAGTTAGTGTTGCAAATTACAAAAACCCAGACTACGAGAGAGCTAGGCGTAGGTACCGCTACAATTTACATTATGTTGTAATGAACACCTACGAGCATTGTGCATTTGTTGAGATTGTATGAGTTCGGATCTTGTACTGTTTCATCATCAGGTCCATTTTTAGTCTCCACAGTACGACCCTTTCTCGTCCGTCCTAGACGGAAGGAGGATATGGCCTACACTCCCCACGCTGGCCAAACGGGTTGGGGAGGCCTGATCGATATTTGATAATGTATTTCCCTTAGTCGCTTTGTACGACATCAACGGGAAGAAACGGAGTGATTCTATTCTAGTCTGCCGGAAACCAACGTACTGCTTACAGCAAACAAAAGACGCACGCGACGATAATGCGACAAGCCGTTTGCTGAAGGCCTAAGGGCTCCATGCTGCAAACCTAGCGTCTGTATCACAATCATATAACACACCTTTTTGATTTGTCGTGTGAGAGTGATAATAAATATTTTTTACACGAGTGGTGGTATTTTTAACCGACTCCAAAAAAGGAGGAGGTTCTAAATTCGGCTGTATTTCTTTTTTAATGTTTGTTACTTAATTACTCCGTGATTTATAAACTGATTAGAAAAAAACTTTTTTTATTTGTAAGAGTATACTTCCAGATTGGTCCTTTTTTTTTTCATCATCAGCTTGTATCTACTAATACATAAATGTAGAGTAATGATTGGAGTCGGTCTTTTTTTGTTAAAATTATTGCATCAGCGATGACATCTCTACTTCAGAGAAGACCGCAGCTACACCCTGGATACTCCATACAAAAACGACTACATAAACTGATTACGTCTGTGTACGTGCAACTGCAATATTTATTATAACAAAGTAGGTACCTTGAGCTAATACGTAAGACGTTACTTTAAATATTGCAGGTAATATTTTTATAATATATAACTTTAAACGTTCATTTTGAATGATCGTGATTATGAGACGGAATAAAATCTTGTTATGTTACAGTGGTGTACCAACACCAATTGGTTCTCTCGTGCTGAAATGGTTATTACAAAATCTAAACATAATATTGAAGTCGTCTATTGAACATACGGAATCAATTTAATAACATTGGCGATTCAATGATTTCAACGATCAAATTTGTATTTCATAGATTCCGGATACACTATAATTATATTAATACGTGAAGCAAAAACTTTGTAGCCTTTTTGCGAAAATTGAACGGAGAGGAAGCACTTATAGTTTATATAGAGAAGGAGTGCAGAATGCTTATATTTTTTTAAAATTATGCATAAAAATAAATTAAATCAATAAAAAAAAAACATTACTTATACTACCATGTATTAGACACACACACATATATACTTACACATAATATATATATACTTCGACGAGTTCGGTGGTCGAATGGTTAGCAATGTCCACTTTGACTCCGAGTTCGCCGGTTCGATCCCCGCACAAGGCAAACATTTGTGTGCATGAACATGTCTGTTTGTCTTGGTCTGGGCGTTTCTATGTATTATAAGTAGGTATTTACAAAAAAAAATATTTAATTACATTTATCAGTTCTCTAGTACCCATAACACAAGCTTTGCGCTTAATTTGGGACTAGATGGCGCTGTGTAAATTTTCCAGAAATATTTATTATTATTTATTTATACTCGTATAATATACGAATTTCTACGTGTGTGATTATATTCTTTATGGTCGAATTTCGACCAATGGGCAACCACTAGTAATGATAGATGTCACAGAATAATATTGATAAAAATTAAACCAACCCTTACCAAAACAAACTAAAACCGCCACATTACTTGTACTATGACGGCGTGACAAACGGTAAAAAATAAGTACTCGCACGAGTGAAAAGATTTTGATCTTCTCACACAAAGGAGGTTCTAATCAAAAGCCAGCAGAGGGTGTCCATTAGTTTCATGTTTTTATGACGAAGTCCTCATAGAGACTGGTGAGATTTATCGTTCTTTCACCATGCAGTAATGGCAAATATATGTTTTAGTTGATAACAAGTTAGATTGACGATTGAGATCTTTATATGATACTACGACGGGTGGCAGACAAGCATACGGTCCGCCTGATGTGAAGCGGTTACCGTAGCCATATTAACGCTCGCAACATAAAATACCGCTCCCGCGCAGCCACCCTCGCTGCCAACGCAGCATCTCCTTCCTTACTTCTGGTGATCTCACTCACTCGCAGGAACACAACAACCCTCAATGGAATTGTTATTTGGCTGCGGTATTCTGTGAGGTGGAGGTAACATTCCCCAGTCGGGTAGCTTACAATTACGCTCCCTACCTCTCTCTTTTCGCCAGAGCTTCGTTTGTCAGTCAGCAGGCTGCACCACGTGCAGGTGAAGTTGCTTTTGGGTCAAAGATCTTGATGAACCACTACACCCCAAAATGAAATAAAAAGAAATGACTTATGTAAAATTTATGTGAATATTTATGTGAAAAAAAATTTAACGTCATCGGCATCAACCTATAAGTCATTCCACTGTTGGGATATGCAATCGAAAGGGTTTAGATCATACTCCGCCACGCTCTGCTCAACTGCGGGTCGGTGGTATACAGTGGTGTTATTAGTTAAAAGTACGCAAAGAAGAAGGCTTATAATTTATTTATACCACTAAAGTGGCAAAAAAGCATACAGCCCTTCTGATGACAAGCAGTTACCGTAGCCTATGGACGCCCGTAACACTGTAACGGTAACCCCCCTACAGTGACGTCTAACTCTCCTCTTTAACTACCCATCACAACACCAGAGGCATAATTTCCAAACTAATTGTTTTATAACTGTGATGTGATTTTGGACGTACACTATCAAAGAGCAAAATAATTCTATGTTTACGTTTGTATGGAACTGTAACAGGACTTTTTTGGTGAAGCGGTTACTGTAGCCATATTATGGATCGCAACATGAAATATGGCTCGCGCACTACCACCCCCGCTGCCAACGCAACAACTTCCTCCTTTCCGGAGACCTCACTCACTTGCAGGAATACAACAATCCTGGATGGAATTATTATTTGGCTGCGGTATTCTGTGAGGTGGAAATACTTCCCCAGTCAGGCAGCTTATAAATACACTGCAGCCGTACTCTACCTCTTTAGCTAGTCGGCAGGGTGCACCACGTGCAACTGAACATTTGGCTTATCGTGAGCCACTTACACCTTAACATTACTATCGCCATTAATGGTCCAATAGACTATAAATTCAACAAATATTATATTATTATTATAACTTCTTATATTAATATATTATTATTATTTCATAAGACATTTTATCCTCTCTAATGGGACAGTGAACCGTGATTCATTGCGCAAATTGAAAACTTTTTCAATTGAAAAGTAATGCAGAAAATATCGCCCCAGGAAATAAAATCGCTGGCCATTGTTCATTACTTTAAATAATTACTCTTTCTTCAAGGCCCGAAGTAGGCTGGCGACTTTTTGAAACAAATACTTGTAATTCAATAAATAAATATTCCTGAACAAATTACACACTGCCATCCAGTTCAAAACTAAGCAAAGCTTAGTATGGGTACTAAGTTCCCAACTGATATTATACTTTTTTATTTCTAAATATATACATATAATACATACAACACACCCAGACGAAGACAAACAGACATGTTCATGCACACAAATATTTGTCTTATGCGGGAATCGAACCCGCGACTTCAGAGTCATAGTGATCAATGTTTGTCTATTTTAAATACTGGTCGATACTCGTTGTTGTCCGCGATAACCGATGATGTCCGTGTAACAAATATTCACCTTTGTAACATAAAATAGTTTGTATTAGTTATGCAGTAGAATATTTATATAAATATTTCTACTACGAGTTCTGAAGATATAGGAATTAATGCAGTTAGAAATAAACTAGTAGACTATAGAAACAATATCAGTAAATTATTAATTTATTATGCCTATTATGGCAAACGACTGTCTGTCATCCGACCAACTCGTAAAACTGTACCATTTATAAAAAGTCGCTCGTCTGCCTTTCCACGAAACAATTCACGCTTTATCTTCTTATGATTTCAATTTATCGCTGAGTAGTTTAAATGCAAATACTTTGAAATTTTCTTTCAAATATTTTCTTAACATTTTTTCTTAGACGTAATTTAGCCTTTAGAAAGATGAATAGAATTTATTTATTTAATTAGTTACGGCCATTATGTCTGCATAAATTACAATAGAGTTATCTTTAGTAAACGAACTTTTTAATGAAAAGTTTTTAATGAAGTGCTAGCAGAATATAAATGTTGGAAGTTCTAGTCTAGACAATACCTTCAAACGTTAAATAATTATAATATTTTAAAGGTGAAAGGTATTGTCCGTATTATATTTATAACTAAGCCTGGCTCCGGATTCACCTGTGTGGAATAAATTAATTTACATACCTTCCAAAAGACTTTTGATTTTTTTGCATTTTTCACTGATCATTTTAGAGTACTCTAAAATGATCAGTGAAAAATGCAAAAAACATCTGTCTGCCTAAAAGTTACCACTCCATGCTCAAATTCGTGACCCTAAGGTTGCCTTGAAAAGATTGCTCTCTGCAATAAGTCCACCTTGTTGCATAATATACATGACAAGTCTGTAAAAAAATATTGATTTACTATATTTTAAGTTTTAATATGCAAATAAAGCAAATTCTATATCTAGTTACTTTTTACGTTAGTTAGGTACATACTCGATTTGAATTCTGGATATTCTTGAAGATTTCTTATAAATGGAAAACTTATAGAATTGAATGATTGCTACGAACGACGAGACGTGAGAAAAATTAGAATGCCGTCCGTATATGGGTGAATTTATTCACTGTGAAGAATAGATTCGTACCTATTCGTGAACCTTTATATGGAGCAAGGTCGAGGGAAAATGTCCGTATGAATATTATCAGGGGATCAAATATTTTTGTTACGGAATGAAACGTGATTTTTGATTTCAAAATGTTAATCACTGTTTATTATAATACATAAATATAGACTTTGTATTTGTATTGACACATGGGTTTTATTTTGACCTTCGCTTATCAGCATTTGAGTTTGATTGACAAAATCAAAAGCCTTGCTCATATCGAGGAATCATGGTGTAATCGGTGTTTTAATATTTAAGTTGTCAGTTAGAAGTTTTATAAGGTCAAAACAAGCATGAACTGTAAAGCATCCAATACGAAATCCGTGCTGATCAGGATGTAATAAGTATGTTACGTTTTTCCAAGAAATCGCTCATCATTTCATAATGAAAATGAAAAAAGAATAGTTATTTGTTATGCAAGGCTGCAAAGTTAATTTTTGGCGCGAGTACCTTGTATTGAAACCTGAGCAAGCGAAGGATTCTAGGATTGAGCCACGAGCGAAGCGAGTGGTTCAAATATAGAATCCTGAGCGTAGCGAGGGTTTCAAAGGTACGAGACGCTAAATAACTTTGCTGCCGAGCGCAACACACAACTTTTCACCTCACTAAAGCGAGGAAAATGTTAGGTGCAAGAAAAACAGTTTTAATAAATAATCATCAATGGACTGGCTGCAGAGAATATAAACTATTACGAAACCAATGAGGTTCTATATATATGTAATTTATTGTACGAAACCTTTATTGAATAAAAATATTCGAATTTTAAAAACACTTTCCACGCTAGCGGATAAAGTGCGATTTTCCACGCAGATTTCGAATGATAAACAGAGCTTTTACGAGCTAGTGAGGTGAAAAATATTTTATTATTGTCAAATACACTGTCCTTACAATTGTTTGGGTACTCCTTTTAAGCAGAACAAGTGCTTGTGTAAGGAGTGGTACATTGCTCTTTCAAAGACTTTTGACAATACATGCACTAAAGTAAATAGTAAGGGCGCGGGGAAAACCTATGAAGAATACTTCGTACTAACAGCAAGTCGTCAGTACAAATAATCAGAAAACATTCACATGAAACGAGCACATCCGAATGGCGTGAAAAGGATAATGTAGTAGCTGGAACACGCCATTATTTCGGCCGGGGAAGCTGTTCCGAGTGATTCATTTCGCCGATAAGAGCTATCCTTAGTCGTGTGAAGTGTACTTGTACGATTCGAGAACGTATACAGTATACAGGCTATGAATATATATGGCTTTAGCTATTACCCATGGATTCGACCGCGTGGTCATTATATCGCTGTTATATTGCGAAAACCAATTATTTGGTAAAAATAATGAGATATCGCGTCTACAAAGTCAAGTGTAAACCTTGTGAAAGGTAACATTATTGTTTCTATATTTTATCTTCACATTGATCTTCTATATAATAGGCGTGACTATTTGAAAAATTGAGTGCTTTGTGTAAAATTTGACGATATCTGTCAAGAGGTCTCCTATTTAATTGCGTTTCCCAGAAAACAGAAGTCTCTATAATTTCTAAATTAATAGGAATGCAACAAAATCTACGAAATTAGTTTTTACTTACATTAATGCAAAATTGATATTTTAATTATAAACCACTAAGGTAACTAACAAGCATACGGCCCGCCTGATGGAAAGCAGTTACAGCCTATGACGCCTGTAACACCAGAGGCATCACATGCGCGTTGTAAATGATATAAAATTACGAAACAGGTGTATTTTTGTGAAGATACAAGTAAAAATATATCAAGATAATTGGTTTTTCCCGGAGAACATTAAAAAAATTAAATTGCCAAATACGTTATTTATAATGGAAATAAGTAATTGAAAAAGAATCTTTAAGAAAATATCATTATTAGTAAAGAAAACACAAAGTTCAAATGGTAGTACGGACATATTTTTTTTTATCAAATAATTGGTTTTCGCAGTATAACGGTGATTTATCCTTTCGCGAGCGCAAGTGAAAGACTGATACTAGCGCCATCATGCAGAACTAAACTAGTTTAATTGTTTTTCGCTGTAGAGATTTTGAATGCTATCTTTACAATATTGTCAGAGAAACCCAACTGTTCACACAATATTTTCTTAGATGATTTGTTTGCATCGAGTGAAATAATGAACCCGTCAGGTAAAACGATTTCAACAGTGTTATTAGCATGTATTAGGTAGTTTTAATTTAGTATGGAAAATTAAATATGAAAAAAATGTTTGTTCCTGAAAAAAAAATTCTTGAGCTCTCTTAGAGGTAAAACAAATTTTATCAGTTTAAATGATAATCAATGTGGCAGTCAAGTTAAATCCGCTTACTGCTTTGTATTTGACAGAAAATCTTGATAGTGCCCGATATGACATATTAGCTATAAGCAAAAGTACATATACGTCTTAGCGTTTAACGGGTTTTCGCAGACGAAAGACCGCAAAATTTTAAGTACTTTGGTATTACTAGTAAGACACTTACATCCTAAAATTGCATACCATTTAAATTTGATTTCATTTCCGTGTTATATATTATTGCTGTGTATGTGATGCACGTACAATCTACTGCTCACTACTGGTTATTATTTATGGATTATGATTTTATTTTTGACTAGCAGTCGCCTACGACTTCGTCCGCGTGGTATTCGGGAAGTAAACAATTTTATTAATAACTGCGCTTCTATTGAGCGGATCAAGATGAAACATCCATCAGTTTTATTCCTCCAACGGAGGTTAACTTAAAGTCTGATGGATGTTTCATCTTGATCTGCTCAGTAGAAGCGCAGTTATTAATAAAATTGTTTATTTAACGAACACAACGCGGACGAAGTCGTAGGCGACTGCTAATCAGAAGTAAAACCATAATCCAAAAATAATAACGAACTAAAATCCATAGTCCAACACCTGTAATCAACGTGGGAGCGGTAAAAATCGATTTGCGGTTAACCTGAGGGTGATATGCACCAGATCGCACTCATAACGAGTAGTACGCGATTATTAGCACGTGTGTTGTAATTAATTTGGAATTAGGTCAATTGAGGGTTACCTGGTATCTTTCGATATAATAAGCTATCAGCGACAGTTACACATATATACAAGTACTTTGTTAATATGTGTGTTTGTTTATGCCGGCTCCACACTCACGCGGTGCGACATGGCGAGGCGAGGCAACAAGTACCTATCCCTTCTGTTATGAGATAGACTTGAGATAATATTAAAAAGTATATGCCTCATCAGAAAAAATATCGTGCATGCGAACTCTTGTTATAATCATAATATGACAAGGGACAGCCTTGCATGTGCACATTGAATTTTTCATCATGAAACTAATTTTTTCGAAATTTTCATCAATCAAGAATTTCGTTTCGAACTACAATTCTGTGTTGCAATTATACGATTTTACTGAGTGCCTCTTTCAGGATCCTAGAGCATATATAACGTTCGCAGTCTTCTGCAGTCATTTTATATTCCAAGAGAGTATAGTTTCTACCATGCTTTGGACGGCACGTTAAGCCATTTAGCTTTGTTAACGCCATTTGGACGGCTTGAAAATACTGAAATACGCTCTATATCTTTTCGATTGAGGCGAGACCAGTATCTCCATAGACTTAGGATTTTTCGAGACGCTAAGGAAGACTGGCTGGACGATGTAAAAGAGAAAGAAAGAGTAGCTGCGTCTGTTAGAGCGTGATAGACACTGAAACCATTTTTTCCCGCCATAAGAATTAACAAGGCCTTTGTGATTATTTAACTTCCCGCTTATTTTAAAATCAATTGTAATTTTAAAACTGAATGTAATAGCAAATGTATGTATAAAAAAAAGTGTGTACAAATCACATGTGTAGTTATGTAATTTAATATAAAATATATAGAAACCTATGTATTGTTTATACTGGTATATCATATCTCTGATGGATGGATAGGCTGATGTATCAAAGTCGTCTCGTATTGACTCGGCGAGAGTGTGAAAGCGGCATTATATCCATGTGGGGATGTGCATTAGACGTAAATTTGGAGCTCTCAAATGTACGAGAACATGATATAATCATACTAATCTTGCAAACAAAATCGCCAGGATTCCCCTGTAGATACTAATTTCTATAAAACCTTCTAAAAACCCAACAGTTTGAATTGTAGACATTTTCCTCAATATTCCGCGTAAAATTGTCTCCAAATATTGAATTACTTTAAAAGTTTATTTTTGATCGACTTTACTAGAAACCTTTCAACAAACTCCCTTTTTGTTTATTCAATTTTGACACTCCGGATATTACAATATCAGTATTATTATGGTGATTTTGAGTTTTGTAAATTCAGATCCTAACGATTTTCCTGAAATTCCTTTATTATCTTTTGCGATTATATTTCATGCAAATGATCATGAAGAATTCAATCACTAGAAACTTATTATGTATTCATTATGCGAATTAATAAAAGAAAATATAAGTGATATTTTTGGTATATTTTGTATACGTATTTAGGTACCTATTTTTAGTGTTGTGAAGTAGGTAAATGGGGAACGTTTTAGTTATGTGATGTGTATCTGTCTATATGTACAATCTGCATCTGAATTAATAAGTAACAATTTTGGCATCATGAAAGTGCCCGATTTGCCTTTAGCTGGTTTTTATTTTCTAGTATTAATGTCTTAGAGTATTATTTATCTATTTGTTCATTCGCTCAATAGTGATAAAGCATCAAAATAATCAAATGTTAATATGTAAACGTATGTACGTGTAATTAATAACATTGTCTAATTTTTAACTAATTGCGAATAAAGTTGTTTGATGGCAGATGAGGTAGAGATAAAGTCCTAGAGTGGAGACTACTTATGGAGCGACAAAACGTATGGTGCCCCCTCTCTAAATGGACCGACGACCTAAAAAAAGTGGCTGGTAGCGGATAATTGCGAAAAGCGGAGGATCGCATAATCATATTATAGTGGAAAGCTTTGGGAAAGGTTTATATCCAACAGTGTGTACAGGGATGCAACGATATATCGAACAACTGATATATAATGATATATCGACACCAAAAATATTGATATTTATCGATATCGAAGATCCACCGATATCGATAAATATCGATATTTTTTTGATATGAAAAAAAAAGAAACTCAAAATATCGAAAGAGCCCAATCAAAGTCGTGTAGGTAGTTATAAAATCGAATGAAATTCTTCTATGCTGAGCAATGAAAATTATTATTTTCAAATTCAATGGCCAGTACAAAATAGTGGGTAAAGTTTTTTGGCTCATTAATTACTACAAATTGTGTAACATTATGGGTGAACATATGAGAGCTAATCCTGAGGCCTTACCGCTGAAGCTTCCAATCAACCCTACTGGTACCCACTGCTTGTAAATACAGTGAACTCAGGACGGTATATAAGTGTGAAAATTATGAAATACACAAATAAAAAATAATCATAAATTTATATGTACCAACTTATTTTTATATTCTACTTTTTAAATAATTTTGATTCAAAATACTGTTTCACTTTTTTAAACGAAAGCGCAAAATATCGACATTTTATCGACATATCGACGTTCTAGGTCTATATATCGATATCGAACTCAATCAATATAATATACCGTTATCGATATATCGATATTTTATTTACACCTCGTGGAAATAAAATATCGTGTGTAGATACAGGTTCAATAATAAGATGATGACGATGAAAATACTTTTAGGCAATTACCTATTATCTACACAATTGCTGCTGGTACTATCATTCAGTAATGAATACTGTGAATACTGAACTATTTACACAAATCGTGAGCAAAGGTATCCTATTGGGTGAAGGGATCTACGTTCTCACATATTTTAACGTTAAATGTAATTTATGGAATCCTCTTCGCTCTCCTTAGAAGGATACCTTGGAAACTTTTATATCCTTGTGTTTATTTTATGTGTGCGAGAGGAAGTTCGTGAATTTCGTGACTTGCCTACTTATATGGAGACAAAATTAAGGGGATACATATTTTATATGTCCTAAATTATGAAACACTTCACTGGGTTTATTTCCAAGATTTTCTTGAGATTTAGATGCAAATAACGTCATATCTGAATTTAAAATGAAATGGGTATAACTTTTTCACTGTCTACCTAATCTATTTCAATAAAAAAGTCACATGTGACATTGTTACACTCGAATAAAATATAAAAATCGATTTTTATGATGTTTTATGATATTTGGTAGGTATGAATAGGTCATAAAGTATATTTTCATACTGCTAAAAGAAATTCACATGGCAGAACAACCTTTTTCCGGGTCAGTTAGTATTACATTAACTTAATTAAATGTTATATTAACTTATTTAAATAATTTAAAATAATGCTTATTTTTATTTTTATGTACTTTATTACCTACTTACAAGAAAAATGCAACATCTATTTATTGTATCCTATTGAAATAAATGTATCTGTTACCGCCTTGTTTCCAATGACGGATTGATCTTATAGTGAAAATATATTTAGGTATGTAACTTCGGCAGTGACAATGGTACAAATATAGAGATAAATTAAGAACGAATTTTCTAAACAAGGATTTGACGTTGTTTGGAAGTTCTCTAAAAATGTATTATTCAATAACAAGAAGAAAACAAAATATACAATAGTCGGTGGCTTTGTAAAAATATTCGCGTAGATCTTGAAAAAAAGGGGCCTTTTATAATGCAAAAGCAAGATAAGGGGTTTCTTGAAATTCCTTGGGTTATGTATAAAATTTATAATTTAAAAAATGTCTACAATTCAATATGAAAGTACCTAACCGTTGACATTATATCGTAAAGCTCTTTGAACGAACTTTTATGTACATAAAGAGGAATATTTACTAGCAGCGGTAAGAGTAATATATCAGCCCCAATGTGTGTAACATATGTTATAATATTCAATTCATATGATTTAATTTCCTATAGGTACTTTTAAATACATCGTTGGCTTGCAATAGACTAAAAATATTAAACCTAACCTACAATGAATATAAAATTATAGGGCATGGACGTTATCCCAAATGAAACTATAATTTATTAAACGAAGTAGATGTCGCACTAGCACGCGGAAAATCAGGCTGTAAAATTAAGACAATTGTTGTAATTTGAAGTGAATATGAAATTCCTTGGGTTATGTATAAAATTTATAATTTAAAAAATGTCTACAATCCAATATGAAAGTACCTAACCGTTGACATTATATCGTAAAGCTCTTTGAACGAACTTTTATGTACATAAAGATGAATCTTTACTAGCAGCGATAATCAGCTACAATGTTTTTTTTTTTATACTACGTCGGGTGGCAGACAAGCATACGGCCCGTCTGATGTGATACGGTTACCGCAGCCATATTGACGCTCGCAGTATAAAATATCGCTCGCGCGCCGCCACCCCCGCTGCCAACATAGCATCTCCTTCCTTTCTGGCGACCTCACCCACCCGCAGGAACACAACGACTAAAAATATCAAACCTAACCTACAAATAGATATCAAATTATAGGATGTGGACGTTATATAAATGAAATTATATTTATTAAACGAGGTAAATTTCGTACTAACTTGCGGAAAATTAGGCAGTGAAATTAAGACAATTGTTGTAAATTGAAGTGAGTATATTTATACTAATTAGTTTATTGGCTGTATTTACCAGTCGAAGCGGATTAACTCCAAAGTTTAACGTACAAGGATAAAGTAAATTCGGGCGAATAGAAGTACATTGTCAGCACATAGAAATAATGAAACAAGTAGTAAATTTTAAAGATTTTATTCTTTATTTCTTTGCCTCGCCAAATAGGAATGTTTACCACTCATCATTGCAATGTATGTTGTACCTTGTTCTTATTTTGTGCCATTATTCTTCCTAAATTATGTCAAAGAAAGTTAATCCGCTTTTCCTCCTTAATTTAAGGATTTTTTAAGTTTCGTACGTACTAATAAAAAAATTACGACACTCAATGAATCAATCGTGTGTCTGTATATCAGTCTATCAAAGCTATTTTTTTAGAATCTTTGTCAACCCTTATTTATTTCAATGCTCGGATACGGGTCTCGCCTCAATAGAAGGGGTTTAGAGCATACTGCACCACGTTGTTCAACTGCAATTGGCGGAGGCCAGTGTTTTCAAACTGCCTAAAGGCTATACTTATATAGGCTATAAGACTATAATAGACGTGGCTTAACGACTGTCGTCTAACGACAACAGCCGGCACCTATGGCTTTAAGTGCCCTTTGAAGCACGATTTTATCAAGTGTAATATATTGACATTAGAACCATCTCTATCGTTATCGTAAAATATGGTTTAAACCTCAGATTTTAACTATCAGATCCATATACGAAATAAATTCATACGGGAATACATCCGATGTTCTGTCGACCTAATAAATCAGTGGTACTCGCTATAAGTGAGGCCTCAGCCTACGTGTGCCACATCGTTGTTTGCGAACGAATAGCTCCATTGGGATGACGTGGATTGTGAGTATTCACAAGTAGGTATCGTAGATATTCATAGGAAGGCTTTGGACTCGGGTATTAGATAAAAATTTCACGCTTACGTTATTTTCAAGCATTATTTTGTTCTCTTTTGCGTCAGTTGGTATATTTTGTTTCTGATTCTAGTTATATAACAATGTTTGCTTTTTATTGAACTGTTTGAACTAATTAGATTAAAAAATCTATTATTAACCCAAACAAATCACATAATGTACAGTTAACAGCTTCTAGCGTTACAAGTATTTGAGTATAAGATAGTTCTGCGTGATGACAAATCCAGTACTTATATCATTGACGCTCTCAGTAGCTACGAGACGTAGCGCCGTAGTAAGCATCCGTATGAGGACATATCAAGTAGGTATATCATTGTTGATGTTCTTGGTGGCTACGAGGCATAGCGCCGTAGTAAGCACCCGTATGATGACAGATCAAGTAGGTTCTTGATAGCTACGAGACGTAGCGCCGTAGTAAGCACCCGTATGATGACAGATCAAGTAGGTTCTTGGTAGCTACGAGACGTAGCGCCGTAGTAAGCACCCGTACGATGACAGATCAAGTAGGTTATTGGTATCTACGAGGCGTAGCGCCATAGTAAGCACCCGTATGATGACAGATCAAGTAGGTTCTTGGTAGCTACGAGGCGTAGCGCCGTAGTAAGTACCCATATGATGACAGATCAAGTAGGTTCTTGGTAGCTACGAGACGTAGCGCCGTAGTAAGCACCCGTAAGATGACATATCAAGAAGGTATATCATTGTTAATGTTCTTGGTAGCTACGAGACGTAGCACCGTAGTAAGCACTCGCAGCATAGAAATAGGGAAATGTAGTAAATCGTAATATTTTCACTATAAGATAATCTCGCGGAGCCAAGAAGCTACTCTTGGCTTAATATAAAGAGAGTTACTCTTGGTTACGTAGCAAGTCGTAGCACTTCGCGGGACCCTTTTCATTTGAAGTGTTAAACGTAAACCCAAGTATTCTGCGACACTGTTTTATTTTTCTAACACCTAACATCAAACGTTATTAGCAAAATATTCCAGTCTCATGCTGCTTTAGAAAATATCCCTCGCGTAGGCGAACGCGGGTGTTTTACGTTCGTTTGTTTTTGCTAACAAAACAGTCAGGTAACGCTATATATTTTCATAGATGTTTGGTGTTAGGTGTTAGAAACCACAAAACTGGTATAAAGCCTAAAAGATGGCTTTACGGTCTAAATGCTATTGTCTGTGCAAATTATAAGGTACACGTATTAAAAAGTGTATGAAACTGTATACCTTATTATACTAGGTTAAAAATCTTTTATGACATATTTTAAGTATAGAAAAGCTCTGCATTTTATTATTGAGAACGCTTATAAGTAATCTATAAATAAGAAGAAAAGAATGAAAATGCAAGTATTTTTTTTAGGGTAGCTATCCAATTTCTATAAATCTTTGAATAAATTTGAAAAAAGTCTAAAATTACTCGAATCAAAGCCTATCAAAGAATATGTGTGTTATGTTTGGAGGCGTACGAAGTGTGAATATGTATAAAAAATACTATTTCTTATTATTCTAAAGATAGTAATGTAATAGGTAGGGGAAAAAGTCTTTTCGCATTTTAGTATGTATGAACTTGTAATAAAATCTCTTTGGTTATACCATTTGTATCTGGCAGGTTTTGATATCTTTAAAAAGTTTAAATTTTAAAAAAGATAATTCCAAATTCAAATTAGGTAAATGTGTGATTTTCATTTGTTTTTTTTACTGTCAAGATGAGTGAATCTAATGAAGAAATTCGATTCATTTTAAAATTTTACTACAAAAAAAGTAAAAATGCAACGCAAGCTGCGAAAAAAATTTGTGACGTTTATGGATCTAGTGCAGTGTCTGTGAGAGTAGCACAAATTTGGTTTAAGCGTTTTCAATCAGGAAATTTTGATGTGAAAGATGCACGTCGCTCTGGTCGCCCTGTTACGGATAAAATGGATGCCATTTTTGAAAAAGTGGAGCAAGATCAGCATATCAGTAGTTACGACGTAGCTGAAGAATTAGGAATTGACCACAAAACAGTTTTGGCGCATTTGAAAAAAGCTGGGTACACTAAAAAGCTCGATATTTGGGTGCCTCACGATCTCACTGAAAGAAACTTAATGAACCGTGTACTCATTTGCGATTCTTTACTACGACGTAATGAAAGCGAACCGTTTTTGAAAAAGCTTATAACTGGTGATGAAAAGTGGATCACGTACGACAAGAACGTGCGAAAAAGGTCGTGGTCAAAGGCCGGTCAGGCTTCACAGACTCTGGCAAAACCCGGGTTAACCCGCAATAAGGTGATGCTGTGTGTATGGTGGGATTGGAAGGGCATTATTCATTATGAGCTGTTACCGCCAGGCAGGACTATCGATTCTGAACTCTACTGTGAACAACTGATGAGATTAAAGCAAAAAGTTGAGAGAAAGCGGCCGGAATTAATTAACAGAAGGAGTGTGATTTTTCATCATGATAACGCTAGACCTCACACATCTTTAGCCACTCAGCAAAAATTAAGAGAGTTTGACTGGAAGGTGTTAATGCATCCGCCGTATAGTCCTGACCTTGCACCTTCTGATTTCCACCTGTTTCGGTCTCTTCAGAATTCCTTAGGCAATGTCAGGTTAACATCACGAGAAGACTGCCAAAACCACTTGTCGTGGTTTTTTGAACAGAAGTCCCAAATTTTCTATAGTAATGGGATCATGTCTCTACCTACAAGATGGCAAAAAGTTATCGAACAAAATGGCACCTACATACTTTAGTTAAATGTAAATAAACTTTAGTAAAAAATGTTTTGAATTTTCATATAAAATACGAAAAGACTTTTTCCCCAACCTAATATTTTTTTTTTAACATAGGTACTATGAAGTATTTTTGTCAATGAGCCACGTTAAACCGAAAACAGATTAGGTTTAATTTTCACATTTTAATAAATATAAAAGTGCAGTAGAAAATACTTTTTTGGGCGTCAGTAGCTCGCCAAAAGTTTTGTCTCACTCAACCTCACTTGCATGTGGTGAACCATGCGGAATAGGGCATCTATTCTATTCTCTGTGTGAGATCACTGTATTCAGTAAACTCAGAGTATTTACTGTATTCAGTAAATATTAATACCTTTAGATAGGGGTAGAACATAGTGCGATCTCTCGCTCAAAGCATCCGACTGTACCTCCCTTCCATAAAACCGCAGCTATAACGGCACAGCCATTATTTGTTCTTACATTATTTGTTCTAATAGAGGTCGTTATGCTGTCAACCTCACCTCTAGCGGTGTAGGCGCTTCATGCTAGCTAGAAGACCTGGTGAAACTGTTGGCCGCTGGCCGCCCGCATGTTGTTTTACATTCCGAAAGATTTAGTGCGGCGACCCAGGGATTATTTAATTTCTGTTCTCGGAAATGGCACCGCCAAAACTGTGTATAACACCTGTTGTAGCAGTTGTGCTAGAGAAAGAGACTGGACTGGTTACTTGTTACCACTGAACAAAAACTAAATAAGCAGCTGTGGTATAAAAGCAATTTTGTGTATAGTTTAAATAATCCTTTTTATAAATAGTTATTTTGTGTTTAATAAAAGTTATAGTTTGTACTTTACATACGTAGATTCAAATATAAATTTTATCGCTCGGAATGTTCAATAGTCACGCTACTGAAATTTCCAGAGTTCACTATTGAAGAAATCTTCAAAGTATAAAAGCCCTATTTAAAAGCCAGATCGATAAGGCTCGCAACAGGTGACGGGAATACGCCGAATGCCCGGTATATCTTACATATTTTTAGACGTATTATTTTTATGTCAAATACGTAGGACCCTTTAAAACGCTTGGTTCTAAAATATTCTTTATGTTTTCCATAATACGTAGAATTTGGTATTATTCCTTCAGATTTTTTCACACTGCACATGATACATAATATACTTATTAGTATTACAATAATTAATTATTTATTTCCGCTTTTATGAAAATTTGTCACTTATGGTATGGATGTAATAAAGTTGATGAAATAGAAATTTTGTTTAGAAAAATATATTTAAAAAAAACCACTAAAGTTACAGATATGAAATTTGGGTATGAGGGTGAAAAATTTGAAAAGGAGAATGAAAGAGGGGAATGAGTCTAGAAAAAATGTTGAGGAGATAGGAACGAAAAAAAAAGCGCAGCGAGAAATACCAAATTTGTACACTTGATCTAGGAACGCAAATAACACAAAATATACATACATAATTTAGCACATAAATACTTAAAATTGAACGAAATGGAGAAGGATTAACGGGGGACTGGAAAAAATTAACAATCAAAAACATGAAATTGAAACAGCATAGCGAGAGAATATTAGGGGGAAAACAATGTGAAAAGGGAGGTAGATATGAAATTTAGACACAAGGTAAAAATAAGGTGGCGATTAAAGATGTCAAGCAGAAACCATGTACATAATTTACGCAAGCGAAGCGGCACGCGGTAAGCTAGTATATTACAGAAAGCAAATATTACAAAGGAGAAATATTATTTGTACCGACTAAAATACTAAAAAGAACAGGTTTGTCATACAGTAACAAGAAAATATATTAGCCTTAGAAATTCGAGCTGCTACGTTCCGAGTGTTTGCGCTGTGTCTGCGTCATAGAATTAGTAATTGTACTGACTGACGTATCACTTATTGATAGTCCATGTAAAGTAACAGTAAAATTACAAAATAATTTAGTGAGTGTATAGCCAAGAATATGACAAGCTTATAGACACAAAGGAACTGTATGTTAGTTATGTTTCTGTATTTTGTTTTATTCGTTAAGATGGCACATGCCACAGCACGTTCTTATAGACTGCAGGATCGTAGAATACCGAGTATAGAGTGAAAACCGTATGTAAATATATGTAGTATTTGAGATATTATCAAAACAAAGTTATTTATTTGTAAAACATAGTGTTTTAATAATGTTTATGACCTCAATATCTCACTCAATATATACTACATTTTGAGAATGATTGACAGTATGTGTTCTAGAGAAGATAAACTAGCTTTTATAAATGTATACTATTTGAAATGTAAAAAAATATGTGAGTATGGGTGAATGATTTATTTGCTTTGAATGTGGCACAGCGAGTGGTTTTGAACTCAAATTCAATACAAAGTAGTTCACCACCATCTTTAATCCAAAGCCAACCTCACCTGCACGTGGTGCACCTTGCTGACTCACTAATGAGGCTCTGGCGAAAGAGATTTGCAAGTGTTTATATAGGTTTATATAACTGCTTCACAACAGGCGGGCTGTATGCTTGTCTGCCACCCGACGTTATATAAATACACATTTCCTGAAAATTTAACCTATAAATGGCATGCAAAATATAAAGTAAGATACAACTCAACGTTGTTCCATTTGACCCGGATCGATACAAGTTGCAACAGGTGCGCCCGGAATCCTGCTCCGCCTAATGCCCGGATCCCTTAACACTTTTATAATGACCATTGTTATGTTCAGAAATTTATTCAAAAAATATGAAAACGGCGAGGAGAAGGCCGTATCGATGTCAGCGTTCATTGGTAGAGACCTTTTTCGTTGAAATTGGATGCGTAGTTAAAAAAACCGATTGATAAAAGAAATTTCACTCATTTTTATTTTAGTAATGTCGACTGTCCGAACCTTTGTAGATTTTTATATACTATCAAATCACAATATGAATACGAATGTGTATATATTTTATTCTCTAACATAGATTTGGGACTATGACAGAACTATTTTATGTACCTATTTCGATGAAATTTGGTAGAGTATGTTGAAAATGTAAACAATTTTAAAGTTCGGTGGGTTGATCAATTCGTATAAATTATTATATGATAATAAAACAATTTTGCTAATAATTATATTAGAAAAATTACTAAACGAATGTTTTATTATTTTATTAAATGCAATGAAGAGTTGTTGGTGGAATAGGAAATATCAGCCCCCTTACCACCAACTCTTATTGCGATTCAAAAATTGAATAGAATCCTAATTCATACCAATGAATATAAGAAGAAATGATAATGTTAGTTGTTGGAAACACGGCAAAGTCGGAGGAAATTTTCCTCAACAAAATTTTAAACAAAATGTTAAATTTCACTCTCTTCCTTTCATTTAACATGCTATGTTATTTAGGAAAAAATAATTCTTATGATTAACTCTGTCGAAGGACATAATAAAATACACATGTCTTTTTTTCACATTTCACGAGTTCGATTCCCGGTTGAGGCAGGCGATTTAAAAAAAATCTATGAATGCAGTTCTACTTATTGTTTAAAATAAAATGATGTTTTCTTTCAGTAAAATATTCTATCTTCAATATTTAATATACTTTCCCTCCATGTGGCATGGCCGTGGGACGCCCTGTATACTTATAAGACATAGAAAACACCCAGACCAAGACTAACAGACATGTTCATGCACACAAATGTTAGTTTTGAGCGGGAATCGAACCCGCGACCTCGGAGTCAAAGTGGCCCCTGCTAACCATTTGACCACCGAGCTCGCCATTACTAGAAACATTAATGGTGGCAAGAGCCCTTTCAATAATGTCGTTAACGAGAGCTGCGGCGGGCCAACCATCCAGCACATCTTATACCAAAACTTTTTAAATTAGTTTGAAAATAATAGATATATCAAAAGTTATTTAAAACGAAAAAGTAGTTAAGAATTACATTCCAGTCTATTTTACATTACAAATCTCCAAAGTCTACTTAGTTCACTTAAGTTTGTTTAATTAATTACATCCAAGTTAGAAACTAAGATTCCTGTAACTTTGCCCGCGTCATGTGTTAGCCTCTTCGGATTAGTTTGAAACTTTATTACCGAACTAGACTTGGACCATGGTTTGCCTGCAGACAGCGTTTTTTTTATACTACGTCGGGTGGTAGACAAGCATACAGACCGCCTGTTGGAAAGCGGTTACCGTAGCCATATTAACGCTCGCAACATGAAATATCCCTCGCGCGCCGCCATCCCCGCTGCTAACGCAGCATCTCCTTCTGGTGAGCTCACTCACTCGCAGGAAAACAACAACCCTCAAGGAAATTGTTATTTGGCTGCGGTATTATGTGAGGTGGAGTTACATTCCCCAGTCGGGCAGCTTACAATTACGCTCCCTACCTCTCTTTTCGCCAGAGCTTCGTTTGTCAGGTAGCGGGGGGCTTTGCTTTGGCTTTGGTTCAAAGATGTTGATGAACCACTTACACCCCTGAACAGCATTATTAACAAATGCAATGTAAATTATAGGCGTCTTTTCAGAATCGATTTTAGAATACAGGAAAAAGCAACAAATAATACATACATTTCATATTTTAAACCATGCCGTAGTAACACAGCCGATGATCAAATATTTTTTAAATTCCATTTCTGTTATTTTTTAAAACTGTATCATTGTAGATTCCTTCTTATTGCTCGTGCTTTCAGTGGCCTCCAAATAGTAGAAAAGATCACTGTATCAGGTATGTGAAACCACCGTTTTCTTATTAAACATATATTTATTTAACGTTTAGTCATTATATGACCTTTAAAAATCACAGCTTATATACGCTAGTAATACCAGATGCGTTCACGCCATTCTTGAAGAGCCCCGTATTATATGTATCCTGAGAAAACCTCGGCAGGAAGTTCATTCTACAACTCAAGAGTTCGCGGAAGAAACCCACTCTGAAACCTCTCTGTATACGACCATTTTGAATTCAATACGTGATCATGCAGTTTCAAATTTCAGCCGAGACGGTTTGACAAGACGAGGCGGAATGCGAGTAGCTTTGTTCTTACAAATGTTTTGGTTCAACGTTGGATGTTTTTGGAATTTTGAACCACATCTGTAGTTGGTTTGGACGCTAATTATGTAGTTGCATAAGTTGTATGTTGCATGATGAAAACTGATTCTAATTACGTATAGAATGAAATCTACATAAACAAGCCCTATACAACAGTTAATTGATTCAGGTGTCATTTTGCGGAAGTCAAATTTACAGGCAGTTTAATGTATACTACTTTTCGTGCTTACGTACTTTGCTTACTTACGTACTTCGGTGGCGGAAGCGCGCAAAGTAGTGTAGATCACATTGCTCTTTACAACAACTTACTTTACTCGACATTGGCATTTACGTCATTATTTTGTCATTATATTGGGGTGGAAGTGATTCATCATCATCTTTGAACCAAAGCCAACTTCACCTGCACGCGGTGCACCCTGCTGACTGACAAACGAAGCTCTTGCGAAAAGAGAAGTAGGGAGCGTAATTGTAAGCTACCCGACTGGGGAATGTGCCTCCACCTCACAGAATACCGCAGCCAAATAACGGTTCCCTTGAGGGCTGTTGTGTTCCTGCGAGTGAGTGAGGTCACCAGAAAGGAAGGAGATGCTGCGATGATAGCGGGGGTGGCGGCGCGCGAGCGATATATGATGCTGCGAGCGTTAATATGGCTACGGTAACCGCTTCACATCAGGCGGACTGTAAGCTTGTCTGCTACCCGACGTAGTATATAAAATAAAAAAAATATGAAAATCTTACTTTCCAAAATGTTTCAATATACCTTTCCTAATATTTTCATAATATTGTCGCAAAAGTAGAAATTTTATACCTTTGTATAACTCACACTAGACGCTTCAGCTTCGAGGCCCACCGGCTAAGCTGAAGCCGATTCGCATCGGGTTTTATGATTGTGGAAATACGACTTCAGTTTAAATTTGTGATAAAAATCTTTAGTTTAATCGGTAGAGCGCCTCCGTTCCTACCGTAGCCGGTAGGAACAGAGGCGCTCTACCGCTCTAAGCTTAATATAAGGTGAATTTAGATTTTTGTAATCAAAAAATCCGATCGTAATCAGCTTCAGCTTATGTGGTGCCCTTGATTGCTGTCGAGTACTTAATTGCTTGATTTGATTGACCGCATATTATGTAATTTTAACATTTATGTATATACCTAGATACAGGCTGATGATGATGATGAAAAAAATATGGGACCAATCTAGAAGGATACTATTTCAAATAAAAAAAGTTTGTTTTTTCAATTCGGTTTATAAATCTAAGTATTTAAGTAACAAACATTAAAAAAATTCAGCCGAATTGAGAACCTCCTCCTTTTTTGAAGTAGGTTAAAAATAAAGAATAGAATACTCATTAATGAACGAAAATAATATTATTACACGAAGTAGAAAAGGCGGTCTTATCTCTTCCAGGCTACCTTATGGAAGAGAATCAATTACAGTTGCAAATGTCGGCGTCTCAGTGCTGTGTCTCATCGGCGGAACTCAAGTCTACATGAAGTGATTTTCCTCTCTTTTTGTGCTGTTTCACAGGAGGTGTTTGAACTTCCCCCGTACTACTACTATTGGTATACCTCCGCTAACCCGCAGTTGAGCAGCGTGGTGGAGTATGCTCTAAACGCCTTTGATTGAAGGGAGAATCGTATCCCAGCAGTGGGATGAATAAGGATCGACAATTGGTAGAACAAATGTTACAATTTATGTCTCTAGTATGAGCCGTTAATCTCCACCGTACGTGCTATAAATTAAAATTCCATTCATATCACCTCGATAATTTAGCAATCTACAGCTGTACGCTTTTCACGATATTTTGTACCGTGAACTGTGTATTTATGAATTATTCAACTACTCTCAACTTTCCTGTTCCCGAAAAAATACAACTTTGTACGCATAAAGAACGTCTCTCTGTTTCCCTAAAAAATGACGTCGGAGGTCGCCGGTCGTCGGAGGACAGAAGAATGGGCAACTATTTTAAGCTGTTTATTCCACATGCTTGCACGTTTCAACGAACTAACGAGCAAAATAAAATGAATAGGAACTAAAATGTATGAGCATATTTTGAAAATGTTTGTATGTGTTATTACGAGTTGTTCATTGCGTCCGCTGTAGACATACTACTTTTTGTTTGAAACGAATAAAACAATAAAGAAAGAAATATAATTATTTTATGGATACTGCCTACAGACGTTGTTTCTCAATAATAATGGTCCATTATAACTCCTTTCAGTGTGATGAACGATAATTTGTGGCTCGACCCCAAAATTCAAATGGGTAGGGTTTGAAGTTGGGATAATCAAATATTTTAGCAATTCAAGTTAATCGAATTTGACAATATTGGTACGTCAAGCCAACATTATTTCAATTTGACGGTTAAAAGGCAAATTGAATGTAAAGATAAATATTTAAAGATAAAAATATGTATATTGAATGCAAAGATAAATATTTAAACATAAATATATCACGTATGTGTTCTGCTATATTTGATTATACTTGAATCAGGCACTAATCACTGGATCAAATTCCATCGCACACAAGTTCTCTCTTCGGATCGCCATTTCTTTTCAAGAGTTGTGCGTGAGGAGATTGAAATAAAGAAATACACGAATTTCAATCGAGAAGATTAACTATAAGAAATTATCAACAGCATATAATCCATTGATTAATATCACTCAACCTCGTTTTGGTTTGCAGTCGGGTAACTTACAGAATAAGGACATGTCGATTGTTTCGCAGAACAGGGATGTCGTCAGTGTAGTGTAGGTACATGGATATTCACCAACACGGGGGTAGATGAAGATTCGTCGACCTAGACAACGGAAGAGTGACACCGCTGGGACAGTCAGTATATGACCACGGGCGGTGCAACCTGGTCGAAACGTCAGGCAATAAATAATAAAGGTATGTAAAAATACCTTACATGCATAATCGCGTTAATACCCGTAGTATTATCAATTTAATCATGCAAAGCGAAAGTATAAAAGTTATTATGTACGTATATAGAGATAAAATAATTAAAGTTGGTACCATTCGCCATCGGCATGGAATTCATTCTTACTTATTAGAACTGAAATGGTCTAATATTGAGCAGTTCATGAGATGTTTCCCCTCATACTAAAGTTGTGGAATGCTACCCTCGTAAAGATAAACATAAATATGTAGTACAAAATACAATATAGTATATGGATTTTATTAAATAACGCTTATCATAAATCATCAAATCTTTTTTTTTAAGAGTAAAACATTTTTATGGACGCGCTGTGCACTTTAATTCGCATGTAATGAGATTGAGCTGAGTATGTAACGCAAGAAGGAGGGAACGAGACGGAGTGAGAGATCAAGTGAGATGGAATGAGAAGGGTGTAAGTTCATCATCACGAGCCAAAGCAAACCTCACTTGCACATATATAGATAGAATATGCTTTATTTGCACTATACAAACTACAGAAACAATTTAGCATACAGACAATATCAACTTATAGAATATGTATGCGCAACAAGGCGGCACATGGTGCACCCTGCCAACTAACGTAAGATGCTCTGGCAAAAGAGAGGTAGGGTACAACGTATTTGGAAGCTACCTCACTGGGGAAGTACCTCCTTACAGAATACTGTAGCTAAATGATAATTCCTTTGAGGGTTGTTATGTTCCTGTGAGTCAGTGATCTCACCAGAAAAGAAGGAGTTGCTGCGTTAGCAGTGGGGGCAGCGGCGCGCTAGCGATATTTCATGTTGCGAGCGTTAATATGGTTACGGTAAACGCTTCACATCAGACGGGCCATATGTTTATCTCCCACCCAACGTAGTATAAAAAAAGAAGTTTTCACTTTTGTCGTGAGGTACAGCACACGCCGTTTTTTGTTACTGATGCTATATAAGCAACAAATATTTGTTATATAAGCAACAAATACATTCTTCTATTCGTCTCACTCTTTTGTTATCTACTCACTTATACATTCAAACTGACAGACGTCTTTACTTCAATTTGCTCTCAAAATACCGTTTTCAACTAGATTCGTAAACTTTCTTACCATCCATCTCTTTCTTACCATCCATAAACAATCTCGGTTACGTTCAGTAATCCACGATATTATTATAGTTAAGTCTTCTGATATTATTAAGATCGAATAGGATTATGTTGGATTTTGAAACTTTATCTCTGACATGAATGCGTACTCGCTAACTTTGAACATAAATTTATATACATTCTATGTAACATTTCGACAGAAAAAAAGATGGGAAGATAAATCCAAATTGAATTAATCCATCTAATCGGATTACAGACATTGAATTCTCTCTTCAGTTATGAAATAGAAAATGAGATTTAATACGGACTTTTACTGAACAAGCATAATCTATCGCATTAGGACTACAGCAAACCATATTTAATACAGCGATGTCAGAGGAACATCGGGTTACATAGAGATAAGAAGTTGCCATTATCGTAGGCAGATACGTGTCAACGCATGATGCTTGATGACTGTACTCCGACGTTGTACTTCCATTAGCTTTAATACAATTGTACCTATAATGAAATAAAAAAAAAATATTTATGCATTTGTATGTAACAGATTGAATTAAAAAATATGAACTATTGAGTATATAACAGCTGCAATGTGTAATTTTTTGTATAGGATTATTTATTTATCTTATGATCTTATATACAGAGTCACATTTAGTGCTTATTTCACAAAATCGACTCATTGAATCAAAATATTATTGTTAAATTTAGGTTACTTGAGATATCCATGCAAATTAAGTGGCAGGTACAATAGATCCCATTTTAGATATGGTTCTTTGGTTTACAATAGACGCATTGGAGAGGCCGAAAGGTATTTAGTCTCAAAAGGACTTACCGTTATTATAAACGCCATTTTTCTAATAGGAATCTTTCATAGGAATTTGGTGGAATCCTCATTGTAAATCAAATAGCTTATTATTTTTCTATTTCATTGTAATTATGCGTATGTTTGTCAATTTCAAATAAAACAACTAGCAAGTACAGTTTTCTACCAAGAGAACTCGCATTTACATTCTATAGAAATCCGTAAAACTGTAAAATATACATACCTACGTAATTTACTTGTGACAAATTAAAATCAACAACATTAACATAAACGGTTCCAATGGTCCTAAACAATAAACACACGATAAAAATAATTGTTGATGTTATCAATAACCTGTGGAAGGAAATGAGAAATTATTTACATGGGGCGTCCTAATTCGTACTGTGGTATTGCGTGCCGAAGGCGTGTGCCAGCCAGCCATTTTAACCGTGAAATATAACGGCTAATGAAACATGCTATTTGTGAGGCTATTATAGCGGTTTATTGTTGTCATTAGAAACTGGCTCGCTATGCGACAGTCATGTCAGAGAATATCCTTGGTTGTATTTTCATTTAGTAATGGGAAATACATGGTCAGAGTTCATAAATTAAGTTTTTAATGTCATTTTATATATATGGACCTATCACGCTATAGAAAAACAAAGTTAAATCATGGCATATGTTACTGTCGCTAGCAATATCTCTTTATTACGCTTCGACTTTTGTTAATCTGCATCAATATGGGTTGATTAATCATCCCACTGTTGAGATACGGGTCTCCCCTCAATCGTTAAGTTAAGAGCATACACCACCACGCTGCTCAACTGCGGTTTGGCGGAGGCCAGTGTTTTCAAGCCGCCCACTGACTTGACTTAACGACTGTCTAAAGACAACAACGTGAACCGACGGTTTAATGTGCCCACGAAGCACTAGGATTAGCTCATGATAAATAAACCCATCCATAGACAGGCTACGATCGGCGTTGCTTAACTTGCGTGATCGATTAGACAGACACGCACAACGACGCTATCAAGGTCCTCAACTTTTGTTAATATGTTAATTAATGTTTGACAGGACTACATGAAAAGTTTACGTTTTAGCGGACTGTTTTGTGTGTCACCAGCGTCATCCATCAATAATGCATCCACAGGTTACTCATACATATTGGCCGTTTGGTTTCCGGCAGACTAGAATAGAATCACTCCGTCTCTTCCCGTGGATGTCGTACAAGGCGAATAAGGGAAATACATTATAAAACATCGATCAGGCCTCCCCAACCCGTCTGGCCAGCGTGGGGAGTGTAGGCCAAATCCTGCTTCTGTCTGGGACGGACGAGAGAGGGTCGTGCTCCTGTAGTGGAGACTAAAATGACCTGATGATGATGATGATGATGACTCATATATATGGTCGACACTTTTCCGTACAAACCTCGATGCTTCATTTTCCATAATAAAAATTGCCAATATAATGAAGTCGGTTAAAAAGAAACTCAGTCGTCCGTATTTCCTAAAATAATATTACTAATTTGAAACCCTCCGTACTCATTAGAAATTCAAATTGGATATGCTTTTATTATTTGGTCATAATTTAATTTTCTCTTAAAAGCTCAAATATTATATTATTCCTTTTTAATACTACTCAGTGGCTTCAAGTTTCAAGTGAACGCGCTAATTATTATTTTGGTAAAAATGGGCTCTTTTAAATTTATTATTCAGATCGATGTTTTTTCTTACAGTATTCGAGATGTACGTCTGTGTGATATCAGGAAGTCTATCACATGTACTTTTGCTGTAACAGTTGAGCAGTTGCGAGATGTACAGCCTTCGATTTTACCGGTTCAATATTTTATCTATTTGTTCGATTTCAGATTTCAAACTCAAATTCTTATAGTATTCAAAGTCTTAAATCACATTTGAGTAGAGATGGGCATAATGCCGCGCATTTTCGACAAATTCTCCCATAAAATTATATTCTCTATTCGTGCTGAAAAATAGGCATTACTGGGCATATTGGAAATTTATTTAAAATTCCTGTTAGTTGTGGCCCATCTCTACATTTCCGACAATACAACTCTATGACTAAATGTTATTCATGTTATTAATGAACATTTGAAATTGAAAGCTACAGCAATATCGAAAGAAGTAATGTTCGGCAGTAGAGATGTATGTCTTTCTATTTGGCCTACATATAAAATCATGAAGTCTTTGCTACAAAGTATGACCAGTTACAGAAGTATTACAATTTCAGACCTAAATTCCCACTTATATATACTTGCTTAATTAATACATGCAAGTGCTATTACTCTAGCGCTGTCACCCTCGCTACTGACTAACCAACTACTACTGTTTAAGCAAAGAAAACAAAGAATTATAAATACTACAGTTATGTCAATAGCATCAAAAATATACACTCGAAAAGTGACCCAATTGTCTCACCTCGCAATTAGTTCGCACAAGCCAGCCGACTAATCTGACGTTTGCGTAAGTCGATTAAAATAGTAAAAATGTCGTCTTCTGTATTACAAAATGTACAATTTATGTTGATAAAGTATACAAAGATAAAAAAGATAGTCTCTTTCCCACGGCGACGGGATCCGTTTTCTGACGTAATTTAGCTAATAATACGTTCAGAAAATTATATATGTGCAAGAGAATTTGTTTCTATATTCTTCTTTAGCCTTAACTATTAAACCGATTGATATAGAAATTTGCATACACTATACTAAAGGGCTAGAATAAACAATATGATACCTTTTTGGCACGATAATTGACAGTGGCACAGGCGAAGCCACGGACGCAAGCTGGTACGTTCATAAATTAATCAACAAGGTTTAAAAAGAAAAAGGCAAATATGCAAAACGGCAGAGAATGTCAATATACATTCAGTCAAAAAAGTATCGGGAATGGATGATTTGTTTATGGTTCCAAATGATTTTTTTTTGTTGTTGTTGGATTAGCACTACTTTTTTCCATTTTGGCGCGGAGTTTGAGTTGTATCTGTCATTTATGTGTACAGTGCTGTTTTTAATTGTATTATATCTATTGTATATTGCGATTTTCATAATGGACAAAAACATCGAACAAAGAGTTTGTCTTAAATTTTGCATCGCCAATGGAATTTCGTGTTCGGAGTCACTAAAAATGTTACAGAAGGCTTACGGTGAATTGACAATATCAAAAACACGTGTTTATGAGTGGTACAAAGCTTTCAAAAGCGGTCGAGATGTGATGGAAGATTTGCTTTGCTCTGGTAGGCCATCAACGTCTGTAACTGGACTTAACATCGCAAAAGTGAAGGAAATCGTGACTGAAAATCCTCATACAACTTTGAGAGAGATAGCCGTCGAACTTTCTGTACTCACGAATCGATCCGTACCATCTTAAATAATCACTTGGGTATGAAACATGTTGCCGCTCGGCTAGTCCCAAAAGAGCTGAATTTTCTCCAAAAATTCAATCGCATAAAAATCGCTGAGGACATGCTAGAACGAGTCGATTCCGATCCAACATTCATGAAACGCATTGTTACTGGTGACGAGACGTGGGTATACGAGTTTGACATGCAAACTAGTCAACAAGCTTCAGAGTGGCACCTTCCAACTGAACCGAAACCGAAAAAACCACGCCAAAGTCGATCAAAAGTTAAAGTCATGTTGACTGTTTTCTTTGACTATCGCGGTGTTGTGCACTCAGAGTTCTTGCCGGAAGGTGAAACTATAAATAAAGAATATTATTTGAGCGTTATGCGGCGTTTAAGGGAGCAAATTCGACAAAAAAGACCAGATTTAGATTTCGGGGTGTAAGTGGTGCATCAACATCTTTGAACCAAAGCCAACTTCATCTGCACGCGGTGCACCCTGCTGACTGACAAACGAAGCTCTGACGAAAAGAGAGGTAGGGAGCGTAATTGTAAGCTACCCGACTGGTGAATGTACCTCCACCTCACAGAATACCGCAGCCAAATAACGGTTCCCTTGAGGGCTGTTGTGTTCCTGCGAGTGAGTGAGGTCACCAGAAAGGAAGGAGATGCTGCGGTGGCAGCGGGGGTGGCGGCGCGCGAGCGATATTTTATGTTGCGAGCGTTAATATGGCTACGGTAACCGCTTCACATCAGGCGGGCCGTATGCTTGTCTGCCACCCGACGTAGTATAAAAAAAAAAAAAGATTTGTGAGAAGAAAAGTCTTGGATTTTGCATCACGATAATGCGCCTTCGCACAAGGCTATTATTGTGAACGAATTTCTGACCAAAAACTCCACAAATATCATCGATCAACCACCTTATTCACCAGATATGGCTCCATGCGACTTTTTTCTTTTTCCTAAACTCAAATTACCACTTCGTGGTACCATTCGATAGAAGACATAAAGGAGAATTCGCGGCGAGAACTGTACTCAATTCCGGAAAAAGCGTTTAAAAAGTGTTTTGATTGTTTCTGAAGGAGCATATTTTGAAGGTGATAAAATAAATTTGGATGAATAATTAACATTTTGTGTATTATTGATCTTTTCCCGGTACTTTCTTGACAGAGTGTATGTAAATTTTCTTCGCGATACGGGTTTGTTTCGTGTGAATTAGATGTTATGTTTCAATAAAAAAAAAAACATATTAGAAAAGATAAAAACGTACAGTATATTCAAAACTTTTCTCAATAAAACGTATCTAAGTTTGACTTATTGCTTGCATTATTATTATTTAAATAGTTTTCTTGGCCAACTTGCCAGAATATCAATATTTTGAAAAATGGAAAAATTCACCTGCCCCTCTCAAGTGCTCTTCCAACTGAGCTACCAGGAAGGCTTGTGTTGTTGACGAATTTTTGCATCTTATATTTCTACTGTGTGAGTCATAGTGTGGCGTCATCAACCTATTAAGTAATTACACTTACTAAAGTACGCATAGCAGTCCATCGTTGCAGATGAAATTCAGCTATTTTTTGGTAACACCAAACTTTGGTGTTATCAACGCCACACTGTGACTCACACAGTAGAAATATAAGATGCAAAAATTCGTCAACAACACAAACCTTCCTGGTAGCTCAGTTGGAAGAGCACTCGACCGGTCATCGAGATGTCGTGGGTTCAAATCCCACTTAGGGAGGGCAGGTGACTTTTTCCATTTTTCAAAATAATAGGTCTTTACCTATGAAATTGCCGTTCTGCAGTACTGGCCATTTCAAATCAAAATAATATTTGTTTGGCTAAGAATTCTAATTTCAAATTAATTTTATTTTAAAAACATGGAATTATTTTTCCAAAAGTAGTCATTTGTTTATTGATTAGTGTTACATTTTTATCGCATTTCAATGTTTTTCGTCATCATGGATACGTTAAAAATTCGAGTAATTATGGAATATGAGTACCGTCGTGGCAGCAACGCGGCACAAGCGGCACGCAACATCAACGACGTTTACGGAGCTAACACTACAAACCAACGCACCACCTGTTATTGATTTGCTCGCTTCCGTTCTAGAAATTTCAACCTGAAAAATGAACCTCGCGGTCGTCCGAAGACTTTGGTCGACAATGACACACACAATCTACGGCTGAATTAGCAGCAGCTTTCGACGTTAGCGTCAAAACAATATTGGTCCATTTGCGTCAAATTGGCAAGGTAAAAAAGCTTGACAAATGGGTGCCCCACGAACTCAATGATCGCCAGCGCGAAGTACGCGTCGAGACGTGACTTGCACTGCTCAACAGACACACAAATGAAGGAATTTTGAACCGCATTGTTACCTGCGATGAAAAATGGATTCTGTTTGATAACCGCAAGTGCTCAGCAAGTTGGTTGGATCCTGGTTCAGCACCTAAACAATGCCCTAAACGAAAACTTACCCCCAGAAAAGTGATGGTAACTGTTTGGTGGTCTAGCGCCGGTGTGATTCATCACAGCTTCTTACCAAACGGGGTGACCATTACTGCAGATGTGTACTGTGAAGAATTGAACACAATGATGGAGAAGCTGGCACGTCTCCAACCAGCATTGGTCAATCGCTCGTCTCCGCTGCTCCTGCACGACAACACGCGACCTCAAACTGCACAGCAGACGGTCTCCAAGTTGCAAGAACTGGGGTTGGAAGCTCTCCGTCATCCGCCCTACTCGCCAGACCTTGCGCCTACAGACTACTACTTTTTCCAGAATTTGGATAACTTCTTGGCGGGAAAAAAATTCAATACCCGAGAGGCAGTACAAAATGCCTTTGAAGAATTTGTTGCCTCCCGTCCAGCTGATTTCTTTAAGAAGGGCATCAATAAACTGCCATTGCGTTGGCAAAGATGCATTGATTGCATGGGTGATTACTTCGATTAATACAAATAAAACATACATGAAAAAAATTTGTTTAAATTTTTTCATACAAAACGGCAATTTCATAGGTAAAGACCTAATATTTATTGCTTGCAGTTGTGTGTGTTACTGCGTGCATTACTGTGTGTATTACATGTGTATTTGTCTACATTTTTCTATATGTGTGTTTGTAAGAACTGCTTTTTTATCTACTATACTTAATGTACCTAACCCTGACCTAAAAATTTCACTTGCAAGCATTCTTTGGTTGACTGGAAGAGATCCCTTCTGGGATAAGTCCGCCATTGTGTATGTTATTCTGTACTTGAAGTTTTATGTATTTGTACAATAACGTTTTACAAACAAACAATAACGAATCACTGGTTGGAACTGGAACTGGAAGTAATTTACGGCCAATTAAACCAATTTTGATTACTTTGCTTAATATCCCAACGAGCAATCATGGGAGAAACACGGCCACGATATAATTTTGCGTACCAAAGCACATCCTTTCCAAAAACATTTTGAGACAGTGAACAAAATATTAAAATTAAATTAAAAATCGTCACTTACGGTCGCCTTAATTCCTTTTCGCGTTAATTACGAATTTCATCCTATTGATAACAACAATTGACACGCGACTTCACACTAAAGATATTATAAGCCATTTTGATCAACAAATGAGGTTTCATGTTTCAAAAAAATATAACATTCGAAATTCAAACATTCATGAGCGGCCAGGGGAGTTCAGAACTTTCAATATGATACACGAGTATGAAGTAGAGTACAACCGAAAAGAGTACACACGTAACTACATTTATTAGCAGTGGCAATATTGACTTTTAACCATACAAAAGTGCTCAAGGGTCACCAAGTGAAAACAGTTGCACTGTTCTACGCTTAGAGGCACTTGCAGTAGCGAAAGTGGCAGTTTTTAGCACTTTTCTCTACTGCTTCTAAATCGAAATATTTTGAGTGCGGGTATAATGACGTAAAATACTTTATTGTAAAGTTGATACTGTTGATTGTTGGCACTTGGTGGAAAATTATTATCATAATGTTATAATAAAGCACTTGTACTATTCCACGTTATATTTAATATTACCGACCGGTTTCGCCGCTAAGGCATTATCAAGGTAAAAAGATAATGTTTTCACATCAATCTACAAGAAAACATCATCTGTTTATCTTAATAATGCCTTAATGGCGAAACCGGTCGGTAGCATTAAATATAATAACGTGGAACAGTACAAGTGCTTTAATTATACTCGTAACATTATGATACTTTATTGTCTTGGTAACCAACTGTATATAACAATTTGTTATATTTATTTTATTTTATATTATTTGGAATACCAACAGCTGTTACAATTAAATAAATAGCTGAGATTTACATTCTAGAAAGCCAATCAAAGGTATCCGCCAATAGATACATATGTATCTATTGGCGGATACCTTTAATTGGCTAAATGCTAAGATATGTATTTTTATTCAAAGTGGCGCACCTTTCGCAGCTACAAGGGTCGTAAACTTCTATTTCGCTGTACCTCGCTTACTTTTGTTCTATTATTTGGCATAGATACCGAAAAATCTGATAAGAAAGAAGTACTTATAGAAAGTTATACAGAGATTCCATAGGATTCATATCCCCAGAGCGTTTATCGCCTTATGGGCTTAAAGTTGCTCCACAGTGACAGCCGAGATCCTTCCGACTACGCGAATTAGATTACGGATTTATCTTTTGCAAAGTATTAAGGCTTCTTGCGTGAACTCGGATTTGGTCATTAAAGGAAATCATTTTCTTGGGAAAAAATGTGTAGAATAATGTGTTTAACTAATCGAAGTAAAATATGTAGTTGCTTATTATTATTATTTTTATGAGAAGAGAGAGAGAGGAGGGCAAGCGAAAATATTGGTCATCATCACAGACCACAGATATCAGCAACACTATGGGGTCTCGGACCCGTCGCCAGCCTTTTAAGGGAAAAATAATAAATTAGTTGATGTACTAAGTATATTATATGTGACTTGTTGTGTATATTATATATTTCAACGGGTTGATTTGAAATTATAATTAATATCTTAGTATATTTCATTAATGAAATATACTAACAAACAACAATTCCCTTGAGGTCACAGGAAAGAAAGAAAGGGAAGGAGTATGTACCTATAGGCTGGCAACGGATCGGTAACCCATTGGTGTTGTTGCTGATCTCCATAGGCGGTAGTGATTGCTTTCCATCAGGTAACCCACATGCTCGTGTGCCCCAACTCACATAAAAATAAAAACCGGACAAGTGCGAGTCGGACTCTCCCACGGAGGGTTCCGTACGTAGGATCATTATAAATTTGATATTTTTCATTATAAATAAGAAATACTGCGTCGGAAAAATAAATAAAATATATTTTGCAATGTGTACATCAAGCCCTTTCATATAATACCCCATTTGAACTAATAGCTTCAATTTGAAATTTCGACCTCCTATAAAAAGATATAGACCCCCTATTTTTTAAGATTTAATTACAAATGTATAGTTTTGAGATTCATTCTTGTACTTGTAGACTATAACGATGTTACTTGCCAAATACCCTATAGGTTTTGATTCCCTTGAGAATTATTGGCGAAATATGCGTTTTTGCTGTCGTATCCTTTTTTTACGTAAACTTAGCAGTTTGATTTTTTTTACAACTTCATGGGACCGTAGACCTGAGTATACAGTTCAAATTTCAGCTTGATACCTCCACGCATTCTCGACATAGAGGGTGTTGACAGACAGACAGACAGACAGACAGGCGGACAACAAAGTGATCTTATAAGGGTTCCGTTTTTCCTTTTGAGGTACGGAACCCTAAAAAATGTATACGTCAGGAAATTCCCACGTTTTTACATTCGAAGATGCCTTGTATCTATCTACTATTATCTAATAACTAAACATTTTCTGTATCGAAAGTATCAAACTACATATATCTAAACTAATTGGAACATATTTCAACGGAATGATTGAAATCATAATCACAAAGTATATTTCACTATATAATTGTATACCTCGGTCATTTTCCACCTTTCACGGTGGTCGAAACTAATGACAGAACAATCTACGATACAGGCTTTCATGCTACAGAGTACTAAACACGCAAACTGACGATTTAAAGGAAAAGTATTATTACCGTGCACTATTTGCAAAAAAAAATGTAGAATGGAACAGTACTGTAAGGGTTTTTCTAAGGCCATGTAAATTAGTTGTACTTTATTTTTAGGTAAGACTGAAATAGCGTGGAGGTAAACTGGAACTAAAGGTTTGGTACTAAAAAGTCTGATAGTATTGAACTTTTCGTGATTTATTATAATACATTTTAAGATGTTGGTAATGTATTAATCCAGGGTTTTTTTTATACTACATCGGGTGGCAGACAAGCATACGGCCCGCCTGATGTGAAGCGGTTACTGTAGCCATATTAACGCTCGCAACATAAAATATCGCTCGCGCGCCGCCACTCCCGCTGCCAACGCAGCATCTCCTTCCTTTATGGTGACCTCATTTACTCGCAGGAACATTACAACCCTCAAGGAAATTGTTATTTGGCTGCGGTATTCTGTGAGTTGGAGGTACATTCCCCAGTCGGGTAGCTCACAATTACGCCCCCTACCTCTCTTTTCGCCAGAGCTTCGTTTGTCAGTCAGCAGGGCGCACCGCGTGCAGGTGAAGTTGGCTTTAGTTCAAAGATGTTGATGAAGCACTTACACCCCAATTACACCCCGAGGGTTATCTGTACCTCTTGGGATAATTCAGAAGATCATAGAGGATTCGCGACAAGATTTACACAGTGCCATTTAGTCCCAAACTAAGCAAAGCTTGTACTATAACAAGCTCGGTGGTCAAAAGGCTAACAATGGCCACTTTGACTCTGAGGGTTCGATTCCCGCACAAGACAAACATTTGTGTGCATGAACATGTCTGTTTGTGGAACTAGACGACTGATACATGTACTCATATACATTTTTTTTGTAAATACATACATATAGTACACAGAAAATACCTAGACCACGACAAGCAGACAACAACACACATCTAATCCAAATCGTAGAAAAAAAATCTATTTAAGTAATATATGCCTGTGCCATACTCTAAAATATTATTTTTTAAATAGTATTTTTTGAATTATGTAAAATATATTATTAATAGTGGAGTTATTTGGTTCTATCAAGACACATTTTTTTCAAAGCGGTTCACCTTTGCGAAAATATAATAGAAGTGCGCGGATTGAGATACCCTTTATTACACGATATATCATTAGGTAGATCTATTTTGGAGAAACATAGCCGCGGAACATGTAGCCAACCAAAATTATTTACTGAATCTACTACGTATGGTGAGGATATCCTTTTAGTTATACATTCCCGACTAATTCCCATCCATTAGTTTTTCAAACAAGTTATTTTCGTCTGTCTATTCATGGTATTACATTTATTATAATCAGTTCTTAGAATTTGTTCTTTTTACTCATTCTAATTATACCCGCTTTTAAATATTAATGAAGAGAATTCAATAACGCAAATTATCCGGCACATTACCATATTATTGCGCATCGGTGGAAGGTTAAAGAAGTCAAATAAATAATTTATGCCTAAATAAACTTTATATGTACGACATCTACGAATAATTTAATGTTATATTGGACTGATAATGTGTTGACTGATGGACATATCACTAAAGTGTCTAGGGACTCATAGATATAAAAAAGCATACCCTGGTATAAATAAATAGATAATAAATATTTCTGGACAATTTACACAGGTCCATCTAGTCCCAAAGTAAGCGTAAAGCTTAATTTGGGACTAGATGGACCTGTGTAAAAAGCTTGTACTATGGGTACAATAGTACAAGAAACTGATAAATGTACTTAAATACATTTTTTTGTCAATACATACAACACATAGAGAACACCCAGACCAAGACAAACAGACATGTTCATGCACACAAATGTTTGTTTTGTGCGGGGATCGACCCGCGACCTCGGAGTCAAAGTAGGCATTGCTCATTCCACCACCGGGCTCGTCGGTATGTAATGTGACCTAAACTTTTCGAAAATTAAAAAGACTATTTATCAAATTCAAGTAACGGATGAGAGTCGGACATTGGCTATAATATTAAACGCGTACAAAAGTAATAATCAAGAATTTGTTATTGTCATTTGATATACATACATATATATATATATATATATATATATATATATATATATATATATATATATATATCAAATGACAATAATATATTAATTTGTTATTGTCATTTGATATACATACATATATATATATATATATATATATGTATGTATGTATATCAAATGACAATAACAAATTAATATATACACTGAGCGGCACGGAATGTGGCCCAAACATAAACAAAGCGATAAGAAGTCAAATAGATGTCGTATATCAAAGCTTTATGCTACAATTCATCAGTAAGTTTGTTATTATTCGTTTTAGAGGGTTTTTACAAGAACATGATCGTTCATTTAAATTTTATGACATTTAAACCGCATTTCTGTGTGACAACGCAAAGAACAAAGGTAAGTTAAAATTCAATATTAAAATCTTAGTGGGTTTAATCTTGCTTTTTCCTTTTTTTTATTAATCTATAGGTTATTCTTGTTTCCAGAATTGGAAAATATTGCCCATGACTCCAGCTCAGGTTGCACAAGCTGTATTGTTGAGAGAACAAGGCCGAACTCGGCGAGAAATCTCTGAAACTTTAAATGTACCCCGTAAAACACTAAGGTATACCTTGACGAGGTACCACCAGACTGGGCTCTATACGAAAAGACCAGGAAGTGGTGGAATAAGGGGTACTTCAGCGGGCGATGACCGTTTTATTGCCCTTGCAATTTTACGAAATCGGTTCCTCGCCGCGGTCGAAATGCGACAACGCCTACAAGCGGCCAGGGGGGTCAACGTTAACGAGCGTACAATCAGACGGAGGATAGAGGAACGGGACCTGCGTGCTCGCAGACCAACTCGAGGTCCAGAACTCCTCCGGCACCATCGCGTAGCCCGACTTCGCTTTGCCAGAGAGCACGCTGATTGGACTCATAAAGAATGGAGAAAAGTTCTGTGGACAGACGAATGCAGAGTGGCCTTAAGGACCCCAGACGGTCGGGAGCGTGTGTGGAGATGGCTTGGATAGCGATATAAACCAATTACTACCACTGAAACAGTCAGTTTTCATGGAGGGTAAATCATGGTTTGGGGAGGAATCAGTTCTGAAGCACGTACTGAGTTAGTAGCGCTTGAAGATCGTTTAACAGCAACACGATACATTGAAGAAATTCTTCGAGATCATGTTTTATCATACTAGGGGTTCATCGGTCGTGAAGAACTTCTTCTAACGCAAGACAATGCTCGACCTCACACAGCGCGTTGCGTAAATGATTATGTTTTGGACGTCGGGATACAAAAACTCCAGTAGCCAGCAAGGAGCTCAGACATGAACCCAATAGAGCATGTCTTGGACATGCTAAAAAGGAAAATCCGAACAAGTCATAACCCTCCACCGACTCTTCATGAGTTAAAAATCGAACTGCTGGCTGCCTGGGAAGAAATGCCTCAAGTAGAGGTTAAAAACCTAATCCACAGCATGCCTGATCACACGCAGGCGGTCATCAGAGACAGAAGTAGAAATACCCGATATTAATTTTAAGTCTGGTGTCGTTTCTTTTTTTTAATAAAATTTTATGTTCAATGTTGTTTTTTGTGTACAATGTCTTTAGTTCATAAATTGTTAAAACTCGATAAAAATCTCAGTATTCTGTACATTAAACTGATTAGTCATTTGTCAAATTAATAATTACACACATTTAATCAATAACTTCATGCATTTTTATTGTTATTGTGAGTAAAATCTCTAAAAAGCGCTTAAAGTCAAAGTCAAAGTCAAAATATCTTTATTCCTTGGACTTTATAAAGCACTTAGAAACGTCATACAAATTAAATATAAGACATGTATCTAAATCATTACTATCTACTTAAATCCGCAGAGCTTAGATGCACTTTCATCACACTATCTGTGAAAGTGAATTTAAGTGCCAGTTCCGGCGACGGGGCTTCTTGAGAAGAACTGGCAAGAAACTCAAGGCCGACTCTTTTAATTGCCAATATCGTTACATTAAACACAAATACAATCATTAACATAACAAGAGCAATTCATTTCCAAATACTTTTATCATTTATGTAATCTGAGATACAATAGTAAGCCTTTTGACATAGTCTAGTTTTGATAAATCTTTTATTATAGTCTAGTTTTTAAAAGACGTTTGCATATACAATTATTGGTAGTGTAAACAATCATAATCGAGCAATGAGTGCCTATCAAATGAGGGCCTAAAAGAAACCTTGTGCTTTAAGTTTAGTTGAGCCAAATTATTTTTTTAATATAACTGACAGTTGATTAATTAAATTAATTTAACAAGTACTGTGTGGTTATTTCTTTGTAAATATTTTTTCTATTTGGTTATGTCTGCCACAGTATCGGAAGAAAGGACAGGCCAATCTGTCGGTGATTATTTTCAGGGGGACACTGGAGCCTCCACGCAACACGGATGTACATTGCTTGCATATGGATACATTAACATAGCGTATATGCCTGGGCGCTGCAGAACGTGGGTCACGTTAAGGTCATCTTAAATCATATTAGCATGACTTCATCTGTGTAAAAGACTGCATATTAAACAACTAGTATGACTGCTGTAAGAAGGCATACTTTTGAAGGTATTTTATAGGTATTTGTGGAATCGAAATAAAACCAACCTCTCATCATTTATTTGATACATGTCGACGAAAATTACGTGATAAACGCATTCGTACGTCATTCACATTATTTATATCGACAAGTACTGTAACTGTTACATGCAAGTATTATTAATAAGGCTCTTTTTTTATTTCATCGTTCGTTAGCGAGTCATTGTGCGTGGGAGAGAATTTGTCGCAAGCCGCTGACGTCATTTCCACGTTCCTGTGTGTACACAATTTAATTAAACCTGCCTGCAGAACCGCTTAAAAGTGTAAAAGGATTACACCGCCCAGAACAGATAAAGGCTGTTTTTTTTTTAAATATAGGCGGTTTTAAAACGCGCAATTAATTAACGTCATAAATGCTCTAAACTGCACACAAAGATAAGCACACGAGTCTAAAAGGGTTGTAAGTGACTAGTGTACTGAAGTAAGACATTTAGATTCCTTATTTGTCCTAGACTTTTACTAGGTCTTAAGACATATGGAAAACTTATATCACACGTCAGGTACTCCATACAAATATCACGTCGTTCAATATTACATAAACAATGTCGTAATGTCGTCTGTACAGAACGACAATGAGCATGTGTGCGTGCGCCATAGAAACTGTTCCATATTCGTCCCAGAGGGGAGGTGGGGACGATACATGAGAGCGACAGGGAGTGGCATACTGTACTATTACGTATACTGTGCTTATATAACCCTTCTTTGTTTGACTTGAAAGATTGCGAGAACAAAAATAACATTTTCGGATACCATACCTAAAATGGACAAGAAAACACACTTTGTTACTATCAATATATCCTTTATAGTCTAGGCGTCTATTAACTGCCGACTACTAAGCACGTCACGGCTTGAAAAGGGTATTTTCATATTTTACTATGCTACGTATTACACAAATGTGCCCCCTGCCTGACCTAATTCCCGTAATGGGTAAAGCTTCCCGTACCGGTGGTGTACGTACATGCGCCCACTTTGTGCACCATTGCCTATGTCGTAATCCATTAATCGTTGAATTGAAAGAGCTCAAAGAGTCGTTTTACACTGAAATTAGAAAACATTTGCAGATGTGAGAAGATCTCTTGTAGAGATAAGCTCACCTTTATATATTTTTAACCGACTCCAAAAAAGAGGGAGGTTCTCTATTCGGTTGTATTTTTAGGGTTCCGTACCTCAAAAGGAAAAACGGAACCCTTATAAGATCACTTTGTTATCCGTCTGTCTGTCAAGAATTTCTATGTCGAGAATGCGTGGAGGTATCAAGCTGAAGTTTGAACTGTATACTCAGGTCTACGGTCCCATGAAGTTGTAAAAAAATCAAACTGCTAAGTTTACGTAAAAAAAAGTTACGGCCGTTTATTCAGCAAAAAACGCATATTTCGACACATTCTCAAGGGAATCAAAACCTATAGGGTACTTCCCGTTGACCTAGAACTATGAAATTTGGCAAGTAGCATCGTTATAGACTACAAGTACAGGAATAAATCTCAAAACTATACATTTGTAAATAGATCTTAAAAAATAGGGGGTCTATATTTTTTATAGGGTGTCGAAGTTTCAAATTGAAACTACTACTTCAAATGGGGTATCATATGAAAGGGCTTGATGTACACATTGCAAAATATATTTTATTTATTTTTTTCGACGCATTATTTCTTATTTATAATGAAAAATATCAAATTTAATAATGATACTTCGTACGGAACCCTCCGGTTTTTTTTGTAATGTGTTACTTAATTACTCCGTGATTTATAAACCGATTTGAAAAAAACTTCTTTTATTTGAAAGAGTATACTTTCAGATTGGTCCCATATTTTTTTCATCATCATCATCATCATGAGCTCGTATCTACATACGTAAATGTTGAGTAATGTTTGGAATCGGTTTATTTTTTGTTAGAATTATTGATGTAACTATGTTATGTTAATTTACGTGCAATAAAGAATATTACTATATTCTTTAATCACTATCCTTACCTTATTCGATCAGTGGTGGCCCACAAGGATGTATTTTAGGACCAATGCTTTTATAATACAATACAATAACTCTTTTTTGCATTAAATAAATTACAGACACAAAAAAATCAATTAAATGAAAATACAACAGGCGGTCTTATCGCCATAAGCAATCTCTTCCAGCTCTTAATTATTTTAGTTCAACGAGTTAGAATGTGATAAAATTACTAAAATTTCGTATAAAACTAAAAAAAATAGGTTCAGGTATTACGATGTTATAATATAGATCACCGGAGCGGGCTGGTTGTTTGAAACACTTAATATATTTGCTACCTAAGCAGCCTTACAGTCATTTTATTATTCAACGCTAATGCCACCGACTTTACCCGCATTTACCTCGGTATCCCGTGGGAATTTCCGATCCCATTTTCTTAGTGGATTCCGTAACTTTTCAAGTTTAACCCAGCAGTTAGTTTCTTTTTATTTATTGTACAGTAGTTTTGCTCTGCGGCTTCGTCTTATTGATTTTTTATAATGAGAGGGGGCTCTCATATAAAAAAAATCAAAACAAACGAGCATGTGGTTCACCTGGTGGAAAGCAATCACCACCGCCCATGGCGATCAGCATCACCAAGGGGTCGCTGATCCGTTGCCAGCCTTTAAACTTTAAAGGTTTACTTCAAACGTGGTTGTAACTTCAAATTTGTAACATCATACAAACCCATATACTTATATCACTGGTAGAATACGGGTTCCTTTTCAATCGAAGGGGTTTAGAGCGTACTCCACCACGCCGTTCAACTGTGTGTTGCAAAGGCCACTGACTTGACTGAACGACTGTTATCAAATGACAATAGCCGGTACCGAGGGCTAAACGTGAACTCAAAAGTACGGAAGAGCTCGAGATAAATAAATTCATCCACACTACGTGCGACAGACACCGTTCGACGTTGTTTCACTTGCGTAATCTAATAAACTGACACACACAATGACGTCATGTAGCTATTCATACAAAATGGTAATTATTACCAAAGACTAACGTAATACGGTGCGTATTGCCTGTTTCACACAATCCATCCGATCGATACGCTTGCAAACGCCACAGGTGCGTTCGTGTACGTCAACCCCTACTTCTACTTGCCTTAGACAATAAGCTGCGAACAAACTGTACATTACGTTTTTTATTTTCCTTTTAGCGCAGAACTCTTCAATGTCCAAAATATATTACTATAGTTATTGTTTGCTTCGAGAATAAGACAGCGGAGTGTAATTTCGATGTGTTTGTTAACATGAATTTATGTATGTAATCTATTTATTATACCACAGAACAATACAAAGAAAAGTAGACAAATAAATTAAACAGTATAAAGGCGGGCTTATCTCTGAAAGAGATCTCTTCCAGCCACTCGTGCTTTATTAATTATTTACGAGCTGTCTTAAAACTTAAGTATAAGAAGGGTAAAGCCTCCACCCATGGCTCCACCGAGTTGACTGCTATAGTACTATTACTTATACTGTGCAGCTATACTAAATACAGTAATGCGCCACAGATTATTATTAGAAAAGTTAGCTTAATATGAACTGGTGCTCCAATTTTGTTGAAAATTAATAATGAGGTCTCAGTAAATAATGTGGTCTCAGTTCGCAACGGACAACGAGTGCAAATAGGTATATCACAGGGATCAAAGTTTCTGTGAAAAGAGATATTTTGTAGAAAATTACTAATCAATAATTTTACAAATAATGCTTATTTGCCAGCACTGAGGAGCTATCACGATATTTTAACTTGCGTATTTGCGTTTATAAGTTTCGTACTATGAGCTAACTTTTAACAGCAAGCAATATTGTTTTTATGTTATTATGCGTATAAAATTTGGTATAAAAGGATACGAAAAGGATACTGCTATGTGTTTTTCACGTGTTTTTTATACTACAACGTCGAGTGGCAGGTTAACGCTCGCGACATGAAATACCCCTGCTGCCAACGCAGCAACACTTTCCTTTCTGGTGACCTGACTCACTTGCAGGAACACAACAACCCTCAAGGGAATTATTATTTAACTGCGGTATTCTGTGAGGTGGAGGTACTTCCCCAATCGGGCAGCAACGTTTAGTAAGAAATACACAATTCATTCGTTTGATATTTCTATCGCAGTACCTATATATTATTTTAAAACTGCAGTAAGAGACTCTAATAGGTGCCTTGATCAGTTTATTGTCAAGTTTATTTCAGAAAAACACTTGCGTCAGTTATGACAGAGCCTCATTCCATCTGAATAATGAATAATTCAAGAGATAAATTGTGTATATTTGTGCGAGACAATGGCCCCGAGACTATGTATATGTAATTATGTCTTTTTTTACCCTCCGTCAGGACTGGATGAATAAAAGAAACGGTATGTATGTTACGGCTGCATTAAAATAATATTTCCAGATTTACTGTGAAAAATGTTTTGTTTCCATACATGGTAATTTATTGGATACAATTTGAGTTTATTAGACAAAATTTTAATATATGGACTGGGACATAGCCCAGCGGATTAGCAAGTTGAAGTGGCGGTGGGCAGGGCACATAGCACGGAGGACGGATGACCGATGGGATCGAAAGGTTCTCGAGTGGAGACCACGTACCGGCAAGCGCAGCGTAGGACGTCCACCCACAAGGTGGACAGACGACCTCATTAAGACCGTAGGATCGCGCTGGATGCAAGCCGCTTCCAACCGGTCTTATTGGAGATCTAGAGGGGAGGCCTGTGTCCAGCAGTGGACTTGCAATGGCTAAGATGATGATGATGAGACAAAATTTAGCATACTTATTTGCATTGTGTTTAGTAAATATTAATTCATGTGTATACTATATAAATATTTGAAAATAAATACTAAATATAAACGGCCTAAATTTATGTAACTACATGTTATAAACCTCCTTTTCTTCCTCCATGTCAAACAGTCCCTGTCGCCGAAGCTGAAGCCGATTATCATCGAATATTTTGATTAGAAAAATAGGTCTTAGTTATTGACAAACATCATCAGCTCAATCGGTAGAGCTCCAGAGTTTCTACCAGCTAAGACGAACACAATTACCACTAATCTAACACCAAGTTAGATTTTTGCTATCAAAATATTGGCTCCTGGTTTGACCACGGGGAGATCTGTCTGATACATATATTTATAGACGAGCTCGGTGGTCGAATGGTTAGGCAATGGTCACTTTGACTCCGAGCTTTCGGGTTCGATCCCCGCACAAGGCAAACATTTGTGTGCATGAACATGTCTGTTTGTCTTGGTCTGGATGTTTTCTATGTATTATAAGTATGAATTTAAGTACTTTTACAAAAAAAAAATGTATTTAAGTACTTTTATCAGTTGTCTAGTACCCATAACACAAGCTTTGTGCTTAATTTGGGACTAGATGGTGCTGTCTAAATTGTCCAGAAATATTTATTTATTTATTCTATTTATATCCTTTTACGATTATATACATATTTTACGATTATATATATATATATACCAAAATTCTTTCATAATTAGATCCTACGCATCTAATTATGAAAGAATTTTTGAAGAAAATTCTTACTAACTCGCTAACGAAAGCTAACAAAAATAAAGATCAATTTGTTAATGTTAAAGGTTTATTAATCTCTTTGTTATACAATTACTTTTGACCTTTTATTTGAATGTATCTCCAAACATCTAACTCGTAGGGAGCCCTTCCGGATAAAAAGAGATTCACTCCACAAAAACCAATTCACAATTTGCGCGGTAAAGTTAACATATATCGAATAAAAGTCAGAAACAAAGGCATCTATTCGTATATCGATAACGTTCCCAGTCCCAACATACGTTACTTCCAATCCCTAACATAAATAACTCGTCTCGATCCCCTAAATAATGTTCCAATCAGTTCTGCTACTTGTTTTGTAGATAGATATCGAATTGAGTGTTCGTGGATGTGTTTGAGTGTGAATGAATTTTATATGAGCCATTATCGATACTAGTGCATTTCGCAAACTAAGTGTATGTCGATAGAGCCGAGAGGCATTGCCAAGTGTATCTGCCACTATTTTAGAGCCAGATGTATACTTACTTGCAAGTGGTATTCCCGAATAAAGAGACAAGGTACTTGAAGGTATATTGTATATCAGTAAATACTGAGACTATGTTTAGAAGACTGACAAGTTGATATCGAAAAGTATTATTAGAACACAAAAAAAAATTAAATCAATTTTGTTGTATATCGAACAACGAGATTAATATGTCAAGCATATAAAATCCACAATTTATTATTAAAAGGTATTTTCATAGCCTAAATAGCTTAAGTAACTATTTTAAGGTTATAAATTTATATTATGGTCACTGATATTATATAATTTAATTGATTATGATTTTCTCGTGATTCGTTTGCTCACTTTTGAGTCGCACACGATACTGCATATACAATCTACTTCTCATGTTTCTAGTCGAATAAAAATAAATATGCTAATAGAGGAAAATTTCTGCCAGTAAATGTAAAATAGTCAACTGTACGTGAAGGCTGATTACGAATCCAATTAAGCATTGTCGTGTACGAGTAGTGATTGGAGACTTGAACTCTAAAAAAAATCCTAGGTCTATGGTGTGTTCGATTCGAATTTAAAAAATAGGTGATTCCATTAAAATGAGCCACGGGGCATCTTTCTTAGGCTTTTGTATGAAGGCGCGTGCCATGAGATGTCTTTTTAGTTATTATATATTATCCATTTAGATCTGGATCTCTCCATAATTTCATACGACAACCGAATGAGAGAGCCTTTGTTTATAAAGAACATAAAAAAGAATCTCAGTTTTTTCAGTTAGGAAATTCAGTTTTCATTTTAATTCATTGTGTCGTCCTCAACCTCTATTCACCCCACTGCTGGGATGCCGGTGTCCCCTCAATTAAACAGGTTTCGAACATATTCCACCACGTTACTTAACTGCGGGTTGGCGGTGGCCAGAGTTTCCGAGCCGTCTAAAGACCACTGACTTCGAAGGTCTTCGGTCCCGAGTGTTATCATTAGGGGACTCTCAACTGCGGGTTGGCGAAGGCCAGTGTTTTAAAGCCGCCTAAAGGCTACTGACTTAGCTTAACGACTGTCATCTATAGACCACTGACTTTTTTTTTTGTACTACGTCGGGTGGCAGACCAGCATATGGTCCGCCTGATGTGAAGCGGTTACCGTAGCCATATTAACGCTCGCAACATAAAATATAGCTCGCGCGCCGCCACCCCCGCTGCAACCGCAGCATCTCCTTCCTTTTTGGTGACCTCACTCACTCGCAGGAACACAACAACCCTCAAGGGAATAGTTATTTGGCTGCGGTATTCTATGAGGTGGAGGTACATTCCCCAGTCATCATCATCATCATCATCTCAGCCATTGAAAGTCCACTGCTGGACATAGGCCTCCCCTCTAGATCTCCAATAAGACCGGTTGGAAGCGGCTTGCATCCAGCGCGATCCTACGGTCTTAATGAGGTCGTCTGTCCACCTTGTGGGTGGACGTCCTACGCTGCGCTTGCCGGTATTCCCCAGTCGGTAGCTTACAATTACGCTCCCTACCTCTCTTTTCGCCAGAGCTTCGTTTGTCAGTCAGCAGGGTGCACCACGAGCAGGTGAAGTTGGCTTTGGTTCAAAGATGTTGACGAACCACTTACACCCCTAAATCTGTCATCTAATTGACTGTCATCTAATGACAACAGTCAGGACCGACAGCTTAACGTACCCTTCGAAGCTCAACAATAATTGTGCTTCGTAATCTACTTTTTTCATTTGAATGATAACACTGAATGAATCATAAATATCAGAAAGGGATAACTATTGGTACCGTAAACGTGAATCATCGAGCCGTGGGCCTATAAAAACGAAAATAGATTGGAAACGTTATTGTAAACGTTACGACTACGTTATTGTAGCTGTTCAATTATCCGCAATCACATCGGATTTCAATACATATGTTTTTGTTTCCAGGTTACAAAATAAACTTTGGCCATATCGATTTCACGGCACAGTTTTCTATCTGTTCAATTTGTTTGGGGATTGTAATAAAAATATAATGTAGTTAGTAGTATTCATATAGAAGAGTAGAGAAGCTCGATGGCATCGTTGCGCGTGTTAGCGTAATCGAACACTAAAGTTAAGCAACGTCGACAGTAGCCTGTCAGTGGATGGGTTTATTTATCTGGAGCTCCTCTCAGGTGCTCAATCGAATGGGTTTAGAGCATACTCCACCACGCTGCTCAAGTGCGGGTTGGCGGAGGCCAGTACCGACGACTGAACGTGCCATCCGAAGCACGGAGGAGGTCGAGATAAACAAACGCATCCATGGACAGCCTACGGTCGACGTTGCTTTACTAGCGTGTTCGATTAGACTGACGCGCTCAACGACGCCATCGAAGTCCTCGAATACACAAAATTTAAATAACGTAATATATAAAATTTATAAGAACCAAATATGACTATACTATACAAAAAAATCGGTTGTCTGTAAAGTCGGTTTACTGACGATAGTTGAACGTGACAACGTCATAAGAAAATACTGATGGAATGTTTGCATTTTTCAAAAGAAAATTTTTATGGATCGCCTCAGAGCGAGGTAACGCCGCATGAGTCGTGTTTTTTTCGTGCGTGCAGCCGGCTCCATCGAATTATAAGATGTTGTCACGTCAAAAAGGAAATAACAAACAGCTAATGACGAATAATAAAATACTAAATCAAACGGCGTTAAGAACAATGGAAAATAATAACGACGAGCTCGATCGCGTAGCGATCAATGACGCGGCTTCGACACCAACGCTCGTGGGTTCGATTCCCACACAGGACAAACATTTTGTGTGCATGAACATGTCTGTTTGTCTTGGTCTGGGTGTTTTCTATGTATCATATGTATTTACAAAAAAAATGTATTTACGTATGTTTATCAGTTGTCTAGTGTTATGGGTATAACACAAGCTTCGCTTACTTTGGGGCTAGATGGCGCTGTGTAATTTGTCTGACCAATACTCAATAACATGAGCCACAAAAATACTAAATAACCACAGAAATACTAGGTCAGGTGACGTTTGGTATGTTTTATATCAACTTTAGTCGCCAAGTCAGTATAATAGTCGCCCAGTTACACAATTTTAGATGCTCGGTTATTACTACCCAAAAACAATCCTCTACTGTTAAGAATTTGGGTGTCATCATGGATCAGACTCTGTCCTGGGCCCCCCAAGTTAATGAAGTCAGCAGGAAAATTTTTGCCTCTCTACATTCCTTAAAACGACTCCAAAACTTTCTTCCTGTCAACACCAAATCATTATTGGCACGCACTCTCCTTCTTCCTCTATTGGACTACGGCGATATAGCTTATTTAGACCTTTCTGAAGAACTCCTTAATAAATTAGATCGCATTCAAAATATGTGTGTTAGGTATGTCTTTGGAGTACGAAAATTTGATCACATTTCTCATTACAGGAAACAGCTTGGTTTGCTGCCAATACGACAACGCCGAAATATCCGCATTCTTTCTTTCCTATACCAGATCCTTTTCTACCCAACAGCGCCGGATTACCTGAGGGAATGTTTCAAGTTTCGTGTTGTAGACGACCGACTTCGGTCCAGAAACACTCCGTTTCTTCAAATACCGCCCCATAGCTCCCTTACCTATTCTAAATCTTTTGCAGTGTTAGCTGCTCGTCTCTGGAATGCACTTCCAATTAATGTGATGATGGCTCAATCTATTAGTTCTTTTAAGAGCCAGCTAAGATCGCACTTCGCTGATGTTTCCGACGTTTGATTTCACTATATCTAAAGTGTCTTATTGCTTGTAGTTGTGTGTATTACTGTGTGTATTTGTCTACATTTTTCTATATGTGTGTTCGTAAGAACTGCTTTTTTATCTACTGTACTTAGTGTACCTCACCCTGACCTAAAAATTCACTTACAAGCATTCTTTGGTTGACTGGAAGAGATCCCTTCTGGGATAAGTCCGCCATTGTGTATGTTATTCTGTACTTGAAGTTTTATGTATGTGTACAATAAAGTTTTATAAACAAACAAACAAACAATCACAAATAAAAAGCCAGAAGCTTTTTATTTGTAGCTTTCTACTATCAGCTTATTTTTGAATATACTCGTGAAGAAGATTCTCTGAAATTACAGTACTTAATTATTGTGAACAAATGGGCGGCGTGATAACGAAAGGCCGTCGTTTTGATGAAAATATTGTTCATAGTCAACACATTTATAACAATGTATAAGGCAACCTTGTTCCCCGCCCTTTCCATTAAAGGTACGCTCGTCTCTACGTGTGTAATTGAATTAATTATTATTATTTCGGGCTCTGTAGAGATAGGGACGCATTGTTAGTGCCAAACGAAGGATTATAAAAACATCTTTATGTATATAAAATTTATATATAGATGACCTGACCTATAAGCATTATTCTATTATTAAATATAATACTGCGTAATTATGGACTCAGTGCATTAAAAGAAACAACTTTGAAATTGTGTCAACGTGTACAATACGATACGATACATTATTTATTCTGTGACAGTACATATTATTGTAGGAACTCGATGGCGTCCAAACACGCAAGTTAAGCAACGTCGACCGAAGCCTGTCTATGGATGGGTTTATTTATCTCGAGCTCCTTAGTGCTTTGGAGGGCACGTTAAGCCGTCGGTCCTGGCTGTTGTCATTAGATGACTGTCGTTAAGCTAGGTCAGTGGTATTAGAGCGGCTTGAAAACACTGGCCACCGCCAACCCGCAGTTGAGCAGCCAACCCGCAGTTGAGCAGCGTGGTGGAGTATGATCAAAACCTCATCGAATGAGGGGAGACCCATATCCCAACACACTTTTTTGTACCAAATAGAAAAAGATATACTATGTCACTGTGAGGATATCAGGGATTTCACGAAATTCCTAGGATCGTACTTTAGAATCTCTAGACCCAGCGGTTTGGGCTGAGCGTTGATATATAAGTCAGTCAGTCAGTCAGTTTCTTCGTTTATATATTAGGTTGGGGAAAAAGTCTTTTCGTATTTTATATGAAAATTCAAAACATTTTTTAATAAAGTTTATTTACATTTAACTAAAGTATGTAGGTGCCATTTTGTTCGATAACTTTTTGCCATCTTGTAGGTACAGACATGATCCCATTACTATAGAAATTTTGGGACTTCTCTTTAAAAAACCACGACAAGTGGTTTTGGCAGTCTTCTCGTGATGTTAACCTGACATTGCCTAAAGAATTCTGAAGAGACCAAAACAGGTGGAAATCAGAAGGTGCAAGGTCAGGACTATACGGCGGATGCATTAACACCTCCCAGTCAAACTCTCTTAATTTTTGCTGAGTGGCTAAAGATGTGTGAGGTCTAGCGTTATCATGATGAAAAATCACACCCCTTCTGTTAATTAATTCCGGCCGCTTTCTCTCAACTTTTTGCTTTAATCTCATCAGTTGTTCACAGTAGAGTTCAGAATCGATAGTCCTGCCTGGCGGTAACAGCTCATAATGAATAATGCCCTTCCAATCCCACCATACACACAGCATCACCTTGTTGCGGGTTAACCCGGGTTTTGCCAGAGTCTGTGAAGCCTGACCGGCCTTTGACCACGACCTTTTTCGCACGTGCTTGTCGTACGTGATCCACTTTTCATCACCAGTTATAAGCTTCTTCAAAAACGGTTCGCTTTCATTACGTCTTAGTAAAGAATCGCAAATGAGTACACGGTTCATTAGGTTTCTTTCAGTGAGATCGTGAGGCACCCAAATATCGAGCTTTTTAGTGTACCCAGCTTTTTTCAAATGCGCCAAAACTGTTTTGTGGTCAATTCCTAATTCTTCAGCTACGTCATAACTACTGATATGCCGATCTTGCTCCATTTTTTCAAAAATGGCATCAATTTTATCCGTAACAGGGCGACCAGAGCGACGTGCATCTTTCACATCAAAATTTCCTGATTGAAAACGCTTAAACCAAATTTGTGCTACTCTCACAGACACTGCACTAGGTCCATAAACGTCACAAATTTTTTTCGCAGCTTGCGTTGAATTTTTACCTTTTTTGTAGTAAAATTTTAAAAAGTATCGAATTTCTTCATTAGATTCACTCATCTTGACAGTAAAAAAAACAAATGAAAATCACACATTTACCTAATTTGAATTTGGAATTATCTTTATTAAAATTTAAACTTTTTAAAGATATCAAAACCTGCTAGATACAAATGGTATAACCAAAGAGATTTTATTACAAGTTCATACATACTATAATGCGAAAAGACTTTTTCCCCGACCTATTATTTAGATATAGAATATCGGTAGAGTTGCCAATCCGACATAATATTATTTCCTTTGTATTTTTTTCTAAAGAATAAATTTCCAAACACCTTTAAAGAATTAAAAAAGTTAATGTTTGAGACAGAATGCTAGACAAGCTGCTAATTTTTTAAGGTAGGTAGGTTGTTATTGTTCATTTTCCTATCAACCCCATAAAATTTAAAACTTCTTTGTACTCGCGCCCTCTTTATAATTACTTCCTATTATACTTTGCTCAGAGGAATTAAGACTTGTATAAGTACTTCCTAAATAAACAAACGGCGGATAATTAAATATTTTGAGTTATTTTAACACGTAGTCTATAAAATTTATCTTTATGTACTAAATGGAACTTAATGGACGTTGTTGTTGTTGTTGTAAAGTCTTTATTGTACAATAGAAATTACATAAACATGATGATAAAAGAGATACACGTACAATGGCGGACTTATCCCATAAGGGATCTCTTCCAGTCAACCATTCAATGAATAGTTAAAAAAATAACATTTTGGCGAGAACTAAGGTACAATCTGATTATCTAAATACTTGGTAACAAAATAAAAATAATTATATAATAACAGAAATTATGACAGTGAAATTGTGAAAGTAAAGTTTGGACATATTACACTAACACTAAATATATACTAGGAGGGATCAAAAAGTAGTGAGAATGAGATAGAATATAATGACTTTTGATAACTTAATAATTTATTTTTCTACATAGTCTCCGAGTCTCTTTACACACCGAGTCCAGCGCTTTCCCAAGGCTTCAATCCCTTTCAAAAAAAAAGTTTTGTCTTGGTCCTGCAAAAAGCTCTCCACGGCATCCATCACCTCGTTATCGTCTTCGTACCTGTTTTCCCTCAAGTATTCTTTCAATTTGGGGAACAGATAAAAATCGCTAGGTGCCAGACCTGGTGAATAAGAGGGGTGGTCAACCAATTCGAAGCCAGCTTGCTGAATGGCAGCCATCGCAACTACCGAGTTGTGCGCGAGTGCGTTGTCGTAATGAAACAGCACGCCTCTTCGAAGTTTCCCTCTCCTTTTCTCTTTGATGGCATTCCTCAACTTACGAATTAAAGCTGCATAATATTGGCCGATAATAGTGGTTCCACTCTCCAGGTAATCAATCAACAATATCCCTTCTGAGTCCCAAAATATTGAGGCCATAACCTGCCAGCCCCATGCCACGGCACGAAACTTCTTCGGGGTCGGTGATGATGGCCGTTTCCATTGCGAAGATTGCTGTTTTGTCTCGGGATCAAAATGATGGACCCATGTTTCGTCCATTGTTACGAAATGAGACAAAAAGTTTTCAGAATCTTCTTGAAACTTGTCCAACAATGTCTTCGAAATGACAAGTCGATTTTGTTTCTGACTGTCGGTTAACATTCTCGGCACCTATCTTGCGGAGACTTTTCTCATATTCAAAGATTGTTTCAATATGGATTGAATACTTCCATATGAAATGCCCGTTTCTTGAACTAAGTAACGGATGGTAACTCTTCGATCGCTCAATACAATTTTTTCGAATTTCACAACATTTTCTTGGGTGACTGACGTCGATAGACGGCCGCAACGATGTTCGTCTTCTGTGGTCGTTCTCCCTACTCGAAATTGAGTAGCCCACCTTGCGACAGTGGAATACGGCGGAGCAGACTCTCCTAATATTGCCTCTAAATCGCAGTGAATCTCTTGCGTCGTTAACTTTTTTTAACAGAGGTTTAATAACGTCTCGCACTTCGTTTTTCTCCATTTTCGAGAACACATTCCGGCACGAAGCAAACAAATGACTACATTCAGAAAAAAACAAAAGAGAATCGAAGATTTTTTTCTTTATTAATATTACAAAGATCTGAGCTATGCCTGACAGTATTTATTTTTTTTCTTACTAAGGAGTATATATGTCGTTCTCACTACTTTTTGATCCCTCCTCGTATATACCGTTATAGCTGTAATACATATGTTATATACTTTAGCTGCAGTTCTAATTAAGTCTAAGGACATTTGTAGCACCACCCAAATGACGTTGTTTTGTTAACTTATCCCGATCTTTGTCTTTTTTATACTACGTCGGGTGGCATAGAAGCATACGGCTAGCCTGATTTGAAGCGGTTACCATAGCCATATTAACGTTTCCAACATGTAAATGTCAATGCATCAACTTCTTCCTTCCTGGTGACCTCACTCACTCGCAGGAACAAAACAACTCTTAAGAGAATTGTTATTTCTGTGAAAAGGAGGTACTTCCCCATTCAGGCAACTAATAACTACGCAGCCCTGCGTCTCTTTATGCCAGAGCCTCGTCAGTGAACCAGCAGGGTGCATCACGGGCAAGTGAGGTTGACTTAGGCTCTAAAGATTGTCGTGAGTTCTTACACCCCAAAACAACAAATCTTGCACCACAAGCACTGTTTACTTTGAGTATAAATAGAACGAGCAACACCGGCTGATCATTCCGTCAGGACATAAAACTATTTAAGGTGAGCAAGACCTTGAGAATTGTATTGTTTGAAGTTTTTTTAATCTGTACAGTCAGGTAACAATACAATACAATATACTTGATTGTACCGATAATAAAAATACAGACAAAAGTAGAAGTAGAAAAAAATAAATACACGTTAAAACATATATAAGATACATACACAAATACATACATATACACCTAAATACATACATATTAGTACAGGTAAGTGAATAAAAATATATTTTACGCTGTTTATGAGCTATCTCGGCTTTAGTTAGCGAATGATTAAATAGTTTTTTTTTTTCATTGTTTCTAGCTTTTGTGTGATCACTACTGCTAGCTACAAATAATACTGGAATGAATAAGTTAGCCTGCATAAGTTTACTTCTTTCATACATTCAAATTCTTTTGTGTTATTTTTATTTACTAGAATTTCGAAAGTGACCAGTGGAGTCGAATGGGAAGGAATGCTGAAAGAAACTTGCATATATATAATTTTTTATTATTATTTTAGCTTATAGTTACGATGTACGCTACTGCTTGGCTATAGCCTCGTTTGATATACAGCAGGGTACACCACGTGTAAGGGACGTTGGCTTCGGATCTTTACTGTCCAAAGTTATCTATAGCATGGGGTTTTATAAAAAGGCTGTGAAGAAGGTTTTTACAGAATCGGCAATGCGCTAGTGATGTATCTGATGTTATACGCGCCCATTGACTGATGTAACTGCTTCCCATCAGATAGGCCATATGCTTGTTTGTCGCCTTACTGGTGACAACATATAAAAAAATAAATAAAAGGAGTTTGGACACGAGAGCAATTTTAATTTCTCACTGACTGTACCAAGCATATACAAACCGTATCTTTTACTTTGGTATAGGGCCAACACAATCACAGGCAATTTATTTTTGATTTATTGTGTTTACCCACACGTCAACATTGATATCATCATCTTTGTATGATGGATTTACCTTTATGGATCAAGAATAAATTTATTATGATAGTCTCATATTGTTTTCGTACCAAAACACTTCAACGCTTCAATACTTATTGAGAAATCAAGCGCAGGGCGAGTAATGTTTAGTGTGATATTTCATTTGGTTGAGTAATGTAATGCTACAGTACGCGGTCGAATAATATTACGAGTATAATTTAAACGTCGAAGTGTTTTGATACTGTAACTACCATATATGTGTGTAATGGAATTTGGCAACATAGCAATATAATATACTTTAAAAGAACAAGACTGGTCAACACTATCATTATAAGGAAAGTAAATTTTTACTTTTTAAGCGACTCCAAAACAGGAGGAGTTTCTTAATTCGGCTGTATTTTTTTTAATGTTTGTTACGTAATTACTCCGCGATTTATAAACCGATTTGAAAAAAACTTTTTTTTTTGAAAGAGTATACTTCTAGATTGGTTGCATATTTTTTTCATCATCATCATCAGCCTGTATCTACCCACTGTTAGGTTTGTTATTTAATTACTCCGTCATTTATAAACCGATTTGAAAAAACTTTTTTATTTGAAAGAGTCCTTCCCTTCCAGATTGGTCGCATATTTTTTTCATCATCATCATCCGTCTGTATCTACATAAATAAATGTAGAGTAATGTTTGGAGTCAGTGTTTTTCTTTTTTTGTTAAAATTATTCATGTTAGTAATGGATAGGTAATCCAAACTATTATACAAAAAGTGATTTTAAAAATTCTTTCAACTAGCTTCATAACCAATGAGTTAGCTATTAAAGTAATAAATATAATATTACTGGAATAGTTTTTAATTTTGTTTGTTTGTAAAACTTTATACACAATGGCGGACTTATCCCAGAAGGGATCTCTTCCAGTCAACCAAAGAATGCTTGTAAGCGAAATTTTTAGGTCAAGGTTAGGTACATTAAGTACAGTAGATAAAAAGCAGTTCTTACAAACACACATAGAAAATTGTAAACAAATACACACAGTAATACACACAACTACAAGCAATAAGAAAAACTTACATACAGTGAATTCAAACGTCGGAAACATCAGCGAAATGCGCTATTAGCTGGCTATTAAAAGAACTAATAGATTGAGGCATCATCACATTATTTGGAAGTGCATTCCAGAGAAGTGCAGCTAACACTGTAAAAGATTTAGAATAGGTAAGGGAACTATGGGGCGGTATTTGAAGAAACGGAGTGAAGCTGGAATTTTATTATTTTAAATTTATTTTTCGTTAATTTATTATTACTGCCGATATTATTTATGTATTTGAGGGCCGTGTGCCCCGCGCATGTATTCAACGCGTAAAGGCCCCTTGAGAATGTTAATGTAATATTATTATTATTATATTTTTTGTACATTTTTAATACACGTTTTTTTCTACAAGTATATGTTTCTTCTTTACTATAAGGGATTACATATATATATATATTGAATTTCAAATTAAACTTTAATCTTAGAAGTTGTTTAAAGGCCGATGTTCGGTCTGTGAAGTGTTCTTCACGGATGATATCCCGGACGTCGGCCTATACGAGATTAGGGTGGATTTTAAATAGCGTATATGAAAAAACGGGAACTAAACACTCTAATTTCGGACAACACTTGTTAAATATTGGTATTGTAAACGTGGTTGCCTCAAATATTTCGAATGTATAGAACCAATGGTGATTCACTAATAGCTCGTAAACCTAAATGAGCATAGTATATCATAAAATCATAATAGACATTACACAATACGAAAACAAAATGCGTATCATTCTGATGTGAATCATGCTGATCATTTAGAGTATCTTTAGAGTTAAACCCAAAATCACGTGCATGTGGTGCAAACTAACGACTAGCAAATAAGGCATTGGCGAAAGAGAGGCAGCGTGGTAGCGTAAGTCGAACTTCTTTCTTTCCCCAGAAAACTGCAGCTAACAATACGCTTGGGTGAGTGAGTTTATCAGACACGAGAAGATAGTGCACTAGCAGCAGGGTGCCAGCAATACTCCTAGTAGTGCTCGCATACTAGCATGGATGGGTTTACTTGAAAACACTGGCCTCTACCAACCCGCACTTGAGCAGCGCGAAAGAGTTTAGAGCATACTCCATATGCTCTAAAGTCCATTGATTAAGGGGAGACTCGTATCCAGCAGAGAGATGAATAAAGGTCGTCGACGAAACGAACTCCTAGTATTGCAAGTATCAACATGCTGCTGCATTCTTTTCCATTCCATCTCATGCATCCTCGCCGAACCGTGGTCTACAAAATGAATAGTCTATGGTCACCTGGTTTCATGATGGATTGATAGCTAAGTAATATCTGCATTGAACAACTAAATATCTCTATTGCCAAGAAATCGTTGCTAGAAGTTGTTGAGGTTGCATAGTCCTGATAACGTAATTTCTCTTTCTGTATACACATAGATTACGAATCCTCTTTAGACAGTAAACACCAATGATATTTTTTTATAAATTATAATCTATAGGTACAGATAAATAATATTGGAGTGTCTGTTTGTCTTATTAAAATAACCGCTTCTTACTAAATAAATACATATGGAAGTATACACGGTACATACATCATTTTTTTTTACAGTTTATGTCTGTCTGTTTGTTCTTAATAATCTCTGAAACGCATGGATCGATTTAAACGTGATGGTCGCATGTATCCTGTTTCAGATGTTGGAGATTCGCCGAGCCGACGACAACAGCTGGAGCAGAGACCAAAGCAGCGACGGCAGTCGCATGCAACTACTAACGGTAGTGGGTGGGTGCCGGCCGGCAGTAGTTTGCATGAACTAATTGGTGGCGGAAGCACGCAAAGTAGTGTAGATCAAATTGCCTGTAAATTTGACTTCCGCAAAATAACACCTGAATCAATTAACTATCTAAGGCTTTAATTGCCTTGACAATAGAGTGAATCCATTGTGTCGTGGAACGTACGGATACGTGGTTCACAGTCGAACGAGCAGCTCAGGCAAGCGACGAAGGCACGTATCTCGCTTAAGTAAGCACCACTGATTCCATTATACGCAAGCAGAAAGACGTATTTGTTTTTCAAATCTACGTCTTTTTCTTTCTTTCGACGAGCCCGGTGGTCGAGTAGCTAGCAATGTCCATTTTGACCCCAGGGTCGCGGGTTCGATCCCCGCACAAGGCAAATATTTGTGTGCATGACCATGTGTGTTTGTCTTGGTCTGGGGGTTTCATATGTATGTATTTACAAATGTATTTGTATCAAAAATGTATTTAAGTACCTATTATATCAGTTCTCTAGTACCCTTAGTCCAAGCTCTGCTTAGTTTGGGACTAGATGGCAGTATGAAATTTATCTTGGAATATTTAATTATATAATGTATTTTTTTATATTTCATATTCAGTATTTATGATTTGTATTGTGTTAACGCGGGGTGATTTCTTTTAAGACAGCCTGGCATTTGCAATACAGTGCTACCTAGTATTGGTTTCTCACTTGGGTGTTTCCTTAGTTGCAAACTATAGGTAGGTTATTGATGGCAAGTTCTCTACATCCAGTCGCATGGGCGCATACTACTGCTACTACTGCAAAGTAGTTCCTTAGTAGATATATGGACATATTATCTACTATAACTAGTTTGCAGTAGCTATATATGAGTAAGTATACTCATATATAGCTACTGCAAACTAGTTCCTACAACCTTAGCTCTGCTGTGTCAATTTTTTTTATACCATTGCCAGATGCCAAACAAGTCTACGGCCCGTTTGATGTATCGGGATAGGGGCCCACCACACATTCCCACCACTGTATCTCCTGTGTAGCCAGGATTAACAGCGCCTACCACCAAAAAAGGGCAATGAACAATGAAGTCTACTGCAGTTCCGGTGGTGAAACTAAGGCTGCATTGGAACCCACGGCGATTTAATCAAACGAAATTAGTAGGAAATAGCTTTTGGATATTGACTTTTTTTTACCCGTTTGATATATAGTGATTACCGAAGCCTCTATGAATATTTCTCACGGACAGACACCCACACTGCTACCACATCATGTCCTTATGTTTGGAGACCTCACTCATGCATAGAAACACAACAATCTAAAGATTATCAATTGGTCTCCGCTCCGCTTCGACTAGATGCCGCGGCGCACTTGTAAAATGCGGCAACAAATACTACGCCGAACTTGGCGTACCCGAGCCTGTTGCAATACAATTCTTCACGCACACTAGCATCTCTGCCATTGTTTTACGCACACTACAATATTGAATTGCCGCATTCACGGAGCTGTTGTTTTTAGATAGTGCGGCATCTAGTCGAAACGGAGCGGCGACCAATTGTTAATCAATGTAAAGGGTATTGTTATTTGACTGTCGTGTATTATGAGGTACATATTTCCAGAGTGAATTATTTCTTCAGCGGGGCTCAACATGTCTTACCTCTTTTTTACCAAGTCTCATTTGATATACAGCTTGATAATGCGCTAAGCTAGCTGGGAAATTTGTAATACATCTGCCTTCTACATAGCGCATTGGGTGATATATTTGTACCAGGCCAATAGGCTATTTAACAATGTTCAAAAATTGTATAAATTATTTAACAATATCGTAAAATACACAAAACTATACAGATCCGCAAACTTTCATTCTAATATCTTCCGTCTGACTTAATTTAGGGACGATCAAAGTTTGGCGGGAAAGTCTATTTTAAAAGTATTAAAAAATAATATCTCCATTGGAGAATCAATAAATATACTTGTATTATGATACTAATTACATAAACGTAATATTTAACATAGCTGCCGTACAAATTTCTGATTTGATACATACAAAATACAAACCTGTAACGTCATAACTCAGTAACCTTTTGTAAGGAACCTTTTTCGGGAAGTCCAAAATTGTGATTTTCAAATTAACATATCTCGAGAGATTTTTGTGCTATCGAAGTAATTCTTTCACCTATGGTTATATTATTGAGACGTCCCTACATATCAAACCGAAAAAAATGTCAGTCAAATAGCCTATTGTATTCTATAGTACTTACTCGTAGATCTCCATCTCAAGATTATATTTTCTTTGTAGAAAGATTTGCAATCGGTAGACGTACGTAATGATTGAGTTATATTTATACCCACGCATTGTTATTATTTTATTCACCAGTGTTATTGAACTCTCCATATTTACATTTTAATATACAAAAAAAAACAGAACATCTTTTTTTCGAGCAATATTTAGCCATTGTTATTTTATTCTATAGGAAAAGAAACTAAAAAGTTTGCTTAGCGTGTCTCCCTGCTCAAGCCCTTTCATTTGATACCCATATCATTGGGGTTAAGGTGGAAATTATAAATCGCCATTTAGCGCATTATTAAATCATTTATTGACACGAGAACTCAACGAGCGTGCCAAATTTCAGCTCAATTGGATGTGGGTCAATTGAATGTAGGTCAAATTTAACTTGCAAGATTTGATTACAGACATCACTGTGAAACTAAATCAAAACTTGTAATAAAAAGAATTAAAATGAGAACTAATAAAGAGAAAGGAAGGAGTTGCTGCGTTGGCAGCGGGGGTGGCGGCGCGTGAGCGATGTTTAATTATGGGTACCGTAACCGTTTACGAACATGCGGACTGTATGCTTAAGACAAGCATACAGTCCGCATGATCGGAAACGGTTACGTTATACCTTTTTATGTCCTCTATACCCGACGTCGTATAAAAAGATAAAAAAAATATATCTCAAAGCGTAACTCAATGACAGCCTGTAAACATCGCAACGAGATTAGCGTCTGCAAACTAAGCTGATTTGAATTTCTTCTGAGCTTCCTCGCCAATGAAAATTACGAATCTGCCGCTTGAAAAATATTATGTACAGTCGCTTACAACGCTGTACTCGATTTGTGCATCTTTAGATGTTTCTTGGTAGAAACTTCTAGCTATTATTACCAACCATGGTAATAATAGCTAGAGGTTTCTACCAACGTGACGTTTTTCGAGTATCTACTAGCTGTGCCTTGTACGAAATATTGTAAAAGAAATTATAACAGAAAAATTAACGTATTTGCGTATAATTAATAAAGTTACAATTTTAACCTAATGGCCGACCATTGGATTAAAATCATTCCATCAATCCATAATCATCCCACTGTTGTGATATGAGTCTCCCCTCAATCGAATGGCTTTATAGCGTATTCCACCATACTGTTCAACTGCTGGTTTGCAAGGCCAGCGTTTTCAAATCGCCTAAAGGCCACTGACTCGTCTTAACGACTGCCATCTAATGACAACCGACAGCTTAACTAACGTGCCCTCCAAATCACGGACGAGCTAAGATAAATAAACCGATCCGCTCCGATCAGGCTACGGGCGACGATGCTTAACGTGCGTGATTGATTGTACTGACACGCACACCGATCCGAATATAGTGGCATATTTCGATATAGAATACCACAGTGAGTTCGGTTTATATCATTTGGCAATTCACTGAAGTACTCTGAGTATGCCGGAAGTACATTTTCCGACTCAGATTCAAAATATTTTGAGCATTCCTCTCTAAATAAGCCTCATAACGTTAATATTACATTTTCCTTATAACGTAATGGTAAAAGGCTTTTGTTGGTTATATTTTGTGCTATTTAAATGCACATAAAGGCGTGTTCAGAGTGTTGTAGACCTACTGGAAACAATGATGCAAATACTATAGATATGGCCTCAAGCATCAAAAACGTACAACCGAAAAGTGATCCGATTGTCACACACGCAATTACTTCGCTACAAGCAAGCCAAAAAACGGACATTTGAGACAATTAGATAAAAAATCCGTCTTCTAATAATAATAATAAGTCCGCAGGGCAGCTTGTGGCGAGCTGTTGTGTGAGTAGCGACACCACGGACCCGAGTCTCCAGAGAGACGGTCAGGGCCTTCGTCTCCGACGTGTCTTCATCGGTCGGAGTGTAAACACAAGAAGGCCCTCAGGACTCTCAGCTCTAGCTTGCCTTCATTGGCCGTCCAGAGAGGAGCCGCTTGAGCTATATGCTCCAGGGGTGGAAGTGTTAGAGGGCATCACGCCGCGAGTAACTTCGGAGAAAGCGCTGCACACCTCTCGACATCCCTGAGTCACTCACACCGGTGTGGCCGGGGGCATTTCGGGTTTTCCTGGCATTTCGGGGGCCCATCTAGTGAGTGGCAAGCCACCGCCTGCCGCAAATAACTAGCAATAAAAGGAGTCATGGCAGGCGTCCGTCCCTCTTCTGTAATAGCCCGGTATTTAGTTCACCCAGATCTCATCTCCATAACCAATTTATTTTCCATCACACTTCGCAATAGTCTCAACGCCTGCCGAGACCTGCTCATGGGTATGTCGTTCCATTGATATATCCTGGAGCGGGTCACGGCGGGCGTACAACATTACATTAAACTTCTCAAAGAGGCCTCGACGCGTTGGATCCATATCCCCGCGCACGCCTATCAAATGACCGGGCTTGACCCGTGATTAAAAAGAGATACATAATAATTATATTAATAATTTATTTGCTTTAAACATACAATTGTAACTTATGCTATGTCCGGAGTCGCCTTTTAAGCATGCAAATGCATGTGCCAGGAGACACCGCTCCTCTGTACCTTATACAATTTATAGATAGTCTTCTGTATTACGAGTGCACAATTTACGTTGATGAAGTAAATATAGCCCAAGTGTTTACATATCACAGTAAAGTACACAATAATATTTGATGTTAACGCGTATTTTAGGTTAATTTTATATTTTTGCAAGAAATAAGACACTGTTGCGCGGATTACGTACTCAGCGAAGGAAAGAGATAGCAAGTATATTTAAGTGCCGAGATGATAAGGATAGCGATAGTCATAGATTTCCCAGACGAAGGGAAACGAGCAGCGTTTTTTGACGCAATTTAGTATGGGTATGCTGTATCTATAGTATTTATAACATCATTAACTTTTTATAACATCATTATTTAGAATTTGTAAGATACCCGATTGAGGAAGTACCTCCACCTCACAAAATACCGCAGCCGATTAATAATTCTTTTTATAGGGTTGTTTTATTCCTGCGTGTGAGTGAGGTCTCTAGAAGGGAAGGAGTGGCTGGGTTGGCGCCGGGGTCGCGGTGCGGGAGCAATATTTCCTGCTACTATACTACTATAGCATTAATGTGGCTACGGTAACCGCTTCACATCAGGTGGGCCGTATGCTTGTCTGCCACCCAACGAAGCATAAAAAAACTGCATTACGTAAGTAAATTTGAGTATGTTGACATCACGTAACCACAGCATAAGTAATAGTACGTACAGTATGGCCAATCCCTGCCCCTCTCTTGTATCGACCTCACCCCCTCTCTGAATCTGGAACATGGAATGGATGGAAGGAAACATGGAATCTGGAACAGTTTGTATGACCCCGCACGCCAGCGTTGCCAGACGTCCCGATTTTGGCGGGACGTCCCGATTTTTAAATCAAAATTTGATGTCCCGCGCGGGACAGGCTCAGTCCCGCTTTTCGGGTATAACTCGACCGTGCGTGCAGCGTGCTGAGAAATCTATAGCTATCTTGTGAAGAATTCTACATTCTTATTAAAGAAAAAAAGGAAACTTTAAAAGAAGTTAAATCTTCACAGAAATATCATGAATAAGTAATTCTTATAAATAATTATTCTCTTATTGTAGGTTGCAATTTGTAACACTCACTCCTCAGAGTACTGTTTGAAACGCCATATTTTTCTAATGAATAAAACTTTCGTGAATTTGAATTCTATTTTTTTATTTTTCTTTTTTATTCAGAAGACGAATCAGACTCAACTATTTAACAATAGGGTAAATCTGATTTAAAATATCATATTTTTATTAAAATACTATTACTATTACTGTTTTTGCTATCTATTGTCAGGTAAACGTAATTTGAACTCAAATAAAAATATAAATATTTAAAAACTTCTGATTGCATACGTTTTTTTACTATGTCCCGCTTTCGACGAAAGAATCCCGCTTTTTTCACTCAAAGTTCCAAAATCCCGACCTGGCAAAAAAAAAAACTGGCAACGCTGCCGCACGCATACACGCTCATTTACGCTCTGCACCTACGTCTTATGTAGTAGTTTAGGACGCGCCATTTGTATGTAGTAGCCGGGTGTGACGTAACACATAAGCAATATTTAAATAAATAAATAAATATTGTCAGACAAATTACACAGCGCCATCTAGCCCCAAAGTAAGCGAAGCTTGTGTTATGGGTACTAGAGAAACTGATAAACATACGTAAATACATTTTTTTTTGTAAATACATATTTATGATACATAGAAAACACCCAGCTAAGACAAACAGACATGTTCATGCACACAAACGTTTCTCCTATGTGGGAATCGAATCATTGCCGCGTCATTGACCGCTACGCCACCGATCTCGTCAATTTTAAATTGTTGTTATATTATAAGCGAAAATTCTAAAAGCGGATGTTTTTAACCCGTTAGATGAGTTCTATTAGATAGTTATACATCATTTACAAACAAGGTGGTAGGTAATATAATGTATGTACTTCTATTTTATATTTACACGATGATAGAATATCTCAACAGCGACAAAGTGTAGTAAAGTGTACAAATTTGTTGGACAAACATTCATGATCATGACGTACATATAAGTTCGTGATATTACATTTTATGTTATTTGCATTATGTTGAGTAGACGCTGTTTTAAAACAATAATTGAATTATCATCGATTTTCCGCTGCTCAAGAGGATGTCACGTGCTTAAGCGGATAATGATTTCTGAGGGATAGCTAGCAGTTGTGTTTGTAACTGCTTCAGATTTAATTGTTAATGCGTACTTTTAAGCAAACTTTCTTTGCATTCACACTATCGAACAAAAAGTTACGAATGCGGATTTAGGAATAATAGATATTGTTATTTAATAATTGAATGTTTATTTATTTAATATGTTAACCTCTCTACTATATGTACTCGTATACAATTCATTTATTGCTTAAACATGGTATAAAGGTGGTACCTTTTTTTTATATTACATCGGGAGTCAGACAAGCATACGGCCCATATAAAGCCATATAAAGCGGTTACCGTAGCCATATTAACGCTCGCAACATAAAATATCGCTCGCGCGCCGCCACCCCCGCTGGCAACGCAGCATCTCCTTCCTTTCTGGTGACCTCACTCACACGCAGGAACATAACAACCCTCAAGGGAATTGTTATTTGGCTGCGGTATTCTGTGAGGTGGAGGTACATTCCTCAGTCGGGTAGCCTACAATTACGCTCCCTAACTCTCTTTTCGCTAGAACTTTGTTTGTCAGTCAGTAGGGTGCACCGCGTGCAGGTAAGGTTGGCTTTGGTTCAAAGATGTTGATGGACCACTTACATCCCAAAACATCGTGAAATGTGCTGCACGTTGGTTTGTTTGTAAAACTTTAATATATATAAAACATAATTACATAATACACAAACTTCATTACACTTTCAGTCAACAATAGAATGCTTTAAAGAAAGTCGTCAATTGTGGTCTTTGGAGCAATACATGCATACCAGCTAAAATCTACAAATAAAAAAATTAAACAACATACTATACAAAATACATAGGTAATTGTAGACATTATTATAAGAATAAATGTGAGGGGCAGACTTGTAATGTTTTTTTCACTTGAAACTTGTTTACATTATTAAAATTGATCAAAAAGTGTTTCTAGATTTAATTAAATTAATAAAATAAATTGCCTAATTAAAATGCAATATGGATATAGCTGTTTAAAGTCTATAAAGTACTTCAGGTGGGGGGTGCAATGGATATTAAGACTATTCCATTTTTCAATTTATGTATGGGACTATATCTTGCACTTTGTACCTTTTCTCTTTAAGTAAAACGGTATCTAGATGCATCTCATGTTTGCTGTGCCCATATTGGGCGTCACTTGTACCATAATATTGTATGTAACATCTTTAATAACTTGTGACTTGCAATAAAAATCTGAAATCTGAAATCTGTATTAAATCTTTGAGATATAACTAATGGAAAATATAGTTCGATTAATCAATCAAATTATTCTGCCCTTAAGTCATCTAGCTTCTACAATGAGCCTAGACACTTTGCTAGTATTGAGATTCGTAGCATAGGCAATACAGAATAATACAGAAATATGTATATATAAAAAAAATCTTTAATGCATCTCATATCTCTATATTTTAACGCCTCTAATAAAGTACTAGGAAATAGTCATAAAAGTGTTTCATGTGTCGGCATAAAACAATCACTTACCACCGTTATATGACGAGATTGAATTTGCGGCTAATAAAAAATACCCTGTCGGTTTCAGTATTGTGGTTATTATATTTTCTTTGTCAACTATGAAGCTATGAAAAGTAAGATTCAAAGTCTCCGAATATAAAGATTTCTGACAAAATAAATGCAGCCAAAGATTTGTATGTATTTATGTATATACCTACCAAGAATTTAGGTAATTGAATATTTCAACCGCAAAGTTTTTGAAAAGTGTAGAATATTGTCGCTTTATGCCGAGCAAGATTCAGCAACCTATGCATGGAAGAAAGAAAGGATGGAGCATAGGATGGAAACGGATTGGCGTCCCCTTGGTGTTGCTGATCTCCATGGGCGGTGATGATTGCTTTCCATCCGGTGACCCACATGCTCGTTTGCCCCCCTCTCATATAATACAAAAAAATGGTGGAGCAATCTCTTTTATAGAGTAAAATCGAAAACTATAGCAATAATGAAAACAACAGTGTTATAGTTGAGCCCCAGCTGTCAGCACTGAATCGCATTTTTTCATACTCTGTCATTTTCCGACGCTCAGGAACGTCATTTGCTAAAGCGAGAAGGATAACACGAGATCCCCGCAGATGTTACCGCTCACGATCGCACTGACGCAATCTTTCTTTCTCTAGCGAATGACGTTGAAAAGGGCAGAGCATGAAAAAAGCAATTCCGTGCTGACAGATGTGGGCTAACCCTTAGGCGGTCGAATTCCAGATCACCTAACCCTCGGATTAAATTTCTGAAGACTGTTTGGTGCATTTGCAGCATGCTATTAGTTGGTAAAGTATATATTTTTTTAGGAAAAAATAATAGACCTCACTGATTTACTCCTATGTTTTAGTCCATAGCTCTATAGCTCTGTTGTATAGTCTACGGCAAAGTTTTATACATTAAAAAAATGGGGTGTGCCTATGTCATGGACACGGACGTGTTGTACGTGAATACGTTATATACATTAAAATAACGATTCCCTTGAGGGCTGTTGTGTTCCTGCGAGTGAGTGAGGTCACCAGAAAGGAAGGAGATGCTGCGATGGCAGCGGGGGTGGCGGCGCGCGAGTGATATTTTATGTTGCGAGCGGTAATATGGCTATGGTAACCGCTTCACATCAGGCTGACCGTATGCTTGTCTGCCACCCGACGTGGTATAAAAAAAAAACATCGCAAAATAGCAACGCTTCCCCCTTCCACGTACGCGATGTTCCATAGTCCTTACTTAGCGTAATAAATTATTTCATCCTTCATCTATCCAGTGCAGTGGTGTGATTGAAATTTGAATGAAAATGATAAATATGTTGTTGCAACACCAAACTGTATCCCCCGATTTTGTTATTATTCGTTTTGTTTATTGCCTCCCTATGGACGCAATTCTAAAGAGGTCACGTCAAAACTTCCTCGACAAATATGTACACGAATAGCGAAAACTCCATCCAAATCACCACCTTTTTTCAATCTGGTTAAAAATAGTTTGTAATTGGGTTCTGTTAAAACTGTGCTAACATTGTACACATCAAGATAACTGATAAGAGCAGTGTATACAAAGGAATAGGTTTCTCGTGTTAGGTGTGAAGGCCGTTCACACTTGAGTTATATTACGCACACGTTATTAAATGACACCGAGAATGAAATTAGATCGTAAGATTACTATGTTTTAAATAACTATTAATAACTGTAGTTTCAATTTGTGACGACTTCTGCTTGTATATACTGAAATTCTGTTCTATGCCGTTGAATTCCACTATCGTACAACTCGCCATAAATTAAAATTCTACGTACGCTTTTTAAGACAGTTTTTTTACCATGAACTTGTGGAATCAACTTCCCTCACTCGCTGGTGTCGCTGGTCTCCATGGACGGTGGTGATTGCTTTCCACCAGGTGACCTTTAAAAAAAACCTTTTTATATCACTAAGGTGGAAAACAAGCATACGGCCCTCCTGTTAGAAATCAGAAATAATAATAATAATAATAAGTAAGATAGTACAGAGGTATCCAGCGTCTCTAATATCTCTCTCTTTGCGTATTCTGCCGACCGTGAGGCGGCCACGGCCACCGCCTTTCTCTATAGTCGCACCGCTCGCCATAGGCAGGGAATTCATCCTCACACATTGGAAGCTCCCAACGCCCAATTTGGCGCGTACTTAAAGGACTCCAATTTTCAAGTTGTGGAATGAAGTCCCTGCCAAGGGTTTCCCATGAGACTGCAGTATGGGATTTCTCAGGAAAGGCGTGACTGACTTACCATTAGGCAGGTCGTAACCTTTTTTGTCATACTAGTCGTATAAACAAATAATATTTACCAATTCGGCGTTTTAATTAACGCGAGTGATTGGGGTGTACGAGGCTCGCCACGATCTTTACAGCCAAACCAACCTCACCTGCACGTGGTGCATCTTGCCGACTAGCGAAAGAGGCTCTGGAAAGCGAGAGAGGTAGGGTACAGCGTATCTGTAATTTACATGGCTGGGGAAGTGGCCGGCACTGAGTATCGCAGCCAAATGATAATTCCCTTAAAACCCTCAAGGGAATTATCATTTGTGTTCATGGGAGTGAGTGAGAAAGGACGCGCGAGCGATATTTGATGTTGCGAGCGTTGTTATGGCTACGGTAACCGCTCCACATCAGGCGATGTATATATATATATATAGTATGCGTATTGTTGTAGTATAAAAAAAAGTGCAGTCGTCAGAAAAAACTAGTCTCTTGTTAATCATAAAATTCGCTAAGGCATAAAATACTCATAAAAGAAAACCCCTACAAAGCTACAATAATATCACAATATTACCAAGAAATATCAAACGCGTTACTTTAGATTTAGCAACTTATTGTTGTTCTGTGTTGTTGGACTAACTCAATTATCATTACTGTCTCCTGTACTACAAAACTAACAATAGTAGACATGGCACTAATCTCAAACAGAACGAGTTCTAAGAAATAAGGTCGGATATTGCACGGAAACAGAGGAAGAAGTCATTTACCAGAGTCCGGAGCGTGGCGAGTGGCGACCACAATTTACAATTCCTCAGTATGTCGTTGATATTGAACCTTGATTCTTATGCGGAATACCATAAAGGGATTTATTGCTTGATGCTATTATAATTATTGTAAAATTTGATGGTACGCGATGAAGATGTGATATCTCAAAGTCTTAATCGTACACTGTTGTTTACATTATCATACTTTCGATGGATGACGTCACTATAGGCATCTAAAATTAAAATTTAAAAATAGATTGTCTATTATTAACAGCAGCCATAAAATCACTTTAGGTTCAAGCGACCTGCTAAGATCTACAAATATGTGTAAATGTTGTATTTTTGCAACATTCTGAAGTTTACGGTCCTTTCATAGATAATTAATTCAGGTGTTATTTTGCGGAAGTCAAATTTACAGGCAATTTGATCTACTGATATCTTGGTCATATGTAGGTTGTTGTTCTAACCATCAATATCTACAGATCGCCTGAGGATGCCTCGCGTAGAAGCGAAACACGTATCGCAGAGACGACCACGGCAGTCGAGGCGGCAGCACTTTTTCTTTTGTTTGAGATGTTGTAGGTACGCAAAAACGACCGCAGCAGCTGGAGCAGAGACGACCAACGCAGCCACGGCAGTCGCATGCACCTACTAACGGTAGTGGACGGGTGCCAGCCGGCAGTAATTTACATGAACTAATTGGTGGCGGGAGCACGCAAAGTAGTGTATATCAAATTGCAGATCTTTTCATGTCTGCTCCGTGGAGACACTTGAGAACAGCAGAATTACTGTCTCTAGCAATCTCAAGTTACAAGGGTTGATACACTTAATTCAAACTACGCAGTTAACCTTCCAGAATGTGAGCATATTTGCTAACTTGAGACAGGGGTTCTAAAACCGCAGTTGTATTAGCAAAATTAGCAAAATTGTTGGTACTACGAACATCAAAGTTAGCATTGTCGATTTCCCAAAGGCTTTACCAAATATTTAATGACGATGACGTTGCGATAAGAACATTAAAGGGACCCGTTGATCGATCAGTCGGAAAAGGGCAGCCCATAAAGGAATTGTTCGGTAACTTTTCTCTTACAAAAACCACTTAAGAATTGATCGCACGTCGAACTAATTATAAGTTTGGATTGACGCTGACTAACAGTTCTAGCTTTGGCCAACAACTCAGTAAATGTCAAAAGTGCTGGGAAATTCGAATGTGTATTTATTCTTTAGTTGTTAGATAGATAGATAGAATATGCTTTATTTACACAATAAATTACAGAGAATACAAATAACAGTTTTCTTATCACAACTTTTATGTGCAACAAGACGGCCTTATTGCTGAAAGCAATCTTTTCAAGGCAACCTTTAGGTAACTGAATAAGGCATGAAGTAGGTAGGGTTCGCATAAAAAAAGAAAAATGTAGGTACTTAACTAAATTATAAATTAAATGTTATATAATATGTAATATAATAATAACTATATAACACATACAAATCATACATAGAACATAGATAAAAACATATATACATTGAAATATACATACACAACAATACATATATATATATATATATATACATACATATATATATACACAAATATATACCCTCATAATATACATACATAATATAATAATAGGTAGGGGAAAAAGTCTTTTCGCATTATAGTATGTATGAACTTGTAATAAAATCTCTTTGGTTATACCATTTGTATCTGAAAGGTTTTGATATCTTTAAAAAGTTTAAATTTTAAAAAAGATAATTCCAAATTCAAATTAGGTAAATGTGTGATTTTCATTTGTTTTTTTTACTGTCAAGATGAGTGAATCTAATGAAGAAATTCGATTCATTTTAAAATTTTACTACAAAAAAGGTAACAATGCAACGCAAGCTGCGAAAAAAATTTGTGACGTTTATGGACCTAGTGCAGTGTCTGTGAGAGTAGCACAAATTTGGTTTAAGCGTTTTCAATCAGGAAATTTTGATGTGAAAGATGCACGTCGCTCTGGTCGCCCTGTTACGGATAAAATGGATGCCATTTTTGAAAAAGTGGAGCAAGATCGGCATATCAGTAGTTATGACGTAGCTGAAGAATTAGGAATTGACCACAAAACAGTTTTGGCGCATTTGAAAAAAGCTGGGTACACTAAAAAGCTCGATATTTGGGTGCCTCACGATCTCACTGAAAGAAACCTAATGAACCGTGTACTCATTTGCGATTCTTTACTAAGACGTAATGAAAGCGAACCGTTTTTGAAGAAGCTTATAACTGGTGATGAAAAGTGGATCACGTACGACAAGAACGTGCGAAAAAGGTCGTGGTCAAAGGCCGATCAGGCTTCACAGACTCTGGCAAAACCCGGGTTAACCCGCAACAAGGTGATGCTGTGTGTATGGTGGGATTGGAAGGGCATTATTCATTATGAGCTGTTACCGCCAGGCAGGACTATCGATTCTGAACTCTACTGTGAACAACTGATGAGATGAAAGCAAAAAGTGGAGAGAAAGCGGTCGGAATTAATTAACAGAAGGGGTGTGATTTTTCATCATGATAACGCTAGACCTCACACATCTTTAGCCACTCAGCAAAAATTAAGAGAGTTTGACTGGGAGGTGTTAATGCATTCGCCGTATAGTCCTGACCTTGCACCTTCTGATTTCCACCTGTTTTGGTCTCTTCAGAATTATTTAGGCAATGTCAGGTTAACATCACGAGAAGACTGCCAAAACAACTTGTCGTGGTTTTTTGAACAGAAGTCCCAAAATTTCTATAGTAATGGCATCATGTCTGTACCTACAAGATGGCAAAAAGTTATCGAACAAAATGGCACCTACATACTTTAGTTAAATGTAAATAAACTTTATTAAAAAATGTTTTGAATTTTCATATAAAATACGAAAAGACTTTTTCCCCAACCTAATATATAAGTAAAAATAAAGCTAATAATGTCAGTATCCATAGATGGAGTCAAAGTGAAAGCAAGTAATTTTGTACCATCTTTTTGAAAACTTCAATAGATTTAGCGGTTCTGATAGTCACAGGTAAGTTATTCCAGAGCCTTATAGCTTGAATAGTAAAGGATTGATCAAAGAATTCAGAGGAATGAGAAGGAATGCAAAGAGTAAGATTTTGACAAGAGCGAAGTGGCAGATTGTGAACTGAAGAGGAAAATTGAAAGGATTCTTTGAGGTAAGAAGGAGCTTTGGGATTAAAAAGTATAGAGTAGAGGAAAGAAAGTATGTGCATGTCTCTGCGCTGACGAATGGAGAGCCATCTAAGTTTTTCTCGGTATTGCGATACGTGATCAAATTTTCGAAGACCAAAAATAAACCTAATACAGAGATATTGAAGTCGTTCTAATTTGTTCAAGAGATCTATATTAAGGTCTGGGTAGGATATATCAGCATAATCAAGGATTGGGAGGAGAAGGGACTGTGTAAGAACAATTTTAGTGGCAGTGGGTAAAAAGTTTCTAAGGCGTCTCAGTGACGCAGATGCAGCAAAGATCCTCCTGCTAACTTCGGCCACCTGTGACCTCCAAGATAGTGTTGAGTCAAATATAATCCCAAGATTTTTAACCGTTCCACTAAAAGGAATGCAGATGCCATCAAACACAACCGATGGAATTTGAGAAACGTTAAGCTTTGAAATAAAAGCCGGACTGCCTATAATAATAGCCTGAGATTTACTCGGATTTACTCTCAGCCCAAAGCGCCTACTCCAGATTGAGATGAGATTTAAATCATTGTTAGTCTGAATAATTGCCTGAGAAATATTGTTGAGTGAGGCTTGCGAATATATTTGTAAATCATCTGCATAAAGGTGATAGAATGAAGAAATATTGCGAGTTATTGAACTAATGAAAAGAGAAAATAGCAAAGGAGATAGCACACCACCCTGCGGCACACCGGCAGTTGTATCACACCACGTGGAATTAGAGTGATCAATCTTGACACGTTGCCGTCGCCCGTTCAGGTAATTACGAAACCATTCAATCACCGTTGGAGATATGTTAAGAGAAGACAGAACTCCTAGCAGGATGTCAAAATCCACAGCGTTAAAGGCATTGCTGAAATCAAGCAACGTCAACACCGTAAGCTGTTGTTTTTCCATGCCACATCTAATGTCGTCAGAAATCCTGACTAATGCACTAGCCGTACTATGACCGGGACGAAAACCGGATTGGAAAGGATTATGAAGATTGTTGGAATTCAGGAAGGAACTCAGTTGCCAGTGAACTAATCTTTCCAGCACTTTGGAAAGAAATGGAAGTATGGAAATAGGGCGATAGTCACTGACTGATGAAGGACAGGCTTTTTTGGGTAAGGGAATGATGTGTGCTTCTTTCCAGCACTTGGGAAAGGAACCTGTCGAAATAGAAAAGTTCAGGATTTTTGTCAGGATAGGGACAAGGAGATCAATTAAAGGAATGATCATTTTACGACTAATGTCATCACCTCCAACGGCATCAGATGAGATAGATAGAATACTTCTCTTAACATCACAATCAGTGAATGGAACGAAAGTAAACGACGAGTAATCAGGAGGGGAGATCGAAGAAAGATGATGTAATGTATCTGATTTGACGTGTACGTCAAGAGAAGAGTTAGAGGAGAAATGACGGTTTATTTGATCTAAACCAATATCAGGAGTATTTGTATTTCGAGATTTGCCCACTCCCATAGTTTTAAGAAATTTCCAAACTTTAGCTTGGTCCTCATTCTCAACTGACTGATGAACGTGGCGTCGTTGTGCGTCTCTACACACCTTATTGCAGTGATTCCTCACCTGATGATATCTATCGCGCTTAGTTGTGTTTGTTGGATCTGCTTTATAACGGGCTTTTGCACGGTTCTTTTTTTCACGGAGAAGCCGTATATCCTCCGTCAACCAGGGAGCAGGAAGATGTTTTAGCTTCACCGGACGAATAGGTGCATGTACGTCGTACAACTGTAACAGCAAGGAACTAAAAATTTGAATTTTGTCATCAATTGTGTTGGCGTTATCAATGAGCGACCAATCAACCTTTGTTTTGTTTCAAAGTCAGTTGTTTCGTTGTTTCGTTTGGAAGCTGGTTGTTTTTGATAGAACATTGCCTAGACACAAAAGAATGGCGATTATCCCGTACAATAGATAGGGGAACGAGTAACTTAGGAAAAGTAGCATGTATAATTCCAAAACATAAACTACATTTGTGCCAATTTTTTGTGTTATGTCAAAATTAGTCCCTGAAGCTAAGACTTAGAACAAGCATAATGAACATGATTAAAAGCCTACTCTAGTCTTTCAGAATTTGTAAGTCTTTAAATTATAAGTTTTAAAATAATTATCAACTTTTAGGGCAATAATCTCGTCAATGTAGAATTGTTCGTAATCAGCTTAAAATAACTTTGGTCCAATGCCTTTAAAGAAAGACTTAAGACAAATTGGCTTACGGTCTGCGTTTGTTTGTTCTCCAGTTATCCGTTTATTGTGAAATGAAATCCACAAAACAAAGAGATTTAACATTACAAATATTGAATGTCTTTGCCATAAAATGTTTCGACATTGTTTTTTCTTTTTAATTATCTACATATTCAGCTCCTTTCAGATTTTGTTCATAGATAAGTCCAGTTTTGTTCAGCTTTCACGTTAAACTGGCATAAAAAGAGGATAAGTATAAATAAATTAAATTCCTGGACAAATTACACACTGCCATCTAGTCCCGAACTAAGCAAAACTTGTGCTATGGAGACCTACTAGTTAACTGATAAATATTTGCAGACACATTTTTTTTTGTAACTACATCGTCGACAACCCTTACTCTTTCCACTGCCGGGATACGGGTCTCCCCTCAATCGAAGAGATTTAGAGCACACTTCACCACGCTGCTCAACCGCGGGTTGGCGGAGGTCAGTGTTTTCAAGCCGCATTAAGGCCACTGTCTTGGTTTAACGACTATCATCTAATGACAACGGCTTAAAATGCCTTCCGAAAGACGGAGCATCGATGCCATCGATCTCCTCTACAGAAAATACATACATACATATAATACACAGAAAACACCCAGACCAAGACATAAACACACTTAAAATGTTTTTCATGCGTATGTTAAAGCCATTGTTCAGCGCTATACTGACGCATTCAGCGGTGTTGCGTCGTGTAACACATGTCCATACAAATGGTGCTTTTATGCTCAAAACCCGAGTTGAGATGAGCTGATAAGTGTAGTTAATCCTTTATGTGACTGAAAGCGCCTCACAGAATACGGCAGTCAAATAACAATTCCTTTAAGAGTGGTTGTGGTCCTGCGAGTGAGTGAGGTCACTAGACAGGAAGGAGTTGCTGCGTTCTCAGAGGGGGTGGCGACGACGCGCGAGCGACTTTTTATGTTGAGAGCGTTAATATGAGTACGATAACCGCTACATATCAGGCAGGCCGCATGCTTGTCTGCCACCCGACGTGGTAAGAAAAAAAAATCTATAACTTATTTCAAAAAATCTAACTGTCATTTTGAAGTGTTTACTTAGACCAAATTACATAGAAAATTACCAGGAATTTCTCGAAAAATATAATATAATTTCTGTTCAAAAGGGGTTGGTTACTTTGCTATTATTTTCTGATATAAAAGTTTACCATTCGTGTAACTGCTATTGTCAAAATGAAGTTGTTTTGTATTGCTGGATAAAATGTAGGTTTCTGCCTATAAAATTGCAAGTACGTAATTTTTTTATATAAAGGGGGAAAACGAGCATACTGGTCACCTGATGGAAATCTTACCTCCGCCTATGGAGATCAGCAACACCAAGGGGTCACCGATCCGTTGCCAGCCTTTTAAAGGAAAGTTTTAAAGTATCATACTTGAAAACAGAACAAAGTCGAAATATACAACCACCCAGAATAAGCTTTGTAAGCATTCTCGAAATTTATTCAGGTTATTGTACTTTATTGAAACTAATTTGATAAGGGTAGTTAAGGGTTTCAGCACAAGTCATTCAAAGGGATTTGCAACTCAATTGCGGGTTGTTGGAGGTAAGCATTTTAAATCCAAGGCTACTGACTCGGCTTTACGACGGTCATCCAATGACAACTGCCGGGACCAGGGGGCCTACCGCCGAAGCTGAAGCCAATTATCACCGGATTTTTCGCCAATATAGATCTTAGGTTTAAGTTAAAGATATTCTCCATTTTCCATTCTTAAAAATATTAAAAAGGTATTCCGAAATAATTTACCCACCTGTATTGTCACTTGTAATGTGTGGTGGGTAAATTATTTCGGAATACCTTTTTAATATTTTTAAGAATGGAAAATGGAGAATATAATATTTTTATTTTTAATAAATTATTTCAGAAATTGCTACATATAACAAGTGACAATACAGGTGGGTAAATTCTTTCGGAATACCTTTTTAATATTTTTATTTTTAATAAATTATTTCAGAATACCCTTTTAATATTTTTATTTTTAATAATTTTTGTCATTGATTGCACGGTATAAAAAAATGTTTTGTAGAAACACAAACACCATCTGTTTACCTTGATAATGCCTTAGCGGCGAAACCGGTCGGTAATATTAAATATAATAACGTGGAATAGTACAAGTGCTTTATTGTAACATTATGATAAACATGTTCAGCTACTCGGTAGAGTTCTATGGTGTCCACCAACTAATCTAAACACAATCACCGGCAATCTAAGCTAAACTATGATTTTCGCAATCAAAATATCCAATGGTAGTCGGTTTTAGCTTCGGCGGTAGGCCCCCAGCTGCTTAACGCGCTCTCAGTGTATCAAGTTGAACTCCATTGTCAGACTACTGTTAACGTTGCTTCACCTCTTTGTTATCGGCACCATCAAGTTCCATCAACTATTATAGTAAGTAAATAATAAACAGTAAATCAAAGAGGGATATAAATAATTCAGTGTCATTTTTATGGCGGTAACAAAAATGCTTCGTAACTCTTATCTTGAAATATAGAATAGTTTTACTATATCAACCGAGTTGGACCGAAGATATAAAATACTCTGAATGCTTTGGCTTTAAAGCGACGCGTTTAATAACGTTTAAATAAACATTAACACTTTTATGCTTTAGTGCTGTATCCGTCGGTTCTCTGTGATCTTTAATCTGCGTGAAGGGATCCTACGCTATGTTTTCTGTTCCGCGGTAGCCATTCTTAAACTTTTCTACCCCATCGGCCGTGGTAGTAGGTCCCCGGTTGAGAAACCGAGCGATGGTCGCCGCGAGCTACTTTACTTAAGCCAAGTAGCCTGCTTGCAGGCGAAAGGGGAGTAAGACCTGCCACCAAGCTATTTGAGTGCCTAATTGGTTTACTGGGCGCGATCATGGGCGGATATTCCTCTTGCCTAGTTTCTTTACTGGACGAGAGACTCGCAATCTTGTCATTATAATAAAACTATGTCATATGACCATTAGGTCGGTGCCAGGAGCGCATTAGCTGTACGTATAGAGACCTAGTCGTGCCATATATCTTAATTTTTCGCGCTATGTGACGTGCCTATTGCCACTCCAGCCGGCTGATCCTTAGAATTATGTCGGTAACCATAGTTCTACCTAGCTTCTCTGCATCGCTCTCTGCGCATTCTTGAGCTTTTGAATTTATATATCAAATATATAGGCATAGTAAGGGACCATGTCACGGTGTCGTGTATCATCGCTGGCAGCACACTGTGGTCAACACTCAATATTGAGGTATTTAGGACGAGAAGATATTTAGCAATTTCCCGAACGAGAAACCCGAGTAGGAGTACCTAAAAACTATAATAAATAATAAAGTTTAAAGGAATAATATACGTATATAATTTGTTTGAAATTGTAATGGTGTGTTTTAGGAAATTGGACAGCGGATAGGTAAGTTTCAAAAAGTCGAAATAGGGTCGCTTATAAATAAGTGAGCAGATTGCTGGCGCGGCATCAATAATGCAGGCCGCTGGAATACCGATAGAGATGCCTACTATGTATTTTGACTTCTCTACAGAAGAAATCGAAATTATCAACGTATTTGATCGAATTTGGCAATATTAATTATTAGTACACAGTATACTGTAATTCTCCGCTAATCTGCAGTTGAGCAACGTGGCGGAGTACGCTCTAAACCTCTTCGATTGAGGGGAGATCCGTTCTCCGATCCGATCGGTTTAAAACTATAAAATAAATAATTAAAAAAAAACGATTAAATAATCAAATCCTCCTTCTGTCTGGGACGGACGAGAGAGGGTCGTGCTCCTGTACGAACGAATCAAAGAGAACTTTGAATAATTGAAATAATATTATAGAGTGTAAGTCGCTCATCATTTTCTTTGAGCCAAAGCCAATCTCACCTGTACGCGGTGCATCCAATTAATCCTACTTAGCGGTTCGCGGCTTAAAGAAAGAGGTAGGAGACAGCGTAATTGTAAGCTGCCCGATTGGAGAAGTATCTCTATCTCACAGAAGACCGCAACCTAATAACAATTTCAAGAAGCTGAAAGGATTGTTGTATTCCTGCGAGTGAGTGAAGTTATTAGGAAAGAAGCCGGTGCTGCGATGCAACAGCAGAGTTTAGTAGGGGCGACGGCGCACGAGTGATACTTTAAGTTGCAAGCGTCTATAGGTTACAGTGATCGCTTCAAATCAGGCGAGCCGTATGCTCGTCTGTTATCTGACATAATAATATTATTGTTATAAGTAATGAAACTTATCACTTGATGGCCGGATCAACTGATATCATATTAATTAATTCTGTGTGATTGTTCCTAAGTTCCCATTTTGTGATCATAGGAAAATTATGAAATAAAATTAATGCAACCTGTATCTTCCCGTTCCAATTATCCTCCGGAAAGATTTTGCGTTAGGTAGAGCTCTTCGAATATAGATATTGTCTAAGCTGGATTATTATCCCTAATATAAAACAAAAATTAATTTCCAATACAAAATTTTCGAAGTTTCTTTATTTTTCTAATATATGTTTTAATTCTCACATTCTTATGATATCTTTTACTTCTCACAATAAACGCTTATAAAAGGAAATAATCATACTCGGTACAAAGACACAATAATAAAATGTGACTATTTAATTATAGAAACCTTTTTCTAATTTTATTAAATATTTATTTAAAAAAAAAGATTTCGTCCAAATTCGCATCCTTTCTCGCATATGGACAACTTTTTGGTCAAATGTAGTCCAAATGTATATTTTTTTCTTAGGAATCGAATTCGGACGGTTGATTGATCTAAGCCCATGGATTCCTGTTATCGGTGATAATGGGGAATCTGATAGACGACATAAAATTACATAGGATCGCATAATAATCGGCAGTAACTAACTAATGATCCGTTAAACGGTCATCTTAGGGAATAGGTATGTATCTCAACTAAAGATGGGCTAAATGACGGGCATTTACGATAAACACCCAAAAAGTACTAATAAATTCCCTATATAAATGTAAATACCCAATAAATGCTTATAACTAGGCATTTATTGAGTATTTACTCACTGAGCACTTATTGTAAATGCCTGGCAATTTGCCCATCTCTAATCTAAACATGACACTTTAGTGGATTAAGTATTCCACTACCCATAATTCATATCCAACAAACGCCAAACATCGCATGCAACAATGGATCATACTTGTACAGTTTGTGATTAAAGACAATAGATTATTTATGCCTAATATAAAACAAAAAATATTTTCATTTATAAAATTTTGTAAATTTCTTTATTTTTCTAGTACCTACCTATAAGTTTTACTGCTCACATAATTCTTATGATACCTTATACTTCTCACAATAAACGCTTATAAAAGGTAATAATCATACTCGGTACAAAGAATAATAAACATGAAGTTAGGCAGCGTCGATTTGGAACGCTTTTTTGTACAACAATCAATTATTTAACATGCATATTTAACATCCGCTATGTTGTACAACAATCAATTATTTAACAGTTCACCATATTTCTTGAACACCATTGCATGAAATTATCCACGATTTTACCTTAGTAATCCAATTCTTCCAAACACATTGGATTGTGCCGATAAGTGCAGACAAGATGTCAAACTTTGCTCGAAAAGGGTTCTACGCATATTTATCACGTATCTCTTTCTACCATACAGTGATACTACTAGTGACATCTCACTCGTACAGCCGTTTGTTCCTCTATTTCGTTGGGTATAACTTTATGTGAGTACCACTGTGCAAATGCGTAAGTTGGCGATTGTTCCAAAATAACCATGGAAATAATTATGTATGGTCCTTTGAAAATAGCAAACAATTGGTATAAAAATGTCTTTATACAGAAGAGGGCGTCTCTCGGGTAAACTGATGATGATGATGATTTGTAGGTAATTATAGAAATTAGTCGTATACCTTACCACGGTGTAAGTAACAGTATACATCATGTATACTCTCTGCCGGTCATCCTTTCTTCTCTGAGGCGAATTTAGAACAACTTGTATGGTTATATGCACACACTCTCATTCAAGCTCTACACAGATGCCATTGTGATTTGACGAGCTCGGTGGTCGAATGGTTAGCAATGGCCACTTTGACTTCGAGGTCGTGGGTTCGATTCCCGCACAAGACAAACATTTGTGTGCATGAACATGTCTGTTTGTCTTGGTCTGGTTTTTTTTTTTTATTGTTATTATTTATTTAAAAACCATAAATGTTTAACATTTTTTTTTTCTTAATCTACAAAAGGTAGCAAACGAAAACCATACAAGGTTTAACTGTTGCTCCGCTCACTCAACACTACAGCACCGAAACAATCAGTGATGAACAACATAATTTTATGTACCTATGTATTTACAAAAAAAAAACGTATTTAAGTATATTTCTCAGTTGTCTAGGACCCATAACACAAGCTTTGCGCTTAATTTGGGACTAGATGGCGCTGTGTAAATTGTCCAGAAAAAAAAATGTTTATGTAATAGTTAACGATGTGACATTTGTATGAACATTATACAACCTTCTTCAAGAACAGAATCAACTCCTTGGCGTTGCTGATTTCTATGAGCGGTGGTGATTAGTTTCGATCAGCCCCCTTACCACCAACTCTTATTGCGATTCTTGAATCGCCATAATAGTTGGTGGTACCCGACTGGAGATTGTACCCCCACCTCACAGAATACCGCAGCCAAATAACAATTCTCTTGAGCGTTGTTGTGTTCCTGCGAGTGAGTGAGGTCACCAGAAAGGAAGGAGATGCTGCGTTGGCAGCGGGGGTAGCGGCGCGCGAGCGATATTTTATGTTGCGAGCGTTAATATGGCTACGGTAACCGCTTCACATCAGACGGGCCGTATGCTTGTCTGCCACCCGACGTAGTATATAAAAAAAAAAAAAAAAAACCTAATTAAAAAATACTGTATTGAGGGATTTATCCCGTATACAATACATCAACATTGACAGCTACAAATATTACCAATATATGTATTTATTTCATGTTTTGTTTCATCAATTTCATTTTGTTTTTCCTACCACTAGTGGGTAAAAGAACTTGTCTTTTTAGGTATGTACTTAGGCCGGAATTCGCTGTGCCGCGAGATACGGCAATAAAAAAGAGAAGCTATGACCACTTGGTAACTTTCTTATTGTGAAACTTACTTTTTTTTGTTACAATTTATTCTAGGCTTTAGGCACTTGGGCTGTATTTTACGAGTTTGTTTTATTATGGTGTCTGTAGGTATTAGAGGTAGTCACATCTCTCTATACAAAATAATTATTAAAAGACAGACCTGAGACCCTACCTCCGAAGCTGAAGCCGATTTCGACCGTCGACCATCGAATATTTTGATTCGAAAAATAGGTCTTACGTTTTAGTTTCTAACAAATATCTTCAGCTTAGTCGGTAGAGTTCCAGGGTTACTTCCAGTTACGCTAAACACAATCATCATAAATCTAAGTTGAAGCACAGTAAAAGTATATAGATTATACATAGGGCAAACACTACGAATATACTTGAATATGCTCTGGCAGTCGTGGGTGTGGAGAAGATGAAGAGTATATATATAGAGATAAAGGAATATCGTCCTATCGCTCAAAGTTTGCGGTTAGCAACAAATGACATTTAATTTTAATTATTCTAAGTTGAAGCACTGTATTGGTATAAGTAATAGTACTACGTAGTTGAAGTTTGATATTCTTTCAAAAAATCCGATGGGAATTGGCTTCAATTTAGCTAGGCCCCTGATTAAATTGTGCAAAGGTGGTCATTAACCATTCTGCAATAAAATATAGGTAACTGACAGTTAATAATTGTTTTTTTTTATACTACGTAGAATGGCAGACAAGCATAAGGTCTGCCCGATGTAAAGCGGTTACCATACCTAACCCTTAAGAAATTGTTATCTGGCTGCGGTGTTCTGTGAGGTGGAGGTACTTCCCCAGTCGGGCAACTTAAAATTACGCTAGCTCTACATCTCTTTCGCCAGAGATTAATTTTTTGGAGGTTTTGTTAATTATGTAGCTCTGTGCTAGAAGACCATTATTTACATCTAATTAATCATTACGTAATAACAATATACTTTCTTAAATATATTTAATGTAATAGAACACTTAAGAAACTTATTTTAAAATCATTCCTTCTTCTTGTAGACTTGTATCCTTATCATTGGCCACCGTCATTTGGTCCGAGATTTTGTTTTGTGGAATTCCTACAGGTTCTTGTGGTATAAATGGTTCATCAACATTTTTGAACCAAAGATAACCTTACCTGCATGTCGTGCACCCTGCTGATTGAGTGACAATCGAGGCGAAAAGAAAGGACATAGTGTATAATTTAAGCTGTCCGACTGAGGAGGTACGTCTACCTCAAAGAATACCGCAGCAAAAAAAATTGAGAGTTGTTGTGTTCCTAGGAGTGAATGTAGTCACCAGGAAGGAAGGAGTTCCTGCATTGGCAGATGGGGGCGGTAACCCCTTCACATCAGGCGGACCGTATGCATATTTATCACCCGACGTACTATAAATAAAGGTACTATTTAGGTAGTTAGGAACAAACTGAAAATCCTCTATGTTTTGCATTCAAGACTTACTCTCTGCTTTCGAGTTTCAAAGAAATTCTAAAATTCTTCATTATTATAATAATTATGTTTGGCAACTTGTATTTCAGATATAATAATAATCAGTATTATACCTACCTATATAATTCCCATTACGTTACAGCAATTTAACAATTTGAACCAATTAGCACAGACTGTATGTTATCGCTTAAATACATTGAAACATTCAGAACTGACTTCCATTATCGCCTTTGATCTCCTTAACGAACTTAACGCTACTTCATTAAGGCTCCCTAAACTTAATATAAATGTTCCAGATATATCTCAGATCTTCATTCGGATGCAAATCCGTATCTCGGAGGTAATCGGATCCATTCACAGCCGAACTCCGGCTCGAAGATAAGGTTGCTGGTTGGTTGGGTACAGGCCGAGGGTACACTTCCGTATCCGGCGGGCATGATACCCATATTTTTAACTGTGAAAGGTTGATAACGTAATGGTAGGGTTTGGATTAATGATTTAACTTGGATTTTATTAATCTAAAAGTTAATTATTTTATCACTAACTTGTTTGTAAAATCTTTATTGCATTAAATATTACATAACGGCACGGGCGGACTTGTCCCTATAAGAGATCTCTTCCAGTCAACATTTGAGTCCATGAAAGAAAAATGGTGAATGAGGGTCTTTTGGCAGCACTGTAGCGTAGGGTCCAATCATTTGTCAATTCATAGCATCTTGTCAAATGTCTTGTTGACGTCTTGTGTTATCTTGTCGTCTTAAAGTGTCACTGTCAAAAAATTCAGTACATTTTGACAATCTGGACCCGACGCCTACCTAGCGACATCTAATGTCAGAAAAAATATCAAACGTCCTCATTGGCGGCGAAGAAAATAAATAATTATACGTACGTAATATAAAAAAAATCATTATAGAGTGGAGCAAGCGGAGCGAGCGGAACGCATACATTAAAGCCTAAAAGTCAGTCTTGGAAATGAATAGGCTCCAAAACCACTAAACTGATTTTGATGAAACTTGTCACATGCTTGAGGTTTGTGTCGAAAAAAATTGAGATAGATCATATCTTGAGGAATAATCATCAAATACATTTTCTAATGGAAAACATACACTAACCGAATTTACTCGTTCCATTCAACCTCGATTTCGGCCCCGTGGGCTAGAATCCGGCCTAGTTATTTTTGTACATACGTTGATATTATGATATTATAATATCATAGTATCAACGTAGTAATTATATATCTATATATATAAAAATCAATGCCACTTTTCGTTGTAATTTTATAACTCAAGAAGGGGCTCACCTATCCAAACCAAATGTTTAGGATTTGTTCGGACTATTTATTAGATGGTTTATGTGAAGTTTGCACAAAATCGGTAGAGCGGTTCTTCATTTATCATATTTTTTGTAACAAATGAATTCAATAAATGGCGAATCATTTTGTGAATGGGATTTTGCTGTCAAATTGAAACTTTTATCAGTGTTGACAGTACAAGCATGTTGTTATGTCATTCATGCGGTCATTTCATTTTGGACGTATGTTGCCTGTTCAGGAGTCGGTACGGTTCAGGAGACGTTTGTTTATTCATACTAAAAAAAAAATGTTTATCCAAATGTTTTGGATTAAGTTTTAAAATAGCTATCAATTGAAAATTTAATAAATGAATTTGAATTTAAAAAAATAATAATTGGAACATCCAATTAATTTTTTTTATTATTTCACTTTATACGTAGCGAAGCACGTACCGGGCCGCTAGTATTATATAAAATTATATACATAGGGCAAACACTACGAATATACTTGAATATACTCTGGCAGTCGTGGGCGTGGAGAAGATGAAGAGAATAAAGGAATATCGTCCAATTGCTCAAAGTTTGCGGTTAGCAACAAATGACATATAATTTTATTAAATTATTATTTTATTAAAAATTCAGTTCGTGAAATGTGGCTTTAAAAGCATATTGTATTGTTATCTGAAGAACCTCTAAATATCAAGATACAAAGCTGCGGGCAGTTTGTGATCTTTAATTACTTTCGCGGGACTGTGGGCGTACCAGACAAGTTTTAGTGACACATTGTAATGTAAAATTGATAATATAAATATGTTTTTAAGAGAATTACCAAGCGTTCAGACGATTTTGCTATTCATATTATTGGAATCGAGGTTCTCAATAGTGTTAGATACTTAAAATCCATGGTGCACGGCAATTGAGCTTAACTTGACTAGCCATCTCTTTAGGCTTTTAAAGCCTTAAAAAAATACTATTTTTTTTTTCTTTATACTACGACAGGTTGCAGACAAGCATATGGCCCGACTGATGTGAAGCGGTTACCGTAGCCTTATTAACGCTCGCAAAATTAAAACACCCCCGCTGCCAACGCAGCATCTCCTTCTGATGACCTCACTCACTCACAGGAACATAACAACCCTCTAGGGAATTGTTAATTGGCTGCGGTTTCTGTGAGGTGGAGGTACATTCCACATATAAAATATAAGTACATAATATACTAAAATCATTACACTGTTCACATTGGCGGACTTATCCTAATAGGGATCTCTTCCAATCAATCACAGAATGCTTGAAAGAGAGTTGTCAAGTCAAGTGTGTTCCTATCTTTATGAGTGAATAGTGAGAACTAATCAACTGTTGAATATTAAAGACTGACTGTATTCACGCTTATCTTAGTCTGAGGGTTAATTTGATTATGGAGATGAGTCAGTATGAAACTCATAGGTATACTAGTTTCTGTTTGACCAAAATTATTCAAAGTTATGGATAATGCAGTTAAGTAGATAATTTTATGAAACCATTGAATTTACATATAATTTCTGTAACCAAAGCTTCATTGGTTAAACCGTGCAAACTTACCACACTCGGAATGAAGTTTAGAAAGAAGATTAATTTTAAATTGTTTGAGAAAAAATAATTTTAAACTGTTGTAAAAGAAGGAAGCAAGTAATATTAATAAATAAAGAATTTTGTTGCTGAATGCAACTAGTCAAAAATATATAATAAAGGGAGCAAAGATGTAGAAGTTAGAATCTGTTGAGATCAGGAGGGTAACATCTTTAAATTATTTTAATCCAGTGCTAAGAAAGTTCTTTGACGATATTATATATATTTGCGTCTTAGTGGAGTTGAAACGGACCCAGTTTAGTCGTCTCCAATCGAAAACTTTGGACAAAGTGTTCTCCACTATCTGAAACCGGGGAAAGTTAGCACAGCCCGTGTAAAAATTATCCCCTGTGCGGATGACTGCACAGGGGTTAGCAATTAATATTGTCAATGGATAGCATATCATTGATATGTAGCAGGAACAGCATCGGGTACAGTACAAAGCCCTGCGGGACGCCAGTATTAAAGTCCAGTATGGACTTTAATACTGGCGTCCCGCAGGTCGGAGCAACTACCTTCAACCACAGCCTTTATGCTTCTGCTGGACAAAAAGCTAGCAACTATTACTGCTTACTGCTGCAGAGCAATGATCCAAAGTGGATCTTGGCCATCACAGACACAAATCTTGGTTCTTCTACGTGTCAGCTTGGACACTAAAACCTTGGGCACTAGGAGACCAGCTGTGCATCTAAGGGCGTTTTGGATACAATGTCATGTTCCCGTTAATTCGTGTCTGTGACCGTATACCCTAGGTACTTAAATTTGCATACACCTTTGTAGGTGGTATCCTTCACATTAGGATCTTTCCTCTTGTACATTGTGTTTTTATACCTTTTCATATAAAAGTACTCCGTCTTCTCACGATTAATCCTGAGACCAAGCTTTCTATCTTCCGCCATGTTCTGCACCTCCATTTCACACTTTCCAAGTAGTGCCAGATCATCAGCATACCCGATTATTCTATGCGCACCGTTTAACTTTACTCCCCCAACAAAGGCTATTACTTTTCGGAGAGCGTAGCGTAGCAACCTATTATATATGACGAGCCTATTATATATTATATGAGACGAGCTCGGTGGTCAAATGGCTAGCAATGGCCACTTTGACTTTCAGGTCGCGGGTTCGATTCCCGCACAAGACACATTTGTGTGCATAAACATGTTTATTTGTCTCGGTCTGGGTGTTTTCTATGTATTATAAGTATGTATTTACAAAAAAAAATGTATTTAAGTACATTTATCAGTTGTCTAGCACCCATAACACAAGCTTTGCGCTTAATTTGAGACTAGATGGCGCTGTGTAAATTGTTCAGAAATATATTTATTTATATATATTTTTTTTTGTTTAATGTCTTTCATTTTTGTTCTTGTTCATAAACTACCATATATTTCGATGACGGCGCTAGTTTCGACGATGCGTACATACCTATCAGTTTTCAATATCCGGTAGTACTGTTACGTAACGGGTACCGAAGCGTAAACTTATATTATTCAAAGTATAGCGCAAGGAAAACTTTGCACAAAGAATGTTGAAACAGCGGCATTTTGTGCCTTCTGATCCTTCCCTGTTTGTTTAGGATCGCCAATCTCAGCTCCCCGGACTTAGGTGTCTTATTGAAAAAAGTTTCACACAAAGGCAATCCAAATTAAACTTCTCTTTTAACCAAATCCCACTTGAAAATTCCGTCTACAAAGGTAAAGAAACTTTAAATATTTCCCAAAATATTCAAGATTTTGATTAAATTATTTTGTTAATACAATTACTATAATAATTTTGTTAATATTACTTCATCAGAGATAACATTTTAAAATTTGATATAGTAATTAGCTATATTAGTGTAAATATTAAAATTAAATACCAATTATATTTTTAAATTAAAATTATTAATATTGATAGGTGGCACTAGTCTTACCTATACATTGAGCTCCTTGAATATAATTTATGAATAAAATTACTTTGTGCGGAAGAAGTCAGTTATATGTGCAAAAATATCCTGAATGTGCTATATACGAGTATAAATGATAGCGATGAGGAGCTCGATCGCGTCGTTACGCTTGGCAGTCTAATCGATTAGGTAAATTGTTTATTTATATGTAGTTCCTCCGTGCATCGGAGGGCACGTTAAGCTGTCGGTCCCGGCTGTTGTCGTTAGATGACAGTCGTTAAGACACGTCAGAAGCCTTTAGGCGGCTTGATAACACTGACCTCCACCAACCCGCAGTTGAGCAGCGTGGTGGAGTATGTTCTAGACCCCATCGATTGAGGGGAGACCCGTATCGTAGCTGTGCGATGAATAAGAGTTGACGATGAAGTGATATGGTTATCCAATTGCGAAATAAAGGTTTTTCATAATAATGTAATAAGGAAAAGGTTGCCTTGACGGGAGCAAATACATTGTGAACGGACGCAAATGGAACGGATATATATATACTCGTATATGATGGAATAAGTGATTTTGAATTGTGAATCTACTAATTCTCACGGAAAATTAAAAATAAAGAAGAATTTGAACGTTTCCTAAAAACATTTTAAGAGGATATTAAAATATTGTGAAAGTGTCGTGATACAAGCAACCAATTATTAAATACTACCTGACTGTAGGTATCAATACCACATTGTCTGAACTTTGATTCAAATTTATACATCCTATTCTGTTAGGGCATTACCTTGATGTCTGGCTACACCCGCCAATGCCCTACCCTATACCCTAGACCTATATTTTGGACCGAGATATTAAATTAAAATATCTGATCAAATATTCTGAACAATTTTTCATAAGTTTTTCAATATTGAAATCTGTATGTTTCATTTTCGCTGACAAAATAATCGATGATGCATCCAAATATTTATTTAAGTAGGAAAATATATCCTAAACTTGAATCCGCGAAAAAACCTCTCTGTAAAGTCGAGTGAGTCTTCCATGTGGTTTGCGATGGTGGCAAATTTTGCATTGTAAAAGGTAGCTCCGTTGGACGAGTACTATACTGACTGTCGAGGGCCCTTTGGTTGAAATCCTACCTAGGAACGCGGGGTAATTTTTTCATTTAATAATATTTTCAAGAGTTTTGCTAATTGACTGAAATCAAATAATCGGTGATGGATACACGCTCTGATATGTGCTTTGAGGCGGTTGTTGACACGATTCAAACTCCCATACTTAGAACATCATGAACATGCGTGTATCAGCTATTCTTTTATCGCAGAATTGTGAACCAAATAACGAATTCTCGTACACGTAAAAAACAAATTCTCCTCCGACTAAGTCAATACTGTATGCAACCTCGAGATCGTCAACAATCTTCACAACTCATCTCTAACTGAGTCACAAGGCTCAAGCTGGTATTCCGCGTGCTTCCGCGAAAGGGGACAACAGTACTCCAAGTGGGGTCGCACTTGTGTTTTGTAAAGCAAAAGTCTTTGACGTGAGCTAAAGTGCTGCTCTGTGAGTACGCCGGGTTTCACACGGAGGAGTGTTTGACGAAGGCATGTTAAGAGCGAGATTCTTAATAGTAAATTCCAGTGGCACTGAATAAATGATGTCACGTATGTCACGGGATAAAACCTGACTGGTGTTCTAACTGCCAAGTTTTATAATGTACTAGCTGACCCGGCAAATGTTGTTTTGCCATTTATATTTAGTGGTTGATGGTAGAAAGGTGAAAATTTGAAGTTGTATGTATTTTTCACTGCTATATCATAATAAAATAAAAATCAAAAATTTTGTCAATAAAATAAAAATAATATTTAGGGGTGGGTCTTTATTTGTTTTTATTTATTTATTTATCTTTTAGGGATATGAAAAATAGATGTTGGCCGATCCTCAGACGGTACTCGAAATGCACACAAAATTACATAAAAATCTGAAATCTAAAAGGAGGAGTATGGTAACTAACGTTGTGACACGAGAATTTTATATATATTACAGGATTTACATTATAAATTAGAGCTGACTTTTGATACGATAAATCCTTAAAACTTTCCTTTTAACTAACCCAACTTAAAGGAGCGGTAAATCATTACCGGCAAATAAGCATTTTTAAAGAGCCACACGGATACGGGTTAACTCATCGAGAAAAACCTTTTTGTGGACCAAATCCAAATGGATTTTAGATAAAGAGCGTCGGTTCTAAAGAAATTTCCGTTAAGTAACGTGCGGTTTTTATATACTTTCGAAGTATTAAAGCAAAGTTTGACCATAAATAATTAAAATAGCAATGCTTGAATGAAATTTCGATGAGATTTTTTTTCTTTGAAGGTTCTTGAAAGACTTGCTTTTTTAACTTAAGTTATTGAAAGAATAATGGAATTAAGCATGATATTTTTATTATACAGCAAATATTATAGACTTAAGGCAGGTAACTGCTGCGCTCCATAGCGGGGACCCATGTGCTCGCTCATATAAAAATAGTAAGTTTATGAAACTGTTGCATAATAAGGGTTCTTAAAATACGAGTGTGAGTTTATCAAATGAGCCGAAGGCGAATTTGATAATAGGGATACACGAGTATTTTAAGACCTAATTATGTGCAGTTTCATACACTACTTTATATAATTTCATGAAATAAATGATAATAATATTTTAAAATAAAACCATGAAGTTAATTTAACACCTTCAATTCTTACTTATAAATCCATTTGCAGATCGAGCATGCGTGGTGCGCATTCGCGACGCGCCGCGCGGCGCCACGTTCACAGATTATGTAGAAATTTTTTGCAAAGTTGCAATGCATTTGCAACTTTGCAAAAATCAATAAAATAAATAATATAAAAATAAGTTGCAACCTGCTTGCTGCTGTATCGAAATGGAAAAAAAGTTATTTTTCGATACAGTTATCCATAAAGAGCTGTATCGAAAAAAACTTTTTAAATTTATTTTGATGGCTTGTGCGTAAAAGACTGACATTAAGATTCTGTGTTTAGTTTTTTAATCTCAAAATTTTACTATGAGAGTAGATAAAAGCTATATTTGCATTGTATTACGTTTATGTGCATTAAGTACAAAGGCTTGAGAAGCGCAGTAATAAGTACGTTTTGTTACACTGGCGAAAAATTTTACTAATGTAATTTGTTACGTCCATATTGTTATCTCCTGATAAAACAGTCGAAATATGACGTCGTTAACGTCACGTGTGGGATCGTAAATTATCTGCACGTGGGATTAATTGCAGTAATAAAATGATTACATAGTTTTATCAGGTGCCGTTTAATTTTATAGCTTATTACTTGTGGCTTAAGGCTCTTGTTTTTACACAAAATAGTTCATTATTTTTGGAAACAGGTGTAGTTTTGATGTGTGATGTGTGACTGTTATTAATTTGTATGCTAACATATGGTGAGCAATAAATATTATTCAGACATACCATTTGATAGTAATAGAATATTTACTTGTCATCGGGAGAAAAAAATGGTGAAGTAGGCAAATAGGTACAGTGAGAAGCGTCCATAAGAAATTTTAGATTTACAAATTAACGCGCGGTTTCTACTCAAGTAGGACATTTTTATGAATACAGGTATTAGATTTTGCGTTTAAACGAAAATATAAAATATAGACTAGTTCCTACCAGCAACTTCGCTTCGCGTGAACGCAGTACCGAGATAAGACTTAGGTCGGTTACATACGCTAACTAACGCCACCTTTGAACAAAAACATATATTTCGCAAACGATTTTAAGTTAGTCTAATGTTATATACGTGAAAACTTATACGGATGTATGGATGTTTGTTACACTTTCTTTAGCAGATGGTTATAAGAATTTCGGAAATCGATGAAATTCGGCAAATATAGATACTATGTTTGAAGTCACAAACCCGTTATTTGTTTTTGTTGAAGTTTGGTGAGTATGTAGAATTCATAAATATAATTTTAAGTTTGTTTGGTAATGAAATCGGTTCCATAGTTTTTGAGATATTCGCGTTTATGGAAATTAATTGCGCGGTAATACTAACAAAGGGCGATTCCGATTTTGATGAAACTTTGTAGATAAGTACCTCATATATACGTTATTTATATAACTATAGGATATTGTCATCGGTTTAATAGTTTATAAAATATCTAAAAGAAATTGAAAAGGTAATCGCCAGCTTTCAGATACCGACGAACGACTAGTTAGTATAAAATTAAAATTTAACAATTTTTTTTTTGCATGAATACAGTATGTAAATATAGTCAATGTGCAACTCCCAATCTTCACCTACTGATGCTGTCCAAAACACAGTGTTCAATGCTCGTCATTCACTTCTGCTTTCATTCATTGGCATGCTTTTGTCTGCTGACATGACCGTCATGATGTACGGTTACATTGGCAAGTGCTATTGTTCAACAAAATTTATGGTAGGTATGTCAAAGATTCTAAATTATTTGGAACGGTGCGTTAATAATTAATTAAGTTCCGCCCTCTGCACCGCTCGTGTGGATTTGGAGAAAACTATGTTGTTTAGGGATTTCATCAAAATCAGTTTTAATAATTATTTTAGGCAGACAAAGTCTCTTAAATACAAGGGCAACAAAAGTCAAGAAATTAACTTTATTGAAATCGTTCCCCTTTTAAAGGTAAATGTGAGCGTGAGTTATGTGTCGGAAGCGTTCATAGGCTGCGATGACTGCTTACTATCAGACAGGCTGTACGCTAGTTTATTTTCCGTATCATCGCCGTCATATTAAAAAAAAAACCTCTTTGAATAGTCCTCAATGACCAATTCATAAAGACTACTTCTATTCTTTTTTTTCTATTGTATCTTATGGATGTAGATATTATAAATGCGAAAGTTTGTTTGTTTATTTGTTAATCTTTCACGTCTTAATTACCGAACCGCTTGACATGAAAATTTGCATACATCATCATAGAAGTCCAGAATAAATATTAGGATAACTTGTATCGCAAAAAATAACTATTCCCGAAGCAAGATCAAAAGTTCGTGGGATAACCGACATTAACGCGAGCGAGCCGCGGGCGGTAGCTAGTTAATCAATAAAATAGAAAAGAATATTAAAAAAAAAGTATTAAAATACTCTCTCTGCCCAATTGCAAATAAAGAATTCTTCTAGCGACTAACTAGAAATGGAAAATTATGAGGACAGTGACTGCGGTTAGGATATCGTTGCACATTAATATTTGTAGATAGATAATAATCTACATAAATAATTACTAAAGTAATGTAGCATTGTTTGTGTCAGCTCTTAGATGTATAAAGTTATAGATACACACATTGTTATAGTTCTAAGATAACATAGAACATAGTTCTTGGTCAAAAAAATCTAATACCAGTCAACTCAGGTAAATGCCAGGCAATCGTAGTGGTTCTCAGAAGTACTTATAGAGAAATATTTTGAAAAATGGAAAAATTCACCTGCCCTTGATTATTCTGATCCCCTCATAAACAAATGTATTATGTTAATACATAAATATTTCAAACAGCAATGTGAACACAGCCTATATATTACAAGGGGTAATTCAAAATGGAAACGTTCATAACGCCAGTGCCGTATCGTGTGTTATAAATGTTAATGAAAATGTGAATAATGCATTCCACTATATCATCTGGTGTTGGTTGTCAAACAACTGTAATTCATTCCACGACCGGGGGCCCTACCGCCGAAGTTGAAGCCGATTACCATCGAATAACTTGACTAAAAAAATAAGTGGTATGTTTAAGTTATTGACAAACATCTTCAGCTTAGTCTGTAGAGCTCCAGAGTCTCTACAAGCTAAGCTTTTTTTTGGTGTGTAAGTGGTTCATCAACATCTTTGAACCAAAGCCAACTTCACCTGCACGCGGTGCACCCTGCTGAATGACAAACGAAGCTCGTGGCGAAAAGAGAGTTAGGGAGCGTAATTGTAAGCTACCCGACTGGGGAATGTACCTCCACCTCACAGAATACCGCAGCCAAATAACAATTCCCTTAAGGGTTGTTGTGTTCCTGTGAGTGAGTGAGGTCACCAGAAAGGAAGATGCTGCGTTAGCAGCGGGGGTGGCGGCGCGCGAGCGATATTATAAGTTGCGAGCGTAAATATGGCTACGGTAACCGCTTTACATCAGGCGGGCCGTATGCTTGTCTGCCACCCGAAGTTGTATATAAAAAAAGCTAAACACAAGTAGGTACCATATATCTAAGTTGAAGTTTGATTTACGCCATCAAAAAATCCGAAGATAATCGGCTTCAGCTTCGGTGGTAGGTTACCCTGAAGTGTCCGTGAAGGAAACCTCTCTGGAATCGCACAGTTGTGACCATCTTAGCTCCAATGTGTGAGGATGAATTTACTGCCGGCGGACAGTGTGACTGTAGAATGATGCTGTATTCTATAATTATATGCCATACATTGCACAGTCTCTACATAAATAATCGAAGTAACTACCATAATGTTTTGAGGAAATGTGAAGACCTGTTTGTTTACCTTGATAATTACACAAGGCAAAACCGGTTGTAAAGATAACTTGAATTATGTTGAACAGCACAACATATCATTTAAACAAAAAGTTTATATACATAATATTTACATATAAATTCTAAATACAAAAGAAGTGGTGGAACTCGACGAGCGTGTTTTCGATGATGAAATTCGATTGTATGATATAAACTTATAAATTCAAAGAGTGCCATCCTGTCTGTCAAATCATATTATTAGATACCCGACATTCATTTGTATTTTTATAATCTAATATGCTAATAATATAAAATTTTCGTGTCGCGTTGTTTGTTACTTAGCTACTCCGAAACGGCTGGACCGACTTTTATAAAATTTTGTGTGTATCTCAGGTGGGTCTGAGGATCGGCCAAATTTTTCACATCCCTAAATGATTAATATATATGGTAAAACAACGTTTGTCGGGTCAGTTAGTAATATTATGTAAATAATAATACACATAACTATCCAACATTTTATAAATCGTACCACAGCACAGACTGGCGGGATGAGATCTTTTAAAGAGATAACACCTTTACAAAACTGCCCCCCTTACTACCAACTCTTATTGCGATTCCATACCAATGAATAAGCGACTCTATTTCAAATTGAATTGAGTCGCTTATTCATTGGCTTCGCTTATTCAATTTGAAATAGAGTCGCTTATTCATAGGTATGAATAAGCATTCTATTCAGTTAGTGAATCACAATAAGAGTTGGTGGTAAGGGGGCTGTAATATGTATTGCATAATTTTATGTGGGACGAGACATTTATCCCACCGTTAACGATGAGCGATTATACTAAATAAAAGATAGCTCGATCTCTGTGACAGCTGTCAGTAAAATCACGCACAGGAAGTCCTGAATTTCTTAATATTACAGACAGTACCTGTCTGTTTTATACTTTATGGACATGCCGACCTAATTAGTGATGGACGATGAATCATCGTAACCACCGACTATAAATTATCGTTTTTTTTTTAATAAAATTTAATTTTAAAATAATTTGTCATTTAATTTTACTGTATATTTTAATATCATAACATAATTTACATGTGTACATACTTGATCAAAAATAATAGTGAGTAAATCAAATCCAATATCACACCTCATGTTTCATTCCGACATCCGACAACTTTGGGTTTCGAGAGAAAACACGCCACGTTTGGCTCAAAGACCATGAATGTTTGTAATTTAAATTAAACCCAATTTTATGTTACATTAGATAATAGTAAGAAACGTCGATAATTACTATCGTCATTTTTTTATACCCTGACAACCCTAAAATTGTCAGTTTGACATATGTCACAGAGATCAAGCTATCTTTTATTTAGTATAGAGAGTAAATAATAATATAGGGATAGATTAGAAAAAAGTTGGTGAGCAGCAAGAAGTACAGAGTGCTTAGTGTTAGTTTTTTGTTCGCGTCCGATCATGTCAACGTAAACATACCAGGAAATAGAGAAGAAAGAAAAAGTTTCATATTGTTTATAAGACGCGTGTAACATATAATAAAAACCGGCCAAGTGCGAGTCGGACTCGCGCACGAAGGGTTCCGTACCATTATCTATAAAAACGGCACAAAAAATCACGTTTGTTGTATGGTAGCCCCCTTTAAATATTTGTTTTATTTTTGTTTACCTATTTATTTTTTAAAGTGAATATATAACTAAATAATATGTGAGTATTTCAAGCGTCTTCCTATTGTCGTTATCAATTGCGAGCAAAAACGAGCAAAAAAATCACGTTTGTTGTATGGGAGCCCCCTTAAATATTTATTTTATTCTGTGTTTTAGTATTTGTTATTATAGCGGCAACAGAAATACATCATCTGTGAAAATTTCAACTGTCTAACTATCACGGTTCATGAGACAGACCGACGGACGGACGGACGGACGGATGAACAGCCGGACAGCGGAGCCTTAGTAATAGGGTTCCTTTGTACCCTTTGGGTACGGAACCCTAAAAATGTGGCTTACTTGTACATTTTTAAGTGCGCAACCCGGCTAATATGTATATGTAACAATAGGCATGTTAACAAAGTTCTAAAATTATAAAAACTCTCTATTAGTAACGTAAAATACATAAAACTAGAACGATTTGCGATCTTAAAATTTTAATAACTTATGTTCGACGTGTTATATGGTCGATCAAAGTTTGGTGGAAAAGACCATTTTAAATTACAAAAAATAAATATTATATGAAATTATAAAAAAAAATATAATTATATAATAATAAGTAGAAACAATAAACAATACTATAACTTTTGTTACGGCACTAGCTACAATATTTAACATAGCTGTCGTACAAATTTCTGATTTAATGCATAATTATAAAAAGCGTAGTGTGACGCCGTAACATTGTAGCCTTTTGTATGGAGCGTTTTCGGGATAGTTATCATATCTCGAGAAGTTTTTATGCTATCGAAGTAATTCTTTCACCTATAGTTATATTATTATGACGTCTAACAAATCGAAAAAATGGTTCATCGAAAATATGAAACATTTTCTCAATTTAGTCGGCTTGTAAACGTTTACACATTCGAATGTGACAAGACTCCCACTAATATAAGTAGACTAACAAAAGAGATACCTCTTTTATTAACACGGTATATGCATCTACTGCACATTTATTTCGCGAGAAAATAGACAATAGTCGCCTACTCGACAGCCGTAGGTCAAGTCTAAGAATGTAAATCTAGACTAAGAAATAATGTATCATGCCGCCATCAATAATCCAGTTTCCTGTAATTAATTATATTAGTGACCTGCGATCTGGATTCGAATCGCCGATTTATACGTCTCTATCTAGTAATAATTCTTGAGCAGTAAAGTTGCCACAGATGAAGCGACACTGCTCTGAGTTATCGTCTCACCAATTAAATAAGAGATGTGATAGTAACAAAATTAATGACTCTGCGGACATTTCGCAGACATTTTGCCGCCGCTAATCGTCAATGGACGTCAAGTTAAATAGACAATATCCGAGTGAGACCGAGCTGTTTTTTTTTCTATTAGAGGGAGACATCGGCTGGAGTCTCTTTCTACACGCAGAGATGTTGCATCTCTTTGCGTTCTATCATAGTATAAGTAATAGTACTAACGTAGTTCTATATAAATTATACCACGGAGTGTGCTCGGATGAGCTATTTGATTTGATACCTCCCGCTGAGTGCCATTATCGTACAACATGCCATAATTTAAAATTCCATCCACATCATCTTGATATTTGGCGATCTACTACAGTACGCTTTTTAAGACATTTTCTACCATGAATTGTGAAGTTGTGAAATCAACTTCTCTCAGCGGTATTCCCAAATAAATACGACATGGGGGCCTTCAAGAACAGAGTCAATATTCCCCTTAAATGGCTGGCAATAGATCGGCAACCACTTGGATTTCTATGGGCGGTGGTGATTGCTTTCCATCAGGTAACCCACATGCTCGCTTGCCCCTCTCTCATATAAAAAAAGGAAAACGAGCATGTGGGTCACCTGATGGAATGCAATCATCACCACCCAGCAACACCAAGGGGACGGAGGCCTACCACACATTCCCACCACTTTGTCTCCTGTGTAGCCAGGATTAACAGCGGCGACCGCCAAAAAAGGCAATGAACTTGCAGTCCGGGGGTACAACTAATAAACGGCTGCCTTGGTAAATAATAAACTCATAACGAATTTAGTCAGAAGAAATTAATAGGAGTAAGAAGCTTTTGGAATTTGACTTTCCCTCTTAGCAATGGTTCTACAATTATCGAATGTAAATAAATTTTGAGATTTTGCTGACCATAAATAGCATACTCAATTCAGGACATATTGATAGACATTTAAACGACAGCCATATCAATATTAACACTTTATTAACATCTACCAATAGGATATTCCACCATATCAACACGACTCTCACTCAGCTTATAAACTTGCTTATGATATGTCATGTGTGTAGCGACATGGCGCTGACAACGCTGATACTTAGCAGTAGGCACGGATTGTAATATAAGGTCTTTTAATATATCCTATTTCTTTTTTGTATCATGTACGGTATTAAATATACTAACCATCTGATGCAGAGTGGATATCGTAGTTAGCAAAGTTCCTCACGTGCCGCCATCCCCATTTCCTGATGACCTCAATCTTTACATACTCGCAAAATATAGGTGACGTTCTCTTCACCGCGTACTTCTGTTAGGTGAAATTATTTCCTCAGATGTTGTACTATATATCAAATGTGATGATCCACCCATATATCTCTTTTGCCTGATCTACGTTTGCTAATGAGTAGGATTGACTCAAATACAACATGGGGTTCTTCAAAAAGGGCGTGAAGAGATTTTTACAGGGTCAGCAACGCGCGTGTGAAGCCCCTGGTGTTCATAGGCTACGGTAACTGCTTTCCATCAGGCGGGTCGTATGCTTGTTTGCCACTTTAGTGGTATAAAAAATAATAATAATAACAACATAAATCAGTAAAGATTGAATGTATCGTTAAATAGAGGATCTATTCAAAACAAAATTGGTTTTTAGATAACGGATTTTATCAACTCGTTTGCAGGCAGTTTTTGTCTTACAATGATATGTTTTTTAAACAGTAAATTACTTGTATGTACTTTATTGAATCCATTTTACGCATATATTTTTTGATGAGAAACATTTATTGCGGTGAATCAGGCCAGCTCTTGACGTGGCACGTGTCGCAACGCGCTCGTAACCTTACATACTATAGTGCAAGAACTACTAGTATCCCGACGCCTTTAATATTTTCCGCTTTCATCTAGTCTAGTTAAAATATATTAAAATGTATTGAAATGTCATGAAAAAAAAAATAGATTGAAAGAAAATAAAATGAAATACACAAAACAGTAAAACAATCTCTTAAGGTTGTCTACCGTATACCACAGACTGTATGACTACTCGCTCTGCCCCTCCCTCATTGCGCAATTCTCGCATTTGTGCTCTGTCTAGACTTCTTCCGTTGTACTACTGTTAGAGAAACGGATTTCCAACGTTCCTTAGGCTGTGTACGAGTATAAATTATGAAATTTAACGTGTGCGTGAAAAAAAAATCATTCGTCCGCAAGTGTAAATGTTCCGCGAGAGGGTCGAATCAAAAGACGGGGCGGGCCACGTTTTATTTTTTATTTTTTTATACTACGTCGGGTGCCAGACAAGCATACGGCCCGCCTGATGTGAAGCGGTTGCCGTAGCCATATTAACGCTCGCAACATAAAATATCGCTCGCGCGCTGCCATCCCCGCTGCCAACGCAGCATCTCCTTCCTTTCTGGTGATCTCACTCACTCGCAGGAACACAACAACCCTCAAGGGAATTGTTATTTGACTGCGGTATTCTGTAAGGTGGAGGTACATTCCCCAGTCGGTCAGCAGGGTGCACCGCGTGCAGGTGAAGTTGGCTTTGGTTCAAAGGTGTTGATGAACCACTCACACGTCCGGCCAGAAGGCCTGGTATTGCACATATATGACCTATATAACCAATGTTTGTTGCCTATCTTATTCATGGAAACTTGCTGGTATGGATTTACATTATATTATCACCAGCCAGAATCTCTATGTTTACATACGCCGTAAGTGGGTGACGTCATTCGACGTTATGCAAATGACGAATTGGGTATACGTCATCTTGAGTTAATCTCGTAAAGTGGATAAATAACACGGCTTTACTAATAGAGATTTTAAATATTTACTACTTTATTTATGACATTTATTCTTATTTGACTTTTGCAAGTTGATCATTAATAGTTATGGGAAGGACACCTCTGGCAATATACCATGATAACTTGAGTCAAAAGATGACACCATGATCATGAGCCGGCTAACCAAAGTCATGATGGTCTTTATTATTTATGGAAGGAAGAGCTTTGATAATTTTTGATGTGGAATCGTGTTTAGGCGCGCAGTGCACATCATTTTGTGTAGTTACTGTAGCCCTCGTTCGGGTAAAGTAGGCAGGTAGGGAGAGACGGAGCGAGAAATCAAGTTTTCTCTTCGGTCGGAAATGTGCTCATATAGTTTTTTAGGGTTCCGTACCCAAAGGGTAAAAGGGGACACTATTACTGAGGCTGCGCTGTCCGTCCGTCCGTCCGTCTGTCACCAGGCTGTATCTCATGAACCGTGATAGTTGGGCAGTCAGCCCAGCAGCAGGTTATTGTTACTTGACTGCAACGCGGTATTCTGTGAGGTGGAGATATTTACCCATGGACAAGCTATACAAGCACTACCAATCCTTCACAAGAGTCCAAGTTTTTTGGTCACATTCGAACGTGTTAACATTTACAAGCCGATTAAATGAAGAAAAAGTTTCATACTGTGTATTTATCAGACCCGTGTTACATATCCAAATTAGCCGGGTTGTTCACTTCAATGTAAACAAGTAAGACACATAATGTTGATACGTAACAGGCGTCTCATAAATTCACAACATGAGAGTTCTTCTAATCTATTTGGTCGGTTTGTTTACGTTGAAATGATCGAACGCGAACAAAAAACTCGCACTAAGCACTCAGAGTGTGGATAGACACTATGATTTAAAATAAAAATCTTCAATAATTAACGATTGAAGATAAAAATAGATTTATACTTCGCTATTTTAGAACCGCATACGTATTAAACTATAATAACTTCCGTATATTTTCGACCATGTCATTACATACATTAGACTTACACGAGATGTACGCACTTGTTATGTATATATATAAATTACTAGCTGACGAAATATTTCTTGAGTCATTTCCCTTTTAACTGACTTAGAATTGTTCGTTTATTTTTATACAAACAAAGAGGGGAACGAATATTGTAATTTTGTTTTAAATGGGGAGGGGGGGGGGGGGGACGAGCATGTGGGTTACCTGGTAGAAAGCAATCACCATCGCCCGTGGAGATCAGCAACAGCGAAGGGTCGCCGAACCATTGCCAGCCTTTTATGGGAAATAAAGAGTCTGTTTTTCTGTAATTAAGGGCATGAATTCGATAAAAAAAGATTAAAACCAGTAACGTGGTAAAACGGGGAATTTTAAGTTAGTATGTCCGTCTTTAAAGTCATATCAACAGGAATACGTATTTCAGTTCATAACGGACTATAAACTTTATACATATACATATATATGTCTGTGAGTTTTTTTCAATCAACTATCATACGAATTATGCTCAATGCATAATTCGTATGATAGTTACCTTTCTCATGCCGCGAATTTTAGCACTGTACCAAGCGCCATAGTAACGCTGTACCCACCATGAAACGACGTAGTACTATTACTTATACTGTAATGGAACTAAGCACGCAAATGGCGTACTTACTAACTACTAACTCCCCGCATTATTCATAAGTATAATAATGATTTCAAATATGTAAATCCATTTGCACATTCTAAATCGGGGTTTAGGAGGGAAATAATCCAATGAATTAAAATAACTACTACGAAGATTGAGTCAGCTTCGTGAAAGAATCAGTATGATTCTCAAATAAATATAATAATATATATGCTTATTTTAGAACATAATATTATAAACAAAATTATATGTGCACCGCTATTGGTTTTCTTAATAAATTAATATATAAGCCTTTGCTCATAGCATAGAGAAGATAAAAGTTTGTTACAAATTCTCACGGACGGGATGACGGGATATGCCCATGCGAAACTAGGACACGAGCAAGCGAGTAACGTATAAAACCTGTCATATTGTCGTGTTTTTTTTTTTATAACGAATGTTTCATGTGTTTAAGCATTATTATCAGTTCTTAGCACCAATATTAGCTTTGCTTATAATATTATTAGCTTTAGAAATCATAGTAAATTAATTAATTAAATTAAGCGGGTCACCTACGTATTTTTGTCAGGAAAGCCGACTAGTTTCTATCTCATACGGAAATCTTCAGCGAATGTTGTCACGCTCACTCCCTCTCTATATGGCGTGGAACATTAGAAGCTTTGCTTAGTTTGGGATATGTCGAAAAATATCGTCAGGAATCTAGTAGTTCTTCAATAACTCACCAACAAAATCAATAGTGCAATTTTATTGTTGTTTTGTATTGACAGTTCGGTTGTTTTTTTCGTTGTAGGTACTTAGGTAATTTTTTTCTAAGATTATTAACGGCGGTCGTCGCATAGTCCCGACGCGCATTCTCTCTCTCTATGGCGATGAACATTCGAAGCTTTGCTTAGCTTGGGATTAGAAGACAATGTGTAATTGGTCTAGAAATATTTATTTATTTATTATACACATACCAGTGTATGCGAGTACCTGTATCGGCAGACGCTTAGGATCAATTCTATGATAACTACTGGTCTGCCATTCCCAGAAATATTGCCAAAGTTGGAAATATTCATTAATTTACCCACAAACAAAATGTTAACCTCGGGCAATATTGCCGGGAATGGCACATCTCTAATGATAACTTTAATTGCTAACTAAACCGAGTGATAGAAAGAAAAATAATTGGCACAAAAACCCAGAAAAACATTATCTGATTTGAATTACAATATTATATTGACAAATTTATGCGTCTTTCATAGACTACTACAGTGGAAAAAGTAACATTAAATATATTTTTATTATTAATCATTTAAGAACTGGCGTAAATGTTGTTTACAATGAATTTAAGTGGCATGTACTTTGAAAACACAAACTTCACAACGTATATTTATCGTAATATTTCTCAGAATGATAATAATATGATTTGGGAGCAAGAGACAAACGTTTTTAAAAGGACATGGGGCTTTCGGTTTTAAAAATTGAACTGTATTTTTAGACAGTTTCTATAAAGTAAATAAAAGTGTAATAATAAAAAATTGGCCAAAATAAATTTAAGAGAATAGATTGACAGAATGTGTGACCTAACCTTTTAGTGCGTTGGTAATCTGTGGCTTAGTCTTTCCAAACAATATCTTTGCAAATTTTAGAATGTTAAATCGTTTACTTTAAAGTAACCTTTGCAAGAGATATGTGTTTAGGCCTGACGTGAAAATGGTTGTTAAAATAAATACGTTGGGTTTGCGAACCGAAATTTACTTTACGCCATTAATCGTAAATTACGCACCAGTTCTACCGTCTAAAGATGATTCAGATCCGAATTACTTACATAAAAAGAAATATACGTGCTTCGAAATGTATAGATTTTTAATATAGTTTCGTTTACAATTTAAGACAGACATGCTACTTTCAGGGTTGGTGGTTAACGTTTCTCGCGCATTCTCGAGAATTAGTAGTTACTGATCGTATTAAAGTTTATATGTTAAACAATTGGCATAATGTTCAATATGCTACGAACAATTTCCTTACAAAAATTCGGTTCCATTCCACTCTGCGGCGGTGTAAAATTTAGCCTAAGCAAATTCTAGCGTTCGCACGCTGCATTGAAAGTACCTGCGACCTGCACCTGCGTGCAGATTGTAGCGTTCAATCGCTGTGTTGAGCAATTGGATTGGGGCGTTCTATGTTTTTGTGCCGTGTGGTTTCCAGCAGACTAGAATAGAAGCACTCCGTCTCTTCCCGTGGATGTCGTATAAGGCGACTAAGGGAAATACATTATAAAACATCGATCAGGCCTCCCCAACCCGTCTGGCCAGCGTGAGGATTGTAGGCTAAATCCTCCTCTGTCTGGAACGGACAAGAGAGGGTCGTGCTCCTGTAGTGGAGACTAAAATGACCTAATGATGATGATGATGATGATGTTTTTGTGTGTGCGGAGCGGAGCAGCATCTAGTTTCCGAAAAGTAGCTAAATCGTCGATCACCGATGCTAGAAGTAGCTTGGTCTGTCTGCTAGGACCCTTGCTAATTTCACGTCGTTATTCAATGCTAATTGTTAAATCTAAATGTATTCAATGTAAATTTCTTCATCTCTCTTCCTCTCATCTCTAAAATCATTTTTATTCCTCTCGCTCATTCTCTGCCATAACAATCCAGACAAATCCGTCTCCCCTGACAGGTAAGGGACAGGAAGCCTTTATTTTGCGATTTTTTTTTATAATTGTTGCTGGAAGACCAGGGGTCAAGTTACACGACAGCAGCACCACTACACAGTTTGATATACAGTTTGAATATTTTAGTGAGTATGACCTCCTGGTTTGTCATGGTACACAGCAGTTTTATATTCCTTTCCCCATACTTTTGTTCATTGACTAAATACTTATTTAAATGACGAAAGTTATTAGACCCAACATAGCGCGTACGCCGCTATCCCCATTTGCATTGCACAAGGGATGATGTCGTCTCATATCTTTAGAACAATAATTTTAAAAAAAAAGTATGCTAAAAATGTGTTTTGGATAATTTGAATGTATACTAACACACTTTAATGTTGTTAAATAGAACATAAATAAATAGATATTGTCAGACAAATTACACAGCGCCATCTAGCCCCAAAGTAAGCGAAGCTTGTGTTATGGGTACTAGACAACTGATAAACATACGTAAATACATTTTTTTTTTTTGTAAATATATACTTATGATACATAGAAAACACCCAGACTAAGACAAGCAGACATGTTCACGCACACAAATGTTTGTCCTATGTGGGAATCGAACCCACGAGCGTTGGTGTCGAAGCCGCGTCATTGACCGCTACGTCAAATGACATAATGACTTAATTTCGAGTGGCTAATTTATAATGGTTCAAATATATAAATCTAGAGAGAGCCCCCTCTCTAGATGGACTGACGACCTCAAAAATGTGGCTGGTAGCGGTTGGATGCGGAAAGTGAAGGATAGCATTTGGTAGAAAGCATTGGGAAAGGCCTATATCCAGCAGTAGATAGATACTCGTATATGTTGATAATGATGAAGGATATAAATAAAGAGTGAACTTATAATATTTTTAGGGTTCCGTACCTCAAAAGGAAAAACGGAACCCTTCTATGATCACTTTGTTGTCCGTCTGTCTGTCTGTCTGTATATCTGCCTGTCAGTCAAGACCCTCTATGTCGAGAATGCGTGGAGGTATAAAGCTGAAATTTGAACTGTATACTCAGGTCTATGGTCCCATGGAGTTGTAAAAAAAATCAAACTGCTAAGTTTACGTAAAAAATAAGATACGGCCGTTTATTCAGCAAAAAACGCATATTTCGACACATTCTCAAGGTAATCAAAACTTATAGGGTACTTCCCGTTGACCTACAACTATGAAATTTGGCAAGTAACATCGCTATATACTACAAGTACAAGAATAAATCTCAAAACATTTGTAATTAAATCTTAGGGGGTCTATATTTTTTTATAAGTGGTCGAAATTTCAAATTGAAGCTACTAGTTCAAATGGGGTCATATGAAAGGGCTTTATGTGCACATTGCAAAATATATTTTATTTATTTTTTCCGACGCATTATTTCTTAGATATAATGAAATATATCAAATTTATAATGATCCTACGTACGGAACCCTCGGTGGGCGAGTTCGACTCGCGTTGTCCGGTTTTTTAAATCCTCTCACTGTGAAGCTACTTTGTATAAAATGACTAACATAAAAAAGTATTCATAGACGTATCATTGAGTACCATTATTATCCATCCTTTATGCGTCCTTTCTTAGGGAAGATAAAGCCGTACTATTAAAATATAAGAAGTTTTCTTCGTGGTTGTTTGTTTCCTTCGTAGTTTTCAAGCACGTACTACATTCAAGTTGCTACATCATTAGTTAGTCTCTCTTTGTTGCGAAGTCTCCTGGCTAACTCTTGTTACCTCTGGAATTCTTAACAATATAGATATAGAACTCAATTTGATAATAACTAAACGAATACCGATACTCGATTGTTTTGAAATGGGCTGTGAAAAGAAAAGATAATTTATTGAATCCTTATTGAAATGAAAACTTCTTTAGATGCGTTGTGTAACCAGGTACCATTATATACATAGAAAACTCCCAAACTAAGTCAAACAGACAAACACACAAATGTTTGTCTTATGCGGAGATCGAACCCGCGACCTCGGGGTCAAAGTAACCATTTGACCACCGAGCTTTTCTTCTAAGATGCCAACTTATGAGTACTATTAAGTACATCTTAGTATCCATTTTATCATCAAAGAAACGATAAAATATTTGCGAACATAAAAGTAGGAAGCGCCGCGAGGTCTATGGTCCCATGGAGTTGTAAAAAAAATCAAACTGCTAAGTTTACGTAAAAAATAAGATACGGCCGTTTATTCAGCAAAAAACGCATGGGCGCCGCGGCTTCCTACTTCTATGTTTGCGAAGCTATTTTTAACATTATGTTTGCTTTTTGCTTCATATCAATTTTCTTTTCAATTTCAGGAGATTTCACATAGAAAACTTTTTAAATTTACAATGCTATACCAGTCAATTCCACGCGTGCGAAGCCACTTCGGATCTCTAATAATATCCCAATATATTATTGTTGCGTATACCATTTTGTGTCATATTTATTTAAGAGCCATATTACATTTTGACTGTGATTTTTGCGTAAAATGGCCAATTTTGGCGTTCTCGATCTCGGAAACAAAAATACATTAACAATGTTGACTTATTGAATAGTACAGAATAGCTATTGGCATAGTACATAGCGGCCTCGCTTTTTGTAAAATTTGCTTAACTTTTTAAATAAACCCAAAATTGCAGAGAAAGATTTTCATAAAATGCGCGCAATCACTTTTTTGAGCTCCTGGATTGTACTACTGTTCCAAACAAATGAAATAAAAAAAATAGAATGTTATTTCTTATATAGTCGTATAGTACATAGCGGCCTCGGAATTTTGAAATATCATTGATTTAATATAGAAAAAAAACATTCCTTTAACCCAAAAAACTTCGATAATCGCTTTAGGTAAACTGTGAATTTATCGAATTCGTGATAAAATTATTGAGCAAAATTTATACCAGAATAATTGTTACTTCATGAGGAATAAACGATGTATAAATTTGGAGCATGAATTTATTATCTTATGTATATACAAACGATAAATATAACTTCAAAATTACTACAAAATGCGATGCACCGGCCGTTCAAATTTAGTACGGCGCGAGAGCTCGTCAGCGTGAGACCTATGTCGAATTTCTTCGCGCCAATATCGACCGGGCGTCAGAGTATAGTACGACTACCAAGTTTTGATCACGTAAGTACAATTCTTTCTAGTGTTTGTTTTCTATGGAATCTACATAGCTTAGCAACAACATATTGTTGAATTATTCTTAATATTCATTTCATTATTTTCAGCATGGGTCGAAAAGCTCGTAGGTATCAATGTGCATGAAAGTAAAGATGTACATAATGTGTATGAAATAAAGCAAGGTACTTCTTTCCTCAATCATCATCATCAGCCTGCATCAACCCACTGTTGGATATAGGCCTTTCCCAATACTTTCCACCATATTGTCTAAGTCTGGGTGTTTTCTATGTATCATAAGTATATATTTACAAAAAGAAAAAATGTATTTCCGTATGTATATCTGTTGTCTAGCACCCATAACACAAGCTTCGCTTGCTTTTTTTTATACCACCAGCGTGGTAAACAAGCATAAGGCCCGCCTGATGGAAAGCAGTTACCGTAGCCTATGAACGCCTGTAACACCAGAGATAATATAAGAGGCATCACACGCAACGCGCGTGTGATGCTTCTTATATTATATTTAATATAAATTATATTAAATATAATATAAGATTATATAATAAATAAATATTGTCAGACAAATTACACAGCGCCATCTAGCCCCAAAGTAAGCGAAGCTTGTGTTATGGGTACTAGACAACTGATACATACGTAAATACAGTTTTGTCAAAATTCATCCTCAACCCCACGGATCGAGAAGCCGCATTGAGATCGTTTAACATTCGACTAAGATCCTCCAGCGATTCAGCCATTTTCTTTCCTCAATACACCTATTTAATATAATACTCATTTATATTTTTATTCGGCATTAATAACAATAATGGAACTGTTTCAGAATTAATAACTTCACTGCCAAGAAAACATTACGATGGATAAAGAAAATATTCCGATATCATCGATTGAGGTGCGGTATGATTTTCTTTTCTCTTACCATCTATCGACATGGGAATCGTTTTCGAGGTAATTTGGGGTGCAGATCACGAGAATGAGCTCAATTCGTTTCGGTAATGAGATGACAAGATTTTGAACACATCTGTTCATCTCATCATAATTTTCTACAATCAATAGTGGCTAATTCACACTACATAGTTCGAATAACATTCTGACTGATGAAAAAGCGTAAGGAACTTTGTTTTCGTCGGGGATCCCACGACGAAAAACAGAATTTTTTTTTTTTTCTTTATATAGTTATCCTGGTTGCATCCCAGGCTTCGGCATTCGAGTCTGGGATTCACATATCTCATTGATTTGTGTGATTTAACTCCGGGTGGGTTTTGATGTACGATTGCCACTTAACCTAATCTGATGTGCCACTTTTTTATTTTTTATTTTTTTATACTACGTCGGGTGGCAGACAAGCATGCGGCCTGCCTGATGTGAAGCGGTTACCGTAGCCATATTAACGCTTGCAACATAAAATATTGCTCGCGCGCCGCCACCCCCGCTGCCAACGCAGCATCTCCTTCCTTTCTTTCTGGTGACCTCACTCACTCGCAGGAACACAACAATCCTCAAGGGAATTGTTATTTGGCTGCGGTATTCTGTGAGGTGGAGGTACATTCCCCAGTCGGGTAGCTTACAATTACGCTCCCTACCTCTCTTTTCGCCAGAGCTTCGTTTGTCACTCAGCAGGGTGCACCACGTGCAGGTGAAGTTAGCTTTGGTTCAAAGATGTTGATGAACCACTTACACCCCAAAACTTTTGCCGCAGCCTCATTAGCTTATTGGCAGGGTGCACCATGTGTAGTCGAGGCCAGTTTTAAATTTTGAAAAACCCTGAATCACGTTTTTTTTATTATTTTCATTTTTGACTTAACGTTATTTTTAATTATTTTAATTTAAGACTTTTTACTTAGTTAATAAAAGATACTTTTTTTAGTTAATAGAAGATTTTATCATTCGAGGTTCTGAGGTTTCGACTCTACGATGATAAGTCAGTCAGCCAAACTCTCTCTTTATATGAAAGTATAGATATACTAACTGTCAAATTCATAAATCACTGGTGAATTGGCGTGGTTTAACTTAGTTTATTTTTATTTTAGATACCTAAAGGCCACGACGTTCTTCTTCGTTTGAAAAATTTCATTAATATAGACGAAACGACCAATACCAGCACTTGAGGAGATAGATACGTGGACAATAGAAACAGAATCTGGGATTGTAAGTATGAACAAAATCATTTAGAAGCTGAAGCTGTTATATTCATTTCAGATTTTATTAATAATAATAATTGTTTCAGGTAACAGACTACGTAGTTCAAGAACGGAGAATAATTGATTTTCATTCTTTTTTAAACAGTTGTTTGATCATGGTGGAACATTTGGTGCTTTTTCACACCAAAACCATGGATTGATTTGATAGAAATTTGGCAAATAAGTAGTTCTGATTAAAGTTGTTTTACACTCCCATGTAAATTGTTACTAGTTTTATTCTTATCCATAATTTTAATCTAAAACCAAAAAGTACCTAGATAAATAAAGGATTAGGTAATAAAATAAATTTTATTTTTAATAAAAATCATCTGTCTCATTTATGGTACATATAATCTGTTTCTTCCCATACTAAATCCATGACACTCTAAAAATGTGTAGATACAACTATAACAAATTACTTCTTAAGTAGAAATACTAAAAAAATACGAAACTAGAGAGAAAGTATCAAAATCGCTTATTCGTAATTTCAACATAGAAATTATGAGGACTCGTGACCCACGTGACCGTCGGGACGCTTCAATACCGAATCTCGCATAGTGCAAATGTGTGATAGGGCTCTTAATACAATTTTGTCTTGCTAAAAATTGACTTTAATTTTAACATAATGTAACAGTTCAAGAGTGCATCGCTCCCATAGCCTACATTTTGTAGATCCGGCAATTAGGTACATTAATCCGGCCACGATGCATCGAGTTAATTTTGACCGACTTTATGTAAATCTTGTATATTTTTTACTGGCAAAATAGTCACTGGTTGTCGGATATGTCCACTGTCAGGCGCACTTGATATAAATATAGATAGATAGAATATTTTTTACATTTTCTTTTCTAAGCAATCACCACCGCCAATGGAGATCAGCAAGGAGAAAACCAAGGGGTCGCAGATCCGTTGCCAGCCCATACTCCTTCATTCCTTTCTTTCTGGTGACCGCACTCACTCGCAGGGACACAACAACCCTAAGGAATTGGTATTCGGCTGCGGTATTATGTGAGGTCGAGGTAATTCCCTAGTTCCCGGGCAGCTTAAAAAATACGCTATGCTCTTCCTCTCTTTTCGCTTTGTCTCGTTTGTCAGTTAACAAGGTGCACCGCGTGCAGATGAGGTTGGTTTTGGTTCAAAGATGTTGATGAACTACTTACACCCCAAACGTGACGTAAAATCATTTCCTTATCCTCTTAGATAGCATTATTACTGTCAAATATATTTTTTATAGCCATACTGCCCGTCAACGCAGATGATAAGCACGGCTGATGGCCCACGGGAACTGTAAAACTGAGTTTATTAGTCAAGTTAATAATGGTATTTAAATAAATAATAATGTTTGCCACTTTTTGCCCGTCAGAAAGAGGACCAACGGTGAATTGCATGTGATCGTTATGCCTGCCTTGAGTATATCGTTAATATAACAAACACTAGGTATCACGACGAATCCTACATATCTTCTACAGCAAATCACATCAATGCATAAAAAAAAATCATTTGTTGTATCCTTGATACACCCGTAAATTTTACGTAGTTACATCTAGGCGCTAGCGAATTGTAGATACATTAAATTTCTTACTTACATACCTACTTAGTTTTTGTCACTTTTGCACCAACAGATGGCGTTAGTGTATAAACTCTAAAACAACTTCTGTACAAACTTAAAACGTAGACGTACGAGTATATACCACAAAAAGAAAAATACAAACGGCAAAAAAAAAACGCATAATTCTCTTACGTGAACAAAAAACTCGCAGTAAGCACTCCGCAAATTTAAGTTGCGTAAAATAAAATAGTTATTTTAGTAATTTGCATACCTATATAATAACATGCTTTAGTACGACTATATGCGCTATTTGCAAACAGATGTACAATAATTCTTCATTAAAAAAAATAATACTGTTTGAAAAGGGCTTCTCTCTCTGTCTTATCTGTCTGGTATCTAGAGACTAGCTAAGTAGATAATTCCTTTGCATTGTCAAACAAACACATGTGACATACTAAGGTAATTAATTGTGTTATTAATTCGCAGTCTCAACACTTCGCACCAAATGCATATCTAAGTAAGTAAGCACGAATTTTGCATAAAGGATAGTGAGTATCGAAAGAGTGGAGGGGATTGCAGACTGTTAGTAGAAGACAGCAGAAAAAGTTTGAAGAGTAACCCAGTTGAACAATATTTAGGCTTTAATATTCACTAAATTGTAATAATTAAATAATTATATATTCTGAAAATATATAAAGCTAAAGATCTGTAAGATAAAGACTCTATAATTATATAAAAGTACTTAAATGGCTGTTTGTTCCTATGTAATAAATAAATAAAAAATAAATTATATATTTATCACCCCACATTTTGAGTACGATGTGGAAAGAAAGGGCATGGAAGGGAACGTAGGTGATAAGAGATCTAATGCCCCCCTCTAGTTTTTAAACTGACAATAATATACATACAAGAAGGTAAGAAGAAACGAAGAGATGGCAAAGCAAGAGGTAATTAATGTTTACAACAAATTATGACTTAGTAGCTGGTGTATGCCGAACAATCTTATTCAAAACCCTTCCATAGTTCCAAAGGTTTTTTTTAAATATTTTCTGTGAAATCTCTCCTACGCAAAACTGGGGCAGATCGACTGGTTATATATAAATCATCACTTCAGTTACTATCCTCGTTGAAAAGATCTGCATCTGGCCGCATGTTGCCGCCATAAATTATCACATTGTTTACTTTTGTTTGTACAACGATAAGGTACCGACAGCACAGTAATTCCAATTACATAATTATTTCCATACTCTACTGCGAGTTAATTACAGTAGAGTGAATAAAATATACATTTACATTCTTAAGTCATTTGCTTTTAGTTAAGAATTATGAGGAATTAGGTTAAATAAAAAGTATAGAGTTCAGATTAATGCAAATCATTAATCTGAACTCTATACTTTTTATTTTAAACTAGAAGTTACTCGCAACTTAAACCACTAAAGAATATTATGCCCACTGGACTTTTTCTAGAATTCGTCTATAGACATTTACCATTCCGTAACCGTATGATGATTTGTTAACGTAATGAAAAAAATCTTTAGTATAGGATACTACGAGTATACGAAAGTTTACGAAACGTTAATTGAAGCTGATTTAAATATAATTTTTAGATTCCGAAAATAAGACTTAGTTCGAAGTTAGTGACAAACATTTTCATCATAATAGGTAGAGTTTCAGGATACCAAGGGCCCTACCGGTAAAGCTAAAGCCGATTCCCATCAGATTTTTTGATAGCGAAAATCAAACTTCAACTTAGATTTATGATATTTGTGTTTAGGTTAGCTGATAGCAACCTTGGAGTTCTACCGACTAAGCTGAAGATATTTGTGTATAACTTAAGATCTATTTTTTGTATCAAAATATTCGATGGCTTCAGTTTCGGTGGTAACGCCCCTTGAAAGAAAATCATTAACCAATACGCTGAAGTTTGATTTTAGCGTTAAATGTTCCGATCTAAATCGGCTTCAGCCCTACGCAATAGGGTTTCAGCTCTCATTGCGGAACTATCATACAAAATTTTGAGATAGTGGGAGCCGGTCAAACGCATCTTTTATATTTAAAATGATGAAAATAAGCCTACTGATACCTAAGTGAGATTCGAATTCATGACCCTTCCTTTCACGGCACAAGCACAGTCGGAAGACAAATTTTCCTTTATCCGTGATTAATAAATTATATATATACTAGCTTTCGCCCGCGGCTTCGCTCGCGTAAAATTCGGGGCAAACACGTGTTAACTCATTTATCTATGGAAGTATTCGTGTAAAGTTTAGGATAAAATAGTCCAACTAATCTCGTTGCCCCATATAAACTTTGGACCTACGTTTCACCCTCTTAAAGGTAAAATTTGAACAATCCTTCTAAGTAATTTCGTGTCCACTATGGTATATTTTCAAATCGATGCCATTTTCGTAATTGACGTCCCAGAAATCCATAGAATCAACACCCATATTTTTATTGACAAAATTGTTGTTGTTTGCGTAACGTCGGCTATGTTGGATTATAAAATAGTTATTTTTTTCGTAATCAGCGACCCGAGAAACTTTAAAAACAATACCCATGACAATTTTCAGACTGTTTCACCCCATTTTAGACATTTCAATCCCATCGCAACCCAATAGTGGATGATGGTCACGTTAGCCACGTTGAATTTCAAAATCGTTATTGTTTTCGTAATCAGCGTCATTTGGGCATAAATTTTGAAAAATCCTGAAATACGTGTTTACTCATTTATCTATAGAAGTTATCGTGTAACGTTTAGGATAAAATAGTCAACTAATCTTGTTTCCCCATACAATTTTTGGAACTTCGTTTCACCCTCTTAGGGGTAAAATTTGAAAAGTTATTTTAACTAATTTTATGTCCACTATGTTAAATTTTCAAATCGATGCCATTTTCGTAATTGACGTCCCAAAAAACCATACAATCAACACCCATATTGGTATTATGACATTTCAACCCCATCGCACCCACTCCGAGTGATTTTATGTCACGTCTGAATTTATGTTACGTCGGCAACGTTTGATTACAATATATAAAACAATACCCATGACGATATTCAGACTTTTTCACCTCATTTTAGACATTTCAACCCCACCGCACCCTCATAGGCGATGATTGTCACGTTACCCACGTTAAATTTTAAAATCGTTGTTGTTTTCGAAATCAGCGACCCTATAAACCATAAAAACAATACCCATGACGATTTTCAGACTTTTTCACCCCATTTCACCCCTTTAGGGATTGAATATTGAAAAATCCTGAAACACGTATTTACTCATTTATCTATAGAAGTACTCATGGAAAGTATCGGATAAAATAGTCTAACTAATCTTGTTTCCCCATACAAACTTTGGACCCCCGTTTCACCCCCTTAGGGGATTAATTTAGAAAAATCCTTTCTTAGTGTACCCCTAGACGTCATAAGGAACCTTCGTGCCAAATTTCGAATCTTTAGACCAAGCGGTTTGGGCTGTGCGTTGATATATCAGTCAGTCAGTCAGTCAGTCAGGACTTTGAATTTTACATTATTTTTTTGTCCACTATGTTACATTTTCAAATCGATGCCATTTTCGTAATTGACGTCCCAGAAAACCATAGAATCAACACCCATATTGATATTAGACATTTCAACCCCATAACACCCCCACAGGGGGGATTTTATGTCACGTCGGCTACGTTTCATTAGAAAATAGTTGTAATTTTCGTAATCAGCGACCCGATAAACCATAAAAACAATACCCATGATGATTTTCAGATTTTTTCATCCCATTTTAGACACTTCCGTCCCATCGCACCCCCACAGGGGCGACTTTTTATCACGTCGCGCGTCGGCTATGTTTGATTAGATAATAGTTGTTATTTTCGTAATCAGCGACCCAATAAACTATAAAAAACAATACCCATGACGATATTCAGACTTTTTCACCCCATTTCACCCCTTTAGGGGTTGAATATTGAAAAATCCTGAAATACGTGTTTACTCATTTATCTATAGAAGTACTTGTGTAAAGTTTCGGATAAAATAGTCCTCATTTATCTATAGAAGTACTCATGGAAAGTATCGGATAAAATAGTCTAACTAATCTCGTTTCCCCATACAAACTTTGGACCCCCGTTTCACCCCCTTAGGGGATGAATTTTGAAAAATCCTTTCTTAGTGTACCCCTACACGTCACAAGGAACCTACATGCCAAATTTTGAATCTCTAGACCCAGCGGTTTGGGCTGTGCGTTGATATATCAGTCAGTCAGTCAGTCAGTCAGTCAGGACTTTGAATTTTATATTTATAGATACCTATATAAAATAGATATAATTTCAGATAAAGCCTGTATTCTTAATAGGTGTCAATATATTTGGAACGTCTATTTTTATCACTGTGATGGTCGTTATACACCTCACTTAAGAATAAAATTATGTCATTCAGGGTCATGTTAAAGCAAAACACCGTTTGTTGCCCGTAGTATTATTATGGTGGTTATCAGTATTACTACCAGAAATAACATAGGATTTTTCTACCTGTGTTACTGCTACCTCGGGCAAATATTTTTCCACCAACTACTCTCTAGATCATTAAAGTTTTATAACATGTTTTCGCTAATTATCAATTATTACAAATTAATTACATACTTCTCGGTTTAATCTTACGTAGGTATATAAAACTTTTTAAGTAAATAGGAAATATGCTACAACATAAATTTAAAAAAATATTGTTAAGTTTGAAAAATATAAGAGAAAAGATTTTAATCTTTATTCAGTAAGGATACTAAATAAGCACTTTATTATTCCAATGGTAGATCCATTTTAAGTATTTATATTTATCTCACTCTATGTTTTTTTTAATAGGGTTCTGTGCGTTTTTCTTTAAATTGATAACTGATACTTACATGATTATTCATATATTTTCGCTGATGGCTGAATGATGAAATATGAATATTATTTCTAAAACGTACTGCTGAGGTCACCCTATTAATAATTAAGCACTAGGATCAAAATATGTCAGTAGTCCTCTTGATAGAAAGTGAATGTGGATCCTAAAATGCTTCATATCCTATGAGACGCTAGAGTTAGGCTTTTCTCACCTCACAAAACAATGAGGAAATAATTTATGGTTTCGGACAGAAAGGGGAGAGTAATTAAAATATAAGACAGAGCATAAAAGGCTCAAATGGATCTCGTACACGGGAGTTGAAATTTTGCGACGTTGCATTGAACTTGTTACAAAATAAATTCCCGCTGACAAAGGTATTATATACTATAGACTAGGCAGTATTGTATTTGTGTTCTATTGTAGAAGCTCTTGCTAAGATATTTATTTGTATTTTCTTCGGAAAATAAACAGTACTCAACAACTAAATTTAAACTAAAGCTGAGTCGGCAACGCGCTTGTGATGCCTCTGGTGATAGAGACGTCCGTAGGCCATGGTAACTGCTTTCCATCAGGCGGGCCTTATGCTCATTTGCCATTACAGTGGTATAAAAAAAAACTAAATACAGTAAGGTAACGTTAACAACTAAACACTATTAAAATATGCAGATGCATAAATCCAAATCATTTTGGATGGTACTCTGAGGACGTTTTACTCTTTCCCATGTTTTTACCTGCTTATAAAGACACTGAAAGTGCCTACATAAAAATGTGACTACTTCGTGAGATGTCTATGTAGGCATTTTACATATAGACAGCGCAAATATACAGACATCACGCTTTTACTCGTCGAATAATTACATTTATTTAAACTTTACATTAGCTCGATGGCGTCGTTCACGTGTCAGTCTTATCGAACACGCAAGTTAAGCAATTTCGACCGTAGCCTGTCCATGGATGAGTTTATTTATCTCAAACTCCTCCGTGCTTCGGAGGGCACGTTAAGCCGTCGGTCCAGGCTGTTGTCATCAGATGACAGACGTTAAGCCAAGTCAGTGGCCTTTGGCCGACTTGAAAACACTGGCGTCCGCCAACCCGCAGTCGTGCAGCGTGGTGGAGCATGCTCTAAACCCCTTTTATAGAAAGGAGGCACGTATCCCAGCTGTGGGACAAATAAGGGTTGACAACGATACCTTACATTAAACCTACAAAACTTTGAATATTTAACGTTTATGTATTTATTCAGTATTTGCTAGTCATATGTAGAGAGATTACACGAGTTATCTTCATCGGTATTACGAGATTTCATATGTTAATGTTTACTGTTGCTAACGGTACGTCTCTATTCGTGCGTTTCATATCTGGAAGTGGCCCGCTTTACTAACACAGAATTATGAATTACGTACTCGAATAGATACACAAAATATTTAAAATACACTTACCTCAATCAAAAAGAGTTCGATATGAGTTTCTATAGTTCACAGACACACAATATTAATGACACTATTTATGGAAAAAAAAACACAATTACACTTTTAAGTCAAGGAAAATATATTATCTTCAGGTTCACTAATGATTTTAATTCATTATACTGAAACGCGTGCAATCCGAAGTGTACCGCAGCGCTGTCGCGTGCGTTCCGTACTACGGACAAAGGTAAACTGCGACGCGCGGGCGGGCGGCAAGGTGGCCAGCCCAGCGCGCCAGCCACGTTCCCGCCCGCCCAGACCACTACGGTATCTCTGTAGGTATAAATCCAATGATTTCCTGCCATTTATAATATTAGAATAATGTGTTTTTCGTGTTTGGAGTACCGAATTGTTCAGTTTTTATTATTCCGTTTTTTGTTTTACTTACGTTAAATAACTTAGATAATTTTATTCAAGATATGTTTATATGTTGAAGAAAATCAGGCTTAGTTAAAGTGAGTCTACGTCAAGTTTTCAAAATAATGTGTAACCTATATGTTGGCGAGGCCTAGCAAAAATGTGAAATAATGGCAAGTCGTCGCTGCTCCAGCTGCTGCGGCCGTCTATCCGAAAATCGAATATTTCCATCAACCATACATTTAGCATGACATGGCACTTATTTGATGAAATTGTAATGAATGCTGGATAAATCTACGTTAGTACTATTACTTATACTGTGATAAAACTAACACTGTGAGGTCACACGCATTTGGCTGTTCAGGGACCGGTCCCGTGGTGACAGTATTTGGTTTAAAACTGTAAACTGTACTAGTGTATCGGAACGAGGCCACCACACATTCCCATAACTGTGTGTCCTGTATATGCAGCGGTGACCAAAAACCTTGCTGCCTTGGAAAACCTTGCTGCCTTGGAACTCACATTGAATTTCCCTAGATACCAGCTGGGTCGTAGGTACTAAATTCAAAAGCGTGCTGTGAGGATTGTCGACGATCCCAAACTGACAGACGGTTTAGAATCTTTCAGTCTGAGACGAGATTTTGCGTCTCTTTGTATTTTCTACCTATTGAACATGGGGTATGTTCTGGGGAGTTGTTTGACATTATGTCCTCGGCCTCTACAGTCGCACCGCTCGCCATCGACAGGGAATTCATCCTCACACATTGGAACCTAAGTGGTTGCGTACTGTGCGTTTCCAGAGAAGTTTTCTCCCGCGTCAGTAAGCAGTAGTAGTATCGTTAGTCAAGCTTGACAGTTCAATCTGTGGAATGAACTGCCTGTCGAGGTTTTCTCAGGAAACTATAACATGGAGTTCTTCAAAAAGGGAATGTAGAGGTTTATACAGAGTTGGTAACGTGCGTATGATGCCCCTGGTGTTACAGGAGTTCATAGGCTACGGTAACTGTTTTCCATCAGGTGGGCCGTATGCTTATTTGCCACTTTAATGGCATAGAAAAAAATATAAGACAAAATTAATAGGCGTGTGACATTTTGACTTCACCTCTTGGCAATATGAGAGACAGCAATATAGTAGATAAGTTTACTAGTTTACTTTACTTTATGTTAAGAACTTTATTTTCTATTTGATGTAAGTAACTCTATAGTTATAGCAAAGATACTGTTATTAAATTACAAACTTCATGTGTTTACGACTATTACATTTATTTATATAAAAAACTAAGTCTTTACGGGACGTTTAGTAGATGTGAAGTATAGAAACAATTGTGTACTAGCTTCCACCCGCGGCTTCGCGCACGTTTATTTTTTTTTTTTTAATATAAAGAATCCTATGTCCTTCCTAATACCTTTGAGAATGTGTATACAAAGTTTCATGATGATAGGTTGAGTAGTTTCGGCGTGATAGATCACATTCACACTTAGAATATTAGTGGGGATAACAAACGGGAGATCTTCTAGCCTGTGGAGGGAGTTGTAGTGTTATGAGTGCGTGGCGGTGCTTTGCCACACCAACTACTCCTCTGAACTGCTGCGATAGATGTTTCACATCAATTATTTTTTAGTAACCCAACTTGTGATAATGCTTGAATAACACAAACTGCAGAGACTTGTCTGCTGTGCCGTCACGGGAGCATTTCCCACTACACCCACATCAGCAATGGAAGTGGTCCTGGATCTCTTACCATTGCATATATTAATTGATGCGGAGACTTGTAAAGCCTTATACAGGATCGAAACGACTGGTCTATGGGATAGACATTCCCCTCAGACCATGCACACACATATGGAGTTCACTTTAGAACTAAAGAGGAAGATGGACATGTGCAGTGATAAGATGTTGCCGAAGTACATTTTCAAGAGGAACTACAGAATACATCTTCCAACCAGAGATGAGTGGAAGAACAATGAATTCAAACCCAAGGAGAAAAATAGCCTCATATGATATACCAATGGTTCCAAAACTGAAGAAGGTACAGCAGCGGGCATTTTCTCTAAGGACATACAACACAGTCAGAATATGGGGCAATATGCTACTGTATTTTAAACTGAAATGTATGCCATAACTGCTTGTGCCAAAATGAATCTAGATAATAGGGTCGCAAATCGACACATCTACATTCTCAGTGACAGCCAGGCAGCCCTTATGGGCCTGAGCTCTGAAAGGGTGGAATCTAGGCTATCTCTTGCGGGTATGGATGCCCTTAATAAATTGGGCAAAAATAATCGGCTGGAGTTGGTCTGGGTTCCAGGACACGCAGGCGTTGAGGGCAATGTGAGGGCTGATGAGTTGGCAAGGGAGGGATCAAGCAAAAACTTTTTGGGACCTGAACCCTTTGTAGGTCTCTCATATGGGACAGTAATTGGGGCTTTAAATGGCAGGGCAAAGTCTAGGCATAAGGCTGAATAGAAGGAAATGAGTGGAATGCTACACTCCAAGGAAACCATTGGCGATGGTACAATGAATTGGTACAGACATGTACATAAATATGACAGAAAACGGATGCGTCTCATGCTTGGGGCGCTAACGGGCCATTATGCCTGTCAAGGACACCTATACAAAATGAGACGTGTTGATAGCCCAGTATGCAGAACATGCAAAGGGTCTAACGAGTCAATGAAACACTTGATATGTCAATGTGACACCCTAGCCGGCAAACGAATGGAAATCCTAGGAGAGGCATACCCGGACCTGGAGGACTACAGACTCTTCCCAATAAGCGGCATACTGAAGTACATGAAACATGTCTCCAGACAGTCAGGGGAGAGTGACTAAAGGATTAGGGAGATCACAAAAGATCCATGAGGGTCGACGTGTCACCGGTGCTTCTGCACTGGACCCACTCTAAAATAAGATAAGATGCTTGAATACGTGATATCTAGTGTACATTATAGCTCAGAAGTGAGATTGGCCTATGGTAATATATCAAGCCTCCTGCAATATAATGAATGAAATACAAGAGACCGACGAGATGTTTTCTGTCAGAAATTAATTATAATTTTCATAAATAAGTTTGCTAAGCACAATTAAGTACCTTTCTAAAGTCTTCACAGCAATACAAGTTACAACCTAACTCCATTATGCATGTCCCGAATAACTTTTCCTATTAGAGAACTCATTTCGTAAACACTCGTCTTTGTGTAGATATTCCATTTAACTTTTTGTTAGAAAGTACACAATAAGGGTTCGTTTCCATTATATTGAATAAGTACAAAATACTTGATGAATACGCTGTGATCTGTAGAAATTGAAAAAAACTATGTTGGTTATTTATATTATTATATTGATAAATGATATAAATGGCTCAATAGGTTTGGTTTTTTTTGACAGTTTTTCAATTGTAGAATTACACTTGTATGTAGTGTAATGGTGCAATCACACATGCCGCCGGCTTTTCAGCCGGCATTGCCTCCGGCTTTGCATTTCCATGACACTAACTTACTCGCGTGCCGCAAGTAAAGCCGGACGTGCCGGCGGCTTGGCCACCGGGCATACTCCATTATACTGTTCCGGAATTTAAGAATATTTTTTCAAGAAAAGCATACTTTTGGTCACAATATTTAGAATTAGAACTGGACTTAGTCACGAAAGAATTTCATAATTTATAAAAATGTATATAACGACCTGCCAGATGGTAAGATCATAGCAGCCTATGAACACTTGCGACACCAGAGGCATCACTCGCGCCAAAATCAGCAAAAACCCTTTAACGCCTTTCTTGAAGAATGTGACAGTCACATGGGAAAACCTTGGCCGGGAGTTCAATCTACTACTTGAGTGAACACTACTTTTCTGCTCACTGTAGTGGAAGTCAACTGAATGTAAAGTGGGTGGCGACAGATTTATGTGTCATGAAGGGAAACTAGAGTATATTTATAATCTCACCCAAAATTAAGGATGAAATTTTATTTAATTCTCACGGGATATCTCGGCTAAGGTGCAGCTGGGACGGGCCCGCTAGTAACTAATAAGAAATATGAAATCTGTAAAACATTTTTTTCTTAGTTTCTTAAAAAATAGATAACATAACTATGACGGTGGGACGACCGACAAAAGCAAATGTATACGTAATCGGTCGTGCATTACTGAAGAGGAAAATTGAGCTTGATTTTCTCGGTAAAATGCTCAGCGCCTGAACGCGACAAAAAAGTAAATACTTAAAAGCATGCTACATGTGCTCGGGAGCTTAGCCAGGGAGGGGCCAGTAGAATATTTATAGTGTAGTTAATTTAGCCTTGTGAAACATCCGTTCTAAGTAACTTTCTGTTTTGTTTCAGTGAAATATCACCGGAATTGGCAATAGCCAAGGATTAAAAACTACATGTTATATAGTTTGTAGCCCTTTGCAATATTGATTATTATTTCGCTTTGCTTATTAAGCAATTCATCTTCATGTTTCGTAATAAGACTTCAATATATTATTTATAAGTTTGGTGTAAATAAAATAATAATAAACCTGACCTATAAAAATACATAGGTACATAAAAATGTACATAGCCTTCAGAGTTTACAAGCTGAAGTGGTAATGAGCCAGCCACACCTGCCGAATAAATGATGGCAGATGGGGGAGGAAGGTATTAGTGTGGAGACCGCGCGTAGGGCGACGAAGCGCTGGACGCCCTCCTTCTAGATTTCTTGATGTTCCAATTAACCTTAAGAAAGCGGCTGGAAGCGGCTGAATGCGGAAGGCGAAGGATCATTTTTGGTGGAAAGCATTGGGGAAGGCTTATATCCAGCCGTGGGTAGATATGATGATAAGAAAAATCTTTCCTAATCTATCACCAATCCCTGATTCTTTTTTATATTAACTACCGCCTAAGCTCAAGCCGATTCCCATAGGATGTTGTTTGCTAACATCAATCTTCATCTCAGTGATAACAGGGGGGCTACCGCCGAAGCTGAAGCCGATCGATAGGGTCCCTAGCCAGTGAAAAATTATAAAAACGATTTATCAGTAACGTAAAATACACAAAACTAGAACGATATGCGATCTTCAAATTTTAATAACTTATGTCCAACGATTACGTTTTATGGTCGATAAGTTTGGTGGGAAAGTCCATTTTAAATTAATATTACCGTTGAAAAAACAATAAATAATACTATAACTTTTGTTACGGCACTAGGTACATAAACTCAATATTTAACATAGCTGTCGAACTAATTTCTGATTTAATATACACAATAGGAAGGTGTGACGACATAACATGATGGCCTTTTGTATGGAATGTTTTCGGGATAGTCCAAAATTGTGATTTTCAAGTTATCATATCTCGAAAAATTTTTATGGTATTGGGATTTTATTGGGACGTCCTTACATAACAAATTAAAAAAAAATGGATCACAAACTGTGTTAGGAACCCTAAAGTTCTACAGACTAAGCTCAAGTTTAGTCTTTAATTTATTTTTGGTTTCATAATTTAAAGAGTATAGTAGTTTAAAAAACATTTACGGAAGCAAAAAACCCGTTTGCTGATTACAACATTTTTTGTAGACGTACGAGTACATACATACAAAAAAATACAAATAAATTAACAAGTACCACTTATAATATGGTTTATAATTAAAATATATAATATCTTTGCACACATACATATATAATAGTATTGTCATACACACCAAAAACAGTATAGTTCAGCAGTCGGATTTAATATGAAAGAAGTTTGGCCTTGTGGTTTCCGGCAGACTAGAATAGAATCACTCCATTTCTTCCCGTGGATAACGTACAAGGCGACTAAGGAAAATACATTATTAAATATCGATCAGGCCTCCCCAACCCGTTTGGCCAGCGTGGGGAGTGTAGGTCAAATCCTCCTTCCGTCTAGGATGGACGAGATAGGGTCGTGCTCCTGTAGTGGAGACTAAAATGGACCTGATGATGATGATGATGATGATATTTTTCACCCTAATTGTAATATTTTGGTATTTATACGTATTTCAATAATACTAACGCGTCATTTGGCATTTTCGTTTGAAATAAATTATTATTACAAATTCACGAAATGAACATCATATAAATTTGAAATTCCTGACGTGGCGCAAATCTCCCGGATTTTTGTTTTATGTTTAGCAAAATCTCGAGACTACGATTTGCTGCTCACAATAATTCCATATTGTGCGTTCTCTAATTTATTTTCTGGCAACTGTATATTTATAATGTTTATGGTGGAGTTTTTGAACGAAAATACGATCAAACCCTCTAAGCGATCACTTGTCTTGCCCGTCTGTCACTGACGTCACTGTCAATATTATTCGAATCTAGGCTTATTTTACTATTGTGTTTTTTTGTGATACACATATTTATAGGAGAGGAGGGGGGGGGGGGGGGGGTTAAACATGTTAAATAATATAGCAGTTACATGTCTCCGATATCTTTCAAATTATTAATGTAATTTTAGAAAATTGACCATTCTCCTTTTACTAACACTACTTACTCACGAAACTAATACAACGAAAACTACTTACTCAGCCACAAAAAATACTGAAAATTGATTTTCGTGATCGTATAAAAATCATATTTATACACCAAATTGCTATATTTAAATGCTACAGACACAACTACTGTGGCTTTTGCGTGGGCCAGAATCGTCGCAGATTACAAACTTATAGTAAATAGCTACATATATCAAAGCTATTTATAATGTCTGTCTCTTCCAAACATCGGGAAGATCATGCCTAAAAAAAATTCTAAACAACAAACTCGTTATATTTTTTTGGAAAGACAGGCGGAGGATTGTATTTGGTGAAAAGCTTTGAGGGAGACCTATATCCAGCAGTAGGTAGATACAGACTGATGATGAGGATGATGGAGTAGCACGTGGTCGTCAGATGGTTATTGTAAACTCATTGACTGTTAAAACATTCAACTCGTTTGCAGTAGCCATTGTATCACATATACATATATTGCATTATATAAGAGTGTAAAATCTATCAACTTCATGAAAATAATAATGAACTGTCAGAAAGTTTTTGATTTAACGAAATTGGTTTTCCTTTATGGGGTATAATCCTTGTCTTTAAAATCATTCGAAGTGTAATTATCTAATTAGAAATATCAACTATAAAATACAGATGTTCGTTCGCATATGTTTTAAGGTCTTTTTAGACTCATGCGTTTATTTAACTGCGTGCGGATTTTTCAAATTAAAAAAAAAACACGCATGCGGGTAATTTACTATGACAGATCCTGCATGCGGGGCGAAAAAAGCATGACCTTAACTTTTTATAGTCATGCGTTTTTCACCTTTGCCCTTAACCATTCAAATGTGTGAGTATTACACTGTTCTAGGTACAATAGGTAAGGTTCTTCCCTAACTTTAGGGTTAGAGATTAAATAAATAATTCAGTAGGCGTTCAAGGGGAAGTCTAACTTTTGTCTATAAAACTTATTTTTGTCAAGGAAAGGGAACGGCGATTAACTAAGCCCGTCAAAGGAGATCTTTGTTCAGTTAGAAACTGAATACTTTTTAACGTTGTACTTAAAATTTGAGCAGACAGCAGAATCTTCTATGTGAGAAAGTATCTAAAGTACATAGCAAAATGTCTTACTTTATGTAAGGTACAGCTGACTTTCAATACTTAATTAAATGCCTTGATATGTGTGTGCTCCAGTAATGCAAACTGGTTATAGCTCAATGTTTTGATATTCAATAATGAGTTTCGAGGAGAACAACCACTGATTTACAGCTATCTTTATTAAATACGGCGTTATATTCTTTTGTTAACTGTGGCGTTGTAAATCAATAAAAAAATAATAAAATTTGCAATTTTAAATTATATAATTGAACCAGTATAAGTATTTTACTCACTTTCATTTATTAGTGACAAAGAAAAAAATAACTGTAAGCTAGATAAAGTTTTAATAAAACCATAGAACCTAGATGATTAATTTCGTCTCTGCGCTCTCCAAAACAGATGGCTTGGCCATTTGTTACTTGAAATATCAGCAAAATATTTCATGCTGATAAAGCTGCTGACGAAGTATATATCAGACTTGTAATAAAACGTACCTACAATGTTGGCAAAGACAAAATATACTAATATGCACTTTAGTGCATATCTGGGGGCACGGCAGTGCCCCCGCCAAGTCGAGCGCGAAGCAAACACTGCCGTACCATCCTATACTGGAACCATTTCGCCGCATTTTCAGGCCCCTATTTGAGAACCTCTGGATAAGACCAGAACGCAGAAATTTTCGTCATCCAGTAAGCTGTAATCACATACTTAAAATCCAAAATTTCAAGTCTGTAGGTCATTTAGTTCCGAAGTTAAGCGAAAGCAAAGTTTCGCATTTATGACACTCATTCACTCACTCACTCATGATCATAAAAATAGAACTAGTACTTCCCATAAACTCAGAGAGCTGAAATTTGGTACAAGGTTAGGGTTTAACGGCCACATAAAAGGAAAACTATAAAAACTAGAATAATCGAAGATCTGGAATACCTGGTGACCCTGATTAGAAAACACAAGAGCCCAACCAAACTATTAGAGATCAACATACCGCCTTTTAAAAAAATATTCAACTTGGTGGGCCGCTTCATTTGATGTCAAAAAATCGAAGGTCTGAAGTATCTGATGAAGAACCCTCAGCTGGTCTCAGCTGTTTTAGAGATATGGTAATGCCCCCTTCTACTATTGGTTCATAAGAAAATCGACTGTCATTGCAAAAATCCAGCGTAGTAGGACACATCTTCTAATTTACGTATTATAAAAAAAAAATAGCTTGCCTATGCCCCCTTCTGCTTTTAATACGCATACAAATAAAATTCAAGGAAAATTCTGGATAAGACTAGACAAGACATGACAAGACTAGACATGGAGCACCTGGTTTTGTACCATTGTGTATCCTTCAACGGCCAAGTCACACAACATTAACTATAATAACAAAGAAATCGCAGCGGAACCTTAGACTTGGCACGACTTTGTCTAGATTTCATTACTTATCAGAGATAAACAAGCAGCTCTATCGAGACTTGGCTAGTTTTTTACAGAATGTTTTTGGTGGGATTAGTATATTATATAGTATATTCGTACATATATGGTGTTTACACCACTATTAAGTATGGGTACATAACGAATAAAAGGGGTAAGTGGGAGTTGAACTTGCGCATCTATGTTTCCGTATCAATAGAAATACTTAATAAAAAAAAAACTTGTCAACATTACTTGAATCCTACCGTAGAATAGATATAATTATTAATTATGAAAGAGTTTTGAAAATTTAATTTGTCGAGATTTTTTCTGATGCGAGATAAGAAATTACTAATATATAGAAATTAGGTATTATAAATAGAAATTAATAATGCCCTGAGAGTTCTTAAAAAGGGCTGAAGGCTGCAGGAAGAAGTGCTGCATTCATTCACAGGCTAGGTACTAATTTCCATCAGGCATACTGTACCATACCTACGATGCAAAGACATGAACACTGACCGACGGGGTGGTTCACGAGCTAAAAGTTGCACGGCGAGCGAAGGAGGGAGCAGTGGAGGTATTATAAAGTTTCTCTCAGGGATCGAATCCAAAACGAGAAATCAGACGAAGAACCAAAGTTGTCGACATAGCTCTCAAAGCAAAAATACGGGAATGTGGTTCTGAAGAAGAAACATATTTGTATAAAAACTTTACCAAAAAAAAAGAAGAGATTTCGTCTCTGGGAATATTACGCTACGTTAGTTAATGAAATACGTTGTTATTTTATCATTAACTTCGATAAACACACTTTCATAGTTTTGTCGGTCCAAAGCAATCTTTGCGTATCGACAATCGGACATGAGTCTATCTCATCCTTCTGCAAACCTATACTTAGTTTGATACTTGATAGTGGTGTGTAAATTATCCTGCAATAGGTATTCAAAATTTGTTTTTTTTTATACTACGTCGGGTGACAAACAAGCATACGGCCTGCCTGATGTGAAGCGGTTACCGTAGCTATATTAACGCTAGCAACATAAAATATCGCCCGCGCGCCGCCACCCCCACTACTAATGCATCATCTCCTTCTATGGTAACCTCACTCACTCGCAGGAACACAACAACCCTCAAGGGAATTGTTATTTGGCTACGGTATTCTATAAGGTGGAGGTACATTTCCCAGTCGTGAAGCTTACAATTACGCTCCCTACCTCGCTTTTCGCCAGAGCTTCGTTTGTCAGTCAACAGGGTGTACCGCGTGCAGGTGAAGTTGGCTTTGATTGAAAGATGTTGATGAACCACTTACACCCCATATCATGTGTTCGTCATATTACAATTTTGTATGTTTTTGGAGTACTGTTTAATATTATGTCTACTGTGGTATACCTCTAAATCGGAATACAAATTCAGTCTCACAATCACGTCTCGGTGTATCCGAATGAATTCACTCGTAATTTGCATGTTGTTACAAGTAGCGTTTCAATTTGACGCCAGCTCACTCGCAACCAGCCCCGCACTTAGTTCCTTCGGTCTCATTAATTCTTGGTCTCCAAGTTTTCATTTTCATTGACATTGTTATTCCTGGCGTAGTCTTCCCACCAAATTGGCTTTCCGTTTCAGCGATTCTCAAATAGAATGTCCCAAAGACGTTTCGTATAGAGGGAAATTGTTTTACATGCAATATTATTATTATTTTAAGACGAGCTCGTTGGTCGAATGGTTAGCAATGGTCACTTTGACTCCGAGGTCGCGGGTTCGATCCCCACACATGACAAACATTTGTGTGCATGAACATGTCTGTTTGTCTTGGTCTTGGTATTTTCTATGTATCTATTTACAAAAAAAAATTAAGTACATTTATCAGTTGTCTAGTAACCATAGTACAAGCTTTACGCTTAATTTGGGACTAGATGGCGGTGTGTAAATTGTATAGAAATATTTATTTATTATTATTATTTTGGTTTTTACAAGGAACGCGCGTGTGATGCCAATGGTGTTACAGGCGTTCAAAGGCTACGGTAACTCGGTAACTGCTTTCCATAAGGCGAGCCGTATGCTTGTTTGTCACTTTAGTGGTATAAAAAAAAAAAGATATATAAATTGAATTGTGATAAAATTTCGTCGTCGTTGTCGTTATACCCTTTTTCATTGTTCCACTGTTGGGATATGGGTCTCCCCTCATTCGAAGGTGTTTAGAGCGTACTCCACGATGCTCAACCACGTCAGTCTACACGAAAACGCTAGTTAAGCAACGTCGACCTTAGCCTGCCCTTGGATGGGTTTATTTACTCCAGCTCCTCCATGCTTCTGAGAGCACGCTAAGCCGTCGGTCCCGGCTGTTGTCATTAAATGACAATCCCACGTCAAGTCAGTGGCCATTAGGCGGTTTGAACACTCCGCCAAACCACAGTTGAGCAGTGTGGTGGAGTATGCTGTAAACTCCTTCGATTGATTGCAACCCGGGGGCCTACCGCCGAAGCTAAAAAACCAATTACCATTGGATATTTTGATTGCGAAAAACAAAGTTTAGCTTAGATTGCCGATGATTGTGTTTAGCTTAGTTGGTGGACACCATAGAACTCTACCGAGAAGCTGAACATGTTCTTTAACTTAAACCTAAGATCTATATTGGCGATCAAAAAATCCGGTGATAATGGGCTTCATCTTCGGCGGTAGGCCCCCCGTACCCAGCATTGGATGAATAAGGGTTGACAACGACGGTCGCACCAAACCATTGTAGTTAACAAAGTTGTAATAAACAAACCTTTATGCACAAACAAAAAGAACACAAAAAGAGCACAAACAAAAGAAACAACAAAAAGAAGGTAGAAAGGCAGATGCTATACGTATACCAACATTCGCTACCAGTCAAATTTAGGGACATGTAAAATAGCAACTCAAATTCAACGTTCACAATCAATGCACTGAAACAGAGACACGTCGCTAGAGCTGCGATTCACCGCATGCAGTGCATACTGAAGTAGTTTAGGAATTAGGATTGTGCGAGGTGTTTTTGAATTTGTTTTGGAATTGCTCAACTGCTCTATGGCACTACTGTGGCACCGCCGATGCGTACCGCTAAGGTACCATGCATACTGCCCGTTTATTGTAAGCGGTTAGCGTGGTCTATGAATGGATGCTTGCAAAAGCAGGAGTTTCGATCGCGAGTCTCCGATTGAAAATGTCTATGCGCCGTTTTCAAGAAGTTTGTGCTATTATGTCCTAGCTTTTAATTCTTTATATATATATCATCAATCAGGTCATTTTAGTCTCCACTACAGGAGCACGACCCTCTCTCGTCCGTCCTAGACTGAAGGAGGATTTGGGCTACACTCCCCACGCTGGTCAGATGTGTTGGGGATGATCGATGTTTTATAATGTATTTCCCTTAGTCGCCTTGTACGATATCCACGGGATGAGACGGAGTGATTCTATTATAGGCTGCCGGAAACCACACGGCTAATATAATATATATATATCATCTCTGCTGCAGCTGCTGTGGTCGTCTCGGCGAATCTCCAACATCTGAAACAGAAGATACATGCGACCGCCACTGCCCCGACTGCCGTGGTCGTCTCTGCGACACGTGTTTCGCCTCTACGCGAGGCATCCTCAGGCGATCTGTAGATGTTGATGGCTAACCATACAGAACAACACATTAACACCTGAATCAATTAACAAAATAATCATACGACTTTCATGATAAAAAGTAATTACCGTAGGGTATAGACGTAGCCTAGATGATTGCAACACAATTGACGTGACCGTTCGCATGCCAGCCTCCTACTTACACCTCAATTACTATCGTATACATGTCTTATTCTTACAGTCTTTAAGTGATTACTCAATAGTATAGATCCTCCAAAGTATAGCCTGCCTCTACTTTAGTATACCTAGGGGTGATAGGCGATTCAGCGTGTTTGTGAACTCATGATTTATCTAAATATTTTAACCGGTTATGGAGAGGTCGTGAATTCAAGTCCAAGGAAGTGATTTTTTCCACGTTAAAATATTTCGATAAATTACGGCAAGCTGGCGGAAATCAATTATGAAATAATAATTGTCAGATGATTTGTATTTTCTTTAATCAATTATTTATCTACCGATTAGCCATTAGAGCAGCTCGTTGCGCGTATCAGTCTAATCGAACACGAAAGATAAGCTACTTCGACCGTAGCCTTACCATGGATGGGTTTATCTATCTCGAGCTTCTCCGTGCTTGGTCCGGTGTGCATGTCAAGTTGTCGGTCACGGCGGTTATCATAGATGACAGTCGTCAAGCCAAGTTAGAGATATAGGGCGGCTTGAAAACACCAGTGTTCTGGTGGAGGCAGAGGCCTGCAACCAACCCGCAGTTGAGCATGCTGTAAACCCCATCGATTGAAGGGATACCCGTATCCTAACAGTGGGATGATTACGGGTTGATGTCGAATAACCATTAAAACTTAAACTACCAGAGCTCGAAAAGTGGTAAGTTAGGCGCAATTAGTGTAGTTTCAGATTTATCATGGAAACACCGTCCACAAAGTTTTAATCTACGTAATTTAAATTTATATCCACTTCTGTGTTTTCACTCGGTGCCAACAATAAAAGAACTGGTCCTGTTTGGATCTAGTTTCCAAATAATATTATTACACTAGCTGACCCGACAAACGTTGTTCTACAGATAAATTAATAAAATTCATAAATTAATTATTAATAATATATTATTAAATTAATAAATTTTATAATATTATGATAACCATCGTCTTTGTTTATTTTATACTAGCGGACTTCGTCCGAGTTGAATTTCATTGGTACCTATTGTAACTCCTTAGCAAATGTTAATTTATTTCGAATTTTAGATAAAAGTATCCTATCTTTTATGTCCGAAGTATCCAAAGTACGCACACGACAAATTACACAATGCCATCTAAGCAAAGCTTGTAGTATCGGTACTAGATAACTGATAATATATATTTTTTGTTTATACATAGAAACATCGGGTACACGACAAATGTTTATGCACACAAATGTTTGTCTGGTGCGTGGATCTAACCCGCAACGACGAGGTGTCAGGAAGTAGAGGTGACCAGACGTGAGGAGATGTTGCTTTAGCAGCGGGGATGCATTGTTAGCGTCTGTATGATGCGGAAACCACTTTACATTCGGCGGATTGTTAGCTTGTTTGTTACCCGGCGTTGTGTAAAAAGAAGTTATGCTATTCTTTTTTTTATCACACACTAATTTTATAATAAATTATTGAATTTATAGACACGCCATTGCTACTTGTTTTTTACGCGCACTTAAAAGATTTTCTAAGTTTATTTAAATAAACTATTTCATATAACTTTGCACCTCTATAACCGAATTTACTACAGATCTGAGGCAATGCCGCCGGTGTACCCAACCCTTAATGCAAGGGTTAAATAACTCCTCACATAAAAGCGAAAACCGTTCCCATCTTAATTCACAATAATTTACAACTGGCTGGTGTTTGTGTTCATGTCCAAATATATAGCCAGTTCTATGTTCGTGTGCAAATATATTACTTGTTCAGTCATCCGAACCAAGCCTTTGTGAAGCCACCCTAATAGTTTTTCGCAGTTGTAGTGAAACCCCAATCCGGTTTACCACCCGACCACTCGCTTCTTTTTCGAACACTTTACTTTTTTCTTACATAAAAATCTAAACCCATTATCCTGCAACACTAAAGTGTCCATATTTTCTGTAACTATTGTAGAAGTCTCACGTTATTATGTTACTATTATTGTAATATGTCAGTTTAATCATTATTGATACTGTTTTGATCGGTTTTAATTATATTGGCAGCATTTTTTGTTGTGTCGAGGCTCACTGCCATATTTAGAGTGTAAACCAACTCAACCGCATTTACGCTAAAGTAACTTTTCATCAGGAGAACTGTATGCTTGCTTGTCATTGACGTGGTACTAGTATAACATTTTTAAACGCTCCTCCGACTAAACAATCTATTTTCTGTTTTCTGCTCCATCACAAGACCCTGATGGCTTTTTATTTATAACGAGCTGTTCATTGAGTCATTACAATAAGCCAAAACATTCTGCTGTCAGTTGGCGAGGAGTTGAATTTTCTGCAGATTGATTGGTACATGGTACAAAAACACCAGAAATATTATTTACGGATATTTCGAAGACGATATCACGAGTTTGTATGTTTAAAACTATATTTTTTTATACAAAATACAGCTAATTGCGGATGTAAGTTCAAATCACGTGGTCACATCTGTCAGTAAAGAACGTACCTGGTATTTTTTTGCAAGGATTTGTGAATATTTTTGTCTGTGTTGCCGAGAGAAATAAATAATGCTTGCTTCTAACGTTGCCAACATAAAAATAAACAAAACAGAATTTAGTAAAAAGTTTTGTCCCCAACAAACTGGTCACCATACAACGTTAACCGTCCAGTGTCTTTTGTTACAGAAATGCTCTGAAAGCCTTTGTAGCGAGCTGAGCGTTTCCTACCCTCGACCCAACCTGCCGGCTACGTGCTGAACATTTTATGTCCCAGTTTCTTTTCACATTTCAGCGTTTACAAAACCACTGCCTGAGGTTTTCATTTTGATATCATGACAGTTTTGTTACCTACATCAAAAGTTACAAGATCTTTATATTTAGTTGCAGATAGCAGAGTACGAGTACTTATTGCAGATTTGAGAATAAAAGTCAAAGATAAAAATAGTATATTTAAATCAAAAACTTCTGAGTTTGTACTAGGTAAGTACATTTAATATTTATGAACTAACTTATTGGATATCTGGTTTCGAATAGAATTCAAAACAACTTTTTCTTTTTTTTTTAATTTTTCTGCGTTAGTCTGTCTGTTTGACTCGGCCTGTGGGAAAACGGGCAGAATTCAATTCGATCAAAATTTCACAATAAACTTTAAATTATTTTATTTATTCTTACTGTCCCTACTAATATTACTTGATTTAAATTCGTGATATAGGGGAGACCACGGGCCCTCACTATTTAATCTTTCTACAATACGTTTTAGTAAATTACCTTTCGATTTTTCAACAGCAGCGCGATAGTGAGATCTAGCATTACGCAAGTCACTTAGAGCGGTTTGATAAATTTCGCCTTCGACGTTACGTTTCTTTAACTTTGAGATTTTACGTCTAGCGGCACGAAAATGCCTACGCAACCTAACAAGGGTATCACTCCAATAGTCGCATCGTCTGTTATTAACTATAAGTTTTCGACCTAATGCAACGTCAGCGCAATATACGAATGTGTCAGACATAATTTCAACACTTTCCGTGACTGTAAGTTCACTACGAGTAAAATCTTTGGCGCGGGAAGCGAAAAGTAAAGCAAAGCTTGCCCAGTCAGCGTTCCTAGTTTTATATTGAAAACCTATTAACTGTTGCGGATTTTTTTTTTTTTATACTACGTCGGGTGGCAGACAAGCATACGGCCCGCCTGATGTGAAGCGGTTGCCGTAGTCATATTAACGCTGGCAACATAAAATATCGCTTGCGCGCCTCTCCGCTGCCAACGCAGGAACACAACAACCCTCAAAGAAATTGTTATTTGGCTGCAGTATTCTGTAAGGTGGAGGTACATTCCCCAGTCGGGTAGCTTACAATTACGCTCCCTACCTCTCTTTTCGCCAGAGCTTCGTTTGTCAGTCAGCAGGGTGCACCGCGTGCAGGTGAAGTTGGCTTTGGTTCAAAGGTGTTGATGAACCACTTACACCCCAAGGATGTAAGTTATCAACAACTGGGGAGAACTCACAATCAGGCGGTGATCACTACAAGAAGCTTCAGGAAGACCGCGCCAGTTTTGTATTCGAACGTCTGCACTAGAAAGTGTGACGTCAATAAAAGACTCGCCCATTGGGCTACTAAAAGTAGGTGGTGCTTCAGGGGTATTGTGAATATGAAGATGCATTTCAGCAATGAACTCTTCAACAGCAGAGCGTCTGTCGGCATCGGTCGCTCTCAACTTGCCGTGCCATAATGGTGATGATGCATTTACGTCTGCTCCTATAATAACCTTATGACCAGTAAGAGCATGCAATACTCTTCGTAGATGATACAAATGCGAACCCACAGGGTCAGAAAATTGAAAATAAGAACTGACTACAAATACTCTTAAATATGGAGATGTTACTTCAGCTACCGCACAGTGAGTGGACATTAGGTGATTGATTGATGTTATAGTAAGTTCGCCCCTTGGCCCATATATACCCGCGCGCGACTTGTTATTAAGTTGTATAAATTTACTGTTTAATTGAGATCTTTGATACTGCTCCTGAACTAAAACAAGGTCGAGCTTATAGTCCGCAACGAGCTTATCCAACTCAGATGTTGCAATTTTATCGTTGTGTAGATTTAGTTGTGCAATTACGACGTTATCCATAGGTGGTGTTTAAAATATTAAACTCTAACCGTGCTGCGTATGTGGGGCAAGACTCTGACCCGATCTTGTGGTCAGCAGTTTTTTTTTTGACGTCTACATGCTGCGCATGTAGGTTTAAAGTCTGCTTCAGACTTCTTCAGACATTCCCGGGAGTCGTGTGCTTCGGCACAGTGGGCACAGGTGGGGTTATAAAAGTAAATATGAGCTTGTTTGTTACGCTCGCTACGCTAATTAGCACGCATATAAATACATCAATTGAGTTATGGGAATTCAGTAACAAAAGTATAAAAGAAGTTTGCCTAATACTACTATTACTTATACTGTGCTAATACCCAATAAATTAAAATAAAATTATCTAACCGTATCAGCACATCCAATACCTAATATTCTTTCATTGTCATGAATATCGAAATAACGCCCACCACGTTCAGTTACCGACCCATACATACGTATGGGTATGCTATGACCGGATCGACAATAAATTCACGAGCGACGTGAATATTTTATAGGCGTCACTATTGTTGATACGTTTAGTGGGCGTAAGAGTCTTGTAAAATTCGTAGACTGCTTAAACATTATTGGGAATAATATTCATGATACGACAAATGCATTATGGACTTACGTAAAAATATTAACACGTATTAGATCACTATTATTTAAATAGTTGTCCAACTTGCCACAATTGTTACGTATTAACTCCTTCTTGCCTGGTAACATCACTAACTCGCAAGAACAAAACAAATGGGAATTGTTATTTGGCCGCGGTATTCTGTAAAATAAAGATATTTCCACAGTCGGACAGCTTACAAATTACTCCACCTGTCTTTCGCCTGACCCTCGTTAGTCTATCAGCAGAGTGCACCACATGCAGGCGATTGGAATAGTCTGGCTTTGGCTCAATGATGGTGGCGAGCCAGTTATAACTATTATGTATTAAATAATTAAATGAGTGAACAACTTTAAATCTTAGCCAAAGATTATTTTACGAGTATACTACGACGAGCGGTAGATAAGCATACGGCTCTCCAGAAGTGAAGCGATTACCGTAGTTATATTACCGCTCGCAATATGAAATATCGTTCGGATCTTCTCCGAAGTTTATCGCGATAATGATTTTTTGTAAAACAGGATTCACGTTTTTAGGAGAATAGTACATCGATATCGACAGCACAGCACAGGAATCACTAGTGTATTTAATTTACATAAAAATATTAAAAAAGCAAGGCGCTGACTTTGAAACAATTTACGCCTTGCGACACATGCAGCCCATGAAGCTGAACCGAACCGTACATCATCCTAGATATGTAGAGGTATAAAATAATATTTAATGTTTTAAAAAGTTAAGCCCCTCATGATGGTAAAATTCGTGTTAACGGTCTTGTACACTTTATTTTTGGCTGTTGTGCTTCATGTTCATGTCGGCATTATCTCATAATCATTCCAATATTGGGATATGGGTCTCCGTTCAATCGAAGGGGGTCTAAAGCTTACTCCACCACACTAGTCAACACCTACTCTAAGGAGGTGCTTCATGTGTTTTAATGTATTTTTTTTATATGAGAGCGGGCCAAACGAGCATGTGGGTCACCTGATGGAAAGCAATCACCTCCACCCTTGAAGATCAGCTACACCAAGGGGTCGCCGATTCGTTGCCAGCCTCCTCCTCTCTTTCTTTCTTTCTGGTGACCTCACTCACTCGGAGGAACACAACAACCCTCAAGGTAATTGTTAATTGGCTGCGGTATTCAGTGGGGTGGAAGTACTTCCTCAGTCGGGCAGCTTATTAATACAGTGAGCCGCCGTACTTCTTTTTGGCCATTTGGCTGCGGTATTCTGTGAGGTGGAGGTACTTCCCCAGTCGGGCAGCTTAAAAAATACGCTATGATCGACCTCTCTTTTCGCCAGAGCTTCGCTTGTGAGGTTGGCTTTGGTTCAAAGATGTTGATAAACCACTTACACCCCAAGACTGTTTAGATTGAGTTAACTTAAAATACTATATCTAGTGTTCAGTTCTCTAAGAAAATTAACGAGATAAATTTACTAGTTATGTCAACGTTAGTACGCTACATGAATCGCCTTATGTTTAAAACCTTTTATAATTTTACAAAGATTTGTGTAAAAACTTTGCTACTATAAAATAGTTATAAAGACGTTTCTGTTTCAACTGCAAGGCAATGCAATAAAATGAACGACGGTCCCTAAACGTCTTGAAGAAAACCATTAACCTAGTTTGCGTACTCTTGTTTTTGTCGACCGTCCATTACAAACATTTGTATACCCATCTCTGACAAAAATATTATATACTAACTTCCACCCGCGACTTCGCCCGCATTTACGTTTTTTTTTTTTATAAAAAGTATCCTATGTCCTCCCTAATATCTTTGAGAATATGTGTACAAAGTTTCATTATGATCGGTTGAATAGTTTCGGCGCGAAAGCGTAACAAACTAACTCACATTTATAATATTAGTAGAGATAAAACGAAAATGATAACGAATAAATTTTTGGTTGCTTTAAAATGTAATATATGTACATATATATTACATTTTAAAATGTAATATATTATTATATTTTAACGAATATATTCGTGAAATTAATAGTGTAATACAAATTGTATACCGAATTATTTAAAGTAATTTTGAATCAGTGTCGCACGTGTACGAGACGAGGTCATTTTATTAGATTATTTCTTTTATTTGTAATGTTAATAATTCTTCTGCTTACTGCTAGTGCAGGCGCCACAGGTAGTTGAGTGTGCAAAATATGAGGACCGCATTCTATAAACAGTTTTGAATTCAGAAAAGCTTGTAGATTATGATTCTGAATGTTGCCAGGAAGTTTCTTGGTCCAATTTTTTTTTATACCCCATTCCCTTGGATATCGAGTAAATGGACTGAACAAATGCTTTACAACAATTTTAATCATTGTTTTATTGAAAATTTTCAATTGTTTCTTATGATTAAAGATACTTATAGCTACTAAGTGGAAATAAAAAAAAAAACAAATAAAAAATTAAACAAATATTGCTGAAAAAAAAAACATAAAAGGAAATTTTTACATAAGTAATCAAAAAAATTCATTTATATTTGTACAGTTTGTTTTTTTACCCTCGACGGAACGGAGACGATATATGCGTTATTTGGCAGTTTTATAGTAACTTGTATACTTATTTATATTTATGTTGAAATTTAAAATAGAGATGGCAGCCCCCGACGGATTTACATGAATTTTTTATTAAGTTTATAGCATAAATTCTTTAAGTCGGGGGTTTCAAAATTATTTTATCCTTTTTCAACTACGTTTTAACCGTCGTGTGTTTTATCAAAATTTTTAATTTTGTTTTTATTTCAACCTTTTTAGAGAGCAAGCGTAGGTATTACAATTGAAAACCGCATCAGAATCAGACTAGTAGTTTTGGTTTTGCACAAACAAATGTTTACTGCAGCGCCCTCTGGTGAGTTGTCACTGTAACATCTATCTAAGATTATGCACCAATCAAACTCGTACCCATCACTGAAAACCGCATCAAAATCGGACTCATAGTTTTGGAGATAAATGGCAACATTGGTTGCACAAACAAATGATTACTGCAACGCCCTCTGGTGAGTTGTCACCGTAATACCTATTTAAGAACATGCACCAATCAAATTCGAACCCATCACTGAAAACCACATCTAAATTGGACTCGTAGTTTTGGAGATATTTATTGGCATTTGGCAACATTGGTTTCACAAACAAATGTTTACTGCAGCGCCCCCTGGTGAGTTGTCACTGTAATACCTATCTAAGAACATGCACCAATCAAAACCAAACCCGTCACTGAAAACCACATCTAAATTGGACTCGTAGTTTTGGAGAGAAATGGCAACATTGGTTTTACAAACAAATGCTTACTGCAGCGCCCCCTGGTGAGTTGTCACCGTAACACCTATCTAAGAACATGCACCAATCAAACCCGAACCCATCACTGAAAACCGCATCTAAATCGGAATCGTAGTTTTGGAGATAAATGGCAACATTGATTTGCACAAACATCCTTAGCACCCCAAACGCATGTACCGTCTCCGTTCCGCCGCGGGTAAAAATAAAAAAACCGGACAAGTGCGAGTCGGACTCGCCCACCGAGGGTTCCGTAGGTACGTAGTATCATTATTAAATTTGATATTTTTCATTATAAATAAGAAATAATGTGTAAAAAAAAAAAAAAAAAATATTTTGCAATGTGTACATCAAGCCCTTTCATATGATACCCCATTTGAACTAGTAGTTTCAATTTGAAATTTCGACACCCTATAAAAAATATAGACCCCCTATTTTTTAAGATCTATTTACAAATGTATAGTTTTCAGATTTATTCCTGTACTTGTAGTCTATAATGATGTTACTTGCCAAATTTCATAGTTCTAGGTCAACGGGAAGTACCCTATAGGTTTTGATTCCCTTGAGTGTGTCGAAATATGCGTTTTTTGCTCAATAAACGGCCGTAACTTTTTTCAACGTAAACTTAGCAGTTTGAATTTTTTTTAACTTCATGGGACCGTAGACCTGAGTATACAGTTCAAATTTCAGCTTGATACCTCCACGCATTCTCGACATAGAAATTCTTGACAGACAGACAGACAGACAGACAGACAGACAGACAGACAGACAGACAGACAGACAGACAGACAGACAGACGGACAACAAAGTGATCTTATAAGGGTTCCGTTTTTCCTTTTGAGGTTCGGAACCCTAAAAAGTATTAAAAAGAAATAATAATACTAACAAAACATGCAAATCCTTATTATGCAAAATGTAGATACACATTCTCCTAAAAATGGAAAGTGAAGGAATGGTCCTCATATTTTGCATACTCAACTTCCTTTTGCTTATGCGTTATTGTACATTCAAGTGCATTTTATAAATTGCTCCTTTGTTTTCCTTATTATAAAAGTGATTGGCATTTACATTTGATCTTTGATTTATTTTCTACATCAGTGTTTCTGGGAAGTCGGCACTGATCCATGTGGAACTCCTACTATTATATTATGGATGTCCGTTCAGTCAGTTCTCCTTCCTCTCTCACCTGAAATATTCGATTTGCGAGACAGGACTCTACAAGTAGATAATAGCTATGGGGTAGAGATGTCCTTGTCTTGCACAGGAGGCCTTTGTGCCACACCTTATCAAAGGCTGTTTGTATGTCCAGAAACACGGCAGAGCAGTATTCTTTTTTTTTTTCAAAAGAGGATCGTATAGGTCGATCGATAAGATTTTTGTAATCATTTTATGTAATCATTTCTTTTTATAAAAAAAAAATACATAAAATATTCTTTTATGTAATATATTTTTTTTTCAACAATTTTTTTTTTTTTTGTTTTTTTATTTCCACTTAGTAGCTATAATCATATAAGTATCTTTAATCATAAGAAACAATTGAAATTTTTCAATAAAACAATGATTAAAATTGTTGTAAAGCATTAGTTAAGTCCATTTACTCGATATCCAAGGGAAAGGGGTATAAAAAAAAATTGGACCAAGAAACTTCCTGGCAACATTCAGAATCATATTCTACAAGCTTTTCTGAATTCAAAACTGTTTATAGAATGCGGTCCTCATATTTTGCACACTCAACTCCATACAGCGCCCGCTCTATGCTGTTTATAGAATTATATGTTGTCATATGTGTGTTGAAAGCTGACACCTAAAAGATCATTCATCGTCAAAGTTGGCAAATTGAAACATTTTTTCATGAATAAGTTTTTTTTGGTGTTATAATGTTAATATTCCCACAAAACATACAAAAGTAAGTTGTTGAATTTAATTAATTAAATTAAGTAAGTTTGCATAATAATTATTAATCCGATGACTACAATATAAAGTATAAGTATAATTCGACGAGCTCGGTGGCGTAGCGGTCAATGACGCGGCTTCGACACCTACGCTCGTGGGTTCAATTCCCAATAGGACAAACATTTGTGTGCATGAACATGTCTGTTTGTCTTAGTCTGGCTGTTTTGTAAGTATCATAAGTATGTATTTACAAAAAAAGAAATGTATTTACGTATGTTTATCAGTCGTCTAGTACCTACCCATAACACAAGCTTCGCTTACTTTGGGGCTAGATGGCGCTGTGTAATTTGTCTGACAATATTTATTTATTTCATTATAAGCATTTTTGATATCGCCTATATATATTTTATACCACTATGGTGGTAAACAAGCATCTATGAATGCTTGTGACACTAAGGACGTCATTTATACGATGTTGAACCTGAAAAACCTCATTTGCGCCTTTCATGAAGAACCCCATACAGTAGTCCCTGGAAGAGAGTTCATTTCACAACCTGAGAATCAAGGTACAAGACTTGCACAGTGCGGGGACATTTCAACTTCAATGTGTGAGGATGTCCCGCCTATGGCGAGCAGTACTACTATAGAAAGAGGACGTAAGCATCATATCAAACAACTCTTCTGAACACAACCATTGCACATAGAGTAGAATAGGTAAAGAAAGTGGAGGTCCACTTCATACTTAATAGTTACTACCGTCCGTGAGCGCCCGACGCTTCGAAGCCCCACATGATGTCTCCACTCTAAGCCTTTCCTCCCCCATCTGACTCGGCAGATGTGGCCATCACAATGCTACTTCAGCCTGCTCTGACTCTGAGAGGTATGTCGACAACTTTGGTTGTCCGTCGAATCTCTTTGTTTTTTTTTATAAAAATTATCTTATGTCCTTCCAAATATCTTTGAGAATATGTGTACAAAGTTTCATTATTACCGGTTGAATAGTTTCGGCGTGAAAGCGTAACAAACTAAGTAGTGTAGAAAAATGCCGAGCATAGCTCTCTCCATACCTCGCTGAGTGACTTTCAATTGATGGACCAGCATCAACTCCGCGTCTTCGATAACAGTAGGATGATAATGGGTTAATGCCGATATACCTAGTATGGATGATTTGGATGGAAGGTTGTTTTGTGCAATTAAGTTTTACAAACCAATAAACGTTTTTTTACCCCTAAACGTTAATGATTCCTACGGTTAGATTACGAAGCCAAACTTCACGCAGGCGAAAACTTTGTCAACATTAACAATAGCATTATTATAAGCGTCGTGTACTAAGTTGCTTAAGTATACGAGTCGAAACCTACTTCCCATTCAATCCTAAATTTCAACCGTGCCTCGCGGCATTGTATTGCAGCCCATTGTTAGCGAAGCCGTTCCGGAGCCACAGCATCGATTCCGCCCCTATGAAGACTATATTGTCTTCACTAACAGGTTAACACGGGCTTAGTTGAGTATGGTAATAAGCTTGCACGAATTACGCAGTAATATTGGGTAATATGAATATTGTTTTATGTATATACTAGAAATTATATTTTTTCCCTAATTAGAGTTCGGTACCCAAAGGGTAAAACGGACCCTATTACTGGGACTCCGCTGTCTGTCCGCTGTATCTCATGAACCGTGATAGACAGTTGAAATTTTCACAGATGATGTATTTCTGTTGCCGTTATAACAACAATGACTAAAAAACAGATTAAAATAAATATTTCAGGGGCTCCTGATGTTAAATATATTGATGTTATTTTGAGTTAGTTATAAGTTGTTATCAGCATAAATATGTAAATGCAGTTTAGCTCTCAATAAATATATTTCGTGCACAACTTGTACTGACACACTTTATTATTACAATCACTATAGTAACCTTGCTTATTTAAACCGATGTCATAAGATTATAACACATTTTTTTTTCAATTTTGTTTTACTCATACCTACATATTTATTTGTATAGTTTCAACTCAATAAGATTATCACTACATAGATTTACTCAGGAGTTACTGTAAAATTGCAAATATCGTGTTAGAGGTAGTATTCTCTAACAAAAATATAATAAAAAGCAAATGTCGGCATGGAAAAGAGGCCAACAAACGAAAACGGATAATCCTTTACCCGCGTAGCGGATTTTCGAGAGTTCGAATATTTGTTTCAATTTAGAGTATTTTTATTTTACTATTTTCTATGTAACGGCGGATTGGGACAGTGCCGTAACATTCGTAATCGTAAAGCCTTTGTTAGCCGATCAACACACAACGGCAATACGCAGATGTGCGGTTGATTCAAAAGTTTGTATTATATTACTTCTTCAGTTAAGATATACGTCAGAGCATTTTATCGAGTTTTGCAATGTAATGTAACGTTACTGCGAATACTCATAGCGAGTGGGCATTACTTACATCGTTCTATTACTGCGTATTTTTGCTATATGCTATATCATGGGTACAAAATAGGTTCAGAGAGTAACATCGTAGTGAGAGTAGTCTGTGGCTAATGGGGGTTTACTTAAAAAATGTTTTCTCCCGCGTACTGTCAAGCTGTGGAATGAACTGCCTGTCGAGATTTTCTCAGGGGACTACAGCATGGGGTTCTTCAAAAAGGGCGTGAAGAGGTTTTTAGAGGGTCGGCAACGCGCGTGTGATGCCTCTGGTGTTACAGGCGTTCATAGGCTACGGTAACTGCTTTCCATCAGACGGGCCGTATGCTTGTTTGCCACACTGGTGGTATAAAAAAAAAAAAATTCGCACAACAAAACGAATTACAAAAAATCGAAACATGCAAAGGTTTTTACATACAATATTAACTAATTTACAGTTTATGTAAGTTATAAAAGTTTAATATTTTGAAGCTGGGGCAGTTCGCTAGGTTTTAGTTTTAGAACTCAAGTTGCAAACATTATTGGTTGTTCTTTAAAGAACTTCAAAATTGAGTGCTTGTTATCTACGAGCCTCACTTATAGTAACACAAATAAATTTAACAAAAAACTTACATTACTCTACATTTATGTATGTAGATACAGGCTGATGATGATGATGAAAAAATATGGAACTAATCTGGAAGGTTACTCTTTCTAATAAAAAAAAGTTTTTTCAAATCGGTTTATTAATGACGGAGTAATGACGTAACAAACCTAACAGTGGGTAGATACAGGCTGATGATGATGATGAGGAAAAAAATATGGGACTAATCTGGAAGTATTCTGGAAGTAAAGTATACTCTTTCCAATAAAAAAATTTTTTTTCCAATCGGTTTATAAATCACGGAGTAATTAAGTAACAAACATTAAAAACAAAAAAAAAAATACTGCCGTATTGAGAACCTCCTCCTTTTTTGGAGTTGGTTAAAAACTTTAACTCGTTTAAACTACTAAAGTGGTAAACAAGGTATATTTCTAGGCTGAGCGAACGCTGCGGGAAGGATCGTCTGATGTTATTGCCGCTCGACTGGTTAACCAGACAGTCTCCGGGATATTTTCAGGTGTTCCGTTAGACATCCGCTTTAGATTCCAAAATGCTAGTAGAAAAAAATAAGAATAGAATGTAAATAAAAAGTGTAAGACGTGTCTAAGTGCCGAATGGCAGAATAAATAATTTCAGATAATTTTATTTCATATCCGACGAACCATAAGAATATCCAATAAAAGTATTAATTAGGTATTTGGGACTTCATTTGTAAGTACGTATACGAGTCATAAAAATAAACATGGGTGTAATGCCTTAATGCAGTGAAAAAATATGGAAATACATTTTACTGAACCGTTTCAGAGAAATTTTCCACCCCGAGCTCTCAGATTGTGAACTGCCCCCTTACCACCAACTCTTATTGCGATTCAATAACTGAACAGAATGCTTATTCATACCAATAAATAAGCGACTCTTTCAAATTGAATATGAAATGTTTTCTTCCCTTCCAAATTTTCCCTTTCATAAGTACATACAAAGTATAGGGTTTCTCAAGAAGGCGTAAGATATTTTTACAGGATCGGCAACACGTAAGTGACGCCGCTATGATTGCAAGCGTCCATAAGCTACGATGACAGTTAACTATGAGGCAGGTTGTACGCTTGTTTGTTACTCCAGTCCTATAAAAAAATGTATATAGAAAACATAGCTAGAGCTTTCTCTTAATGACGCAAAATAAAAAATCTTGTAAAGGATTAATGCTTTTTTTATACTACGTCGGGTGGCAGACAAGCATACGGCCCGCCTGATTTGATGTGGTTATCGAAGCCATATTATCGCTCGCAACATGATATATCGCTCGCGTGCTGGCACCCGCGCTTCCAACGCAGCAACTGTTACAAAAAGCAATTCAGCTCACATGTTTACTAATGAATGGCAGCTGTTATTTATTTTTGCAAAACCCTAAGATAAATTTGTAAATAACACTTTATGTTCCAGTAGCGTGCCATCAGAGCTGAGTGAATTTCCCCCAGGCATCGTAAATTCCTGAGCTCGGACACAGCATTGTACTCCAACCCGACCTGGGGCCAAATTGTTTCCTACTTTAGCAGAGTAATTGCTCTAACTTTGGCCCGTATATAAACTAGGCTGGGCGCTAGTGCAATCTCGGAAAGTTTTGCTGTGATTCAGTCGAAAATAGTGCAACGAAGTGCCATCGATCCGACTATTCAAATCCAGAGTTTGTTCATAAATCTATCGAGTAGGGCTAAATAAATGTTCAGTGCATTATAGAAAACTGGATTTCGTTCGCAAGTATGTACGCATGTGTCTCTCAGTATCTCTAGGATACTTTGGGTATTTTTGGATGTGCCTGACTCAAAATCATCATTCAGCCTAGGCCAACTTTATCTGCATGTGATTGGTGCGCTTTGCCGACTAGCGAAAGAGGCTCTGATAAAAAAAGCACAGCGTACACCAGAAAGGAAGGAGATACTGCGTTGATAGCGGGGCTGGCGGCGCACGAGCGAAATTTTATGTTGCGAGCGTTAATATGGCTACGGTAAACGGTTCACATCGAGCGTCATTTATAAACTGCCCGACTAGGGAAGTACGTCCACATCACAGAATACCGCAGTCAAATAACAATTCCTTTGAGGGTTATTGTGTTCCAGAGACTGTCCAGTGAGACTCTGACCATAGGGAAGTAGTGCGGCTCACCGTATTAATAAGCCGTCCGATTGGGGAAGTACCTCCATCTCATAGAATACGTATTGTTTCTGCGAGTGAGTTAGATCTCCAGGTGGGATGGAGTTGCTGACAAGCAAGGATGGTGGCACGCGAGGGATATTTTATGTTGACATAGATCTTTCTCCTAAATTCTAAAATTACAATGAAACATTTAGCATAATATGAAGTGTAACTATAGCAGGGAACCGATAGAGGCAAACTTAAAAGCAATATATCAAACGTAATTATATCCCACAAAATGCAGAGTCAGCACATTAAAACCAAAGGGATACAGAGACGCCAAAATAAAAACAATCTGCTGAACCCGCCCGTTAACTGCACGACCCAAGTCAATCTCAATAAAGGCGGGAACTGCGCTAAAACCCAAATAATAATTTCCAAAGGGTCAAAGAAAAACAGCGTCTAAGCAAGAAAAGGCCTTAAACGAAAATATGTGCACAATCACAAGATGGCTGTTCGTACATAAAAGTGAAATGACGCTAACAAAACAAGCTTTGTTGTGATTCAATTTTCGTTTCTAAGTACCAAAACATACCAGAAATAATAAATTCTGTAATACTAGTGCCATTATAGATTTAAATTATTAAGCCTAGAATAGATATAATACTTTTTTTTATAGTACGTCAGATTTTTTTTATATTTTATACTACGTCAGGTGGCAGACAAGCATACGGCCCGCCTGATGTGAAGCGGTTACCGTAGCCAAATTAACGCTCGCAACATAAAATATCGCTCGCGCGCCGCCACCCCCGCTGCCAACGTAGCATCTCCTTCCTTTCTGGTGACCTCACTCACTCGCAGGAACACAACAACCCTCAAGGGAATCGTTATTTGGCTGCGGTATTCTGTGAGGTGGAGGTACATTCCCCAGTCGGGTAGCTAGAAATTACACTCCCTACCTCTCTTTTGGCCAGAGCTTCGTTTGTTAGTCAGCAGGGTGTACCGCGTGCAGGTGACGCGTGGGTGTGCGCGTGGCTTTGGTTCAAAGATGTTGATGAACAACTTACACCCCAATAATGCCATGCCATGCACAAAAAAGTCAGGTGGCAGAGAAGCATACGGCTCGCCTGATGTGCTGCTTACCATAGCTATATAAACAATATAAAATATCACTCGCCCGCCGCCCCCGCTGCCGACGCAGCACTTCCTGCCTTCCTCGCGACTCACTTATAGGAACACAACAACCCAAAGGAAGGAAATTGTTATTTGACTGCGGTATTACTTTCCCAGTCTGGCAGCTAAGAAAATACGCTATGCCAGGTAGGGCATAGCGTATTTTCTTCTCACCTCTCGCCAAAGCCCGGTTTGTCAGCCATCAGCGTGCACCACGTGCAGGTGAGCCAAGGCCAACGCTTTCATAGATGTTGATGAACGAACCACTTACACCCCAAAATTAATATCGATAGAAAGAAGTAAATGTATTATCCCACTAATTGCCATTTTCCTACAAATTCATCTAACTTTGAAACAGTGTCATGCACAAAAAACAACACCAAACAACAGTTCCAATATTACATTATCATTTATAGAAACTTTATTCGCATTGTTTCGTTTCTAATACATATAATATAGTAGTTTATGAAACTGTTGCATAATAAGGGTTATTAAAATACAAGTGTGAGTTTAAAACATGAGCCGAAGGCGAGTGTTTTAATAGACCACACGAGTATTTTAATACCTAATTATGTGCAGTTTCATACACTACTTTATCTAATCTCATGAAATAATATGATAATAATATTTTAAATACAACCATGAAGTTAATTTAACAGCTATAATTCTTACCTATAAATCCATTTGCAGATCGAGCATGCGTAGTGCGCATGCGCGACGCGCCGCGCGGCGCCGCGTTCACAGATTATGTAGAAAAATTTTGCATAGTTGCAATGTATTTGCATTGAAACCTGTTTAAAATACCTGTATCCAGGGCTGAAGCTGTATCGAAATGGTAAAAAAGTTATTTTACGATACAGTTGTCCATAGAAGAGCTGTATCGAAAAATAACTTTTTAAATTTATTTTGATAGCTTGTGCGTAAAGACTGTCATTATGATACTGTGTTCAGTTTTTTAATGTGTAAATTTCAGTATGAGATTAGATAAAATTATTAAACCAACTTACCTGTACGTGAAGTTCTATCATAATTAGGTATACGAAGGCTTCATCCGAAAAGATCAGATTATATTCTACTGAGTAGTAACGTGCACGGATCTTCACAGATCACACTATCCTTATTGGTAGAAAGTGGGTTTTATTCCCCACTTTTTATATATAGTTTTTTTATGTAGTCTATGATGGTTTCGAAACATAAAAATAATAATAGCAGCAGGAGCATGGAGCAACTAAAAATTACTAAATGGTCGACTGGAATACCTCACCCCAGCCACTCCATACAAATGTCGCGCCGGTAACTACTACATAAACAACGACATCTGTGCAGAGCTTGAATGAGTTTGTGTGCGTGCGGCGCTATACAAACAATTCCAGATTTGTGTCAGAGAGGAGTTGAGGTCGACATGAGAGAGCAGCAGGTAGTGGCCATACTGTACGTAGTACTATTACTTATACTATGGGAATACTAAGTTATGAGTTAGGTTTGGTATGTTCAAATCATCTTTAGTCGCCAAGTTAGTATTATTATAGTCACCCAGTTTAATACTTTTTACTATCCTTATAAAAATAGAGTTAATAAAAATTTTGGACTCCTTATTTAATACATACATACGACTCCTTATTTAATACACGTTTGTAGAATTTTAATACGATTTAATTAATATCCATGAACGGCATGTAAAGTGGTTTTAACTGGATTACCAGTTTGCTTTGAATATCTACGCCTGTATGCTCAGTTTTTAATTAAATTCACGGCAATATTTCCACTACATCTTTTTTATATCACGTCGGTTGGCAAAGAAAAACGCCTGCGTGCGTACGAGGAGTATGGAATGGTCACTAAAACCGCTGTTAAGCAACATCTGGTGACCTTACTCATAAGTAGATATGCAATAGCTAATATATTAAGGCTATGTTCGGTCTTCTGTGAGGTATTTCTCTAGTCAAGCTCTATACGCCCTACCTTTTTATAGTCTCTTTGTTAATCAGCATAGTATACCACTTGCAGGATGGTACTAGTCAATGGTACTACTGATCCTAAGGGTTCAAAATGTGATGATGAGCGATTTACACCACAAACATTTTTTTTTTGTATATTTTCTCGACATGAATATTTAGATAATAATACTAACCGTGAAAGCTTTCTACTTCTACTAATTTCTGTCGATTAAATTCGTTGTAGGTTCCTAGGCAGCCGCAGTTCTACCCTCGAGACGGAAATTGTTGCCTTTGTGGTGGTCGCTGTTAATTGTGTTTGCACAGGATACATAGCGGTGGGTATGTATGGTGGGCCACTGATAAGGTTCTCGCCTGGTTGTTTTTTGGGCGAAATACTCTGCAACTCTCTTGGTGTAACCGGAAGGTCGATCGGTACATGAAGGGAGTTTTAGCTGTTAGATATCCTTTTTTCCCTGTGTTACTACCAATCTTACTACTCGCCTTTATATCCTTTAAATGGTTATTTTGTAATGTACTTTCTTTTTGTTCATGTATTTAGAAATGTACTTTCATAAATGTATGCATTTTGTTTAGAATAGCGTTAAGGAAAATCTGGATCACGAGATCGATCTGATTTAAAATAGACCAGTCAGACTAAAGCGTAGTTCTATTGGCCAGATGTCAGGTCAACTATTTCTTATTTTAGACAGGAATAAGCAGAATGTAGGGCGAGCAAGGCGCGGCCGAGTTTTGACGCCGCTCATAAACGATGGATGGACAAACAAATGATGATCGAGCGAGCCTCCAGCCCACTGCTCTAGCAATATATCAAACTCGCTGCTCTGACACTATAAAAATTGAGTAGAAGCAGTGTATGTAAGATGTTCACTGTAACATGTTTATATAAATATATTTTTAAACATTTTAAAGTATACATAGAAAATATTCAGAACAAGACAAATAGACATGTTCATGTAGACATATATTTGCCTTGTGCGGGGATCAATCGGGAGTCAAAGTGGGCATTGCTACCCATTCAACCACTGGGCTCGTCTAATAATATAATCTGATATTATAATTTTAAAATATTATATTTCGATATACGCTTTTTTAAACTAAATAATCCTATATAAACCATAACTCGGATGTCAAATAAGAAAACTTTCCCTAACAAATAAATGATTTAAATATATTTCCATATACCTTTGTCTTTTCTGAATGGAGTTGTCGGATCAAACAAGCACTTCCCACTCTTTGCGAAAGAGAACAAACAAAGACAAGGAGGCTGGATGTTAAACAAAATAAAATGAATATACATTTTGGCTGAGAGCCAGCAATTTCGCCTATTTGACCAAAAAATTTACATCAAAGAATGAAAATCCTATCTGTTGTAAAGGAGGGTTTAACTTTCTTTTGTTTCTTTTGTCATATATGTGGTATTCGTTTCAAAGATTGATATCGTTAGGAAAATCAAAGGTACACGTAAATTAACATCATTATAAAGTGAATGTTCAGTTTTCTGCTTATTTCATAGTAAATACGAATACCATTTAGCTAAAAAAAATATCAGAACAATTAATATTTTTTTAAAATTTTAAGCACTTATTTTGTTACATTATTAAATATAATAGGTAGGGGGAAAAGTCTTTTCGCATTATAGTATGTATGAACTTGTAATAAAATCTCTTTGGTTATACCATTTGTATCTGGCAGGTTTTGATATCTTTAAAAAGTTTAAATTTTAAAAAAGATAATTCCATATTCAAATTAGGTAAATGTGTGATTTTCATTTGTTTTTTTTACTGTCAAGTTAAGTGAATCTAATGAAGAAATTCGATTCATTTTAAAATTTTACTACGAAAAAGGTAAAAATGCAACGCAAGCTGCGAAAAAAATTTGTGACGTTTATGGACCTAGTGCAGTGTCTGTGAGAGTAGCACAAATTTGGTTTAAGCGTTTTCAAATAGAAAATTTTGATGTGAAAGATACACGTCGCTCTGGTCGCCCTGTTACGGATAAAATGGATGCCATTTTTGAAAAAGTGGAGCAAGATCGGCATATCAGTAGTTACGACGTAGCTGAAGAATTAGGAATTAACCACAAAACAGTTTTGGCGCATTTGATAAAAGCTGGGTACACTAAAAAGCTCGATATTTGGGTGCCTCACGATCTCACTGAAAGAAACCTAATGAACCGTGTACTCATTTGCGATTCTTTACTACGACGTAATGAAAGCGAACCGTTTTTGAAGAAGCTTATAACTGGTGATGAAAAGTGGATCACGTACGACAAGAACGTGCGAAAAAGGTCGTGGTCAAAGGCTGGTCAGGCTTTACAGACTCTGGCAAAACCCGGGTTAACCCGCAACAAGGTGATGCTGTGTGTATGGTGGGATTGGAAGGGCATTATTCATTATGAGCTGTTATCGCCAGGCAGGACTATCGATTCTGAACTCTACTGTGAATAACTGATGAGATTAAAGCAAAAAGTTGAGAGAAAGCGGCCAGAATTAATTAACAGAAGGGGTGTGATTTTTCATTATGATAACGCTAGACCTCACACATCTTTACCCACTCAGCAAAAATTAAGAGAGTTTGACTGGGTTAATGCATCCGCCGTATAGTCCTGACCTTGCACCTTCTGATTTCCACCTGTTTCGGTCACTTCAGAATTATTTAGGCAATGTCAGGTTAACATCACGAGAAGACTGCCAAAACCACTTGTCGTGGTTTTTTGAACAGAAGTCCAAAAATTTCTATAGTAATGGGATCATGTCTATACCTACAAGATGGCAAAAAGTTATCGAACAAAATGGCACCTACATACTTTAGTTAAATGTAAATAAACTTTATTAAAAAATGTTTTGAATTTTCATATACAATACGAAAAGACTTTTTCCCCAACCTAATAATATCATAATTAAAGAACTGTATCACATAATTTTACAGTTTCATTTAAATCAATCTATACATTGGTCTACAGATTTTCATCTCATGTGACATTCGGTAATAGTATTTCAATATGGCGTCACCTAACCACAAAAAAGCATTAATTAATAAAAACATTTTCCTTCTTAAAATTGTCATTTCGATTTCCAACTTATCACGTACAGTTAAATAACAGAAGTGTAGTACCGCGTATCTTTTTTACATACGTGTATGGTGATAAACAAGTGTATGGCCTGCCTGATGGTAAGCAGTCATCCAGCCTATGAGCGCTTGCGACACCAGTGGCATAACTCACGCGTTGTATTGTTAAAGTCATATTGACGGTCGCTAATCAAATCGAGTTCTTCTACTCGTAGTCTGTCGCTTACCAGTTCTGCCGATGTAGTTGAATTTTGCTCTCGCAATCACTTTCTTATTAGACCTCGAAACAGCATTAAACTTGCGTTTCAAACCGGAGACATTAGGATCTCAATTCATACGAGCGGTGGTCCAAACTTCGACCACAGCTTGCTTGAAAAGTCTAGCTTCTCTACAGGATCGATTAAACCACGGTCACTTTTGAGCCCCCGCAGTGTTTACATGGCGGTTGGGGATATTCTATGCCAGTTGGGATTACATTAGCAACAGCAGTTGCACAGGAATCAGTGTCTTCCGATTTGAATCAAAGCTCGTTCTACTTCCTCAATTTTTAATAAATCACGCATTGATTACGGTAATAAAATTTCCTTAAATGAAATTCTAGAGAATGATTAGAGCCACAAAATAGATTAAAGATTTTTTTAATATCGTACTAAGTACATATTTTATTCAATGTCAAAGGTAAGATAGATAGTATTGCATTTGCCCATTGCTTCTGGACCCTTGACTGCTGTGCCTATAGCAGGCAGTTTTTTAGGGTACGGTAGCCGAATGGCAGAAAACGGAACCCATATAGATTCGTCATATCTGTCTGTCTGGCGATCCGTATGTCACAGCCACTTTTTTCCGAAACTATAAGAACTATAGTGTTGAAACTTGGTAAATAGATGTATTCTGTGAACCGCATTACGATTTTCACACAAAAATAGAAAAAAAATCAATAAATTTTGGGGTTTCCCCAAATTCCTCATACTTAGAATTGAAACTCAATTTTTTTTTCTGCAAACCCATACGTGATAGGTCTTTAAAAATGATGTTGTTGTTGTTGTAAAGTCTTTATTGTACAAAAGATAATAGCAAAACATGACAAAAAATAGTTATGTACAATGGCGGACTTATCCCAAATGGGATCTCTTCCAGTCAACCATTCCAGATTTAAAGGTAAACATAATTTGGCAGAAAGTTAGGTACAATATGAATACCTAATGAATTCATGGTGATAAAATAATGATAAATATAAGGAGAGTAAATTGTGACAAAAGAAAAGTAACGGTTAGACATAAGTTTAGACAGATTGCATAACATATATAACAGAATAAGCAATTGAGTTAAAATTAATAGGACTAATTAGCTTTAAATTTAATTAACCTTAACTTATCTAAGGATACTATCAGTCACACCGCCCAGATGCCTCCTCAGGTGGAGCTTGAATGAATCCATACTTTGTGACATCATCACATCAATTGGAAGCGAATTCCAAAGGCTTGCTGCTCGCACAGTAAATGATTTAGTGTAGGAATAGGAGTTAGGAACAGGAATATTTAATTTAGGAAGGTTGCTAGATCGAAGACGATCATCCATAGTACGAAACTGGAACCGTTCACGTAGATAATAAGGTGCTGAGGGGTTAAAAAGTACGTGAAGTAGGAAGGACAGGATATGAAGGATTCTTCGTTGCCTTATTGGTAATATGTCTAGACGCCGGGGCATTAAATTGCCCATGTGCAGAAACTAGCTCAGGTGATGAAGTAATAATCAGGTCTAATAGGGACGGAGGACCATTGTGAGGAAAGTGGGTAGGATTAAGAGCTAGGTGATGTAAGTTGGTGGTATTAAGAAGAGCAAGAAACTTCTTTGCGCGATAATCGTCCTTCAGGAGGCAGGTGTTAAAGTCGCCCATAACAATTGTGTGATCATATTGACCTGCAAAGTCAGTCAGTAGGTCCTCCAGAGAGTCAAAATAGTTAATGTGGAGGGATGGACTATAATATACGCCTAAAAGGACTTTAGTAATGATATTGAGGTTTCTAATTTTTTTTTTCTAAACTGAATAGTGTGCGCGAGAGACACTTCCAAAGTGGTAAAATGTGCCCCCCACCCATCCCCCACCCCACCCCCCACCCCTGTAACTTCTAAAATAAAATAATGATAAACCTAAAAAAAATATATGATGTACATTACCATGCAAACTTCCACCGAAAATTGGTTTGAACGAGATCTAGTAAGTAGTTGTTTTTTTAATACGTCATAAATCGTAAACCGCAATTTACCTTTCATTCAATCAACTCAAATATTTTTATATTTGAGTTGATTGTTTGCTGCTAAGGAACCCTCCATGGGTGAGTCCGACTCGCACTTGGCCGCTTTTTTTTAAATATCTTTATCTGTTCTACGTTCAGATTACACGAATTTTTGATGAAGTTATAAATTTATTTTACTCAGGTGAAATCTTGATATATTTATTTGTTGTGCTGATATTTCATTCCGTTACTCATTACTCTCCTTTTTACATAGGTAGGTACCAAAAGATAATTTATTATCATTTTCTTGGAACATTTCAAAGGGTGTACAATAATGGCGGCATAGTGTATAGCATCACAAAGGCCAAGATTGATGAGCGTGAACGTCAATAGACAGCCGAGATGAAGGACACGGTTTCTTCCAAATCCATTTCCTCAATCATAAGACGTAATTTGAAATTCGCAAATCTTTTGAAACTAGTTTTGATAGATTTGACTGTCATACTGGCATTCGACGAATCCTCTTTTAACGTTCATCACTTTATACATAGGTATATTTTTTTATAATAATCGAGAATATTTTTTAAGAATGTGGTTTGAGCAAATTTTATTGCTCATTTACGACAGGGATAGGTTAAAATTAGTTAAGTTAAGCATACATTTTTTAAGCCGTGTTAAAATCAAAATGAAAATTTCTTTATTCCTTGAACTTTATAAAGCACTTAGAAACGTCATACAAATTAAATATAAGAACATGTATAAATCATTACTACTCTAAATCCGTAGAGCTTAGATTCACTTTCATCACACTATCGTGAATGTGAAAGTGAATTTAAGTGCCAGTTCCGGCGACGGGGCTTCTTGAGAAGAACTGGCAAGAAACTCAAGGCCGACTCTTTTAATTGCCAATATCGTTACATTAAATACAAATACAATCATTAACATAACATAACAAGAGCAATTCATTTCCAAATACTTTTATCATTTATGTAATCTGAGATACAATAGTAAGCCTTTTGACATAATCTAGTTTTGATATATTTCTTAAATTTACCTATGGATAATTTAAACGCGTCGTTTGGAAGTTTATTGTAGAAGCGTATACATTGACCTGGGAATGAGTTAGAGATTTTATGGAGCCTAGAAATATGCACAGCGAGTTTGTTGTTATTTCTTAAATTTAATTGATGGAGATCACTGTTTTTCCTAAATATTGTTTGATTTTTATGAACGTAAATAAGATTTTCATAAATTAAAAGAACTAGAAGTTAATAATTTAAAAGAACAGTTATTTCCTAATTGTTAGTTGACGAGCTCGGTGGTCGAATGGCCACTTTGACTCCGAGGTTGCGGGTTCGATCCCTGCTCAACACAAATATTTGTGTCCATGCACACGTCTGTTTGTCTTGGTCTGGGTGTTTTCGATGTATTATAATATGTATGTATTTACAAAAAAAAATTAAGTATAATATCAGTTAACTATTATCCATAGTACAAGCTTTGCCCTTAATTTGGGACTAGATGGCGTTGTGTAAATTGTCCCGAATTATTTATTTATTTATTTTAAGAATGCGGTTTGAACTAATCTTAATATTGTTCATTTACGACAGGTATAAGTTAAAGTAATTTTTAACCAAATATGGATTAAAAAATATATATTTCCTAATTATTAGGTAGTAGATATATTACATAGCCTAAGACGTAATAACGAACCGAAGTATTTTAAAAACTTATGTAGTAGCATATACATAGCCCTCCAGTCCCAGCCAAGGTTTTCTCAGGCGTCTACTGTATGGAGTTCTTCAAGAAAGGCGTAAAGAGGTTTTAACAGGGTCGACAATGGGTGAGTGATGCCTCTAGTGGCGCAAGCGTCCATAAGCTGCGATGATTACTTAACATCAGGCGGGTTGTTTACCTCCCTAGTGGTATTAAAAAAAGCTAGACTATCAAAAAAAAACCGGACAAGTGCGAGTCGGACTCGCCCACCGAGGGTTCCGTACGTAGTATCAATATTAAATTTGATATTTTTCATTATAAATAAGAAATAATGCGTCGAAAAAAATAAAAAAAATATATTTTGCAATGTGTACATCAATCCCTTTCATATGATACCCCATTTGAACTAGTAGTTTCAATTTGAAATTTCGACACCCTATAAAAAATATAGATTAGAGATCTATTTACAAATGTATAGTTTTGATATTTATTCCTGTACTTGTAGTCTATAACGATGTTACTTGCCAAATTTCATAGTTCTAGGTCAACGGGAAGTACCCTATAGGTTTTGATTCCCTTGAGAATGTCGAAATATGCGTTTTTTGCTGAATAAACGGCCGTAACTTTTTTTTACGTAAACTTAGCAGTTTGATTATTTTACAACTTCATGGGACCGTAGACCTGAGTATACAGTTCAAATTTCAGCTTGATACCTCCACGCATTCTCGATGTAGAAATTCTTGACAGACAGACCGACAGACAGACAGACGGACAACAAAGTGATCTTATAAGGGTTCCGTTTTTCCTTTTGAGGTACGGAACCCTAAAAATTGACAAGTTCAACATAGTATTTTTATACTTATTTGAAAATTAAATCAAGTAGGATCAACAAAAATTGTGATATCACAATTTTTGTTGATCCTTCTTGATTTAATTCTTTGCATCATGGTGTGGTGCGTTATCAAAATAAAAAAGTAATAATTTGTCGACATGGATTTGTTTCAACATAATAAATGCCTGAAAGTATCTACACAAAATACAGTACCTGTTCCTAAATCAACTGACCACTTCTCTGTACAGATGTGATGCTATCCGCACAGTATTCTCCGTACAGACAGCAATGACGCTACCTTGGAACCGTTACTAATAATGCAGCGTTATGCGTTCCAATCAATAGACCATCATTTTTACTATACTTATTTGTTATGGCTATTGCATTAACGACATGACATTTATTTTTATCAAATTGCAACATTAACATTTGTACAATAACGGCGTAATGTGCCAAAATGTCGTTTTATTTTCTTACAATATCACGGAGAACGCCGCCTCTGGCGTGTTAAACGGAAATTAAATAGCCTACCGTAAAATAGGAAATAACATTTTGATGTCGACACCAGATACGTTTACGCGGTAATTTTTTCTTGTTTACGCGTTATAAAAGACGTATTTCGATATAACTCGGAAGTTTGATAGAAAATGAAATGACGTTAAATTTTTCATTACAGCTCCATTCCCCGTAAAAATACGCTGGACTCGTATTTGGAATTGATATTAAACACTACGAAGGGTGTTTACGAGGCGGATGTTAATAATATTCTTTCAAATTTTATGAAACAAGTGTAATTGTGGTGAGTTGCGATTGTGACCGACTGCGTTTATGTGACAATTTATTTATTCATACCGCCATAGCTGACAAGACCATATCGAGCTTGGTGCGGAGACTAAGAACATTTTGATAGTACAGCGATGTTGATCATACACTACGTACGTGTTACTACGTATCTTACTCTATGTAAATACGTGGGTATTTGCGAACAGGACAGCCTGCGTCGAACCCGGTCAATAGATTGCCCGGTCGAGCTACGCTCCATAGAAAATACCTAATAGTGAGCACCAGTATAGGAGCATAACCACTTTGATCTCTCACCTATCAACTGTTTCACCGTTTATACTTCTATGAATGTACATTTACTGGAGAATTTGGTTACTATGGTTATTCTCATATTTGTAAAGCGCCTACGGTACCTTACTCCAATTACTTAGCGTAGAGTTTTAAAGTCAATATATTCAATCCATCTTTGGGGTTAAGTTTAAGTTGAAATGTAACTTGAAAATAAAAATAATTTATTTTTTAATATAATATACACTGCTCCTGCTGTCTTAATAATACTTACATGTAACAGTTAGTTATATGTAAGTATTATTAAGACAGCAGGCAAAACGATTTTCCGAATTCTGTCTAAGTGTATATTAAAGCATACCTTAGAAGACCTTAGAAGAAATTTTCACGCATGAGTGTGTTTCCGTGTGATCAAACGGTTATTGGAAAAGGTCTAGGGAAAGATTAGAAATTTATTGGGAAGGCCTAAGCTGTAGACGAAATTGGAAATGTAATAGTTGCACCTTTTCGCGACCCGCGCCTCTGACAGCCTCCGATGGGATTCTTTTGTGTGCTCAGAAGAAAAGATTTGATGTTGATGTCATAGCCTCAGATTGGTTTTATGATTGCGTTACAGTGAGTAGCAAGTTAAATTCGGATAATCAATTGTTAGATATATAATTTTAAAACAGTTAGTTATATGTAAGTATTATTAAGACAGCAGTCTTAATAATACTTACATATAACTAACTGTTATATGTAAGTATTTAGACTGTGACTAAAAATATGTTTGTTTCATCTCTTTCGGCCGTGCACGAAACTGTGGTTTCAAATCCTTTTTCGACCTTGTACGAAACCAGTTGCGAACAAAAATAACGTCAAATTTTATTTGTAATCAATTGCAACTGCAATCTTTTTGTACTTTTTGGATCTACTAGGCATGGTTATGGGTTTAAATTAATTTAGAGATGGTTTAGGGTTAGTTAAAATGTGTTAGGCCTCATTTACGGAGACGCGGGTCGGCGCGCGTCGCGTGCGGCGTGGCTTCTCGCGGCGCGTGGGACGTTTCTTTTTGGTTATAGACAGGCGGTGCATGCTGCGGCCCGCGTCATCGCACGCGCAAACACAAACGTATGGCAATATACGATGTTGTTCATAGAGATACGGGACGGGAAGAGTGACGGTGCCCGCCGCTGCGCCCGCGGCGACTCCTCGCGTGCAGCGAAGCACGCGGCGGGCATCGCTGCGGCGCACGCGGGGCAACACTGGAAGCGACGTCCGACCAGTTTCTTATACTAAATAATTCACTTTTTAACGTAGAATTTTCTTCTAAAAAAAGGCAATCATATCGTACTCCATTGCAACGGCGACTACGTCTCTCAAATTACTATTTCAAAATTAACACTGACAGTAGGTTGCCGCCGCGGGCATCGCTGCCTGCGCTGCAGCGATACACGCTGTTAGCGACGCGTCGTTGCCATCTCGGCCACAAAACACGCTCCATTTCAAGCAAACGCGTGAAAACCCGCTTCTCCGTAAACGCAGATAAACACCATATGTCTGAATTAAGTGCGGGCCGCACCGCCGCACGCGACGCTCTACGCCCCGCGTTTCCGTAATTGAGGCGTAAGTGATAGTTTTTGATAGTTTTGAGATGGTTTTGAAATGTATTAGGAATGATTTTAGGATGTGTTTGGGATAGTATTAAGAGATGTTAGGCATTATTTTGGGATGTGTTTTGAGAGCTATAATAATATATGCAATTTTATATATAGCATACGGGTTGTGGTTAAAACATATCGTATGTAAGAGTTTCGAATGGAAGTGAAGTGCGCTCGATATGTGAAGAGATTTGCTGGCGTTATTTCAGGATCAATCAGTCGCTGGGTGGAATGCAATCAACGCAAGTGGAATGGAGCTTTCGCCGCAAATGCATTTTCGATGTTTGTCTCTCCAACCACGAATTGGCGATTTTAGTAAAGCTGTGTATCTGAAATAATAATAAACCACTAAGTAGCTTTTGGGCTGTCCGAAAAGAAACATAGAATATACGACCAGGGCCTACCGGCTAAGCTGAAGGTGATTCCCATTTCCCATTTTTAGATTGCGAAAATCAAACTTTAGCTTAGACTGATGGTAATTGTGTTTAGCTTAGCTGCTAAAACCATAGAGCTCTACCATCTAAGCTGAAGATGTTTGTCATTAACTTAAACCTAAGATCTATTCTGGCGATCAAAATCCGAAGAAACCGATCCGATCGATAATTATGATTACAGGAAATATATATTTAGTTAAAGTTGACATCTTAATCACCTCAATCGGTAGAGCTCTAGGGTTTCTATCAGTCAAACTTTAGCTTTAGATTTGTTATATGCTATAATAAGGTAACTGAGTTTAGCTTAAATGTTAAGCCCAAGCCAAACTCAGTTACCGTCAATCAAAAAATCAAGTAATAGGCTGCAGTTTCGGCGGTAGCCCCTGTTGACTTTGATATATATAAACATCGATATAAACGCGATAAAAAGCACGATAAATCTTGTAAAAGTCTACAGTGAAGAGTTGTAGCCGTTAAAAAAGTTTAATAAATTGGTAAATTGCATTTTTTTGCGTGAACAGCTGCCGCGTAAAACGGAAATCCTGTTAGCGAACTGTCTACGTTTGTCCATCACTCTACAGGGCCGTTCCGGAAACTGTACTACAAACGTACCTATATTTAACAAGGGTTTAACGCAGGGTCTTTAGTTTTGTGTTTTCTAATACCTAACAGCAAACAGCTAAGATAATATGGTCGTGGTCTAAGTGTTTTCTGTTATCACAAGCAAACATGTTATCCAGGCGAACGGAAAACATCTCCGCGTTCGATGGCGTGGGGGACATTTTCGAACGTTGAGAGCGTTGAGCAGTTTGTTTGTGCTTTTGTAAAAGTCATGTTGTTTTTTTTATATACTACTTCGAGTGGCAGACATGCATACGGCCCGCCTGATGTAAAGCGGTTACCGTAGCCATATGAACTGGCATCATTTTGTAGCCATAAGATCACTGGCAATTGTCCCTTGTCCACCGCCAACCTCGCCGCCAACGCTCCTCCTTCTCTCTTTCTGGTGACCTCGCTCATTCGCAGGAATAAAATAACCCTCCGGGATTTGTTATTTGGCTGCCGTATTTTGTTAGGTATATTCCCAGACGAGCAGCTTACAAATACGCTGTACCATACCTCGCTTTTGCCAGATCCTCTTTCACTAGTCGGCAGGGCGCACCACGTGCACGTGAGGTTGGGAAGATCGTGGTGAACCACTTATACCCCAACTTGTTTTGCTAACAAGTTAGTTGTTTGGTATTAATGTAGAAAACAAAACAAGACCCGGCTTACGTTGTCCTGCCGTATAAATTATTTCTAGTGAATTTCTGAGTATGGACACCGTAATGACGCAGCAGTATGGAATACCTACCAATTATACATAAAAAAATCATAAAAATTGTTCAAGCCATTTGGAAGGAGAGTGACCACAAACACTGTGATACGAGATTTTCATACAGATATTATTTGCAATAAAATATTTTATTTGCAATCCTACTAGCCCATATTAAGAGAAAAGGCATTACATGAGCTATACGTGGTGTATCAAAACAAAAACGTGCACAAGCATTTTGCACTCTTTGCACTCTTTGCACCAATGTAGCAGTAATCTAAAAATACCTAAGTCTTCCATGATGTACGTAGTTTACCTTCATATCTCTTAAAAAATATTATATTAAGCTTCGGCTTAGAGGCCACATTTTCCGCAATAGATTAGTCCCGGTCCCTTCGGCAGGTGAACAGAATGAAGTCGTAAATGCATGGAAGTGGGCCGAGGGGAGGTCGGGTCCTCCATGCCCTCATTACACTGGCATCGTATCTGCCTCTGCCTATGTAGGTACAGTCAGCAAACGAAATAAGCAACCTCAATGGTATATTTAAATAATAATTGACGAGCTCGGTGGTCGATTGGCTAGCAATGGCCACTTTGACTCCGGGGTCACGGGTTCGATCGCACGAGACAAATATTTGAGTGCATGAATATGTCTGTTTGTCTAAGACTGGGTGTTTTCTATGTATTATATGTATGTATTTACAAAAAAAAAAACAGTATAATATCAGTTATTTAGTACCCATAGCACAAACTTTGCTTAGTATAGGACTAGATGGCAGTATGTAAATTGTCCAGAAATTATTATTTATTATTGTTATTAATAAAGATTTAATAGTATTTTAAGAGGCTTTATGCAGCCCACTAACTCTTATACTAATAATGCCTATATTGAAAAAGAAATCGTAGTTCGTAAACCAGGTCATTGTTATTTTTTTTCTATAATTTCCCTTGAGTATACAATGTAACAAAGTGTTTTTACTCCATTTAGTCCAAACTTATTTTTTTATACTATACTAAATCGAGTAGCAGACAAGCATACGGCTCGCTTGATGTGAAGCGGATACCATATTAAGAGTACGCAAAATGCTTTGACCAACTCCAACGGTAGGTATTTCTAAAATGGTTGTTATTTTATTAAGAGCCTTGTTAAAAAGAAATAGTCCGATAATAAACATTATATTAGCTAGTTTATACAGTTATTGCACAAGCCCCGTGTTTTATTAATAATAAATATATAAAATTATTGTGCTATTTTAAAAAAAAGGAAACATGAGGAAATTTACTAGTCGTTTGAGAGAAGTGTAATTAAAGAAAAACTACTCCTACATAAGTTATTAAAACTTTCCAGTAAATAAATTATGCCTGCTGCTGAATTATTTTACAGGCTCTTAATGGTATTTACTTACGTCCAAAGTTGCCTAAAAATTGTTGCCAAAAATTAGATTTTTCGAGACTTATTTACAAATTATGTTTTTTTAGCAGTGATAATGAACACCAAGCGTAGGTTACCACCCTGGACGTACACCATCAAAAAGCGAAGTAATTCTATTATTACGTTTATGTGGAAATGTAACGACCCCTTGGTGTTACTGGTCTCTGTTATTTAAAAATATATAAATAATCTAGAAAAGTGCTAAGAAAAATTAAGGAATTATTAAATGCTTCTTTTATGTTATTTATTATAATGAAATCTTATAATAACTTTTAAACTTTCACGTTGCATGATTTATGAAATATAACAACGGGAATTAACGCGATCATGCATAAAAACATGCATAAATGACAATAGCATGCATGATCGCGTTAATTCTCGTTCCTTTATTTCATAAATCATGAAATCTTGATTGTTAAATCGCTGCCATGCAATGCAAAAATGCAATACTTATTTACTTGTTGACTGTACCACGAGCCTCTTTACTTGCATACCAAACACGGGACTCTATATTGATTATTAATGAAACATTATGACTTTTTTAATTAGAAAGAAAGACTTTGTTATAAGTATTCTCGATAAGGCTATGACGATCCATTGGTTTTCTATAACTTTGGTTAGTTAAAATTGCCTGAAAATTGATTCGACAATAAAATATAGAAAACATTGGAACCGCATTTACTTATGCGCCGTGACATTTATTTGATATATAAATACTTAAATTTTTGAACTGTCGTATTTGACGATTTGAAAATGTCCTTCCACAAATATTTTAACGTGTTTTAGACTGCATAAATATTAACATAATATATCTTTTAGTTTATTTTATGCTCCAAATACAGTATATAATTTTACGGTACATAAAGGACGCAATGACTTATCTTTATTCGTTAAATGCACGTCATTTCCCTGCCCTTTGTAAACACAGCTGTGTGCGTGGGGAGTGGGTTCGTTAGTATGCGATACGCGCGTATCTGCGACCCTAGCCTTGCGACATCCTTCAGGCAGGACAAGAGGTCAGCCATTGATGTCAGAAACTTTGTGTGCACGTTGGAGAAGCACTTCAGTACTCAGAGAACTTTCATAGAATATCGTAATCTATCATGCGTATTTATTACTGTCAATTTCATTCGGTAGCGTATGCTGAGAAAATAATTAAAAATATGAGTCGCCATTCCCTTGCCTTTTACAAAATACAGTAGTGTGATTATCTTCATCAGTATGCCATACACACGTATCTGCGACCCTAGCCTTGAAATTCTTCAGGCAGGACAAGAGGTCAGGCGGTGATGTCAGAAAACTTATTTGCATATTAGAGAAGCACTTTACTCTCCTAGAAATTTTACTCAAATAAGTTTCATAGAAAACCGTAGCTCTTCTCGGGTCGGGTATGTAGTCTAGTTCCTCTCGTAGTTTTACTACTCATTTAATTTAGTGGCTAGCGACTGCTAGAGACAAAGTTGTAGTTAACAAATTGGATCGCTTGCAAAACCAGTGTATCCGCTTCATTTTCGATTTACGCAAATACGACCACGTCTCGAATTTTCGTCTCCTACTTGGTTGGCTGCCTATTAGATCCCATAGATTCGTCCACATTTTCTCTCTCCTATATAACGTTTTATTTAATCCAACGGCGCCCCAATATCTACGTGATAGGTTTCAGTATCGAGTGAGAGATAGTCGTCTGCGCTGTAAGGGTGATTTGATATTGGACGTTCCTCTTCACAATACATATACTTACACACACACTCCACCACCAATTCTTTTTCAGCAAAGGCATCAAAGCTCTGGAACGCATTACATAATATCTAGAGAAAGGCTCCTTCTATCCATTCCTTTAAGTTGGCACTGGAGGAGTTTGCTTATGACAGGCCCTAAAAGCAACGAGTTCGTCACTTTGCATAATTGAGATTGTAATTAATATTTATACAATTAGTATTACGAGTGTGCATACGTGGTATTGATTTTGTAATATTGGCATTTCTACATAGGTAGAAGGTTTACTTTTTCATGGATGTATACTTACTTACGTACCTATATGTCCTTACACAGTTCTGGTCATATGGATGCTCCTCCTATTATTTTTGCTGTGTCATTAAATTACTCAAAGGTTGGCTGGAAGAGATCCCTTTATGGGATAAATCCGCCTTTGTACAATTTGTATGTCAACATTTTTACCATTCTGTCTACTGCTACTGTTTTTGTACAATAAAGATATTTACAACAACAATAACAACAAAATATTCGACGGCAATCGGCTTCAGCTTTGGCAGTAGTGCCCCAGATCCGTCAATATATTGCCACATCCACGCACTGTAATACATCTCAACTTTGACTTTGCGATTAGTGGCACAAAGGCGCTCCCTAGCCGCCATTATCGCTGTCCACTGACCGCTCCGCTCACGTGGATGGATTTTAGATGGCATGGCATCGTGATTCAAAGCCTGCCCGTCCACTTCATAGCCTTTTATAGCCTGCACTTTAATTTACATCAACGGCCCGTAATTCACCTTAATCGGCTGTAAGGTGGATTGAGCGGTCGTGTCGTTCTCGTTAGATCATCCTTTAGTGTGTTTTATAGGTACAATATGGGTAAAGATTTATCGGATCTACTATTACTCTATTAAGTACGTAATTATTCATTTATATTCAATAATGCAATTAACAATGATATACCTCTATTATGGTTTTAATTAATAAATATTTTATTAATTAAAACCAAAACCTCTGTCTTTTAAATCGAAACGAAATGCAAAATTGTTTTAATTTATTTAAGATAAATTAAAATTAAATATTCTTTTAATTAAATGTTAGGAAAAATATTTAAAAAAAGGTCAGGAATATTTTTAATAACAATGACATATTAGGAAAATGTGTTGGAAAATAATCACCGCCGTCCATAGAAATCAGCATCATCAAGAGGCTACCGATCCGTTGCCAACTTCTTCAGGGAAATATCAGGGGTCCTACCGTCTAAGCCGAACTGGGCTGAGAAGCACCTATTTTTAGAAATCAATATATTCAATGGGAAGCCGATTCCCATTTGTTAGCTATCATTAAACTTAAAGGCATAATTTATAATTATTTAGTATCTATTTATGCGTATGATTGCCACAGACATGATTTCACATTGTCTATAAGATTTGATTTGACTCCAAGCTTGTAATTCGTTGCGCCAGCATTTCGACCAATCAAGATGAAGCACGCCACTCTTCAGAAGTGATGGAAGTGGAGAGGAGGGCGTCCACTTTATGCCAAGCGAAGCAAGTATCAGGCATTCGATATCGAGCGCTCGTACATACAACACGTGTGTGAAATAAACGATCTCAACTGTCAGTATTACAATTGAGCTCCTCCTAGGAATAAAGTGAATACCAACAACGTCAAGAGTGTCATTACTTTGAACAACCAACAACACATTGAATATTTTAATACCTAAATATACGTGTCAGATTTAAGTTACTAACAAATATTTTAGCTTAGTCGTTAGTGCTTCAAGGATTCTAAATTACTCAATTGCCATTTAATTTTATAAGGTGAAGTTCAAACTTCGATACCCATCGGATTTTTTGATCGGTAGTCAACTACCGATCAAAAAATCCGATGGGTATCGGCTTCAGCTTAGGCGGTAGGGCCTATATTCTGGAATACAGCTGTGGGAAGTCGATTCCACAATGTCACTCTTCGTGGTAGGTTACACTACTACTATGTACTAGGCTAACCACGGTGCTAAGGTAGCGAGTGGTACACTGGGTTACGTATCATCGAGGAATTAAACCTCGTTAAAAAATTACCGAGGAGGGAGGAGCTGAAACCGCGGCCGGGAGTGTCTGACGGCGCGGCGCCCGGAGAGCCAGTTTCACCAGCCCCAAGCAGTCGAGGAAGAAAACCTCGTTAAAAAATAACCCTTGGTGTCGGCGTGCCGTATGTCTCCCGGTGTGTCGAGGAGGGGGAGAAACTCGGGTTCCCCAGGAGGAGGGTCCTCAGGGACAACCGTTGGCCGGGTCACGGGGGTTATGCTATCGCATTTACCGTAGTCTCGCCAATTGGCGGAGAGAAGGAGATCGTGGGGTTTTAGTTGGTATGGCTGCCACTGGTTCATGGCAGCAGAGACCGACATAACCATGCTTTGAGCGGCGTGGTATCCTTAACGGATATCCCTACGTTAAAAAAAAGGCATATAGACCGCGTCGGGAAGTGAGCGACCCTATTTACGGAAGCGCGCTTTACAACTCCGGCATCTGTATTGCAAAAGTCACCACGAGCTACTCAATTTAAGAGCACCCAAGTAGAGTGATTGCAGGCGAAAATGGGAGTAAAACCTGCTACCGAACTGTTTGAGTGCCTGACTGCCAATAACGAGGAGGGTAAATGTATTCTTATCTGCCCCCTTACCACTATCTCTCATTGCGATTCAATAACTGGATAGAATGCTTATTCAAATGGAATAGAGTCGCTTATTCATTGGTATGAATAAGCATTATATTCAGTTGTGGAGTCGCAATAAGAGATGGTGGTAAGGGGGCTAGTTGGTTTACTGGGCGAGAGACTCATAATCCTGTAGTGTGACCGTCGTCGGTGGGATCGACGGTCGGATCACGGTAGCGCGTTAGCTGTACGCATAGGGCCTTGTTCATGGTAAACAATACAGTAGATAGCCAATTTTTAAGACGATTTAGATTTGCTTAGTTCTATATTATACAATAGAAAAGTATAGACGCTATCCTGTCGGTGAGAAAACTCTCACAACATTACATATAAATTGCAATAAAATTGTTAGAAACTCTGTTCTATTCTACAAAATTGGTTCTGTAATGTTTGATGAGATATTGGCGTTGGTAGCAGTAACGTTTAATTAAATACTAGACTATTACTTTCGAACCATTGCGTTGATACGATATTGATGAAACTGAAAAAGCGGCGATATATAATTACTTTGGTATAGGGGCATTGAGTAAATAAATGTAGATGTTATATTCAATACCCTAAATCTAGGTGCTCCTATGTTTGAATATTTAAACCTAAGCATGATTATTTACCTCATCTAAAGTCGAGCCTCGCTCGCACGGCTTTTTTGTTGGTCACATGCTTAACTTAACCTAACCTCAACTTGCTTTTGGAGACCTTACCTTACTTGGAGACCTTAGGCTTAACTAGTCAAACCTAAGAGCATATTGATTTTGGGTATAGATAATTCATTTCATTCGAACGAGATCCATACGATCTCGTGATTATATAGTTTTTGAATATATAGTTTTTGAACTATCAAAATTGTAATGAAAAGAATGTTCTGTTAATCGCGCTTTAGCACTTCGCGACAAACGACTAGGTTTTTATATTTTGAACTCAAAAAGTAAATGGAAACGTCTTATGTAGATAATTGTTTGTAGATCCTAATATTTCCAGTAGTATAAGAGTGTCCCGCGTAGCGCTACGAATGCTACGTACGTCTCTGGGCTACGCAGGACCATTTTTATACTGGAAGTGTTATGCCACTACCTATAAATCGGTTGTATGTACAAATGAGTAGATACTTAACATTACGATTTTGGTGAATGTTTTCGTATTTGTGGAGGTCTTAGATATGACACGTCATTAAATATCGATGATTGTACAAAGTTCTTAATTCAAATATCATGTGAGACATGATGAAAATTCCTTGCAAAACTTTGTTGCCCACTGCACATTAGGTAATCTGTGTTGTAGGCACGATGGCGTCGTTGCGTGTGCCAGACAAACCGAATATGCAAGTTAAGCAACGTCGACCGTAGCCTGTCTATGTATGGGTTTATTTATCTTGAGCTCCTCTGTGCTTCGGAGGACATGTTAACCGGTCGGTCCCGGCTGCTGTCATGAGGTGACAGTCAGTGGCCTTTAGGCGGCTTGAAAACACTGGCCTGCGCAACCCGCAGTTGAGCGAGTGGAGTATACTAACCTTCTTCGATTGAAGGCAGACCCGTATCCCAGCAGTAGGATAAATAAGGGCTGATGATGACGATGTAAAACAGACAGAATTAACTTTTTAACTACTTCTTTGAAATAAGAATCTCTGCTCGTCTAAATATTTTAGATCCTCTTTAGTTAAGCAACAACAAGGTTACGTTACACAACTCTACTAAAGAACAAAATACTTGGGATTTTCAGTCCATTCGTCAATCTAATCGTACTTGACGTGAATGCTACAGGTTGGTTATTTGTTTTTATTTGTACATTCAATTTTAATTTAGCTCAGCGAGTAACTTCCAGTTTAGGAAGTTGGTACGCTACATCGATCTTCATTTGAGTGATTGATTTGAAGTGTGTGGAATACAGCATCAATTTAATGAGATGCATAGACAGAGAAAATTATAGACAAATTGATAGTGTCCATCGCATTCACACTAGAAAAAGATCAACTTACGAAATCATCATGTAAGGAAATGAGACGGAATGGCACCATTATTTCTGTCGCGTAACGGCGCACGTGCATTATACCTCTATGTTTAGATGTAATTTCGGTTAAATCGCCAAATATGCGACTAAATATTAAAATACAAAACAATTAAAAAGGGAATTATCTACATAATGATTTAGGCCGCTGCAAACTGCCTGAAGACAATTAAAAATACTAAACCATACAAAAGGGAATTAAAAATGATTTAGTCCGCTGCAAACTGCCTGAAGAGGTACGATCATTAAAGTTAAGAAGTAGGATCGTTAAAATCAAGTAGTAGCTATATTGATGACGGGATCAATATCGGTGTCATTACTGTATGTCACGGATCAATCACTGAATCAAACAGCGCTATAAGAGTACGTAGGTACATTGACTAAATGAATGTAAATAAATCTCCCTAAAGTTTAGGGACATTCTTATCGTAGCGATTGCTATGTCAATATAATTAACATGTGGATTACGGCTCACCGGTGGGCCTAGCGTACTATTCAATTGGAGACACGTCGCAATCAGCAAATTGGTATTTTTCATCAACTAGAGATTTTTATTTCAAAGTTTATACAATGCGGTAATTTATGTAGAAAATAAAAATTTGCTATATTTGCCGTCTAGTTTTAGAGATATAGCAAGACTCTCACTGGTGGATCCCGTGGCCTCTAACAAAGGATTCTATAATGTCCGTTAGCGGGGTCGCGGGGTCACGCTACGGCTCACCACCACGCGCGATGCTTACGTGACGATTAGTGCCGGCCAGTAAAAATCGGGAGCTGTAGTCCACCGATTGTCAGTTAATCTGGCGATAATAATATGACCTGCCCAATACCGCTTAAGTTTATTACAGTAATATAGAGTATCGGTGGCTTAAGTTCTTTTTACTGAGAATGCCTTAGATTTACGCAAACGTGCTGCGTCTCGAGCGAAAGCTTATTTCTGAATAAAACAACAGTTTAATACTAACAAACAGACATACACGGAAATAATAATGTAGATAAGATAAATCCTTTGTTTGACTAAGGAACTTTAATTTATTAATACTTTCTTTTATTAGCCTAAGAACGAACCATCCGATTAACCCGTTTTCTAAGCAGTTAGCAAAAAAGCCATAATTGAAATTGATAATTTTCTAGCTTACTTTCCAGCATCACAGAATAACGATTAAATAAAATTTCCATGTCGTAAATTATTCTCATGAAAAATCAATATCCATTCCCGATTCCGCGGCTTTTGTCGTTTAAAAGCTGGCAACAAAGACGGACGTCATTATTGGTCATCGTTCGTCACACGAAACGTGAGAGTGAAATATGAGCTGCCGTCCGCCACATCGACATGGATTTTCCATTTAAAGTCTACTAACTCGACATAAATCAGTTTATAGAACCAACTCTAAACGCGTATATATAATTTTTGAAGTAAGTTTACATTGATTGATCAACATTTAAAAGCTCATAGATATGGAGCTTTACCTGCAAAATTGTAGCCAATTTTAATAGTTTTTTTTTTTTTCAATAACAATACAAATCAATAATAATTATACTTTTTTAAAATTCAACGGGATACCATGATTGAATGATTTTTATAAACTCAACGGGATATCAGGATACGTACAAAGTCGCGGGCACAAACTAGTATTCTATCAAATCAGTCAAGTCACAACCAGGTGAACCAATTTTACTACCAACCCGGAAACAAACGATGGGAAATGGAGGCAATTTGATTACATCATCAATCATTCAGGTACGACAGATGCGCTGACTTACCGTAAAGCCTACTTATTGATTGATTTTATCCAATTTTATTGGATAGATATAACGGATTGTAAGTTGAAACATGCTTGTCTAAAACCAATCTATACTAATATTATAAAGCTGAAGAGTTTGTTTATTTGAACGCGCTAATAATTGAAAAAAATCTTTTAGTGTTAGATAGCCTATTTTTCGAGGAAGGCTATATAACATCACGCTACCACCAATAGGAGCGGAGCACCAATTAAAACTATGGCTCAGTATAACCTTTCAAATTTTATTCTTACGCTTCACTCTCAACGCTCTGTCACACAGACGAAGTTGCGCGAGTCAGCTAGTTATATATATTTGTTGCGGGTTCAATCCCCGCACAAGGCAAATATTTGTGTGCATGTCTGGTTGCCTTGGTCTGGGGGTTTTCTATGTATTATAAGTATGTATTTAAATAAAAATGTATTTAAGTACATTTATCAGTTGTCTAGTTTAGTACTATGGATTGTACTATGGGTTACAATCTTTGCGCTTAGTTTGGGACTAGATGGCGCTGTGTATTTAATTTTGACCAGATATATTTATACTTATTTCTTAAATTAAATAATAAGTTAAAAAATATATTTACTGCGCTGTAAAGATGGCTTGAGAAATCAAAAGTTAATTATTACAATTTATACTCCTACTACGAAACATTTTACGTAAAAGCAACAAAAGTAATATTTAATTGTTCAGATAAGGGCTCATCGTTATTACTGTGAAATGAAGGACTCCAACGAATGATGTATATTTTATTGCAATGGAGATAGCTCGTCAAAATATCAAGATAGTCAATATAGTAACACAATAAGAAATATTTTATAATACTGAACATTGTTTACAATTTAACTTTAGCAACTTGATTAGTTTACTAGTTTTATATAAATAAAAAACTTAATAGGTACTTACCAACACCTAATTGTTATGGAGGAGCCGAGTTTCCTAGCACCAGTGTATATATAGGTACTTAAAAGGAACTCCAATCACAAATTTATTTGTTCACCAAATTGTATCAAATGGAGATATTTTGTATTTGTATTTGTATTGTATCTACTGTTGGCCGTGTTGTTTCCGGCAGACTAGAATAGAATCACTCCGTCTCTTCCCGTGGATGTCGTACAAGGTGACTAAGGGAAATACATTAGAAAACATCGATCAGGCCTCCCAAACCCGTCTGGCCAGCGTGGGGAGTGTAGGCCAAATCCTCCTTCTGTCTGGGACGGACGAGAGAGCGCCGTGCTCCTGTAGTGGAGACTAAAATACCCTGATGATGATGATTGTATCTACTGAAACAGAAGTTTCTGAATAGACATAGGTAATGAATATCATCTGCATATGTCGTATCATATATGACATTACATGCATATAGTCAAGGGTCATCATAATTTATGACGATATTAAACTAGATAATAATATATAATTTATTCTATACCCTAATTTTTGAAGAAATTAATTCTGTGATTTTTTATTACAATAATGAATGCGCATTATATTCAAAATCAAAGGTAAGGTTCTCTTGACTGTCATTGTTAAGAAACTATGCAAGCAATATGCAGAGACAAGTCTCCGTTCTCTATTTCGTCCGTTCGTCCTTCCGTTCAAGAACTATGTCAATTACAAGTAATTGACATAGTTCTACTCATAACCTTATATACTTTACAACTGTTTGGCTGTAAGTCACCCAAAATAATAAATAAATAAATATAATCAACACAGCGTTTCACTATGTTTTTAACCAACTCCAAAAAAATAGTTTTTCTTTAATGTTTGTTACTTCATTACTTACTATTTGAAAGAGTATACTTCCAGATTGGTTCTAATATTTTTTTCATCATCATCATCTACCTGTGTCTACCCACAGTTAGATATAAACCTTCTTCAATGTCTTCCACCAGATACGATCCTCCACCGTCCGCATCCAGCCGCTTTCTTAAGGTCATCGGACCATCTAAAAGGAGGACGCCCAACGCTTCGTCATCCACTCTAATGATTTCCTCCCCCATCTGCCATCATTTACTCGGTAGATGTGATCGTCCCATTGCCACAGCTTGCAAACTCTTGAAAGCTATGTCGACAACTTTGGTTCTCCGAAGAAATCTTCGTTCCAGATTCGATCCCTCAGAGAAACCACAAGCATTAGCCTGTGGACCAGTCCGATGTTCAGTGTCTAAGTCTCTACACCGTATGTCATTGCAGGGAGAATGCACTGGTTGAAGACTTTAGCATTTTTTTTTATAATGTAGAGTAATTTTTAGAGTCGGTTTTTTTGGTTAAAATTATGAAGTAATAAAAACAACCAAATCTCCAGAGCCTTCGTCGGTCGAAGTGGAAACCCAAGAAGACTCGTAGGACTCTCAGCTCTGGCTTGCCTTCATTGCCCGATTTCCTGGCATTTCGGGGGTCCATCTAGTGAGTAGCAAGCCACCGCCGCAAATAACGATCAGCGACGGTAGTTATAGCAGGCGTCCGTACTTTAAGTCATACAACTTTACCTAATCTACCCAGATCTCATCTCCATACCATAGGCAGCGGCGCGACGCGACACAGCGCGGCAAATACATATACGACTACATTGATATCAGTAAACAAGCTATGTGCTATGAGTAATCACATGATGACTAAGGCAGGAGACTTACAACGGGAAAGCTAATAAACTAACTAAAAATGCCGCGTCGTACCGTGTGCTGACGCCTAGTGAACTGTGGTCAAAAAAACTAATAGAAAATATTCACAGTACAACAGTGCCATGCCATGTCATGACTTCACCAAATTCCTGGGTTCAAAAGTAATTATATGAAGTATAATTATGAAAGTACATTGTAAACGTTTCAACAGTATTAAAATTAATAGAACCATTAATAAATTTACGAAACATCATTACGTCAACGTGGTTCGTACAGCAAGAGTAAGGCGACGCGATGGCTTTTATTTCAAAAGATTACTTTCTGGTTAGGCTTTTTAATAACTATTGTCATCGTGTCGCTGTCGGCTCTTTTTATGGGTAACTAAGGCACAATTTATCATTTTCTACAATGAAAAGGTACGAAGGTTAAACGTTAACAACGCTTGTCAAAAACTATTTCATATTTACACAAAACTTTTTTCACTATATTGACAATCACTATTATAAATACAGGACTTACCGCGATCGATTTTTAGGGTTCCGTGCCTCCAAAGGAAAAAACCAGAACCCTTATAGAATGACTTCATTGTCCGTCCGTCCGTCTGTTAAGACACTATTTTTCTTAGAAACCCGTGGGGGTATTAAGTTGAAATTAATTCACATACTCAAGTCTGCAATCTCTTAAAGCAATGAAATAATCTAGCTTGTAAGTCGACGCAATGAAAACATACGACCTTTTATGTTCTATTTATATCGCATATTTTGAAATTCGCAATGGAAATCAAAACCTATAGAGTACTTTCCGTTGACGTAGAATCATGAAACTTGGCAAGAAGCAATGTCATAAGCACAAGAAAAGGTAAAAATCAGAAAACTGGAAAGTTGTAATTATTTCATACAATTTTTTTTTGGTGAACCTAGCTGCGCGTTTTTTTGCCTAACTGCTTACGCGGAACCCTCGTTGCGCGAGACCGACACGCACTTGACCGTCTTTTGTATTTACAATAGTTATGTATACAACTTTTACACATTGTCAATGTTTTGAGGAGCTCGGCGACTTCTTGCGCGTGTCAGTCTAATGAGCAGCTAGATAGCGTCGTTAGGTGTTAGCCTAATCGAACTATAGCAAGTTATCTATAACAAACTACGTCCGACATTACTTACATCGACCGTAGTCTGTCTACGGATAGGTTTCTTAATCTCGAGCTATCGTGCTTCGGAGGGCACGTTAAGTCATCTGTCCCGACTGTTGTCACTACATGATAGTCGTTAAGCCAATTCAGTGTCCTTTGGACCTCAAAGGAAGGTGTGAACATATACTGAAGTTTAGCAGTTAAACTAAGTATCGCTGCAGCCCCTCGGATAAAACTTTAAAAGCAATATAATGAACAGTTTATCGATATAGTGGACTAGGTTAGTTTATGCCTATGATCACCAAAGGCTCGAATTGATAGCAATTCGAGCCAATAGCAATAGCGCTATGTGAAATATCCGCAGCTTTATGATAACAAATTCTTGCTTATATGTATATATACCTTTTTTGATTTAGAGAAAATAAATTAAACAATTCGTAAACGTACTTATATGGCGGCAATAAAAACCTTAACGAAACGTGAACACAAAAAAATAACTTTGAAAGCTTTCTTTGAACACATTTGAATACATCCTAATAACGTTCAACTAATTATCAACGACACTATGCAATTATTATATACAAACACTACTGCATTCAGATTAATATTTTCTGTTTACCTTTCTAAAACAACTGGCAGGTTAAATAAATATGTTTGCTATAATAACTTTTAAACTGTCGCGTTGCATGATTTATGAAATATAAGAACGGGGATTGAAATGAAGCAATATACTAATTTCAATCGGGAAGATGGATATAAGTTATCTGCGACATGGAACCCAGTGATTAAGATCACTAAACCTCGTTTTGATTTGCAGTCGGGTAACGGACAGAATACGGACGCGCCGGTTAACTCGCAGAATAGGGATGCCGTGAGTGTAGTATGTTGCGGTACATGGATATCGAACAACACGGGGGTAGATGAAGATTCATCGACCTCGACAACGGAGACAGAGTAACACCGCTGAGACAGTCAGCCTGTGACCACGGCCGGTGCAACCTGGTCGAAACGTCAGGCAATAATAAAGGTATGTAAATACCCTTATGCATGATCGCGTTAATTCCCGTTCTTATATTTCATAAATAAATATGTACTCACTGTTTAAAATTTCATTTAGGAGACTGAGCTAGAGAACTTTTCTTCTTTCTTAATATTTTCACAACGTGAAAATATTTAAGAAAGAAGAAAAGTTCTTATAACTTTGCACTTGCACGTCACGTAGTGATAAGACCGTCTTCGCTATGCGTGAGCATAAAGCGACACTCGCGCGCATACTGGGGCCCTAAGGGGCCTGGGCTAAGTTGAAGACGATTGTCATCGGATTTTTGATTGCAAAAATCAAGCTTTAACTTAGATTTATGATGCATGTGTTCAGCTTAACTGATATATGTTTGTCAATAACTTAAACGTAAAACGTAAAACCTATTTTTCGAATCAAAATATTGGATGCTAATCGGCTTCAGCTTCGGCGGTAGGGCCCTTGGGAGCCAACCGCCTAAGCTGAAGCCGATTACCATCCGATTTTTTGATTACGAAAATCAAAGTATAGCTTAGATTGGTGGTAGTTGTGTTTAGCTTAGCTGATAGAAACCATAGAGCTCTACCGAGTAAGCAGAAGATGTTTATATATGTCGAGTCAGATATATTAACTTAAACCTAAGATCTATTTTGGCGATAAAAAAATCCGATGGTAATCGGCATCTGGTTCAGCGGTAGGTCCCCAGATCCGACTTACTGAGCTATTGAGCTATTTCGTATCCGTTTGTCTATCTGTGCGTTATTGAAGAGAATTTTGTACGTACCTTTATTTTATTTCATTTTATTTTTTACTTTACTTCTATACTCTCTATATTTTTGGTGCTACGCTGGCAAAAGCTGTGCTCTTACATTAGTTTACGTCGATGATTACTAGCTGATTTTATTTTTACCGCTAAACGACTCAACCAAAAGCAAATGCTAATTTTCCGTAGTATACACAGGCCGAACTAGATAGTAAGTAATAAATAATAATATCCCGAACTTCTACGGGATGTTTAAATCACAGCACAATAATTATAATAAACGAGCATTCTCTACATTAATTTTCTAACAAATTATCAACGCTCAGTAACTCCGTCTCCAGAAACCGCCTAAAACTCTAGTTAGTCACGATAAATTCTGATAAATGATATCACGGACTCTCGAGGCCATTACTACGAAAAAAACGGAAAATATATTTGCGAGTGTAACAAAACAATGACAAATTGTTGTTGTTACTCTGTCTCCTATCCCGGGAGACCATTATTCTTGATTGCACTCGTCGTCTTTTGTTCTCCACATCGCAGCCTTTAATTAGTGAGGCCATGGCTCGTTTATTCTATTTTCACTGAGCTATAATTCAGGTAGGGATCTCCTCGAAAATCATCGCCGTTAACACTCTCCTTTATTTAACAGAAATTGGTAATTATTGTGGATTTTATTGCTTTAATTTTAATATTTCTGACTCTCGAGTAAAATAAATATTTACATAATTAAGTACCTCATTTATTTTTACTATTTATTTATTTTTACTCGAGTCAGATATATTAAAAATTAAAGCCATAAAATCATGTATTTTATGATGAAAATACAAAGTATAAAATTTTGTATTTTCGTCATAAAATATATAATTAAATTTTTTTATAATTAAGCATCCCATTTATTTTTACTTTTGGATATTTATAGATTTCTGTAGACATGATTTTTTATAGACAATTAATTTGTAGATCACAGTATATTCTACATTTGTAAAATACAAATTAAAAATGTAACAAATATAGGTAATGGTAAATTACAAACTTGTATCTATAAAGCAAAGCGGTCTTATTATTGAAATAAATCATTTCAAGTTGTAAGTAATAAAAAACTGTGTAATTTGAATAACCACAACCTGAGGGTAACGAATTATAAGTATACTAGCTGGCCCGGCGAACTTCGTACCGCCTAATTGTCAATGAATGTCGTGGTATACATATTAGTTGAACAAAATTTATGGTGTCTTGAAATTAATATAATGAATAATAGAAAATAATAGAGAAGCACGATGGCGTCATTGCGCGTGTCAGTCTAATTGTACACGCAAGTTAAGCAACGTCAACCGTAGCCTGTCCATGGATGAGTTTATATTATCTCGAGCTCCTCCGTGCTTCGGAAGGTACGTTAATCCGTCGGTCCCGGTTGTAATCATTAGATTAACTCGAGGTCCTCCGTGCTTCGGAGGGCACGTTAATCCGTCGGTCCCGGTTGTTATCATTAGATGGCAGTCGTTAAGCCAAGTGGCCTTTAGGCGGCTTGAAATTACTGGCATCCGCCAACTCGCAGTTGAGCAGCGTGGTGGAGTATGCTCGAAACATATTCAGTTGAAGGAAGACCCGTATTTAATATTACCCAGCAGTGGGTAAATATTACCCAGCAGTGGGTAAATATTAAGTTCAGTATTTTACTATGTCACAAAATAAAGTACCATGACACTTGACAACCAATTAATATTCATTTTTCAAAACAACAACGGACAACTTTCGCGACGTAAAAGTTAGACCAATCGATTTGACATTTAATTGAAAATCAATAAATATCCCAATCCGTTTTCAAATTTAATTTTTCGACAATTTTGTCAATGTTTTAATACTTATTAACCTATACCCACATTTCTGAACGCACGCATACATTTGACGTACGCACGTTAACGTCACGTTTGACAGGTCCGACATCCACGAACATTTTGTATGGAAAAATGATTTTTCTTTATTTTATTTTTTTCGTAAATTTTCCAATGTTTTATTCTGCTATTCTGGACGGAGACAAATCCAACAAATCAAAAACCATGGCAATCGGTCCAGCCGTTCTCGAGTTATAAGTGTTGTAACAAACACGACTTTCTTTTATATATATAGATTTACGAGAAAAACGTATTAGATTGATCGTATAGTGATAAATGTCGAAACCAAACTAGCGTGTCTTGTAGAAGCTTGCATACATTGTAAAATTGCAGGAGTATCAACACGGAATCGGTACAGTAGCGAGATCCCGTCAAGGCGCATTATTTCCTGTTTATAACATTTGAGGTAAAATGCAGACAGACTGCACCCGCGCCAAGCAGGCGGCGGCGGCGCGGCGGCGTAGCGTGACGCCAGGTTTTGCATGCAAATAGACGCCACATTGCAGTTCTGTTACAATTTTGCTCCGGCACATATAACAGCTAACAGTATGACTTTGGGCATGCCAGAGCTTTCGACTTTCGACTTTATGTGCATTTATTTTGTGAAAACCGTTGACTTACCGGCTTTTATTGTATTATTTAAATGTCTTTTAAGATGTCGAAAGCTATTAGAAAATGATTAAGTTGAAGACTGTATTGAAAGCAGTAGTCTTTTTTTATTCTACGTCGGTTGGTAGACAAGCATACGGCCCACCTGAAGTGAAGGGATTACCGTAGCCGCCCGCAATATGAAATGTCACTCGCGCGCCGCCACTGTTGTACAAGCGCAACAACTACTTCGATTCTGGTAACCTCACTCACTCCCAGGAAATAACAAGCCACCAGGGAATTGTTATTACACTGCGGTATAATGTGAGTTAGGGGTAATTCCCCAGTCGGGCAGCTTGCAAATACACTGTACGTTACCTCTTTTGCCCGAGCCTTTTTCGCTAGCCGGCAGGGTGCACCTCGTGCAGGTAAGGTTGGTTTTGGCTCTAAAGATCATAGGGAGTCACTTACTCTTCCAAAGCTTGTAGATACTAGAAGTATTGAAAGATACGGTAATAGTGAAAGCTGCCCTCCGAGGCACAGAAGAGCTCATGATAATTAAATCCATCCAAAAACAGCTTATTTCCGACGTGGCTTAACTTGCGTGATCGATTATACTGACACCCGCAATGATGCCCGCCCCTTTCCTCCGGCATGGAGTTCCTCATTCGGACTTACCGCCGAAGCTGAAGCCGATTACCATTAGATTTTTTGAATGCGAAAATGAAACTATTTAGATTGTTGGTAATGACAATCTGTAGTACAATCTGGTGTCTTGTACTACAGATTGTCTCAATTTATTTCAAGCACCAGTCTTCACAAGAATTAACAGTAGTCACTTAAATGATGCATGGAGTTATGTTCTGTTTATATTTTTGTGAAGAAATAAAGAAATTATATTTAGCTCAGCTGATAGAAACCTTAGAGCTCTACCGACTAAGCTGAAGGTGTTTGTCAAAAACTGTAATCTAAGACCAATTTTTGGAATTAAAAAACCCGGTGGTAATCGGCTTCAGCTTCGGCGGTAGGTCCAAATGAGGAACTCCATGCCGGAGGAAAGGGGCGGGCATCATTGCGGGTGTCAGTATAATCGATCACGCAAGTTAAGCCACGTCGGAAATAAGCTGTTTTTGGATGGATTTAATTATCATGAGCTCTTCTGTGCTTCGGAGGGCAGCTTTCAGCTTGGCCCCTGTAAATTACTTTCTGATCCGGCCGTATGAAAAATCCTGGGACTTATGAAGAATCGTTAAAAATAACAGAAAAATAATTTATTTTCATCAATACGTCAGTTAACAAAGTAGGTAGTATGCAAAAAGTAGTGTATTATACGTACGAGTATAAGAAGCATGTTCACCTCGTTCAATAATACATACGTCAAATGCACAAATGGCAATATTTTCACAAGGTAAACGGTTTACGCGTTCAATTTCCTCTCCACACGCGAATTGAGACATTTTGAATGCATAAAATGTTAGTATTGTGTTCCTTTCACGTCTGTATGAATACAATAATGCATTTGGCGTTTAGGGTTTAGTTATTACGACTTACATAAAATCTTGTTTTTTTAGGTAAGTTACTTAAAATTTTGTATACCACTTACGTTAATTCGTGTAAACTATTTTTTAACATGCAATAAAAAATATAATTATATAAATTTGAATTTATTAATAGATTTACTTCAATAGTGATTATGTTTCCCCTATACACTGACAATGTCCTCAAAACAAAGCTGACCTTGCATTATTGAACTCCATTTTTAAAGCCAGTAATAATAACGCCACCATGCTGCCCGCAGCAGGCAGGCAGGCAGCATGGTGGCGAGATGTGGTGAGTAACGACACCACGAGTACTGAATCTCCAGAGAGTCGTGGGGTCGATCTGGGCCTTCGTCTCCAGCGCGTTTTTTTTTTACTGGGTTGAGTGAATTTACTTCTCTTGTAATTGTTATCTGAGAGTATAGTGTAGATGTGTGTCTGGGTGTGTAAAAGGAACAAATGAATTCTTTAGGATAGCTTTTTATTTAAAAAAAAGAAATATGAAAATATTTTATTATTGTCAAATACACTGTCCTTACAATTGTTTGGGTACTCTTTTTAAGCAGAACAAGTGTTTGTGTTAGTAGTGACCGCTATTTAACTACTTGCACTCGTTTGTATACTTTATTTTATATTTATATATAGATATTTTTATTTTCCAGTTTTCTAGTTTCTTCATAATTAAATTGGTGAAGCCATTTATATAGACAGTCTTCACAGTATTTCCTGTTTAAAGAGTGAATATATAACTTGGTATTTATATTATTGTAAAGAGTCCTTGAAAATAAATTTCTGGGCGATATTTGTTTCGTACAGGCTGAAAAGTGTACACTTTAAGTTCAGCTATTTTTCTCTTGTATTCCCAAATACTTATGACAATAAGTTCTTATTAAAATGGGACAGGAGCCTTTACATTTACATTGTTTTGCAGGTTTGCGTTAATCAATGACAGATTTGAGAAAAAGTAGCATTCTTTGTTTTTTCCGCATTGGGGATTAAAATATTTCTGCCAATCCACTGAGAGACAGAGTTACTGTATCCACGCTGAGCTCTTTTGAACGTTTCCGACCATGTTCTTGCTGAGAAAAGAAGTACTGTATCATCAGCGTAGGATATAACTTTACCTTGAGCATTCATCCTATGCAGATCATTTAAGTAGACAAGGAATAAAGTAGGACCCAAATTACTTCCTTGTGGAACTCCGTGAATTATAGGTAGATCACAACTTACAAATTCTGGTACTTTGACGCACTGGTATCGCCCTGTGAGATATTGCTTATAAAGTTAATTGAGACCATTTATATTCGGTAATGTTAGTAGATTAAAAAATAAATAAATAAGAATACAATTTATATATAAAAAAGAGTGTAGGATGTGTCTAAATTCTCATAAGAAGAAGAATTTCATTTAATTTTATCATTATTTCCTAGCAATCAACCAAACACCGAATGATATCATATAGTGTTTCCACAAAATGAACGCTTTCATAATTCACGACCCATCTTGTTTTCAACATCTAAAAATAAAACATTCTCTGTACCAACATAGGGCAGAAGTCGTAAATTATTAAAAAACCTGGCGTACCGCGCTTTATTTGAACTTAAATGTTCGCAGCAGCGTGGTTTATTAAAATTTCATAAATTATGAACACAGGATTCTACGAACTCGTGTTGAAGTTGAAGTTACATATACATACAAAGCTTAGGGTGCGTTTACACTTGCACAATCTATACGCAATCGATTCAGATTGACTTATTCCGTTTAGCGCCCTAGAACAGACACCATGATAAGTAGATTTATCAATCCCATTAGGTAGGATAGATGGACATTGGACACGTGTTTCCGAGTATCAACCTTAGGGCATCAGATTGTGGTCAACGTCATATTAGACGGCCGTGGAGATATTACGATATATATAATGTATATCCGCTGCAGCGTAAAGACAGAAACGTCCTCACAATATGTGCCGTACAAAGGAGGTCACTTTCTATATCTGGCTCCCGATCCAACTCTTCAACGCGAGCTTCTTCAAATAATGGTTGAAGCTCTTGGCGATTTAGCCATTGACCGTCACAACTATCAGAACAATCACGTGAATCGACGTCCCAATTGTCGACAATCACATGAGCTAAATCAAGATACTTAGATTATTTATCTTTTTCAGCTTTCACAATATCATGTGGGATAGCGACATCAACAATGCTTGGCGCGGCAATCGATATATTATCACAATGTCAGGTTTATTGGCTACAATACAGTGATAATAGAGCGATCCCAGTATAATGTGGCATGGTCATTTTCGATAACTGCTTACGGTGGTCACAAGACCATATCTAAAGGCAAGCTGCTGATGGATAATCCTAGCTACTTCGTTATGTCTGTGCAAGTACTCGCCGTTAGCAAGATGAGAATGATGAGATTGGAAATGACATGTCTGAGGGATTCCCCTGGTAGATGACACGCCCTACAGATGTCAAGCATGCCATCCTTCACGATATGTTTCCGGTAGTTATTTGTCTTGATAACTTCCATATACTACATTCCACAAACAAAACCTTCGGTTTCCCCAAAGAGGTCTCCGAAACCTAGCCATGTTACGGAGACAATGGTATTATACATCGGGCCCATGTACCTGGTAGAACCGTCCATGCAGCTCTTTGCCTTGCCGTATGGTCCTGCGATCATCAACACTTAATACTACAGGTTTACGCCAGTTCTCGTTAGTCAAAGACAAAGGGATTAATCTACGAGCAATACCAATCAGGGGCACCTACCACCGAAGCTGAAACCGATTATCATCGAAATTTTTCAATGCGAACTTTTTCGCATTGAAAAAACCGACCATCTACTCAGGGATTAGCTGGTTTCATTCGTCACCACGCTCTTTAGTTTAAAGAAACTACTCTAAGGTGCGAGCGTGGTGACGAATGAAACCAGCTAATCCCTGAGTAGAACTGAACTACATTTGATTTTTACACTTAGGTATTATAAATGGGTACATAGAGTAATAGTAACATAGAACTTACAATAGATACTAAATACTAATATAACCCTTACACTACAGATTAGATTGTTGGTTAGATTATGTTAAGCACATTTTCAGCTGTGCTTAACCTAGAGCTCTACCGACTAAGCTGAAGATGTTTGTCAATAACTTTAGCCTAAGACATTTTTTTGAAAAAAAATAGCCGATGGTAATCGGCTTCAGGTTTGGCCCCTGGTCCGTATGCATTTCCACATCACCATGTAGAAAATATTCCCTGAGGCTGCATATCTCCCGATTATGTAAAGATTTTATTAAAAGGCTCGATCATCTCAATTTCGTGGAATTTTCAATCACATTACGTGGATGATGCCTACGGTAAATGATTAATATCGTTCGGCTTTTCCGGTCAAGATCAATTTGAGTCCATTTGAGTATGTCAAAGGAATATATCAAGACCGGCATGACCCATCCATCGTAAGCTGGCATACTAACAAAAAACTATTAAGTACTTTTTTCAAGTGGCCAAGGAAATGTTCCCTCGGCAATTTTCAGACATACCCAAGTAATTGTAAGTCTCAGTTTCGTTTAGTATCGAGGTTGAAGTCCCTCAAATACTAATATATTTCCCTCCTTTAGACGTATGACAGCACATTTGTCTTTACTAAATTCATTTTAATAGATTTACTAAATTTTTCAGTTACCAAAGTATAAGCTAAAGCCATTAATTGGACTTTGCTATGGATATCGTACTAAATACACTGTTCAAAGATGATGGTGTATTATTACTGTTATAACTCATATGAGACAACATTCTAAATTGAAAACATGTATTTGTTGTTTACCGTCTGGAAAACGGACTAGTTCTGATCTCAAAAGAATCGCCAAATCTTTGTCGCGCGGCATTGAGACGATGGCAGTTTCGTGAAGACACTCGTCCTAATGAAGATCTTCCTTTGAGATCGCAATAAATCGGTGTTAAATCTGGATGAAAATACGTGACAAATCCGTCAATTAATTAATGACTCATTGATTTAAAATTCTGTGCTAACACGCTACCGATTACTTTACGTGTTACGTCGATCGTGTAGGTGTAATGTCACCCTTAGTTAGCTGCGTGTAGCTCAGCTTTGCAAAAATATTATTAAAAATTTACCTCAAAGTATTTTGGCCTGGGAATAATTAACCTATAACGAATGGTGTTACAACCAGTTCAAAAAGATTTTACCAGTAATTTCTAGTGTATTTACAGCCAGTTATTGAGAATCATGATATTTGGTAGCTACTGAAAGTGTATGTTCTATAAAATGTTTTGTTATCTATATAATTACGATCTTTACTTAATTAATATCGATCCGCTGATCTTGACGTTGACGAGTGTCTAAACACTCGTACTACTTACTCGTGTTATATCGTATCATAAACAAAGTATTTATGTGGCTAAAATTTAACTCAGAAATCTTGTTCTACCCTATCTAATATCTATCTCATCAGGGCCGCGACGCAATATAACCCACGTGGGAAATAAATTGAATTTATATACACAGAGACACACTAGTTAGCTGGCAATTTTATAACTTTATATAAATACTGGTGTCTTTATATTTTACATATAAAGCTTCCGAACTAATCTCCATTTCTATTCCTGAAACGTCAGATCAGCGGAATCGATATTAATTAAGTAAAGATCGTAATTATATAGATAACAAAACATTAAGCCTAATATCTTACTATTTCTTTAGTTTTCGATCCTATATTAAATGATGAGCCTCTAGTCATACTATTTTATATGCTTCATTGATTACAGCTTCTAATATTTGGAGTATAAGTAGATAACCACCACCTTTATAGTTTGGCGCTAAAGGTGGTTGTTAGCCTCACTTGCACGTGGTGCAACTTACCCTCTTGCCAAAGAGGCGAAAAAGAAGTAGGGAATGTCAGGCCCGACTGTGGAAGTACGTTAGTACTTACGTGTGGCCACAGCCAAATAACAATACCCTTAAGGATTGTTGTGTTTTTGCACGTGAGTGGTCGACGGAGAGGAGATGCAATCAGTCTTCACTCGATCACACTTTTGAAGTGAAGACTTCTTTAGCTTCGATTGAGATTGAGCCGTAACACTTGACGTGGTGGATTACGCGCGAAGTATTCAGTACTAAGGAAAAAAGCGTCGATGGTACTTCATTCTTTCGCTGTACCCCAAAAATTCGTATACACGAAGTCCAATTCTCGTAATGAATTTACGATCACAGAATGAAAGTTAACCGAAACGAGATTGAATTGTGAATTTATTAAAAATTATAAACTGGATTTTATTAATGAATTATTATCAATTCTTGTTACTTAAATTAAACTTTGAAGTTTCAAGTTGTTAAATTTAAATTAAACTTTGAAGTTTCCAATTTGACGTTTGTGAGATCGAGACTATATCGGAACTGATAATTTTCAATTAATCACACTTACCGTGACATATACAAGTTACTCGAATCATCATCATCATCATCAGGTCATTTTAGTCTCCACTACAGGAGCACGACCCTCTCTCGTCTGTCACAGACAGGAGGACTTGGCCTACACTCCCCACGCTGGCCAGGCCAGGGTTGGGGAGGAGTTACTCGAATACTGTAGAAATATTCGATTATGTCTTCAGATATTCCTACTTTGATCCACATACTTACAATTAGTGTTACTTTAACCAAGATAGACATTGGTTTGGTAAATAACAAGGGCCCTAATGAAGGTTGACGTTGCCGCTCTCACAGTACTGATGGATTGGTTTGATTACATCGCATACACGTGCCGACACGAACCGCGAATGCTTTGTGAATTACTGCCTTGGCGGCATTCATTAAGCGGTTTACTTTACATGACAGGAACGCATATGTAGTATTAGATCATAGTATAAGTAATAGTATACATATGCAGTCTGGTGTAAGATGACTGATGTAAACCTTACTTTCGCAAATAAAAAAGTTTTGTAGGTTGTTGTTCTAACCACCAACATCTATAGATCGCCTGAGGATGCCACGCGTAGAGGCGAAACACGTGTCGTAAAGACGACCACGGCAGTCTGGGCTGCAGCAGTCGCATGTTTCTTCTGGTTCAGATGTTGGATTTTCGCCGAGACGACCACAGCAGCTGGAGCAGAGACGACCAAAGCAGCCACGACAGTCGCATGCAACTACTAACGGTAACGGTAAGGGGTGGGTGCCGGCCGGCAGTATTTTGCATGAACTAGAGTGAGTGTTTATTATTATGAGTGTATATCAAATTGCCTGTAAATTTGACTCCCGCAAAATAACACCTGAATCAATCAACTATTCATTTATTATATCACATCATACTCAGTTTTGCACAGCACCGTGAGTCTCGAATCCAATTTTGATACGCAAATGACACATTAAATAATTAATTGAATGATATATTTTAGTATGATTAGATTTGAATGTTCATTTGCCAATAAGGCGAATCAAGGTTGCACCTACTATTTTTGTCATATACATGCCATCAAAAACATTACTTGTAAAAAAAACCAAGTCTCGCAACTCAGTTCTTCTACCGTAAAAAGTTGTGAGATCCATGTAATACCAAGTCGGTTAATTCATTCAGTCCCTACTTAAGGGACCTTCCCTCTTAACTTATTACGTAATTAGCTAACCAAACAACATCTTAAACTGACCATATCAATATTAAAAATCTTTTATGTTTTAAATAAACAGATTGACTTGGCCATCGCACTAAACAATCTAATTTAATATAATGTATCACTTGTGAGATACATTGTGTTTTCATGCGATGGCCAAGTCGATCTGTTTATTTAAAACATAAAAGATTTTTAATATTGATATGGTCAGTATAAGATGTTGTTTGGTTAGCTAATTACGTAATAAGTTAAGAGGGAAGGTCCCTTAAGTAGGGACTGAATGAATTAACCGACTTGGTATTACATGGATCTCACAACTTTTTACGGTAGAAGAACTGAGTTGCGAGACTTGGTTTTTTTTACAAGTAATGTTTTTGATGGCATCTCATTGCTTTTTGTAGATAAGTAGTCCTCCTTTTTTTCCTATCCGGTACTAGTTCTTGAGCTTCAGCTATAGATTTTCTCAAAGCCCACTTCCTGTCTCTAGTTATAACTTTGTAATCCCATATATTTATATGGGATTACAAAGTTATTTATGCAGTTAGTGTATCTAGAAAACTGGACGGAAATTGCAAAATATTTTAATTTTTCCTTGATCTATACAGTAAACACGAATTGTATTCTAAATTTGAAGCTTCTATGTCTGCTAGAAGTGCCTTAGAATTTTGATGATCGGTGAGTCAGTGAGTGAGTGACAAAATTAAGGAACTTTGACTAGTTATAATTCTAAAACTACTGGTTCAAATTGAATGAAATTTTAAATATACCGTGTTTATACAATACCTGCTTGGTTACAAAAAATTCAGGCTCCTAGTTTTATCAACAACAAAGTTATAGGGGGTCGAAAAAGGCCTGAAGTGCTTCGAGAAAAGGATGGTACGGCCGTGCCGCCTTTTGCTCGACTTGGTGGGGGCACTACCGTGCCCCCAGATAAACACCAATGTATTTTTACCCATGTTTATGAACAAATGCACTAATTACGAATTGTGAATTATATTAGTTTTATGTGCAGGGGCTTGTTAAATAATATGTAAACAATATGTTTTTTTAGGGTTCCGTACCTCAAAAGGAAAAACGGAACCCTTAAAAGATCACTTTGTTGTCCGTCTGTCTGTCTATCTGTCAAGTCCCTTTAACTCGAGAATGCGTAGAGGTATCAAGCTGAAATTTTAACTGTATACTCAAGTCTGCGGTCCCATGAAATCAAACTGCTAAGGTTACGTAAAAAAAAGATATGGCCGTTTATTCAGCAAAAAATGCATATTTCGACACATTCTCAATCAAAACTCATAGGATACTTTCCGTTGACCTATAACTATGAAATTTAGCAAGCAACATCGTTGTAGACTACAAGTACAGGAATAAATCTCAAAACTATACATTTGTAATTAAATCTTAAAAATAGGGGGTTAGATTTCTGAACTATTTATAATGATCCTACGTAGGTACGGAACCTTCGGTGGGCCAGTCCGGCTCACACTTGTCCGGTTTTTTTTTATATAAGTACACTTAACATATTGCTTTTACATATATAATGTTATTGAACTATCACAAAAGTTTATACACAAATAGATGATAAAACTTATTGAGTTCAATGCAATTTCTACTATGCATTCATATGAACCATGGTTTCTGATTTCTCGTAGGACACCAGAATTCTCGAATGTTACCGGGAATTTCTGGGAACTCGAGAAAGTTTAAAACAGCCTTTAGCAAATTCGAAATCGAAAGTGCGCACATAGCTACGTATTTTTGTATGGGGAAAATATTACAAGTCGCTACGTAAATTGTAATAAATGGTCCATAATTATTAAATTTTACTGAATCTAACTTATTCTGAAACATTGGAATGATTCTATAGATAAATATATATTAAACACAATTCACACAGTTTTCGTGATCGATTAGACTGACATACGCATAGAGATGAGCAAAATGCCACGCATTTACAATAAGTGCCCAGTAAGTACCTGTATATGCGCAATAAATGCCTAGTTTTGGGCATAAATAGGGAATTTGTAAGCAATTTTTGGGCATTTATCGTAAATACCCGGCATTTCACGTTTGAGGTTTGACGGGCTCGGTGGTCGAATGGTTAGCAATGACCACTTTGACTCCGAGGTCGCGGGTTCGATTCCCGCACAAGACAAATATTTGTTTGCATGAACATGTCTGTTTGTCTTGGTCTGGGCGTTTTCTGTGTATTATATGTATGTATTTACGAAAAAAAATGTATATATGTATATATATATAATATTTTGTAATATAATATAATGATATAATAAATAATTTGTATATATAGTTAGCCATATTTAGTTTTTAATTTAATTGTATATTTTTAATTATTGGTAAGTAGTTTATATAGATTATTATGTACAATTTCTGTAACTGAAAGAAATAATTAAATAAAAATAAAAAAAGTATAATATCAGTTATCTAGTACCCATAGTACAAGCTTTGCGCTTTTTAATTTGGGACTAGACGGCGCTGTGTAAATTGTCCAGAAATATTTATTTGTTTATTTATTTTGCCCACCTCTACACACGCAACGACACCATCGAGCTCCTCGTGTGTTTATTTGAGAATATTGCTAGGATATAATACTAATACAGGATATTCATACATCCTCATGTTAAAAGTACCTCCGCAATCGATTAGGGCGCAAGACAATGGCCTCTGTTACAAATTACACGCTTTACAAAAACAAAAGAGGCCGAAACAAAGAACGTATTCCGATTTAAAACAATAGGCCGCTGTGATTACTTTTAGATACAAACAAGTGAAAACAACATTATAATGGGGTACAATAACAATTATGTGTGTTTCGCCACGATTTTTATAGCCAAAACCAACCCCAACTGCACGTGGTGCACCATGTTGAGCGGTCAACGAGGGTCTGGCGAAAGAGGTAGCATTTTTTATAGCTGCTCAACTGGGGAAATACGTCACAGAATGCCACTGCGAAATAACAATTACCTTGAAGGTTTATTATGTTACTGCGAGTGAGTGAGGTGTGAGCGAGTGAGGACCAAAAAAGAGGGAGTTGCTGTGTGGTTAGTGGGAAAGTGTCGCGCGAGCGATTTTTCATGTTGCGAATGATAAAATGCCTACGTTAGCCGCTTCACATCAGGTGGGCTGTATACTTGTGGCAAACAACCCTCCCGACAAAGTATTAAAAAAGAATCGAATAGTAAATAATATTCGATTTTTTTTGCTTCTTGTTACCGTCATCATTAGCCTATAATGCCTGCATCTAACCACGAATGCATTCTATCTATCCTAAGGTTACGAAGGACAACATTACATTAGCGACACCCCTAATTAAAGAAAAAAATAGGCAAGGAAACTACATCAAATTTATGGCTAGAATTTCGATTTGATTTGAATGTACTCATGTAATTTTGTCACCAAATTGTAACAATAAAACAGTAAAAGTGAATAAAGACAAAAACGGTCATTTTAGATTTAAATTGATACTATTTGTTGACAAAATTATCTAATACATTTTTCATATAATTCTACGGATAAAGTATACCTGCGTAGACGTTATCCGTTTGTTTTTCTTTTCTTTTAAGGATAGGGGTGCCACTTCTGGAATAGATCGCGATATATAGATATAGATTTCCCCTTAAGGTGAAGTGAGTCCAGGAAACACGCTTATTGAAAGAATAGTTCTATTAAACTATTTCAATTTGGTTCCTAGAAATTTAACTATGAAATCTTAAGTCCTTTCTGCAGGGCACAAAGCTATTGAAAACACAATTAATAATTTTTGGCTCGATAGAAAAAAATCGCGAACTTACTCTCTAAATTTGCACTAAGTAAAAATTATAACTATTTAATACAATTTTTTTATAAGGAAATTATACCAAAATTTTCATAATTTTAATTACGAGAGCACTATGCTATTACTTTTAAAAATAAAATTATTTAAATAAAATTATTAAAAGAATAACGATTTGCGGTCGCGCACCCTCCCCGATTCTCGATCGCTCTCAACGTCAGTGCTCTAGGAGCTGCGTTCGAGGTAGGACCTGTGCCGCGCGTCCGTTCAACGCGTTGTCAATAAACACGTTGAAATAAACACAGTGTAGGAATATCAGTAAGACAACAAAACAACGATGATGATGATACATTTATTTTTTTACTGAGACCCGGTTTTCTTTTCTCATGCTAGATGTTTCTTTGGAAAACTTTATTATAAATCTTTCTTGGAATATCTGTAAACCCACATTGAAATTCGTTCAGTAGCGATTGAGTTTATCGCATACATGTAGGTACGCGATCATCGAAATCGGTTTGGCCGTTTAGGCGTCATAATTTTTATTTTTTATACTTCGTCGGGCCGTAAAAACATACGGCCCGCCTGATGTGAAATGGTTACCGTAGTTATAATAACGCTCGCAACTTAAAATATTGCTCGCGCACCGCCACTCCCGCTACCAACACAGCAACTCCTTCCTTTCTGGTGACCTCACTCACTCGCAGGAACACAACAACTCTCAAGGGAATTGTTATTTGGCTGCGGTATTCTGTGAGGTGGAGGTAAATTCCCCAGTCGGGTAGCTTACAATTACACTCCCTACCTCCCTTTGCCAGCGCTTCGTTTGTCAGTCAGCAGGGTGCACGGCGTGCAGGTAAAATTGGCTTTAGTTCAAAGATGTTGATGAACCACTTACAGCCCAGATATAGTGATAACCCCAAAGATAGTGGAACAAACAGACATCCATACTTTCGCATTTATAATATTAGTAGGTAGATAGTTAATTGATTCAGGTGTTATTTTGCGGAAGTCAAATTTACAGGCAATTTGATCTACACTACTTTGCGTGCTTCCACCACCAACGTTTTTGGTGTAGGACACGACTTACGCTTAATATTTTTTTGGTGTAGGAGCTAAGACGTTGGATCATTAATATTTTAGGGTGTAAGTGGTTCATCAACATCTTTAAACAAAAGCCAACTTCACCTGCGCGCTGTGTACCCTGCTGACTGACAAACGAAGTAATTGTAAGCTACCCGACTGGGGAATTACATCCACCTCACAGAATACCGCAGCCAAATAACAATTCTCTCAATCAATCATGAAATCAAATCAATATATTTTTTTGTAAATACATACATACTAACTGTTACCCGTGGCTTCGCCCGCGTGGTCCAGGGAAGCTGCCATTAATTTGTGTATATTTTTTTTCTTGTTGTCATTTTTTTACTTGATGGGATAAAAAGTAGCTTATGACACTCTCCAGACCGTAAACTATCCCCGTTAACAAAAATCATGTCGGTACTTAGGTTACTTTCGATGTAAAAGAAGGACAAATGATTACAAAGTTTATTTTTCCCATTGGATTAAGATGTTTTTCCGTGATAAAAAGTAGCTTATGTCACTCTCCAGATCGTAAACTATCCCCATTAAAAAAATCACGTCCGTACTTAGGTTCGTGTTTGACGTGAAAGAAGGACAAATGATTAACTTTATTTTTTCCCGTGGGAATAAAATGTTTTTCCGGGATAAAGAGTAGCCTATGTCACTCTCCAGGCCTTAAACTATATAAAAAAAAAAAAACATGTAAATCCGTTTGTTACTTTTGACGTGAAAGAAGGACAAACAACCTTTTACCTATATTATGATATAGTGATTTAATCTTAAAAGATAGGCATATGCGCAAATTTACGCAGCGCACGCAACGTAAACCCTCAAAAGGAATATTTTTTTCCCGTTTTTTATCGGTGTTCCGCTCCTATTGGTGTTAGCGTGATGTTATATAGCCTATATATAGCCTCCTTGAAATATAGGCTAACACTAAAATATTTTTTCAATTCGAACAAAGAAGCAAACAAACTCTTCAGCTTTATAATGTTAGTATAGATAATACATAGAAAACACCCAGGCCAAGATAAACAGACATGTTCATGCACACAAATATTTACTTGTATCTTGTGCGGGGATCGAACCCACGACCTCGGAATCAAACTGGACATGGTTAGCCATTGGACCACCGGGGTTGTCAAATATAAATACTGTTAATATCAATACCGCTGTATGCTCGGGCATAGTAGCTAGGGACAGACGCGTGCTGTACGGCACATATCGATTCCTAGAAGGATGAAGAATAGTGTATGCTGGCGCGTGATAGTTAGTTAGTCTAAGTATGTACCTATTTTAGTTTGACCAATAATAAATATAATTGAATATAAAAGAATTATTGAATAGTTTTCTTTTTATTTTGAATTCTTTACTTTTTCATAATATACCAAAACATCACTTGTTTGCATGTTGAATATAATATACTTCATTAATAAAAAAAATGTATTTTTACATGTGGTTTATTTATTTTCATATAATTATATTTCCAGTAAGTACTTTTAACTATTGTATTGACGGGTGTAGGTGTAATACTACACGGGTGTAGATAGTCGCTTCGATATACTGTGGCGTCTCGGCAGCGATCGCGCGCTTGTAAGCGAGTACCCCGCGCCGGCTCCTCTCAAGCCCCGCACCTCACCCCCTCGAAAACGGCCAAAACCTGGACTCACGTCACCTTAAACACAAAAGGGAAACTCAATGTAAATAAGACAAAAGACTTAAAATTAATATTAACGATCTTATAGATCATATAGAAAATAGTTAAAATTTTTCGTTAACATACTTTTTCAAGCATAAAAAAAAATCGTTTTTTATTGCTGTATTACAGCAGCAAAAGTATGTAGCAGTATCTAGTAAATTTCAATTGAAGTTGCTATCTACAATTGAAATCTACTTTTGCGGCCTATCTCATAATCATACCAACTATCTGAAGTAGGTATAACATTGAGGAGCTTGATGGCGTCGTTCCGCGTGTAAGTATAATTGATCACGCAAATTAAGCAACGTCGACCGTAGCCGGTCTTTAGATGGTTTTATTTATCTCGAACTCCTCCGTGCTTCGGAGGGCACGTTAAACCGACGGTCCCGGTTGTGGTCTTTAGACGACAGTCGTTAAACCAAGTCAGCTGCCTTTGGGCGGCTTGAAAACACTGGCCTCCACCAACCAATACAACAGAATGAATAAATAAATAAATAAATATTTCTGGACAATTTACACAGCGTCATCTAGTCCCAAATTAGGCGCAAAGTTTGTGTTATGGGTATTAGATAACTGATAAATGTTCTTAACTACATGTTTTTTTTCTTTGTAAATACATACTTATAATACATAGAAAACACCCAGACCAAGACAAACAGACATGTTCATGTACACAAATGTTTGTCTTGTGCGGGAATCGAACCGGCGACCTCGGAGTCAAAGTGGCCATTGCTTTTCCATTCCACGATTCCAATCAACCATTCGAGCTCGTTGTCGAGAATGTAAATAAATCAAACAACATAGCCTTAGTAATATATAGATGTGCATAAAAGAAAATAAACCGTCCAGGTAGCCGGTGTATTTCTCGTTTTACATGTAAATAAAAGCCTGGTATTGTGGACGACACTAGCACCTCTCAGAGTCGAGCGCGTGTAGAATATTCTATAGGAAGCAGCCGTAATGACGTGGCCGTGCAACAGCATTAAGCATCTTGTTTTAGCATTTTACACAGTTCAGCATATACGTGCATTTTTATTCACCTTTTGTGTCGCGTTGTCGGGGCTAAGCTCGCGTTTAAATAATAAAAAAGATGGAATTATTTTCTTAGTTAGGATAATATTTTTTTACTCCAGTTCTATTACGTAGTACTATTACTTATACTGTGGTTCTATGTTGTACAGTTGATTACTTAGAAATTAAAAATGTAGTTCTTACATAAAATAATGTAGAGATTTCTACAGGGTTAGCAACGCAGAAGTCATGCTTCTGCTGTCAAACGTCGCTTAGGCTATGATTACTGCTTATCATTATATTTAGTCTGAGGCTTACAGAACATTTGGTAATTATCAAAAATAAAAAGGCACTCTAATCTACATCTAAAACTACAGTAATCGCTTCACATCAAGCGAGCCGTATGCTTGTCACGCAAGTCGCAAATAATTTAATAAAATGGGGTGCGGCTGCTGTGTCATGGACACGGCTGTGTGTTGTACGTGAATATGTTATATACACGAAAATTATCTAAAAATGGCAGAGCTTCCCCGATGCAACTGCACGCGATGTTCCATAGTCCTTAGCGTAATAAATTATTTGATCCTTCATCTATCCAGTGGCGTACTTGAATTTTGGATGGAGATGATAGATTTGTAGCTGCAACACCAAACTGTATCCCCCCGATTTTGTTATCATATCGGTTTTTTGAATTGTAAAGAAGTATTCACGTAAATAGCTATCTACGTTTCATGTTTTACGTCGTTTCCCTGCTTTCCTTGCTTTGAAACTCACTTGTATCTTATCTCTTATTCCACATATCATCAAGAACTCCATATGAACAAAATTGAAAAACTTTTATAGGTTTGAACACATCGATAAAGTCAAAATATGCAGTTTGAGATTGCAATCTAAATTGGATATTTTAATAAAATTCGCCTAGCTTCGTATATCTTAGTCACTCCCTTTCGTTCAATTTCTAGATATTGTCAGTTTATGAGATATAAATTTTAATGCTCTGTTTAGCACATAAATTGGTAGAGATGCCATTGCAATATACTTACTTACATATTCCTGGAACGGTACCGTCTTAAATGTGCAGGCAATCTAGTTTATGGCATCGTATATGGATCGCATTGATATACATTGCAGTATTTCGCTGCTTACTGTTTGGTATGTACATATAAATTTATGTGTAAGATATATACATCGATGTTTTAGAAACTGTATCAAGTCGAAAGTGAAATATACTTACAGGCAATTTGATCTACTCTACTTTGCGTGCTTCCATCACTAGTTAGTTCATGCAAATTACTGCCGGCCGGTACCGTTAGTAGATGTATGCGTCTACCGTGGCTGCTTTGTTCGTCTCTACGACACTCTGACATTTGAAACAGAATAAACAACTGCTACCGCCCCGGCCACCGTAGTCGTCCCTGCGACACGTCTAATTCAATCTATCTAAGGAAATCTTTTCAATCATCACCATCATCATTATCAGCCTGTATCTACCCATTGCTGGTTATAGGCCTTTTCATCCAACCGCTACCAGCTACTTTTTGAGGTCGTCGGTCCATCTAAAGAAGGGGCGCCCTACGTTTCGTCGCCCCCATTCGTGGCCTCCACTCCAGGACTTTTCTCCTGCTTCCACCATCGCTGACTCAGCAGATGGCCAGCCCACTGTTTCTTCAACTTTCTGACTCTGAGAGCTATATCGACCACTTTGGTTCTCCGTCGAAATTCTTCGTTCCGGATTCGATCAATTAGAGAAACTCCAACATTGCTGTCCCCATCGCTCGCGACTATTAGTCTGTGAACCATCCCAACGGTCTACTTTTCAATATTATGCAGTTATTATGGGCTTACTTTAAAATCGGTAAATTTCTGCAAATTTTTCGATTATGTGACTTTTATATTTGAAAATCGAAAATTCAATAAACTAAATCGTAGAAAGCCTTTAAATATTTTGGTTTGAGCAAATACCGTTCTACTACGAAACTTGCAGATATAGTATTTATTTTGCGATTTGTCGAAAACGCCGTAGCTATTTTATGTACTGCTTTATGTGTACTTAACTTGGTCCTAAAATTTGTACTACTATATACAAAGTAATATCGATACTTATTTTACAAAGTTTTACCTTACACAGAGTATTACCCATTCTTATTCCCACAATTAAATTAAACATTTTTCATTGTTCTATTTCTTTTATCTGAATGTGAGTGCTCTCAGCAGTAGATGTTCTGATGAAGATAGTATCTGCAAACACATCGATAATATCTTTTGAAGTAAAACCTAAACGTGTTCAGTTGAATATTCGGTTGAAACGTAGAAATATTAGTTCATACTCGTATGTAATAGTCAATACCCGAATCTAAGCGCTTCTAGGTTTGACTAGTGAAACCTCACCTCCCTCTCAAAAAGCAAGTCTGCCTGGGTCCTGCCTTCTGATGAAGACAAGTGGAAGACCTTGTGATGAATAAATACGTAAAGAGTCTTGTTATGGAGCTTAACTTGCGTGTTCTTGTACAGCCCCCTTACCACGAACTCTTATTGCGATTCAATAACTGAATAGATTGCTTATTCATACCAATGAATAAGCGACTCTATGAAATTTGAAATAGAGTCGCTTATTCATTGGTGTGAATAAACAATCTATTCAGTTATTGAATCGCAGTAAGAGTTAGTGGTAAGGGGGCTGGTATGATCAATGAGTCATCAAGCTATGTTATAGATATCAAATATATACAAAGATAACATCTGACCTATTTTGTAAAAAAGAAACGGCAACCAGTAGAAATTACGACTCTAAAAAAATATTGTGATAAAATATTAGCGTGCCATAAAATGTTCTTATTTATTTTGTTCGCGGGGACGGCTGTAGCTCGGGTTTTGAAATGATGGTCAAAATTAATTAAGAGCTGACCTCTCTGCACAGAACAGGGTCAAGAGGTCCTCGGTGTCAGGTGACATGCGGCGGGCTCGGAATACTCTGCTCGCAAATACACAACAAAGGGATTCAAATATTATCTATACACCTACATGTATAATATAGCGTTTGTGTATGTATTTACAAAAATGAAATATTTAAGTACAATATCAGTTACCTAGATACCCACAGTACAAGCTTTGCTTAGTTTGGGACTAGATGGCAGTGACAGTTTGTCGCAATATAAAAAATATATATATTTAAAATTTATTTATTTAAAAAAACCTTTTATTACCAAAAGTTTGGTTTGTATTCTAAAATTAACAAGCATTATAACCGACATTCACGCGGACGAAGGGGCGGGTGGAAGCTGGTATTGACATATCGATTTATAATTCCATAAATAATGCACTACTATTTTTAATTAGGTTAAAAGGTATGTTTAATTATGAACAAAAGAGGCTACATTTTATTATTTTAACCAGACTGCCAAAGACAGCCAAAGACGGGAGTGTAGTGTTTTTCGAGTCTATTTCTAAGTCATCATTCCTTTGGCATGGTCTTTTAAAAACTGAAACATCTGACGAATTTCAATATACGAGATGTCATTAAATTCGATTCAGTGATGGAAATGACTTACGTATATATATTATTTAAATAGCGTGTGAGCGAAACAGATAATTTAAAAATATTTTCCGCTTTTTAGTTATGATATATGTATATTAGACAGCAATAAAATTATTTAAAAAGTATCTAAATATGGTAACAATAAAACGTCACTTTGTTCCACGTATTTACTCGTTTTTATTGAAAGAAAAATAAGGCACATAGAGCTCTAGTCAGGTACTTCTATATATCTTTATATACCTCACTAGATATATAAAGGAGATATATATCTAGTGAGGTACATTTAACTCACTTATGATCGCAGCCAAATAGCAATAACATTGAGAAGACGAGATTTCTAGATTAAACAAAGTGCTTTTTTTTTTCTCTGCGTGTTTTATATTTAAAAAAAAAACATCATTCTCTAAAGCAATGTTCCTCCGTTCCCTGTGGTGCGATAAATCAAAACCCCTTTTATTTTTTTAGGAAAAATGGTTTCAAATAATTTTGCGTCAACCACAAACCCTGCGTATGCCTTGGATAATTTATAAGATTACTTAATCATCCGCCGACATGCTCCTGATTATTAACTGTACCAATGTAAACCAAATTATTACGACAAAAATCATCGAGAACAGTATCCAATGTTTCTTAAAAGCCTCAGTGGCACGTTAAATCTTTTTTCTGCTCTCTCTCTTTTTATTTTTTATTCACTCAATCCGTCCTGCCTAAGGACATGAGAAAGTACGCTACTGCTCAGTGGGAAGAACCTATAGTTCGCCAAGTTAGGACCTACTTCTCCTAAACTTTCCATTCGCTTTTCAGCAAAGAATTTTGTTTTATTTTATCTCATTTGATTCTTTCCAGGTCAGTGTATATGTCTCACCTCAATTTTTGAACCAAAGCCAAACTCACCTGCATGTGGTGCTGACTTACAAACGACGTTTAGCGAAAGAGAGGTAGGGCCAGCGTAATAGTAAGCTGCCCGACGGGGGAAGTACCTCCACCTCACATGTTATGTAGGTTTCCAATTGTCCATTATACGCATAGTCAATTAGTAACCACTTGTGCGCTGACACCTAGAATGTGACATGTCCTTTTTTCTATAACCAATACTCATTCCATTGCTAGGAAATTATTTTGTTTCAAAGGGTTTAGAGCGTACTCCGCCACGCTTCTGCGTATCAATGTTACTTATGCGGTCCATTGACGGCATTCATTGCTATGCGGACGATAGAACCGGGCATGGGCGCCTGGAGGTGCAAGGGCACTTGCACCCGTTAATCGTTGAATGACAGGCACAGTTACTACAGTTACAGTTACTGTCTGACGATAGCTGCGACCTAACAAACGCAATACATCAACGATGCAGTTGCTAAATCGCACATTTCCGTTAATGCAACCGATCGCTGCAACTCACCAAAACATGATGCAGCTACGATGCAGTCGTTAAATCGCGATCGATCGCAGCAAGTCGCTAACACGTGATACAGCATTGATGCAATCGCAAATATGTTATTCAGCGAAAAGTAGCATATCTGCTATGGCCCTTAGAGCATTATAGCATTAATAAACATTAGTTTAGTACCAAGAGCATACAAACGTGGGTATATAAACTATTGCACACAAATTTGGATGCTATCAGGATAACATAACGCGTATATTGCGCATAAATTGCATAGGAATAATGGCGAGCTCCAGATTGAACGTAAATAATTCAACAACTGTATTGGATTAATTAGGGTGTGCGCAAATTCTATTGTATTTTTTAACCATAATGTAAGTTAACTTGATGAGTTGAAGAGATATGCTATAATATCGGTAGCGTTTTTTCTTGTGTAAATACGATGGAAACAGTCAAATAAATTGCCTATAATTTTCTCTGTCTATGGCTTGCACAAATTTTAAAATGCGGCACGTATCCATAGTTTATGTACTTTCTCACGTGACCTGGATTTTAGAAGTCCATTAGCAACTGAGGGAGGGCCTCGCGATAACGCATTAGCCCTTGTTCCACTAGGATCCGTGGACTACAAAAATGGATCTATGGATATTTTTTTCCTCTTCTATCCACCACCGTATCTATGGATATTTAATGTCATCTTCATTCAATCCACTGGTAATTTATATGTTTTGTGTATGTATAAGAGAATTGGTCTATTAGTTGTCCTTTTCAGTTTTTATTAATTAAACTATGTACGGGTATGTTGCTCTGTAAAACAAAGCTTATATATATATATCTTTTTTATATTCAAAAACATAACACTAATTATATTATCGTAAAGTTACAAACATTACCTGTAAAACAAAGAAACGCTATTTAAAGTTTAATCTGTTTTTAATAGACAAACGAAATGTTTTCTGTAATATTTCGATTAATTAAATGTTATCCATTCTGTGAAAAATACAATGCTGTTTTACCTGTCTTGATAGCTGGCGCCACCTATTGATTTAGCCAAGACAACACACAATGACAATGACGGTTGAAAAGCGCGCCATAATTCAAACATAAAGGAATCCACATTTAACATTATTTTGAAATAATGTCTTGGATTCCTTTATGTTTAATTATTTCGATAAGGTCTTTCTTTATGTTTAATTATTTCGAAATAATGTCTTGGAATCCTTTATGTTTGAATTATGGCGCGCTTTTCAACCGTCACTTTCATTGTGTGTTGTCTTGGCTAAATCAATAGGTGGCGCCAGCTATCGAAGTCAGGTAAAACAGCATTGTATTTTTTCACAAACAAAAAGTAGATTTATGTTCATTATTTATTTATTATTTCATTCCTATCCACTATTAGATGATAGATAGATATATGATATGTATATGTAAAGGAATACCAAAGAACATAAATCTACTTATTGTCCTAAACTGGTGGTAGGAAAACGAATCCACAAGTCCATCGGTGAAGCCTCGTCGATAGATCCCAGTGGAACGAATGGGATATTACAGTTTTCCAAATGTGCGCGCACCTTAAAAACTCTGATTTGCACGATGAACAGTTTATTTCCCTTCTATTGTATGCAAAAGCTATCATATTAAGTTATAAAGCAATCATATTAAGTAGGTATTATGTGAACGCCGCTATTGTTTGCTGGTGTATTTTATGGAATACTAGCAAACCCGGCGAACTCCGTTTCGCCACCAGATGGCGCTGTATGTGAAAAAAGATTTTCCCGCTTTTCTTTTCAAATTTTTCCAGAATTTTCTTTGCTATAAACCTCACGGAGCCCGAGACCTTTCCAATGAATGCAAAACCGTGGAAATCGGTTCGTGCGTTCTGGAGTTATAGCGTCAGGAAGGAAAACCCGACTTATTTTTATATAGTAGATTATATTAGTTTTAAAATGGAAGGGCCTGGGGTGAAAGAGCAAGTTTTGGGGAGTAAGCTCTCACAAACAGGGGGGGAAGCGGTTCACAATCACCTATGAGCCAAAGCCAACCTCATCTGCACTGGTACATCTTGCTGAAACTTATTATAGCACAGCAGATTGTTTATTTATTATGTTCTCTTTATGTACTTACACAAAACAGTGCACTTTTTGTGTATTTACACTAAACATGGTGCGCGCCCCCAATATGTATACATATGGACGGACAATTCAACATACAACTACTTGAATAATAATATCTATAAGATGCCCACGTTCATTTTCTAAAGTCACACCGCTCGCATTAGGCAGGAAATGAATCCTCACACATTGAGTCGAAATAGACACGTACTGTGCGAAATTAACTCTCTGCCCTGTTCCCGAGACTACTGTATGGGGTTCTTCAAGAAAGAAGGCGTAGAGGGATTTTACAGCAATGAGTGAGTAATACCTCTAGTGTCGCAAGCGTGTTCATAGGGTCAGATGACTGCTTATCATCAGGCGGGTCGTATGTTTGTTTGTCACTCTACTGTGCTATAAAAAAACGAAATCCAAAGGAGATATAAAAAATAAATATAAAGAAGTTTGAAAAACACTAAAAAGAAATAATTCAGAATACTTACCGACCGTACATACTTATGATGACTTTCTGTAATACTTATGTCACACGACTGTCAGGTAAAAATTTTACCTGACAACCGTGCGTCGAAGATATTTGAAGGGTACAGGCATAGTAAAAATAGAGACGTAAGACGATTCAGGCCCCGAGCGGGCGATAATAGCCTAAACACGTAGGGCTGTCGCTTAATAGTTTATTCAACCGTCAAAAATACTTAGTCAACCTCTTTATACAAAATTAAGTAGGGTAAGTATTAGGGATCTGTAACAAAAAACCGGCAAAGTGCGAGTCGGACTCGGTCACGACGGAAACGGTTACGTACCAAAAACGACAAACAATCATGTTTGTTGTATAAATAAATGCCCCCTTAAATATTTATTTTATTCTGTTTTTAGTATTTGTTGTTATAGCGCCTACAGAAATACATCATTTGTGAAAATTTTCACTGTCTACCTATCTCGGTTCATAAGATACCTACAGCCTCTGGTGATAGACGGACAGACAGACGGACACCGGAGTCTTAGTAATAGGGTCCCATTTTTACCCTTTGGGTATGGAAATCTAAAAAGAATAAAAAAAAAGGAAGATAATTCTGGATTTGACAAATTGTTATTGAGACATCAATGAACACTGCAATGTTTTATGGCTAGCCGACTTTGTAGTCATCTTTAACGTAGTTGTAGTCATATACGACGTAGGTAGGTACCTATATGCTCAAATTATTAACGAGCGTCAGCGCACACGAAGCGGGCGGTTTTGCGTACGGCGCACTCCGGACAGTCCTGACTGGCGCCCCATTAAACACCTATAAATGTTGTCAGTGTGTCACCTTCAGTTGGTGGGCCTTCACTTGGTACTCTCTTACCTCATTATTTCACGATCGCAGAATGAAAATTGACCGAATCGAGGTTGAATTATAAAAAAATATATATTTGATTTAATTAACAAATATATAATTTTGTCCTAACAATAAGAATTGAAAATAATTAATTAATTATTTTCTTATTGTTAGCACAATACCATTCTTAGTTTGTTTGATTTTCGATCATATTTCAATAATCCCACATTAATTCAACCATATTGTGTAAAAGAATACCAAATTTAACTTATGTGGGATTGAGAGTTTTTTTATAGTCTGATCATTTTATATGAATAAAATTACTTGTACTGTGACACCCTGGTAGTTTATTAACAACCACACTGAAGTTAAGGGTTGATGTAAAATATCTACGCATCAACCCTGAGCTTTAGTATGAGTATGTCGTAGAGTGCGCTGGAGACGAATAAATGCTCGGAGCGGTACATAACAATTGGCGTTTGCTAGCTAACTAAATTATGATAGAACATCTAGAATCTAACTGCTAACGACCGGGATGAAAAAATTGGCAATCACAGATCCGAAAATACTTATAGCCCAAAACAAAATTTGGCCATACAGCTAGGCGTCTAAAGCGTTGATTTTATATTTAGGTAATTTCACAACGAATAATCCTCTAAATTAAAAAAAAAATGACGATGTCCCCACCGTACAGTAGTTATTTTGATGTTATTTATTGAATATGTTTATCTAGTGAAACAATTGAGATTTCCGACATTCTATTTCATAATATTTTACTTCTTGCACGGTTGAAGATAAAACCAACAGCAGTACAATCTAAATCAACCTTTATTCATTCTACTACTGGAATACAGATCTCTTTTTAATCCGCATTAAGATGTATAAAATATATATTTATATACATCGGTTAATAAATTTCGATGAAATTCTTTTATAATTTGTCGCGAAAGTATATTACAGAAATTGTAACAATGCACAGTTGCTTGTTATTAGTGTGTAACTAAATAGGCGCTATGTAAATCTAATGTATGAATAATGTATTTAGTTCATAACGACAGATGGCTTTTCAATGACCTCATTTTAATACCTACCACGCGTTTTCTATTCTCTCTCTATTTGATTTATATTTACCCGACGGACAAAGAAGCGAGGGTTAAGTTTTCAAGTCTACTCGTACATATGTATGAATATTTCTTTGGCATTCATATTTCTCTACACAGGTTATGACGTCACTTATTGCGTTTATGTAGCTAGCTTGACGAATTTCAAAATTGAGATGTCATGTCTCTGTGAGGGATATAGGCAGAGAGTACTATAATACAAAGAACATAAGGTATATTATTTCAATATTGCATCCGCCGTGTTGGCACTACTAATAGATTTTTCAAATGCGTTTAATATTGTCGATCATGATATCATTGCTCTCCTCGTCTCCCATGTTAAGGTTGATTGAGTCTGCAATGGTATTTCAGTTACCTTCGTGATCGCTGGCAGTCTATCCAATTGGATGAGACTTCGTCTATCTGGTCTGTACTTGCTGCTGATGTACCATAAGGCGGCATTCTTTCTCCTCTTCTCTTCTCCATTTTTTTCAGCCAGTTAATTTCTAATTTTCAGTGTTTGTTTCATCTGTATGCCGATGACTTGCAGCTTTATAGTCGTGCTGATTTGAGTACCATACGACGTTCTCGACTTAGGTGAGATAACGTCACAGACAACAACATGGGGACCGCAGTCGGTGGTCATGGTCAGGCCCACTACCTAGTTTCTCGTAGAAGTCAAAGGCAAAAAGTTTATTAGATAGATACAAAGTAAAAAATAATATATTCACAATCTGTTCCTTAAACATTTATAAACAGATTTAAAAACCTTTTTTATTGATTTTCAAGATTGTGATTAATTTATATTAAGTTAATATAGTATTATCAAGACCTTAGAACTTCTTCGTTATGAAAGTCACTTCTTCACGCCTTATAGCAGGCATTAATCGTCAAAAATGTAGATAGTAATTTACTAGATACTCTATTTTTAAAGGCAATAAACAATGCAGTCCATTGCTGTCCCAGGGGTAAATCTAGTTTTTTTTTTTTATAACTTCATAATCAATAAGTAAAATTCAACTATAAAACTAAAGTACCTAAAATTAAATAATACTTAAAATTAATAAATACATCTAAATTAAAACTAATTAAAATAAACTAAAAACAAAACTAATCTAATAAACCGCTGCCCATAGGCAAAGTTCCCAATATGCTGGCCCCGTTGCCTCGTTGGATCGCAACACCAATTCTTTGTGCAAAGTAGAGGCCAGCATTTTGGTCACGAGATAATTTAATTATCTATTTTCTCGTTCTGAAATACATAATGAAAGGGAGGACAAACAAGCATGTGGGTTATGGATCCACTTGCTCGTTTGATGGATGGATGGATGAAAGCAATCATCACTGCCCATGGAAATCAGCAACGAAAGAGATTGCCCATCCGTTGCCAGCCGTTTTAAACGGATGAAATCTCTAGATTTGGTCTTAACGGCTCCCATGTCGTAAATGTTCGGAAACACCGCCGAGGGAAGTTAATTCCACAATTTTACCGTTAGTGGCATAAAATGTCTTAAGAAAAGTATTTTGGCACATCACCAATTCTTCGTCAATCCCACCCAATGCTATGGGATACGGGTCTAGCCTCCATCGAAGGGATTTAGAGCATACTCCACCACGCTTCTCAACTGCGGGTTGGCGGAGGTCAGTCTTTTTAAGCCGACTCAAGGCCACTGAGTTGGCTTAACGATTTTCATCTAACGACAATAGCCAGAACAGCCAACCACCGTAGCACGGAGGAGCTCGAGATAAATAAACCCATCCATGGACAGGCTACAGTCGTCATTGTTTGACTAGCGTGATCGATTAGACTTCCTCGCGCAACGACACCATCAAGTTCACCAATCAGCAACGCTAATTACCAAGTTGATATTGTCTGATACACGGTTGCTCAAAATTAGGCAAAGTTAGTTGGCATTTAAAACGTCGTTGCTCAGCGTTACAGAAGTTAACAAATTTTCAATAATCTATTTGCCTTTGTATTACAGTAAAAGTTACATTCATAATTTATCTCATCCGAACGATCATCATTAAGTTAGGAACATAATATTTTTATTGCGAAAAAAGTCACATAAAAGCTGCTTTGAAAACAAAATGAAGGTGTTCTAACAAGAGCAATTTTCCTTAAGTAGTGTGTGACTAAACAAGCAGCTATGGAAATGGGGCTATGAATAATGTATCCAGGACGTGCTCGCAGGTGGAAAGGCTGTGATAGCGCTTTTTAACGACCTGATTTAAGATGAACAGTCATTTTGTGCCCCTGCTTACAAGCTACTCCGATTGGCACGATTTTCTTTAATTTTATACCTACGGAAAGTTCCGTAAGTACGCAACTGAACTGAACTTACTTATGCAACTGCTTAGCAGGCGAGCTTGGCTTTAGTCCTAAAGGTAATAATGAGCCGCTTACACATGGTAGAGTGTAAGCAGCTCATCATCACCTTTAGGACCAAGCTCGCCTGCACATAGTGAAAACCGCAGCCAAATACTAATAATACCCTTAAGTGAGGATTGTTGTGTTCCTGCGATTGAGTGAGAAGGGGTTTATTCCCAGCGTTTATAGGCGCTGACAGTAAACGCTTTATATCAGGCAGGTCGTAAGCTTGTTTAGTACCCGACGTGGTATAAAAAAAAAATATATTAAATTGTCTTCTAGATTCACCACCTACCATGGACACCTACACAAGATGACTTGTCAATAGTCCGGAATACAGAACATGCGCGGAACCTAACGACACCATGTAGCACTTCAGGTATCGATGCCCTAGCTGGAAAACGAATGGAAATACGCCTAGGAAAGGCGTATTCGGACCCGAAGGACTACAAGGTTCTTGTGAATTAAAAGTGTACTGAAGTACACAGAACATGTCTTCAGATTGTCAGGGGAGAGTTATTAAAAGGGAAGGAGTCCACAAAATAATCAAGGAAGTCGACGTGCCACTAGTGCTACCACCCATTTCAACCACCAAGATGGCAAAATAAAATGGGAAAACTGATATAAATCACAAAGGCGAAGGCCTTCGCCTAAAGGCGAAGTAAACCGGCGCGGTAAACCGCGATAATACTTTTACATTAAGTGACATTAACAAATTAATCGAATACGATTATCTTGAAGTTCAGAGGAAAACAACAGAAGTCCGAAAAACAAAACGATTCCAAAGTACTACCACAGTACTACTGAAAAATAAAATAATGGTTGTTATTTTATTTTTCTTCTTATTTTATTTTATTTTACTTCAGATGATATTTAAAATAGATAGATGAATTTAAAAAGCTATGCACAAAGCACACGTAAGAAAGTGGAATCCGATATTAACTATAGGGGAAAAATAACAATCGTACATGTTCGGAAACACCGCCGATATCTATTATTCAATAACTATATATATCCGCCGATATATATTGTCATTGTCATATTGTCATTGTCATATTGTCATTGTCATATTGTCATTGTCATATTGTCATTGTCATATTGTTATTGTCATATTGTCATTGTCATATTGTCATTGTCATATTGTCATTGTCATATTGTCATTGTCATATTGTCATTGTCATATTGTCATTGTCATATTGTCATTGTCATATTGTCATTGTCATATTGTTATTGTCATATTGTCATTGTCATATTGTCATTGTCATATTGTCATTGTCATATTGTCATTGTCATATTGTCATTGTCACTGTCACTGTCACTGTCACTGTCACTGTCACTGTCACTGTCACTGTCACTGTCTCTGTTATATAATTATTATCAGAATCAGACTAGTAGCAAACATTACTTTACATTACTGTAATGATAATTATATAACAATTATCATTACATTATTAAATGATAATTGTTGAATTATATCGAAATGTTGAATTGTTATTGTAAATTACAATAACAATAATAATAATAATAATATTGTAAATTACAATAATATTGTAAACACAATATCATTTAATTAATACAAAGTAATGTAATACATGTAATACTATACATTACTTATATTATGTAATTATATTATACATTACATTACTTTGTATTAATTAAATGATAATTGTTGAATTGTTACTGTAAATCATACCTAGTTGATTTGTTGTTTTTTTCATGTTATATAGTTAAGTTAATAAAAAATATTTTAATTTCAAAAATTTTTCATTTAACCTTTCAAAACGTGCATACACTTTAGATTTAGTTACTAGTATTGTTAAAATGGTTTAACCATGCCTAAGCATGGGCTTAGGCATGGTTTGTCGACGAATCGTTCTTTGGTGAAAGATTCTGTCGTCGATTCACTCATGAATCGTTCTGTCGGCCAAAAGTTCGTAGTGGAAAGGTTCTGTCGTCGATTCGCCCATGAAGGTCTAGGTTTCTTCGAAGAATTTACCGATTTAGTTACCATAGTATTAGTCATAACTGATGTTTCGCTATGTGGTGAGGGTTTAATATTGTTCATTTTGTTCTGTTTATTTTGTATATTTTTGCTAGTTACTGGGTTAGTGCAACAATTGCTACATTTCCAATTTGTTTTTTGGTTTGGAGTCATAATGTAGTACCTCTTTTCTGTATTTGAACAGCCCAAGTCATATGTTTTTTTGCAGCTCATGCAACTCAAGTATGTTCTTCCCTATTAAGGGAGAAAATGCACTAAATGTAAAGTGGTCATTAGACCACTTTACATTTAGTAAAAATTTCGAAAAATATGAATAAAACTATTTCTTTACTTTATTGATAAAATATATAGGTTTTAGATTAGTTTTAATTTAATTTAGTTTTCTAGTTAAAATCATGGAGAAAATAAATAAAAAAATTCTAATGAAAAAACAAATAATTAGAAGCAAAAATTTAAAGATATAATTGTCAATGATAGGAAATGAACTCGGTTATGCATGCGTCACTATACCAGCGGCTCGCTTTTTTTGTCTTTTATTGTCAAAACTTTCGTTTTGTTTAGAGAGACCACTATTGTTTTCGATGGCCATAATTCGTTTCGTTTCCAAATGTGCGCGCACCTTAAAAACTCTGATTTGCACGATGAACAGTTTATTACCCTTCTATTGTATGCAAAAGCTATCATGTTAAGTTATAAAGCAATCATATTAAGTAGATATTACATGAACGCCGCTATTGTTTGCTGATGTATTTTATGGAATATTTTATTAGTTTTAAAATGGAAGGGGCTGGGGTGAAAGAGTCTGGCTACTATTGCTGGCTATTTTTTAGATAAATTCTAGCAAGTTTTGGGGAGTAAGAAGCGGCTCACAATCACCTATGAGCCAAAGCCAACCTCTCTGCACTGGTACACCTTGCTGAAACTTATTATAGCACAGCAGATTGTTTATTTATTATTTTCTCTTTATGTACTTACACAAAACAGTGCACTTTTTGTGTACTTACACTAAACATGGTGCGCGCCCCCAAGGCAGAAAAGCATTAAACTATGAATATTTATGTATATGTTATAGTCAATGCGCGAAGTCTAGGCGCTCCTAAGATTGACTAGTCAAACCTCAGGTACCTTACCTCCCTCTTCAAAAGTAAGTCGATCCTCGCTCGGTTCGCTCGCTCGGCTTTTGTTAAACACAAGCATAACCTAACCTAACCTATCCAACGTCATTGGCCAAAACTACTTTTCACTGCAAAAAGAACTGAAGTTAAAACTAGTTTTAACTGAAGACATTGATAAATCCACACATGAATAAGATAAAAGATATCTTATTCAAAAACAGATTTGGAGAGTTAGGTTAGGTAGTTTGTCTAGTCAAACCTAGGAGCGCTTAGACTTCGGTCATTGACTATATCATATATGTATACATATGGACGGACAATTCAACATACAACTACTTGAATAATATCTATAAGATGCCCACGTCCTTTTTTCTAAAGTCACACCACTCGCATTAGGCAGGAAATGAATCCTCACACATTGAGTCGAAATAGAGACTTACTGTGCGGTTCCGGAGTTTTCTAACCCGAGCTCACAAGTTACGGAATTAACTCTTTACCAAGGTTTTCCCGAGACTACTGTATGGGGTTCTTCAAAAAAGAAGGCGTAGAGGGATTTTACAGCAATGAGTGAGTAATACCTCATGTGTCGCAAGCGTGTTCATAGGCTAAGATGACTGCTTATCATCAGGCGGGTCGTATGTTTGTTTGTCATCTGCTGTGCTATAAAAAAGCAAAATCCAAAGAAGATATAAAAAATAAATATAAAGAAGTTTGAAAAACACTAAAAAGAAATAATTCAGAATACTTACCGACCATACATACATAAGATGACTTTCTGTAATACTTATGTCACACGATTGTCAGGTAAAAATTTTACATGACAACCGAGCGTCGAAGATATTTGAAGGGTACAGGTAGTTATTGTTCTTAGGGTACAGGCAAAGAACAGTGAATGTCACAATTTTTATTTTTTCATTTTTTTATTGCAAGTAATACTTTATCTATGGTAGCTTAGTTTCCAATGCCTAACTTTTAAAAAAAGTAAACGTCTCGCCAAAAAGTTACTGCATACGCCGATTTCAATGTAAATTGTAACTGTACTTCTGAACTTTTAAATGTGTTTTTCACAAAATCTATTCATTGGTATATTCCCTGATCTTTGGCTGTCCCCTTCATTTAACATCTTCGAATGTCGGTTCGCTTCTGAAAGATTGTTTAACTTTCTATGTTTGTATCACCTTCTACTACAGGTGTGCATATACTTAAAAGAAGGAGTCAGCCTCTACATTGGTAACGACTGTTATTAATGTTTTTTTTTTATATTTCATCATACCTTTAAAATATCTGACAGTGTTTGTTGTGCAAATATATCTTAACAAGGATCTAAGCAAACATAACAACAAAAGATGCTAACAAAGCGTGACGTGAGCAGAAACCTCGTGTTACCGCAAAACCCGACTATTGTTGCCACCTTTTTACCCATAAAGTAGAAGATGTGTTACTCACTGCACAATATACCTAGCATTAGCAATTCTTGGAAGTGGGTTGGATACTTGAAGTGCGCGTATTGGGTACAAACATACGATAACAGTATAATACTATTATCTCTCGTACCTCAAACGGAAAAATGGAACCCTTATAAGGTCACTTTGTTGTCCGTCTGTGTGCCTGCCTGCTGTCAAGACCCTCTAAGTCGAGAATGCGTATCAAGCTGAAATTTGAACTGTATACTCAGGTCTGCAGTCCCATGAAGTTGTAAAAAAAATCAAACTGCTAAGTTTATGTAAAAAAAAGATACGGCCGTTTATTCTGCAAAAAAACGCATCTTCGACACATTCTCAAGGGAATCAAAACTCATAGGGTACTTCCCGTTGACCTAGATCTATGAATTTTGGCAAGTAACATCTTTATAGAATACATGTACAAGAATAAATCTCAAAACTATACATTTGTAATTAAATAAAAAAAATAGGGTGTTAGATTCCTGAACTATTTATAATGATTCTACGTACGGAACCCTCGGTGGGCGAGTCCGACTCGCACTTGTCCGGTTTTTTTTTCATATTGCATGCAAACAAGCATACCCGTCTGATGGCGAAGCGGTTATCTCATATATCGCTTGCGTGCCGCAACCGCCACTGCCAATGCAGCAACTCCTTCTTCGTGGTGACCTCAGTCACTCGCAGGAACACACAACACAGGAAACGGAAAACATTTGTAAATATTAGCAATTGGTTATGAAATACCTTTATTTGTCTTTGTGACTGACACAAAAATAAGGTAGGTAGTGTTATCTTCGCAGCTTACACAAATAAATAATGAAAAAGAGCCAATTCAATTAGTTTCAGTGTTATTATTAGACGCCTGAATGTATTAATTTCATTGCAAGCATCTCGCCATTCATTTCAAACTTTCTCTCTGGAGAGGAAATACATTATAGAACTGGAGACTACTTGCAAGATATTTCTCCACTTATTTACAGCTGCGATAACTCGAAGTGCTATTTTTACTGTTTATAGAACTGGAGCAGTTTTTATTTTATGACGAGAAATACACATATATTAGATATTTTTTTATGGAATGAATGGATAAATCAATTTTATTTTATTTATTTCTGTGAGTTACAATAGTTAAATAGTATAATTAAAATAATCTTATCTTAAAATAGATAAAATTAAATAAATACATTTAAATTAAAACTAATTAAAATAAAAACTAATTAAAACTAAATATATAAAAGAAGAAACTGACTGACTGACTCATATGAGTATTTCAACCCACAGCCCAAACTGCTGGGTCTAGAGATTCCAAATTTGGCACGTAGGTTCCTTATGATGTCTAGGGGTGCACTAAGAAAGGATTTTTCAAAATTCATCCCCTAAGGGGGTGAAACGGGAGTCCAAAGTTTGTATGGGGAAACAAGATTAGTTGAACTATTTTATCCGAAACTTTACACGAGTACTTCTATTGATAAATGAATAAACACATGTTTCAGGATTTTTCAAAATTCAATGCTTAAAGCGGTAAAACGGGGTGAAAAAGTCTGAAAATCGTCATGGGTATTGCTTTTAAGGTTTATCGGGTCGATGATTACGAAAAAAACAACTATTTAATAATGCAACGCAATGCAATCCATTAATTTGTCTTGACGAAATTATATTTTTGGCGTCCACCGCCAAAAGCAGGACATGTGGGGTACCGTGAAGACTTTATAGTTTAGCCAAAGAAATAGGATGTCCTGCGAAAATTCCGACGTCTGGCAACGGTGAGAGTGAGAGATGTTTGACACATCTCTCACTCTCACCGTTCTTCGATAAAGAGGAAGCAGCAAGTACATAACATCATCTGACTTTCTAAAAGAGTGTTCATATTATGATAGTAAACAATATTAAGAAGTAACTGTTGAGTAGTATATGACACACTCATTTTTATTTGATTTAATTACTTTATATATAGGGTCATCACAGCCTATGGACCCTTGGAACTCTAGATTGCTCAGATATCTAACAATAAAAATGACTTTGCTAGTATTTAAATCCTCACACTCCAAAATCTAAATATACACGTGGATTCGTGTTTTCATTCATGTTTCTCGTACATAGATCAAACCCGGTCATTTGAAAAATGTGCGCAGGAATATCAATCTGACAGACGAGCCTCTACGCGCTGGATTGTAATATATGCTATATTATTATTATTTAAAAATACAATGTGCTATTTTGATTGTCAATTTAATCTATGGCTAGGGAAATCCTTCAGTGTTGCTGATATCAGTAACATACATATAACTTACTTAAATAAAAAAAAACCGGACAAGTGCGAGTCGAACTCGCCCACCGAGGGTTCCGTAGGTACGTAGTATCATTATTAAATTTGATTTTTTTCATTATAAATAAGAAATAATGAGTCGAAAAAAATAAATAAAATATATTTTGCAATGTGTACATCAAGCCCTTTCATATGATACCCCATTTGAACTAGTAGTTTAAATTTGAAATTTCGACACCCTATAAAAATATAGACCCCCTATTTTTTTAAATTTTTTTACAAATGTATAGTTTTGAGATTTATTCCTGTACTTGTAGTCTATAACGATGTTACTTGCCAAATTTCATAGTTCTAGGTCAACGGGAAGTACCCTATAGGTTTTGATTCCCTTGCGAGTGTCGAAATATGCGTTTTTTGCTAAATAAACGGCCGTAACTTTTTTCTACGTAAACTTAGCAGTTTGATTTTTTTACAATTTCATGGGACCGTAGACCTGAGTATACAGTTCAAATTCCAGCATGATACCGCCACGCATTCTCGACATAGAAATTCTTGACAGACCGACAGACAGACAGACAGACAGACGGACAACAAAGTGATGTTATAAGGGTTCCGTTTTTCCTTTTGAGGTACGGAACCCTAAAAAATAACAGTTCAGAATTTTTATGAGAAAAATTATCGTGAACAAATTATTTTTTTCTCCTTTGTAAAATTGACATTTACTTCACTCTTTTTTTACAAGTTATAGTTATAAATTATAATAAACGTAAGGTTTTTCTTTTAATTTTTTTAGTCTACATACTTAAATACTCACTGGTAGAGAGTGTAAATTATTAGGTGTACACTACCGTTATTGCACCGCCCCGCCCGGCGTGTCTACACAGCTGCGCGAGCGATATTGCAAACTGTAAATTTTATTTGTTGGTTTCTAACCTACTAATATACTGGCAGTTATAACTCAGCTATAACTATGATTATGGATCTTGAAAGTTATTACAAGAAATAAACAGTTAAATATATAATATATCTAAAATTATTGTTTTATGTATACGTCTTACTCTGTGGAGCGACTTGTAATTTAAAGGCGAGGGAAGGGTTCTTAGCCTCTTACGACCACGCACTGAAGAGAACGGAAATCCAACAAAGTCAAAGAGAGAAGGAGTCCGAATCAAATCTGTCACAAAGATCCTGCTTCGCGATTTCGCGATAGTAGATTAGGTTATAAACTAGCAAATAAAATTTACAGTTTGCAATATCTTCCTCCATCCCTGTTGGCGATTTGGCGAGCGCCGTGGATGGACGAGGATCGCAAGGCCACAATGGAAAGTAATCCTTCATAACCTCATCTACTGGCCAACTAAGAAGAATTATGTTACACATACAATATAATGTTTAATACTGTATTAACACATAGTACCAAAATCTGAAGGCAATTCACCTTCAATTGGTGGGCCTTCACTTGGTACTCTCTCACCTCATTATTTCACGATCGCAGAATGAAAATTGACCGAATCGAGGTTGAATTGTAAAAAAAAAATATTTGATTTAATTAACAAATATATAATTTTGTCCTAACAATAAGAATTGAAAATAATTAATCAATTATTTTCAATTATTTTCTTATTGTTAGCACAATACCATTCTTAGTTTGTTTGATTTTCGATCATATTTCAATAATCCCACATTAATTCAACCATATTGTGTAAAAGAATACCAAATTTAACTTTTTTTTTTGTCTGATCATTTTATATGAATAAAATCACTTGTAATGTGACCCTGGTAGTTTATTAACACTGAAGCTAAGGGTTGATGTATAATATACCTACGCATCAACTCTGAGCTTTAGTATGAGTATAAGGCGTTGTAGAGTGCGCTGGAGACAAATAAATGCTCGGAACGATACATAACAATTGGCGTTTGCTATTTAACTAAATTATAATAGAACATCTAGAATGTAACCGCTAACGGCCGGGATGAAAAAATTGGCAATCACAGATCCGAAAATACAGTACTTATAGCCCAAAATTATTTGGCCATGCAGCTAGGCGTCTAAAGCGTTGATTTTATATTTAGGTAATTTCACAATGAATAATCCTCTAAATAAAAAAAAAAAATGACGATGTCCCCACCGTACAGTAGTTATTTTGATGTTATTTATTGAATATGTTTTTCTAGTGAAACAATTGAGATTTCCGACATTCTATTTCATAATATTTTACTTCTTGCACGGTTGAAGATAAAACCAACAGCAGTACAATCTAAATCAACCTTTATTTATTCTACTACTGGAATACAGATCTCTTTTTAATCCGCATTAAGATGTATAAAATATATATTTATATACATCGGTTAATAAATTTCGATGAAATTCTTTTATAATTTGTCGCGAAAGTTAATTACAGAAATTGTAACAATGCACAGTTGCTTGTTATTAGTGTGTAACTAAATAGGCGCTATGTAAATCTACTGTATGAATAATGTATTTAGTTCATAACGACAGATGGCTTTTCAATGACCTCATTTTAATACTACCACACGCTTTCTATTCTCTCTCTGTTTGATTTATTGACCCGACGGACAAAGAAGCGAGGGTTAAGTTTTCAAGTCTACTCGTACATATGTATGAATATTTCTTTGGCATTCATATTTCTCTACACAGGTTATGACGTCACTTATTGGGTTTATGTAGCTAGCTTGACGGATTTCAAAATTGAGATGTCATGTCTCTGTGAGGGATATAGGCAGAGAGTAATATAATACAAAGGACATAGGGTATATTATTTCAATATTGCATCCGCCGTGTTGGCACTACTAATAGATTTTTCAAATGCGTTTAATACTGTCGATCATAATATCATTGCTCTCCTCGTCTCCCATGTTAAGGTTGATTGAGTCTGCAATGGTTTTTCAGTTACCTTCGTTTACCAGTTTAGTGATCGCTGGCAGTCTATCCAGTTGGATGAGACTTCGTCTATCTGGTCTGTACTTGCTGCTGATGTACCATAAGGCGGCATTCTTTCTCCTCTTCTCTTCTTCATTTTTTTCAGCCAGTTTATTTCTAATTTTCAGTGTTTGTTTCATCTGTATGCCGATGACTTGCAGCTTTATAGTCGTGCTGATTTGAGTACCATACGACGTTCTCGACTTAGGTGAGATAACGTCACAGACAACAACAAGGAGACCGCAGTCAGTGGTCATGGTCAGGCCCACTACCTAGTTTCTCGTAGAAGTCAAAGGCAAAAAGTTTATTAGAAAGATACAAAGTAAAAAATAGTATATTCACAATCTGTTCAATTTTGTTTTACGCTTTATGTCATGGGGCAAATTACATGCATTAAAAACGTTTTTCTCGTAAATGTACTGGCGTGGAAGCTTGATATAATTTTGTTCTTGTTTGAAGTGAAGATTTCATTCATCTTTTTCCAATTTTGAGGATGGGAATTAATAAAACTGTTTTTATTTATATCTCTAATGTACATGCTCGGTAATGATAATATACGTAGTTGTTGGAATAATGGTCTATAACTGTCATCGAACCAGGAATTGCATCCACATACTAGTGCGTATCAGTAGGGATAAATAGAAGAGTAGAAGGTTTCATATATTCCTACTACAATAGGGTAGGGATAATTGGAAAATATTCCAAATATCTCTCCAGCCACCTACCAGCCAAGGGCGTCGCCAGGGGGGGGGGGGGGGGCAGCTCCCGCAATTGACTAATATATATTAAGTTAATATAGTATTATCAAGACCTTAGAACTTCTTCGTTATGAAAGTCACTTCTTCACGCCTTATAGCAGGCATTTATCGTCAAAAATGTAGATAGTAATAAATTACTTCAATTAATAAAATATTATAATTATTTAAAAAATAGAGTATCTAGTTGTCTAGATAATCTATTTAAAGGCAATAAACAATGCAGTCCATTGCTGTCCCAGGGGTAAATCTAGTTAATTTAATTATCTATTTTCTCGTTCTGAAATACATAATGAAAGGGAGGACAAACAAGCATGTGGGTTATGGACCCACTTGCTCGTTTGATGGATGGATGGATGAAATCAATCATCACTGCCCATGGAAATCAGCAACATCAAGAGATCGCGCCATCCGTTGCCAGCCTTTTAAGAGAAATATTGACTCTGTTCTTAACGGCTCCCATGTCGTAAATGTTCGGAAACACCGCCGAGGGATTGATTCCACAATTTTACCGTTAGTGGTATAAAATGTCTTATGAAAAGTATTGTGGCAGATCACCAATTCTTCGTCAACCCTTATTCACCCCACTGCTATGGGAGACGGGTCTAGCCTCCATCGAAGAGATTTAGAGCATACTCCACCACGCTTCTCAACTGCGGGTTGGCGCAGGTCAGTCTTTTCAAGCCTAACGATTTTCATCTAACGACAACAGCCAGAACAGTCAGCCTCCGTAGCACGGAGGAGCTCGAGATAAATAAACCCATCCATGGACAGGCTACAGTCGTCATTGTTTGACTAGCGTGATCGATTAGACTTCCTCGCGCAACGACACCATCAAGTTCACCAATCAGCAACGCTAATTACCAAGTTGATATTGTCTGATACACGGTTGCTCAAAATTATGCAAAGTTAGTTGGCATTTAAAACGTCGTTGCTCAGCGTTACAGAAGTTAACAAATTTTCAATAATCTATTTGCCTTTGTATTACCGTTAGTACTATTACTTATACTGTGGTATTACAGTAAAAGTTACATTCATAATTTATCTTATCCGAACGATCATCATTAAGTTAGGAACATAATATTTTTATTGCGAAAAAAGTCACATAAAAGCTGCTTTGAAAACAAAATGAAGGTGTTCTAACAAGAGCAATTTTCCTTAAGTAGTGTGTGACTAAACAAGCAGCTATGGAAATGGGGCTATGAATAATGTATCCAGGACGTGCTCGCAGGTGGAAAGGCTGTGATAGCGCTTTTTAACGACCTGATTTAAGATGAACAGTCATTTTGTGCCCCTGCTTACAAGCTACTCCGATTGGTACGATTTTCTTTAATTTTACACCTACTGAACTTACGCAACTGAACTGAACTTACTTATGCAACTGCTTAGCAGGCGAGCTTGGCTTTAGCCCTAAAGGTAATAATGAGCCGCTTACATATGGTAGTGTGTAAGCAGCTCATCATCACATTTAGGACCAAGCTCAACTGCACATGTTGCACCTTGCTAATAAAAAAAACGAACGAAAAGATAGGTAAGACACGTTGCACCTGATTGGATAAGTACCTTACCTCACAGAAAACCGCAGCCAAATAATAATACCCTTAAGTGAGAATTGTTGTGTTCCTGCGATTGAGTGAGAAGGGGTTTATTCCCAGCGTTTATAGGCGCTGACGGTAAACGCTTTATATCAGGCAGGTCGTAAGCTTGTTTAGTACCCGACGTGGTATAAAAAAAATATATATTAAATTGTCTTCTAGATTCACCACCTACCATGGACACCTACACAAGATGACTTGTCAATAGTTCGGAATACAGAACATGCGCGGAACCTAACGACACCATGTAGCACTTCAGGTATCGATGCCCTAGCTGGAAAACGAATGGAAGTACGCCTAGGAAAGGCGTATTCGGACCCGAAGGTCTACAAGGTTCTTGTGAATTAAAAGTGTACAGAAGTACACAGAACATGTCTTCAGATTGTCAGGGGAGAGTTATTAAAAGGGAAGGAGTCCACAAAATAATCAAGGAAGTCGACGTGCCACTAGTGCTACCACCCATTTCAACCACCAAGATGCAAAATAAAATGGGAAAAATGATATAAATTGATATAGCCTTCGCCTTTACCGCGATAATACTTTTACATTAAGTGACATTAACAAATTAATAGAATACTAAAGTTCAGAGGAAAACAACAGAAGTCCGAAAAACAAAACGATTCTTTCAAAGTACTACCACAGTACTACTGAAAAATAAAATAAAAACCATGATAGCATGGTTCTTATTAATTTATTTTTTTATCATTATATTTATAAGAACCATGCTAGAAATAGTTCTAGCATGGTTCTTATTTTAAATATAATGCTTTCGCATGGTTCTTATTTTATTTTTCATCTTATTTTATTTTATTTTACTTCAGAAGAAGTACGTGCACAAAGTACACGTTAGAAAGTGGAATCCGATATCTCAATATCGGAAACACGGATAGTAGATACTCGTACATAAGCCATATTTATTTTTTAGCCATAGTTATTGTCATATTGTCATTGTCATATTGTCGTTGTCATATTGTCGTTGTCATATTGTCGTTGTCATATTGTCGTTGTCATATTGTCGTTGTCATATTGTCGTTGTCATATTGTCGTTGTCATATTGTCGTTGTCATATTGTCGTTGTCATATTGTCGTTGTCATATTGTCGTTGTCATATTGTCGTTGTCATATTGTCGTTGTCATATTGTCATTGTCATATTGACATTGTCATATTGTCATTGTCATATTGTCATTGACATATTGTCATTGTCATATTGTCATTGTCATATTGTCATTGTCATATTGTCATTGTCATATTGTCATTGTCATTGTCATTGTCATTGTCATTGTCACTGTCACTGTTATTAATTGATAATTATTATCAGAATCAGACTAGTAGTAACGTTTTGCACAAGCAAATGTTTATGCAGTATTTGTTTGTTTTGCCCTCTGGTGAGTTGTCACTGTTTTCACCTATCAAATCTATGGAGATTATCTAACCTCTTCTGGACATGCTTCAATCAAACCTGAACCCATCACTGAAATCCGCATCAAAATCAGACCAGTAGTTTTGGAGATTGGAGGCAACATTGGTTGCACAAACAAATTACTGCAGCGCCCTCTGGTGAGTTGTCACTGTAACACCTATCTAGGAACATGCTCCAATCAAACGCGAACCCATCACTGAAATCCGCATCAAAATCGGACTAGTAGTTTTGGAGATAATGGCAACATTGGTGCAAATCACAAAAATGCACAAACATCCTAGCACCCCAAACGCATATACCGTCTCCGTTCCGTCGCGGGTAATAAAAACAATACCCATGATGATTTGCAGACTTATTCGCCCCATTTTACCCCTTGAGGGGTTGAATTTTGAAAATCCTGAAACACGTGTTTACTCATTTATCTATAAGAAGTAGTCGTGTAAAGTTTCGGATAAAATAGTCCAACTAATCTTGTTTCCCCATACAGACTTTGGACCCCCGTTTCACCCCATTAGGGGATGAATTATGAAAAATACTTTCTTAGTGCACCCCTAGACGTCATAAGGAACCTACTTGCCAAATTTGGAATCTCTAGACCCAGCGGTTTGGGCTGCGCGTTACTACAAACGTAAACTACAAGTCAGTCAGTTTCTTCTTTTATATATTTAGATTGACCAACACAGATTGTTTCTTGTTTGTTTTATTACAACAAGAAACAATCTGTGTGTGTCAAATCATTTACCAACATTTACCAAATCGTGAGGTAAGTATTAATAATTATTAAGTAAAAGTAATTACTAGTTATTATTAATAATAACCACAGTAATCACATTTACCGTAACATATACACTCAAATATAAAAAAATAAATGCGGAGCTCGACGGCGTCGTAGCGCGTGTCATTCTAAACGAACACGCAAGTTAAGCAACGCCGACCGTAGCCTGTTTATGGATAGGTTTATTTATGTCGAACTTCTCCGTACTTCGGAGAGCACGTTAAACCGTCCGCCCCGGCTGTTTTCATTAGATGTAAGTCGTTAAGCTAAGTCAGTAATTTTTAGGCGGCTAGATATCACTGGCCTCCGACGGGATTCTGAAACTTAACTCCGACAAACATTTCTCCACCGAATGAGCCTCCGACAGAATGTTTCGTTTATGAGTAGTTCAACGACATAACCTTATAACTACGAACGATTCGCCGACAAAACTATACATTCATGGGCGAATCGACGACAGAACCTTTCCACTACGAACTTTTGGCCGACAGAACGATTGATTCATGAGTGTCGACGACAGAATCTTTCACCAAAGAACGATTCGTCGACAAACCATGCCTAAGCATGGTTTAACAATACTAGTAACTAAATCTAAAGTGTATGCACGTTTTGAAAGGTTAAATGAAAAATTTTTGAAATTAAAATATTTTTTATTAACTTAACTATATAACATGAAAAAAACAACAAATCAACTAGGTATGATTTACTATTGTAAATCATACCTAGTTGATTTGTTGTTTTTTTGAAACTGAAATTGTTTGAAATGAAAATTGTTGAATTGTTATTACAATTCAACAATTTTCATTAAATGATAATTGTTGAATTGTTATTGTAAATCATACCTAGTTGATTTGTTTTTCATTAAATGATAATTGTTGAATTGTTATTGTAAATCATACCTAGTTGATTTGTTGTTTTTTTCATGTTATATAGTTAAGTTAATAAAAAATATTTTAATTTCAAAAATTTTTCATTCAACCTTTCAAAACGTGCATACACTTTAGATTTAGTTACTAGTATTGTTAAACCATGCTTAGGCATGGTTTGTCGACGAATCGTTCTTTGGTGAAAGATTCTGTCGTCGATTCACTCATGAATCAATCGTTTTGTCGGCCAAAAGTTCGTAGTGGAAAGGTTCTGTCGTCGATTCGCCCATGAATGTATAGTTTTGTCGGCGAATCGTTCGTAGTTATAAGGTTATGTCGTTGAACTACTCATAAACGAAACATTCTGTCGGAGGCTCATTCGGTGGAGAAATGTTTGACGGAGTTAAGTTTCTGGCGGTTGAGCAGCGTGGTGAAATATGCTCCCAGTATCCCAGCAGATGAATAAGGGTCGACGACAACAACTCAAATCTAAAAAAATAACACAATTATTTGCCAATTAGTCTATATTTTAACTTCTACGCTAAGTACATAACTTTGAACTTCATTGGAAAGCACTCTCTCATTGTTAGGTACACAGTAATGTTGGTGGAGTAATAAAAATGATATCGTTTAGTGGCACCTTAATACAATTCACTTTGCTTGTGTATGACGACATAAAAATCTATAAATCGCACGAGTGCACCGTTATAGACCGTAATGCATTAGGTAAAGTGCTCATGGGGCACAATAAAATGCGAATCACAGGTAAAATTACTGCTTTAACTCGTTAATGGTCCGTGTAGATAATGAGGCATAAAACCTCATATTAATTGATGTTTTAACGGCGATAGTACGTAATTATTAGGCAGTGAAGCATGAGTAATTCGAGTAGGTAGTTTTATTTTTATCAAGCAAAAGGCTTGTAAGCCAAGTATTTGAATAGATCGAGCGGAACATTCTTAGAAATTAATATACCTACTAGGGTGGAGTGAAAAAATTTTTTTTTCATATTCGTTTCGGAATACCTGTAAAAAGTTGCTGTTATTGTTCACAAATATACATACAAATTTTTATTTAGCACATGATAAATTTAGAGGTGCCCCCAACATCATGAACTTTAGAGAAATTCGCAAAAATTTGTCAAAAAACACCAACGTCTAATATTGTCAAAATAACGCTAAATCATATTCTGTGTGTTCCGTTCCTGTGTTTGGTTTACCGGAGAAGTTACCAGTGTCTCAATTACCAACTTATATTGCTTTTATGAAAAATTACTTATTTATTAAATATGAATTAAAGCGTGACAAAACAACAAAAGAGCTGACAGTTCATGATATATCCCAAAGATTGGCTACGGAAATTTTAGATATCTGGCGAAAAGCGTCGCTTCCTACAGTCAGCTTTAAGAGAGTACTACAACTTATTCGATCTTACCATGACAAATATAGAAGCTTACTAAAACCTTATCAAGGCCGTCAAACGAACAAGAAATATCAAGAGAAAATAAATGAATTCGTTACTAAGTCCCAACGGTTATTTGATGTTTGCAGTTGCAAATGCAAAGTAATATCAGAGTGTAATTGCTCAAAAGACAGCCGTGTTCTTGGGAACTTTGATCAAGTAAAAAATATACTTCTTCCTTGGGGAAGAAGTATATTTTTACTTGATCAAAGAACTACAAGAAAAATGATGATAGGCGGTGTAGATTTGGTTGCGACTGTTAAAAATATGAAAAAATTAAAAAGTCAAGAAAAAGAGATAATGGGTCCTAACCAACCGTCTTGTTCTCGTTCTTTGCCATATGACTTAACAACCGAAAGCTCCAGTTCAAGCAATAATAGGGTAGCTTCTAGTCCTTATCAATCGCCAAAACAACTAGCTGCTCCGCCAACAAAGAAAACATTTCAAGTGCCTGGTTTAAATTTCGATGCTAAAGATTATACCGTCTTAATTACGTGGCAAGACTGTAAGATAACTGAGCCACCTCTGACTTCCAATTTATCTGATGAAGTCTTAAAAGAGATTGTCAAAAGCGGTTTGACTACATGTCAGAATATTAAAGATTTTCCGTGCCATACCCAAGCCGTAGAGCGCTGTATCAAATTGGTGACCGAAGCTTCAAGTGCAGTTTGTGGAGAAAAAAAACGAGATGGTTTCATAAGGGCAAGACTATTATCACGGCAGCAAATGCATAATTTTGAAACAAAAAACAATTTATTACCAAAATTTATATATATTTCTGATTTTTTTCATTCCTTGATAATATTTATTTTTTTATTTTTTCTTGATTAAAAACATTAATACTACTAACCAGGCTTTTATTTAACGTATCACAATGTAGTTTGTTTTATAAGGGACAGGAAATCTAGAAAAATACTATCATTCAAAATTAGATCAATGTTTTTAAAAATTTTGTGTTTTTCTAATTTTCAATTGTGTTGGGGCACCTCATAACATCAAGACAAGTAAACAATCTTTTGCATGCTGAATTTACTCATTAAAAGGCAACTTTGTATTGCTATTCCATTTAAAAAAAATAAAAATAAAATTTTTTCATACATTATCACTCCACCCTAATACCTACTCCGAAACCACTAAATCGATTTTCATGAAACTTGTCACATATAAAGACCTCGATATTCTAAGTTTGTATCAAAAATAATTGAGATCTATCATGCCCTAGAGGAATGATCATCAAATACCAATGGAAAAACATACACTCAGCGAATCTACTCGCTGCAGTCAACCTCGATTTCGGCCTACTAACCTAGAATCCGACCTAGTCACCGAAAGAGAATGTCTACTAACACACCCACTTGTTCTCTGCTTGCTGAGCCCCACTATTCTACAAATCTCGGACATTAACTTAATATATCTCCATATCCAAATATAACCCTGGAACGACTGTAAAATGGTAATGCTTCTAGTGAGGACGGAATCATAAGAGAGTTGTTGACAGTCGGAACGACTCAGAGCTCAAATATTAGCTACATATTTGAGCTCTGAGTCGTTCCGACTGTCAACAACTCTCTTATGATTCCGTCCTCACTAGAAGCATTACCATTTTACAGTCGTTCCAGGGTTATATTTGGATATGGAGATATATTAAGTTAATGTCCGAGATTTGTAGAATAGTGGGCCATTCTACCATATGGCTCGTCAATTTATAGTTTTTTTCACAAAAAAAACTATAAATTGACGAGCCATATGGTAGAATGGCTAGCAATGGCTACTTTGACTCCGAGGTCGTCGGTTCGATCCCCACACAAGTCAAACATTTGTATGCATGAACATGTCTGTCTTGGTCTGGGTGTTTTCTATGTATTATATATAAGTACTAGCTGCCCGCCCCGGCTTCGCACGGGTAGAAAGTGTTGTTTTCTTTTCCTCGCAATTTATATGTCTTTTCTCTCTATTAGAAACTTCCTTATACCTTAACGAAAATATTAAAATAAAAATTTGCAGAATTCGTCGAGCCGTTCTCGAGTTTTGCGCTTAGCAACATTCATTTTAATATGGGACCACCTGGAGTGTGTGGGTACACACTCCAGGTGGAGTCTCAAACAAATAAGAATTATTAAAATTGCTGTACAATTGACGGAGAAATCATTGATTTAAAAAAAATAGATACAGTCGAACATAGGACCACCCTACAGGTACAATAAACAACAATAATAGGTACCTAATTTCTGGGACAAAAAGTATCATATGTCCTATCCCAGGACTCAGGGTATCTCTGAACCAAATTTCATCTAAATCGGTCCAGCTAAGCTAAGTTAAGCGCGAAGAGGTAAAAGCTAGACACTTTCTCGCGTTTAAAATATTAGTATGGATTGGCGTTCCGAAAACCAAAAGAAACGACACATATATTGATATAAAGACATTTCAACCACATCGGACCCCGATACGGGATGATGGTCACGTTAGCTACGTTGAATTTTAAAGTCGTTGTTGTTTTCGTAATCAGCGACCCAATAAACCATAAAAACAACACCCATGATGATTTTCAGATTAAAATGGAAAATTGTTGGAGAAGAGTGGTATCATCATCATCAGGTCATTTTAGTCTCCACTACAGGAGCATGACCCTCTCTCGTCCGTCCCAGACAGGAGGATTTGGCCTACACTCCCCACGCAGGCCAGACGGGTTGGGGAGGCCTGATCGATGTTTTATAACGTACGAGTATTTCCTTTAGTCTGTGCCTTAGTCGCCTTGTACGACATCCACGGGACGGAGTGATTCTATTCTAGTCTGCCGGAAACCACACGGCCGTAAGAAGGAAGAGTGGTACGCGGAATAAATTCAGTTTCATCGGTACCACTCCCAGTGAGAATAGCGTGTTTTTTAATTATTTTTTTAAACTATAAATTTATTGTAAACACCATGTTGTTTATGCAAATAAATTTAACTTTGTTCTGCATCAGCTGTTCCAAATCTTGGATTTATATACCTCAACAGAAATGTTCATCAGGCTGAACAACTTTTGCTAAGGCGTCATTTTTATATTTCTTATAGTTTAGCTGAACCATTATGTTTCTGCATCACGTGTTCCAAATCTTGGATTTTTATACCTCAACCAAAAATGCTCATCAAGTTGAACAACTTTTGCTAAGGCGTCAATTTTATATTTCTTATAGTTTATCGGAACCATTATGGTACTGCATCAGGTGTTCTAAATCTTGGATTTTTATACCTCAACAAAAAATACTCATCAGGCTGAACAACTTTTGCTAAGGCGTCACTTTTATATTCCTTATAATTTAGCTGAACCATTATGGATCTGCTGCAGGTGTTCCAAATCTTGGATTTTTATACCTCAACAAAAAATGCTCATCAGGCTGAACAACTTTTGCTAAGGCGTCATTTTTATATTTCTTATAGTTTAGCTCAACCTTTATGGTTCTGCATCAGGTTGTGTGTTGTGTTCCAAATCTTGGATTTTTATACCGAGATGGAAATTTCGTGTCCACGGTTTCAAATCGATGCTATTTTCGTAATTGACGTCTCAGAAAACCATAGAATCAACACCCATATTGATATTATGACATTTCAACCCCATCGCACTCCCACAGGTGTGCTCTTGTATCACGTCGGTTATGTTAGATTATAAAATAACTGTTGTTTTCGGAATCAGTGACCCGATAAACCTTAAAAACAATACCCATAACGATTTTCAGACGTTTGCAACTCATTTCACCCCTTTAGGGGTTGAATTTTGAAAAATCCTGAAACACCTGTTTACTCATTTATCTACAGAAGTGCTCGTGTAAAGTTTCGTATAAAATAGTCCAACTAATCTTTGTTCCCCATACAAAACTTTCGACCCCCGTTTCACCCCCTTAGGGGTTGAATTTTCCAAATCCCCGTCTTAGTGAGCACCTACGTCCTAAAAGGAACCCTCTTGCAAAATTTGAGACTCCTAGCACTTGTAGTTTCTGAGATTTCGTGATGAGTGAGTGAGTGATTTTCTCTTTTATATATATAGATAGATGTATTTGCAAAATTTGAGACTCTTAGCACTTGTAGTTTCTGAGATTTCGTGATGAGTGAGTGAGTGATTTTCTCTTTTATATATATACTAGCGGCCGCCCGCGACTTCGTACGCGTGGAGTTAGTTATTTGCAAATAATTTTTAATTACATTCGAAAAAGCTAAATACCTAGTGAAAGGAAAAAAATAAAAAAAAGTTAAAAAAAATTTTTAGAATCAATGAAGTCGACGGATATTATTTTTTAAAACCTCTTTGTAAAACCTAAAGTCCTTTTTATTGTTATAATTAAACATCCCTCCTTATAATAGTAAGTATGTAGTTGTTTTCATTATTTTTTATATTTAAATATCATTTAAAATCCTTCTGCCATAATTAATTTAACTTCAATAGTTATGGCAGAAGATATTATAACATTGGATTTTCATACAAATTTCCAACCCCCGTTTTAACTCCATAAAAGGGTTGATTTCTAAAGATACATTATTAGTACACCTCCATACTATCTATACATTTAAAATTTTTAGTTTCTTACTTTAAAAACATAGAGCTGTCATACAAACTTCCAACCCCCATTTTAACCCCAAAAAGGGGTTGATATCTAAAGATACATTATTAGTACACCTCCACACCATCTATAGAGCATACATTTTAAAATTCAAGTCTCTTACTTCAAAAACCTAGAACTTTCATACAAATTTCCAACCCCCGTTTTAACCCCAAAAAGGGGTTGATTTCTAAAGATACATTATTAGTACACCTCCACACCATCTATAGAGCATGCATTTTAAATTTCAAGTTTCTTACTTCAAAAACCTAGAACTTTCATACAAATTTCCAACCCCCGTTTTAACCCCTAAAAGGGGTTGATTTCCAAAGATACATTATTAGTACACCACCACACCATCTATAGAGCATACATTTTAAATTTCAAGTCTCTTACTTCAAAAACGTAGAACTTTCATACAAACTTCCAACCCCCGTTTTAACCCCAAAAAAGGGTTCATTTCCAAAGATACATTATTAGTACACCTCCACACCATCTATAGAGCATACATTTTAAATTTCAAGTTTCTTGCTCCATAAACATAGGACTTTCATACAAACTTTGGACCCCCGTTTCACCCCCTTAGGGGTTGAATTTTCCAAATTCCCGTCTTAGTGAGCGCCTACGTCCTAAAAGGAACCCTCTTGCAAAACTTTGAGACTCCTAGCACTTGTAGTTTCTGAGATTTCGTGATGAGTGAGTGAGTGATTTTCTCTTTTATATATATAGATAGATGTATTTGCAAAAAAAATAAATTAGGTACGTAATTTAGATTTTTAAAATTGAAGTCAAAATCAGATGTCTAGTACCCATAGTACAAGCTTTGTGCTTAATTTGGTTTAAGATAGCGTTACAACGCTATCTTAAACCAAATTAAGAATAAATATTTCTGGACAAATTATACATAATTTGTCCAGAAATATTTATTTATCTATACAGATAAATAAAATTGAAGTGTCTGTTTGTAATATTAAAATAACCGCTTTTTACTAAATGCTTATGGATGTATACACGGTACGAGTACATACGAGTATACCAAAATAACATTTTTTTTCAATTTTGTCTGTCTGTTTGTTCCGACAAATATCTGAAACGGCTGGACCGATTTTGACGGGACTTTCACTGGTAGATAGCTGATGTAATAAGGAGTAACTTAGGTAACTATATTTATATATCATATTTTAGATTTTTTATTTTATTTTTATTAATAATAAATAAATAATAAAAAAATAACTATTCCGCGCAGACGAAATCGGTACAGCTAGTTTATATAAATAATAATATAATAAATAAACCATAACTATACTAATGTAGTTCTAGAATGTGCATAATTGATTAAGTGTTGAAAAGGATGAAACTGAAATTGAAGTCAAAATTATAAATGTAAAATAGTATTCTATAAATGTTCCGCCACAATCCAAGTGTTCCTTGAATTTCACTGGCATGGCGCCACATGTCAACGGCCCTTACGTATAAAATCGAAAGTAATTTTTAGGCTCTTTTCATTATAGCGTTTCAAAGTTACATTATGACGTTATTATTTAAATATGAAACGTATTAACCCTGCTACATCTAATGATAACAATAATTAATTAATATTTTTGCCCGTATGGCAGCTTGTGGCGAACTGTTGGCGAGTAACGACACCACGGATACCGAATCTCCAGTGAGTTGTCAAAGTGGAAACCCAAGAAGGCCCGAAGGACTCTCAGCTTGCTTTCATTGGCCGTCCAGAGAGGAGTCGTTAGAGCAATATGCTCCAGGTGTGGTAGTGTTAAAGGGCATAACAACGCGAGTAACTACGGAGAAAGCGCAACACACCACTCGACACCCCCCGTCACTCACACCGGTGTTGCCCTCGATTTCCTGGCATTTCGGGGGGCCATCTAGTGAGTGGCGGCGAGCCACCGCCTGCTGCGCATAATCATCGATACCGGTAATTATGGCAGGCGTCCGTCCCTCTTCTTTAATAGTCCATTACCTAATCCACCCTGATCTCATCTCTATTTTCTAACACGCTTAGCAATAGTTCTAATGCATGCCGAGACCTGCTGCTGCATGGGTATATTGCTCCATTGATATATCCCGATTCGCTGACCCCGGGTGTACAACATTACATTAAACTTGTCTAAGTGCGCTCGCGCGCGGTTCGTGCTCGTGCGCGGGAATATAGATCCAACGCGTAGAGGCCCTACGCGTTGGATCTATATTCCCGCGCACGCCTACCAAAGATCCGTGAATTTAATAGACATTATAATTTAAGTACTTTGATTACGTTATAGATATTTACACGTTTTATAGAAGATTTTGGAATTGAGTGTTTGTGTTTACTTGGAGGTAGGTCCTTATATCCGAGGGGCCCTGAACTAAATCCCAAAAGTCTATACTTAGGTCCGCCTCTGCGTGCACGTGCAGCCAGTGTTAATCTCTCCAGTTGGTAACTCGCACAGTGAATTTTATTACGCGATTTGCAAGTCAAGACTAGCACGACTTTTGATTTAAGTATTCATCATTCGAGATGTTATTTGACTTAGTTTTATTCAAAAGTTGATTTCATGAATATGTTACCGGAAAGTATATAATTCAGTCAAAGTACGCTTATGTAGTTATAAAATAAAATAATAAAAATAAAAATTATTTATTTTCAGATCTTACAATCCATAGCTATATATAAGTATATAACTAATAGTAGGTAGTTAATAAGTAATGTTTAGAGCGGACAGGTTGAATATTATGCCGGGCCACTTAAGACAATGTATAAATTAATCTATGTATCAATAAATTATTAGACATTATACCTAATCTACAGTAATCTAGAGTTTTTATACAGACCCTAGAATAACCAATCAATGCAAGCTGTCATTTCATTTTGAAATGGCGATTGTTTATCGTTTAGGTTAGGGGTCTCTTATTGCTAACAAATATTTTGATTTTTTACTTATCTATTGTCTGCTTCAGTTGTCTGTATACACTATCAAATTTTAATGTATTTACAAAATGAAATAGTGTGTTCATAAATATACCTTTAACAACAATGAAGCAAAAAAAATGAGTAATTTTTTTTTTATTTGTATTTTTTTTTAAATCCTGATAATATGCCGAATTTGTAAACACTCTAAATGTAGTAAATTCATTGTGTATACGCGCATCATGAAAAGCTACTGCATCAAAATGGAAGGGGGAATCAGTAACGGTTGCCTTTTATAGATACCGATAAAATGTTTCTTTTATGAAGTCGACGCCGACGAAGTCACGGGCGGCCTATAGTAAATAACGAACAGAAATATGATTTCTTATCATTTGAATAATAAATAAATAAATATTCCAGGACAAATTACACACGGCCATCTAGTCCCAAACTAAGAAAAGCTTGTACTATGGGTACTAGATAACTGATATAGGTAATACCTAGATACATTTTTTTTTATAAATACATACATATATTTAATACATAGAAAATACCCAGACCAAGACAAACAGACATGTTCATGCAGTAAATCTAGAACTTCTACCATCCCTAGGGATGGTCTTAAAATTTCTCAGCATAGAAGTTCAGTACAGAGACTATAGTCACATCCCGGCCACTACATATAAATGTCGCGACTTTACCTACATATTTAAACAACGGCGTCTGCGCAAAGCGTGATTAAGCATGTGTGCGTGCAGCGCCATACAAACTGTTTCAGAATCATCACAGAGGGGAGGTAAGGTCGACACGAGAGAGCGGCAAGAAGTAACGATGTACTGTACGTAGTACCATTACTTATATTGTGCCATAGTGTAAGTTTGACACCGATTTATTTTACTGCTGCGTTCATTTATTCGAAACTTTTGTATGGAAATCTATAAGTCAATAACTTTCCACCAGAGACCGCTACTAAATTTTGCATACAAACTGTCGATGGCAAAGCGAACCCAGTAGCGTAAATCTTTGTCAACAGTCGTATGTATACAAAAGATTATTTCCTGAATGTGTCAATTTTCGAGATTTACGTATTCAAAAGAAAAGGACCTAATAGTTAATAATTTCGTTTTTTTAGCCGGCACTGATTGAGAACATTTAGTTTTCAACAATCTAGTAGAAGTATCTAGTATAGTTTTTGTTCATAGATTTTTAATACACAATGTTTTATAGACGCGCCACGCCGTTTTAAATAACAGCGCTATATAAAATCTACGACATTCTCTATCTCATGATGGCAATCATAAGATAGAGAATGTCGTAGATTTTATATAGCGCTGTTATTTAACGGTTTTAACATTATTGCGTTCCCTTCGAAAAAAATTGGTTGCCTGTAATGTACGGTATACGGACGATAATTTTACGTGATAACGTCATAAGAAAATATCGGCCGATGTAGTGGAAGAGAGATAGATGCGTCACAAGCCGAACGCTTAGGCCGATCGTGCCTCTCTATCGCTTGTTCTGCGCTCTCGCTTGCACGCTCGACTCATTGTCATCAGTCATGCTTTCTCGTACGCGTATGATTTATAAGACATTACGTCGTACGTCACGTCAAAAAATAGCACGTAACGTGAAACAACAAATCATATCATTCTATCTCCTTTAGCTTACATGCTAATGACGTAAGTTACTCATTTTGTTGTTTGAATGCGATAGAAACAAACAATTTGTCTGTTGTTTTTCTCTGTCTACATTTTTGTTCTAAAAACGTTTCAGTTTTGGCACGTATCAATCGGTACAATCCGTAAAATTGCGTACAGTAAATGAACGCACGAACGATTGAAAGATCATAAATTATTCATAGTTACCATAGATCAAACTTCGGTTCACACCCGCCAAATTGAATTTTGATCAATGAGTCTGCGATGCGAACTTTGCCCGTTTTAATTTTATACTTCGTCGTTGGTAACTTGCTGTTACATTTTATAGATCAATCAAGTTAATCGATTTCATGACATAATGCTTAAATTTCAATTTTACGCGCACATAAATGTGACTTTTTAGGGTTCCATGGTCGGGTAAGAAGTCCTTATTTCGTCCTCGATGTCACAGTAATTTTATCTAAGGGCTAATAGAGCTATTGCGTTTATATTTTGGTACAAATAAATAATAATAATAAGTCCGCAGGGCAGCTTGTGTGGCGAGCTGTTGTGTGAGTAGCGACACCACGGACCCGAGTCTCCAGAGAGTCGGTCAGGGCCTTCGTCTCCGACGTGTCTTCATCGGTCGGAGTGTAAACACAAGAAGGCCCGCAGGACTCTCAGCTCTGGCTTGCCTTCATTGGCCGTCCAGAGAGGAGCCGCTAGAGCTATATGCTCCAGGGGTGGAAGTGTTAAAGGGCATCACGCCGCGAGTAACTTCGGAGAAAGCGCAGCACACCTCTCGACACCCCTGAGTCACTCACACCGGTGTTGCCCACGGCCGATTTCCTGGCATTTCGGAGGCCCATCTAGTGAGTGGCAAGCCAGCGCCTGCCGCAAATAACTAGCAATAAAAGCAGTTATGGCAGGCGTCCGTCCCTCTTCTGTAATAGCCCGCTATTAATTTCACCCAGATCTCATCTCCATAGCCCATTTATTTTTCATCACACTTCGCAATAGTCTCAACGCCTGCCGAGACCTGCTCATGGGTATATCGTTCCATTGACATATCCTGAAGCGGGTCACGGCGGGCGTACAACATTACATCAAACTTCTCAAAGGGGCCTCTGCGCGTTGGATCCATATCCCCGCGCACGCCTATCAAATGACCGGGCTTGACCCGTGATTTAAGAGAGATACATAATAATAATATATTATATACATTAAATATAGATTGTTATATACTCGCAACAAAGATGTCAATATTAGACGAGCTCGGTGGGCGAATTGCTAACAATGGCTACTTCACACTAACATTTTTCATAGTCTTGATCTGGGTGTTTTTTATGTAAGTATCATATTATGTAAGTATTTACAAGAAACAAACAAAAATGACACATATTTCCCTGTTATCTAGTACAGTTTCTCTGTTATGTATTTTGAGACTAGATGGCACTGTGTGATTTGTCCAGAAATATTTATTTATTTATTTTTGACTTAAATAAGTTCTTTAGTCACGTAAGTATATCTGTTTTTATACAAATAGCTTATGCTTTCAACAGGTTCAACACAATTTCTTAGAGGTGGATTGGTCCTGCATTGGTTCATATCACCAATGACACTGCTCTCGATTAAGCGAAGCGTGAAACGCTGCAGATGTTTCTAAGTGTTCGGTAGACCGAATAAGCTCCAATAAACTATGTGATTTCTCTACAGTCAAGGATCATAAGTGCAGTACCACTTCACTTAACTTTAACTTTGAATAAAATTCATTAGAACATTAGAAATGGCTATATACGTGTATTGAGGAGCTCGATTGCTTCGCTGCACGTGTCAGTGTAATCGATCACGCAAGTTAAGTAACGTCGACCGTCGCTTCTCCATGTTTCGGACAGCACGTTAAGCTGTCGTCCCGGTTATTGTCATTGGATGATACTCAATAAGCCAAGTCAGTGGCCTTTAGGCGGTTTTAAAACACTGGCCTCCGCCAACCCGCACTTGAGCAGCGTGTTGGAGTATTGAGTATGCTCTAATCCCCTTCGATTGAGGGGGAGGCCCGTATCCCCGCAGTGGGTTGAATAAGGATTGACGACGAAATACGTGTTTCTTCAAATATAAGATAAGGTAGGTTGATACTGCACTTATGAACCTTGAATATACACTTAGAATGCAATTAATTCTAAAACCGATGTCGTGTTTGAAACCTCTGAGAAGACTGAATTCTGCCGGTGACACTGACCTCAGCCATATCCAATAAAAACTCTCGGCAGCATGTACTTGTGAAACTTCATGATTATATTAATATTCATAATATTAGGTCTTTACCTATGAAATTGCCGTTTTGTATGAAAAAATTTAAACAATTTTATTTCATGTATTTTTTATTTGTATTAATCGAAGTAATCACCCATGCAATCAATACATCTTTGCCAACGCAGTGGCAGTTTATTGATGCCCTTCTTAAAGAAATCAGCTGGACGAGAGGCAACAAATTCTTCAAAGGCATTTTGTACTGCCTCTCGGGTATTGAATTTTTTTGCCGCCAAGAAGTTATCCAAATTCTGTATAAAGTAGTAGTAGTCTGTAGACGCAAGGTCTGGCGAGTAGGGCGGATGACGGAGAGCTCCAACCCCAGTTCTTGCAACGTGGAGACCGTCTGCTGTGCAGTATGAGCTCGCGCGTTGTCGTGCAGGAGCAGCGGAGACGAGCGATTGACCAATGCTGGTTGGAGACGTGCCAGCTTCTCCATCATTGAGTTCAGTTCTTCACAGTACACATCTGCAGTAATGCTCACCCCGTTTGGTAAGAAGCAGTGACCATCACTTTTCTGGGGGTTAGTTTTCGTTTAGGGCATTGTTTAGGTGCTGAAACAGGGTCCAACCAACTTGCTGAGCTCTTGCGGTTATCAAACAGAATCCATTTTTCATCGCAGGTAACAATGCGGTTCAAAATTCGTTCATTTGTGTGTCTGTTGAGCAGTGCAAGGCACGTCTCGACGCGTACTTCGCGCTGGCGATTATTGAGTTCGTGGGGCACCCATTTGTCAAGCTTTTTTACCTTGCCAATTTGACGCAAATGGACCAATATTGTTTTGACGCTAACGTCGAAAGCTGCTGCTAATTCAGCCGTAGATTGCGTATCATCAGCTTCCACAATCGCCTTTAATTCGTCATTGGCGACCAAAGTCTTCGGACGACCGCGAGGTTCATTTTTCAGATAGAAATTTCCAGAACGAAAGCGAGCAAACCAATAACAGGTGGTGCGTTGGCTTGTAGTGTTAGCTCCGTAAACGTCGTTGATGTTGCGTGCCGCTTGTGCCGCGTTGCTGCCACGACGGTACTCATATTCCATAATTACTCGAATTTTTAACGTATCCGTGATGACGAAAAAGATTGAAATGCGATGAAAATGTAACACTGATCAATAAACAAATGACTACTTGTGAAAAAATAATTCCATGTTTTTAGAATAAAATTAATTTGAAATTAGAATTCTTAGCCAAACAAAAATTATTTTGATTTGAAATGGCCAGTACTGCAGAACTTGCAGTACTATAATAATTTTTGTTTGGCTAAGAATTCTAATTTAAAATTTCATAGGTAAAAACGGCAATTTCATAGGTAAAGCCTATTATATCGTCTATCTAAGTTCCCAATGGCTGAATAAATAATTTCATTTCATTTCACTTCATTTCAATAATATAACTCATAGAAGAAGGAAGAAGTCATAGCGAAAGAAAACAAGTAGCAGACACATGCTCAGATATACCATAAGTAAATACGTATTTTGTGCTCTCTTATAATATGAAGGGTATTAATGGACGAAGTTTATATTTAATGTTTGAAATACCCACATCTGTTTCCAAAATAGCGCGACAATTCAAAATCCAACCCCAACTAACTACTAGACACGGCTCAGAGTGGTGTGTAATGAATAATGCATGTCGGATTTGAAAGTTCACGTGGAGTATGTCGTTATGCTGCGACACGCCACTACAATTCTAGTAGTGATGTAAAAGCAGGTAGGTTTATCGATATCCTAACTTCAGATGGAATAAGATAAAATTTGCAGTAAGATAAATCCATAATATTAACAACTTACTTTGCACCTGAGTTAGCGCCAACATTAATGTGAGTCGCAGTTGAATATGAGTTGAGCTGACTTTTAATGTGTAAAGTACGCGCGATCCTTAGCAGTTAATAAATATGGCACATCGCAACAAATTGTAGTATTCCTACGAGTGAGTAAGGCCACCAGGCGTGAGATGGTAGGTAGGTGGAGCAGTGGAGAAGTTTATCGTCTTTGTAGAGTATGGGGTATCGTAACTGTTGTATGCTTATTTGGCATCCAACATGGTACATAAAATATAGTAAAGGCTAAAATATGTCAACCCTTATTCGATATTAGATACGGGGCTCCCCTCAATCGAAGGGATTTAAAGCATACTCGACCACGCTGCTCAACTGTGGGTTGGCGGAGGTCAATGTTTTCAAGCCGGTAACCGTCTGGATCGACGGCTTAACGTGCCCTCCGAAGCACGGAGGACCTCGAGGTAAATAAAACCCATCCATCGACAGGGTACTTTCGACGTTGCTTGACTTGCGTGATCGATTACGGCGCCAGCAATCTACATTCAGAGCAAGAGTAAAATATATCCAATGTATTTTAAACAATATTAAAAAGCTGGTGAAAATTTTCAAGAAATAAATACTTTCGAGATACGATCTCTTTTAAAATACTTTGTTTCAATATTCAGTCTTAACTTCAGTAAACATTGCAATAAGTACTAAGAGATTAAAAATGAAAGAGCGTTGCTTGTGAAACGTGCTCTTTCATTTTTAAACTCTTTTTTTACTTCATTTTGTTCTCACAAGAGATCAGTGAGAATTAATTTTTTCGCTTAATTGAATATGAGTTCAGAATGAAATTGTGTACTTAAGCAACATTAACTTTTTCTTAAGAGTTGCCATGTGAAATCAGTTCGTCATGGTTTTTACCACGACAGAAAAACACCATGTATATTCTTAACTGAAAAAATGTGGTCACCTGATTTGAACTTGCCTACGTCATCGACTGTATTTTATGTAGAATTTGACAACCGAACTCGTGACGTAGTCTTAGCAATATACCTGTTTATTACGGGAAGATCATACCAGGGGCCCGGCCAAGCTGTAGCTGATTACCATCGGATTTTTTATTGAGAAAATCGAACTTCAACTTAAATTAATGGTGATTGTATTTAGCTTAGCTGGGAGGAATCCAGAAACTCTACCAACAAAGCTAAAGACCTACCAACAAAACTTAAACATACCTATATATGGATACAAAATATTCGATAGGAATCGGCTTCACCTTCGGCGGTTGTCCCCTTGTTTTTTTTTTTTTATATACTACATCAGGTGGCAGACAAGCATACGGCCCGCCTGATGTGAAGCGGTCACCGTAACCGTATTAACGCTCGCAACATAATATATCACTTGCGCGCCGCCACCCCCGCTGCCAACGCAGCATCTCGCATTACGCTCCCTTCCTCTCTTTTCGGCAGAGCTTCGTTTGTCAGTCAGCAGGGTGCACCACGTGCAGGTGAAGTTGGCTTTGGTTCAAAGATGTTAATAAACCACTTACACCCCAAAAGTGCCCTCCAAAGCACGGAGGAGCTCGAGGTAAATAAAACCCATCCATCGACAGGCTACGGCCGACGTTGCTTGACTTGCGTGTTCGATTACGGCGCCAGCAGTCTACATACATAATCTGCCCTATGGCAGAAGGCAAAAAATAGGAGCCCAAATTTCTAGGTAATACCTATGTATTACCTAGGAATTTGGGCTCCTATTTTTTCTATTAGTAATTTTCTACTCTAATTAACTGTTTACATAGTTAATCAATTTGCAACTACTAATCCAAGGTACTATCAAAGATTATGTTTAACCCATTTGAACAGGCTCTTTGTTTGATCCGTATATGTGCATACGATTTATTCGCCATTTTCTCAAAAACTGATCCATTTCGGGTGGTGTCCTAGCAAATTTTCGTGTATAAAACAATGTTCTAGATTATAAGAAACCACTCCGAAATGAATTCAGAATTTTTTGATATGAATTTATTTCGATTGATTAGATTATGTCGGTTAACAAATTACATAGACAGCCTTATGAAAGAATTTCTTTTCACTCTAATTCGACCAACTCTACCTCAATCGAATAATGTACAGCTAAGAGCACTTCAAGCAAGACACTTTGACCTATGTATATTTATGGCTAAAATATAACTGTCGATATTTTAAGAACTAATGCAAGCTCTATATGTCTGATTTTGTTATGTAAATTGCGTTCTGTAGCAATCTATTTCACAATACTGTTTATAAAGTTTCAGCGCGGTGATATATGAAATATAACTGTTACAAAAGATTTAACGTTTATGTTTAAATATAGCTCAATTTTTTAATACTCTAAATTTATTTTATTAATTATTTATATTTTTGTATAAATGATACTTAGTTATTTAATTTGACGAACTCGGTAGTCGAATGGTTGGCCGACTCCGACATGGGTTTGATTCTCGCGTAAGACAAATATTTGTGTGCATGAATATGTCTGTTTGTCTTCATGTGGGTGTTTACTGTGTATTATATGTATGTATTTACAAAAAAAAAATAGAGTATAATATCAGTTACCTTTGGGACTAGGTAGCAGTGTGTAATTTTTCCAGGAATATTTATTAATTTATTATTTTAAAATTGCTTGTAATTAACGGAGCTATTAAAATTGTAAAATTGGGTAACTATTCTAATAACCTGACGACTAAAGATGATTTAAAACATAGCAAACCTAACCTAACCGAATATTTCAGTCACCCATTTAGTATTAGTAGTGACTAAGTTTATTATTTTCCTTTTAAAACAAATTATTTCATCAAGATAATCAAAAATTTCGTTTTGAAAATTTACTCATGGACTTAAATAAAAACGAACGAGCGGCATTTTTTCTGGAAAACGACTGAAAAGGTTTGCAATAAAATGTTTTTATTGTGATAAATTCTGACACCTCTCGAATGAAATTAAATTCAACTCGTTTACCGACTCCATTTACTCGCTTTCTATTCACATTTATTCCACGTTTTTTATACTCTTACAAATGATTCAATAACGAAATATATATTTTATTTTTACTTAAAAATAAAATTACTTAGATGGAAAGTAACTGATATTACTAAAACCAATATGTATTTTTTATATTTAACTCGCTTACGCACGCGATTTCATGTGCGCTTATATGCTCGGTATCCCGAGGGAATTTTCAGAAATTTCATAGCGAAAGTCTACGTCATGGTAGCTACCTGTATGCTTTTCAACCCGATACCCCAGATTCATCATCATCACCCTGTATCTACCCACTGCTGGATATCCCTTCTCCAATGGTTTCCACTAAATACGATCGTCCGCCTTTTAGATCCAGCCGCTTCCAGGCGCTTTCTTCAGGTCATCGGACCAGGATTTTTGGCCCCCGTAAACCCAAATATTGGAAATTTCATTAAAGTCGTTAGGGCCATTTACAAGATGATCATCGTATATATATTTAAATTACTTAAAATGTATTGCTAATTTAAAAGTATAGAATTAACAGTTGGGTAAAATCAGGCTTGCCGACTTTAATTTATTGGCTTTATTAATTTCAACAATACTTTTTTGAAATATCAGTGGCGATATGCATTTTATTTTATGCCTCTTGGAGTGGAAGGTTAGTATACTACGTGAATACATAATGAAACGCATTGCAAATACCGCCAAGTTACGTACGTCCGTACAGCATCAACCACTGCAGCACTGTAATAGTGAATGATATTTTTTTTTTTTAGACTAAATATTTTTTTGTTAGCATGTAAAATGTAGTCAAGCATACTTCGGTATTTGTACGTTCTTATGCCGTTCGTAATAAGAATTACAATCGAATCGCATTGTAACTATAATTTAATTTTTCTTAAAGCTTTACTCGCATTACTGAGAGCAGAAGCAAAACTGCAAACGCATTGTAACTATCATAAATGTTTTCTCTTAACTTAACCACAATTTATAAGAGCAGAAACAGCTTATGTGGACGACAGTTCGATGAGAATGTGCCTCCAATGTTATACTTCAAAGCACATAACTTTATATAAAGGTTGACCTACCTAAATCTCCTATTTCCATAATTTATTTTTAGCGAAGTAAATTTAGAAATTTCCAAATTATTCTCTTTTACTCAACTTTAATGATACAAAAAGATTAAAGGGGAATTCTTGTGATGTTTAGAAGGCTTTTCTCTTTATGGAACGTTAATATTTTAAAGGTAAGTACTACGGCAGATTCTAAAATGAAACAAAGACTTCTTAACAATGTTATTACTTCTAAACGAAAGTACTTATTCTTGTTTCATCATTTTATTCGTTTTTAAGAAATGTGAATAAAATTCGTGCTTACATATTAAGGTAAGAGTTACTATACGTGTATAGAATAACAAAATTCAAATTGTTCACAAAATGATCCATGGTGCATCTAATAATAATTTATAAGAAACACGTATCTATATGTGTTATAGTCATTACTGGAAATCTAGGCGCTCCTATGCTTGACTAGGTTTAAAACCTAAGGTACCTCACCTGACGCTTCAGAAGATAATTGTTAAAAACTCTTCGACTATTGTCATAGAAAAAGATTATTTTTGAATTGAATAAATGAATATGATTAATGTCATTCGGTAAAATAAAATGGTGAAAAGCTGATCGGCGTCTTTAATTTAGGTATTGGCTATAACATACGATTAATAAATGTTCATCGCAATAGACGAAGGATGGCCACGAATTGATGAATTTCTGTTACATCCCTTGCTGGCTCGAGTACCTCCTGGTGACTCCTCTCAGAGAGACATCCGAATCTCCCCAGTATTAGAGTCTTCTCTAGATAATTATGGGAGGTGATTATTATTTGCGGTTCGATGTTTGTACCAACAAGAATATCCTGACAGCACAGTATAAGTAATAGTTCTTGACAGGTAACATCTTGACACAATTTACGGACAAACATTCAACATTTTTGTGAGTTTATATGTAAATAGCTGTGCCCCACTCAAGCATCTGCCCTTTGTGCTCCTAATGGTCATAACGTGATGTTAAATAACGAAACGAAACGAAACGAAACATTTTTGTCATTTTTATCTAGCATTTCGGTATTGACCGTTAACTGTTTGAGTGATAAAAATATGTTTTCATGATGACATAACAATTATTTGTTTCTTTGTTATGGAACGCGCCTTATTACGAGTGATCGGCGTTGGTAGTGCCATTACGCGGGATTTGTGACCGTTGTCTTATATGGATATGCCTCCCAAATCCTGGCATTTTCATTAAACAATTTTATTTACCTTTGAATTATTTGTATTTTACGTACCTATTTATATGCTTTACCATGCTATTATTTAACGTAACTTAACTTTTATTTTATTGTTTTTCTTAACTGTTCGTCTGGAGAATTTCTTTTCGACATTTCACGTATTACACACTTAACGATACAGCGACAACTGGAAAAATATAATGTACTACTAAACTAGACTAAACGTAATCCCGGAATCCCGTGGTCATATCCATATTAACATCAACATTCAAGTCTATTGACCCCAAATGGCACTGCTAACGCCGATCACTGCTTATTACGATAGTAATTTTAAAATGAAATCAACATTGATGAAAACATAAAAATGATAAACTTTCCGCTCACTCGTGCCATATATCCTCGCAGAATACAATTATCTTCTTCTTCTCACTTGCGCAAGTTCTATTATATATAAAATCATACTATGTAGAGATTAGGATACGTTTTTGCAAATAAAATGGAGGAAAATCAGGTCCTGTCTATTTTTATATCTACATCAGTGTACCAGACCTTTTGTCTAACATGATTTTTTTCATTTCCGACGTTCTCCTAATATGACTATTTTAGATTGTAGATGTTTTACTAGTAGGTCGTTTTACTTTCATGGTCATTTTGTTAATTGGACCTTCTAATACGGAGGGCATTTTTTAGCATTAATACTATCGCATCCAAAAATAAAGAAAAGTCTGGGTATTTCACCCATGTGTGTAATTAAACCAAGTCGCAGCTATAGTCGTAGCACAAGCTTAATGAAATGAAATGTCTTTATTTGCTGTAACACGGTGGATCGAAATCGGTTATAATCGGTCATATTTAGAACAAGCGTGTCACACCAATACTTGGCATGCAAATGTCATAAACAATTATTAATTTATACTACTATAAATTATGTCAGCTTACTAATAAAACAAAATAATATAAAGCAAAAAATATAAATTAATACAGAGAATGTCCAAATTAAAAACGTCATACAAATCAAATTAATATTTCAATAATTAACAAGTACACACGAAATGTATGAATATTTGTTATAATGGTAATTATCTTTTATATATAAAATAAACAGTAATCAGAATTTATTTTTTTTAAATTCTTTAATACTATAGATACATTATTTTGAGAGAATATTGTATAGCGACTTTTTAAAAGTGTTCAAGGGCAGTGTCTTTATATACTCTGGTAGCAAGTTATATAGCATTACAGACATATTGAAGCTATTTTTTGAAAAACTGGCTGTAAAGCAATGTGAATTGTTGCCACATATTGCATTTTGGGTAAAGCGAGTATTTTGCTCCCTTTTACGTGCTGAGAATGGCAAGCCCCGAACAAAAAATACAAGTACCGGTGCTCGGTATCAGTATTTTTATTAACTGAAAGAACAAAATTTATTAAAAATAGAGTTTAGTGTGTTCCGCATTTGCAATTCGTCCATTGAGACAATAATTTTATACAATAAGGAATTTCATTATGGAAAATATTAAATTGATCCACTAAAAATAACCTGATTTGCCCATCAAATTATCTGATAGCACATCAAATCCTGCATTTGATGTGCTGGCAAAAATGATATAATAAGTATTTTTGTTGTGCAAAATAGGTTAGGTTAAGTTAGCAATGTAATTACTTGATGTTACGTTAAATAGTAGTTATCACTTCATTATTGTATTTACCGGTATTAAGTTAGTTAAGTCCTAACAAATAATAGGTTTTATTATAAATGTATCTACTTATAAACTTTGACAGTTTATATTATGTACTATTTTTATTGTTATCAATATAAACCCTAATATAAGTACCTGTGGCTCTTTCTTATATATTCTGTATGTAACCTAATTAAGCCACTGTTGTTTGACGTATATAGGTGTGAAATTTTCTGTACATATAAGAAATACTGCGTTGGATGAATACACCGATAACAGACACATATTCCCGGTATATCACTCGCGATTTACAACGAAAAAAATTTCATGCCATAAAATTTTATCAAAACAGTACATAAGCTGGCGCTCGAGTTATTGTTTTATATTATAAAAATAAATCGCATATCCACCCCCGAACGCCACACGTGACGCCACTTATCACAAACAAATCTGAAAGCACATAAACCTGACATAACGCAATATTAAAGAAAAATATTTGTCCACAACCCACGGAGGCAGCGATTAAACGGGATTAATAAAATCCCCGTCGCATATGCGAGCCTAAAATATTTTTGCTTATATTTCCGTATTTTCTTTGGTTATTTGTATTCTGTTCACGGGCTGCGTGTCGCGCGTCAAATGTAGGTTACAAATTATATGTCATAATGTAGCGTCGGTCATTTGCCGTAAAAGATATTATCATTTTGTGATCACATTAAAACTATCATCAATGTATCGAAGAATCACATTGTCATCATAATATTTATATGCCCGTGTAGACTTTTATAACAATAATTACATACATGAATAGCTTTGGTGTACTTTTTATACGACGCTGAAATTCAGACAAGGATAATAATTGCTCATCTTGCAATACATGGGTGGTGATTGGACTATTCTACTGTTGAGCATTTGTCGTGCGAAGGGTAAACCGCTTTACTAAGGTGGTTAAAGAAAGGTTTTAAGTATTTTTAGCAAATTTGTCTAATTTTAATACATTTATCATTACATTTATTAACACCGGGTCTAGAAGATGTTGTGCAATTTGTTCAGAAATATTTACAAACATACGTAGAAATGTAGAATATTATAGAACATTGTAACATTGGAAATATAGTTTTATTGTTTATATATAATATTATAATATATGAATATAGGTAATTTAAGAAGCAAAGTGTTCAAAACATCAGAGTAAATGAGCGATTTCCAAGGAAATTATTGGAATCGTTTTCGAGGTACCTACCAATCTATAACTATTGAACCAATAGGTACTCTATTATACGAGGAAGTTTTTTTTTTTTTTTTTTTTTTATAACAGAGGGTGGCAAGCGAGCATGTGGGTCACCTGATGGAAAGCAATCACCACCGCCCATAGAAATCAGCAACACCAAGGGGTCGCCGATCCGTTGCCAGCCTTTTAAGGGAAATATTGACTCTGTTCTTGAAGGCCCCCATGTCGTACTTGTTTGGGAATACCGCTGAGGGAAGTTGATTCCACAACTTTACAGTACGTGGTAGAAAATGCCTTAAAAAGCGTACTGTAGTAGATCGCCAAATATCAAGGTGATGTGGATGGAATTTTAATTTTTGGCGAGTTGTACGATAGTGGAACTCAGCGGCAGGTATCAAATCAAATAGCTCATCCGAGCACTCCCCGTGGTACAATTTATATAGAACGCAAAGAGATGCAACATCTCTGCGTGTAGAGAGAGAATCCAGCCGATCAGAAATCATTGGGTCACCGACAATTCGAACAGCTCTTCGTTGTATGCGGTCGAATGGAGCGAGTAAGTACTGGGGCGCACCAGCCCAGAGATGTGAACAGTATTCCATATGAGGCCTAACTTGGGCTTTATACAGTTGAAGGCGATGCTGTGGTGTAAAATACCTTCTGGCTTTACAGATGATGCCAATTTTCCTAGAAGCCAATTTGGCCTTGCACTCCAAGTGACCACGGAACTGTACATCTCTGGATATGTCAACACCCAAGATACCAATGCTGGAGCTAATAGTAAGGGGAGTACCTTCCAATCTAGGAGCCACGACAAATGAGGACTTTTTTGCGGTAAACGCACATACTTGTGTCTTTGATGGATTCAGTTGGACTAAGTTCAGTCTACACCAATCAGAGACGTGTCCAAGAGACGTCTCAATCTCAGACACAAGTTTTTCCCGGTACTCATCGACGCAATCCCGAGAAACATTACATAGACCACTGTATCTTGCGTCTACGGTACTGTCATCTGCATAGCAATGGATGCCGCATACGTGCAGCAAGTCATTGATATGCAGAAGAAACAATGTAGGAGACAATACGCAGCCTTGTGGCACACCAGCGTTCAGGGGTAATGGATCCGAGCGTGCACCGTCAATCACAACTTTAATGATCCGCCCAGTGAGAAAGCTGGCAATCCATGTGCAGAGTTTCTCGGGTAACCCAAAAGAGGGAAGCTTGGATAGTAGCGCTTTATGCCACACCCGATCAAAGGCCTTTGCTATGTCCAGACTAACAGCCAAAGCCTCGCCCTTGCTTTCCACTGACTCTGCCCAACAATGAGTCAAATATACCAGAAGATCACCAGCCGAACGACCATGGCGAAAGCCATATTGGCGATCATTAATCAGCTGGTGATCCTCTAGGTATGTTATCAGCTGTTGGTTGATAATATTTTCCATTATCTTGGAAAACAAGGAAGTTATAGCAATGGGCCTGTAGTTGGACGGATCTGAGCAAACACCTTTTTTAGGGATCGGGTGAACCAAAGCCTCCTTCCACGAGCTGGGGACCACGCCAAGCGAGTACGAGTACCGAAAAAGGCGGACTAGAACTGGGGCCAACTCCGCGGCACATATTTTCAAAACAACGGACGGAATGCCATCCGGCCCACTCGACTTATGGATGTCCAGGGAGCAAAGCGCTCTACGCACGGCTCTTTGCGTGAACTTTACTTCTGGCATAGAGCTCTCACACCGAGGGATGGTAGGTGGTGTGGCTCCCTGGTCATCGAGAGTCGAGTTAGATGCAAAAAGAAACCCTAGGAGATCGGCTTTTTCTTTTGCAGTATGGGCCAGCGAGTCATCCATCCGTTGCAGTGGTGGAAACGACGACTGACAGAAGTTACCCTGTACGGCTTTGGCGAGCGACCAGAACGCACGAGACCCAGATGGCAAGCGCACTAGTCTCTCGCCAATTTCGCTTATAAATCTGGACTTTGCCTTCGCGATACAACCCTTCAACGATCTGGAATCAGCGTTGTATTTTTTTTTGAGTACGCCGGTATTTGGATCTCCAGTGGCCCGAGCATTGGACCAGGCACGGTAGGAATCTTGCTTCTGACGCGACGCGGCTCTGCAAGACCCACCGAACCATGGTCGAGATTTGCCGCCAATGGGCACCGCAGAATTAGGAACAAATAGTTCCATACCCTGCAGAACCACATCAGCGACAGCATTTGCACAGGCACTGGGATCATCCAGCGAGAAGCAAACTGGCCCCCAGGGGTAGGAAGCCAGGAAGTCACGCAGCCCATCCCAATCTGCTGACCTGAAATGCCACACACGACGGATACCTGCGGTACGCGGTCGCTTTTGGTGTATGAGTGGCACCACACATTCTATCAGGCAATGATCTGAGGATCCAAGAGGGGCGCCAACAGATACGCGATAGTTGTCCGGGTGGGAGGTCAGCAGAAGATCCAAAAGGGAAGGCACATGGTTCTCCACATCCGGTACCCGTGTAGGTGAAGAGACCAGCTGCGTTAGACCATATGCCAAGGCAAAGTCATGAAAAGATCTTCCAGCATGGTCAGTTGAGCGTGACCCAAGCCATTCGATGTGGTGGGCATTAAAGTCACCCATAACCACAATCTCGGCAGAAGGCATTTGCTGGAGTAGACTGTCAGTCGTCGTTTGGATGTGCTCAACAAGGCACTCCGTTTCGGCGTTACCGCTGTGGGACCTGTAGAGGCACGCGTAGATACGAATGTGGTCGTCGAAGTCTGCACGCAGCCACATAATTGACAGGCCCCGCTCTTCAAGACTGCCAAGACGTCGACAACAGATATCCTCCCTAACGTACGCGCACACACCGGCTCGTGGCACAAAATTGTGTTCCAGTTTGTACCCTGGGTAGCGCAGATACGAGATGTCAGATGGTGGGGATATCTGTGTCTCAGTTAAAAAAAGCAAGGCTGGCTTAGCCGTCTCAAGATGCTGGTGGACGGCATTCAGGTTGGAGTGAAGTCCCCTTATGTTACATAGCTCGATATAGAGCTCAGGGGAACGTGCCACCGTCCTTTTCCTACGCCTGCTCCTGGCAGAGATACAGAGTGGCATAGTGCCCGCCCCAGAATACGTCGGGCGGCCTGAGTAGTGAAACTCAGGAAGGGATTCTCCTTCACCAACGGTGACGGTACCCTCCTGGGGTATTCTTCTTCCTAATGCCACTGCCATATCCAGAGTTGAGGTTTTTGGATTGGGCTCCGGGTCTCAACACTCACCGCACGAAACGCAATAGCGAGCTACTACTTCACGCCGGTTTTCTGTGTGAGAGTGGTACTGCCCCGGACGAGCCGGCCCAATTACGAGCTGCAGTCACTCAATGTCCATAAGTTGATCGCGACCCTGTCATGGACATTAAATGATTCCAACTTAGCTCTACCACTTCAGAAAAAGCTACTCGATTAGCACCACCCAGGGGTCACGTGCAGGGAAACTAGGGTAAAGCCTGCGGACGTGAGTAGCATCAACCCCCAAAAAGTGCTGTATATTTAAAATATATAATTGAAAAACGTACTCTATTAGCACAACCCGGGGGTCACGTGCAGATAAACTAGGGTAAAACCTGCGGACGTGAGTAGCTTCAATAAATAATAGCATACTCATATATCGCCGATTGTTAGCATATAGATTGGTAGCTATTTGACAGCACGAGGGTTTGTACGGATGGTGATATCATTTGATATCTTCTTCTTCTTTAGCATTGTGTTTGAGTCCGCTGCTGAACATACTCTTCAAGTGCTTTTCATTCCACTCTCTGTCCGGTGAATCTAGTCCAGGCGCCCTACCGCCTAAACTGAAGCCAATTACTATCGGATTTTATTGATTGCGAAAATCAAAATTCACCTCAATTAGTGCCAATAATAATAAACTTAGCCGGTAGGGACAGAGACACTCTACCGATTAAACTGAAGTTGTTTATCACAAATATACACAGAAGTCCGATTTTCACAATCAAAAAACTCCATGGGAATCGGTTTTAACTTAGGCGGTAGGCCTCCAGGTCGGTTCTGCTGTATTTTTTATGTCATCCGACTATATGTGTTGAACTGGAAACAACGACTGCTCGTCGAATACTGTGTCTATTAGATAAACTTACTCATTATATATTACCTTACCACTACAGGCTGTTGGTCTAATTTGGTGGAAAAAACCCCTTCGGACTCGTGTCTCCTCTGACGGTCGCCCTCGGGAAGACATCAGGACTTCTACAGTACTGGCGTCTCCCCAAGACTGGGGTGTCATCCGAACGTACTTTTAAAATTCTATTTTAGTACTCATAAATCCCAGCTTTGGGGAGACACCAGTAATGTAGAAATCCTGATGTCTCCCCGAGGGGGACCGTTAGGGGAGACACGAGTCCGAAGGGGAAAAAACTGTTGCTGCATATAAATATATGACGGGTAAGAGAATATAGCGTGGGTCGGTGAGCATTATTGCACGTTGACTTAAATTTTAATTAACCCTTATCCGTATCCAACCCAAATTGCAATTTCATCAGCATTCGACCGCGATCAATGTCACCTTCATTAATCATTATGTCATGTCGATGATATCACGTTGAAAGGCTGATAAATTTCAATCATAAAGGCTTTGATTTTATGAAATTTATACAGGGTATTGATAGGGATTATACTGAACTCGAGCTAAATCTAGAGGTAACAAGGGAAAGTATAATAACACTTAATTGAAGCATTTGTATTTTTAATTATGTTTATTTACTTTATTCATAATGAATATATGAAAATATTTTATTAGGGGTGGATTCTATGTCGGCCAACGGCCACCACACGGCAAATAATGCCGATCACTATACGGCAGCTGTAAGTATCAGCAGGCTAAAGTGGCAGTGGGCGGGCCACATAGCTCGCAGAACTGCCAGCAGTTGTGGCAGAATAATTCTGGAGTGATGACCAAGAACCTGAACCCGCAGTGTGGGAGGCAAAAAATTTCAAAAGGTAAAAATTTATCGGCTATGGATTAAAACTAATCTGTCGACATTGATGCGTAGTCACAAATCAGTTCCATCCGACACACTGTGTAGTGTGCAGAAAAGGGGTTTCTTGCAGACAAGGATTACAATATCCATTACTAGTTTCGAATAGTATTAATGTACCTATGGATATTACACACTACAAATATTTCATTTCTTATAAAAAAAAAGTCCGTAAAAGTGCTAATCAAATTCCTGACCTGAAGAAGTACCCTGATAAATTATATCCGCAAACAATTTGTCATTGATATCTAATATAAAAAGGCCCTATGAAATTCTTATGTTCATTTGTTTGTAACCATTTAATTTGTACAGAACAAATTTAATGATCGAAATGAGTAACATAGTGGTTCAGTTAATGCTTTTTACTATTAGTAGGATTTCTATTTCTGTTCTAATATGGATATAGAAATGCTAAGAATATTATAATTGCAAAACTTTGTGATAATGAATGGTTTGTTGTTTATTTTGACACTTTTACGGCTAATATTTGTCGTCAATCCTTTTCCATTCCATTGTTAGAATTTGGGTCACCCCTTATTCGAAGGGATTTAGAGCGTACTCTACGACGCTGCTCAACTGCGGGTTTACGGAGACGGCTAATAGTACAAATAATAATGTTAATAGGGTTAACATAATCATAAATTCTTGTAAATCACAAGAAAAGCCAGGTCGCGTCACTAGTTAAAAATAATCAGTCCATTTGATCAACTGTACAAACCCGTATTTCATGTCTACTCCATTCCGCCACGGAGTAAATAAAACAAGACAAATAAAATATAACAGCGCGATCAATCGAAATGTCCAATCTCGTAAAAAAGACCGTCGTTTGCCTCCACGAAATTATGATTCCATCAATTTTTTACACAAAGCTATTATTCGATGTATTTAATTGGATTATACAGTAATCCCTTTAAGCGCGGGTTTAAATAATTCATGTTTTACCTACGCCCTTGGGTCGAAAAAGGAATTTAAAAATGGTCCCTTGACGCTGGTAGGGAAATTGTAACACGGCACAGCGGGGCTAAAACGAATTGCGTTAATTTACTACGGCGACCATTTCTCTCGCCTCCGTAATTTTTGACGTACTTTACAAAGGCTAGCTAGTTTGGGAAACCTTTTAAATTATAATTATATTTTAAATTCAGCGTATCATATTATCACGTGACAGCATTGCGCAAATACAAATTATATCATTTCAGGGTGATGAGTCATCACTGATGACTGATAACTGCAGAGACACTTTAATTTTGACTTTGGATAAAATACGTATTACAACACTACAGTATACACCGCATTAAGTAACGGGTAGCTGTCAAAAATAGCCCCGTTTTGTAATACGACGGATTAAAATTTAGGCGTCTTTAAATTATTTTCGGTTAAGTTTGCTTTGTGACCAGTTAGAAATAGGAGCCAACTTGCGCTATCAGACAATTCACTCGGGTGATAAATAATGGCTCTAGTATTTTACAAAACAGCTGGCCGTTATGTAATGCGGTGTATTTTACCAATTTGGAAACATATATGCCGCAATTTCTAAGGCTAGCCATTCTTTAATTAATCATCTCGAAATATCTTAATATATTTGCGAATTTTATCCTGTCATATGCATAAACTACATATATTAAAAGTGCAATTTTTACTTATGCTGCAATGATGTTAAATTTCTATAGATATGCCACCACAATGCCACTAAGCGTCAAAAACGAACACACGACAAATTACCCAATTATCTGCGCACAAGCATGCCAACGAATCTGACGTTTGTGACAATTGATTGAAGTATTTTGTATTTCGAAAAAACATTTACGTTGATACAAAACAATTTATGTTGATAAAGTAAATTAAAGCACAATATATCACATATCACAGAAAATACACAATAATAACTGATTTTAACATTTACTTTAGCTGAATTCACATTATTGCGAGAAAAATTGGCTCCATTTTGCGCTCGGCGAGGAATAGAGATAGCATGCATATTAAATTACCGATGTGATAAGGATGGCGATGGCCTATATTCCAACCTTCGTTACTAATTATATCACCATATCTATAGAAATATAACATCATTGTTGTGCTGCGAGACTTTGTTTCTTACCAAATTTCATAATTCTAGATTAACGGGAAGTACCCTATAGGTTTTGATTTACTTGCGAAACATAAACAGCCGTATCTTTTGACTTGCTTATTGACTTAGAAGTTTAATTATTTCATAGATCCTTTTTTGTAGAGGAATTGTGCAGTTGCAAGGAATTTCAACTAGATACCTTCTTGTTTTCCTGAAAAAAAGAGGACAACGAAGTAATCACAATGAGAACAAGGTGAAATCTTAGATCTTTGGATCTAACTAACTTGGACAAAACTGAATCAAGTCGCATGTATCCGAATAGTTAACAGAAATCAGACACAAACAACGATGTTGTGGTGTATCCACATATGCCCGGCGGCACGGCTGTCTGAACGCGCGGTATGGCAGCGCCAAGGTAGACTGCAAGCTGGCGACAATGCCAGCGGTAAAGCTAGCGGCATGTGTGGATACACCATGAACCGCATCACATACTAAGCTGATACGATACGTTTAAAGCAAAAACTGCTATATATGTATATTCTTTTATCTCACATATAGCAGTATCATGCTCTAAATATATCTTCTCTGTTTATAGTATGACACGTTTAAGTAATATTAAAATATAAAAAACATTTTCCCATCATAATACTATATTAAAGATAAAGTATTAAAGGTAAGAGTTTATTAAAAAATACCAGAAACTGATATTGCTTCAGAAATAATGCCAATAATAATTTCGAATTTGCAACGAAAAAACTCTTTTAACGTCAACCGCAAATGAAAGGGAAGATGTAGGATAAATGGAACCAGCAGACTTTTTTTATAATTATAAAAAGTACGTTTTTCCCATCTGTGTAAAATTAAAAAAAAAAACGTTTTTCCCATCTGTGCCCATCGACATCATTATCAAATGAAAGGAATAACACTTGTTAAGAACTTTAATGTGATGATTCTAAGCTTGATGGGTTTAGTTACTATAATTCGAAATTAATATTAACCCTTTTAATAAAGGGCTTAGTTCGTTACTCGCCTTTGCACTTCATCATTAGACCAAGTCAATATTTTTATGACACTATAGGGGCAAAAATTTCTAAAGTGGTAAGTATCCATCGACAGGAATTGCTTTCCGCCTATAAAATTGTATTCAAAAATAAAATTGTATTAAAAAGATGTCTTGGTACTGCCATATCACACAGCACTCTCCACATACTGTTCCAATCGACGCAGTCGAATATCTTGCTGTAGTCAACGAAACACATGACAATTTTATTAGGGTATCGAATTCATAGCCCTTTTCCACAATTTACCTAATATTGAAATTTTGTTCCCGCGTGCCTCTCCCTTTGACAAAATCTGCCTGCTGTTGTGATATTTTCCAATCCAAGTAGTGGTGGGTGCGACTGTTAATAATATGATAATAATGTGATATCAAGGCGTGCGGTAATTACCGCAGATCCTCGCATAGATAGCTTACTACAGATAATATATTACATAAAACTGAATATAACATTTTCGCCAAAATCAGACAAGCTCGTCTGGCACAGGCGCCGAAATCAACGTATCCCCGGTCGCCCCATCTGTCGATACCAACAAGGTATCTATTTCAATTTCCGAACGGCAATGACTTCGGTATGCCTTAATGAAACGGCGGCAGATAGCAAATATTCACGGAATTATTGAGGTAGGCCGCGGTGAATTTAAATAGACTGCGGTATTATACTCAGCTATGTAGGTACGTATATGAAAGCAGTAATCGAATTTTTGATTGGTAAAAGCCGTGCGAGTTGTAATATAAGTATTATTACTGTCGTATATAAATTTTAATTTAGATATATTGTAGTATATAAGTTTGAATATGGGAAGTTTAAAGGTGTCCAAACCGAGTCAGATCGCCGTCTCGACCTGGACACAAAGTGGAAATATTTAAATACGAACAAGATATTTTTAGATAAAGAAAAGAGCGCTTACGGATAGGCTCTCGTAGAAGACATCAGACCTTTGGTTCAAGGACCGTGCCATGTATATAGCTCAAGGTTGCTGGGATCGCTTTAGGGTTTTGAAATGATGCAATTTTTATAAGTGAGATAAAAAAATCACAAGTTTATTGATATACGTACATAAGTACATGCACAATTTACTAATATAACTTAGAAGGTATTGGTACATCGGGGTCTGTAACACGATTAGCGATGTTCACTAGAATTACACGCACTAAAATTAAATGTTTGGCCAATAAAATACGCAGTGATCACTTACGTAACGCATCGAAGATATTGCTCTCGCAACGCCGGAGCACACCATCGTGTTGAAGTCACCACTGAGCGACATCCGGAGATCGCCCCAATGTGGCATGGAGGGGACAGGGGATGAAAACTCCCTGGCGTCGTCGCGGTATCACGCGACACAACCGGTCCCCTGCACCGGCTGTCCTATGGGAAAATGACGAAGTCTTCGCCACACAGCGCGGCACTTCACGCCGGCAGTCTATCTCTACACACACTTCAGACCCACCGTACCCCTGGCCGTACCTCTGGTGGTACGGTGGGTACACGTTTTACACTTTTTTATTTATTATTATATTCTTATTTTTTTGTCATTTTTTATGTACTAGAATTTCGGTATTGACCATTGGCGAAATTTCATATCCATAACATCCCTGGTTTTAACAATATTAATTACCCTATGTTTATTACTTTTATACTGCAATAAATTATACAAATATACCAAAATAGCATAATTTTAGTTTCATTGCGTGTAAAATTTATACACTTTACATTGCACGGGTTTTTGGGCGTCCGCCCCTGAATTCTCTAATGCGAGATAATTCCCTTGAAATCGTTCAAAAGTCGCCCAATCCGCAAATTCTCTAGTAATGCCCCGAACAAATTCTGATGCTTACTAATGGATTTCAACTTGAAAACAAAGTGGTAGCAAAATTTCGCATATGCAGTTGAATTCTAAACTTTAAGCTATTGGACCTTAAGCTCATTTGTATGTACATGTGTCTGCACAAAAGTGCATCGTGTAAAGGGAAATTTAATTAAATGTGGTTGGTCTAAGTGCATGTTGAATTAAGTTACCGAACAAGCTCTACCTTGTTCAAGGATCATTGATAACTAATTAATTATACGCAAAAACTATTAATATGGTATAATGTGAATAAGTTATTATAACTTACTTCAAAACAAGGTTTTATAGCAAGCGTCAGGTAGCAAACAAGTATACAACCCGCCTGATGTGAAGCAGATGTCGTAACGTATAGACTTTTGCAACATAAAATCTTTCGGGTAAAATTGGCTTTTGTCCAAAGATGACGTTGAGCCACTTAAACCCAAAATTTTTGTTTTAATTTTTTTTTTGGTGTAAGTTCATCAACACCTTTGAACCAAAACCAACCTCACCTGCCCGTGATACACCCAGCTGACTGACAAACATGGCACTGGCGAAAAGAGCATATTTCGTAAGCTGCCCGACTGGGAAAGTATCTCCACCTCACAGAATACCGCAGCAAAATAAAAATTACCTTGAATATTCTTGCTAGTGAGTGAGGTCATCAGGAAGGAAAGAAGGAGTTGCTGCGTTGGAAGCAGGGTGGCAGCGCGCGAGCGATATTTCATGTCGTAACCGTTGTTTATGGCTACGATAATCATTTCACATCAGGCAGGCCGTACGCTTATTTTCCACCCGACGTAAAAAAAATTACCTAACTTATATACATGATTAGCTAAATTTTTCACGTCCTTTTTCAAGAACAATGTGCTGTAGTTTCCTGAGAAAATCTCCCCAGGCAGAGCATTCCACAACTCGATAGTACGTGGGATAAACCTCTGGAACCGCACAATAACTGACCTTTTCAGTGCTGCGTGAGGATCAATTCCCTGTCGATGGCGAGAGGTGCGACTATAGAAGATGCCGTGGGCATCATCATCAAACAACTCCTCTGAAGACATCCCATTTACAATCGGTAGATTATCTCAGAGTTAAAGGTTCTAAAACGTCTATGAGTTTGGAATCGTCGACAATCCTCACAGCACGCCCCTGAATTGAGTCACAAGGTGCAAGCTGGTATATACGTGCTCGCACCCATAAAGGACAATAGTATTCCATATGCCGCTGTACTCCAAGAGCTTTGTATATCACAAGTCTTTCCCACCAGTTGAAGTACTGCTTCGCCCAATTGAGCATACCTTGTTTCTTCGGCGCTAGCTTAATCACCTGTTCGAATAAAGGAACCTTTTGTTCCAGAAGACAACGAAACTGGACATTGCTGGAGAATTCAACTCCAAGAATCCCAATATTTTTGGCTATGGTAAGGAGTATGTTCTGCGATTGAAAAGCACAGTAAACGAGGTTTACTTGGCAGTGAACGCGAAGACTTATCTTATTATTGGTAATTTAATCTCGATTTGAATATACCTAAATTGGTAACATAAGAGATGTAGGACTTAGCTTATTTTTTAAGCTGCCTGACTGGGGAACTGATTGTGTGTGACTGTGGGGACTGCGAGGCGGAGGTAACCTCACAGAATACCGCAGCCAAATAACAATTATTTTGAGGGTTGGTTTAGATCATATTTTGTGTGTGTGTGTGTGTGTGTGTGTTTGTGTGTGCATGCGTGCGTGTGCGTGTGCGTGTGCGTGTGTGCGTGTGTGTGTGCGTGCGTGTGCGTGCGTGTGTGTGCGTGTGTGTGTGTTTGTGTGTGCGTGCGTGTGTGCGTGATTGGGTGCGATTTTCTGTCCCTTCGAGTTTTTGTGTTAATGCGAGTGAGTGAGTTCACCAGAAAGAAAGACAAAAAGGAGTATAGGCTGGCAACGGATCGGCAACCCCTTGGTGTTGCTGATCTTCATGGGCGGTGGTGATTGCTTTCCATCAGGGAACCCATAAGCTCATTTGCCCCCCTCTCATATAAAAAAAAATTGGTTGCAAAAGATTCCAATCTTAAATAATGATCACTAAAGGTGATATCATATTTTTTCCGATTCAGAATACTCTCTCGTATTTACAATTCAATTCCGACGTCACCGAACAGGATGTCAATCACTGTCCAACGATTCAACGATATCTGCCATAATTATAACTTATTTACAAATATCCTACCGCCGAAGCTGAAGCCGATTACCATCATATTTTGATTCGTAAAAAAGGTGTCACGTTTAAGTTTTTAACAAACATCTTCAGTTCAGTCGGTAGAGCTACAGGTTTCCTACCAGCTAAACTAAACACAACTACCATAAATCAACGATGAAGTTTGATTTTCACTATTAAAAAATTCGATGGGTATTGGCTTCACATTAGTCGGTAGGGCCCCTGATAACTACCTACTGGAGATTATATTTACGCTAGTGGACTGTACTAATGTGAAATATGAAGGAAACACTTAGTGAAATAATAGAAATTATTTTTCGTGAGATCACAATATCAATTTTGTTGTAAGACACAAGACATAGGCAATGACAGAATTTCACGTATAAAAATAATATTGAAACCAGACAGTTTCTAACTATATCCATACTATATTATTATAAGTGCAAAAATATGTCTGTTTGTCATCTTTACACGATTAAATGGTCAAACCGATTTGAATGAAATTTAGCGAGGGCATAGATTATTTATATACTGAGGAAGGACATAGGCTATCTTTTGGCGCGATATTCGACATTCACATTCTAGCGGGCGGAGCCGCGGGCACAGCTAGTTATATACCTGTAATAGGCTTGTGAACCATTTTATTTTGCTATGTAAGGGCATCCCAATATTATAACTATAGGTGAAAGAATTACTTAGATAGCATAACAACTTCTCGAGATATGATGAAGAGATGAGAACTTGATAATCTCAATTTTGTACTATCACGAAAACGCTCCATACACACGTTATGATGTTACACCTTCCTATTGTATATGCATTAAATCAGAAATTTGTACGTCAGCTATATTAAATATTATGTTCACTTAGTGCCGTAACAAAAGTTATTTTTAATTGTTTTGCCAACGTAATTTTTTTTTATAATTTATACCTTTTAAAATGGACTTTCCCATCAAACTTTGATCGACCATAAAATACGTTGGATATACGTCATGTTCGTAATAGTTCTAGTTTTGTGTATTTTATAATACTGATAAATAGATTTTGGAACATTGTTCACTAAATTATTACCTATGTATTTCTGCAAGTCTATACTGTGACCGACTGACTTACTGTTACTGTACAGAGCGTGAATGATGCGCCATACTAACTGTTCCCGATCCGTCTCAGAGGAGAGGTGAGGTCGACACGAGAAAGCGGCAGGGAGCGGCCATACTGTACGTAGTTAGTACTTTTACTTATACTGTGCCGCGATACTAAATAAAATCTTTAATAATAAAATCTAAATCGCGTCAATAATTTCATATTACAGTATATGATATACAGATATCAAGAGATATGGGAATTTGATATCAGAATACCTAGCGATGTACAGATATCAGATGACATCTTTGTATCGATAGCTCGATCTTCAGCTTAGGATGCGAAATATATTGTATTAAGACAAGGGGCCCTGCTGCTGAAGCTGAAACCGATTACCATCGGATTATTTGATTGCGAAAATTAAACTTCAGGTCCAATTTATGATACCTACTTGTGTTTAGGTATTATGGTTTAGGTTAGCTGGTAGAAGCCCTAGAGCTCTATCGACAAAGCTGAAGATGTTTGTCAATAACTAAAACGTATGACCTATTTTTCGAATCAAATTATTCGATAGTAATCGGCTTCAGCTTCGGCGGTAGGGCCCCAGGCCAAGCCTTCGTAGGTATGATTAGAAAGGATAAATTATCGTATCTTAGCAGTATACTATAATATTTTATATTCAAAGATCTTAACATAAATTATTATACGCTTAACATAAATTATTATCGAATTAATGACTGAAATTTTAACAGTCAAAGCTAACCTTACCCGTGGAGTACGTCCGATAATTTGCAAATAAGGTTTTAGCGAACGTTTTAACTATATTTTTATGTATGTAAATCAAACAGATATAACATCCTATCCTATTACCAACTCACCTTCAAAAAAGAATCCTTTGGTTACACCAGCTTCCGTTTCAATGGACAAGCATGCCTTTTTGTTAAAATTTCTACAGCTAAAATCACATCGTGCTTGATAGTTGCAGTTCAATTTTAATAGTTATTTCGTATTGCATAAGAACGATTTAAATTTCAAACTGTCAACTTTGATATGCCCTTCACTATACACGTATTTTATGTACAATAAGTATAATAACACACAACCTTCCAACCTCGTATGTGTTGCCTTACAAAGACGTCGATCATGTCCTCTAAGCGAGCACTCAATAAAGTAAATTGAAAATGAGTTCAGTAGCGGAATAACACAGAAATAACAAAACATCCCCTGACACGTGTCTGGGACAAAGAGGGATGAAATAAAATTCAGCCCGCGGTGGTTCCTCGCGCCGTTAGGGATAAGGGTATGCGGCCCCAGCTTACATACTTTATGTGCCTTATATATTTGAGAGTATATATATACGTGTGGTGGAATGATCATTATTTTGTCTCAATTTTCCTATTCATTTATTTTAAAAAAATACATGTCCATAAAGCGTTTATGCAGAGTTTATGCGGAATTTCAACATCGTCATTAAAAATATAATAGACCGTAAACGATGTTCCAGTAATAAATTAGGCTGTATGTCATGCCTCGAGAAGATACTTTTATGTGATAGAATAATATAATCCGATAACAATCTACTCGTATTTTGAAGAAATATTTGTATTAACAAATATTTCTTATTATATATATTGAAGAAATATTTGTAGTAACAAATATTTCTTATTATATATATTGAAGAAATATTTGTAGTAACAATTATTTCTTACAAATAGAATGTGATCAGATTATTACATACAGAGCAACCGAAAAGAATAGAAATTAATTAAATTGGATATAACATTTTTCCGCAACTGGCAACACTTAGTACCGCCAAAATTTGTAAACATTGGGGTTTATGATAATGATTCACTGTTTATTCTAGCGTTTCTTTTATTGTTAATTATAGTTTGTAAAATACCTACCTTGTTTACAATGCCTATGATGATTCATAGTGGTCGATTTTCATACTAGTAAAATTTTATCGAATTTAGAGGATATTAACAAAAGTAAACAATGTCACAAACACAAATATATGCAAAAAAAAGTAATACTATGTACACATAGTAAACTTTAACAAAATTTGTTTGATGTTATATTGTGTACGGAATAAAATGACGATCAGTTATAGCGCGACTTGCTGAACTTGACACAGAAATATTTTTTTAAGTGAATCTGAAAATTTTGTTGACGACCTGTAGGAGAGTAAAATAAATCGATCGATTACTATTCTTCTTGTACGTCGTCCCAATTATCAATACGAAAGTCGATTTTCATTGAATAGATGCGCTATCCACTTTTAATTCATACAAAAAAATTTGATAAAAAACAAAATTAAATGTTTTACTAACGCAATTTTCTATATGGGCTATTTTAGTATGAACTAGCTTATGCCCTGGGCTTCGTTTCGCGACGGTAGTTAAGCCATTGGCCTTTAGGTGGCTTGAAAACACTGGCCTCCGTCAAGCAGCAGTAGAGCAGCGTGGTGGAGTATGCTCTAACCTCCTTCGATTGAGGGGAGACCCGTATCCCAGCAGTGAGGTAAATAAGGGTTGTCGACGACGACAGTCAGTAATATAGGTGCTCGTAGTAAGATGGTGACACTACAAATCTCATTACAGGTGAATTCTTTTTAGAAATTTTCACTTTACGGTACTTCACATAAAAACAAAAATCTATAATAAAACACCTTACTAAATATAACTGTCTTCCTCAGGTGATTTATTAACTGTGAACAGCCGCTATTAAATACCTCTGGAGCTGTAATAATGCGCGGCTTGATTGATGATCTGAAACGGGCGACCTGAATACCTTACCGGGACATTTTGTTCGCGAACTGACAAACTTATTAATTTATTGAGTTAAACGCGACACGTATTTAAACAATGTCTTCAGTATATGCTCATGCTATACTAGGGTTGTATATAAAAGCAGGCCTGTGTATCCAATTTAGAACAAGTACATCTAGATAGTTCCTCGGGGCAGGGCAAATGTTTCACGCGGGATGTAATTGATTATTATACAATGTAATGCCGAGGTTGTCTATTAAAAATGTGGGATAAATAACAATCTCGATTTCTTTCAAAAAATCCAAAAAACATCGAATTGTCAAATCAAATGTCGAATCAATGATTTCAACGATACAATATGTAAAATTCATTGCTAAAACTAGAAAAATAAATTGATTTTGTAATGAAAAAACAAATAGTATATAATGGTAATAAATAGTGATTTTTTAATAAAAAATAAATCATTTTACCATTCAAAAGTTCAGTTGAGAATAGATTATATACTACGAACTAACTTTCGCAATACGCGGCGCCGCGTTGCAGCCCTTGCTATCACTTCCACATTCGACTCAGAGGAAGGTGAGGTCGCCTTGTGCGAGCGGCAAGGAGTCGCCTGTACTGTACGTACTTACGTACGTACGTACTGTAGTACTATTACTTATACTGTGTATCAGCTAAAGATATTTCAGACAGGACTAGTATTTAAAAAAAAAACCGGTTTCCGAATCCTGCTTCGGGAGCAACTTGCCGTAGTCGAGGGCATATTTATTTTTTTACACCACACCGGATGCCAAACAAGCATATAGCCCGCCTGAGGTAAAACGGTTAACATAAGCCTATAGACGCTTAAAAACACAAGTAATGATGCTTGCGCGCTGATGTCCCCGCTGCTAGTGCAGCATTTTTGTTACGTCTGGAACCTCACTCACTCGTATTAAGTAGAGTCAAGTCACTGGGAAGCGCTAGAAACAATGCTGCATTAGGAGTAACGAGCGATGGATACTTCTCGTATTACGAGTATATGGCTAAAGATTATACAGTTCTCGTTTCACATGCCAAAGGTCGTTTCCTTCCTTGCCACTCGAGTCGGTATTTTGTCCCGCGACAAAGGGTTCGTGTTTTGTTCGCGCGATGTTCACACGTCGTACATTCACGGATTATCGATGCGTACGGATGGGCGTATGCATTAGCAAAATGCAAATGTACTATCGAATTCAAAAAATCGCCATTACAAGTTATTACAATTTCAGTCATTCACAATCTTTTTCTTCTCCAACGATTTCTGAATATTTTATTATTTTGTAGGTACAAATAGTTATATGTTGCTACAGCAAACAAAGTTATTGCAGCCGTAGCTTCCACATCCATTTCGCGGCAGGTTTTACTCATGAATGTGTGACCCGTGAATGTAGAGGGGCACAAGTTCTGCCGTGAAATCACGGCGCGAATTCACGGCATAATTTCGCGGCACTAATGTAGAGCCGGCATAAAGAGATAGAGTTCACTATATCGGCCTACTATATGCTCTACAGCCCTTTCGTAAAATTTTTAAATTTATAATTGAAACACGAAACAAATTAAGAAATATGCATGTATTAAATATGCATTTCATTACTTAAACCGAACTCGTTTAATTTATTTCTCAATAAAGTTATTCTATTATTGCAAATAACACCGAGGCACAGAATAATTATGTAATAGTACTAGGAAAGACAATAAAAAATTGTTCGCATTTTAAACTCAATTTTATACGAGTTAGGTATGTTTTTTGAAAATCAATCGTATCCTCGATCTCCATTATACGGTCTCTGTAATTCTTGAGTCGACTTTTTATTTAAATCCGACAATTTAGGTCACGTCTTGCTCTGCCATTTGTACCCAGAATTTTAATCAGTTCTGTAGGAAAAATAGTGAGCCCATTCTTTTGTTTGAAGATAATAAATTGACTCGCATTTTGTTTACTTTATTTTTTCATTCGAATTTGGTTTTTAAGAAAACTTTGGAATTTGAATGAATAGAAGATATCTATTTAATTTTGTTTAAATCAGTTAGCGTAGGAAATTCTGGAGGACTCCAAGACAGCTGAATGCTTTCACCATCGGAAATCGCGTATGTATCACCATATGCGATTTCCGATACTGATAGCTGATAGACTTTCTCTAATCATAGAAAAGGTCTAATCTATGCAACTGCTAGATACAGGATGATGATGTTTAGTAACTACAGTTTAACAAAATTCCTTACACTATACAAGAAATAGCTTTTAGAAATTAATTTTTGGGTGAATTTTCGTACAGAAAATCTTCGTGGTGTATATGTAATCGGCAATGTAAAAGTTTTAATTTAAAATGCAGTTGAAATAGGTATGTTTTTATTTTTTAAATAGTACGTTAGCTATTCATCTGAAACAATATGTATAGCTTAACAATATGTATAATTTTGGTTAAATGTTTACTTTTATTAAAACTATTATGTATTAAAACTTTATTTAATGACTACTACTAGTACTTATAAAGTTAAACCACTAAATTTGTCGTACACACGTTAAGTAGGTATATTATTATCAACAAACGTAATGCGGAAATGTAAGTAATTATATAATTCAGATCTTACGATCATACTTTTAATGCTAGACCTGATTCTTTTTCCATTACCATTTCATTATTATAATAATTCCATTTTCATGTTTATTTGAAAACTTTCTCGCAAGAAACATTATAATTACAATCTTCTATATATATCTAAAATTTAATCGCTGTCTCCCTTGGTCACTCATCACGCGTGAACGGCTGGAGGACCGATTTCGCTGTTTCTTTAGATGTTCTATTTGTTATTGTCAGAAGACAGAACTGTCAGTCATTTGACAGATTGCGCGAAACCAGTTCGAATTCAATATTTCATTGTTAAGAAGACAGGACAACGTCTGGCGGGTCAGCTATGTAGTTACAATTATAAAACAACTATCTACTTTTCGCCACGACTTCGTATGTATCCATAAAGTTAATATACCTTCTGCTAGGTATATTAACTTTATGCGCGTATTCCTGTAGCTCTAGAGAATTCTGTCTTAGCTGATGGTTGTATGATAATAGCTACATCTATGCCAAATTTCAGTCCCATCCGCTAATATATATATATGTATGTATATATATATATGTATGAAGGTGTGTGTGTGTTTGTGCATGTGTATATATATATATATATATGTGTGTATGCACATATATATTTGTATGCGTGTATTTGTGCGTGTGTATGTGTGATTAAGCGAGTATATTTTAAAAAAATAACTGTGTTGCGTCTGATTGTCCGTCCGTGGTGTCACGAACTGGTCCCAGCTGAAAATCAGCGCTGGGGTCTGATATAGTCAGACAACGGCATAATGCTGAGCTGGGTCCAATTTGTGGCATAATGCAGCACTGTTTTTTGTTCCCTGTTCTCTTATATAAACAGCTTGTAATTAATGTAATAGTGTTGTTTTATGTTACAATAAATGTTTCTTCTTCTTCTTCTTCTTCTTAATACGCGCAGAGCTGTGTATTGATTGAAATGTGTCAAGACAAGCCCTTTTATAAGATAGCTCATTGAAGAAGAAGAAGTCCTTCAGCAACCTACTTCAAGAATTAAATCCAATAAATAATATATTACATGCTATAAAGGCCGTTTATATAAAATATATTTATTGCGATTATTCATGTTGCGCACACATCACATCTTTTATTTCTTACGTCATTTCTACCTGTCATCCCTTTTCCTTTAGGTCCGACGCGAAATGGGTTCCCTCGCTTTGATACCTTATTTGTATTTCCACGATTTCTCATTTTCTTCATATCATATGATATTCAGGTGTGGTTTATTTATGTTCAAGGGAAGGAGAAATCTTATACCATACATAACAATCATACTGTGACTGTAACAAGTATAGATAATAAATATAAATATTCCTGGACAATTTACACGGCGCCATTTGGTCCCAAATTATGCCCAAAGCTTGTATATATAGCTATAGGTATTAGAAAACTGATGTACATAAATACATTTTTTTTTGTAAATACAGACTTATAATATATAGAAAACACTCAGATCAAGACATACAGACATTGTTCATGCACATAAGTGTTTGTCTTGTGCGGGGAAAAAACCCGCGACATCGGAATCAAAGTATGGTTCCATTTTAGCTGACTAAAACATATTAAACTTTCAAATTTTCACCTTTGTTTAATCCAAACTTGAAAATGTTAATAGAAATATTGATAAATTTCGTAAAGTTATTGTTTATTTTATAAGCAATTCTCTATTATTGTTATGAATTCTAAAGACAAGATATTTTTTACTTAAGAACCGCAGTTAATAATGCTCACCTTTGTTTATTCCAAACCTGAAATTTTTTATAGAAATGTTGAAAAATTTCGTAAAGTTATTGTTTATTTTATAAGAATTCTTTATTATTGTTATGAATTCTAAACCCAAGATACTTTTTACTTAAGAACCTCAGTTAATAATGCTCCGAACTGCTAACTAAAGATAAAGCAAAATAAATGTTCACAATAAAAACGAAAGACGAATATAAATTTGGTCGTGCCAAAATACTCGTATATACCTCGGCAAATATCTTGGACTTAAATCGCGTTTACAACAAACGCGTACGTGCGCAATTTTTTCAATTACCACGGAAAAGTCTACAGTCTTCTTACATTTTAAGGCTGCGTATTCACTTGGCTTGGAGTAGTCTTAACATACATTTTTTTATGTGAGAGGGGGTCAAGCAAGCATTTGTCACCTGATTGTAAGCAATCACCACCGCCGATGGAGACTTTCTTTCTTTCTCTCTGGTGACCTCACTCACTAGCAGGAACACAACAACACTCAAGGAAATTGTTATTTGGTTACGGTATTCTGTGAGGTGGAGGTACTTCCCCAGTCGGGCAGCTTAAAAATACTCTATGCTCTACCCCTTCGTCAGTCAACAGGGAGGTTAGCTTTGGATCAAAGATGTTGATGAACCACTTACACCCCGAACTAGTACTCGCCCCGGCTTCATCCATTTCAGATTTTCCCCTTTTTAACAACATTTTTAATTGATGCTCCGCTTCCATTGGTCGTAGCGTGATGTTAAATAATCTATGGTCTTCTAAATGAGCTATCTATCCAACATTAATAACAGACACGCGACGCGCTTAAAAGGCGGGTATACTTCCACTATGACTGCAATGAGTTTTCTTTTCTATTTTTTTCTGTTCATCCTCATGTCAATTGTACTATTATATAAAAGTATAATCGTTTATTACATGTATTATAATAGGTAGGGGAAAAAGTCTTTTCGCATTATAGTATGTATGAACTTGTAATAAAATCTCTTTGGTTATACCATTTGTATCTAGCAGGTTTTGATATCTATAAAAAGTTTAAATTTTAAAAAAGATAATTCCAAATTCAAATTAGGTAAATGTGTGATTTTCATTTGTTTTTTTTACTGTCAAGATGAGTGAATCTAATGAAGAAATTCGATACATTTTAAAATTTTACTACAAAAAAGGTAAAAATTCAACGCAAGCTGCGAAAAAAATTTGTGATTATTATGGACCTAATGCAGTGTCTGTGAGAGTAGCACAAATTTGGTTTAAGCGTTTTCAATCCGGAAATTTTGATGTCAAAGATGCACGTCGCTCTGGTCGCCCTGTTACGGATAAAATGGATGCCATTTCTGAAAAAGTGGAGCAAGATCGGCATATCAGTAGTTACGACGTAGCTGAAGAACTAGGAATTGACCACATAACAGTTTTGGCGCATAAAAAGGTCGTGGTCAAAGACCGGCCAGGCTTCAGAGACTCTGGCGAAACCCGGGTTAACCCGCAACAAGGTGATGCTGTGTGTATGGTGGGATTGGAAGGGAAGATATTCATTATGAGCTGTTACCGCCAGGCAGGACTATCGATTCTGAACTCTACTGTGAACAACTGATGAGATTAAAGCAAAAAGTTGAGAGAAAGCGGCCGGAATTAATTAATAGAAGGGGTGTGATTTTTCATCATGATAACGCTAAACCTCACACATCTTTAGCCACTCAGCAAAAATTAAGAGAGTTTGACTGGGAGGTGTTAATGCATCCGCCGTATAGTCCTGACCTTGCACCTTCTGATTTCCACCTGTTTCGGTCTCTTAAGAATTCTTTAGGCAATGTCAGGTTAACATCACGAGAAGACTGCCAAAACCACTTGTCGCGGTTTTTTGAACAGAAGTCCCAAAATTTCTATAGTAATGGGATCATGTCTCTACCTACAAGATGACAAAAAGTTATCGAACATAATGGCACCTACATACTTTAGTTAAATGTAAATAAACTTTATTAAAAAATGTTTTGGATTTTCATATAAAATACGAAAAGACTTTTTCCCCAACCTAATATAACAGTTAGGTATATGTATACATAATATGTATTCGTGTTTTGTATATGTAATTAATGTATATTTTGGGGTGTAAGTGGTTTATCAACATCTTTGAATCTTGAGGATTGTTGTGTTCCTGCGAGTGAGTGAGGTCACCAGAAAGAAAGGAAGGAGATGCTGCGTTGGCAGCAAGGTGGCGGCGCGCGAGCAATATTATATGTTTCAAGCGTTAATATGGCTACGGTAACCGCTTCACATCAGGCGGGCCGTATGCTTGTCTGCCACCCGACGTAGTATAAAAAAAAATAAAAAAAAATATTTTTGTAAAACATCAAAGTCAACGTGTGTTATGCCGTGTGGTTTCCGGCAGACTAGAATAGAATCACTCCGTCTCTTCCCGTGGATGTCGTACAAGGCGACTAAGGAAAATACATTATCAAATATCGATCAGGCCTTCCCAACCCGTTTGGCCAGCGTGGGGAGTGTAGGCCAAGTCCTCCTTCCGTCTAGGACGGACGAGAGAGAGAAAGAAATGGCCCTGATGATGATGATGAAAGTCAACGACCAAAGTATCGACAACAAAACAGTGTTTTAAATCTAAATAATTACCCGAAGTATCAGTCGCTCGTTACAGACCCCGTAAAACCCCTTTACGCCTTTCTTGAAGAACACTATTATGTAGACTCCAGGGAAAACCTCAGCAGGTAGTCCCTACTACAATAGTTCGTTCCAATGTGTAAGGATGAAAGGGTCTTTGACTATTGACTCCATATATTTATGTATAAGGTCCCCCGCCGTAGCGGGTTTGTATTTGTTCAGGCTAATCTCAGAAACTGAATAGATTTCCGTCAATACAGAGAACAATTATCAAGGAAAATAGGCTATAGTTATTAAGATTTAACACACACAAACTACCGTATGAACTAGGTATGATGATTTGTGTATCAAGTCAAAAGAAATCAGAAGTCATCCGGGTATAAATAAATTTGCAAAGCCATGCAAAACCGAGGCGAATAGCTATAAATACAAAAATGTTTTTTCTTTTTATACTAAATCAGATGGTAAACAAGAGAACGACCTGCCTGAAGTGAGAAGGTAGCTGCTGCCTCGCTTGCCCTGCTCTATTCAATAAAATAAATATTTTTTCCAAGACAAAAAGTAAAAGACTAAAGTGTTATATAACTGACAAATATACATACTTATTGATTTTTATACGTACATATAATACGTAAAAACACTCAGAGCAAGACAGATATGTCCATGCACTCAAATGTTTGTCTTGTGCGGGATAGAACCCGCGACCTTGTAATTAAAGCAGCTAAGCCAAGCTAGCCTCATCGACCATAAACCTTGTTGTTTAATCAGTTCATCTTAACTAGCAGTTAATATAAGTTATCCAGAAAAGACGAGTATAATAAATAGCATTTTCATAATATTATCACGCAACGGAAGTAAGTAGTACATGAGCAAAAAGGAAAACACTGCGTCGTAAAGAATAGGCGAGCACATTATACTTTCCAGGTCACAGAACTAGATGTATGTAAGTGTACTTGATACATTGAATTCATGATATATCAACATTATGATTTCTGAGAGAGATTTTTCTTCGGGACTTTTCGCATTGTATAAGTGCCATTATTCGGAAGAAAGCGAATTTCGTTTCGATTTATTAATGTAATTCGGAGGCGCGAAATCCGGCGCTCCACTGACCCGTCGCGTTACCGTGTCGTTGCTTTTAGAAATACAACGGAAATTTCTCTCAATGCTCAGCAGGGAATAATTTACCTTTCTTTATGGGGATATTGGAATGAATTTATGAGACGTCGTCAAAACTACCATGGACATTTTATTGCCCCAAGCAAGCTTCAAGCTTGATAACAGGTGATCTTATATTTTTATTGCGTATTTAGTTTGCCATTTAGATAATGTAAATTTGGTCACGGGGATTAAATAAACAGCCTTTAATTATTTTTAAGCAAACGATGCACTGAGTCTGTTAGGGCAATTTCGAACAAATTCAATTTCAAAAAGAAAACCCATGCAATTCTTTTAGACGATCTAACTAAGCACAAAATCATCATCATCATCGCTGAATTTATGTATTTCTATGTATACGAGTATATATGTATTTTTATTAAAAATATAAATAAGCTAAGTATGTTTATTTTATTTTCTGCAGTAATTATAAATACTATTTTAGTACTTAAATCAGTTTTTTTTGCTTCTTCGTGATTTTCTGCTTAACCCAAAGGTTGACTGGTAGAGAATGCTTTTAGCGTTAAGTCCGCACTTTGTACAATTGTCCTTTTGAGGGTTAGTATGATCCTACGAGTGAGAGAGGTTATCAAGAAGAAGAGAGTTGTTACGATACAAGCGCGTGAGTGTCCTTTACGTTACAAACGTTTATAAACTACGTTAAACGCTTAAGATCAAGCGGGCGGTATAATTATCTGCCACCCGACATAGTATAAAAAATGTTAAATATATCCGATTGGTACGTGTAAGAGGTATTTTTATGCTAATAATTGTGACGATTTGCGTATCGAGGTACCTGACCTATGCGTAGAAGAAAGCGTGCATTGAATGGGCAACCTGTGCATTGAACCTACTAGAATAATTTCATTTCACGTAGCTGTGCTACGATATTCAGTATCTGTAGCGTTCCGTAGCAATGCTACGATTTACGTAGCAATCATAAAACACAACACAATTAAGTGTTTTAAAAATGTAGTCAAATTTCGTGGCTGTTAAACACAGTCCCATTGCAATCGCTCGATGTAACTAGACGGCAGCAGTATAGTAGTGATTAAATTATTTACAAATACATCATTGTCTTAAATAAATATTTAAAAAAGAAATAAAGAGCATAATATAATAATTTAACTCTAATAATAAGCTGTATTTTTTTTTTAAATAACGTAGACGTACCTCTTAAGACAGCGATTTTGAAGGTAGACATCTGGTGTTTTCTCAGCAATTACAAATTTTGACCTCCTGATTTTCATTTTATAACAAGAATGCCTTTGGTAATTAATCTTTTCTTCGGCTAAATTCCCAAATAAGGTTGCAAATTTAATTAAAATCATCTCGATGTAAGGGTACGCTGTAGTACTGATTTTTTTTTTCATAAATTTAATTTTAAAAAATGTATATTTTTAGAACTTATGTGTACAAAATTATTGGATGATCTCCACTTTCCCTCGGTATAAGTTTAAATATATTACTACCTTTTTCATCAAAACGTCGTTTGCTAGTGGTAAGACATATCACAGATACAGAATTTAACTTTATTTAAAAAATTGCATACATACAAGGTACTGCTGCGTAGTATGACTCTGGGATTAGGAAACGTGGGTGCAAATAAATACAAAATCAACGTTGTATTATTTATTTTCGTCTGTGTTCCAGCCGCTCGGTACAGATACGAGCGGCGTTTACTGTTACGTAAGTACACGTATGTTAACGCTACTTTACCGAATTGTCGAAATACTGATATTATCGGGCGCCAAGAGCCCCGCAACGCAAACTTACTGCGGCCGAGGGCGCGAGAGGCAACGCTTGTCACTCACAAATATATTAAAACATATACTCTATTATTCTCATAATATATTTCTCACTATACAGCGAAAAATACACACGTTACGCTCAATTCCCATCAGAAACAATACAGGAGAAATGAACTTACAGCGCTATATACATGAAATATAATATTTAATTAGACAACAAATTACGTCGCTATAACAAGTTGAATTTGAATCTATACATGTAAGGTATAGATACCCAGACAGCGTAACTCCTGATAATTTAACAAGTGTAATAATTAGAAAACACTGCCTATAGTAATCAAATTACAACAAGAAATATAGGTATAGAACAGATCACATGGAACAGTTATACATAGGTAGCTTGAAATACAACCACATTTTATAGTGTGAAGTTAAAGAGAATTTACATATTAACTTATTTTATATTATAGCCATGCATACACTTAATTCAATTTGTGAACTATAAATTCAATTTCTATAACAAACAAGCCATTTCAACCATAAATTCTCACTTATCATGTGCAAATTTCTTCACTAGTGGTCGTTCATTTCCTGCTACCTATTACTTCCTTATTACACATACTCTCGTACTACACGTTATGCGATCACATCTTTTGTAAACGGCTTTTTCTCTCTCACCATTAGACTTCACGTAGCTGTGCTACGCTATTGCGTAGCAGTTGCGTTTCGTAGCCATGCTACGAGTTTACGTAGGCATGCGAAAAGCTTATTCGTTTGAAAATATATGTAAACTATTTAACAATGCAATGCCGTTATACATTGTGTAATACAAAGAATCAAATAGTAACATGGTAACAGTTATATCTTTGTAGATATTTCTTAACCATGTTACGATTGGTTAAAATTTTATAAATGAAGATGAATAATGCAACGTTATGTTTTTATGGTCCTAAATTGAATAGATAAAAAAAGAATCTCATTCGTTTGGGTTTCGTTGTTTTCACTAAATAGCTAAGTTTTATTATAGTTATATATATTACTTCGGTGAACGACAACTGCAGCCAGTCTACGCGTATAATGGTAAAAGACGGGATATTAATGTGATCACATCATACTAAAGCAATATCCTCTCATGCCCCCTACCGCTTCAAAGCCAACTGAAGCCGTGCGCCGTAGTCACTACACACTACTACCGCTACACGCGGCCGGCTACCGACTGTCGAGCGACAATTCAAGTTCATACACTATATTGTCTAACACACTGGTTATATTGCTGGGCACAACTTGATACACTCCAAAAAGTTCTGATAATACCCTTACATAATAATTCATGGAATAGATTAATAGTTATAGTTTAAGAAAATTAGCCTAAAATGGCCGATCAGTCCGTATAAGTTGGTAGTTTAAAAATTGATAAAAATAATCATTAAAATATCCTGATGGAAATAATAAATTTTCTCGAGTGCGAAACCTTAAAGAATTAATCACTTGTAGAAAATTATACTTAAAATTTGCTATAAAACGGCTGTGTCCATTTTTTACTCTTAAAGACATACATAATGATCTATTAACCAAATTTAAAAACAATGGTAATAAATAAATTTATTATAATATTATTGTTTATTATAATATGAAATGAGATTCCAAAATGTAAAAGAGAAGTTTACTCTTGTTCTATAATTTTTCATTATCGACGGCAGGTGCACAATGTATAACAAGGACAACAATGCAAATGATGTTACTCGTCGAACGCTGTTTCTTCTGCATAATGATAGGATACACATTGATATAGACACGGCAAAGTAGATGAGTACACTGTCACGTAGAAGAAAGTCGCGAATTATGTGAATACAATTGAGAGAACTCTGTCTAGAGTCTCAAATTTGGGATAACTGATCTACGACAAATTTAACTCGACCAACACATGCGATTACAAGTTCACGGCTAAGAAAGATATAACTATTGTGACTTCAGGATTTATTCCTTATCGCCATAAGTTAAGTTTCTAGACGTCGAGATCTACAATGCACAAGTTGTAATGTAATTTATTTATTTTCGTAAAAGTAAATATGCTTCGAGTATTAATTGTGAAAAATATATGAAAATATTGGCGATTAAACCCCTACTCACGGCTCAACTCACCCCGGAGGATTTATATTCATTAAGTCAAGATACCGTAGTGAAAAATGGTTCCAATTATCGTAACTACATGAATTATTTCGGCTGATTATATTAATTTTCTTAGGTTTAACCCAAATATTCATGAATAAATTAATTAATAGGACATTATTAATTTGTTCATTTATATTTGAAACACTAACTTGCATTATAATAATTATTACGAATAAATTCTTTTACAAAACTTTTATTACGTTTAAGCGCAAACTTTACAAAGATTTTATAAGGACCAATTTTATGTGTAACCCAAAATTATATTATTATTTATAATGCTGTAAACGGGCCTTACCTAAGCTTGATTACATGAAACTATGCGTACTGCTAGTGTATAGTTTACTGCCCAAAAATACAAACCGATAGTAACAACATCTCCACGAAGGCGTTACCATTCAATTTTCACGATTAATAAAAATATCGCTACGTATTGTCGTTGCTCAACCTTCATAGGAGATATTAACGAGCATCGAAACAAAAACTCCATTTATTATTAGAAATATTTGAGGCCCCTACGTAAGAATGTTAACCTAAGGAGTTCCTGCTCCGATATCTAATTTACAAGATACAGAGGTATAGGCGAGGTCATTTAACATAATACCTAGTATTACCAATACAAACGAGGAACGAGTACAAAAGTAAAAGTATCAAAAACGTTTTGTGTCCCATATCAGTCGTGTTATTTGTGCAAATCTATAAAAAGTAGTTTTATTAATTAACAAAATTTCGCCTTGAAGTGTCGCTCAAAAGTATTATGTAACCTAGTAGCCTCCGGCAGACATATAAACAAGTGTATAATATTATGTTTTCTATCATAAACGGACCAATAATGGCAGTGAAAGTATAGTCAGTGCTCACATTGGTCGATTTCCCCACTCTTATATGTCTAACAGACGCTATATAAAAGAACTGAGGTCCTATTTTTGGATTTGCAATATTTTAAATATAATATACAACAAAGTGTGCCATCATATTTAGTTAGACATTACTTATATATTTTTTTATTTTATTTTCAAGCATAAAAGATTTAAAATTAGAAGTTCATAATTGATCATTCGGATGACATAACAAATCTTATATTTTTCCATTAGGGATAAGATACGATATTATTTTTTTATAATTTTGTTATTATAGAAATAGTTTAATATTAATACATACCAATGCGTAAAATAATATTTTATAAGAATTATATTACAATATTGCATTTACTGGATGCTGTTACGAACGTGCATGACGTGTTTTTGTCAATGCAATATTTCAAAATACTTTTATTCAATATGGTTACTATTAATACCTCTACGTGTCATCAATTTAATATCCAAACATAGGACCCCTGATCTTGAGATTGCGACCGATTTCATCGGGTACATAACTCCATTCCTTCATAGAATTAGCGACTCGTAAAAATGCTTTACTGAAACTATTTTAGTTTATATATCGTTACATATGTATTACATTACTAATGAACAAGGATTATTTAGAATATTTTAACATTCGTCATAATGGCTTGCCTTCTATAAGCACACACCGCGGTCGCCACGATCACATAAAAATAGGTAGATTATAATTTTATACGTTATACAAAGTATAACTAAAAATAGAAAATAATACAAATCCGGACTTATCACGTATAAAAATCTATTATTAGTAAAAGGAACTTGTATCGTTTCATCCTACTGATGTCCCAGTTCAATTCATAGACTCAGGTGTACGTAATCGGCTTCAGGCTCTACACCCCAGCCTAAGATGATGGTCACCTCGAGCAGGTATTAAGTATAACGATATATTCTGAAAAAGTTTCTAAAACGTTCACATTTCTGAGGTAGCATTTTATACTATTAAAAATGGCAGTACCTACCTAAAACCATTTTAATTCCATTTTAACGATTTACACGATGATCGAGCGATTTGTACTGACAAGCCGATAGTCAATCTTTTGTTTTTGACTCTTGGGCTTCTTTTATAAGGCAGAGAGATGTTTTTATACTCAAATTTGTGTCTATAATGTACCAGTCTCTCGTAACTACTAGTAATAAGTAATAACATCTCTCCTAGTAATAACATCTCTGGCTCAAATCTTTTTAAAGAGAAATTCTTAATGTAAAATTAAATATAAATTGGCCATGTGGTTTCCGGCAGACTAGAACAGAATCACTCCGTCTCTTCCCGTGGATGTCGTACAAGGCGACTAAGGGAAATACATAATAAAATATCGATCAGGCCTCCCCAACCCCTCTGGCCAGCGTGGGGAGTGTAGGCCAAATCCGTCTTCTGTCTGTGACGGACGAGAGAGGGTCGTGCTCCTGTAGTGGAGACTAAAATGACCTGATGATGATAAATTGTAATTTGTAGAATGTCGAATACCAACGAAACGCTTTCCAAACAGTCATCATTTTATCTATCAACCATTATTTGCATGTGTCCGTGGCGCGTGCTGCACAGTATCAATATGTGACGTAATCGCTCGTTCTACGACGGAGTCCTTCCAGTGGTGCCTACGAGCTACTCTGATATGGTCTCAGTCTCAAGACAGTCCGACGTCTGATCTATAATACACTCTCCCTATTCGAGCTACTGGCTTGAGTTCACTGTCGACACACAAACTATAAATTTAGAAAACTTCTCCTAAGTGAGTCAATATGTGGGGATATGAGAGTAACCCGTTCAATGCCAAAATGAACTTAACTACAAATAGTCGCTTACAACAACGCTATCTCCAAACGAACCATTGCTTATCAACCACAACCTTTGCATCATTTTGATCGCGAACCGATTGTCATAATTTTCTAATGTATGTAAGTGGATTAATCACTGCATATGTGTCTATACTTCATTAAGTTGAATCATTTTGATCATGTACGGGCTATTTATATTAGTAGTCAATGTGTGGACCGTGTACGCAAGCCTCTGATATGTGGGATGATGTGTGTAGCGCCGCGGGCGGCCGCCGCAGTCCCGCCCGAACGGTACAAAACTGGAGCGTACCTACATATACGTATATTATATACAATGTACAATACAATATTCATAAACACTATGTGGCTACGGGGCGGAGCGCCGGCGGCCGGAGGACTGCGCCTCGCGCGTCAGCAGTATACATTCTCACAATAATATACATCGTAACTCGCTCTATATATAACAATTAAGCTATGTTTTCACTATATGCTAATACATATACTCCTATATGTTATACTGGTATATCAACATATCTTGAGGCGTAAAATACAGAGTAATTAATATTACTCGTCTTAAAAATTGAATATCGCACCGCACCCATTACATAGTGCCACGAGCGCCGAGTGATATCAATTTTTTATATCAGGATATACCATATGTAAAATATTAGGTAATATAATAGCCCATAGTGAAAAATCAGCTTTATACGAACGCGCACAACGTTCGTCAATAAACAACATAATATACAGCAGAATCGTAGCACTCTTTCGATTCGTTTAAAAAAATTGACTAGAAAATCTCAATTCGCTATGAGCACTATGTGTGCGTAGATGGCGAGGAGAATATGTCGGCGGCGCGCCAGGCTTCCGCCTCCTCCTCAGCGTCGTACTGCTGCAGGAACGGGTTGGTGGAGCTGTAGCGTGGGGACAGCGCGCCGCTCGCGTTCAGAGTCACCGCCAGCCCGGCCGACGTGCCCGGGATGGCCGAGCGTGGCGAGTCGCGCGCGCCGCCCTCGCGCGGCGTCATCTCGCGGGACCCGGACTCCCGCGGGGTGCTAGTGCGCGGGGAGTCCCGAGGAGACGCTCGCGGAGAGTTCCGCGGAGAGACGCGCGGAGAGCTCGCGCGCTCCGGCTGCCGTAGGATCGACGATACGGAACCGCCGTGCTTTATAGTGTCCGCCGGGCTGTGGCTACCGGAGCTACTGCTGGGCGAACCGGGAGACGACACTGTCACCTGACGGGAGCGAGGAGGAGCGGGCAGTGGGCCTCGAAGAGGCGACTGCGGACGATATTGGCCGCCCCTGACTGATGAGAGAACCTGCAAATAACCAAATTTTGTAAATTTAATGCACTTTTGGGAAACTTTGGATTTAATCTAATAATATGAAAATGACTTCGTCCAAAGTTGTCCAAATTAAATTGGTGCAGTGCTCTGAGAAGCAAAGCACGTGTATGGTACCTTCTTTGTGATAAGCATATTACATTAGTAAACAAGAAGTGGATATGAATGAACGAAAGGCGTCAACAAAACTACATGCACTTGCTGGTAATGGATGGTTTTTGGTCACAGAGGCACTCATTTTCTTTATATTTTATATATTAAACATGAAATAGCATAATAATAACATTTGAGACGTTCGGTTTAACCACCTTATGCTAGTTTTATTTAGATTTTTGCATTTTCAAAAAAATAACAAGATATCCAGTAAATTGTAGATGATAAATGTTATAGAAAATGCTCGTAAATATGTGGCTAATTACATCGCGTTTTATTTTAAACCGTGATGTAATTCGATGTAATGCTTACATGTGCGGGCGGCGAGCGGTCTGGCGCGGGCCGAGCCGAGAGAGCTGGCGGCGGAGATGCTGCTAATGCTGCCACTTGAGGCCGATATGGACTGACTGAGGGCGGAACTCGGCCTGCCAAATAATATTTACCTGAATGTTCTTATATGAGCGACCACCCGGTCACTCCTGTGAAAGTATTAACTGAACTTCTGCCGGTTAAAAAGGTAGATTTTATCCCCGCAATGGCCATCATTTACTACATTTTAAAAGTAATTATTGCTCGTTTTTGTACGGCACTCAAATATCAAGCAATAGGCCCATATCAATTTTCCTATATCATATAAATGGTAAATTCGTTACATAACTATACAATAGTTTTTTCCTTATTCTTAGAAGGAACCAAATTTATGTAAAGCTGCTATGATGTAAAGTGGTATCATGTTGCGTAACTTTGTGGCAAAATAATGAAAACTAGATGATTTCATACCAAAATAATAAACTTGAATTTTGTGCATTAATGAATAAAATATTCTAACATTTCTAAAGCTTAATATTAAATTTGTGACATAAGTTATGTGTTACTTTCACTTCGTGTAGTAGAGGTTGCTATTATGTATTTCTATCATCTATTTATGCCTACATTTGCAAATTAATAGACTGATTGATTGACTTCATAGAATATTGCTATAAATTAAAAGTACCATTTTGGCCGTGTGGTTTCCGGCAGACTAGAATATAATCACTCAGTTTCTTCCCGTGGATGTCGTACAAGGCGACTAAGGGAAATACATTATCAAATATCGATCAGGCCTCCCCAACCCGTTTGGCCAGCGTGGGGAGTGTAGGCCAAATCCTCCTTCCGTCTAGGACGACGAGAGAGGGTCGTGCTCCTATAGTGGAGACTAAAATAGACCTGATGATGATGACCCTTGAGGATTGTTATGTTCTTGCAAGTTCAATAGGTCACATGACGTGAGTCAGTACTGCGTTTGGCTACTGTGACCGCTTCATAACAGACAGACCGTATTCTTGTTTAGCAACTGGTGGAGTATAAAAAACCACTTAGTTATTGAGTAGGTAGACTGAAAATTCAATAAAATATTTATGCCGTTCTCTCTCGCTAGGACCGATCGTTTTCATAATTTTTTGAAGTGAAAACTTCTTTAGCGACGTTGTGCACTTTTTGGGATGGGTAAAAAATGTTAAACTCACGTCAGGACACGTGGCCTTTTATTCCCTAACCATTCCAAAATATTCAAAAATACACAACGTTTATGTTCAACTTTTCACTTCTGCCGGCACTCCCGGAGTGCAACCCGTTTTTTTTTTTTTTCAGTAAAACTAATATTGTGTGAATTTAAGGCATATTGTGTAATTAGTGCGATCGGTCTTAGGGCAAGTATGGCAGCAATCAGGTTATGGACCTGGGGGGAGGGTGACTGAGGCCGCTGGCGACGCACTGACTTTGCTTCCACGCGGCCCGGTTGCTGGCTCGCCGCGCCGAACTGTCTACAAACATACATGCGTTAAGGTACCGCTTAGCCGTGTCGTTTGTGCTTGCCATCGTGTTTGTCATGTTCTGTTCTCTCTCCAATACTGTATCCTTTAAAAAAAACCTTGCAGCCTAAATTTGCAAACCTAAAGTATTAAAAAAATCAAGTTAACTATGACTCTATCACATGCTAAATATTGAATTAGTTTCTCGCATATTAGCTTCGATCATAATATTAGCTAAGTCAGTGCTGTGTGTACGAGTATATATTAGCTAATATACACATAGTACTGACGTAGCTTCGGCAGAAAAAAATTCAAAGCTTTGTTACTTTATAGAAACCATATAAGAGATCTGATAGTATCCTTAGATTAATTATAATACTATATAGGCAACGACAGTGGCATAAGCTTTATGCCTGTGTGGTGGCAATAAATAAAGCGTAATTATTCTAAGGATGCAGTTACAACAAGAATAATAATTTACAAAATAAGCCATTTTAAAAGCTCATAGCGGGATAAAAATATATTAGGAATTGTATATTAAATTCAATTACAGAGTAAATGGCGCTGTTTAAAATGACCAGGAATAATAAAAATAAACAATTTCTTTGTTGAATTTTTTTTAGAAGAATATACGATTGTAACAAGAATATATAAATATATTGAAGATCAAAAACAGTACTAAAGAGAGAACAGGTGCATTTTAATGTATAGTGACGTAACTGATGTTGGGAGAATCAGAAGACATTACCTGAACGTTTTGGAGCAGGCCATATCTGTAGTAGGCATTGTAGGACGTGTATTGGTCGTTGGTAGTCCAACTCGTTGGGTGGTTGGGACAACAACATCAATGGGGGTGCTAATGCAACCGCGAGATGCTGTGGAGACATCTTATTACGATCTTGTGCGGCCACCACGAGTGCCAAGTGGTCTAGAAGGAAGACTAAGGTGGCTCGAGCTGCGCGCGGAAGACATTCCACTATCGAAGCCATCAGTCGGGCGTTGCCTTCTCGGTCATCTGGGAGACATACTCCTGCAGAAAAGTAATATGATTAGTGTTTATAAATTGAACATATGAAGCATGAACACATGGTCGACTAAAGGTAGAAGAAAATTTTGTATGCCAGCCGTCAACTAGATGTCGCACTGTTTGGAGATACGAGTGAATGCGCCATTAGAAAAGTAGATCTATGAGGGAATGAAAATACAGCGCACTATCGAAGCATCAAGACGAATATTAGTTTATTAAATACTGTACTAAATATGTATTCAAATCTCTAAGCGATTTTTACAATATGACTTTTCGATTTCACATCAACATGGATGGATTTATTTTTGAAATATAGTAGCAATAATTATTTAACTTGATATTAAAAACCAAAATTATAATATCTATATCGTTACAATGTATCACCATGTAAAAACTATTATATATATTTTAATGGAACTTAAAAATATGAATGAAATAAGTTATATATTATCGCTATTTTACTTACCCAAGGCATCTAAGGTCATTTGGAACAAACATCGACTGAATAAAGGTTGTGGAAGCTCTCTCAAGTAATCCTTCAAGAGGCCTGTGATGACGTTGATGTCGGGAACGGAATCTGGCGACAACTCCACTCCTCGTGCGTTCCTCTCAAATGCCTCTCGTAGAATGCGTTTTTTACTAGCTGAGCCACATAGTCTATATAAACCTGCAATTAACACAATATTTTTTTAATATATTTTCATATTGATTTAGAAGAAAAACGAGAGAGAAATTAAAGGATCAACTGTCTACTACTAAAAAACTTTCACGTATTGAAGTTGTATAGAACTGATTAAATTTATTTTTACTATCTTATTTCGCCCTTATGACATTAATCAGTTAGTCCACCTTTACATACCATCTGTTTAATTTGCTAATGCTTTGTAAAATATCCCCAAGCACCAACAATAATAAATATCAACATGATCAAGCAATTTTCATTAGAATTGTCCACTTCTATAACACCTCGAGGAGCTCGACGGCATCTTTGCGCGTGTCAGTTTAATCGAACATGCAAATTAAGCAACGTCGACCGTAGCCTGTCCATGGATGGGTTTATATTATCTCGAGTACGTTAAGCCGTCAGTCCCAGCTGTGTGTCATTAGATGACAGTCGTTAAGCTAAGTCAGTGGCCTTTGGGCGGCTTGATAACACTGGCGTCCGCCATCCGCAGTAGAACAGCGTGGTGGAGTATGCTCTAAACCCCGTTCAATTGAGGGGAGACCCGTATCCTAACAGCGAACCCTATGCCTACAGCTAATGCGCCCCTGTGCACCAAGCTTTCGGTTATATCACAGGATTGTGTGTCTCTTGTCTAGTAAACCAGCCAGACGAGAGGACCTTTATCCGCATCACTCTCGCGCTCGATAATACCAAGCACTCATGCGGATTGGTAGCAGGTCTTACTCGCCTTTTACCTGCAACCAGGCTACTTAGGAACTCTTAATTAGACTCTCTCCTGTATTGGCCATGTAATATCAGCATATTACAGAGCCTTAGGCGGCCATAGCCCTAAATCTGCCTCTGACACTAGTGACGTAGTTATAATTGTTTCTCATGTGGGAGTTAGTAAGGCACTATAGGGAAACAACTGTCGGTAGTCGGTAGTGTTGTTTTGATTTTTATAGTCCTATACTGTTACTTACCGATTATGTCAAGACCTCTTCTCTCGATCTCCTCCACGCATCGCCGCACTATGAGTGGCACGGGCGGAGCGTGTGTTGGGCGCACTTCCCTCGCCACAACCGCGTCCAGCTCTGCGCCGAACAGCGGAGGCGGTGATATCCGGGACGGAGCTGGTCGTCGTCGGAATAATTCGTGGGGCTCCGTATGACGTACACGTACGTAGAGTGTTCCGCGAGGCTCCATCTTAAAATAATTGTAATTGTCAGTTGGACCCAAAGTGTTACAAAAATAAATTTAACTGTAATTGGTTACAAAATTTATAATATTAGCCATCATAATAAGAAATAAAGAAAATGAAACGAATATTTTCTTCTTATAAGGAGCAGATATGACATTATATAACGACAATTGTATTCCTTAATGCAAAAAAAAAAAGAATAGCACTCAAAACTCAATCATATATTGCAATTATAATAAATTTACTTTCTTTGATATTCATCTCACATACATTTTTTTTCATAACTATTGTATAAACGGGAATTAATTGCGACAGACACCATGGTTACAGAATGACTGATTTTTTTTTTTAATTCAATGACTTATTCCTATGTGGTAAATATAATTTACCTTTATTGCGAGCTGATGTGTAGGCGTTCGAGCGAGCAAGTCGGGTAACGTCACAGCTCCTCGGTAGCAGAGCTTGTGCCTGTGCTGTGGGTCCCAGGAGTAGACTAGCACGTCCAGTTGTCTATTGTCCACCAGCTCCAGCTCAAATGACTCATCCCAATCGAACTGCAGCTCGCCAGTTCGGACCTATGGTGTTAGATAGAATCTGTTATTAGCTTAATAAATTAACATTGTACCAATATAATAAATATAAAGGGGGAAAAGGACATGCGATGGCGGCCGCTAACCGTGAAACGCGGTGTAGGGTGGCCCCTAATATTTGGACCGATGATCTGATAAAGATCATGTTATTATGAGAGGGGGTTGGAGGGAAGGCATATCACTACTGCCCATAAAAATCAGCAACACCACGGCACGGAACACAGGACCGATCTATGTTCCTCAATGGACATCCTTTGGCTAAAATGATAATGGTATTGTTTTCCTTTCGGGTATAATTTGATTGTGTAGAAGTGGTCCATTATGCTAAGGCGCACTCATTGCGATAACGCGAATATTCGGATTATTGCGATGTATGTAGCCAAATATTCGCGTATACTTCGACACTTCGGACGAAGCGTCGGGCACATCGCTCCACTGTCGATAAACTCTCACACATCAATGGGTTTTATCGTGATGAACTTCGCTTGCGCGGCCACACTTCTGTCAGCCCGCACCCATCGTTCATAGCGGACGTGATAAATGTAATTACAGTGTATAATATAGCTGAAGTGTAACATGGATTGGAGTAACGATTATTTTTTTCTCCTTTTTCTTGCTTTTAATTAGTTTTTTAGATGACATAAATTAAAAAATAATTATTTGCTGCCATAAAATAGGTACAGAGTAACCGTGGCGTCCATGTTGTTTTTTGCGTTCGTACATCGCGATGAACTTTACAACGCGCATTATGTGGCCGCGAAGATTCGCCGTAGACCGAAGACGAAGTAATCGCGATGAGTGCGGCCTAAGCATAATAGATAGTCCGCCATTTGTATATAATATTTTATATTTATGTCAACTGTACCAACAAGTTTTATAAATAACCTCTTTTTTAAACTGTATAATCGTCATTGCTGCATTCTGGCGATCTGACAATATTATCATTGTTTCTCTTATCCTATCGCCTTTAGCGATAAGACCGCCTTTTCTATTTATTTCACTAAGTTTCTTGTACTACATTTTGTGTTATTGATGCAATAAAGATTATTCCCCATTCATTTGTCGACAACCGTTATTCATTCCACTGTTGGGATTCGGGTCTCCCCTCAGTCGAAGGGATTTAGAGCATATTCCACCACGCTGCTTAACTGTAGGTTGGCGGAGGCCAGTGTTTTTAAGCCTCTTAAAGGTCACTGAGTTGGCTTAACGACTATCATCTAATGACAACAGCCGGGACCGACAACTTAACGTGTCGTCCGAAGCACACAGTCATTTATTCGAGCTATATTCACTTTACGCACTTTAAATTAAATGACCGGATGGACATAATTAAAATAACAACACAGTCCTAATGCAATCAGGAACAGGGCATTTAGCAACATTTATGTGACTGCTACTACAAATTCACCTCTCGAATGTTATTCAACTTGTGGGAGAACGAAGAAAGAAGAAAAAAAAACCGGACAAGTGCGAGACGGACTCGCCCACCGAGGGTTCCGTACAATTTGAACTAGCTTGAATTTGAAATTTCATCCCCTACAAAAAATATAGACGCCCTTTTTGATCTCTGGTTTTCAATATTTAATGACAAATGTATAGTTTTGAGATTTATTCCTGTACTTATAGTCTATAACGATGTTACTTGCCAAATTTCATAGTTCTAGGTCAACGGGAAGTACCCTATAGGTTTTGATTCCCTTGAAAATATGCGTTTTTTGGACACATTCTCATATAAATGGCCGTAACTTTTTTTTACGTAAACTTAGCAGTTTGATTTTTTTACAACTTCATGGGACCGTAGACCTGAGTATACAGTTCAAATTTCAGCTTGATACCTCCACACATTCTCGAGTTAGAGGGTCTTGACAGACAGACAGACAGACGGACAACAAAGTGATCTTATAAGGGTTCCGTTTTTCCTTTTGAGGTACGGAACCCTAAAAAGAACCTAAAGAAACCTACTGCAGGTTTCTTTAGGTTCTTCAGGAAAGGCGTAAATAAGTTTTTACAGGGTCGACACTTGTTTTGTCACCCTAGGGATATAAAAAAAAACTTGATACTTACCACAGTACGAGCCTTGTGAACTCTGTCGCATTCTAGCACGCAGTATAAATCTCTCGGTGCCACAGGGGGTTGTGCAGGCGCCAGTGGCCCTGAAGGTGGCGACCCGGGGGACGAGCCCGTGGGCGCCGGTCGCAACCCTCGCCCGGTCAGTAGGTGAACCCAGAGCATGCCCGAAATGCCACCGGCTAGACGCGATAGACCCGTCATAGACGCGGATAGACCTCCAGCGCTGGGTTTTTCTATTTTGTATTTTAGGAACTCTGGAATAATACAAAATTTAAATCATCTTTATTCCTTACTAGTAAACCCGCGACTTTGTTCGCGTAAAGTTCTAATTAAACAAATATTATTGACAGAACGAATAAACGAGCTAGTTCTTGAAATCGTGTTGATGCGAAAAAACACTTTTTCTATATATAAATGTGTCGCGTTAAAGTGAAAATTTTACGCCGCTACTACTCGCAATCCGCTGTACCGATACACCCCGGCTACTCCATACAAATGTAGCGTCATTTAATACTACATAAACAATGACGTCTGTGCAGAGCGTGAATGAGTGTGTGGGCGGGCGTACGGCGCCAAATAAACTGTTTCAGATTCGTCTCAGAGGGGAAGTGAGGTCGACACGAGAGAGCGGCAGGTAGTGGCCATACTGTACATGATACTATTATTTATACTGTGGTACCGATTTGATAAAACTTAATTCTTCAGTGATATGGATTGCATATTTATATAATATATTAAATTCACATATTCTTAAGTCTTAATAGGTTCAGTAGTTTTTGACACATCAAAATTGATATTAGAAAATAATCACGAGGTCTATGGATATCGCACCCAAATTCCACTGAACATCGGATATGAGAAACTACTATAGTTATATAAACTATAGAATATAATTAATATTATGAATTTAACTATCAAAATGTTTGCATAGACGTACCATTAGGATTGATATCAAGATGTCGCTGATGCCGTGACCCAGGCGTAGGCACGGGACTGGGGTTGGGGCAGTTGAACCTCGAACCCAGCTCCAGCAGCTGCCTCACGCGGCGAGCTGACGGAGACCCGCCGGCGGTCGGCCCCAGCTGCTGGGAGGACAGCGATCGCGCTGGTAAGTGACGGGGGCGCTCCATGCGACGACCCGCCAACCCAAGCGAGGAACCAAAGCGACTGCCGCTTTCCATCTGAATAATGAAAAATATGTTACAATTATCATTATCATTCTCACCTTGTTTCTACACACTGCTGGATATAGTTCTTCCCCAATGCTTTCTACCATACGCGATCCTCTACTTTTTGCATATTCCATTCAAGCTGCTTTTTTGAGGTCATGGGTCTATAATTTTACAATACTTCGCTTAAATTAGCCGCAGGAGTATACAGGTTCACCAACATTTTTAGAGTCTAAAATAACAATTCCCTTGATGGGTGTAGTGTCCGTGCGAGTGAGCGAGGTCACCAGGATGGAATGAGTTGTTGCGTTGGCACCGGGGGTGGCAGCGCGCGAGCGATATATCATGTTATGAGCGTTTATATGGTTATGGTAACCGCTTCCCATCAGACAGGCCGTATGCTTGTTTGCCACCAGAAGTGGTAAAATAAACATTTTCACCTGCACATGATCTACCTTAGCTAGTTAACGTGGCTTTGACGAAAGAGAGGTAGGGCCTGTCGAGCTCAACTAAGGAGCTCCACTTCTCAGAAAACAACAGCCAATTACTTTACTACATTATTTTTCTGATTGGTTTTATTTTTTTTTATGTTTACATATATTGTTTCTATACAAAATAGTATTCTATACAGAATAGTTCGATGTTTCATATCTGCTTTCTGAGTGCTGCGAAGACTCCTTTTTTTTCATCATAAATCACTCGATACTTGTAAATGATCACTTACATTTTTGAGCGCGTCGTGTATATTTTCAGCAGAATAGTGTGTAGGCAAACGTGGACGTAACGTCTCGTATAAAGCGCTTGTCGAAGGTGCGCGGGACAGCCACGCGCGGTACTCATCCGATGTGAACACTGAAGGCGACGATGGCAGACGACCTATCAGAGAAATAATACATCAATGTATAGCAACGCTTACATTAAAAAAAATTGGTTGTCTGTAAAGTCGGTTTACGGACGATAATTTTACGTGATAATGTCATAAAAAACATCGACCGATGGAGTGGAAGAGAGATAGATGCGTCACAAGCCGAACGCTTACGCCGATCGTGCCTCGCTATCGCTTGTTCGACGCTCTCGCTTGCACGCTCGGCTCAGACGGAACGTGACAATGAGTCATGCTTTTTTGCAGCTGGTGTTCATCGATTTATAAAACGTTATGACGTCAAAAATCTATAGGTATATCCGATCATTCAAAATCACAAGTATTACCTCTGGAAGAACGAAGATCTAAACGTGAAGACAATGGCTCGGGTTCATCTTGAAGAACGCTTCCTGCACGTCTACTTAGTCCCAATCTGTTGAAAATATCAAAATTTAAGCACATACTTCGTTTCAAATAATTTGTTTATCATCAAAAACAGTTAAACAGTTAAGTCTTTCTTACCTTTGACCAGTACCTCTCACATCCCTCGGTAAAGAATTGAACTTCGATCCAATATCTCTACCCAACGTGCTGCTTCTATACCCACTAAGTCCTGAGTAGTAAGGCGTCCGTGTCGGTGCTGTTGCTTCTGTATCAGAAGAATAGTCCAAGCTTCTGTTTCTTCTGGTCGTTCCAAATTTAGAACTGTACGATGGTAGGCCCAATCCAGCAGTGCCATAACCTCCTCCAAGGGTTGATCCTAACCCTGTACCAGATAACCCAGTACCTAGACCTGAGCTTGTTAATCCAGATCCTACTAAACTCGAGCCAGTGAGCCCACTAAGGCCAGTAGTAGATAAGCCTGAGGGAAGACCGGGGCCTCCTAATCCTGGACCTCCTAAGCCAGAGCTTGTAAGTCCGCTTCCAGCTAAGACGGGCCCCGTCATGCCTACTCCTCCATATCGTTGATTATATCTTGACAAGCCAGGCGCTGAAATGAAATGAGCGTGTTATTTTTGCCCTGCATTATCAATTTTAGCAGCAATATGAGTATATTAATCATTTTATGTAAATTATCATTCTTCTTTACGCTACAGACTCGTACATCATTTAAATAAATAATGTACTCCATAGTAAAAGCTTCTGCAATATTGTCGATATATTGGAAATAGCACAGATAATAAGTAATTCTACTGGTAGCTGTAAACTTCATTCGTTTCTGGTGAGCTTCAGTTTTATGCGATCAATTTAAAAAATATTATAATTAATTATGAAAACACTTACGGGAATTAACGCGATCTTGCATAATAAGGTCCTCTCTAGAGATCGCCACTTCTTGTCAAGAATTTTTCGTGAAGCGATTGAAATGAAGAAATATACTAATTTGAATCGGGAAGATGGATGTAAGTTAACTGGAGCATGGAATCCAGTGATTAAAATCACTCAAAAATCTCGTTTTGGTTTGCAGTCGGGTAAGGAACAGAATACGGACGCGTTGGTTATTTCGAAGAATAGGGATGTCGTAAGTGTAGTGTGTCGCAGTACATGGATATCGAACAACACGAAGTAAATGAAGATTCATCGACCTCTGCAATGGAGACAGATGAACACCGCTGAGGCAGTCAGCCTGTGACCACGGCCGGTGCGTCCTGGGGCCCTACCGCCGAAGCTGAAACCGATTACCATCGAATATTTTGATTCGAAAAATAAGTCTTACGTTTACGTTATTGACATACATCTTCAGCTTAGTCGGTAGAGCTCCATCGTTTCTATCAACTAAGCTAAATACAAGTAGCTTATCTAAGTTGAAGTTTAGTAGATTTTCGCAAACAAAAAATCCGATTGTAATCGGCTTCAGCTACGGCGGTAGGGCCCGTGATCGAAACGTCAGGCAATAATAAAGGTATATAAATACCCTTATGCATGATCGCGTTAACTCCCGTTATTATTTTCATAAATCATGCAACGTGAAAGTTTAAAAATAATTATTATAATTTACACGAACCACTAAAAGTTCACGTAAAATCACTTCTAAATGGCTGCAATTTGAAAGGTTTTGTTTTGAGAGTACCTACCGACCGAGATATACCGGAATATCTGCCTTAATGAAGGGTAAGGGTTGACCGGAGAAAATATTATTATATTCCAGAGCTGAAAGCTCGGCCGAATAGAATAGAATAAATAAGAAATACGGGCTGATGAATGCCATATGATAAACGTATCCGATAAAACCTACAAATCAATGCAAATATTCATAAATGCGAAAGTGTGTCTATCTCTATGTTTGCTACCTTTTCACAACTAAACGACTGAACCAGTTTAAATTAAACTGGGCACGGATATAGATTATATCTCGTGGAAAGACAGGCTATCCTTTGGCGCGATACAACGAAGCCGCGGGCGGGATCTAGAATTTTATATCAATAATACTTTTTATTGGACAGTCAACCGCTTGGAGATCGTAACACTTTCTGTATAGCTACGATACGTTTATAACATACGTAGTACAAGATGAGACCCTCTTTTGTACTGATTAAGTGTTACGGACTACAAGCTGTTTACGGTATAGTCGGCCAAGAAAATACTCTATCAATCCAATCGAAGGTCAATTCCAAGCAGCTCAACACACGGATTGCCGCGTAATCGTCTTTTATTTGGTACATGCAGTACGAGAGTTCTATTTGTATCGGCTAGGCGCGCTGCCTAGCCGATACAAATAGAACTCTCAAAAAGTCATGCTGCGCCGTGCCGAGCAGTGAGTTGAGCGGCCAAAGGTGATATACCAGTTAGGTGATTTAGGGAATCTGTGAACAGTGGGTTCATAGATTCCGATTTACAGAGCAGACTTCTTGACCGATTTTCACGATGAAAAGATGGAGTCCGTGACCATGACGCAGCCGTATGTTGTACGAGAATATATCTATCCAATATTATGATTGATTTTTTATGGAGATAATAGATTTGTAGCTGCAACAGCAAACTGTATCCCCCGATTTTGTTATCATTCGTTTTTTGAATTGCCTCCCTATGGAAGCAATTTTATAGACGTATTCAGGTCAAAAAGTAACTGTTTTATCGCAACCTGTCGGCGACACATCATAGGGATGTTTTCACAAACTAGAAACACAATCTAAAGTAGCAGCGCCAAAATTGGAAGTACACTTGACTGCAGGGCCGGACTAAGGCCTAGGCAACCTAGGCATGTGCCTAGGGCCCGTAATTTTTGGGGCCCGAAAGTTACGTTTTTAATTTATATTTTGGAAGTTTAAACTTCTTTAGTAGGCCCGGAAATACAATGTTGGCTAGGACCCGGTTTAGACTCAGTCCGCCACTTAGTCCGCAAGTCAGTCGTCCATTCAACCGCGTCAGTCAAGTCACACGGTTGAATGGACGACTGACTTGCGTAATTAAGATATACCTATATTGAATAAATAAATAAAAAATACTTACCACCACCGCCAGCAGCAGCAGTAGCTTTCAAACTAGATCTGAGTAACGAATGCCGGCCAAAGTCCGAGTGCGTCTCAGCCCTTGGAAGTTGTTGTTCGGACCCCGATCGAGGTACTCGTCCGCCAAAACGGGTGCTAAAATACAAGGGACTGACTGTCAATGCATTATCTGGCTTCACTCAGCTTGGTAGAAATAGATTCAGACATAAGTATTGAAACTATTTTGCATTAGTATTACCTATACTCATTTATTTGCATTTGGTCAAAAATCGAGTAACATGAATAAAGGCAGGCATTCAGTAAAAACTAGGTTTTTCTATTAAAAATCGTTTGTAACAAAAATATTTTGCCCTTATGTATAGGAGAACAAGCTGATAATTGGATAGGATTGCACGGATTTAATATTTAATCGAAACATGGTTGAGCAGGATGTCTAATGTTATAAATTTTATCTTTAAGGTAAGGTAGGACAGTACTTGTTTTTCTGTGAAATTAATTCCAAAGGCGGAGACACTGTCACAAACGCAGACTGTTATTCAGAAAACGTAGATTCATTTATAAACCAGGATGCTAATTTTCGTAATTATTGTACATCTCAGAATAAAAGTTTACCGAATTGAGATCGGATTATGACTTGACTTAATATTGTATACTTTTTTCTCTCATCAATTAGTATTCTTATTGTATTGTAGACTGCAGAATATTATTACTAGTTTGTTTAACTTTAGATCATAATATATTTCGGTTAAACTTTGACGTATCATGTTATCAGAGTAGCAAATGTGACATTGCGACATGCGAGATTGAGAGTAAACCGAAACAGAATTCAGAGTATAATTTAATTACGAGAATTGACCCAAGGGACCCTTGCGGTATTCGATTGCTGCCCTTGCGCTCTCGGAATCGTACCTTTATTGGGTTATTATTTATGTCAGTATTAATTTTATGTCATTATAGTTGATGACAAATCAAAAATAGAATAGGAACTTATAGTCACCTTCCACTTTCGCCTGGATACAGTGAATGTACTTTCTCAGCTAAACTCTCAAGCGTGTTTGGATAAGATCTTTCGTAAGGTACAAAATGAGTTGCAGCTGACTTGGGCTGCTCCGTTATAACAGGAGGAGGAGGTCTGTAACTGCAAGAAAAATACATAAATAGTAAAAACCTTTGTTACTATTACTTATTACTATTTTGTTAATGTAAAATCAACTACGTATGTTACGCTATTATCGGTTTGTTTAATGTCTACCAGCTAAGCTAAACACAATTAGCAACAATCTAATCAGTAGTTTCATTTTCGCATTCAAAATTCCAATTTAATGGGCTTCAGCTTCGGAAGAAGGTTGCCAGGGATCCTACCGCCTAAGTTGAAGCCGATTCCCATCGAGAATTTTGATTGCGAAAATTTATTGGATTTCTGTTTAAATTTGTGACAAACATCTTTAGTTTAATCGGTAGGTCGCCTCCTAGCACTACCTTAAGGTGAAGTTATATTTTCGCAGTTAAAAAATCTGATCGTAATCGGCTTCAACTTAAGCGGTAGGGCCCCTGATTGATGTGAACCGTAGCCTATAAAGGCTTGTAGCCAAATGCTAACAGTAAATATATACCAATATCAATTCATATAAAATCGAGGGAATTAAAATATTTTTGATTCCATAGTTTTCACAAAATCATTTCTAGATATGTTGAAAACCTTCATTATTTACTAATGTACGTTAGTACTGTTACTTATTCTGTGTTAATTGTATATTTTTTTACGATTAGATAATATATGTACATTTTGTACCCTTAAATTACTGACTATTCTGCCATACAACCAAGTCGTCTGTTATGTTAAGCTATCGACTGTACATTGTAATAATATTTAATTAAAATATTCATTACCTCCAAGTCGAATGATCGGAAGGTGGTCGCGGATTGTAGTATAAGTCCAAAGCTGTGGAATCAGGTGACAGAGCTCCAAGTTGGAGCCGACTCCGCTCTTCCCTGCCATCACCCACAGGTCGAACGCTGCTGCCTGGACCTCCAACGGAACGAAGAGTTCCGTGTCTAGAAATATAATTACCGTCAGTATTTTGAACTCTTTCACAACAATCGTCACGCCTTTCCAATCCTTTGAATTGGTGCCGTTTGCATCAATTACCTCCTTGCAAACTTTATCAAATTTAGACTTCTCAGTACAAGTCCTTTACGGCGTTATTTTCGCCAATAAGTAGTCATTTCCTAAATGCGGATGCATTATTAAAATGTTATAATAAAAAGAAAAGAATCTGGATAATGAAGACCTATGGTCCATCCACGTTTATTACTCTTTTTTGCTTTGGATGTAATTTACGAGACATATAAGAATATGCTTGTGATTTTAATATACAAGATATTTTTTATTCATACCTGCAGTTTCGTCCCCCTTGAATGTACTGTATTCAAGGAGGACGTAAAAACGAATAATAATATAAAAAAATAAGATATTTGGTTGTAAGTGGCTCACCACGATCTTTAGAGCAAAAGTCAACCTCGCTTGCACGTGGTACGCCCCGTCAACTAGCAAAAGGCTCTAGGCTCTCGTAAAAGAATGGGGAATACCTCCACCTCACAGAATACCACAGGCAAATAACAATTCACTTGAGGGTTGTGGTGTTCCTACGGGTGAATGAGGTCACCATAAAGGAAGGAGTTACTGCGCTGGCAGCGTAGCGTTGTCTCGTAGATCCCTTGCGGTTACACTTTTTGATAAGAATAAATATTTAAAAAATCTATTGTACTCACTGTGAATAGAGACCGTCAACACGATCTCTCTCGTCATCATCGCGGCAGTCTCTCTTCAGCACTACCACGGGCGGTGGTTTGTGTTCTGAACGGGGTAGCGATGGAGATCCTGGGCCTGATTTACCTGTAAATATAATCACTAACAATATTTCTCGTAGCTCATTTATGTATTTCTATTACCCCTACTCAGGTGTTCCTACTCCTACTAATTTGTTCTGATTAAATTCATCGTGAGTTCCAGATCAGCCCCGATTTTACTCGTGTGACAACTGTTCTGTCTCTGCACTGGTCATTGTCATTTCGGTGCTTGCTGCAGTGCATTGTGGGACTACTCTGTAAAAAGGTGGTAATTTGGTCATTAGGTACAGATTTACAATGAGAACATCATCTTACCTCCCTTTTCTTAGGTAGAAGAAATTTAATCAATCGTACATTTTGTCTTACAAAATGAGTTTAAAGGTTCTTATGTCTTGTACGTCGAATTGACAATGACTTCACTGTTCATTGTTATTTCGTTATTTACTGCAGTGCATTATGGGCCTACTTCGTTAAAATTGGTAATTTGGTCATTAGGTAGAGCTTTTTAAACTTGTCTAAAGAAATAGAATTAATCGAGCCGATTGTCTTACACTAGGAGATTCAAGGTTCTTGTATAAGACAATATATCAGAAAGCCTGTATTTATTTGTATAAATCTCACTTTCTATTTAAAAATAAAATTGTGAATATGCGTTGATGTCAATTGTACTTAATAGAAATTAACATGGGTCAAAGGATGCGTGTTATTATTGGAAAAAAATGTATTTCCGCCAAGATAGGGATATATTCTGGTAATCTTAAGTCTCGTGAGAATTGAAGAGTCCCACCAGTCCGTTTCAGTCAGTCATGGCTAGGTATAGCCTAGGTCATTCTATGACTTCTTTACATGGAATACGTCCACAGTCAGTCGACACTAGCCATATTATATACTATAGAAGAAAATCGTTATAGGTATATGAACAAAATATGATGAATGTACATAAGACCCCTTTAGAACCCTTGAGAAACCTATCAGAATGACTCTATGTTACAATGTTCTCCCATGTTCTATTCATGAACAAAGAACTTTATGTTCTTGTTAAATAAGTAACTCACCTTTCCTCTGTCTGGTACATAGTAACAACCTTCTTGGTATCGACATAATAATCACAACATCATCGAGGGACATCCGCCTCACATCTACTAAGTTGACAGCTAAAATTTCGTCTCCAACCTTCAAACACCCACTGTTATACACGGCTGATTCAAGAGCTATCCTCGATATGAATACACCATCGGTCCTGGCTCCTCCATCACCTTCTCTGATATACAGCCCTAGGGTTTGTCCGGGACGCTTTACGATCTCTACTAGTTGAACTATGTGACGAGAGTCCTGAAAAATATATATATATGCATACTATGATATATGATACTTCGTTATTGACCCATATTCATACTGCTGGGATACAGATGTCCCCTAAATCGAAGGAGTTAAGGACAAGCTCTACGTCGCTATACCGAAGATTGACAGCCAGCATTTTCAAAACTTTCAAAGGCTTGGCTTAGCAACTGTAATTTAATGACAACAGCCAAGACTGACAGTTTGACAAGCCCTCTAAAACACCGAAGAGCTAACGATAAATGTACCCATCCAGATAGCGCGTTCGACATTCTTTAATTTCCATACCCATCGGCGAAAAATTGTTAGAAATCAATTTCGAAGATACGATTTCATAATAGGCATGAACCAATCGATATTATTTGGAATATAAATTCATATTCTTGTAAATACTTTGTATTTACAAGAATATGAATTTATATGTCGAGCTACCTGGTAGTCGCTGTCTAGTAGCTTTCCTCAATATATAAAGCTATAAATTTATTCCACATTTTATCTAGTTTATTATATAGAACACAGTACAAGATATAAATAAATAATATTTCTGGACAACATACACAGCGCCATCTAGTCCCACATTAAGCGCAAAGCTTGTATTATGGGTACTAGACAGCTGATAAATTTACTTAAATACATTTTTTTTGTAAATACATACGTAGGAAACATTCAGACCAAGACAAACAGACATTGACAATATTTGTCTTGTGCGGAATCGAACCCACGACCCCGGAGTCAAAGTGGATATGGTTAGCCATTCAACCACCGGGGTCATCAGATAAGAGTATATATAAAATCCTTTCCGGAATTATAGAATAAACGTTCGATTATTTCATTGCCCACATATACAGCCAAGAATTCCGTGTAACCGACGCAGTAAATTCATAGATGTACACTATATTGATTTAAACCGCAGAATGTCATCTGGCGCGATATTACCCAGATAGCGCGGGAGCCCACACCGCAGCTACCAACAATGCGAGACTAGATTGCGCCCACATTCCGTCCGATCTAGGCCAGGCAGGCCGAACAATGGGGTTCTGGAGTAGCCTTCTTTCACAGGTTCTGTACTAGGTTACGAGTGCAGATTCGGGTCAATGGAGTGGGGAAAATTGGCTATTTTAAGAAGAGTGCATTCATGAACTGTCTGTTTTTATTTTTATAACGGCTGGCTCGTTATTTTTATCAGTGATTTTAAATTTAATCTTATCTTATTGTAATCTAACTTTATATAATTCTTGTCTTCTCTACCATAAGGTTGTCTGAAATAGATCGCTTAGCGGATAAGACCGCCTTTTGATTTTTAGGAAATTTAGCTTTGATTTAAAATTATTCCTTTTGGTGCAATAGAGATTATTGTATATCTATAAGTAAGGTTTTTATAATTATGTAAATATGCAATTTGGTAAGTTCTTCTTGCTTTTTGACATATTAAAATATTTTCATACGGAAAAATAAGGATACTTTTCGAAATTTCCCGCGAACTTGTACCAGCTATAGAAATAAGAATATTGGTAACAGCTAGTAATGAAATATTTCCTTCTTGATATATTCTTTACCATGCACGGCATGCACCGATATACCATGGAGTTCATTCAACTAGAGTTTCTTCGTGCATCCCTATGCCCCCCCCCCCCCCCCCCCTTTAAGCCGGCTTCTTTCTTCCAGCTATTGCATTAAAAGATACTCTACTCTGCCTATGAGCAGCTCTCTCTCTCTCTCTCTCTCTCTCTCTCTCTTTCTTTCTCTCTTTCTCTCAAAATACTGGTCTCCGTCAACCCGCAGTTGACCAGTATGGTAGAGTATGCTCTAAACCACTTCGATTGAGTAAAGACCCTTATCCCAGCTGTGGAATAGACATGACTTGATGCCGATATATAATTATGAAAATGGCACTAGCAATAACAATCATTGCCTTTATAAACAGCTTGTTTATGAACTTACCTGCAAGGAGAAGAATTTCTTGGCGGCTTCAATATTGTTTCGGCCCACTTGTCTCAATTCGAGTATTCGCACGATCATCTCACCGCGGCGCTCCACCGCCTAAAATAAAATAAAAAAATGATTACTTCACAAGTACAAACGACACTGCGATGGATATACTATTTAGCTTCATAATTTTTGCTTAAATCTTTTTTTGTCTGAGTTAAAATAATGGGGTGAAGTGGCCTTTTGAAACTAGTTATCTGATAGAGATGACAAGCACATATGATTCCGCTATTTTAACATCATTCGAACGATGCAAGCGCTGCTCCTGACCTAGCTAGTTCAGAAACAGCGCTTTGCACAATTTTCTAGCAACACTATATAATAAATACTTTAGATATGGCATACCCATACTAAATTGAGTCAGAAAAAAGACCTTTGAGATAGACTATATACTTATCATGTTGGCGCTTTAATATACTTGCTATCTCTTTCCCTCGCTCAGTGCATAATCGGCGCAATGGCGTGTGCTTCCTTGGGCTTTATTTACTTTATCATGTGTGCATTTTCGTATTACGGAAGTTGCATTACTTACTTGTGTGAACTAATTGCGAGATGAGACAATTGAGTTACTTTTTGAGAGCACTTTTTTGACGCTTGTGGATATCTGTAGTATTTATAACAGCATTGGATTGCACATGGTTCTAGGCTATACGCGTCTAATACTATTATAATAGTTCGGTATACATATATATGGGGTGAAAGTGATTCATCAAGATTTTGGGGTGTAAGTGGTTCATCAAGATCTTTGAACCAAAGCCAACTTCACCCGCACGCGGTACACCCTGCTGACTGACCAACGAAGCCCTGGCGAAAAGAGAGGTAGGGAGCGTAATTGTAAGCTACCCGATTGGGGTTGTTGTGTTCCTGCGAGTGAGTGAGGTCACCAGAAAGAAAGGAAGGAGATGCTGCGTTGGCAGCGGGGGTGGCGGCGCGCGAGCGATATTTTATGTTGCGAGCATTAATATTGCTAAGGTAAGTGCTTAACATCAGGCGGGCCGTATACTTGTCTGCCACCCGACGCAGTATAAAAAAAAAGCTTACCTCGAGCGCCGCGGCCGTGGTCGCGTCGTGATCATTTTCAACCATTTCAATCTGTCTAAATATTTCATTGCTCACGCCTGATACCTGAAATACAATTAACAAATTAACGAAGGCAATTAAATATAACAAGAATAAACTACTAAGATTTTTTTTGATGTAAGTTTTTAATCTCCTCCTACCCAACAAGTTGGTGGAGTGGTTGGAGTATGCTTAAACCCCTTCGATTGAGGGGAGACCCGTATCCCAAGAGTAGATTAATTATGGGTGGATGCCGTATATGCTTTTATTAGTTGTGAATAAAAAATAATTATAAAGTTCACTTACAAGTGATTCGCTCATCAAGTCATTTCAATTGATACCCATATCTATATATATTAAAGTGAAAATCATAAATCGCCATTTTGTGGCCGCGGCCATATTGGATTGAAAATGGCGGCGTTTAGGTTAGGTAATCTTAGATTGTCACAGGAACCAAACGTGTGTGCCAAATTCCAGCTCGATGTATTGCTGAGAAGTGGGTCAAATTTTACTTACAAGATTCAATAACAGACACCACGATGAAACTAATGAATTCGAGTTACATGTTAGCGAGTAGTATTAGTTATTATTATGATATTATTAGTTATTATTATGATATTATTAGTTATTATTATGATATTATTAGCAACAATAATAGAATAAAAATATTATATCGAATATAATATCGAAGGTATCTGCTTCATCATTGGACTAGTTTGCAATTCTTTTTTATTTATTCTGGTATATTAAAAAAAGCTATTCAGTCTATATAGACGAGCCCGGTGGTCGAATGGTTAGCAATGGCCACTTTGACTCCGAGGTTGCGGGTTCGATTCCCGCACAAGACAAATATTTGTGTGCATGAACATGTCTGTTTGTCTTGGTCTGGGTATTTTATATGTATTATATGTATCTATTTACAAAAAAAAATGTGTTTAAGTATTATATCAGTTATCTAGTACCCATAGTACAAGCCTTGCTTAGTTTGGGACTGGATGGCCGTGTGTAATTTGTCCAGGAATATTTATTTATTTATTATATAATTTATGTCAAAAAAGGAAACAATATACATATAGTAAAATAACGCACGGTTCGAAATACAGTCGTGGGCAGTATAAATTGTATTATCTTGTCTTAGTGGATCTACCACCAAGTGTTCTGGAGATGGCCCATCATGGAATTGAGATTTTCAGTAACTCTTATGGAAATTGCATAGGATTCAAATTGGTGCGCAGCAAATGTCAAAGTAACAAGAATGCATCCAGACAATGTGTTCACGGTAGGGGGCAGCTTAAATTAATTACTACTTCTAATTCTATCACTCACATAATTAATAGTTCGTTGCGATGCATGTTTTTGCCTAACAGGTATTTTCATATAAGTTATTTGTTAGACCTAGAGATGAATGGAGAAGCCAGAAACATTACATTCAGCTGCTTCCTTTCAAAAATTGATTACAGAATGCAGGCGACATGAGTTTAGTTTGTGCTAGGTGCAGCGAGACAGGCGCTACGCGGTCAATCACCATAGTCGAATCCTCTGGAATCGTGATTACCTTTGACTGCAATGCAGGTCCGCGTGGTGCTGATGTACAGCAGCTGCAGCCGCCGAACGATGCAATCTGACAATTTCACCAGATCCTTTAGAATGATTTCTGTTCAGTACCTTTCGGAAGTCTGGCTGCAGTACGCAGGGCGGCGCATGGTTGGCGCGCGGGAGCTGCGGCGGGCCGGGCGGCGCGCGGCCCGGCGACGCCGTCAAATCCGGCGCCGCGCGGCCGTTCTCCTATAACCAACACAATAAAACTTATCACTGTATGTACATGGTTAAAGTGCATTCCAAGGAGGTAAGACTAAACCTCAACATCTGAAAAGATTAGAGGAACTTCTGCTGTGCTTTCAAATATGTATAAATAAATTCATTTATTTGTACATATTTGAAAGCACAGCAGAACTCCTTTTATTTCAAAATTGATCCACTTAAAATTCTTTTTTCACCTCACTAGCTCGTAAAAGCTCTGTTTATCATTCGAAATCTGCGTGGAAAATCGCACTTTATCCGCTAGCGTGGAAAGTGTTTTTAAAATTCGAATATTTTTATTCAATAAAGGTTTCGTACAATAAATTACATATATATAGAATTGGTTTCGTAATAGTTTATATTGTCTGCAGCCAGTCCATTGATGATTATTTATTAAAACTGTTTTTCTTGCACCTAACATTTTCCTCGCTTTAGTGAGGTGAAAAGTTGTGTGTTGCGCTCGGCAGCAAAGTTATTTAGCGTCTCGTACCTTTGAAACCCTCGCTACGCTCAGGATTCTATATTTGAACCACTCGCTTCGCTCGTGGCTCAATCCTAGCATCCTTCACTTGCTCAGGTTTCAATACAAGGTACTCGCTTCAAAAATTAACTTTGCAGCCTTGCATAACAAATAACTATTAATCCCACCATCTCGGAAAGAGTATTTTTGCTCTGCGATATCTGAGTGCAAAAGTCGTTTTTATCCGCTAGAGGATAAAGTAAATTTGAATTTAGAACACCGTGTGCATTAAGTTTGTGAATTCAAAACATTATAAAACCTATTTACTTCTACCTCCATGGTGCAGAATTTATCATACAACTTTTTTTAATTTGTTAAAAATTCCGACTCGACACTTCTTTGGTGTACTTTTTTTTAATTTGCTTTGCACGTTATATTGTAAAAACCGTAGGTAAAAATCAAGTAACTTGAAAACAAGTGAAAAACTTAAAAGTAGTGATTCTAGCGACGAGGACTCAATAATGTTGTGATTGTAATTTTTTTTTTTTTTTTTTTTGCATTTAGTGTTGCACTCGAGTGCAAAAATTTTTCACCTCGTGCTCTTTTGATTCCCTCGCTAAAGCTCAAGATTCTAATTTTGAATCTTAGAATCCTTCGCTTGCTCGGTCATCAAAATTGAGCACGCGGTTAAAAAGCAACTTTGCACTCTTGTATACCAAATAACTATTATCTGTTGTCACAGCAGGTCGAGAACAGCCAAAATGCGTCATGATTTTTGTAAACTGAACCGACCGTTGTGAAGAACAGTAGTGTTTAGCTGACCCTCAATCTCAATTAAACTTATTAGTAGCACCAGCGTGGGTTCCAAGGATTTTTGTTTTATTACTTAAGTGATGAAATTAAAGTTTGAAAAAAAAATTAAAAAAAATATTAAATAACTAAAAATAAATCAATAGATAATTTATTCATATTCTTAGCATACATGTTTATGCAAAGGTAGGTACATCTTCTTTAAAGATTAATCCAAAGACCCACACACTAGGCTACGCCTTTATCGTGAGGATCTAGTAAGTAATCCATCTAAAAAATATCCAAATGATGTAAATTCAGCTAACACAAAACGTATTACATTAATTATCATGCATCATTATAACATAATAAATTGTTAACATTTTTTCTGTGTCATCATAATTAAGAAATAGAAAAGCCTGAAAACTCTCCTCCGCACTAAAACATTAAAATTTTCAGAGGACAAAACTTATCTATATACTGACAAATACATTTTGAGGATAAACCTCTGACGGATATTGATCATACCGTTTTCTTTGTAAATATCTTTGTAAATTCAGCGGGATATCTGCGCGGCCTTCTATTTTAAGCACAGACCGTTGGGCTCGCTCTTAACCACACTGTCGTCATAACACACGATGTTGGACTTATCCGTACATCGCATAATATTTTTCATCAACAGCACAATCAATGCGCGTTTAAGTTATTTAAGTTACTTTGACTTATGAAAGTCACTAGAATCACAGTGGTGATAAAGATGAGCGAATTCGAAGCTCCACTGAAAACTACTGTCCCAATGTATCTGTCTTATTTAAATGTAATAAATAAATCTATTTAATCATTGTTACAATGTGTACATTTTTAAAACACATATACTGTCAAAAAAGGTGTCAAATTATTGCTTTACAAACAAATGCGAAGCCGATCGTATTTCCGCCGTTTCCCGGCACGCGCAATATCGTCACATCCTATTCGAGCGTCAACAATCGGATGCCGCACGATCAAAGAACGGCAATCGACCGACACGTTATTTAAACCAAATCGACCTGTAGGAAATATTCCTTTTGTAAAGGTATAATTGAATCCTGCCCATTTTCCCCCTATTACATATCTAAAGATGCCTAAAAATGTGAAACGCTTATGATATCAATACCTTCTTTAGCTGAAATGAAATCTATATTTTCAATAGATTTAGTCAAGAAAATTGTATTGAAAAATATATTAACGAACAGTGTACATACTTAAAGGTTTACGCGAGTAATAAACTATTTCATGACTCAGTGTTTGTTGTAAAAATAGCAATTTCCGTATTCATTAGCCATTTAAACTGCTTACAGAAACTTAACGGAGTTTTTACAACTGTGACCCACTTCGGGGTCGCTTTAAGACTTCATGGCGAGTCAAGATTTTTGTTTCTGTGCGAATGCGTTAAATTTTTGGCGGTCGATGGAGTGCGGGGGAGTTGGGGGGCCCTGACCTACTTTTAGTTGCTCCCCGCACCCTTCTCGCGTACGCACGAGGTCACTGTACTGCAGTTGCAAGCCCCCGAATGCCGCAGAGGTGACTGGACTTATTCCGTACAATGTACTCGTGAATTGTGCATTCAATTCGTTTTTATTCATTGACGTCTCGGCTTTAAGGAAATCTACATTGAAATGAAAATTTACTAAATACACAGACTAGTTTTAACCACAGTTAAAGTCATCTTATTCGATATCAGATATTACTTTAAAGTTAAATAAAAAAAATAAAAAAATAAAAAGACATGAGTTTAATTTATTTAATTAATTTACTTTAAAGTTTCTACACAGCCTGACTAAAGAAACCGTCATCATCATTTTCGCCTTCCTCAATACTTTCCACTATGTGGGACCTTCCGCTTTCCGCATCTAATGATGGACCGAAGGAACGTTGACTCAATGGACTAATGACCTTAAAAAGCGGCTGGTAGCGGTTGGATACAGAAAGCGAAGAATTAAAGAATCCTATTTACAGTAATTAAAATTTCAGGGAACTTCTAACGATACGCGCGGGCTTACTAAATCCAGCGCAAACAGGCACTCACTCGGAGTTTAGAGCAAAATGTCATAGTGTTACACTCACTCGGAGTTTAGAGCAAAATGTCATAGTGTTACTCATTCACATTTTTCTAAATTTAGAGAAACGAGTTACAATGTTGATTTTCCATCAATAAGTTATCAATATTCTCTTCGTGTTATTTACTTTGAACGTATATACTAACATAAGGACTATATATATTAATATAATGACTAATATTTTTTTGGTGCTATTTACTTTGAACGTTCATACTAATGTAATGACTATTAATATAACGACTATTTTACGTTTCTAATATTTTTCAACAATTCATGTCTACAGTTGAAAAGTAATTTCAACAAAAAATATTCGTTACTGACTATCATGTATTAAAAACCTACTCGTATTTGTACATGTATAGTCAAACTATAATACTTCTACTTCCTTTTACTTTAAGAGTGTGCCGCGTAGTGCTACGAATGCTACGTACAGCTCGTAGCTACGTAGAACCATCTTATACTAGAAGCACAGTATAAGTAATAGTACTACATACAATATGGCCACTCCCTGCCGCACTCTCGTGTCGACCTCACTTCCTCTCTGAGACGAATCTGGCACAGTTTGTATGACGCCGCACGCACATATGCTCATTGCTCATTTACGCTCTGTTACGCTCTGCACAGACGCCATTGTTTATGTAGTAGTAAACGCGACGAATTTTGTATGAAATGGCCGGGATGTGCTAGAAGCAGGGTTCGCCGATATATATCACGATATATATCAATTGATTTTTATCTTGATATGTATCAATTGATTTTTTCCTGACTTCTGAACTAAAATTTTTGGAGATTTATGTTTACCCTGGCAACACGTAGCGAAAAACTATAATTAAGAATACATTGGATTGCTTCCCAAAATTGCAAACCTCATTTAAAATTGGGAAAATCCCCTTAAACTTACTAGTACGGGCTAGCTTTCTATTGAAATTTAAACCTTAACTTCATGTCATATAAGGTTTATTTTACGAGGTAATAAAAAATTAAGATTATTATAATAATAGGTACTTGTTTTTTAAGTGTTCATTAAAAGTGGTAAAAGAGTGGTAATTTGATACTTGTATTATTTTACAAATTCCTTTCACATTAATATATAATGGAGCGAAAAAAATAATTTGCAGTTTAATACTTCCAAATGTTCCACAATTACATTTACTCGTGCACACACCCCCATACACTACAGTTACAAAGTTTGTGAAGTAGTATTGACCAGAGTAGCCAATATCAAGGATCTAGGAGTTTGTTTCAACGCCGAACTGACTTTTCGTGACCACATCACTAATATATGTAAAAAAGCGTATCGGAAGCTAGGATTCGTTCTTCGCAGTGTTAAAAATTTCACAAACATCAATGCGATTATAACACTGTTTAATGCGTTGGTAAGAAGTCACTTAGAGTGCAGCTCGGTTATATGGTCACCGAATGAAAAAAAATACTGTCTAATGTTGGAGCGGGTACAAAATAAATTTGTAAGATATCTTTACATGAAGCTGTACAATGTGTACCCGTACTATCCGCTAATGTATCCTACCTTGTTTATCCTTGGTATGGTTGGATACAATGAGCTCAGGGTCAGAAGGGAACTCCGACTGGTCACTTACGTAATCAAGGTGCTCCGAGGGAAAGAATTCAATGCTTTGTTTCTTGAGCGAATAGGCATATTTGTACCTAACAGATACGTGTGGCGGCGACGTCAGCCGCAGTTGCTGGCTGTACCGCGCGCACGTACCAATCTACTGAGTGAAGCGCCACTGACGCGCGCATTTCGTATTATCAATCCCATGGCTAATGATTTGGACCTATTCTGTTGTACTATGAGTGAACTCACAAGGGAATTACTTTTTATTGTAAGTTATAAAATATAATTATTTTCATACATTTGTATTGCTACACTGTCGCATTAGGTTCCGTCCTGTAAAGATAGTTGTAAGTTTGGCTAAATAAATAAATAAATAAATAAAAAAAAAAAAAAAAAAAAAAAAAAAAAAAAATAAGTATTTAATCCCCTTCCAGAATAAAATTAGCTTCGTTTTCTTAGCCTAGATATATATCGCATAAGTATATATAAAAAAATCGGATTTTTTCGAACCCTGGCCTGAAGTATAACGGGCTACAAGTAATTGACTGTATATTATACACGTGCAGTCGATTTGTATAAGTCCGTAAATAAAACGAATGCGATTGTTATGACTATAGAACACACCATTAACACAAAATATTCGCCTACAATACAAATAAAAGTTTTTGTAAATATCGCAGCATTGCACGCAAACATACAATTGAAAAATCGCGCCGTCTTGACTTCAGCAAATAACAAAACGAAACGGCTGATGAAAGCGCACCAATTTTTCATATCAGCAACAACGTATTGTTGATTCATTCCATCCTCACCCGCCCTAATAGCGCATGTAACAAAAAAGAGTAATAACTGGAAAAAAAATCCGATTATAACCCACGTTCCATCGGACGTGACTTTTCCAACCTTTTTTGTTTGCAAAGCAATTACACGACCTTACATGTCCCTTTCTGTGTAACCAACAGGCTGCAGGTTTATTTTATAACAGCGTATTTACAAACGTGCCCACAATGCAAATAAAATCTTGTGACAGACGGCATAAAAGCTGTTTTAAATTGACAGAGATGTTTAATATCCAGACGGCGCCGGCGGGACAGGAACAGACGGAGAGATAATAGACTTCTGCTGCTTGTCATGCTATCGCTACCTTATTGCTTTTGAAACTAATCTCGATATGGAAAAAATGGAATGACATTTGAATAGTCCTATTTGCATTAAATATTTGTTCACATGTCATTTGCATTTCACGATCGAATAGCATGATGAAATACAGAACTACACACGGACTTAAATAATGATAGATATTGCAAGATAACGTACTTTTCTACTGCGGGAGGAGAGTGCTCAAATGCACTGGTCGACCGTGACAAACCGGTCGCGTAGTGCGTGGTGAACACTAGCTTCATAAAGCTTGAATGAATGAATGTTTAAGCTCCATAAAGCTAGTGTTCACCACGCACTACGCGACCGGTTTGTCACGGTCGACCAGTGCATTTGAGCACTCTCCTCCCGCAGTAGAAAAGTACGTTATCTTGCAATATCTATCATTAAGTCCGTGTGTAGTTCTGTGTGCGGTATGCCGCAGCTTCGCTCCACATGAGCATAGTACATGAATAAGAAGTATCCTATAAGTTATTCCAGAATATATTAAATACGAAATTAGTATAATTTTAAATCCAGATACAAAATTAGTGAAGTTAAAAATAAAATACCTATCTATTTTTAGATGCACTCAGGTCAATTCAGATCCAAGCTAGCATGGATTGGGAACATTAATTAGAGAGGGCATTAGCGATTTTTGCCGGTTCTTGGATGTGCCAAGCGAGTATATGCTATGAAAAGGATTTATATTTTTATTCTATTTATTCGATATTCTTATCAATAGAGCAAAAATCGGAATATCGACATTAAGTAATCGGAGTATCGACATCAAATTAAATTAACGTAAACTTGTGATACTTATGAAATTTGGACAAAAAAAATAGAAAAGGGAGAGAGAAGGAAGGAAAGTAAAACTTAATGCAGAACGAATAAGAATGGATGGAAGAAAATGAATGAATGTTTAAGCAATTGTACGGAAGGAAAACTGAAGTAACAAATAAGGAAGATAGCTACGCGAGATAAAATAATTACGAAGATGACAATGCTGTGACAATATGGTGAAAGGCAGAAGCGGAAATGAGAAAGAATTAGCTCTCTTTCGGATAATCTGGTAATAAGTTCATATCTACATCAATAGAGATCAAAATATCATCATTAAAAGTTGCTATCCTGTTAGTTTATAAAAAGTTTCGTTAAGATACTTTTACAAAAATAACTTATACCTTACTTAAGTCTAAATTATAGAAAAGAAAAAGAACTTTTTACCGTTTAGTTCTCGTTAGCACAAAGCTTATTATTAATTATTCATTTATATGCTGTCAGCTTGCAACATCTAACAAATAGGTAAAAAGAAGTCTAGTCTGAACCTAAATAAAATTAAAAAGAAATGAACGTCGTTACACGACGACGGCGGCGCCAGTCTGGCTTGGTAGTTTATAGCTCGTGTATCTATTATTAAAGCTGTCAGTTTGTCTATGAGTACATAGTCTTTCTATTTCGTATCATCAGAAAATCTTGAATCCTGTTATGTTATAGATTTCTTACACGACAGCAGAGCACTGACAACTGAGCACAAGACACAAAGACATAAATTACATTACAATTCAGGGACTCAAAGGTTGAGTGGACGAGATCCCTTATAAAGAAAAGTCCACCTTTGTATTCTATGCCTTATCGCTACAACCTGTGTTAATTAATGCAATAAAGATTTTACAAACAAACAAACAATACATTACATAATTACTAGATATAATAATTTATAGTACTAGGCTATTAAGCCTATATTTGACCTCTCATACTTGCATATGGAAGTAGGAAATACAATATCATGAAATATGTAACTTTTAATAATAAACAGATTTAATGAAAATATCTGTACTTGCTTAAAATCGTCTCTCATAGCTATTTATCTCATTGAACAATTTATTTAGATGCTTATAGCAATTGTACGTTCCCTGCCTATCTATTCATAGCACTAAGAAATGCCGACAATTCTTGCAATAAAATTCCAATAATCGGAACAATTTTCGAATTCTTGCCATTGGAATGTAGAGCAGGCAAACTTAGGTCCGCGTTGTATATTTAGCCGATAAAATAACTTAAATTATATGTTCTGCTTAGGCCAGTATTTATTAAGCGAAAACAGAACAAATAATTATTTTTGTTTATTATTACCTAACATGGCAAATCTAATAGAAAGAACTTTCTGAAGTCACAGTTCAATATAGTAGATATTTTTAAAGTTCTAAAACTCTTAAGGCATCGTGCTGTCTATTTCGCAGTCCGTTTACTATTTTACTATGAAACAAACCCCGAAAAACACCTAAATAGGTGTGGAGAAGAATTGAGTGTAGATAAATATCTACACACAATTCTTCTCCAGAGCCTTTTGTTTTCTAGCAGTCCAACTATGGAACTCTCTTCCACTTGCTATACGACAAGCTCAATCACTGAATAACCTTAAAAAGCTAGTTAAAGATCTTTCAGTGGTCTCAATGTAGTATATACTTAATATATTTTTTCTTGTTTCCAGTTCATGTATATAGAATAGAATAGAATAGAATACACTTTATTGCACCAATATGACACATACATACAAGAAAGTTGCAAATTAAATAGTACAAAAGGCGGTCTTATCGCTAAAAGCAATCTCTTCCAGACAACCTTAAGAAAAGAGAAATCGTGATAAAATTAGGTAGGTGGCGCATCATTAGTTGTTATAAAAATTATACAATAGGTATAATACAAATAGATATATAACTATAAGTAAATATATATGATCAAACATATCCTGTATATAATATATATAATGCAAATTATATTTTATTTTTCTTTATATTGCATCTAAGCAATGGTTTATATGAGTACAAATGTGTATATACATATGTTATTCGTGTCTCATTTTGTCTTTACTTTGTTTATTAGGCCACCTACCTTTTTATATGTATTTCTTTCCCCTACACGAAGGTTGCCTGGAAGAGATTTCATTTTTTTTTATACTACGACGGGTGGCAGACAAGCATACGGTCCGCCTGATGTGAAGCGGTTACCGTAGCCATATTAACGCTCGCAACATAAAATATTGCTCGCGCGCCGCCACCCCCGCTGCCAACGCAGCATCTCCTTCCTTTCTTTCTGGTGACCTCACTACGATATATAGATAGCTCTGATTATTTTTAACTAAACTTTTGTTATAATATATTAGCACAGAAATAGGCACATTACTTATGATAATAATAAATTAGACTTCAAAATTTCCATCTCAATATTTTACAGGGTCTTTTAAGATTGAGTTTCATAAATGTGATTGTCCTTACGTCGCGCGACCAAGGTCTCTCCCGTTACCTCATTACCATATTTCATTTATTATCTTGAGAAATCGATATCGCGTAATGGACTATTTTTCTGTGCACTTGTAACCATTATAAGAGTAATTAGATAATAAATATTAACTAGAGTAAATAGGTACTTGAAACTTTTTTCTAATTTTGATATATTCTATAATATACAATTTTATGTTTTAAAGTGTAGTCTGTAATCCTACTTCGAAAAGAAGATTAAATTTAGAATATTTTAAAATTATCACAGTCATATTATAGAAATATATTTAAAAAATAATGTACAACTTTCTCTATTTCATTATAATGAATAATAAATATTAATAAACCAGCCAGAAGAAACAATATTTACCCCAATACAAAGACAACACGACTATCGGACAACAAATTGCTCTTCAATTAACAATCGTAACTTATTAAAAATACAAGACACAATTTGAAAAACTTTCAGAGAGTTTAGAGCGCCGCGGCATACAACGCTGGGTTGGATCGATGCACGGCCGTACACCCAATCGATATCTCGTACTACTACCTCAATGGCGTGCGCGCGCCGTTCAACTTACGTAACGCGCAGAAACAACACCTGTTGCTTAATACTACCACCCATTTATAACCCTACTGCACCGAAAAGCTCCGTCTGCCATAGAGTCGTCCGTTCGGCGGGAAGTTTTTAAATCGGCTGGGTAATAGGAGTCAATGCACCGCGGCAACCTTCGGCGTTGCACTCAAGGGTGCATAGTAGTAGTGCAGGGATGATAATGATCTTCGTTAACGTTATTGGAAGGCTGTGGGGTGAAGCTTTCATAAATTAATTTAGTAATTATTCACTGTTTTTTTCGGAAAAATTCTTGTCACCGTTTAAATTAAAAACGGATTTATGTACGAGATACTGCGTTAGCAGTGGCAATATTCCCTACTAATGTAGTGAGCAACTTGTTTGTCCACTGGGAATTAGAAAAATGTGTACTGTGAAATCTGCTATGAAATCGTAGAAATCGTAGCGCTCGTCGTAGCAAACATCGTAGCACGCATTGAGAATTCGTTAAAATAGTGGCGTAACAAAATCGCTTTATTTTTCTCTCTCCCTCTCCGTTTATCTCTCTCTTTCTTTCTCTTTATTTCTTCTTTTGTCTCCCCTTTTTGTTTGTCCTTTTTGTGGTTCTAAATCCTAGAAAGGTGCCCAGGACTATTAATTAGGGCTCTGCTATCTGGTTGTCTATCCGTACATCTATTATAGGGCTGCATTTTTAAAGTATAATTATGAAGACACTTGAAATTTTCACAGAATGTGTAATGGCCGCTGTTCTATAACACCATATAACTTATTTTTCAGCGTTTCTGAGGAGCACTATGGCGCCGCTGCGTGTGTCAGCCCTAATCGATTACGCAAGTTAAGCAACGTCAACTATAGTCTAGATAGACTACATCTACATCTATAAAAACGAAAAAAAAAACACTTTTTTTGTTGTTAGTTGTATGAGAGCCCCCCTTAAATAATTATTTTATTTTAATTATTTATTTTTAATGTGAATAATATAACTCAATATTCGGTGAATATTTCAAGCGTCTACCTGTTGCCCTTATCAATATCGAGCAAAATCAAGCAATAAAAATCACGATTGTTGTATGGGGGCCCCCTTAAATATTTATTTTATTCTGTTCTTTAGTATAATACATTATCTGTGTAAATTTCAACAGTCTAACTATCACAGTTCATGAGATAGAGCCTGGTGACATACGGACGGACGGACGGACGGACGGACGGACGGACAGTGGAGTCTCAGGGTCCGTTTTACCCTTTGGGTACGGAACCCTAAAAATTGTTATTACCTATTCTTCGTATTTCCAAAAAATTCAAATGCTACTGTAATGCATAGTAAATAAAATTGGTATAATGATTCCGTGAATTCCTTAAGCTCGGACTAAACTCCATAAACATCCCATGCTAATACTTGGTCACCTCCGGGAAATTCGCAGGCGTAATACTGTAAATATTAAATGTTCGTAATAGCTGTCAGTTTCAATTTAGCCGTGTTTCCTTATCCGCCTGAAATATTCAAGCAGCCCTCCTTTGTTGAGCATTTGGCACCCTCTGTGTAACCGGTTAACTATTCAGGGCCCTATTCATGTTATTGGAATAACTTTGATTTATTTGTTTCGTAGAGTTTAATATTCCTAATCTTTACATATAATATAATTCTAACTAACTTGCATCACACAAAAACTACTCCATGCAATTAGATGCGATTTTAACAGTTGAAATGCAGAAAGTCTAACTTAAAACCTGGTGTATATTTTAACTACACACTACATAGAAGAGTTTCGTCGTCATCAACTCTTATTCATCCCACTGTTGGGATACGGGTTTTCTCTCTGTCAAAGTCTTTTTTTATTTATTTATTTAGGTGTTCCAACAGTATATTAAGCGGCAAGCCACCGCCTGCCGCAAATAACTAGCAATAAAAGCAGTTATGGCAGGCGTCCGTCCCTCTTCTGTAATAGCCCGGTATTAAGTTCACTCAGATCTCATCTCCATAGCCCATTTATTTTCCATCCCACTTCGCAATAGTCTCAACGCCTGCCGAGACCTGCTCATGGGTATGTCGTTCCATTGACATATCCTGGAGCGGGTCATGGCGGGCGTACAACATTACATCAAACTTCTCAAAGGGGCCTATCAATTGACCGGGCTTGACCCGTGATTAAAAAGAGATATGTAATAATATATCTAATTTAGGGTGCATAGTTCGAGTGTATGGTGATTATAGGAGCACATAGTATATGCTATACAATAGTTTTAAGATAATTATCTTTTACATTCTTTAGCAATTTTTTATATAATTCAAAGATTAAGATTATGATTCAACAACTAACTTTATTTTAGACTTATAGTTTAAGTGAGTCAATAAATATATCAAGATTTTCATTAGTAATTTTGGTTGTATAGACAGGACAGACGAGAGACAGGTGAATGTTTACCTGGGCTAGTCCGTGAAAATGTTATTAACAGTTTTTATCTTGTTTAATAACCGCAAATAATAATTTTACTTATAGAATCAATTATTAGGATGAAAAATATATATTAGTAAAAAATATACATTAAATTTCTATTCTGCTGTAAATTATATTGAAGTTCCTAATATACTAAATACGTACAATAACAAAATTATCATAGTATGGAAATTAGTAGCGGGGATATAAAAATAATACCTATGTAAATTTTACAACTTATTCAAAGAACAAAAAAAAAATCGAAGCACAAAAATCTGTACTACAATTACAAAGCAAAGGTTAATTAAATCACAAATACACCTACATACAAAGTACCATACCCACGCCAAACATTTTTTGATAAAACATATTCTACCCACGATTAAAATAAACATATAACCTAAATTATTATTATTCCTATTTTTCTTCCCTTAATGACAATAACGAGTACTGAAAATAATAATTAACGTATAACAGCATGTCACACCCACGGGGCACATGAATGTACGTGGGTTTTGATCCCACGAGATTGGTTCTAAATGCCAATCACAGTCAAAAAAAACAGCCCTTTTCAATGGAATGAAAACAACATTTTGAAACGCGTGACCCTGTTGTTGATGGGGCGACGTATAAATCTTATATAATGAAGGGTTTTCGGGGTCTGTACTCGGAAAATTTTATGTCTTTTTTTTTTACATTTCGGTGGCAAACAAGAAGCAGCTCGCCTGAACTGTTATGTAATTCCGTAGCCTGTAAATTATTTCAATGCAAGTAATATAGCGCGTATGTCTTCGCTTTACTTACATCCAACAACTTTAAGTCAACCTCACCTGTACGTGGTGCGCCCTGCCGACTGGCGAAATAGGCTCTGGTAAAGGAGAGGTAGGGTACAGTGTATTTGTAAGCTGCCCAACTGGCGAAGTACTTCGACCTCACAGAATACCGCACCCAAATAACAATTCCCTTGAGAGCTTTTGTTTCCTGCGAGTGAGTGAGATCACCAGAAAGAAAGAAAGAAGTTGCTTAGTTGGCAGCGGGGGCGCCGGTACGCGAGCAATATTTCATGTTGGGAGCGTTAATATAGCTAAGGTTCATCATCCGGCGGGACGCATGCTTGTCTGCCATCCGACATAGTTAAAAAAAAATCCCATAAAATACATTTATGACTTCTTAACTTTGGAGTCATATCATCATTAAACTTATGTTTAACAGAACACACAGCAGATGGCACAGTTACAAATACCTAGCTGGAAATTATATTTACGAACCAAACACTTCTAATGATCGAAGACCAAATACCATTTTGTTCAATTGTTTAAAAGACTTTTTAAAAAAGTTGCATCAATTAAAAAGCGATTTCGCATACGATTTACGATTGGACTGTTATCAAAAAATCGTTAGCCACTTGGTTGGTTAACCCAACGCCCTCAGTTTTTAAAAAAGCTGAATTGTCCATTCAAAATCGATTTTAAAAATATCCAGAAGAAATGTAAACGCTTCCAGTACAAAGCTGGTTTCATCGTCATGCTTACGCAAGTGCGATTTTAGGCTTTTAATGCTTTATTTGTCATATAGCTTTCTCTCACATTACCATGAGGGGAAGTCAAATTCCAAAAGCTACCTACTCCTACTAATTTCTTCTGATTAAATTCGTTGTGAGTTCCAAGGCAGCCGTAGTTTTACCCGCGGGACTGCAGTGGCTTCATTCTTCATTGCCTATTTTGGTGATAGCCGCTGTTAATCCTAGCTATACAGAAGACACAGTGGTGGAAATGTGTGGTGGGATCCCGTCCCATTATCTTTTATATAGTCTGGTTGTTAGAACTTCAATCAAGTTATTTATTTTTAGCTATTGGTGTAGAACTCGAATGTAAATGGTGAAAAAAAAAACCAATTTCTTTGTAATCCAGAATAATTTCTCTAAATGAACTGTTAGTTTTCTTAACGTTACGGGTCTTAACATAACTCTGTTCGAACTAATGTAATAAGTCTGCCTGCGGTTTAATCATGAGAAGTTGCGAAGTTTCGCGAAAACTGGAAGACAAATGGGAGACAACCCCTGTGTTGCGACAAACAGTTACTATGAAGATAGCTGTGTAGTTATTAACACGAGAAGGTTGAGTTTAGCTGTCATTTGATTTATTTGGTAATGCGTATGTTACAGTCAATAACCGAAATCTAGGCGCTCCTAGTTTTGTTTAAATCTAAGGTATCACACCTCCCTCCCCAAAAGCAAGTCCAGGTTAGGTTAAGCTTGTGATCAACAAAGCAAGCAAAGTGAGCGACGCTCGGCTTGCTATTGGAGAAAGTGGTGAGGTAACTTAGGTTTTACTGGCTAAACCTAGAAGCGCCTAGATTTCAAGTATTGAGTATAACATATACAGATAATAAAGCAGCAAAAACCGCGTGTTTCTGTACATTTAATAAATGTATCCAATATTTAATGTGGGTGGATAACAAAACAAATTAGTAAAAATATTCAGTCAATTTTATGAGAAATATTTTCAGTCATACGCTTTTTAGTCCATGCTATTAGAATTACAATTATTTACAATGATAAATGTAATAACCTCAATGACTATTATAATGGTAGATCAATTTTGAAGTCTTTTGGGTACGAGTAGTTACAGGGAACGCCACAGGCAAATAACAGTACGATGATTGTTGTATTGCTGCGAGTTAGTGAGGTCGCTAGCCATGAGAAAATTCTGCGTTAGCAGCAGGTTTGCCGGAGCCATACCCTGGACACTCAATAAGTAATAAATCATTTTATCATTTAAAAGTTCCGTTGAGAATAGACTATTTACTATGAACGAACTTTCGTAACGCGTGGCGTGGCAGCCCTTGCTATCGGTTCCACATTCGACTAGGAGGTGAGGTCGCCTTGTGAGAGCGACAGAGAGTGGCCATTCTGTACATAGTACTATTACTTATAATGTGCCCGATTGCAAACAATATGCCACTATAATTGCCTTAGTTTGAAATGGTTCACGTCAATTATATCTTAACTAAAGTTAGTTAATTAAATCTAGACTTAATTAACTCTTGCGCTTATAAGCATAAATTATCTAAATGTCGACTTATGCTCGTGAGCATAAAATAACTAATTATATTTATATTAAACCACTAGCATCTTGGAGTAGAGAGTTCACGTCAATTTAACCAGCAATCATCAACTTTCAATTTTAATTAACGCGTCAAACAAAGCGTAAAGCAAAGTGTACAATATTAATTCTTACCCAACTAATTTGTCAATATTAAAGACAAGTAAATGAATAGACTGCCAATCGACTACTAGCTCATCATAAAATACAACTAATCGATACCATACCACCCAGAGTTTCAACAATATAAGTGGCGTGACTGTATGTACTATTGATTTAATGAAACACCTTTTACTTTTATAAAGGGTGATCGATTAGCTTCAACCGAGTATCTAAGCTTTAGAATTCTTTTCAATATGAATATCGGCAAGGCTAAACTGTCTAGACTGGCGTCGCGCTCGGCGATATACCGCTGACATCTGACGTCACCAACCCTTATTTTATCGAAGGTCGACTAATGGGAGTTGTGACCCTTATGCCTAGATTCATATGACCCACTTAGCAAGTCGAGTGTTGTAGCAACTACAAGAATCAACTCGCAAACTTACAAGTTGCATTGTATTGAAGCCTGTCCTATTTAACTATTCAAGTGCGCGATTCACGTATCTTTACGTTCGCTAAAATTTATAAAATGAGCAATTGAGTTGAGTAACCTGTAATCTAAAATTAAGCATATACAACGCGTTAAGGCGTCATGAGTGTGTAATTTCGGAATTTCAAACCAGATATATCCGAAACTTTTTAATTATCATTTCAATTAAAAATTACTAAAGCTTATGAAATTTATTTTGATATATTTTTCATGTAATAAAATTAAATAGGTATAAAAAGAATAAAAATAAAAATAGTTTTGGAATCGACCTATACTTGCGATTTTTGTCTATCAAGCAAAGTAAAACTAATCAAGCTTCCAAAAAATCAAACTTCATCTTAAATTTGTAAAAATAGTGTTTAGCTTAATCGGTGCCGATTCTTGAGCTCCACCGACTGAGGTAAAAAGTTATATGTACGTTACATAGTTTGTCACTAACTTAAACTTAAGTCCGGATTTCGTCTAAATAACTCACTCAATACGCCTTAAGGCTCCGTAAGGCGAATATTAAATCTAAATCGGCTTCAGCTTAGATGGTAAAACCACAGGTCCACCGCCATGTCCACGATAAGGCAAAATGCAGTGCAACAACGAGATGTCGTCTTGGTGATGAACGTCTTGATCAAGATGAAAAGAATAACAAGAATTATCTGCCAGCCACACCAACCGGAACTGGACCATATATCCACCGGTACCAAGCCACGATCTATCGTATCGATAGGGCATCGTATTTCGAAAGTTCCGAGGTCGGTTGCCAAATGTAACGTGATACACCAAGCCGACTCGAAGTGCCATTTTATTTTAATTAATTTTGTATAATCTATGGGTATCTGTTTGTAAACATGTAGTCTAAAAAAACGTATTATTAATCTAACCACGCAATTAATAACTTTCTAAAACGTACGTACGCAAAACGACGGGTTCCGTTTTCTAAAGATTGTATTTGAATTTCAAAGGCGCCTAACAGGGCCATTGTAAACAAAACGCCTTGAGGAAATCCATTGAATGTGTTGCTACTTAACCCCCACCCAACCAAAAAAGGGTTGTTTTTATAAGCCTTTGTTTATGTCTGTCTGTGAAATCTGTTATTCTGATTTCTGAACAGAACCAATAGCTGAGATAAATAAATTAAAATTCCTGGATAAATTACACACAGCCATCTAGTCCCAAACTAAGCAAAGCTTGTACTATAGGTACTATCACGGATATTTTACTTAAATACATTTTTTTGTAAATACACACATAGAAAACACTCAGACCAAGAAAACAAATATGTTCATGCACAGAAATAGTTGATATGAGAATATGAGAGTTATATAATTATAATATTAATCAAAATATCTGTCATATGATACTCTGTAAAATATGTAATCTGGTCACAGATTGTACTCACTGAAAGAAATAAATGTGTAACATGGAAATCGTAATTAAAACAAAATCGTAGCTCACAGCCGAATCAACGGATTGTACGAATTCTCGAGTTACAGCAATGGAAATCGTTTTCCATTTGTGTTCATTTTCAATTTATACTTTTTATATCTTGAACATTATATTACGAACCAAAGAAATATTTATGAGTTAAGAGACGAACTTCTAAGCTTCCATGGATTCACCGTGCGGGTGCCGGTCCATAGTGTGGCAGAGAGAGAAACCCCAAGCAAATCTCGAGACTTGTGACACGGGTGTAGGTTTAAGGGGCCCCTTTCCGACGTACATCAACACTCACCTTTACTACTTGTGTTTCTCTTTTTTTGATAAAGCAATCACCACCGCCCATGGAAATCAGTAACACCAAGGAGTTATCGATCCGTTGCCAGCCTATACTTCGTCCTTCATTTCTTTCTGGTCGCCTCACACACTCGCAGGAGCACAACAACCCACAAGGGAATGGTTATTTGGCTGCGGTATTCTGTGAAGTGTAAGTACTTCCCCAATGGATTAAACATTATATTACGAACCAACGAAATATTTATGAGTTAACCTGAGATAAAGTGAAATAAGGCGACCCCTTCACTGAATGACCTCCAGCATACAATGCCACAAGGTCAAGATTTAACCCAGATTTAGGTTACTTTTAAGAAATATATTCTTAAATCCCCTAATTAAATTAAAGGGTTCTCACTCACGAAATCTAAATTAATCTCCCAGATAAATCAACCTGCGGCGATCTACAATAATTTAAAAGTCAAATTATCGCTTTACTCATTTCATGTACTTGTTCAACTGGATCATAGTTTTATTATTTTAGCTTCTTCCTAACATTTCTTCAGCGAACTCAAAATTGATACACTTTCTATCTTTGCCACATTCACTTATAAAGCTAATACTATCACTGACTTGAATTAACGACTGTCGTCTAATGACTACAGCCGAGACCGACAGCTTAACGTGCCCTCTGAAGCACGGAGGAACTCGAGATAAATAAACCCATCCGTGGATAGGCTACGGTGGACGTTGCTTATCTTGCGTGATCGATTAGACTGACACGCGCTACGATGCCATCGAGCTCCTCATTCTACAATTATTCCAAATTCTACAAGTATCGAGCAATGTGACTACTACTATGCACAGTGACTACCATCGCGAGGTTAGGAGCGCAGCGGATCTATGCCCTTTTTTTTTTATACTACGTCGGGTGGCAGACAAGCATACGGCCCACCTGGTGTGAAGCGGTTACCGCAGCCATATTAACACTCGCAACATGAAATATCGCTCGCGCGCCGCCACCCCCCACTGCCAACGCAGCAACTTCTTCCTTCCTTTCTGGTGACCTCACTCACTCGCAGGAACACATCAACCCTCAAGGGAATTGTTATTTGGCTGCGGTATTCTGTGAGGTGGAGGTACTTCCCCAGTCGGGTAGCTTAAAAATACGCTATGCCCTACCTCTCTTTTCGCCATAGCCTCGTCTGTCAGTCAGCAGGGTGCACCACGTGCAGGTGAGGTTGACTTTGGTTCAAAGATATTGATGATCCACTTACACCTCTTCCACTCTAATATCAAATGTATCGTCGATGGATGAGTTTCTGTCTATTGTAAAAGCTTTGCCTCAAATAAAGCCTCCGGTGATGATAAAATTTCGAATAGAATGATTAAAGAAGCTTGTAAAGTAGCCGCTGAACCTATCTAAGGTTCAGCGGCTTAACCAATCAGACCAAATCCTTATACGAAGTATGGTAAAACTTTGCACACTTTATGAGAGCCATCAGCATTATAATTCTCTTAATTCTCATGAGGAACCGCATAGCATTATTCTTTTTACAATTTTATTAAATTTAAATTATTTATGTAAAACAATTTAGGTATTTGAATTTAATTATTATTTTCACAATTTTATTATGTGCTTAAATAAATGTGTGTAGTTTTAAAAACAAACATAATATTATATAGTACTTGATTTTAGATGCTATTTCTGAATGCCTTTGTTTACAGCCATTTAATGGAACGTGAGGTATGACGTTGAAAGTTCTAAGAATTTGAGACATTGAAATCTGCAATCGAGGCAGTAGATTGAGCCTGTAAAATGCCAAAGCAATATCACAGTATTAGCAATATGTAATAAATAGGCAGAGTAGTAGAATAGGTGAATACACATGTACAGAATCGCAAACGAAAGTTAGTGAAATAATTACTCATGCATTACATTCACATAGGAACACGAAAGGCAAGAATATCACTTACTAGTGTTAATGCAAGAGAAACCTTAGACGTTAATATCGGGATTACCAGATGACGCCACCTTCCATGGCTTTGGTGAGTCATCGTCTGCGCTGGCTTGTTTTGTTTCCTATTTTAATGGCCGTCCACCCCTTGCTTCATTGTTAGCTGTTTTATGTATCCGTGAAAAATCTGTTTCGCTTAATTATTGTTCTTTTGAATAAGGAAATTAGGGTTGAGTGACGGGTTTGTGTAAATAAATATTATTATTAATGTGCTACTTTCTTTTTTGGGATAGGAAAAGGAACGTTTGTTTAACAAAATGGATTATCCCATCATCGTTGTGATCCCGTATCTGTTACATGATTTAGTTAAGCTATCGATGGATATCACATTTTATGAGATACTCTGCTATCTGTATGAAAACCTATCCACGTAAGGTCTTAATCAAATTTTAGGCTTTATTTTTATACAGTACTAGCTTGCATTCGCTACATCATACGCGAGTACCCTGGTATCCTAAGGGAATTTTCAAAAATCCTTACTTAGCCTGCCTACCTAATAGCTACCTACCTGTATCAGTTACGGTTGTCTTTTATACACGTATAAAAAAGGAAGCGAAACTATAGGTTAGAGCAGATACATCAAGCTATCCACTGACTTGGCTTAACGACTGTCATTTAATGACAACAGCCGGGACCAATAGCTTAAAGTCCCCTCTGAAATACGGAGGAGCTCGAGATAATATAAACCCATCCATGTACATGGCTACGGTCGACCTTGCTTAACTTGCGTGTTCGATTAGACTGACACGCGCAACAACGCTATCGAACTCTTTTATTAATTGTATTTCTATATTTTGGTATGCAGTAGGAATTGTAATCGACTATCAAATGAATGTTATGATAATATTCTTAGATTACTCATACAATAACAACTTTTACTCTAATGTGTGCCTCAAAAATCACATTTTAAAATCGGAAACTTTTTGAAATAATACGAAATTTCTGATTATTTTTTCTTAATAATACAAGTTGCTCTCAACAAATGCATATCCTAGTAAGCATTCACCAGTTTCAATAGTACAGGTAAGTGAATCATAATTCTGTGTTAACTTTAGACAAAAATATTCCAAATATTCGCCTATCATAAATTTTAAATTTTACTTGTTCCTAATCACTGTGAAAGTACATTCCGTGACGTAAGTCGACGGCTTTCCAACTGATCTACATTGCGATACTGAAAATTTGAACGTTATCATTAAGAGCACTTCAGGGCCATGACACGTCGATACCATTACCAACTTTCCACGCTCCCTGTATAGCCTTTGTGAAGTTTTAGTGGTGGTTTAAAGGGTGCAGAACACGTGTAGACTTTGAAAGTAATTTTCGGAAAATTTATTCAAGCTTAAACTGTTGAAATTGTTTTCATAATATGTAACATAAAACTGAATTTGTATGGCCTTTTTCTTAACAATTGATACGTTTTTGTTTTTTTTTTTTTTATGTGCAACATCTAATGCAGTGTGTTAGGACGGCTGTTGGCTTTTGGTGACGGCTGTTGGTCGCCACGCGCTCATACTAGCTATAGTAGTGGACTAAAATCAGAATGCGATTTTAACTTTTACGCCGTTCTGGCTATTAGCAATATCTATTTTCGTAATTAGACATATTTTTTTCTTTAAAAAATATCTGAATACTTTGTTTCCTTTTTTTATTATGCATAATAATATGTTGAATTCCTTGCATATCGCATCCGGGGTAGTTTACTCTTCTGATTTGGTAGCAACCAGGGAGAATTACTAAGCGTTCAGATGATTTTGTAATTCATGTTATTGGAATCGATGCGTTAGGTAAACAACAACAAACAACAAAAACTCAATGTTTTAGGTCCCCAATAGTGTTAGATACCTAAAATTAGTGGTGAGTTGAGCTTCACTTGACTAGGCATCTCTTCGGGCTTTTAATGCTTTATTTGCCATACGTATTGCTGTCTGTCACATTGCTAAGAGGAGAAAACAAATTCCAAAAGCTTCTTACTCCTTCTGATTAAATTCGTTGTGAGTTCCAAGGCAGCCGTAGTTTTACCCCCGAGTCTGCAATGGACTTCACTGTTCATTGCCTTTTTTGGTGGTCGCCGCTGTTAATCCTGGCTACACAGGAGACACAGTGGTGGGAATGTGTGGTGGGCCCCCGTCCCGTATGCAATATGTATTATCCTACCTTTCATGCAATTTTTTTTTCTCAAAATTTTAGATCTGACAAGCATACGGCCCGCCTGATGTGAAGCGGTTACCGTAGCCATATTAACGCTCGAAACCTAAAATATCGCTCGCGCGCCGCCACCCCCGCTGATGGTCCCTACCTCTCTTTTCGCCCGGACTTCGTTTGTCAGTCAGCAGTGTGCACCGCGTACAGGTGAAGTTGACTTTGGTTCAAATATATTGATGAACTACTTACACCAAAACCAATCGACTTTCATTTTTTTTTATTCATAGCTATCTTCTCAGTTTTAAGATGTAGTCTGCAAAAGAAGAGCTAAAAGGCCTATTACGAGGTATTCAAACAGTCTATCAAGGTATAGTCTCGTCAGTTTTAGTGAGGTGTAAACAGACACCCCTACGATCGACACTCTGAATACCTCGTAGTATATTAGGCCTAAAAGGGCTTAGCTTATACTTATAAATTCGTATACTCTTGAAGTCAATCTCAAATAACAATTTCAATTTAATTTAAATTATGTAAGGTTTATTCTACATGGATATTATAGCGTTTCTGACTGTTATTTAACATAATATTTTGCTTAGCTCATTCCAATTTAATATTCTTTGTCCAACAAAATTTGATTAGATATCCTATCATAACATTTAATACGAGGCGAATATACATTGACGTAGGTTGAATGGCTTATATAATGGTTAGGTCTTATTCGCCATATAGCGGTCTCTCTCACTGCTAAGTAAAAAAAAAGTTTATGCAGATGTATGACGATGTATGTATGGGTGTTTGTTACTCATTCACGGGTAAACCGTTAAACTAAATTGGAAATTTAATAATAATAAACATTCCTGGACCTTTTAGTCCCAAACTCAGAAATTCTTGTACTATAGGTAGGTAGTAGATAACTGATTATCTACATAAATACATTTTTTTAATATCTACGTATATACATAAAAAAATACCCAGACCAAAACGAACAGACATGTTCATGCACACAAATGTTTGTCTTATGCGGGGATCGAACCCGCAACCTTCGAGTCTATTGCTAACCCTTCGACCACCGGACTCGTCATTTTAGCATAATAGAATATATTCTACATTAACACGTAGGATAGGTACATATATACGCAGGGCGTAGACCCAAATAGAAGCTAGTAAACTATATATAAGAAATACCAAAACGTATTGTATAATGAATGAAATTATAACATGTTATCATACTAACAAGTCTGACCGAACGGAATTATGTAAACTAACGTAAATTACGCCAAATACACAAATTACCAACGCTAATAATAACCCCAAATCATGTCATCCCAAAATTACACTGGTTACTAAAATATCAAACCTATTATTACAGAAAATCTATAGCGTAATTTTTAAGCGGCTAAATTAAAGAGTCTCAAAATAAGAAAAAACTTCTACAAAAAGCTTACTGTCAATCTTTCACTTGCTTCCATCTCTTTGATGGTGATAATAACACGGGAAAAGAGAGCTTATCGCGTTATACTTAAGGTCAAATTGGTGTACCATAATATCACAGTTCATTAAGGCGGGCTACACGCGTCGCCAGCAGACGCCAACTCCGCCCACTAGGGCCTACACGGCTAGACGGGCTTAATGGCATGAAAATTGTCTGTGAGTGTTCTTAAGTGCCTTTGATGACAATCATTGAATAATCAAATCACACGACTTAAGAGTGGGTACGTGTATCGTATCTTTACTAATTAAATCAATTCAATTTGTACGGAAAGAGAGTAGATTTTTAGGGTTCCGAACCTCAAAAGGAAAAACGGAACCCTTATAAGATCACTTTGTTGTCTGTCTGTCTGTCTGTCTGTCTGTCTGTCTGTCTGTCTGTCTTGACAGACATTCTTGACAGACAGACGTCTGTCAAGAATTCTAATTGATTGTCTAACAGCCGTATTTATAGAGAAGTAATTACTTGTTGCTAAGTAATTTCTTAATGAAGTCATTACTTAAGGTTAGAATTCTTATTTAAAAAATCTTATTCTATAGTTGAGTAATGTACGTTACTTACTTGAGCAATTGCCCAAGTAACAGTCGCCGCTAAGCGGGTGTTCCCGTGTGGCAACACTTTGTCACTGCGTTTCGTTTCTTAAAAAGCAAATGTAATGTCTAGATTAATTTTATGAAATCTTGCATTAATATCTTTGATATTACTTTATTTTGTATTTATAATAACAATAACGTTATTTAAAGTAGTTTAAATTGTAAAAAGTACATTATTTTTACTGATGTTTTTCGTCATACAAGAATGTATCCTTGGAGAAACAAAACGTTTGACATGATATAACCCTACTAAATTTAAACGTTTACTTTTACATATGGATTAAATGCCGACTCGTGATTTTTTACTTAGAAAGTTTATACATTAATTTCTGTCAAATAATCCCGGTACCGTAGTACGTAAACGAAACTTTTGAAATCAAAACAGTTTGGGTCGGCGTGCATGTTGTTATTTTTCTTTGAATATCCTTCCGTGAATTTGAAACATGACTCAAGAAGTAGACAGGAAGAAACCGTTCTCGAGTTTGGAAAAGGATTTATTCTTAAATATAATATAATATAATAACATAATATATTATAATAATTATAACTCAAATATAATATAATAATCTTTTTAAAACAATCTTCCGAATAGTCATGAAATAGATCTACATCACGAAAGTAAACCTTGGGATTTCTAGGTTCAGCAACTTCAATCTCTACTAATATATTATCATATAAATTGTCTACAACAGCAAAAACCGCTTCAATCCTATCTAAAGTTTCCATTTTTAAGTAAAATAACCTCAAAGCAAAGAACTGCAGTATACTGGGTACCTCAAAGTAATGCTTGAGTAAAGGAAATGGTGACTATTACTTGGTTGAGAATTCTAACTTTTGACAGTTCTAACTTCGAGCAGTTTCTTAACTATAGAATACAAATCGTTACTTAAGTAATTACTTTTACTCAAGTAATTACTATTACTTGTTTATAAATACGGGTGTAAGTCGAGAATGCGTGGAGATATGAAGCTGAAATTTGAACTGTATACTCAGGTCTACGGTCCCATGAAGTTAAAAAAAAATCAAACTGCTAAGTTTACGTAGAAAAATGTTACGGCCGTTTATTCAGCAAAAAACGCATATTTCGACACACTCAAGGGAATCAAAACCTATAGGGTACTTCCCGTTGACCTAGAACTATGAAATTTGGCAAGTAACATCGTTATAGACTACAAGTACAGGAATAAATCGCAAAACTATACATTTGTAAATAGATCTTAAAAAATAGGGGTCTATATTTTTTATAGGGTGTCGAAATTTCAAATTGAAATTACTAGTTCAAATGGGGTATCATATGAAAGGGCTTTATGTACACATTGCAAAATATATTTTATTTATTTTTTTCGACGCATTATTTCTTATTTATAATGAAAAATATCAAATTTAATAATAATACTACGTACCTACGGAACCCTCGGTGGGCGAGTCCGACTCGCACTTGTCCGGTTTTTTTTTATATTAAACAATAAATCTTAGATCTCAATCATCATCACTATTTATTGTGGTATTATTGTGAATAAATCCGCGCATATAATTATTATTTTTAAATTAGTTGATTTTGGCCCACTTTATACTATTAAAAAAAAACCGGACAAGTGCGAGTCGGACTCGCCCACCGAGGGTTCCGTAGGTACGTAGTATCATTATTAAATTTGATATTTTTCATTATAAATAAGAAATAATGCGTCGAAAAAAATAAATAAAATATATTTTGCAATGTGTACATCAAGCCCTTTCATATGATACCCCATTTGAACTAGTAGTTTCAATTTGAAATTTCGACACCCTATAAAAAATATAGACCCCCTATTTTTTTAGATCTATTTACAAATGTATAGTTTTGAGATTTATTCCTGTACTTGTAGTCTATAACGATGTTACTTGCCAAATTTCATAGTTCTAGGTCAACGGGAAGTACCCTATAGGTTTTGATTCCCTTGAGTGTGTCGAAATATGCGTTTTTTGCTGAATAAACGGCCGTAACATTTTTCTACGTAAACTTAGCAGTTTGATTTTTTTTTAACTTCATGGGACCGTAGACCTGTGTATACAGTTCAAATTTCAGCTTGATACCTCCACGCATTCTCGACATAGAAATGTTTGACAGACAGACAGACAGACAGACAGACAGACAGACAGACAGACAGACAGACAGACAGACAGGCAGACGGACAACAAAGTGATCTTATAAGGGTTCCGTTTTTCCTTTTGAGGTTCGGAACCCTAAAAATGGACAATTCACGCCTAGGTTTGAACTCACGACTCTCGATTACTAATCAAGTGCTCTTTCCAACTGAGCTACTAAGAAGGTTATAATGATAACGAATTTTTGCATTTATATTTATTTCTGTGAAGTCGCAGTATACCTATATATATATATATCACTACTTTTCCTAGATTATTAAAAAAGTTAACAACATAATTATCTACCATGTACCAGGTAACATTGCGCTATATTTCATGCATTTCTATATTATAAAGACTCTTTTTTGATGCTCAGACCAAGCCTGCATCCCCCAGCCTATAGGCACTATAGGCCTACAGCCTAAGATGAAGCTGAGTCTGAACTGCAAAAAGAAAGTATTTCGGCAGCTATGAAAAATACAATAGGTAATTTTAGTTGATGAACGATATAAATGTGTCCGTATTTCTAGAATGTACACCTCGGTAGAAGTATTCTTGCTGCACTAGCAAGAATACTTCTACCGTCATCACGGATTTTACTGTCTCACAGTAGATCCGAGAGAAAAAAAGAAACGTATTTTAATTTAATCATTAGCAGGTGATAGCTTCAAGTCTTTGACATGCCAAGCACCGATATTTTTTCCATTCATGTCTTCTAATACGTATACAAGGGGAGACCTTTTTCTAGAATGTACACCTCGGTAGAAGTATTCTTGCTGCACTAGCAAGAATATTTCTACCGAGGTGTACATTCTAGAAATACGAACACATTTATATCCTTCATCAATCTAAATACACAACTAAGTATTTAAAAACCCTTTTCATATTTCGGGAGTATTTCAATAATGAAACGCTGATAGATTTTAAAAAATACTAGGAATATGATTTAGATAAAAACATCTAAGTACCCAAAAGCGCCAATTTACAAACTTAATAACTAGAATTGTACACTCCAAAAGTCAACTGGTAGAGAATTCATTGACCATTTACGATAAGTCCGCCTATTGTACCAAAATATTGTGGTCAATAAAGTTTTTTAATAAATAAAAACAAAATATTGAAATGTCAAGATTCCTTTCGTGACAATTCTCAAAGAAAATATGTTTTCTTTTACTTGACGTCGTAAATTTAATCCTCAAGTCTTGTCTACAAGGTCATTTGTTTATTCAAATCAACATTTATGATTATGCACAACAGATTTTGATTTAAAGAATAGTAAGCAGCTTGCACGCTATCAACACAGCGTGGCTATGTAAAAATTTGCATACAAATAGATAGTCTAGACAACCTTTGTATGACAAAGGTTCCATATTGGTGTTGAAAATACGTCACAGAAACTAAACAAAGCTTTTCACTTGTAGTTCATGAAATAGTAACCTTAGTTTGTATTTTAAGATTAGTTTATTTTTAGGTAGGTACTTTAGTTTGTACTGTAAATTTATATGCTAATTTGTTAAATATAATATTATAATAAATAAATACGTCTATAAGTTCATGAAAATATATTGGATTTTAGTTGATATCAAGCAAATAAAATTGGTTAAATACGAGTCCAGCCACTCTTATGTAATATCGTACAATTACAATAATGTATGATATTTTAACCGTTTAATTATTTACAATATAAAGACCCATAATTACTTGAATTGGAAACTTTACTTACTTAAGTTTACGATTCTGTCTATAATATTCGTGTAAGACGGCTCCCTCACTGAAACTATTGCCCGTGTGGGGAAAGTACCTCCACCATACGTGAATGCCAACACCAATACAGAATGGTATATATACCAAATAACAGTTTCATAGAGGTATACGTTTGTTATATTGGAGTGAGGTTATCAGAAAGAAAGAAGTTTGCTGCAATGGCGATTTGGCTCTTTGAGCCACTGTGTTCAGGCCGCCCTGAGTATTCTAGGGTGGGCACCATTTCGCTCAATCATCCCGCTAGGAGCAATCGTCTCGATTTTCACAAGAAACATTGCTCGAATGCCGCCATCCGCGCTACCCGTTGGTAGCGTGGATGGCGGCAACTCCTTCCTTTCTGATGACCTCACTGTCTCGCAGTATCACAACAACCCTTAAGGGAATTGTTATTTGGCTGCGGTATTCCGTGAGGTGGAGGTACTTTCCCAGTCCGACAGCTTTTAAATACGCTGTACCTCACCTTTCTTGACAACTACACTCTCTTGAACTACAGGCCAATTGCTATTACCTCCCTTCTCTTAAACCTTATGGAGCTCTAAGAGAGTTCTAAGTATCTCACGAGCGGCATGTTGGTTACCCACCAACATGCCGCTCGTGAGATACTTAGAACCTCTCTCAAATTCAGCAAACCATCGCCTCACGGTGCTTAAACAAGGGGCTTCTCTCCCAAAAGTCTTGCGGAGAGAGCGAACTTTTAAAATCGTAAAAAATCATCGCTCTAAAATCTTTTCGACTTAATTTCATTTTCGTTGCGTACGTAGAACTTTGATGTTTGATAAAAAACAATTGACAAATGATTTCCCGCCAATTCCTTTTTTTTACTAAGGTTGCAAGACGTTTCAAAAAATATAACATTCGAAATTAAAATAGTTCCGATTAGCTAGAAGTGCAAAACTTTTAGTGTGCCCCATGTACTCCACAGGGACCTAATCTGACTATGACTCCAATTTATTTTCATTAGGACAATAAATTCCACCTCGTAATTGGGCAGAATCTGTCGATGTAACTCATGGGTTCTATTTAATTACCACTAATTGCACGATAAGTGAAACGTCGGCCGAACCTTTCAGTAATTCAAACGGCAGCAATAAAAGGAGCCGCCCTGAAAACTAATTATCGTCTGAAAAACACCTTGTAATAAAGTCTTGCGTCACGAATAATATTAGAAATCTTATTTTTTGACGACTTTGAACAAGGGTGTTCTTTACATTGTGTATATATGGAATAATTTATATCGACAGAAAGAAAATGTTGTTTGTTAATAAATGCATCACTTAAGTACGAATTGACATGATTGTAACAATGTACTATGCATCATGTGCCACAGCAAATAAACGAATTTTATTTCATTTCATAGAGTTAACATAAGCATATTTTATAATAGTGGACATATCCTATCAGTTATCTCTTCCAGACAACCAAATTACCAAATTGACTATATTTTTTTATTGTTATAATAATACAATACTATAATAATACAACCCGCAGTTGAGCAGCGTGGTGGAGTACGCTCTAAACCCCTTCGGTTGAGGAGAGACCCGTATCCCAGTAGTGGGATGATTATCCTATTGTTGAAGTGGGTTAAAAATTAATAATAATACAACTTTAATAAGTTGGGTTTTTCTTGTAAAAATATATGTATTAAAATATCTCAAATCGTTTAACTATTCATCCCAGTCGCCGATTTAAATTATAAATAATAATGTTGATAATTAGATTTAATATTATGGTGCGTTTCTCTGAAAATGGGAACCAAAGCCAACTTCACCTGCACGCGGTACACTCTGCTGACTGACAGACGAAGCTCTGGCGAAAAGAGAGGTAGGCAGCGTAATTGTAAGCTACCCGACTGGGGAATGTACCTCCACCTCACAGAATACCGCAGCCAAATAACAATTCGCTTGAGAATTGTTGTGTTCCTGCGCATGAGTGAGGTCACCAGAAAGGTAGGAGATGCTGCGTTGGCAGTAGGGGTGGCGGCGCGCGAGCGATATTTATTGTTGCGAGCGTTGATATGGCTACGGTAACCGCTTTACGGCAGGCTTATAAGGCAGGACGTATGCTTGTCTGCCACCCGACGTAGTATAAAAAAAAAGATTATTACAACAAATAACTACTTGTGTGTTATTCCATGTTCTACATCATATAAAAGGAGAATATATTTAAAAGAAACCTGAATAAAAACAGTTTTTTTTTAAATATAAACCCGAGTCATCGGTGCGCTGCGGTAATGTCAGTAAGTGGCACACCCATGTATCACTCCATAAAACCTGACAGTACATACTCAGTGCGCACATAAAGAGCTGGGAAACAAAACGGCCTGTCTTAAGGCACAATGGCCCGCCTCTTGCTCTGACGCCTCATCCTATCCCCTTTTCAACTCCTCGCCTCCCCCTTCCCAACCTTCCTTCGCCCATCGCTGTGAGCGGCGTCTAATGAGAAGCGTTGAGACCTAAAATTTGGTGCCAACTCGAACTCTAAAGAGCTCTACACTTTGAAGAGCTGAAACGTCGACGAGCTCTCAACTCAAATTTTGTTCTATCAAACGAAAATAACTTCAATGCTCCACTAGATAAGAGCGAATGTACTAGCAATAAATAAAATTGCCGCCCAAGTGCCAAATGGTGGTATTGATAGAATTTTTACGATTCTATTTTTAAGCGCAGCTTATACGCTGAACATAACCTGATTTTTCAATCGCAAGAAAATGGAACTTTTAAAAAGAAATGACTTTGAGATTGCAATATATAATCGACGAGCTCGGTGGTCGAATGGTTAGCAATGGTCACTTTGACTCCGAGGTCGCAGGTTTGATTCCCGCACAAGACAAACATTTGTGTGCATGAACATGTCTGTTTGTCTTGGTCTGGGTATTTTCTATGTATTATAAGTATGTATTTACAAAAAAAAAGTACTTAAGTACATTTATCCGTTGTCTAGTACCCATAACACAAGCTTTGCGCTTAATTTGGGACTAGATGGCGCTGTGTAAATCGTCCAGAAATATTTATTTATTATTTCTTAATAAGAACGAAAAGGAATGCAAATTTAAATCAAATTAATTTCCAGTAAAATCATAAACGATTATGTTCAAATCGGAGACATTTGATAATTTAAAAGGAAACATTATGCTTTCAAAACTAGACCACACGGGACTGGTTGACGGTTACACCTCACATTCTTCTATTTAAAAACAGTTCCGTATTGTGATTTTATTTATTTAAAGTCAAGAGCAATCAAAAACATTTGATTTTGAAGTTGCTCATCTGATGATGAGCCACTTCATCTTTAAAACTAAGAATAATATCGACTGCACTCTCAATCGACTGTACACCTCTAATAAGCAAATAAAGATAAGAAATTTTTCTTTGAGGCTTTTCAAATTTATGTTATTACCTCATAAAACCTTGCACGTCTTGAAAGCCAACTTTTAATTTGTATTTTGCGAGTGGCAAATAAAAATGTAAAACAAGTGTCAATTTTACTCCTTTTTACATTATTTCCATTAAAACAGATCTCTCCTTTTTATGTTCAACACTACTGTAGTACTGCCATGTTGTTTGTTTGCCGCAGAAATGGTACACCATTTTTGCGGCAAAGATATATGAAAATTCATCTAAATGAAAATGTATAAATTAAATGCAATGTTTGTAACAATATAACAATCGTTACTCATTAATCTTTCAACGCACAGCTCAAATCACTAGACGAATCGGGTTCAAATTTGCCATGCAGGTAGTAGGTATGACGTAGGCATTCGCTAAGACAGCATTTTTAAAAATTCCCACCAGATATCGCGGGCAAATTTTCTACTACTTTCAAAAATGTTAGCTAAATTTAAAATTCAGGTTATTATTAAAGTTAATTAATTAAGTTTCAGAATTTATATAAAACAGTGTTAAAATACAACTTTAGCATATAAATACCTATTTATTCAATCCCTGTGACCTATATTGGTATCAGAGGTCCATGTCCTCACGCGTATGGCGTCCTGCCAAGGCACCACAGAAAGCCTGTATTACCCTAAAAGCCTACCAGTATATGTATAGGAAGGCAGATAATTGACCAAGCGAACGAAGTGAGTGAGTTGTTTAAATCCAATGAGGCAAAAATACATTTTTTGGTAGATCAGCTTTACGTAGAGCGCAGTTTCAAGTTTTTTTATATTAGGCCAGGCTATTGATGTTTTTTGTTCGTTTGTTTTGATAAGCAATGTAAAAAATTTTCATGGTATTTTGTTAAAATTCGGTATCCGACCGGTTTGTAAATTTTAGCCGGATATGCCGGATACCAGATAGTTACCGGATATCCGTTTCATCTGTAATAATTCATCATCATCATCATCATCAGGTCATTTTAGTCTCCACTACAGAAGCACGACTCTCTCTCGTCTGTCACAGACAGAATTTGGCCTACACTCCCCACGCTAGCCAGACGGGTTGGGGAGGCCTGACCGATGTTTAATAATGTATTTCCCTAGTCGCCTTGTACGACATCCACTGGAAGAGACGGAGTGATTCTATTCTAGTCTGCCGTTTACGGCAGACTAGAATAGTCTGTGGTTTACCACACGGTCAATAATTATTATAAGCTTGTGGCGAGCTGTTGTGTGAGTAGCGACACCACGGACCCGAGTCTCCAGAGGTCAGGGCCTTCGTCTCCGGTGTGTCTTCATCGGTCGGAGTAAGAAGGCCCGTAAGAAGAAAGTAAGAGTAAACACAAGAAAGCCCGCAGGATTCTCAGCTCTAGCTTGCCTTCATTGGCCATCCAGAGAGGAACCGCTAGAGCTATATGCTCTAGGGGTGCAAGTGATAAAGGGCATCACGCCGCGAGTAACTTCGGGGAAAGCGCAGCACACCTCTCGACATCCCTGAGTCACTCACACCGGTGTTGCCCCCGGCCGTTTTCCTGGCATTTCGGGGGCCCATCTAGTGAGTGGCAAGTCACCGCCTACCGCAAGTAACTAGCAATAAAAGCAGTTATGGCAGGCGTCCGTCCCTCTTCTGTAATAGCCCGGTGTTTAGTTCACCCAGATCTCATCTCCATAACCCATTTATTTTACATACTTCGCAATTCCACACTTCGCAATAGTCTCAACGCCTGTCGAGACCTGTTCATGGGTATGTCGTTCTATTGACATATCCTGGAGCGGGTCACGCGGGCGTACAACATTACATTAAACTTCTCAAAGGGGCCTCTACGCGTTGGATCTATATCCCCGCGCACGCCTATCAAATGACCGGGCTTGACCCGTGATTAAAAAGAGATACAATTCAAATTATTTATGATGCCCTTTAATTAAGTTTTCCAAAAAAAAAAATACATCAAAAACAAAAATAACATCATATCATTCTACATTTAAATTATATTGTTGGATTAAGATGAAGTTATTTTTGTAGTTTATTTTTTTATATTTATTTATATTTGTTGAAATACCACTGAAATTATAAGCATTTACAAAGAGCACTATAACATTATTATCCTTATTTGTCACTTTGATAGCACATCACATGGTAGTAGAGAATGTTATGAAACACTACACGAAGTTGGTAGAAATTATAGGAATTTTTATACGTAAATCAGGTTGATCTCTATCATTCTATGAAATTGGTTTGATATTTTTTCCACTGAAGATTATGGCAATTTGGTGCAATTATTAATCCATTAGCTATCAGCATAGTAGATGTAAAGAGCAGTACACCAGTTCCATGTAAACGTCTCATATTGACGCACTCACACGTGTCTCTACATCACCTATTCTGAAGGTGATTTAGATCGAAATTGATAATTTAAAAAATCGGATTTTCATTTAAGTTAGTGAGGCACAACTTCAGCTTAATCAGTAGTGCTCTTAGAGTCCCTATCGGTTAAATTAGGTACACACAATTACCATTAATTGCAATTTAAATAATTGAAGTTTCATATTCACAAACATAAATCCGATCGATCAGCTTAGGCGGTAGGGAATGCCTTCGCTTTGCTCTGCACATACGATAGCGCTGTAATAGCGCTTTGGAATCGCTATCACGGCATAGTACTGTTATAGAGGCACTGCTTGCTATGTCTACTATGCTATTAGCTACCGTTCCGACTATCCCCCCCCCCCCCCCCCCCGTTGTTTTTATATGTAATATTAATAGAAGTCAAGAAGCACGTACCTAGTCTAGTACTAGGACTATTCAACCCTCAAGAACACTTCAAAGTATAAATAAGGTCTCGCACTCAGAATTATATGTTTTTTCTACTAAGCTTTCCATCTCCCTATAGACACATATTTATGGACAGCTGTGCCCGCGACTTCGTCTGCATGGACATACCTATCTAACCAGCTTTAAAATAGGTAGCTATATATTAACGAATGCATTTGCAAACTCTGGGTGTCATACACTGTGTGACTGCGGGAACAGCTTGTATCCGCCTTGGTCGACTAGTCAAACGGTCAACAACAGGAAGTTGGCTGTTCGCCGTGTTCCCTGCTAGACGGATTTTATTCCTAAACGTTCATTACGACAATTTGCGACACAGCGCCATGTAATCCCAAACTAAGCAAAGGTTGTACTTTGGGTACTAGCTAGCTAAATATATAGACATAATAATTAAAAAAGTCGCAGCCCAAAACAAAGACATGTTCAGTTCAGACAGTTAATTTTATAAAGGACCCAACTAGGTTTAGTAAATATGCTATAGTTAGCTGGCAACCCAACGTAATTCTTATCGAACTAAGTAGAGCATGTTGCTCCACTTCATTATCAGGCCCGTGAATAATATCAAGTGACAGGAATAAAGAGCACCCTTTAAAGATCATTCAGCTTGTTGTCACTCAATACTCATTCATGAATATTATGTTCAGCGGTACGAAAGAGCTACCACTCGTCCGCCCACGCTTCTATAAATGACGTCACTCGACGTCAGCAGTGCGTATCAAAGTGCTTAAACCTTTGTCTGCCACCCACGTGTTATGTAGGTTGCAATTCTAAATAGTACATAATTTATTGAGATTTTGAAAGGTTAATAAATAATGTAATATAACTTCATTTTCACGCCCACAAGACTTTGTACAGTCAGCAAAGGAGATCATTGAATTGAATAAAGGAGTTAATTGCAGTGGAATAAAACGTTATTTAAATTATCATATGTGATATATATACTATTATTGTTTAAAAACCGTTGGTAGACAGCGTTATAGCTACCTATACCAAAGGTTAATACGTTTAAAGGAGTTTTAAAGGTTTAAAGTTTTTAAAGGAGTTAAAATGGATTTATTTTTAAAGAGAATAAAATGGGTTTATTTGTCAGTCTCGGGTGTTGTCAATAAATGACAGTCGTTAAGCCAACCTTTAGGCGGCTTGAAAACCCTGGCCTCCACCAACCCGCAGTTGAGCGTGGTGGAGTTGCTCTAAAGATCAAAATAGAAGAAACCCATATCCTAGCAGTGCGAAGTCAAATCAAATCAAACCAAAATATCTTTATTCAGTTGATACTGTTGATTGTTGGCACTTGGTGGAACATTATTATCATAATGTTATAATAAAACACTTGTACTGTTCCACTTAATTTTACCGACCGGTTTTGGTAGAAACACATATACCATCTGTTTACCTTGATAATGCCTTAGCGGCGAAACCGGTCGGTAAAATTAAATATAATTAAGTGGAACAGTGCAAGGATTTTATTGTAACATTATATCTTTATTCCTTGGATTTTATAAAGCACTTAGAGATAGCGATGAATAAGGGTTGCCGACGATACTCAATTAGTTTCTCACTTTTGCGTACTGACCTTATATAGAACGGAAAGACACACAGGTATATCAGGAGCTAAGAGAACCAAGCAGAGTACATAAATTAAGGTCGAAAATCACCATAATAATATTTGCACAGCAAAAAATTTTAAACGCTACTGAAAACTTGGGCTATAATTTTTTTTTTTTTTATATACTACTTCGGGTGGCAGACAAGCATACGGCCCGCCTGATGTGAAGCGGTTACCGTTGCCATATTAACGCTCGCAACATAAAATATCGCTCGCGCGCCGCCACCCCCGCTGCCATCGCAGCATCTCCTTCCTTTCTGGTGACCTCACTCACTCGCAGGAACACAACAGCCCTCAAGGGAACTGTTATTTGGCTGCGGTATTCTGTGAGGTGGAGGTACATTCCCCAGTCGGGTAGCTTACAATTACGCTCCCTACCTCTCTTAAAATGTAGATGAATACTCAAAGCCTCATTTATACAGAAATGAATGAGCTCTCCAAGCGCCTGGTCGAAGCCACTGGTGACCGAAGAGCTGGCGGCTTTCTCGCTCAACGGATTAGTATTGCTATACAACGAGGAAACGCTGCCAGCATCTTCGGTACAATGCCACGGGGGCCTTTTTTAGATAATATGTAGTTTTATTTTTATTTTTAATTTAGTTTTTAGTTTAGTTTCTTACAAATAATTGTATGAGTATTTATACAGAAATATTCTTCGTCAACCTTATTCATTCCACTGCTGGGATTCGCGTCTGACCTGAAGATGTTTAGAGCATACTCCACCACGCTGCTCAATTGCGAATTATCGAAGGCGGGTTTAGGGAAATATGATAGTAGAATATTGATGTCTGCCATAATGTCTCAAGTTCATAGAGTATGTAGACTGTGATCAGGGTTAAACCGACGCCAGTTCGACGAGACACTGGAGGCCAGCCGATCTAGGGCACCGGCACAAGGATCTAGTATCAACACATAATTTTTTGCTAGCATCTGAACATTTTTAACCAACTACGAAAAAGGAGGAGGTTCTCCATTCGGCTGTATTTTTTTTTACTGTTTGTTAATTAATTACTCCATGATTTGAAAAAATCTTTTTTTATTTGAAAGAGTATACTTCCAGATCGGTCCCATATTTTTTATCATCATCATCATCATTAGCTTGTATCTACATACATAAATGTAGAGTAATGTTTGGAGTCGGTTTTATTTTGTTAAAATTATCTGCTTGCTGTATTACGACACTACTCATTTCTGTAATAAAATTACTATCAACTTAACAATTAACATAACATATTTGGGATGTAAGTGTTTCATAAAATTCTTTGAACCAAAGCCAACCTCACCTGCACGTGGCGCACCCTGCTGACAAATGAGGCTCTGGCGAAAAAAGAGGTAGGCCATAGAGTATTTATAAGCTGATCAACTGGGGAAGTACCTTCATCTCACAGAATACCGCAGCCAAATAACAATTCCCTTGAGGGTTGTTTTATGTCTCCGAGTGACTGAGGTCACCAGAAAGAAAGAAAGAAAGGAGGTTGGCAACGGATCGGCGACCCCTTGGTGTTGCTGATCTCCATGGGCGGTGGTGATTGCTTTCTATCAGGTGACCCACGTGCTCGTTTGCCCCCTCTTATATAAAAAAACGGGTTGCAGTCCGGGAGTGCCGGCAGGAGTGAAAACTTGAACATTAACGTTGTGCATTTTTGACTATTTTGGAGTGGTTAGGGAATAGTTTCGCAAGAAATGCTTTATTTATCAGTATAACAGTACTATCATTTATGTGGTAAAATACAATATTCATTTATTGCGCTATCGTACACAAACATGACAATTTATATTACATTAAAAAGAAACAACAGGAGCAGGCATACATTTTCGCCGCGCGGTAGAATAAGAGGGGGATATTACTTCCTCTTCTACGCCACGCCGGCGGTCTACTCTCCCTCCGTCTTACGAATTTTCGATCAGGTCACGTGTCCTGACGTGAGTTTAACATTTTTTATCTATCCCAAAAAGTGCACAACGCCGCTAAAGAAGTTTTCACTTCAAAAATATTATGACACGATCTTCAATATACTGTAAAGTTGAAAGATCTTCATTGAAGGTGCTTGAAGAGAATCATCCAATGATTATGTTACTTGTATCTGGTAATCAGTGATAAAAGTAGGTTAGATTATGTGATCTGTGCTGGTAATGGCCGCTAATCAGAATGACGTAATATTATAACTTATCTAGCAACCCACCCCGACCGCCATTGATGTGATTATTGAGGTGCAGGTTGTCTACTCTTGACGACCTATGTCAGTATTTTTTTTCTATGACCCAGGAATAAATGAAAGGGAAACACGTATGCCGACATACCGACTTAGACCGAGAATTCCATAACTTTATAGTTCGGCAGAAAAATAAATTGCCGAACTTTTTGGTGCGTGAAGATAACAGCTGTATCCAATGAGGATGACATTTCAGAACATCACGGCTTCTTATAAATTCAAGATTGCTAAACAATTTTAGTGCTTTTTAACATTTTTTTAGACGTGATAATTTTAAGTGACGTCTTATAGAGGAACGCCGGCTGTACGCCCGAAAAAGCAAAACTCGTTATCACGTTCCGCCTGAGCCGAACGTGCAAGCGAGAGCGCGTAACTAACGATAGAGAGGCACGATCGACCTAAGCGTTCAGCTTGTGACACATCTATCTCTCTTCTACTCTATCGGCCGATGTTTTCTTATGACGTTATCATGTAAAATTATCGTCCGTAAACTGATTTTACAAATAACCAATTTTTTCGATTCATTCGGTCACATTGTGGTACGAATGCTACCCACGGCTCATGGATACATGAGATCATCTTATACAGATTAGAGATCTTTCGCTAGTCGGAACGGAGCACGTACAGGAGAGGTTGGCTTTGGCTCTAAAGATGTTCCTTAGTCACTTACATCCTTAAACTACTGCTATTTCTCCTTTTCCCAAGGACAGGTGCTATGAAACAGATCATACACTTAGAATAAACACTAAGTTTATGAAGTCGATTGTTATGTAAATTTCTCTATGTTGAGTGTAGATCCTTCTATTGACAAAGACCCATAATGGAATAACGCCCACTCTATAGTTGGCGTTCTATTTGCTATTTGAAGTTTGTGTAGTTAGCTAAGAAATTACTTCATTTGTACTGCGTTTGATTGTTCACTCGTGTATTTATTTAGGGATTCCATTTAACTCGTTTACCCGTATGTATGTTTCTAACGTAAAGGTCATGAAAACTTTATATTATATAGATCTTCTTCTTCACTCGGTCCCTCATTGCTGAGGATCGTGGTCACAGGAACATCGCGAACGGACAATCTGTCTCCATCGATTCCTGTCCGAAGTGGCCCTCACTGCCTGATAGAATCTCGAAAAGGAGGCGGCCCCCTTCACCTGGTCAGACCATCTTGTTGGTGAACGATTATATAGATACTTTAGGCTTATTTTACGATTAAAGAACATCAATGAAAACATGCAATGCATGACTAACTATTTTCTAGTTCAACAACACAAACAACATGAGAGAATTTCACCATCATCATCATCATCAGCTTGTGTCTACCCACTGCTGGATATAGGCCTTCCCCAATGCTTTCCACCAAATACGATCCTCCGCCTTCCGCATCCAACCGCTTCCAGCCCCTGTCCTACCATCTAAAAGGAGGGCGTCCAACACTTCGTCGTCTTCAATACCTTCCTCTTCCATCACGTTCTCATTGCCACTTCAGTTTGCAACACCTGAAGGCTATGTATGGCGACATAGCCTTTAGGATTTGTAAGCTGAAGTGAAGCAAACTTTGGTTCTCCGTCGAATTTCTTCGTTCTAGACTCGATTCCTCAGAGAAACCCCGTGCATAGTCCTCTCCATCGCTCGCTGCGCGACCTTTAGCCTGTGGTCCAGTCCGATGGTTAATGTCCAAATCTCTGCACCATAAGTAATTGCAGGAAGAAATCCATCGATCGTCGGATGGTGTGGTTTTGGGTCGAGGAATCACCTCGACCCCAAACCAAACCATCCGACGATCGATTCATCGCATTCTTGTACTCCCTTGGCGTTGAAGTCCTTGACAACAACCGTTAAGTGAGTCTTGGTTTGTAACTACCTCATACATGGCCTCGACCTCTTCAGTCTGGTGTATCGTCATTGAAGAATATACCTGTACTACTTTCAAGGAGTATCTCTCCGTCAGTTTCAGCGTTTATTATATATATATATATATATATATATATATATATATATATATATATATATATATATATATATATATTAAACTGCATTGTGCACGTTGTGCATGTAATTTTACACCACAGGTTAAGAAGCGTTTCTTCTTCGCTTCAACTCCATTTCTATATACATATTTATTTTATTATTATTATTATTTCATTTCGATAGGCCGTTCGCTCAACAATTATTCTCTATTGGTCCCGGCTAATGACAACAGCTGGGGCCAATCCGAGACATGAGCGACCAAAGACCGACGCGTAACGACTCCATCGAGTTTCTCAAAATGGGGTAAAACATCAAAAACAAATTTATTTCCGAGAAGCGCCTCAAATTTACCTTATTGCTTTAGCAATAAGACCTACTAGTTTACTACCTGAGAGCCAATCGCGATTGGCGTTCAGCGCGTGTCGGCGTACCTCATTTCAGATCATTTGTTTGTAGGTTTAAGTTTTATAATACAATTGCTTGACAAAAAAAATTGCTTGACACAAGTCAAGCAACGTCTACCATAGCCTAATTTCAGATTATTTCTTGATTGGTTTTTATTTTGTAATTACGCTCCCTATCTCTCTTTTCGCTAGAACTTCGTTTGTCAGTCAACAGGGTGTACCGAGTGCAGGTGAAGTTGGCTTGATCAACCACTTTCACCCCAAAATCATGCTCAGTTTTATTTCCTAAATATCAGTAAAGTAAAACTTGAAACAGTTTTGTTTCTTTTTCTTTTTTCTTTTTTTTTCTATATCTATGTAAATATTTTATTTGTAAATTAATATTTACAAACCGATACAGAAAACCTACCTAAACTTAATAGTTTAGGTAGGTTTTCTGTATCGGTTTGTTCGAACACTTATAACTCAAGAACCGCAGGATCGATTTTCATGGTTTTTGATTTATTGGATTTTTCTCCGTCCCGAATAGCAGAATAACTATGAAAAACATTGGAAAATTGACGATAAAATAAAAAACATTTTCCCATACAAATGAAAGTGTCAGTTGAAAAAGGATTGCGATATTTATTGGTTGTCAAATATTTTTTTCTGATATTTTTTTTATATATGAGAAGTGGGCAAACAAGCATGTGGGGTCACCTGATGGAAAGCAACCACCACCGCTCATGGAGATCAGCAACACCAAGGGGTAGCCGATCCGTTTCTAGTCTATACTACTTACTCCTTACTTTCTTTCTTCAATTTATTAATATTTATACAAACTGAACTCCTACTTTCAACTATTTAATTATATACTACTTGATAATGTAGTTAGACGAGCTCGGTGGTCGAATGGTTAGCAATGGCCACTTTGACTCCGAGGTCGCGGGTTCTATTCCCGCACAAGACAAACATTTGTGTGCATATACATGTCTGTTTGTCTTAGTCTGGATGTTTTCTATGTATTTAAGTACATTTATCAGTTGTGTAGTATCCTTAACATTAGCTTTGCGTTTAATTTGGGACTAGATGGCGCTGTGTAAATTGTTCAGGAATATTTATTTATTTGTTTAGTTAATGTATATTAGAAGTACAAGGGGTGAAAAGGCCAATATATAAATTAACTGGGTTTGTTTATAAATAAATTAACTGAGCCGGACTAAACCCCCTCACTAGTCACAATGAGTTCACGATTGACCTATTTGATTCAAGTGCATACTCCTGAAACGCATGTGGATAATTAACGATTATAATTTTATTGTACGCTTGGGGTGTAAGTGGTTATTGAACCAAAGGCAACCTCACCTGCACGTGATGCACCCTGCCGACTGACAAACGGGGCTCTGCCGAAAAGTGAGGAATGGAATAGCGTATTTTTTAAGCTGCCCGACTGGTGAAGTACCTCCAACACACAAAATACCGCAGCCAAATAACAATCTCCTTATGGGTTGTTGTGTTTCTGCGAGTGAGTGAGGTCACCAGAAAAAAAGAAAGGAAGGAGTAAAGGCTGGCTACGGATAGACGACCCCTTGGCATTGCTGATCTCCATAGGCGGTGCTGATTGTTTTCCATCAGGTGACCCACATGGTCGTTTGCCCCCCTCTCATATAAAAAAACGCTACCTTTGGCATGCTGTGTACAAAAAAAAATATTTTGACTATTCGATGTTCTGAAGGCTATTTTAGCCCTAATAGAGTCATGTCATGCTTATCATGTATTTTTTATACTTATATTACGTGGGATTTACCGTGTGGTTTCCAGCAGACTGGAATATAATCACTCCGATTCTTCCCGTGGATGTCGTACAAGGCGACTAAGGGAAATACATTATCAAATATCGATCAGGCCTCCCCAACCCGTTAGGCCAGCGTGTGGAGTGTAGGCCAAATCCTCCTTCCATCTAGGACGGACGAGAGAAGGTCGTGCTCCTGTAGTGGAGACTAAAATGAACCTGATGATGATGACAACGTAGGGTGGTAAATAAGCATACCGACTATCTGATGAAAAGCTGTAGCCATATAAACCTTCGCAACAGTCAGGCAGCATATATGTACGCTGTGCTCTCTTTCGCCAGTGCCTCGTTAGTCTATCAGCAAGCTACACCACGTGCAGGTGAAGACTTAGGCTGTTGATGTTTTTGATGTTTGTAAAGTGTATATTTACAAAAAAAAATTCATCTATGTCTATAGATTTAAAAGATGTAAAACCGATCGCTGTAGAAGTAGGGGCGCTGCGCGTGCGCTTCTAAATATTCTATGAACACTATTAGTGGCGCAGCTAACTCGCCACTGTGGCGCCACTGCAGCGCTTCTTCACGCCTCTAATTTGAAGGCGCCCTAGGGGGAGGTCTATGTTCAACTGTTGACGGCCTTTTCTTGAAATGTAAAATCCTTTTGAGGAGTAATCTGTCAGATTGTATGTAGAGTTTATTTTCTTCAATCTTTGACCAACGTTGCTTAACTTGCGTGTTCGATTACACTGACACGCGCAACGACGACATCGAGCTCCTCATAATCATCAATATCATCATCGGGCGGAAAGTTAGACACAGTCAATACAATTGAATAATATTGTTTTACTTCAAAAAGCCAGTACCTATAAATACTAAATGTATACTTCTGTTTTGCCTAAGTTTTTATGTTATTTATTATTTTATATGTATATACAGTATATAATTATTTATTTAGATAAGCTACCTTTGTTAAAGATTTGCAGAGAAAAAAAAAAAGCAACTTTATTATTGACCAGCTTTTGCCTGCGGTTTCGCTCGCGTGAAATCCGGGCATTTTAGATTATCCAAGCTAAGTCTAACACGCAACGCAACCACCTTCATGTAGCTCCTTTAATTGTACTAAATACGAATGCAAGAACTTTCTCGATAACTACTAAACCCGTCCCGCTCCCGCCGCGGCGCCCGCGTTCACATAAGCACTGATTGACGCCAAATACAAATTTTAATACCTGTTAGGATAACACAAGTCTTATTCCATCAGCTTAAAAAGGATAAATCATTTTTTTTTAAATTATACCGACTTCAAAAATCTCAGGAAGTAGGTAGTAGTAATTTTTGCTATTTTTGTGTCAGAATATTTCAGTTGTTTTTTTTTTTAGGATATTTCTTTTTTAGTGAATATTTTAGTTTTATTTATTTATTATAATAATAAGTAAGTTGTAATGACATGGTGCCTTCTAGACGAAAATACGTGAATAACTTAATTAAGAAAACTCAACACTATTGTATAACTCCTAACCGTTCCTCATCAGTTCAGCAGTGCCACATGATAACTTCCCAATGCAAATTATGTTACTTAATAACATTAGAAAACCCGTCAATTACTGTATCCATGTCCATGCCTATAAATTTCAACCCTTTCTCTCGATTTCCCAGGGAGCCCATCATCAGATCCTGATTTGATTAATATGGGACCACCTGAAGAGTGTACTCTATCAACCAAATAAGAATTATTAAAATTGCTATATAATTGACGGAGAAATAATTGAAACTATATTAAAAAATGCATTCAGTCGAACATAGAACCGCGCTACAGGTACAAAAAATAACAATAACAGGTAATTTCTGGGACAAAAACTATGTTATGTCCTTTCACAGGACTCAAGGTATCTCTGAACCAAATTTCATCTAAATCTGTCCAGCGTTTTAAGCGTGAAGTGGTAACAAACAGACACTCTGTCGCATTTATAATATTAGTATGGATTGGCGTTCCGAAAAACCGTAAAAGCGATACATATATTGATATGATACATTTCGACCCCATCGCACCCCAATAGGGGATGATGGTCACGTTAGCCACGTAGAATTTTAAAATCGTTGCTGTTTTCATAATCAGCTACCCGATAAACCATAAAAACAATACCCATGACGATTTTTAGACTTTTTGATCCCAATTTACACTTTTAGGGGTTGAATTTTTAGAAATCTTGAAACAGAATGAGTAAACACATTACTCATTTATCTATAGAAGTACTCGTGTAAAGTTTAGGATAAAATAGTCAAACTCGTTAGTGTAACTTTGGACCTCTGTGTCACCCCCTCAGGGGTAAAATTTTAAAAATCATTTTATATGATTGATATGTAGCAAAATATTGTTAACTTATTTAGCAAGTCGATAGGTGGTGGGTAGATTTAGTTTATGTATTAAGTGAGGTAATAAGTAACTTGTACAAGCGATACTCATGTATCAACACAAACCGAATTATTGGTTTTTATGATGCATTTTTAATTAAGACAATGTGATAAAAATTTGTTACAATTAATGAAAAAAAAAAAAAGTAATTTCATGTACACTTTGTTATATTTTCAAATCGATGCCATTTTCGTAATTGAAGTCCCAGAAAACCATAGAATTAACACCCATATCGATATTAGGACATTTTAACCCCATCGCACCCCCACAGGGGCGATTTTATGTCACGTCGGCTATGTTAGATTATAAAATAGTTGTTGTTTTCGTAGTCAGCGACCCGTTAAACTATAAAAATAATACCCAAGACGATTTGCAGACTTTTTCACCCCAATTTAGTACTTTAATGGATGAATTTTGAAAAATCCTGAAACACGTGCTTACTCATTTATCTATAAACTTACTTGTGTAAAGTTTCGGATAAAATACTCCAACTATCTTGTTTCCCCATACAAACTTTGGACCCTCATTTATCTCCCTTTTGGGATGAATATTGAAAAATGCTTTCTTAAGCACCCCTAATTTGGAATCTCTAGACCCAACGGTTTGGGCAGTCCGTTGATATATCAGTCAGTCTGTCAGGACTTTGAATTTTATATATATAGATAATCTATAAATACATATTACATCGTAACTCACCGTTATAGAACTAACTAAACCCAATACGAAGTTATCTAAAAGCGAAAGAATCAAGAAACTGCCACACGAATGGCCGTAAGAGAGATAAGGAGAAATGATAAATGCTCCAGAATGGATGATCTGTGAGCCCGCCGCTTAGAAACCAACTTTTACAGGAATATTTATCCCGATAGTATGTAATATATATATATGTATGATACATACGATATATACATATTGCTTACCATCAAGTGAGCGTATATTTGCAAAAAAATAAGGGGATAACTCTATGTCATAATTAATGTGCCCAAGAAAGTCGTTACAAATTCTGATACATGCAGACAGTATATTTATAAGTATGTTGAATGAATCGACTAGTCTCACAAAATTAAAAAAAAATAAAGCAGATGCTCTATTGCAGACATGTTAAGATTTATACTCTATTTATATAGAAATGAATGAATAGAATAGAAATGTATAGAAATGAAATGCTCGAAAGTAATACATTACAGAATATATACGTTCTTTTAAGATAGTATGTGTGCAGTTGGCGCTAAAATTATGCCAGCCAAGATGGCGAACTAAACCTGCAGGAGTTCCTTGGCACAGTACGTGTTCTGCCAGGTTATGTTATATATATGTATAGATTTACGATTACTACTACTAGTAAGCTCCTTATTTATAAATTGTTATAATTGGTCAAATGACGTAAAAATAATATTTAATCAGAACTATTCTGAAAATCTGAACTATAAATATGTAACTAAAGAACTACATTTATGTCTAGAAAATGTTCTACGACAACAATATTTGGGTACATCGCCTGATATAGAATATAGATAAAGTTTCCGTTGAGGCAATTAACTGACTGATGCAGTAGTTATAAAATTTATCAAAAAGACGTATATTAGTCGTCCTTTTAGTCAAGACTTCAGTTATAGAGAGCAAAAGCTCGCGTAGCGGAAAAGCTGCTACGAGCTACGACGCCCGTAGCCTGAAAGATGCCGGACGGGCCGGACTCATTATCGGTAACATCATCCAAGTAATATGGGCGACTTCATCACTTACTGACTATACACATAAGAAAAAATATATCCACGAGGAACATGAGTCGGGGTCGTCGAACGGCGAACGAAACGGCGTCGGCGTCCCGGTCGGGAGGGGCGACGGTTTCGGCGCGCGGTATCGATCGAATCGCCTACCTTTCTGCGGCCGCAGCAAAGCATCCTCCGAGCGCGCGACTGTCCGCCCGGCGAAGACTTCAACCTGGTAAGTTTTCGCCACTGCATGGGTATAGGTTAGCGCGGCGCTTGGGGGAGCGGCCGCGGGGCCGGCTGCTCGCGCATCGCGACGCCGGAGGCGTCGGAGGCGGCCGGAGCGCGCGAGCCTTCCTCGCGAAGTGCCCGCCGCACGCCCGCGCCTGCGCCCTGCGCCCAACCCCCTCCTTTCCACTTACTCCTCGCGATTAATAATTCCGGCTACGCTGCCAGTGCGTATGTGGGTTAGTTTTTTGGCGATCGATGCGATTATTCGGTACGAGCCACTTCCGCTAGACTGTCGCGGTCGTAGTGCACCCGACGCTCGGGCAGACGACCTATTAATCGCCTTTTGACACCGGTCGGCCGATAAGCTTCAGTTGACCGATGTATCGACTGAAGCTTTTCAAAACTAACATTTCGATAAAGTTTCACTCGCATCGCTTTTTACGAATAAATTGGTTTTCGCTCCGATTGATATATTGACTGGATTGTAGTAAACAGAGTTCAGTTACGTTGCTTCATAGGAGGCAGTTACCAATCACTATTGTGCTCCATCATTATTTTTCCCAATTTTTAAAGGTTTTTCCAAGAAACTACAACAAACTTTGTTCAAGAATGGCGTAAAGATATTAATACAGGGCAACGCTTGAGTGATGCCTTTGATCTCTCAAGCATCTGTAGGTTGCAACGGCTGCTTATGATGAGGCAGGTCGTACGCTTTTTCCACTCTAGTGATATAAAAATTGTTCGAAGGAATTTAGAACATACTCCGCCATGCTGCTCAACTGCGGGTTGGCGGAGGCCAAACCGCCTAAAGACCACTGACTTGTCATAACAATTGTCATCTAATGACAACAGCCGGGACGGTTTAATGTACCTTCCAAAGCACTGGAAGAAAGCACGCAAGGCTTTCCACCATATACGATTACATTATATATTTTTTTATACTACCTCAGCCGGCAGACAAGCATACGGCCCGCCTGATGTGAAGTGGTTACCGTAACCATATCGACGCTCGCAACATGAAATATAGGTCACGCACCGCCACTCCCACTGTAACGCAGCAACACTTTCCTTTCAGCCCCCTTACCACCATCTCTTATTGTAATTCAATAATTGAATAGATTGCTTATTCATACCAATGAATAAGCGACTCTATTCCATTTGAAATAGAGTCGCTTATTCATTGGTATGAATAAGCTTTTCTATTCAGTTATTGAATCGCAATAAGAGATGATGGTAAGGGGGCTGGTGACCTCACTCACTCGCAGGAACACAACAAACCTTAAGGAAATTGTTATTTGGCTTAATTAGTTATCTATGAGGCGGAGGTCCCCAGTCGCGCAGCTTCCAGGTACGCTGTACCCTACCTTTTGCCAGAGCCTCTTTCGCTAGTCGACAGGGTACACCAGTCCAGGCAAGGTTGGCTTTGGCTCTAATGATCGTGGGGAGCTACTTACACCCCAAAAATAATTTTCAGTAAAATTCATTTAGAAGATATATGACTTTTTGGGGTGTAAATGATTCATCAATATCTTTGAACCAAAGCCAACTGCACCTGCACGCGGTGCACCCTGCTGACTGACAAACGAAGCTCTGGCGAAAAGAGAGGTAGGGAGCGTAATTGTAAGCTGACTGGGGAATGTACCTCTACCTCACAAAATACCGTAGCCAAATAACAATTCCCTTGAGGGTTGTTGTGTTCCTGCGTGTGAGTGAGGTCACCAGAAAGGAAGGAAATGCTGCGTTGGCAGCGGGGGTGGCGACGCCCGAGCGATATTTTATGTTGCTAGCGTTAATATGGCTACGGTAACCGCTTCACATTAGGCGGGCCATATGCTTGCCTGCCATCCGACGTAGTATTAAAAAAAATAGGCCGTAAGACGTCACGCTGGGCAGGCTGATTGGCAACTGTCGCCTCGTCTGTTAGACACCAAAGTGAACCACGTGCAGGTCCGATTGGCTTTAGCCACAAAAATGGTATTGAGCCACTTACCCCCGCTTTATTTAACTTTACTTACCATGACGTAACTTTAACGTGACGAGCTCGTTGGCGTAGCGGTCAATGACGCGGCTTCGACACCAACGCTCGTGGGTTCGATTCCCATACAGGACAAACATTTGTGTGCATGAACATGTCTGTTCGTCTTGGTCTGGGTGTTTTCTATGTATCATAAGTATGTATTTACAAAAAGAAAATGTATTTACGTATGTTTATCAGTTGTCTAGTACCCATAACACAAGCTTCCCTTACTTTGGGGCTAGATGGCGCTGTGTAATTTCTCTGACAATATTTATATTTATTTATTTACTTAAATTAGTCCCCGATGGTTCCCAAAAAAATGCCACTTATAATTTAGGGTTTAATTAGTGAGAACATTTTAGTACCCCTCTCAATTAAGGGTAAGTCAAATGCGTATCAGAGTGATAATAAGTCGTATATAGTGTAGGTAGAGAGACCACACAGAGCGGCCGAAGCCACATATGGGTCGGAGCGTGCTTTGAGATTGACCGCCACTGACGAGCGAATTAGAGAGTTTCAACAACCTTTCTGTAACAAAGTAACAAAGGCGAATTGATATACGTACCTACACTCCTAATATTATAAGAGAAGCTCAATGATGTCTTTGCGCGTGTTAGTCTAATTGATCACGCGAGTTAAGTAAAGAAATAAATAAATTGAAACTGGGGTGTGGCCCGTGTGGCTGTGTCATGGACACGGCATGTGTTGTACCTGAATAAGTTATGCACTAAAATTATCTCAAAATGGCAGCGCTTCCCGCACGCAATGTTCCATAGTCCTTACTTAGCGTAATAAATTATTTGGTCCTTCATCTATCTAGTGGTGTGATTGAATTTTGGATGGAGATGATAGATATGTAGCTGCAATACCAAACTGTGTCAACGGATTATGTTATCATTCGTCCTTTGGATTTGCTTCCCGACGGATCCAGCATTTTATTTCATACCAGCATTTTTAAAGACGTATTCATGTCAAAATACTAGACAAACTACACAGCGCCATCTAGTCCCAAATGCTGGTACTATGGTTACTAGATAACTGATAATTATATGCCGAAATACTCCCCTACAGTACTGTTCTACCACAGTATAAGTAATAGTACTACAGTATGGCCACTCCCTGCCGTTCTTTCGTGTCGACCTCACCTCCCATCCGAGACAAATCAGGAACAGTTTGTACGACGCCGCACGCACACACGCTCATTCACGCTCTGCACAGACGTCATTGTTTATGTAATAGCAAATGATGCGAGTTTTGTATGGAGTGGCCGGGGTGTGGTTCTACATAGGATTTCTCCCTCGTATAGTCAAGTTGTGGAACGAACTCCCAGTCGACATTTACTTGTATACCTGAACGATGCTCTTAAAAAAGAACCTAATAAGGTTTTTACATGTTCAGCGCAGATGATTAAATACCTAGTATAGTAATGTACACTCTACTTATACTGATGCTTAGTTTTGATAGAAGAACACATATTAATGTGTCGTTATCTATAACGTTATCATGTGGAGTCAACAATTACGTGTATAAAGCTTATACACTTTACTCTGTATAAAGCTTATAAACATTGAAATATTGTTTTTGAAAATGCACAATAAAAACATCAGCATATTTTTTTTTATTTAAAATAATGGAACTCGCGCCTCCAAAATGCGTTATAATTCGTTCACCGCCCACTAAGTGCCCACAAAAAAAACATTTTTGTGAAAAATAAGCAATTCTGCATAACGGGTCGCCTGAGCGCTTAATTCTCAGATTGCGTGGTATCCCGACTGAATTGATTAGAGCAATTTCCTAGAATTATATTTATACTAACGACCCGCCCCGGCTTTACACGCATGCAGTTTTTAGGTACTTGGTTACAAAATATTTAATTTTTGATACTTAAATAAAAGCCCGATTAGATTATAAAATTTCATTAAAAAATATCTTACTGACAGTAGAAATCGCATCAAAATCCATCTAGTGGTTTAGGAGTTAGAAGATAAACAGACATAAAAGACTTCGTTTTATATTGTGCATTGTCAAATACCGAAATTAAGGAATATAATTAAGGAAAGAGATGCTGCGTGGGCAGCGGGGGTGACGGCGCACGAGCAATATTTTATGTTGCGAGCGATAATATGGCTATGGTAACGGCTTCACATCAGGCGGGCCGTATGCTTGTCTGTCACCCGAGGTAGTATAAAAAAACCTGTTTTATTTTATTTATTTGGGAAAACAATCTTACATCTAAGTGCTTAATTTAATAATCTATATAAATGCACAACCAACAACATTCTCCACTGGTTAGTTTCATAAATAAGGGCTGAATCTCCACAAAAATATACACAGTGATAAGCTTAGGAAACTATGAAGATAAAGCTAGAACACAAGTAAAAAAAAAATACAAGAATTTAAAAAAATATATAAAAAAAACAAGGTGAACAAATTCGAAAATACTATTCATCAATCATAATTTCAGTTATTGCTTTTCTATATTGGTCCAATGACAACCTAAATATGTCAATATTAAAATAATAGATTTTTACTCGTGCTTTACGTGCTCGACGTAGCAAAAGTAAAAGATATTAATATTTTACTTTTTTTAACTACGACGGGTACGGTACGGGCAGACAAGCATACGGCCCGCCTGATGTTAAGCAGTTACCGTAGCCATATTAACGCTCGTAACATAAAATACCGCTCATGCGCCGCCATTTCGCTGCCAACGCAGCATCTCCTTCTTTTTTGGTAACCTCACTCACTCGCAGGAACACAACAACCCTCAAGGGAATTGTTATTTGGCTGCGGTATTATATGAGGTGGAGGTACATGCCCAATCAGGTAGCTTACAATTACGTTCCCTACCTCTCTTTTCGCCAGAGCTTCGTTTGTCAGTCAGCAGGGTGCACCGCGTGCAGGTGAAGTTGGCTTTGGTTCAAAGATGTTGATGAACCACTTACACCCCACCCCTTAACTTTACTAATGGTCGCCAGCGACTCGTCCACATGACTAACTAACTTTCATCTGCAACTTTAACTATATATACAAAAACTATCCTATCTCTCGAATCAGATCAAATTACACATAATGTGTACTAAGAACTTGCATCAAGCAACGTCTATCTGCTCCGCTGGGACTGGGACATCTGGGACTGGTATCTGGTAGTTTAGGGTAGAGTAGAAGGTGCAAGACCACGCGGCAAATCACCAATGAGACGGACAGACTTCATAAACTCTGCTGTGTGCAGCCCGTTGCGCGAATATTCCACTAGTAAATCGAGCATGACGGCGAGGCAAGCTACAACGGCCGCCATAACTCTCACGACCACCTCAAGTCAAGAGTTTCATCATCATCAGGTCATTTTAGTCTCCACTACAGGAGCACGACCCTCTCTCGTCCGTCCCAGACAGAAGGAGGATTTGGCCTGCACTCCCCACGCTGGCCAGACGGGTTGGGGAGGCCTGATCGTTGTTTTATAATGTATTTCCCTTAGTCGCCTTGTACGACATCCACGGGAAGAGACGGAGTGATTCTATTCTAGTCTGCCCGAAACCACACGGCCAAGTCAAGAGTTTAGCGAAAAAGAGAATATACACATTAATATCATAAATGTGTATGTATGTTTGTTTATTCTTCTTTCACATCGAAAGGAACCAATGGATTAACATGTTTTTTTTATGGGATGACATGAAATATTTATTAAAATAATGACCACACAGGCAAATTCGCGTCAAACTACTAGAACTATGAATATTCTAAGTGGTACTTAATTAAGTTAATAAATTTAAGTATAATTATACTTAAATTTAGTAAAAAAATAGAAAGATAAACTATAATTCCTCCCATAACATTGATTTTTGACGTCTTATATAAATCGATGAACGCCGGCTGCACTCACGGAAAAGCAATACTCATTGTCACGTTCCGTCTGAGCCGAGCGTGGGAGCGAGAGCGCGGAACAAGTGACGCATATATCTCTCTACCAATACATTGGCCGATCTTTTCTTATGACGTTATCAGTTATCACGTAAAATTATCGTCCTTAAACCTACTTTACAGACAACCATTTTTTTATTCAAAGCGACAATTCGTATATTGACAAATAACAACAAATAAAGGTACACTTCCATAATGGTGTCCCCTAATCCATCATACGTCGATTTGATACGATGACATGACAACATCTCTCATTAGTCGCTCAGAATGTTATACGAAAACCTCACGGACACAAATCGATTAAATGTTCTACATAATATATTAATGATTCAATAACAAACCATTAGTCAGATTCTAGTCTCCTTTTGTGTAAGCGTAGAGACTCTAAATATGTATAGTCTTTGTACTTCTTTTTTTTTATTTTTTTTGAGAGGGTGGCAAACGAGCATGTGGGTTACCTGATGGAAAGCAATCACCACCGCCCATGGAGATCAACAACACCAAGGGGTCGCCGATTTTCCTTCTTTCTGGTGACCTCACTCACTCGCAGGAACACAACAACCCTCAAGAGAATTGTTATTTGTTTACGGTATTCTGTGAGGTGGAGGTACTTCCCCAGTCGGGCAGCTTAAAAATACGCTATGCCCTACCTCTCTTTTCGCCAGGGCCTCGTTTGTCTGTCAGCAGGGTGCACCACGTGCAGGTGACGTCGGCTTAGGGTCAAAGAAACCAATCTTTGGTTCAAAAAATTTGGTTCTTCTTCACGTAGTCTTTTCTTAACGTAGACTGCAGAATACTGTAGTACAGCTAAAAACTGAAAATAAGAAGGTAATCTGTGGTTAAAACAAATATTTATAAAAAAAGTATACAAATGCATGGAATGAGGAGCTCGATGACGTCATTGCGCGTGTCAGTCTAATCAAACACACTAGTTAAGCAACATCAACCGCGGCCTGTCCATGGATGGGTTTATATATATCGAGCTCCTCCGTACTTCGGAGGGTCCGTTAAGCCGTCGGTTACGGCTGTTGTCATTAGGTGACAGTCCTTAAGCCAAGACAGTGCCCTTTATGGGTCTTGAAAACATTGGCCTCCGCCAACCCGCAGTTGAACAGCGTGGTGAAATACGTTCTAAACCGCTTCGAATGAGGGGAGACCCGTATCCCAGCAGTGGATGAATAAAGGCTGTCAACGACACAAATGCATGGGTAACAAGGGATTTTGTAATAATAACAAACCAAAAATATTTTTCTTGGCCAAACTTTTATTTACTGTCAATAATAATAAAAAAAATGTACGTACTGTATTTTACTCATGAAATCCTTTCATTTGATACCCTTAGCATAGGTATAATGTGGAACTTGTTGAATTAAAAATGTTGAAATTGAGAATTATTCATGTCACAAGAACGAAACTAGTGCGTCAAATTCCCTCCGGATCAGTAGATTGACTAGTACCATTGATGGTACAAGTGACACAACTTTGTATCTCTAGTACCATTAAAGAAAAGTCAAGATATTCCCCGTGATAACTGATGGAACTAATGATACAATTTTGTATCTTTAGTACCATTAAAGAAAACTAAAGATATTCCCCGTGATCAGGATGGTTTTGGGATGTATTCAGGATGGTTTACAGATCAATTGGACAGTGAGTAGTGGGTCAAATTTAACTTCCAAGATTTGTTCCAGTTCTCACTATGACTCCGCGGTGTAACTAAATAAAAGCTTCTAAGAATAAACGAACACTATTGATTTTCTGCATACAAATTCATAGTTTTGGTAACGTATTCACTACAACCATCATATTTAACAAGTTTCCATGAAATGTAAAGATTCAAAATATGAAACACTAGTTATAAATCAGATAGTTTTATTGTATTTTGTAATAGTTAGGGGCACCATCATTACTTTACTTAAATTTACACATAATTATTATGGCCTCACCTCTATTTTTAGAGCCTAATCTAATCTCACCTGCACGTGGTGCACCCTGTTGACTGACGAAGCTCTGGCACAAAGAGAGATAAGCAGCGTAATTATAAGCTGCCCGACCGAGGAAGTACCTCCACCTCACAGAATACCGCAGGCAAATAACAATTCCCTTTAGTTTGCAGAATTGTTGCGAGAGTTGACATGGCTACGGTAACCGCTTTACATCAGGCGTGCAGTATGCTTGTTTGTCACTCGACATAGTTTAAAAAATAAATATATCCTAAGGAATAAAATGTGCAGCTATTTAGATGACAAAAATTAAAAGAAAAAAAGAATAATTATACCACTATGTTTTAATTATCAGAGGGAGTAAACCTTTTTGTTTTTCTTGTAAGATATTTGCTTATATATGCAAGGAATTAATCTAGGCACCTCCAAGGAAAAAACTTTGATAATCACAGAGTAATAGCAACGGCAAGTAAACACTAAGTTTGCTGTGAAAAATAAGTAATCGTAGGCTACAATCGCATAAAATACTCACAGATTATTATTAAATAAATAAATAAATATTGTCAGACAAATTACACAGTGCCATCTAGCCCCAAAGTAAGCGAAGCTTGTGTTATGGGTACTAGACAACTGATAAACATAGTAAATACATTTTTTTTTGTAAATACATACATAAGATACATAGAAAACACCCAAACTAAGACAAACAGACATGTTCATGCACACAAATGTTTGTCTTATGTGGGAATCGAACCCACGAGCGTTGGTGTTGAAGCCGCGTCATTGACCGCTACGCCACCGAGCTCATCAAATTATTATTGTACAAGATATATTAATAAGTCAATTGACATTTTATATGTCACAGATAGGACATCACAAAGAGCGAACCCAGGACCCTACCGAATCGAATAATATCGGTTTTTTTTATTGCCAAAACTGGGGCCCTACCGCCGAAGCTCAAGCCGATTGCCATCGGTTTTTTTTATTGCGAAAATCAAATTTCATCTTAGACTTATGGTATTCATGTTTAGCTTAGCTGATAGACACCCTAGAGCAGTGTTTCCCATTTGCCGGGTCGCGACCCGGTACCGGTCCATCAAAATAAAATACCGGGTCGCAACATTCCCGCCTTGTTTTGAAAATAATACCTACTATCGATGGACGCATCGTGAATATTCGTACGATACCAAAATATGTAGTATTTAATAATTTTTTACTATTAATAATTTTTACTATTAATAAATTTGTATTATTTTACTTAATGGAACCAGCTCGGTTTTTAATAGTATAAAGTGGGTCACGAACGGGCTGTGTGAAAATTACCGGGCCATGCCAGAACAATGTTTGGGAAACACTGCCCTAGAGCTCTACCAAATAAGCTAAATATGTTTGTCAATAACTAAAATGTAAGACCTATTTTTCGAAGGAAAATATTCAATGGTAATCGGCTGCAGCTTCGGCGGTAGCTAAGCTAAACGCAATTACCGCCAATCTAATCTAAACCTTGATTTTCGCAATCCAAAAATCCGATGGCAATCGGCTTGAGCTTCGGCGGTAGTTTCGGCAGTAGGCTCCCTGAGACCCTACCGCCTAAGCTGAAGCATAGAATATGTATGTTGATCCCCAAAAATAGGTTTTCATAATCATCATCATCAGATCATTTAGTCTCTACTACAGAAGCACGACCCTCTCTCGTCCGTCCTAGACAGATGGAGGATTTGGCCTACACTGCCCACGCTGGCCAAACGGGTTGGGGAGGCCTGATCGATGTTTGGTAATGTAGTCTCTTAGTCGCCTTGTACGAAATCCACGGGAAGAGACGGAGTGATTCTATTCTAGTCTGCCGGAAACCACACGGCCATAATAGGTTTTAGGTTAGGGTTATTGACAAATATTTTTAGCTTTGTCGGTAGAGCTTCATAGTTTCTAGCAGCTAAGCTAAACACAATTGCCAATAATGTAAGGTAAAGTTTGATTTTCGCAATCAAAAATAAAAACGAGTATGCTTTAGACCACACGACTGAAGTAAAACTTCTTTAGCTCTACTAACTTATATGTCCCTCTCAACTTCCGTTCGCCGTTTCCGTAACGCACTCATCAAGCATTCACCAGCTTTGCATCATTAGCTTTACAAGCATTCACCAGCATGCTTGACTTAGGGGAGCCTAAGTCAAGCATGCGTAAAGAAGTTTTACTTCAAATATCCTGTGGGAATCGGCTTCAGTTTAAGCGGTAGGGCCCCTGGCGAATAGCGAGTAACCAATTACATAGTAAATAGAGTAAATAACAATGACAACGTATTGAACTGATTTTGCTATGAAAAATAAGTAATCGTAGACAAGAATCGAATACAATGGGGGTATTTGATATTTTTTCTGACACCAGATGTCGCTAGGTAGGCGTCGGGTCCAGATTGTCAAATTGTACTGAATTTTTTGACAGTGAAACTTCAAGACGACAAGACAACACAAGACGTCAACAAGACATTTAACAAGTTGCTATGAATTGACAGACAATTGGACCCTGCGCTACAGTGCTGCCAAAACACCCTCATTCTCATAGGTTATTATTATGACAGTACTATCCATATCACAAATCAAATATCCTGCTAGTGATTGGCCAATTAAAATGTGATAGTGTCGATCGAGCTGTGTATCATAAATAAAACCTAGGTCTTTAGGCGTCATTAAACTAAACTACAAATTGTTTCTGTCGGTGACGGAAAGTTTGTTTTTTTTTAATGAGAGGGGGTAAACGAAATGTGGGTCACGTAGTAGAAAGCAATCACCACCGCCCATGGACATCAGCAACACCAAAGGGGTCGCCGATCCGTTGCCCCCCATACTCCTTCCTTTCTTTCTCTCTGGTGACCTCACACACTCGGAGGAACACATCAATCCTCAAAGGAATTGTTATTTGGCTGCGGTATTCTGTGAGGTGGAGGTACTTCCACAGTAGGGCAGATTAAAAAATACCCTATGCCCTACCTCTCTTTTCGCTTGAGACTCGTTTGTCAGTCAACAGGGTGCACCACGTGCAGGTGAGGCTTTGGTTCAAAGATGTTGATTAACCACCTACACCCCAGAAGTGTGAAAAAAGAAATAATCTATAAAAAATATGGCTCACCCCCTTTTTTAGAACCAATACCAACCTCACGTGCACATGGTGCACTCTGCCAGTAATTATCGAGCCCGTCTGGAGATGTTCTTCCACCTCGTAGAAGACGACAGCCATATTCTTGAGGATTGTTGTGTTCCTGCTAGTTATTGAAGTTACCAGACATGAAATGCTGTTTTAATAGTCGTATAAAAATAAATGAATAAATATTCCTGGACAGATTATATAGTGCCCACATCTAGTCCCAAACTAAGAAAAGCTATGGGTACTAGATAAAAATGTATTTAAGTTTAATATCATACTTAAATACATTTTAATTTGTAAATACGTATATTAATTAATACGTGTTAAGGAAATACCCACACCAAGACAGACAAACATAGTTATGCACAGAAAATGTTTGCCTTGTGCGGGGATCGAACCCGCGACTTCGAAGTCAAAGTAGCAATTGCTAGCCATTCGAGCACCGGGCTCGTCAACTTACTTGATGACAAATCTTAACTACTAGGCATGGAAATACATAATAACATGTTCTTCCATTCGTCAGAATGTGGCTAAACTCTGGAACATCGAATGGCTACCAATGACCACTTTGACTCTGGTCATTAAAAAATTGAATTCGATCACCGGGATCATCGTAAAAAGTGTTCAATAATAATATTATAGGTAGACATAGGTAGGATAAAAAATAACACAATTGTATACTCAAAGTAATAATTTTTACAAAAAAAAAAACCAACTTTAAACAATACTCTACATTTATGTATGTAGATACAGGCTGATGATGATGAAAAAAATAGGGGAACAATCTGGAAGTATACTCTTTCAAATAAAAAAAGTTTTTTTCAAATCGGTTTATAGGTAAATGACGGAGTAATGAAATAACAAAACTAACAATGGGTAGATACAGGCTGATGATGATGATGACGATGAAAAAAATATTTGAAGTATACTCTTTCAAATATGTTTTTTTTAAATCGGTTTACAAATCACGGAGTAATTAAGTAACAAACATTAAAAGAAAACAAAAAAATACAGCCGAATTGAGAACCTCCTCCTTTATTGGAGTCGGTTAAAAATGAAACAAGTAATGACAAGTAAATAACGACCTCATATAAATCAAGACACTCCATGCAGAGGTCACTAATGGCAGCTGTCACGACCTCTCTTGCCCTAACGACTGCCAATTAGCACTTGTCTAGAATTTATTAACGCAGATAAACACTAACAACCTAAATAAATAACATTTTGTTTTTAAATTCTAGATAAACTCTCAAGAGCAATTAAAAGTCCAAATTATTTTATATACTTTTACAAATAAATTGTTAGGTAATTGATTCAGATGTTATTTTTCAGTAGTCAAATTTACAGGCCATTTGATCTACACTACTTTGCGTTCCGGCCATAACATAAATAAATTGATATTTTTATTACATAAACAGAATGCAGAGTTGAATAATATTTATGAACCCCTTGGTTCACAAAGACCAATAACAGTTTTACTGCTGAGATACGGGTTTCCACTCCTCAATCGGAAGAGATTAGAATGAACTCTTCTTGGCTTAACAACTGACATGTAATGACAGTGGAAACCGACGGTTGCACAGAGGAACTACATATAAACAAACCCTTCCATAGACATTCTACGGCTTACGTTGCTTAACTTACGTATTCGATTAGACTGCAGAGCAACGACGTCATCGAGCTTCTGAATATTTAAGAAATATATCACCAACCAAGGATATTGAAGAAGTGAAAACTACCCCAAAAATTTTCTTTGTCAGCTGCTATCTATCATGAGTAATATTTGTAGCACAGATTTATGACTTGTAACTTGTAAAAAAAACGGCTAAGTGCGAGTCGGACTCGCGCACGAAGGGTTCCGTACCGTTATCTATAAAAACGGCAAAAAAAATCACGTTTGTAGTATGGGAACCCCCTTAAATATTTATTTTATTTTTATTTAATTATTTATTTTTAAAGTGAATAACATTATGTGAGTATTTCAAGCGTCTACCTATTGCCGTTATCAATTGCGAGCAAGAACGAGAAAAAAATCACGTTTGTTGTATGGGAGCCCCTTAAATATTTATTTTATTCTGTTTTTTAGTATTTGTTGTTATAGCGGCAACAGAAATACATCATCTGTAAAAATTTCAACTGTCTAACTATCACGGTTCATGAGATACAGCCTGGTGACAGACGGACGGACGGACAGACGGACAGCGGAGCCTCAGTAATAGGGTCCCGTTTTACCCTTTGGGTACGGAACCCTAAAAACGAGTGCGCTTTAGACCACACGACTGAAGTGAAACTTCTTTAGCTCTACTAACTTATATCTCCCTCTCAACGTGCGTTCGCCGTTTCCGTAACGCTCTCGTCACACATTCACCAGCTTACTCTCGAAGTCAGGCGTGCGTTAAGAAGTTTTACTTCAATATTTTTTACATAACTACCTATGTAATAATCTAGCCTAGCAGCTAAGCATTACCAAGCCTTTTTTATATTACGGTGTTTGGGGTGTAAGTGATTCATCAAGATCTTTGAACCAAAGCCAACTTCACCTGCACGTGGTGCACCCTGCTGACTGACAAACGAAGCTCTGGCGAAAAGAGAGGTAGGGAGCGTAATTGTAAGCTACCCGACTGGGGAATGTACCTCCACCTCACAGAACACCGCAGCCAAATAACAATTCCCTTGAGGCTTGTTGTGTTCCTGCGAGTGAGTGAGGTCACCAGAATGAAAAGAAGGAAATGCTGCGTTGGCAGCGGGGGTGGCGGCGCGCGAACAATATTTTATGTTGCAAGCGTTAATATGGCTACGGTAACCGCTTCACATCTGGCGGGCCGTATGCTTGTCTGCCACCCGACGTAGTATAAAAAAAAAAAAACTACGTCGGGTGGTAAAAAACCATAGAAGAAATACAACTTCACTGGTATGGTCATGTGATATTGAGACCAGAGGATCACATGACGAGAAAAGTGCTAGGAGGGAAATTGGAACCAAGACGCCACGGTTTTAAGTATACTCCACCACGCTGCTCAACTGCTGGTTGACGGAGGCCAGTGTTTTCAAGCCGCATAAAAGCCATTGACTCGGCTTAACGACTATCATCTATAAATATAAAATTCAAAGTCCTGACTGACTGACTGACTGACTGACTGACTGATATATCAACGCACAGCCCAAACCGCTGGGTCTAGAGATTCGAAATTTGGCACGTAGGTTCCTTATGATGTCTAGGGGTACACTAAGAAAGGATTTTTCAAAATTCATCCCCTAAGGGGGTGAAATGGGGGTCCAAAGTTTGTATGGGGAAACGAGATTAGTTGGATTATTTTATGCGAAACTTTACACGAGTACTTCTATAGATAAATGAGTAAACACGTGTTTCAGGATTTTTCAATATTCAACCCCTAAAGGGGGGAAATGGGGTGAAAAAGTCTGAAAATCGTCATGGGAATTGTTTTTATAGTTTATCGGGTCGCGGATTACGAAAATAACAACTAATATCTAATCAAACATAGCCGACGTGATAAAAAGTCGCCCCTGTGGGGGTGCGATGAGATGGAAATGTCTAAAATGGGGTGAAAAACTCCGAAAATCCTCATGGGTATTGTTTTTATGGTTTATCGGGTCGCTGATTACGAAAATAACAACTATTTTCTAATCAAATGTAGCCGACATGACATAAAATCCCTCCTATGGGGGTGTTATGGGGTTGAAATGTCATAATATCAATATGGGTGTTGATTCTATGGTTTTCTGGGACGTCAATTGCGAAAATGGCATCGATTTGAAAATGTAACATAGTGGACAAAAAATTACTTAAAAGGATTTTTCAAATTTTAACCCTAAGAGGATGAAACGGAGGTCCAAAGTTTGTATGGGGAAACGAGGTTAGTTGGACTATTTTATCCTAAATTTTACATGAGTACTTCTATAGATAATTGAGTAAACACGTGTTTCAGAATTTTTCAAAATTCAACGCCTAAAAGGGTAAAATGGGTCCCAAAAGTCTGAAAAACGTCATGGGTATTGTTTTTATGGTTTAACGGGTCGCTGATTACGAAAATAACAACTATTTTCTAATCAAACATAGCCGACGTGACAAAAAGTCGACCCTGTGGGGGTGCGATGGGATGGAAATGTCTAAAAGGGGGTGAAAAAGTCTGAAAATCATCATAGGTATTCTTTTTATGGTTTATCGGGTCGCAGATTACGAAAATAACAATTATTTTCTAATCAAACGTAGCCGACGTGACATAAAATCCCCCCTGTGGTGGTGCGATGGGGTTGAAATGTCATAATATCAATATGGGTGTTGTTTCTATGGTTTTCTAGGACGTCAATTACGAAAATGGCATCGATTTTAAAATATAACATAGTGGACAAGAAATTACTTAAAAGGATTTTTCTAATTTTACCCCTAAGAGGGTGAAACGGAGGTTCAAAGTTTGTATGGGGAAACGAGTTTAGTTGGGCTAATTTATTCTAAATTTTTCACGAGTACTTCTATAGATAACTAAACACGTCATGGGTATTGTTTTTATGGTTTATCGGGTAGCTGGTTACGAAAACAACAACGATTTTAAAATTCAACGTGGCTAACGTGACCATCATCTCCTATTGGGGTGCGATGGGGTTGAAATATCTAAAATGCGGTCAAAAAGTCTGAAAATCGTCATGTGTATTGTTTTATAGTCTATCGGGTCGCTGATTACGGAAACAACAACTATTTTATAATCCAACATAGCCAACGTGACATAAAATCACCCCATGTGGGAGTGCGATCGGGTTGAAATGCCATAATACCAATATGGGTGTTGATTCTATGGTTTTCTGGAACGTTAACTACGAAAATGGCATCGATTTGTAAATATAACATAGTGGACATAAAATTAGTTAAAAGGACTTTTCAAATTTTACCCCTAGGAGGGTGAAACGGAGGTCCAACAATTTTATGGGGAAACGAGATTGATTGACTATTTTATCTTAAACTTTACACGACTACTTCTATAGAAAAATGAGTAAACACGTGTTTGCCCCGAATTTCACGCGAGCGAAGCCGCGGGCGAAAGCTAGTCTAATGATAACAGCCGGGATCGACGGTTTAACGTGCCCTCCGAAGCACAGAGAAACTCGAGATAAATAAACCCATCCATGGACAGGCTACGTTCAACGTTGCTTAACTTGCATGTTCGATTAGACTGACACGCGCAACTTGCTTACATACTATTGCTTTATTTCAGTACGTACCGAACACTTTAGAATTGAGACTAAGTATCACAAAATGATTACATAATGGCTTAATGATGATTAAATTGGATAATGCATTGACGCAACGTATTAAGCTCTACTCCTAAAATGTGATATTGATAAAAAACCACCTTCTCAATGATAAGAACTAAATTGGTAGTAATCGCTTACGTCTATGGTTCTATACATACACACTTATTCTACGTAGTTGTACTTTTTTATAACGTGTGAACAAATGAAACTGACTGGATCCGGTTATAAAATTTAATTTTCGGAATAAGATCATGGGAATTTTAGAAGAATTTTACGAGTATGTTTGTGTCGATAACACATTGTATTTTGAACTTTATTGACACAGATGATTAATTTCAAAACCTTCTTAATAATACTACAAAAGGAAGATTCTTGTTGACGACATTATTATATGCTTTCATTATACAAGCAACTGGATGGAAATTGGACAAATGCTTATACATTTTAAATAATTTTAAAAATATAAGCATTTGTCAACTACGTCCGTGATAGATCGGTAGTCGCAGAGGCGGCGTTAAGCGTGGGCGACGTGGGCCACCGCCTACGGCCTCGCGGTACAAGGGGCCTCGCGACTCAAAAATGTTTAAAGCGAGAATAAAACAAAAAAAATATAAATCAATTTTGTTGTGAAACATGTTTTCTTAGTCTGGCAACATTTGCCGCCGACCAGAGTGCGGGGAATCCCCGGTTTATTTGTTTACTTTCTTTACTAGGAAGTCAACCAATCAAATCAAAGTACGCAACGCAGTCGCTAGGCGCATAACAATAGAAACGTATAATTGTGTTATTCAATATTGTTTATTTTTATGACTGTACGTACCTATTTTGATAAGAATAGTGTGTTCAATGTTTTAATAATATTTAGTGAATAAATAGATAGTGTTTAGGTATATTGATTGCTCCTGTAAACTGACCCAAAATTTTAAAACAGTGACTTTTTTAATTGTTTTTTTGTTTTCTTTGTGATTTGTAACACACCGGTACCTGTACTCGTCTATTTTACATAAGGTAAGAAATATTTAATTGGTAATAAGTATATAACGCAGTAATTACTTGTATATAAAATACGCTTTATAATATCTCTTGAAGGAAACCAAAAAAGCTTTAAGGTAAAAAACGTATCGACTTTTTAAGTTTTTAAAACTAGCAGGTAGTAAAAGCTATCTTAAAGATTTTTATTTGAAAACTAATTTAAATTTAGGTTTTACAATATTATGTAGATAAAACTGCAAAAAAATGTTAACTATTGCTTTCGTTTACAGTTTATAGATACGACGTTATCGACATGTCCGGCCGAGATAGAGATATTGGAAGAAAATGGGAGTCTGGATCAGCAAAAAGAAAAAGAAAAGCTGAAAGAACTGCAACCAACCAAGTTTTGAGTTTAAATTTGATGAAGTTCCTCAACCAAACTGCATCTGGTAGTACAGAACCTTCTGAATCGATAGCTTCGACTTCTACACAACAAACGTCCGAGATACCGTTGGAAAATGCTCTAGATGCACTGAATACCGAGAGCGAACGTCAGTTAGACGTAGAGCTTGGATCATCTTCTAGCCAATCAAAAATTGACGCTGAAACTCTTGTGCTGTCATCAAGCAATCAAGAAGAACAGATTGACATAGATTCTCCAATTCGCAGCGACGACGCCAGCGCCATAGTTCAGCAAGTACTTGTTAATTCGGATCCGGGATTGTGGACGTTTCCCATAACGGATACACAGCGTCGTGACATAGTTCGAAGCGGCCCCACACAGCAATTAAATAGCGGTGATGAATATTATCCCAAAGGTGATGATAACAGACACTTTTCCAATTTCTATTTCTCGAGAAAACTAAATAATGGTGAAACTCAACATCGTCGCTGGTTAGTTTATTCCAATTCCCAAAATAAAGTTTACTGTTTTCCATGCAGACTATTTAGCAATTCACAAACTCAGGTGGTGCAAGGAGGGTGTTGTGACTGGAAACATTTAAGTAGCATTTTACATAGACATGAGAATACCAAAGAACATATGGCACATATGTTCCAATGGTTAACTTTAGAGAAAGGAATAAATCAAGGCAAAACAATAGACCAAGAAAACGAAAGGCTAATACGTGAATCACAAAAACATTGGCACAACTTGTTAGAGAGAATAATTGACATAATAAACTTTTTGGCCTCTCATAATCTTGCATTTAGAGGTCACAGAGAATCTCTCAAGACAGGTGACGGTATTAAGAATTCCGGTAATTTCATAGATTTATTTAAACTGATATCAAAATTTGATCCTACTTTACGTGAACACATGAAACGCATTAGAGACAAACAACTTTCACACCATTATTTAAGTCACGATATTCAAAATGAATTGATCATATTGATGTCAAAAACAGTTGTCAATGAAATTATTCGTAAGGTTAAAGAAGCAAAGTATTATTCTTTTTTGCTCGATTGCACTAGAGATTGTAGTAGAGTTGAACAAATGTCGGTTATCTTAAGATTTTGTGATACGTCAACTGGTACAATAGTCGAACATTTTATGGGATTTCTAGCTGTTACTCAGACAACTGGAAAATATTTAGCCAATGCTATACTGGAACACCTAGAAAAATATGACTTAAATATTCAAGACTGCCGTGGCCAGGGATACGACAATGGTGCAAATATGGTAGGTGTAAATAGTGGAGTTAAAACTCGAATATTGAATATTAACCCTAGGGCATTTTTCACACCTTGTGGCTGTCATAGTTGGAATCTACTATTGGTAGATGCAGCGAACTCATCTATGGTAGCAAAAACTTTTTTTGGTTTCATACAAAAAAATTATTTGCTATTTTCAAGTTCAAGCAAGCGCTGGGATTTTATAAAAGGAAAATTAAAACTTACTATAAAACCTTTATCAGACACAAGATGGGAAAGTAGAGTCGAAGCAGTAAAGGCCGTATTATTGCAATTTGATGAAGTGATTGAATGCATAAAAAACTTAAAAAATCAAACGGAGGAATCAGACACTCTCAGTGATTGCGATTCAATACTAAATGAAATGTTAAGTTTAGAATTTATCGTATCTTTACATGTGTGGTATGAGATATTATTGCGGGTTAATATAATAAGTAAATTATGGCAATCAGTACAAATTCATTTAAGCATTGCTCTTGAACATTTACACACATTTTGTGAATGGATAAAAGAGTATCGGGAAACTGGATTTGAGAAATCCCTGTCTGATGTTCGGAAATTTACTGAGCAAAGCTGTTATGACCTGCCAAAAGAGTTTAAGAATAAAAGAGTAGCCAAAAAGAAAAGGATGTTCGATTATGAAAGCAGCGATGAACCTATACAGTCTCCCAAAATCCGGTATCAAACAGATTTTTTTTACGCCATGATTGATTCTATAATAACCAATATGGAATTAAGATTTACGTCTTTAAATCAACATTTTGAAGACTTTGGTTTTCTCTATGATTTAAGCGCGCTAAAAAATATGCCACAGGAGCAAATATTAAAACACTGTAACGATTTACATAACGTCCTGCGTGTGGGTGAGAGCAGTGACTTCCAACCATTTGAATTATATGAAGAATTAAATACAATGATCCCGAATTTACCCAACTTCATTAAAGACGTGAAACAGCTGCTGTCATACATAACAGAAAATAGCTTGAAAGAAATTTACCCAAATATTTACATTGTCATCCGAATTTTATTAACAATTCCGGTAAGTACAGCCTCTGCTGAAAGAAGTTTTTCAAAATTAAAATTAATAAAAAATTATTTGAGAAACACAATGAGCCAAGAAAGACTTTCAGCTTTGGCTGTTTTATCAATTGAATCAGATTTGGCATCTAGGCTGAATTACGATACCATAATTAAGGAATTTAGTAACGTTAAAAGCAGGAAATTTCTGTTCCTTTAATAAAGAAATCTAATGTTTTTTAAGATACACTTTAAGAAATGTATATCTCCACCTTTATATTAACGATTTGTAATTTTTCATTTAATACTTATTAATCTAATTTGTATTTTTATGAATAAAAACTTGGCAGTGTTAATTGTTTTGTTTGTTTTTATTATTTTATAAAATCCGTCTTCAGGTCGCCATAGAACAGCCCCCTTACCACCATCTCTTATTGCGTCTCAATAACTGAATAGATTGCTTATTCATACCAATGAATAAGCGACTCTATTTCAAATGGAATAGAGTCGCTTATTCATTGGTATGAATAAGCAATCTACTCAATTATTGAATCGCAATAAGAGATGGTGGTAAGGGGGCAGGGCCTCGCGAAATCTGTCTTGCCCACATCAAATTTAGTTGTTGCCCCGCCACTGGGTAGTCGAATGGATTACAATGGGCACTTTGACTCCAAAGTCGCGGGTTCGATCCCCGCACGAGACAAATATTTGTGTGCATGAACATGTCTGTTTGTCTTGGTCTGAGTGTTTTGAATGCATCGTATGTTATATGTATGTATTTACTAAAAAAAGTATTTAAGTAATTCATCTGTTCTTGTTGTCGTTGTTGTCGTAGTTGTTGTCTAGTCCAGTACCAATAGTACAAGCTTTGCTTAGATTGGGACTAGATGGCGCTGTGCAATATGTTCAAAAATATTTATTTTTTAGATCCTACAACATAACATAACAAATCACCGGGAACCACCAGGAAGGAGTTACTGTGTTGACAATGGAGGGTGGCGACGCGCGAGCGATATTTTTAAGTTACGAGCGTTTATATATCTGCGCAGACCGCTTCACAACAAGCGGACTGTATGTTTGTATACGCGACGTAGTATATAAAAACGTTGTGCGTTCGTCACCGCACCGTCATTTGTTCTAATTATGTTACGATTATCTGTGCATACTCTCGGTTGCAATGTACAATGCACCGGGTTCAACGCAATGGATAAACATATGCTGTCTAAATCAAAATGCTGGCATCCATCATACAATAAAATATAGGACCGAATCTTGCAAACAACCATGCCAGATAACCAGGGGTTTACCATAAGAACACCAATTTTAAAAAAATGTATTTATTGCTCATTATTATTAACTTATTTATTAAAATCGTGCAATTAGTTAGTCTTTATTGTTTATTACGTTAAAAATAAAACCGTACTTTGAAATATTTATATTGGCATCATGCAAAAACAGAGTTTATTGCATGAGAATCGACCCACAGAATCAAAAAAATCTAATTTCTATGTTTCTTTGAGATATCACGCAAAGTCGCAGGCACAGCTACTAAACAACTGTTATTCATTCCCTGTATAGTGTTCCACCGAATAAAAAGGGTTGTAGTCCGGACAGATCTTAACACATTTGTGGGTCACGCTGTCCCTGATCGTCCCTGGGTTGCACCAACAGTCGCAGTAATGGCGACGGGCGGAATGTGCAGGCACACTACAAATATTTTCAAAGCTGCAGTCCGGTCCTGGATCGTACTCCCCGGGCGGGCATTCACCTGAAATACGTCGGGTTTCTAATTAATAATTATTATTAATATTCCAAGTACAAGTAACAAACTGCTATCTTGTCTCAAACTAAGCAAAACTTGTACCATGGGTACTAGATAATTAGTTATCTAGTACCCTGCTAGTACCTATTATACTTGTACTTAAAAACATTTTTTTTTGTAAATACATACATATATGTATGTAGGTATTTACAAAAAAAAAATACCCAGTATAAAAGAAACAAATATGTTCCTACACAAAATTCTTGTGCGGGGATCGAACCATCGACCTCAGAGTCAAAGTAGCCGTGGCTAGCCATTCGAATTTCTTTTCTTTGTCGTTGTCTTTCTTTTATGTAACAGGATCAGGGGCGCCGACTCCGTGGGTGCTCGGGGGCTCGAGCACCCATGAGAAAAAAAACAGTGGGTGCCGAGCAGCCCTGAGAATAGATATCAAGAAACAGATCAGTAATCGCCTGTTAGGGATGGGCGTTTTTTCACTACCCGACGACCCGTTTAGCGCAATGGTTCTACCGTCGGTTGAGACACAAGGGTCGATTCCCGCACCAACACAAATGTTTGTTGATGAAACAGATATTTGTGTTGGATCTGGGTGTTTGTGGGTCTCACACTTCGCCACTTTTTCGAGTCATTATATGAGCATGAGCACCCATGAGGTTTTCTAAAAGGCGGCGCCCCTGAACAGGATAGTTAACATAAAGGAAAGAGAAAGAATAAATAAAAAATGGTTAGAAGTCGATCACACCGTTGCACAATTTTTAACTGGCAATTTATAGGGTATTTTAGTTTACACCACTGCCGTCGCCCTTATGCTAATGTTCTACTACCGACACTACTACTACCTACAGACCATGCTCTCTAGGAGCGTGATCTTCGTCGACGGGAGCGGGACGTCATTTTGAATTCCTTGCATCTTGCTTCCGGGGTAGTATACTGTTCTGATTTGGTAGCAATAATCCCTTGTTTATTATTTGTTTGAATTACGAAGCGTTCAGACGACTTTGCAATTCATATTATTGAAATCGATCTGTTAGGTAACAAACTCACTGTTTTAAGTCTCCAATAGTGTTAGATATTTAAAATCCGTGATGGAAGGCAGTTGAGCTTCACTTCACTACGCACCTCTTTAGGCTTTTAATGCTTTATTTGCCATATAGCTATCACATATTGCCTAGAGGGGAAATCAAATACCAAAAGATTCATATTCGTACTAATTTCTTCTGATTAAATTCGTTGTGAGTTCCAAGGCAACCGTAGTTTTACCCCTAGTTCATTCCATATCTTGTTAGTAGTCGTTTTTGCTGGCATTATTCCACAACGAACTCATTAAAATTGATGACGATAATCACGAGCTACTGGTTTACACAATCCACATCTTGACTTTACCAACCATATCTTTGTTTGTCTAACAATAAAACAAATATTTTCTACCAATTGACTTAATTATATTTTCCAATTACAATATATTAACAAAAAGTAATAAAATTACTCACCCAAAACAGAGCTAACGACAAACACAAAAACACATAATTTGATCATCATTACTTCTCGGCAACTGCTATGTTTATGCGGTTATCTCCCTCGGCCCCCTTTATATATTAACCTTCACCTCGTGATTCATGATAATTACTAGCAGGCTTACACGCGGGTTTGTTTGTATTAGTTGTCCGTTAACACTGCCACGCTGCCCTGCGAGGTGCTTCTTCGCGCTTCGTTTATGGGAGCCCATGATGTGGAATAATGACATCGCAAATTTGCAAATGTACTTAGTTCTATGACAGAATGGAATGGGTGGGATAAGTAAAAACAGTTCGTCAGAGCAATCATCATGGTAGAGGCAATAAAATACGCTTAGGGAGCCAATGCCCCTACGGAGTTGAAGAGGTTATATTATTGGTTGTTACGTTCTTGTAGATCTCTTCATCGTCCAATATGCGAATAGCCTGTCGCTGCAACCTATTTTCAAGAAGATATTGTGTGAAACCGTCCCAGAGATGCGAGCAATGCTCCGCGCAGGCCCGTAGTTCTTCGTATAGTATATTATAAGTATAGCATTTCCATTATTTAATTGATATCTAATAAGTGGGATCAATCTAACTGTGAATTTAAGAGATATCTAATAAATAATTAAATAACCATACAATTGGTATGTTCGGCGAATCGATAAATGCTCCAATGATTAATGTCAACTTATTGTATAATAGGCTATTTGACTATCAATTTTTTCGGTTTGATACGTAGGGACGTCTCCATAATATAACCATAAGTGAAAGAATTACTTCGATAGCACAAAAATCTATCGAGATATGTTAATTTGAAAATCTCAATTTTTAGACTGCCCAAAACGCTCCATACAAAAGACTACCGAATTATGACGTCACAGGTTTGTATTTTGTATGCATCAAATCAGAAATTTGTACGATAGCTATGTTAAATATTACGTTTATGTAATTAGTATCATAATAAAAGTTATAGCAGTTTTTATTGCTTCTCCAATGGAAATATTATTTTTTAATAATTTCATACTTTTAAAATGGACTTTCCCGCCAAACTTTGATAAACGCTAAAAAAAAGTCTGACTGAAGATATTAGAATGAAAGTTTGCAGATCTTTATAGATTTGTGTATTTTACGATATTGTTAATTTATTTATACATTTTTTAAACATTGGAAAATAGCCTATTGTCATAAGTACATAAATTTATTCAATTATATGACATACTAGCTTTCGCCCGCGGCTTCGCTCGCGTGAAATTCGGGGCAAACACGTGTTTACTCATTTTTCTATAGAAGTAGTCGTGTAAAGTTTAAGATAAAATAGTCAATCAATCTCGTTTCCCCATAAAATTGTTGGACCTCCGTTTCACCCTCCTAGGGGTAAAATTTGAAAAGTCCTTTTAACTAATTTTATGTCCACTATGTTATATTTACAAATCGATGCCATTTTCGTAGTTAACGTTCCAGAAAACCATAGAATCAACACCCATATTGGTATTATGGCATTTCAACCCGATCGCACTCCCACATGGGGTGATTTTATGTCACGTCGGCTATGTTGGATTATAAAATAGTTGTTGTTTCCGTAATCAGCGACCCGATAGACTATAAAACAATACACATGACGATTTTCAGACTTTTTGACCGCATTTTAGATATTTCAACCCCATCGCACCCCAATAGGAGATGATGGTCACGTTAGCCACGTTGAATTTTAAAATCGTTGTTGTTTTCGTAACCAGCTACCCGATAAACCATAAAAACAATACCCATGACGTGTTTAGTTATCTATAGAAGTACTCGTGAAAAATTTAGAATAAATTAGCCCAACTAAACTCGTTTCCCCATACAAACTTTGAACCTCCGTTTCACCCTCTTAGGGGTAAAATTAGAAAAATCCTTTTAAGTAATTTCTTGTCCACTATGTTATATTTTAAAATCGATGCCATTTTCGTAATTGACGTCCTAGAAAACCATAGAAACAACACCCATATTGATATTATGACATTTCAACCCCATCGCACCACCACAGGGGGGATTTTATGTCACGTCGGCTACGTTTGATTAGAAAATAATTGTTATTTTCGTAATCTGCGACCCGATAAACCATAAAAAGAATACCTATGATGATTTTCAGACTTTTTCACCCCCTTTTAGACATTTCCATCCCATCGCACCCCCACAGGGTCGACTTTTTGTCACGTCGGCTATGTTTGATTAGAAAATAGTTGTTATTTTCGTAATCAGCGACCCGTTAAACCATAAAAACAATACCCATGACGTTTTTCAGACTTTTGGGACCCATTTTACCCTTTTAGGCGTTGAATTTTGAAAAATTCTGAAACACGTGTTTACTCAATTATCTATAGAAGTACTCATGTAAAATTTAGGATAAAATAGTCCAACTAACCTCGTTTCCCCATACAAACTTTGGACCTCCGTTTCATCCTCTTAGGGTTAAAATTTGAAAAATCCTTTTAAGTAATTTTTTGTCCACTATGTTACATTTTCAAATCGATGCCATTTTCGCAATTGACGTCCCAGAAAACCATAGAATCAACACCCATATTGATATTATGACATTTCAACCCCATAACACCCCCATAGGAGGGATTTTATGTCATGTCGGCTACATTTGATTAGAAAATAGTTGTTATTTTCGTAATCAGCGACCCGATAAACCATAAAAACAATACCCATGAGGATTTTCGGAGTTTTTCACCCCATTTTAGACATTTCCATCTCATCGCACCCCCACAGGGGCGACTTTTTATCACGTCGGCTATGTTTGATTAGATATTAGTTGTTATTTTCGTAATCCGCGACCCGATAAACTATAAAAACAATTCCCATGACGATTTTCAGACTTTTTCACCCCATTTCCCCCCTTTAGGGGTTGAATATTGAAAAATCCTGAAACACGTGTTTACTCATTTATCTATAGAAGTACTCGTGTAAAGTTTCGCATAAAATAATCCAACTAATCTCGTTTCCCCATACAAACTTTGGACCCCCATTTCACCCCCTTAGGGGATGAATTTTGAAAAATCCTTTCTTAGTGTACCCCTAGACATCATAAGGAACCTACGTGCAAATACAAATTTCGAATCTCTAGACCCAGCGGTTTGGGCTGTGCGTTGATATATCAGTCAGTCAGTCAGTCAGTCAGTCAGTCAGGACTTTGAATTTTATATTTATAGATTAAATTCCAATATCCAATTAAAATTGGAGTAGCACTAGTGTATATTATTCTGTGGTAGCACCTAACTAAAAAAAAAAGTATTGGCAAGATGAAAATTAAGGGATTTATCCCTTAATTTTCATCTTCCCAAGAATTGGGTCAAGTCTACTCGAAAAAACTGTTAGATACCTACTTACCTGCTTAAAATCTGTGATGCACGGCAGTTGAGCTTCACTTGCGTAGCCATCTCTTTAAGCTTTTAATGTCTAATTGGCCTATTGCTGTCTCTTACATTGCTAAGAGGGGAAGTCAAATTCCAAAAATTTCTTACTCCTACTAATTTCTTCTGATTAAATTGGTTGTGAGTTCCAAGGCAGCCGTAGTCTTACACCCAGGACTGCAATGGATTTCATTGTTCATTGCCTTTTTTGGTACTCAAGTCTTGTGATAATAAGGTAATTTTATTATATTAGTACTTTTATGTTGCTTCTATATAATGTCGGTTATATCACACCTATGTCCTTCCTCAGGATATAATCTATGTTCATGCAAAATTTCTTTCAAATTGGTTAAGCAGTTTAGTTATGAACGGTCACAAACGGTTCATATACCTACCTATATGTTTCTAGTAAACAGAGGGTAGCTTGTTTTTTTTTAACCGACAGTATGTATACATCAATGTGAATAATTTGTTCACGCACACGCACATTTGTTTGACTTATGTGAGAATCGAACCCCTTGGAGTCAAAATGAGGATTGCTAGCCTAGATCACCGGGTCATATGTATAAAAAATATATTGTAGACCTACAGCCTGGCTTACAGGCTAAGTCTAAATAGTACAGTAGTAGGCAACTTGTCAAATATTTTTTTCAGGTATCCAAGTTCCGGCTAAGAACCAACTTTATCACACACATGTTACACCGGAACTTGAACTAATGAGTTAATACATTAAAAGGTTGTTACGTCAATGATTAAAAGGCAGGACTGTGCTAACAGATATCCTCATTATATATAAATCCTCATTATATAAATGAATGATATGCTATTAAGACATACCTACGAGTGAATTGGTCCTAATCACTCTGTATACAGGTGGTCCCACAGTTACCAACGTTACATAGAACCCATTTACAACTTCAACATCATCGACTCTTATTCATCCCACTGCACTGCTGGGATACGGGCCTCCCGTCTAAATCGAACGGGTTTAGACCATACTCCACCACGGCGGAGGCCACAGTTTTCAAGCCACCGCCACGTAAAGACCACTGACTTGACTTACAGCCGGGACCGACGGTGTAACGTGCCCTCCAAAGTAAGGCATTACAGAACCCATTCGTATAAATCTATTGTCTATGCGAAAAACATAGACCTCATTCGTATAGACAATACATATTAGAATAATGTCGAATAAATTTTATTTCAAAAACAAAGTTCATGCTTACTTCTCGGCCATGAATTATCAACCATCGTCCTATTCATATATATATTATTATGTATATATAGTTTTATAGGTATTATATATTATATTATTTATGTAATGTGTATGTATTATTCCTAATCTAAATATATAGAAGAAGAAACTGACTGTACTGTCTGACTGACTTACATATCAACGCACAGCCCAAACCGATGGGTCTGGAGTATTAGTTGGACTATTTTATCCGAAACTTTACACGAGTACTACTATAAATAAATGAGCAAACACGTGTTTCAGGATTTTACAAAATTCAACCCCTAAGAGGGTGAAATGGGGTCAAAAAGTCTGAAAATCGTCATTGGTATTATTTTTATGGTTTATCGGGTCGCTGAGTACGAAACCAACATCGATTTTAAAATACAACGTGGCTAACGTGAGCTTCATCCCTTATTGGGGTGCAATAGGGTTGAAATGTTTTTATATCAATATACCTATGTGCCGTTTTTACGGTTTTTCGGAACGCAATCCATACTAATATTATAAATGCGACAGAGTGTACGTCTGTTACCTCTTCAACGCTTAACCGTTAGTAGTTATCGGGAAAGTTCTTGCATTTGTATTTGGTACAATTAAAGGTTCTACATGAAGGTGGTTGCGTTGCGTAAAACTGTGGTTGCGTGTTAGACTTGGCTTAGATAATCTAAAATGCCCGAATTTCACGCGAGCGAAGCCGCGGGCAAAAGCTAGTGTACTATAAAATTGTAATATTCCTGTTAATTGATTTTTGTATGCCGTAATCGTGTACATCTGCTATTCCCACCAAATAACAACCAAAGTTTGTTTGGTAGAACTGCTATTAAGACGGGCGGTCTTAATAGCAGTTCTTGTGGTAAATAAAATTTAAATTCTATAATTAAACGGGGTAAAGGAAATCAAAACGTCTCGTGCTAGTTACACTGAATATATGAGCTATACAAGTTATGGTGCCCACCATAAGATGATGATAAGATAACATGGCACGTAAGATTGAATACAGTTGATAGCCCTAACTGCAGGGTCTGTGAAGAATCAAATTATTGCATCATGCACATTGTCTCCCTTGATGCAAAGAAAGGGAACTCTTAAGCGCTTATTACATCATCCAACTCAACTCAAGACTCAACCTGGAAATGGGCATGAATTTGAATAGCGTAATAGCGTGTCGAACGTCCGACACGCTGTTACACTATCCAATTATATACCTATGTATTTTATATCAAAATACATCACATCGCAAGTGAATTGCCTAAAAGATCCTGTCAACATTTTTATTAATCTAAGATAATATTTTTTCTTTTTTTTTAATTGCACCTTTTTATGAATCATACTATACCAATCAAAAGTATGAACTCTGTAGAACATATAGCAAATCTTGTATATTTTTCCACCGTCATAACTATTGGTTAGGCAGGTATAAACATTTAACTCTACTTATTATGTTATTTAATAATAAAAGTGGTCTAGGTTACCCTTTAAGTTGACATTTCTTGATTAAATGGGGAGATTTTCCCATTTTGTGCAGTATTTGTCATTGATAATCTGCTCATCTTGATCAACATATTTTTTTTTTAACTTCAAGTTTTCATGTTGAGTCGGGGTTAAGTTGGATGATGTCATAGCGCTAGGAGATCATATGCTAGACTGAAGAACTACATGCTCAATCGGCTCAGCAGTGTCTCAGTATAATTAATAGGCAATATATTAAACTACATTATTAATTATGATGTCTTTGAACATGACGAATTAAGTGAATAACGATAAGGGAGAGAAGAAATGACCCAAAAATGTCAACATGCCACTGAGGCTTCTATGAAGCCTTGGGCCCATCATAAGATAAGATACCCCACAGTGAGAAGTGGGGAAGTAGGTTCTTTACATAATGCGTAATATACTCGTATACATAGATCGGAAACTGCACTAATATTGAAAAGATTTTTGCTTGGCTCGGGAACCGTACCGACTTAAATGCCAAAAACAGACCAAACTGATCTGTTTTTGCATGTAGTGTTTCGTAGATAGGTAGAATGAATGTATAAGACAAGTCACGCGAATGGTATATTCCACAGATCCATTATCCATTCAATTATCTTTTCAATAGATTTTTGTGGGCAACGGACCAAAACCAAAACATACGCTGTGTAAGAGAGGTGTCTCTTTTGCCAGAGCGTCGTTTGTCAGTCAGCGGCATTACTCGTACGTACAGGTGAGGTTGGCTTTGGCTCAAAGATAATAAACCACTGACACCCCGCACACATGTGCTCTTATGCCATTCCAACTGCAAATATAAATTCGTTTTATTTATCAAATAGTTTAATAAGTATAAGAAATATAAAACCAAAAAATCTTTGCAGTTGGAATGGTACAGGAGTATTATAATTATGTTTTCGTCAGGGACAAATTTATTGACACTACTTTTTCGTCAGGCCAATCACTCTTCCTTTATTCCTCATATAGGTTAATATTGACGACCCCTGTGGTCGAATGGCTAACCATGTCCACTTTGACTCCACTATTGACCTCGGGTTGTGGGTTCAATTCCCGCACAAGACAAATATTTGTGTGCATGAACATGTCTGTTTATCTTGGTCCGGATGTTTCCTATGTATTATATGTATCATCATCATCATCATCAGGTCCATTTTAGTCTCCACTACAGGAGCACGACCCTCTCTCGTCCGTCCTAGACGGAAGGAGGATTTGGCCTACAATCTCCACGCTGGCCAAACGGGTTGGGGAGGCTTGATCGATATTTGATAATATATTTCCCTTAGTCGTCTTGTACGTCATCCACGGAAAGAAACGGAGTGATTCTATTCTAGTCTGCCGGAAACCACACGGCCTAGTACCCATACTAGGTACAAGCTTTGCTTAATTTGAGACTAGATGGTGCTATGTAATTTGTCCAGAAATATTATTATTATAGGTATAACATACATTTTCTATGCACAAAATCGCACCAAAGAACTATGTCAAGTTACAGCTTATGAAAGTTTTAAGTGATGGATAATTGCCAAAATTCAATGCTAAATAGGCGATTCTCATTACGGAACGATTTACGAAACCTTAAAAATAGGTATTTAAGTACCATTGAGGATAATGCATCCAGCATTATCTTCAATGGCACTTAAATATTGTTATGCATTTATTGCAATATTAAAAGGGATTAGGAGTAGATTGATAATATTGTATGCAGATACCAGATTTAACTATATTGCTAAAATTAAACTAAAGTACATCTAGCATTGTTTATTAATTGTTAATTGTTCTGTAAGTACATTTTTTTTTTCTTTAACGTCAAGGCACAGGTCAAGGCCTATAAATCGGGCAGTCCTTAACACATTTCTGAGTCACCATGTCCCTTGTAGTGCCAGAATCACATCTGCAATCCCAGTTGTAAATCCTGGCCGAGTGAGCAGGTACAGGGCAGATAAGCTCTATGCCAGGGTTAGGTCCAGGGTAATGCTCGCCTGGTGGGCATTCAGCTGAAATAAATAATATATTTTTTGTAATTATTAAATGGTACATCATAGTACGGGGTACCCAGTTATATTTTTCATATGACCAGCCTTTTTTTACTACAACAAAGTATCGCTCGCACTCCGCCAATCCCGCGGACACGCCAGCAACTCCATTATTTCTGGTAACATCAGTCGACGGAATACAACAGTCCTCTAGTATCTAAGAAACTGTTACTTATTTAGTTGCGGTCTTCTGTGAGGTACTTTTCCTGTTTGTCAGGCATCTTCGGCAGTTCGTTTCAAATTAAAAGCCGAAATACTTATTATTTAATTAATACTAACTAGATATAGTATTACCTACAAATATTCTCAAAATGGATAAGTTCACCTCCCTCGCCTAGGTGGGATATGAACCCACGTCCTCTCGATTACCGGTCGAGTGCTCTTCCAACTGAGCTACCGGGACGGTTTGAGATGGTGGCGAATTTTCGCATTTTATATTTCTAGTGCTGTGAAGTCGCAGTGTGGCGCCATCTACTTATTAAGTATTACACTACTAAATAATAACTATTATATTATTTATAAATATATACTTATAGATATATCGATACTCACATAAAACAGTAGTAATCAACAATGTGAAGACACATATAAATTTTAACATCATGCTACTTCCGAGATAGATATTTACACTGTTATCTCTAGTGGCCCGCTTTATATACCTACTACCTAACCTTCACCTCGCAAGTCTAACTCGAGAACTAATAATGATAATAGGGTAGGTATAATATATATATCGTAATTTAATCGTATTAATTAATTTAAATCAAATCAAATTTTATTTATTGGACAAAAGGCTTTGATAAATCCTAGATAAGTGTTAAAGCCACGGTATAGTAAATTTGGGCGAGTAGCATTACATTGAATTGAGTGCTGATTTCATTGTTACTACTTATATTTAGGCTCAATTAACACCGACGCGGAATGGAATGGAAGCGTCAATTTCGCCTCATGACGCGAGAATGCGGGCGAATTCGCTGGAATGCTCGAGTATTCTCGCATATTCCATTGCTGTGACCAACCCGACCGACTCCCCGTTCGCGTCACTTCCCGCGGATCCCACAAGCAGCGCCGATAGCAGCTAGGGGAATTCTCTTTTTCGCTCGTATTTAAGTTTATATGTTATACAATTGATATAAAGTTTATTATGCTACGTACAATTTCGTCACAAAAAGTCGCCTCCATTCCATTCCGCAGCGGTTTAAATAGAATCTTAGAGTGCTTGTAGCGTCCGTGTCGCTATATCCTCCTACTCGCCCGATTTTACACTACCAGTGGACGCCAAGCTTAATTGATAGTTATATGGGCGCGAAAGCACAACTTTATTATAAAATAAATCCAAATTCATACTGAACAAAGTGGTTTAACTAAAATAATTTTGTAACTAAGTAGTGTATCTATTAAACTTACAGATTTATTTAATACAAAATTACATTTTAATTGCCCAATCAGTAGCTTATTTGGTTTGTAATATTGATAATACGTAATTGTTAACCGTTTTTGTTTACTACTAGGGTGGAAACAAGCATTCCGACCTGCCTACTGGTGAGCAGTCACCGCAACCTATGATAAGAGAGGCGTTGCCAACCCTGCAAAAACCGCCTTAACGCATTTCTTGAAAAACCTCAAACTGTAGTATCCTGAGAAAAGCAACCTGTGAGAATTTTAGGTACTTTACTTGTTTACCTAGGTACCTAGAAATTCTAGCTATAAGTATGCCGTGAAAACTAATTCTAGGCTAGAAATAGTTTTCACGGCATACTTATTAGTACTTATTTACGAGTATATTATAGTAAGTAGTATTATTTACCTACTTAAATTTTTTTTATACAAGTAAAGTTTCAAATAAGCATAGGTCCTATGACCTGTCTAATGGTAAGCACTCATCACAAGCTCTGAACGCTCACAACACCAGAAGTATCGCTCACGCGTTGCCGACCCTGTAAAAACCACTTCACGCCTTTCATGAAGAACCACATACTGTAGTCTCTTGGGAATTGTGTTCACCTAAGCTGGTAGAAACCATGAAGCTCTACCGACAAAGTTAAAAATATTTGCCAATAACTTAAACCTAACAGCTATTTTTGGGAATCAAAATATTTGATGGAAATCGGCTGCAGCTTAGGCGGTAGGGCCGCCGATTCCTGTACGTACGAATTCATTTTGCAAGTTTATGTATTGGCAAAATCTACCGTTAAATTTAAAAACAAGCATACAATACCTCATGGTGAGTAGTCAATGCAGGTTAATAAAAAAAGTATATAATTCATTCAAATTTCTTTGGCACCACTTAGGCGTATAAATAGTCCATTTTTAGGGTTCCGTACCTCAAAAGAAAAAACGGAACCCTTATAAGATCACTTTGTTGTCCGTCTGTCTGCCTGTCTGTCAAGACCCTCTATGTCGAGAATGCGTGGAGGTCTCAAGCTGAAATTTGAACTGTATACTCAGATCTACGGTCCCATTAAGTTGTAAAAATCATAAGTTTACGTAAAAAAAAGTTACGGCCGTTTATTCAGCAAAAAATGAATATTTCGACACATTCTTAAGGGAATCAAAACCTATAGGGTACTTCCCCTTGACCTAGAACTATGAAATTTGGCAAATAACATCGTTATAGGCTACAAGTACCTACAAGAATAAATCTCAAAACTATAGTATCTAGTTTTTGTAATTTCAGTTTCTTTTTTTTTTTTGTTTGTATATATAGTTAGTCTTATTTAATACCTATTTATTTTAATTGTATATTTTAATTTAAATAAATTCATTATAATAGTGTAAAAAAAACTATACATTTGTAATTAAATCTTAAAAAATAGGGGGTCTATAATTTTTATAGGTCGAAATTTCAAATTGAAGCTACTAGTTCAAATGGGGTATCATATGAAAGGGCATCGCAAAATATATTTTATAATTTTTTTTCCGACGCATTATTTCTTATTTATAATGAAAAATATCAAATTTATAATGATCCTACAGACGGAACCCTCGGTGGGCGATTCAGACTCGTCCTACATACGGAACCCTCGGTGGGCGAGTCCGACCCGTACTTATCCGGTTTTTTACCTTCAGGCTCTATTTACACCCCCGCCCACGGAATGGAATTGGAAGTTACTTTTTGCATCGAAAGATACATAATATAATATAATGAACTTGTCAAATTGTTTAACATATAAATTTAAATACGAGCCAAAAAAAATCGTGCGTCTTCCGAAGAATCTTTACGCATTCTCGAGAATTCCCCTAATTACTGTCGATGCTGCCTGTGGAATCCGCGGGAAGTGGCGCGAACGGCGAGTCGGTCAGGTTGGTCACAGCAATGGAATTCCAGCGCGAGAATTCCAGCGAATTAGCGCACCATCTCGCGTCATGAGGCGAAATTGACGCTTCCATTCCATTCCGCGGCGGTATAAATTGAGCTTAAGGCTTTACCATAATCTTTAAAGCCAAAGCCAACCTGACTGCATTGCACTGCGCCGATTTGAAAACCCTCTTGACGTATGCTTTGTAATCAATGATATTATTGGTAATGCACAATGATGTTGAATTGGGAACTTGTGAGCGACTGGGGAAATACAGAAAACCGCAGCCAAATAACAATAAAATTTCTCTAGATATACTTACGTAGACGTAGTGTTCTTGTAAGGTACCTAGGAAGCTTTATAGGGCATGCTGCGTTAGCAGGTGATGGCAGCGATACCACAGTATTACTATTTATGCTTTTAAAACTGTGGCGATACTTTGGCTTCCAACAGGCTTGGTTTCAACTGTACAAGGTAAAAGTCTGGCCACACATATAGTCCGTGAGCCAGGTAGTATATTTTGTCAGTCATTTCCTCTCAACCGATAACTCGTTAATTACTTCAGACAGATGTATTATGCCGTATGGTAAACGTCAGCTGCCTCTCCGTGGGTGGGTTGGGCAGCGGCAGCCTCTTAATCACGTAAAAAAAATAATTGTTTTCAGTCATTTCCTTCCGATTGAAAATTTGTTAAATGATAGTTAACGCAATTATTCGAAGATACAAAAAAGTCAGCTGACCGTACTGTGGTGGATTATACCTCAGCTGGTCGAAATTTTTCGTTCAGTGCTTCGCTTATTTATTAAATACGTCAGCTGACGCCTTTTCCACCAACATAGAGGCAGCTGACGCTTTTATTTATTCAAAGCTGCATGTAAGCTATCATCTGACAAATTTTCAAGTAAGAGGAAATCACTGAACGAAAAAAAATTTTTTGTAGGTATGTTCGTGTGACCAGCTGACGTATAATCCACCACAGTACGGCCAACTGACTTTTTTTTATCTTCGAATAATTGCGTTAACTATTATTTATCATATTTTCAGTGGAGAGGAAATGACTGAAAACATATTTTTACGCGATTAAGAGGCTGTCGCTTACCAACCCACCCACGGAGCCGTAGCTGACGTATACCATACGGCATAATAGAACTCTGAAGTATTTGCCGAATTATCGCGTGAGGGGAAATTGGTCATGAAAATCTGTTGCTGGCTCACGGACCAATAGAGTACTGTTCACACCTAGATTGGCGCGCCCCATTACTTGCTTGCTCCGATTGGTTAATTCATTAATCGCATTGAGCGGCTTAAATCCTATATGAGTTTGGTAACTACACTGTCTGTGTGCTGAACAAATTATACCACAGAGTAGGTACTCAAGTCAAGAGTTGTTAAATTTAACAGCCGCTGAGTTCCATTAAGGTGCCACTCCTTACCACCTTGATAATTGGCGATCTACAACATTAAAGTTTTCTTTCATGAAAAGAAATTTCAAAGAACATTTTCTTTCATGTACAGTGAACTTATAGAATTAACTTCTTTTAATTATTGGCAGAGATATTAGAACAAAAGGAAATATTTTGGTAAAAAAAACACTTTATTCTTAAAACAGTATTAGAACAATATGTACAATAATTACAATGAAAATTAAGTTATCCGTCCATAATATGTATTAAGTTACAATGAAAAGTAACAAACAGAAATATACACAAGATAATTAATTCATTTAGATGCTTATTACATAAACTACATTGGCCATAAAATGGGTAACCGCAATGAAAATAATTGATTTAGGTAGTCTTTTTCTTTTGTATTTTGACAGTTGTATTTTGAACATCCGTACAAAGTATTCTTTCGGCGGCCATATTTTAGGCATTCATACAATCTTAGAAAGTATCAATCACTTCTTTTTCTGTCTATGTATACAAAGAACAAGAATAAGAAACTAAAAGAACAGAAAAGGAACTGAGGTCTCTTTTCAAACATATTTACAATACTGGTACTTGAGATCAAGTATATAAAAATTTAAAACTTATTTTTGTTCATTCAAAGAAATTTTTAAAAATTTTAAACTTTTTAAAAATTTGTTTGAATGAACAAAAATAAGTTTAAAATTTTCAAAAAATTCAAACTTATTTTTGTTCATCTCGCTCTTGTCTCTATATAACTGAGCATCGGTCTTAAGTAAAAAAAAAGAACATGAGTAAATGAAAAAAAAATTACATGAGTAAATGCCTCTATTCGAAGAGGATTAGAGTTTGCACACAACACAGGCACCCCAAACAAGTACCTATCAGTTATATCATCTTTGGAAACAAATTGTTCTCTCACTTAAATCACAAGGTTGTCCGTATTCCATATTTTAATTCATAGAAAACTCATTTCGCATTCTGTTTGAGATGTTGCCAAGGATCTTGAAGCATTGATGGGTGAAGGTATGCATCAATATTACTTCGGTTATCTTGTCCATAACTGCTATTGCTGTCACTCTGGAAAAAAATAAGAAAACACAAAATTTATTATCATGAATTGATGTTGAATTTTTATTACGTATTTTTTACAACTTTATTGTATTTTAGGTACAAACATACATATACATGATAATTACAACCGGGGCGAAACTACTGCACAACTGCCTTAAGAGTCAGAGCTGACATTACTTGCATGTGGTGACTAGTAAACGAGATAAGATGGTAGGGCATGCAAGCCTATAATGCAAGGGCAGATCTTTTGCCCTATCTATTTGCTCAATGACTGCCATTTTACAAGCTTTATTTATTACTTTTATATATATTCTTAGACATGAATATTTATATTTTTACGTGATTCATCATTGTATACATTCATACTACTCAGAAAATGTTTCATCTTGCTTGAAATTTTTAAGTCGGGTGTCATAAATTACCTTACAAAAGACGCAGCTAAATAACAATCCCCTTGATAATTGTTGTGCTCCTGACAGTGAGGTCACCAAATAAAAGATGACTTTTTAAAATCAGAGGAGGGTGTAGTTGTCAGCTATTGTCTTTAGAGACAACACCAACGTCAACTCTATGTACAAAGCTCTGGCAGAAGTGACAACTGCATCTCTACCACCTAACACTATAGCTTTTTAATTGTATAGCTTACTTGTATTTGTTCCAATAAATAAAAACAGAGTGAGGAGGCCAGTTGTGAGAAGGCAAATTATTTGTCAGTAGAAATCAGAAGTTCACTTTCACGTATATGAAGAACATGTGATGATATGGTACATATTGACGGTCCCTACGTATAAAGCAACATGTCATTTCAGACATGTCTGCTTATACTACGATATAGTAATAAAAGAATATTATTATTGGACAAATGAGTCAATTTCTTAATTTTTGATTATATACAATCAATAAAATAAAAAAGAAAACGTTTTTTACGGGCAATCTATAGCAATTTATGCAATTAAAAAAAATTGCCATTTTTGATATGTCGCTTTATACGTAGTGTTAAAACCTTCATACTTGAAAGTTTTCTTACTGGCTGGTGTAATCATCAGTAATCAATCGTAGTAAGTAATCATCAATCAATCAGTGCAAACTATCACTTCAAAAAAATTGTAAAATTCTTTACAGAGATATAAAATATTGTACTGAAAACATTGTTATTTATTTAGTTCATTTAATATATTAACACGTAGGGACCGTAGTTATGGTGATATGGTATCTCTAGTTCACTACAAAAATCACCTTAAAGTAAGTAGGTGATGAAAGTTATAAACTAATACATCGCACGAGCATTTGAAACTCTTTTTAATTGTAATGATGGCAATGTTCAATTACTGGGAACTACATGAGAACCCCAACTAGCAGTTAAGCAATCAAGTTAGACAAGTACCACCTGTGGCAGAAATGATAAGAGGAAATTGCATTTCATATTATGCGCATGCAATGCAGAGATTCATATGAGAGAGAGACATGTTCATTAGAAATAAACATGTAGCTGAGCTATGGCCGTTTTGTGTTACTGCGGCACACATATGATTTGTTTTGTGTTTTAACTATATTGCATTTAAGTTTATATGTAATTATTATAAGACTCGAAAGAACTTATTATGTGTGTGCTAGAGATACAAATAAATGTTTCATTAATTCATTCACATTTAACAAAAAGAATGATGAATCTAAATGTGAACACATATAATGAGAGGAAGACCAAAAAATCCAAAGTTGACAGCTAGCTTATATTCTATTATGATAATGCACCAACCCCAAATGAGAATAAAATAATAGGAAAAAGATGATTGTATTTATTACTGTAATACTTGGAGTCAAGCATCGGTTGTTGGAAAATACCACACCATAAAAAGGTCTGTTTATTGTTATGATAGGGGTGAATGGAAGAAAGAACATACTCTGATAACAAATAATTCGAATAGGGGCAAACCAATGATGAATGGCTGCAATAGTAATCTTTTGCGCTATATTTATTTGCTACTTCTATGCTTGAGTCAAATATCGGTAGATAAAAAATACCACGCGATAAATAGGTCTGTTAAATGTTATCACAATCTACTTAGTCTAGCCAGTAAGTGTTATGTACTAACGCGCCATATACTATTTGAAATCGACTTTATAATAAACTTACCCCATAACTGGTGTTCCTTTGAGAGTTATTGCTCCACCTGTTATGCTGACCACCGCGTCTCTGACCATTTTGATATGGTGAATTATTGTAATATCTTTTACCCTGGTTTCCTTGCCGTCTCCCACGAACTGGAGTGCTTTGGCCTAGAGGAATAAAATTGTCGGACATGGTTTTGTAGGTATAATATAACCAAAGATCACTAAATTTCACTGAAAACAAAAAGAAATTAAATGACAACAGTTGTGTTTACTTCATGAATTGGTAAGACTATGACAAAAATGACAATGACTGTGTGTGACACAGTGTTGCCAACTCCAAGAAACTAAAAAACAACAGGTCACTATTAAAAAAACAAGAAAAAACAGTAGATAAAGTAAAAAACGGCAGATTTTATAGTTTCCTCATGCAGTTTAAACAATCACCTACTTTTATTAGTTACCAGAACTCGCATATATTATAATATTGACCACAACATAATAAAAAACAAAAATATAAGTAAAATTAAAGTAAATTTAAAAAAATCTAAGTAAATTTAAGCTACATGCTGTCTGTGGCTTCAAATGAGTATTCGTCGGTTATTCTTGATGTAGTATGAAATGTACGTCAATATTCTGTTGCCTAATTTGGTTTTCATGACATTTATAACTGAAAACAATCTTTCCATAGTGGCGCTGCTATGTGGTAGGCATAAAAGTGTCACCAATTTTAAAATTTTGTTTTGGTCAAAAGATAAATTGATTTTTCTATCGATCGTTGATGAATCACTGATCCTTTTATCGAAAACAAATTGTTATTTATTATAAACGGCGGGTTCACATATATTTCACAAATTCAAAGCTTGAAGGCTGTGCCCACAACACAATACGCAACATTACGCAATAAAATAGGGTTTTAGCCTGTAGCTGTCTTACACTGGGAATATGAATGTCATTCATCTATACTGGGGTCGGGGTAAAAACAGTAAAAATTAGGAATGAAACAGAAAACAGAGGTATGAATATGATTTTCTTCTGGTTTTAGTTTGTATTGGCAACCACTCTTCGGTCGATAATTATTTTTGCCATTATCAAGTTCATAATGTCATCGTCCCGGCCCCAGTCGCGCCGGCTGCATCAGCGATATATATATGAACATAACGCTGAAGCAGCCGGCGGCTGGCATTTATGGATATGAATCTACAGCGAAAAATATGGTCATCAATTCTGTAGTTTAGTTCCTTAATACATAACTCAACAGCAAAACTGATACATAGTGTAATTTTATTGTTGTTTTGTATGACATTTTGGTGTAAATCGGCGGCGGCAGTTTAAACAGCTTAAATCAAAGTTTCTACTCATTTTATGATAACTTACGCTAATCATACACAAATCATTTTAGTATTGTTTTTAGTAGATTTATAGTTTTCTATGTGGCAGAATTTCGTAAATTTAGTACTTTTGTCAAATAAAATCTGGTCGTACTTCAGTTCAGTGTTGCCAGATTAGGCGACTTATCACCATCATAGGTTAAATAAAAAGGTTATGTACCGGAGCGCCCAATAATATCGATTGGCGATCAGTCGTCAATTACACTATCCCGAAAAAAAACTATGCAATTTTAGGCCACAAACAACAACTAATGGTAACAATAGGGTAGAGCAAAGGTTTGGCCTATTAGTTAACCCGTCAAAGTCCCAAGCCATTGTGGTGGGTAGCAGTCAATTAAAGTTTAGGCTCAAGCATAGTGATTTACCACAGGTGTGCTTTGGTGGCAGTCCAATTCCCTTCTCTGACAAATCTAAAAATCTAGGTCTGATTATAGATGGCACCCTTTCCTGGACGGCGCAAGTAAACAATGTTAGCAAAAAAATACATTATACGTTTCACTCACTTAAGAGACTCCTGAATTTCCTACCCTTTAAAACTAAAATTATGCTTGCTAAATCCCTGCTTCTCCCAATTCTAGACTATGCCGACATCTGCTATTTAGATGCAACTGAAGAGCTACTCAACAAACTGGAACGGCTGCAGAATCTGGCCATTCGTTTCATTTTTGGCTTACGCAAATATGATCATGTTTCCGAATTTCGCACCCAGTTGAAATGGCTCCCTATTCGCCTTCGCAGAAATGTGCACATCCTGTCTTTCCTCTACAAATTAATTAAAAATCCTGATTCACCACAGTACCTACGTTCCCGTTTTCCTCTTTTACCACCTCCTACCCGCTCCCAACGTCCTTGCCTTACGAAAACATTGAATTATCCCCCATCCAATACAACTTTTTTCTTTAACTCATTTACTGTTCGTGCAGCACTACTGTGGAATAAACTACCTGTGGAAATACGTGATAGTATCACTGTGACCACTTTCAAAAAGAAATTAACAGAACACTACTTTAATCAAATTAGTTGATTAATTGCAGTATTTGTTCCATATGGTTAAAACCTTTAAATAATATGTATTATTGTGTAAATTTTATATAAAATCATAGCATGTCTGTATACATGTTTGCATAATTCACCTACCAGCCAAATAACGTTTCGTTATGATTGTTAAGGTTGGCTGGAAGAAATCTCTTAAAGAGATAAGCTCGCCCTTGTACACCTTCTTGTTTACACTATTTTATGTAACCACTGTTTATGCAATAAAGAATATATATAGCAAAATAAACATATAGCAGCATTGTTTATTGTACATATTATTAGATAAGTACCAGTAAAATAAATTACCTGATTAATAATGTAACTAATACATTACAGTTCAAAAAAGCCCGAGGTACGAGTCGCGGAAGCGTGACGTCATTCGACACTATCTCACTCTGCATATTCATCTGATTTTTACCCGACTGCCGAAGGAGGATTATGTTTTTCGAGCGTATGTATTGTATGTATGTATGTCTTATTATTTGGCACGCTTTAAAGCCTAAACCATTTGACAGATTTCAACGTAAGAGGTGTCATTATATTCATATTAATCATGCGAGTGACATATGCTTTAGCAGATATAAAAAAAAAAACAATATGGCGGCTGTGCAATATTGTCGTTGAAGTATTTTTTTTTTAAATACATCGTTATGGGTATTAAAATAAAGGTTTCAATGACCTGATTTCAAATTTAAATTTGATATAATATAATAACAAGCCCGCAGGGCAGCTTGTGGCGAGCTGTTGGTGAGTAACGACTCCCCACGGGTACCGAGTCTCCAGAGAGTCGGTCAGGGCCTTCGTCTCCTGCGTGTCTTCGTCGGTCGGAGTGTAAACACAAGAAGGCCCGCAGGACTCTCAGCTCTGGCTTGCCTTCATTGGCCGTCCAGCGAGGAGCCGTTCGAGCTATATGCTCCAGGGGTGGAAGTGTTAAAGGGCATCACGCCGCCAGTAACTTCGGAGAAAGCGCAGCACACCTCTCGACACCCCTGAGTCACTCACACCGGTGTTGCCCCCGGCCGTTTTCCTGGCATTTCGGGGGCCCATCTAGTGAGTGGCAAGCCGCCGCCTGCCGCAAATAACTATCAATAAAAGCAGTTATGGCAGGCGTCCGTCCCTCTTCTGTAATAGCCCGGTATTAAGTTCACCCAGATCTCATCTCCGTGGCCCATTTATTTTCCATCACACTTTGTAATAGTCTCAGCGCCTGCCGAGACCTGTTCGTGGATGTGTCGTTCCTTTGACATGTCCTGGAGCGGGTCACGGCGGGCGTACAACATTACATCAAACTTCTCAAAGGAGCCTCTACGCGTTGGATCCATATCCCCGCGCACGCCTATCAAATGACCGGGTTTGACCCGTGATTAAAAAGAGATACAAACAATAATAATAATCTTTATTGCTTAAAACATGCTATACATAGGTCTTATTTAATCTGAGAACATTCATGTTTTTCTAACGGAGAGATAGCATGCAACGATACAAATAATAAGCAAATTACCTACTTCTCATATCTTAAAAATTTCTCATGTCAAGAAAATCCTATAAATTGTAAAAAATTTTTTCATTTAGCCATCCTTGTAATTTTGTCTTGAACAATTATATATTTAACATTTTTATGTCATTTGGTATGTTGTTATAAATCTTTACACACATAGCTATACAATTTTTATTATATTTTGATAGTCTGGGATTATCGTCAAGTACAAGTTTACATGGGTTACGTCTATTTTTATATATTATTTATTTTATTAGTTTTTGCCTGCGTCTTTGCTTGCATGGAATTATATTATTGTTGCGCGTGATTTGTTGATTGATTGAATCCGTTGTACCTAGGCGCAGTCGGGTTTTTTTAATTTTTTTTACTTAACTTGTATAATGTAATTCCTCTCAGAATTAAAGATTTGCTTAGAGCACATGCTTTGTTATGGATTTATTGTTGTGTTACGGTGACATCAATATCTTAAAAAAACCGGACAAGTGCGAGTCGGACTCGCTCACCAAGGGTTCCGTACGTAGGATCATTATAAATAGTTCAGCCCCCTTACCACCATCTCTTATTGCGATTCAATAACTGAATAGAATGCTTATTTATACATTGGTATGGATACTATGTTCAATGTGTGGAATAAGCGACTCTATTTCAAATGGAATAGAGATGCTTATTCATTGGCATGAATAAGCAATCTATTCAATTATTGAATTGCAATAAGTGATGGTGGTAAGGGGCCAGGAATCCAATCGCGCAGTTTTTTCCGAGCTTTTTCCGAAATTCAGCTTCAAACACTTGTAATTTTACCTAAAAGTTTGTATTGGATGTAACAAACATCTATCCATCCATAGTATGGATGGATGGATGTTTGTTACTTTTTCACGATCGAACGGTTAAACTGATGTATATGAACAATTGCTGCGTATTGTATTTTGAAAGTGAAATTGTGGTTGTATTTTTCATTATAAATAAGAAATCATGCGTCGGAAAAAATAAATAAATTATATTTTACAATGTGCAAAAATCACAGTCAAAATGTAATATGGCTCTTAAGCCCTTTCACTATACCCCATTTGAACTATTGGCTTCAATTTGAAATTTTGACTCTCTTTAAAAAATAAACACCCTATTTTTTAAGATTTAATTACAAATGTATAGTTTTGAGATTTATTCTTGTACATGTAGTGTATAACGATGTTCTAGCACAGTATAAATAATAGTACTACGTACAGTATGGCTAATCCCTACCGCCGCTCTCTTGTGTCAACCTCACCTCCCCTCTAAATCTGGAAAAGTTTGTATGACGCCGCACGCACACACGCTCATTTACGCTTTGTACAGACGGCATTGTTTATGTAGTAGTAATCGACGCGACATTTGTATGGAGTGGCCGGGGTGTGGTTCTGGGTCAATGGGATGGTACCATAGGAGTTTTGATTCCCTTGAGAATGTGTCGAATTATGCGTTTTTTGCTGAATAAATGGCCGTATCTTTCTCGTACGTAAACTTAGCAGTTTGATTTTTTAGGGTTCCGTTCCCAAAGGGTAAAAAGGAACCCTATTACTAAGGCTCCGCTGTCCGTCCGTCCGTCCGTCCGTCTGTCACCAGGCTGTATCTCATGAACCGTGATAGTTAAACAGTTGAAATTTTCACAGATGATGTATTTCTGTTGCCGCTATAACAACAAATACTAAAAAATATAATAAAATAAATATTTATGGGGGCTCTCATACAGCAACATGATTTTTTGCTCGTTTTTCTCGCAATTGATAACGGTATTAGGTAGACATTGGAAATACGCACATAATATTTAGTTATGTATTCACTTTAAAAATAAATAATTAAATAAAAATAAAACAAATATTTAAGGAGGCTCCCATACAATAAACGTGATTTTTTTTGCCGTTTTTATAGATATTGGTACGGAACCCTTCGTGCGCGAGTCCGACTCACACTTGGCCGGTTTTTTACAACTTCATGGGACCGTAGACCTGAGTATACAGTTCAAATTCCAGCTTGATACCTCCGCGCATTCTAGACACAGAAGGTCTTGACATACAGACAGAAAGACAGACGGACAACAAAGTGATCTTATAGGGGTTCCGTTTTTTTCTTTTGAGGTACAGAACCCTATTTTTTTTTTATTATTGTACCTATTGTGTCAAAGTGGAAAGATACAACGAATAATTCGCCAAACATATTATTTTTTGGGTATCGGCCAAAAAACTAGCAAAAAGTAGTGAAATGTTATGAAGAGTCCTTTCTGACCCTCCAGCTCTCATCGTTTGTTGATTGTCCTGTTAAAAAGTCCTCCATAAAATCCTGGGAGCTATCTCCCAGGATTTTATGGAGGACTTTTCTCTGTACTATCAAAAACTTATTCTCTTCCGTTAGTGTTAATGTCCAGGCTTCATGACATCAAAATGGGTCTTACGATGGTTATGTAAATTCGAGTTTTAGTTTTTCTACTGAGGAGCCTGGACATCAACATTTTATGTAGTACCTACTGCACTGCATCTCAAAGCATTCTGGATACGGATGTCTATTTTCTCCTTCCGAATGTTTTGCATGGATAGTGCAACCTACATAAATATTGGTGAAATTAAAGCCCAACCACAGTAGGTAAGAAATAGTACTAACGTAGCCCAACGTCTCCGCTGGTTGGCCATGTCGAATGGATGGGAAATGATCGGATCGTCTGGAGAGCATAGTTCCGTGCTTCGGAGGGCACGTTACGCCGTCGGTCCCAACTGTCGTCATTAGAGGTCAGTGAACTTTAGACGGTTTGAAAAGACTGGCCTCCGCCAACCCCCAGTTGAGAAGCATGGTAGAGTACATTCTAAACTCTTTTAATTGAGAGGAGACTTATATCCCAGCAGTGGTACTCAGAAATTTACGACGCGTACGAAATACTGGTCAATATTGTATTCTCCTGGTATGTGACTGACTCTCATTGTATGTCCCTGACCTACTTATCTATCAAATTTCAACAAAATCGGATGAGCGGTTTGCTAGCAATCATGGCATGTTTTTGACCCAAACAGAAGATTTGGTGTCAAAATCTCAGGATCCCGTTAATTTATTCAATCGTAGATTTTTTTGGAGTCCAAATTCAAAGCAATCACTTTGCAGATTAGCAGATGTTGCTTAAGTGGAAGCTATGTTACCTATTGCATGAGATTATACGACAGAATTGGGATAAGCGCGAATTCAAAAACGATGAAATTCGTAGTAAGATTTTATGCTACCTTTTAATTATAAAAATTTTTTTTAGCGATTTGGACCTTGCTAAATCTGGCAATACTGCAGTTGTCAGTCAGTCGGTCAATTCACTGGGTGTACAAGTGTTTTAACATTTTCTGTTTTTGCTTTTGTGGAGAAAATCTGCAATGTTACACTAATATAATACTATTAACACAAGGGAAGTTTACAGTTCCCTGTTTTAATCATGTGGATTCCATTGAAATCACCGAAAATAGCTGTCGGTAAGATGACGTTTTAATTCAATCATTGATAGGATTTACATCCTGCCCCTGACTATTGCGGAAATATACTTCATGTTGTGAATTTTAACATTGTCTTTTGATGCTATTAAGTACGCCAGTTATCTTCAAGAATAGGGAAATTGTGTGATATGACCACTGCACTAGTTAGTATTAAGACTCAAGAGATTTCCGCCGATAATCATGCTGTGTGTTATTCTTGTTTATATATAATAAATTATGTTTGGATTTTTATTAATGTCACTATATTTATGGTTCAATGAGCCTTTCTATGTCCAGATTTTCAAGATATTTGAAGATAAAAAAAATATTTGACTACATTATGAGCTAATATTTGTTATTGTTTATTATTAATATTTGTTATTGTGTATAAATGGACTGATTGAAATGACTTGTTTGGTACGATTGTAGATAGTTGTTAATTAATTAATTCTGCTGTAAACGTAAACCTATATTAACTTCTTTATATTGCCTTCGCACAAATTTTGCTTAGTTTGGTTCTAGATGGTGCTGTTTAATTTGTCTAGAAATATTAATTTAATACTTATAGGACGAAATAATTATGATCAGCAGTGGACAATGTTCTTTAATTGAGCTTTGCTATAGTACAATAAAAACATATTCTTATAAGAATAAAGCTCATTTTAACTGTTTGTAAAATGTGCAATGTGAATATGATTGCAAATAAAAAAAAGTTAGAGACAGAGAGAGCAAGAGACAAGAAAAGAAAGCAGAAATGCAGTAAAAAATACAGAAAATTGCTGAAATAATACCTTTCAAAAAAATAGGAAAAAGAGAGTGAAAATGATGGAAAACATGTGCTTCTCATGATTTTAATAATTTTTTTTTGTTTCAATGAAAGTAGATAAAAAAAAGAGTGTAAAATACATAAAAAAAACATTGTAAGAGAAAATAGTAAAAAAAAACATCTAAAAGATTATAATTCCAGTATTTTATTGCTATATTAATAAAAAAAGTAAAGCTATGATTTATTTATATGATAATTTGTGTTATATATTTCAGGTGTTTACAATTGGAAAGGAGATGTACGGTCAGGGCTGCCTATTGAAATAGGGGAAACTGTCCAGATACTAGAAGAAAATGGAGGTAAGTTCTTAATATTGCTCAGAGGATAGGACATTTCTTGTAATATCATACAATATAAATTTATTGTATGTTAGAGATCTTGTCTCTTGCCAAATTTCATGGTTCTGGGTCAACAGGATGTTGTTGTGTGATAAGATGCCCACGGTCTCTTTCTATATTTGCACTGATCACCAAATGTATATAGGGAATACACCCTCACACATTAAAACCTAATTGGGCATGTACTGTACGATTCCAGAAGAGTTTTCTACCTCGAACTGTCAAGTTTCATCAACTGTCAATTAATTCGCTTTTATCAATTTATTTTAACATAAAAATAGTGTTCATAAATAGCGTAAATTTTAAAGGGAAGCAGTGAAGTAATGGGGGTGGGGATGTGTCAAGCTGTTAATTGCACAATGTCTGTCGTGTTTGTACTAAATACTGGGCCTCCCGGTGCCGTCTGTCTGTTCGGTGTGTGTTGTGGAGAACTGTCCCCATTATACGTGCTGGATAGTCTGACGGTTAGGGATGCCAGGATTGATTTTTTGTTTTTCTTTTATATAAGAAAAGGTATACCTCGGCCGATGAGGTTCCTGTCGGCACCTGTTGGCTGTCGCAGAATACCGGCGCTGTGTGTAATACACAGCAGTAATGCCGAGCGATGGCCAATTAACATCATAATTATGTACATGTTTGTTTGAAATGTTTATTGTTATTGTGTGAATTTACTGTTTCATGTTGTGATGTTAATAAACGTATTTTATTATTATTATTATTATTTATTAAAGTTGTGGAATGTACTCCCTGCCAAGGTGTTCCCAGGCTACTACAGTATGACGTTCTTCAATAAAGGCGTATAGGCATTTTTACAGGGTCGGCAACGCGTGAGTTATGCCTTTGGTGTTGCAAGCGTCCATAGGCTGCGATGGCTGATTACCATCAGGCAGGTCGAACACTAGTTTATCACCCTACTTGTTTAAAAAAAAATGATAGGAAGTATGAGACTTTGAGCTAGTATTCTTTTTGTATTAGCAGGAAGAATTATTTTTAGTTGGTTTAGGTCAGAGGTGCCCAACCGGTGGTCCATGAGAAGTAAATTATGGTCCGTGATTCAAACTTATAATGAAAGAGATTGAGCTCTCTTATACGAAACACTCAAATCTCGAGTTATAGAATAATGCATTTATTTGACAGTTGGTGACCCTATACATAACAAATACCTCGTAGTGGTTCACAAACAAAAAAAGGTTGGGATCCACTGGTTCAGGTAGTGCAAAGTGCCATACATCTTGCGGCCGACCACAGCAACATGTGTATCCCAATTTACCATTAGAGTGAATGTGTAGACCAAGATTTCTGGCATTTGTAGAGATGGGCATTACATTTCCATTATAGATCAAAGATGCTAAAGAGACAAAAATTTGTTGTGTTAAGTCCACCACCATAACTGATAGACCATTTACTAATACGTTTGAAATTGACATTAAGTTTTGCAATAACTTCATTTATTTCATAAAAATGGTACGAACATGAATGCTAGACATTAAAATGATAGAATCAAAGAGCACTAATAAATATAGAAAATAAAATAGGATCGAGTACGCCGCCCTGTGGCACGCCGAGTGCTACATCTCTCCAGTCTGAACTGGTCTGATCAAAACACATAATGCGTCGTCGGCGCCCACGAAGATACGTCCAACCAGTTGTTGAAGACGACACACTGTAGTATGACAATATGGCTAGTAAGATATCTGGATCAACAGTGTTGAATGCGTTAGAAAAATCTATAAGAAGTAGAATTGTTACCATTGTGTTATCCACATCAAGTCGAATATCTTCAGTTACCTTCAGTAAGGTTGTTGTTGTGCTGTGTCCTTGTCTAAAGCCAGATTGAAATCGGTCGAAAAGATGTTTTTTTTTCGGAAAGTTGTTTCTTAACCGAAGCTTTTAATATTTTGGACAGAAATTGTAAAATGGAAATAGGACGTATATCATTTAGGAATTGAGGTTGTGCTATTATTGAAATATAAGATGTACAAAGCATTACGCAAATAAGGAAACCCATACTAACTTAAACTAGCTTTAATTATGTGCGTTATTATTGATAGTACGTACTTTAATTCATAAATGATAATTATTCTGTTTATTTTATAAGAATCTACAGCATTTGAAATTATTTGAATGTATGGACAATATAACTTTTTCAATGTAATCTCCATTGACTGGGGTAAAGTCAAAAGAATCCGTATGGAGTGGAGGTAAGGCAGCAATAGAAGCAATGCTTTCAGACTTGTAGAAGTCATTAATTGTACCAGCCATAGTGAAATAAATGTTTGGTCAACTCGTTAGGAGTAAGAGGACTATTGTGGAGTGTATTCTGCACTTTACCTATATCCATTGAATTAAGGAATTTCAACATAGTAGTCTATGAAATATTAGCGTTGTCATTACTCGGAAACAGCTATTTTTTAGAGATTAAAAGTATCCTATTATTTATTCTGGACTTCTAATAATGGTATAGGTATGCCAAATAGGTATGCCATATTTCATGGCAACTACTAAAGCAGTATGGGCGTGAATACGAATAAACTCACTTTCGCCCATGTGAATGTCTCAAACTCGTCAAACTCTCGAGAATAGCATTTTTTCTATATGTTACGACTTCTCAAAATTTCATAGCAAATGGTTCAGTAGTTAAGGCGTGAAAGCGGAACAGATGAACAAATAAAGCTCACTTTTGCACATGTTCGCGCCATAAGGAAAAACGTTTGTTCGTCCCTCAGGAATACCTATATATTTTGAGATAAAAGATATGCTATTTTATATTCGGTTCAGTAGTTAGACCATTAAATCGGCGACAAACTTACTTTCGCAATTATAATATAAGTAAGGAAAACACTTCCTTGAAAATGAGTTTGTCGTCGATTTAATGGTAAGATTCTTTCTACCTTTTCCAGTACTGTATTCACGCAGAGCGGAGTTGCAGACAGATATGTAGATAAATGTTAATTTAATATTATGTAGAAATTATTAAATAGTCTCCTATGTCATCCATCACATTGGACATATTTTGCTAATTATCTATTTTAACAAATCATTAACAATATAATCATACACTCATAAATTATATCAAAGTAATTAATGTATTTTATTGATAAGATTGTTATCTCTTTGTGCATCTAGCACGCAACTTTCATTTGTAACTATAAATTCTAGGGATTGTATAAAGTGGACCATGTGCCATTTTTTTCCATTATCGCTTCTTACCTCGCTTTCTTTATTATTTTTCTGGGACAGATATATAGAATGATAAGGTAGATAGAATCTAGATCTTATCTATTTTGACTATTTTTTTTTATAAGAGGGGTGCTAGAGAATGTGGGTTAACTTGATGGAAAGTAGTCACCACTGCCCATAGAAATGAGCAACACGAAGGGGTCGCCAATCGGTTCCCAGTCTTTTAAGGGAAATATAGACTCTGTTCTTGAAGGCTGCGTATCTGTTTATGAATGGGTTTTCTAAAACTGCAAAAGGTATAAGTAAAGTATACTGCAAAAGTTGATTCCACAATTTCACAGTTCGTGGTAGAAAATGTCTTTAAAAAAACTGCACAAGTGCGTGTTGGGTTCGTAGTTGTTCGTTCGACAGATACACCTTCGCATTTACAATATTAATTACAGATAAGCCTGAAACATTTTTTTCTCGAAATCTTTACAAAATTTATGTTTATTTAGCTTTAGTATGCATAAAAAATACTGATAAAATATCGTCTGAAAGGCTTTCAAGAAAATGCCCGTCCTAATGAAATTGGGACTACCGTCTTAAAGTGCCAACTCAAGCACGAAGAGCACACTAAGTAAAGTGTCCGATTGGGGGCAACAGAACTTAGTGCGATTCAACCCCTCTAAGACACAAGTCTGCGCGTTCACCGCTAAGAAAACCCCTTTTGCTGTGGCTCCTCACTTCCAGAATACACCCCTTACTGTCGCCAAAAGTATTGGGATTCTAGGCGTTGAAATCTCCAGCGACGTCCAGTTTCGATGTCACCTGGAGGGGAAGGTCAAGCTGGCGTCGAAGAAACTAGGCGTGCTCAACAGGGCCAAACAGTACTTCAATCCGCGGCAAAGGCTTCTGCTCTACAAAGCTCAAGTACGGCCGCATATGGAGTACTGTTGCCATCTGTGGGCGGGAGCGCCTAGATACCAGCTTGCACCTTGTGACTCGATTCAGAGGCGCGCTGTGAGGATTGTTGACGATCCCAAACTGACAGACGGTTTAGAACCTTTAAGTCTGAGGAGAGATTTTGCGTCCCTTTGTGTGTTCTACCGTTTGTACAATGGGGTGTGTTCAGAGGAGTTGTTTGACATGATGCCCACGGCCTCCTTTTACAGTCGCACCGCTCGCCATCGACAGGGAATTCATCCTCACACATTGGAGCCGAAGTGGTCGCGTACCGTGCGGTTCCAGAGAAGTTTTCTCCCGCGTACGGTTAAGCTGTGGAATGAACTGCCTGTCGAGGTTTTCTCAGGAGACTACAGCATGGGGTTCTTCAAAAAGGGCGTGAAGAGGTTTTTACAGGGTCGGCAACGCGCGTGTGATGCCCCTGGTGTTACAGGCGTTCATAGGCTACGGTAACTGCTTTCCATCAGGCGGGCCGTATGCTTGTTTGCCGCTTTAGTGGTATAAAAAAAAAAAAAAAAAAAAGAGCTTGTTTGACTTGCGTTATTTATTAAACGGTTTTATTTAGCTCACCCCGTTTGTTTTATTTATTATTTATTCTTGGGTCAAATTTAGTAATTGAAATTTGACCCCCTTCCTGTTGACAGATTGATCTGAATTTTGGTACACACCTTTAGTTCTGGTGACAATACAATTAGATAAATTCTGTTTCATTGTAAATCCAAGATGGCCGCCGCTACAAAATGGCGGTTTACAAATTTTGTCACGACTACCTCAATATGGGTATCAAATGAAAGGGCTTGACTAGTAGAACACAGTTCACATGAAAAAAAAATGAAAATCCAAGATGGCTGCCGCTACAAAATGGCGGTATACAAATTTTGTCACGACTACCTCAATATGGGTATCAAATGAAAAGGCTTGACTAGAAGAATACAGTTCACATGAAAAAAAATGAAAATCCAAGATGGCCGCCTCTACAAAATGGCGGTTTACAAATTTTCTCACGACTACCTCAATATGGGTATCAAATGAAAGGGCTTAACTAGTAGAACACAGTTCACGATGAATATTATAAAATCCAAGATGGCCGTCAACAAAATGGCCGGTTGGCGCGGTTACATATCGTCTCAATTTTCAATATGGGTATCATTTGATACCCATTTTTTCAATATGGGTATTCATTTGAATACAAGACAAATTTAAAAGTAAAAAAAATAATGACAAAAGTCAAATCTAAACTTAATAGAACGAGAAGTACTATGTAATGAAATTAGAAACTAAAAACTTGAAAATAAAAATTATGTAAAAAAAACTTTTAATATAAACGGTTTTATTGAAAATAGTGTACTAAAAGCTAAAAAATAATTCGGTAGGTCGGAGGTTTCAGTCATCACACCCCTCTCCCTCATCAGTCTAAGGCATTGATCAGACAAAATAATAAAATCGTTGGGCCCGTGTTTCCATCCAGTCAACTCAGTTTACGCTACGCCCAACGATTTTATTATTTACCTACCGAATTATTTTTTAGCTTTTAGTACACTATTTTCAATAAAACCGTTTATATTAAAAGTTTTTTTTACATAATTTTTATATGTATACATACTCACGCACGCTTCACTTATGCTTATTTGCGTACGATTCCAGTATCAAAAATCGGCTAAGTATTGTTGAAAGAACATTAGGATAGTCTATGAAGTTTTGTTTTTTTATATGAGAGGAGGGCAAACGAGCATATGGGTCACCTGATGGAAAGCAATCTCCACCGCCCATGGAGATCAGCTACACCAAGGGTTCGCCGATTCGTTGCCAGCCTATACCTCCTTCCTTCCTTTCTTTCTTTCCGGTGACTTCACTCACTCGCAGGAAGACAACAACCCTCAAGGCAATTTTTATTTGAGTGCGGTATTCTCTGAGGTGCAGGTACATTCCCTAGTCGGGCAGCTTAAAAAATACGCCAAGCCCTACCTCTTTGTTAGCAATAGCCTTGTTGTCCAGTCAGCAGTGTGCACCACATGCAGATGAGGTTGGCTTTGGTTCAAAGATGTTGATGAACTGCTTACACCCCAAAAAAAGGCTATAATAAAAAAAAAGAGGTCGTTGCCTTTTATATGACATAAATTTTATATTTTCCAGTTTGGTACCGCGGTTTCAGCGCGAAGAATCGATCAGCTTGGGGCATATTCCCTGGTTGTGTGGTCTCAGTCAGGCCATGCACCATAAAAGGATCAGGAGCTACAGCAATAGCCGAATTGAAGGATGACCCCCTCGTGCGAGAGATTGCCTGCGTTCTGAGAGAATGGGCCAGGTTGTGGAAAAAACTTTACGTGGTTAGTATTAATATGCTCAATGTTTTCCTGGTTCTAATGCAGTGATTTATTTGTCATTTACTAGCAAAATAATATTTTTAATATCCATATATTGACGGTTTTTTTTATACTACGTCGGGTGGTAGACAAGCATAATGTGAAGCGGTTATCGTAGCCATATTAATGTTCGCAACATAAAATATCGATCACGAGTCGCCACCCCCGCTGCCAACGCAGGATCTCCTTCCTTTCTGGTGACCTCACTCATTCGCTATTACTGACTGGGGAATGTACCTCCACCTCACAGAATACTGTGAGGTAGAGTGTACATTCCCCAGTCGGGAAGCTTACAATTACGCTCTCTTTTCGCCAGAGCTTCGTTTGTTAGGCAGCAGGGTGCACCGCGCGCAGGTGAAGTTAGCTTTGGTTCAAAGATGTTGATGAACCACGTATCATCTTAAAGAAGACTCCCACCAGAAGGTCCCCACTTAAATCATTGAAACTTAAACTCTAAGTTCCAAAAAACTTCCATATATACAACTAAATGTGTATATATTTACATATATACAACTAAATATGTAAAACGTAATAAAAGTGCTTAAATTATTATTTTATTTAGATGTAGCGGGGTTTATGTACAAACGTGCATTGATGCAGCTACAACTAAATAAAATAATCTAACTAAACGTAATTAAGTAACGATATAATTAAGAACGTAATTAATCGAACGAACGAAAATTACAAAACTTGCCGATTATTATATTAATTTTGCGACTAAAATGATTAAATCACACCTAACCTAGTATTCTAGTCGCTCATTTAGTAATTTTCAGTCGCTCATTATATTACGTCCATTAAATAAAATATCAATTCTAACTTTGAAACGCTTTATTCTAAAGCACCTAAAAATTTCCTCCGACATTTTGTGTAGCGGATATCGAATATGGGAATAGAAGTGTATTTAATGGAGGTTTTATTCGTTAAACATTAATAAAAGCCTTCGTTTTTATTTTTTTTTTTAGATATAAAGAGTAATGTTAAACATTTATATTTAACTCGAAAAAGACGAATATAAAAGAAAGACTATTATATTCGTTTTTTTCTAGTTAAATATAACACGTAACGTACGCACGGACTGGTTATACCTCTCTTTCATAAAAGCCTCGTTCTATTCTGTAGGCTGTACCACGTGCCTGTGGTTTTGGCTCTAAAGTTGGTCAGAAATTTACAACATAAACAATCATTCTTCCGTTCAGTAATCTTCATTTATTTAATTACATGATAATAAATTAAGGACGTAACACAATCAACAAGGATGTATGCTTTAGTGAGTGCGCAAAGAATGTTATATGTAATTAGAATACGCGTAGAACATCTGTTCTACAAACACCGGAACTACTATCACTCAAATGCATTATCAGTTATCTAGATCGTATTCATAATTATATGTTACTACAAAGAAAATTACCCTTATATGTTCTTGTGTAAAAATGATATACTAGATTATTATCTACATAATATTAGTATTGTCTCACTAGCGTTTTGTTAAGTGTTAATAGTTGTATGTAATGTTTAGTCACTTTTAGTCAATGATTTGTTATGGGTGGACATATGTATAAACGACCATGTTTGAGTATTGTCACGAGGTTTTAGTTGGATTATGCGGATCTAACAATATAAATAGTGATGATGAGGTAAGCTGAAAGAGTTTTTGGTGGTTTTTTTATTAATCTTGTATTAGGTTCTCCTTTTTTTACTACGCTGGGTGACAGACAAGCATACGGCCAGCCTGATGTGATGTAAAGCGGTTACCGTAACCATTTTAACGCTCGCGACATTAAAAGTCGCTCGCGTACCGCCTTTCCCGCTGCCAAGGCAGCAACTTCTTCCTCTCTCGGTACCCTATCTCTCTTTTGCCAGAACCTCTTTCGCTAGTCGACAGGGTGCACCACGTGCAAGTGAATATAGCTTTGACTCTAAAGATAGAACACTCCAAATCTGCTAATAGACGAATGTCGATCGCCATTATCCACTCGGTATTCTATCATTTTAATTGACGAAGTAATGGTCGAGAAGAATGTATGCAAGTATGAGAATATATCATAAAATCGAATGATTTCTAACGCCCTTATCCCTTCCTCCCCTTTCGGTCACCGAACAACACGTACAGGCTTGCGGTACCACAAATTCACAGTTGATATCATTCCGTCGCGTACTAAAAAGTTTGGCAACTCCTATCTATGTCGCACTATTAAAAAGTGGATCGCGTTGCTGGCATATGTATTTCCTCAATCGTACAATATGGGATCCTTCAAGCGAAGCGTGAAGAAGCATCTTGTAGGCCAGCATGGCTGCGTAAACTGACAAGACATCAAGGTAGAGATGGGCGTTGAACGAACCGTTTTGTTAAACTGTTTTTTGTGCGTGAACGATTAAACTAGTTTACAGTTCACAGATAAACTAGTTTATTTCTCGACTGGTTGATGAGTCCGTTGCGTCGCGTCGCGATCGTCTCGTCTCGTGACTTGACAAATGAGATTTTCGTTCGTTTACGTTTACCAATCGCTTATGTGAAGAGATAGTCTTATCGACGACGACGTAAACTAGTGGAAAATTAGACTGTTTTTTAAACTAGTTCATCGTCGACGGCAAACGGTCTCGTTGCGTCGACTGTAAAATCGTCGACGACCCACCACTACATCAAGGTTTCTTGTCCGTTGCCGTTGCGATTGGGGCTCCTCTTTTCGCTTACCATCAGGCGAAGTGGAGCCAATATGCTGAACTAATATATATATATATATAAACGCCCGTGTGTGGTTTATTGCAAATCTCATTGACAATGAACACCTCGCTGATTCAACTCATTTGCAGTAACATTTTCCGCTCTATTCAATTAATTAATACTAAGCAAAAGACTCAATGAGTTATCGCGAATACATGTTAATTATTTGCTTTATAAGTATTATACGTTTATTATGTAAAAGGATTTATTTATTTGGAATAGTCTGATAACTATGGTAAAAATATTATTCATGACCTATCTTTATTGTACTAATTGTTAGCCGCGGCTTCGCCCGCGTCGATCCATTGATTGCTTTCGACGTGAAAGAAGGACAAAGAAACATACAATTGTGGCGTTATGCGATAGTTCATTATTTTAATAACATTTTTTTCTCACGTGGGAATGTTTTTCCGACATAAAAGTAGCCTATGTCAATTTCTAGAATTTAAACTCATCACTCATTGTTTTGGTCTAAGTTTGTAGATTATATAATATAATTAATAATGTATTTTGGTAGGCTGTTGATTACAAATAAATAAATCACCGTAAAAATCATGTCAATCTTCGTTCCTTCGATGTAAAAAAGGACAAACAACCAAATAATTGTAGCTTTGCTTGCGTGGTAATTATTTTAGTAAAGCTTTGTATTTTCCCGTGGGAGTATCATATTTTTTCAGGATAAATAGCCTAGGTAGCCTATAATCCGTATTTTTTTAGAGTTCCGTACCCAAAGGGTAAAACGGGACCCTATTACTGAGGCTCCGCTGTCCGTCCGTCCGTCCGTCCGTCCGTCTGTCACCAGGCTGTATCTCATGAACCGTGATAGTTCGGCAGTTGAAATGTTCACAGATGATGTATTTCTGTTGCCGCTATAACAACAAATACTAAAAAATAGAATAAAATAAATATTTAAGGGGGCTCCAATACAACAAACGTGATTTTTTTTGCCGCTTTTACAGATAATGGTACGGAACCCTTCGTGCGCGAGTCCGACCCGCACTTAGCCGGTTTTTTTTTTATAAAAAAAGCCTATGCACTCAAGTGATTGATAACGTAGCACTAGTGAAAGAATTTTTACAGTCTGATTTCGGAGTGGTTTCGATGATTACCGCCTACATCCAAACTCACAAAAATTACCACTATATTATTAACGTAGATAAAGCTATAATAAAGTGATATATAATTAATATAATCATATATATTTTAACTTATTACAATTTTATAACCAACTAGCTTTTTAGTACGCAACTTTGTACGCGCGTGTTCCAGTATCCCGTACGAATTTACAAAAAAACCTTTCTTATAGAATGCCTACGTCAGAAGTCATCGAAGATTATTATATAGACTATACAAACATCACAAAAAATCTAAAAATAATTGTTTTTTCTGAGACACAAGCCACACCTACATAGCTTGTACAATCTTATCATCATTGAGAACGGCTATTATAAGCTAGAATAAGTAAATACTCGCTCAGCGTAAACAATAAAAAATAACACACTTAAATAGTAAGAGGGGTGACACCTCACGGCCAATAATTTCTCGTCAAGAGAATACGGAAAATATCTGACCGAACCGAGAACCACAGAATAATATATGCCGAGACAACAAATTGCTTTCGCAATATCGGCGCGTGATAGATAGTTCAGCTGGGGTGTTGGCGCACCCCAGTTACCATCCTAGTTTAAATGTCTCTTGTGTACAGTATAGACAAAGATCGGTCAGTTATAGTGGTTATAGTATCAATTACTCGAATAGAGCTTGACGACAAAACTAAAACGCATATCAGGCCTGTTACTGCTTTTTTTTTTCTAACGTACGTCCATGGTACCTCATCGTGGCGTACTGTAACATATTGTCTAGAAACTATTCAAATAATTATATGTTCTTGTCAGAGGTAATAGTTTGGAGTTACGTCAGTACATTTGCATTGTAAATTATACTTTGTTCTTTTAGAAAAATCATTATTTTATGACTCATTAGTACTAAGTACTTTATATACAGTTGTGTGTTGGAAAACAAAGATATATATGTTTATCATATCCATTCATCAAAATATTTAAGTGAAGCAATTTGATCTACACTACTTTGCGTGCTTCCGCAACCAATTAGTTCATGCAAACTCCTGCCGGCCGGCACCCACCCACTGCCGTTAGTAGATGTATGCGACTGCCGTGACTGCTTTCTTCGTCTCTGCTCCAGCTACTGCTGGTTGGTCTCTGCGTATAATATAAAATGGTTCTGTCAGTCTAATTCAAATTTTTCACGCTTCTATCTTCCTGTATACTCGACACTCATTCACAAAAGGACCATCACATTCAATTGTAACGTAGTATATTATAACGTATTGATATGGTCCTCGTCTGAATGAGTGTTGAATATGCTTGAAAATAATATACATAAAAAACGAATTAATTGTCGTCGTGTGAACGCTACCATAAATAGCTTCAACGATATGTCGCTACGACAATATAACTAGTGATGTTACGATCTGGAATTTTGTCAAACCGAGTTGAATCGGTTAGACAATTCATGCAAGTCGATTCCAAACCGAATCGACGAAATCGCGATTTGAATCGGTTTGAACCGATTTGAATCGGTTTGATAGCGAAGATCGGTTTAAAAAGTCGAGTCGTTACTCGACTTTTTAAACCGATTAAAAAGTCGAGTCGTTACTCGATTTTTTAAACCGATTAAAAAGTCGAGTCGTTACTCGACTTTTTAAACCGATTCAAACCGATTTGAGCATAAACCGAGTTGCGTCGATTAGCGCCTTTACTAAACAGATTTGGCCGAGTCGAACTTACTTACGCATCTCGCTCGCGCCGCTCTGCGCGCATTCGCCCGTTTGGCCGTTTGCTCGTTTGGCCGTTTGACCGTTTGCTTGTTTGGCCGTTTGCCCGTTTGGCCGTTTGCCCGTTTGACCGTTTGGCTGTTTGCTCGTTTGGCCGTTTGCCCGTTTGGCTGTTTGCGCGTTTGCCCGTTTGGCCGTTTGCTCGTTGGCCGTTTGGCCGTTTGGTCATTTGCCCGTTTGGCCGTTTGCTCGTTTGGCCGTTTGCCCATTTGGCTGTTTGCGCGTTTGCCCGTTTGGCCGTTTGGCCGTTTGCTCGTTTGCCGTTTGGCCGTTTGCTCGTTTGGTCGTTTGCGCGTTTGGCTGTTTGCTCGTTTGGCCGTTTGGCTGTTTGCTAGTTTGCTCATTTGGCCGTTTGCCCGTTTGGCCGTTTGGCTGTTTGCTCGTTTGCCAAACGGCCAACCGGCCAAACGGTCAAACGGCCAAACGGTCAAACGGCCAAACGAGCAAGCGGGCTAACGGGCAAACGAGCAAACAGCCAAACGGCCAACCGGCAAACGAGCAAACGGCCAAACGGGCAAACGGCCAAACGGGCAAACGCGCAAACAGCCAAATGGGCAAACGGCCAAACGAGCAAACGGCCAAACGGGCAAATGACCAAACGGCCAAACGGCCAACGAGCAAACGGCCAAACGGGCAAACGCGCAAACAGCCAAACGGGCAAACGGCCAAACGAGCAAACAGCCAAACGGGCAAACGGCCAAACGGGCAAACGGCCAAACGGGCAAACGGCCAAACAAGCAAACGGTCAAACGGCCAAACGAGCAAACGGCCAAACGGGCGAATGCGCGCAGAGCGACGCGAGCGAGATGCGTAAGTAAGTTCGACTCAGCCAAATCGGTTTAGTGGACGCAAGACGCGCTGACGCGCTAATCGACGCAACTCGGTTTATGCTCAAATCGGTTTAAAAAGTCGAGTCGTTACATCGCTTTCGACTCGGCCAAATCGGTTTAGTAAAGGCGCTAATCGACGCAACTCGGTTTATGCTCAAATCGGTTTAAAAAGTCGAGTAACGACTCGACTTTTTAATCGGTTTAAAAAGTCGAGCAACGACTCGACTTTTTAATCGGTTTACAAAGTCAAGTAACGACTCGACTTTTTAATCGGTTTAAAAAGTCGAGTCGTTACATTGCTTTCGACTCGGCCAAATCGGTTTAGTAGACGCGCTAATCGACTCAACTCGGTTTATGCTCAAATCGGTTTGAATCGGTTTAAAAAGTCGAGTAACTTACCGTTTTTAGATAATGACTTGGAACCTAACTTGATGTATAATTCATTTTTTAATGCATTTCTTCACGAATTTAAATCAATATTTACTTCCAAGGAAATTACTTTTACCAATAGCCTTGTCTTTGGTGACTGGGCAACCGTAGGTATTTATAAGAGTAGGCAAACTTTGTACATGTTATACTATGAAAGACAATTCAATAATAGTGAAGAATTTAAAGAACATGTAAAATCATATTCGAAAATTTTCAAACGCGTTTGTCAAGTAGCAAAATCTATATTTATTAAATCAAAAATTAGACATCTATATATATAAAAGAAAGTCGTGTTTGTTACAACACTTATAACTCGAGAACGGCTGGACCGATTGCCATGGTTTTTGATTTGTTGGATTTGTCTCCGTCCAGATTAGCACAATAACTATTAAAAACATTGAAAATATTTGGAAAAAAAATAAATAAAAGAAAAGTCATTTTTCCATACAAAATGTTCGTGGATGTCGGACCTGTCAAACGTGACGTTAACGTGCGTACGTCAAATGTATGCGTGCGTTCAGAAATGTGGGTATAGGATAATAAGTATTAAAACATTGACAAAATTGTCGAAAAATTAAATTTGAAAACGGATTGGGATATTTATTGATTTTCAATTAAATGTCAAATCGATTGGCCTAACTTTTACGTCGCGAAAGTTGTCCGTTGTTGTTTTGAAAATTGTTTATGAATGAATGCTTGAAAATGAATATTAATTGGTTGTCAAGTGTCATGGTACTTTATTTTGTGACATAGTAAAATACTGAACTTAATATTTACCCACTGCTGGGTAATATTTACCCACTGCTGGGTAATATTAAATACGGGTCTTCCTTCAACTGAATATGTTTCGAGCATACTCCACCACGCTGCTCAACTGCGAGTTGGCGGACGCCAGTAATTTCAAGCCGCCTAAAGGCCACTTGGCTTAACGACTGCCATCTAATGATAACAACCAGGACCGACGGCTTAACGTGCCTTCCGAAGCACGGAGGAGCTCGAGATAATCTAATGATAACAACCGGGACCGACGTCTTACGTGCCTTCCGAAGCACAGAGGAGCTCGAGATAATCTAATGATAACAACCGGGACCGACGTCTTACGTGCCTTCCGAAGCGCGGAGGAGCTCGAGATAATCTAATGATAACAACCGGGACCGACGTCTTACGTGCCTTCCGAAGCACAGAGGAGCTCGAGATAATCTAATGATAACAACCGGGACCGACGTCTTACGTGCCTTCCGAAGCACGGCGGAGCTCGAGATAATCTAATGATAACAACCGGGACCGACGGATTAACGTGCCCTCCGAAGCACGGAGGACCTCGAGTTAATCTAATAATTACAACCGGGACCGACGGATTAACGTACCTTCCGAAGCACGGAGGAGCTCGAGATAATATAAACTCATCCATGGACAGGCTACGGTTGACGTTGCTTAACTTGCGTGTACAATTAGACTGACACGTGCAATGACGCCATCGTGCTTCTCTATTATTTTCTATTATTCATTATATTAATTTCATCTATATATATAAAAGAAAGTCGTGTTTGTTACAACACTTATAACTCGAGAACGGCTGGACCGATTGCCATGGTTTTTGATTTGTTGGATTTGTCTCCGTCCAGATTAGCACAATAACTATTAAAAACATTGAAAATATTTGGAAAAAAAATAAATAAAAGAAAAGTCATTTTTCCATACAAAATGTTCGTGGATGTCGGACCTGTCAAACGTGACGTTAACGTGCGTACGTCAAATGTATGCGTGCGTTCAGAAATGTGGGTATAGGATAATAAGTATTAAAACATTGACAAAATTGTCGAAAAATTAAATTTGAAAACGGATTGGGATATTTATTGATTTTCAATTAAATGTCAAATCGATTGGCCTAACTTTTACGTCGCGAAAGTTGTCCGTTGTTGTTTTGAAAATTGTTTATGAATGAATGCTTGAAAATGAATATTAATTGGTTGTCAAGTGTCATGGTACTTTATTTTGTGACATAGTAAAATACTGAACTTAATATTTACCCACTGCTGGGTAATATTTACCCACTGCTGGGTAATATTAAATACGGGTCTTCCTTCAACTGAATATGTTTCGAGCATACTCCACCACGCTGCTCAACTGCGAGTTGGCGGACGCCAGTAATTTCAAGCCGCCTAAAGGCCACTTGGCTTAACGACTGCCATCTAATGATAACAACCAGGACCGACGGCTTAACGTGCCTTCCGAAGCACGGAGGAGCTCGAGATAATCTAATGATAACAACCGGGACCGACGTCTTACGTGCCTTCCGAAGCACAGAGGAGCTCGAGATAATCTAATGATAACAACCGGGACCGACGTCTTACGTGCCTTCCGAAGCGCGGAGGAGCTCGAGATAATCTAATGATAACAACCGGGACCGACGTCTTACGTGCCTTCCGAAGCACAGAGGAGCTCGAGATAATCTAATGATAACAACCGGGACCGACGTCTTACGTGCCTTCCGAAGCACGGCGGAGCTCGAGATAATCTAATGATAACAACCGGGACCGACGGATTAACGTGCCCTCCGAAGCACGGAGGACCTCGAGTTAATCTAATAATTACAACCGGGACCGACGGATTAACGTACCTTCCGAAGCACGGAGGAGCTCGAGATAATATAAACTCATCCATGGACAGGCTACGGTTGACGTTGCTTAACTTGCGTGTACAATTAGACTAACACGTGCAATGACGCCATCGTGCTTCTCTATTATTTTCTATTATTCATTATATTAATTTCAAGACATCATAAATTTTGTTCAACTAATATGTATACCACGACATTCATTGACAATTAGGCGGTACGAAGTTCGCCGGGCCAGCTAGTAGTAGTAATAAAATTAAAGCCACTTGGACGGTTATCAATGAAGAGACTGGGAAGGGTAGGACAAAGGATTCAGAGTTTAAATTAAGTATCGATGGTCATGTTACCAAGTCAGATTTAGAAGTTGCCAATGCTTTTGAAAGATTTTTTTCTGCTTTCCCTGTCACTTTAACTAGTGCCTTGGGCTCTTCCACCTCCGTTGCAGAGTCATTAATTAAAGATAATGTGCCTGAATTTTATAACGATTTTCATTTCCGTCATGTTAATGGGTCTGATTTAAAAGTTGCATTTAAATCACTTAATATTAAGAAAACGGCTGATCTATGGGGCATTTCCGTACATATTATAAAATCTTTATTTGACATTGTTGCTCCCGCCTTAATTGTGATATTTAATAGATGTATTGATTGTGGTGTGTTTCCTGACTTGATGAAATTAAGCAAAATTATTCCTTTGTTTAAATCAGGTAGTACATTAGACCCCACAAACTTCAGACCAATATCAATACTACCTACATTTAGTAAGATTTTTGAAAAACTAATTCTCGCTCAGTTACTTAATTACTTTTATGAAAATAATCTGCTGCACACTAAACAATTCGGTTTCACTCATGGACGGTCAACATGTGATGCTGGGGTAAAATTACTAGAATGTATATATGAGGCTTGGGAGGAGTCACGGGACGCCTATGGGGTGTTTTGTGACTTATCTAAGGCTTTTGATTGTGTGCAGCATGAAACTCTAGTCAGAAAACTACACCACTATGGTATAAGAGGCATCGCTCTTGATCTTCTTACTTCTTATCTGAGTGATAGGGTTCAGAAAGTAGATGTTAATGGAAAGCGATCACATGGATCAACTGTAGCGATGGGGGTGCCACAAGGCTCTATTTTGGGCCCTTTCCTGTTTCTCGTGTACATTAATGATCTACCTCATCTTGTAAAGAATAATCACGAAATAGTATTGTTTGCAGATGACACTTCTTTAATTTTTAAGGTAAATAGACAACAATCAGAAATTGACGATGTAAACAATGCTCTTTCAAAAATAGTAAACTGGTTTAGTGCTAATAACCTACTTTTAAATGGTAGTAAAACCAAATATGTTAGATTTTTTACAAAAAATGTGAAACAAGTAAAAACCAGTGTGGTGATGGACAATGAGAGATTGGAATTGGTCAATAAGGTTGTCTTCCTTGGGATAACATTAGACTCTAAATTACAATGGGGCCCACATATAGAAACGTTATCAGGTAGACTCAGCTCAGCAGCTTACGCCGTAAGGAAAATACGTCAACTGACTGATGTTGACACTGCGCGTTTAGTTTATTTTAGCTATTTTCACAGCATTATGTCATATGGTTTATTGCTTTGGGGTAGTGCTGCGGATGTAGACTCAATTTTTGTGCTCCAGAAGCGAGCTATCCGTGCTATTTATATGATGAGTCCCAGGGAGACACTGAGAAATAAATTTAAAGAGATAAATATTATGACATTACATTCTCAATATATTTATGAAAATCTTATTTACGTTCATAAAAATCAAACTAAATTTAGGAAAAACAGTGAGCTCCATCAATTAAATTTAAGAAATAAAAACAAACTCGCTATGCATATTACTAGGCTCCATAAAATCTCTAACTCGTTCCCAGGTCAATGTATACGCTTCTACAATAAACTTCCAAATGACGCGTTTAAATTATCCATGGGTAAATTTAAAAGATTTATCAAAACTAGACTATGTCAAAAGGCTTACTATTGTATCTCAGATTACATAAATGATAAAAGTATTTGGAAATGAATTGCTCTTGTTATGTTATATTAATGATTGTATTTGTATTTAATGTAACGATATTGGCAATTAAAAGAGTCGGCCTTGAGTTTCTTGCCAGTTCTTCTCAAGAAGCCCCGTCGCCGGAACTGGCACTTAAATTCACTTTCACATTCAAGATAGTGTGATGAAAGTGAATCTAAGCTCTGCGGATTTAGAGTAGTAATGATTTACACATGTTTCTTATATTTAGTTTGTATGACGTTTCTAAGTGCTTTATAAAGTCCAAGGAATAAAGATATTTTGACTTTGACTTTGACTTTGAGTCGTTACATCGCTAAATATAACGATTGAACATTACGCGAATCAGACTACTGGTATCCCGTAAGAATTGTCAAAAAGTAGTTTTTACTTGTCAATAGAAAACGAACTCGAGGGAGCGAGACGAACTTCTTTTTACCGTGTTGCGATCACAATATAATAATTTTAATATTTAATTCCTTTTTTTAGGGTTCCGTACCCAAAGGGTAAAACGGACTCCGCTGTCCGTCCGTCCGTCAACCGAACCGTGATAGTAAGACAGTTGGAGTGTATTTCTGTACACAGAGGATGTATTTCTGTTGCCGCTATAGCAACAAATATTTAAAAACAGAATGAAATAAATATTTAAGGGGGCTCCCATACAACAAACGTGACTTTTTTTGCCGTTTTTATAGATAGTGGAACGGAACCCTTCGTGCGCGAGTCCGAATCGCACTAGTCAAGTTTTTTCTTCCATCGCCGCCGAAGCCGCCGCCGCCCGCGCTCTAGTGCAAACAATCATATTCAGATATGTAGGTAGATATAGTGATTTACTTATTCGTTTAACATTTATAGGAACGGGAGACATACCGGTTCCGTGCAGTCGCGAAAGTTATGCGAGAACTGCTGAGCGGTCGCCGGACCCTGCTGGCTGGCACCATGACACAGGATCAAACCAGGGCGCTGAGGTTAAAGCTGGTCGCTAAACTTGATTGGGGCAATAGGTAAGTGACTTGATTTAGTAGCTTTTAATTTTCCAACATTCAGGATTTCTATTGTATTAAACAACGTAACGCTGAAGTCGGCGTACGATGAAAAAGGCGATTTATGACAAATTTATTGGGCAGTCTTGCATACTATCGTTCGGGCAGGCTTCCATAATATCGTTTGCACTGCCATGAACGGGCGTTCATGGCAAAAAGGTGTGCATTGAGTAGCCAGATTGTTGCCAAGAGATACTTTAGAGATTACAGCCGTTGTCACTGCTAGCATGGACAACAATGTCTGTACAATCACCGATGCTGTTTACGCGATATCTAGACTACTGACGGGCGTCAGATGCTGTTTACGCGATATCTAGACTACTGACGGGCTTCAGTAGTCTAGATATCGCGTAAACAGCATCGGTGATTGTACAGACATTGTTGTCCATGCTAGCAGTGACAACGGCTGTAATCTCTAAAGTATCTCTTGGCAACAATCTGGCTACTCAATGCACACCTTTTTGTCACTCTTCCGCGAATACGGGCCTTAACCAGTGGAGTTAGGGAGAGTGAAAAGGCGTTTTTAGCATAAGTCTGTCTAGGACTACTATTTGGATTCTACAGTGGTGTAAATTTAACGTCTTCTGGTACGTGTTGTCCCCGGCAGTCTAAAATCCTTCTAGGGCCCCGACCACTTTTTTGGTCTCTTAGACTATAGACCAGTTTAGCATGCGGTTACGTTCAGTGTGGATACTCCCTGCTCCTCCGAGTCGAATTTAAAACAATTTGTTCGACGCGGCACGCACACACGCCTGTTCACCCGTTCACGACAGCATTGATTATATAAAAGTTAACAACGCAGCATATGCACGAAGTGGTCGGGGACGTAGGAGTACTATTATTGTTGCTATTTCTACTATTGTAACAGCAATAGTCGTAGTATACAACGACTATTGCTGTTATGGAATGAATACACAATATTTTGACGACTTAATTAGAAACAGCGCTGCAGCGTTTCAAATTTCTACCAAGAAAACTTATTACTGAGATTTCTATGTCGGAAATTTACTGGCATATTCTCAAGGTTTTTTTCAGAAGATGTTTGATTGAAGATTTTTCCAGCATGATTGTTACCGACTAGCCTAAAGAAAATTTTGCTACGCTTTGGCGATACCATTAGCATATGCATGTATTCATAGACTGCAGTAACTTTTTACCATCACTCGGGCTGTCAGCTCGTTTTTCACCGTAGTAGAAGTAAAAACAAGCATTCGCCGTGCTGCCTCCGTCTTTGTCCAAAGCGCTGAATATCTATACTTGTCAGCGTGCTGCTGTGATTTATTTTGAAACCCCTTAAAGCAGCTTGGTCTCAGGATGGCCTAATTAGAATTTACTGAGTTTATGTCCAACGGCTCCAACGTATGTGTTTTCAGTGGAACGACGGATACATAAGATTACGTCTATAAACATACATAATTTAAAATTATTAATTTATTCAAAATTATTTCATAATATATCGTACATAACACCGCACCCTAATAGCCTGGCAGGGCTTATCTTAGTGTCGGTTGGTCGTTGACATACAGTGTTAGTTTTTTAAGTACAAATATTTTACTTTTTGTGTACATCTCTGTAATTTGTGGTGTCGTTTCATTTAGGTAACACGGAATGAGATAATATAAATAAATATTGTCAGACAAATTACACAGCGCCATCTAGCCCCAAAGTAAGCGAAGCTTGTGTTATGGGTACTAGACAAACATACGTAACTAGATAAACATACGTAAATACATTTTTTTTTGTAAATACATACTTATGATACATAGAAAACGCCCAGACTAAGACAAACAGACATGTTCATGCACACAAATGTTTGTCCTATGTGGGAATCGAACCCACGAGCGTTGGTGTCGAAGCCGCGTCATTGACCGCTACGCCACCGAGCTCGTCAAAGATAGAAGATCGTGTGCCATACGTATTGATAAATTTTGCCAGTACATATTGTGTTTTGATTTGAAAGATCTTAAATTACTAGGTCTTGATTTTATCTCTAATTGAATGGTTGTTAGTACATTCAGATAATACAAGGAGTTTGGCTTTATCGAAAACATATGTATGAATAACTTTGCAGTACTTAAATATGGCTGCTTCATTATTTTTATAGATCTTTCTGAAATTAAGTTTTATAATGGTTTTTAAATCTCTTAATTGAAGATAATAGACATCCATAATACACGTTTTGGATGTCTTACAATATCTGCTCAAGCCATAGCTGATCACCGAGTCCATATACGATTGTCTTAGTGTGTTATAAGGTAATCTATGTTTTAGTATAATCAATTTACTTAGGATTGCTCTCCATCAAATTGTTTATAATCAGAAGTTTTATTATTGTGCATTTGAATGATAAATTATGTAGGACACCTGATGTTGAATGGTCACGACGTTTGCTTGGCTGAAGAAGAGGGTTGACGACTTTGTTATGAAATATTTTAATATGCATAAGCCTTTTCGTCGAATATGTACAACTGTCTGATCAACCAGCTGACATAATGGACAATATTAATATTTATTTTTTTGACTATTTGGAAAGAAAAATGTGAATTGTTAATATTTTAATTATTAAAGGGGATTATCCAAACAAATTCTAATTCGGATAAACAGGAATTAGGTTATTAAATATATTATTTTTAAATAAATGTTATGATGACTTATGAATATTATACAACAAAACTATTTATTGCGTTTTTTCTTTCGTTATAACTAAAGTTCTGCTCGGCTATCGATGCACAAGTGCGGTGTTATTTCTACAAAATGCTTTCTCTTCTACGCGCCGGGGTGCTCCATGTGTCGCATGGTCCCGGAGATAACATAATTCAAGAAAATCTATTTTCTACTTCGCATCGGTTTTGTCAAATATGCCACCATGTACTCGTATCTTCCCCTTCCGTACCCACTTATTCGGGACCGGTACAATAAATAAGAAATATATATTATTTGTTTTAATTATCCCCAAGCTATACTTTGAGATATGGTCTCTAAGGTACAAAATTCTACCCTTCTCGAAACCACACTATAAGTAATAGTACAACGTACAGTATGGCTACTCCCTGTCTCTCTCTCGTACGACCTCACCTCCACCCCTCTGAGAAGAATCTGGAAAAAATGTATGACGCCGCACGCACACACGCTCATTTACGCTCTGCACATACATACATCATAGTTTATGTAGTAGTTAACGACGCAACATTTGTATGGAGTGGCCGAGGTGTCAAATCAAATCAAAATTTTATTACTTGGACTTTATAAAGCACTTAGAAACGTCACACAAATTAAATATAATCTTCCCTCTCTTTTTTATATGACGGTTTTTGAAAAAAGCTCACCATACACTAAGCAGATACGATATATTTCGAGCGATACACAGCTATAAGTGCGTATGAGACGCTAATGTAGCCTCCCTTGTCTCACTTATAGGTATGTCTCGCTCTAAATATATCGTGCCTGCTTGGTGCCTGATTAAAAGGGAAAATAATAACATGAGCCACAAAAAATACTAAATGGGCGACAGAGATACTAGGTGAGGTTAGGCTTGGTATGTTTTATATCAATTTTAGTCGCCAAAAAAGTATAATATTCGCCCAGTTTCACAATTTTGGATGCTCGGTTTATTACTTACCGATTAAAAGTGCGAATTTTGTTTTTAGTATATAAAGTTCTAAATACACCGTGCAGTAATTTACACGATCGGAGTACGGTATGAAGGTTTGGTATGTAATGAAATGACACATCGTAGCTTTCATCTACTGTTGTTAGTAGATGAAAAAGACTTCCAGGCGTCGCATAATTTCGGCGTAGTGTCCAAACACTATTCTTGTTGAGCGAGAGTAGATTTTGGAGTCACAATCGAATGGGTTTTATAAAAGAAACAAGTTATTTTTAATCATTTTTTATATTCAAAGAAATTGGACTTACTATCTAATACGTAATATTATACTTGAATCATCGATCAGCAGATTGTATTTGTATGAGAATAAAAAATATGTAGAATTCATTATGAATTGTAAACGAAGTCCTGAAGATACTTATATTTAATTGAAGTTCAATCACAAATCTTCCAATTAAACTTAAATAATATATCTAATCACAAAACTGCGAAGTATACCGTATGCTATTTCGTTACACTACATAATATGTCTCCCTATAAATTATACTGGACAGTATACATTCTGTCACATACATTATTTTTACATTAGGAATATGGCTTACCAAGTTGAGAAATAAAAACTTACAACTACAACAGTATTAGATAATGGACAGATCAATTTTGTATATCACTTGTGTTATTCGAGCTAAAGGATTTATGAACGATAATTCAGATAGTCGCGATCATAATACATAAATTTTAACAATGGCACAAAGTTTCGAGTACGTTATTATGGACTTAGTTGAATCACTGAATAATGCACACAGAAGAGCCCGCTACATAATTAGTCACCCGAGACAGTCCCTCACATTTAGTTCGTACATTTCTAATATGGTTTTTAATTGGTTTTTATATGGTTAGTATAGTTTTTAGTCGAGGGACAAATATTCGATTTTAATAGCTGCCTATATTGACTTCAGCTATTAATCCGACAGATTTAATAATATAAGAAACGACCCGGCAGACGTCCTGTCTGCTTAACAATTAATATTGAATTCGAATTGGTTTCGCACATTCTGTCAGATGACTGGCAGTTCTGTAAAACGACATAAAATATACGACATAAATTTTCTAATTTTCCGTGCAACATCCTTATTTTTTTCTTTTATAAGAACCTTCTCCTGACAATAACAAATACAACTTATAAAGAAATAGCTAAATTAGTCAGCTGTTCATGCGTGATACCGTGAATGCCGTGACCAAGAGAAATAGGGATTCATTTATATATATATTTATAGATTAAGTTAGTAGTGTATGAAGCTGTATTTTAACGATAACACTGGTAAAGCACTGAGAGTCTTTCTGTGTGCATATTTTCTGTGATTATATTCTAAAAAATACATATGAAAGTTCGCACCTCTTCAATAACGCTAAAAGTAAAACTAGTAAAATAAAGAAAATATTTTTCAGTACCTATTAATTTGTACGAAAAAGTATTTATGTATTTGATATCTGTCTTTTCGTGCCGCCCATCACAGACTTCATTAAAATAAAAGTGAGCATTGTCACACTCATTCAAAATACTATAACCTAATGAGACAAAGTTATGCTACGTAATATAGTCACTTAGTTGCTATACACTTCTGCGCGTATGCATTATCATCAATTTTATTTATAACCTACCTAACAATTCCAACAGTGCCCTGCAGCATTACTATAAAGTTTATAATCTAAGATTCCATCATTACTTCGCTGTGAGGCAGTGACAATTTATGCGAAGAAAGTACTAAATTAAAATAGAAATTGGAAGTCCTATAAATTCATCGTCTTAGAGTAAAATGATTATACTTGTAAAAGTAAAAATGAATATTAAAAATGAATGCAATAAATTGATTTAATTTCACAGCGTTGACGAGTGTGAGTTATTATGTATAATACTTATACTCATACTATCTTTTGTTAAAACATTATGCCTTTACCATAGCAGTCTTCGTTTAAATCCTTCGATCATGAATACTAGAACCAGCTGCACAATGACGTACAAAAACTAAGCAAAATAATGTCTGCAGTATGCAAAAGATGACATAAATTTTACTTATTTATGACCAATATTAAAAGAAAATATGCTCAATAATATGCATTGTAAATTCGCCCTTAAGCTTTCTTATAACATTTAAAAACAAGATTCATTTGAAAATAATGTCAAATATGGAAGCGTTCGAATAGAGTTAAATGAAAGAGCTCCCAGATCGTATTTTAGGTGCTGTTTCGGTGGGGACGTTTTTTGGGTGTTGTTGTGCATCTAAGTCTAGTATCAATTATCGAAGTCTAAATCGTAATAATTCGATTTTATTTGTCATTTTGACAGTCTAACCGAACAAAACGGTTGCATCGAAAATATAGTTGATTGGACGTACAAGTCGATAATTGTTACCTTGTGATGTACCAGGCGAGAGAGTACCAATTTCGATGTTGCCGCTTTATTCGACTAAAACACAGTTTTTGTTTACATTAATGTTAACAACCAATCACAAAATTCTAACTCACAAACCTTTCACATTTCATTCACAATAATCATTTACACACATTTCCATTGAGACCTATTAGCCGAGCCTAAATACAGGCAAGTTGGCTATTACTTATTATACAATTTCGCCTAAATAAAGGAATGTCATGAACCGTTGTTTTAGTCTCTTACATACCTCAATTATTGAGTGCCATAGAGCAATAAAATAGAGCAATAGACTGAAATACTCCTCTTTATCTGACAGTAATTTTGTTTTGCATAGTTTTTAAATTTCATAGTTGCAAAATTACAGTTGTAAAAACGGAACTTACGCCAAGTTATATTAGCATATTCCCGGGAATTGATATTTTATATACATAAAACTGCGGAATAAAGCTAGTGTTAAATTAGCTTCTCCCCGCAATTTCATCCGCATGGAAAACATTGCATCTGTATAAGTTAGTCTATGTTTCCAATACATATCTATGTACCGAATTTCATCCAAAACCTTTCAGTCATTTAGATATGCAAGAGTAACTACATTTATGCTACATACTTTCGCGATTATACAAATAATATTAGTAGGACTTAGGAATAATAATTATATTCCTATGTATTAGAAAATACCAAATTTATACGTAATATACAAAAATAAATCACGGTGTTCCATTGTTACAATAGTGAAGTTGATATTTTGATTAAAATCTATTGCTCATTTTATAGCATGTATTTAAAAAATATTCGACGAGCGCAATACAAAAATCTATGGTCTAGAAACTTAATAATAAATTGTTTGATTTGCAAATATGTACTTTATCTAAGTCTAGATAATGGCCATACGCGCTCGTCTGCCTTTTTCTACACTGAACTATACTATTTACGTTTCCGTTTCCTTGGAGAACTTTCCGATTGCCGGGTATATCGGAGCCATCTCGAGGGTGGAAGGCGCTGATGGCGCGTTGGATCCAAGGTGCAGCCTTCGTGAGAGCTCATCTAATACTTCACCAAACACGCGCAGAGACATGTTTTGGCCGAGCAAATGCAGTAGTAGGAAATCTCCGATCTGAAAATGTATGCAAGACAAATTACTTTTAGATGTGAATGTTGGATGTTAGTAGATTCCAAATACTTCTGTTGCAAGTTATTACGTTAACTTCTATTTGCCAGCAAAATGATATAAAGTAACTAAATTTTGTTATTTGAAGAATCAAAGTTATATCCGTTTTCTCTATATCAAATATCCGATTTCTATTGAATGCATAGAGGACAAATAGATTAACTTAATTAAATCTATCTTAATTAAGTATGTCGCTGCATTTATTGTTAGGAACTATCCCATTATGTACTATAGGATAATGCAGCGATAGTCTTTCTAAGACGAATATACGTAGTTCTTTCGTTAACAATTTAAAAATATTATGATAACTGTACAAACCTGAGTCTTTCTAACAAGGGCTTCAACGCCTTTTGGAGTCCCGAAACGGAATCGTCGTTTCAAAATAGTCTCACGAGTCCTTGGCATGAGGATCATGGCTGCTGAATACAACAACACCAATCCAGACACGATAGCCAGGATTATGAACCTGTAAACAAGAAGTTTTCGTTATAAATCTACTATTTCCAATTACGATTAGATGTCATAAACGTACTCGTTGCATATTGTATCGTAAGGCTACGGAAAACTGTTCACATAAAACGTGTTCTATGCTTATATGCTACCCGACGGGGTAGTATAAGAAATCTTTTATGTTCACCATTAAAGACCTAATTATTTCATCTAAGAACAAAATCGGTAGCAAATGGCACTAATAAATTTAAAGTTTTCAAAGACAGGTAAATTGTTGAAGTTTCTTCACGGAGGGAGGTGGGGACCGCCAGAAATTTTGAACTTGTAAAGGGGTCCCATGTTTAAAATGATTGAAAAACACTGAGCTATAGTATCGTCAAAGCTATAGGCTTGTATAATCAACGGCTAAAAAAAGCCAAATTATTACCTTTCAATTTCCTCAAATCTTGAAAGTAACTTACTGATCCTATATTAATTTCAATACAAATTATATTTTACCGCGTCATTAGCAATTTTTAGTAGAAGCCAGTTGTCAATTATTACTCACCAGAACCACAGGAATATGAAGATTTTCTCATTGAGGATGTTCAAGGCCAGGATACATAGAGCGTCGTGTTTCTGAATAGACCCGGAAGCACCATATTTGTGGAATGTACACTTTGTAACTCTCGGGAATACTTCAATCTGGAAAATTTAATAAAAGTCTTATGAATGTTGTCATGTGATAGGACCGTATTATAAAATACTTTATAACTAGACATATGATATTAGTTGTTTATTTATTTGAAGGATTCTTAGAGCATTTTGAGAAGATTTTTAGACCATGATCTCTCCATTTGTACCTCTGTCAGGGTACCGTGTTCACTTATGTAGCTACCAAAAGAGGATCGAAGTACTCTTTCATTCTTTTATTGTGTGATGTCGTGAATACATGATTCATAAACTAATGATTTCATTATGATTCCTTCTTCACTTAATATGAAAAAAGAAGCGACATTTACAATGACGTTCGAGCGCTTAGTCGACAAATGATTTTAGCCATTTTGGTGGTTAGAGTCTCGATTCCTACGTCACGGATGGCAAATCCCGACCATTTGTCGGGATGTACGTATGCTAGTGGGATTTCTGCTCTAAGGTGATGCATCCAACTGAACATGAAATCTCGGCAAGCACATGCAACATTACAAGATGTTTTTTGCTATTGAAGGTTAATTATGTAGATTTAGGTGAACTCTATATGTACTGTTACAGAAGAGATATGGATTCCCACCATTTTTATAGATATTTACGGAGGACGATGCCCCGCCAATCAATATTAACCAGCGAAATATGTCGGCCTGGACAATACTGATTTGAGCCACTCAGGAGTGTCGAAATATGCTGCATTTTTGATATCTGTATAAGTTATACGTAGCATTATGCCATTAAGCCAGAAACAAGTTGCCTGACCGATTCTCTTGAGCATTCTCGATCCATGGGCCTTTGTGTAGTAACAGAAGCTCTCTATAACCCAACTTGCTGCTTATTGTTCTATTCCACTGCGGGAAATGTTTTAGGATCTACATTTGCAAATAATGAACTAAACTTACCATAGGATCGGTACGGTCTTCTTGATTTTTATTCGAGAATCTCACTACATCTGTGCCATACGTCATGAAGGCTCCACCGAGGAATGTGTCCAAGAAAAACATGTTGCCAACCTAGAAACCAAATAATGTTATTATTATTATGTAATGTGATCTTTGTTACATTAGACTTTGGTCTTAAAATTCAATACATACCACGTTAATGAAATTTAGTATTTCACAGAAGAAATAACCAAAGGAGTACGCGTTGTGCATGTGTAGGGTATCCATCAGATACTGCACAAGTCGGCTCTGAAAAAAAAAAATGAGTAAACCTTTTTTGTATTAGAACAGCAAAAATTGCTACGAATAAGCATTAGGTGGATTTGGTCCCACATGCTCCCTCGGTTTTACTGCAACAGGGAGTATATGAAACTTGTGTTTCATAATCATGCTCTCTCTGATTAAAGGGGTCGAAGGAAGAACTAAGTATGTTTTTATAAAAAAAAAATATAATACTCTCATCATAATATTATGTTCCGAGTACCTACAAATATTTTCTGGTGATGGAATTGTAGAATAATCATGGATTCACCTGCACGTGGTGCACACATTGCTAGGGGACTCTGACGTAAGAGAGGTAGGGCGTGTCCAGCCCGACAGAGTTTGTCCACTTCATAAAAACAGCCAAATAACAATACCCTTGAAGATTGTTGTGTTCCTGCGAGTCAGTGAGAGGTTGTGATCTCTCACTGACTCGCAGGAACACAACAGGCGTGAGTAAATACCATATTATCAGCGGGGGTGTTAACGTAGTAACTATACTACTGATATTACAAGCGTCTATAGGCTTTACCGTTTTAACGTACCGTATACTTAAATCTCATTCGGCGTGATAAGAAAAATGTGCCCATTATTGCTTAGTCCGAATATTTAAGTTTTCTATGCACCTGTGTATGTGTACGGAACTGTCAAGTTTCATATGCTCCAATGGGAGCAAAAGAGAAACATAGGATAACAATCTCTTAGGTATCTGTCTCAATTTTGGCGGTGATCGGTCAAATGGTATCAGAGGTTATTGATTACATATCTACATGCAAGCATCGATATAATATAGAGGTATATGTATAGAAGACTTCGTCTCGCCAAGACAGTCCGTTTAATTCGTCTTATTAGGGGCATTCATCAAGTCTGATTAGTCGTATTATTTCAATTGTATGGAACTGAAGTCACGTTTACAAGTCGTAATATAAAAATGTGATAATGATTTGTGCCTTTGTTATTACTGAGTGGTCGGTTATCTCGTTAACTCAGATGTCAAGATTTGTTGTGCTTCATTATGTTGGCTACTTGACCGGGTCGACCTCGGTTTCAGGCGGGTCATTGGAATTACGTATATGTAGATTACGTACTTCTGTAATATTCTACCCTTCCTCCATAGTGAAACAGAAGGAAAGCATTTTTTTTTTTTGTAAATATCATGCGGCACCTCGCTGATTCTAAGAAAGAATTTTACCCGCGACGGAACGGAGATAATTAACCATACACAGGCTGCTGCGAAGTTACCAAAGGCTGCTGCAGCACCCTCTGGTAACTTCGAGACATGTTTTATATTGATGTTGATTTTTTGATTGCAAAAATCAAGCTTAGATTGGCGGTAATTGTGTTTAGATTAGCTGGTAGAAACTATAGTGCTCTACCGAATAAGCTGAAGATGTTATTAACTTAACCCTAAGATCTATTTTCCCGATCAAAAACACCCGATGTGAATCGGCTTCAGCTTCGGCTGTAGGCGGTAGGCAGTTGGTAGGTAGGCGGGTCCCTGTATCAGATGTACTTTCTCAAAAGGGTGCATGTCATGTGTAATAAAAATACATCATTACCTGGCGATCAGTCTTGTCGTCGGCAATATTGGCTACTGTTCCTCTCATGCCGTCGGAGATCATGCGGACTTTCCCCTCTTCCCAGTTCTTCCAGATCCAGTGGGGAACGTAGAAGAGCACGCCCTGAAATGATTAAAAATATTTATTTATTATACTTCTTAAAATTAGTGACTATTTTAGTATTTTCTTGAGGTAATGCCCGCCCACAGAGGTCATTAGCGCAGCCTTTAAGTAATATTTTGCGTCATGGTAAGCGGTGGTTAAGCAGCATTATCGTCAAAGTTTTTAATTGACGTTGTCAACTGATAAAAGCATGGGGTTCTTCAAAAAGGGCGTAAATAAGTTTTTACAGGGTCGGCAACGCGCATGTGATGCCTCTGGTGTTACAGGCGTCCATAGGCTACGGTAACTGCTTTCCATCAGGCGGACCGTATGCTCGTTTGTCACCTTAGTGGTATAAAAAATTACTGTTTTCCGTGTATACTCGCTTTTTGCCCTGAGTCGTACCAATTTGGGAATACAGATTCCCAAATTGGTACGACTGGGCAAAAAGCGTAAGATTAAATTAAGGGTAAGATGTAACACGGACAGCGGCGGGGCAGACAAGTACCGTTCTTAGTATCGAATATACAGGGACATTCTAAGAATTTGATATTTGGTACTATGATTCTACAGGGGCGAAAGATTTGGATGGATAGGTTTTCAGAATATTCCACGAGATACGGCTATGAAGGTTTTCTTTTTACAATATAATAAGTCTCATTCATAAATTACGCGTTTTTTGAAGTAAGACGTGGGATTTACGTGCGTGAGTGTATGTTAAGTCCCAGACATATGCGTCACAAACGAAGCAATTGAAGGAATTGCTTCTTCAGTAATTTTATTGTAATAGAGACATTACTTGAATTACGTCAATCAACATTACCAACTTCGCGGTTTATACTGTATGTATTTTTTTTTGCCAAGCTGAAGACTACAGAATTGGAGCGAAGTGTCCGAGGCCACTACTAGTTTAGGAGAACAAAGTAGCAACTTTTTATAACCTTTGCGACCATTGAATCATGCAGATATCCGAACCCTGTGCTACATTTATGACCTGTCATGGTTGTAGTTGTGTTGTAATATTGTACGACATAATTTTGTTTAAATATTGAATCGATACATGAACATTGTTCTGCAAAATTTGCAGTCGTCAAAAACGCTTGATCAGTAGTTGCAACGGTTTCAATTTTTATTATTATTATTGTTCGTTGTCAGTCAGTGTACAAAATAATTTTACAGCACATTATAGCACTGCTTAGAAACATCCCGACTTATCTCGACCTTACAGAAGACCGATCACAAATAGTCATATAGCTAAGGCAGGAACATCCAGTCCAATAAAAAAGGTGTAATTATGTTAATTTTAATTCACGTTGCCGCAGTCTGTATATGATGATGTTGTTTTACCCCAAACCTAAGTTATTTTTTGCAAAAGATTGCGCGTTTTAAGAACGATTTTGATATTCAGGCAGGCATGCAAAAAAGGCAGTTTTGTGCCTCATTGTGATTACCAGAGACTTTCGAGGAAATGCTGCTTTTAGGATACGTGTAAAGTATACCAACATTAATAGGCTACAGTAGCAATTTCCCATCAAGCGAGCTATTTAAATGAAATAAATAAAGTTTTGTTTAAGAATAATGTTCTTTAACTTAATCTTTTTAGGTGTTTTCCTCATTAAGTATTACACCAAACATTAAGTATAAAGTTTTTATTCTTTTGAGTTTTCTCATTAGGTGTGTGAAATCGAACCACCTCAGGATTGACATGACAGTGTAAATAAACATATTTTTTTTTTTTTTTTTTTTTTTTTATACTACGTCGGGGGGCAGACAAGCATACGGCCCGCCTGATGAGAATCGGTTACCGTAGCCATATTAACGCACGCAAAATAAAATATCGCTCGCGCGCCGCCACCCCCGCTGCCAACGCAGCATCTCCTTCCTTTCTGGTGACCTCACTCACTCGCAGGAACACAACAACCCTCAAGGGAATTGTTATTTGGCTGCGGTATTCTGTGAGGTGGAGGTACATTCCCCAGTCGGGTAGCTTACAATTACGCTCCCCACCTCTCTTTTTCGCCAGAGCTTCGTTTGTCAGTCAGCAGGGTGCACCGCGTGCAGGTGAAGTTGGCTTTGGTTCGAAGATGTTGATGAACCACTTACACCCCAAAAATAACATATACTTGTGACCCGTCGAAACTTACTTGGAAGAACAGCATAAACGGCACCCATTGGTAGTATGAGTGCATACGTTTTTCTTCTTCGTAGTCGTTGCCAAGGCCAGGGTGGGACAGTCCTTTGGGGTTCGCGTTGGGCAGCGTGAAGGTGTACGTGATCCAGCAGAAAGTGTTTATGACGTGGCCGGGAACTGCGCCGTCTGTGATGCAGTTGATCGGGTCACCTGGAATGATATTTGTGTGATTAATGGCTATAGAATGATCCTGTGGTAATAGAGATTACAATGATAATTAAATTGTAAACTGACAAGGGGATAATAAATTACAGTATAGTACGATCTATCGTTGTTTCCTTAAAATTATTAATGTCTATTGATCACTCGTTTATAAGTGTGTATAAAAGTGACCGTTTGCAAACTATGATTTTTATTTATTCAGTGGTGCTAGTTTTGCTCTTTTAGGTAATAGTCCACTTAATTTTATAGAACTTTCTCGGTTAAAAGTGTCCGAGTACGTAGTGTTTCGTATATTTTCTGTTTTGGTTTGCAGATATATTTGTATTGTACGTCTGCTTTTTGACCAGTTAACCAAGATTTTTAGAACCAACTGTCCGGGCCAAAACCTGACATCTAGCAACCTTATTTTCAGACCAGTTCATTATCAAAGAAAACGTTAATTGAGACGTGTTTGTAGTATCGGTTTCCTCTGTAAAATGCAGGCAAAATGTCAGTGATTTCTGATAAAAGGCTCAGTTCATACTTTATTTATTATGTTATTGTAATTAAAGGCAATTGGTATGTACATTGCCTTAATTTATGTATGTATCTACGTATATTCATGTTTTATTTGTATTCTGTATGTATGTCATTGTTTGTATTTGACGCAATTATTTTTCACGTTACTTTACGATATAAAATCGATTATTACATTAATAAAAAAATAAAACTAACACGCTGTACATGAAAATCACGAATACTATAGAGCTAAATGTCAAACTGAATAGGAAAATGTCAAAACAATACGACAATACCATCAAAGATGTTCATAAAATCGTATTACTTTGTTGTTTGAAATTAACATAAAGTTAAAAAATGCTTAAATCGTACTTCTCTTAGTTAAATTGAACTCGCCCTTAAAATTTTTGCGCTTGGTACAAGATGATCTTATATAAACTATGTACATTTCACAATGTCTTAAATATCTAAGATAAAAAAAAAAAAAACTAGCTTGTCAAGGTGATTTTCCCGTACCACGCTAATATTAATAATAGCTACTTAGTTCAGTGAGTCATTTTGAAAAAAATTGCGTTAATCAAGGTCATTAAGCAAAAATAATGTTTTAAGTTCCGAGACCCTTACACGGATGAATCACTGAATCGACGAGTCATTGACCTAAATGTTTTATGCTAGTGTAAAAAACTTGATATAAATGATGTATTTTAGTCCGTCAAAGCCTTCATCAGCCGTCGTGTTGATTCATAATTTATGCTCAACTTCGTCGACGTGGAAATGTCACTCTTATCGTCAACCGCTTTCTGATAATGTTGCAATAAGAGTTAAATTAATTCCAAAAAGTGCAGTTTATGGCAAAAAATTTTTCACTGTAAAACTTGAAATGTCGGGTAAGTGACGCAAAGATACATTGTCTTGGTAATAAATTTAATGTTCGATATCATTTTTTTGTTTGTCTGTAGCTACCAAATGGATAAATCGATTTAGTTTATTTTTTTATGGAAAGTGACGAGATTCTTACTTTCTTTCAAGTTCTTAGCCATGATTTTATGTTTCTACTACGTCGGGTAGCAAACAAGCATAAGACTCTCTGATGTTTACGGTTACCATATTAACGCTTGCAACATGAAATATTGCTCACATGCCGCTACCACCGTCTCGAGAATCAACTCCGCTATCGGTCAACTCATCAAAATAAGGTGTTAGCGATCATATAGATCTTCATAAGATAACAATGCTTTACAATCGGAACCAATTTGACGGAACAACTCTATTTATTCGTCCTCGACATTGCACCGGGCGTTTGCGGATGCTCTAATATGCGCCATAATTCAACTGCATCTGCCCCTACCTGACGATTTGCGACCGTGAATCGAATCACCTTGCCTCTTGTGATGGTTTATAATATCGTTAACTATAAATAACTAGTTTCTGACTGGCGGTTTTCGTGTGGAGTTAAAAAAAGGATTGTATGAGTTACCCTTTTATTCATCGCATACGAGTGAAAACAAATAAAATTAAGTAAAATAGTGTATATCTGGGTTGGTTTTGTTGGTCTGAAAGTGTTGGTCACACTTACATCGCTGAACTGACTGTGATAAAATGTATCGGACGGGTTAATGACTATTTAACTTTACTCAATGCGATCTGAACCGCAGCAAAAGAAGCTATTATGAACACAATAAAGCCGGAACCAATAGCCGCCGTTTGTATATAAATGACTCTATAATACATGCCGTATACTCATTTTGCACCCCAGTATAACATTATGAATGTATGAATATATTATTTGCCAGAATCATGTTTTGTACAATTGTCATTTTGTCAATACGTTCCATATTATTCTGCCATCGATAATGGCGTACAAATATTAAAATCATAGTAATTGAATTGTACAAATGACCGATAAATAAATCATCAGCATCAACAAGTTATTTGGATTTATTTTAGGTGTTCCTTTTTTACTGTCGATCATTCATTAGTTGACTTTTTTACCATATGTAAAAAAAGGAAAACCATAAAAAATTTAATTAGAGATTAAAATCTGTTAATTTCATAATAATTCGTATTTTCCTGTAAGCGTCATAAAAGTGACTGTGCAAGTATCAGAAACCAATAGTTTGCTATGACTAATAAGTTAGTGTAATCTAAATATGTGTAGGGAAGTAGGCGTGTCTGTCGTTACGACATTAATCTATCGGTTGGGGCATCCACTAAGTTCCATTTTAAGAGATTTGTAGGCGTTAAATACATGAAATATGTATCAGTGTTTCAACCCGTGCGCTTTGTTGGTCACAAAGGCCTTAAATTTTATTTTTTATATTAAATAAATTAAATAAATCTGTACCAGGTCCCGTCTGGATTTCTAGATATATTTTTTAACAATTCGCCACGACAATAGCGCTGTTGTACAAGCGGGTACAAAAGAAAATACACATTATAAATTTAAGCAAACTACGATAGGACGAGCGATATTGCACGTTATTATCGCGGGACTACAGCCGCTTTTCTAAAATTCGTTCTACCGTTGAAGAGATTGATATGCGCTATAATGTTTACTTTTTTGCCTATACTCTGTTTCTTACTAATTTCCTACGAACTGTTTTTTTTTTACTAATTTTAAACTGTTACGGCAAATGAAATGAAAATTCTTTATTTGCCTGTGCACCCTTAGGGGCACTTATTACACTCTTTTTATAAATTAAAATCGAACTAGTGGAAATCCTAGGAAAGACATAAATGTACCTAGACGACTAAAGCACACAAAGGATGTTTTCAGACCAAAAACGGGGAGTAAGTAAGCGGTTATTGAGTGCACATCTTTTTGGTCATTTCAGCGATATTCAGTGCTGCAGCAATGGACCTAAATATTATAAGATAGGTTACCCAGCCGTGAGTCAATTCGAGTGTTTTTGGAAGATGTTTTTATTTTACACATAGATTATATTATCCCACGCAGCCGACGATTTAAAAAAATGTGCGACCATGTGAATATTCTTGATCACCCTTGATGATATAAAACGTTCACACAAAGAAATATTCATCATAACTAATGCTTGGTTCGCAGTTAATGAAGCAAAGAGATAATTATATCCTTTTTTTTACAAAGGGGCTTTGTATAAATATCAACGAATAAAACTGTGCTGACGATAGCTGTGGTCTATATTTGTAGGCACAATATACGAGAACTCTCTCGTAAACATCTTTTTTAACGTTTTTAAAGAAATTGATTAACTAAAACCCGTCAAAGTGTTAAAAACATAGGGGCTGGGTAATCAAGTCTGGAAAAAAATTCAAACTAGGCAAAGCTTAAGGTGAAACTATGAACTGCACAGTATATCGACCAACATTTTCTACCGCTATAAGTATCTAGAACATTACAAGGTTCCTTGTACTCAAAGCAGAATTTGTGCGACATCCAACAGATCAGTAAGACTAGCTACAATTGGACAAGTTTAGTCGAGTCTCCTAATCATATTTTAAATACCTATAATTACTAACGCAACTGGTTATTCAAGATATCGTAAAATAAAGCAAGTTTTGCGCAGATGCAACCTCAGCACAGTATTGGCTGGCTATAATTTAAAACATGACCGACAAAGTCTTTACGTAATACCTACGTATTATATTATAGTCTTTGACTGGGCTTGGCTAACATTGAACTACATACAAGTAATACAGTCAATACCACAAAACTGGTTGGTCGCTGACAATAGTAGGAGCGACCGGGAGATAAGGCGAGTAGCATACCGAGCTCTCGAAAGTTCTTTGATGATAACGACGTTTGGTCGTTATACTAATTTGGAAGTAAAACTGTGTTTGTACTTGATTAGGCATATCATTACAACGCATTGCTATTTTATTGAGTAAATAACACCTCGTGGATTTATTTACCCATGTACTTAGTTAAAAGAAGTGTGGTGGTATGGCTAGCAATGGCCACTTTCAATGAGAGGTCGCGGGTTTGATCTCCGTACAAGAAAAATATTTGTGAGCATGAACATGTATGTTTGTCTTGGTGTGGTTGGTTGGGTGTTTTCTATGTGTTATATGTGTTTACAAAGAAAAAAAGTATTTAAGTATTATATCAGTTATCTAGTATTCATAGTACAAGGTTTGCTTGGTTTGGACTAGATGGCAGCGTGTAATTTCTGCAGGAATATTTTTATTATTTATAAATACCTAAATATGTAACGTCAAGACAAGTCACAATACAAAAATAAATCGGATTCAAAAGGGTACTTGTAAAAAAGAGATGGTGGTAAGGGGTCTGTTTACCGATCTCAGCTCTCGGTACGATACAATAAATGTAGGAAATATGGTGCAGTTTTCTTTGTATTCACACACACCGGCTACTTGTAAACAGATCGCGGGTTCTTTATACAGGTAATCTAAGAAGCTAAATTTGGAGCAGACCACCCGAAGAAGTTATATGTATTACAAAGAAAATACTAATATTTTATATCTCCCCAGAAAAATACAGCCATATGACATTTCCTTAAAGTTGAGTGTGATTTCTTTGTTAAACGCTCCTGTGAAGGGTGATCCGTAGGCAGCGAGAGAAACAACGTGCCAGTTTTTCGCGGGCTGAGGTTCTGTACGGAAAAATAACGATTATATCAATGTATATACGATATAAGAGTGGGTAGACACACTCATGGCCAAAAATGTATTTTTTTTGTAAACATACAATTAAGGTGTGAGTGATGTGACAACGAATGACGTAAGGAATTAAAAAAAATCACAGCATAATATTACATAATTCAGCAAATATTTATAGTTAAGCAAAATATACTTCATTTGCTAATAAGTACATAGTAGGTATTTGTATTTTACAAATATATTACAAAAAAAATATTTAGGTACTTTTATTCCATATGTTTGAATCTAACAAGCATTAAAATTTTTGGTATTTTAAGATGTCTATTTAAGTTGAAATATGGTATAACTTTGATGACACTATTATGATTCCATGGAGCATGGAGGCATAAAAATGATGGAGTCGAAAGATGAAAGTGGTCTCAATAGTGTAATCTAACTCGTATCGAGTGTAGGCACAATCTATCTATAAGTATTAGATTACAACAACTAAATACTTATTTTAATTAAATAAAGTGGGCAAGCGAAAAAGAAATGCATGAGTAACACAGCGTATGACTAACGCGGTCGTTCTAAATACTACATTTTGACCCTAAGATCAAATGAGTGAATACCGTTATGCATTCCACATACAGTAAAGTCCTAAGTGTAGTTTCTCTAATGTCACGTTCTCGGTAAATGGCCTATAATGACCAATTAGGACGTTGGCATTTAGTACTTTTAGCATGTATCATTCCCTAGACCACGTGTATAAACTACTAGAAATGAAACATTACGGCACTCCATTCTATTTACTCCATACTTTTGATTAACAATCGAGATTTTTATCTGGCACGACTCGTTTCTAAAACGAATAAAATTGTATCAGGCAATAATATTAGAACCCAGTTGGACTGGTCCTAGGATCTAGTTGATGGTGCTAAGACGGATCTGATCGGTATTTATTATAAAAAAAATATAGATAGAGACAAATATTTTAGCTTACGCTCTATAAAGATTGATAGTTTAAAATGAGTAGTTCATTTATTTAGACAAAATATTTTTTACAATGAGTAGCTGAATTAGAAAGCATGTTTGAAATACACGATCGATCAAATCATTGCCTTCTGGCAGTGTCTTGCAAAATTTTGGAGTATAAGAGGCCACACACACCTTTCGTCGTCGTCATCCCTTATTCATCACACTGTTAGGACACGGGTCGCCCCTCAATCGAAGAGGTTTAGAGTATGCTCTAAACCTTGGCATTAACATACTCCACCGGGAACGACGGCTTAACGTTCCCCACGAAGCACGGAGGAGCTCGAGATAAATAAACCCATCCATGGACAGGCTACGGTCGATGTTGCTTGACTTGTGTGATTGATTATACTGCCACGCTCAACGACGCCATTGGGCTCCTCAATTATTACCAAAACCAACATCAGCATTCACCTTACAGAATACCGTAACCAAATAATGATAACCCTGACGACCGAGATGGTTTTTTTTTAGTGAGCGAGGAGATTACAAGACGAAAGGAGATGCTGCGTTAGCAACTGAAGTTCTAGCGCGCAAGCAATGCTTTACATCATGAGTTGTATGTTTTTTGGAACCCCGACTTGGTATAAAAAAAAATATCGTGGCAGATTAATATACTGGTTAACTGATACCACAGTAAGTATATGTAATTGTGTCTACTACGTACAGATAGCTAGCTAGCTACATGTATAACGAAGGGATCTATTCTAGTGCTCGTACACGGACGCATTCAGGTCGTTCGTGTTATGGTAATTGCGGTCTGGATAAATAGCAAACACGTGTGATAAGGGACTATTCCCTCAATCTCGCAGTTGAGAGAATACTCGTTTCAGACCTATTGTGGGTCAGGGTGAACTTGACGACTGGCTGCATATGGCCGGTTGCCGTCTCATGCAGAATTAAGGCCGTCATGCACGGCGAAAATAATGTATCAGAAGATAACGCTCTCTTTGGACTTTGTATCGTATTAATCTATATAAATAAAAATGAATGTTGCTAAGCGCAAAATTCGACAACGGCTTGACCAATTCGGATTTTTTTTTTCGTATTTTCCTTAAGGTACTTACACGGAAAGTTTTAATAAAGAGAAAATATAAAAATTGCGTGGACAATAGTAAAAAAAACGCTATTTGACAGAACGAAGTCTGTTCCGGCAGCTAGTATATATAGGTATTATTATAATAAACGAGAAATTCTTGTATATATGCCACGATGATTTCGGATACCTTTATAAAGAAATTCTCTTAAATGAAAATCGGTTAAAAAGTGCCCCAACATCGATAGCGTAGTTTAAAAGAAATAAGCGAAGAAACAGATACGCGACAACGACTTTGTTTTATACTATTTAGTGGTGTAATTTAGTCAATAGTGATGTGATTTTATTTGCCGTGTGTTGGCATTTATGGTTTCTCTTACAATGAATTATGAATCACATAATTGTTTTAGCTTATTTCAAAGTAAACAATAATGATCATTCGTCAACGATTGCAACATAGGACGCTATTTCTGTTTAACTTTATATTTTAATTTAACGGTATGTATGTCACGTACCCACATATACTATTCTGCTCGTATGAATACAGATGAATCAAATTCGAGTTCGAAATGCCTTTGTTACTTGTGAATGAAAGTGGCGCATACAAATGGGCATTTTTGGCATAAGATTTTGCGTCGATAACGCTCTCACGATATGTATATTATGGAATAAATATATTATTATGCAAAATAAATCCCATCATTCTGTTATCATAAGTAGCATCGGAGGTATTCTTTAAACTAAAGTATTGACGTGATACTTCGATCATTAGTGTCATTGAGGTATTATACCTACATAACCTGTATGATACAGAAACTGAATTATTTCCAAAAAGCTTCATTACATTAACAAGTTAAACATGTAAAATAAGAATGGATGGATTTAGTGTCTACTTTTGTTCCCCAAGCCCACTGACAGCTGTTTTTCAAACCACTAGTAAAAACAAGATATTGGAAATTCCACTAATGATAAAAAAGATTTGTTACATTTCCGCGTGGAAATGGCTGAACAGATTTATATGAAACTAGCTTGCGCCCGCAACTTCATACACACGTATCCCGGTGTACTATGGGTATTTTCCAAAATCCTTTCTTAACGGATAGTTAAATCATAATAGCTACCTGCATGTCACAAATTTCAACCCGATCCGTCCAATGGTTTGAGCTGTTAATTGATAGATCAGTCAGTAACGGTTGTCTTTTATAGATTCAAGAAGAAGATTTGACATACAGGCAGTATGTAGTCTGTATTAACATAAAGGCAACGTTTTATTCAGTAAGAAGCTAGAATAGACTTTTTGGCCAGAACTTGTTGAGCACGGTTGTGCTACTAAACAAATGTTCATAATTTAATATATAATATTGATTCATACTAGAGATAGTGTGCTATGGGGCAAGTAATCATTTGATTGTATAAAATTAGTATAATATTTGATTCGGGGCTATCAAATTATTCCAAAAAATGTCGGGCCAAATAACGGTAAAATTTGGGCTATCGGTTTTACTGTTGACTTATTACAATTAATGAAGGAATAAGAATATTCCTGACGATATTTTTCAGCATGTCCCTGAAGCCGGGAATAATATAAAGAAATAATACAAAGACAGCCTCGAAAGGATTTTGTTTCCAGAGCCACAAAACCATTTAATAATAAATAGAAGCTAGAATCTACCATAAAATTTTAAAAATAAATATCATAATTAGATAGATTCACACGTGAACATGAATACATTAGCTCTGTTTACTATTATTTATGCGCTATTGTCCGCACCTATAATTACATTTACCAATGCAGTAGTACAACCAGCTTGCAAACCTAAATATTTCTCACCGGCGCAGCGGCATTGCCTAGCAACGCCTAGCGTTATCGGTTGCATGTGCAGTTGTTTTGATTACTGCACCTGAAGCACATTATACCTTTGTTCACTTATATGGGATCACGGATTGCAACTTGCAATGCTGACTAACAAAAATATATTTATATGTATTTGTATATAGGCATACGTGACTAAAAAGAAACAAGGTATTCTTGATTTATTAATTATGTACCTACTAGCACTGACCTCTATGGTACAAGTACTTGTACTTTATAGATTAGTGTGTATTAGTTATTTCCCGCGAATTCGTTCGCGTAGCTTATGAAACTATTTTTGCATGCATGTAACACTAAATATTTTCGGTGAAAAATCGTATAGATATGTCCTAAAAACCTTCCAGTGGAAATATGTCTCATTAAAATTGGATTGAGTGTTCCAAAGATACAGGACGACAGGATAAGGATAAACACAACACCCTTCTCAATTTTACAATATGTACCTATAGATAGATATTATTGAAATATGAAAAAAAAAACATAAATGTTATCTATTCAAGGTTAATGCTAATGTATTAACTTACCCATCTGTGTTCAGTTACGAACTGTGATGTATATTGGCTATTTAATTTATAAATTTTGGTGAATTATTTACAGCGTATAAAAAGTTTTATTTTCCTTATTTTATTGCTAAATATATCATCATCATCAGCCTGTATCTACCCACTGCTGGATATAAGTCTTCCCCAATGATATCCACCAGATACCTACGATTCTCCGCCTTTCGCATCCAGCCGCTTTCATAAGGTTATCGGACCATCTAGAAGGAGGACCCCCAGCGTTTCGTCGTCCTACGCGCGGCCTCCACTCTAAATATTTATCCACAAATACTTATTTACGGGTCCAACCCATTGACCCATTATTTACTGGTTAAACTGGTTTTAATTACGAGAAGTAAACATGATACGATATTATAAAACTTATCATACACTTAAATATAGTGTTAGCAGATTTACCTGTCTATAATCCAAATGTTTGAGTCGAATCTAACCCAATTATCAACGAAATTTAAACTGTATGTTACATGTAATAAGAGTGATTACCATTTGCGTTCAGTACAGTATAATGTAGTTCACAAGTGGCGATTAAGTTAGTAGGTCTGTTTATGTTCGAAAATGAGGGCCACGCGATAACAACACATAAATATTTATTAACGATTTGTTCCTTGTTGCTTGGCTACTTGAACGGTATCTTCTTGAAACAGTACACTTAATTAGCAGTACTTAAGATTTTGTCCCTTTTTAGGGTTCCGTACCTCAAAAGGAAAAACGGAACCCTTATAAGATCACTTTGTTGTCCGTCTGTCTGTCTGTCTGTCAAGAATTTCTATGTCGAGAATGCGTGGAGGTATCAAGCTGAAATTTGAACTATATACTTAGGTCTACGGTTCCATGAAGTTGTAAAAAAATCAAACTGCTAAGTTTACGTAGAAAAAAGTTACGGCGGTTTATTCAGCAAAAAACGCATATTTCGACACACTCAAGGGAATCAAAACCTATGGGGTACTTCCCGTTGACCTAGAACTATGAAATTTGGCAAGTAACATCGTTATAGACTACAAGTACAGGAATAAATCTCAAAACTATACATTTGTAAATAGATCTTAAAAAATAGGGGGTCTATATTTTTTATAGGGTGTCGAAATTTCAAATTGAAACTACTAGTTCAAATGGGGTATCATATGAAATAAGAAATAATGCGTCGAAATAATTTTCGACGCATTATTTCTTATTTATAATGAAAAATATCAAATTTAATAATGATACTACGTACCTACGGAACCCTCGGTGGGCGAGTCCGACTCGCACTTGTCCGGTTTTTTATCGTTGTCAACCTTTAGTCATCCCACTGCTGGGATACGGGTCTCCCCCTCAATTTTTTCTTACACGGATTTTTTTTATACGGATGTATAATTGTTTTTTCTTTCCATTTTTAGGTTAGGAAAGTTATATGATCAGTTCACACACGTGGCTGTCTGTTACCGGCATTTATCTTAGAAAGCGTTTTACATTATCATACAATTGAAATTCATGTTGACCTATACCTAAGATTTGAATATATTACATGACTATCATATGAAAGAGCTCAACGAGCGCTTCTTACCTCACTTTTATGATACCTACTTAAAAAACCTACTAAAGTTCTCTCAAATTTTAATTGTCATAATTTTGACTGTATGGATTCAAATCATCTAGAATACATATTTCGAATCACGACGATTAAGACTATAGCGGTCAAACTCATGTATCAAAACATGTAATTCCATCAGTTATTGATAACCAACTAAGTTTCATGTCTAATAAATATACGAAGATATCAGACTAACTATCTCTTTAGGTTTTTAATGCCTTATTTGCCATATTTCTGTCTCTCACATTGCTAAGAGGGAAGTCAAATTCCAAAAGCTTCTTACTCCTGCTAATTTTTTCTGATTAAAGTCGTTGTGAGTTCCAATACAGCCGTAGTCTTACCCCCGGGACTGCAATGGACTTTATTGTTCATTACCTATTTTGGTGGTGGCCGCTGATAACCTGAGGGGCAATTCTCGTAATTAAAATATAGCCACAATTCAGTTTCGATCCAGTCTCGATCTCACAAATTTCACATTTGGTATTCTCGTAACACAATATGTAACTTCAAAATTAAATTTAAGCGGGATTATATCGAAATATGAGTGAAAATTAAATAAACTAAGAATGTTACTTTGCCAACAATGAGAATTGATAATAATTAATTAATGAAATCAAGTATATAATTTCAGTCAATTCACAATTCAATCTCGATTCGGTCAACTTTCAATCTGCGTTCGTAGAAAAATTACGAGAATTGGCCTTCTGGCTACACAGTAGACACAGTGTTGTGAATGTGTGGTGGGCTCCCGTCCCGTATACGAATATATCGAACTGCTTTAGGAATATGACATAATATGTATTTCAGATTCACACACAATGAAAATAAATTACATATATCACCTAAAAAAAAATGGGTACTAAATTGTTTTATGTAAGAAATACTAAAATGATGAGCACTGTTACGTATTCTACTTCTAATCTACTTTATTCATCACCGCTTATACCTGCAGATAATAACATTTTATTGAATGCAAATCAACTTTGCGTGACCTGTTAATGCAAAGTTATTTTGTATTCCACCGCCAATACATGATACTAACTTGTTGGTAGAGAATCTATAGTACACAATATACTGGGCACTGGATACCACGCAGAGATCGAGCAAATCGCACCGCTAATTGTAGTTATTACTTCATTAAGGACTTGTCTCAGTGGGCGTCCCAAGACTTTGTATCGTTGGCAACGATACGTTTTAGACCACACAGTCTGGTAAACAATCCAAGTATCAACTATGGTATTGACTGATGAAGTTTTAAGTGCATTCTTGAGTCTACTAAAACACTTCGTTAATGTGAGGGAAATCTTTAGATAAATTACTACATAGTTTGGTTCGGTAAGAGGTATAGAAATGACCTTATTAGTGCTTGTCAGACTTGTCATTTTAGAATATTGTGACAAAAGAAAATGTATTCATATAATATCAATCACAGCAATGATTAAAAGAAAATGTGTTGGTTGTTACATTCATTTCGGGATGACTCTGCTGAAAACGAGAGGCATCAATAGACTACCAAATATTTGCTTATAATGTTTTCGCTTTGTGTACTTTACTGTTTTGTTCCGTTGTGTTATATCACGTATCTATTTGCACAAGTAATTTGTCTTGGCGTCTCAATTTGGGCAACTGTGAGTGAAACGGGAATCCTGAACAATGACCTAAAAATGACTCATTTTACCGGTAGTAACAAGATCACCGTCTGGCCGGACTGTTATTTTCACACTACGTATGAGGTCTATAGGCCTGTAGGTTTTGTGGGCTAGGTCAACAGAATTCTTTGATGAATTGATGCTGTGTTGTGCAATTAGGAGGTAAACGTTTTAATCGACTTTCACTTACCTCTCAGTGCTCGCTACTGAAAGTGCTACTACACTTTCACGAAAACTATGCTAAAATATCATTAGTAAAATAAAAATACGGTCATTTCTATATACAGTAGCGAAAAACTATTGCCCTATGTGATGAAATATATATCTACTTAACTAAATAATGTTTTATCAATGTTGGGTTACGTAAATATTTGTTCGTTTTTGTCACTGTCTATTGTAAGTCATAATATAAATAAGTTTAAGGTTAATGTTATGCAAAGCAGATGACGAACGAATGTTAAAGTAAGTAACTGTAAGTTGGACGCATCGCTATCAATTGCTTTCTAGTTTGGAGAATTCTGACTCAATAATCAATTCACATGGTGTAAACTAACTACAGTTACCTACTAATATTTAGAAAAAAAAAATATGACATTTACACTATTCTGACAAACAAGCAGCCTATTTGATATATAGCGGCTACCATAAATTTGTATAGATCTCCTATATAAATATCTTCAGATGAGTAGTGTATTGAAAATGATCAGGTACTTACCAATAAGATTATTGGCAGTCACAAGTATGCAGCACAGGAATAGTATGCCCGATGTGATTCGATAGTGCATTCTAAACACCATGTTGTCAATCACAGCCTTGTCAATGAGGTAGCGGATCTTGACGAAGCCCGCAATCGCGGAGACCATACCCAGCAGCGCCATTTTCTATTGTTTTACACCCACTTGTCTGAAACAGAAATAAAAACTATTTAAACACACGAAGACAACCTATAAATCTTTCATTAATACCATAAACACGAAACATCACAATAGACGGCATGGGATTACCATAAATAAGCCGGTACAGTGGGACAAGTGCCATACGCCACCAATACTAAATTAGAACGTAAACGGTAAAGTTTATTACTGTTTCGATTCAAGCAATGTGCGTAACAGCTGTGTCGACCCCTTGTTTGGTCTCGATGGCTTCATCTAGCCGACGAATGCTAGTGACATCAACGTTATCAATAAGTGTTAACAAGTGTAGGCAGTTTCCCAACTTTTCGTAATGTGTCGTTGAACCGTTAGCTCTACAGAAACTAGTATAGATGCAGGTACCAATGCCAGGGTCTCTCAATCAATGACCTCACATATAATTTAAAGATGCGGCTACCTCGCCCACGCCCCGCATTAAGCATTCGACACTGACTCTTTTTATAGACTAATATTTTTTCTTAACACTTAAGTGACCGATCACACATGTATGTATGTCTTTCATACGAACTAATTCATAGTTCAGTTTTTACGACTTGAATACTGCAAAGCTTTATAGATCAGTAATAAGTCGAGGTACAATTATACGATTTATCCAATTAACGTCTAAATAGTAGATTTATTTCATACTGATGTAAGTACCGGTGCTCTCGTAGGATGTAAACGAGTTTTAAGTACAATAGGGTCTCGGAGACAAATAGATCTAGCCTTGACGACTTCTTGATCTCGTTCCTACGCGGTGTCGCATGTCCCGTGTGTGTTATTCAGGTCGCTAGCAGAGCACCACCAGTCATAGATAATTGAAATTTATTTCGTGGTTCATTCGTTACGCAACTGTTCTTAATTGGACACTTGGAATGTTTCAATCAATAGGACAGTAATTTTAAATAAGCAACATTTTTAGCTTTTAAGTAGCTCGTATACAATCTGCTTTGTTGAGTAAAATCACTTTTAGCTATCAGTCTATTCACAAAATCTTGAAATCGCTGAAGCGTGAAACATTTTTCAGTAGATCTGTTCGAGAATTTTTGTAAATTTTGCTAACGTAATCTCGTAATCGTGTTAGGATCGGCTATGAAGCGGCTGCGCCGGCGCAGGGCATGTGGCGGGTCGTCGACCGGCCGCTGCTCGTGCTCCTCCTGCGTTTTGAACCCCCCGTCCCCCCGCCCCTCGCTGCTTGGCTTCCTCCGAACCTGTGCTGATGCATTGCTTGGCGAATTTTATGCGGAAACCAGTTTCGACGACGACACTACTGGTTTGAACGACGTGGATTGAGCTATCGATTAGTTGTTGAGGAGGAAAATAATCTCAGCGTTCGGACACAATTTAGTTGTCATTTTGTATCGATATTTTTAGTGAAATTATTACTTATACCTACTGAGTTTTGACTGTTACTTTTTTTAGGCAGCTATATGAGTGATATTATAAGTAGATCCCGATAATTCACTAAATAAGGACATTTGAAGTCGAATATTGTTTGCCATCATGTTGACTGATAATGGGACAGAAGCGGGAGGGGATACGGTGCGGGGCACATTCCACCGTTTATGACAAGCGCAGACGCTGGCGGCGGCAAACCCACCGCCGTGGCGGTGAGTTCTGGCCCTGAACCTTTGTCTGATTTCTACTGTCTCCCTATTTCACTCACTTGATGCCGTAGCTCATTTATCGTTGGTTTTGTTTTCATGCTTTTATATTAACCATCAAAATAAGTTACAGAGGCGTTTATAGCTTCCGTCGCGTATTTTTGTAGTAGACGTATTTAGATTATTTACTCTCTATTTTAGGTTGTTGGAAATCATTCGGCTCCTAAATGGTAACATGTTAACAGCTGGTCTTTAAGTCGGTGGGCAGGCGTCAACTCACTGAATGGATGCTTAATTGCGACAGATGACTGACTTCTTGACGTCACTTCACAACAATGGAAGCAACCTGCTCGTGAGAAATAATATTTTTCCTGATATCGATTCTTTAGAACCGCACGAGATTCTTAAGCTTTCATCAGCGTAAAAGCGTGTCTAATGACACGAAATGTTTCGGTCCAGTTGAGCAATGTTGAGATTTGCACACTGCCAGAGAGTGGCTCAGTGAGACGGTTCTGATGCAATTTACGTGTCTTGGATTGTGCACGACCACGAAATTGCTCTTTTGATCGTTCCAATGAATTGTCCGAATTAATAATGCAGGGAAAGTTGAATTTAGTAATTAATTTATGTGTAGCAAAATTAACACATAAAAAGAACAACGTGAAAATAATGTGCCGAGTCTGCACATTATTGTCGTTTTTCTTTGTGTGCGCGTTGCGTTGTGGTAAAAAATATCGTATTTGTAATAAACGTTTGTCAATACACAGGTCTTTCATCCCGTCGACCAGCGCGGCGTATCTAGTAATTAAACTTCCATTGAGCGAGTCCGTTGTCGGTATCGTTCCACTTTGTTTACTTCGTGAAACTATGAGAAAACACGTGCTGCGTGACTATTACTCATGGACATGCCATGATGGACCATGATGGGTGCGTCACGGATAGATAGCCAGTGATATCTGTCATATCACGTCCGTACAAGCATTTTCGTCATCATACTAGCGTATGAGTGATACGGAAATGCGCTTTGATTCTGTGGTTACGCCATGATGCAGCTTGGATTTCATATAATGGACGGCTCTCTAAGGTTTTACATTCATGCTCTACTTAAATTGTATACTCGTATACAGTTTCATATCGATATATTTCTAAAAGTGGAGATGGAGGAAATTGTTAGCATGTTTGTAAATATAAACAATGATCCTGCCCATGCGGGCTAATTGATAACACGTGTACTGAATACGTAATGAATACTATCAATACATTGATAACCCTTTACCCTCATACGTAGGGACTGTATAATTGACTTTGAAATACTTGGATTAAATAAATAGATTCTTCGTAGATGGAATGTGGCTTGCATCGTGAAAAAAGAAAGAATTTAGGTACAACGTTGCATAATTTCTGTCTGCTGACTTAAAAGTCAAAAGTTCTTATAAGAACTTGCGTAATCAATTTTATTAACGTTTCTATTATTCAATACAGCAAGTAAACTTTGCTCAATCATCAGTATGCAGCCTTTTACTAAATATCCTTATTACAAGCGGCATTCCAAACTTTAATAAAGATAGTAACTGTGGGGATCTACATATCACTATATATCATATAGAAACTAGAAAGACAGATAAGTTATACAAACCTTAATAGAAAAATTGATCAATTTTTTTTACAAATTGCGTTGAGACCCCCAAGATGTGCTATCAAAGGTTATCGCTAGGCGCCCGCCATCAACGAATGCAGGTGGCGTTTACCTCTGCAGCGTGACAAGAATTCATTCACCATGGCCGGTTAATAGGAGCACTTTTTTGTAGTTTTTACTAAGAATTCTCTTCACACGTCTGTGAACCTACATGGAAACCGACAATTTTCCACACTTTACATATTCCGATTTAAAATTCAAATGCGAGCATGTTTCGGACTGACGATTGATTTAATGATGCTATTTCACCTAATGCAATTAATTATTAAACAATCATTGTCGTAAGTCATCGACAAATTATTTATAATTTCGTATTTCCCTATACTTCGATTTGTTAAAAGTCATATTTAAATACAGTGCCATTTATAAACGAGTCAATAATGAATTAGTTAATATAATGATTTGTAATTGGGTACAAATTACATTTGCCGGTTAAAGTGAATGAAGGAAATAATTTGTATAGACGGCATAAAAGTTTCAAATGAATGTCCGGGTCCGTTCTAAGTTGCCTAATAGATTTTTTTTCATGTACTATTTTGGCTATGTCCTTGGGCGGATCATCTTCAATGGAAATCTGTGGACCGTGACACTAAATCACTTGTTATTTACCACCACACTATCAATTAACACAAAACATCGACTCATTGATATTTGTTAGAAATCATATTAATGTTTTTTTAATTTGATTTCGAACGTTCCTACAGTTTTGAGGTAGCTAAATACTTAATTATTCTGATTTATTTTTAAACATATCGTGGTGTTTACCCACCAGCAAGGTGTTACACCCTTGCCTTGATTGCTTTGTTCCTCTTTGTCCATTCTATTCAAATATCATTCTCGGTAAAGAGGACAGCGTCCCTTTCCCTGTTCGCTCAGGTAAATGGGGACGGTCGCTACCTGTGAGCAACTCCACATCGTAACGTGGTGTATTGAAATCACCATGTTGTATCGATCGGTTTAATTTATCTATCGATCCGTTCGTTCAATACTTACCCGTAAGAAAGTGAAATAAAAAAAAAAAGAAATGGATGAGTGTGCTGTATAATCTTTTGTTCCCGCACATGTAGGTTGTCAAACAGCATTCCTCACCTCGTCGATATGAGTTAAACGCGTCTCGATCTCACCGAGATTTTGTGACACAACTTACCTTTTTAAACTTAACAGTTAGTTAACAGCGCCTTCGTTTCTCAAAATTGTAAATTGCACTTTGTCTTCGAGCACAACACTATAACACAGCCTCACTTAAAATCGTATAAGTATAGTAAATCGTGTAAAGTTTACGTCATAATATTATTGACGATGTCATAATATGCAGTGAAATGATTGGATTAACCGTGTGGCGGTAGGGAGCGGGCAGCATGCGACGCACCAGCTGCCGCTAGGTCGAAACACAAACTGGAAAGCTTATTCGTTCGGCCTCCTGCTCGTCGACTCGCGCGAGTATTCCACTACCGAACGAATGCGTGCGCGCAGCTCTTATCTCTCCGTCTCTTTCCCTCGCATCGTTATGCTTGTGCTTAGCCCTCCTTCTCTACTGCACAGTAGCCGGTAGCCGGGTGAATTCACGAACGGGTTCCTCTTGACTTTTCATCTCTGTGCCGTGATATTACTTGGGTTTCGTATGCGATTTTTTTATGATATTATGATGACTGGTTTTAACGAGTGGGAATCGCTCGCGGCTGCTTATTAACACATTGTAGGATGCTGTAATTTGTTAACGTACTATCAAATTCCTCTTCTAATCTCATAAGTACTGTGGTATGGATTTACAACTGGTTGTAGGTATCTTAAGTATTTTAATCCATACTTAATATAATAAATGTGAAAGTGTACATGTATTTGTTTGTTTGACCTACTTTCACAACGAAATGAAGTAATTTATTGACATATTTTTTTTATGGAGATAGATTATAAGGTCTGGAGAGTGACATTAGCTATTTTTTATCCCGAAAAAGCATCTTATTCAAACAGTATTAAAGTTTTATTAAAATAATCACAACGCGAATAAAGCCATGGGTAGCAGCTAGTCTAATTGTATAAAAGGAAAAGTTAACTGACCTAGTGATCTATTAACCCACAACTAAAACTACACTGGGTGGAACAGGCTGAAAATTGCAAGAAAAAAATTGTAATATTATTATGAAAATTACTTACTAAAAATACTAATTGTAATATTATTATGAAAATTGCTTATTCTTAATTTAGGAGTAGGTGTTTTCAGAACATAATGCAGATTGCAGGGTGGTTTCTTGGTAAAATAACAAGTCTTTATTCCACCATGAAATGAAAATCATATAAACATAATACATGTGAGAGAGTATAATTTTATCAGTATCACAAATGCAATTTCTTCCAGGCAATCTTATCACAATAGAAAAAATTGACAGACGAAGGTAGGTGGCGCATGAAAATACAACCGAAGCTATTAAGAAAAAAATTACATACATATATAAATAGGTACACAAGATCCGATACACATTGATACTTAATTATATTATCTATAAATAAATAATAAATAAATATTGTCAGACATATTACACATCGCCATCTAGCCCCAAAGTAAGCGAAGCTTGTGTTATGGGTACTAGACAACTGATAAACATACGTAAATACATTTTTTTTTTTTGTAAATACATACTTATGATACATAGAAAACACCCAGACTAAGACAAACGACATGTTCATGCACACACATGTTTGTCCTATGTGGGAATCGAACCCACGAGCGTTGGTGTCGAAGGCGCGTCATTGACCGCTACGCCACCGAGCTCGTCAAAGAGCTATATATATTATATATTATATAAAAATTAATCTCTATTCCCCTTGGTCATCGCATCACACGTGAACAGATGGAATAATTTCGCTAATTGTTTTTTATTGTCAGTAAAATGTTTCTAAGAAAGTAAAAAATAACAAAGTTCTGGGGAAAATTAGAAAATTTTACGACCATATTAACTTTTAATGTAACCTTGTGGCGTTTGGCATAACTGTCAGTCATTTGACAAATTGCGCGAAACCAATTCGAATTCAATATTCATAGTAAAGAAGACAGGACAGCGTCTGTCATGTCAACTAGTTTTAATTTAATTTTCATTACGTCAGTTTTGTTTAATTAAGGCATATAGCTCACGAATGCCACACATAATGCAACATAAGGCATATAGCCATGCGCTAGTTTTACAGCACGTACGCTGCTGCAAAATAGCGCGCGCCACTCAAATAAAATAGTTATTTGTTATGCAAGGCTGCAAAGTTAATTTTTGGCGCGAGTACCTTGTATTGAAACCTGAGCAAGCGAAGGATTCTAGGATTGAGCCACGAGCGTAGCGAGTGGTTCAAATATAGAATCCTGAGCGTAGCGAGGGTTTCAAAGGTACGAGACGCTAAATAACTTTGCTGCCGAGCGCAACACACAACTTTTCACCTCACTAAAGCGAGGAAAATGTTAGGAGCAAGAAAAACAGTTTTAATAAATAATCATCAATGGACTGGCTGCAGAGAACATAAACTATTACGAAACCAATGAGGTTCTATATATATGTAATTTATTGTACGAAACCTTTATTGAATAAAAATATTCGAATTTTAAAAACACTTTCCACGCTAGCGGATAAAGTGCGATTTTCCACGCAGATTTCGAATGATAAACAGAGCTTTTACGAGCTAGTGAGGTGAAATAGTTATTTGTTATGCAAGGCTGCAAAGTTAATTTTTGGCGCGAGTACCTTGTATTGAAACCTGAGCAAGCGAAGGATTCTAGGATTGAGCCACGAGCGAAGCGAGTGGTTCAAATATAGAATCCTGAGCGTAGCGAGGGTTTCAAAGGTACGAGACGCTAAATAACTTTGCTGCCGAGCGCAACACACAACTTTTCACCTCACTAAAGCGAGGAAAATGTTAGGTGCAAGAAAAACAGTTTTAATAAATAATCATCAATGGACTGGCTGCAGAGAATATAAACTATTACGAAACCAATGAGGTTCTATATATATGTAATTTATTGTACGAAACCTTTATTGAATAAAAATATTCGAATTTTATAAACACTTTCCACGCTAGCGGATAAAGTGCGATTTTCCACGCAGATTTCGAATGATAAACAGAGCTTTTACGAGCTAGTGAGGTGAAAAAATAATTATCGCTAAATTAACAGTATAAAAAAATATGTACCTTAATAAACAATCGTGTAACACAGTTTGATTAGGTAAGTATTTAGCGAATATTTTTTTGTATAGAAGTTGTTTCTTATGTAGTATGTACTTGTTACCGACGCGATATTTTTGTGGAGGGGGCGTGGTGTGATACTACATAAGAACGATAAAATTAAAAATCACTCTGCACAAATAATACTCTCTTTTCTGAGGTAATACCACATAATAAAAAATAGGTATACTCTAAAAATTTACAAGTAACGTGGTGATTTCTCTTTCCTGTTCTATCAACAGACATCATACCCTGATAACCATGTATGAACCTTATCCATAAAGATAATTTTAATGAGCTATCACATTGTGGAATATATTGTCTGTCGAGGTTTTCCCAGGAGACTATAACATTCTTCAAAAAAAGGAATGATGACATTTTTACAGGGTCAGAATGCGCGAAAGATGGTCTTGGTGTTGCCAGCTTTCATAGATTGCGGTGATCGCTTTCCACCGCTTGTTTCGACAATGTTGAACTTTAAAGTAACAGGTTATTAACTTTCGAATCAATCAGACCTATAGAAGTTGCTCAAATCTCATCATCACTTCAATCGGTTGAATAGATTTTCGTCAATCATAGCATAGCTTAGAGCACTTTCGATCAAGTAACCTTGCGAATAAAACAAAACTAAATCATAATCGGTTCATCTATTTGGAAGCTAGGATGCTACAGTCTGGTATATATTATTTATTGGTACACATACTACTGATAATTATGCCATACCGCAGAGTCCGATGGCGTCGTTACGCGTGGCAGTCTAATAGAACACGCAAGTTAAGCCACGTCTACTATATCCTGTCCATGGATGGCTTTATTTATTTTGAGCTCCTCCATGCTTAAGCCGTACGTTAAGCCGTCGGTCCCGGCTGATGTCTTTAGATCGTTAAGCCAAGTCAGTGGCTTTTAGGCGGCTTGAAATCACTGGCCTCCGTCACCCGCATTTGAGCAGCGTGGTGGAGTATGCTCTAAACCCCTTCGATTGAAGATAGACCCCGAGAGAGGTATCCCAGCAGTGGGTTGAATAAGGGTTGACGATGATATTATAAGGACAAGTATTAATAAAGATATTTTGTAGCCATGCCACTATTTATATATACATTTTTTTAATGTATTATACATTTTTTTCAATGTATTATGATAATACTGTACTATTAAACGTGCAATTCTTGTAAGTACATGTTGCTAAATTTCAAAAACTGCTGTAATAATTCCGATGAAATTTACATTACAGGATTTTACAAAATCGAAAAATCGTTAACCGAGAATCCTTTCTGGTAAAATTCGTGGTCTATTAAAAAACGCCTAGCAAAGCCCGGTGAGAAACCGACCGACCGATAGTAGCTAGCCAGCCACTATCAATTATCAATGCAGTTATTGCATTTTCTTCACGACTACATATTGAAATGGTCTAGAGTCTAGACGCAGTGTAAGCGCGATGGTTCATAATAATAATAAACAACCATGGTATACCAGCTGTAGCTGTTTGTCAACTGAGTCAGTCGCGTGGGTATAGATTTTATATAGTCTACTAACTTCTTCCCGTAGCTTCCCATACGTGAACAAAACATTGGGATAAAATTATCCTTTCCCGAAATTCCGATATATATTTATATGTGTGTCAAATGCCATCCAAGTCCGTTCAGTCGTTTACCTGTGAAGATTCAATCAAAACACATTCATACATTTGTCCTCACAAACTTCCGCATTTCGTACCATCATCATTTGTCCCAAAGGACGTTCACTGTTGAATATAGATGTCCCTCTTTGGCTTCCACATTGAATTTTGTGCATTTTGCATTTATCGAATGGTCGAGTAGGAAACCAATCCTGCATTTTGCAGATGCGCGGCTTGCCGTTCCAAAATTAATTCGTGGCGAAAGCACTTAACATTTAATTTATTAGGATATAAAATCTTTTAACGATAAACAAACACGTTTTTGCACAATTAACATGTGTCAAGATCTTAATGTTTTGGTCAGCAACCAATATAGCATTGCCAAGAGAGGAAGTCAAATTGCAAAAGCTTCCTATTCCTTCTAATTTCTTCTGATCAAAGTCGTTGTGAGTTCCAAGGCAGTCGTAGTTTTACCACATGAAAACGAATTTGACTTAGAATAATGTCTTACCGATTTCAATGTATTGATTTGCTGTAATTATTTCCCAAATAGTATTTTTTTACAAATTCTTCACTGCATAATGTCATAGTGAACAATAAAAAATACTCACAAAAATCTCGGATAAATATTTTTTTCAAAATAAACGCAGAAAGGTTTGTATGGAAAACATATTTCTTTGTAAGTTCTTTAAACAAAGTTTCATAGGTAAACTCATATCAATGGTTATTATTTCCAGGTCTTGTTATCGTAATGACCGGTGATGTTTACTACCAACTAAGTACTTAGGTAGCTAGCTTAGGTATATTTCCAAGCACAGAAAACTTTTCCTATATAAACTATGGATGTTCATTAATACTCGTAAATGATAATACGAACCTACACACAGGTCGAACCTAAAAATCAAATATACTTGTAATGCACTGCTTGAAGATATTTCTCTTGTTCATGTGTTCTGCAATGCAAGGGGTGTAAGTGGTTCATCAAGATCTTTGAACCAAAGCCAACTTTACCTGCACGCGGTGCACCCTGCTGACTGACAAACGAAGCTCTGACGAAAAGAGAGGTAGGGAGCGTTATTGTAAGCTGCCCGACTGGGGAACGTACCTCCACCTCACAGAATACCGCAGCCAAATAACGGTTCCCTTGAGGGCTGTTGTGTTCCTGCGAGTGAGTGAGGTCACCAGAAAGGAAGGAGATGCTGCGATGGCAGCAGGGGTGGCGGCGCGCGAGCGATATTTTATGTTGCGAGCGTTAATATGGCTACGGTAACCGCTTCAGATCAGGCGGGCCGTATGCTTGTCTGCTACCCGACGTAGTATAAAAAAAAAAAAAAAAAATGCCATTACGAAAGTTATTTATGTACTTATTTTATTAATACTTATCTTAATATATAAAATTTTCGTGTCACGTTGTTTGTCCGCGATGGAATCCTGAACTACTGAACCGATTTAAATAAAATTTTGCACAGTGTGTGCAGTTTCATCCAACTTGAGACATAGGATATTTATAACTCGTCAGAAAAAATAACGTAAAAATATTTAAAGGCGATACGAAGTTCGCCGGGTCAGCTAGTATATTTATATAAATTTATTAATACTTACCTAATTTTATTGGGTAAGCAAAGGATTTCGCCTTACAGAAATGACAAATGGCTAATGATATCAAAGTGTACATGATCATAGGAGTAATTTCTTATTATAGCCGGTGGCGTAACGATTTGGGGCCGGTGGCAAACTCATGAGATGAGGCCCTGCCCCTAAAAAAGCTTGAAGGTGTGGTTCCTTTTTAATAAATCGTCCCACTGTTGGGACACGGGTCTCCCCTCAATCGAAGGGGATTAGAGCATACTCCACCACGCTGCTCGACTACCAATGTTTTCAAGCTGCCTAAAGGCCATTGGTTTAACGACTGTCATCTAACGATAACTACCGTGCCCAACTATTTAAAGAAAGGACTTTGCTGCGTTGGCAGCTGGGGTAGCTACCGTAACTGCTTCAAATCAGGCGGGCCGCATGATTGTTTGCCACCAGACGTAGTATAAAAAAAACGTGCCCTTCAAAGCACGGACAAGCTCGAGATAAATAAACCCATCCTTGGACAAGCTACCGTTGACGTTGCTTACCTCGCGTGTTCGATTAGACTAACACGTGCAAAGACGCCATCGAGCACCACTCGTTCACACATCACATCCATAAAATTAAAGCTTCCGCTCTAGCCTAGAAATTCGCAGCTTGGCTAAACTAAGTTAACATTGAGTTACTCTTTCATAAAGTTTACCTACTACGCTGTCTCATCGCAATGGTATGCGAACCCTTATACCTGTTTCCAGCTACAAAACTAAAAAAATTGGACAAATATATCTACGCACAAATCCTGCCTTTTGTCTTGTCTTATCTGAGGTTGTGTTACATTACTAACACTCAGTGCGACAGAACTGCCGCACTCGTTCACTTAAGCAACTCCTATAATAAAGATGTAAGAAAACTTCGTCTCAGAGTCAGCTAATGTTTCATTAGTAAAGAGATGGGCAAAATGCCGGGTATCTATATATATAAAAGAAAGTCGTGTTTGTTACAACACTTATAACTCGAGAACGGCTGGACCGATTGCCATGGTTTTTGATTTGTTGGATTTGTTTCCGTCCCGAATAGCAGAATAACTCTTAAAAACATTGGAAAATTCTCGAAAAAATAAAATAAAAGAAAAAACATTTTCCCATACAAAATGTTCGTGGTTGTCGTAGCTGTCAAATGTGACGTTGTCGTACGTGCGTACCAGCCTGGCGCAACTCAAGGTAAAAAAACGACTCTATGAATCGGAAGCGAATTTGGTACAAATTCTGATTGTTTTCGCTTCCATTTCATACATATTAGAATTACGCTATTTGTATGGCACATCCGTCTCTTAAAACGTAGTGGTTACATTCTCTTTGGTGCGTACGCCAAATGTATGCGTGCGTTCAGAAATGTATATTAAGCTCATTATAGAACAAATGTCATAGATTAAAAACAAATGTTAACTCTATTGGTCTCATTTTTACGTCTTGAAAGTTGGCTGTGATTTGTTTTGAAAACAGTTGTTTTGTTTTGAAAGCAGATTTGTTTTGACAACAAATGTTAACTCTATTGGTCTCATTTTTACGTCTTGAAAGTTGGCTGTGATTTGTTTTGAAAACAGTTTTGTGGATTTAAATATTTATTGGTTCTAAAATATTTATGCGTGCGTTCAGAAATTTAAATCAAGCTCCATAAATCTATATAATATACAAAATAATGTCGTGTCTTGGTCGGGAAAGTATTAAAAACATTGAAAAATTGACGAAAGAATTAAATAAAAGAAAAAACGTTTTCCCATACAAATAGTGCCAGTTAAAAAGGATTGGAATATTTATTGATTGTTATGTAAATGTCAAATCGATTGGTCTCACTTTTACGTCGCGAATGTTGTCTGTGATTTGTTTTGTGGATTCAAATATTTATTGTTGTCAATTGGTACTTTTTTTGTGACTTTGTAAAGTACTGAACTTATTATTTACCCACTGCTGGGATACGGGTCTTCCCTCAATCGAAGATGTTTAGATCATACTCCAACACGCTGCTCAACTACGGGTTGGGCCACTAACTTGGCTTAAGGACTGCCATCTAATGATAAACACCAGGACCGACGGCTTAACGTGCCTTCCGAAGCACGGACGAGCTCGAGATAACATAAACTCATCCATGAACAGGCTACGGTTGACGTTGCTTAACTTGCGTGTACAATTAGACTGACACGTGCCTCACGCCATCGTGCTTCTCTATTATTTTCTATTATTCATTGTATTAATTTCAAGAAATCATAAATTTTGTTCATATATATATGTACATCACGACATTCATTGACTGTTAGGCGGTACGAAGTTCGCCGGGACAGCTAGTTTATGATAAATGTCCAAAAAGTACTTATAAATTCCCTATTTATGCCCAAAACTAGGCATTTAATGGGCATTTACAGGTATTTTTTTTTATACCACGAAGGTGACAAACAAGCATACGGCCCGCCTGATGGAAAGCAGTTACCGTAGCCTATGGACGCATGTAACACCAGAAGCATCACATGCGCGTTGCCGACCCTGAAACTTACTGGGCACTTATTGTAAATGCCTGAATTTTGCCCATCTGTATTAGTAACCGTTAACAACAATTGACTTTAAGCATCGGCAAACCTTACTTACCTGCTTAATGGTAGATTTTTTGTCGTTTTGAGTAACGCCTTTTTTTGTTCGCGCCCATTTCCGTAAAATTTGCTCTTACAACAATTTCTTGTTCTTCATAATAACATAATTTTATTACGGGTTTTTAAGGAAGGTATTGTGGATGGGTTATATGGTATAGAAAACCTGAGAGCTTACCTTACCTACTCCGAAGTAAAAATTCCAAATTTCACACACTGCCAGATTCTAGTCAATCAGGCGGCAGGGTGCAAGTGGTGCATCCTACTGCCTGACTGACTAGACACTGTACAATTACACCGAAACTTTTTAAACTAACTATAGAACTGTTGTTTGCTTGTTTAGTAGATTTTTTTTATATAAAACAAAGTAGAATAACTTTTTTTACCCACTTAGCCAAGATCACCTGCACATGGGTGCACCATAGGTGTTGGTTAGTGAGAGGTATTTTAACAAGATGTGGCATTAGCAATGAGAGTACTAATATATTCCTTTTTATACTGTGGGATGGTAACGAAGAATACGACCCGCCTGATGCGAAAACGTGAACGTTCCCTAAAAATGCTTCACGTGGCCACCACACTACAAACACAGCAACTCCGTCCTATGCGATGTAACCTACTTACTAGAACACATCAACACGTAGGTCTCTAGGAAATTGTTAGTTGGACTTCTGAAATGTGGAGGCCTACATTTAATGCTGTGTCCTACCTCTCTTTGGGCGAATTTGGCTTTGGGTCGAAAAATCGTAGTGATTCACTTATACCCCAATCAATAATACGAGGTGTACTTTGCTGTGTGACTCACCATTTCGGCTCCTATAGCCGTATCGAGATTTACAAAGTAACTTTTTTTTATCTTGAAATGGGTGCTGGAGAACCGGTGGCACGTCGACCCTTTTGGATCTTTTGTGCACTACGAAGTAAGTACACTAACTTAGTAATCTGTGTCGTAACGTGGAATAGCTTCGTCAAGAATTAAGCAAACAAATTAAATTTTAGACAAACGTTACCAGTAATATCAGAGATCTGTGCAAGCCAGCTTTTCAGCTTTATTATAATTATTAGTACTTATAGACTACTGTAGTTCGATGAATTTAGGCATTCATTGTCATTTATTGTATTATGATAATATTGTTTGGCTATTTAAAAAAAAGACCTATATTGACAGAGTTTCTTTCGGCATTTCTTCTCGTCAATGGTCATTCCGAAATGCTGGTAGATAAAAAAATATACCTAATTGTAAAAGACGTGTCTAAGTGCCCGCGAGGGCCCACAGAATAAAGAATTTGGATTTTGACTTTGACTTTGATTTAAAACTTACAACTAAGTAGGCAGTAAACGCGAATGAAAAAAAAATGGGGAGTGGCTGTCATGCCATAGTTGGCCGTGGTTGTCCGCGAATACGTTATATGCACTAAAATTATCTCAAAATGGCATCGATCTTCCACAGTCCTTACTTAGCGTAATAAATTATTTGATCCTTCATCTATCCAGTGGTGTGATTGAATTTTGGATGGAGATGATAGATATATGTAACTGCAACCACACCCCGGCCACTCCATACAAATGTCGCGTCGGTAACTACTACATAAACAATGACGTCTGTGCGGGGCGTTAATGAGCGTCTGTGTATACGGCGCCATACAAACTGTTCCAGATTTGCCTCAGAGGGGAGGTGAGATCGGCACAAAAGAGCGGCAGGGAGTGGCCAAACTGTAGTAGTACCAAACCCCGGCCACTCCATACAAAAATGGCGTTTTGCATGTAGTAACCAAATGACGTCTGTACACGTGTCTATGTTTGAGTGACGTTCTCTAGGGCTGACATTATTCAATTATTAGTCGGACATGTAAGGGGGTGTAAGTGGTTCATCAACATCTTTGAACCAAAGTCAATCTTACCTGCACGGGGTACACCCTGCTGACTGACAGACGAGGCTCTGACGAAAAGAGAGGTAGGACATAGCGTATTTTTTAAGCAGCCCGACTGACGAAGTACCACCACCTCACAGAATACCGCAGTCAAATAACAATTTCCTTGAGGATTGTTGTGTTCCTGCGAGTGAGTGAGGTCGCCAGAGAGGATGGAGTTACTGCGTTGGCAGCGGGGATGGCAGCGCGCGAGCGATATTTAATGTTGCGAGCGTTAATATGGTTACAGTAACCGCTTCACATCAGGTGGGCGTAGTGAAGAAAAAAAAACATAGTAAATACACTACTCTGACTTCAGCCAATATTTACAAAACGCCTTGTTTAATTGCCATTGCTACCTTACCCAAAATTTTATATTTTCTAATCACCACTAAATCGATTGTTCGCCTTCCGAACACCGGTTCATTGTAATGGTCAAACCATTTCATTCTCACTAATTGTAGCTTTTTACTATTCATATATTTGCGTAATGATTTGATTCATTTTCATATTCGCATGGAACAAACGTAATTTAAAACTAATACCTACCACATATGACATCACGCGCAATAAACATTGAAATGTAAATAAGAAAATTGTAAATATTAACAATAAACCACCATAACTCAAGTGACAGCAATGTCATATCCGCGTCTGCGCACTCACTTGCTCTTTGAGACATAAACCTGCTATAACGCTATCCTTTTCTCATCTCGTATTAATTGTATCTTGTATCCTACTTTGACAGACATGAATTAGTTATGATGAAACTATGGCTACCGCATGCTTTTTAGGTAATTTATAAAAAAAAATCAGTGCTTTATTTCAAAAAGGGATCGAATTGATTTCTTTTTTTGATTTCCATGTGTTGAAACATCCGTCCACTGCACAAGTCACTCCCATCTTTATTTTGCTGAATGAAAAATAAAACACGAGCGACGTCAATTCGCACGTTGTGGCATTCCTTGCGAACGGTTCCAAATCGGTTCCATAGGGGAGGTGAGGTCGCCTAGTGAGAGCGGCAGAGAGTGTCCATACTGTACGTTAGTACTATTACTTATACTGTGGTAGTACTATTATTTATACTGTGCTGCAACACCAAACTCTATCCCCCGATTTTGTTATCATTCGTTTTTTTGAATGCCTCCCCATGTAAGCAATTTTTAAAGACGTAGTCATGTCAAAATCTAGGTCTATACTTTCCCCGTCGGTCCACTAAGATCATCATCATCATTATCAGGTCATTTTAGTCTCCACTACAGGAGCGCGACCCTCTCTCATCCGTCAGAGACAGAAGGAGGATTTGGCCTACACTCCCCACACTGGCCAGGCGGGTTGGGGAGGACTGATCGATGTTTGATAATGTATTTCCCTTAGTCGCCTTGTACGACATCCACGGGAAGGGACGGAGTGATTCTATTCTAGTCTGCCGGAAGCCACACGGCGGATATGTGAAGATATATCCACTAAGATATGTGAAGTAAAATGTGTATTTAACCTGTTTGAAATTTGATAATAGTTTCGTGCTATGTATAAGTTTCACAGAAATTCCAATCACTGTTTTGCTATCAGTACTGAATGAATCAAACTGCTCAATACCAAGAAATCGAAAAAAATATTCTGATATTAATAAAATCAGTCACTGATCCAGTTAATTAAATTTATTTTCACCAATCGGGCTTCTTCTTTAGGCATTATCAAGGTATTTAGAATCTAATAATAAATAATAAGTATACCTTCCTTTTGGGGTCGAAACGCACTGAAATGGCAGCGGCCGGCAAAACAGTTCCAGTTTCAAAGTATTTTATTATTTATTTATATTATTATTTATACTTTATCTGCTAAAGTTTAAAATTATATCCATATGTAACTATACACAATTGTATTTGAATTGTCAGTGTACGTAATGCAACCTGCAACTATATGCAAGGCCATCTTTAGTGGCGCATCGATCTTCTTGATTTTATTGTCAGTCTATTATGCTTTGTGCTGCCACGTAATTCGTATAAATAATATTCCTACGGCAAAAACGAAACAGAATCAACTTTGTTAACTTATAAATATATATATATATATATATATATATATATATATATATATATATATATATATATATATATATATATATATATATATATATTTATTAATTCACAAATTACACACGGCCATCTAGTCCCAAACTAAGCAAAGCTTGTACTATGGGTACTAGATGACTGATATTATACTTAAATATTTTTTTTTGTAAATACATACATACATACATATAATGCATAGAAAACATCCAGACCGAGACAAACAGACATGTTCATACACACAAATATTTGTCTTGTGCGGGGATCGAACTCGCAACCTCGGTGTCAAAGTGGCTATTGCTAACCATTCGACTACCGAGCTCGTCATCTCATAACTGGAACTGTCTATCAAAGAAAAACTACTGCTAAATGTTATGACGATGATGCTCATAAGGATTGCTCTATCCTCCTGATCACAAGAGAACTGCAGCAAAAATAGAAAAAAAATATGCTACAAATGTAGATCGAGACCTTAATGAAATTATTCCAATCACCCTAGAAAAGAAATCATCACAATGGAACAATCACTTCCTCTGGCCACAGAGGTTCGAAGAGAGGTGCTTTAAAAACGCACAACAGCAGCTGAGTAAGAGTGATGCGCCGTAATTAGCAACCTACACTTAAAATAAAGATGTTAATAAATACAGAGAGATGTAAATTATATCGAGAGAATGGGGTTATACAGTTAGGATTCCCAGCAATAGGTAAAGTACGCACGATCTAAGTTGTGCAAAAATTTAATAATGTATTTAAATTTAATCTCTGTGGGCTGGTTTCTTTTTTATAATTCGTTCCGAGCATAGCCGGGGGACCACGTTTCATAAGTCATCACTGGCAGGCAACATACTGGTAGAAGGTGTCCTCTTGAGGCTCTGAGGTGGAAGAGAAGATCTTTCGTGATTTCCCAAACGCTGCTCCTCCAAGTTGAATTCTACTTGGAGTGGAGTCTAATTTAACTGTTTGTCATATTCGATATACTGATCAACAACATAAGAAAAGGAATTCAAACAAATCTGTAAAAATATTTTTCGTTATAACAGTATTTTTCTACTAAAAAGTAGGTGTTTATCAGGTTCTCTGCCTAATAATTTTAATTTAATAATTTAAATCTTTTATTAAAAAAAATTCCGGTTGATGATCTTTGTATTTTATTCTAATTCGTAATCTGTCTTGTTAACGAAGTGATATTTAAATTTCGCAGTTCCTCTAGTTTTCGCATTTGTTCTTTTTTTTTTAATCCAGACGAAATGCGAAAAATATGTATGTATTTAGTTTGTCAGGAAAACCAAGTAGCTCGTATAATTATTGAGGTAAGCAGGAAAATATCATCGTAATGAGTGAATAGAATAACATGTTATTGGTAATTAATATTAAGGTTTTAAAATATTTGCGGTTCAGATGACTATGAATGTTACCTACCATGCTTGTGTAAATAAATTATAAGCCTTTGGAGGTATACATATAAAAAGTTTCATTTGCAGTGCCAGACGCATTATTCGCTATGTATATTACTTATATGCATTACAGTAAGTGCCAAGCAGTAGTGCCAAGGGCAATAAAGGGTAGTGCCACCTAGCAAGCAGAACTATTCGAGATTTTGTAAAATATAACATAGGTACATTTTTTTATTTTTTTCTCACAAATAAAGTAGCGACAGAGAAGACGATAAATAATATTTTAGAGGAATTTATTTTGTACATCAAATAACACACTCCGCCTGTTTTTATTTTAATAAAAATATAATTAGAAGCCGGTCTTTAATGGAGACAACATTTTTTCATTGATAATCTTGTTAATAAGAACTCGAATTTGCTAAATTACAACAGTAAGATCTAACTGTCGATCCTCCGACTTTTTGCCAAGGCAACAGCTTTTATCTTTTTTTTTTCTTAAATTATTTGTAGTTATAATTGTAAGAAAACTTAAAGTGATCAAGCACGGTTACATAAATACCGCCATTTTTCATCCAATATGGCGGCCATAACAAAATTTGGTACTTTTGTTTCACAGACTTTCTCGAATCGTTCAGAAATGACGACCTGTACCGCTCAGAAATGACAGCATAGTGCTCAGAGTTATTTTCTGATATAGTAACAGCCTTCTAAGCGTTATTCACGATGGTTCATTTCACAGGTAATTTTTTTCCATGGGCTTGTAATCTACTAGGATGAATTGAAATATAATAATAATAATATACCCTATGAGACTCTCACAGCGGAGCAGAATCTAAATGACGCCTCAAAGTTGAAATTTGTCAAGAGATAGTCTGGAAAGAAAATGAGCGCGCTTCGAGTCAGTAAGAGCTACGTCCGGAATACTCGCTCTGATGAAAATGTCTGTTTGAGATTGATATTAGTCTGCAAATCCGACGAAAAGACGAGAGAGACCTGTTAATAATTTAATATGTTTTGTCAGAACAGTTTTGATTACTCTTTACCCGGCTATTGAATACTTTCCTTCGTTTTAAAGGCGAAAACTCAAGTCAGGTAGATTAATTTTCGAACTATCCATCTGTTAATAATAGTTAAAAGGTGCCGCCTATTTTGGTACCTATCAAAGCACAGGTAAAAATGTCTTTAAAGTTGTCTATAGCCTGGAGTTCTATGCTCCAAAAGTTTTTTTGCAAAACTGGATTTACCAGTTCGCCTGTCGCGTTGGACGCCTAATCTGTTTGTTTTATTTTTGGCGGTGCTTTGGCAGTTTTTGTGATTTGAGAAATTTCAATTTATACTTAGTAGATACTTATCTATTTTATTACACGCTTTTATTTATTTATTTTCAGCGCGGTGTCAGTAATTAAATTTTGGAAGATAATTTTGATCCACTTCCCAAAGTACGAATGAGCTGATAATTGGCACACTTGGTGCCAAGTTTCTCGTGATCAAGCACGGTTACATAAATATCGCCATTTTTCATCCAATATGGCGGCCATAACAAAATTTGGTATTTATAATTTACCACTTTAATCCCTGTGATATGTATATTAAATAAATGACTCGATAAGCTAGACAAAGTAAATATTTCTTTTAGTTTTTTATTTTTATTGAAATTACTAAATACTTGTTTTTTTTTGTTTGTTCTTGTTTCTGCTTTTTGTTTTGTGTAAAAGACATCGTTGTATGTTGATTGAGGTTCGAGACCATTCCACCCTTGCGACCCTTCATACCAAAGAAGCCCTGCCCTTGCTTGCTCTCGAACAAGTTGCATATTAATTTAACAAACTAACTCCCAATAGCTTGTATGAAGCTTTGTCGTAATTAAGTCCATTTATTTCTTAGTGTCCACAGATTTATTTGCAACATCTATCAATGTATCCTTTGACCTTGTTTCAAATACCACTACGATTTTTAATTTTGAAGCAATATGTACCTTAAAATTAAAAGTTGTAGTTGTATTTGACTTTGAGGCGCTCCCGCCAATCAATAATCTGAATGGTTTAAATTCACATCTGAGACAAGCAAAATTGTATCTTATGGGGTTTTTAGATAAGAATCATAACATGCAAAACAAATTTCTTACCCGTGATGGGACCATCCAGTACACTTGTTAATAGGCGGTAGGTCTGCTCTTTGCAGAAAGCTCAGGTAAGAAGAAATGCAATTAATAATTATTTATATCGGAACTATTGTAGTTGCTTTCTATGAGTAAGGTATCTGTGCTAGCTATATTCGTCAGACATCTTCACACAATTAATGAATGGGATCAGGATAAATTACCACATCTACCCATATTCATCCTACTACTGGAACACGGGTCTCCCTTTCAATCGAGGGGGTTTAACATCGATTAGCAGGATTGAGTTGCGGTGTTTGTAGTGAGGGTGGCCGCGTATGAGCATTATTTTTGTATCGCAAGCATTTTTAGAGAACGGTCACGTTTTCACACACATTTTCGTAGTAGATAAGGTAGCTAACCTTACCTACTCAGGTTTTCATTGCCATATAATCCGTACCTTCCTTAAAAACCGTGATAAAATTATATTAATAGGTAGAACAAATTAATTATTGTAAGAGAAAAAAATATTGAAATGGCGCTAACAAAAAGGTAAGGAAGCTCGAAGTACGTACGAAGCTCTGACGAAAAGAGAGGTTGGGAGCGTAATTGTAAGCTACCCGACTGGGGAATGTACCGCCACCTCACAGAATACCGCAGCCAAATAACAATTCCCGTGAGGGTTGTTGTGTTCATGCGAGTGAGTGAGGTCACCAGAAAGGAAGGAGATGCTGTGTTGCAGCTGTTGGCTATGGTAACCGCTTCACATCAGGCGAGCCGTATACTTGTCTGCCACCCGACGACGTAATATAAAAAAAATACATCAGTGAATACCGCATTCAAATTGGCTAAGTCGTTTTTGAGATTAGCGTGATGCATAGACAAATTATAAAAACATCGAAGATCGCTAAGACACATTATCTAATCCTCTGTTATTTGCAAATACTAGAGATAAATTAAAAGAAATATTTATAAGAGAATTTGGAAAAAGATTGGTCGACGTAACTGGTGACCCAAGATCTGGCACATTCCTCGCCCAAAGGATCAGTTTAGCCATCCAGCGAAGTATGCTGCAGATGCTGCTAGCATCCTCTAACGATGCCACATGGGCCAAACTTTTTACATTTATTTTAGTTTTAGGTTAGTTTTATTTTAGTATTATCATTATTTAATTTTAGTTACTTTAGTTTTCTTGAATTGTATGTATTGTTTATAGCTTAAGTTTATTTGAATAAAGATTATTCTCAGTGTAGAAAAAAAATAATATCAGAAATAACTATTGTCAGTTACTTTGGTAAATTTGCTTACCTTGTATTTTAGGTAGACGATTTCTTTAAAAGGATTGATAACTGTTATAAGACTCCATTTTGAAGAATTATGAATTGTGGCTGTTGATTGTTGGTATTGTATTACTGCTTACTTGTCTTATCAGTTGTAATTTCAATAACTGCATTCGAAAAGACGGACAATTTTCGAAAAACTTTGTCCTAATAACTGATTTAATAATTTGAAAACGAACATGATGACAAATATAAACGTTACTGACAAAAAAAATATTCCTTTTCTTTTGTTTCAAAGCCATTCAAAATTTCACCTATAATAGTTAAGATCTCTTGTTATTAGTCAGCTCTTGCAAGATATTTTGTAGCATTTACACAGGCTGTATCAAGCCGGAAGGTTTGCGAAGAAATGTACAGTCAATCATTGGTAATTTCTAAAAGATATGAGTAATATCGTAATTTCTAAAAGATTCTAAAAAATATGAGTAGAGGTACTATAATAAAGAAAACGGCCCATGTGGTAGAAACCATTTTAAAACTGAGCAAGTCACTTTAAAACTGAGTAAGACACGGGTGTATGTCAGATTTTATTGTCACATTCAAATCGCATTACGATTATCGGCGAGAATATGATCACGATAAGATCAATTTACGTACATTGAATGTAAACTTATGTTTAAAGACTGAAATTTGAGTTACAAAATATTATAGACATTTCAAATCAATTTTGCATATCTTAAAAATACTCAAAACTTAAAAATACATAAAATGCAACTTAACACGTTAAAAAATATTAATAGAAAATGTTTAATGCGAGTCGTACTCCACAGGAAAGGTCCATATCACCGATGAAAAAACACATATCATGTATTTTTTAATTGTATTACTTTATTTTATGTGTATTTGATGCTTGTCATAGTGGTCTCTAAAACCTGTCATTTCGAGTAATCTGGATTTTTGATATTGGACGCATTATGCTATGGCGCTACGCATCAGATAAAAGCAATCTCTTGACGGACGCTATGCATCATATACTAGACAATCGCTAGACGACACTTTGCGTCAGAAAAAAATCAACTGCTATGCTCGAGTGACCTTGTATAGAACTTGTAATGTTTTTAGGGTGGCCAATGCACGAGAGTTCATATTTTTATCCGACTGTCGAAGAAGGGAGGTTAACGGCTTTGACATGTGAAGTGCCGACTCGAACGACATTACATTCACGCAGGCTGGCATCATCACACCTCGCAATCTGCTTACGCATTTAAACTTATATCCAATCAATCTCTACGCGCAATTTTTATATACGTATACCCATCGATATCGGGTCGTATAATATGAAAATAGTGCTCTGTTGCCAGACGTCAGCCAGCTAGTGTCGTTCGCGTAACTGGTTTGGTGACCTTTCTTGCACACGGCAAAATGAACCCGCACCATCAGCCAATGTGGCTAATACACATTAACTGAACGGACAAATTGATATTTTATTAATACAAGTTGCTAAATCAACTATTTTTAGCAGACTGATGGTCTGAGCTAAGCTCGGCATATGCCCCTTGCTGAGATTTAGGAACTGGATAATATCACGGAATTTTTCAATAATGGGTCTTGTATTTTATTGGGACATGCCCAACACTGTGTTTCCCACGTGTTTCCTGTGTAGCCAGTACTGACAGCGGTGACCACAAATATGAACAATGAAGTCCATTGCAGTCCCGGGGGGTAACTACGGCTGCCTTGGAACTCTCAATAAATTTAATACGAACGCACACTTATCTGAGCCGAACAAACTAAACGAAACGAATTTTAGTGCTCTGTATTGTGTACATGAAATCTTATCAAACTTACTACGCCTACCTGCCCTATTTTGATTTAGATTCGAATTCGAATGATTCGGCACGGATAGATGTGCGAGGTGTCATAAGGCGTTCGGCTCGGATAAATATGTGTTCAACCTATAACCAGAAGAAATTAATAAGAGTAGGTAGGAAGCTTTTCAAAAAAGGAGTCTTGTGAAATTGTGTATTGGTGTTTGTGTGAAATTGTGTATGTGAAATCAATCGAACAGGTTCATCAGTCATCACTCGTGCTTTGCTGAAAAAGCACGAGTAATGACTGATGAACCTGTTGTAATAAACATCACTATAGGCTACGGTAACTGCTTATCAGAAGGCGGATCTTATACTTGCCACTTATATAGTGTAAATAAAGTTTAAAATAAATATTGATCGATAGATGCATGTTGCTGGTCTTAGAATCTGTTTTTTGTTTAATATTTGGCAAATACATTACAATTGGGTTGTTTCCAATGTTTAAAAATTGTACAAATAAATTAACAATATCGTAAAATACACAAAACTATAAAGATCTGCAAACTTTCATTCTAATATCTTCAGTCAGACTTTTTTTAGCGTCGATCAAAGTTTGGCGGGAAAGTCCATTTTAAAAGTATGAAATTATTAAAAAATAATATTTCCATTGGAGTAGCAATAAAAAATGCTATAACTTTTATTATGATAATAATTACATAAACGTAATATTTAACATAGCTGTCGTACAAATTTCTGATTTGATGCATATAAAATACAAAACTGTGACGTCATAATTCGGTAGTCTTTTGTATGGAGCGTTTTGGGGCAGTCTAAAAATTGTGATTTTCAAATTAATATATCTCGAGAGATTTTTGTGCTATCGAAGTAATTCTTTCACCTATGGTTATATTATGGAGACGTCCCTACATATCAAACAGAAAAAAATGTTAGTCAAATAGCCAATTATCAAAACACCCACGTTTGCCAATAGGCTATTTTCCAATGTTTAAAAATTGTATAAATTATTTAAAAATATCGTAAAATACACAAAACTATAAAGATCTGCAAACTTTCATTCTAATATCTTCAGTCAGACTTTTTTTTAGCGTCGATCAAAGTTTGGCGGGAAAGTCCATTTTAAAAGTATGAAATTATTAAAAAATAATATTTCCATTGGAGAAGCAATAAAAAATGCTATAACTTTTATTATGATACTAATCACATAAACGTAATATTTAACATAGCTGTCGTACAAATTTCTGATTTGATGCATACAAAATACAAACCTGTGACGTCATAATTCGGTAGTCTTTTGTATGGAGCGTTTTGGGGCAGTCTAAAAATTGTGATTTTCAAATTATCATATCTCGAGAGATATTTGTGCTATCGAAGTAATTCTTTCACCTGTGGTTATATTATGGAGACGTCCCTACATATCAAACCGAAAAAAATGTTAGTCAAATAGCCTATTACGCAATTTCGTCGTTGCGTACGTGATTTCCTATGAAATCATAATTTAATTTTTTTTCCTCGAAAGAAAACGGAATTTTATTTGTCATATATTGTATTCAATAGTGATACATCCAATATTACTAGTTTGTTTACTCCGAATGTTAATAAGAACATTATCCTTATTGGTAGCGCACTTTTGAAAAATATTGCGAATTGAAGCTAAATATTGAAGAGGGTCTTGTTTTTTTCTATTCTAGAATTTCTATTCTTGTGAGATGTCTACTTCTTCTTCGTCAACCATTATTCATCCCACTGCTGGGATACGGGTCTTCCCTCAATCGAAGGGGTTTAGAGCATACTCCACCACGCTGCTCTTAAGTACTGCGGGTTGGTGGAGGCCAGTGTTTTCAAACCGCCTAAAGGCTTGGCTTCACAACTGTCATCTAATGACAACAGCCGGGATCGACGGCTTAACGTGCCTTCCGAAGGAGGGAGAAGTCTATACGAGTCTTTTATACTGCGTCAAGTTGTAAACAATCGTACAGCCTATCTGTTGTAAAGCGTGACCGTAGACCATAGACGTTTTCAAGTATTGCAACATAAGATATCTCTCTCACTTTGTCACCCCCGTTGCCAACACAGCTACTCTCTTCTTGGTACAAGGTGAATACAACAATCCTCTAGGCCTCTGGAAAAATATTATTTGGGGATGGTCTACTGTGAGCTGAAGGTCCCAGTTGAGCAACATGAAATTATGTTACGTTAACCTCTATTTTGCCAGAACCTCGTTAGTTAACAGGGTGCAGGTGGTGATGGCTTTGGCTCGCTGGTGACGGTGAGCCTTCTACACACCTTCAATAATGATGGTATGGAGTATTCACGGACATAAAATGCCGTATTTTTACCGATTTTTCCGCCCACTTCAAAAGAAATAGAAAGTACAAAAATCTTCTATATCAAAAAATGATTTAGTAACAAACATCATAATAAACTTTCACGTTTATAATATTAGGTGGATTAGTATCTAATTTATATTACTACTAATTACAAAAAGTATTGGTAGCGAATTTGCAACATTTATAGTATATCACTTGCTTGCCATACTGGTATGCGTACTGAGGTGTTATAAAAGAAACCAGATAGTAGGTATTCTTTCAGGAAATCAAGTTCGTTCAACACCGCAGACTATCCCACAGCCGTTGTTATGTAAGCCCTTTCTATATGTATGACGGCGTCTCAAAAGCTTTAATATACTGTAAGCTAAATAAGATTCAATTCCAACGCGTTAAAGTTTCATTTCAAATGAAGATCGATTCCATAACAACCAATACGTTCGAACGTGAGCTGATTGAAAGCTTGGTCAACGTTTGTACGTGACCAATTATTATCATCGACTAATATGGGCGTTAATCATTAGAACACTGTAGTTATTTCTAAACGTGTCTTAGTTTGGTTAGATGATAGATTACGGATAGTCATCATTATTGTCTGTTTGTAAGATGAGCCCGTGGCCTTCTTGGTGTCGTCATAGTTGAACACCTAAATGAAGGCATGTCGAGTAACAGAGGCTTGTAGTCTGACTTAAATAATGAGTCTTATCTTGTCTTATTATGGGTACAATGCTACAGCATCGGGGTTCCATAAGGATATTTTGCTTTTCCTGAACCTTTGCATTCCCTGGTCCTTCAGTAACTCCTATTTATTTGTTAGTAAGAATCCGTAGCCCTGCAGGTCCGGGTATGGGTTTTCTAGTATTTCCATTTGTATTCCTACTAGGGTGTCACAACAAGTGTTTAATAGTCTTGTTTGGACCCTTGTAAGTCGCATGATCTGCATTCGGGCTATAGACAAGTCTTACCTTGAGTCGTCTTCATGGTAGATATAAAGTTGATACTGTTGATTGTTGGCACTTGGTGGAACACTATTATCATAATGTTGTAATAAAGCACTTGTACTTTTCCACATTTATTTTTACCGACCGGTTTCGCCGCTAAGGCATTATCAAGGTAAGCAGATGGTGTTTGTGTTTTTACTATAAGACGTTATCGCGTCAATAAACAAGAATACATAAGGCAGTTAATATTTTTATGATCAAGCATTTGGAAAAGTAGGCTAGTTACTCGTTTTTACAATCTTGCATGCCAGTTTCCATTTACAGGTATGATAAGAACTTGTCGGAATGGGTTGGACCATATGACGCTAACTAGTACTACAACGTAACGTGCCGATAGAAATCACACTAGATAGTGCCTTGTCCTAGATCAGCGACAAAATACACACATACGTTACAAATGGTTACAATATATCGCGACAATAAATTATATACAACATGTCTTCTATGCAGAGGCAAAACCTATATGACACGAGACGTATCCTTCTGGTACGTTAGGTCCGATTCTTTAATAGGCCACCAGATGTTATCGCAGCATTTCCTCACGTTTAGTGACACCACACAATCGGAGGAACACAACAATCCTCAAGGGTTTGGCTGCGCTTTTCATAAGTTGAAATTTTAGATTAATTTCGTTGCAAGGCTGCCTCAGTTTTACCACCGGAAATGTAGTGGACATCATTATTCATTGCCTTTTTTTGGTGCACGCCGCTGTTAATCCTAGCTACTCAGTGGTGGGAATGTGTGATGGGCTCCCTCCTATTAAAAAAAAGTCGAAATTTAACGAGATATAATGCTTATACCTTACAGTCCTTACCACACCCACGCGATTATCCCCGTAGGTGCGCCACGTGCGACTTACTGTTGGCTTTGGGTCTTTGATGATGATGAATATTACCATACCACATCATAGAGGACTGAGGAGCTCGATGACGTCGTTGCGCGCATCAGTCTATTCAAATAGGCAAGTTAAGCAACGTCGACCGTAGCCTATCCATGGATGGGTTTATTTAGCTTCTCCGTGTTTCGGAGGGCATGTTAGCCGTCGATCTAGGCTGGAGTCATTAGATGACAGTTGTTAAGCCGAGTAAGTAGCCTCTGGGCGGCTTAAAAACACTAACCTAAGTCAACGAGTAAAGTATGAGACTGCTCTAAGCAGGTCTCTGCAGTCATTGAAACTATTGCTGTGTTAGAAAATTAATGGGCTGTAAGGATGATTTGGGTGGACTAAATACTGGGCTCTTGCAAAAGAGAGAGACGGACGCCTGCCATAACTACAATACACAATACAATACAATATACTTTATTGCACGAAAATAAAAGAAAAATATACAGTGAAAAACATTAAGTTCTAGTACAAAGGCGGTCTTATCGTCGAGCGATCTCTTCCAGACAACCATAGGGTAGAGGACAAATAATATGAAATTAACTATCCCTGTTGCCCGTTTTTTGCGGCAGGCGATGGCTCGCTACTCACTAAAGGGATTCCCAAAATGCCAGGTAAAATCGACCGGGCAACACCGATGTGGGTGACTCAGGGGTGTCGAGAAGTGTTCTGCGCTTTCTCCGAAGTTACTTGCAGGATTATGCCCATTTAACACTTCCACTCCTGGAGCATATAGTTCTAACGACTCCTCACTGGACGGCCAATGAAGGACAGCTAGCTAGATGAGCTGAGCACTGCGGGCCTTCCTGTGTTCCCACCCGACCAATGAACACGCCCGAGACGAAAGCCCCGACTGACTCGGGCGATTCGGTAACCGTGGTGTCGTTACTCAGTACAGATCGCCTGCCCTGCTAATTATTATTTTTATATCCCAGCAATAGAATGAATATGTGTTGGCGACGACGCGACGACCCCTTCCTATGATTATAATATGGTTGACTGGAAGAGATCCCTGATAGGATAAGTCCGCCATTGTATAAAAATTGTTATTAACACTGTGTATTACTTTTTTAGTGCAACTAGCTGACCCGGCAAATGTTGTTTTGCCATATAAATTTAGGGGTTGATGGTAGAAGGGTGAAAATTTGAAGTTGTATGTATTTTTTAATCCTACATCTTATTAAAAGTAAAATAAAAAAAAATGACAATAAAATAAAATAAAAATATTTAGGGGAAGGTCACCCTTATCATTTAGGGGTATGAAAAATAGATGTTGGCAGATTCTCAGACCTACCCGATATGCACACAAAATTTCATTAAAATCGGTTCAGCCGTTTCGGACGAGTTTGATAACAAACACCGCGACACGAGAATTTTATTCCATACTAGCTGTCCCGGCGAACTTCGTACCGCCTAACAATCAATGAATGTCGTGGTACATATTAGCTGAACTAAATTTATGATTTTATGGAATTAAAACAATGAATAGTAGAAAATAATAGAGAAGCTCGATGGCGTCATTGCGCGTGTCAGTCTAATTGAACACGCAAGTTAAGCAACGTCGACCGTAGCCTGTACACGGATGGGTTTATATTACCTCGAGCTCCTCCGTGATTCGAAAGACACGTTAAGCCGTCGGTCCCGGTTGTTATCATTAGCTCATCTTGAGCTCCTCCGTGCTTCGGAAGGCACGTTAAGCCGTCGGTCCCGGTTGTTATCATTAGCTCATCTTGAGCTCCTCCGTGCTTCGGAAGGCACCTTAAGCCATCGGTCCCGGTTGTTATCATTAGCTCATCTTGAGCTCCTCCGTGCTTCGGAAGGCACGTTAAGCCGTCGGTCCCGGTTGTTATCATTAGCTCATCTTGAGCTCCTCCGTGCTTCGGAAGGCACGTTAAGCCGTCGGTCCCGGTTGTTATCATTAGCTCATCTTGAGCTCCTCCGTGCTTCGGAAGGCACGTTAAGCCGTCGGTCCCGGTTGTTATCATTAGCTCATCTTGAGCTCCTCCGTGCTTCGGAAGGCACGTTAAGCTGTCGGTCCCGGTTGTTATCATTTAATGACAGTCGTTAAGTTAAGTCAGTGGCCTTTAGGCGGTTCGAAAACACTGGCCTCCGCCAACCCGCAGTTGAGCAGCGTGTTGGAGTACGCTCTAAACCCCTTCGGTTGAGGGAAGACCCGTATCCATAAAAACTGAAGATTTCATAAAAATAAAGATTTCCTTATTGTTAATTTTAAAAAAAAAAACGTTTTGTTTAATTTTTTTTAGTTTTGAAATAGGTTTTATCATTTTGGTGATTTGTAATTGTCATTTCTTTTGATGTTTACTCTGATTTGATTCTTGCGCTCGAACCCCATGGGAAAAGCGTTTTCACCCCTATCGATTTGACATTTTTAAATTTTCATAACAAATCACAGACAACTTTCGCGACATAAAAGTGACACCAATCGATTTGACGTTTTGATATTTGACAACCAATAAATATCGTAATCCCTTTTTCAACTGACACTTTCATTTGTATGGGAAAATGTTTTTTCTTTTATTTTATTTTTTCGAGAATTTTCCAATCTTTTTAAGAGTTATTCTGTTATTCGGGACGGAAACAAATCCAACAAATCAAAAACCATGGCAATCGGTCCAGCCGTTCTCGAGTTATAAGTGTTGTAACAAACACGACTTTCTTTTATATATATAGATTCCATATATATTCCATATACGAGTATATTCCATATATTCCAGGACAAATTACACACGACCATCTAGTCCCAAACTAAGCAAAGCTTGTACTATGGGTACTGATATAATACTTAAATACATTTTTTTTGTAAATACATACATATAATACATAGAAAATACCCAGATCAAGACTGACATGTTCATGCACACAAATATTTGTCTTGTGCGGGGATCGAACCTACGACCTCGGAGACAAAGTGGCCATTGCTAACCATTCGACCACCGGGCTCGTCGTTTATATATTAGATAAAGTCTTTACAAACAAACAAACAAATATAATAGAAGAGGATCGTGGCTACAGAAATCAAAAACTTGTTACTCAATCTACTGATGACTTAGATACGATACTTAAAATAATTTTGGGTCAACCTGATAACACTATCAGAACTCACGACTTTCCACATCAACTGTATTTACTCAAACCATTGAGAATTAGTGACATTCCTACATGTCAATCACAGAAGCAGTCAACTCTAATCAGTAGACGGACAAGAATGGTTCATTATAAACGTGTTATCATGCGGACATTGACATGCCATCAGGCGGACCGTATGCTTGTTTGTCGCCTTAGTAGTATAAAAAAATGCACTATCTTAGTTTTGACTAGCTGTTACCAGCGACTTCGTTCACGTGGTTAATAAACTTCTAATATTTTTGATTGAAATATTGTTTTTTAAACAAACGTACATATTGTAAATGCGAATGTGTTTCTGTTTGCCTTTTCTTGGCTAAACCTATCTTCCAAAAAATAAGAATATTATTTATAAAAAAAAGTATGACACGTTTCTAAGTAAGTTTACAAGGGCCAGATGGCAGAATAAATAATTTCATTCTATTTTCATGAAATTTAGAATGGATGTAGATTATATCTCGAGGAAGGGCATAGGCTACCTTTTGGCACAATCTATCCAACGTTGATGCAGGCGAACCGCGGGCGGAAGCTGGTATTGTATTAACATATTTCTATGTTATTGGCAAGTTTCTTGCAAGCAATAATAATAATAAAAAGAAGGCTTCTTTCTTCGCCAATGATCAATACCGAAATGCTAATAGATAAAAATATTGACAAAAAATAAGAATATTTATTAATAAAAATGTGTAAAGTTTGATAATGTTTTTACCTCCACCTTACAGAATACCGCAGCCAAATAACAATTCCCTTGAGGTTTGTTGTGTTCCTGCGAGTGAGTGAGGTCACCAGAAAGAAGATGCTGCGTTGGCAGCGAGAGTGGCGGCACGCAAGCTATATTTTATGAGCTTTAATTTAGCTACGGTAACCGCTTTGCGCCAGGCGGGCCGTATGCTTGTCTGCCACCCGACGTAGTATAAAAAATGTGCCCACAAACACCCAATGACAGAATTAATAATTTCATTTCATAGATGAGTTGCATTGCAATGCAACCTGCAAATTCTCGGTCGATGTTTCATGCGTTGAATTACCTGCAAACAAGTGACAAATGCAGTTGCTGACTAAGGACCTCCGCTAGGGAATTCCATGAACCCCACAAACCTGTTTTCGTATTACTCATAAAATTCACACAGTGAAATAATTTTGCGTAGGTAACACATAATATGCATGCTAAGAATTTCGTTACTGTCGGTCGACCATTTTGCATTCGTTATAGGTGTATTTCGTTTGTGCCGAATTTACTAACCGCAAATTTTGATTTGCGGTTTTATCGGCTTGCTAATGCTTCAAAACCGGATTTTTCATTCGACTTTCCGGTTTCACCTTTACATATAATAAAGCAGTAGAATAATCACACAAAGTTTATAAATTTGGTGTAGGTGATAAAAAAAGATTAACAGGACACAATAAAGATTAAATTTCTGTCTGTCTGTATATACACCTTAATGTCTAAAACTTCTGGACAGATTTTTTTTGCGGCTTGTCTTAACGACAGTCATCTAACGACAACAGCCGGGATTGACGGCTTACCGTGCCCTCCGAAGCACGGAGGAGCTCGAATTATATAAACCCATTCATGGGTAGGCTACGGTCGTCCTTGCTTAACTTGCGTGTTCGATTAGACTGACACGCGCAACGACGCCATCGAGTTCCTCATTATTGTATATGATTATGATTGCAAATTTGTGTATCTGGCAATTTAAGTCTCATGAACACGGGTAGAGTGAAATAGGTAGGTAGCATTTCATTGGCAGTTTGTACTGGTAGCTTCGCAATGGATTCCTACTCGTCCGATGTTACTCCACCAGTATACGCCAGGCTTTAGACATGTGCTGCGTTACCGGCGTTAGCTCTGTCAGATTCTAAAGATACTAAAAGAAAGAATACCTAGATATTTTTGTGCTACGAGTATAATCTATTCATTAATACGTGAAGTAAAAACTACTATTAAAATGACATTTAATATTTTGTAATGAGATAATCTAGAGTATGACTAGCTGCTGTCATCATTTGCAATACCTGAAAAAGGTGCTAACTTGACCTGTACTTCGTATTATAAGATCTGATGTTCTTACTTAGTGGCAAAAAATAAAATCTTGAATCTTGAAAAAAAACTTTGTACCCCTTTTCTCGAAAATTACGCGGACGGAGGAATATGAAATTTCGCATACATTATAGTAATATATTTTTATTATTCGCAAAAATGCTAATATATTTTTATTTAATTATGTATAAAAACATTAGATCAATAAAAAAAACATTACACACACTACCATGCATAATACACACACACGCATAATATACTCTTTTATTTATTGTTAAACTCATAATTTAAATTATTTATGGTCGAATTTTGACCACTGGGCGAGCACTAGTAATGTATAATTATTTACCAGACCGTGTCTGCTGATGACTGCGTAGTGATCACTGGTCGAGATACAAAAAGTACAACGTGCAGCAATTGAATAATAAAAGTGAGATGAGGAAAAATATTTTAAAAAATTCTATGCATTTTTGTTTTAACGCGTTCTGTAACTTCGTTCTGTTCTACTCTCACAAATTGGAACCAAAATGTTCGGGTTCAGTTTCTTCGAACTGTCATGTTGTAAAATCAACTTTCAGCCGAACTTTTCCTGGTGATTCAACTCTTCTTCTGCTTTGGTGCTCTCGCTCACAACAATCCTACAGAAAAAGGTCATTAGGATTTAAATGCGGTCTTCTGTACAGTTATGTATCACCTCGACTGGTAAAAACTCTACCGGTCGAGCTAATCCTAATTTAAATATAGTTGTGTCTTATCTATATAAAAGCTACCTACTTAGCTAGTACACCTCAATTCCCTTCCCCCCTCATTATATGGGTCTTAAGATGCGGAAAGGTTCTGGGGTTTCTAGCTATTCCTACTGTTTATGCAGCACTATAGCTTTCGACCGTGACTTTTCCAATTTCTTTCTTAATCAATGCATATGTCATATTACCGTCGCAATAAAACTCTATATTAGCCACTAAGCCACCAATGGATCGAGTACCAAGTCCTCTATTGAGTTTACTGGTATCGCGAGTGGATGGACCACCATTGGCATTCTATTGAAATAGGTCCGTGATTTCCATCTAGTGCTCATGGCAGGTACCAAAAACAAACTATCTTTAGTAAAGTGGTTAAACGCCTTGCCATTATAACGGTATAAGAAGGATGAGACACCAATTGTTGCCTTTAGCCCAAGCTTATACTGCGAAACTACAAAATTAATCATATGCGTACGTTCATAAAGTTGTTTTTCGTTTAGCATATTGGGGCAGGAACGACATGATGTTTTATTCTTTTTCTTCCTTTCGTTGCCGACGAAATTGTGCAGGATCCGATTCACACATTTCACAGAAAACCTCAATCCGAAGCCAGTATTTTCAAGATGAATTTATTACGAACAGCTCGGTGGTCGAATAGTTAGCAATGGTCACTTTGACTCCATGGTTGCGGGTTAGATCCCCGCACTATATGTCCGTTTGTCTTAATATCAGTTATCTAGTACCCATAGTACAAGCGTTGTTTAGTTTGGGACTAGATGGCCGTGTGTAATTTGTCAAGAAATATTTATTATTATTATTAAAAAAACTATGCCATTTGAAATGTACAGTCAAGGCTCATAAGTGCAATATCGCCCGCCTTTAATTTTCAATAATGTATTTTTAAATTTCCTTAAATTGATTTCTATAGAATGATTAGGGCAACAAATTAAATTAAAGAAAAGTTTAATATCATTATAAATACATATTTTATTCAATCTTAAATGTAAGGCAGGTACTACACATATACTGTAATATACTACACATATACGAAGTAAGAACTGGTTTTTTCTTTCTTTGGCGAATATACAATATTTTTTCTTTTTGTTATAGAAAATTGGGTTTGGAGCTTGTCCCTCGGCGCGGAGCGACTGCAGTGGATCCTGAAGAAATCGGTCTCGTCGAACTTTACAGAGTACATCAGGAAAGCGCTGAAAGAGCAGCAGCGGTCAGTATATATTTTAGTATCATTTCTATGGTATTTTATTTATGTACAATAAAAAAATGCACTTAAATAAAATCTCGTCGAGAGAAAGCTTCTGTAGAAATCTGCATGATCAGCAAGGGATCCAACCTGCTAGATACTTGTGTTGCAAGCAGCTTTTATGTAACAAGGCATGGTCATGCACACAAATGACTGTCATGTGCGAGAATCGAACAAGCGGACCTTGATGCTTTAGCTGACAACTTGACCACCAAGCTCGTTTTATAAAAATATTACAAAATGCAAGTATTCATAAAAATTGCATAAGAATGCATGCATAATTCATTCATTGAAAAAATAATAGTGGTGCGACAACTTTCCTTTTTAAATTCCACCAGATCAGATCTGTCTATTTCTAAACAAGTTCTAGCTTTGAACTCGACTGACATACGAGTAGTCACATTTTAAATGTGTATCTAATTTTGTGACTTTTATAATTGTTTTTTTTTTTGTATACTGTTGGTAATTAATTATCTTTAAAAGGAATTTCAGTTGACTGGAGAACACTTGCAAATTGATTTTTTTTATCTTGATTAACTATGAAGATACAATTAACTTCGGTTAGTATTGAAATCTACTTGTAGTAAATCGACTGGATATAACTTCAAGTTCCTAAAAAGTTAGTTCAGCATCAACCCATAGTCTTCCCATTGTTAGGATACGGGTCTCCTCTCAAACGAAGAGTTTAGAGTATATTCCACCACACTGCTCAACTGCGGGTTGAATCTGTGGGTCCTACTTATATTTTAAATCTATTTTAAATCCATAGCGCACGGCAGCTGAGCTTCATTTGACTAGCCATCTTTTTAGTTCTTTATTGCCTTTAATGCCATGCCTATTTGTCATAATATGCTGTCTTTCACATTGCAGAGGGAAAGTCATATTACTAATTGATTGTGATTAAATTCTTTATGTGAATTCCATGGCAGTCGTAGTTTTACCCCCGAGACTTCAATGGACTTCATTGTTCATTGCCTTTAAGTTGCCGCTGTTAATCCTGGCTACACATGAGACAGTGGCAAGAAAGTTCCTTCGCGAATAAAATTAGATATTTAATGTAGATTTTTTTTTCAGTGGCGCGGTACACTCAGACGAGCTGGTGGATCAGGTAGCAGTTTCAATTCAGGAACACTAACCAATGGTACCACAAATGCTGGGACTACATCGCAGTCCTACCACCTTATGTGCAGTATGCGCGACTTCGGCCATACCGCTGGAGGAGACGAAGCAGAACTGTTACTTTGGCTACACGACGTCAGAAGAGCTCAACCACTATCAGAAAGGTTTAGAATCAGGATAGCAAGAGACGGATTCTCAAACTACGTGGATAGATTACAGGCGAATAGCACTTTATTTGCTGTAAGTATATTTTACTATGCAAACAGTATGGCGAGAGAGATATATGCTTTATTTACAAAGTACTAACTACTAAGTAAATAAGTAATAAAGACAGTGATAAAATTATTACAAAATTATTTATGTGTTCACATACATCTTCGTAATTTATCAGTCATGTCAAGTAAGTTTATTCTTTTATTATAAGGAATATTTTCAAAGCAATTTTAGTAAGAATAACGAGTTCGTATATGGAATACCTGGGGTTCGCAAGACCTAGAGCAGATGTAAATATAGACAAAGTAAGCACACATAAACATTTGTTTGCCACCTTAGTGATATACAAAAATAGAGAGAAGCAAAGCGAATTTACCTTTCTCGCCGAGTCTGGATCAAACCCACTGTCAAATTCCAAAGCTTCCTTCCTTTCGTACTCCTACCAATTTTTTAGGAGTAGCGATATGGAACTGATAATTTTAAATAAAGCATTCATAGGTTGTGGGTTTTCGTCTAGATGTATACTTGTTGGCAACTAAGAGTTATAAAAGCATAGATAATCTGGAAGCTACGTCCCAATGTGTTAAAAGTGGCAAAGTGTCCCTTCCTTTCCCTTTAAAGTGGAAAACAAGCATACGGCCCGCCTGATGGAAAGTAGTTACCGTAGCCTATGAACGTCTGTAACACGACAGGCATCACACGCGCGTTGCCAATCCTGTAAAAACCTCTTCATGTCCTTTTTAAAGAAGCTCATACTGTAGGCTCCTCAGAAAACCTCGATAGGCAGTTCATTCCACAACTTGACAGTACACGGGAGAAAACTTCTCTAGAACCGCACAGTACGCGACCACTTAGGCTCCAATGTGGGAGGATGAATTTCCTGTAGTATGTCAAACAACAGAGGAGTTGTTTGACATGATGCCCGCAGCTTCCCCACACCCCATTAATCGGTAGAACACACAAAATGACGCAAAATTTCATTCTAAACCGTCTGTCAGTTTAGGATCGTCAACAATCCTCACAGCGCGCCTTTGAATTGAGTTACAAAGTACAAGTTGGTATCTATTCCCTCCCGCCCAACAACATTCTTGTCTAATTAACAATGTCTTAAGAATATATGCTCGCAATGACATTGACTGTCGTAGCGTGCCGTAGACGTCTCATATAGTATTGTTATTCGTACTTGTAACTGAGTGGAATGTCTCAGAGTTAATTGGGTCAAGTCATTTCATATTAACACTATTCACCTCGGTCTCATTGGACTGTTTAGTTGATATCTTGTTACATATTTTTTAGCATATTCCTGAATATCTAAATATTCCTGGACAAATTACACACGGCCATCTAGTCCCAACTAAGCAAAGCTTGTACTATGGGTACGAAATAACTGATATGATACTTAAATACATTTTTTTTTGTAAATACATACATATAATACTTAGAAATAACCCAGACCAAGACAAACAGACATGTTCATGCACACAAACATTTGTCTTGTGCGGGGATCGAACCCGCGACCTCGGAGTCAAAGTGGCCATTGCTAATAATTCATCCATCGAGCTCGCCAATAGTTTAAACCAGTGGTACTCAACCTTTTTTTAATACGGGCCACAGACACGTTTTAGCCATAGTGTCGCGGGCCACGAACAAAATATATTTAGGGGTAGGTAGGGTAAACAAATAACATAATTCCAAATTAGTGATGTATATATATACTTTAATAATGTTAAACATCTTTGTTAACAATTAATCGAAATGCCCCTAATATGCTTTAATGAGATTTTTGATACTGTGAACGTTTTTTCTAAACTTTGTCAAGATCTGGCTTGTCACTGCATGTTAACCTTATAACATCATCCAGGTGAGAATCAGTAAGGTTATTTCTGTACATGTTCTTTATGTACCTATTTCATTTTTGAAAAAGATGATTCGCACATGTACTTGGACCCAAAGAATGTTAATAGGATTTGGGCACTTCTTTGGACGCTTTTCACAATTCTTTGGACGGTTCACAATATATTTGTAACTCTAGGCGGGCCAACCACAAAGGCCGGGCGGGCCGCATGCGGCCCGCGCGCCGCAGGTTCAGTATGACTGGTTTAAACTAATCAGTATTTTTGGTAGAAGATGATCAAAGGAATGGTAATCCAAAACACGGTAACGAGATGCCATTTGGCACGAAATAATTGGCGTGCAATTTTCTTCTGTGCAAATTTGCATAGCGCTAAATTGCTGTTTCTGTTTGCACTGTTATACTGAAATTGTTGTGGTTTACATGCGGTTATCTGTACATACAAAAAAATATTATAAAATAATTATAAGCAGAAAAACCCGATTATGTTAAGATTACCGCGTGCACGTTTTATCAGGCAGAGCGATGCTACCAAAATAGTATAAAAAGTTGACATGCGATATTTTATTTAAAAGAGGTAAGAGCATAATGTCACGTTCGCAAAATATCCTGTCAATATCAATGTTATTATTTCCTTCCAGATTTAATAAATAAGTGATTGTATAAATCATACTAATGCCCTTTTATATGATAGGTACTTCTTTCACTAACGGTTATTTAACAAAGCAAATGTTTTGATTTGTGACTAATTTATAAAAGGTAGGTACAATTCAATGACTTCATTAACAAGTGATTATACTAACTATAATATAACTGTAAATTACATTACTGTGGTTTTAACTAATAACAATATTTTATTGCACAACAACAAATACGTAGAATGTGTATTCAAAAGTACGGTATATAAATTTATTTATTGATTTAAACTTTGTTGACCATGGAATAGGGTACAAAAGGCATTCGCTACCAGTTACAGGGAAAAGCAGATAGAACTCGAATGCGGTTCACTGAATAACAGTAATTAACATACACACAATAAATACCTATGAAGACATAAAATTATATACGAAACATAGACATACGCTAATTATACACATATACATAATTAAACACACAAACGCAGAGGATAGGATAAATGTGAGAAAGAAAGAAATAAAGCTAGGTCAAGCTGTGACCTACACCCGCATGCCCAGCAACCTCCGCGCAACGCAAAATGTGAGCACACCACAAGAATAATCCAGGAATTAAATGAATACAAATAATCTGATTTTCACAAAACTAGCCTAACAAATTTTGTATATAGTTTTAAGACCATGTTTTTTAAATTTTAATCTAGACATACAAGTAAAGGATATGTCCACAAAGGCCTTGTCCACGGCAGGGGTACGTGTTGTGTATGAAGTAAGCTGATCTGCGTACACTCGGTGGCACTTTACACCGCTGAGTGTGCGTATATTGCGATTGTCTTCGTCTTAAAAAAAAAAAAAACTAGCCAGGCTAGCGTAGGCTTGCCTAAGGACTGGCGCAAGCGTTTCTGGCTTTTTCTAAACACAGAATCTTTCAGAAATTTCTTCCGGCTACTAAGAATACGTACAGAAATTTTACTTAGCTTTATTTTGTTTATCTTTCAGGACTTATCAACAACAGATCTATCTCGAGAGCTCTGGTTGGTCGCTTGGGTGATTAGAGTGGGAAGGTGGTCGGGTGCGGGCAGTAGCGGCAGTGGGACGGGAGAGAGGAGAGGCCCGGTCGCTAAGAGACCTTTAGGAGCAGGAGTATTACCTCTGTCCGAGTTCCTCAGACTGCCAGGACAACATGCTAGTGAAAAAGAATATACGTTTAAGGTACGTAGTTTGCCTGCAAAAATTTTGAAGACAATAACAGTAAAATTACGAAAAGTTCCAGCCAGCGGCTTCATCCGTGCATACACATTACCGAGTTAAAATGTATCCTATAGGTTAATCCACACCTTATTTTACTTTTGTGCCCAGTTTGACCCAAATCCGTTCAGTCATTTATTCATGATGGATCACAAATAACTTTACAAACTTCCTTGAAGATAAAAGTAACGCGGTTGATGCGATGCAAAAATGCTTTCCGCCTAGCATGTGAATCAATCCTAACGCAAGCATTATTACTAATTTTCGTTATCCAGTCTAACTAAGTATTCCATGTTTGAGTCGAATTATAGTTTTTTTATACTACGTACGTAGGAGGTCAAGCATACGGTCCGTTTAATGTGAAGTGGTTACCGCAGCCATATGTTCGAAACATGAAATATAGCTCGCGCGCCGTCACCGCCTCTTAACGCAGCAACTCCTTCCTTTTTTCTGACCTCACTCACTCGCAGTAACACACCAACCCTGGGAATTGTTATTTGGTTACGGTATTCGGGGAGCTTACAAAATACGGTATGTCCTACCTCTCTTTTCGGCAGAGCCTCGTTTATCAGTCAACAAAGTGTCCCACGACTTGCACGTGGGGCACCTTGCTGACTGATTGACTTTGGTTCAGAGATGTTGATGAACCACTTACACCTAAAAGTAAAAGTAGGTGAAGCAACGTTGCCACGAATTTAACACTAGGTGTCGTTAGTATGACTTGGTAAAGTGTAGCGTGTGGAGATATGTAGTTGAATAGATAGAGAAATAGATCCTTTAATATAATACAGTTGAATAGATAGAGAAATAAATATTCCTTTGTGGATGCACTGCCTCCACAAAGGACTATCTATTCTGTCCGCAATGACTTTCAGGATGCTGTTGGAAGCACACCTGACTGTGCGCATCAGAGACGCCGCTTTTTTTACGAGCTCGGTGGCGTAGCGGTCAATGACGCGGCTTCGACACCAACGCTCGTGGGTTCGATTCCCACACAGGACAAACATTTGTGTGCATGAACATGTCTGTTTGTGTTGGTCTGGGTGTTTTCTATGTATCATAAGTATATATTTACAAAAAAAAAAAATGTAGTTATCTAGTACCCATAACACAAGCTTCGCTTACTTTGGGGCTAGATGGCACTGTGTCAACAAATAGTGTGTAAAAGTGTCTGACAATATTTTTTTTTTTTTTTTTTTTTTTCACATAATTGCGTAGAAACAGTCTACTCCAGATTCTGCGAACATCCCTGACGCACTGCAGAACTCGGGCAACCCCATCAACGTTCTGAAAGCATTATTGTACTATATATGAAAGCCGTTGAAAAATGTTGGAACAGTGTCATCATTCCTATTTCCATAGAATATGCGTAGATAATTTCACATAGAAATTCTATGGTATATGAAGTATTTTTTCTTTCTTTTAGGTGTACCAGTGTGAAGAGAAGGACTTCCACCAATTACACGATATGCTCATCAGAAAACAGACAAACAAATGTAACATATTACCCGGACAACCTAATTATGGTAAATCAATCATCGGTCACAATATTTGGCATAACATTCGTTTCAACCTATATTAATTTTACTGCTGGGATAATGCTCTCCCTTCAATCAGGGGAGTTTAGGGCGTACTTCACCATACTGCTCAACTGCGGGTTTATTTTTTTTAAACAACGTCTGGTGGCAAACAAGCATACGGCCCGCTTGATGTAAACCGGTTACCGTAGCCATATTAATGCTCGCAACATGAAATATCGCTCGCGTGCTGTCAACACAGCTTTCAAATGTACATTAATTACATTCGATGCAATTCTCACTTCAACGGGTAATAGCTGTAAATAGCTGGTGAACTGGGAACAAAAGAGCATTCATACTTTCGATACATGTCGTAACAAGTTCCATCTCGCTCATACAAAATTTTTTCAAGACTGATTGAGGGATTCAACCGGAACTTGACTGTTACGGATAGTATGAATACACACATTGTTTTTCATTTAATAATATTTTACCTAACCGCGAACGAACCGTGATCGACGTTATAGTTTGGATCCAGGCTAAGGGGCTTGTTACAGGATCGGCATCGCGCAATTCTTAGTAGCTCTGGTGTTGCAAGCGTGTATAGGCTGGGATGATTGCTCACCATCAAGCAGGTCGTAGGCTTGTGTATAGAAAATAGTTCAACGAAATTTACTTATGAACATATTTTCAGGCATCGTCGTAGCCCTTAGGCTACTAACACACACCGGCAACATCACAGAGGCCGTGTCGTCAGGCGCAACAGTGACAGCTAAGCGGGGATTCCCCGATATAATAATGCCTGGAGACGTCCGCAACGACCTCTATTTGACGTTGGAGAAGGCAGAGTTTGAGAGAGGAGGGAAGAGTACTGCCAAGAACGTGCTTGCCACTGTCAGTGTTCATGATAATACAGGGCAGATTATAAGTGTGAGTACATTATGTTCTTAAACTTGTGTCTTGTGTCAGTGTCGTGAAAACTTTATTAATAAATAAATAAATATTACTGGACAATTAATTTACACAGCGCCATCTAGTTCCAAATTAAGCACAAAGCTTGTACTATGGGTACTAGACAACTGTTAAACATAGAAATGGAAATACATAGATAACACCCAGAGGAAGACAATCAGACATGTTCCTACACACAAATGTTTGTCTTGTGCGGGGATCGAACCCGCGACCTCGGAGTCAAAGTAGCCATTGTCGACCACCGGGCTCGTCGAATTAATGAAACTGAACCGTCACGCTCGGCTCTGTAACACTCTTTCGGATAAAGTCGGTAGGGAGGCTACCAGGGTATGCGAGATATGAAGTTTTCATTTTTGTAGTGTGGTAAAGCATACCTTGATTTTTGTTTTTAATGCAGAAACGTTAATATTTCCGTTATATAAAAAAAAAAAACTATGTATACCCCTATCTGCCAGTGAAAATTCCATTAAAATCGGATTAGCTGAACCGAATATTATTAGTTGATGGTAAAATTTTATTCATTTATATAATTACGAACGATAATTAATAAGCAACTCTGGTTTGCTTCGTGCGCTAATTAGTCCGTCACTATCACTCGCATTCATCTAATTGAAACGATCAGTGAACAATAAAACTAGTGGCCTATGCGTCGGGCGAATCAACAGCTATTGAAATCAGTGTGTCTGGGCTACTGCTTGATCACACGATGTAGTTTTGTCTTGCTGCTGACCGCTCGGAGTATCCGCGACTGCTCAAGCGGTCTCGTTTATTCAAATGAATCAGAAGATATTACAAGATTGTAGCATATTTTTTTTATATGAGAAGGGGCAAACGAGCATGTGGGTCAACTAATGGTAAGCAATCACCACCGCCCATGGAGATCAGCAACACCAAGGGGTCGCCGATCCGTTGCCAGCCTATACTTCCTTTATTTCTGGTGACTTCACTCACTCGCAGGAACACAACAACCCTCAAGCGAATTGTTATTTGGCCGCGGTATTCTGTGAGGTGGAGGTGCTTCCCCAGTCGGAAAACTTAAAAAATACGCTATGCGCTACTTCTCTTTTCACCAGAGCTGCTGGCTCTGTCGCTTGTCAGGTAGGGTGCATGACGTGCAGATGAGGTTGGCTTTGGTTTAACGATGTTGATGAACCACTTACACCCCAAATATATAATAAGATATAGCACTAATGTAGTTCGCTATGCAATCGCAACTTGAAATGGTCGGTTATGACTGCTACATGCCATTTCCAAATGTATTGTCGCACCGTCAAATTCTAATAGTTCTGTCGAGATATCAACGAGATCTATCGTTTATACAATGGATTGTGTTGGAAGGAGTTGTACGATATATTGTCCTCAGCCTCCTTTATAATCCGTACAGCTCACCATCGGCAGGGAATTCGTCTTCATACATTGTAGTCAGAGTGGTCGAGTGCAGAGCGGTTTTTTTCCGCGAACTGTTAAATTGTAGAATAAACTTCCTCCTGAAGTTTTCCCAGGAGACTTTAGTATTAGATTCTTCAACGAAGGCGTGAAGGCGTTTTTGCAATAAATAATAAATAAATATTTCTGGACAATTTACACAGCGCCATCTAGTCCCAAATTAAGTGCGAAGCTTGTGTTATGGGTACTAGACAACTGATAAATGTACTTAAATACTTTTTTTTTGTAAATACATACATATAATACATAGAAAACACCCAGACCAAGACAAACAGACATGTTGATGCACACAAAAAATTGTCTTGTGCGAGGATCGAACTCGCGACCTCGGAGTCAAAGTGGCCATTACTAACCATTCAACCACCGAGCTCGTCAAACTGCTTTATGTTAATACCATGTTTAAAAAAATAAAAACGTTATCAAAATACAATTCTGTTACTCACGCTATATCCCTTTCACGGAAAAGTTCGCCTTTGTATTTTTTCCTTTATTAGTTTAATACATTTTTTTTTGTAAATACAATAATTTATATATCTGTTGTCTAGTACCCATAGTACAAGCTTTGCTTAGTTTGGGACTAGATGGCGGTGTGTTATTTGTCCAGGAATATTTATTTAAACAATAATAACAGGAATGCGTATGGGGAGCAAGTGGCAACGCTTCAACCACCTACGAGTCCCTAGTGCTGTACCATAACAACAGCCCGGCGTGGGCGGACCAACTCCGCCTTACAGTCCCGCTCGATACATTCACGCACGCGCACGTGCGCATCGAGTTCAGACATTGTTCCAGTAAGTAACCAGCTGTATACGTGGCTTTCATAAGGAGCGAGACACTGAAGGGACACAGTCGTGTTTTTGGAAAACGGAAAATACGACAATGAAGACGTCATTCGTTCAGTCTAGTTCAGATATTGTTCTAGTAAGTAAACTGCTGTATCTATATGGGTTTCATAATGAAAAAGGTAGTTTGAAGAAACTACTTATAATATTGTCTTATTTTTAAAACACGAGATGAAAATCACTTTCGAACAGCTGTTTCGTTTTTCTAGTGTCTTATTCTATTGTTATGCCTTTGAGCTTGATGTTAAATCATTATTTCACTCTATTCATGCAACAGCGATAAAATTCAAGTCGACATACATTTTTCGAACGTCATTATGGTAATTATGTATTTTAATACCTATTGTAATTCTACTTTAGATTCATAACAAGCACATAACATTTTAAAGGTACTTATTTTTTTTTTGCCATTGTCGCAAATTGATCTAAGTGCAACAATGACATAAATGTTGTGACCATATTGCATTGAATGAGCGATTTATCTATATAAAAATGAATGTTGCTAAACTCAAAACGCGAGAACGGCTCTGCTAATTTTTGTTTTAATATTTCCGTTAAGGTGAAGGAAGGTTCTTATGGAGAGAAAAGACATAAAAATAAAACTTTCTACCCGCGCGAAGTCGGGGCGGGCAGCTAGTTTTTGATCGTACATTTTGTATGAAGACGTTGAATCTTTTTCTCGGTTTTAGAATTGGATCTTTAGTTAAGTACATTCACATCTTTTCGTAAACAGTCAACTTTAACTCATACGGCCCGCCAAATGATAAATGGTTATAGTAGCTTCGTAAACGTGAGTTGTCTTTTGTGTACAGTAGCTTCATAAACCTAGAATGTCCATTTTTTGCTTTTTCCAGCTTTTTTTTACAAAACATGGTGGTTTTATTCGCTCAGCATACTTTTTCTATGTAATTGTTGATCAACCTGTTGAAGGAACCTGTTGAATCTATCTTTGCTCATTAAGGGGTACTTCGAAAAGGACAGGGAAATGTTTTTACAGGGCTATATATTTGCCGCCTTGGTCTTATAAAAAGTAATTAATTTGTTCTAGCACGTGACAAAAATGAGAGGAAGCTGTTCGGCTTCTCGTTCGCTCGGCTCATGGAGCCCAGCGGGGCGACACTCAGTGACGGCGCGCATGAGCTTTACGTCTACAAATGTGACGACACAACCAAGTAAGGAAAATAAAAATCTCACTAATATTAAGCGAACGTTGGATGTTTATTTTACATCAGTAAACAATAAATCTGGATGAAATTTGGCATTCGTGTCGAATGTAATTAGTCACATAGGATGCTTTTTATCCCAGTACTCTATTCACACGGGGCGAAGTCGGAAGCAGAAGCTAGTAAATCAATATTTCTCAACAAATTACACAGCATCATCTGGTATCTATAAAACTTGCACTATGGGTACAAACAAAGATTACAAAGAAATTACAGTACAAAGAAAGAAGAAGAACAGACATATGAATATCGTTCAAACAAAAATTTGTTAAATTTTGAATACGGTTAAAGGGGTTTTTGCATGGTCGGCAACGCCTGAGTGATGCCTCTGGTGTCGCAAGCGATCGTAAGCTGCGATGACTGCTTACCATCAGGGAGGTCGCAGCCATGTTTGTCACCCTAGTCGTAAAATACCGAACAAAAATTTACAGGCGAACATAAAAAATAATAAAATGAAATAATTGTAAAAGATAATCCGGCGCTATAGGTTTCATCAGATTCCTTAAAAACCCGTCTACAATACCAGACTGTTGCTAGATGAAATAGGCAGGTGACTTCATCAAGGTTGTAGATATTTTTAGATATTGATTGATCACACTGGCGCACAGAGCCACGCGCAGCCGCGTGCCTGGAGGGGAGGCGCCCTTTGTGATATTTCCTTATCAATCTAGGCCCAGCTGGAGACCTAAATGCAGCTAGCTCTATACATAGGACAGAACAAAGACTTACAGTAACGTATGTAAATAGAAGCTCATTTACGTTCATTTTCTGATGTCGATCAGGGTTCGAGGGCTTTTGTTTGATTATGTTTTTTATAACACTTTGTTGCATTAACTTTGAAGAAATCTAATGTATAAAATTCCCGTATTGCGGTGTTTGTTACCAAACTCCTTCGAAACGGCGGGACCGATTTTTATAAAATTTAGTGTGCATTTTCGGGTAGGTCTGAGAATCGGCCATCTATTTTTCAAACCTTTAAATTAATAAATAAATATTTCCTAGAAATAATGTATATATTGCAAAACATCATTTGCCGGGTCAGTTAGTCATTTTATAACAATTTTACGTAGTATTAAATATAGTTACGTAAACAAGGGCGGACTTATCCCTCGGATCCATCTCTTCTTACAGTCCACCTTTATTTTTGAATCATTGAAAGAAATCTGTAAAATGTCAGTTTCCTTTGTGTACTTATTAGTATTAAATTGGTGTATTCGTATTTTTAACCGACTACAAAAAAGGAGGACGTTCTCAATTCGACTGAATTATTATTTTGTATGTATATAAGCACTTATGGTCAAATTCTATTTTTTTATTTGAAAGGGTATGATTGCGAGGTTATTCCATATTTACCAAGTCAGGATCTGATGATGAAGTACCAGAAAAATCGAGGGAACTCCTTTTGCCGTGTGGTTGCCGGCAAAATAAAATTGCGCGACTCCATTGCTCTGCGCTGGATGTAGTACAAGGCGACTAAGGAATCATGTGTGACGCAATAACTTTTCTCCAGGAAGACGGGAAGGAGCGTCACTCGGGGTATTCCACCTAACCAAAATAAGCTGCGCTTGCCAACTGAAGTCGGTTTTTATTTTTTAAATCATTATTATATTGCGGATGTTAAGACCTACGGAAAACTATAGTTATGGATGAAAAAAAAAACTGTAGGCTAACTTGAAGCATAGAATGATTTACTGAAAGTTTAAAAAAATATGCAATATATAGAATCTCTCATACCACCAGCCCTGTTGCCGTCGCAACCATTCTTTCCTGAGGTGAACTTATAATATGATTAATTTAAGTGACTTTTATATCCACTAACAGATTGTGAAAAGCTTTGACACTTAGTTAAAATTTGCAAGTGTGGTGCCTTAAAATCCAGGGACCTTATTGATGTTATGGGTAGGACCTGGAGGTATAAGGCTGTAGATATTTTTAGATATTGATCAATAAAGCAAATGAGCTACCCGAGAATGACACGCAAGCGCGTTTTCTATTGATAATATTTCCTTATCAGAAAGTAGGTACAGTTACAGTCCTAGCTGGTTCAGTAGCGCCCACCTAAGAAACTAGGCGTTAGATGCGCATGACGCCAACTTTACGCCTACCTAGACTTCAAATGAATATCCTTTAGGTGGGCGACGCTATACTAGTTCCAATTATTGGGTTGATAATGTTATAAATACATCTTGGTGGGCTGTTGATATTTTTAATTGTTAATCAATAAATCTGATATTGATTTATGGACTGTTTCCCGACTTTAAAGCACCGCTCCAATGGCCCTAAGATTTGCGGTTTGTAAAAAGAAAATATACCAGGATTTTATAAATAAGATTTTACAATGAAGTCGGTCACTTTGTTTGCTTTACGATTATATATATGTTACGGCTAAAGATAGGTGTGAACATAAACTTAAGGTTAGGCCGCTAAACTGAACACGAAAAGCTGAGCGAGCGAGGCTGAACTCTTGCTTTTGGAAAGGGTATAGGTACCTTATCTGTCTTTCTCCAAAACTAAGTCAAATCACACTTCGCTCGCTCGGATTTTGGTAATCACAAACATACCTAACCCATCTACCATCATCAATGTTGATAAACTGTCCATTACATATTTCAATTATTACATAATAGAAAATGAACATTTTTAGCCAAGAGTTGGGGCTACACTTTCGTTTAATCGTAAATTAATTTTATGTTCACACCTTTCTTTAGCCGTGACATATACACACAGACAGATTCTTTTACGGCGCTTCGCTTTTTTTTCGAGTATTCAATTAATAGACGACGGAACGTGGTAAGAGATCTCTTACAAAGATATGTCCATCTTTGTAAATTGTACATACTCTACATACGTAAATTGTGTACACAATGAACTATCCTCGTTTAATGTTAAAAATGTTTTCCTACAGGTTAGCAACTGCCAGCTATTTGTCCCTGCCATCTCATGCGAACGACGCAGCGCGGTCACTGTCTCTCAATGGAACCGTACCAACCTTCCAACGAAGTTCCAAAGAAAACTGCGTTATCAACACATTGCTTTGCTCCACCAAGCTCACACAAAATGGTAAGAACAAAATACAATAGCACCTCAGAAGCTCTAGCGACGAGTTGCAAGCGGTTCGGGACGTGATTTTTTCTTCCGAATATCGAACATTGGTTTAGTGACAAACAGATTAGGGGCCGTCCATTAATCACGTGAGACTCAAAAGAGGGGGGAGGGGTCCGGTAAAAATCACGAAATATCACAAGGGGGAGGGGGGGTGTAGTAAAATATCACGTGTATTTATTTTTTTGTCAAACGCGCGATTTCTAAACCGAAGAGCGGCGTGTTGAAGACCTTGACTCGCCGATGCTAGGCAACGAACGAAGTTGAAGACGATGACGGCCTACAACTCCCTGCGCATATAGTATAATAATGGTTTCAGAGTATTGATGGAGCTGCCACCATTCTGTAGCGCGTCTGGCATGTTCACGCTTGCACGAACAGCCCCCTTACCACCAATGAGTCACTTATTCATTGGTATGAATAAGCATGAATAAGAATAAGTTCTGACACCCTACCACCAGGTAAGGGGTCAGAACTTTTATGCCACGATAAGCGGTCATCCCTAAATTACGTCACACGTTAAGGAAGAAGGAGGGGGTCGACTAACTGTGATACTGTGTGACAAAGGGGTGGGAGTGGTCCTAAATTTCGTTAATCGTTCGTGTTAAAACACGAAATTTGAATTAACAAAAACTCAAATACATTTGCAACTCTAGATGTAAAATTGCTAAATATGTGACGTCACACTAGGGAGGGGGGGATCTCACAAATGTGACCAGCTGTGGGACGGGGGAAGGGTCAAAAAATTATTAAATTCGTGTGACGTAATTTATGGCCCTAAGGAAAAAGACAGCATCCTTTTCTTCATGACTCATAATTGGATCGCTTTAAGCATGGTGATGTCAATTCCATACATTTATATTTTAATTAGCATTTCGATTACAAAAGCTACTTTAACCATTTAGGATTAAGTTATCCGATTTGTTTCTTCTTACAGGTAACAACAACGTGAGTTGAGACGAGTATAGTTCTTACATGGACGCATTTCAGATGCCTTATAATGTGCGCAAGGGAGATGGAAAGCGCTTTCTATCTTGTTCACATTGAAATGCGTGCGTGAGTACTATGTTCGCATCAACTCGCTGCGCGACCTGTTGTATAAACCTATAGGTATAGAGTATGATGTATTTGTCCGTTTTTTTTTTCTATCACTGCAAATATCCATATGGCCCGTCTAATGGTAAATAGTTACCGTAGAATGGACGCTGTAGGCATGTTGCTACCAATCCCGTGAAAACCATTTTTATTTTATACCAAACCAAGTGTCACACAACCATACGATCCTCCTGGTGTCAAGCGGTTATCGTATCCAATAGACGCTTACAATACAAGTAGTATTTGCTTGCGCGGTGGGTATATCGGCTGCCAACGTAGCGTCTCGTTTCGTCTGGTGGCATCACTCAATCGCAGCTCAACGTGACGACAGATACACGCTTTTTGAAAAAAATATTTTCTATTTCATTACAACCATACCCCAGCCATTCCACACAAATGTCGCGTTGTTTACTGCTACCAAAGAGAATGGATTAATATAGTATGGTATAATATAGCCGTTGCTACTACTTAAATAATTACGTCTGTGTGCGAGAGCGCAAATGAGCGTCTGTGTGTGCGGCGCCATACAAACTGTTTACCAGATTTGTCTCAGACGGGAGGTGAGGTCGACACGAAAGAGCGACAGGGAGTGGCCATACTGCGTATAATACTATTGTGCTACAACGGAAAATTTATGAGAAGAATATTGTACCGTCATACGTATTTTTTAAGTCTATGAAATAATGGAACTTTGTCATACCTAATCCTGATTGTATGTTCATTCAACAGAGGATCTCTTAGCTTTGCTGCAATGGCGAGCTCACCCCGAGAAGGTGCAAGAGACATTGTTGAGGGTGTTGCGACTGGGCGACGGACTCAGCTGCGAGGAGCTCATCAAGTTCCTCAGAGATGTGCTGGACGCTCTGTTCGCACTTTTCTCTACTGAGGACGGAAACAGGTGAGTAGTGGCTTTATAATAGAGGTATATATCTTTATAATTGAACTACTAAATATTTTCCAGAACTGGCGCGAAAACGCAGCGTAGGACGGCCTTCCACTAGAAGTACCGACGATGTATACGGCACAAAACTGATAATGGTGGTTCGACAGACATGCATACGGCCCGCCTGATGTGAAGCATTTACTGTAGCCATATTAACGCTCGCAATATGGAATATCGCTCGGGTGCCATTACCCCCCCTGCCAGCGCAGCAACTTCTTCTTTGTGTCCTCATTCACTCGCAACACAGACAACACCCACAAGGGAATTGTTGTTTGGCTACGGTATTCTGTGAGGTGAAGATACTTCCCCAGTCGGACAGTCTTACAAATCGACGGCGAAGTGCCAATATCTATAATTTTTCGAGAAATTGACTTTCTTTATGCCATTCACTTTAAAATAAATTTCTATTTTATATTTCAAATATATTTATATTTCATTGAAACTTTAGCTTTCCATATTTGTATATTCACCATACGAATGAATTTATTTATTTTTAATGTTTTCAGGAAACAACGTTTTTTTTTACTTTCTGTGAAATTTTATCTGTGTTAGAAGATATTGGCACTTCGCCGTCGAAATACGTTGTGCCCTATCTATCTTTCACAGGGTCCACCTGCAGGCGAGGTTGATTTTGGCTCTAAAAGTCGTTGTGAACCACTTACATCTTTTTTTGACAACTTTGCTTAATTTTAGGACTATACGGCAATGTGTAATATGTCCAGGAATATTTATTTATGTATTTCTGTTTGTTTACTTCTAGCACTCCACACTCTGGCACCGTATTTCTGGTGCTGGTATCAATATGCAGCTTGCTGGACGAGAGCCGTTTCCAGCATTTCCGACCAGTTCTTGATGTTTACATAGAGGAGCATTTCTCCGCTGCGCTTGTTTATAAGTGAGTGGTATTTACTTACGTAGCTAATGTAGTCAAAGCTAGACAAATTTTATAACTGCATTTTTTATTACTGAACTGTCAAACCAAATTTATTATACATTTAATATTTTATTAAAATTTGTATGCGAATGTTTGTGTCAGTGTTAAAGCGCGTTCTGCAAAATGCTTATTAATTTAAAATTATTATGTTTTGACAAGACGAATTGATTCAGAAACTGAAGTATGGATCTTAAATCCGGACGCACTGAATTCCATACAAAACACATCTTTACGACACACGTGCTGATTTGTTCAGATCGATCTAAAAAAATACTAAGGCGTATGAAGAATTTATAAATATGAATTTTGGATACAAATCTTTTCATACATTTCTAAGGAGAGTCGCATACCAGAATCCAGATTTTTAAATTCAGCTATTGAGTTCCGTGACAGATAACCGGCTGTGTAACTACATCAACCCATATTAATCCCACTACTGGGATACGGGTCTCCCTTTCAATCAAAGGGGTTTCGAGCGTAAATAGAGCCTAATACGTATAGAGTTGCTCAACTGGGGGCGACGGAGGCCAGTGTTTTCAAACTACTCAAAGGTCACTGACTTGTATTAACGACTGTCAGCCGGGACCGACGGGTAAGATAAACTAACGCATCCATTGACAGGCTACTGCCGACGTTGCTTAACTTGCGTGTTCGATTAGAGGGACACGCGCAACGACGCAATCGAGCTTCTCTCAGCTCGGCTGTGTAAGGCCAGCTTTAATACCATAATCGTCTTCTTCCAACAGAGGTCTATTATCATCAGTGCAGCACTGCGCAGAATGGGCAGCAGGGGCAGAAGGGCAGGAGCCAATCCGAAAATGTCTGCGTTCGCTCGGAGCCGTGTTCCGATTGGCTGTCAGGTCGCGGCGGCTGTTTGCTCAAGCTACTGGCGGCCAATACGAAGACAGTTTTAGAAGAGATGTACGCGCAGCGCTACACGCGTTGAAGGCGCTTGCTCAACATCCTCATCGTGATCATCTGGCGCCTGCTCAGGTAAATAGAAACAATAAGTTTTAAGTCAATAGTCAGATTTGCGCGTTTACCGCTAAAAAGTCCCCGTTTGTCGTAGCTCCTAGATTAGAAGGTACTCCCTTTAGTGTTAGTCCCAACATTTCCATCTTGGGTGTCGACATATCGAGTGATATTCAGTTTCGCGGCCACTTGGAGTGCAAGGTCAAACTGGCTTCTAAGAAGATTGGGGTCATCAATAAAGCCAGGCGGTATTTTACACCCGACACCGCCTTTAACTATATAAAGCTCAGGTTCGCTCTCACGTGGAGTACTGTTCGCATCTCTGGGCCGGTGCGCCCCAATACTTGCTTACTTCATTTGACCGCATACAACGAAGAGCAGTTCGAATCGTCGGGGACCCAATGATCTCGGATCGACTGGACTCTCTCTCTACACGCAGAGATGTAGCGTCTCTTTGCGTTCTATACAAATTATATCACGGGGAGTGCTCGGATGAGCTGTTTGATTTGATACCTGTCGCTGAATTCCACTATCGTACAACTCGCCATAACTTAAAATTCCATCCATATCATCTTGATAATTGGCGATATACTACAGTACGTTTCCTAAGGCATTTTATACCACGAACGGTGAAATTGTGGAATCAACTTCCCTCAGCGGTATTTCCGAATAATTACGACATGGGAGCCTTCAAGAAAAGAGTATTTAATTCCCTTAAAAGGCTGGTAACGGATCGGCGATCCTTTGGTGTTACTGTCTCCATGGGCGGTGGTGATTGCTTTCCATCAGGTGACCCACATGCTCGTTTGCCCCCATCTCATAAAAAAAATGAAAAAAAAATGCGATCAAATATTTCTCTTGTGCGGGAATCTAACCCGCGATCTCGGAGTCATTGTTCCGTATCTGAAAACGATAAAAGAAACCTTTGTAAGACTACGACTTTGTCCGTTTGTTTGTCTGTTTGGTCGTCTATTCGTCTTTCAAGATCCGTTTTCTCAAGAACGCGTGGAGATATCAAATTAAAATTAATATCCAATACTTAGGTATGCAATCCCTTGGAGCTGTGACAAAATCAAATTTCTAAGTCGTGGTCGATTTTGCCGTTATGTCGTATATTTTGACACTTGCAAGGGAATTAAATTTATATGGTACTTTCCGTTGACCTAAATTCGGAAAGTAGCAATTGTAGCAAATTATATCAATTATAATTTCACCAAATTTCTATTCCCATTGTTTCATACTAAGTGTTATGTTAGGGTTCAAATAATGCAGACAAGGTTTTTTAAACTTATAAAGAAATGAAACCCTCTTGGTTTCTTTTGTATCACGCTGACTTTTTACTCTAATTTTTATACCAAACAAGCCTACATAATTACAGCCCACGGCCCGCCTGATATAAAGCAATTACGGTAGCCTGTAAACGCTTGCAATTCAAGGAATATTGCTTGTGCGTTAGCGCTTCTATACCAACTTACCCTCACAGAAACACAACAATCCTGAAATATATTTGATTACGGTCTTCTGTGAAGTAGAACTACTTCTACAGTAGGGCTGGTCTTATTATTTTTTTTTTTTTATACTACGCCGGTAGCAGACAAGCATACGGCCCGCCTGATGTGAAGCGGTTACCGTAGCCATATTAACGCTCGCAACATAAAATATCGCTCGCGCGCCGCCACCCCCGCTGCCATCGCAGTATCTCCTTCCTTTCTGGTGACCTCACTCACTCGCAGGAACACAACAGCCCTCATGGGAACCGTTATTTGGCTGCGGTATTCTGTGAGGTACATTCCCCAGTCGGGTAGCGTACAGTTACGCTCCCTACCTCTCTTTTCGCCAGAGCTTCGTTTGTCAGTCAGCAGGGTGCACCGCGTGCAGGTGAAGTTGACTTTGGTTCAAAGATGTTGATGAACCACTTACACCCCAATTCTTTCATGTCTTCAATCTTTCCTGAGGAAGTGTCACGACATCCATTGATGTGACATTGATACTCCACGAACCCGCAGTTGAGCAGCGTGGTACAGCTCTAAACCCCTTCGATTGAGAGGAGACCTGTATCCCAGCAGTGGGATGTATAAGGGTTGACGACGACGACATCCGTTGATGATGCCGGTTTCGCCCAAGTGTAGGTCCTAACACTCAAAAGTTTATTTTCATTTTCAGGTAGCTCTAATGACATCATGGGCGAGTGTCGCCAAAGAAGTAGCTTCTGCTCTTGGTCCAGTAGAAGCGGCCCGTGTGACGGCCTCCATGCTTGATGCTCCTGGTACCAATGCACCGCAGGCATTAGCTAAAGCAAGGCTTGCTGCAGCTCAAGAGATACTGCAAGGACCTTTAGGACAGGACCCAGGTAATGATCAGTTCAGGGAGGACAGCAGAGAAATAACAATGCCCTGTTGAAGATTGTTGTAATGAGTTAAGTCACCAAACGTGAGGGGATGCGGCAATATCAAAAAGGATGCCAGTGCGCATGCTCCTTGTGTAGCGCGTTTGGGGGGGAGGGGGGGTATACAGTAGCGTATGCTACGAGGTGAGTAGCAAGCCAGAGACCTGTTTCACATTTATAACACTCGAAGACACTATCTCTTATTTTTTTATACCACGAAAGTGGCAAACAAACATACGGCCCGCCTGATAGAAAGCAGCCTATGAACGCCTGAAACACCAGGGGCATTACACGCGCATTGTCGATCCTGTAAAAACTCTTCACGTCGTTTTTGAAGACTCCATGCTGTAGTCTTGTTATTTTTTAAACGCTCTACATGGGCCCGATGTAGATCACGTTGCATCCGTAACCTGGCTGCGTTTCGGGGACCTCTTTGGGGAAACCGAAGGGTTTGTCTGTGGAATTATGGACGAAGTTATCAAGACGAATAACGCTTACATAATAAAAATATTCTGTCCTTGCACTAGGGTTGTCTGGAAAAGATTGTTTTAGCAATAAGACCGCCTATTGTCCCGTTTGGTTATTGTATGTATTTTTGTTTAACCGTGAATTGAAGAGGTATATTTGGGGTGTAAGTGGTCCATCAACATCTTTGAGCCAAAGCCAACTTCACCTTCACGCCGTGCACCCTGCTGACTGACAAACGAAGCTCTGGCGAAAAGAGAGGTAGGGAGCGTAATTGTAAGCTACCCGACTGGGCAATGTACCTCCACCTCACAGAATATCGCAGCCAAATAACAATTCCCTTGAGGGTTGTTGTGTTCCTACGAGTGAGTGAGGTCACTAGAAAGGAAGAAGATGCTGCGTTGGCACCGAGGGTCGAGGCGCGCGAGCGATGTTTTATGTTGCGAGCGTTACGATATGGCTACGGTACCCGCTTCACATCAGGTGGGCCGTCGTATGCTTGTCGGCCACCCGATGTTGTATAAAACAAAGATATTTCTATTCGATACTTTGATGATTCCAGAGGCACGCAACATAATTCTCACAACAGCGTGCCATCATCTTCGCTTGCATCTAGCGAGGCGAGACGAGCTCTCTCAATGCGCTGACATGCTTGGAGAATTGGTATCCCTGTTGTGGAAGAAAATTGACCCTGATCAGATACCAGACGAGGACGAGCTAGACCCTGATGTCGATGTGCTGTGCTTGAATACTTTGGATGTACTGGTTGAAACAGTATTACATTTGATTGGGGGAAATTCCCCAGTGTTGGTGAGTGCACTTTTTTCACGAGTATGTCTCCTACTTTATAGGAATTACAAATTTGACTAAGGGGTCAGTTAGTAATTACACAATTACTAACTGACCCCTTAGTCAAATTTGTTACTTTTTGTCAGCTTGCAAAACAGCAATTTTGTATGAAAAATATACTAAATAGTAAGCTATGACGTCACTCTTTTAGCCCACTCAAGCGACGTACTCATTTAACGTGCCATTTATTTAAAATTCGTAATAAGTCGTAGTAATTCGTAATAACAAAACAAACATTTACTTCCAACGTTTGTTTATATTTGTAGATTATTTCTATAAATTTACAAGCATAAACTAAATGCTAAATGCAATAAACAATTACAGGTAAACACGACATGCATAAATGAATGCCCCCAATGAACAATTGTACCTACTACCTACTCTGACAAAATAGATTCATGTAAAAAAAAACATTTAATAAATACTCCTATACAAAAAATAAAGATATAATCGATTACAGTATTAAAAGATGTCATGAGTACTTATACAAATATATTTTTTTTTAAATAAAACTTTAATTTCAACTGACATTATAAGCAACGTTATGTAACTTTATTACAGGGAGCAATGGTAGCAGGTCTGCTAGGAGCCATGGAGCTGCTTAAACCTGCCCATTACCAACGGCTGTGGAGCCACTTGGCGCCTCATCCCCACGATCGGAAACCTTTGAAAGATTTTCTTATGCGAGCATTCCTCGTGTTCAGGCATCTTATTGAACAAGAGGTAAGTATGTATTTAGGTTAAGAACACACGGTGCGATTTTCTCCCTCACCAGCCGCGGCGGTAGGACAGCTGTTTAATTGCAAAACTCAAGAGACCACAGTTTTGGGCCGTATAGCAGCGGTGTGCATTTATTTACAATCGTAGATCATTCGTATAAATTCATATATACGGTAGTTACATTTATTAGCTATGTAGTAGCTATAGTTCAAGTTTAGCTTAATTTGAGGTCGCGCTGTGTAATGTCTAGGAATATTTATTTATTCATCTCTACGAGAGTCGCAGTGCCGTAACCGCCGTTGCGTTGTGAATCTAAACCATCCAGGGACCGACTTAAATGGACAATATTTCATTTAAATCTCAGTTTAGGAGAAGTTTCGTTACATATAAGTGCCTCAGCATAGTCAGTACACTGCTAGGTATGTATTCACATGCCCGACTTCGGTTTCATACAAGTATCTATTACACTACGAAGTAATCAGACTCTCCATCATAAGAGTCGACTCGTTCGAATTTGCGAGGTGTAAGGGACGACGACTACTTCTCTGGTACAGTTTCAATTAACAGTAGATGATCATTTTTCAGGTATTTCCTTCGGACTGGATGGTATTGAGAGTACAAATTTGCAAAGTGCTATTGAATGCAATGCAAGATTTAGCTAAGCCTCTACTGGAGAGGTTTCTGGGAGACGAACCACCACAGTTTGATACACAGGTACGAGTAGATTTTAAAATACATTTTTAATCTCTTTTATTATTGTCAGAATCATATATGTCCAGGACAATGCGAAATTTTTGACTTGGTATAACGTTATGTTAGTTTTTTTTTACATAATTATCTACTGTCCTTAACTTTTACTCAATTACTGTCGTTAATTTGGTATCTATTATAACGTTTTATGAATACCTAAAAATATAACTCCTTCTGTAGCACATATGCAAGACACTCAAATTCATACCATATGTTTATTATTAACAAAGCATGTTGACAGTAGCATCCGAATCCGATCTGTCTCCGCTCATATTCGAATGCTCACGTATTTAATATCCATTACTTACCCGTTACATACTGCTTGCAGGGCATTTAAATACTTCCAAGAACGGATTGGATTCTAAAGCACTGTGAAAGCGCTCTGAGTGACATTGTTATTGTTCTTGTGCTCTGAGTGACATTGTTGTATAGACGAGCTCGGTGGTCGAATGGTTAGCAATGGCAACTTTGACTCCGAGGTCGCTGGTGCGATCGCCGCACAAGACAAACATTTGTGTGCATGAACATGTCTGTTTGTCTTGGTCTGGGCGTTTTCTATGTATTATATGTATATATTTACAAAAAAAAATGTATTTAAGTATTATATCAGTTGTCTAGTACCCATACTACAAGCTTTTCGCTTCATTTGGGACTAGATGGCGCTGTGTAAATTGTCCAGGAATATTTATTTATTTATGTTTGATTGCACAGTTATGGTCGGGATACATCGAGCTGGGCGTAGCGCTGGTGACGTCGAGCGCGTTACAACCGGAGCGCTGGGCCGGACGGGGGCCCGACCGGCCGCGGATGAGGGCTGCTGCGGGGTTGCAGGTGTTGGCCGCGTGGAACAGGCTCGGTCAGTTGTACTACTTAGTCAACCCTTAATCATCCCACTGCTGGGATACTCCCCTCTATCGAAGAGGTTTAGTGTATACTTCACGACGCTGCTCAGCTACGGGTTTTCAAGTAGCCTAAAGGCTACTGGCTTGACTTAACGATTGTTAACAGCCGGGACCGACGGCTTAACCTACTACATGATGTTATATTTTTTTACGTATGAAGGGCAATAGACAAGGAATGAGAATAGTCCAAAATTAATTCATTCAGAAAAGAATAAATTGAAAAAGTATTTTTTTAACTTTTGTATAAAAGTCCTACTTGTATATCTATCATTTTTATGGAACAATGCATTCCGATGTCGGACTTCCTTTTTTTTTTAATGCAACTAAGTCATATGAAAGGTACGGACAAAGAATGACGAATGTCGCTTTTAATACCAAATTGCAGCTTATCGTTTGTCTATTATAAGACTGAGGTCCTATTAATAATCTGACATTGCTCATAGTGGTGTATTAATAATATTCAGTATGTATGTTTACCTTGATAATGCCTTAGCGGCGAAACCGTTCGATAAAATTAAATATAATTACGTGGAGCAGTACAAGTGATTTAATATATTAGAACATTATGAGTATGTACTGATGTCATTTCAATTCTCACTGCTATACGTCAACTTATAATTTGCCTTTGACCTTTGACTTTGCATTTGACAGGTCCAGCGCAACTACACCTAATAGGGGTAGGCGTTGGAGCGTTACTAGAAGTGACACTGGTCGGTTCACTCCGGCGAGCCGCGTTGGGAGCGCTAGTCGCTCTAATGGCGGCCGAACGAGCTTCCGCCGGACATGCGAGAAGAACTGAGGCTGCATTGGTGGATAAACTTGACTCATTGGTCGCTGAGAATAAAGCTGATGATCATTATAGAAGACTGTTTGATACTGTGTAAGATTTTTAAATGTTGTTATAACGTACTAGCTGACCCGGCAAATGTTTTGCTATGGCAATATACATTTCCAGAAAAAATTGTCAATAAAATAAAACAAAAATATTTAGAGGTGGGTCACCCTTATCATTTAGGGGTATGCAAAATAGATGTTGGCCGATTCTCAGACCTACACGATATGCACACAAAATTTCATAATAATCGGTCCAGCCCTTTCGGAGGAGTTTGGTAACAAACACCGTGACACGTGAATTTTATATATTAGATTTATTGAGCCCCGCGGGGTCCGCTTGTGACATTCCTGGGCATCAACGGGGCTCTTGCTGTTAAAGCGACTAACACAAAACTATAAAGTTCTTGTGAAAGAGGATTGACCTTTTTGAAGTTGATAGGTGCAACGAAATTTAGGATATAATTTAGAAAATTCACGCACACACAATCGCAGGTAAACAATATATAGAACCAGCATAATTATATGTCAGCGATAGTTCTCAAATCATTTATTTTTTGTTTTGGTTTTTAAATATAATTCTATCTGTTCATGCTACATTTATTCAGGGAGCATTTGAGTTCAGTGTAAGTATAATTTTTAAATCATCGCCTTACAGTATTATAACTTGCTTTTTCCAACCAACTTTATTTTGATACCAACTGACCGTTTTGACTCGTGCAATCAAATTGCGCCATAAGCGCCGCATGATCCATGTCGCAATTTGGACTAAAAATTCAAAAGATGTAGCGATTATGTCGTCATTTTTGTCTATTCTTTTCTCACTACTTGCACTGTATTAGATTTTTTTTTATATAAGATATGGCTTATCTAATACTCGATTTTTTGTAGGAGATACATTGTATTATTTATTGACGAACCCAGTTGTCGAATGGCTAGCAATGGCTGTTTTAACTCTAAGGTCTAATCCTTGTATACGACACATTTGCGTGTAATTAACATGTCTGTTTGTCTTGATGTTTTCTACGTACTATGTGTATGTATTTACAAAAAAGGAAAATTAGTAAGTATATTTATCAGTTATCTAATACCCATACTACAAACAGCTGAGTTTAGGACTAGATGGTGGTGTGTAAAATATCCAGGAATATTATATTATTAATATATTATATTATTTAGTATTGGTATGTTCTATATTGCATGATAACAATTTCTCTCGAAACAGATTAATGGAGCAAGTATCGACGGAGGGTTGGCATGAGGCGGGCACTGCGTTTGTAGGCTGTGTCTCGAGACTATTGGAGCGACTGCTGGACTATCGCGCCGTGATGCAAGGCGCCGAGCACAGGGATAAGCGCATGGCTGCCACCGTTAACTTACTAGTGAGTTTCGGAACTACTTAGTAATTAAGTACGTAAATAAGTACTCAGTGGAGCGAGCGGAGCGTTTATATATGCCAAAAAGTCACTGTTGGAAATGAATAGACTCAAAAACCACTGAACCGATTTTGCTGAAACTTGTCACAATCAAAGACCTTGATATGCTTGAGGTTTGTGTCGAAAAAAATGGAGATCCATCATGTTCTTTAGGCATGATCATCAATATATTTAGTACATGTATAGTTTGATTTAAAGTGAGAACAGAACACATTTCCTTTTCACCAGACTGACAAAGAAAGTAAGTGGGGTGTAAATGGTTCATCAACATCTTTGAACCAAAGCCAACCTCCCCTGCACGAGGTGCACCCTTCTGACTGACAAACGAGAGGTAGAGCATTTCGTATTTTGTAAGCTGCCAAATCCGTGACATATAGATGGAGCTCATTGGTAATGTTAATACTATTTAGTACTAGCTGTCACTCGAGCTTCGTTCGCGTAAACATTATTTTTCCCGTGGGAATATTTTTTTTTTCCGGTATAAAATGTAGTCTACTTCAATCTCCAGAACTTAAACTATCCCCGTAAAAATACTTGTGAATCTATGGGTTCCTTTCGACGTGCAAGATGGACAAACAGATAAACACACTTCCACAAGTTCCACATATATAATATTAGTATGGATGCGTTACATCAGCTGATGTTGCCGATGGCATACCGTATGTTTGTTTATCATCCAGCGCCTACATTTGAATAAAAATAGTTACAAATTTCTTTGCCCAATTCCTTGAACGAAAATTCATTTGTTTTCAGAATTTCTACAAGAACGAGATCGACCGCAAGGAAATGTACTTGCGTTATGTGTACAAATTACACGACCTGCATATAGGCTCCGAGAATTTTATCGAAGCCGGTTGTACGCTTTTGGTAAGTTGAATGTACTACTTTCTCTCCGCAGTCAATTGTCATGTATTTAAGTTTATTGCCAGTTGGTTAACCACTGGTCCGGTTTTAATGAAACTTGGTAAGTAAATGGGTCTTACATATACAATTGACATGTTCATGTAGCACTATATTCAATAGTTTTTGAGTTATCGAAATTAATATTAATAACAATCGAGAAGTAGAAGCTGCAAACTACTATTATGGGTGTCTTCTATAGTAAAGACACTTAAATTTTACCGATTATGTATTACTGTAACAGCTATAACAACAAATACAAAAAATAAAATGAAATTTAAATTTCGTTAACTTAAAAATGGATCGTCATACGTCAACGGTTGTAATCCATCACTTTACAGCTCTTTACGGATAGCTATATATATATATATATAGCAAACCTACCTGTCTTGTATTTTATTGAACTATTTTTAAAACATTGTACGGAAGTATAGAACCCTTCATGTACAAGTTCGACCACTGTGACTGTGAACCACTTACACTAACGTTGCCGTGTTTTAATAAATTTATTCTAAAATTGTTTATAAAATTTAATTGTTTACAATTACTTCCTTGTCCTAAATTTTGATTTCAGCTTTATGCAGAAACCTTAAATTGGGACAGTGACCAAATTGGAGTCGACTTGGAGTATCCCGAGACTCCCGAATGGAAACGAAAAGAAGCACTTTACAACCAAGTCTTGCAGTACTTTGACCGTGGGAAGGTGCAAAATATTTAAATTTAATTAATCTTTAACCATGCAATTATTAGGCGCCAGTGGTGATTCTTGGCCCGGGTCATAAATCTTAGACCACGACTGGCCATCTCTACTTATGAATAAATAATGAGCCTCTGCTTACTTCGTAATTCTGAACATGACTGAATTTTATTATAGTAATATGTAGTTAATGTTACCATACTTTTCTAAATAATATCCAATGTGAGGGTTGGTTATACGACTTTATATGAATCCATAAACCTCAGGCCGACCTTACACAGCCGGGAACCGTCCGGGAATTCAGAATGTGAATTAATGATTTTAATTCGAGACGTACTGAATTCCATTCAAAATACCTATTCACCAAACACTGATATTTTATTGGAAAATACTAAAAAGTTAAATTCTTCATTTTAACTATTTGAATTCCGGACGCACATCTTTCATCCATACATGGAGCGAACTCGCACACAGCTTACTCTTAAATTCCGTAACGGATTCCGGCTGTGTAAGGCCGGCATAACGTCCTCATTTCGATCTAGTTTGACTCTATAATTAAGCTGTAAACTGAAAGCGTGTTGACTGATGACGACATTAATACTATGCTTTTGAATCCACAAGTGAAATTGTTCTATCGGGTTTGTTCTTGAGTTACTAAAAAAAATTGTGAAACGGAATGGTTCGGTACAAGTGCTTTATTATAACATTGCGGAACGGTTCCTTTAATGTAGTTCTGCGGCTTTAGATGAAAAATTTAATTACATAAGTAGGACTAAAAGATTAGTATTCAGGGACGTAAAATTTATTGTAAAAAAATATCTCAACACATTAGTGGCGTCATCTGAAGTCAGGGACCAGCAGTTTATATAATCAACATCGGTCTTTATCTACTGATAGATATAGCTTTTCCTAATGTCTTCCATCGATCCTCCTTTTTCCGCATCTATCCACTACCAGCCTCTTTTTTCAAGTAATATGTTAATTTATAGAGATATGCATCTAATTTATAACCATATTATAATTTTTGATATTATTAAGGTTGACCCGCATATGAAATGAATATGAAAATGTCAGCACGGAATCGTATTCTTCATGCTCTGTCCTTTTCTGTCGCTCAGAAACGTCATTTGCTAAAGCCAGAAAGATAATGCGAGCGCTTCGCATCGCCGATGCTACTGCACGCGATCGCACTGACACTGTCTTTTTTGTTAGGTGAATGACGTTCCTTACTGACAGTAAAGACCCCCTCAAACAGCCGCGATCAGCGGTGGCGGTGGCGGTGGCGGTCAGTTGTAACGCTAGGTAACACAAGGAAACATTCAAACAAGCGCGGTCGCCGCGCGGTCCGGACGCGGCTGGCCGCCACCGCAAGCCACGCCCTAGCCCCGCCCTGATCGCCACCGCGTTGGTTTTTAGTGTCAGCGGCCGCGGTCGCGATCACGGTGGCGTTCAGTTGTAAATAATCACAACTGATCGCGTCACCGCGTCACATAAGTTCAAAATGGCTGCGGACAAAACGGAGCAACTAATAGAAATTATTAAAAATTACCCAGTTCTATACGATACATCGTACGCGGACTATAAAAACAATAGAATTAAAAATAAAATATCCAAACTAATATTATAAATGCGAAAGTAACTCTGTCTGTCTGTCTGTTACCTTGTCACGTTAAAACCGCTGAACCGATTTTGATAAAATTTGGTATGGAGATAGTTTAAGAACCGAGGAAGAACATAGGATAGTTTTTATCCTGGAAATCCCCCCCCCCCCCTCCCAATGGGGGTAAAAAGTATTTTTTCTACTATAGAGGCGATGTATGATGGGCTATCGGCCAACAGATGGCGCCACAAATCGCGCTATGGTTGTTTTGTTGTAACAACACCGAACAATGCGCGTGCTTGATCGCGCGGTATGGCTGTGATCGCTGGTCACGCCCTGATCGCCACCGCGGCAGTCTGTGTACAAGTGATCGCGCGATCAGATCACCACCGCCACCGCCACCGCCATCGCGGCTGTTTGAGGGGGCCTTAAAGGTTTGGGCACGATGCCGTGCTGACAGATGTGGAACAATGTGGGCCAACCCTTACATTCCTTTCCAGTGTTGGGAGAAAGGGCTCCCTTTACTACGTGAGCTGGCAACATTATACGAAACACGGCTGTGTGATTATGCCCGATTGGCGCATTGTTTACGCACGCACGCGTCTTTCTTGGACTCTGTGCTTACGGACTTACGGCCGGAGCCTGAATACTTCCGTGTGGGCTTCTACGGTAATGGATGTCCGCTATTTGTTAGGGTATGTTGTCATTACCTAATGTTTTGATTCTATTGTATTCCTTTAGTTTTTCTTTTCAGGATACTATTTGCGATGAGAGCTGACTTTAGTAAACTTGAATGTTAACAAAGTTAACATTGAGAAAAAAATAAATATAGTACGTAGAGCTCAGTCTTCCTATAAGACTGCGTTATTTTTTGACGTGCTAAAACAAATCGATGAACGCCGGCGGCACGCACGAAAAACATGACTCATTTTCACGTTCCGCCTGAGCCGAGCTTGCAAGCGAGAACGCGGAACAAGCGATAAAGATACAGGACCGGCTTAAGCTAAGATTTTGTTATGAAGTTATCATCACGTACACATTTATCGCCTGTAAACCGACTTTACAGACAACCATTTTTTTTACTTTAAATTGTTTACGTTTTTCTTACAATGTTAAAAATAAGTTTTTTTTTTATTTATTTATTTTATACATATACCTATGTGTAACAAAAAAAATATATGGTTGAAATGCCATAATGTATGTTCCATCGAGGTATCGAAATTTTTATTAATCTTAAATATTATAGGAAAATGCGTTTTATACATTCGGGGATTTATAAATTGTAATATTGTAGACAGCAGTAATTTATTATGAACTTTCACATTTCTGTAATTTGTTACAAAACAATATACCTATCTAAAAAAAATTAGCTTTTTCTACAGATTTTGAAACTTTACAGAAAAAACAGTTCGTGTACCGCGGGCACGATTACGAACGCATCGGTGCGTTCACACAGCGGCTGCAGTCGGAATACGTTGCAGCGCATATACTGATGAGAAACACGCCGCCCGACGACAGTATCATAGCGGCTGAAGGTCAATGTGAGTATTTTTCAATGGACCATCGGAACTATACCGTATGGCAATTTTTTTTAATACCACAAGTGGAAACAAGCATACGGCCCGCCTGATGGAAAGCAGTTACCGTAGCCTGTGAACGCCTGTAACACCAAGGGCATCACACGCGCGTTGCCTATCCTGTAAAAACCTCTTTACACCCTTCTGGAAGAACACCTTGAATATACTTTTATTTTTGTAGAATATACCCAATGGGGGTCGTTGAGCCAATCATGGTAGAAAAACACCAGGTTTGTTCTTTACTCACAGATGTGACGTGATTTGAACTTGCTTACGTCGTTCAGCTGTATTTCGTATAAAAAATTACTTACTTTACGCCTTAAGGCATTATCAAGTTAAACAGATGATGAAAATGATAGTTTTTAACAACAAAACCTGTGACACAATCTTGGCAATATATGATCCTTGCGAGATGATCCTTGTTTTGTTGTACTATGGCTGTGGCATTTTTTTATTTTTTTATTTAATATTTTGTGGCCTTGGATATCCATCGAAAGAGAGGTATTTGGCAGCGGTATGAAAAAAATAAAGAATAAATATTATATAAGAATAAATAGTCTACTCATTTTTTGTCCAAAAAACAAGTTAGGTAGGAATGGCGTCGTCTGTAGAATGTTGCGAATAGTTGTTGAGTTGAGCTTCCATTTTTTTTTTATATAAGAGAGGCAAACGAAAATGTGGGTCACCTGATAGAAAGCAATCACCACCGCCCATGGAAATCGGCAACATCAAGGGGTCGCCGATCCGTTGCCAGCCTATACTCCTTTTTTTCTTTCAGGTGGCCTCACTCACTCCCAGGAACACAACAACTCTCAAAGGAATTGTTATTTGTCTACGGAATTCTGTGAGGTGGAAATACTTCCCCAGTCGGGCAACTTAAAAAATACGCTATGCCCTACCTCTCTTGCCAATCTTTTTTGGCTTCTATATCTTATTTACCCTATTGCTGTCTCTTACATTGCCAAGGGGGGAAGTAAAATTTCAAAATTTTCTACTTCTACAAATTTCTTCAGATTAATTGTCCTTCAGATTAATTCAGATAAATCTAGGCGGGGAGGTGATTTTTTCCATTTTTTAAAATATAATATTCTGGAAACTTGGCAGAAAACAACTACTTTAATAAGAATAATTGTTCAGATTAAATTCGTTGTGAATTCCAAGGCAGCCGCAGTTTTACCCACAGAACTACAGTAGACTTCATTGTTCATTGCTTTTTTGGTGGTCACCGCTGTTAATTCTGGCTGGACACACTGGTGGGTCTGTCCCGATATTGTCCCCTACCTTCACGATATCAACGTGTTTGTTGAGACAATAAACTCATATCAATTTGTTAATTTCAGACATCCAAATTTGCAACGTGAAGCCCGTGGCGTCTCGCCGCGTGTGGCCCGCGGGCGCGCCCGAGCAACTCAAACGGTTCTACGCCTGCAACGAAGTCGACACGTTCCTATGTGATCGACCTTTACACAAGCCGCCTATTGACAAGGACAATGAATTTAAGGTAATTAGTTTGCCTGACATTAAACGTGCATTTGTAGCTCCCGAGTTTTATTGCATTTATCCAAATACGACACATGTATATGATCGATTTGTACACAAGCCGTCTATAACAAAGCCAATAGATCTTCTAAACAAGCAACATGGTGCGAGGGCGTTTTGCGACATCTGATATGTGGACGCGTCTGTGCAAGGCGTTGTCATGTATTTGTGGCTTTTCTTTATAACCCTAAATAGGCAAACAAGCATACGCGCCTGATAGAAAGCAGTAGCTAAAGCTACTATTAATCCAACTGTTACAGATAAAACTTAATTGTTACAGAGCCTCTGGATAGAACGGACCACATTAGTGACTGAAAACACGCTGCCCGGCATACTGCGGTGGTCTGAAGTGATATCGAGGTCCGTCGAAGAAATTCCACCCGTTGAAGTAAGTTCGCATTTACACTTGCATGTTTGTATACTTTACGACGATTACATATCGCAGTCGTTATCGTGAACGCGGCATTTTTAGCGTGCCATATGTTCGTTTTTTTTTTTATATGGCGTGTAATTTCATTTCATCATCATCAGCCTGTATCTATCCACTGCTGGAAATAGGCCTTCCCAAATGCCTTCCACCATATGTAATCCTTCGCTTTCTGCATCCAGCCGTCTACGGTCGTTCCCTTGAGGTCATCGGTCAATCTAGAGGGAGAGCGCTCGACGCTTCGTCGGCTCATACGTGGTCTCCACTAGGACTTTCCTCCCCCAACTGCTATTACTGATTCGGCAGATGTGGCCGGCCCCTTGCCACTTCTTGGCAGCTTACAATTACGCTGGCCCTAACTGGCTTTCGTCAAAGCCTCGTTAAACAATCTGCAGGGTGCTCCACGTGCGGGGGCAGTTGGCTTTGGCTCAAAGATTGTGGTGAGCCTCTTACACCTCAAAACTTGTATAAATTTCAGAACATTTCAATCAGTGAAGTACATTTTGTAATCCACAGTTCGCATGTGAAACAATGGAAGCAACTGAACGGGAGTTACTAAGTCTCATATCGCAGTACACCGCCGACCCGACGCGCAACATCAACCCATTCTCAATGAGGTTACAAGGTACGTAGAACATTTTCAATCTCATGTACCATTTCCGTCGAAGAACGGGGTCTCCCTATTTTTTCAATACGTAATATATGCTCTAAGCACGCATGCTCGATCTGCAAATGGATTTATAAGTAAGAAATAAAGCTGTTACATTAACTTCATTGTTTTATTTAAAATATTGTTATCATCTATTTACTGATAAATAAAGTAGTGTTCGAAACTGCACATAATTAGTCTTAAAATACTCGTATGATGCTATTATCACATTCGCCCTCGGCTCGTGTGATAAACTCACACTCGTATTTTAAGAACCCTTATTATGCAACAGTTTCATAAACTACTATAATATATACTTACATATTTTTATGTTCATCCCTTCGATTATTAAGACTAGAACTAGATACACAAGAAATTCCTCACCAAACAGATCCTAAATGACGATCTGGGACAACTTTTACTTAGACATAGTCAAACGCTTCGATTGTAAACATGTCAAACTGCTCGTTTAAAAGTTGAAAAAATCACACTAAAAAATGTTCATATTTTATATTTTCAAGTGTTTGAATACTGATTTAAATTAATTTATATTATTTTGTAAAAACTTAAATATTTATTGTTATTTAAAATCGGAATGTTTGGAGAAAAATTAATGCAACAGATTTTTATACGCACTTATTAAATGATTTTTTGTTGTAAATGCAATCAATGTGGTACAATAGGCTATTTTCCAATGTTTAAAAATTGTAAAAATTATTTAACCATATCGTAAAATACACAAAACTATAAAGATCTGATAACTTTCATTCTAATATCTTCAGTCAGACTTTTTTTTAGCGTCGATCAAAGTTTGGCGGGAAAGTCCATTTTAAAAGTATGAAATTATCAAAAAGTAATATTTCCATTGGAGAAGCAATAAAAAATGCTATAACTTTTATTATGATACTAATAACATAAACGTAATATTTAACATAGCTGTCGTACAAATTTCTGATTTGATGCATACAAAATACAAACCTGTGACGTCATAATTCGGTAGTCTTTTGTATGGAGCGTTTTGGGGCAGTCTAAAAATTGTGATTTTCAAATTAACATATCTCGAGAGATTTTTGTGCTATCGAAGTAATTCTTTCACCAATGGTTATATTATGGAGACGCCCCTACATATCAAACAGAAAAAAATGTTAGTCAAATAGCCTATTGCTATACAGAACATGTATTAATATTTATGCAAAATATTATTTTAAATAAACTTACAACTTATGCATTGCATTATTGCGACTAATTTATATTATTTTATAGCTTAATATTAATCCAGCCTATACTTGTAATATTAATATTATTAAAACTCACGTGAGACATTATACTAAATTAATTAAATAAATAAATTAAACGGGTCCCTCACGTCTTTTTGTCGGGAAAGCCGACTAGTTTCGATCTCAAAAGGAGACCTTCATCAGGGCGGCGCGAGAGACAAAGGGTGGACGTGTCTGAACATTCGCCCTGACGAAGGTCTCCTTTTGAGATCGAAACTAGTCGGCTTTCCCGACAAAAAGACATGAGTGACCCGTTTAATTTATTTATTTAATTAACTTGTAATATTGTTCGAATATTTTGTTTGTTACGTTTCCTAACTTCATCCTAAAATACTAAAGTTGGATTCAAAACTGGCCCGCCTTCACAGTATAGTACTACAGTCCTTAGTACTGTGAAGGCGGACCAGTTTCCTGCTCCATTTGATTGTGTTTGAGCACTGGATTGTTTTGTAATTTTATACGCCATGTATTTTAGATAACCGATTACTTTTAATAGGGGTGGTGTTATGACTTGGGAGCACAATAATGAGTAATATTTCGCTAAAACTCATTTCAATAGCATACAACAATATTGATAATGATGAATGGTCATCCAGCGTATTACAGATTTTAAATCAATAAAACATATAAAAGTACATAGATTTAATAAAAGAAACTGTGATAATTATTAATTAAATAGTTGATTCCGGCGAACTTGCGAGAATATTATTGCGACTTCACAGCAGTAAAATATAAAATGCAAAAAATTACCACTATCAAAAACCTTCCTAGTAGCTTAGTTGGTAGAGCACTCGACCCGTAATTGTGAGTTCATGGGGTGGAAATCCCACCTAGACCGGGAGGTGGATTTTTCCATTTTTTAAATATTTGTTAAACTGTGATAGTCACGATCGTCCACCAAAATGATATAAAAATGTAGTGGGTTTTACTATATTTTACCTATGAAATATCATTTTGATGGACGATGAAAAGTAGTTAAGAGTGACAGCGCTTAGGGTGCTTACATAAAAATGCCGATTGAATGTTTTCTGGTAACTTCGTTTCTGGGAACAAAACTGGTAGTTTTGTTCCTTATACTTATTTTATAATACCGTGGGCTCGGACCGGTAAACAGTTGCTTTATGTAAGCTCCCTTAGATGTCATCTTCCCCATTAAATACAATGTAATTAGATTAACAATTAGTATGTAATCTCTGAAGAAAGAAGAATTATCCTAGAAAATTGTTGAAGTACGTGCAGTGGGGAGATCACCGAAGACACGCAAAGTTCTGGTGACACATTATCCTCTTCTTCATCTGAAGAAGAGAATAATATGTTGCTTGAACTTCACACGTCGTTGAAAACAATCAAAGATCAAGATTCTGAAGATTTCTCAAGTACTGGAGTCACTACATGTAATTTTAATAAAATAAAATAATACAACGGTTGACGGCATTTTAGTTGAGTAAGTGTACCAATTACAATCTCATACCACAGAATAATTAATGGTACCATAAAATAATATCATCGTGAGGGTGAGTTTGTGCATGAGTGTATTGTTGCCGCTGCGTTAAACTGCCAATGTTCTGTGTGCCGTTATTTTTAGTTAGTTATTATAATAAAAATATCAACTATCTCATATCATCATCAAATATCGCATTAATATCATGTCGAGCCGCAAACAAATCATTCTGCTCATGCGCAGTCTGTACATGAATATGAGACCGACATTGACCGACAGTTGGTTACATGATAAACGAAATAGCCGTTATTTCATTAAATATTTGCCATTTTAAAAGGTATATTATTTGTATATTTCTGTGATTTTGTAGTATTTACGTTCCATAGATTTCGTTGTAAACAATATCGTTTTATTTTGCTTGTTGTTGTATTTATTTATAACTTTATTGGCCATAAAATATATAAGGGTACAAAAGGCGGAAGCATTTTCTACCAATCAACTTTTGGGAGAAGCAGAAATCACTCCTGTCTCTTCGCGAGAGTCTACCTATCTCACGAGTCAACCTCATCTTCCATCTGAGTCAAATCTGAACTTTTCGCTTTGTAATGACGCGGTATTTGTGTGGAGTAGCAGAGGTGTGTCCATATATTAAATAAATGTAATAAAAAATGTCCACAGGTACAATTGACGCGAATGTGCAAGGCGGTATAACCAAGTACGAGCAAGCGTTCCTAACGGCAGAGTACGCAAGGAACGCAACGCCACGCGAAGCGGCGGCGGCCGCTAAGCTACGGAGGCTTGTTTCTTCGCAGTTAGCTGTCGTGGAAGCTGGCCTTACACTGCACGGAAAACTGGCCCCCGAGGAGGTCAAACCATTGCATAGGTAAAGGAAATATTCTATAATCATCATGTTTCTCAGTCCTTCCACGATGCCTATAGGCAGTGCTTACATTTTGAAGATCAGTGTCGATAACTGAACTTTTACTATGAGAAATATAAACCTGCGTCTAATTTTATTGTCTCACGCTCCCTACGATTACACGCACACACACACACACATACACAAATACTTTTGTTTCTATACGTATCTACAAGAACTAATCTCATTACTATAGAAGCATTATGTGGAAGATTGAATATCAGGGGTTTACTACGAACTATGTTGAACCTTGCTAGTCTAATAATACAAATTTCCAAAAAACGATCGAGGGACACCAATGAACGGGCTTCGTGAGAAATACTAGCACAAATAAGTACTTATAGGCTCTTAAAGGTTTCGAAGAAAAACATATGAAACAAAATAAGTTGTAAAAAATCGTACATTGCATATCAAACGGTGACGTGAAAGATTCTAATAACAATATCATTGATTATTTTCCGCTGTAGAGAAATTAAGGAATTTTGTGAATGAGCTGAACTTCAAAATTGTATTCTCTCTGCTGTTAACTGCCACTCAATCAGTCAGTTACTTCTATAATAAAGAAAAAATGTAATAATACGGCTTTCTATTTTCAGGCGACTAGTGGAAAGATTCAGCCAGTTGCGGCAGAATCTAGGACCGGGATTAGCTCGGGCCCGCCGACAGTTATCCGAAAGTATTGTCAAGTAAGTCGAAACAGGAATATGGGTCTTATTCTGCGTTGATTTACTAGTCACATTTCTTTGCAAGTGCAAGTATAATGTTTCGAATATTTGTAATTTTAGCACTCCACTACCACCCGTGCCATCGCTGGATAAAAGATCTCAAAGTATACAACAGAATGATAGCTACTATGACGATGGACATCTTTACAACAAACCAATCGTAAGTGGCAAAGCCATAAGTTTATCTACATTAAATAGTTATATAGAGGCTAAGAGAGGTAGGGCATAGCGTATTTTTTTTTTGAGATGCCCGATTGGAAAAATACCTCCACCTCACAGAATACCGCAGCCAAATAACAATTCTCTTTAGGGTTGCTGTGTTCTTGCGAGTGAGTGAGGTCACCAGAAAGGAAGGAGTATACTGGCAACGAATCGGCGACTTTGTGTTGCTGGTCTCCATGGGCGGTGGTGATTGCTTTCCATCAGGTGACCCACATGCTCGTTTGCCCTCTTCTCATATAATATATAGTAAGGTATTTAAAAAAATGAGGGCCCACCACACATTCCCACCACTGTATCTCCTGTGTAGCCAGGATTAACAGCGGCGACCACCAAAAACGGCAACGAACAATGAAGTTCATTGCAGTTCCGGCAGTAACATTACGGCTGCCTTGGTAGTCTCAAAGTTCTACTCTGTAGATTCTGTATTTTCCTAGGAAAATGTTTGTAAAAACCTATAAATGCGGTACTTAATTTTGTCTTTAGTATTCGATGGAAGAGCCGATGGAGCAGGGCAGCATAATGTCGTGCAGCGTCCCGTCGGGCGTGGCCGCGGGCGACGCGCGCTGCGACGACGACTCCATGGTCAAGTCCGCGCCGCCGCTGCCCTGCCGCCCGCGCTCCGGGGACCCGCGCAGCCCGCGCCGCGACGAGCGCCCGCGGTCAGTACCGACGTACACAGCGACCACCCCGACTACACTCATGTGAAGGACGCTCCGGGGACCCGCGCAGCCCGCGCCGCGACGAGCGCCCGCGGTCAGTACCGACGTACACAGCGACCACCCCGACTACACTCATGTGAAGGACGCTCCGGGGACCCGCGCAGCCCGCGCCGCGACGAGCGCCCGCGGTCAGTACCGACGTACACAGCGACCACCCCGACTACACTCATGTGAAGGACGCTCCGGGGACCCGCGCAGCCCGCGCCGCGACTAGCGCCCGCGGTCAGTACCGACGTACACAGCGACCACCCCGACTACACTCATGTGAAGGACGCTCCGGGGACCCGCGCAGCCCGCGCCGCGACGAGCGCCCGCGGTCAGTACCGACGTACACAGCGACCACCCCGACTACACTCATGTGAAGGACGCTCCGGGGACCCGCGCAGCCCGCGCCGCGACGAGCGCCCGCGGTCAGTACCGACGTACACAGCGACCACCCCGACTACACTCATGTGAAGGACGCTCCGGGGACCCGCGCAGCCCGCGCCGCGACTAGCGCCCGCGGTCAGTACCGACGTACACAGCGACCACCCCGACTACACTCATGTGAAGGACGCTCCGGGGACCCGCGCAGCCCGCGCCGCGACGAGCGCCCGCGGTCAGTACCGACGTACACAGCGACCACCCCGACTACACTCATGTGAAGGACGCTCCGGGGACCCGCGCAGCCCGCGCCGCGACGAGCGCCCGCGGTCAGTACCGACGTACACAGCGACCACCCCGACTACACTCATGTGAAGGACGCTCCGGGGACCCGCGCAGCCCGCGCCGCGACGAGCGCCCGCGGTCAGTACCGACGTATACAGCGACCACCCCGACTACACTCATGGTGAAGGACGCTCCGGGGACCCGCGCAGCCCGCGCCGCGACGAGCGCCCGCGGTCAGTACCGACGTATACAGCGACCACCCCGACTACACTCATGGTGAAGGACGCTCCGGGGACCCGCGCAGCCCGCGCCGCGGCGAGCGCCCGCGGTCGGTACGGACGTATACAGCGACCACCCCGACTACACTTATGGTGAAGAACGCTCCGGGGACTCGCGCAGCCCATCATCATCAGCCTAACCTAGCGGAAGGTGATCATTCGCCTGACACATCCAGCCACTTTCAGCCGCTGTTTTAAGATCGTCGGTCCATATAGAGGTGGGACTTCGTTTGCAATGCCATGGGCGTTCCCGAGCTCAAATATGAATAAAAAAATATTTATTAGAATGACACAATTCCATTTTAACATCTTTATTACATAGAACTAGGTTACATGAAATCACACGATTAACGTTACTAAACTAGTAAGAAGTATATCTATCCCATACTCTCTGCAAATAAACGATTGATGCAGGAACACTGCTGCTGCTGGTAAAACGTAAGTTGCATGTATATGTATGTACAGTGCAGTTGCCGTTTTCTTATATTTATTAATTCTTTTATGTAATGAATAGAAATTATATGTTATTTTGACATTGTATTGCAAGTTATTCGTCTTTGTTATTTGCAGAGATTCGATGGATGATGAAATAGTTGAGACACGTCGACATAGCCGCGCTTCTTGGAGCGAACCAGGAGACGCGCCGCCCTTGCCGCCTCGAATCTCAGGTGAGCATGACAGTCTGTTTGGTTTATGAATCAAAAAAAAAAACCGGACAAGTGCGAGTCGGATTCGCCCACCGAGGGTTCCGTAGGTACGTAGTATCATTATTAAATTTGATATTTTTCATTATAAATAAGAAATAATGCGTCGAAAAAAATAAATAAAATATATTTTGCAATGTGTACATCAAGCCCTTTCATATGATACCCCATTTGAACTAGTAGTTTCAATTTGAAATTTCGACACCCTATAAAAAATAGAGACCCCCTATTTTTTAAGATCTATTTACAAATGTATAGTTTTGAGATTTATTCCTGTACTTGTAGTCTATAACGATGTTACTTGCCAAATTTCATAGTTCTAGGTCAACGGGAAGTACCCTATAGGTTTTGATTCCCTTGAGTGTGTCGAAATATGCGTTTTTTGCTGAATAAACGGCCGTAACTTTTTTCAACGTAAACTTAGCAGTTTGATTTTTTTTAACTTCATGGGACCGTAGACCTGAGTATACAGTTCAAATTTCAGCTTGATACCTCCACGCATTCTCGACATAGAAATTCTTGACAGACAGACAGACAGACAGACAGACGGACAACAAAGTGATCTTATAAGGGTTCCGTTTTTCCTTTTGAGGTTCGGAACCCTAAAAACGGTTGAACAATTATTTTTATCTAATCTCATACTGAAATTTACACATTAAAAAACTAAACACAGTATCTTGTTGTAATTTTTGTGGTATTAATAGATATTTTCTGGTTGAATCTAAGAAAAATACGTCTTCAGTTGAAGATGGTATATTTGAAAGTACAATATGTCAAATTTAAAAAATGGTAAAAAACATATAAATAGAATACAGGTGTTTTATGATTAGCCAGTTCCAACACTCCCCCTTAATCTAAAAACCCCATAAAGAATTTAAAAAAAAAGAGGTAGAAAAAATAAGGATGACAAAATAATAACAAATTAAAATAATTATTTTGTTAACCCTATCCCAGCTATACACCTATTATGTGTGACAGGCCCAAGCGGTTTGGTTAAAACATCAGCAGGCATGTCACAGGTTTTCAAGTATTCTAACAAAATTATCTTATTTGATACTTTCTCTCTAATAAAATGAAAACGAGTATCTATGTGCTTCGTCCTGTTGTGGTGGACGGGGTTATGTACTAAATTTAGAGCACTCTGACTGTCTGACCATATCTTTACAGAGTGTAATTTACCTGTAATTTCAGATATAAAACGCCGCAAATAACTTGCTTCCTTTGAAGCAGCCGTCAGTGCCATGTATTCAGCTTCCGTGGACGAGAGCGCTACCGTAGGTTGTTTCTTCGCCTCCCATGCCACTGGTCCACCAGCTAACTTAAACACGTAGCCCGTGTATGACTTCCTGTCAATTGGACAATTTGCCCAGTCGGCATCAGAATATCCTACTAAGGATTCATCAGTTTTACTATACGTTATGCAATAATCTACTGTTCCTTTAAGATATTGTAGTATCCTTTTTGCTGCTTGCCAATGTTCACGTGTAAAACATGTATTGAATTGGCTTAAGTAGCTCACTGCGTATGCAATATCGGGACGTGAGTTTACTGCTAGATACATGAGACATCCTATCAGATTTTGGTAAGGTAATTCAAGTGACTCACCATCGGTTATCTTTTCTAGCTTTTTCTGAGCTAAAGGAGTACTCGCCGACTTACAGTCGCGCATATTAAATTTATCTAAGACTGACAAAATATAGTTCGACTGACTTACTTTGATAATATCTTCACTACATTTGATTTCTAATCCCAAATATGATTTCAATATACCGAGATCTTTCAAAGTAAAATATTTTTGCAAATCGTTTTTGACAATGTCAAAAGTATAATCAGATTTACAGTAAATAATTATGTCATCGACATAAATTCCTAGAATGACAAGTTCACTACCAAAAAGTTTTGTATATACACAAGGTTCGGAAGGAGTTCCTATAAAGCCTATTTTTAAAAGGGTTTCATCTAACTTCTTGTTCCACTCTCGAGATGCCTGTTTAAGCCCGTAAAGAGATTTACGCAATAGACATACCTTGTTTTCATGTCCTTTCATTGCAAAGCCAGGAGGCTGTTCCATGAAAACTTCCTCGTGTAAATCTCCATTTAAAAATGCGGTATCGATATCTAAGTGCCACATTTTTAAACCCATTTCGGCAGCCAATGCAAATAAAGTGCGTAGGGAAGAATGACGGATGACCGGTGCAAAGGTTTCATGGTAGTCCACGCCTTTCGTCTGCTTAAAGCCTTTCACCACAAGTCTTGCCTTGTACTTAGTACAGCTTCCGTAAGCATCCTTTTTTAATCTGTACACCCATTTGCATGGTATGACCTTCTTATTATTTGGTCTATTCACAAGCTCCCAGGTATGAAGTTTCATTAGTGAGTTATGCTCATCGGTCATTGCTGACATCCACTTATGAGCATCTTCAGTATGAACAGCTTCATAGTAACTCGTTGGTTCATTTGAACATATTAAAGCTTGATAGGTCAGGAAATCTGGAGGTTTCCTACACCTAGAGGGATACCTTGGTTCCTCAGTTGGCTGTTGATCCAAGCCTACGTCTAAATCACGTTCAACTTCTTCGGGGCTCACCGAAGTAGACGGACAATCTGCATTCACGCACCCTGGACTTACAGAAGTAGATGGTTCGATATTAGAACTTGGACAATCGGTACAATCATAAAATTCATCCTTTTCGTCAACAAAATTATCATCAAATATCAGCATCGGTGACGTTTCATTCTGATGATTCGATGACTCCGTTTCTTTTAAAGGTGTAAAATAATTTTCAAAAAATGATGCATCTCTTGACTTTAAAATGTGTCTAGGATTATTACAATCTCGAAAAATATACGTGTTGGGATTTTCCGAGTAACCAACAAAAATAGCTTCTTCGGCTTTCACGTCGAGCTTTTTCCTTTGACATGAAGGTACATGAACAAAAGCTCTACACCCGAAGACTCTTAGATGACGGAGATCATTTTTTCGTCCACACCACTTATCGAGAGGAATTTGACCGTTTAAATATCGATGAGGGGACCTATTCTTCAAATAAACAGCTGCCTGAAATGCGTCTTCCCAATATGCTTGAGGTAAGGAGCTTTCGGCCAACATCGATCTTGCCTTCTCAACTATCGTTCGATTAGTGCGTTCCGCAACGCCATTTTGTTGAGGACTATACGGTGTTGTAGTCTGATGCTCGATACCTTTTGAAGAAAGATAATCAGCAAACTCTTTATTTACATACTCTTTTCCACCATCAGTTCTAATGGACTTTATACGGGTATCCAATTGATTTTCCACTAAAGCTTGAAAAATACGAAACTTATTCATAACTTCAGTCTTCGAAGATATAAAATAAACAAATATCAAGCGTGTAAAATCATCTATAAAAGTTAAAACATACTTGTTACCCTGAAATGATGTCGTAGACATCGCTCCACAGAGATCGCTATGAATCAATTCTAAAGGAGATGTTGCCTTACTGTACGATGCTAATTTTTTAAACGGTTTTCTAGCCTGTTTTCCTTGAACACAAGCGATGCAACTACTTTTGTTTACCTTGGTATAGTCTACACCTATCCCGTGATTCTTAAGTTGATTCATGCCTATGCGACACAAATGCCCTAACCGCTTATGCCAAAGTTGATACCTGTCTAGACAGTCAGAGTGCATAGAGTTCGCAATACAAATATTGTCCACGTTGTGAGGGATATTGACAGTACAGTCAAGCGTGTACAGTCCTCCACAGGGCGAAGCATGAAGTACAGAATCACCTGTAAAACAAAAATTATCATTTTTATAAAAATTACAACCGCTTTTATCAAAAACAACTATAAAACCCTTTTCAACTATTTTTTGAACAGACAATAAATTAGCATTTAAATTAGGTACAAAAGCAACATCATTTATAGATTTTACTACGTCTTTAGGTGTCGTAATTGAAATGGTTCCAATCCCGCAACACTTAATTTGTTCTCCGTTAGCGACGGTAACTTTTCCATTTTCAAACAGAGAAATGTTTTTAAACCAATCCCGTTGTGACGTCATATGCTTAGTAGCACCAGAATCTACGTACCAAACGTTGCTGGAATCGCCAGACGTATTAAGTGCAGTGAAGGAGGCAGCACTGTCCTTCATCTTGCCTTCCGCGGTCTTTTTCTGCCGTAGGGGACAGTCAGGCCGTTTGTGTCCTGGGGCTTTGCAATCATAACAAATAATTGCCTTTTTATTCTTCGGTCCACACTTTATCGCTTTGGTTTGTAAAACAGTATTATTTGATGACGTCTCCTTGGATATTTCATTTAAAAGTTTTGTCTTGACTACTGTTGACGTGACATTAACGTTGCAGTTCTCTAGCGCCATAATAAGAGGATCAAACCTTGGTGGAAGACCTCCTAAAAGTATAGCGGCAATTGACGAGTCGTCTATCACCCTATCAATATCCGCCAAGTCTTGTGCGGTAGACAGAACGGCGTTTATATATAACTCTAAGTTTTCGTAGTCAGATAAACACATTCTATAAAGCTTTCGCTCCAACGCTAGTCTGCGTCCCATCCCCTTGTCCTCAAACGCGTTTTGCAAAGATTTCCATGCATCAGCAGCAGTTTTTGCGCATCTAACATGGATGATGGCCTCACCGTCCACTGACAAGCATATCTTTGCAAGTGCCTTGCAATCGTTCTTTTTCTTTACAGATGCTGACGTCTGGTCATTATCTAGATAACCAGCTACTGCTTGCCATAAATCCTCGTGGATTAAATAATTTCTCATTTTAAATTTCCACGTAGGATACCCATCTCTATTTCGAAGGCTGAATGTAGGAATTGACGAGGAATTCGACTTACTTGTACCTTCTCCAGTTCCGTGTGCCATGTTGACGGAAAGAAAAATCGTTTTCCAATTGATACAACTTTTTGGTCACAAACACAAACGTTTCTTTTAGAAAACGCTGAATACCTATTAATAGAGCTTCGTGCTGATAACGTGTTGTAATTTTTGTGGTATTAATAGATATTTTCTGGTTGAATCTAAGAAAAATACGTCTTCAGTTGAAGATGGTATATTTGAAAGTACAATATGTCAAATTTAAAAAATGGTAAAAAACATATAAATAGAATACAGGTGTTTTATGATTAGCCAGTTCCAACATATCTTAATGACAGTCTTTACGCACAAGCTATCAAAATAAATTTAAAAAGTTATTTTTCGATACAGCTTTTCTATGGACAACTGTATCGTAAAATAACTTTTTTACCATTTCGATACAACTTCAGCCCTGGATACAGGTATTTTAAACAGGTTGCAATGCAAATACATTGCAACTATGCAAAATTTTTCTACATAATCTGTGAACGCGGCGCCGTGAAATGTAAGAATTATAGCTGTTAAATTAACTTCATGGTTGTATTTAAAATATTATTATCATATATTTCATGAGATTAGATAAAGTAGTGTATGAAACTGCACATAATTAGGTATTAAAATTCTCGTGTGGTCTATTATAACATTCGCCTTCGGCTCATGTTATAAACTCACACTCATATTTTAATAGCCCTTATTATGCAACATTTTCATAAACTACTATTAATTGCACAAATATTAGTGATTACTTCACTGCTTTTATTTATGTAATGTGTTTTACTTACATTCGGAATAGGAGATAAACGTTCGTGGATGGACCAGCCGCCTGCGATCCCGCGGCGGTCGGCGCGCGCGCTGGAACTGTCGGACGACTGCCGCTACGACGACGCGCGGGACTCGGGCGTGTGCGTCGACTCGCACGCTTACACCAACGCAGACGACCATCGACATCAAAACAGCGGTAAATATCACTGACTTTCATACTACGTCGGGTGGCAGACAAACATGCGTCCCGATGATATAAAGTTATTGTAAGCATATCAACGCTCGCAACACGAAATATTGCTCGCCCTACGCCACCATCACTGCCAACGCAGCAACTTCTTCCTTTCTCGTGACTAGATAAATAATCACTAGAAGATTTAGAGTGATTGTGTGATTTAGTGATTATTAGTATTTAGTAATTATTTATTTGGCTTCAGTTTTCTGTGAGGTGGAGGTACTTCCCCAGTCGAACAGCTTATAAATACACTGTACCTTACCTATCTGTTGCGAGAACCTCTTTCGCTAGTCTGCAGGGTGCACCACATGCAGACAGGCGAGGTTGGCTTTATACACCCCTTAACTTACCACATAACTTCTGCCAGCAGCTTCACACCACGCAAACACAGTAGATATCGAGATGAAAAATACTCTGTATCCTATTGTATGTTATACCAGGTTTCTTCCAAATATGTTTAGCACTTTTCTTTTGAAAGATTTTGTTAGGGTTTTACCATATGAATCAATCGACCATCAATCGATACCATCGATCGATATTTAGCTATTTCTGTTACGCCACTCGATAAAGATCGATACGGCGTTGGCCGATCAATGGAGACCTGTGAATAGTTGTTCGACTACTGATTGATGCTATTATTCGACGCCGATCGATTGGTGTGGTAGGTTTAGCTGATCACTGGTGTCCTGTCAATAATTGATCCACTGCCAATCGATTCTATTGTTCGACTTCGATCGATTCGTATGGCAGGTTTGGATTATCAATGGAGACCTGTCCATAATAGATCAACTATCGATTGATGCTATTGGTCGACATCGATCGAATGGTGTGATAGCCTTGACCACACATCGGTCACTCCATTTAAACGCCGCATCGTTTGCCGCTTGATACGTGTAATTGTTTCAAAATATTTTTTTTTTCAGACCTCGACCTCGCCGTAGAGTCTCTCCACTATGAGATCATATCCATGATGTCGGAGCCACTTCGAGTAGACGAAGCTGAAACCCCACCCCCCATTCCACCAAAGGGATTGGGTCACCTCAGTAGTTTCGACTCCGGCCACCACGAGAACGGCGAATCACATTGTTAACACAACACTAGAGGAAGTATATTTTTGTCGGTAGGTTGAATCATTAAGTGTCAGTATAATACTAAGGGCCATCGCAGTCTGACGGAATAATTCGCAATGTGAATTCAACCTTATTTTATTTATCATAATGTTGAATTACCTACGTACATATGACGAAAACAAATCAAATGAAGCGCCACATAACATAATCGATTGCGACTCGTCTGCTTTATGCAAAATATAATAAGGTTGAGTTTACATTGTTACCGAATTAGTCGCTCCATCGCGACTTAGTCGGTCTGTGCTGACCTTTATACAAGGCAAACCAGCCGTGAACGTTACTAATTGGATTCTCAAAATATTTTTATAGCAATGGGCTATGAAATATATATATTGTCTATTTCGTATTATGAGTACAAAAAAGTTCTGCAATGTAACGGTTTTAAATCGTCCATACTAACGGCATCTACTTGGAATGCAAAATAGTATATTTTGTTTATAAACAACTTTGACCAAACCTTGTGTTAATTAAATAAAACTAAATAACTTTGTTATGATGGAAATTAAGGTCTTTGGAGTAAATTACTAGAACGCCTGTCAAATAAATTGTAGCAATAAATCTCTTTCCTGCTAATTTGCTTTAAGATTTTATTGTCAAGATCGACGATGAATACCTTTATTTTACAATCAATTTATTGATTGCAAAGTTTGTATTTCACGTAAAATATTATTTTAAACCTGCCAATCAATAGTCGACTCTGCTCGATTACTATGGCGCATGCTCTAAACCTCTTCGATTGAGGAGACGACCCTTATCCTAGCCGTGGGATGACTATATGATGCCGATTATTTTAAATATATTATTTTATTCGATGTGCATATCATTCCACAATGGAAATATATAGGTATAAAGTTTATGTTATATGATATTTTATAAAATTTATTGCTTATTTGCATTTATTTTTTTAATTATCGGGGCCATAATACAGGTGATACAATGACAAATAGGTATTATTTTTACATGCCATAGATAAAAAATGTAGAATTTATCCAATTGTATATTGGATTGTAGGCAGAACTTGCAACAGAAACTTGTAACTTTCAATACAACTTTACTGTAAAGTATTTAATTTGTCACCAGTGTACTTGAATGTATTTTTGTCCGATCATGTGCTAGAAAATGAGTGAAACCAATGTTTAATACATTATATGTGTAAGTTATATTGTCGCAATTATTATTTTTCTATTTCATTTCCTTCAAATTATCCTTAATGATGAATTTATATTATAAAAAAATAAGTACATTGCTTTTATACAGCATAGATGCTTATTATTGACCTGTAGTTATAATTTTAATTTATACCAAATAATAAAATTAGTACTATAATTAAATCAATTGAATTAGAAATTGATTTATTTTATTCTAATACGTGTAAAATGTATTGTATTTCACTATTAGACCTATTTTCCAAAACCTGTGTGATAGATAATTATTTTTTTCTCTTTTGATATTAAAATTTAGACTACTCTCATTTGTGATTTTACTGGAAATTTATAGATTCCTACATAAAGTATTAATTAATATTAAAATATGAAAAAGTTAAGAAAATTCGTGTAATCATTAAAAGTACATTTTATGAATAATGCAATTTTCTTATTTCATTGCAAATAATTTAATTTTAAAGTATTTCATAGTATAAGTATATACAAATTTAGTAAATAGTGACTTTACATTTCTATATATTTAATTATGTCAATGCAATAAATTTTGTATTTTAAAATTTTTACGCACAAAACTTTTCTGACGATCTGTTTTCAATGCAGAAAATTGTGAATTATTTTTCAACTTTAGATCTAAGATTTTTAAAACATTTTTACAACAAATACAGACTAATTTTATGTAACATGAAAGACTTAATTTGACTAAAGACTATTACTACGACCTACGCATTTCATACTTGAATCATCATAGCAATCCTGGTGACTTTTTTATACCACGCTTACTCTGAAGTGGAGCTTTTTCGTTGTGACCTAATTTGTTGTGTCAAATACACATAACAAATATTAATAACTATGTTTCTCTTGTAGACTCTAAAAGTAGTCGGAAAAATTCGAATTTACCACCTACATTTTGACTTTTCACTGCGGAGTAGTCACTAGCATATTATAACTAATAATACTACGTACAGTATGACCGCTTCTTGCCGCTCTCTCATATCGACCTCACCTCCCCTCTGAGATAAATCTTGAACAGTTTCTATGGCGTCGCACGCACACACGCTCATTCACGCCCTGTGTAGACGGTATTGTTTATGTAGTAATTCACGACGCGACATTTGTATGAAGTTGTGTGCGTCTCGGCTGGGCCAAGAACGGAAATAGGAATGACAGTAATAATTGTCAGAGAATTCCGACGAATTAAAAAACGCTGCGGCATTAAGTTTACAAACAAATATAATTATTAGGTACCGATCTCATTAACGACTTCGCTTTCATCAAGAATATGCTATGTGTAGGTATTTCTTCCATTGAATATAACTTAATTACAACTAATGTTCATGCAAGTCTTCTATGTTGTTATGTGAATAGTGTTTTTCTATAAATTACTTCATGGTTTGTATTGCAAAATATATAGTAGAGGAATCCTAAAAAATATACAAAAACTTTATTTAGTGATTTTAATGGTGAATTGGAATATTGTGTTTATCTTATAGTCAGTGTCCGAAGTCTAGGTACTCCTAGATTTGACTAGTCAAACCTCAGCTTACCTCACTCCGAAAACAAGTCGAGTTTTGTTAATTACAAGCTATATCCTAACCTTACTAAATGTCATTGGTCAGGAGTTTTGACTGCAAATATCAGTCAAGAGTATTTTTTACTAAAGACGGTGGTCAACACCACTTTCAACAGACTTAGTCCAAAACAGTTTTGAAGACGGAGGTAAGGTACCTGAGGTTTGAGTAGTCAAACCTAGGAGCGAGTAGACTTCGGGGATTGACTATAACATTTGCATATAACTATTAAAAGTCACAACTTTATTCAAAAAATAGAAGTTATTTATTTGCTCAAACATTTAGAGGGGAAATTCGGTTTAGAACTGCCATCCAATCCAATCATAATATGAATCATCATCATCATAGCCTGTGTTTATCTGTATGTCTACTGCTAAATATAGCTCTCCCTCTAGAGAGCCACACGTCCATAATATGAATAGAAACGAATAAATTGTAAACATTTTTAACAACGCCTAAAGTTTTGCAATCTAAGTTGCTATTGTTAAGTAATTCATGTCCATAGCATTTCGCATATTAATCGATAGTGTTTGGAATTAGTTCTTCGTTCTGTCTGTTATATTCGTACTAGTTTCTACAAACGCAATTCGTCCGAAAAAAATAAACATATAACTGTACTGTTTTCCTTATAACTAATATAACTTTTTTTTGCTAAAAAAATAACTATATTCTTAAGTCATAATGCAGTAGCTGTCTATTAAAGAAACGTGAAGCGTATTAACCCATCCAGTGCCGAGGTCGCCCATCGGCGTCCCAAAAAAACATTCTTCAGCCAGTTTTTCAGTCTAGTTTTTGTATTCAATGTCTAAGTTAAATATTCTTAATACGTAAACCGGCAATGAATGGCTTAAAAACTTTCAAAAACTATTAACATCTTAACAATTGGTGCAATATTGATCACGCTGTGTCGTAAAAATAATGATGTCCGTGGCCGTGTTAGATCAGCTCTAGCTCCACCCACTACGACCGATAGTTTCATGTTTCAGTAATTGCAAAGAATTTGATAATACTAATTTTGCTCAAATATGAACTCTAGATTATTCGTTTTCTGCGTAAATTGTAAACGTAACATTTTAACAATTAGAACAGGACAGTAATTGTTGAATTTAGTTGTTTTATTTTCTTAAAATATCCACTTTTATTCATCTTCATAGCGAGAGAATATTCTAGGCTACAGAAGGTGTAGTGAATCTCCATAAATGGTGCAATTTTCTTTATTAATAGTCCGTTTTTACTTTTCAAACTTTAATTTTAAGGTTCAAAAATTATGTAAATGTTTACTTTATGCTAAACTAAATAAAATGTGTCCTACCCTAATATATTACAATGATCTCTCTTTGATTTCAATTTTAGCTAAATTTACTAATGCATGAGAGCTATTAATCATTTAATTACGTCATTATTGCAGTAATATAATGTTACTCGTAAAGCATACCTCATAAACAACGCAGTAATATTAAAGAAAACAAACGAATTCTAAACAAAAAAAATATTAATTCAGATACAACAGTCTTTCGATTATCGTCTTACCAATAACCAAGTGATATTTTCGTACGGTGTCGTAGTTTTTTTAACTCTAGCTCTTAAGACATAGGTGTAAGAACATTTTTTCAACGAACAATTTCTTGAATATTTCTACAGCTGTTTTATCTGTTTACTCGTATATACTACATAACTGTATACTATTTAGCATGTTTGATAGTTTTGTATTTTACTACATGTAGTTGTTTTGTTATTATTAGTTGTAAGCGTGGACACTTTTTTTGTATCGGCGACACTATGGACTTTATTCGTTATCTACTCAAGTTCAAAGGTACGAGTACATAGTCGACTGCACACCAGCAGCAGGCGACGTGTCGTGACAACTCTACTGATTTCTATGAAATTCCATCCGTACTTAGCAACACGACAATGCTGTGTGAATTATGGAGAAAATCCAAACTGAAGCGACATTTCGCTACGACATAACGCGGCGACATGTCTACAGCTGCTGCGTGCAGTCGGCTTGTACCTTAAAATGCATCACACACGGCGAAGATTGTACTATATATTTAGAGTGAGACATTGCTATACGCGTGTGAAAGACGGTGATATTGCTCTCTTCTCTCTCATATAGCCGTGTTTCACTATAAATATATTATTATATTACCATGTCTGATGCTCTATCCGTAATATGTTACAAATCTAGCAGCACGCTATCATTGTCATTTTGATGTTGATGACGGCCTACTCATGAAATTTCATAACAAAATAACCTTATTTTTTTCCTTTGAAGTCGGGAATTAAACAGCGTGGATGAGTGCGCTCTAAAGCGCTTAGATTGAAGGAGACCCGGATTTCAGCACTGGGATGAACATGGGTCGATGTAGGCAATGTGAAATCTTCACAACAAGTTGCCATTGTTACGTCATTATTGGAATTCTACCAAACGACTATTGTAGCGTGCCGCTAGTTTTTTTTTTTAATTTATTTTAAACAAGATAGAAAATGTACAATCAACCTACTTATTTTATAAAGATAAAATTACAGTACCCGATAAATTCGTTTGTCCATTTTGACAACAATTCAACATATTCTTGAAATGGAATAAAGTTGCTGAATATTGAATTTTTGTACATTTTTAAAGCGTTATACACATGAAGTTTTTCTCCGAGTATTGTCCTCAAGTGACATTGGCCTCAAGTTTACCTGTTACAATTTAGAGCAATGTTTCCGAACCTTTTTTTATTCGATGCAAAGACTTTAGCTATCCTATAAAACCAGCACAGTACCTGAGATGAGGTGTTTTAATTTAATAAAGCTGAATTGTTTTCTTTATGACTTTATACCCATTCAGTGCCTAGGTCGCCCATCGGCGTCCCAATCATTAATCACATGCCTAAGCCGCTCATCGGCGTCTAGGGTTTGTATTCAATGTCTAGGCTAAATAGTATGTATGGCGACATGAGGGTAAAGTTCTTAATACGTAAGCCGGCTATGAATGGGTTAAAGTCCATAGTTTAGTTCCCCGGACCGGTAGTCCGTCTATAGTATATATCTATAGCAAACTTCACTGCCTTGAAGGTACGAAGAGCGAGAGGAATAATTATTTTTTCTTGTGATACTTGTGGAAATCTAATATTATCTTGTTTTTATGTTTTAATAAAAAAAATGGGTACTGTTCAAAGAAATTATGGGCGCAGTATCATGGACTTTAACTTATTGTAACAAGAAACAAAATCAGTGATGTACTTTAAAAATAAAGATAAATTGTGATCAAAAACCACGAAATTCTTGTTCGTTCTTCAATTTCATGAATTATCAACTTTTAAGAATTGGAAAATAGTGTCTAGCCATACAAGTATTAAGTTACCTAAGTTTGAGTGGATTTGACTGATATTATCCGTGTAGCTAATTGTATTGAAGTTAATGTGTCTGATATTATAATTGTATTCCTTTGTGTTATTGTTAAAGGTTTCTCAGTAGTTCGCACTAATTTGATATTATGCAGTGTAATTTTAGAGGCTCCCTTAGCGATGTTACAAATACAATTGTAGTAAGATTTATTGATTGCAACATTAAGTTTTAAAAATAAAATTGTATTATATCATTACATACGTTTAAACAAACTTGTACAGTTTTGTTTATCTGGCGTAATTTCGAAACGGCTAATTCGATTTTAATGGGATTTTCACTAGAGGTTTTTAAGGTTACACGTATATATATTTTTAAATCGGAATAAATTACTTATTTATTTGAAGGTAAGAAAAAAAAATCTTTTAATGTATTGAACATGCTTATTTAGGATAAAATTGAATGAAGAAATGTCACAGGTATTATGATCTCTCGTATTGATTAAGTATTCTTTAAATTCTAGATAAATCAAAAGTATACAACATTATATCAAAATTGAGATCACAGGCATTTCGCCTTCACTAATAATTACATTATTTTTATTACAATTGGTTAATAAATTGGGAAATATCGCTGAGGGAACCTAAGTAACTATAATCGTACCAAAAACTTTGTCAGATATTTTTATATAATACTATTATAAACATTAATGTCTACCAATATTATGATTTGTTACAAATTATTAGTTTTAATCAACTATGGCTCAATTTGTGCTGTTTCTTTGTCTGTATTGTTTCTGAACCTGGGTATAGACGAATGTTACATTTTCGCCAAATGAAATTGTTCAGTACAAAAGCGTAGTGGTTATAGAAAAGAATTGCTATCTAGCGGAGAAGCGTAGCAATTTATTAAAATGTATGTAAATGGGCGAATAAATATTTAGATGGATATTCAAGTTGTTTCATTTTTACGATTAAATTTTTATAAAGTATTTTCAATGTAATTTCGAAAGCGCGAGAGTTAATATCGGACACAAAATTAGGTATTGTATGTAATGGACCTTGCATGCCGAATTTTTTTAGATTTATTATGAACCTTGTTAAATTGAAATTTAGTTTCCATTAATGCTAATTGCTATTTTTAATAAAGTGTTCAGTCATATTGCAGAAGCAAATAGCTTACTCTTATAAGAATACTAACTGTTGTACATTGGACATGTTGGATTTTAACATGATTCCTCTAGCAAACAATGATTTGTCATTTATTATCAACATTATGTTAATTAATCGACATATAGAAAAATATATACCACATTCTCCTACATGATACGACGATTGCATATTTTACATTTACATTACATTTTTATATCACTGATTCCCGATTTCGTGTATAAACCCCATCATATATTAGCTTTCGCGGTATCCTAAGGATGTGCATAAACCTAAAAATATAAAGTCTAAAAAAAGACAATTATAAATAAATAAATAAATATTTCTGGACAATTTACACAGCGCCATCTAGTCCCAAATTAAGCGCAAAGCTTGTGTTATGGGTACTAGACAACTGATAAATGTACTTAAATACATTTTTTTTTTGTAAATACATACTTATAATACATAGAAAACACCCACACCAAGACAAACAGACATGTTCATGCACACAAATGTTTGTCTTGTGCGGGAATCGAACCCCTCTGACCTCGGAGTCAAAGTGGCCATTGCTAACCATTCGACCACCGAGCTCGTCACTGGTTAAAATTATATTGGTATTTATTAATATATGCCTTTTAAATTAATCTAGACTAATTCTTCTGCAGGCTTTTGTCACCAAGACGCGGGTACAAGCGATAGTAAAAATTCTAAGTCTTAATAATATGGAAATGGAAAGTGCCGGAGTAGATGAACCTGTGGGGAACCATCATCGGCTGCAGCGCGTGGTCATGCGAATCGATTATTGTATTTACCGAGAGAATTTCTAAATAATAAGCGCTCTTAGCTATAATTGAAGGTAGTCAGCACGGCACATGACACGCCCTCGCTGATACACTCATACAATTATGGCGAGATAGATACGAAGATATTTTCAGATAGACGACAAGAATAAATAAATAACACATTAGATATAGGTAACAGTGAATTTGTCAATGTGTGTTCTTTATAAAATTTGGAATTTCATAGGCAAGACTGTGAAATTCCAAATTTTACCTATTGCCATTGTACCTATTGCCTTTTAATTACAATATCAGACACTCGTTAATCTGACTCCATTTCTAACTACTCTTTATTGAACAAAATAAAAAAATGTCCAATATGTATAACTACCTCAAAAATATACTCCTAGAATACATAATGTCGAGTTAATCACCAACCACCAACACCAGTGAAGTAGGTAATAGTCGCGGATGATATTTTTTTATATTTTTAAACAAAAGATAAACAACTTCGCAACAGGATGGTTACTTTTTTGGCACGAAATCATAAAAGAATCAAACATTTTCTACATCATTCGTTTAAAATTACGAGCTGAGAAAACTGAGCGTCGTAGCTATTGATATACTTTGTATATCAATGGTTACGTCGCAACAGAAATAAAAAGGACCATTGAAAACAAGCACTTGGCGATTGTTTTTAAAACAAGCCAAAAAAAAAAAAATGTATTCTATGCTTTTTTCATGCTTTATATATTAACTCTGACTATTATTATTTATAATTAAAAATCACTCTTAAACATGAAACATCAAAACATTATTGTACATTTGATGTTGGACGTATTTATGCCTGGATATTTTTATGTATGGACTATCTTATGATTGTACCTACATTTTTATGGTTTGACGTGTATTGGACTTTTTACTGCTGAACAGTAATCGCGTGAAGGATAGTTACCAGACTTATGAATTATATGTGGTCTGTCTTCAGATCGCTACATCGCGTATACCTCAACCGATAACTTCTCAATAACCCCGCCCACATGATGCCCTTAATGGAAGGCGAATGTTTGACAAAATTTGACACCTTAATGAGAGGGAAGCGATGACGGCAGAGTGTCGCAACTGCCAGCCGCCGAGAGCGATCGAGAGCATCAGCTATATAATGATGACCGCAATGACGTGACGCAATTTGCGAATAAGTGTAAAAATGTTAATAAAAGCAATGGTGTCCTTTAAAAGCGTTTATTGACGTGAATATGTCTTTAAAATTGCTTCCACAGGAAGGCAAATAAAAAAAACAAATGATAACAAAATCGGGGGATAGTTTGGTGTTGCAGCTACATATCTATCATCTTCATCCAAAATTAGACGAAGGATTAAAGAATTTCTTACGCTAAGTAAGGACTATTGAACATGGCGTGCAGGGGAACGGGAAGCGCTGCCATTTTGAAATAATTTCAGTGCATATAACATATTCACGTTCACACCCCATTTTTTTCACTGGTTATAGTACCGAAGTGGAATTGTAATCTCGTTACATGTTTGGGACGATGTTAATATAAGTCTTAGAGCCTATTATTTAGATCACCGTTTGAATCATATCACCTAAGGTTTGACTTAGTAAACTATTAAAAGTAAATTCAATATTGCAAGGTGTCCCACTGCAGTAGGTAGATGCGTAATACCTACTGTAGTGGGACAAAGAAGGATCGTAAATGAAATAAAGAATTGGAGATGGGATATTAAACGATATACCTAATTCAACTGACACCATTATCATTTAATTAGCTTTTAATAAAATTGATGTTATGAACATAATGGAAATGTATACTGATGAAGTGATGAGACCTCAATTACTTATGCCATTTACATAAAGACAGTGTAAGAAGTAATAGTGCTGATAGGGATTATAAAGACTGAGTTAACCCCGTTAACTTTTTCGTTGCCTTTCTCCACCACGGGACCAGAATTATGAGATTACTTATTCAGAATTTGGGGTGTAAGTGATTCATCAACATCTTTGAACCAAAGCCAACCACACCTGCACGTGATGCACACTGCTGACTGACAAACGAGGCTCTGGCGAAAAGAGAGGTGGGACATAGCGTATTTTATAACATATGCCCGACTGGGGGTACTTCCCCAGTCGGGCATATGTTATAAAATACGCTCCACCTCACAGAACACTGCAGATAAATAACAATTCCTTTGAGGGTTGTTGTCTTCCTGCGAGTGAGTCAGGTCACCAGAAAGAAAGAATGGAAGATAGGCTGCCAAGGAATCGGCGACCCCTTGGTGTTGCTGATCTTCATGGGCGGTAGTGATTGCTTTCCATCAGACGACCCACATACTCGTTTGCCCCCACTCATATATAAAAAAAAACCTTATTGCAATTTCAAAAAAATAAAGTTACCTAGGTAGGTACTTATAAACAATAAAGGTAATTGATAAGCTGTACCTACTTGTAACTTTGCCGGCAGGTATTTTCAAAATAATGATCTTATAATACATCGTTACTACATAATTTTATATATTTTACTGCTTTTGATGGCACCTTTTTGTTATTAAAATTCCATGTGGACATAATGGACAATTTGCATAAAAAAAATACCTTATGACGATAACATGCAATTATTCGTACCTACAGATAAGGGAGTATATCAAAAGAGAAATTGAAATTACATGGTATTTGTTAACAACATAAGTAGCCCGAACTTCAACGAGTGTTAAATTAAAAAGCATATTGATATTAAGTATTAAATGAGCCATGGCATCGCTTGCACGTACAAAATTGTACATAACGATACCTGCCTATGTGTTAATAAATAATAATTAGCTCAATGATTAAAAACAAAACTATTTCAGTAACTTCTATCATTAAGTTTCACTTAAGTGTAACTTATATCACACGTACAGTAGTAGGTATTATATCCGTTTAAAACACTAATAGGTACAAACTCTTTATAACCTGATATAGAAGCAGAGAGCATACAATTTATGTTACTCTTTGGCATAGAAGAATAATGACATAAATAAGTCAAAGAAAGAATTGATCTTCAAAAGAATTTTATTATCTACCAGAAAATATTTAATATTGGATAATAAAACATATTCACGTTAGCAATGGCTCTTCCTATGGAGTCAAACCCTGAAACTATGACCAAATATTTATCCAAGTTGGGAGTCTCTAACAAATGGCGCATGGTGGACGTTATAAGTTTAGAAGGAGATGCTCTAACATGGGTTCCTCGTCCAGTACTTGCAGTCATTCTACTATTCCCATTATCGGATATCTACGAGCAACACAGGGTTGAAGAAGAAACCGTCCTCGCTAGTAACAGTGAGAAGGTTCAACAAGACGTGTTTCATTTACGACAAGTCCTCAGCAATGTTTGTGGAACGATTGCCTTGGTACATAGCGTGGCAAACAATATTCACCATATTGACTTAGAAGACGGGTTGATGAAAAAGTATCTCAAAGATGCTGAAGGTCTTGATGCCGCTGCAAAAGGAGCTCTGTTAGAAAATACCACGGCCCTTTTTGAAGCTTATAAAGATATTGTACAAACAGGAAACCCTGAGGAAAACGATAACATTGGATCTGTAAACAATCATTTCGTTACTTTTATTCATAAAGATGGGATGCTGTTCGAACTGGACGGTCGGAAATCCTCCCCCATAAGCCATGGGCCAACGACGCCTGAGAATCTTCTAGAAGATACTGCTAAAATCTGTCGTCTGTTCATGGCTAGAGAGCCGAACAATATCGGCTTTAATGTTGTAGCTCTCGTACCTGCTCAGTAATATTTAATTTATTTCTTCAAGTTTGCTTTATTTTTCTTTTAAGTTTTCACAATTACTTATATATTTTGTCACCTAGACACTTATGGCAAATTAAAATATTACACTTAAATGTCTTTTAAATAAACGATCGCTTGGCAATGACGTGACCGAACGTTGCGCAGCCATCACGCGATGCTTTTAATATAAGGCTGCGAAAAATAACGTTCATTAATTCTGTTCATTAGTGGAGGTACTACGTAAGAATATTCAGCGGGCATGCGCCGCAGGAAGGTTTCGATTTAAGTATTTAATTCATAATTAATCTTCTCGAATTTTACAAATCGCCTTACGGTGTCCGCAACGCTGCCACGTCTCAATTAAGAAATCTGCGCACACTCGCGACACGGCTCCCGCATTCCTCCTTTAAAATTCTCTATCTTCGGAAACTAATTAAAAATTCGCCTCGCCTCCAGGTCCCGTGTTCAATCGGGACGATATAACTTCATTTAAAAACGAGCAATCTTGTCCAAGATAAGAGTTGGCCAGAAAACAACGAAGAGCAGAGCTCGCCACACGCGGCAGCGACGCGCCTGGACAAAAAGACGAGCCAAAGAAAGAACTCGAAACTTTTAAATGGAACGCGAGAGAATTCACCGCGTTAACTATGTCGATACTGGGAAGGACGCCACATCGGTAAGTCACGTCACCAAATAAATGACGCCGAGCCTGAAATAAATATATAAATATTGTGTAAATAAAGAAAATAATGCGTTGGGGACCCGAAATGCTATAAATATTCAAATGAAGCGAGTCGAGGTGAAATACGAAGGTGCGCTCGCTCGAGTTGAGCCCAATTAAATCGGTGCCACTGAGGTAGAAATTAAAAACAAAAGGAGGATGACGGGGGTCCGGCGCGCATTTTTCTCATGAGTATTATTAGCGCGATGTCAACCCACAAAAAGTGGAGTTAGAGGGTTGTCGTGCCCGCGATCATTATCGATAACATCCCGCGTTTTGTATTGTTTTGATAAGTGTGATGCTGTTGAGTTTGGACGTTTTGTTGACATTTTACATTGGGAATACACACGTGATCGATATGGAGGCGAATTGGTTACGAAATTCCCCTTAGGATCAGTGGTGATTTCCAAGATGAACTGACTTAAGTCAAGTTTCTTGAATTCGAGTCTCGGGTACCTACATTTCGTGTCATTCAAAGTCACGCCTAACGAGTGTTGGTATGATGAATAAATGGGTGAAAAACAAGAACTTAAAACAACGTTTGGTAATGTCATTAGTCATGGAGAGGCCTGGTGAGAACAGATTTAATATTTGCCTATAAATCAATTACAGACATGTGGCGAGCTCTCTTAGCGTTCTATTATTGTACTCCTTTCTTAGCGGCGATGATAAATTGTGGACATTCAAGACATGAGGTTCCGTATCTGTGTTCCATCCGACCATTCCAACCTCGCAACCAAATTTCCGTCGTAGAACACCCGCAAAGCATGCACATTTTAATTACCTTCATGAACTTTCTACCCAGGTATCTTATTGTATTGTGATAGTACAGTACATTAGTATAAAACTATTGATCTAAGTGTATAAAATTTATACATAGGTACCTACGAATGTCTGTTCTGTCTTTCACTTTCACCGCTGCGATTCTTAAAGCTATCGATGGTAATGCAAACGCAATATTATCATATTATTATCATTTACACGGACACATTCTTTATTTTTCATTTCGTATTTACTCATTTATTTGTACAGTAGGTTTAGCTACTATTCTAAATCAGTCAAACTAATAGAGCAAATAAGTCAAGCAACGTTTATTGTAGCCTGTTTTCGGATGGGTTTGATTATCTCGAGCTTATCCGTGTTCAGGACAGTATTTAAGCCTCCAGCTGTTGATGTTAGATGACAGTACAGACATACCTAAGTTAGTTGTAATAAAAATGTTAATTTTATGAATGTTTAAGAGCCACTTCCACGAGCTAAATATTTTTGATTCAAAATTGGCAAAAAGAGCGTTGTAACCTTGATCTGATCCACTGCATCACTAGGAATCTGCAGGACACCCTACTCCTCGCTATATAGCATTGGTTGTTTCGTCGGTGCAGCAGAGGTTTCGTGTTTGAGCCTACTGCAATGGTCCACAGATCTTAACGAACAATCCTGGGTCCGTTAACCACGGACCCAGGATTGTTAGATCTGTGGACTCAATGAAGAGGATTAAGATAAATGGTGATAGGATCTGGCTGATAGAACGGGTAAGATATTTTTTCTTAATCCTCCTACCAATAAAATTCTAATAAATCATTTATATATTTATTTAAAACTTTTTTGTCCACAATAAATTGGTACAAATGGCGAATTCAACCATAGGGCGTGGAGAAAATCACGAATGCGGTTTATTATAATGACGCTTGTTCTCGAGTAGAGTATGAATTTCTTTAGAACAATTAGGTTAGATTTAGTATGAACTTTTTAAAAAGAGTTTAAATATATACTTACATTGAAGTTAATTGGGAAAATGTAACACTAGAGTTTCATCATCGGAATTTTTGACTTATTACATTTCTATGGTTTCTGAAATTTTCGTCATTCCGTTTGTCTGTCTGTTAATTTGGTCACGGGCGCCACCCTCCCGCCACCAGCTGGATAGAATTTGATAAAATTTTTGGTATGGTAATAGTTTATACTCTGAAGTACATAACTCATAGGATACATTTTACCCCGGTCGCGGTGGAGTGATCACGCAAGCGAAGCCGCAGAAAGAAACTAGTAGTAGGAGTAGTAAATACCAATTTTATGACTTTATAGTTATAGAAGCAAAGTCTGTGATGAGATGTGATGAGAGATGATTTTGCATTCAAACGAAGACATGCCAAAATCATTAATGTGCCCTTCGTGAACTTTCGTATTCTACGTGAACTCGCTTGAAAGGAATTTTACATTAAACGATCGATCCGACTTGGTCATGATGTAGGCAACTCCACAGAACATATAATATAGACTGCCTATACTTACTTATGTTATGTGGGTTAATCTATAACTAGAAATCCACCATTGATGAACTGGCTGGTACTACACTCCTATTAACATGAGATTCATTAACACCCGTCGCGACCTCTGCTGGCACCCGCTCGATTTATTCAAACAAAATACATTTATTTTAGACAATGAGGATCTAAGTGCTTATTGGAAGAGTTACTTACCAATAAGCCCTTAATATTACTCCATTTTATTTAATATTTTTGCTACATTGCTGGTTGGGTAACAATACATATAGAAAGATAGTTTTAAAGCTGGCTTGGATGTTGATAATAAGTAGTAATATGATACTCTCGTGGATGGTAATGATGCGGTTGGTCCGAGTGCTCGACGGGGGTTCCTCCGTTGCCTACCGACGCTCATCACTATTCAATAAGCTCCATTTATTGAAATTACATAATTTGTGTGTGAATAATGACGATTGTGATGAATCTTCGTGGGCGATGCGAGCGACTTAAACCCGATTAACTTTTGACCGCTCACGATATTAATATGCTGACTTCGACACCAGCTCAGCGTGGATTGTGCGCTGGTAATGACATGGAAATCGACTGTTAAACTGTGTACCCACACGTCAGATAATGTTCCTACGTTACATAGCTTGAATGGATTTAAATATTGGAAGTAAAATATATCGCTAATTAAATGTCATATTTTATGCTAAGATTATCTACAATTTTGCAGCATAAATAAATAAATATTTCTGGACAATTTACACAGCGCCATCTAGTCCCAAATTAAGCGCAAAGCTTGTGTTATGGGTACTAGACAACTGATAAATGTTATTAAATACATTTTTTTTTGTAAATACATACTTATAATACATAGAAAACACCCAGACCAAGGCAAACAGACATGTTCATGCACACAAATCCGAGGTCGCAGGAATCGAACCCGCGACCTCGGAATCAAAGTGGCCATTGCTAACCATTCGACCACCGAGCTCGTCTAGCATTTTTCCAGTTAGTCTAAAACAATAGTTGAATAGAAAACATCCCTTGCGATTGCCGGCATCATATATTTAGCTGTTTCTAATGTAATCACAATTAATGTCATTAAAAGACAGAACTAAAGTTATGATGCCCGCAATCGCATACAATTCAACACTAATAATGTTTATTTTCAATGAAAATAATGATAATTGTATTAAATAATCACAATATGAATATCTCTTTATGACTAATAGATTTACGTGTTACAACCCTGTATCGGGTCGATCCCAAAACTGCCCGCGTGATAACTACCTGTACCTAATTAGGAGTAGGTACCTCCTAAACAAGAATTTAGAATAAAGGTATCTGAGGAAATAATGTATGTATTTTGAAATAATATGTATTACTCATTTGCCACTTTGCAGTTATACAAACAAACTATTTTTTAGGACCTATGGTTATATTTTTTTTTATACTACGTCGGGTGGCAGACAAGCATACGGCCCGCCTGATGTGAAGCGGTTACCGTAACCATATTAACGCTCGCAACATAAAATATCGGTCGTGCGCCGCCACCCCCGCTGCCATCGCAGCCTCTCCTTCCTTTCTGGTGAACTCACTCACTCGCAGGAACACAACAGCCCTCAAGGGAACCGTTATTTGGCTGCGGTATTCTGTGAGGTGGAGGTACAACATTCCCCAGTCGGGTAGCTTACAATTACGCTCACTACCTCTCTTTCCGCCAGAGCTTCGTTTGTCAGTCAGCAGGGTGCACCGCGTGCAGGTAAAGTTGGCTTTGGTTCAAAGATGTTGATGAACCCCTTACACCCCAAAAATATTAAATCGAAAGCTTCATATCTTAATTACGAAATTAACATCAAAATTATGTTGTAATTGCTGTATTATTAAACTGATTAGTTAGAAAAAAGACCCTAACCTAAAACCTAAAAGACCATATGAAAGATATTACTATTTTTCAAGCATTTTTTCTTCGTCAATAGTCAACTTTAAAATGCTAATAGATTAAATCTATATAAATAAAAATTAATGTTGCTAAGCACAAAACTCGAGAATGGCTCGACCAATTCTGCAAATTATTGTTTATATAGTTTCGTTAAGGCATAAGAAAGATTCTTATGGAGAGAAAAGAAATAAAAATCTACCTGTACCATGCCGGGGCGGGCAGCTAGTAGATTAAAAAAAATAGGAATATAATGTAGATAAAAAAAGTGCCCACAAAGGCCCGAAGGCAGAGCAAATAATTTTATTTCAATTTATTGATCTTTTTGCCATTTTATATCCGATATGTGAACCGCCATAAAATGGCGATTCATAATTTACACTTTAATCCATATAATATGGATATCAAAACAAAGAAATATATATGTAAAGTGACCTTAGTTTTCCGATATCAATTCGGGAAAGTGGCCAAAATAAATAAATAGAAAAATTATGTCTGTCGGTCCATTGCCATGAAACTCAAAATTTCGAAATTCTGACTTCGGATTCGTGTAGAGCATCAAAAAGTAGTACTGTAAAGTGACCTTGGTTTTCCGATATCAATTCGGGAAAGTGGCCAAAATAAATAAATAAATAAAATAAATAAATTTCGCTATGGTGGCGCATGCTGCGCGTCCGATGTTTTTATTTTGTTTATAATGTAGGTACGTGTTTTTATTATTGCATTTTTTTACACCACGAACTAATATTTGATCATTTATTTTAAAAAAAAAGTTTACAAAGAATATAAATTTCCATGATAGTCATTGCTACAACAAAGAAAGTGGGATAGATAATGCTACATAGTAGATAGTACCTACCTACAACGTTGCGACTTGCGCCCGCGCAGCCGGCAGCCGCCGGGCAGCGTTTACGATTTCCAAGAACCGCTGTACACCACGACGTTATTCAAAAAACGGTAAATCGTCTAAATTAAATTAAGTAGATGTGACCGCGGAGCCGGTAATATTATCCAATATGTTTTTGTTTTTTACAGGTAAATGTTTTTGGCCGACGATAAATAGAACTAGAGAAGCGGACTGCGTGTTATGGTTAAGTTGATTTTATGTTATGTAGGTACCTAATGCTTTATTTTTTCCTGACCGATGCAAGAAAATGAAACTCTTGGCTACCTACCTATTGTTTACTATATGTGACTCTACCATGTCTACCGTGATATATTTTTTAAACGAATCTACATTGTAAGTGTTGCAATCACTCAGTGGCAGCAGACATAGTGTGCTCTTTATTATCCGCACTCTTCGATCTTTAATTCTAGCTTGTATTATATTCTCTTTCTTCACCGCGGTAAAGTGAGATTTTTTTGAAACACAAAAAATGTATAATTATTTTTTCGCTCATAATTTTATGGTCAATCTCGTCTCGGGGGCTGTTGCCATTATCCTGTTGTTCTCTCTTCTGGTACTCACCAGGGCTGCCAGGGCTGGAGTTATGCACAATGTCTTTGAATTCTTCTTCTTCCTATTTGGTAACTCTTGCCAGAGTGGTCGTGGTCATTATTATGAATCATTTTGATAAACAGCGCCATTCATTGCGGACTGCAGCTTTCCGGGTGCACTCATAAACCGAGCACTTACTTGCGGTCTTCATCAAGGGCTCTACCGCCGAAGCCGAAGCCGATTACCATTGGTTTTTTTTATTCCAAAAAATTGGTCTTACGTTTTAGTTATTGGCATCTTCAGCTTAGTCGGTAGAGCTCTAGGGTTTCTACCAGCTGAGCTAAACATAATTAGCAACAATCTAAGCAGTAGTTTTATTTTCGCACTCAAAAATTCCAATGGTAATCGGCTTGAGCATCGGCGGTGCCCCTGGTCCGCCCATCTCATGGGTGACCTACCACGTGGGGTGGTGCCTTCGTCTCTGAATTACTCCATAATAAATAAGAGACCAGGGGCCCTACCGCCGAAGTGGAAAACGATTATCATCGGATTTTTTGATTCCAAAAATTGGTCTTAGGTCGAAAGAATTGACAAACATCTTTAGGCTTAGTCGATAAAGCTCTAGGTTTTCTTCCTGCTGAGCTAACCACAATTACCAAAGATATAAGTAGTGGCATTGTCGCATTCAAAAAACCCCATGGTATCGGCTTCAGCTTCGGCAATAGGAGACCTGTTCAGCTCTAGTCTATGGCAAAGCATGGTAAAATATATGGCAGCAGCAAGATCTGTGGGCACGGGAGTGCCCCCGCCAAGACGAGCCAAGCGGAGCGCAAGGGCACTACCTACCTTTTCTCGAAACGTTTCGTCGTTTTTTTGAACTCTCATAACTTTGGTTTGGATGATGCTAAATAGTTAAAAATTTCAAGATATAATGACACCTGTACAATCATTAAACATACAAAGTTTGAATGTCGTAGCTATTATACTTTAGATTTTATTAATGTCTAAAAACCCCCGATTCGTCACTCACTCACTGATCATCAAAATTCTTAAGGTACTTCCTGAAGTCCTAGAACGCTGAAATTTGGTATGTAAGCTAATATTTCTACAAAGACAACAAAAAAATTAAAAAACCTAACCTATCCCATCGGAATGGGAGGTGGAAGTTTGTATGAGACTTGCACTAAATTTGCACTAACTACATAATCATGCAGTAATATTGATTCATTAAAATTCCAGACGAAGGGTAAGGCGAAAGTAAAGACCCGGGGTCCAAATAGGTTATTTTTAAATCCAAAAAAGTCCATTAACCAACTTACAAAAATAAATGAAATCCCACCAAAAACATTTTCATGTAAAAATGTTGCCAAGACGAGTCTAAATAGCTTACCCTGTGAAAAAGTTATCAGATCTCATGTAGAGCCAAGATTTTTCATCTATGCGCACTTACTTTACCAGGCCTAACTTCACATACTCTACATTTTAGTCAAATTGTGATGCTTGGTTGTTTTGCTACCGTTACGAAGATTTCATAGATTCATCGTGTGTGAAATAAAACAGCCACGCATCACGTTTTGACTAAAATGTATGGTATGTGAAGTTAGGCCTGGTAAAGTTAGTGCGCGTAGATGAAAAATCTTGGCTCTACATGAGATCTGATAACTTTTTCACAGGGTAAGCTATTTAGACTCGCCTTGGCAACATTTTTACATGAAAATGTTTTTGGTGGGATACAATTATTCTGAAACCAGAATAGGCATGACTGTTAGTACCTAATACATGCAACAGTACTATACTCACACAGCATCTCATTATTTGTTTCCCCATTTTTATTTCATAACCAAAGGACGGAGTGACATTCCGATAATGATTATCGATAGTGTAAGAACATTACTGTTGTTAATAGGTAATATAAATTATTCTAAATTCTACTTATTTGATAGCAGAATCAAAGGCTCATACACGCCTAATAAGATCCTCTTCAATCTTATATTGTATTTGTATCAAAGAAATTTGTTTACCGACATTATGCCATGACTGTGAAAACAATAAATAACTTTACACAGTTTTTCTAAAAACTATAAGATAATAAAAAATCATAGGTATTATTTTTATTCATAAATATCTTCTAACTAATGACAAACTGATTACGCTTAATAATACGACAATCAATATCCATAAACGCACAATCGGTAGTGACCATGTAAAGACATTAAACGAGCTGGATGTAAATTAATATAAATCATGATTATAAACACCTATACAATAACTAACAATAACGAAGCATCACATTATTTTTATGCCTCTACCTCCTAACTAATGACAGACTGATTATGCTTTTTAATTATGACAGTAAATAATCATAAACGCACAAATCGGTAGAAGGACATTAAACGAGCCGGGGTTAAATTCGGCAGCGGCCGCCCGCGGCGCAGTTTGCTCCTTCGATTATGTGGAATGAATTCCATTAAACAAACGCTGAGTTTTACTGCGCCGCATTAAGGACATCATCGTAAACTCGCCTCTTGATTGATAAATCCTCGCATGTAAGTGCTGGAGCGACGGCCGGGTTACGATCGCTACCGAACGATCTTAAAATCGCTGCGGTTTGCGGATAAAGACTGATTCACATTAGGGATGGGCGTTGAATGAACGAACCGTTTTTTTAGACTGTTTTTTGTGCGTGAACGTTTAAACTAGTTTACAGTTCACAGATAAACTAGTTTATTCGTCGACTGGTTGATGAGTCCGTTGCGTCGCATCGCGATCGTCTCGTCTCGTTTAGTGACTTGACAAATGAGATTTTCGTTCGTTTACGTTTACCAATCGTTTATGTCAAGAAATAGTCTTTATCGATGACGACGTAAACTAGTCGAAAATTAGACTGTTTTTATTGCATAGCTTTTATCGCGGGCTTTGAGCGCGGCGACCGAATGAAGAAATTCCGTAACGAAACCAAAACCAAAACCAAAACCAAAACAAAAACCAAAACCAAAACCAAAACCAAAACAAAAACCAAAACCAAAACCAAAACCAAAACCAAAACCAAATCAAAACCAAAACCAAAACCAAAACCAAAACCAAAACCAAAACCAAAACCAAAACCAAAACCAAAACCAAAACCAAAACCAAAACCAAAACCAAAACCAAAACCAAAACCAAAACCAAAACCAAAACTAAAACCAAAAACAAACCAAAACCAAAACCAAAACCAAAACCAAAACCAAAACCAAAACCAAAACCAAAACCAAAACCAAAACCAAAACCAAAACCAAAACCAAAACCAAAACCAAAACCAAAACCAAAACCAAAACCAAAACCAAAACCAAAACCAAAACCAAAACCAAAACCAAAACCAAAACCAAAACCAAAACTAAAACTAAAACTAAAACTAAAACTAAAACCAAAAACAAAACCAAACCAAAACCAAAACCAAACAAACAAACAAACAAACAAACAAAAAAATCGTCGACGACCCACCCACCACGTCGACGACGTAAACTAGTCGATATTAGACTGTTTTTTTTTTAACTAGTTCATCGTCGACGGTAAACGGTCTCGTTGCGTCGACTGTAAAATCGTCGACGACACCCACCACTAGTCGACGACGTAAACTGGTCGAAAATTAGACTGTTTATTTTTAAACTGGTTCATCGTCGACGGTAAACGGTCTCGTTGCGTCGACTGTCTAATCGTCGACGACCCATCCACTACTAGTCGACGACGTAAACCGGTCGAAAATTAGACTGTTTTTTAAACCAGTTTATCGTTGTGGATAAACGGTCTCGTTTCGTTGACGGCAAACCCGTCGACGACACATCCCTAATTCACATACGTTTAATCTAGATTATTTATTTATGTCAAAGAGGGAGGAAATGGTATGTAAGTTGATGTGAGATACCTGATGTTAATTACTTAATCACCACAGCCTGTAGACATATTCGGAAATATATTTGCAGTATTTGCAAGTTTTATTTTTATTTTTAACCAACTCCATAACAGGAGGAGGTTCTCAATTCGGCTGTATTTTTTTTTTAATGTTTGTTACTTAATTACTCCGTGATTTATAAACCGAATTAAATAAACTTTTTTTTATTTGAAAGAGTATACTTCCAAATTGGTCCCATATTTTTTTCATCATCATCATCAGCCTGAATCTACATACATAAATGTAAAGCAATGATTAGAGTCGGTTTTTTTTTTAATTATTGAACTTAAACTTCTTTACGCTCGCTTGACTTGGAGGGGAGTAAGGTGGAGTGAAAAGTGTGGTCGATCGAGGCGAACGGAAGTTGAGAGGGAGATATAAGTAGAAGTTTTACTTCAGTCGTGTGGTCTAAAGCACACTCGTATTTTCTTATACTTCGTCGGGTAGCAAACAAGCAGAAGTCATGCCTGATGTGAAGCGGCTATCGTAGCCATATAAACGTTCGCAATATGAAATTTTTCTGAACTCCTCCACTGCCAGCGCAGCAACTCGTTACTTCCTGCCAGCTTGCGAAAGAGGCTCTAGCGAAAGACAGGTATTTTTTTTTGACGCCCGACGAGCTCGATGGACTCCTTCCCCAGGGTACTACGGGACGGAGGTTGTGAATCCTCACGGATATCTAGGTAGCATAAGGCTGCATAAGTCTGACCGACGTACGGTTATGTGAGATTCTTACTGTATAAACCCTACCTAGGAGGACGCCTTTAACCGCGAGGCTTTTAAGGCTTCATCGGATGCGATCGCCCACGGGAATGAGGCGACGCAAAAGACGCTAAAGAGAGGTAGGGTATAGCGTATTATGTAAGCCGCCCGACTGGGGAAGTAGCTCCCTCCACCGCACAGAACATCGCAGACAAATAACAATTCGTACCTATGCTGCAGTGTGCGCATCTCCTAAGTTGTAAATGTCACTCGGACCGCAATCGAAATCAATAAGCTTGACATCAGACCAGATGATGATGTGTAAATAAATACAGAATATCAATTTAGCTTTACTAAATTGGATGGGTTCGAGAAATCCACTGACTTTTACTTTAAAGTCTTTGAGAAACTCTTTATGATGATTGTAGCGGTGATTCGGTTATACTTAAATGATTTTATACATAAATTACTGGTATTTATCGTTGCATTTTTTAAATTTCAGTTTGTTACCCGGATTTGTTTGTAAATATATCGTATTTTTCAAATTCTAATTGTCTGCGAACCAATTATCATTTATTAAACATGATCCAATCTTTAAAGGTAGGATTTTGTAGTAATATTTTCCTCCAATATTAATTTATTTCAGACATCGCAAAGACACATGTACATATCTACGATTTTTTTTAATATGTTGTTAGGTGCGTTGATAGTTCTGTTTATACCCTTTTTAGCACTGAAAACCCTGCACTCCTTGAGATATTGCAACAATTTTGGTCCTTGAAGATGCTTTAGTAATAAATTTTAATCAAATGTCAATATTTTAAATTAACGAACTATTTATTAGTAAGGCACGGTCAAGGATATTGGCAACAATGAGATTAATAAATGTAATTTATTAGCTTTTATAAAAATCAATCCTTGAAGTACGTATGGTACAGTTAGTAGCCATTAGTCGACTACATCCTTTCGTTTCCATACATAGCAGACAGGTACGCAATCGTCCAGAGGTCCTACCGCCTAAACTGAAGCCGATTAGCCGTCGGATTTTTTGATTGTGCAAATCTAACCTCAACCTTCAATTTAATTAGTGGTAATAATAATAAGCTTAGCAGAAATAGAAGCAGTTATAGCAGGCGTCCGTCCCTCTTCTGTAATAGCCCTGTATTTAGTATAATCTCCATTGCCAATTAATTTTCCATCAATCTTTTTCATAATCTCAACACCTGCCGAGACCTGCTCATTGGTATACTCCATTCCATTGATATATCCTGGATCAGGTCACGGCTGGCTTACAACATTACATCAAACTTCTCAAAGGGGCCTCTACGCGTTGGATCCATATCCCCGCACACGCCTATCAAATGACCGGGCTTTACGGTCCCGTGATTAAAAAGAGCTTAGCAGATATAGAAACGCGCTCTACCGAATGAACTGAATTTTTTTTTATCAAAAATTTAAACATAAGTGCAATTTTCATAAACAAAAAATCCGATGGGAAACGGCTCCACCTTAGTCAGTAGACCCCCTGGTATGCAAATGACCTTTCCACTGGTACGATCACGCAGTCCTACATATTTGGGGTATTACTGTTGTTGCTAGTTTTACTTCATCAAGGGAAGAGGACTATGGTCCTTCGATCCCAGCACCCTGGTGAATCTGAGTTCATGAGTCTGAGCAGACACATTAGTTTCAATAAAACAATTCAATGTTTCCATTGACAAAATGTCACATGTGTATTGATTTTTTTAACCTTAACAAAAATTCTCGGCTACATTTCTTCGCTTGGGATTCTTGGAAATCCGTGCCTATGTATCATCGTCCGGTTAATTGGTAAAATAGTGGTGGTATTGGGCAGCGGAGGGGAGTGGGGAGTGGGTAGATTAATGAGCGGCTACCGCTGGCTTATCGCGCAGCATCTGGCGCATGACTGATCATCTGTCGTGCGCCTGCGCCTGTGCCTTGCTAGTGATGTAGTAAGACACTCGATAGTCGAAACTTTGCATAATAATATCATTATAGAATAAAAAATATTTTAAACTAAAAGTTGTTTGAATAAGTATTTTCACTTTCAAAAGGCGTGGGGGGTTGTTTTAATATATTTAGGCTTTACAAAATAAAGTACCTACTTAGATGGCTCCAAGCTTATGTATTTAGTTTCGTTCAAAAATATGCTTGCAATCGCTTAATATACATAGTTACGTATAGATGCGTATTATTAATATTTTTTTTATCATTTTCCGAAACAAACATTCCAATTTTCCAACGGCCATTACAGTCATGTGTATTAAACAAATCACTGACTCGATGAAAACTTCATAAATCCTAAAGCCGTATCGATAAGCAGATTCCTAAGATACCTGTGGACATCCCTACCGGTCGTGATATGACAGTGGAGCGCATACCTTCTCAGAAGTCGTACTCATCGAATATCTTACGAGTACTGTGCTCCGGCCGTCCGGCCTTTTTTTCACTTGCCCCATAGTTTTATTGGGCGCATTGAAATATTTTTGTTTAGATTAAACGACGTTTAACCAGTAGATCGGTACATTAGGATTAATGTACGACATCAGTTACTCGGTACGTGGAACCGCTATGGGAATTGGATATTGAAGAGCTTCGGCAGATAAGGTGCCACGATTGTTCCCTAATATCTGATTTCTGGTGACTGATACGGCTACCGGGCTTGGCGTCGCGTTTCATAATCAAACTTAATTGATTTCCGAAATTATGAGCCCCGATGAAAGTTCAGTGTCTATTCCGTATAATTTTTGTCCAATTATAATTATCAGTTTTACGGTGTCGAATTACAGAGGACATTCTTTGAAAGAATCCATTACGAAAAAGCAGAAGCAGTTAAATATACTATATAATTAATTGTTCATTTAAATACAAAGACTAATTTAATAAGTGACCCGACTCCCAAATGTCAAAGCGGTTCGGATAAAAAACGACAAAGAATTATTAAGAAGGATGGCGCTCGGCCGCGAACGGAGCAGATCGCCCAGGCTGGTGTCATGGGAAAAGCAACTTTTTTTTATATTTCAAATAAATTGGAAGTCATTTTTAAGAGGTGACTCTTTTTTGTGTTGTGGCCATTGAGTACAATGGGTGGACACGAACGACTGTTAGGTAACATTTTTAACATCATTATAAGTGAAAAGCTGTGAGTGATGGTGCCCGGCCCATGGGCTCGGTGCTCCATGCGAAGGCTTACGGCGGCTTCCTGGAAATCTCAATTTATATGACGAGTTCGTATGCATATTTAGACGAAATACGGCAGTAGCCATTTATAATGTCATAATAGGATAATAAATTATTAAAGAATTCAGTACAATGTATTTCAATTCAATATATTTTTATATACTTAGTTGTAGTATTAAAATTACTATAAATTAAGTAATATGTATCGTTAAATGCCTCAATAAATATTAATAATATAAAGCAACAATATCTAAGTATCATCATCATCTTCATCAGCCTGTGTTTGCCCACTGCTGGCTATAAGCCTTCCCCAATTTTTTGCACCAAAAATGATCCTCCGCCTTCCGCATCCGGCCGCTTTCTTAAAGTCATCGGACCATCTAGTTGGAGGACGTTCAACGCTTCGTCGTCCTACTCGTGGCCTCCACTCTAATACCTTTCTCCCCCATCTGCCATCACTTACTCGGCAGATGTGACCTATTGCCACTTCAGCTTGCAAACTCTGAAGGTGATATATTAATATACTGGCGTTAAAAGCATATTTTACTAAGTTCTTAGATACATTTCGAGTCGTATAAAATAATAATTATATACATAATACGTGAAGCAAAAGTTTGTATCCCTTTTTACGGAATTTGCGCGGACGGAGAATTATGAAATTTCGCACGCGTTTTTTTTTTTTTTTCTAAAACTCATACATACATTTCAACACGTTAATGCCGTACCACGAAAACCTCACAGGGTTTATCTGGGTAGGCGAACTTATAGTTTATATAGAGAAGGAGTGCAGAATACTAATATTTTTTTTTTAAATATTCATGAATTATACATTAAATCAATAAAAAAAACATTACTATTACACACACTACTATGTATTTGACATACACACACATATATACTCTTTATAGTCGAAATTCGACCAATGGGCGACCACTAGTTATAATAATTGCAGCATTTTTCACACGAGTCTAAGTAATATGTTATTTCCGTATTTGATAGAAACAATTCGATATATTTCCAATTCAATTATTACAGAGTATCAATTATTTATGAATTGTTTCTTCATTATTTTGACCTTTACCACAGATAATTATAATATGTACTATGGTACCTTTACACGATACCAACAATACACGATGACAACATCAATTTTTTTTTCGATCGAAGTTTTAGAATTCTGGTTCCTAGTTGCGTAGATCGATAGATAGGCGGGTTGACATTTGTTTTTTGTACCATAACCGTATAAGAAATTAAACATTAGATATATCTGGGCCGGTGTGTCGATAAGAGATGATAAAGTAATGGGCGAGGTATCTGCTACCGAATCTGATATGCAACAGAAGCCACTAGACGGTCACTCACTGCTTACTTATTGAATTCCATTCTAATAAGTATGAGATTGAGATCTGTTTTAATATTAGGGTATGAACATATTTAGCAACTTTTTACATGCTGTATTGCAGTTGTGTAAGATAACACTGCTGCTAGTACATTAACATTAATAGGTAAAAAATCTAATAATATGGAATTTGAACGTGTGTCGAGAGGATTACATGACATACCACTGCTGGGATACGGGTCTTCCCTTAATCGAAGGGAGCGAAGAGCATACCCCACCACGCTGCTCAACTCTGGGTTGGCGGAGGTCAGTTTTTTCTAGCTGCACAACGGCCACTGACCTGGCTTAACGATGGTCATCTAATGACAACAGCCGGGACCGACTGCTTAACGTGCCCTCCGAAGCACGGAGGAGCTCATGATAAATATACCCACGCCATAGACAGGCTACGGTCGACGTTGCTTAACTTGAGTGATCGATTAGACTGACGTGCGCAACGACGCCATTGAGCTCCTCACGATTGGTATAAATAAATAAATAAATATTGTCAGACAAATTACACAGCGCCATATCTCTTAGCCCCAAAGTAAGCGAAGCTTGTGTTATGGGTATTAGACAACTGATAAACATACGTAAATACTTTTTATTTGTAAATACATACTTATGATACATAGTAAACACCCAGACCAAGACAAACAGACATGTTCATGCACACAAATGTTTGTCCTGTGTGGGAATCCAACCCACGAGCGTTGGTGTCGAAGCCGCGTCATTGACCGCTACGCCACCGAGTTCGTCATCAAATATGACGGGTGCCTTGCCTAGATATGTTGAAGGAGTGGTACTTGTATTATTCCTTTACTCTATGCTTGTACTAATAAATTACCTATCCTAAAATTCAACTTAACATTATAAATGAAAAACATGCTTTCCCATACGTTTCAACTGCGAATGTAAGTTTGTACGCACAATATTGGTAGATTTATTGTGTTATTATAAAACCATTGCTTCTTGTATGTTTAATACGTGTCATAGAAAAAAAAAATATTGTAGAAATAAAGTTTAGAAACTGTAACATTAAAATAGTTGATAAAATATTTGATATGTTCATGCCTTTACGTAAAAGTTTCGCCCACAAATCGAATGCAAAGCAGTACGCATAGTATGTATATCATATCTATATCGCTGATGGGCCACTGATTAGCTGTTTAATTGAAGAACATGACGCGATCTCAACTTCAAATTGTACCGTAGAAAGCTGCGGACTGCGTTATAAGTTCATGTCAGGTGATAATGGATATATAATGCTACTGTTAATGACATACAAACAAGTTTTGGTGTGGTGTAGTTTGATATCAACACATATAAAAAAAAAAAAAAAATTGCATATGAATTTGTACTTCCAGTAAGTTCATTTTCAAACAGAATGTTCAAGCTTATTTACTTGAGAATTTGTCCAAGCAATAATTATCATTGACACAACAACCCTCAAGGGAATTTTTATTTGACTGCGGTATTCTGTGAGGTGGAGACATTCACAGTCGGGCAGCTTATAAGATACGCTATACCCTACCTTTCGCCAGAGCCACATTTGTCAGTCAGCAGGATGCATCACGTGCAGGTGAGATTGGTTTTGGTTTAAAGATGATGAACCCCTTACACCCCAAAGTCTGTTTTTATTTCGAGGTTTTAATTTGTGTTGCCTATATAAAAATGTTATATACATACTAGCAAACGTTGTTTTTTGCCATATACATTAATCATTTAGGGGTATGAAAAATAGATGTTGGTCGATTCTCAGACCTACCCGATAAGCACACAAAATTTCATAAAAATCAGTCTAGCCGTTTCAGAGGAGTTGGGCAACAAACCTAAAGTTTACATATTAGATAAGAGACTGTACACAATTGTTTCACAAAAATGAGTACTTAACCGCATTATTATTTTTGCTATTTTACATACTTTTTCATATTAAAAATGAATACTGCACCGATCTGTATTGCTCCCGCTAATCTAAAAGCTATCAATCTGCCGTTATCTGTAATGGCGTCACTAACCCAAGTATACGACCCATAAATGGGTCTACGAGCTGTCAACGAAGCCCCAATGGGTGATACCTCCGAGGAACTGCCAATATCTATTCGTCCGTATGTCCGTATTAATATTACAAATTTGGAAATGTGTTTGTTTGTTTATCCATTGTTCATGTCGAAATGCACCAAAGCATCTAATGGTTTTTATTACGGATAGTTAAATGCCCTTTTAAAGATTTTTTTTTTTGAAAAATCAATTTTCCCCACGTTGAAAAAAGCTTTATTAAAATAATGACCACGCGAACGTAACGCGGGTAACAGCTAGTACATATAATAAAAATTTGACTTGTCGACGTCTGTACATATTAAAGAAACATATATATGAGTGGATATAATAATCTCATTAGGTGTCATAGGTTTGATTAAAAGCAATAGAATCCAAATAAATTATTTTTAGAATTTTTTCTGTACGTCGGTCTGTATGTCACGCAAAAACTACTAGGCGAAATTGGATATGATTTTGCGTCCCTTTGTGTGTTCTATTGATTTGTAATTCTATGATTTTTATTGTTCTATTTTATTGATTGTACAATGGGCTGTGTTCAGAGGAGTTGTTTGACATGATGCCCACGGCCTCCTTCTACAGTCGCACCGCTCGCCATCGACAGGGAATTCATCCTCACACATTGGAGCCTAAGTGGTCGCATACTGTGCGGTTGCAGAGAAGTTTTCTCCCACGTACTGTCAAACTGTGGAATGAACTGCTTATCGAGATTTTCTGAGGAGACTATAGCATGGGGTTCTACAAAAAGGCGTGAAGAGGTTTTTACAGGGTCGGCAACGCGTATGTGTTGCCCCTAGTGTTACAGGCGTTACATAGGCTACTGTAACTGCCTCCCCAACCCGTCTGGCCAGCGTGGGGAGTGTAGGCCGGATCCTCCTGTCTGTGGCGGACGAGAGAGGGTCGTGCTCCTGTAGTGGAGAGTAAACTGCCCTGATGATGATGATGATTACTGAAGGCCTAACTTTTAAGTTAGGCCTTCAGTAATCATCATTATCATCATCATCATCTACGCACGTTTTATCTAGATACACTGAGTAACAGCGGCGTTATTAATAATGTTTGTTTATTTGTGACGTCCACGCGGACAAAGTCGCGTGCGGCTGCTAATATAACACAAAATATAAATAAGTACACAGTAAAATCGACGATGAGCGAAGTTTAATGCTAATCGCTCATAAAATATAATGAAAGTGCGACCTTGTTCGTGACCTGTATTAAAACTTGATAGAGATTGTTTTTATTAGGGTTCTGTACCCAACGGGTAAAACGGACCCTATTACTGAGACTCCGCTGTCCGTCTGTCCGTCCCTCCGTCTGTCACCAGGCTGTATCTCATGATCTGATAGATAGACAGTTGAAATTTTCTGTTGCCGCTATAACAACAAATACTAAAAAACAAAATAAAATAAATATTTAACCCTTTAAACAAACTCCCATGAAACAAACGTGATTTTATTTGCTCGTTTTTGCTTGAAATATTCACAGAATATTTAGTTATATATTCACTTTAAAAATAAATAATTCAATTAAAATAAAATAAATATTTAAAGGTAGCACTATAACAAACGTGATTTTTTGGCCATTTTTATAGATAATAGTACGGAACCCTTCGTGAGCGTGTCCGACTGGCACTTGGCCGATTTTTTATTATAAGCCCACCTATGTCGATCGAGGACGCACACGTTGTTTTAAAGATAGGTAGCGCACTGCACAGTATATACTCTATCACTAAAGCGTATCATCATAAAGTTAATACTGTAAATATATTATATCCCGTCACTCACTTATATTTGTCGGAAAAACCGACTAATTTCGTTCTTAGACGTAGACCGTCATCAGTAGGTGCAAGTCTGAGACGCGTCTCACGAACACTGTGTAGCTGGATACGGAAGATCGCATTTGGTGGAAAGTATTGGTGAAGGCAGTTGATAGATACAGGCTAAATATGAGGCACAATAAGTCTTATAAAAGTTTATTTAAATTATAATGAGTACGCAAACTTGAGAAATTTGTCATCGCATGTTCCGCATTGCATAAATAATTTTACAAAATCACCAACAGTCCGCTCCGAGGTATTTTGTGATTATTATAGTATAAGAGACGTTGCATATTTATTTCGTATAATTTTACGATTTACATCGGATTGTCTATAATTAAGAACTATTAATAAGATATAACTAAATGAGTGTAATTAAGCCATTGTATAATATTCTTTAGTGTTGTTTTAGTTTGTTTAAATTATAGTGTTGTACTTTTAAAATGGTGTTTCAATATATTTTTGTTTTCCAAACAAAGATACATTTTTTTTTAATATTATTTAAAAATCAATAATGATACCTCATTAGATTAACTAGAAAACTTGGGGCTCTACCACCGAAACTGAAACCGATACCGATCGAATATATTGATTACAAAAATATATCTTAGGTTAAAGTTAATGACAGACATATTCAACAGCTAGACTAACACAATTAACGCCAATCCAATCGAAATATGCAATAGTAATCAGCTTTAACTTCGGCGGTAGGGCCTCTGTTTATGAATTTGAACATGTAGAACATTTTTAAGTGTCTGTTTATTGCAATTGTTTGCGTATATAATTTAAATCACTGACACATAAAAAGTACTTTTCACATTCAGATTTATAAATAAATAAATAAATAAATATTGTCAGACAAATTACACAGCGCCATCTAGCCCCAAAGTAAGCGAAGCTTGTGTTATGGGTACGACAACTGATAAACATACGTAAATATTTTTTTTTTGTAAATACATACTTATGATATATAGAAAGCACCCAGACCAAGACAAACAGTCATGTTCATGCACACAAATGTTTGTCCTATGTGGGAATCGAACCCACCAGCGTTGGTGTCGAAGCCGCGTCATTGACCGCTACACCACCGAGCTCGTCGAATTTTTTTATATAGCTCAGCAGACTAAATGTAGTAACGTCTTGCAGACTGCTGGCTTGAGTTTCATGCGTTTTAACCTATAGGATATAAGAAAACTAATTTCACGAAGACGACGGGGTAAACAAATCGTCACATTCCAGATTCAATTAAGCAATGTGATAATCTGGACTATTGTAAGAAATAATAAGAAATGCACCTGTCTCCTGGTCCACTAGTAGAGTAAAATCGATCGGTGTCTAATCACGAACACAGGTAGCATATCACATCATCTCGACGGCGACGTGCAATCAATTCCAGTTATTAATGGACAAGGGTTATGTATTTAGAATTTGGCCGTCTCGCCCGCTTCTATTGACAGCACTTGATTTGTCAATGTCTACTCCACTCTGCCATTGCGAATATCGCCAATTTGTATTCACCGAGAGGCTTTCACTACATAAAAACCGTAACAAGAATTCAAACTGTCTCCTGTACTAGGACTGATGCTATTTTCATAACTTGTCGGCAATCATCGGAATTTGCTTTTCATATTACGCAAGTGGCGTATTAAATAGGCGATTGAACAGACCTTAGTAAGAAAAACTATCCGGGCGTATCGGGCCGCGGCGGCCGGCGTATTACCACTAATTGATGTTAATTAATAAATTAATTAACCATGTTAATACGACGCTTGAACGATTTCTGACTTTTTACATGTACTGTATTTGTCTGGGCTACATTTTCAATTCCACATTCCCTTTTTATGCGACGCTCTCAATGCGGTTATGATTCGGCGCGGGTTGGTTTCAGCTGATTTATTCAATTAAAAATTATGATTTTGACTTTATATGTATTCATATTTTTATGTAGACATATCGTTGTTACGTAGAATTTAATATTAATTGTATGTCATCGTTGATGATTTATTATTATGACGTCGTTATTAATTCATACGTTAATGTTTTGCATCGTGCTTTAAGTTACGAGTAGGTACATATAACTAGTGTGATTGATAGTCAGGCCAAGTGGTTATAGTGTTTGGTGCCCCCGTTTACCTCCGGGGCTGCAATGGACTTTATTGTTCATTGCGTTTTTTGGTGGTCACCGCTGTTAATTCTGGTTACATATGAGACACAGTTGTGGGTGTGGTGGGCCAAAAATATATAATAGTGTTTGGTAACTAAGTGTAAGAGAGGTTTGTAACATAGTTTATGCACAATAAAGATATTACAAACAACGTTTTTGTAAACCAATTACATAGTTATGTTTTTGAGTTTGGGGTCGCCACAATTGTTGCGATCACATGTCGACCACAGAACCAATTGGACCATGTGATCAGAGCGCACCTTGTTTAGAGATATCTCTAACCGTTTAGTCGACTCTTCTTGTGACAAATAGGCTGGCCTTTTTCTCGCCCAGCGAATAAGCATTGCCATCCAGCGTAGTAATACTGCTTGCCTTCTGGGCACATTACCCCTTGACGGCCATGCAGACAAGTTTTTTGACACAATGTAGCTTTTCTTTCTATTTGTTTGCCACTTTAGTGGTATAAAAAAAAACACAGCTTTTAGCCTAATTCTTACACTTCTTCTCACGCCTAATTCAAAGACAGGAATTAACATGTAATTTATTTATTTATTTAATAACATTAAGTATACTGTAATTTGTACATATTAAGTTTACATAGGTTTTTAATGTATTAAAAAGTTATATTCTTTTAGTAAACTTACTTATCCCTGTAAGTGATCTCTTAAAGCCATCCTTTTTTTTATAAGATCTTTATTTTCTATAAGTAACCAATCGTCGAAATCATTTTAAAATTAAAGGCTCTTTCATTTATCTTAGAGTTCCTACCGTATATCTACACGGAATTGTTTGAAAGAAATATAATTAATTAGCTAACCATAAGGTGTCATAATAAATAGAAAATTTAATCAAGAACGTCCTAACATAATGTTGATAAATAGTCGGTAGGTAAAGTATTGTTTTTTTTTCAACTTTAACAATAACTTATGGAAATGTAATATATTGTGTTGAATAAATAACCGAGACGGGTTTAGATGTAGGTAGACATTGAAAATGGCATTACATTGATGTAAAATATTACGAGTGTAAAATAAACTCCGTATTTATTAATTTGGCCGCTAATAAAATTAAATATCATTTAATACATTTAATGTAATATCATTCAGGTAAAATGATATACAACAAGTTAATTCCTGTTTTTGAATTAGACGTGAGGCTGTGTCAGCGTTAGCCTAGAAGTGTAAGAATTAGGCTAAAAGCTGTGTTTTTTTTATACTACTAAAGTAATAAACAAGCATAACGCCCGCCTGATGGAAAGCAGTTACCGTAGCCTATGAACGCCTGTAATACCTGGGGCATCCCTGTAAAAACCTCTTCACGCCCTTTTTGAAGAACCCTATGCTGTAGTCTCCTGAGAAAACCTCGACAGGCAGTTCATTCCACAGCTTGGCAGTACGCGGGAGAAAACTTCTCTGGAACCGCACAGTAGGTACGAGACCACTTAGGCTCCAATGTGTGATGAATTCTCTGTCGTGGGCATCATGTCAAACAACTCCTCTGAACACACCCCATTGTACAATCGGTAGAACACACAAAAGGACGCAAAATCTCTTCTCAGACTTAAAGGTTCTAAACCGTCTGTCAGTTTGGGATCGTCAATAATCCTCACAGCACGTCTTTGATCGAGTCACAAGGTGCAAGCTGGTATCTAGGCGCTCCCGTCCATAGATAGCAACAGTATTCCATATATGCGGCCGTACTTGAACTTTGTAAAGCAGAAGTCTTTGTCGCAGGTTGAAGTACTGCTTCGCCCTGTTGAGCACACTTAGTATCTTCGACGCCAGCTTGACCTTTTCCTCCAGGTGATAATGAAACTGGACATCGCTAGAGATTTCAATTCAGAGAATCCCAATGTTTTTGACGATGGTAAGGGGTGTGTTCTGGAATTAAGGAGCCACTGCAAAAGGGGTCTTCTTAGCGGTGAACGCGCAGACTTGTGTCTTAGTGGGATTGAATTGAACTATTCGGACACACTATTCAATTCATATGAATCACAATTAATATCATATCATGTGTCAGAATTTGGCTTGAAGCTGTGTCTGAATTAAGCTAGATGCTGTGTTTGAATCAGGAAGGAGATATGCCTGAATTAGGCTAGAAGCTAGCAGGCGCTATGAGGACTTCAGTTTAAGAATATAATACATATTACTCGTAAAAGCCTGTTTATCAGTCATTCAGTTTATCAGCAGTCTGTATAACCTTGAGCTTAGGGCGATAAATTTCAGGGGCAATAAGTTTGGGGCCCGATTTTTTTAATTATAAAATCATAAAAATAAACGTTTTCTCTTTATTCTAATAGGTTCAACCGACGAGTATCCTTTTGATCTCTGAATATTTCTTATCCTTTTCAATTCACCGTTTTGAGCAACAAGTAAATAAATATAGCCTATATTCTATATATAAAACACAAACACCCAATACCCAGTTTATTAGTCAAATACCCAGTTATTAGTCGTATGTCAATGAGATTGAATAGCAAAAAAATACTATCACAAACTACTTCCTAAGCGATTTTAATCAAATTGTTGGATTATAAGAGAAATGGTAACTGAACATACGATATAAAGGTGGCAATAGTTTAGGAGCCACTTGGGAGATATGTAAATCTGTTAGCGCAGTCATCAGTAATAAATCAGTGAAATCATGTACAAAATAATGTAAATGCCATGGACTTAATATACTAGGACAATAAGTATACGTTAGGTAAAGTTTGATGGAAAAACTGGAAAAGCTCGAGCACTAGACACGTGCACCATTGAAGTGTTGCCGCCGGTCGCGCGTCACGTACCGCGTGCCCTCAACGTAGCAAGTTTCTACGAAATGCACTGGCTCTCGGGAATCACACAATCCTCCTAAATCTCACTGTGGAATTTGCAGTACGTGATGCTGCGACGCGTGGGAGATGTCCATATTCTTCGTCAGTTCCTGTTTTCTATTTCTTATATGTGACGGGGCATGGGGCAGAGTCAACGATAAGCACATCCGAATTCAAGATTACATTTTTCTGTACGTTGCAGAATTTTATTGTTACTTATAATTTTGTGTTAAGTGTCGTAAATTTGGTCTATTAGGACCTACCTACCACCTAATGAAAAGCAACCATCGCTCTTGGAGATCAGCAACACCAAGGGGTCGCCGATCCGTTGCCAGCCTATACTCCTTCCTTACTTTCTTTCTGGTGGCCTCACTCACTCGCAGGAACACAACAACTCTCAAGTTGTTGTTGTTTTGTTGCTTCAAGTAAGTGAGGTCAGCAAAGAAGGTACTAAAAACTTACTGAATTAGCAGCGAATGTGCCAACACGCGAGCAAATCGGTTACAGCAACTTCTAGCGGGCCCCTGAGTGTACCGTACGCTTGTTGGATTGCTGACTTGAAACAGTAGTCATATACAAATACTATCACCGGATGAGCATACTTGCTAAAGATTGATTCAGCAATGTCCACTGTTAGCTTTGTATTCAGTAAGAACTTCTTCGACTGAAATTATGGTCAAACTTTATTTATCAGTTGACGAGCCCGGTGGTCGAATGGCTAGCAATGGCTACTTTGATTCTGAGGTCGAGGTTCGATCTCCACACAAGATAAACATTTAGATATGTGCATCAACATGTCTGTTAATCTTGGTCTGGGTGAATCATGGTCTTTTCTATATAGTTAGTAGATATGTATTTACAAAAAAATTATGTATTTTAAGTCCATTTATCATTTCTCTAGTGCGCATAGTACAAGCTTTGCACTTCATTTGGGTCTAAATAGCGCTGTGTAAATTGTCCTGAAATAAAATATTTCAGGACAAAAAAATTAAATTTTTTATTTATTTATTATTTATAGATTGAGAAACTGACTAACGATGACATCTGTTCACACTGTACCGCGAATAGCGGTATAATATAAACATAATATGTGTTGAATCGAGAATGCGTAATTATAGATCACATGTCGTGCATATATTTACTGTACCTACGGAAGATCTTGATATCTCTATAATGCACTTCCATCCGTTTTCTATTTCCAGTAATTACTCGAAAGCTCAGTGTCTTATCTTACTGCAACATTGTATCCGACTAGCTGGCAATTATTTAAGGTAGTATATAAGGTAGACTGACCGTTGTCAAATAAAACACTTAAACGTGAATCATGTTCTGAGAGATGCAAAAATTCAAATCACGAAGCAGCAAAGAATTTACAAGCGTGAGCAAGCCTGCAACACGCGTCCAAAAGAACGTAAACTCACATAATATAAAGAGTATAGGGGGCCAATTTAACAGACTTATTGTCTCCGTGGCTACAATGCCAGACACGGGGGAGCAAAAGGAGCAAAGCAGACCTCGCGTCTGCGGGTACAAAACAATGGTATTTAATCAACGATGATAAATGCTGCATCCAGGCACGTTTTTTAACGATACTGCCGTATTGTTTTGGCGGGACTCCGCTCAATGCGGAGATAACTCGCCGTTGAGAGTGGCTTAGCTGACAAATTGGAATAAAAGTAATATTTATTCGTGTTCCTTCGTGAGGCCTTAGCGTGCGCTTGTCGTTTGCGTACTGTGTCTGTGGATACGCCTAGTCAAGTCCATGAAGATCGTCCATACAAATCTTAAGTTTTAGATGGAAATAACGTGTTCACTATAGCATTTATTTAGTTCTGTTTATTTCCTTTGTTAGTTTAGTTCAGTGTGTACTGTAAATGAAATGAGATAAGATGAAATGTGATTAAATGAAATGAAATTATTTATTCAGCTATTGAGCGCTTGTGAGCACTGAGACACGTCTCATTTTATAAATATTATTTTTATGTTTTCGTAATTTTTTTTTATCTATTAGCATTTCGGTATTGACCATTAGCGAAGAAGAAATGCTCAAAGAAACTTGCCAGCATGGGTCTTTTTTTTAATAGTCAGATAATATAGTAATTTAAAAATACATTTTGTAATTAAGATATTCAGATCAAGTATTTGATTTAATTTAATACTTTTTCGAAATAATAATCTAATTATAGAAAACTATTAACTAAAAATAGACTAATCTTAAAATACAAACTTAAGTACCTAATTAAAAATAAATAAGGAAAGTCTATGTCTTCTACCAATTGTAGCCTATATTCTGAAGTGTTTGATGCCACTGCTCTCAAAGTAGGCAATTCATTTTGAAGCTTGCGAGCAGCCCCCTTACCATCAACTCTTATTGCGATTCAATAACTGAGTAGAATGCTTATTCATACCAATGAATAAGCGACTCTATTTCAACTTAAATAGAGTCGCTTACTCATTGGTATGATTTAAGCGTTCTATTCAGTTATTGAATCGCAATAAGAGTTGGTGGTAAGAGGGCAGAAATGGGTTTACTGTGCGGTTCTAGAGTGGATCAAGTTGTGAAGTGAATGCTGTCGAAATTTTCTCAGGGAACTATTTCCAGAGGAGCTCGATAGCGTCGTTACGCGTAATATTCTAATCGGACACGCAAATTAAACGTCGACCGTAGCCTGTTCATGGATTTATTTATCTCGAGCTCCTCCGTGCTTCGGATGACATGATAGGCCGTCGGTCCCGGCTGTTGACATTAGATGACAGTCGTTAAGTCAAGTCAGTGGCCTTTGGGCGGCTTGAAAACACTGGCCTCCGCCAATCTGCAGTTCAGCAGCATTGTGGGGTAAACTCTAAACCCCTTCGATTGAACGGAGGCCCGTATCCTTGCAGTTGGATGAATAAGATTTGACGTCGAACCATAGTAATAAATATTTATGATTTACGTTTTGGATTATCCTAATAATTTACCACATCGACGATCTAGACCAAATCCACCCAAATCATTAAACCAGAATGAACATACTTTACGGAAAGATTGACAGAAATATTAGTACGATAGTTCCATTACGCCATTTGCCTATATTTATGCAATGCCTTTCTGAAGTTACATAGAACAGTTGAATTAGTAGATAATATTGCAAAATTTGCATCGTAACTAAAGCCGTAAGTGCCAATTACTAGATTACATTCTAGTCTTGCTTTTAAGTAATAAATAACATTTTATTACACTACCTGAGTCATTTATTAATTTGTGTTTATTGGTCTATTATGGCTGACAAATTAAGTTCATATAAAGTTAGTCGTGCGTGTCTGTATGTATGTTTGGTTCTGGATAGTCCTTGAAGAGATAGTCCTTGAGATTTACATATGCAAGCAAAACTTAAATAGGTTAGGAAAAGATACAGATGAAAAATGTTCTCCCTACTTCTTGATGCGCCAAGAAGTCCCAGGCACTGTATACTATACACTAAAATAAATCCAACTTACAACATCTATAATATACCTACTATATACTACAACAAGCAAATATATATATACATACAGACATAAATACATATTTGCATATTATATAGTAAATATACTAGACCGGATTCTAGCCCACGGGGCCGAAATCCAGGTTGAGTGGAGCGAGTAGATTCGCTGAGAGTATGTTTTCCACTGAATTCAATGGAATATGTATTTGATGATCATTCCTCAAGGACATGATCGATCTTAATTTTTTTTCGACATAAATCTCAAACATATCGAGGTCGTTAATTGTGACAAGTTTCATCAAAATCAGTTCAGTGGTTTTGAACAAACCGTTAGCGTTCCGCTCGCTACACTTAGATATATTAAATACTAGCTGCCCGCCCCGGCTTCGCACGGGTAAAATGCAGTGTTTTATTTTCCTCGCAATTTTTTAATGTTTTCTCTGCGTAAGAACCATCCTCGTACTTCAAGCAATATTCTAAAAAAAGAATTAGCGAAATCGGTTCAGCTGTTCACGAGATAGGCGCTTAGCAACACATTCAGCGATTCATTTTTATATTATAGAAGATATAGATTGATGAAGATTACTTACAGCTTTGAACATGGAATTTTAGATGTAGCTTTCAAATGGCCATAGGCACCTAGCCACTATTATTGCTAGCCAAATATGCATTGACAAAAAATCACTTCGACCACGGTTCAATGAATCTGCAAAATAAAAGTTTGTAACAGAAATTCCAAACATTCCTTTTAGCATAGACCTAAATACTATCAATACTGACTTCAGTAGCTATATTGGTATCCGACGGCCGTAACTTCAGATCGTTCCCATGTTACGTCGTACAATAAGCCATTTCATAATTTATTTATTGCACTATAAGAAGCATATTGGCAGAGCGCTAACCGTCCGCGGAGTTTTGTATAAATCACGATATTTTGTTGAAATAACGCTGAGAAAACGATCGGCATCTCATGTTGTTGGCTGGGGAACGTTCAGAGGTGCTCGTAAATTTGTGCGGTTAAACAGCAGGATGCCGGCTCGGAAGAGTGGACGGATAGAGCACCGTTTTGATTTATAACAATGGGAATTGCTAACAAGACGTTCCTGTATTTGTGGTATCAACGTGCAGTGACGTCGGTCACAGATCTGTTTATCCGTGCAATGTTTAAGGGGTGTAAGTAAGTGTAATTCATCTTTGAACTAAAGCCAACCTCACCTGCACGTGGTGAACCCTGCTAACTGACAAACGAGGCTCTGGCGAAAAGTTGAAAAAAAAAATTAAGAGTACATATCAGGGGCCAAAAATGACACTTCTGCTTAGTTTGTTGGTAATTGTGTTTAGCTCAGCTGGAAGAAAACCTAGAGCTTGATTGACTAAGCTGAAGTTATTGTCAATAACTTTAATCTAAGACCAATTTTTGGAATACAAAAATCTGATGGTAATCGGCTTCAGCTTCGACGGTAGTGCCCCAGGTTAGGCTGCAGTTCCACCAGTCTGATGGCTGTAAAGCGACTACCGTAGACTAAACACGCTTGCAAAAAGAAGTATTGCGCATCATCACCTCTTTTGCTAACGAACCTACTTCTCAGTGATCTCACTCAGTGTGTGTGTCGAGGTGACTAGGTAATTATAATTGCTGTTTGTGTAATAATACAAGTTGTGAGGTTTACGAGTTGACCAGCCATTGTAGTAATCGCGATTCGCCCATCCGTTCATGGTAGGCGCGGTGTTAACTAAATCTTTTTAATTTTCTATTTTACGTATGACTGTAGTATACGACACGGGGGCCCACTACACATTCCCACCATTGTGTCTCCTGTAAATGACTGTAGTAAGTGTAAAGTTGATACCCTAAGATAACTGACCGCTCCACCATACATTTCAGTATGGCAGAGTGGTCATGTAAAATTGTACGGTCGTATCTTAAGGATACGACCGTACATTTTTACATAAATTATACATGTAAGTGTAAATATATATTAATTAGTTTTAAATAGGCGTGGCCACGTGTTGTGCTGTCGTTTTTGGTTATTATAAAAATGGTGAAATAAGATTGATTAAGTAAATAGATTGTACGTGATCCTAAGAAGTGGTATGAGAATAGGAGAGGACGAACGCGAACCTGCTATTGTTATCTCCGACATAGATACCCATATTCTGTTCTACGTCCTACGAGAAACGTGTAATCACTAACTAATTGCGGTAAAGAGTGAAACCTCTCTTTAGCGCAAGTAGTTCATGATTCACGGAATATCCCTATGTTTTTTTTATTAAATTTCAGAATCCGTATATAATAAATTAAATTAGCAGTAGTGCAGCTAGAACTACCGACATGTAAAGTGGAAGTGGGCAATTCACATAGCGCGCAGATATGATAGCCGTTTAGCCCCGTAGTGTAGCGAAGAATCCTAAATCACAGAAACTTCTTTAACATTAGAGGAACTTTAACTCAAATGATGATGAACATGACGTTGAATAGCGGTGCTTCAGAGATGGTTATCAAAGACAATATTTTCGGAGGAAAATATTTTTATTGAATACAGAGTAAACACTATCGTAGTGCAAAATAACATATCCCATTTGGAAATAAAAGAAAAATACAAATTCAGTATATCGTATTGCGAATTTTTAATAACTATGGTAACATTACATACAGTCGAGCCGAATGCTTGTTTGCAAACCGACGTAGTTAAAAAAATACGATACAATTTATATTATTTATAAATACCTCACTACAGATTTATTTTATAACGAAATTCTTGGGTGGTATGCTCTTCATCATGAGGTGAGACTGCCTGTTGGGTGTAAAAAGAAAGCTGGCACTAATGGTGCGCCAAACAGATACGGACCAAGGGTCAGCAAAAACTGTTATGCGCCCTGAGAATGTTGTATCTGTCGCTGGCTTTGTTTTGGCTATGGCCCGGCATAATGCGTGCCGATAAATATTTATGCAATTTATTCATATTTGAAACGGAGAAACGTCGTTGGTGTAGTTCGCTAATGGTGGCACGGGTTTTCAGTTCGATATCTTGATAAAAATATTAGTTAAACTATGCAAGTAGAAGTTTTTCAGCAATCAATACTTAGTTTTAACTTAAGGAAAACAAGCATACATCAAATTCTGCATATGTTGTGCAAAAAGTATTTTTTGTTATGCAAAATAGGTTAGGTTAGTATTGCAATGTATTTATTTGATGTTACGTTAAATAGTATCCTTAAATTAATAGTAAGGCCGAAGTGCTTGTTTATTACAGTGCTGTAGTTATATTGTTATTGTCTTTGTTTGAGTTTGAGGTGAGGTTAGGTGTTGTTTATTTTTAATGAGTTAAAAGTATTTCAATGAATATTTTATTATACAGAAATTATAAAAATAATTGTGTGTATGAGTTAAGTAGGGCTGCGCCGTCGAAACCAAAAGATTGAGAACTGAATTATATTTGTGTCTTGTACTGCTGATGCATATACTTAAGTTAAAAGTTAATGATAAAAAAAATATGTTAAGGAAACTGTTAATTACCATAACACGTTATTATAATATTGACACGTTGAAACTTACACCTTTGTTACACATTTGCTACGTTTCAACTCATTTACTCTAGGATTTTTTGATCGCGAAAATATACCTTAGGTTTAAGTTAATGACAAACATATTTAACTTAGTCGGTAGAACTCTATGGTTTCTACAAGGTACGCTAAACACAATTACCTCCAATCTAAGCTAAAGTTTGATTTTCGCAATCAAAAAATGCGATGGTATCGGCTTCTGCGTCGGCGGTAGTCCCCCAGTTCCTGTTAATACAAATCCATAGTTAACTCAGGTCCGGAGGCCTACCGCTAAAGCTCAAGCTGATTACCAACGGATTTTTTGATTGCAAAAAACAAAGTTTAGCTTAGATTGGCGGTAATTGTGTTTAGCTAAGCTAGTAGAAACCGTAGAGCTCTACCGACTAAGCTGGAGATGATTGTCATTAACTTAAACGTAAGATCTATTTTCGCTCTCAAAAAATCCTATGGTAATCGGCTTCAGCTTCGGTAGGGCCCCTGGTCAGGTCAAGTACACATAATGTACTCATGTGTACTTTGATAGTACAGATTAGCTAGAATATTACTGGTATAGTATAGGTAACTAGTTATAATAACGGAATTACGAGAATAGATTTATTTCGTATTGCAAAGTCTCTGTAATATTTGCAATCATATGTGTCAACTTATCTCAAAATTATGGCTCACTTAAATTAGTTTCGAATAGAACAATTTGTGTTACACAAAAATAAATTACACTACAGGTAATTTTTACGAGCGCCATAAATCTAGATGTTAATTTACCTTGGAAATTCGTTTACTAACATATATGACATTTTATATATAGACGGGCCATAGGTAGCAGTAACAATTGGATGGATGGAAATGGACAAAGCATACATTCGCATGTATATGTTACGGCTAAAATAGGTGCGGTACCCACACCCTTTTCAAAAGCAATAGAGAGTTGAACCTCGCTTACTTCGCTCGCTCGGCTTTTGGTAATCACAAACATAAAATCTAACCTAACCTAATAATGTCGATAAAATGTTCATTACATAGCTTCTACATTTGTAACCAAGTGCCTGCGACTTAAGTTTAGTCGGCTAAACGTAAGTTATCTTCACACCTATCTTTGGCCGTAACATGTACATACAGTGTACAAACAAAGTATGAGAACTTGAACATGCGTGTTTGAAGACATTTTATCTACAACTTTTTAATACATAGTTTTTGATACATAGATTTAGCACTAATGCGTTGCCGCGGAGCGGTAAGTGGCGTGGTACTTTTCAGCCCTGCAATGCCGGGCAATTGATGCAAAACGCATCTATATGTAAAACATCCTAATTACACTTATCCCACCTAGGAGGGGCAAGTGAATTTTTCCATTTTTCAAAAAATATTATCGAGTGAAGCTACCATGTATGAATCGGCCGCGAGAGAATATCAAACAAGCGGCAAGAAAAACAAAACCCGATACAATAGAAGCTTTGGTATCAAAGTTGAGAGGATCGTTGTCAAATCTGGTATCTGAGAGCTAAAGATCGCGGCCATCGCCGCATCAGTGTTGCAATAAATACATCTTTGGTGACGTACAAAAAGGCGGGAATGCAGAAAGCCGGCGCGCCCGGCGGTCTGCACGCAGCCTTACGTTCTGATGCTTTTTCCGTAGATCGGCTCATAACACGATGAGTCGTTTTCTATTTTTAGTCTGAAGACAAATCGTTTTAAACGATAACTCTTCAGAATCGAATAATCGACGTCGTTTTTCCCGCTGTTGTTGTTTATTCTTCAAACACTCGAGATCTGCATAGTTTAGTTCCTTCTTTATGTTCGTTTTCTATTATAATATATTCTTTATTGTAAATAACATGGTTACATAAAAAACAGTGTAAACAAGGTATACAAGGGCGCGCGTTTATTGTTTAAGAGATTTCTTTCAGCCAACCTAACAATAGTGAAGAAATACCTAATAATTGGCTGGTAGGAGAAATAAGTATGCAAACACGTATACGTTGACATGTTATGAATTTATCTATAATATAAAAATGAATCGCTGAATGTGTTGCTAAGCGCAAATCTCGAGAACAGGTAAACCGATTTCGCTAATTCTTTTTTTAGAATATTCCTTGAAGTACGAGGATGGTTCTTACGCAGAGAAAAATTTAAAAAATTGTTTTTTAAATTTTTTACCCGTTTTTACCCGTGCGAAGCCAGGGCGAGCAGCTAGTACAATAATATAATGAACTAATTTGAGTGAAGTAGTGCTCTGTTAACTTCTTTTTGATCCTTTTTTCCTTTGTGATTCGTTTTATTCTGTATTGAATTCATATTACTGAGCGACATAGTTTTTGTTGGTCAATGTGTATTGTCTTACTTTCGAGCATCAGTAACTACATTGACTACCAGCATATGAACGGTTTATATGTATGAATGATCACGTAATTTGACAATTTGAACTTTTTCCATCTGTTTACCTTGATAATGCCTTAGCGGCGAAACCGGTCGGTAATATTAAATATAATAACGTGGAATAGTACAAGTGCTTTATTATAACATTATAAAACATAGTTACTAAAACTAGAACACTATGTAAAAATAACATACAGCGAAAAATTTTATACTGTATCAGTAAATTTACATTCATTCTTATTTATACTGAGAACATGGCTTGAAGTGGCCACTCCTTTCAATTTCCTCACACACGTGAAAGCAAATTTGCCATTAGTTGAAAAGAGGGCAACATTTCCTCTAAATCCAGAGTAATCCTTACGTGCATGTCGATTGCGTGCCGCGCGGCGAGACTCGAACGTGCAACATTCCGAGTCGGGCCGCTATCAGATCCTGGGCACGTGACGGCATCCCGCCCCGCCCCGCCACCGCCCCGCCGCCCCGCCTTCCAGGAACAGCATCCTCAGACATCGCCATGAGGAGCACACGTACTCCACTTCCATCATGGTTATTGCGTGGCTATGTAACGGATGTTGCCATTTTCTTTTGATTTCTTATCAAGCGGCGAGTCATAAACTTTGTTTGCTGTATATGCGAGTTTATTTCAAGTTGTCATCTTGAATTTTGTCAGCAGATTTTTCAGTTAAGTATATATTATGCTTTAATATGTTATTGGAGGGTTTGGGTTATCATGATTTTATATACTCGTATCTATGTGTCTAAGTTTAACCCGCAAGAGCTCAATTAAGTAGCAAATTTATATATGATTTAGCACGTAACTATTACATGAAGTATACAAAGTGGTCAACATAACTCTCAGAGTCAGAGAGTTGAAGTGGCATTGGGCTGACCACATCTGCCGAGTCAGCGATTGCCGAATGGGGATAAAAGTCCTAGAGTAGAGGCCACGTATGGGGCGACGAAGCGTAGGGCACCCCCTATTTAAAAGGACCGCCGATCTCAAAAAAATGGCTGGTAGCGGTTGAAAAGCGGAGGATCGCATATGGTGGAAAGCATTAGGAAAGGCCTATATCCAGCAGTGGGTAGACACAGGCTGATGATGATGATCATTACATGAAGAGAGATTGGTCATTACTGAAGATAGAACATTGATGGAGTTCTTTTTTGGCATCTGAATGCACAAGTACGATATCTTCATCAACAATTTCAATTGACATCTTCGACATACAGACAGATACGTAAGCGACATGGTATCCATCTAAGATCTAATGTCTTACCTTAAAAAGGGAAGTGTGCACGTGAAGGTTCACTTAAGTTATCTATACTGTGTCATGTTTCTACAATGTTAAAACTGGTTTTTTTTATTCCTTGAACATTTTATATGGATTGCTATTAGTACTAGCAACTTTATCTTGTATATCTGTATATCATCATCATTATTTGCCTGTATTTACCCCACATGCGATCTTCCGCTTTGCGCGTGCGCCAAACACTTCGTTGGCCCATACACTATCTCCACTCCAAGACTTTCCTCCCCCAGTTGCCAACGCCGGCAGATCTAGCCTGCCCACTGCCACTTCAGCTTGCTGATTTTGAGAGATATATTCTTATACTTATAATATCTCTTACGTTACTCTGTACGAAACTTCATAAAATAGATTTACCAGTTTCGTCAAATATTATCCAACACCAATCGTCAATACAATCCAATCTCAATATCAATCCAAAAATTGCGGGTTTAGATATTAATTTGTTTTTTGAAAATAAAACTTTGAGAGGATAAACAACAAATTGTTCATCAAATGTAATAATAAATATTTAATAATATATAAAATTAGGTTTTCTATACTAATATTATAAAGAGGTAAAGTTTGTGAGTTTGTGAGGTTGTCTCTGGGTACTCTCTGGATCTACTGAACCGATTTTGAAATTTGAAATGTTATTTGTGAGGTTACCGTAGCACAAAACAAATAGTATTGCACTCGCGCTAGCATCCACACTGCTTACGCATCATCTCTTTACGTCTGGTGACCTCACTAGCAGGAACACGCCAAACGAGCATGTGGGTCACCTGATGGATAGCAATCACCACCGCACATGGAGATCAGCAACACCAAGCGGTCGCCGATCCGTTGCTAGCCAATACTCCCTCCTATCATTCTTTCTGGTGACCTCACTCACTCGCAGGAACACAACAACCCTCAAGGGACTTGGCTTCTTATTTGGCTTCGGTATTCTGTGAGATGGAGGTACTTCCACAGTCGGGCAGTTTAAAAAATATGCTAATAATACACATGTTAGTCATGTATATTCTTTTTAGTTATTTTTTTTTAAGTTGAAGCCATGGAAATAGCAACAGTTTTTGGTTGTTGGCATTAAGGCCCCACTAGCGCTCTAGGCACTAGTTAACATTCAAATTATATTATCAGATATCACATAGAGATACTTCAGCTACCTCATTTGTTACATTGTGTTATGTAAATATCCATTTGTATGGACTTAATGAGCTACTAAATATGTATGTAGGTATTTTAAAAGTCTGGGTCTAAAGTGTATGTAACTTTGTTTAGTTATATGATAGAGTTTTTAGAATAGAATTCTCTTAACGAATTTTGTGTTTTTTATCTTCTTTGTTATTCCAATTTAAATATAACATATATATTAAATGTAATAAAAGATTTTGTGTATGATGAGAATAGAAAGTAGGCAGTATACCTATTCCAAGGTTTATACATATGTTTAGTAAATACCCAAATCTGGGCGCTCCTATGTTTGACTAGTTAAACCTAAGATACTTCACTCTCCCTCAAAAGCAAGACGATTTTGTTGATCACAAGCTGACCCTAACCTAACCTCGACTTGTTTTTAGATGTAACTAGTCTAAACTAGGAGCGCCTAGATTTCGGGTATGGACTATAACGCATAAATATAATTAAAAGAACAGTGTCTGAGAATATCACTTAATTTCAAGAATTCTACTATGCTTTAAATTGTTAGGATTATTAATTGATTAATTTCATGGTATGAATAACCATGAGTGAAGAAAGGTAGCGCATGTCGAACTTGGCTGGGAAAATAATATAAAAAGAGTTTTTTTTAAATATCTCTGGACTTAATTACACAAGACTATCTAGTCCCAAACTAAGCAAATCTTGTACGTGTACTAATATTCAATATGTACTAAAATACATTTTACTTTTGTAAATACCTCGAGGTACCCTGATCCAAACAGCCGGACCCTTAGTTCCAGCTGCGAAACTCCTCACCGTCGACTGCTCGTCAGGATCGGAATCAACAGTAGGTAATTTGTCTGCTTTCACCACCAGTTCGTTCATGCAACTACTATTATCGGTATATAACTACTATCGTTCGGCACCCATCCGCTACCTAAATCTAAAGCAACAGAATTTCAAAATTATCTAGATTTACTGGCTTAATTCGTTGTCTCTCTTCTATAAAGAAGATAAAATAGGAGCTACTTCCGTTTACTATCTACTCACATATACAATTCCACATATACAATTCCAAAATTCCTTATGAATATTTAGATATATAAAACATAAATTTAATTTAAACAATAAATTTCTTATATAATAAAAATATAAGAAATTTACTGTTTAATTGGCAAGTGCCCACAATGGCCCTGGGGCAGAATTAAAATATTTTAATAAATTTCAACTGATACGAAATTTCCAAAAATGCTTTCTTATTCATTTTAGAATTTAATTGAAAAATCATGGTGTAGAACACCATGATTTTTCTATTAAATTCTCAATTTCTCGGACCAACCTAAGCAGATAATTAATGTCAAGTATCGTTTGTAGTATTTGATCATTTGGATTGATGGATTTACAATATAAAACTTTTATATTTCAGATAATAACATACTTTTATATTATAAAAGTATGGATGATACCCTAATTGAAAGATCGATGTCCTTGATTTCGTTATAAAATAAATCTAATTTTCTATATATAGGTTTAATTCTAAAACTACCTACACTGTGATTGTAGTGCACCCTGCAATTTAGGTAATGCATGTGGACGATGTGGTGAGATATCTCCACCTCATAGAAAAACGTAGCCAAATAACCCTTGAGAATTATTGTATTCCTACAAGGGAGTGAGGGGACCAGGCATAAGGAGATAGCGCAGGGGAAGGGGGGGATGGGGGGGGGGAGGCAGACCGTGAGAAAAACTACTCGTATGGATCATATTCGCTGCGGTGCTTTACATCAGGCGGGCCGTATGTTTGTCTGGAATTGGGCGTTGTATAAACAGAAAAGATACTGATGTCAAGACAATAACACACATGGTCGTCGCCAGCACTTATTCATCTTACTGCTGGGATACGGGTCTCCCTTCAATCGAAGGGGTTTAGAGCATATTCCACCACGCTGCTCAACTGTGGGTTGGCGGAGGCCATTGTTTTCAAGCCTCCTAAAGGCCACTGACTTGGCTTAACGACTATCATCTAATGACAACATCCGGGACCGACGCACAGACGGGTATTTGAACGATCTAGGCGGTCAAAATTATTTTTCATTTTTAATGAATTCTAAACTATGTAAATAAATGAAACCCATTAGATTTTTTGCTTAAAAGTATATATTTACACAAATCATGAAAAAAAAAAAACATGTAAGAAATATTTTAAACAACATTTATATTTTATAAGACGTTCTCGTCTATAAAAGTATCTTCGTCTTCACTTTAGGAAGAACACACTGGGTTAGGCTCCACAGACAATAGCATTTCCAGCGTTTCTGGTAGGAAAGAATTCGATTTTCTTTTTCTCGTCTCATACTACTCATGAAAGTCTCTTCCAGGGACTCCGATAATCGCCTAACGGTAAGGTCCATCAAAGGCTGTAGTTGAGCTTCCGCGCTAGTGCTCGTTATCGTGCATGCTTTCGGTGGTGGGTAACACATTTTTTTTTCTTGTTGTAAAAGACTATAATACGGAAAAACATTTTTATTTGTCCTTCTTATGATTTCGTATTGTTCTCGGGTCGTCTACGAACATTTGCATTGCTTCCTTGACCGTCAAGGGACTTATTTTATTTTTTGACGATTTTGTGCGATAATAATATGCCTTTCTATTATATTCAGTTACCCGAGTTGGCGTATTGACAATGTCTTTGAGCACATTTGAAACAACTCGCTTCCTTGTTTTTTTAACAGTGTCTAGGCTGCATGCACTATCACATCCTCTTCAAAGGTAGAGCGGAGCTCCTCAGTCTTTCTCCTTTTACTTCTCTCGCTCAATTGATCAAAAGGTTTGCTTGGTCGGCCAGATCGATTTTGGGGGTTGTTGGCTACTGGAAGTTCGAAGGTTCCTTCAAGCCATTGAACAGTGTATTGACGAAATACGTCTTCCTTGTTATAAGCTTTGCTACATCTTCGTTTAATTTCATGCTTAAAATGTGCAAAACTGCTTTTTAGGGTAAATATTTGGTCTTGTATATAATGGTCACAAAACAAAAGTTGTTCTTTTAAATAATTAAGTTTGGCTTCCAAATTGGGGAGATTTTCCCTCATCATACGATCGAATAAATATTTTCGGGTCACAATCCTTGCTCCCGATGTACCTGGTGGACCTAAAACAAAGGAATGTTACGTTAAAATTAATAAAAAAAAAATGTAATTTTTCATATAATTTTGTCTACAATATTCAAAGCACCAAAATGTACCCTATCCGGGCTTATCCGGGACAAGTTATTTGATTTATACGTGAATGAAACTCTAACCTTTACAGTGTTATTAAAATTTCTGCCGGATCTATCAGGATAATATGAAAATTATACTAAATTCTTATTTTTTTTTACAAAAAAATACTTAAAGATAAGACCTTTCTTTGACGCTCCGAAATTTAATACGCAAATAAGTTAATTACTATTTTTTATTCAATTATAATAGTTACATACCTGTACTTCTAGAATCTATAACTTTTTCCGTTACTTTAAATCTCAGTAATATAAAACACCACAGTTTTGCTTTTCAAAAGCGCCGAGAACAGATTACGTATGCGAGGTAACACGGTCCAATTCCGACTGACGATACGGGGGCCAGATGCACGGGAGGTGGCAGACGGGAGGGGGCTTTTTTCCCCGGAAGGGTCCTTTATCACAGGTAGTCCTTTGTTTGCAAGTATTTGGTGTTTCGATTTATCGACTTTTGACCGCCTAGATCGTTCAAATACCTGTCTGTGCGACGGCTTAACGTGCCCTCCGAAGCACGGAGAAGCTCGAGTTAAATAAAACCATCCATGGACAGGCTACAGTCGACGTTGCTTAATTTGCGGGTTCGATTAGACAGACGCACGCAACGAGCTCCTCTTACAACATACTTAGTACTTATTTATTTAAAATATGCCGCAACACAGCGACTGTACAAAGTAGAGGGGAATATTTTCAGTCCAGGCAAGTAAAAACTGATAAGGTTGCATAGAATAAAAACACATACTGCGCCCACCCCAAATAATGGGAAAAGGACAAGCCGATGATGATGACATTATTAATTTATTATTTATTTTATGCTACTACTGCAGCTTCTGGATCGCATTATTTTTAACCACATTTTGTACACAGCCTTTTAAAGAAATCTTGAAAATTTGTACCCGGCAGGAACTAGAGGCAGATCAGCTTATGGTGTGCCTAATTAGGTAAAAATATTCAATTGTTCACATTTATAAATAGAGAAATCTGCCACGGAATCGATTACTTACTTACTCGATTATCTTTAAGAAATCACAGATTGCAAAATGCTCACAAATGTGTATTTCTCAAACGTATCTAATTTCTCAAGAAGTCGATGATAAATCTCTAGAAATCTATTAATTTATTTTTGTTTATTATTTATTTACTTATTTATTTCACCAAAAAATTTACAAAAAAACATAATACATAAACAGCATTGACGCATTTCATAAACCTCTGTTAAACTTTATTACACAAAATTACATAAGTAATGCAATATACTTATAGGCAAAAGGTAATACATATAAATTACTTACGGGTCTAACCAGTCAACCATTGGAAAAAGCAGAAATTCAGGAATGCGACTCTAAAGCAGATGAAAAGAAAACATATCTAGGAATATAAATATTCAGCAGAATCCGAGCCGCGGGTCAAATTTAAGACGTAATCAAAAGATCACAGGTACAGATATCTATCAAGGCAGCGCGGAGCCTCGTTCTGAGCCAATCGCATTGTAGACACAAGTAATAAACAATAAATTAAATATAAAATGGGTAAAGAACGCAATTGTTCACAGAGTCGCATATGAAGCGTAGGCAGAAGAATGCAAACAATGACGGGAGCGCGAGGTCAGTCGGCGGCGCGGACGCCTCAGAGCGTCGGATGCCTCGTCGCCGTCGCCTCTGAATAATTCGCGTTTCTGACCGGCGCCGGTGTTAGCAATTGTCGCGCACGTTTACGATACCATCTTACCGCTGGACGCAACGCCGCCAATCTAGATCGCGGTATACCAAAGCAGTAGGATAAAGTCTTCACCGTCGAGACATGCACCCGACCGAGGTATGCCTTTGAAAAAGCTATTCGCGAACCCGATGGCATCCTAGAGAAATTGCTGTGTCTCCGCTCTCTAACGAGTAAATTAAATTTAAGGTTTTAACCATTTAATTAAACAATTTGTTTTCTTTCTTTTACTTTGCCAATTAAGCTAAAATTCTTTATATTTATATTTATATTTAAAGAGTTTATTCTAGTCATTAGCTTATATGAAAGTTTAGATTAGAATATTGTCAAAATTATATACACTAACATCTACTGCATAATGTTCTTACAAAAATTCTTTTAAACGTTTTCTGAGCTGTTAATTATGTGCTGTCAATTTATCGCAAGGACATCGAGTCCGACTCCGCAAAAGCAGAATCGACACCGAATCGGAATTGGCAATTGCTTGAATAGCAGTTGCCATATCAAAGCATGCTCACCAATTTGATTGGTCAACAAAAAGCATGTACGCCATATACGACATGTGTTACTTCGCTTAATAACACTTACAACTAAAAGATGGGTGGAATTAATTTGATCAGAATGCAATTAAGACTTTTTAACACGCTTAAGGAGCGGCACGGATGGTGTTGATCGTGAGTTGCATGAACACTTTTTACACTATTTGTCGACACTATTGAAGTGCGATCGCGTTTTTCGATGCATACTTGCAGTCTCCATCGAGACATATGCTTGGTGAATTTAAATCGCCCATAAAACAATTGTGTTTTCAAATTAAACCGATCGTGTGAAATTTCTGACGGCCATATTTTTATTTAAAATATGATTGAAGAGAGTGCATAATGGTACTTACCAAGTTTTATTTGTTAGCACTGTCATTTATAATTGTATTTTGAAAACGATTTTTTCTCAATATTATTGATTTGATGAGAATGAGAAGAACAAGAAGATATTTTCTCGATTGCAGTTCTCAACTTGTATACCTAATAGTTCAATGGGTTAAATTAATATTTTTTTTAGGTTAATTTGAAAGAAATTCCTAATTCAGTCAGTGACAAAATGCGTACGACAGAGACCGATGGATAAGGATTGCGAGAGCAGCAACCGTCGTGGAGAGCGACAATAAGTGACCACGACCACTCTGTCAAGCGTGAACGACTAGGAAGAGAAGTAAATCACCGGGTTTGAAGTCTATAGTTGTAGTAAATGCATAAAGTTCTCACTATAAGTATTTGCAGCTGTATACAATGCACGGAATAATATAAATAACTACAATAATGTTTCTATTAATTGACTACGAATGAGTTTTTGAAGCGTGTGCCAGAACTGTTATTGACGTAAAAAAAATCGTAAGCAATACACAACTACGTCGAGTTCGAGAATTTGATTCAAACAAAAAAAGTCGATGCACCGCCGGTCCTCCCCAAATTATAGTGTTTAAACATTTTAATACAACGCTAAGAAATGTGCGTAAAAGTTATAAAATCGAGAGGCTGTATAATATATGTAACGCTGCCTCCTGGCGACCATTACTTAGGCGCAGGCTTGTTATTAAATTCGGCCTTATTTATTTATTTATGAGCAACTTTATACAACGGACCTCTCTCGAATAAGGTCTTTGCACGAAAATTTGTATATACGAACAATGGAACACGCCTCCGTTCGCAATTTTTCTGATAGGCATTTTAATTTCTGTTGAATTTCACAAAGAATTTACAAATTTACAATTTGTAATAGGTAATTCTATAATATATATCTATCTATAATATATAGATAAAGAAATAAAAACAATTTAATAAGCAAAGTAAGCGAAATTAAGATATTCAAGATAAAGTGATAAAGTTAAGTTCTTATTATTTATATGTATTAACTATTACGAAAATATATTGTTATAACTAACATATATGTTAATAATTACTTTTACAAATACCTATACATAAATACGCTTATGAATAAAGCTGTTTGATACTATGCCTTGAACACCTTGCACACATGCTTCCTTCTTCCTGCAGCATGGGTTTCTTCAAACGAAGCGTCAAGATGCACCTCGCAGGCCCGCATGGCAGTGTTTACTGACATAACACTGTGTCAAGTCTATATCAGTTGCCGCTGCAATTTGTGCTCCTCTTTACGCTCATCATCAGGCGAAGCAGATCCATTATGCTGAGCTGATGGAAATATACATATATTATTTTCATGTTTCTAATACAAAATTTTGTGACAAGTAAATAAACAAACACTATCCAAATGAATCACACAAAAGTGTCGATTTATCTATCGAGTCGATCGCAATGGCAACGCCTAGGCGTGAACATCGCACCGACAAACTTTAATTCCGAGTTAATTACAGGAGAGCACCGATCACATGAAATATCGGTTTGGGAGAATACCCGGACGGCACAGGTGCCAGGCCCGCCCTGCCCGCCGGCCTCCACACTTGTGTCCCGCCAAACCTACTCAATACTCTCTCACTAATTTATGGACTGTATGTATTTAATACCACTTCTGCATTCATAATTCAAATCACAATTCAAGGAAATATGGTCCAAGCATTTGCGTCCAAAATATAGCCTGCCTACTAGTTGTAACTTTGAAACTTTTTCCCCGTGGAAAAGGGATCATTTTCCAGAAGAAAAAGGACCAAAAGTAGCCAGTATAAATTCTCAATCTTCAGTTATTTATTGCATCGACATCGGGTCGGGGGCCCACCACATATTCCCACCACTGTGTCTCCTGTGTAGCCAGGATTAACAGCGGCGACCACCAAAAAGGGCAATGAACAGTGAAGTCCATTGCAATCCCGGGGTAAAACTGCGGCTGCCTTGGAATTCACAACGGATCAACGGACGGACAATTAGAAGAAATTAGTAGGAGTAAGAAGCTTTAGGAATTTGACTTCCTCTCTTAGCAATGCATCGACATATAAAATATCGAGTTTTTCTGTCCAATACTGAAGAATATATTTGTATATTCTAAAATTTATTTCTACTCCGTAGCACACGTGGTGTACCTACCAACATCTCCAAGTTCAACGTCCTAATAAATATAAAGTTAAGTTAAACAATCTTCAGATGGCAAAAAGCAACTACGCAGCGAACTAAGTTAAAGTATTCTCATATCTAGCAGATTTATCTTTAAAACCTACTCGGCTTTCTCGGATCGTTCGCGCAACATTAGCGGCTCGTCTCCGCTGAGCAGATGCATCGAACACGAATCGAGTTTTCCAATAATTTCATAGTGTGCGAGTCTCGATCGAAGGGCCATAGTATCGGGCCATCTTGCGCCGAGGGCCACGCGCGCCACGCTATGTACGGCCTTATTAAATGCAAAATATTGCATCTTTACATAAGCGAGATCTCGTTAACATTGCATTACCAATATTTTACAAGGGGCCGCCTCTGGACTTGTGTTATTTGTTTGGTATTAGGAATGCACTGGTTTTTAATTTGATGATGCATTAGCTGACCATAAAGTTAAAAACAAGTGTGGCGTGAAACTCTGTAAAACATCTTAATCTGCCATTTAGATGAGTTAGATGATTGTTTTTTTAATAGCGGAGGCAAATGAGCATGTTAGTCACCTGATGGTAGGCAATTACCACAGCCCATGGACATCAGTACCAACAAAAGGTCACTGATCCATTGCCAGCCTTTTGTTGTATAATCTTAAGATTTAAAAACACATGCGAATACTTGTAAAATGGATTATCCTACCCTAAACAATTCTTGTATTTAATTGAAAAGAGCGGACCATTTTAGTCATTTTGTTATCATCTCCAGGCTTTACATTTATTGCAGTCTCGTCAAAGACATCGAGAGTAAAACCGATAAACTGATTTTAGACATTAGTCTCCTTCAACGAGTGCCTTCCAGTGTTCTGTTCTCATAACGTTGGGTAGAATATAATGTCAAATGTAGAACTAACACTTAGATTAATAGAGGGTTGACATCAGTTGACATTATATGTTAGATCGCATATAGGAGACCATTCAGCCTCCGTACAGTTTTGGGCCTTTTTAGGGTTCCGTACCTCAAAAGGAAAAACGGAACCCTTATAAGATCACTTTGTTGTCCGTCTGTCTGTCTGTCTGTCTGTCTGTCTGTCTGTCTGTCCGTCTGTCTGTCTGTCTGTCAAGAATTTCTATATCGAGAATGCGTGGAGGTATCAAGCTGAAATTTGAACTGTATACTCAGGTCTACGGTCCCATGAAGTAGTAAAATAATCAAACTGATAAGTTTACGTAAAAAAAAGTTACGGCCGTTTATTCAGCAAAATACGCATATTTCGACATTCTCAAGGGAATCAAAACCTATAGGGTACTTCCCGTTGACCTAGAACTATGAAATTTGGCAAGTAACATCGTTATAGACTACAAGTACAGGAATAAATCTCAAAACTATACATTTGTAAATAGATCTTAAAAAATAGGGGGTCTATATTTTTTACAGGGTGTTGAAATTTCAAATTGAAACTACTAGTTCAAATGGGGTATCATATGAAAGGGATTGATGTACACATTGCAAAATATATTTTATTTATTTTTTTCGACGCATTATTCCTTATTTATAATGAAAAATATCAAATTTAATATTGATACTACGTACCTACGGAACCCTCGGTGGGCGAGTCCGACTCGCACTTGTTCGGTTTTTTAAAAGTGCCGGCCTGCAAAATAATAGGGTTAATATCATTAGAACTAGCTATACGAAGCAATAGTTAGTTAGGCACAAAAACTGTACCATTGCTTTTATTTTCCGACCAATCATTATTTTTATTTTTCAGCCATCATTAGTGATTTGTCGAACTTCATTATTCATTGTTATGAATTATTTGAGTCCGAGGTCGCGGATTCGATCCCCGCATAAGTCTATCATTTACGAGTATGGGCGTGAGGATGTCTGTTTGTCTTGACCTGGGTGTTTTCTGTGTATTACCAGTTTGCATTTACAAAAAAGTGTATATAAGTACATTTATCAGTTGTCCAGTACCCATAGTACAAGTGCGCTGTGTAAATTGTCCAGAAATATTTAGGTATTTATTTATTATCAGGTCACAGAGTAATCGTACCGATTTAGTGCTATACTAACTATTGCTTCACATAGTTCTAACGAAATGTACCTTTTCGTTTTGTTTACCGGCACTTTAAAAAAAGGCCCAAAATATTTTTACAAGTTTATTCTACTTCATTCTAATGATAGATAGCTGACCTGAACAAATAAAAAAAAAAAAACAAGGAATGATTCGAAACGTGTTGAAAACATAACGTAACTTGATCTCGGGAATCTCAAACGAATTATCGTGTCAAGCGATAGCGCGATAAGTAATTTGCAATTTGAAATAAACAAGGAACCTGTACATACTTGTGTAATAAATATTGTTCATAACAGGGTTTTGAGATGCGTACGCGCCGCCCTCTCGCAGGGCGGGGCGGCAGATTGCGTTGCGATGCACTCGGTACTAATGTTGTTCGCACGTTTTGTATAATCTCTGGCGTTTGATAATGGTGGCTATTCTTTCTTATTAATTTATATGTCATCTTGCTACCAGCTTATGTAAAATTTCCGTAGAATCCACAGAGACACGGAAGCAGATGGATAAAACATTTATTTTTTACAACTATAGGGCTGGTCGGTGGCATATAGCATGCCGTTTTTTTCTGCATCTATATCAGTCACCTTTATCTCCTATCTGGACACTTTCCGGCATTTCCCAAGTTAGAATTCATCAGTATCATTATTATCAACCTGTATCTACCCACTGCTGGATATAAGACTTCCCAATGCTTTCCACCAATTACAATCCTCCGCCTTCCGCAACCAGCTGTTTTCTTAAGGTCATCAGGCCATCTAGAAGGAGGGCGTCCAATGTTTCGCCGTCCTAACGCGGCCTCCACTCATAGACCTTACTCCCTCAACTGCCATTACTTACTCGGCAGATGTGACCGGCCCATTGCCACTTCAGCTTGCAAACTCTGAAGGCTATGTCGACAACTTTGGTTCTCCGTGGAATTTCTTCGTTCCGGATTCAATACCACAGAGAAACCCCGAGCATAGCCCTCACCATCGCTCGCTGCGAGACCTTTAGCCTGTGAACCAGTCCGATGGTTAGAGTCCAAGTCTCTGCACCATAGGTCATTGCAGGGAGGAGGCACTGGTTGAAGTCTTTAGTCTTCGACCCGATATTATACTTACTTTTTATTTTATTTTTTATCTCTAGTGCTTAAGTTGCTATGAATGGCTGTTTTGCTGGTAGGGGAGCGAAAGAAAAACATACAATAGATCAGCTGCCTCCCGCGCATGTCTCAGAAGTCGGCAGAGGGTGCTCACATGCCTACGTACCATCCCACGTACGGCTTTCCCCTGGGGGTTGGGAGGTCAGACGACAGTCGTTCCTGTAAAAGCCGAACCCGCCACATCAACCATGGAAAGTCACAGAACGAGATTGTTTATGAATGATGATGATGCTTCAGTTGCTATGAATTTATTGTATGAAATTTTTCTTCAACATACTGCAACTATTTATATTTTAAATTTATCTCTAGGTTGCCAACATTATCATAGTTCATTTGGGGTGTAAGTGGTTCATCAAGATCTTTGAACCAAAGTCAACTTCACCTGCACGTGGTGCACCCTGCTGACTGACAAACGAAGCTCTGGCGAAAAGAGAGGTAGGGAGCGTAATTGTAAGCTACCCGACTGGGGAATGAACCTCCACCTCACAGAATACCGCAGCCAAATAACAATTCCCTTGAGGGTTGTTGTGTTCCTGCGAGTGAGTGAGGTCACCAGAAAGGAAGAAAGGAAGGAGATGCTGCGTTGGCAGCGGGGTGGCGACGCGCGAGCAATATTTTATGTTGCAAGCGTTAATATGGCTACGGTAACCGCTCCACATCAGGCGGGCCGTATGCTTGTCTGCCACCCGACGTAGTATAAAAAAAAAAAGTTGGCAACCTACAGTTACAAGCAAGATTCAAATGAAACTGCTTGATCCTGGTCTCTTCCAGACGTACTTTACGACCGGTTACCATTCTTCATAATATCATTTAGTACGTGGTGCAGAGTGTCGGGGATGGATAGTCAGGTTACATCTGTCACAATTATCTGCAGCACACCTGCGCACCCACGCTTACATTTACATAAATGAAATCACCTGAAGGATATAAGTTTAACAGAATCTCACCTACATTGAAACGACCGATTTAAATATATTTACAGATTTGGTTGTGCCTGACATTTTGCTTTTTAATAGTTGATGTGTGTTTTAGAGCCAAAGTCAACCTAACCTGCACGTGGTGCACCCTGTCGATTAGCGAAAGAGAGGACTGGAGACTGGGAAGTACCTCCACCTGACCGAATGCCAAAAAACAATTTCTTTGAGGGTAGTTGTGTTCCTGCGAGTTAGTGAGGTCAACAGAAAGGAAGGAGTTGCTGCATTGGCATCGAAATCTTTGGAGAGTTTTTGGTATCATCGTATGTGACTTGCGTCGTAGATCGAGATCACTCTGCCCAAGGTATTCGATTGGAGGTGACTAAACTTGGTTCAATTCAACCCTATAAGACGCAAATCTTACTACCCCATTAAGACGTTAGTTTATAACTTAAAACTTCATTTGAGCCCCAGCTCCACAATCCCACGGCACACCACTTAGCATCGAGCACCGGCACCGGCTAGCGAACGCTTTGTCTAAGTCTAAGTAGAGAATTTGCCTACCTTTGTGTTTTTAATTGATTAATACCATGAGTGTGTTCGGAGAAATGTGAGGAGTTGTGTGAATTTTTAATATCAACTTTTACTATTTTTTTCTTATAACTTCATTAAAACATCAGTGGGTCTTCAATTGATAAATCGCGGGATACGTTGTTACTACAATGAATTAATAAACTTAATTAATAAACTTAATTCATTGTAGTAACAACGTATCCCGCGATTTATCAATTGAAGACCCACTAATGTTTTAATGAAGTTATAAGAAAAAAATAATATTAAAACCATGTTTCAATAGTTGTTTGTATAAATCGTTCTACTGCTCGAATGATACCGTGTGGAGTGGACGATGCGCCCGCGCCGCGGAATTCCGAATATCCATAAACGTAGCTGGCAGGCTGGCAGCATACCGAGGGCCATACTTAAAAACAAAATTAAAGGGGATAGCCGTACGATAATATGAATTAAAAATAATAAAACAAAAAAATAGGAGTCACGGATCGCCTCGAGTGCTTTTTTGTGTTTTTTTCGAACGCTGCCCGAGAACACAGCGGTATCTCTTGACAATATCTTTGACGAGTTTTTTATATGGGATTATTTTTAAATGAACTGATTATAAATGCTCGTTTGGCGATTTAACGCCCAATATAATTAGGCAAATGATATGTGTTTTGGGTAAAGATCGATTAGTGATAGCCGTTCGCTATTTATTGATTGATTTTTAATTGAGTGTTGTGATCATAGGCTGGCCGTTTATTTGTTGGTCATTAGATAACGACGAATAATGGCCGCGGAACTGTTGTGAAGATTTATTATTATTTGAACTGATGGAAGTGATCATGAAAAATAAAATGGATAGTAGCTGCAATATACGAACAAATGTCAAGTTGGGGTTTAAAAACTAGGAAAAGACTTTCCTGCTCTAAAAAAATTAAAAAAAAAGAACAGCCTTAAGGTGAATATACACTAGAGCATTTTCTCGAACATGTAGATGTACATGAACGTGGAGCATTCGCAGTAATGTTACATTATATGGATTCGAGATATAACGTGTATGTAACACTACTGCAAATGCTCCACGCTTTATTCGACGTAATGCACATGGCTAGTGAGCATTTGTAACATTTCACACACCTGTAACACTTCTATCTACTTTTCGTTTACTGTTCGTTGAAATGTCGACAAAGTAACTGAGTCCAGTTGCGATGGCATAGACACGTTATACGAAGACCAGAAGGCCATGTCGTTAAAATATGCCTTTCCATGACTACCACCAGGAACATGGGAAGAGGAAGACCGTTGACAAATGTCCAAAATGACATGAAATAACTGTGTCTGCGGATGCAGATGGCATCAGGCTATCCGCGGAAAAATGGCGCTGCATGATTGTGTAAGCCGACCTCGTATAACAGGATAGTGCGAAAGAATTGTTCGTTGAAATGGTGCACCAAAACGCAGAGCGCCTCTTTATTCTGCAAATGCTCTAGTCTGTACTCTCCTTTAGCAACATTACGAGCCCATTTGACGAGCTCGGTGGCGTAGCGGTCAATGACGCGGCTTCGACACCAACGCTCGTGGGTTCGATTCCCACATAGAACAAACATTTGTGTGCATGAACATGTCTGTTTGTCTTAAAATGGGTGTTTTCTATGTATCATAAGTATGTATTTACAAAAAAAAAATGTATTTACGTATGTTTATTAGTTGTCTAGTACCCATAACACAAGCTTCGCTTACTTTGGGGCTAGATGGCGCAGTGTAATTTGTCTGACAATATTTATTTATTTATTTATTACCTGCCTACGCTTGTCATTTAATTTTATCAAGACTGTAATACCTCTTTCTTTGCCAACTGTAGCTACATATATTTTTTATTTATTTACTATGGGTTAAGTGTGTACGAATATACTGTTTCATAGCATAGTTATGTGAACATTTTGTTTTAATAACTTAATTGATTCATGTGTTATTTTGCGGAAGTCAAATTTACAGGCAATTTGATCTACATTACTTTGCGTGCTTCTGCCACCAGTTAGTTTATGCAAACTGCTATCGGCTGCTACCCATCAACTACCGTTACTCATTAGTAGATACATGGGACTACCGTGGCTGCTTTGGTCGTCTCTGCGACACGTGCTTCGCCTCTACGCGAGGCATCATCAAACGATCTATAGATGTTGATGGTTAGAACAACAATCCGTAAATGACAAATTCATCGCAATATACTGTACGTGTAAGTACCAAAGTTTGGTGTTATAAGTATCTACGTGGAGCAGTAGGTAGGTACAAGTGCTTGCAAGTGCCAACAATCAACAGCAACAATATTTTTTTTTTGTTTCTTAAAAAAATCAAGCATTTCGTACATGTAAATACAACCTACACTAATATTATAATAATGAGAGAAAACTTGTATTTTTGTTGATAATGGATAAACTCAAAAACGAATGAATAGATTTTTATAATACTTTCGCCTAGAAAAACCTATATGATCAGCGATTAGCGTATTTTATAGCACCTGTATGAACCCGGGGAATGTCGCTAGTTTGTTATAGGTAAGTGACGTTGAACATTGTGACGACACATACGAATGAAAAAAAAAATTCTTATCTAAATACCAATCTATAATTAATATAAGTAGGGCAAAACTCAACTGTATCAACCCATATATTCATCCCACTTCTGGGACACGGGTGTCCCTTCAAAGGGGTACTTAAGTGTGGGTTGGAGGAGGTACAACTCGCACACCAAAAAACATTGGTTGTCTGTAAAGTCGGTTTACGGACGATAATCTTACGTGATAACGTCATAAGAAAACATCGGCCGACGGAGTGGAAGAGAGATAGGACGCATCTGTCTCAAGCCAAGCGGCCAACAAGCCGATCTAACTCTATCGCTTGTTCTGCGCTCTCACTTGTAGGTACGCTCGGCTCAGGCGAAACGTTAAATTCACTACAATAATTCATGCATTTTTGTGCGTGCTGCCGGCGTTCAAATTATTTTTAATAAATATCGATTTATAAGAAGGTATCACGTCAAAAATAATTTAAACGACTTTCTTGAACAATTTGTTATTGAATATAAGCAATGAAATTGCGCTGTAGACTCTACAGTGTAAAGTATGCGACTTAAAATGAAGATTGGTATTTTAGCAGTAAAATTTGCTTCTACTAGCTTTTGCCCATTTTTAGTCAAATTCCAAAGCTTTCTCTCATAATGGCAATCTTATACTATATTGAACTCTTTTACTTATATCATTATCTTCGATATCAGAGATATGAACTGATTCAGCTGATTATGATAGCTCAATGTGCAGGGAACATACAAGTTGGACGAAGAAATAAATCTTGACTAAGAAACATCCGAGGTTGGACCAAGACAGCCGACATCGCTGAACTATTCCGTCGAACTAAGAACAGAAAGAACTCTAACACGCTGATTGCCAGCCCTCACTAGTTAAAGAGACGCCTAAAGAAGAAAAGATGGCCAAGACTGCAGTGAATTTTGCTGTCCATTACCTTTTTGTGTTGGTCGTCGCTGTTAATCCCGGCTTCACTTAAGAATGTTTGGTAAAACTTCAGCCCTGGGTGTTAAGAACAGCGAGATAGAGAAATTTAAAAATGAATTAGAGATATGTATTTGGTAGATGCGTAAATGTGAGACTCCAGTCCAGTCCGACATTTAAACTTCTACAATGAACCCCAGTTCACAGTAGAAGTTCTGAAGAAGAAAAGAAGTAGTTTTGAAGAAGGTTTTGAAAATTCGAAGAAGGAAATGTGTTGAAGCTCGTGAGATTCATAGAGATATTGAGACTAGATGTGCAAGTTAAAACTTGCATTTCCAGTATTGTTTCATTATGGAAGATAATTGAGATAAGGTTAAGTTAAGATTAAATTGGTTACTCATAGTGAGGCAAATTGACTGTGATGAACAATATATTTATTTCTTTAAACTTTGTTAGGTTTTTTTTAACACTAGAGTGTGTAAAACAAGCATACGGCCCGCCTGATGGAAAGCAGTTACCGTAGCATATGAACGCCTGTAACACCAGGGGCATCACACAAAATAGGTACACAAAATCTGATATGGTAGGTACAAATATGAACTTAATGCTAGCAAATTCAATCAATACTAGGTATATTGCAAACCCAGAAATTTCAGTCCATGAAAACAATTAATATCCTACGAGAAGGCATAATAAGCTTTTTTTTCTCATACATATTATCTCACCAATTTATCTGTACAGATACCAAATATTTTTTTAACAAGTACCTATTCCAAAAAATCTTTAAGAGATAAACGCCAGTAAGTGTATACATTATTTTATTTACCATCGCTATTTAGATAGATAGGTATTAATATGTACTAATATGTGTAATATTATAATAGTAATATATGTATAATAGGTAGTAATATGCTTTATTTGCGTAATATAAATTTAATAAAAAAGTACTGTGAATCAATAATTTTTTTACAAACTTGTGCAACGAGGCGGGTTTATTGATGAGAGCAATCTTAGACAACCCTAGGGTAACGAATTTGTGCATGGAGTGGGCAGAATTCGCAAATCAAAATAAATTAATGAAAATTAGAACTATGGTAATATTATAAGAATCATTATTATGTATTGACGAAGATGTGTAACAAATTACTGATAAATAATAGGCTATTTTCCAATGTTTAAAAATTGTACAAATAAATTAACAATATCGTAAAATACACAAAACTATAAAGATCTGCAAACTTTCATTCTAATATCTTCAGTCAGGCTTTTTTTAGCGTCGATCAAAGTTTGGCGGGAAAGTCAATTTTAAAAGTATGAAATTATTAAAAAATAATATTTCCATTGGAGAAGCAATAAAAAATGCTATAACTTTTATTATGATACTAATTACGTAAACGTAATATTTAACATAGCTGTCGTACAAATTTCTGATTTGATGCATACAAAATACAAACCTGTGACGTCATAATTCGGTAGTCTTTTGTATGGAGCGTTTTGGGGCAGTCTAAAAATTGTGATTTTCAAATTAACATATCTCGAGAGATTTTTGTGCTATCGAAGTAATTCTTTCACCTATGGTTATATTATGGAGACGTCCCTACATATCAAACCGAAAAAAATATTAGTCAAATAGCCTATTGAAAAATAAATAAAAATACTTACACTAGTACATAATATTATTACCTATGAAATGTATATATTAAATTAATAAATAACGAAGTAAATAAATATTAATACTATAAAATGTCAGTTTAGTGAAGATGGAATAAAATTAGGTACAATTACTGAGTTCCTTTGTCTAAAATACATCCCAAATTATTAGAAAGTTGAAAATTTAGGTAGGTACATTTCCCTATAGAGATTCGATATGAATTAATTACTAAAATTTCCAACGCGATATTAGGATATGCTCGGATGGAATCACAAGCAACATTAAGTAAATTGTAAAATACCTAAGTAGATAGAATTCAATAATAACCAATACCTCCCGCAGGCTATAATCTGTATCGTGTTTGTGAGCTCTTGAATAGTGTTGATGTTATCTTAAATCGATATTCATACAATTATATAAAACGGTCCGATAGATCATTTACCCACACCGATTAGGGAGAGCTGTTTGTTTTTGCTGTCTAGTCTAGTACATGTTGAAGCAAATATAATTTATCCCGTCTCTGTTTTTCTTTAACCCGCTCGTTCATTACAGTCAAAGCACGTTTCGTCAATAAAATTAAAATGAAATTGAAATTAGCAGGCATTGATGACGTCTGTGACGACATCATAATTTAACTCTGCAAGAAGTAATGTGCTTAAAACTAAGTACGTATTTTTTCATCGACAATAAGTCAAGGAGCGCGACGCGGGAAATCGGATGGAAGCCGAGGGCGAAACTTTTAAAAAAGGAAACTGCTCTTGCGGCGGCGGCGCGCGCTGCGATTGGCCCGAGCGGCGGGGGCGGGCGCCGCGCGCGCCATTGGTCCGCCGCCGACGCACTGTAGGCGCGTTCATCTCGACACACGAACAAATAGATTTTTTTAAACAAAAGCAATTTTCCTATTCTTCTTGTTGCGACTCAGTTTCAATAGTTTGTTTTTGCTCGAGCTTCGTTTTGTATTGTTTTGTTGCGCGACAATCCGCTCCCGGTTAATTCAGAGATATTAACTGCGCGACTCCTCGCCTTTGTACCGGAGCTCTATGCAAATGTTGTAAAAACCTGCGATTGTTATGAAAACACGCGAACGTGTCGCAAGTACCCTCTAGGAAGGCTTCGTCGACTGGAAAACTATTGTTAAACATAGCCAAGATACTAACTAACAATGCCTATTCATGTTCAACATTGCCTGCCTACCCATGTACCTAATTATTTTTTTTCAAGTTAACGAAGTAGTAAAAATTACAATAGGATTATGTACTATTTTATCTAGATTTCTCTAGGGTAGATAGCTAATTGAGTTTCGGAAATGTTTTTATGCGCTTCTCATAATTAAAAGCCCATTTTGATTCTGACTTATTGTATAGGCACCTAAATATGTTCCTGCATTGTTAACAGTATGACTACTATAGCCTATTTCAAAATGGATAGGTATTTAGGTTAAACATTATTGCAGACAACATTTAATAAATAAATAAATATTTCTTGACATATTACACACTGCCATCTAGTCATAAACTAAGCAAAGCTTTTAGGTACCTACTATGGGTAGGTACTAGATAACTGATATGTGTACATAAATACATTTTTTTTTTGTAAATAAGTACATAGAATACATAGAAAACACCCAGACCATGACAAACAAACATGTTCATGTACACAAATGTTGTCATATGCGGGGATCGAACCCGTGACCTCGAAGTCAAAGTGACCATTGCTAGCCATTCGACCTCCGAGCTCTATTTTTACTATTTTATACACAAATGGTGCAAAAAAACATTGTCTTTTTGTTGCGACATCATGACAGGTTAACAAGAGGGGTGCAAAGGTGCAACATAATGCATTTACCTACAACTTTTTTCTTTCGCAAAATCTCATAATAAATAAATAAATATTTCTGGACAATTTACACAGCGCTATCTAGTTCCAAATTAAGCGCAAAGCTTGTGTTATGGGTACTAGAGAACTGATAAATGTACCTACTTAAATACATTATTTTTGTAAATACATACTTTTAATACATAGAAAACACCCAGACCAAGACAAACAGACATGTTCATGCACACAAATGTTTGTCTTGTGGGAATCGAATCCACGACCCAAGTGGCCAATGCTAACCATTCGACCACCGAGCTCGCTCATGTTGTGTAATGAACTAAATGCCGTGTTTAAAAAAAAGGCTTAGGTACCTAATAGTACGAAAAAAGAACCAAGTGTCCATGTTTCTAGATGGACCGAGGACCTCAAGAAAGTAGCTGGTAGCGGTTGGATGCGGGAAGCGGAGGATCGCATATGGTGGAATGCATTGCGAAAGGCCTATCCAACAGTGGGTAGATACAGGCTGATGATGATGCCCAGTGTTTCAACTTAGTTTAATAATTTCTTAGATGTAAACGTGTATAAACATCGTTACCTAATATTTTTGATAAATATGTGAAACTTTACTTGTTTCATTATTGTTTTGGATAAATACTGATTGTAATAATATGACTCTACTCTGATTAGTCTTGAAAAAATGTAAAAATAGAGTCATTTTTGTGGAGCCGTTCAATAGCTCGTTGATATAATGTTATGAAAATTACCATAGATATTTTTTTTTTACATCTATCATCGATGTGCTCGCGGAAAGTTAAGTCTTTATTATAACTCCTAGATTCCTGACTTCTGTAACTAGAACTAGTGAGATGTCATTAATTTCAGAATTGAACTGTACTTTAGTACACGCACGGGAGAGGGTAATTGTGACACACTTCAAAGTGTTAAAAGGCAACATGTTCTTATTAGTCCATGTAGCGACCCTATATATCTTGTTGGAGTGTCCTGGAGTCCTCTTCGCTTCGTACGGATAGATACAGTTTAAGGTCATCAGCAAATGGTAAGCACTTCGCATGCCTGACCACCGTCGGTAAATCATTAATCATTTAAATGCCAATGGATCGAGGTTACTACCCTGACATACGTCCGATTTTGTAAAATACGGTTCCGAGGTATACCCAACGTATTCCACGTAAGTATTTTCTGTCTGTTACTCAAATGACTCTAAAAAAATTGAGTAAGTTTGGGGTAAAACCGAGAGCCGCTAGCTTTCGTTTCAATAAACCATACCGAAATCGAAGGCTTTCCGAATATCAAAATAGACGACGTCAATCTATCTCCCGCTATCTACAGTTGGTATGATAGGCATTATATAGCTAAGTGGTTGCTGGTGGTACTCCTGGCTGATGTGAACCCGTGCTGGGTGTCTGAGAGCTGACAAGTTACTTGCAAAAAAACGCGTTGTTGAATCGCTGATTCCAACAACTTGGTCGTAGTCGAGCACTGCTATAGGTCTGTATCCTTCCACGGTAACCGCCTTACCTAACTTTGGCACCGCAGCTACCCGAGTCGTTCTCCACCTCTCTGAAGTTACGTCTTCTTCCAGACAACAGTTATAAATGTTAAGCAGCGGCTCGGCCAGCACTGGTTGACAGTTTTTAAAGATGCAAGGTGGTATGCCATCCAGTCCTGCGGATCTTTTCGTTTTCAGTTTCCAAAGTGCATACTGTACATCTTCTAAATTCAGCCGTTCTAATCCATTATTCTTGCTCCTAGCGTCCATTATCGCCACGTTTACATTCAACTCAGTATGTTGAGTACTATATACAGAGTTAAAATATTCAGCAAATTCCTTAGCATACTGCGTGTTGGTGAGCACTTCTCCGCCTTTGCTTTTCGGCATCCGACTACCTTTTTTTGAAATCATATAACACAACATGGAAACATAGTTCCAATACAACTTCCGATCTTCTGTAATGTGATTTTGAAAACGACATTGATACTCTTAAGCCCATTCTATTAGTTGTTTAACCCTTGCCCTACATTGAGCGAACGCTTCATAATCGCAAGGCCCTACTTTTTTGTAACAATTGGGCAGTGCAGGTGATAAGGATAGTAGGCTCTAAATATAATGGAGAGCCACTTACCTACACCCCAAAATTGACTATACCCGTTACTTCTATGTAGTGTACAATAAACTCATGAATGACGATATAAGCAAGCTATACAGTTGATTATACTGCCTTTTACCATATGTGTTAAACACGTCAACACGTGCTTGCACGCTAGCTATTGCGGTTTCGAAGCCTTATTACGAAAGTGGTCATTTTATAATATAAAAACCGCAGTGTTCATTTTGTGGTTTAGAAATGCATCAACATTTAATTAAATGAAATAAAATTTTAGCGACTTTTTGTGTAACTTGTGTCGTCTCTATGGACCGACCAATTCGAATGAAATGAAGAAGAAGAAGAAGAAAAACATTTATTTGTACATTACGTAGTACTATACAAACAAGTCAGACAGACACATTTGTTATATATAAAAAAATCAAATTACTGTGTCATAAAGTGGTCCCAACTTAGTATAAAAACCGAAATCTGTAGCAGACTCAGCACTGATTTTCAGTTAGGACCAGAAATAATACTTATATAAATATGTCGACCGTAAACTTTATAAACCAAAGTCTTCAACCAGTGCGTGCTCCCCGCCATGACCTACGGTGCAGAAAATGGGACTCTGACCGTTGGGCTGGTTCATAAATTGAAAGTCGCGCAGCGAGCGATGGAGAGAGTTATGCTCGGCATTTCTTTATGTGTACCAATCGGTAACGAAGAAATTCGACGGAGAACCAAAGTTGTCGACATAAGCTTTCAGAGTCAGCAGACTGAAGGATAGTGGGCTAGCCACACCTGCCGAGCCAATGGCCTATGGTCGTCGAACAAAAAAACGTTGGGAACCAAAGGCTTATGAGGACAAAGGCAGACTGAAACAAGTAGCGTCGACATAAACTATAAATAGCGGGTATTTGGCGGATGTTATTGGCTCCAATCGCGGTGTGTACTCTGCGACGGGCTGGAAACCGCTGCTTGCGGTGGGTACCCTCGGGGACCCACGCCAGCCCGCCGCATACTACACACCGTCTCCCCGTCTTTTTCCTCTAGCGTCCGTTTGCACTTTTAAAGCCATCGTGGCTAAAAGTAGTTCAGCAGGCAGTTTTTAGTAATTTAAAGCCTGATTCGCCCTTGAAAGGACAGTCTGGTAGCAACCAGGCTGATGGGGTTTCGAAGAGGATTTTTCGCGTCCTACGCCTACGCGCGCGTAGGGCATTAAAAAAAACGGATGTATTGGCCCCACAAGAGTGGGGTTGGTTCATCATTGTCTACAAATTAGCATTCAGGTTATTGTACCTCAATGGTTATTCTCTGTCTAACCAACTAACTTTTAATGCCATATTTGTCATATTGCTGTCTCTCACATTGCCAGGGGAGGAAAGTCAAACCAAAAAACTTTTTACTATTAATTTCTTCTGTTAATTTCATTGTTAGTTCCAAGGCAGCCGTAGTTTTACCCCCAGGACTGCAGCGGACTTCATTGTTAATTGTTTTTTTTTGGTGGTCGCTGCTGTTAGTGCTGGCTATACAGGGGACACAGTGGTGGGAATGAGTGGTACCCGACAAAGAAAAAAAAACCACTTGCTAAAAATGCAAGAGGATTCTTAAGAATGCTATTAATACAGATTCCTAGTCTGAGAACAGAATGCAAGTTTACAATAATTGCACAATTTTATCTATATCTCTTATTTACCTTATATGATTGATTATTAATGAATCATTAAACCAGTTGTTATCGTTATATCGAACTTCATAAATAACTGTAATTTATTTCACACCTTTTATGTAGGTAATCATTCCTTTTGATAAATTACATTCAATTACGTTCATAAACATAATTATTACGTTAGTTAATATAACAGTTTACATTCACAAAGTGTCAACTCTATTATCATATCACGTTACAATACCTAATATAAAGTATCTTCTGTTTGTATGTATGTATGGAAATAAATGGCAGATTCAGCAATTTTTGCTAGTGTGGAAAATTAACTGCTCTCTCATACTTCTGCTCTCATGTAGGCAATTATTAAACAATATGTTATATATATACATGTGTCTTCTGTCATACTTCTTATCCATAAAGTTGTTTTTACATCTCAGCACTTAGTCACTATCGATTTACGCTTAGGTATATTGAAGGAATTGTAAAAAAATATGTTGTATGCTGTCCTATATCCAGTAGTGGGTAGATACAGGCTAATGATGATGATGTTTGATGGTTTCAAGTCTGTTTCAAAAAAGCTAAAATAGTTAACGTTTGGCAACGTAAAATAAACTTATTTTAATCAGATTCATTACTTGTATAACGTTTATTTGGAATACTTATTTCTGCAACAGTACAACGACAAATGTCAAACCATAGAAACTTTTCTTTGAAGAACTCATGTTAAGTTTAGTTGGTTCGTGTCCCAACTTAAAATATGCATTAGATAAATGCAAGTCGTGCACTGCCAGCATAGAATACCAAATATCTAGATGCATATCAAGTCGAATTTTAATCTGTATCAGTGTTGACATGCTTGGAATACTGGGAGATAATTTGTTGAGACTTAGATAAATTGAACAGATGAGAAAAGTCTGTTAAAAAGTATGGAAGCGTCATTAACTAAATAAATATTCCCGGAATAATTACACAGCGCTATCTAGTTCCAAACTAAGTAAAGCTTATGCTATGGGTACTGCCTGGAGTAGATGCCTGATACAATGTACTTACATACATTCTTAGTTTTTATAAATACGAGGAGCTTCAGTAAAATAACCTATAGGTATTAAAAAAAAAAAATTACTTCTCTATTTTCTTACATAATTTTTTTGTCAAACTGCATTAGTATCGACAAAATTTTTGAGTTTTGAATCTTGATTGCCAGTCATTACATATGATTACGCTAACAATGGCACCTCTGGGTACATGTTTAATTTTCCTGTTTCTCCTTCCTGGTCAAAACAGTGGTATTCGTCATAATTCCATAATGCGCAACTCGACAAAGCTGTAGCGAACCAACAGCGCCAACATTTGAAGCGCAGGCGCATCGCAGTCGACGCGAGATGTATGAGATTGCGGCCATTTTTCCTCCAAATTGCGCCCTTTGTTATGCAAAGCGCGCGGGCGCCGTGTGCGGGCCACAATCGCTCGTTTGTGCCCTGCGTCCGTGTGACACTGCCTTATCGTCCATCGCTACCACACCGCACTTTTTACAATGCGCCTAGCTGATTAGAATATTTCATCAGTCTGCCTAGGCCTAACCCATTCTGTTTTTAATTACAGAGATTTGATGCTCGCTGGGAGGTCGTCCCGTTATCAAGTTTACTAGAACGCATCTCATTGTTTGCTCACGAATTGAATACTGTTGTGATGAAAATTGTGTCGGTATTTTGTATTCACTAAGCTCTTAGAATAATTAAATGGGTATGAATAAATAAACGTACCTACTTTAATTATTTCGTATTCTTCCGCTTAGATTTTCGTATCAATTGAAAGTAATGTCGTTTGAAATAGACAATTCCTTATTTGTAAGTTTTATTTGATCGATAAAAATCTCTATTATAACGAGAAGTATTAATTAATAGGAACAAATCTGCTTCTTTGTTAAAACAGACTTCTTTGTTAAATCAGTTAAACTGGGCGAGCAACGTGAAAGTGCTGTCCCTGTTGTTTAATCCATAAGTTACAAGAACCGGATACTAAAAGGGAGCCGTATGCTTGTTTGTCATCATAGTTGTCGACAACCCTTATTTATTCCATGCTGGAATACGGGTCTTCTTCAATCGAAGGGGTTTAGAGTATACTCCACCACGCTGCTCAACTGCGGGTTGGCGAAGGCCAGTGCTTTCAAACGGCCTGAAGCCCTGAAGGCCACTGACTTGGCTTAACGACCGTTATCTGACGACAACTGCCGGGGCGGACGACTTTGCTCTCCGAAGCACGGAGCTCGAGATAAATAAACACATCTATGGACTGGCTACGGCCGACGTTGCTTAACATAAGTTAAGCAACATAAGTTAAGCAACGTCGTCGGCCGTAATCTGTCCATAGTGTGTTCGATTACACTGACACGCGCAACGACGCCATCTAGTTCCTCACGACGCCATCGGCTCCTCTTTTTCTTCTCCTTCTTAACATATAATGAAGTATTTCTTCAGTTTTACATGGCGAGCAATGTGCAAGTGCTGTCCCTGTTGTTCAAAACATCGATAAGTTACAAGAACCGGCTGCTAAAAGAGAGCCGTATGCTTGTTTGTCATCATAGTGACATAGAGAATATAATCATTATATTTGTCTCCTCCATTAGGGAAGGCCTATATCCATCAATGGACAGGTGCAGGCAGATGATGATGATGATTTATTACTGGCGACATTTATTACTTGGTGTTAGTGCTGACATACACCTTTCCAGTGTTTAAGCTATCTTAATACAAAAAAAAAAAACAAAATAGTCAGAGGTTTATTAGTGAAAATAAAAAGACTGAGTCACCATCATTATATATTATATTATATCTATAGTACAATATGTAGCATTTCAAAGAATGCCATATTTACTAATTAATCATATATATATGATCCACGTTAAACAATGTGGTAGTTACTATAAACAGAAAACTGATAACCCTCACTAAGAGATGCTATCTCTCTGAAAGACCCAATCATTCATTTACGCGAGTAGTCAGGCAATCTACAAAATGAGCTCTCATTGATTTCCCTACATTAATAATTGCCATAGTAGTAACGCAAAACCATGATAACTATACAATTGCGAAATATTTTTTACATCTTTTCACATCCTTAATGCATAGATATTTTGATTCATTTTCGCTTGAAAATGCAGTTTATTGACCGTAATGTTTTGCCGTAAACGATTCAGCTCGGCTATCGTACATCGTACCGATGCATCATATTTGTCGAGTGTTTCGTCATCAGAACACAAGCTGATCGCAATAATATCGATAACGACGTATTAAAACATCGCTCGCGACTCACCTGCATTCAGCACTATTTGTCTATAAGTAGAAGTAATGAAGTTAAAAAATCGATTAACCTTTCCACGCGCATTGCACACGTTTATTCGATACCGTAAAATACACGATCGCAAATTAATTATAATTGATTTAACGAGGATGCGAACGACAAATAATTAATCTGCAACTGTGTTTGGAATCCACTTCGTGTGTTTGTTCATGTCGACATTTCTAGAACGGTTCGTGTCAGAACGTGGAGATTGAATTATAAATAATTAACTGTAATTTCTACTAGCTTAATAAATAAATACTTGTATAAATATATATTTCTGGACAATTCACACAGCGCCATCTAGTCCCAAATTAAGCACAAAGCTTGTACTATGCTTACTAGACAACTGATAAATGTACTTAATACATAAATCTTTTAATAGTAATTCTTTACCTTTTGTTGATGGCAGACCATGTCACATTTCTTTATAATGTCACGGAACGGAAAACCAAAAGTGAGAGAAGGGGATGGGATGGAGAGCGGGTTGGTAGTAGAGAGAGGGTAGGGGGTTCAAAATTATTGAAAACGCTGAGTATTCCTACTCTCTTAAGTTACTAAAAATAAAAGGCTAGATAGCGCATTTACGTTTCATAACTCTTTTTCAGATTTCAATTGCCCTTTATTCCTATTCCTGATGGGACCATTTGGATCTGTATTGTATTGGATGCTTTCTGTATTAATTTGATATTTATGTAGTGCCATATCAGTATTCTTTTAGGATATTTCGTTCCAGGTGAAATTTCCGGTAGTAATCTTATCTTATCTTAGAGTGGGTCCAGTGCTGAAGCACCGGTGACACGTCGACCCTCATGGATCTTTTGTGCTCTCCCTAATCCTTTAGTCACTCTCCCCTGACTGTCTGGAGACATGCTCCATGTACTTCAGTATGCCGCTTATTGGGAAGAGTCTGTAGTCCTCCAGGCCCGGGTATGCCTTTCCAAGGATTTCCATTCGTTTGTCGGCTAGGGCGTCACATTGACTCATCAAGTGTTTCATGGACTCGTTAGACCCTTTGCATGTTCTGCACTCTGGGCTATCAACACGTCTCATTTTGTATAGGTTTCTTTGACAGGCATAATGGCCCGTTAGTGCCCCAAGCATGAGACGCATCCGTTTTCTGTCATATTTATGTACATGTCTGTACCAATTCATTGTACCTTCGCCAATCGTTTCTTTGGAGTGTAGCATTCCACTCATTTCCTTCCATTCAGCCTGATGCCTAGACTTTGCCCTGCCATTTATAGCCCCAATTACTGTCCCATATGAGAGACCTACAAAGAGTTCAGGTCCCAAAAAGTTTTTGCTTGATCCCTCCCTTGCCAACTCATCAGCCCTCTCATTGCCCTCAACGCCTGTGTGTCCTGGAACCCAGACCAACTCCAGCCGATTATTTTTGCCCAATTTATTAAGGGCATCCATACCCGCAAGTCCTAGCCTAGATTCCACCCTGTCAGAGCTCAGGGCCATCAGAGCTGCCTGGCTGTCGCTGAAAATGTAGATGTGTCGATTTACGACCCTATTATCTAGATTCATTTTTGTACAAGCAGTTCTGGCATACATTTCAGTTTGAAATACAGTAGCATATTGCCCCATACTCTGACTGTGTTGTATGTCTTTAGAGAAAATGCCCGCTCCTGTACCTTCTTCAGTTTTGGAACCATCGGTATACCATATGAGGTTATTTTTCTCCTTGGGTTTGAATTCATTGTTCTTCCACTCATCTCCGGTTGGAAGATGTATTCTGTAGTTCCTCTTGAAAATGTACTTCGGCAACATCTTATCACTGCACATTTCCATCTTCCTCTTTAGTTCTAAAGTGAACTCCATATGTGTGTGCCTAGTCTGAGGGGAATGTCTATCCCATAGACCAGTCGTTTCCATCCTGTATAAGGCTTTACAAGCCTCCGCCTCAATGAATATATGCAATGGTAAGAGATCGAGGACCACTTCCATTGCTGATGTGGCTGTAGTGGGAAATGCTCCCGTGACTGTACAGCAGACAAGTCTCTGCAGTTTCATCAGGGACATCTTACTTGTCACTTGTCTTACTTTCGGCCACCATAGTAATAAAATTTCCTCAGGGTTGCTTAATACTGCTCATGGACCACTTGAGGTGCTCTTACGGACCACTAGTGATCCGCGGACTATATTACGGTTAGGAACCAGTGGTCAAAAACAATAAATGCAATGTAATGTCAATATATGACAAGTAAAGTAATTATTTATATCTACATTGTGTAAAGCTGACAGCTTTACACAATGTATATAGGTTTTCAAAGGTTTTCAACCACATTAGGTATATATTATGGCTCCTTTAGAGTTTCGAAATGTCTAAGTTAGACATTTCGAAAATTCTGCGTTCAATTCAAAATAAAGACACTAGTGCGAATGGTGAACAATCTACATAAAAACAAGTTCAAGTTTCTAGTCTGTACACTACGCAAACACTCGTTTTGTAAATTAAAAAAAAAAATTGCCAAAAGTTATTAGGTCACACCCCAGCCACTCCATACAAAAAATGACAACACAAACCGACCGCGTCAGTTTACGTGCAATTGTGTGTATACATACGCTTCAGACCCACCATAAATATATTGAGTATAAATTCCTTAGGGTTAACTGTATACACAAACACAAACCATTATAAAAACGCAAGTGCGACTGGCGAACAATCTACGTAAAAAATTAGGAATTTACTTAAAATTAGGATTTCTCTATGCTAATGTAAGAAAGAATAAGTCAGAAGTTTTTGAGATTTCACAATTATTTTTTGTATACAATAATTAGTCCCTTTTACGATGTCATTATTCCACTGTTGAGAACATCTCTTCGCGTAGGTACTGTCACACCATTAAAACGTGGAATGCCGCGGCGCCGGCGCCATATGTGTTTCCTCCTTCCTACAACATAGGGTGATTCAAACGAAGCGTGAAGAAGCTCATTGCGGGCCAGCATGGTAGTGTCAACTGACAGAAGACTGGTGTCTAGGGTTTTGTCAGTTGCCGCTGCAATTTTGGCTTCTCTTTTCGCTTAACATCAATTGAAGCGGAGTCAATTTGTTGAGCTAATACTTATATAAAAAAAACCGTTCTTACCTGCTCTCTCTTACCTATAAACTTCCTATCTGCCAAGTTTCAGCTTCATAGGTTAAGCAGTTTTCGAGTTTCAGTGTTTATTATAAATATAAAAAAAAATGGAAAATTCACCTCCCCGCCTAGGTGGGATTTGAACCCACGACCTCTTGATGACTGGTCGAGTGCTCTTCCAACTGAGCTAATAGGAAGGTTTGTGTTGGTGATGAAATTTTTGCATTTTATATTTTACTGCGTGAGTCACAGTGTGGCGCTATAATAACACTACTAAGCAAGTTGGCCGAAACAACTGTATAAAAATAATAATAATTTCAGTGTTTAGTTAGTAAACGTACACATACATAGATTACACCGTAATTTACTCTTATGAGCGTTACTCTTTCTATAGACATACTATTTTTGATAGCATTCTAGCTACGAGTACTCGTCCTAACAAACGTTTATTGAATCATTCGTCCTGCTGTTGTTAACAACCTATACGTCGGAAATTTTACTCGGAAATTTAAATACGTCGGAAAATTTATTTCAAATAACGATCTCAATGTAAGAAATCGTTATACAGTGGAATCAGACGCCAGATGTCTGAACCTAGGCCAAACGAGGAACCTGCGAAGATCTCGTGAGATTGCGCCGCATGCCATGTTTTTTACTGCGAGCTTGCCTGCGCGCGTTTAAAATGCATACCACGGGCATAAATTTAAATTTGTGTTGTTATCGAAATAGTTGAACAATTTATGACCGGCGAGAAATGTACGCGAATGAAATATGCGAACGCTAGAAATGTTAGTTGGACTACACGCATGTTACTTGTGTTGTACGTCTAATTGTATTGATAAATTAACATTGTATTCCCTTACGGATGGCAAATATCTATTTAATGGTACTAAGAACGACATTTGCTCATTTTACTATAGGTTCCCCTGGTGACTTTTCGCTGTCGATTGTTTTGATTGCTCCCGATAATGGATTTATACAGGTTGATTATATTTATGCTTGTAAGTTCTTTGTTACTTTATGACCACCATTCTTCACTAGTATTTGTCTGTGATATACGTAAACATAGAACACAAAATTTACATTTACTTTTTTACAAGGGATCTGGATAAGTCTCCAGCTTTCGCTGAGCAATTTTCAGTTCGTGGGCTAGGCCAGCGGTTAAAGTTTTCTGGACCGTCAGTTATATTTAAAACCGTAGAATGTATTTCCAGTCCATAACACTATTTTATTAACTTCCAATACTGGAACCACTTGTAACTTTCCAACGTTTGCGTGGTTCGCGCAGTGACCACATAGTCACGCAAGCCAATCAAACACTCTGACAACTGCTAATAATCAGACTGGCTCCATCCACTTATACCTACTAATTTTTGAAAGCGTTTTTTTTTCTCTCCAATAAACTTTTGTGGTTATTCGCGTTAGTATAAAAAGAAAACGAAAACAAAGTTTCTATATTTTACAAATTACATCGTTTGTTTTAATTAACTTATTAAATTACTTGGAATGAATTGATTTGTTTATTTGCTAGAGTAAGTTCTTGTACAGGTTGTCAATTGATTTGTTGCAATTTACTCTACCATTATAGGTAAATGGCGTGCAAAATATTAAAATTCATTAAATATAAAACGAATAAATGTCAAATTACATGCATGTCATACTGAATGAAACCATTGATATTAAATTACAATAAATATATATGTCAAATATAATAAATAATCGTTATACGTTAATTTTGTCACATAGAAATTCATTAACCGAATTGTAGAACTTATTCAGTAGTAGACTAACTAAAAAGAAATATTTTAGTCCATAAAAGGCATTCACAGTGACACTGTGGATACTTCCGGATGGAAGATGATTATACAGTCATATTGCCATGAAGTATTAAAGAAATTTCGCTCATCAGGCGAATTTCATTTGATAACCATATCACAGAGGTTAATGTTTAAATTATAAATCGCCATTTTATGGTGGCCACCATATTGGATTAAAAGAGGCAAAATTTAAATAGAAATGCATTTTGACGCGAATCCAACGAGCGTGTCAAATTTCGACTGAATAAATGCTTGCAAGATGGTGAAACTAAAATAAAAGCTTGTCAATAATCTTTGGGCCAAACCTTCCGATTTTAACTTCGAAGTATGCCCCCAGATTTTATTTATCATCAATATATACACGGGTGTGACGGGGACGTGATCCTACAATTTACAACAAAATCTTTAATCCGTCTAATAGGATTTACAATGTTGTATGTCCAATGATTATTTCGTCAGCGTAATGCAAATGTCGTTTACGCTTAGTAATTAAGGGCTTGCAGAGTGAAGTTAGAGTGACAGTACCTGCTGGCTGTCTTTTTCTTAACGAGCAGGATTATACATATTACAAAGTTGCCGAAGCATAACTTAATAAGTGTTGGAAATTTGCGATGTAACCCTGTACTATTTTTTATTCTGTAGTGTATTTACACTAGACGTAAGATATGTTCACAAAAACAAACAAGTACTAAATACTTTTAGACATAAAATCAGTTGTTGCATACAATATGTTCATACCTACTTACTGGCACACCACGGACACTCAACAAATGTAGCGTTATTAACTATTACATAAATAACTAGCGACCCGCCCCGGCTTCGCACGGGTGCAATGCTAATACTAAATGTAAGTACTACATTGTTCGCCGCGCCTCCGGCCGGGAGGTACCGCGTCAACCGTTATGTCCCTGCATTTTAAAACTGTAATATCGTCTAAAATATTCATTTAAATTACATGCTGTAAATGGTCATATTGATCTATATTAAATGCACAATATATTTAAGGCACTTAATTGGATAAGGATTAATGCTGTGTTGCTTAAAATCGCTTCGTAAATAAGCCATTACTTCTTGTAAAAAGTAAAGGATAAAAACGGTTATAGTGGGTTATCCCTAATAGATAGACATATACCATCGCGGACTTTTTTGTAGACCATTTTAAGGTGAACACTACTATACTACATTATTTTGATCTATCTCGTACGGTTCAGCCAGCGTTTGCAATGTAAGCGCAAAAAAAATGTGTTTATTTACGACATCACATTAGAATCTTCTAAAATTATCAGTGTTTCTCTACTATATTATGCATATATTATACTTATAAACCTTCCTCTTAAATCACTCTATCTATTTAAAAAACCGCATCAAATCCGTTGCGTAGTTTTAATGAACTAGGCATACATAGGGACGGACAGATAGGGAAGCGACTTTGTTTTATACTATGTAGTGATGATGTGCAGAGCACGAGCATGTGAGATTTTCATAAACCGTCAAGGCAGACATACGAGCGAAGTAAACTATTCATGTATTTGTTGATAAAATAGTAATTAAAAGCCAACATTGCAGTAGCACTGTCTCATGCACCGTATCTCAATTTTTAATAAAAATTTGCAATTAATAATAAAAATAACGATTAATTAATAATAAAAATATTTTATGCAATTAATAATAAAAATAACGATTAATTAATACCCAAGACATCATTAATGCAATTAATAATAAAAATAACGATTAATTAATACCCAAGACATCATATTGCGTGACGCCCCACCATCGGAACACTCGAACCTTGCACGTTTCGCCACAATCGGTTACCGTGGTGCCTGCTTATTTATCATAATTCATATCAAAATATCGTCCAGTTACCAACCGGGATGCGTTAGTTGTTTTTTATAAACACTGATAATCAAACAGACACAATTAACCGATGGCATCGCGAATTCGAAAGGGAAAATACACGTTTCGCATTATTTTCATCGCTATTTGCATTGAAATTGAATATTTTTACGGTTGCGAAATACCCGTGCGAATGCGTACACGCACAAGGAATCGTTAATTGGAATATGAATTGTTCTCATTAATTTTATTGCAGAGCGCTTGTCGACCGTCCTCGATATATATTTGTATTGTAACTTAATAGCAATGGAGCTGCACTAGTGTTGATTGAACCATATTTCAAACCAACGAGGCAATTAAACAACACCAATGGGATTTTATTCATATTCATCAAACCAATTCGAAATCATAATTGATCTGGCATGTAAAAAATATAGGGCTGTTAGGATTGGAATAGGCGCCAAAAATATAAAACTAGAACGATGACTGGTCGAAACACACAGAGCCGAAAGTCAATTAACGATCGGGGGCCAGCACGTGGAACCGAACCAACTGATAAGGCAGCATACTCAAAAATATCACATGTTTCATCGGTATCGAGCTATATTGATCGCACCGTTGGAGTACAGGCCTCCCCTCAATTCCCTCAATCTAAATGGTTTAGACCTTAGTGTATACCCTACTACGCTACTCAACTGCGAGTTGGCGTTCAACTACAGGGTTATACCTAGGTTTAGGCAACGCATTTGTAAAGTAACTTTTCTTTTTGATAATTAATTAATGACATTTAAGGTGAATCATCATCATCAGGTCCATTTTAGTCTCCACTACAGGAGCACGACCCTCTCTCGTCCGTCCTAGACGGAAGGAGGATTTGGCCTACACTCCCCACGCTGCGCTGGCCAAACGGGTTGGGGAGGCTTGATCGATATTTAATAATGTATTTCCCTTAGTCGCCTTGTACGACATCCACGGGAAGAAACGGAGTGATTCTATTCTAGTCTGCCGGAAACCACACGGCCGTAATTTAAGGTGAATACGATGTTAATAAGTCATCAATATATATTAAGACCTACCAGATTTGAACCACATCCAGAGCGAGTTCTACTGCATACTCTGATATAATCCATAAGTCGGTGGCTATTCTTGTTTACAAGTATTCAGAGGAGCTCGATGACTACGATCGAGACCCCTATCCCAGTAGTGCGATGAATAACGATTAATTACGACAAGCATTCCGGTATAATTTGCGAGAGTTGTAATTCAGAATAGGCGGCACTAAAAGGCGTAAGTCTTATTATGTCAATAAGTAATCTTTAGTTCAATGAATAAAATACATATAATGGACTAAAAAGCACGTCAAGTTTGACACTTCAAACTTGTACTGATTCTAACTGAATAGGAGTTACAATTATATTTCAAGTATCAAGAGTGATATATCATGGCCTGACCAATATACCAAATGTTTCAATTCAAACTCTAATTCAATACTGTGCGGCGGCAGTCGCATGTTTCAGATGCTGGAGAGTCGCAGAGACGACACCAGCAGCTAAAGCCAATATAATGTGAAGACATGATTACAAAGTCAACCACAGGTAATAAAGAAAATATAAGTAGAGAATAAACAGTGTTATAAGAAGCTAAAAGATATCGAGTATTACTAGTATCTAACTACAATGAAGACATTAAAGTATTAAATATCCAGTAACAGCGGCATATCTGATATTTTCACATATACTATGATGCGTTTTGTAGTGGTGCGAGGTCCCAGTCGGATGGTTCATGTCAGCCGTCCGATATCGTCCGAATTTCTGCAATTCCGTTTAGAAACACCGCGCCCGTACACCACTGAACTCAACTCTGCAATCGTAATTGGGCTAGCGCTGGAGCTAACATCAGCTAGATTAGTTGATTGTTTGCAATTTTTGTGCTATGTTCATATACATATTTTTATATTCGAGTATTTATGGTTGAACACGGTTTTTGTGCGTTTGATGGGTAGCTAGGTAATTAAATTATTTAGTAAAATATGGGAAGTCTTATGATTATGTATATGTGTATAATTAGCATATATCTATGTAACGTATGTGATTTTTTTATGTTTTCTTAGGTATTTATTGTGTGTATGTTCATTATTGTTATTTTGTGAACCGCATTCGAGTTTTATCTGCTTTTTCCAATGGTTGACTGGTAGAGAATGCTCTTAGCATTAAGTCCGCAAAATTTTGTATCCTTATTCTATGGTCAAAAACCTTTTCTTGGCACGCTCTACAGCCTAAGCCGCTTGACGGATTTCAACAAGATGGATAAATTCGCCTCAGCTATGAGAGTGACATGCGGTATATTATTTCAATATGACGTCAGCGAAAAAGAAATGAAGGATAATAATAACAAAAAACAATACCTAATTAGAATTTCGCATTTGAGTATTTCTGTTTCAGTTAATTATATCTTGTTACATAACAGAACTACTACTATTAATACCTATTCTTTCTACTGGTCTCACTTGAATATTTCTAAACTATACCAGTTAATAAACACCCTGATTACTGATTCTGAAAGTGCTCCACGAGTTCTATGAAATGGTATCAATAATAGTTTTAGAAAATCTCTATCTACCCTAAAATTAAAAATATGCACAGCATATCGACCGATCGTTGAATAACTTCGCTTCCAGCGTCAGCTTGCTTGGCGCCTAGCAGCGTTCAAAGAAGGTATTATGAAGCGACCAGGATCATTGTATTTATTCGCCACTTTTCCGCCGCTATAATAATTTCACGAGCGAGGGCCCCGACGCGCGGCGGCTGAGAGCACATCGGCGAATATTGTTATCGGGACAACAATGACTTTCTGACTGGCTGGTCATCTTCAAACGTACTCGTAATTCGCATTTTTCACGGCACCAGAGCGCCCGCTCGCGCCCCCTCGCGCCGTCCGCCGCAACAAATAAACCAACCAATGAAAATTATTTTCGAAGTCATATTACGATTTTAGGTTGGTGTTTGTGATGAAAATGTTCTTATTGAAAACAAGAATTATAAATCAGAAGGATGTTTGTAATGTTTCGTAGCATTGTGTACTTTTTACTGGTATCTACTGGTACGGGGTAGTATACTATTCTGATTTGGTAGCAACAAGGGAGAATTACCAAGCGTTCAGACGATTTTGCAATTCATATTATTGGAATCAATGTGTTAGGTAACAACTCAATGTTTTAAGTTCACAATAGTTTTAGATACTTACTTAAAATCGTGGTGCACGGCAGTTGAGCTTTACTTGACTAGCCATCTCTTTAGGCTCTTAATACCTTATTTGCCATATGTCTCACATTACCTACTAAGTCAAATTCCAAAACTAATTACTACTAATTTCTTGTGATTAAATTCGTTGTGAGTTCCAAGGCAGTCGTAGTTTTAAGTATATTTAAATGTTTCTATTATAATATAACATAATTAAACATATATGTATTATCAGTTAGATGATTAACAAGCTGAAATGGCAATGGGCGGGCCGCTTATCGCGAAGATGGGACGACTGATGGGGCAAAAAGATCCAGGACTGGAGGCCACGAGGGAATGTCAGGGTCAAGCTGGAAATCGTTACGTTGTTTACTTTTATAATTATTACAACATTATGTAATTTTGAAAAATTCTATAAATGTGTTAAAAATAAAGCTTTAGAATAATATCGACAAATATTTAGACACATATTTTTAGCAGCAATGCTCTACATTTTTGAACAGTTATCGGTGGTTTACGGTGGCTGCTCCCCGACAATGAACACGGTCCTTTACTGACCGGTCAATATTCGCAGATATTATTCTGTTGTTTCATTGTTACAAATATCACCAATATAAAATACACTTCGAATGGAAATAGTCTGTTTTTAAATTGATATGATCTATCGTATTATTATTACGTACCTATTTATTTTTGTCTTTTCTTTTGGAAGATAGTTTGGTAGTGGTGAAATAATCACGAATTTCTAAAGACTAAAGTCCTCAACCAGTGCGTCCTCCCCGCAATGAGTTATGGTGCAGAGACTTGGACATTGACCATGGGAATGGTCCACAGGTTATGGAGGATGCTTCCTTGGTTGAAAGTAGACCCGTGTCCCACAGTGGGGTTAATAAAGACAACGACTTAAATCATCATCATCATCATCATCAGCCTGTATCTGCTGGATATAAGCCTTCCCCAATGCTTTCCACCAGATACGGTCCTCCGCCTTCCGCATCCAGCCGCTCCCAGCCGCTTTCTTAAGGTCATCAGACCATCTAGTAGGAGGGCGTCCAACACTTCGTCGTCCTATGCGCGGCCTCCACTCTAATACCTTCCTCCCCCATCTGCCATCAGTTACTCGGCAGATGTGACCGGCCCATTGCCACTTCAGCTTGCAAACTCTGAAGGCTATGTCGACAACTTTGGTTCTCCGTCGAATTTCTTCGTTCCGGATTCGATCCCGCAGAGAAACCCCGAGTATAGCCCTCTCCATCGCTCGCTGCGCGACCTTTAGCCTGTGGACCAGTCCGATGGTCAGTGTCCAAGTCTCTGCACCATATGTCATTGCAGGGAGGACGCACTGGTTGAAGACTTTAGTCTTCAAGCACTGGGGTATTTGCGCGGCGAAGATATGACGAAGCTTTCCAAAAGCTGCCCAGCCCAGTCGAATGCGTCTGTCGATCTCTTTGTTGAAATTACCCCGGCCAAGTTGTATGGAATGACCGAGGTAGACATAGTCTTTAACTACTTCAATAGCTGCATACTCTACGATAACCGGGCTAGGAATGACAAAATCGTTGTACATGACTATGACTATGACGACATAAATAAGTACATATTATATTATGCCTATTGATTTTTCATTTGATTTGAATGCTTTTTAGAATAATTAATCAGGTTTAAGAATCTTTTCTTCTCACAAAGAATTACATTATTCACTTTCGGAGAAATACAAATTTCAGGATAAGCAATATCTGCTATCTGCTGACACAAACGAAACGCACAAAATTGCTATAATCAATGTAATATAAATTAATTCGCCATAATAAAAGAACATGTCTAGGAACTACAGACGCCACAACAACAAAATAGTTGAAGTCTTAAATTAAATTAATAATAACTTACTAGAACTTAATAATTGAAGTTCGTTTCTTAAAAAGGACACGTTCTCTTAGGACACGAAAGACTTAAATCGTTTAAACAAGACTATGGATTCTGCTCCCCAATAAATTATTAGGGCACCCCTGTAAGGGGCAACCCTTTGTTTGCGACGGACCAACTTATGAATCTCTCTTTTCCTCCACAAAGTTTACGTTTCCACTTTATCGTTCGTCTTTTTAGGAGCCAATATATTTCTAACAGCATGGCATCGTAGAGGCGACTCGTGTTGTGTATACTTACGTAGAGAACTCGTTCATTGTATTTTAATTAATTGTTATGGCCTCGGTCAAGACGTCGTCGTCGCGAATAGCTCCATGGCATGAAAGCTAAACTAGGTTCAGTGTCGTAAAATGCGGACCAATGGGCTTCGTTTTGAATAAACTGTAGATAAATTAGCTTAATCGCTTTAAATTTGACGTGGAAAAGGCTTTAAGTTTCGTTTTTGGTGCGGCATGCGTAGTGTTCGAGAGATTTAGATTACTAAGATTACTTTAGCAAGAAAAATTCTTAGTATATATTTTAATAATATCACGTAAGATCATGCAAAAATATAATCGGCGATCGAGAATATTTTAATGATTCGGTATTACTTGTTATTATTTAAATAAATAAATAATATAAATGTTACTGGCTGATTAGGACTGTAAGTGAAATACTGGTATATTCGAGAATTTTCATAGTAAAAGGCAATAAAGAGGAACGATATTTAACAAAAGCACAATACAAAACTGACAAAGTCACAGAGAATATAGGTTTTCAAAAGTATTTCCACATAGGTTTCTATCAATATATGTGTATGTATTTATATAATAATTTAAATAAATAAATCTCCCAGTAAATTTACTATCAAGAAGCAGGCGCCCATATATTGCAGGATTTATAAAGGCAATAATCAGGTGACATTAATATCGTCACTTTATTTTATTTATGTCCTTATATTTACGTATATGTATATTTGTAGTTTAGTGTATATAACAATAATAAACAATAAAAAATATAATACTGCCCTTTGGGCAGCTTGAAAACACTGGCCTCGCTAATCCGCAGTTGAGCAGCGTGGTGGAGTATGAGTTAAACCCCTTCGATTAAAAGGAGACCCGTAAACCACCAGAGGGATGATTATGGGCTAATACCGATAGCTGCTTATTTGTCCTACCACCACATATAAGGTGCTATTGTAGGCTATGTGGCCGTGTGGTTTCCGGCAGACTAGAATAGAATCACTCCGTCTCTTCCCATGGATGTCGTACAAGGCGACTAAGGGAAATTCATTATAAAACTTCAATCAGGCCTTCCCAACCCGTCTGGCCAGCGTGGGGAGTGTAGGCCAAATCCTCCTTCTGTCTGGGACGGACGAGAGAGCGTCGTGCTCCTGTAGTGGAGACTAAAATGATCTGATGATGATGATGATAGGCTATAGTTCATCATCATCAGCCTGTATCTACCCACTGCTGGATATAAGCCTTCCCCAATACTTTCCACCAGATACGATCCTCCGCTTTCCGCATCCAGCCGCTCCCAGCCGCTCTCTTTAGTTTACTCTATGCTTTAGGTCATCGGACCATCTAGAGGGAGGCTATAGTTACAATGAAGTAATTGATGTTATAAAAAAACAGTGTTTATTACGACTGCGTCTTTGCCCTTCGAATTAAGGGAGACCCGTATCCCAACAGTGGGATAATAATGGGTTGATGTCGATATATAAGTCAAGGGTTACGCTCTTGTAGCGGTCGTGTCGGGGGCACATTTGCAAAGCCGTATTTGCATAGTAATCGTAGTAGTCGGTCGCGGCCAGCAGTTAATTGCACCCTCTGCTAAATTTACCTTCTATTATTACCATGGAATGTGTATCACCGTTATCAGTGCCTTATGATTTTGTGGTGGTTATACCACTCCTATAATTAAATGAGTAAAATATGGCCGTTAAAATAGACTCTGGTTATAATTTCATACATTTAAGTTGTTGCGTTGAAGTAAATGTTACTTCAACATATACTAAACTGGCTGTGATCGCGGCTTCGCCTGTATTACCTAATATCGATTATTATTAAAAATCACTCCAAAGGTAGTATACCCTTTCTCGGGATGTAATCTCATGCCAAGTTTCGATGAAATCCGTTTTGTCGAAAAAAAGTAACAAACAGATAGACGGACACACTTTCATACTGTTGTTTGTTGTGGACACATTTACATACTGTGATCACACCGTGACACTGTGATCGTGACGTATGTCCGTTTTATCGCGATAAAAGGTAACCTATATCCTTCCACAGTATATAATATTTCCTCTTTTCTTAAAAACATTAAAATATATGTGCTTACATGTAAAATATATAATTTTTTGTTTTTTTTTCTACTACATGAATTACATCCAGGCACTGTACGACAAAATGTTTCACATAAAAACCTATTTTTTCGCATTTAAAAATAAGTGGTAGCTTTTGTTAGGACAAAGCCAGTGGGTTCTTACAGGTTCTTATGTCGTAAGTATATAGCCTCTTCTTCTACCTCGCTCTAACATACGTGTATTCTCTTTGTTTCTCTTTTAGTTTGCCAGTTTTCTAAAGCGTAGAGAAGAATCCTAAGTCTGTGATCTAAACAGACAGAACAGATCTAGCTAACTCCTAAATCAGGGGACGGATTTTGATGAGGTTTCAACTGTCAGTTATACAAGGTAGGTTTGTATAAATTTTATGCCTAAAGATAGATGTGTGATAAACTTAAGTTTACCCGATGAAATTTAAATGTGTTTTTTAATATTATATAATAATTGAAATACATAATGGACGGTTTATCGACATAGTTGGATTACGTTAGGCTAAGTTAAGCTTGTGATTAGCTGAGGGACCGAAGCGAGCGAGGCTTGTCTTGTTTTTGAAGAAAAAGAATGTGAGGTACCACACCCCTTTTCAAAAGCAATAGAAAATATATACATATGCATGTATTATATCTATTCTGAATTCATGAATGTATGTATTTAAAAAAAAAGCTTTGCTTATATGGGGCCAGATGACAGTGAGTAATTTGTCCTGGAATATTTATTATTATGCATTCATATTCATTATGTTTTTAAGCTTTTATTTGTATGTATATTTGATTTTGAGATTATAGAAACTTATTAAATATTATTTATTTATATCAGTAGGTACTATCAATAAATAATACTGCAGTCTTCTGAAGGATGTACGTATAAGGTAATGTTGACTAATTGCTCCCAACGGTACATATTTGCAAATTGACCGTTCAGGTTGCGTCACAGCGGTCAATAATGGAACAATAGCGCCTTTCACCTACATAGACGCCTACCTCCGACCTCCTGACATCGATGATGAAAAGTGGCACTCCACTGGCCACATGTGGAGTTGTATTCAGTGGGTGATTGCCATAATAAAAATAAATTTTGTACCTAATTAAAATTATCAATTGGCTTTGCAAACGGTATAGGCGTATTTATTTTGGCACATATTCTTAACAAATTTCAGATGTCGTAGGCTAAGATGAGCTCTAGGCTTTCTTAGAACAAGTTTCTATCGGGTTTCTTAGCCAACCATTTCAACAGTACCAACTTTAATATATTTTTTGATATAAATTATTATGTTAGAGAATTTTTATCATTTGCAATTTTTGAAAATTATGATACTAGCCTAGATAGAAGTTAAATTTTTGAATAAAAATATGTGTTTAAGCAGTGAATTCCAGGACAAATTATGCAGCACTTAGATAGTGCTGCATAATGCACTCCTAATGGGAACTAGATAACTGATATATTTTCTTAAATGTATTTTTTTTTTGTAAATACATATGTACCTAATATAATAATACATAGAAAACACTCAGACCAAAACAAACAGACATGTTTCAACATCACATTCTACATGTTCATGCATACAAATCGATTGTTTCTACTTTATCTTTACTTCAAAAACCGAGTACCAAGTACGAGTCGGACTAGTGCACGAAGGGTTCCGTACCATTATCTATAAAAACGGCAAAAAAAAATCACACTATTTTTATGGCAGCCCCCCTTAAATATTTGTTTTTTTTTTATTTAATTATTTATTTTTAAAGTGAATATATAACTAAATATTCTGTGAATATTTCAAGCGTCTACCTGTTGCCGTTACCAATATCGAGCAAAAACGAGCAAAAAAAAAAATCACGTTTGTTTTTTAGTATTTGTTGTTATAGCGGCAACAGAAATACATCATCTGTGAAAATTTGGACTCTCTAACTATCACGGTTCATGAGATACAGCCTGGTGACAGACGGGCGGACGGACGAACGGACGGACGGACAGCCAGATGAAGTCTCAGTAATAGGATCCCGTTTTACACCTTGGGTACGGAACCCTAAAAATCATTTTAGGTACTCAGTATAGGGTTTTAAAATTAGATTATGACATTATTATTTAAATACGAAAAATACATAAAAATTCCTACATCTAAAAAAAAAATTTAAGATTACATTATGCACATTTACATGTATATATAAACGTTTTTTGGAATTTAGGGTTTATGTTTCGATGTGGGGACCGTCGAATTATTTGCATCATGCGGGTATCTAACCCGCTATCCTCGGAGTCGAATAGCCATTACAAACCATTCAACCACCGAGCTCGTCAAAATAAAGGTTTGAAGGCAAAGGAAAAGTTGACGAACCCGGTGGTCGAATGGTTAACAATAGCCACTTTGACTCCCGAGGTCTGGGGTTCCATCTCCGCACTTGACAAACATTTGTGTGCAAGAACATGTTTGTTTGTCTTGGTCTGAGTGTTTTCTATGAATTATTAAGTATTTGAAAAAAAAAATGTATTTAAGTAATATATCTATTATCTAGTAGGTACTCATAGTACAAGCTTTCCTTAGTTTGGGCTAGATGACGCTGTATAATTTGTCTAGGAATATTTATTTATAACGAGTACCCCAGATGACATGTGTTTATGGAATAGCTTATTAAATTACATTCATCTGTATTACATCAATAATTACTTTATGTTGTTGAAGTCAAAAAAAGGTCATTTTTATCTTTTATCATACATCTTGTACTGTACCTACTCCCTCGAATCGCAAACCTGTTAATTAATATATTTTAATATTGAAACACTTCGACAAGTAAGCTCATTTTCTCAAGCATGACAAATAAAACTGCAGCACGCAATTGACACAAATTGAGAAAATATTTCTTGTTTATTATCTGTGAAATTTAAACTATTTTATACAACGTATAAGTTTCAGTTTAATTGCATTTTTATTAAGTTCTCGTTCCCCGGTAATAAAAGTTACTTAGGTGAGGAAGCGTATACTAAAATATTTTTATTATTTCACATAAAGTAATCAGCATTATATGAAATGTCTAAATTATGCAAGGTTTATGATTTTTATTAAGTCGAATATTTCTTGAGTCACCAGTTTTCGTTTATTATGCTTAATTTCCTGTTTGACTAGTGAACTATATTTCAACCGTTCTTTTTTTGTTTTTACCCGACTGACGAAGAAGAGTGGGTTATGTTTTTCGAGTTCTTGTGTGTATGTATATTTCTTTCGTCACAGAGTAGGAAGCCCCTCTCTAGATGGGCAGAAAAGTGGCTGATAGCGATTGGATGCGGTAAGCGGAGGATCGCATATGGTGGTAAGCGTTGAGAACGGCCTATATCCAGCAGTGGGTAGATACAGGCTGATAATGATGATGATGATATTTCTTTAACAGGCTCTACAGCCTAAACTGTTTGACTTATTTGAACATATAAGGTGTGATTCAATTCGTCTCAGATATGACAGTGAAGTGAAGAGTGAAAGAAATGGACAAAAAGATTGTAGGTAAATAACGAAGAATTCAGACTTTTTCATTTAACATAAATAATGACGAACATGGTAGCGTAGCGGTCAATGACGCGGCTTCGACACCAACGCTCGTGGGTTCGATTCCCACACAGGACAAACATTTGTGTGCATGAACATGTCTGTTTGTCTTGGTCTGGGTGTTTTCTATATATCATAAGTATGTATTTACAAAAAAAGTATTTACGTATGTTTATCAGTTGTCTAGTAGCCATAACACAAACTTCGCTTACTTTGGGGCTAGATGGCGCTGTGTAATTAGTCTGACAATATTTATTATTAATGTCGTCGTCGTCATTCCTTACTCATCCCACTATTGGGATACAGTTCTCCCCTTAATCGAAGGTTAGAGATTCACCACGCTGCTCAACTGCCGGTTGACAGAGGCCAGGGTTTTCAAGTCGCCTTAAAGCCACCGGCTTATCGACTGTCATACATGACAACAGCCGGGACCGACGGCTTAACGTACCCCCCGAAGCACGGAGGAGCTTGAGATAAATAAACATATCAATGGACAGTAAACTCTTCTCGTTTAAATTAGTGCCGTCGCCCGTTCGAATGTTCTACTTCTTCTCAGTCGGACACTCTTAGCAGAGTGGTCGTGATCATGGGCAGGTCACTACGAATGGCGGCTCCTGTTATATTTCTACATTTGGTTCTGTTGCAGGCATTGTGGGAGCATTCGGACATGGAGGATTTTGTGAGAGACTTAATTAAAAATCCCCATTTGGTTGAAGAGCGGCCGCGGGGTCTCCTTCCACCTTGCCTTGCCTTGGAATGTTCTACTACAAATCATTAATTCGATCAAACAGCACACCATGTTCTCTGGAGTATGATCTTTGGCGGCGGGAGCGGGATGACATGTTAAATTCGTTACATGTCGCATTCGGGGTAGTATACTATTCTAATTTGGTAGCAACAAGGGAGAATTACCAAGCGTTCAGACGATTTTGCAATTCATATTATTGTAATCGATGTGTTAGTTAACAACTCAATGTTTTAGGTCCCCAATACCATAGTCCAATACTGTTAGATATTTAAAATCCATGGTGCACGGTAGTTGAGCTTTACTTTACTAGCCATATCTTTAGGCTTTTAATGCCTTATTTGCCATATTGCTGTCTCTCACATTGCTAAGAGGGGAAGTGAAATTCTAAACGCTTCTTACTTCTACTTATTTCTTCTGATTAAATTCATTTCCAGGACACCCCTAGGATTGCAATGGACTTTACTGTTCATTGCCTGCCATATATTCTGTATTTTGGTGGTCGCGGTGTCTCCTGTGTAGCCAGGATTAACAGCGGTTAATCCTGGCTACACAGGAGACACAGTAGTGAGAATGTGTGGTGTCTTGGTCTGGGTGTTTTCTATGTATTATATGTATGTATTGGGGTGTAAGTGGTTCATCAACATCTTTGAACCAAAGCCAATTTCACCTGCACGCGGTGCACCCTGCTGACTGACAAACGAAGCTCTGGCGAAAAGAGAGGTAGGGAACGTAATTGCAAGCTACCCGACTGGGGAATGTACCTCCACCTCACAGAATACCGCAGCCAAATAACAATTCCCTTGAGGGTTGTTGTGTTCCTGCGAGTGAGTGAGGTCACCAGAAAGGAAGGAGATGCTGCGCGGGCGATGTTTTATGTTGCGAGCGTTAATATGGCTTGCGCTAACCGCTTCTCATCAGGCGGGCCTTTCGCGGGCTTGTCTGCCACCCGACGTAGTATAAAAAAAAATACAAAAAAAAATGTATTTAAATATAATCCTCTCAGTTATCTAGTTCCCATACTACAAGGTTTGTTTAGATTGAGATTAGATGGCGCTGTGTAAATTGTCCAGAAATATTTATTTATTATTATTATACAAGCAGCGCCGCTAGGTGGCAGGAATGTGAGTTACCCATGCGATGACACAAGCAAATACTCAAGAGTCCATGTAACTCGAATTGCACAACGATCACTTCTAAACATCGCGTGGTTATTGTCTAATGAAAAGTAATTAACCGGTGGACTGCGGTGAGGAGAGGGGGAATATTGACAGACAATGCCGAGGGGAACAATCATTGGTAAGAGTTAAAGAGAAGACGCTGAGTCAGCAACTATCTGTGGGACATGCCTTGTAACTAGCCGAGAGCGGGCACGTCCATCTAAAAGTAGTTTTCCTTTTGGATGTGGCATTTGAAACCTGTAGCACAATATATCCTGCCCACTCCATGCGAAAATTCCTAAGGCTGTCTTTAAAAGATTACTGTCACCAATAAGGCCAACATGTTTCATATATTACAAGTCAGTAATAATTTATTGATTCGCTATACTTTAAATTTGTTTAATGCAAATAAAACATATTCTTTGGCTGGAAATGGATCGGTTACCTCTTTGTGTTGCTGATCTCCATGGACGGTGATTGCTTTCCATCAGGTGAACCATACTCGTTCCCCCCCCCCCCCCCCCTCACATAAAAAAATCTATCTATATATAAATATGGGTACTACGTATACCATGGCTCTCAATTGACCTCGCATCAGACGAATCTGGATCATTTTTTATGCGAACAAAAATTGCGATAACAGCTTACCTATCTAAATGCTAATGGTAAGCAGGTCCTGTGGTTGTTTTACACCTTAGTTGTATCACAGTATAAGTAATAGTACTACTAGGTAATAGTATGACCACTCCCTGCCGCTCGCTCCTGTCGACCTCACCTCCCTCTGAGACAAATCTGGAACAGTTTGTATGATGCCTCACGCACACGCACTCATTCACACTCTGCATAGACGTCATTGTTATGTAGTAATAAACAACGCGACATCGTAAGGAGTGGCCGAGGTGTGCGTGTAGTAGGTACTATGAAAATATGCCAATTAAAATATTTTCAGTTCAGATAATCCAGTTTAATTTATTTAATTTAGACCAGATAATAAATCATATTAGTCATAATGAAGACATATTCTCCTACTATATTTCCAGGCTGCCCTATGCGATGTGTCCGAATGTCTTTTTTGATGGTAGCATCATTAGTTATCGCACTTCTTTCAAAAACTTTTGGCCAAATTTTTGACCAAACTTTATCCTGGGCACCTCAAATCAGCGAAGTTAGTCGAAAGGTTTTTGCGTCACTTCATTCCTTGAGAAGGCTTCAACATTTCCTTCCTGACCACACCAAAGCTTTGCTGGTAAACTTTTTACTCCTTCCATTACTGGATTACGCGGATGTGGCATATATAGATCCTTCAGAAGAACTTCTCAACAAGTTAGAGCGTATTCAGAATATGTGCATCAGATATATCTTCCGAGTACGGAAGTTTGATCATATTCTGAATACCGTAAAAAGATTAACTTGTTGCCAATTGGCTATTTTCCAATGTTTAAAAATTGTACAAATAAATTAACAATATCGTAAAATACACAAAACTATAAAGATCTGCAAACTTTCATTCTAATATCTTCAGTCAGACTTTTTTTAGCGTCGATCAAAGTTTGGCGGGAAAGTCCATTTTAAAAGTATGAAATTATTAAAAAATAATATTTCCATTGGAGTAGCAATAAAAAATGCTATAACTTTTATTATGATAATAATTACATAAACGTAATATTTAACATAGCTGTCGTACAAATTTCTGATTTGATGCATATAAAATACAAAACTGTGACGTCATAATTCGGTAGTCTTTTGTATGGAGCGTTTTGGGGCAGTCTAAAAATTGTGATTTTCAAATTAATATATCTCGAGAGATTTTTGTGCTATCGAAGTAATTCTTTCACCTATGGTTATATTATGGAGACGTCCCTACATATCAAACAGAAAAAAATGTTAGTCAAATAGCCAATTAGGTATCGCAGAAATGTTCACATTCTTTCACTTCTATACAACGTCCTTTTTAAGCATGCATTACTTCGGGTTACGGATGACCGTCTTCGAGCCAGCAATGATCCAATTTTGAGAATTCCTCACCATGATTGTCAGTGTTTCACAAAATCATTCACTGTTCATGCTGCACGCCTATGGAATGCACTGCCGATCAAAGTGAGAAAGTCCCAGTCACTTGAGTCCTTTAAACTTCAAATGTTACGAGTCTGCCTCTGACATATATTCTTAGAATGTCTACAGTTATGTATTGCATATAATGATAAGCATATATTGCTCCAAAGCCCAAAATTGACTAAGCTCTTTCAAGCATTCTATGGTTGACTGGAAGAGATCCCTATTGGGATAAGTCCGCCATTGTATACATTGTAATGATTTTTGTATATTGTGCACTTATATTTTATATACAATAAAGTTTTACAAACAAACAAACAAACATATTCACTGAAAGATTTCAGGAAGTTATAAATGTTGCAGCTTCCCAATCTCAAGTTATTAAAATTTGAAACTGAGTGACTTAGTGATTGTGTGAACAATAAAGTGAGGAATGTTTAGGTATATAATTCATTCATATTTTGGTTAGGTTTAACATTGTTATCTTTGGTACAAGAAAAGGAAGAAAGGAGTATAGGCTGGCAACGGATCGGTGACCCCTTAATGTTGCTGATCTTCATGGGCGGTGGTGATTGCTTTCTATCAGGTGACCCACATACTCGTATCCTCCCCCCCGCCCCTCATATAAAAAAATAATAAAAAATCAAAACATTAAAACACCATATCCATAAACCATTCGCAGCTCAGAAATTTACTCGGTTAGTTAAACCGCAAAGGCGCCGACATAACTTCATTGATTAAAGTTCATGTTGATCGAATACCCATTCCACTTACTTTGTATTTACTTGCCTTATTTATACCTCATTAGCATGCATCCGGTATTCATGCCTAGTATGTAGCGAGAAAATGACAGTTGGAACTCATAACATGAATTAAGTTGCAACTTTTCTATTCCCGATAACTTGGAACTGTATCACTTCCATTAATGTTACTGCATAGCTTCATTTTCATTTATATTAAGTACTACATCAACGAGACGAGCTCGGTGGCGTAGCGGTCAATGACGCGGCTTCGACACCAACGCTCGTGGATTCGATTTCCACACAGTACTAACATTTGTGTGCATGAACATGTATGTTTGTCTTGGTCTGGGTGTTTTCTATGTGTCATAAGTATGTATTTACGTTTACGTTACGTATGTTTATCAGTTGTTTATTACCCATAACACAAGCTTCGCTTGCTTTGGGGTAATTTGTCTGACAATATTTATTTATTTATTATTTATTTATTTATCAACGACAAATCCAGCTATCGAGTCAGCCCTATTAACGCTCGTCGACAACCCTTATTCCCATTCCACTGCTGGGATATGAGTCTGCCCTCAATCGAAGGGGTACAGAGCATACTCCACCACGCTGCTTAACTCTTCCTTTCTGATGTCCTCACTTACTCGCAGGTACACAGGAATTGTTATTTGGCTGCGGTATTCTGTGAAGTGGAGGTACTAGCCCAGTCAAGCAGCTTACAAATACATTGTACCCTACGTCTTGTTTGCCAACGCCTTTTACGCTAATATAGTTATAGAAGACAAACGAGATCAGCCCCTTACCACCAACTCTTATTGCGATTCAATAACTGAATAGAATACTTATTCATACCAATGAATAAGCGACTCTATTCAATTTGAAATAAAGTCGCTTATTCATTAGTATGAATAAACATTCTATTCAATTTGAAATAGCTTTTATTTTTGCTTTTATTGCAGATGGTATCCAGTAATATAAAAAGCAGTGGAGATTGAGTACTGGCCGCCTGAGAAATGGGGAGAGTCCACGCGATGAGCGGAAAAACGTGGATACACGCCAACGTAAGATCGAAGTGGAAAGCTACTAAACAGGCCTATACCTAAAACCGAAACCATTCTTAGAGGTATGTTATTTTGCAGCAATAGAACCCTACATACTACGAGATTACCACCAGCCTTTCTTTTCTTATATACATGTACGGGTAGTAACGTAAAAGGTGGTTGGTAACACTTTAGCTAATTATCACGATGGCCGAAAGGCTGGAATCCAAACGGCGGGCGGCGGCGCGGCGCAGGGGCTGCGTGTACGCACGGCGCGCGGTCACGCGTGAAGATTCCGCGATAATCAACCGCCCGCCACATGACGGCTGCACAGGGCTGCCATTGGCAGAATAATCAAACGTAGACAAACTCCTAAATTGGTCTTCTACATGGATACTTCAAAATTCACGTAAAAGTGGCAATTTATACTTATTTCTATGGTTGTAAGTTAGTCTATCAAAGTCAATGTTCCAAATGTAGAGACATTAAGGTAGGTACTAGAAAATCTACGTAGAAGGCATCCCTAGCTGCATGTATGCGTCTCGTCGCCGCCTGACGCACGCCCGCAACGCGCATTCGAACCACTCGCGAAATTAACTAGCTAATAAGTTTTTATATGTAATTGTTACTTACATAATCTACATCAGCGTGTGTTGCGAACACGTTTTGTGGAAATGTGTCCTGTTTCGTGTTAACCCTTCATTATGTATGATAAATTGAATTATTGGTATCTAGTGGTTAGGTAGACCAATACATTAATATTAATGAAGGTAGATTTAACATGTAATCATCTTGTCATTGCATGAGGTATCGATGAGAGATTGGCCTTACGATTGATGGTATTAGACATTAATTTTAGGAATTTAAAATTATAATGTTTCAGTTAGTCTTCCAGGTTGTCTGGTTAGCAACTGGCCATGCAAAGTCCCAACAATGAAAAGCCAACAAAATTTGACTATATGTAGTAGTTCACGGTAGCATAGTAATTATAATATGGAGAATTGAATTATGGAACAAATTTTGGGGTGTAAGTGGTTCATCAACATCTTTGAACCAAAGCCAACTTCACCTGCACGCGGTGCACCCTGCTGACTGACAAACGAAGCTCTGGCGAAAAGAGAGGTAGGGAGCGTAATTGTAAGCTACCCGACTGGGGAATGTACCTCCACCTTACAGAATACCGCAGCCAAATAACGGTTCCCTTGAGAGCTGTTGTGTTCCTGCGAGTGAGTGAGGTCACCAGAAAGGAAGGAGATGCTGCGATGGCAGTTGGGGTGGCGGCGCGCGAGCGATATTTTATGTTGCGAGCGTTAATATGGCTACGGTAACCGCTTCACATCAGGCGGGCCGTATGCTTGTCTGCCACCCGAAGTAGTATAAAAAAAAAAAAAAAAAAAAATCGGTACAGAAATTTTAACATCCAGGTTTTAGTGATCGAGATTCACTATTTGTGAATCTCGACACCACTAATGAAAAGTCATAGTACATAGTCTTCGAATTTGTTAGGTATATTCCAATATTTAATATTGCTGCACATGTCTTACCTAACTTGATTGATTGAATATCCCTTGGAAGATACTTTATCAACTATAATGTTGATTATAGTCAGCAAGATAATTGTGATGATATTTTATAAAACAAAGTCTCAAAAACTACTGAACGGCTTTTATACAATTTTCACCAATTAACGAAATTATTTATGAGGAAGGTTTAAGAATATTAACGTTAAGGTTTTGTCTAAATTAACTCATATAATTATTATTATTATTGACTTACTTGACTTAATGTCCTATGTCCCCTGGATGGGGCAGAGGGCCTCCACAGTACGTCGCCATCCCGAGCGGTCTTGAGCTTCGCGCTTTATTTCGCTCCAGGTCATCCCTATCGCCTTCGCTTCTGCAGTGATTGTCCGCCGCCAGGTTTGCTTCGGACGGCCACGTTTCCGCTTTCCTTGAGGATTCCAATCTAAGGCTTGCCTCGGTATGTGATCGGGATCCCTTCGGAGTGTGTGACCGATCCAGTTCCATTTCCGGCATTTGATCTGCTGGTCGATCGGCGTTTCACCGCAGCGCTCCCACAGCTCTACGTTAGAGATTTTCTCGGGCCAGTATATACCGAGAATACGGCGAAGACAGCGGTTTATAAAGACCTGGATTCGACGCGAGATGTCTTTGGTAACCTTCCACGTCTCGCATCCGTACAGCAACACGGTCTTCACGTTGGACCGGAATATCTTGAGCTTTACTCTCCTAGTCAGTTTACGCGATTGCCATACAGGACGGAGTCGCGCGAAGGTTGCTCTCCCTTTGGCGATCCTCGAAACGATGTCTTCTTCGGTCCCACCTGATTCCGACACGACACTTACATTATTATTATGATGAATTTTAAAGAAATATATATGAATGAAAAAATATGGCGCCGCGTAAACCAGTAGTTCTAACCGTGAGAAGTCAGGGTACGTTGCTAGTAATATTTTAAATGCGAAATAGTGTTTGTTCCTTTGTTTATTTGTCTTTCTTGTCAAAATGGTAAGCCGACCCGCACTAGCTTCCCATTTTGACATGAAATTGACGACTGGGAGCTTTACTGGCGTGCGCCGACCTCAAACAAATCGAATTCTAGCTGTACGAAGCTGGGACAGGTCGCTAGTAGTATTATAATTGATAAAATGTGTTTGTCCCTATGTGATAATTTGTATTTCATGTCAAAATAGAGCAACGAATAGAGATAGCTGGAAAATGACGTATACTATTTTTCCTCAGTAAATCCAAATTTCTACATGAAAATTGAACAAATTCTTATCGATTTCTTATATTTGGCACAGAGGTTCGGAGAGCACATGCTACTCTCCGTTTTCTTTCTGGAAATTTGCTTTTTGGAAATTTTGATACACCATGGTAATGTATAGTTGTGCGTCCATCAGCTTGAACAGAACATATTCGAAATACCTCTATATGAACATTTTAGCTCAGAACATATTCGATGTACCTATATGAACATTTTAGCTCCCGTTGAGGCTTGAAACATGAATACATTGAAGCATGAATGAAAAGTATCCTATAACATATATTAATCCAGTTTATAAACTAACCGTTGAATAACAAAAATCAAACAGTTTTCTATGTTATAATAAGTAGATGATATTATGATTTATCCTCTATGTTCAAAGCTATCATTACCCGCATTCCAACGATAACCACAGAACTCCCGATTAAAAAACTGTACTTAGTATCATTTGATATCTATATTAATAGCATTATTGCTGTTAATACTAATAATACTAAGCGCAAGAGTCAACATGTTAGGTAACTGAATATGTAGAAGAAGTTATACTTCTTTCCTGAACAGCTCTATATTGCATCCTTTGGCGACAAATATAAGGCCATAAAACATTGCAAATATAGTGTAGGGTGCCACTGTCATAGAGTTGCGACATAAAATTTGAAAATCAGAGCCAACAAATCGAATGTCTAATAAAAACCATATGACATCCATCGCTAACCCTGTATTCCAGACATAACGCATAGTTGGTGTCTGTCGAGTAGTCGTCGTTATTTCCCTATATAATGACGTGAGCGAAATCACGCGTAAAAGCTAGTATTGTAATACATCCGATAAGAAAACACGTAACCGGGCAACAAGTACATGGATTGTATACGAGAACATTTGAAATTAATTTAATAACGCAGCACAATCACACGTAGGCGGACTATGGAAGCGCAGAACGATTGCTGATACGTTACGAAATGGACCGTTAGTAGACAAACTAAAAATTAAAATAGTTAAACGGTGGTGAGGCGGCTAAGCAGGGCAATTGTGGCGCGCAGCGGGGGATTGACTTTCATTATTTTATAATAACACGGATGGAGGGCGGGCGAAACAGCGCGTCATCGTGCGGCCAGCGGCTTGCGGCTCCACCAAACAGCTCTTACCTCTTACCGAATTAATTGCGCCGATCTGGGCGGTATCTCGTCAGCTAGCATTAAAGAACCATTGTCGATTCCGCGACACTCGCGATGTCGATAAACGAAAAGATTGTTTCCTACCAACTCTTTTTGTTTCGCAGAATTCAATGTTTCACGGAAGTCGCTTTGTTCATAAGTAACGGGATTGTTATAAAAGAAACATGTTTATTTTTAATTCATAGATTTTATTTATTTAAAAACTTTATTGTCAACAAATTATATTTAAGAGTACAAAAGGCGGACTTAACGCTAAAAGCATTCTCTACCAGTAAACCTTCTGGACAAGCAGAAAATCACAAAAGCAAAACATAAGCAGATTTGAGTACTAAAACATAATACTTGGACTAATAAAATAGTATTTATAATTACTGCAGAAAATGACATAAACACACATAGAAATACATAAATTCATTAATGAGGATGATGATGGTGATGATGATTTAGTGCTTGGTTAAATCGTCTAAAAGAAATGCATGGATTTCCTTTTTTTTTTATTGAATTTTTTATGATGTTTTATTCATGATGTTTAAAATTATCCCATTTTAATGATAAAACAAATACGTAATTGCCGTGATAGCAATCTTTATTAGCTACTGATGATCATTAAATGTTTTATCGATCAGAATGAAATCAAACAAGACTTTAGACACGACGTAACCCGTTTTATTTAGAATATGCATGTATATAAATAGTATCGATTAGTAATTATTCGATTTAAATACACTCTATAAATATAAAGTTAATTTTGAGAACCGCTATTCCCCGATTAATATGAATGAATTGTATCGATTAGTAATTATTCGATTTAAGTAAACTCTACAAATATATCGCTCATTTTGGAGGCCGTGATTCCCATCTAACGTCTGATTATATTATCATAGTAACCTTTGATTAAGGACATCACACATCATAACCAGGCGCCTTCGAAACATCTGTACTGTTCGGTACAGTGCTCGATCCGAAGCTGAGATTATGCTAAAGCGATGTCGAGACGTGTCGAACGCTGCTATCTCGGATCGATATAAATCATCTTATTAACTATTGTTTTGGGAGGTGTGGTGTGAACGAGCCCCGATGTTATCGCTTCTCTGATGTGTTTTAAATTAACATAATAGGTTTTGTGAATGGCTATTGCCTTTCTGTATTTGTTGTTTTGGGTGCCGGGCTCTATGGGAACTATTAGGAACCCATCCGCATTGAAACGTTGCGATGTCCTGCAATTTTGCATTGTAATAGAATCATTATTGAATCTAATTTTTGAATCTAATTGAATCTAATTTTGGTCGTATAATCTATACAGGCTGTTGAATTATAAAATGAAATCCTTTTGGGAAAGTTCAGCAAACGAAACGAACAACTTTTAAGATGGCGATGATTATAAAATCGTAATTAATTGATAAGATATCAAAGAGATTAATAAAGGAAGGCCATAGCGCAATTTTAAGCTGCCCGACTGGGGAAGTGCCTCCACCCTACAGAATACCACAGCCAAATATAAATTCCCTGGAGGGTTGTTTGGTTGTGTTCCTGCGAGTGAGTAAGGTCATCAGAAAGATAGAAAGAAAGGAAGGATTATAGGCTGGCAACCCGTTGGTGTAGCTGATCCCCATGGGCGGTGGCTTTGATTGCTTTCCATCAGGTAAACCACATGAAAAAAAAACAAAAGGTACCACACAAAAAAAAGATCGAAAGGAACTTTTTTTTCTTATCACGTCGGCTCGCATGGCGACACCTGTTGCTAATGCAGCATCTCCTCACGTCTGTCGACCTCATTCACTCGTATAAATGTACTATCTTCACATAAAGGTATTATGTTCTTTGGCTGCGGTCTTCTGTGAGATGAAGGTACTTCACCAGTCGGGCGCAACATACTGTACCTCTCTTTTCGCGGGCCAGTCTCTTTTGCTTACTAACAGGGTGCGCCACGTGCAGCTCTAGGTTGGCTTGGGAACTAAGGATGGTGATGAGCCACTCACAATCCAAAACTGAAAATTCCATCTAATTGGACTCGGATATATAGATTTAACACGTAAAGTATACATATGCGTGTGATTGCTAACGAAATAAACATTTAGAAATGCGAGTTACACTCAAATTTTTATTTGCCGCTAACCAAGGACTCTACTTCTTAAGCTGAAGTCGATTACGATCCGATTTTTTGATTGCGAAAATAAAATTTGTCTTTATTGCCCTTGGCACTACTGCTTGGCACTATCAGTAGTGGCATGGGAAATTTTTCTTTCCCGTGACCCTACTATTCTCATTCGCTGATCCGACTCTCATATCAAAATTACCCGTGGATTAATTATTAAGCTGGTAGGGACGGAGGTGCTCTACTGATAACACTAAAGATATTTGTTACAAATTTAAAAATAAGTCCGATTTTCGTAATCAAAAAACTCAGTCGGAATCGGATTCAGCTTCGGCTTTATGCCCCCTGATCTGCTTGGTACACTTCACTTAGATCTGTGGTTATGAAAGTCAGTATGATAATCAGGAAGAACCTGACGAGGTGCTGCGGTAGCGAACAAGAACGGCAACGAGTGAGCTATATTCAATATGTTTCAGACGGGTCTTATAAATAAATAAATAAATATTTCTCGACAATTTACACAGCGCCATCTCATCATCAGTCCCAAATTAAGCGTAAAGCTTGTGTTATGGGTACTAGACAACTGATGATGTACTTAAATACATTTTTTTTATAAATATATACTTATAATACATAGAAAACACCCAGACCAAGACAAACAAACATGTTCATGCACACAAATGTTTGACTTGTGCGGGAATCTAACCCACGACCTCGGAGTCAAAGTGGCCATTGCTAACCATTCGACCACCGAGCTCGTCAAATAATTGTTTGCTCCTCAACGTAGTATAAAAAGAAACATAGGTATTAAAATTTAATAAGAAAGCGCGCTTCTGTCTTGTGACAGTAAGTCCTTTAATAGTGGGTTGTTGTGTCCAGGGTGACGATTGGTTCTGAAGAGTATTGTGTGAATGAAGTCACCAAGAATCTCCTTAAGAGATGTTCCATCAGCAGCAGTTTATAGGCATAAACAATAGGATTATGTTATGATCTTCCAGTCTGACTTTATTCATAAAACATCCTGTAGATTTCAATAACTACAATACGTCTTGCTGAACTTTTTTGACTCCATTTATAATTGCCACAGTTTAATTTCTCTGTTATACTCGTTAGTTTTTATGGTGAGAATGATGCGCATATTTGTATTTATTGGCACACCGATATAATTTATTAACTATTTACTCCAAGTAGGTATGCTATAAATACGTTTCTTGTTGTCAAACAAATCTGTGAATTTGATCAGCAATATTTATATATTTCTTCTGATTAAATTCGTTGTGAATGCCAAGGTAGCTTTAGTCTTACCACCGGTACTGCAATGGACTTCACTGTTCATTGCCTTTTTGGTGGTCGTTGCTGTTAATCCTGGCTACACAGGAGACACAGTGGTGGGAATGTGTGGGGGGCCTCCGTCCGGTAAAAAACTAAATGTATATATATATATATATATATATATATATATATATATATATATATATATATATATATATATATATATATATATATATATATAAGAGGGGGCAAACGGGCATGTGGGTCACGTGGTGGAAAGCAATCACCACCGCCCATGACGATCAGCAACAAGGAGTCGCCGATCCCTTGCCAGCCTTTTAATTGAAATTATAGACTCCGTTATGCGCTATATATATTTCTTTTTAACTTAATCCTTCCTCGTGACCTCACTCACTCGTAGGAGCAACAACCCACAAAGAAACTGTTATTTGGCAGCGGTATTCCCCAGGAAGTATTATAATACACTACGTTTTATGGATGCCGTTATATAGTATGGATCTGTTTATTAAAATAGCACAATCTAGAAGAACAGTTGAATTATGGTCTCAATATATAAATAAACTTAGAGTTGGTGGTCACAATACAGATTTGTTAGGTAAATGTGTAATTGGAATGGCGCCTGTATAAATGAAATGAAATTTCATGACATTTTACTTTATTTCGATATAAAATTTCATTTCATTTAATTTGTTATTTTCCGCTCTATGATTTCCTGGAAAATTGCGGACGAGCTTCACAACACACGTTCAGGCGATTTTTTTCCTGATCTTGCAGTTTTTCTTCAAAGTTCATGTCTTGGCCTCTTTGTCTGGAAAGCTAAAATTTTGTTAATGTCATCAAAACTATGGGTAATATGTAATATGTCCTTGTAATATGTCCTTGAAAATACACATGTTGGACACTCATCTGAATTTCTTTACCGAGAACTTAGGTATCGTGGCCGTGAATGATGAACAAGGCGAAAGGATATTTCCTTAATAGAGAAGCGTTATAGCGCTAAGGGAAATGGAGTCCAGGAATGTTGTAAGATTACTGCTGGGGACATACCAGAAGCGAAACGTTCACAAAAATCATAATTTTATTGTTACTATTTTTGTACCAAATCATTCGCAGATTCCATCGAAACTCTATTCCGATCAAACCGGATCCTGAAAGTAAACGAATACGCCATTGTATACCATTTTTCAAAACCCGTTTTGCGCAAAGATATTATAACTTTCCAGCCCCTAAATCATACAATATATTACAAAAAAAACTAAATCTTATACAATTCACGAATAGACAAATAAAAGCCCCATTACTAAATTATCTACTAGAGTTAAATGAAAATGATCTGCGCCACATACTAACGCCATTAGTATGATCTAATTTCAAATCTTTATTTTTCTTTGGTCTTCTTATATACGAATAATAACAGTACAACATGACAACTATACAACATACCTACATAACGTTACACTACCATATGCTCAAAGACACACACTCAGTGGAAGTCACTACATACTCACCTGTACTAGACACTCGTAAGTAGTGGAAGTGGCTTCCGATCCCAAGAATAGTATTCGTAGGGCTGATGTTATGATGTTATGTTACATTACACAACACTTGCACTCAGCTTTCTCACACTAACACACACACTAACACCACACACACACACACACCCTCACGCACGCGCGCGCGCGCGCACACACACACACACAAACTCTTATCTCACAACATTTATCTTGTACAATTAACATACCATACTAATATGTTATTAATCTAAACTATTCGGCTTCTGTAACAGTTTGTATACTGTGTACAATAAAATTGTAATAAATACACATAACTACTATAGAAATAAGATTATTAAAGCTATCATAACTGGTCCTTAGTCCAGGAGGTGGAGACCTGGTGTCTTGTACTACAGATTGTCTCAATCTATTTCAAGCACCAGTCTTCACAAGAAGTAACAGTAGTCACTTAAATGATGCATGAAGTTATGTTCTGTTTATATTTTTGTGAAGAAATAAATAAATTTATTATTATTATTATGTATCTCTTTTTAATCACGGGTCAAGCCCGGTCATTTGATAGGCATGCGCGGGGATATGGATCCAACGCGTAGAGGCCCCTTTGAGAAGTTTGATGTAATGTTGTACGCCCGCCGTGACCCGCTCCAGGATATGTCAATGGAACGACATACCCATGAGCAGGTCTCGGCAGGCGTTGAGACTATTGCGAAGTGTGATGGAAAATAAATGGGCTATGGAGATGAGGTCTGGGTGAACTTAATACCGGGCTATTACAGAAGAGGGACGGACGCCTGCCATAACTGCTTTTATTGCTAGTTATTTGCGGCAGGCGGTGGCTTGCCACTCACTAGATGGGCCCCCGAAATGCCAGGAAAACGGCCGGGGGCAACACCGGTGTGAGTGACTCAGGGATGTCGAGAGGTGTGCTGCGCTTTCTCCGAAGTTACTCGCGGCGTGATGCCCTTTAACACTTCCACCCCTGGAGCATATAGCTCTAGCGGCTCCTCTCTGGACGGCCAATGAAGGCAAGCCAGAGCCGAGAGTCCTGCGGGCCTTCTTGTGTTTACACTCCGACCGACGAAGACACGTCGGAGACGAAGGCCCTGACCGACTCTCTGGAGACTCGGGTCGCTACTCACACAACAGCTCGCCACACAAGCTGCCCTGCGGACTTATTATTATTATGTATCTCTTTTTAATCACGGGTCAAGCCCGGTCATTTGATAGGCATGCGCGGGGATATGGATCCAACGCGTAGAGGCCCCTTTGAGAAGTTTGATGTAATGTTGTACGCCCGCCGTGACCCGCTCCAGTATATGTCAATGGAACGACATACCCATGAGCAGGTCTCGGCAGGCGTTGAGACTATTGCGAAGTGTGATGGAAAATAAATGGGCTATGGAGATGAGGTCTGGGTGAACTTAATACCGGGCTATTACAGAAGAGGGACGGACGCCTGCCATAACTGCTTTTATTGCTAGTTATTATTATTATTAACTATAAGCACACCCAGGCCACTCCAGACGAATGTCGCGTCGTTTACTACTACATAAACAATGGCGTCTGTGCAGAGCGTGAATGAGCGTGTGTGCATTCAGAGCCATACAAACTGTTCCAAATTCGTCTCAGAGGGGAGGTGAGGACGACATGAGAGAGCGGCAGGGAGAGGCCATAATGTATGTAATACTATTACTTATACTGTTCTATAAGTAATAAATTTGTAACTAAGTTTAATTTAGTATTCTATTGAAATTATACTATTATATTTATTTATTTATGCGATACGATAGTCCGATAGAAGATTAGTTAACTAACCTAATTAGTTAATAAGCTAAGCTGATGACGACTCAAATAAAATGTTTTTCAATTTAATTCGATTTTGTGGACTTTATAACACTTTTCCTCATGGTGATTTCACTCATACGTAAATTTTTTTGAAGTGCGATTAGCTCATACCGAGATATAACCGAGTCGAGAGTATTAACTTACGACTTTAAAATATTCAGCACAGATTTACAGATATGAAATCTCTAATTATACGCTAAATATAACAAATGGGTATATGTCTATAGGTGTTACTATCGACACCCCAATTACATACTAATGTATTGCTACATAGTGTTGCTTGACTAATTACTTAGAACAATTGGGAACTGTCAGAATGGCGCATAATAAATAATGGTAGGAAGTTACGCCATTATTGCATGGCAACCACTCTCATTCGTGATCTGGGGGGGAAGGTTTTTGACGACCTCGGTGGTCAAATTATGGTTAGCAATGGCCACTTTGACTCCGAGGTCCGAGGCCACTTTGACTTTGTCTCGTAGGACTACAATCAAGGATATTATTATCTGGCTGCGGTGTTCTGTGAGGCACTTCTCCAGTCGGACTCTACAAACCCTACTACTCTTTCGCCAGAGCCTTTTTTCTTTAATGGTAGGATGCACCACGTGCAGATGAGATTGGGTTTTGATATAAAGAAGAAGGTAAGTTACTTACACCCCAAAAAAGTGGTGAATATCGGTATAGTTTTGAAGTTTTTGAATCTGATGTGTCAATAAAAAAACATGAAAAATCTGAAAGCTTTACGTGGGTAGAGTAAAGATGGACATTTTTTAATCTGACTTACACAGAGTATAATCGGGCGAGTTAAGAATAGTACGTAACAATGGAGCCAGCAGATTCTAATAAGTATTTTACGAACAATTCGCGTATTTATTTTACGATCGCAGAAGGAAAGTTGACTGAATCGCGATTGAATTGTGAATTGACTAAAAAATATATACTTGATTTCAATAATTATAATTAATTAGTTCTTATTGTTGGCAAAATAACATTCTTAGTTTGTTTAATTTTCGGTCATATTTCGATATAATCGCAATTGAATTAAACTTTGAAGTTGCATAATGACACGAGAATACCAAATTTGGCATTTGTGAGATTTAGACTGGCTCGGAGCTGAATATTGACTACGTTTTAATTACGAGGATTGCCCATCAGTAGTCAATGTAACGGTACTCTATCGATTTTATTACGTGTACAAGAGCCATTCCGGATTTTTTTCAATATGTTACCACACAAATCACTGAAATTAACGTATTAATATAATGATTTCAGTGATTTATGTGTACAAAGTTACAACAAAGTTTTTACTTCATGAAACTTTGTACTCCTTTTTTACGAAAATTGCGCGGACAGAGGAGTATGAAATTTCGTACACTTTATAATTTATATAAAGAAGGAGGGCAAAATGCAAATATTTTTTTAAAGTATGCATAAAAAATAGATTAAATCAATAAAAAAAAAACATTACATACACTACTTACTACGTATTTGACACTCACACGCATATATACTCTGTTCTTTATTGTTAAAGTAATGTCATGTCATTATGGTCGAAATTCGACCAATGGGCGATATAATTTTATTATATTAAGTTATAAGTATATAGAAAACTTCCAATAATTCATAATGCGCATCCTTAGTGTTATTTTAAAACACCAATATAACAAACAATAACTCTATAATGCTCTAATAAATTACAGAATCATGCAAAATTAAATGTAATCCAATACAATAGGCGTTATCGCTGCGAAGAATCTCTTCCAGACAACCTTAGGATAGAGGACAAATAAAAAACAGGCAATCTCAATGTAACTATGCAGTATAACAAAGGTCAATAAGTAATACTAATCAATCATTGCAAACTGTGACCTCGCGATAGTTTTCCCAAATCAATTTCGATGTCTCAAAAACTGCTAAATCAAAAAAAAAGTAAAACTTCTTCACGCCAGCTTGACTTGGGGAGTAAGTGAATGCGTGGCGCAAGCGTTACGAAAATTGTGATCGGGCGAGGCGAACGGAAGTAGTGAGGGAGATATAAGCTAGTAGAGCTAAAGAAGTCTTACTTCAGTCGTGTGGTCTAAAACACACTCGTTTTTTGACGTGACAACGTCTTATAAATTGGTTAGCCGGGTGACACTTCAAGAAACTGGGTCACGTTATGCGCTTACAATGAGAGCGAGTGAAAGGCGCGTGCCTTTCACTCGCTCTCATTGTAAGCGTGTCGTGGACGCGTGTCCCTTCTAAGAGCGAGAGAGACAGACATAAAAAGTGAAAGGCATGCGTCCCTTCCACTCGAAAACATTTTACCACTCAAAGTCGTTGTCACGTAAAACTTTCGCCCGTATACCGACTTTACAGGCAACCAATTTTTTTAATTATTTTATCAAAATATTATGTTTAGAAATCAGAAAAAGAATAAAATTATTAACTCCAAGATCTTATGAAATGTCAAGCATGACAAGTTCCTATCCAATATTGGTATCTTTATTACAATCAGTTGCTAATAATATTGGTTTCAATGTAAGAATAATTTGCAGATTAAAAATCTTTAAAATAATATTCTAATGATACTAGTCGTTTGCAGCAAATCGTTTTTGTAAATCACTTTAGATATCACTGAAACTACTAAACCGATTACAATGTTTCAAGACCACATCAATTATATGTACTACATGAACATGACCTTCATATGTACCAAGTTTCATAGAAATCGGGTCAGTTTTTAGCATTTCTTAGACTTTAAGGTTCTAAACAGTCTGACAGTTTGAAATCATCATCAATCCTCACTGTGGTCCTTTGACTTAAGTCACAAGACGCAATCCATCAGTAAATGTACATTTCTAGTTCGAGAGTTATCACGACACAAACAATCATACAATAAATGTTTTTTTTTTCTGATCAATATACCCAATAAATTAAATATTTTTTCTGGAAATCTACAAGTCACAAAGTCAATAGCACTTTTAGATTTATTAAGATACCTATATTCAAATTTATTTTTTGGAGCGCTAATCATTCTCTCCAAATTAATTTATTAGAAATTTATATATTAGAATAATTAAATCTAAAATTTGTGACATTTTTAATTACTTTTTTAAATAATCAAAATTAATTAAAAAAGTCATAAAATATTTATCTAATTTTGACAAACAATAAGAACCTTATCAAATATATATCATTCCTTGTCAAATATATACAACAAGCGTAATTCTAGCGAGAAGCCATTACTGAGAAGCCTGCAATTTTTTGATAACAATCAATCCGCTCTCTCGCCATATTTGGTTTCATTGAAGAAATCCAAGTTTCGCAATCACTAAATGAATCCAATAATCATAGCATCCTCTTGATAAATCCAAGCTCTATTAGAAATTAACATACAATCGAAAGTGATTTCAATGATGGATCATTATACCAAATAGATGAAGATTGACGTCATGCTATGCTGGCTGCAGTACAGTTAGTTGCCTGTCAAAATGGCCTGTTCCATTATAGATAATGTTATCTATATACAAAGCAATAAAGTGCACGATTTTGACACGTCGAAGAATTGCCAGTAACGTCACGCATATTCTGACTACACAACAAGTAATTATTCATCAAGGTAATGATTTAACATAGGCTCTTGCAACTACTTACCATTACTTATCATCAGAGCAATTCTCGTATTTAACATGTAGTCAAAATACATTTTCGATCTAGTATCGATCTCAAAAATGTCATATTTGGTATTCTCGTAACACGATTCGTAATTTCAAAGTTCAATTTAAAATATGATTATGTCGAATTATGACATAAAATTACTCAAGCTAAGATTTTTTTTCTTTTTTTTTACTACGTTGGGTGGCAGACAAGCATACGGCCCGCCTGATGTGAAGCGGCTACCGTAGCCATATTAACGCTCGCAACATAAAATATTGCTCGCGCGCCGCCTCCCCCGCTGACAACGCAGCTACTCCATCCTTTTTGGTGACATCACTCACTCGCAGGAACACAACAACCCTCAAGGGAATTGTTATTTGGCGGCGGTATTCTGTGAGGTGGAGGTACATTCCCCAGTCGGGTAGCTTACAATTAAGCTCCCTACCTCTCTTTTCGCCAGAGCTTCGTTTATCAGTCAGCTGGGTGCATCGCGTGCAGGTGAAGATGGCTTTGGTTCAAAGATGTAGACGAACCACTTACACCTCAAACTAAGCTAACAACAAAAATTGATGTTCAATCATATCAGATATATAATTTTGGTCAATTCATAATTCCATCTCGGTTCAGTCACGGAGTTTAGAGTAGAGTTACGAGAATTGGCCATCAGATATCATGTGTGTCAACTTAGTTCTATAGGAATTAAATATAGACATTATATTTTCGTTATATTATCTAAAGCTCAGAAGGTATATATTACACCTGAATAGAATGAAAGGAAACAAAATACACAAATTACTATTACCTCTACGTAACTTACAAATAAATGTCAAAACCAAGCGCATTTTAATTAGGAAAAATGGGCCGCGTATCTTCTACGATTCCGCGAACGTAAAATCTCGGGAACTTCGGCACCTGCCATCAGCGTAGCCTGGGGATTGTGTGGAAAGTCAAGTTGGATGTCATTCAATTGAGTTACATTTATATTAGCTTTTCGACAGCATTACCTTATTTATTGTTTATATAAAATGAAATATTAACATTTCTATTCTCGTAGACAGTATTTACACAATGTTAAATTATTAGGAAAACTCCGTACTCTAGACTGAAATTTCGGATTTCATTTTGCATTTGACCTCAAAAAGCGCCTCACAGACTTAAATTTAATAAGTGTCATCTAAACAGCCTGGATCAGAATTGTCATCTTGTGATACCAACCTAGCATAAAGAAATGCAGCTTGAGAAAAATAAACCTGTCCACAAGATATGGTCAAAATCTACATACGAGTACCTATGCAATAACATATCAGAAGTAACTTTTATGAATTTATTATATTTACTATGGAGATGTAAGTGGTTGGTCAACATCTTTGACCCAAAACCAAACTCACGTGCACGTGGTGCACCCTGCTGAGTGACAAACGAGGCTCTGACGAAAAGAGGGGTAGTGCATAGCGTAATTATTTAAGCTGCCCGACTGGGGATACTTATCAACCCTCCACCTCACAGTGGAGGTACTCCTCCACCTCACAGAAAACTGCAGCTGAATAACATACCCTTGCGGGTTGTTGTGTTCCTGCGAGTAAGTGGGTCAACATAAAGAATGGAAGGAGTATAGGCTGGTACCGGATCGGCGACTCCTTGGTCTTGCTGATCTGTATGGGCTATAATGATTGCTTTCCATCAAGTGAACCTCATGCTCGTTTGCCCCTCTTTCATATAAAAAAATGCAATAGCGCGGTAAATGCCTTTTCAAAACGATTAATTACACAAAGGGGTCATACATATTTTTCTTTCGGTGTACATACGGGGTACATACTCGTTATCGCATTGTACATGTCTGGAGTGATTAGTTATGGGTGTTCAATAAATAACGCCTCATTATAATGGCGGCTCGCGGCTGCAATAACATCGTACAGTATTTCACGCGCCCTCTATGTGTTGGGTGAAACAGGGACGTAGTTAGAACGGGGAAAAATTTGGGTATGAATCTTTGAGTCTACTATAATTTCTAACATAGTTATTGACCAATGATGTTTGTCAATAACTTAAGACCAATTTTTGGAATCAATAAAACCGATGGTAATCGGCTTCACCTTCGGCGGTAGGGCCCCTGGTACCCGGGTGTATTGGATTGATTTTAAAAATGTTTCACGTCAAAAACGGAAAATAAATTCTTGGTACGGAGATCCACAGTGCGCGAAACCAACTAGTACTGGACCGTGTTTAATAACTAGATAAGTATTTTATTTATTTTTGTTTTATACTACATCGGTTGGCAGACAAGCATACGGCCCGCCTGATGTGAAGCGGTTACCGTAACCGTATTAACGCTCGCAACATAATATATCACTTGCGCGCCGCCACCGAAAAGAACCACGGAAAAGAAGGAAAAGAAGTTGGCACCCGCTGCCAACGCAGCATCTCCTTCTTTTCCGGTGACCTCACTCACTCGCAGGAACACAACAACCCTCAAGGGAATTGTTATTTAGCTGCGGTATTCTGTGAGGTGGAGGTACATTCCCCAGTCAGGTAGCTTACAATTACGCTCCCTACCTCTCTTTTCGCCAGAGCTTCGTTTGTGAGTCAGCAGGTTGCACCACGTGCAGGTGAAGCTGGCTTTAGTTCAAAGATGTTGATAAACCACTTACACCCTTACACCCCAAAAAGTACTATATATTGTTTCCATTACTGTGTTTATAGAGCGTCTTTCCATGACATGTGTGCTCGCTGGTAGTCAAGAGTCACAGTAAAACATGTCTAATGTGGGCTCAACAATAATGGTGACCATAATGGAAACATTACATTTAGTTTCGTCGTCAACCCTTATGCATCCCACAGCTGGGACACAGACAGGCCTCCAATCAATCGAAAGGTTTTAGAGCATACTCCACCACGCTACTATCTGCGGGTTGGCCAGTGTTTTCTAGCCGCCTGAAGTAACTTTTATTTATTTATTTCTTCTCACACAATTTGAAAGATACTAAAAAAAGAAAAACAGTACAAACTATTACAGTACAATTATCACACTACCTATACATACAAAAACATTTTCTCGGTGTTGTTATCTTATTTAATGATGAAGCTGGTGCCTGAAGTAGGCTTTAGGAAGCCTGTATTACAAGTCACCAGGTTCTCACCTCTCTTAACTAAATTAAGTTCTTAATTAGGCACTATCAATTACAGAAAGCGCTCGAAGAGGCGCACGACAACTGAACCATCCTATACATATATATATATATATATATATATATAAATATATATATATACACACACACACATATATACATATGCACACATACAAATACATATACATACATTATACCGATACATACACACACACCCACACACACACACACATACACACACCCACACACACACACACACACACGCCAACTGATTTGGCTTAACGACTGTTATCTAATGTCAACAGCCGGGACCGATGGCTTAACGTGCCCTCCGAAGCTCGAAGGAGCTCAAGATAAATAAACCCAACCATAGACAGGCTACGGTCGACGCTGCTTAACTTGCGTGTTTGATTAGACTGACACGGGCAATGACGCCATCGAGCTCCTCTTTATATTTAGTTTACGGTTGAACAAAAATGTCAATATTATTGAATGATATATCATTGATGCATACATATGTTTCAAGAAAATTTAATTTTGTGAAGACTTTGTTTCTGTAATCATTTGTTTTTAAATTTTTCAGATACAAAATTAAGATAGAGATGGAGAATTCTCCGGTCATAGAGATCGGAAACAGTGTAGAGTTACGATAAATTAATATTGCTTCTCAAGAAACTATCTCACTCTACCATACTATCGCAGAATCCGTCCTCGTCCGTTGAACCCTGATTATTCAAATTTTTCTCATATAACTGGGCACGCAGCTGGAGCCGCTCCCGAGGGCGTGGTGGTCGTGCAGGCGCCGCGGGCGGGGGGCGTGGTGCGGGGTGCATGCGCGTGCGCCGATAAATGGCCCGTCCGAGCCTCCGCCGAAGGCGCTTGATCCGCTTTGCGCACCTATAAACGCATGGTTTCACTGCACTAACGATTTTCTTGTAAGGATGTTTTAATAGCCCTAAGTAACTTCTTTTGTATTTAATGAACATGGCTTAAGTTTGGTCCTGTGTGTTTTTGTTGAGTAAGCAAAAGTTGTTGATTAGAGCTTATTTCAATAAAACGAAGTAAGCCATCAACGTCTTTTGGTAAATCATTTCACAACAAAAAAAGAATAGTGCTCGATGGCTGCGACATGCGACTGGAGTTGAGTGGACTTCTTCTTTTACCTCCTTTTTCTATTCCTCGTCCATATCTCCTCCTCCTCCTTTTTCTTCTTCTAGAACGCAGGGAGCAAACTATTACTTTAGTTCTACTGAACTGATTTTATAATGAATTATGCTAAATATGTATGTATGTAAATTATACTAAACATGTTGCTCAAAGGACTAAGGTAACGCTTTCTGGTAAAGCTGGTACTTTACAAATTTATAGCGCATATATAATTTTATAGCGCTATCAACGGAAGTCCTCGTCCATCCTCTGGTATATATTTTTTCAGAAATTAAGAAATAATTACCAGTTTTCTACACAAAAATTTTTTCTGTAGTATTTTTAGTGTAGAAAACAGCTTCTACATTATAGCAACATCAATTCATCTAAAATACAAGACTTAAAAAAACTTCCTTTCCATAGAAATAGCCATGGCAGTCATGGAACAGACACTATCGACTATCCGAAGTATACTTTCTTTTTTTATATTACCAAGGTGACAAACAAGCATACGGCTTGCCTGATGGAAAGCACCGCACCGTCACCGTAACCTATGGACGCCTGCAACACCAGAGTCCTCACCAGCACGTTGCCGACCCTGTAAAAACCTCTTCACGCACTTAATCTCAACAGGCAGTTCATACGTGAAAGAAAACTACTCTCGAACCGCACATTACTTACTTGCTCTACCAAGACCAACATTTTCCATTATTTATATCATCCGCGACTATATAGCTACTGATTTACGACACGACAATTTAATATTTCAATGTGAAGTGTAATGGATACAGGTGATTTACTATTGATCAGAGCCGTTTGAGGGATGGAGTGTATCTGTCTTGGAATAGGTTTCTTGCAATATGCTCGATTTAATAACGCGATATAGTGTAACAGTACTAGTATTAAAGTGGTATTATTTCCACTATGAGATATTTTATTACTCCCTATTCTCAAAATTAATGAATTATGTTCTCATATTTAATCACACTTGCATATAATGGTTTTAAATGATTTGAAAACGTGGAGATTTATTTCATTTTTTTTATTTAAGTTTTCATAATAAGTGAATGTATAATTCTTCTATGATAATAAATGAATAAAACCAAAGAAAAAATAAAATAAAATAAAATAAAATATTATCGCTGGCAACATATAATATCGATCGTGCGACACCTTCCTTTTTTGGTGACCTCACTAACTCGCAGGAACACAACAATCCTCTAGGGAATTGTTATTTGGCTGCTGCGTTCTTTGAGATGAAGGTGAAGGGGAAGTCCCCAATCGTGTAGCTTACAAATACTGTACACTAGATCGTAGTGAGCCATTTATACCCAAAAAAGGCATATAAGGCAAATAAGGCTCGCGCGTTCCGAACCCTGCTGCCAACACTCAACTCCTTCCTTCCTGGTAACTTGACTCACTTGTCAATAACGGATACGTTATTGACAACGTATCCGTTGGACGTTGACTGAGGATATTGCGTGCCAATTACTGACTGAGGATATTACGTGCCAATTACTGACTGAGTATCCTCAGTACACGTGACTGAGGATACCCAAAAAAAGGCATATAAACGCTCGCGCGTTCCGAACCCTGCTGCCTGCTGCCGTTATTGACAAGTGAGTGAAGTTACCAGGAAGGAAGGAAGGAAGGAGTTGAGGTGAAGGGGAAGTCCCCAATCGTGCAGCTTACAAATACGCTGTACACTAGATCGTAGTGAGCCACTTATACCCAAAAAAATCATATAAACGCTCGCGCGTTCCGAACCCTGCTGCCAACACTCAATATACACGTGATTTACTATTGATCAGAGCCGTTTGAGGGATGGAGTGTATGAAGTGTATCTGTCTCGGAATAGGTTTCTTGCAATATGCTCGATTTAGTAACGCGATATAGCGTAACAGCACTAGTATTAAACTGGTGTTATTTTCACTAATATGAGATAGATAGATTATTACACCTATTCTCAAATTTTATAAATTATGTTCTCATATTTAATTTCTTTTCCATATAATTTTATTTGCATATAATATTTTTAAATGATTTGCAAATGTGGCGGTTTATTTCGATCTTTTTTTATACTACATCGGTGACACAGCCCGCGTGATGTGAAACGTTTACCGTAGCCTTATTATCGCTCGCAACATGTAATATCGCTCGCACGTCAGCACCCTCGCTGCCATCACAGCAACTCCTTCCTTTCCAAACCACAAGGAAACTGTCATTTGGCTGTGATATTCTGTGAGCTGTAGGTACTTCCCCAGTCGGACAGCTTACAAATACGCTGTGCCCTACCTCTCTTTCGCCATAGCCTCTTGCGCTAGTCGGCAGGGTGCACCACGTGCAGGCGAAGTTGACTTTGGCTCTCAAGATCGTAATGAGCTACTTATACAAAAAAAAAGGCATATAAATGCTCGCGCGCTCCGACCCCCGCTACCAACACTCAACTCCATCCGTCTTGATAACTTCGCTCAGTTACCGCTGTCAACACTCAACTCCTTCCGTCGTGGTAACTGAGTGAAGTTACCAAGACGGATGGAGTTGAGTGTTGGCTGGGAAGAACTTCCAGGAACACAACAACCCTCAAAGGAACTGTTATTTGGCTGCTATATTTTGCGAAGTTGGAGGATCTTCCCCTGACAGACAGCTTACTAAATATGCTATTTCGCCAGAGTATCTATTCGCCAGAGCCACGAAACCAGCAAGGTGTACGACGTGCGGATGAAGTTAGGTTTCCTCTTACACCCCAAAAAATGTGACTGATTTTGGCTTTAATATGTTTATGCATAAAACTGTTATAAATCAGTTATGGTTGTCTTAAAGACTAGAGTCTCAGCATTCGGCACACAGTCTTCTTTAGGTGTTAAGATAATTTCTCCGACCGTCGATGGTATCGCGTTATCCGTGGTGCCTGCTTTAATAAAGGGCGATAATTAAATGTTGTTCCCGAGTTGTTTATATGGAGAGGTGCTCCGCCCCCCGGCGCCCGCGCCCGCGTAGCTTGTTACAACTTTACGATTAACGACGTGTATGTATTTTATATCTTTCAATATTGCCTGTGTTATTGGACTGTAGGGTGTGAAATACTGAAAAATCTTGACATATATTCTGCATCCCAAACACAAAATCAACTATCACTATGATCCTTGTGACATGTATTAGCAGCAGTGATGGCAATTCTACAATCGCCTATTTGTCTATCTATAGACTACGACAGGGGTTCACAAACTTTTATAGCTCGCGTCGCTCTTACAGGTTTAGCATTTTATTTCGGCACCCTAGCTGGCTTCTAGAAATAGTTCAATTTTTGGAGAACGGTGAAGAGAAGTGCCTCACGGCGTTTTTATATATATTTTTTTTTATAATATATTCAATTAGTCTAACGATAGTTTTTCAATAGCAACAGTCAGATCCAAAGCTTATGGTGCCCTGTGTAACACGGAGAAATTACAAATAAATAAACCCATCCATATATAGACGACCGTCAACATAGCTTAACTTGCGCGATTGATAAGACAGATGCGCAACAATACGCTATCAACATAACAGCATAGAATATAATGAAAAAACCGGACAAAAGCGAGTCGGACTCGCCCACCGAGGGTTCCGTACGTAAGATCATTATTACATTTGATATTTTTCATTATAAATAAGAAATAATATGTCGAAAAAAATAAATAAAATATATTTTGCATTGTGTACATCAAGCCCTTTCATATGATACCCCATTTGAACTAATAGCTTCAATTTGAAATTTCGACATCCTATAAAAAATATAGACCCCTATTTTTTAAGATCTATTTACAAATGTATAGTTTTGAGATTTATTTCTGTACTTGTAGTCTATATGAATGTTACTTGCCAAATTTCATAGTTCTAGGTCAACGGGAAGTATCCTATAGGTTTTGATTCCCATGAGAAAGTGTCGATATATGCGTTTTTTGCTGAATAAACGGCCGTAACTTTTTTTTACGTAAACTTAGCAGTTTGATTTTTTTACAACTTCATGGGACCGTAGACCTAAGTATACAGTTCAAATTTCAGCTTGATACCTCCACGCATTCTCGACATAGAGGTCTTGGCAGACAGACAGACAGACAGACGGACAACAAAGTGATCCAATAAGGGTTCCGTTTTTCCTTTTGAGGCACGGAACCCTAAAAATCACCGTAAATCCTACATATATTTAGAGAATATTTAATTTACATCAAATCGAACGTTATCAGATCAAAATTACAAATAAAGACTATTTTGTATTTTTTATGCAGTGTATTAAAACCACAGACATATACAGGAAAGCAGAGATAACATAACTTGTACTACAGGGAGTGCCGCTTGCTTTGAAATAACAAAGCTGCATGCGTTGGTTTTATTGTTTTTCTATAACTTAGTTGATGATATTTGGAACAAAAATGGTCTGATACTTTCATATGTGAAATGTGAAAGAGTATACACTAAACATGCACATTAACTGTTTATACATTGTGAGTAATGTATCAGCAATAAAAAATAAGCTATGAGTGAAAAATTACTTCTCGTTCTAAGTATGTATGTATATAATATTATCTGTGGTTAAAACAGAGAATCAAATGACCGAAATTCATAAAAATACAACAAAGCAGAAAAAATATTCATCACCATCATTCTGTACTCTGTACCTACCTACTGCTGGATATAAGCCTTCCCCAATGATTTCCACCAAGTACGATCCACCGCCTTCCGCACACCAGCCGCTTTCTTAAGGACATCGAGAAATAATATTATTTTAAATCGTAAAGATTTACATACAACATACTTAAAAATTCCTCAATCAGCGGTTCTCTTGGGAAAGCTCGCCTTAAAAAAACATGATAGTAACCAGCTACTGAATAAATGTTTGTATTCTTCCCTCATTTCCGACAAATCATCTTATAATACCGGTTTCACAGCAGCCACATAAATATGCGTTTTTACACCTAACTACACAGCTGAGTGTGAACCGGGGTTAAAACTTCCGTTTAGTACCAAAAACGCGGTAATCAGCCGGGAGACAAGCACGCCGCTTTTTATTGGCATCGTAAAACGAGGAATCGTACTGTAATGTCACATAATATACTGGATGTCGAGTGTTTATTGCCGCACAGTTATGTCAATGCTATATTAATCTTTGGAATAAAAAATTACTACCATTTTTACACGCAACCTAAATTTTTCATGTACATCAACATGTTTTTATTATTTTTGTATTTTATTAATCTTTATGGCACACAAATGCATAATAGTAGTTTATGAAACTGTTGCATAATAAGGGTTATTAAAATACGAGTGTGAGTTTATAACACGAGCCGAAGGCGAGTGTTATAATAATACCACACGAGTATTTTAATACCTAATTATGTGCAGTTTCATACACTACTTTATCTAATCTCATGAAATATATGATAATAATATTTTAAATACAACCATGAAGTTAATCTATCAGCTATAATTCTTACATAAAAATCCATTTGCAGATCGAGCATGCGTAGTGCGCATGCGCGACGCGCCGCGCGGCGCCGCGTTCACAGATTATGTAGAAAAAATTTGCATAGTTGCAATGTATTTGCATTGCAACCTGTTTAAAATACCTGTATCCAGGGCTGAAGCTGTATCGAAATGGTAAAAAAGTTATTTTACGATACAGTTGTCCATAGAAGAGCTGTATCGAAAAATAACTTTTTAAATTTATTTTGACAGCTTGTGCGTAAAGACTGTCATTATGATACTGTGTTTAGTTTTTTAATGTGTAAATTTCAGTATGAGATTAGATAAAATTATTTTATACAATAGCTCAGTATAAGTAATAGTAATTACAAACAGTATGGCCGCTCTCACGAGTCGACCTCACCAACTCTGAGTCGAGACTGCAAACCCCTGGCGCTCTCTCGAGTCAACCTTACCTCCCCTTAGTCGAGTCTGGTACAGGGACCTGCCCCCATACCACCATCTCTTATTGCGACTCAATAACTGAATAGATTGCTTATTCATACCAATGAATAAGCGACTCTATTTCAAATGGAATAGAGTAGCTTGTTCATTGGTATGAATAAGCAATCTACTCAATTATTGAATCGCAATAAGAGATGGTGGTAAGGGGGCTGCTCCTAAGTGAAGATCCAAAATTTTGAACTAAATATAGGATTTTGTCGAATTTGTTCCTTATTGAACCTTCGCCAGATTGCTCGCCATACATCAGGTAGAAAATTACATGAAACCATATTGGCCATATTCAACTATCTCGTAGGATTTCGATCGGACAATCCACGTGAACGAAGTTACACACACAAGTAACAAGTTGGCATAATACTTAATTAAAGATTATTTCTTTCCAAACATAATATATGAGAAAACTACTGGGACCAATCACTTTAAAACATAGTTACACTTTTACAAGAAAAATATTGTATCCTACAAGTGAATCTGTAGTGTATGTATCACTTGAGGTTATGTCTAATCCACGTAGTACTATTACTGTGCTCTAATCTCTTAATTATACAATCTGACTGAAAAAATGTATGACATTCAACAGAAAATATATGTAAATAGGTATCTACAAACACCTAAAGAATTTAAGAGGCATTTATGTTTCAAATCTCAAGCATATTGCTAACAAATCACAGGCGAATGGGTCGTTTAGCCGCCATTTGTTGTCCAGGGGAGGGAAAGGGTGGTAATTGTGTTTACAATACAACCCCGTGCCTCCTCGCACCCCCTTCCGCTCATTTCTCATCCTCAAACATCAGGGCAACGCTTAGAGCTCACCTCGGGAAATCTTGGAGAAAGTGGAAAATACTCGTATTATAAAACGATATCAGAATATTGTGGCATTGAAGTCGTAACTTCTTGTTGTGAATGAGGTCGTAAGGATAATGTAAATCTTGTATAATGCTCGGTTTGTTGTACATATAGTTGTGGAGATAGTATAATATAATATATAAATAAACTGTAGGCATAGAACATATGCCTACAGTTTATTTCTTAATAAAATATGTATTAAAATTCCATGCATATCATCTTGATAATTGGCGATCTACTACAGTAAATCCTAAGACATTTTATGCCACGAACGGTGAAACTGTGGAATCAACTTCCCTTAGCGGTATTTCCGAACAACTACGACATGGGAGCCTTCAAGAAGATAGTCTTTATTTAACTTAAAAGTGTTGCCGATCTCCATGGGCAGTGGTGATTGCTTTCCACCAGGTGACCCACATGCTCGTTTGCCCACCTCCCATATATATAAAAAAAGAACCAGTTACAGCGACCTTCATGTACCAAACTGACTGTCTTATCTCGTGGGTTGCAGAATATATCCCTCGTCGATTTCTAGTTCAACCATATACCAATAACCATAAACCAATACCACATTTAAACAGCTCTGTGGCAGATCTGTTTAGAGACAGTACAGTCATAAGAAAACATTCGACATATCCTCATCGCAAAATATCACAACAATAAAGAAATACTCCTGGACCAATTTACATACCGCCATGCAGTCCCAGTCCCAAACTAAACAAAGCCTGTAGAATACACACGGCGTTGCTCGCCAGTTCTGTTATACTTGAACTTGGCTTGACACGCTACAAAAAACTTGAAAAAAAACGTGTATTTAAATATCTTTCAGTCTTACTGATAAATCTTCGGATTTTTTAAACCACCAAGGTGACAAACAAGCATACGGCCTGCCTAATGGAAAGAAATTTCCTTAGCTTTTGAACGCCAGAATATTTACCATACATCGAGATTTTTCATGTACCAAATGTATTATTTTTAATTTTTTTATACCACTAAGGTGACAAACAAGCAGACGGTCCGTTTAATGAAAAGCAGTTACCGTAGCCTATGGACGCCTGTAACACCAGAGGCATCACATGCGCCTTGCCGACCCTGTAAAACCCCTCTTTACGCCTTTTTTGAAGGACCCCATGCTGTAGTCTCCTGGGTAAACCTCAACAGGCAGTACATTCCATAGCTTGATAGTACGTAGAAGAAAACTTCTCTGGAACCGCACAGTACGTGACCACTTCGGTTATAATGTGTGAGGATGGATTCCCTGTCGATGACGAGCGGTGCGACAGTAGAAGGAGGCCATGGGCATCATGTCAAATAACTCCTCTGAACACACCCCATTGTACAATCGGTAGAACACACAAAGGGACGCAAAATCTCTTCTCAGACTCAAAGCTATTCTACTTCGTAGAGCAATTCTCAATGTATCAATAATAATAAACAAAAAAGAGTCTATACATATTCACGGACACATAATTCATTTTTTTTTTTCATTAGACAAACATAGTTTTACGCCTACATATTAATTCCAACTTTTATTATGTTGACATTCGCAAATACATTATCAAAGATAAAACAAGTGTTTAAAAATGGCCGTACCGCAGCGGCGTCTTTAACGAGCCGCGATCGCTCCCATGAAAATCCCATAAAAAATAATAAACAATTTACGTTCAGTGACACGCGCGCGTCTTTCACCTCCGCCACCTGAGGTATTAACCATCTGACTTTTCCACGAATTCTTTTCTGGAAAATCTCGCCTCATCACCCTCGATTGTACAAACTCGATGTTCTATTTACCAGAAATATCTAATATATGTATGGTACTTGAGAATATGCGCGTGTATACATTGAAAACACGATAGAGATGCTTCGGTCTAAATTTTAGAAAGTAGCTTTTAGTAGAAGCGTCTGGTTGTAAGATTTAAATAATTGCCCTATACGACAGTATAAATAATAGTACTACATACAGTATTGCCAGTCCCCGCCACTCTCTCGTGTCGATCTCACCTCCCTTCTGAGACGAATCTGAAATTGTTTGTACGGCGCCGCTCGCACACGCTCAGCATAGACGCCTTTGTTTATGTCGTAGTTACCAACACAATATTTGTATGGAGTGACCGGGATATGTCCATACTAAGCTTTTTATACAATTAAGGAGGCAAACAATGACCTGTCTGGTGGTAAGCATCGCAGCCGATGCTGTATCAGGGCATTCCCTTACCCTAACGTTAATCAGCAACCTAAAAACTTAAAACTGTTAAAGCATTTCTAAAAATTTTATCCGTTTGTTTATGCGATTTTTTTACCTAGGAAGCTAGCTTGTACCCCGGCCACTCCAGACAAATGTCGCGTCGGTAACTGCTACACAAACGATGACGTCTGCGCAGAGCGGGAATGAGTTGTGTGCGCGCGGCGTTATACAAATTGTTCCAGATTTGTCTCAGAGGGGAAATGAGGTCGTACTACTGTTGGTAGTACTATCACTTATACTGTGCTTATATGCTAAGGCTTTTCCTTAGCATATAAGCACAGTATAACATGACCTAACTTCATGCTTTGTTTTTAACAGTATTCATCTGCTTAGCTCTACACTACTACTACGTTAGTACTATTACTTATACTGTGCTACTACTACACACCTCAAACTGTGTTCCATAAGTACTCTTAATGTGGCCTATTAATAAGTATATGTTGTAAGTTTTGTGTAGCCTAGAAAAAAATCTAAGAAATAAACTTCTCTAAAATCATTTACTAGTTGACACCTGTCGAGAATTTATGTCCGATATTTCGTAGATATATCTGCGATACTAAGGTATTAAGCCAAGTTAAATAAAATAGCATTAATCGCAACGCTATTTAAATAGTCTTTCATACATTGTATCAATTAAACCGATCAATACAAGAGTAAGATGTATCAAATGTAATAGACTAGATAAAACGAAAACGCATTTAACTTCATTACGAATACCAAAACGAATACGAGTATCAAAGCAACAAGTGTATAATTCTCAGAATACCTAACAAATGTAAAGTTTTTTAGTTGTCCGGCGACATGGTCCAATTAAAGGTGGACACGGACGGTCCTTACGCTGGGACCGGGTCCTCTCTTAATAATTTATTCGCTAAGGATTTAAGTTTTGTCCCACTTTTTTCTCGATGGGAATCTCATCGTAAACACCTTGTTTAGTGTTCCCCTTTGTTAGCGATAATAAGCGATAAGCTTCGAACCGGCCGTGAAGTATTGGTAATGACCCTGGTTGAATATTCAAAAGTTACCCAAAAATTACAAGTACAGTTATGAAAATTGCTACGTTTTAAATACTTCCTCTTTTATACAATATAACGGTCATGTAATTAAAAAAAGTAATATCGCAGCTGAAAAGAAAGCCTAATAAATAATATTATTAAGTATTTATATATGATAATTATAGGAACATGAATATTGAACACCTATTATGAAAGTATCATGTAAAATATGTTGTCAAATTCTACTAAAGCTACAAAGACTAAGGCCTCTCCAACCCGTCTGGCCAGCGTGGGGAGTGTAGGCCAAATCCTCCTTCTGTCTGGGACAGACGAGAGGGTCGTGCTCCTGTAGTGGAGACTAAAATGACCTGATGATGATGATGATGAAAACTACAAAGACGAAAGAAAGAGGACGGATATATACACGTTAGAAGTTTCTCTTTCTCTTTATATACGTTATGTTAGGTATTTTAATAAACTAGATTAACATATACAATATGATATTTTTTTCCCGATACAGTGTACACGTAGAGCGAAGTCACGGCAGACTCTAACTCTAAAAAAATTACTTATAATTGGCAAAAACATGTTGTTACAGTTTCTACCTTATGTCCTAGATATACATATAGATATATGTATATAAGAAATAAGGATTTAAACAAATGACAAGTTAAATATAAATATCATATCCAATATTAACGAAAGCAATAAGATTATGGAATATCAAATGATTATGATAATTATTATGTATTATGACAGCAATTTGCAACAATTTTTAGCGTTATTGTTAGGAGTTGGTACACTGTTTTAAATGTCTAATAAGGGATCATTATTAACAACTTACTTTATTAAGAATGCCAGTTATAATTACTTTATTCTACCTCAAATGCACGTGGTGCACCCTGCAAATTAACCGACGAGTCTCTGTCATAAAGAGAGGTAGGGCAGCGTAATTATAAGCTGTCCGACACCGGAAGTACCTTAATCTGTTCCTCACAGAATACGGCAGCCAAATAACAATTCCCTTGAGGGTTGTTGTGTTTCTGCGAGTGAGTGAGGTCAGTAAGAAAGACAGCCGGGCCGTATACTTGTCTTCAACCCTCTTTTATTTTAGAAATCCTGCCATTATATACTGCTAATAATACTAATATTTTCACCCCACACCCCTCTCCCCACCCCCTCCCCCGCCTTCATTTTACAATTATTTTTTACTTGCTATATTTCTCATTGATAAATCAAAAGCATAATCAGTTAGAAATTAAAATATAACATGAAACCACCGTTCATCATCAATAACCAGAGTATGGTGATTAGATGAAGCTTTTCTTTCCTAATAAGATCTCTGTCACTATCACTGAAGCGAAGTAATTTTCATTAATATACATATTAAAATATCTAGATATCAAATATTTTAATAGCTATCTCATTGCTACGAATAGTGTAACTATATTCGTGCGGCTCCGTGCAGTCCCGGAGCATCTTTTCTCAGAAACCTTTAATTGCATACAGACCAGCGCAGATCGAACGCTTAAAATCGATTTTTTTATTCGATTTATTTCATGTGACCCTCACTTTGAAATCGTGTTTTGTTTTGCTATAGTGAGTAGTGTGTATATTTAACACATGCGTAGTGCAACTTCTTAATTAAATATATCAATTGACAGTCTACCAAACTTTCTTTTAATTAAATCAGATTCTCAAGAATTTTTGCTAGTTTTTTAGGGTGACCAACAAGCGTACAGCCTGCCTGATGGTAAGCAGTCATTGCTGCCTATGGACGTTTGTGACACCAGAGGCATCACTGGCGAGTTGCTGACCCTGTAAAAACCTCTACACGGCTTACTTGAAGAACCCCATTCTGTAGTCAAACCTAGGCAGGTAATTCATTCCACAATCTGAGAGTCCGTGGAAGAAAACCTCTCCGGAATCGCACAGTTCGTGTCTCGTGACCATCTTGGCTCCAACATATGAGGATGAATTTCCAGCCGATGGCGAGCGGTGTGACTGTAGAACGAGGCTGTAGGCATCATATCGAACAACTCTTCCGAACATAACTCATTGTATAAACGGTAGAACACACAAAGAGAGGCAAAGTCCATCCTTAAACGATTGAACACACGATTGTAGAGTATGTCTAATTGTCCAACATTTGCTAATGGAAATAATAACGAAAAAAAGGAGTAAGGAGGTTTTCTTTAAACTCTCTTTTTTTTATACTAGGTCGGGTGGCAGACAAGCATACGGCCCGCTTGATATGAAGCGGTTACCGTAGACATATTAAAGCTCGCAACATAAAATATCGCTCGCACGCCGCCACCCCCTTCCTTTCTGGTGACCGCACTCACTCTCAGGAACACAACAACACTCAAGGGAATTGTTATTTGGATGCGGTATTCTGTGAGGTGGAGGTACATTCCCCAGTCGGGTAGCTTACATTTACGCTCCCTACCTTTCTTTTCGCCAGAGCTTCGTTTGTCAGTCAGCAAGGTGTACCGCGTGTAGGTGAAGTTGGCTTAGGTTCAAAGATGTTGATGAACCTCTCATCATTTACACCTCTCACACAACCACAAACTCTCTTATAAGAAAACCTTAAAACTTTCCAATATTGCAACTACTTCAACTTGAAATACAAAAATAATAATTGTTAACGTATTTTCGCAATTGTAAGCAGACTTTTTAATGATGTCTCCACCGTCCAAGGAATGTACCTTACATAAAAAAGCAAACTATGTAATGCTTTATCTTCCAAGTATTTTAATTGACGGCACAAGAAATAGCTGACATTAGTTTGGACCTACAGTGTCTACAGAGTAACCAAGTAAAATTGTCGCATTCTGAACGCAACCGGCTATACACTGTGGTTTCACACCTCGGGACTATCGTGGAATTATCCTAATACGTCACTTGATTGTACATCTTATGCTTTGATGCATAAAAGCTACATTCACTTAAACCATTCTATTTAATCAGCTCACTATTGAAAATCGATTCAGAGATTTTAATAGTTTTAAATATTAATCTAATTTTCGTAAAATTTTGTATCACGAATAGTATTAGGTACTTCAGAATACGTGTAAGTAGTACTGAAGCAGATTTACGAAGTAATTGTATTTTTTTCTAAGTTTTTTTATACAACTAAGATAACAAACAAGCATACGACCCACCTGATGGTAAGCAATCATCTCAGCCTATGGACGCTCGCTACACCAGAGGCATCACTCACGCGTTGCCTATACTGTAAAAACCTCTTTACGCCTTTCTTGAAGCCCATGCTGTTGTCTTGGGAAAACCTCGGCAGGTAATTCACATACTGAGAGCTTTAAGATAAACAAACCCATCCATAGTCAGGCTACGGCCGATGTTGCTTAACTTGCGTGTTCGATTAGACGAATACGCGCAACGACGCCATCGAGCTCCTGTCGTTAAATACGTCGTCGAATTCACACCATCCTAGATGTATTCAGGACCTTGTTCCATTATATCTACCTTAGATATAGACTTTAACCACTTCAATGGCTGCATCTTAATTTAGATACATAAACTATTATGCCATATATTGTTATTAAAATTGCCATTAATAATATTATAAGAAAACTTTAAACAGAGTTGGTGCTAAAATCTGATTATATTTTTGTAAATTACTTCAAAATTAAATAACTTTAATTGATATTTTTTCTGACACAAGATGTGGCTAGGTAGGCGTCGGGTCCAGATTGTCAAATTGTACAGAATTTTTTGACAATGAAACTTCAAGACGATAACACAACACAAGACGTCAACAAGACATTTGACAAGATGCTATGAATTGACAGACGATTGGACCCTGCGCTACAGTGCTGCCAAAAGACCCTCCCTGGTGGAGTATGCTCTAATCTCCTTCGATTTAAGGCAGACCCGTATATCCCAGCAGTGGGATGATTATGGGTTGACGCCGTATTACAACAATTATTTTGTCAATATTATAGCCTATTTGCATCTTAATGCATTTTTTTTTTACAGAACGACATGCTCTTAAACGTTATATTTTCCGTAATAAAGTACCAACCGCCGCGCCTCAGGGAAAAGCTGCTATTTTATTATATTCGCCATCAGCTTTATACTGGTCGTTAATGAGTGCGATAAAGACAGACATACTAAAAACAAAAGAGCGACAGAGACAGGTGCAGAGATAGCAAGGTGCAGGAACACAATCGATCAGGTGTATTTGTTTAAACAAGGTGTTCCAAATATCTCAAGGCCTCGTAAAATTGATAATTCCTTCGAAGTTTAATAAAAATTATGGTAGGTTGTTAAATAGACCCAATAATGGTTTCATTGCTCGTGAAACCATTATTCAATATCTGTAGTTAAACAGCTCAAATTAATTGTAATTGTACTTTCTGATTTTTTTTAATATGAGAGGGTGGCAAACGAACTTGTAGGTCACCTGTTGGAAAGCAATCACCACCGCCCATGGAGAACAGCAACACAAAGGGGTCGCCGATCCGTTGCCAGCCTGAAGTGAATCACCAGAAAGAAAGGAAGGAGTATTATTCATTCCTTTCTTTCTGGTGACTTCACTGACTCGCAAGAACACAACAACCCTCAAGGAAATTGTTCTTTGGCTGCGGTATTTTGTGAGGTGGAGGTAATTCCCCAGTCGGTTAAAAAATACGCTATGTCCCACCTCTCTTATTTTATCTATTTTTTTATTAGTAAAAGTAAAATAAATTTTTAATTACGTCTTAATAAATTGCCATCAAGATCTCTAGAGACAGGAGGGCTGGCTCTTTCTTTGCTCAAAAAGTCAGTATTACGATTCAGCGAGGAAACGTCTTCTTGCCTCCCTGCCACATGGAACCGATATTCTTAGACTTCGAAAGTCTTAGAGTGGAGGCAACGTATGGGACAACGAAACATAGGGCACCTCCTCTCTAGATGGACTCCAAAAAAGTGGCTGGTAGAGGTTGGATGTGGAGGATGGCATATGGTGGAAAACATATTGTGTAAGGCCTTGTATAATGTTGATGACGAATGATGATTTATATATACTTTTTAAGAGCCGTCAATTAGTACTTTACAACAAAAAGTATATAAAAATAAAATAGTTGGGGATACCAAGACAAAAGTGCATCAATGCGAGTGACTGAAAATCACAAAGCTCTTGTAACGTACCGGCGATATTTCTTGTGTTGGAAACGTCAGAGTATGCTATTCTCTTATTACCCTCGAGTGATATAAAAAAAAATATTTGTAAAAAAATATATAATATATCGAATAAAATTTGTTAAAAATAAACATGCTGTGAGGATCAGGTGTAGGACACGTGCGCGATGACACGTATGTAATCTGTGCCGGCTGACGAACGGTCAACCTGCGCCTGCGCCGACCGCACTCGATGGATCGTGTTGCGTTCCGATCATCCGTGGATTAGTGGACTCGCATGATTGAACGCTCCTGCTCCAACAAGAGTTCGATGATATTACAAAGTTATTTTTGGTGTTTTATTTTAATACCAATCACGTATGCGGTACATGTTTATTTAGTCGATTGACGAAATATGAGTGTCTAATTACAGCCTAATAATCCTTCTGGGAGTATTAAATGGCTCATCAGCTGCAGTTTTTCTGAAGCAAAAGCAATCCTGTCTTTGTGTGTATGTTTGAACCAGTGGGAGAATTTTATTTTTATTTTGTTACTCCTATCTTATGAAATCCTAGGGCTTGTTATGCAGCTTTTCGTGTGGACTTAAATATTTTAACTTTATCAGAAATAGGAAAGGTAAGCTTGAGGTTGAAGATTTAACCTTTCACATGCCGAGATCGAGATTTAGGAACATCGGAAAAATACCTACCTACTTGCCATGGGTCTAACACTGGTGAATCCTCAAATCTATACCGATCCTGCTCAAACTTATACTAATATGATTAGAAACGACAAGGCTACCAATAGTTGTAATATCTATGAAAATCCCGCGGCAGATAGAGGTCTGCATGTTTCAAAGCGCGGCACGCGAGAGGTTAAACTACTTCTAACAAAATATATCATCCTACCCACTGCCAACCCGTTACGTTATAACGTATGCCGTAGTCCTCGTCGCTGAGGATTTGTATTACAAAGGAAGTTATCCATCACAGAACCTGTTCCATGTAACTCAACGCATTGGCAAGTTGAAGAGGCAATGGTCCGGTTACATTTGCCGTAGAACAAGATGAAAATATGGTGGGAAAAATAAATAAGCTTAAGGAGACTAATAAACTGAATGAGGAAACCTAAATACAGATCTAAGTAGAGAGCCTTGAAGAAGTTCTGTGACTATCAATTAAAGAAAATAGAGTTATGATGAAACGTTTTTGGGGATGCACCGGGGAGATAGTTTCTTTATAGAAAACTGATTATCTTCACTTTCGTTATTTGTCTAACAGAAAATACAATTAGCGACTGGGGAAGGTATTCTGTGAGGTGTGTACCTCACAGAATACCGCAGCTAAATTATGATTCCTTTGATGGTTTTTGTGTTCCTGCGAGTGACTGAGGTGACCAGAAAGAAAGGAAGGAGCATTGGCTAGCAACGGATCGGCGACCCCTTGGTATTGCTGATCGCCGTGGGCAATGTCTATTGCTTTCCATCAAATGACTCACATGCTCGTTTGCCCCTCTCTTTAAGTATATAATAAATAAATAACTAACTTGGTGAATGGGTTCCGAACCTAACCAGTATTCCACTAGCCTATCTCTCAATTCTTTAATTTCATTAAACAAAAAGTACCGAAAATATTTACACTTACTGAAACTACAAAAATAAACATAAATTACCGGTTATTCAATCGCTTTATAATTAAATAAACTTGCTGAAAAACACACCATTAAATTGTAAGCACTATAACAGTTGGTTAAGCAGAAATAGCTCCAATTAGGAACATTTTTATGCCATAATTGATTTCTCAAGATACTGATTCACATTATACTGTATTTAATGTATTAATAACTAAGTCTATCGAAGTTATCTACGCTTTAACTTGGACTTAACAGCCGCGTAATCAGAACCATTCGCTTCACGGCTCACTTAGTTCACAAACACCTGCCTTTCGCCCTACACTTATTAGACGCCGATAGCTTTTATATTTTAATTTAAATTAGCTTGAGCTGTAAAAAAGGTGAATAATTAACATTTCGAACAATATAATGATAGTTTTAAAATAGTTTGGTTTTAGCTCATATCTAGAAACTTTTTTGTATGCGCAGAAGTATTAATGTACCTTGTTACTGCTCTAATACACAAACAGCACGATCACTAATTTGCAAATCTTACAAAGCCGTTATATCCGTAGCTTAATAGTCAACGACAGATCCGGTTTTAGGGTTAATATCCGACCCTAAAAACGGGTCAAGAACCTATTAGAATTATTACAAGAGTCTTTGTTTTTTTTATATACAAACACAAACACACCCGGGCCACTCCATACAAATGTCGCGCCATTTACTACTACATAAACAATGACGTCTGTGCAGAGCTTGAATGAGCGTATGTGCGTGCGGCACCATACAAACTGTTCCAGATTTGTCTCAGAGGGGAGGTGAGGTCGACAGGAGCGAGCGGCAGGGAGTGGCCATACAGTACGTAGTACTGTTACTTATACTGTGATACAACTAAGGTGTAAAACAACCACACGACCTGCTTACCATTAGATAGGTAAGCTGTCATCGCAATTTTTAGTTCGCAAAAATTTGATTTTTTCCTAGATGATAAATCTCCGTCAACTCATAGTTGAGCAGCATCATGGCGTATGCTCTAAACCCCTTCAATTGAGGGGAGACCCGTATCCCAGCAGTGGGATGAGTAAGGGTTGACGACGACGAAGACTTAATTTATTAATACGTTACTAGCTTCTACCCGCGACTTTGCCTCGCGTGAACATAGTACATGGACAAAATGTATCGTATGTTCATCCAGAATATAGCATAATTGTTCTATATGTATGCCAAATTTAATCCAAATCAGGTAAGCCGTTTATCCATAAAAGAATAACAAATTTTCATACGGATTTAATGTTACAATTTTTGCAAAATTTTATTTAGTTTCACCGCGGTGCCTGTAGTCAAATCTTGCAAGTTAAAATTAATCCACTACTACCTAGTGATATTGAGCTGATATTAGGCAAACTCGTTTTGGTTCTAGTGACAATGCACTGTTACCTGAATGTCGCCCTTTAAACTTAATATGGCGGCCGTCACAAAATGGCGATTTTTAATTTTCCATTTTACCCCTTATCTTATAGGCTATCAAATACAAAGGTCAAATACAAATTTCATGTGGGATAAGTCCGCCATTGTACATGTAACTATCCTATTTTTATGACATGTTTGTATTTTTTTTGTACAATAAAGATTTTACAACAACAACAAGGCTTAAACTTTTTAGTTTCTGTTTTATAACAAATAATAAAATTTAAAAAAAAATGTTGTTTATATTTGTTACTGCTCTAATACACAAACAGCACGATCACTAATTTGCAAATCTTACAAAGCCGTTATATCCGTAGCTTAATAGTCAACGATAGATCCGGTTTTAGGGTTAATATCCGAGGCAGACCCTAAAAACGGGTCAAGAACCTATTAGAACACTAAAGGTGCGTGCCCACTTCCGCAGGGTGTTGGAACTCGGGACGCTAACCCGCAATCGCGGGCATAAAACAACCAATACAGGTGCCAGCGAAATGTGTTTTTATAGTTTTGGATTTAATTAGAATTTTAATGTTTTTTTTTTTATACTACGCCGGGTGGCAGACAAGCATATGGCCCGCCTGATGTGAAGCGGTTACCGTAGCCATATTAACGATCGCAACATAAAATATCGCTCGCGCGCCGCCGCCCCCGCTGCCATCGCAGCATCTTCTTCCTTTCTGGTGACCTCACTCACTCGCAGGAACACAACAGCCCTCAAGGGAACCGTTATTTGGCTGCGGTATTCTGTGAGGTGGAGGTCATTCCCCAGTCGGGTAGCTTACAATTACGCTCCCTACCTCTCTTTTTGCCAGAACTTCGATTGTCAGTCAGCAGGGTGCACCGCGTGCAGGTGAAGTTGACTTTGGTTCAAAGATGTTGATGAACCACTTACACCCCAAACCCCAAATGTCGGGTATTAATGGCCAATATTACCTAAAATAAGGCGTAGGTAAATAAAAACATGAGGAGTCCCTGCGCGTGTCAGTCTAATCGAACACACAAGTTAAGCAACGTCGACCGTAGCATGTCCATCGATGGGTTTATTTATCTCGAATTCCTCCGTGCTTCGGAGAACACCTCAAGCCGTTGGTTCCGGCTGTCGTCATTAGATAACAGTCGTTAACCCATTTCAGTACCCTTTGGGCGGCTTAAACCGCCAACCCGCAGTTGAGCAGCGTGGTGGAGTATGCTCTAAACCGCATCGATTGAGGGGAGACCCGTATCCCAGCAGTGGGATGAATAAGGGTTGACGACGACCGTTATTTTGAGCTGTCAAAAAATTTCAATATCAATATTTAAAGGTATGACGTCAAACCGCTTACCGATTTAAACCAAAAATTTTCGGTTATTCAAGCCCTGCTATGAAGCCATTATTAGCTATTCATGACGTCTCCACGTAGCAATTCTGTCAGCCCGCATATAAATACGTAAATCTAATTCAGTTTCTATTGGAAACAGCCACCTTGCGTCGGCGGAATAACTAATTAACAGGGAGACCGGCACGTGGCACATCAACACACCCTTCCTATACAGGCTGGTTCATAGTTATCTTATTTCTATAAAAAAAAGGCCCAATAAAATTACACATGCAACTGTACACGTATTATGCCAAAGATTTTTCAATTTGACGTAGTCGGTGGTCGAATATCTAGCAAAAGTTAGTTTGACACCAAAAATCGAATGTTCGATCTCTGCACATGACACACATTTGTGTGCATAAACTAGGTTTGTAACGGAACTTCGCTTCCGCCTCTGTTAATGCCTGCGGAAGTTCCGCAAAAAATCGTATCTTCGCCTCCGCCTCCGCCTCCGTACAATTTTTGCGGAGTTGTAACGGAGGTTTATTTACGTAATCATAGAACAATAACGCGCGGTAAAAACTATTAGAAGACATCAATTCCAGATTTTATGTTCATTTTGATTGACTAGAAGGTGATGTTTATTTACGAGTATATGTTTACTTAAGTGATTTGAATGAAAACTTTGTACGTAGTTTTAATACAACATAAATTACAATTTTTTCTACATCCACTTTCACCTTCGCCTCCGCCTCCGTTAACCTCCGCATCCGCGGAGGTGAGACAGGTCGCCTCCGCATTCGCCTCCGCCTCCGCTAAGTCGGCCTCTGTTACAATCCTAGCATAAACATGCGTGCCCCCTTACCACCATCTCTTATTACGATTCAATAATTGAATAGATTGCTATTCATACCAATGAATAAGCGACTATATTTGTCTTGATGTGGGTGTTTTCTATTCATTGTATTTGCAAAAAAGAAAAATATTTAACGTGCACGTGGCACGTGGTGCACCCTGTCAACTAGCGAAAGACCTCTCCTTTGCCAGCCGCAAAGGAGAAGTAGACTACAGATATATTAAAGTATTTGTAAGCTGCCCGACTGGAGAAATTGTTGTTCCTGCGAGTGAATGAGATCACCAGGAAGGACTGGGGAAATACCTCCTACCTTACAGAATACCGCAATCCAATAACAATTCCCTTGAGGGTTGTTGTGTTCCTGTGAGTAAGTGAGGTCACCAGAAAGAAAGAAGTTCCTGTGTTGGCAGAGGAGGCAGCACGCGAGCGATTTTAAATTTTGCGAGATTATAGTTTATCATCATCATCATCATCATCAGGTCATTTCAGTCTCCACTACAGGAGCACGACCCTCTCTCGTCCGTCCCAGACAGAAGGAGGATTTGGCTTTTAATAATGTATTTCCCTTAGTCGCCTTGTACGACATCCACGGGAGGAGACGGAGTGATTCTATTCTAGTCTGCCGGAAATCACACGGCCAGTTTATATAACCTTCCAATGTCAATATTTCCGGGGATACATCATCTCCTTGACGCACCCCCCGCTACAACTAGATAGGCTTCGACTGTCTACAACTCAGCTGGTGTAAAGTCCTTAGTAATGTAATGACAGTAGGGTTTTTATGCACCATTGTTTAATATTTAACGACTTGGAGACATAAAGTTATTCCTTCCTGTACCTAAAATACGACACGCAGTACAGTTAATCAAAATTCCGTCACTTTTTGTCATGTCACCTGTCTTAAACCCCTTGTACCTTGTCCGTTAGCATAATTAGCATACTTTAGAAGTATTATTTGCCCCAATACAAACTTAATATTCAATACGTTTACACCAAAATAATTACTACAGTTCGTCTGCCGAATACAAGGGTCGTTTCTTCGTATGCATTATAATATTAATGCGCAGGAGGAGTCGGCAGGTGCTCCAACGTTATTAAGTTACGTTAAGACTCTCAATACACACTCACTTGGTTTATTATGTGGTTTTACATAAATATGGGAATATGACAAGTGTAAATTACTGAACTTGATCTTTTTTCTCTCTTAAAATCTCGAACATCGATCTGGAACCTGGAACCCAACCGCCGAAGCTAAAGCCCATCGGATTTTTTGTATGCGAAAATGAAACTACTGCTTAGATTGTTGGTAATTATTTTAGCTTTTTACTTTTACTAATTTCTTCTGATTAAATTCGTTGTGAGTTCCAAGGTAGCCGTAGTTTTACCCCCGGGACTACAATGGACTTCACTGTTCTGTTCATTGCCTTTTTTGGCGGTCGCCGCGGTTAATCCTGGCTACACAGTCGACACAGTGGTAGGAATAGGAGGTGGGCCCCCGTCCCGTAAAAAAAAGTGTTTAGCTCTGCTGATAGAAACCTTAGAGCTGTACCGACTAAGCTGTATTTGTCAATAACTTTAACCTGAGACAATTGTTTGGAACCAAAAAATCAAAAACGTACCTAGTTAGAAAATGACTGAAATAGAGTTACTATATACTATTCAAGCCTACTTTCTGCACAGATATTTTCGCATTATGGTTTCTGTCATTTCATGATCTTGCCCCCCACTCCGGGGGGCTCGGGGGGCTGACTTGTTCATTTAGCTCATTGAAATACTGATTCTAATCACTATTTAAATGATTAGTTAGCGCATCCTAGTAACCACTCAGGCGATTATTATCACATCCCGTTACTGCTTTCTTAGTATAAGTTACTAGATAAATAATTCTTCAGGAAAATTCATTTCTACCGATAAGTGCATGGAAATTATTTTTCTGATGAATTAATTATGACTGACATATAAATAAATATGATTTAAATGGATTTATAAAAATAAGCCTTATGCAGTTTAAAAAAACTCTATTTATGCAGATTATGAACATATTTTTTTGTTCTCCTTTGTTATTATAACGTTATTTTAAGTAGGGATCAGGATAGGCAGATAAAACTTCTACAATGCTCATAATATTTGTTTCAAGACTTAAAACGTTATTTTTCTTAGATTATTATCTAATTATAACAATATTTTGTACTAAGTATTAAAATTTTCAGTTTTGCAATTGCAATAGTTCAGTGTCAGTACAATTATACCAAAGAACTAGCACTACCTGGAATTCACGGTCAAAGTATTTTTATTTCATATACAAAAACTATTTTTGAAACATATATAGATGTACCTACTATCTAAAGATTTGCTTGCATAATCTCGAAAGTTGTATAAAATTTTAATGTAAGCATTTTTTTTGTATCATATATTCCTTATTCCTTAAAGTAGATTTTGTGGACAAAGTGATACAAAAAAATGCAGAAGCTCAGAAACTCAGACTTCATCACCATGCGAATCCAGAGGTAGTCAATCTCTTGATACCACAGGCCTAGTGAGGAGACTCAAAAGAATCTTTCGAGTTAGTGTAGTGATAAGTGAGGCAATATAAGTGATAGTACAAAAAATTATAACACAAAAAGAAAGTGTTTTGTCTTAATAGGCACTAAGAAAAGTCAATAGACATTATTCTTAGACTGTATTTTTAGAAGTTTAATATGTTAAAGTTAAATTACTTATTAGCCCGTAAACTAGATCGTAATATTTTAAAGTATTATATTATTTTTCCTATAAAGCATGATGCTTTATAGAAAAAATAATATAAGCATAGTTCTAATAAGAACAGTAAACTTTTCTCTCCAAGTTAATATTAAAAAAAATTAATCAAGTTTTCAGTTATTGTAGAAACGAAAAAACCATCCAAATCATGATATTGTAGTAAAAGTAAAACAGTTCTGTAAAAATAAATTTGGATAAGTGGAATAATACAAGTGATTTTATACTATGAAAATATTGAAAAAGTTCCACCAAGTGCCAGTATCAACATACGAGTAATAACACTCTTTAAAGATCGTAGTTTTTATATTAAAAAAAAAAAAACTATAAAAGCCAGAACCCCGGAACATCAATATTATAAAAAAGTTGACAGGTTTGTATGTCTGTTAAATTTCTGATGTCACCAGTTAAATGTTCTTAGGAACGTTTCATAGTTTATTTGTGCCCTCAGCCGCGTTACCGTGTTGGATTCCATCGACAGGGTAATCGTTCTTGTTTAATTTAAATGATCTCTGATCTGTTATCTAATAGGAGTAGTTCCCAGAACAGATTCTCTGATTCCAACAAGAGATGAAACTGGTCTGTCACCGTTTATTGCTCTGTTAATGATCGGGTTAAATGTATTAAAAATTTTATGCTTGTTTATACGGAATAACTGTAAACAATGAACGTTCTAAATAAAACTAAATAGTTAAATATTCATGAGTTCGTTGGAAAAATCATTAAGGTATCCCGATTCGGGTATTTGTACAACATGGAGAGATTTTGGTGATTAGAACAAGGCGCAATATCATATTTCTCCTATATAATATTATTTAACAAGCAACATACTACCATGATCTCTTCTATTTTAGGTATGTAATATTTATTTTCTTTTGACAACAATTCTCTTGAGGGTCGTTGTGTTCCTGCGAGTGAGTCACCAGAAAGAAAGAAATGAAGGAGTATAGGCTGGCTACTGATCTGCGACCCCTTGGTGTTGCTGATCTTTATGGGCGGTGGTGATTGCTTTCCATCAGGTGACTCCACATGCTCGTTTGCCTCCCTTTCATATAAAGAAATATACAACCTCTTCGGTCAAAATTAATATATGAAACAATTTATTCCAGCTGATTCCAAGGGGTCATTATGATACAATGGCACAAGTTGTCCACAGATGTATCAGGAATATGTATTTTATGCGTACAAAACCGCATATAATGTTCGTAGTGTCTTACAAAGGAATCCTGTCATTGACCAACTCAATTGGTAAAATATTTTAATTTGACAACTTATGACTGGCTAAAGTATGTCATTTCATCTTTTTATAACTTTAAGTTCGACAAATAATTCGATATAAATGTAGAAAGAATTAAGTTGACAAACGGGAAGAATGGCAATGCCCCAAAAATCTTTTAATAACAGGAAATATCACGTGCGAGTCCAAATTCCAAATATTAAAGGCTTCACGAAAACGGCTCATTAGGAGCTGTTTGGAGAATAGATAAACTTGAAACCTTCAAAATGTGGTGATGGAGTAGAATGGGAAAAATATATTAGCTGAAAAGAAAAAAAACTATCATTGAAGAGGTGCTGGAATAAGTAGGTGAAAAGAGGAACATGCAACAAAATATTCAAAACAGAAGAAAGAAAATGCAGTCGAAATTATTTTAAATACGTATGAACAAAAATAACTCATTTTCAAATTTCAAAATGACGTAAACATTTACGTAATTTTTTTTACTTGTCAAATTTACTTGCCCTATTTGTCAGCTTTTTTATATATTAAAAAAAAATGGAAACCTTCACCTCCCCCGCCTAGGTGGGGATTTGAACCCACGACCTCTCGATGACCGATCGAGTGCTCTTCCAACTGAGCTACCAGGAAGGTTTGTGTTGGTGACGAATTTTTGCATTTTATATTTTACTGCGTTTAATATTTATAATATTATGGCAAGTTGGCACTTTTTAAAATAACAATAGTTTTTTTTTTATTTGTACATTCACATCAAATCCCTATTACATATATTTATTTGCCATTGGGCCCTTACTAGCACTTAGATATTGCTGAATGCATTGTTAATTAATTTACAAATCTTTTTGAGAGAATAAAATTTGCGAAATTACCATTAATTTGTCAATATGATCGTTTCTTCACTAAAATATGATGAATGGGGTTTATCACCTAATCGTGAAATATTAGTGTTGTCAAACTAGCTTTGGTCAAACGTTTGCCCATTATTTGTATGTACTGCACATTAGTTAACTTACCCTTTAAGATCCATTTGTAACTATTGAATATTCTAACTATAAACCCTTTGTCATAAAAATTGGCTGTGTAATTTCATATCCAGCGGGCATTCTCATCAAAATCCAATCTCTATACAAAAGTCTTACGATCGTAATAAAGGAGCGTTCACACTTGATTGGAGCGGTCCGGGCAAATCCCGGGTAGCACCTCGCGCGGTCAGCGGCACGGCACTAACTCGGCGAATGATGACCGGATCATATAGCGATCCCATTCGATTAACTGTAATGAATTGTTTGGGTGAGCATGAAATAAAAGACATACATCTTAACCGACTTTAAAAAAGAAGTCTGTCATTTATTTGAATATTGTTTTAAGTTTAGTCATAAACTCAATTAATTGCAAACTGGCAGAAAGAAGTCAGTTTCATAGAATTAATTAACTTCTTAGTTTATATTTCTGCTGCTTACAGATTTGTCGTTTTTATAAACAGATCAATAAATGCATCTTATTATTATTTTGTGCAAATATATAATGTTATAGTAAAAGTATACCTACAGGTATACCTGCAGGGTGCCCTCTGCTGTCTAACAGACGAGGCTCTGGCGACAGTCACCAACCCGTCTGTCCAGCGTAGTGACTTACGGGCAATACGGACATATCTTCTAAATATTTTTTCACAATGTGTGGCCCACTGCAACTGCTATTCCTGGCCAAGGTGGCGTTCTCGGTTACGGTAGGGCAGGGAATGCGAAGAATCCTAGCGCACCACAATTAACTGACTATAGGCACTAGTAATACCCGGACATTGAGGCGCAAAGAGGATATGGGGAAACTGGAAGTAGACTTGAGGTCCATTAAATGCCAGATTTTGGAAATGTCGGAAAACCAGCAAAAGGGGGGAAGAGACCGTGATCCTCGAATCTGGAAACCTCTTTTACTACCGCGAAAGTGACCAGCTCTCCCAGGGTCATGTCAGGTTCCTCGTCCATATAAAGCCTTCGTCATCAACTCAGTGGACGTCTCCAGTGCGTCGTCGAGGGCATATCTTGAACTTAAATTAACAGAAAGATATTCTTTGAAAGTGGTACAGATATATGCTCCAACAAGGACACACCCGAATAAAGAGGTCGAGGCCATGTTCGAAAACATTACAAAGGCCATACGTAATACGACCTTGGTTGTTGTCGGGGACTTCAATGCCAAGGTAGGAGTACAAGAAGGCGATGAATCGGTAATCGGAGGGTTTAGTTTGGGGTCGAGAAATCACAGGGAGAAAAAGCCTGGTAAATTTCCTGAATTTCATTCTTTAAAAAGAAGCCTTTGAGGAGGTGGACCTGGCAAAGGCCCGAGAAAATGTCAATAGATTTAGCACCGGTACTAATCAAACTCGAGAAAGCCCGCATGATGACGTCGAATCTACGTTCATCCCCAAATCATTCAAATTTCGGAGAAGTTCCAATTGGAACTTCATAACCGAGTCAGCTCATTGGAAACTACTCCGTACATGGACGAGGCAGTAAACAGAATAACGAAGACACTGCACGAAGTCGGCAAAAATCACTTTGGACGGCAGCATAAGGTTCGAGAAGCCAAGCTCTCTAGCGAGACTTTGGCTCTTATGAAGAGTTGACGAGAGATGACAGCATCTACAAGAGCTTCGACAGAGAAAGCTGATACGACGTAACTATCACACCTTTAATACGAAATGCATTGAAGATGTACTAAACATATATTTTTATTTTTTGTACTATTATAATTATCGAAACAAAACTAAGATTAGTTCCTTTTCTATTCAAAATATCTACGTGCACAAAATCAAGAGCAAGTAAAATATGTCGCGACATTCGTCTAACGCAGGGTCAGCGAGATAAGCCAAGTCGAGTCTCAGATTGATTCCGGGATCAGGCGGATAGCGGGAGTGCTCGAGTGTGGACGATCCTTTATCACGATTCACTGCGCTCTATGACTTGGTGTCCTTACTGGATATATGGGGTTGCGCTCTTACACTTTTAAAATCAAGTTATTTGTTACTGTTTATAGTTTATCTTTGTTCTATTTAATATTTTTTTCAACTTTTGTTAACAAATATTAAATGATAAATAAATAAATATTAAATAAATATTGTCAGACAAATTACACAGCACCATCTAGCCCCAAAGTAAGCGAAGCTTGTGTTATGGGTACTAGACTAACTGATAAACATATGTAAATACATTTTTTTTTTTGTAAATACATACTTAATATTATACATAGAAAACACGCAGACCAAGACAAACAGACATGTTCATGCACACAAAATGTTTGTCACCGACGCGCCGCCACCCCCGCTGCCAACGCAGCATCTCCTTCCTTTCTTTCTGGTCACTTCACTCACTCGCAGGAACACAACAACCCTCTGGGGAGTGGTTATTTGGCTGCGGTATTCTGTGAGGTGGCGGTATTTCCCCACTCGGGCAGCTACTACTTTTTTGACCAGAACCTCGTTTGTCACTCAGCAGGATGCACCACATTTAGGTGAGGTTGCCTTTGTCTCTAAGATGATGGAGACCCACTTACAACTCCATTTGTTAACACTACACCCCCACTAAGTAATTTTAACAACAGTGTAGGTATGTGAACATAAAACGCAGGCGTTAATTGTGTACAAGTCCTATACCTAGCCTAGACAGACTTCCTCGTACTGTGGAAACCAGAAACGAACACAATGGGGTTTTATTAGCTTTCTCAAGCTTTTACAGCTCGTTAGAGTGGCGCCCATTGGTTCACGTGTGACTCATATCTTTCAGATCGCCTGATCTCTCAAATTGTTTTAAGTGTATAATTATTTCATAAATTTCTAACTGTCACAACTGTCTTAAGTAAGTTGCTGTACTAAACTGTTTTTAGTAAATCCGTATTATAGGGAATGAACAGGTTGGTCTCACTGATAGTTTTTTTTTATACTACATCAGATGGTAGGCGAGCATACGGAACGTCTGATGTGAAGCAGTTACCGTAGCCATATTAACAATCGTAAAATGAAATACCGTTCGCGCGCCAATGCAGCAACTCCTTCCTTTCTGGTGACCTCACTCACTCACAGGAACATAAATATCCTTAAGGGAATTGTTATTTGGCTGTGGTATTCTGTAAGGTATAGATAATATTAATAACTGTAATAGTTAGACATATGCCGTCGCGAGACTTTTTGTAGATAATGATGTGTTCGGCAAAGTACATTATTTTGTTCCATCATCAATAGTTTTCGCAGCGCACGCGATGTAAGGCATTTTTAGGTATTTTTTTTTTTACATCATTGGAGTTTTAGTAAGGATCCCTAATCTTTTCTAGCAATAAATATAGCCTATGTTACTTTGGGTGAATGTAGCTTTCCAATGGTGAAAGAATTTTTGAAATCGGCACAGTAGTTTTTGAGATTTTTGTGTGTGTGTATGTTTGTAATGAATTAATCATTACAAACATACACACACACACAAAAACAAATCTTTCCTCTTTATAATAGTAGTGTAGAAAACTTTAGGAAGAAAAATTTTAGGAAGAGTGATCATTCGGATTACAAATCGGTATGAAGAACAATTTCTTTAAAAACTTTAGGGTTTTCTTTTTTTTTAGGTATAAAATCTTATGCTTTATACTAAGGGTCGACCGAGACAGGTTTTTCGTTCTCGGCCGAGACCGAGACCGAGACCGAGAATAAAATAAAATCTCGGCCGAGACCGAGAGCCGAGACCGAGAATAGAGAAATCGTGAAAAAATCATGAAATTGCGCAAATTTTGTAAAAATATAATTTATTTGAGAGTGTAATTTAATTAATAAGTTTTAATAATCAAAATTGAACAATATGATGTTGTAACATAAAAAAAGCAATTTTTCGGTGTTTTCACCCTTGCAAGTGTGTCGCCTCTCGTCGTATAATTTACCAGCTATGCTAAAGAGCTGTTCACTTGCTACACTAGTAGGCGGCGCTGATAAAAACTTTTGTGCTGCTAAGTACTTTTTGGCGATGAATACCAGTATCTACTCAAAAATATTAGCATTTCTTTGCAGTCTTGGCTGTTTCAGAAAGCTATCTAGCGCTATTTCGATCACTGGCTCATCGTCCAACTCTATAGAATCATGAGCTGCCCATAAGTTGGATTTATCTATTGGAGTTGAAGCCATGTATGATGAGCTAGCTGACGAAGCACATGTCGTCACACGAGAATTTGATCCCACATTTCCATTGAGAGTTTCCGCCGCCGCCCGCCGTCCGACCAACCAATCACAGTCGACATATCGCTCTCTCACGCTATGCACGCACTGACTGCTGACACAAACAAAGCGACGAAACTGTCTCGGTTTTGGCCGAGAATCTCGGCGATTTTTAGCCGAGAATCTCGGCGATTTTTAGCCGAGAATCTCGGCGATTTTTAGCCGAGAACCGAGACAGAGTTCTCGGTTGAATTTGTAGCCGAGAATGCCGAGACCGAGACCGAGACCGAGATCTCGGTCGAGCCTTACTTTATACGTATGCTTTTCTGCCACCCGGCGTTACCACGCCGAGTGGCAGAAAAGCATACGTTCCGCCTGATGTGAAGCGTGTACCGTAGCCATATTAACGCTCGCAACATAAAATATTGCTCGCGCGCCGCCACCCCCGCTGCTAACGCTGCATATCCTTCTTTTATGGCGACCTCATTCACTCGCAGGAACACAACAACCCTCAAGGAAATTGTTATTTGGCTGTTGTATTCTGTGAGGTGGAAGTACATTCCCAAATCGGGTAGCTTAAAATTACACTCCCTACCTCTCTTTTCGCCAGAGCTTCGTTTGTCAGTTAGCAGGGTGCACCGCGTGCAGGTGAAGTTGGCTTTGGTGCAAAGATGTTGATGAACCACTTACACACCAACATTAGGTGAGCCAATATGGACCATATTATGTCATCGAAATCTTGACGAGATCGGTGGTCGAATGGTTAGCAATGGCCACTTTGACTCCGAGGTTGCGCACAAGACAAATATTTGTGTGCATGTATACGTCTATTTGTGTTGGTCTGGGTGTATAGTATGTTGGTATTTATAAAAAAATGTATTTAAGTATAATATCAGTTAAATAGTACCTATAGCTTTACTTTGCTTAGTTTGGGACTAAGATGGCCGTGTGTAATTTGCCAGGAATATTTTTTGAAAAATGGAAAAATTCACCTGCATAGGTGGGATTTGAACCCACGACCTCTCGATGACCGGTGATGGACTGAGCTACCAGGAAGGTTTGTGTTGCTAACGAATTTTTGCATCTTATATTGTACTGTGTGAGTCACAGTGTGGCGTCATCAACCTATTAATCGTGGGTTCAAATCCCACCTAGGGGGGGCAGGTGATATTTCTATTTTTCAAAAAATATTTATCTGGCAAGTTGGCCAAGACAACTATTCAAATAATAATAATTTGTCAGGAATATTTATTTATTTATCTTTACAACAGTTTGCGAGGTCGTCGTAGCATCGTCATCTACACTTATACGTCCTACTGCTGAGATACGGACCTCCCTTCAATCGACGGGGTTTAGAGCGTACTCCACCACGCTGCTCTACTGCGGGTTGACGGAGGCCAGTGTGTTCAAGTCTCCTAAAGCCCACTGACTTGTCTTAACGACTGTCATCTAATGACAACAGCCGGGACCGTAGGCTTAACGTGCCCTCCGAAGCACGGAGGAGCTCGAAATAAATAAACTTATCCATGGACAGTCTACGGTCGACGTTGCTTAACTTGCGTGTTCGGTTAGACTGACACGCGTAACGACGCAAAATACTCGTCGTATGTATATTCTTATGTACAAGAGTATTGCTCAATTAAAAGTAGGTATAGGATAAACAAATTTCTCTTATTTTGTCTGGGAAGGAAAAGAATACATGATGTTTACGCTTTATATAGAATCCCATGTAGATACAGAGGTCTCAAACTGTTCCCGTGGTCCTACTGAACGGCTCGAAATCGTCATCACCATTGTTATCAACCCATGTTCATCCTACTGCCGGGATACATCAATAGAAGATACTCAACTGCAGGTTGACAGAGACCTGTGTTCAAGCTGCCGAAAGACCACTTACCAAATAACTTTGCTCAATGAGTGTTATCTAATAACAACAACCGCTTGAGACCACTTGAAGTGCTATCCAAAATACGGAGGATCTCGAGTTAAATAAACCCATCATAAGACAGGCTCCGATCGACGTTGATTAATTTGCGTGTTAACAGCACAGACTACTAGTTGCTCAAATTATAACTTCCACTGGATTTTGCTAGTTTTGCTGTTACTCGCATTTAAATAGACACATATGCAGATAGACTGACACTTGAAGACTGACTGAAACTTCTCGATTGTTGCTTAACTTGATGTTATCAATATAAGTTACCTCGTAACTGGTCGAAGTCAAGCAATATTTCAAGAACGTTTTTTTTTGAATATTATATTATTAAATGCTTAAACTTTGCACTTCTATAAGTTTAACGTTCGAACGTACGTTACTGGTATGTTATTGAAAAGAGATAAATATTCACATGAAGAGAATATTGAAGTAGTCTCACAGAATATCTCAGCTAAATACTAATTGCCTTGAGGGTTGTTGTGTTTTTGCGAGTGAGTGAGGTCGCCAGAAAGAAAGGAAGGAGTATAGGCTAGCAACGGATCGGCAACCCCCCAAGCAAATTGGTCCTGCTGATCTCCATGGGTGGTGGTGATTGCTTTCCATGCTCATGCACATGCTCGTTTGCCCCCCCCCCCCCCCCCCATATTAAATAAAAATAAAAGTTGTACTCTGAAACTTGCTGATCTCCATGGGCGGCGGCAGTGCTTTCCATCATGTGAGCCACATGCTGGTTTGCCTCCCCCTCTATAACTATATATATAAGAAACTATGAGTAGTGACAATTCATTATATGTAATATATCTGGTCATACTTACTTGACAGGAGAAAATTCTTACTTTTAAGTTGAAGATAAAAACCAAACATTACGTGTTGACGTGCCGAATCCATAGCAACTCGGAACGATGTTTCACATTTGTAGCACAGAGAAATTGGCCCACAATATTTATTACAGCTATGCCGAGTGCACGGGTGCACACCGCAAATAATATAAACGTCGACATAATAATGAAGTACAAGGGGTTTACGTGTATTTCGACGGATAAAGCGTGAAGGTACAAGAATTCCAGCCTCAACATTCCGAAATACTGGCATAGTCGTAATTTAGAGAGGTGCGAAGTTCCATCACATCAGGGGGTACGATGCATACCCCGGTGGGTGTACCGCAAGTGTAGTGTTCTCGAATATTCCACAGTGTTGCTACGTGCAATAAATCTGGTGGAGTGATGGCACGTTTTTTGTCGCGCGACATTTTTTCCCGCGCTAGCCGCACATATATCACCGCCGTCCGTACGCGGTGACTTATGCCCTCTGTCTCAAAAGTCGCTTGCTTGAAATACCGCACCGTTTCTTCGGATACCCTTTATTTGCAGCTTTAAACAGAATTAAATTTAAAGGAACAACTCAAACGTTTTAGCAAACGCCTAATTCGATAACAATGGTTGTTGCGAAATCGACTTTAGCTCTTAAGAATTATCGACCGCGCGTTAACCGAACCATAAATGTACACAAATAGGAAAGTCTGAGAGGAAGTTAAAAAGACGAATTGCAAACATTAATTGTGTGTCAACAATGGCACCCTTAAATTCGCGCGGGGCAACCGCAAATAAAACCAGCTTATTAAGTGAGCCTATCGTCGCGGTACGGCACCGGGGAGCATTTTATACGTACTTTTATCCGATGTCCATTCTTCTGAAATGCGATTAAAATTGAATAGGTCCATATGTCGCCGGCAGAGGCCGTTGCGTCACAATCTCACGGGCGGCTGCATTTTCAATTTGCCGCGAGATAAGCGCTACTTTTGGACGACTTTTTCTGCAGAATGCCGGAATTGATCCGGTGACTTATGGCGGACGATGTATAAGACGAGTAATTGGATGGTCACTTCAATTTTTCTTTATAATTCGAAGGCATTCTAAATGCGTAGGGAAGTTGTAGAGCCAAGCGTGGAGTAAGTCCATTACTTTTGATGCTAATATAATACAATAACACAGACCTATTCTATTATCATATTTTATTTATCAAAGGGTTCAGTAGGAGTTGATTGCAAGCCAATATCCTTAACAACTTATTTTTCACAAAATAATACGTCCAACGTTATTTTTAATTAAATATTCAGCATTCGAATAATGAATGTGTCATTATTTGGTTTGTTTGGTTGTTTGGCACGTTTGGAGGCGGGGTTATGGAAATGAAAACATATATTTAATATCAATATTGATAATTTATTCACAACTTCAATTAACACAATTTTTTGTTTTAAAAACTAAAAAGTTTAGGTACGGGATATCGTTATAGGCTGTTCTGTAGTGATCGCTAATTTACACTTTATTTCGATAGTCTTAAAATGATTCCTTCGTTTATTTTCTACAGATTTCATTTACATTCCATATGTACATCTTTTGGGGTCCTGAGATACACGTTTGTGAATATAACAATAGAATTAATTAAATACAATCACAATTATTGCAGTTTCATTAATTTCTTTTCTAATTACATTCAAAGTTAAAATTGCTGCATTCACCCACAGTATCCCATAATAATTTATGGCCACTCAATACCTTAATTTAAAATGGTATAGCGATACAAATTCTTTAAACATTTTTATTTTTTATTTTTGTGTCCAACCAAAACGTTATATTATAATACTGATTAGAATTCCAATTTAGTGACCAATCATGACCATTCTTTGCATCAAATAAAAAATCGTCGAACATCGATATCCATATTCAGTTCCGCGAAACGTCACTATTAAATACAGCTTTTATGTACAAATCGCATGATTATAACTATTACATAAATTACTATTGCATTTCATTCAATAAAAACTACGCAAATAAAATGTACAAAAGAAAAAATATCTCTGGGTATAATTTCTCTGAACACATCACAATACCTATAGCGAACCGAACCGTTCAAATTAAATACAATGACGAAATAATGTACAGGAACGGAATATAACTTAATAGAGATATGTACAAAATACACAAATTATTTTTATTTTTGAACTAACTTATATATCGTATAAGCCGACTTCGACCTTAACTATATTATAATACTGTACAATTTCTCTAGTTACTTCATGTAAAACACACTAAGTTAATACTTGTAGGGGACCGATCACGGAATAAAAAGTCTTTACGGGTCAGACCGGGACAGTACTTTCGAGTTGGATATGTGCGATCAATGCGAGCTGTTTGTAGATATAAATATACAAACATCAATTCTGTGGAACAGTCTTATAAATTAGTGATGTGCCGAAGTATTTATTACCTCGACATAGTCGTAGTGTCGTGGTCGTGGATAATAGGTGAAAATCACAGCGTTAAGTATCGGTACTGCCGATACTCGATCTACGGTCAATTCGGTGCGCCCAACGGGACGGTTATGTATGTTTTTAAGACATATCTACGAAAATCCAATTGGGTTGCGATCGAGTTTGGTTGACTTATCACGTGTACTCACTCCTCCAGCCAGTCTGGAAATAAACGAAAAATATATTAAGGCCTGAAATATATAGGTTATTATAAACGTCATGAACCATTTTTGTCAAGAACTTTTATGTTAATAGAAAATGTGTATATGGTAATGAGCTTCAATATAATTAGAGGTATATTTAATTATTATATATATATGTATTTTTTTTTTAAATTAACATAAAATTTTGAACAATATCAAATAAATAGGAAACTAACTTTTGTGTAATGAGGTTAGAAAAAATATTTAATTAGATTGTGTCTATGAGTAGTCTACTGTATGTTTTCTTTCTTGTCTTATTGCTGTGGTCATCTATTATTTGCTTTATGTATTGTAGAAATAATCTGTATCTTATTTATGTGTTATGCTGTTGATGTCCCGAATAAAGAAAATAAAATAAAAATATGAACACGCACATTGTTTTACAGTAGGTGCTAATCTAACAAAACCTTAAGATAAATCGAAAATAGCAACTCCTCTGTTAAAGCGAGGTGAAGTGGTTCGAACTACATTCGATAACAGGTCGAATGATCTACACATTGAGCTACCAAGAAAGATTTGTCATGAAGACGAAGTTTTATTGCAATATCTATTTTGTTGTTTGATAACAAGGCGTATCTTGCCTTTAATAAGTACTTGTTTTCTGAGATCGATGATCTAAGAAAAAAAAATCTTCTCAAATCTTTTCAAAAAAATATTGATTCTACCTAGTACTTGTTACTAGGTAGAGTAAATATTTTTTCAAAAGACTGAAAAAGATCCGTCGAGAGTCAAAGATTTGAAATCCACTTAATCAAAGATCAAATTAGATTTTTTTGAAAGTGATTTTTTTAGAGTAGTCAAGTAGAAACCGGCATCTACGCATATTCATCCTACTGCTGGGATATGAATGTCCCGCAGTCAAAAGGGTTAGATCGTATTTCAACACGCTGCTCAACTGCGTGCTGGAAGTCAGCCGGAGAGTCAATGTTTTCATGTCGCCCAAAGACTTAGCTTAAAGACAACAGCAGTGACTGAGGGCTTACCGTGCGTGCTGTCTAAAGCATGGGTAAGTTTGAGATAAATAAATCCATCCAGGGACATACTACGGTTGACGTATTTTGACTTGAGTTCAATGGGGATGTTTGATATTTTTTCTGACCCCAGATGTCGCTAGGTTGGCGTCGGGTCCGGATTGTCAAAGTGTACTGAATTTTTTGACAGTGAAACTTCAAAACAACAAGACGTCAACAAGACATTTGACAAGATGCTATGAGTTGACAGATGATTGGACCCAACGCTACAGTGCTGCCAACTGTCATTAGACTGACACAAAAAATGCAATATTCTAGCTGTCTACTGTGTACTAACTGTCATCTGTATAAAAAAATCTCACCATAGAGTTAAGTTGCGCGAGGTGGTGGTGATGGTAAGGGTTGTGCGACGCAGGTGGCGGGGCAAATCCCTGGTGCGGCGCCCCATACCAGTGAGACATATGCGCTGCCGCCGGGTGCACCAGACCCACTTGGTGCTGGCCTGTGAGACAAAACATTTCATCCTTAATAAAATAATAAAAATAGAACTCGGAAGTAAAACTATCGATAGAATTTTCAAAACTGGATATGCATGACACATTACCTTAAATAAACGAAACCTTTTGTTTCTTTACATTACGATAAGAGAGAGAGAAAGAGAGATTACAGTAACTTGTACAGCCAAGGGTAGATCATGCTTAACAATCACTATGTAATTGTAACTCTTATTGCCTATGGTATAAGCACCGTACAAAGCTCTAAGTGTCAAGGTTGACGTGCTCTTCTCTGTACAAATTGTCAGGGAGTCAGTAATACATATTTTGTCTCATATACGACCTTTAGTACCTCGTCGGATAATAAACAAGAATACAGACCGCCTGATATGCAGCGGCAGAAGCCTATATATGATTAAAACATAAGAAGTATCGCGCGCACTATTCCTGCTGCTAACCTCCTTAGGAATGTCGGGGAAACAAAAACCCTCTAGGGAATTGGTAATATATTGCGGTCTCGTCTAAGACCACAGTATAAGTAATAGTACTACGTACAGTATGGCTATTCCCTGCCGCTCTCTCGTATCGACCTCACCTCCCCTCTGAGACTAATCTGGAACAGTTTGTATGCGCCGTATGCATACACACGCTCATTTTCGCTCTGTACAGACGTCGGTGTTTATGTAGTAGTGAACGACGCAACATTTGCATGCAATGGCTGGGATGTGCTACAAGGATGTAGGTAGTTCCTAAGCTCCCCATTTGATCACCTCCTAATTGAATTTCGATATGCCCGAACTCTCCTAAAGGGTTGAACCCATCGATGGTTTTTAAAGTAATACTTGTCCAAACAAAAAAAAAAACACCTGCCTGCTTATTGTTTTAATCAAGGAACGCTTTACATGAGGAAGTATCGTTATACCATGATTTTCAATAAGTCAGCAATCAATTCTAGTTTTGGTTGCATATCCACTGGGAATGGTGATTGATCACTTTACATTGAGTGATCTGCGTGCTTGTTTACTTCTCATTATATTCAATAATCCACTCTCATCTTTCATTTTAAAACTCCATTGTTTTATATTCCTTAAAAAAATAACATGTTCGGATTCTGTTTTAAAAAAATAAGTAACAAAACCCGTAAAAAATCTTAACAAAAGGCATGGCATGGGGTTATGAGTTTAGGTAGTAGCCGATATAAAAAAAAAATTTGGCCAAAACATAAAAAAAATTTCAAATATCAGATGTATTAGGGCTTACCAAAATCCATAGCCGAAGGGAAGGCGGATCCGCCGAAACCTTTGGTGGCGTCCCCTAGCGGCTTGATCATGTCACCCATGACGCCGCCGAGCGCCAGGGCACACGCACCACCACCCATACCCATGCCACCCTTCTTCTTCTTACTCTTACTGCTTAATTTCCGATTCCTCGTCTGGATACCCTCCTTCTTCATTGTTAGTGGCCGGTTTACCTGTTGACAAAATAGATTAATGTTAGTCTTGAAGTCAATTTCATCTGTTTATTTTTCTACTGCCCACAGAAAGACCTTCTGCATGTTGGAACTGTTACCCTCCCCCACAAAATTCATAACAGCAAGTATTGATACTATTTATTTATATTTATTTCAAGCTAATAAACAGTTGGTTTGTTGAATTTTATTTTCAAATACGTAATAAACCTAAATACAACATGTAATTTTGCTGAGGTTTATCCTCAGTTTAATTGAGCGGTAGTATTATTTCATGCGGGCACGGCGGACCTAATAATCATAATTGCCCCATGTTGAATCACACAACTTTTTCCGTCATATTCCATTTTATTGCTCTTACATGACATTTAGCGGTATGAAAAACGTCAGCGCTACCAATTTAGAATGCTAACTAGTAAGTATAAAGGCTCGCCGAAACCATAAAGTGGCCACAATAGTCGTGTGCGAATATTTAGTTGTTTGGTGTCCGTCGCCGACATGTGAAGCGTACCCGTGATGCATCCTAATTAGTGCAGCGATGCACTCTGTAGCGGTGTTTGTAAGCGTTTGGTGGGAATCGAAGGTGACGTACGCGGGGTGAAGGCACTCGCTGCAAGATTTTTTACATTTTATTCCATCTACGTTTTGTGGTGGCAACATTTTCCTTACGTTCGAGAGAAGAACGAATGTAAAGCATCGTAGATAAAATTTTGATGCTGAAGTATACTTTATTCGCGTGCGATTGTTTATTACTCTAAAATTGGCAGGTCAAACATCTCGGTCACTTTCTGGTTTACATCGCTGGTTTCCGAGAAACGTGCGTCACGACGGACGGACGAACGAACGGACAATGAGTTATTCATCGCCTTCCATGGAAGTTGTCGGCGGCATATGCGCCCTAAACGCACGATTGCGTTGCCCCTCGACGCCGCAGCAGCCAAGCGCATGACCTGATTTTTGCTTGTTTTTTGGACAATCGCAATTGAGCTGCATGATGTAAACCGAGAGAACAAAGGCTCGTGAAAGTTACTCTAGGCGTTATTTCAAATTTCTTATTATAAGAGAACAAAATCTCGATCTAACATCACTACACAAAAACTAATCTAACGTGAAACGAATACTGACAAGTATTTTGCTGGCGTATTTCTTATCGTTAATTTCTCGATCAATCCAATTCTCAAAACTCATCGATACCATTCACTGTCTAAGCTTAGACTGCTCGTTAAAGAAGACATCGTAAGGATTTGCACAGTTATACTGAGTTAAGACGATAAATGAAATAAGAACTCTTGAAATAAGAACAACGCTTGTAAACGGACAAAAGTACAAAGTGCAATGATTTTCTCCAACAATAGAAGAGGACAGTTGGTTAGTGCGTGCCAATTTGTCCCTAATACGATACCGCGAATCGCCCACACAGCAGGCGCATACCGCGCCGTCGCCCTACCAATTTAACCAATATAAAATGCATTAACATTAGTGCACATGCCGGCAGATTTGCGCAAATTGGGTCAATGCGAAGCCTACATCACGCACAGTTTAGTAGTTAAGGTGTACAATTGACTAGTAATAACAGGTTAGTTTCGTATATTCTTACATCGTAAATAAAGACAGATATGAGGAGTTATAATTGTTAGAAATATGTCATCATTATTAATCTGAAAGTAAAGAATGAAAGAAAAAAGGACATCAATCATGAAGTCGGGAACTACTGGCCCTAACTGCGGGCAGCGGGAATGAAGCCGATTTGGATCGAATATTTTGATTACAAAAATGGGTCTTATACATTATGCATTTGGGTTTAAGTTAAACATACTTAGTCGGTAAAGCTCTAAAATTACTATCAGCTAAGTTAAACATAAGTACCAATAATCTTTAAGTTTGATTTTAACATTCAAAAAAACTGACGGAAATCGGTTTTAGCTATCTCTGATCGATTGGATAAATTTTATTTATCCAACCAAACATGACTGGGAAAAGTTTAGAGATTTCTTAATAAATAACGTACAAGAAATAAAGTTCATTTCAATCTCGAGAGACAAAATAAACAATAATACACTGATCTAAAAGTCCTGAGACTAAGAAAATCCTAATAAAACACCGTACAATTCCATAGAAATATGCAACTAACAATGGTTATCAAGTTCGCAGCTTGCATGCAAAACAGGAGACCTTCGGATACTAACCATAACCGTCCCAGCACACGGAAGGTACGGACACGAAGATACCTACCCGACATACTTAATACGACATGTCGGCCATGTTGCCGCAGAATTGCTTAATAACTGGCCATTATATCAGGTTAATTACTAAGCTGCCGGTCTCACTACATCTCTACCTATATAATACGGGGTTAGTGCATTGACTGACTAAAAAGGACGATGACTTTGATGAGTTGCTTGAATTAATTATTGTAATACAGTGCTTTTCGCAAGTGTTAACATTTTGTTAATAAGTTTGTACAAGAAATTAGCTGCATGTTAGGTACTAGATTGTGAAAGTTGGATGAATTAGGGGTGCAAATGGCTAATCACCATCTTTAAGCCAAAGCCAACATCACCTGCACGTGGCGCTCCCAGACATTAAGCAAAACAAAGAAGGAAAGAATCTTCTTTCCTAGAGGTATGGCATCTGCCATACCTCTCTTTCTGGCGAGTATCTGGCAGGGCATGTCGAATCTGACTGGATACCTTACAGCATATCGCAGCCAGATAACCATACCCTTGAAGATTGCTGTATTCCTATGAGTGAGTGAAGTCAACAAACGTAAGAAGATGCTGCCGTAGCAGCTGGAGTGTTAATACTTATACGATACAAATGATACTTCTTGTTTTGCAAGAGCCTACATGACTACGGTAAACGCTTTTAGATCAATAATAATGAAACTAATGTTATCAAAGTAAACTTTCACCATATTATTTTATCGCCGATTAAGGCAAACGCTTTTTTAACTTTTTGTCTAATGCTGGAGCAGGAGAGAAAGGAGTAAGCAAAATTCTCACTTAAGTACTAATTTATCTACGCTACATTTCTGCCTTCATTATCTAAACTAAACGTCTAGACAAATCAAATTAACGTTACTTTATATGATTTAGATGTAAATTGCTCTGCATAATTTTTAGAACGAAATTAAAACAAGACTCTATATTTATCTAAAGCCTCATTTAAGGGCATTTCTCATTCTACTTAACTAGGCTAGGCATCCTTTATATATTTACTTTACGAAACCCTCCCCACGCGAGTTCAACTCGCACTTACTCGTTTTTTTTATATATATAAGAGGAAGTCAAACGAGTATGTGGGTCACCTGATGGAATATAACACAGAACAGAAAAAAATAGATTATACTATTTTTTTTTTTGTTCTGTGGAATATAATCACAGCCTTTCGTGGAGATCGGCAAGCAAATTGTTTGCTACCCGATTTGTATAAAATGTAAGATATTTAAGTAGGTACCTACTAAGTTTTAAATCGAATCTTTCTTCAAGACGTGCAAACCACAGATTAAAACTTTTTGATTTATAACTCTTTTGTAAGGATTTTGAAATTTAGACCCAATGTTTATTGTCGAGATTTTGAGAAACTGAGATCAGTCTATATATCCCAATGCTTGAAGACAAAAGTGTTCAATCAGTGCGTCATTCCCGCTATGACTTACAGAGCAGCGGTGCAGAGACTGACTGACCGTTGGGCTGGTTCACAGACTAAAAGTTGCACAGCGAGCAATGAAGACACCAATGCTTGAAGTCTTTAAGGGATTGAATCCTGAACGAAGAAATTCAACGGAGGACGAAAGTGGTCGACATAGCTCATAACATAGCAGTGGGCTGGCCACATCTGCCGAGTCAGGGATGGCAGATGGTGAGGAAAGTCCTAGAGTGGAGGCCATACGAAGAATAGGGCGCCTCCTCTCTAGTTGAACCGACAACCTCAAAAGGAGTGACTGGTAGCGGTTGGATACGAAACGTAGATGATCGCATATGGTGGAAAGCATTCTCGAAATTAAAATAAAAGACTTGAGTCGACAGCACTAACTGTAACCACTTACTAGCAAATGTAAAACGTTCATGTATACACGTAGCAGTGTACTGTACAGTCGGAATGTTGCATGCGGAGGCCACATATGGAGTTAGCGGATTCATTGCAACGTGACCGCCGTAATTTTGTTCCTAATTGCCGCCAGGTTTGTAATAGGAGCTTAAATGTTTGGTGATATCGTAAAGTGTGTCCATAAGAATTAATAGGTATATTTACGTCATTATTGTAAAGAAGGAGATATACAGCTTGCTTGATATGAAGGTGCCCACTTCACATCAATCGCGCTGTATATTATGTATGTCACCTAACTTAACATACAAAAACTGGCACAAAATTATATAATCTATCAGAAAAGATATTACTTTAAATGACTACAAACCAATTCTTAGCTATTAATGCATTATTTTGTTGAAGGGTCAACCGTGAACGTTGTCGACTGTACATAGAGTGCATTACTTAGTATTTACATTGTAATCGTGGAGACGATTTTAACGATTTGCATAAAAAAATATACTTCAAGAATAGCATTTAACAAAACTCCTATGAAAGTACTACATTACCTGGAGTATAAGTAATAATCTATAAAATGTTCTAAAATACCAATGTTTTTAGAACATTTTACAGACTTTTACGCCAATGCGTTACTACTCGAGTTCCACTAAGCAAATAATTTCGTTGTGACTTACATTACTTAAACTTTAATAAACATTAATACCGAGATAATGCAATCAGAACGACATTTATGTAAATTAATTAACACTTTATAGAAGTAGTGATTGATATAAATTGCATTCCCTCGATAAAGCTATAAGTATTTAAAACTAGTAACCTGATACTTAAGTCATGATTGATGTATAGATCATTGTATGAAAATAAAACTGACATTTTGCTCGAGTAATAAATGAGATACAGCTTGTGATCGATTGCCTTTGATTTTAATGCCTATATTTTCTTATAATTTTTCTCACATTCAATTACTAGTTTTTAGAAATAGCCGCTACAAAACTTAACTTAAACTAGCTATAAAACTATATACTTTACTACTATTTAATAATTTATATAACTCGTAACATATGTAACTCGTACATATATACCGTGGTGATCTAGAAAACGGCTCTAACGATTACGATGAAATTTATTACATAGGTTATATATAGGTAGATTCACGGAGGCGAGAAATTAATATAGCTAAATCTCGGCAAATTAGTTGCCTAAAAAAACGTCAGCCAGGTCGTCATCAACTCATCCCACTGCTGGGATACGGGTCTCCCTTCAATCGCAGGGATTTATACCATACTCCACTACGCTGCTCAACTGCGGGTTGGCGGAGGCCAATATTTTGCCTAAAGACCAGACTTGGTTTAACGACTTCATCATCTTACGACAACAGCTGGAACCGACGGCCTAACGTATGTATTCCAAAGCACGAAAGAGATAAATAAACCCATCCATGGACAGGCTACTGTCGACATTGCTTGACTTGCGTGAACGATTAGACTGCCACGCGCAACCATCGTTATCCACGTAGGTACTTTGTATTTATTAGTGCAGCACATTACATACATCCATTATTATAAATTTGAACATATCTGTCTCTATTACACTAAGTTTGGTATAGAAATAAATTGTAACCGTGAGAAAATGCATTGGCTACTTACACGAACACCATAGGGACATTTGAAAAAATATACATTCTAGGCATCTTATATTATGTTGCGAAGTGAAAAAAAATACATTTATATACTAAATGTCATTATCTAGTAAATTAAAGTAGCTTTAACCGTTAGTTCTAAAATAAATGGTCGTCCGAAACAGCGGTTAAAAAAAATAATAATATATGACTTGCTATGTATTGCTTTCTCAAAAGATTAATATAAAATATGAATCCTAAGACACTCGCCAATTATGATTCAACATAAATCCCTTGGGAAAATGCAGCAATAATAAATAATTCGTTTTCATACAAACAACATCATTCAGTCTGCAGATGTGCTGATATGCACAAAAGTGCACTCATAGTGCGTAGAAGCATGTTGAGTAATTAACTTACGATACAAACTTTATTCTGAAATCTTAGCACTCCATTGACTGTTTAAGTGATGTAACTTTATATCAAGTCTGTAGAAAACCAGCAGTGGATGATTACAACAGCGCAACGTTCTGAAAACATGCGATTTCGTTTAGTTATGCGTGCGAATAATTGTGTTACGTTTCTAGAACGGAGAGTGCGCAAATTATTATGCTATCTGCTCCCATCTGGCCACAATACTAACACACCCATAAAACCAGTCAAATGGGAAAATAACAGGCTCACTCCACAATGCAATGGAAATTGTTGCACACGACCTACACAATTATTCGAGAAAACCTAGTGTATCACCAGCTTAATTACTAGAAAAAATAAGACGTTTCGCATATGTAAAAATGTGTATGTTCAATTGGACTCTGTTATGCAGAATAGATCCAATCGACATTTTGTTACTTTTAAGTTAAAGTTCAATAGGAATAAAAATATCAAGCAGTATAAGGTTTGTGAAGCATATATGCTAGAATCTGTTGCGAATATATAAAACTTTGAGTTTTTTGAAGTGATTTGAAGTTTCTTGCTATGTATATATCTCTCAATTTAGCATAGTTTGTCAGTTGGATCTATTCTACATAGTCAGTCAGTCAGTCAATGGTTCTTGCGGCTTTCACCGCGTTCACGAGCCTCGAGCTATAAGCTCCTTGCTCGGGTGTGGCTCAGGAGGAGGAGGAATAACTATTGATTTGAGGGTTTATTGACTGACTAACTGCAGGGATATTCTTAATTTAAGGTAGATTTATTTATTTATTTATTTATTAGCATACAAGACAGATTACAATCGACATAAACACCATTATCATAGCTTACAATTAGTACAGAGCTAGATTATAATCCAAAATTATGTACGCCTAGCAGCTTTATAAATATTGGAATTAATAGCGTACGCTTTATTATATACTATATATATTATATACTATATATGTTATTATATTATATACTATATATGTTATATTATATACTATATATGTTAATTTATTAAATGAATTAGTGTTTTATTGAGGTTGTATTATTTATAGATATTTATATAAAGTTAAACTAATGGCTCTGGGTTACAGCCGCAGTGCTTCACGGACGAGCCGCGCCGTCCGGTGCAACGCTGTAGCGTTGCTCCGGACCGGATGACACAGTCCGTCCCCGTCTCACACGGCTGCAACCCAGTAGGTTAATGGTAGTTCTTGATTTTAAGTATTTCTCAACCCTTAGGTTACCCTTCTATGGCTAATGGCTTGCGCTAACGGCTATTCTACATAACAGGGTCCGATTGTTTACGGACGGCACCAGGGTTACTTTCAGTGAACATTTTGAACACAGCTCGTAGAAAAGATTCGCGACCCCGTCCGGCAGACACTAAATGAGACGACCTCCCCCCCCCCCTAGATGGATCACTCCATCTAGACACTCGACCTCGTGAAAGCTGTAGAGCATCAATTGAGGCGTGAGGGCGTCAGGATGCAGGTGGCTCAGGATCGAGGCGCGTAAATCTCTAAGGCAGAAGTGCTATGTTCAGCAATGGACAATATTATAAAGTACCTACTCTGTGGCAGTGGACGAATACGGACTGACATGATGATGAAGATGTTGAATATATCTCTCATATTTTACCAGAATGCATTGTCCTTTCCTATTTCACTGATGGCTAGTCTTCGCCAACTTAGTTAGGAAGATCTATTTGCTGGTCAGAAAATCTTTCTATGGGTAATATAGAAACAGTTTAATTGTTGTGTGACCAGGCAGATCAGGATAGATTCCTGATCGTTCTAAATTTATGTTCTAAAGTTAAATACCAGTACTAATTTCAAATCTGATAAAACCTACGTATTATTTCTAATCTCATTGTTATTAACACTATGACTAATGGCATATAATAACCAACAAAAACTACAGGTATAAATTACAAGTAGGTACAATTGTACGACAAAATTATCCAATCAATTTACTTGGAAAAAAGTAAACGATTATTATGAGTAAAAAATGATTGAATGATGCTATTACATGGATACTGTTAATAGATGCTATTTTTGTTGTTAAATGGCAGTATTAATCTAATTAATTAATACCTACGTTATAGTTATTTATCTACTCGGAAAAGCATAAGTTTTTTTATCTATTTAAGACTTTGTTATCAACAGCTCAACACACAGATTGTGTAGGAAGTATAATTATAATCATAATATAGACAATTAAAAATACATAGGAAGTGTATTTTCATCAGAAGTGTACAAAGATAACCTTAGCTCTACGAGAGATCTATCTCAACACAGCCCCATCTACCCTATCCTAACTGACCCTAAAGGTAGTAGCTAAAAAAAGAAGCTAGGATCGAACCCCGGAAAAACATGTGCATGCAACTAAAAAACTGATTCATAACAACAATTTGACTTAAAATTTTGTACATATACTTTCATGCACTGAGAAACCTTTAAATCGGTATATAAGTGTAAAAAGCTATAACTTGTTGTGGACTGAAATAATAAACTATCAACCGACTACGTAATTATGACACTACTAGACTATAACACTGTTGTGAGTACCAAATAACACAATTTCACAAACAATGTATTTTACATGTAATCAGTAGTCGCTCACTATTTTTATAGGTAAGATTTATATGTATTTTACTCGGTAATGTTTTTTTATATCACTAAATCGGCTAACAAGCCGATGGTCCGCCAGATAGAAAGAAGTTACCATAGCCTATGAACGCCTGTAATGCCAGGGGCATCACACATGCGTTACCGACCCTGTAAAAACCTTTACACGCCATTTTTGAAGAACCCCATGCTGTAGTATGCTGAGAAAACCTCGACAGGAAGTTCATTCCACAGCTTGACAGTCCGCGGGAGAAAACTTCTCTGGAACCGCACAGTACGCAACTACTTATGTTCCAATGTGTTGCGTGGGATTAAAAAAAACTTTTTTTTTTTTGTGATACTTTTATATTTCAACTCATTGCAGTAGTAAACTAATGGAATTTAATTCCAGTACATTCCCCTAAGTTGAATTGTGAGAGTACCCCGATTTGCGGCGAAAGTGTTAAGATTATTCAAATTAACGCACTGTGAAATTGCCTCCAACATCACAGACAAACAATAGGAGAGACATTTCAAGTAACAACTTAATATGAGTTGACGATGATTTATTTTTCGTATTCACTTAATAAAGTAATTTTTCATAGAAAATAAACAAAAGAAGTTTGAGGTAATTATAAATTAGAGTGGATTACATGTCAGAAATTATTTATTTGACAAAAACTTTTTTTACAAATTGTCTTTATTGTGAACAACAGGTATTACAGATGTTACAAGTTTATATCGATCCATTCTGTGTTCCACCACTTAGGCATACAATAATTTTGTATTGTAAACTAAAATACAGTAACTCAAAATAGTTACAATTTGAATGCAATGCTGATATTATAATTACCTATCGTCATTATTGACTACTGATGGATTGGTCTTCACTAATGTTTTTGACATAAAGTGATTCTGTACTTTCCACATATATTAACTTCTAGCCGCTCTTTTAAGGTTATCAATTCATCTAAACCGGTCGTCGAATGCTGCGTCGTCAATAACAGTTTCCACTTTTACTACAAAAAAACTTTTAGCCTTCGGCAAAAATACAAAAATCATTTTTTAATTCTGTAATATTAGGAAGTAAATTGAATTTTAAAGGGCTAACCCTATAAGTGCCTTTATAAATAAAAGTCCTGCAACAAATCAAGTGTCGAAAGTTGCAATTAGAAGGCGAAATGGTCCCGTGGCGGGAGTAGATGTGGCGTGGCGGGCAAATAAACAATCTGGTGGGCAATTGGCCGCAACGGGCAACACGGTGGCGCCCACACGCGAGATAACTACTGGGAATCGGGATTTTTGCGTCACGCCACTGCACGGCAACTTTTTAGGTTGGCTATTATTTGGGTTGAGAACGTCGTACTCTAGAAAATGAAGGGATTGTTAAACAACTGTTCCAAAAAAGAGGCTATAACATATACGTTATGAACTTTACCAGGATGATGTTGGTCGACAACGCGTGAATGATGCCTCTGGTGTTGCGAGCTACCATTGGCTACGATGACTGGAAACTCGTATACTTGTTCAGCACTTTGGTAGTTCAGAAAAATGACGTGACTTTATGTAATATTCAATCACCTTGGCAGATAAAAAAATTGTATAGTAAAATAAAAAAATGTAAAAGGTAACTGGTAAGACTGAAAATATATTAGATTATTTTTCATAAAAAAGTTTGTTTCTTTAGAGAATAATGAATTAAAGATTACAATATGGCTACTGAAATATAAAATTCAGTTAACATATAAGGATATATTTTTGAGTTTAAATTTATTTTAACTATGGAGATAACTCAAATTAAAAAAGTAAACAGAACAAAATAGCTTCTTATATGTCGGAGTTCTAGTACAAGTAAAAACAACAATGTAATTATAATTTTTTCATTACGATGTTAAAAAAAGTCTACCAAAAATAGTTTAGTTTTCGGGGAATCGGTCTGGTGGATGCCAACCAACCATTTCTCGAAAGGGTTGGGCTGGGCTTGTCACATGCTAAATCGACGACACGTAAAAATAGTTTTAAAACTAATATTTTTAACGTGGTACATAAAAAGCAATTCACTGTCGCGACATCAGTCAAAAAAGATGTTTTCGTTGACGGGTGTAATGACATAGAGCGGTTCTTTTGGTGATGTTATGGAATTAGTTCCGCGCAGTTAGCGTACCGCCTGCGTACCGACGGCGGCGGCGCGATGCGGCTCCGCGCAGCGGCGGCGGCGGCGGCGCCTGCGTATCGCAGCTGAAATTAAGTATTTACTTCACGTTGTTCTTCACGCTATGACATTCGAAGAATATGAAATCAAAACTTGATAAACAAAACTGCCACTTCTGCCGACTGACTTTTATATCCTACCCTCCATTAGTACGTACGACTATTCGTAATAACGATGTAACTTAATAAATAGAATGCACTTGGGGTGTATGTGGCTCACCAGGATCTTTAGAGCCAAAGCCATGGTGCACCCTACCGATTATCTTATCTTGAAATGGGTCCAGCGCCGCAGCACCGGTGGCACGTCGACCCTCTTGGATCTTATCATGGTGCACCCTACCGATTAGCGAAAGAAGCTCTGGCGAAAGAGTGGTAGGGTACAGCGTATTTATAAGCTGTCCGACTGTAGAACTTCACCTCACAGAATACCGCAGCCAAATAACAATTCCCTTGAGGGTTGTTGTGTTCCTGCGAGTGAGTTAGGTCACCAGAAAGGAAGGAGCGTTGCTGCGTTCGCAGCGAGAGTGGCGGCGTGCGAGCAAAATTTCATGTTGCGAGCGTTAATATGGCTACGATAACCGATTCACATCAGGCGGGCCATCCGACGTAGTATTAAAAAAAAAGGAATGAAACCTGGATTAAATCGAAAAATCATAATACACAAAAGCCCGAATAGGCAACGTACGTTATTGCATGGCAAAAATTAAGGATGGCTCAAGATGTCGATAAAGTACAGTCGAGTTGTTTGATGTGTGCGCGCGATTAAAATAAATACGGGCGGTAGTCGCCCGCGCCGACAGCTGCTACTCCGGGGTATAATTGAAACGACGATTTATACACCCGCCAAATTTATCGACACACTCGATTTATACTGCGAACTCGTCCTATACACCTTCACGACGTTTAATTTTTCACAATCACTAAAAAGATTGCTGCTCTAATTAAACGGAACCCAATTAAGATGTCATTACTCAATTATCGACACGAGAAAACAATCAACGAAATGCAATTATCAATGACATTATCGGTTAGTATCTTAATGTCTGTTTAATTAACAGTAAATCGATATTTCATATTATCAATTTTTTTATTTATTTATTTAGATCATGATACTAATCCTATAGGATAAAACATTTTATTGCATATTTTTATGGAATGTTAATTGCGTTTCATTCAAAGGAAATATAAAGTCTAGGCTGTAATATAATGATATTGGTATTTCAACCGACATAATAGTCTGTTATTTCTATCATGATTAAAAATCGATAAAATGTGATTTAACTACTCGGCCTTTCTATTTCAATTCAAAATGAATTAAGAAAATATTTAGCTCTAAATTGTATCCATCAATCAAATTGGACAAGTATGATGGTGTTTTAAAACCTGTTTTGATTAATTAAATAACCGATCAATAAATCTTTTTTTCTTCCAGGTATATTCACGGTGGTTTAAAATATTTCTAATGAAGATAGTATATGTGCCAGTGCATCACCGAGTTTACATCTCAAAAACAATTATGGAAAACAATAAATTTTAACGTTTCGCGCCTGTGGCATCGAACCCGGTCCAATTAGAGTCCGACCGCGTCTGTACTAAATCTCACGTGGCTACCACGCTACACTAATTCATACGCGCCAGCTTCACTGCCAGTAAATCCATGTTTCCATCGGCTAGGACAGAATAAGAGTTGACAGTAGCATGCATCATATTTTGCTGTACATTTATTTTCTCTAGAAAATACACAGAACGAAGGGTATTGACTATAAATTCACGACCAAGAATGTGTGGAAACTTAAAGCTGTCTTTGATAAAAGCGCTATGAGCTGGCAGATAGGTTTAGTAGCAATTATCTACTGAACGAAAAGTTTGTAACTTACTCGTAAATACGCTCGATAACACAAATAAACTTGAATTAAATATCGCAATGTCATACTAAACTACGTCGTCGCATTTACTTGTCTCACCCACTCTAACCGACAGAAGCACATCTTAATTCATATGAGCGCTCTACACGGCTCGTAACTGTCGACATCGACATAGACTTTAACAGCCTCCTGATTATCGATAACTTTGTACCCGAACACCATATATGTACACTTTCATAGTGTGGGAACATAATCTTAGAAAAGTAAATCTTATTTCTAATGTCTCAAAAATTGCTTTATGCAATTATATGAATAGCGAAACATGAAAATCGGTCTGAAAATATTAGACATAAAAAGTTTGCCATACAAAAGTTACACTATTTGGCGTAATATTAGATACGAGATTACATCTTACATTAAGGTTTTCGTTTATCATAACTGCTTGTAGCAAACTTGTAGTCTTTTATATTATTGGATTTATTACAGCCATTAAGAGAACAGTAACATTAAGTACGAAATAAAATAAACGGAGTGTATAATAATTGGTAGTTACGTTAACAGACAAACTACACCTTTAATGTCTACACCTTTCGCGTTAACTACAAATACTTCTGTGATTGCAGCCAAAAGAAATTCGCACTGATAAGATCTCTCCTCACCCTCTTGAGACTTAAACTCAGAGTAAGTAATATATTTATTCCTCTGAGGAAACAATGATTTTGCATCTTGCAACCGGTCCTTGCGTTATACCTAGTCACGCTTGCTATGCAACGTTTTTTGGTCCTCGGCTGACATATCAGAACCTTTCTTTCCCAATGACCATCATCGGTTATGACACTTCAATTCAGCTTACTGATCCTTGAGCTATGTCAATAACTCTAGTCATGAATATACAATAATTTCAATAAGATGCAAATAATCTGCTGCTTCTTTACAATGTAATAAACGTATTAAACTATCACAAAATATAAAATAATTGGTCAATTGCTAACCGGTCTGCTCGGTATTGAGTTCCGCAGACGTTACTTAGTATTCAGTAATAATTAAAAGAAAAGTACGACTGAATGGATGAAGAGAACTAGAAACTTGATATTTTGCAAGAAACGTAAAGTAAGCTGTTATACTCTGTTAGCCTACGTAGTTAGGCATCAACATTATAAAAATAGACAAATTTTTTAGCGCTACTTATTAAATCTCATTGTGATTGTAAAATTTTAAATGCACTTTTCAATGATACCGCATTCGTTCAGATAAGTTTATTTATTTCCTTGGCAATTTTCATATCAAAATTTTATGTTATAAATGTTATAATATAACTTTGCCGTGGGTACGGACAAAGGGACTGACATAACATGCCGAGACTAAGTAAATATGTATTTCTCGTGTTACTTGGGAACCCTAAAAATCTGTCATACTTAAGATTTAATCTACCTCTATCAGATATATTATTAGCTCTGTTACTTTGTTCCTCACTTAAAATTTTTAGAATAAACCAGTCAAAAGTAACTAAAGAATACCTATTTCTCATTCAGTGTAATTATTATTTTGTCTTACTCACCGGCCGAGGTTGTAAACGAGCGCCTCGGCGGCGGCGCGCGGCGCGTGCGCGTCTCGCAGCACCTGCCTCCTAAGCCCCCTAGTAATTATTCTACCACTTATTATATGATTATAACTTTTTTGGTGCTTTCAATCAAATTACACCTTGGCCTGGCCACTTTGTACGAGTGAGATGTCATAAAGTTTTTTTTCCTCTTTTTTTTCAATTATTCCGACTCACTGGCGGGCGCGGCGGCGGTGTGCTAACGGTGTAAAACGGAATTTTATGAATTATATTTTAAGTTCAGCTGTTGGTCATCACTATTATAAATATGTATACGACAATATTTATCAGATCCACGAAATGCGTATTGTGTCGGACCGAGTAAAAGTATCTATGCATTGTAAACTAAATCTTTTAAAACCAAAACAACATTTCGAACAGGGATTACTGCTTTTGTTAGTTGAGGTAGATACTTATTTAGCATTGTTGCGAAGGATCATGGTTTTATGTTAAGAAATAGGACAAGAGGAATATATTTAATCACAAATGCATTGTTCGCTGTGCATAAATCTGGTGTAAAAACAAGTTAGTAATTTTACTTTATTTTAATCGGAAGACCAACAGCCGAACTTATCTTAATAAAATTTTACAATAGTGATTTTAGAGCCAATTATAGGTTTTCGCCTATACTTCGAGCTATGTTAGCTTCCTAGTGATGTGAACAATAAATTAAATTATTAGAACTTAATAACAACAAATTCTATGCAAACAATAACTAATCCAATATTTAAACCAATAAATTGAAGCCAAAATGTTGCAAAATCATTATTAGTCTTACTATTCTCTTATATTTTTTTCTGATTTAAACCCAAAGAATAGTAATGTAAAAGTAAATCATTATTTATTAGTTTTACCATTTTCTAATATTTTTTTCTGATTTAAACCCAAAAGAATAGTAATGAAAACATTGCGTTAATTTTGGACCAAACTCCGAGATCACCTACATGATAAGAGACGTCGGGAGTCGGGAGCTAAATATGAATTCGTGTAAAGTGGGCGCAGTTTTGCACCGGAGCGCATCGATGGTGTGATAGCCGGCCATAAATAAATAATTAGACTGGGCTAGAGGAACTGGTGGAGCGAGGGAGAGGGGCACAGATAGTTTCGAGATAGAATCTCGCAACCGCGCTTTGTGTCAAACGTCAGATGGTTATCTTGAAGATGTTTACAGATGTACCGGAGGGGTAACGGCCCAAAGCTTTCTCGTGGACGCAATCAAGCGGCAACACTAATATGGCTGATACTCTGACAGTTAATTACCCGCTTTGTTTCGAGCACCGCTGTTAATAGCCGCTACTTATACGCACTTACGTTTTTGCATGTGATTTTGTATATTACAGTTTTCAAATAAAAAAAAGTGGACATGTATATATAGAGGAGCTCGATGGCGTCGTTGCGCGTGGCAGTCTTGTCGATTACGCAAGTCAAGCAACGTCGACCGTAGCCTGTCCATGGATGGGTTTATTTATCTCGAGCTCCTCCGTGCTTTGACGGGCACGTTAACCCTTAGGTCCCGACTAACAGTCGGGACCTACGGCTTAACGTGCCCGTGTAACGTGTCGTTAGATGACAGACGTTAAGCCTAATCAGTGGTGACCTTTAAGCTATCTCACAATATTTTACCTTACATACATATCTTACGTCATCATAATATAAATACGTTTATTATCATCCATTAATTGAGAAATATACATTACATATAACTGTAAGTATATCATGCAATACAAGAATGTGAAGACTATTTCTGTCGCCCGTAGATCACGCTAGATGGCGCTGATAGTGTGGCGCCGCGCCAGATCTGCGATGATCATCGGCCACATCGCCTAATTACAAGATTAGCGGAGATTGCTAACCCAAATACACCGGATTTAAGAATTTCTGTGTAATAACTACCTAATTATAACGACGTGAATATAAGTCTAAACTTTATTAGTAGTTTTTACCGTATACATTGCTTCCATTTTGCTTATTAAGATAGAGACATCCTCATATGCATAATACATCAATGTTTATAATAATTGCAGCAATATATTTGCATAACTAGATAATTTACACAAAATTATAATCTGGACGTTTTGTTATTTACTAAAATTTTACATTGTTAATATATTACGCAGAGATTTAGGTATTTACAAAGCATTTATTTTCTTGTATTATTTTGAGTATACAGTTTTCAAACAATGTATTATGAAAAATACAGCTTTGTCTAACTATTTTGCAATAGACAAGAGCTTTAAAAATTAATTCAATTCCACAGATTTCACAGTCTATTGTTAAAATTTACTCATATCAATATACAAATCTCAGCTTGCGACAAAAGCTAGCGAACAGTTACTAGGGTTGTCAAAATCAGGGTAGAATTAAGTATGTTGTAGAAAATAATTTACACGAGGATGTTATTTATAGAAAGAGAAGATAATTTACTCAAAAAAATTGTTTCGGAGGCAATAAATATAGCTTTAATTTCACACATTGCTCACTGTTTAAGAAATTAAAATATTTTTCCGCACTAGGATAGTGAAGGTACTAATATTTTTTGTAATTTTATTATATACAAATAATTCTCTTAAGTACTACATGCATATATTTAAAATACGGTGCGATTGTAAATTCGTTTGCAATAGTCTATTTTTCGCCATTGTATCACAACGTACTATTGCGTTCAAAGTAGAGGCATTAAAAAAAATTAAGTTACCTTGTAAATATTCGTAATGCTATGCAGTAAAAGTAACATGACTTAGAAAAAACAAGCATTTAAATTTTTCCTATGTACGACTGGTTTCACTGAAAATCGAGGTTTCTAATTTCACTGTTTGCTCTGTTAAATCGAAATCGGTAAAATACTTTTTCTTCATAAATAATTATACTATGCTGCACGCTTTCCTTATTTAAAAAATATGTCACTCTTCTATAAAACGTAGTGTATTTCGATTTCTCCGTAGAATAAAGTCTTTCTAATATTAACTAATATTAATATTAACGCTCCATAAAAGCGTTAAAATTACATTGAATGTAATTTCATTCTAAATATCGAAAGTTAAATGAGATAAAAAAACCTGAAAACGTATGTCTGATGAATTCATGTGCGTTATCTAGTCTAGCTTAATACGTTTTTGTTCCATGATCACTCTGTTCAATGGTGTAAATTTATTATATTACAACAATATGCTACTTTTTGTAGACCTCAGTTTGGCGAAATTAACATGAGATGTCGTAGATTTTATATAACGCTGTCACATAACAGTGTGACACATTGTTGTAGCTATCTAAGAAAAACCTGTCACGCGACGCGAAACAAAAAATCTATCAATATTTTCTATCTGTTAACATTTCCTTCCATGATGATAGCGTAAGTTACTCTTTTTCTTGTGTAAATGCCATGGAAACTATCAATTAGTGACATGACAAAACAACAGGCTTTTTTTAATTTTTATGTGCTCTTTTGAACCACGAACAAAATTACAGATAAATAAGGCCCGCAACTGAGCAGCGTGGTGGAGTATGCTCTAAACCAATTCGATTGTGGGGAGACCCGTATCCCAACAGTAAGATTATTAGGGGTTGATGCCGAAGTGCCAAAACCCAGTGAGAAAATAGCGAAATAACTTTGCATCGGGAAAACGCAGTTAATATGTCGGCATAACTCCGTTGCTGACTATTTCCTAGGCATTAATTAATCAGTAGGGCCGAATTCCTTCCTTCAGGTTTTCAAAATTTAATTCTGGCAACCCTGCTGGCGAGTAAGCATTGTGCAACCGCTCCCGACTAAGCAATAATTGTTTTGTAGAAGGACACCGCTTATCGCCCGCCCATCTCAACCGAATGACATGCAGCTGCCATTTTCAGGTTTTTTTTTTATTTTCAAACCCCTAATAAAACGAAATGTATAATGAAATCTAGTATGACATAACATAACCTAGGTAACAGCTGTGAAGATAAGATATATTAGCTGATAAAGGTGTATGTAATTAACAATCTGCAAGAATTTGTGTACAGTCACCCGTAAGAATAACGTAGAATGTTACACTTTCAGTATCACAGTGCTTAATGCGAGTTTTTGTTCTCGTTCGATTATGTCAACGTAAACAAACCGACAATATAGAGAAGAACTCTCATGTTGTGAGTTTATAAAACGCGTGTTACATATCAAAATTATGTGGCTTACTTGCACACATTTTGAAATGAGCAAGCCGGCTAATTTGGATATGTAACATGCGTCTGGTAAATTCACAATATGAAACTTTTTCTCAATTTGATCGGCTTGTAAAGGTTAACGTTCGAACGTGACGAAAAAGCTCGCTCTATAGCACTCAGAGCAGAGTCTCGCATAGTACTATGAATACTACGCCGTGTCATCTTATATATTGAAAGTGTACTGCTGTACTTTTGGATAACTGTACAAATAGAAAGATAATAACATTTAGAGTTAGTACAATGAATGTGCAGGACAACGATTACTAATAGATATTATGTATAGATAACGGTTATACGTAGTTATAAGTTTATAAAATTATAAGATAGTTCGTAAGAAATAGTAAGAATCACTTTTTATTATGAAAATTTGAAAGTCGTATAACTTTGCTTGTAATAGATCCTTAAGTGTAATTATTGTTTTGGTTAATAGATGATAATGTATATTTTACGTGTTTAACATTAGATTGTAAGTTTTAAACCAATAAAGGATAGAAATTGACGTTTTTCAATATCCCGCTAGGGTGCCCTGAAGAGGCGTTACCGCGACGTAAGCACTTTGCACTAAAATGCTTATAACTTTGTAAATAATGATCGTATTTAGATAATTCTTGTTATAATAAGTTAGTTATATAAGCCCTCGTTATAGAAAAATAGATTGTACAATATTTGTAAAACTTTCGAATGTCAGGACATGCCGATAGGAAGAGATAGCAAATTTTAGAAAGAGATAGAGATAGAGTCGATTATAAATAATTCAATCGCTCTGATTGGTCAACCCTTTTCGCGACCTTATAGATTGACCTACTTTTAATTTCATTTTATTAATCGGAGCATGTCCTACGTTCGTCAGTTCCAGTTCCAGCTCCAGTTGAAGACGACGGGCAAACAAGAAAAATACTCAAGCGCTCCTGAATAAGAAAATAGAAGAAAGAAAACACTGAAGCGCTCCTGAGTAGAAAATAGTTACTCTGTAAGAAGACTTGTGGCAAATAAATCCACGCTGTGTACCTAGTGATTTGGCATCGGATTTTTACTCGATCACACTCTCTCCAACAATCCCAGCATCTCGCACATCGAGTGGTCCTTCGAGCCGGATCTTTTGGGGAGAGATCATCGAGTAATTTCCAAGATGCCTGTTACCAGGTCACAGCATGGTGGAAAACCACGAGGATCCACACCATCGGGAACAACGGCTACAGGGTCATCGGCAGAGAAGACTACGTCGTCTGAAGCCACCACCGCGACGGAGTCTACAGTCACCGGCGCCACATCCGCCACGACCGAGCAGACATCATCGCCACGGGCTGCCACAGCCAACGAGTCCAGCGCCGTGCGGCCAGTCATGCAACAGGCCGCCCTGGATTCACACGCGCCGCGTCTTGAGCAACCTGCCGTTCCGCAGGCTGCCACCGAACCTTTCGCGCCGCGTCCAGAGCAGCCCACCGCGCCGCCTGCTGCCACCGGTCATCACTTCCGTGCGCCTTCAGCCGTGCCGTCGCGTGTCAAGAGCTCAAGCCATAAGTCTGCGAAAACCCGTCGTCTTGCCGAAGCCCTTCATGAACTCGCCAAAGCGAAGCTGGAACTCGCCAAAGCTCGTATAGCAGAAATAGAAGCACAATCAAGTGATGAAGAAGACGCAGCATCTGCAGTCGACAGCGAGGGAGGAGAAAAACGCGTCCGCACGTGGCTACAGACCAGCCACCTTGCCATCACAGAGGGACAGCATGAACCAGAACCAGAGGCGACTATTGAACCGGCTCCAGTGATCACTGCCGCATCCTGGAGCACCCCAGCGCCAACACCGGCGGGAGTCACCGCCGCACTCCCGTCGGCTCCGCGTCTCTCCGTGAACGAACACGCCGCAATACTGATGCCGCCTCCTCCGCCGCCAGCAGGAAGATCTACGCCTGCACCTACACCGAACCAGACAGCGATGCAGCCCTACAGGCCAACGGACACAGCCGCTCCGTGGCCACCGATCTCCAGCGCACCGCCTGTCAATGTGGCACCGAACTTTGCGACGACGCAGCAACTCCAGCCAGCAGCCTTTGCAGCTCCCTGGCACTTGAACTTCTACGCTCCGTCGTCTGCCTTGCCACCAACGAACATGACGCAGCCGTCACAGCCAGCAGCCATCGCAGCGCCCTGGCATCCGAACTACAACGCTGCGTCACCAGTGAACATCGCAGCGACGTCACAGCCGCAAGCAAGCACAGCAGCTTCTTGGCAGCCGAACAGCTTCACGCCGCATGCAACCGCGCCTACTCAAGAACAAGAACGGCGAACCGAGTTGCAAGAACTAACAGCAGCCATCTCACAAGCCGTCCTATCAGCCCGACACACAGGATCAAGAACGCACGAACTACCGAACTTCAATGGAGCGTATCAAGATTACTTGACGTTCAAAGCAGCGTACTACGAGTCGGCCCATCAATATTCAACAACGGACAACTTGTCGAGACTACGAAGAAGTTTAAAGGGAGCTGCAAAAGAAGCCGTACAAGGATTATTTATAGCGAACGCAGACGCAAACTGCATTATGAAGACGTTAGAAACAAGATTCGGGAGGCCAGACTCAATAGCAATGGCAGAAATGGATCGACTACGAGCATTGCCACGCCTCACCGACTCACCACGAGATATCTGCACTTTCGCAACGAAAGTCGAAAACATCGTTGCAACAATGCAAGCCCTCAACTGTGTGTATTATCTGTACAACCCCGAAGTCTCGAAGAATATAGTTGAGAAATTGACTCCAACAATGAAGAGGCAGTGGTATGAATATGCAGCCACCCAACCGAGAGAAGAGCCCGACCTGTTGAAGTTTAGCCGTTTCATAAGAAGAGAAGCGGAAATATGCAGCCCGTATGCACCGCCAGAGAACATAGGAGGATCAACAGACAGTTATGAAACTCGCCGTCGTCATCGAGTAAACAATATGCAGAATCAACAGTGGCAGCCGAAATGTAACCTGTGTGATCGCCAAGGACACGCCACAGCTGACTGCTACAAATTCAAGAACGCAACAGTGCACGACCGTTGGGATATGGCGAAGAAACACCGACTTTGCTTCCGATGTTTGCGATATAGGAAAAGTACACATAGCTGCCGTCCCAAGAGATGCGAAGTAAACGACTGCAAGCACTACCACCACCGAATGCTTCATTCACAGAAGGAAGACCTGAAGACCGAAGTCGAAGAGAAGATCAACTCAGCATGGGCGCCGCAACCAGCCTCGTATTTGAAGATTGCACCAGTGCACATCTCCGGACCGGCGGGAGAAGCGGACACCTTCGCGCTACTGGATGATGGTTCCACCATCACCCTTATAGATGAAGAACTAGCTCAACGAATAGGAGCCAACGGCCCGGAGGAAACGCTGCACATCTCGACCTTCGATGGAGACACCGCCACCTACAAGAAGTCTCATCGTGTAACCTTCAACGCAAGAGGACATGGAGCAAACAAGCTACAGATAGAGGCGCGCACCATGAAGAACTTGGACTTGGCAGCTCAGAAGATACCTCAAGAAGCAATCACTGAGTGCGAACATCTACGGGACATCTCTCATCAGCTACAGCATGGCATCATGAAGCCAAAGATCCTCATCGGCCAGGATAACTGGCACCTTCTGCTGTCTACAGAATCCCGAATAGGTAGAAGAAATCAGCCAGTTGCATCGCGTACACAACTAGGATGGGTGTTACACGGCAGCCACACTCGAACCTTGGGACATCGAGTCAACTTCATCAACCACTCAGCTGATGAAGACATGGACCGAGTAGTGAAGAACTTCATAACAGCTGACAACCTCTACATCGATCCAAGAAGACCAAACAGCGACCCAGGGGAAAAGGCACTTCGTATTTTGCAAGAACACACTAAGAGGACTTCGGAGGGAAAGTACCAGACCGCCTTATTATGGAAGAGTGAAGAAATCAAGATGCCAGATAATTACGAAAATACTCTAAGGAGGCTTCACACAGTTGAGAAAAGATTAGATCGTGACACAGAGTTCAGGAAGAGGTACTGCGAACAAATGGAGGCACTCGTAGCAAAGGGCTACGCCGAACTTGCGCCGCCTACAAGAACAAACGCTAATAGAAGTTGGTACCTACCGCACTTTCCTGTCTTCAACCCGAAGAAACCCGAGAAAATGAGAATAGTGCATGATGCCGCAGCCAAGACTAATGGGACTTCACTCAACGATCAACTACTCATCGGTCCTGACTTACTGCAGCCGCTGCCGAGTGTACTGATGCGTTTCCGTCAATATCCGATCGCCGTAACTGCAGATATAGCGGAAATGTTTATGCAAATAGAACTGCGCGAACAAGATAGAGATGCATTGCGTTATTTGTGGCGTGGAAATCGACGTGACAGCAAACCGCCAGAAGAATATAGAATGAAATCCGTGATTTTCGGCGCGTCAAGCTCGCCTGCGACTGCAATCTACGTGAAGAACATCAACGCTGAGAAGTTCATAGAAGAAAGCCCACACGCCGTAGAAGCCATCAAGAAGAATCATTACGTCGACGACTACCTAGATAGTTTCAGAAACATCGAAGACGCCGTTCACATCGCCCGAGAAGTTCGAAGAATCCATCAACACGCACACTTCGAACTCAAGAAATGGTCTTCGAATTCCATCCAACTACTGCAACAGCTGGGAGAAGCAGCATCGGAAGACTCCATGGTGAACTTAGAAGATGGATGCCAGCTCGAACGAGTACTCGGTCTCATATGGCGACCGAATGAAGACCAGCTGGGTTTCAATTTGGACCTGGTGCGCGTCCCAGCAACGGTACTGAACAGCAACACGCCGACCAAGAGAGAAGCATTGAAGATAGTGATGTCACTCTTCGACCCGCTCGGCCTGGTGTCGCCAATCACCATTAGAGCCAAGCAGATACTTCAAGAAGTCTGGAGGCGTGGCACCGACTGGGATGAATGCTTGGATCAAGACCTGGCAGAAGCATGGAGCCGATGGATGCAACACCTCAAGAATCTCAGCGACGTCACCGTGCCAAGATGCTACCCAGGCTACAGTACGGCAAGATCACTCCAACTGCATGTCTTCGTGGATGCCAGCGAAGCCTCGTACGCCGCCGCGCTATATTGGCGCACTGTTTCTGAAGACGACAGCGTTAACGTGACACTCATCACGGCCAAAGCTAAAGTCGCACCGCTCAAGCTTACTTCGATTCCGCGACTCGAGCTACAGGCAGCAGTGTTGGGTGCACGCATGGCAACAGCTGTAAGGAAGGAACACGAGCAGAAGCCCGAAGCCACATACTACTGGACTGACAGCAGGACATCGCTCACTTGGATTCGCACGGGTTCAAGGTCTTACAAACCTTTCGTCGCTCACCGCATCGCAGCAATCGAAGAACACAGCGCGGCGAACGAATGGAGGTGGCTACCTACGAAAATCAACGTCGCCGACGACGCTACCAGAGACGTCCCTACAGACTTCACCAGCCTTCACCGTTGGTTCCGTGGCCCCGAATTTTTGTACGAGGAACCCGAATTATGGCCACAGGAAGCAGAAAGAAGTACGCAGAAGGACACGGGAGAAGAAAGAACATACGCCGTAACAACCAAAGAAGCGTCGCCGAGCCTAGTATACAGTCTACCTACAGTCGAGCGATTTTCAAAATGGGAACGCTATCTACGCGCAACGGCACGAGTACTTCAATTTATCGAACTATGTCGACCGCCAAAACAAATAGTGAGTTATAAACGAACAAAGAAAAATGCTACGGATGATTCAGATTGGCGCCGAACTTATAAGAAGAAACAAGCAGTCAAACACACAGAAAAAATCACTGCAACTTCAATAAGGCACTATAGGCCGATCTCAGCTGACTTGTTACGCCGCGCCGAGAACTTAATCATCCGAGCATCACAAGAAGACTCCTTTGGTGAAGAAATCGGCGATATGAAGATCGGAAGACCACTACAGAAAAATAGTAAGTTGCATCAGCTGACCGTCGAATTCACCGACAACGAACTACGGCTGAAAACACGAATAGAAGCAGCTACCGGTGTACCTGAAGACTTGAAGAATCCACTGGTGGTGCATGGCGAACACCGTGCAACAAGGCTGTGGATTGAACACATTCATCAGCAGCTCCATCACGCGGGCGTCGAAGCAACCGTCAACGAGTGCCGTCAAGAACGATGGGTCATACGCCTCAGACCCACTGTGAAGGCGGTCATCAGAAGCTGCATCAGGTGCCGTATGCGTACGGCGTCTCCACCGCACCCTGCGACTGGTGACCTCCCTCCATGTCGCCTCGCACACCATCAGCGAAGCTTCACCTACACCGGGTGGGACTTCTTCGGTCCACTCACAATCACCGTGGGACGGACCCACCAGAAACGATACGTGGCTCTATTCACGTGTCTCACCACGCGCGCTGTCCATCTGGAAATGGCCGCCTCCCTCAGCACCGACTCCGCCATCATGGCGCTGAGACGCATGATCGCACGCCGAGGACGTCCAACGCAACTGTGGTCCGACAACGCAACCAACTTCCACGGAGCCGACAAGGAACTACGCCAGGCGATCAACTCGGCCATGGCAGAGGAAGCATCAAAGAAGACCATCGACTGGCGCTTCATACCCCCGGGCGCTCCATTCATGGGCGGCGCTTGGGAGCGTATGGTGCGCTCTGTAAAGACAGCGCTCTCTGCCACACTGCATGAGCGCCACCCGTCGGAAGAAGTCCTGCAGACCTTGCTCGTCGAGGCCGAGCACACGGTGAACAGCAGGCCACTCACGCACGTCTCCGTCAGCACAGAAGACCCAGAAGCCCTCACACCGAACCACTTCCTCCTGGGCGGGCCAGGACGCCTGCAGTCACCGGGCGAGTTTAGCGAGCGCGACCTGAACCTGCGCGCCTGCTGGCGCGCCTCACAGCGCCTTGCCGACATCTTCTGGGCCCGATGGGTCCGGGAGTACCTGCCTGAACTCCGAAACCGGCGGGAGCCCCATGGACGAGGGCCTGCTCTGCACAACGGCGACCTGGTCCTCATCGTCGACGGCAACCATCCACGCAACACCTGGGTACGTGGACGAATCTGCGCCACATACCCGGGCCCCGACGGAGTCGTCAGAACAGTCGACGTGGCTACCAGAGGGGGAGTGCTCCGACGGCCAGCTAAGAAAGTCATCGTCATCCCGGTGAACACCAGCAAGCCTGCACAGGCATCTACTGCATCGTGTCGAGCGGCGGCGACTACGATGCACGGCGGGAGAAATGTGCAGGACAACGATTACTAATAGATATTATGTATAGATAACGGTTATACGTAGTTATAAGTTTATAAAATTATAAGATAGTTCGTAAGAAATAGTAAGAATCACTTTTTATTATGAAAATTTGAAAGTCGTATAACTTTGCTTGTAATAGATCCTTAAGTGTAATTATTGTTTTGGTTAATAGATGATAATGTATATTTTACGTGTTTAACATTAGATTGTAAGTTTTAAACCAATAAAGGATAGAAATTGACGTTTTTCAATATCCCGCTAGGGTGCCCTGAAGAGGCGTTACCGCGACGTAAGCACTTTGCACTAAAATGCTTATAACTTTGTAAATAATGATCGTATTTAGATAATTCTTGTTATAATAAGTTAGTTATATAAGCCCTCGTTATAGAAAAATAGATTGTACAATATTTGTAAAACTTTCGAATGTCAGGACATGCCGATAGGAAGAGATAGCAAATTTTAGAAAGAGATAGAGATAGAGTCGATTATAAATAATTCAATCGCTCTGATTGGTCAACCCTTTTCGCGACCTTATAGATTGACCTACTTTTAATTTCATTTTATTAATCGGAGCATGTCCTACGTTCGTCAGTTCCAGTTCCAGCTCCAGTTGAAGACGACGGGCAAACAAGAAAAATACTCAAGCGCTCCTGAATAAGAAAATAGAAGAAAGAAAACACTGAAGCGCTCCTGAGTAGAAAATAGTTACTCTGTAAGAAGACTTGTGGCAAATAAATCCACGCTGTGTACCTAGTGATTTGGCATCGGATTTTTACTCGATCACACTCTCTCCAACAATCCCAGCATCTCGCACAATGAACATATATCTATCAGGCATTCACAAAGTCTGGGAATTGTTGAGAAGTACCCTCTCACTATATTTTACATTGAAACGCACTTGGTACTATAATTACGGACTGATTTAAGCATGTTTAAAGTTATGTGTCACGGTCTAAGCTCACACCGCTGAACACTCGTATAGGTGTTCCCTAAAACTGTTTTAAAGACGTTTTAATTACGATTATATAGTTTTGTGAATAAACTTCACATTTTCGTAAGATATATTTCAAAACAGTAAATCAGCTGGGTCCCGACTAAACAAAATGGGAGCTTAGAACCTCATGAATAAAAACATCCTATTTAGCGCTGCGCTCACCACGTCTTCGGGCCTGCCGAAATGGTATCAAGCTGTACATCGCCAAAATAATCAAGACCTTAACATATTGCAGTTAGGGATCAAATTTGCCTTTTATCTTTATCGGACGTACCGCTTTTCGGCGATAGGGGGCAGTTCTACGCAAACGCATTTCCGGCCGAACGCTGCCGGGAAAAAGCCATTTAAAACAAAAAAGAAAAAAATAGTAACGCGCCGTGCGCCGCTCGGACACTTCCGGTGGGCGCCATTTTTTCTGTATTGCCAACAGATAAAATCTTTCCGGCCTACTGCGCGGACGCCCGCTTTTATTCCCTTTATTTTATTTATGAGATCACTTTTTGCCAAAATTTGATGCTTTTGTTAATAGAAAATACTTTCTTTACGTTCTTTTGCAAAATCAAAATTATATTTTATAGAAATAAAACGATATATTGTGATAAGATTAGAGTATTTGGTAGTTATTGAAATACATACTATTTAGCCCGACCAACTTCGTATCGCCTTTAAATGTTTTTAAGTTATTTTTTCCGATGAGTTATAAAATAAACTATCATCTCATAACATAGCATATCTCTCAAATTGGATCAAATTATACACAAACAAAATTACATACATTTTTTTATTAAATATCGTTCAGTAGTTTAGGATTCCGTCGCGGGCAAACAACGAGACATGAAATTTTTATACATTAAGAAGACCACCAACTTTAACTATACAAATACAGTTACTTATAAGTGCAGTATAGTAACTGATTCACTAAGTACATAAATAATTAAATCTGTAGAAAGTAAAGAAAGCTAGTACGTACTTTCTGTTCGTCGCTGCGATAAATGAGTCTTTAAGTACGGTAAATCACACGATAAGGTCGATTGATAAAGCATTTAAAAATTTAAATATTCATTGCTCATTATGAAGTCGTATTTGCACATTTATTCAAAGTCTAAATATTCTTCAACGTAGACATATTTTTATTAGGGCAACACTTTACGACAGATCGTATTGGTTTTATTTATTTATAGATAGAGAGAGAAGAAAGAAAGGAAGGAGTATAGGCTGACGACAACTGATCGGCGACCCCTTGGTGTTGCTGATCTCCATGAACGGTGGTGATTGCTTTCCATTAGGTAACCCACAAGCTCGTTTGCCCCCCTCTCATATAAAAAAAAAAAACACACAGAGAAATGTAAAAATAAAATCAGGTATCAATGAGTATCGATCGACACAAATAGTTTCTGGGACGGTATTGTGACAATAACTTTTATTATGGTATTGTGATAACAGCACGGTGGTAGAAGTGGACGACGACGACTCGAGTGGTTTATAAAATGACCAAAAATTATTTAATTTATGTAAAATTAACAAAAAAGAACTACGACAGATGTATCAACTGGTAAATTTACAATATTTTTCAGTAAACAGTTACCTATTTGGTAGCATTATACACATAATAAACTTAATTCAATAGTACAGATAAGAAATGAAGAAAGAAAATACATAAGCAATACAATAAAGAAAATATAAGTAAGCCTGACAAAGAGTTAGTTTCCTGATGTGGACAATTAGTGTAGCGCCCGCCATTTGCAACACCATCGCCACAAAATTCAACGGTCGAACTTATGTAAATGGGATAGCTGTTTGTGGTGAATATTCAAATTGATGTCATTATAACATTCACCGTTTGGCCCCCAGCCAGTGTGTAACCTACCTAATATAATGAGTGAATTAAACGCACTCTTTAGGTATGAAGAAAAACGGCATGTTCTTCCCGTGACGGATAAGTCTATTGCCAAGACTACGTCATGAGTTTACTGACGTAGGCAAGTCCCAAATCACGTGAGTACATTTTTCAGTAAAGAACATACCTGCTGTTTTCTACCATAGAAATCTCTAAGCGCTCTCTCTTACAGTCTGTCAGTGACGTGAAAACATCTATATAAATAAAAATTTATATTGCTAAGCGCAAAAATCGAGAACGGCTCGACCAATTCGGCATGATTTTTTTTTTCCTATTTTGTTTAAGGCACACGGAAAGTTTTAATAAAGAGAAAAATATAAAAATTTCATGGGCAATAGTAAAAAAATAACTTAAACTTTTGACAGAACGAAGTCTGTCTGGGCAGCTAATAGATAATAAAAACAAAACTCATCAAAACAGTAAACATAAGTAAGAAGATGATGGGTAACTGGTACATAATATTTAGATTATTTATAACTACTATGCATGTATTTAGGTTAAGACTAAACATATGCGGGCTTAATACCCAGTAGTACATGTATACAGGTGCATATGCGAATGTACCCGTATATACCCTATATCCGAAATCTATACACGGAATATGCTATTCCCAAATTCGAAAACTCACTGAATGATGTCGAATACGTATCCGACACAAAGTTAGTTGGTTTCATAATAATATCTCCATTTCGATGTTTGCTCCGGTAGGCATGTCGAATCGCTTCGTTTAAAGCGGAATGAGTTGTATTGTTTGTATGTATAATAATGAAGTTCGCAGCGTTTGATCTAATGACATATTTGAATTACCCAAGGTTACTGACTCGAATAACGTAGGTACCCACTTTTACGTCAATAGAAGGACAGAAATAGCTGTTAACAATATAGAGTGCGGTAAGAATATCCATAATAATTTAAATAGGAGTAAATGTTAAAATAAAAAACAACAAATATATAGTATTGTATCCATAACCGAACATTAAATGTCTAATGCCAAAGAAAACCGATGAAAAAACAGTGACTGTCAAATTCCCTCGGATGCTGGCTGAACAAAACAGCACTTTAGACGAAATAAAAAGTAAAAAAAAAAGAAAGAAAACTAGAAGAGCGTTCTCGATTCAAAAATTGAATTGATCGCCCCATTGTATTCCAAACTAGCTTTAGCCCGCGGCTTCGCTCGCGTGACATTCGGGACAAACACGTGTTTACTCATTAATCAATAGAAGTACTCGTGTAAAACTTAGGATAAAATAGTCCAACAAATCTCCTTTTCCCATACAAACTTTGGACCTCCGTTTCACCCTCTTAGAGGTAAAATTTGAAAAATCTTTTTAATTAATTCGTGCCCACTACGTTATATTTTCAAATCGATGCCATTGTCGTAATTAACGTCCCAGAAAACCATAGAATCAACACGCATATTGATATTATGACATTTCAACCCCATTGCACCCCTACAGAGTTGTCACGTCGGCTATGTTGGATTATTAAATAGTTATTTTTTTTCGTAATCAGCGACCCGATATACCATAAAAACAATACCTATGACGATTTTCAGACTTTTTCACCACATTTTAGACATTTCAATGCCATCGCACCCCAATAGGGGATGATGGTCACGTTTCCGCCCTACGGGTAAAATAAATAAAAATAATAAGTAATTTCTGGGATAAAAACTATCTTAGGTATGTCTTTTCCTAGGACTCAATATATCTCACAACAAAATGTCATCTAAATCGGTCCAGCGATGTAAGCGTGAAGAGGTAACAAACATTCTGTCGCATTTATAATATTAGTATGGATTGGCGTTCCGAAAACCCGTAAAAACGACACATATATTGATATATAGACATTTCAACCTCATCGCACCTCAATAGAGGATGATTGAGCCACGTTGAATTTTAAAATCGTTGTTGTTTTCATAATCAGCAACCTGATAAACCATAAAAACAATACCCATGACGATTTCCAGACTTTTTGACCCCATTTTACCCTTTTAGGGGGTGATATTTTCAAATCGATGCCATTTTTGTAACTGACATCCCAGAAAACCATAGAATCAACACTCATATTGATATTATGACATTTTAACCCCACCGCACCCCCACAGGAGTGATTTTATGTCATGTCGGCTATGTTGAATTATAAAATAGTTGTTGTTTTCGTAATCAGAGACCCGATAAACCATAAAAACAATACCCATGACGATTTTCAGACTTTTTCACCCCATTTTACCGCTTTAGGGATTGAATTTTGAAAAATGCTGAAACATATGTTTACTCATTTATCTATAGAAGTGCTCGTGTAAAGTTTCGGATTAAATAGTCCAACTAATCTTGTTTCACCATACAAAGTTTGGACCCCCGTTTCACCCCCCTAGGGGATGAATTTTGAAAAATCCTTTCTTAGCGCACCTCTAGACATCATAAGGAACCTACGTGCCAAATTTGGAATCTCTAGACCTAGCAGTTTGGGCTGTGCGTTGATATATATCAGTCAGACACTCAGTTTCTTCTTTTATGTATTTCAACCCCATTGCATCCCCACAGGGGTGATTTTAAGTCACGTCGGCTATGTTAGATCATAAAATAGTTGTTATTGTCGTGATCAGCGACCCGATAAACCATAAAAACAATACCCATGACGATTTTCAGACTTTTTCACCCCATTTTACCGCTTTAGGGATTGAATTTTGAAAAATCCTTAAACATATGTTTACTCATTTATCTATAGAAGTACTCGTGTAAAGTTTCAGATAAAATAGTCCAACTAATCTTATTTCACCATACAAAGTTTAGACCCCCCTTTCACCCCCTTAGGGGATGAATTTTGAAAAATCCTTTCTTAGTGCACCTCTAGACATCATAAGGAACCTACGTGCCAAATTTGGAATCTCTAGACCCAGCAGTTTGGGCTGTGCGTTGATATATATCAGTCAGTCACTCAGTTTCTTCTTTTATATATTTCAACCCCATCGCATCCCCACAGGGGTGATTTTAAGTCACGTCGGCTATGTTAGATCATAAAATAGTTGTTGTTTTCGTAATCAGCGACCCGATAAACCATTAAAACAATACCCATGACGATTTTCAGACTTAATCGCCCCATTTTACCCCTTTAGGGGATGAATTTTGAAAAATCCTGAAACACGCGTTTACTCATTTCTCTATAGAAGTACTCATGTAAAGTTTCGGATAAAATAGTCCAACTAATCTTGTTTCCCCATACAAACTTTGGACCCCCGTTTCACCCCCTTAAGGGATGAATTTTGAAAAATCCTTTCTTATTGTACCCCTAGACATCATAAGGAATCTACGTGACAAATTTGGAATCTCTAGACCCAGCCGTTTGGGCTGTACGTTGATATATCAGTCAGTCAGTCAGTCAGTCAGGACTTTGAATTTTATATTTATAGATGTATCATTTGAGCTGTTATTATGGGATCTCTCTAGAGCTCTATACAAACTGGTAATCCAATACTTTTGTATGGGAGGCACTTAACGTTCGGATACAGAAACGAAACGACCTATGTGTTATTGGAACTTAATTTGTTTAATGTTTTATTATTGTACGTATAAGAACGAAACGTATTGGTCTCGTTACATAAATGCTTAATGGGAATCAGTATTATTTGTTTTGTTGTTGTTGCTTTTCTCTAGCTAGACTGTATAGTACAAATTATGGGTGAACTGTATACAAATACCATTTTCAGCATTTATGTTTCAAAGTGAATAGAATCAATATATTAGACTACTTGCTACGCTATATTATAATAAAAGGCGAGTAAATTCGAAAACAATCGATTTCTTGCAAAAAAAGATCAATTCATTGGAAGCTAAAGGTTCGACCAAAAAAATGAATGCAAACCACAAAAACCTAATCGAGTATAACATCGAGGAAGTAACGAATAAACGAGCGTGATAAATTAAATAAACAAATTTATAAAAAGTTACACGGACAGACGGACGGCCGAACGGCCCGCTTTGTTATTATTGCGGTTGGCAGGTACGACGGGGAATCGAACCCACGCATGTACAGTAATCCTATTAACCGATTGTGGACGAATATTTAATTTATTTTCGATGTCATTCAATTGATGCCTACTGAGTTAGAGGCTCCCAGGGCGATTTGTTTAGAATTGTCCAATCACTTGAGAAATAACCACCCGAGGGATTATTTAAATTGATTCACTTAACTGTATTAAGAAATAACTAATGTTTATTAAGTTCCAATGTAATCAGAGTTCATTGTTTTAGACTATTTTATTTAGTGAATATTTGTTATTATATGGGTAGAAATTATAAAGGCCGATCCGAATATTTCATACTAGCTTCTACCCGCCACTTTGCTCGTCGAGACATAATACCTAATACCTAAGATAAAAAGTATTCTGCATATTGGTCCAAAACATAATCTAAATGTTTGCCAAGTTTTATCTAAATCTATTCAACTGTAAAAGAGTAACAAATATCAATCCATACATCCGGATCCATGCTTTCAATCAACTTTCGTGTTTATAATATTAGTAGAATTAATAGACGTCTACAACCCTTACTCATCCCACAGCTGGGATACGGGTCACCTCTCAATTGAGGGGGTTTAGACTCCACGACGGTGCTCAACTAGCGGTTGGTGAATTAATAGTATTCTCTACAGACTCTATCAGGAATTTCATTTGCCAGCCGAGATTTAAAAGAAATTTACAAATAAACTCAAATTACCCTTAAAAATATCTGTGAATTGTCTTGCAATCTATCTGTGTTAATAATAACATGTGTAACAAAATACGGCCGCAAATTGGTATTCCTGTGTTTTCGGTAATAAAATAGAACAATCAAAAATCTAAATTTAGCTCGTACAATCATAATGTCGCATTGTAATTCACAAGACGCACAACACCGATCAAAACCTTCCCATATCAATCAAATTGTAACAGCCAATAAAATGTTTTTAATAAAAACAATGTAATATACACAACTAAAAGAACACGATCCTCGAGGGTCCTCGACGCTCGGGCTCTATGAGGCCAATTTGAACTGTTATGGGCATTTGTACGAACACAATCGGGGCATAAGGGATCTATTTTGAGTAAACATACTTGAAGATTATTCATGTGGAATACTGCGCTTTAAGAGTTTTGATACATTGTGAAGTCTATTGAAATTTTGGCGAAATAGAAATATAATATGCATATTCAATTGCTACAAACGACATTTTTATCTACATATTATTATTATCTTAGGAAATACTCCTTGAGTCATCAGATTTTTTCATTCATTAACTGATTTAACATTGTCCAGCACAAACAACTAAGGATAAAATGCTGAAACTTCAGAGCTTTATAATACAAGGTATTTCTTGAAATCAATTCCCGAAAAGAGATACAGAAAATGATGAAAGTTTGTGGGGAAAATTATATTTTTTTATCAAATTTTACTTTTTTCTTTCTTACCTTACTATCAGTGTTCTTCGGCTCATTTAAAGACTTGTGCATATTTGGATGTTTCAGAAAATGAATGTAGTGGCACAGTTTGTTTATTAAGTAAACGAAAAACCAATATTTTTACCAGTATGAAGTACTAAGGCACACATTTAAAATTAATGATGTCGTAGCGGAAAGCTAGGATAGATACATAACGTTTTTTTTAAATTGTAATTATAACTGATGGCTACTACTTATTTTGACATACATTAATTTTCCTATCATAAAACTATAAATGTTTAAATGTAACTGATTAATATTACTTGTAAGTGTTGAATTGGTGCAAAAGGAGCTTAAAAAAGGAAAAAAAAGTTTTTTTTTTTCGTTGTTAACAATTTCAATCTGCAGACCCTCGGGATCCGTACCTTTTGTCAATATAAGTATTTCATTTTTCACAATATTCTTACAATAGATATAATTACAAGTCGCTTTTATATATACTGTATAATCTATTAACACTAATAACTTAATAAATAAGTACAGAATGAAAATTTAAAGCTCTTTCATTTTATAACTAAAATAGAATATTAATATTTATCTAGTACCAAGAGCTTGTGGTCACGTGTGCGAGTGTGATGTCGGTAAATCACAATACGCTCGTGCTTTGTTGTATGAATTGCATTTTTTGACTGAAATCGATCACGGCGTGGCCGCCTCCAGCCTCGCCTCGGCTGTACTGTGCCTCGGCCGACGTTATCCTGCACTTATTTACATTGTTACAAAATTTACTTAACGAAATCGATGGCTATTAAAATGGGTCAATATAACTTGATTTCAGTTTATTATATTGTGTGAAATCATTATTAATTAGTGTTATTATTATATTTATGGCCATATATAAGATAAACTAAAATTATTATTATTTTATTATTAATTATTTTTATATACGTAGATACAAAAATCGTCGATTATACAAGAGTGACAAAGAAATGACGGTAAATATCTCGCATAGTTTTGTGGTACCACAAAACTATGTCACACAATATGCCGATTTCACACAATATAATAAACTGAAATCAAGTTATACTGTATATACTGTACATACATCGCAACATTATGCATAAGCAGTGAAAATTTTATTGTTGTCATTTTACTTGAAGTCAAATTGTATAGTGATTTTATTATTGTTCAACTGTTTGAAAATAACAGAGGTCGTGTCTGTCAGTAACAACTTACAAAGGTCAATATGCAACCTACTGCCAACGATCCAGGCAAAATAAATCTAGACTATTTCTTTCACCCGCTTATTTGCGTGTTTCTTAAAGACCTGTGTCTTGCATTGTTTACTGCCCCATAAACTGTCATCAGAGACTGTCATAACACAACAACATATGGGTATCGTAATTCATTTGTTCGACAACTATCGCTGCGAATGAATTTAGATATATTGGCGCGGATCGAGTGACAAGCTACTAAGGCAAGAGACGGTAGTGAGTGTAACCGATACAGTATTATAAATATGTATGAGAGGGCGGGCACCGTGCCCTTGACAATGCTACTGGTTACATTCCTGTATTATGCTCCCGTCATTATGCTTTGTGAAGTAGCAGGCACTCCCATTCGCTCCTTTGTCGCTCCTTCCGAATAATTAGAGCAAACAACATTGTTGCTCGATGCTTGCAGCACCAATAAAGTATACATTTCAAGAGAAAAAATCTCGAGAGCCCTCGGCGAAGGGTCGCTTTGGCAGTTAATTTTTGTCATTGTTGCGTTCCCGCCTTATAATGCATATTCGTATTCGAATACACAGTCGAAAAACAGCAAGGGATTCAATTTATTGTTTTGCAAACGGGGTTTTGAGAGGCGTGAGAAATTATTTTACCATGATATCATTGAACTTAACTAATGAAATTGACTAACTTGAAGTTGTTAATCTTATAGAATAAGCATTAAAGTTAACTGGCATTAACCATTGCAATAGCAAAGTTAATCATTGTTACAACTAGATAACATCATTTCATTTAACATTTGACGATGTTATCGGGTTCAGTCGTAATTCATTTGAGGCAATCGTATTTGGTTTTATGACACATTAGCCGGGCTCCGGGGAGCGTTGACTGCGGACCCCAAGTTATCTGTCACCAAGATACTGTCAACTCATCCCGAGGGAGACAGTCCCGAGGGAACCCGGGATTAGCGAAGTTGAGGGGAGGATTTCAGACTCTTTAAATCACTTTTTTGAAATGGTGTCATCTCGTTTTATCGGTTAGTTTAGAAGGTAGAGCCTTTTATATACTTACTAGCTGTCCCGGCGAACTTCGTACCGCCTAACAATCAATGAATGTCGTGGTACATATTAGCTGAACTAAATTTATGATTTTATGGAATTAAAACAATGAATAGTAGAAAATAATAGAGAAGCTCGATGGCGTCATTGCGCGTGTCAGTCTAATTGAACACGCAAGTTAAGCAACGTCGACCGTAGCCTGTACACGGATGGGTTTATATTACCTCGAGCTCCTCCGTGATTCGAAAGACACGTTAAGCCGTCGGTCCCGGTTGTTATCATTAGCTCATCTTGAGCTCCTCCGTGCTTCGGAAGGCACGTTAAGCCGTCGGTCCCGGTTGTTATCATTAGCTCATCTTGAGCTCCTCCGTGCTTCGGATGGCACGTTAAGCCATCGGTCCCGGTTGTTATCATTAGCTCATCTTGAGCTCCTCCGTGCTTCGGAAGGCACGTTAAGCCGTCGGTCCCGGTTGTTATCATTAGCTCATCTTGAGCTCCTCCGTGCTTCGGAAGGCACGTTAAGCCGTCGGTCCCGGTTGTTATCATTAGCTCATCTTGAGCTCCTCCGTGCTTCGGAAGGCACGTTAAGCCGTCGGTCCCGGTTGTTATCATTTAATGACACTCGTTAAGTTAAGTCAGTGGCCTTTAGGCGGTTCGAAAACACTGGCCTCCGCCAACCCGCAGTTGAGCAGCGTGTTGGAGTACGCTCTAAACCCCTTCGGTTGAGGGAAGACCCGTATCCATAAAAACTGAAGATTTCATAAAAATAAAGATTTCCTTATTGTTAATTTAAAAAAAAAAAACGTTTTGTTTTATTTTTTTTAGTTTTGAAATAGGTTTTATCATTTTGGTGATTTGTAATTGTCATTTCTTTTGATGTTTACTCTGATTTGATTCTTGCGCTCGAACCCCATGGGAAAAGCGTTTTCACCCCTATCGATTTGACATTTTTAAATTTTCATAACAAATCACAGACAACTTTCGCGACATAAAAGTGACACCAATCGATTTGACGTTTTGATATTTGACAACCAATAAATATCGTAATCCCTTTTTCAACTGACACTTTCATTTGTATGGGAAAATGTTTTTTCTTTTATTTTATTTTTTCGAGAATTTTCCAATGTTTTTAAGAGTTATTCTGCTATTCGGGACGGAAACAAATCCAACAAATCAAAAACCATGGCAATCGGTCCAGCCGTTCTCGAGTAATAAGTGTTGTAACAAACACGACTTTCTTTTATATATATAGATAATAATGTCAAATTTCATTTTTGGTCGCTAATCGCCACCAAATTTAATGTATGATGCTGCTTAAGACAAAACAAAGGAATTTCAAGAGCTATTAATTGAGAAAGACCTTACTACAACGAGGAAGTATGTGGCAAAATCAGAGGAACTTGGCCAAGATTGGACAAATGCCGAAAAGAAAAATAAGGAAAAAGCAAGAGCGTAGATTCACGACCCCAAACATTGTACTGCTAAAAAATTCTTATATTTTCTAATCAAGTATAATAAAAAAAACTTACATTATGTAGTTTGTAGTAGAGTCCGCACGCGTTGCACACAGGCTCTCCGTTCTGGTTGCGTCGCCATAGCGTCGTGGTAGTTGTCTTGCAATTCGCGCACGAGGTGCCTGCTCGACGTGCCGCACTTTGTAGCGACTGTGGACAACCACATATTATCTATATTATAATTACAGAGAATGTATATAAGTTGTTAATACGATATCAATAGGTTGATGTAATTATACGTTTTAATGAGATGAAATGGAATAAAGCAGTGGAAAAAGCATCTGCTGAACGTATCAGTATCTACGTAAGTGATACAGCAGTGGTACAAATTACAATAATGCGTATAATAAATACCATTAGTAGTTCGGATCTTTACTTTTTTAAATGAGAGGGGGGCAAACGGGCATGTTGGTAACCTAATTTTATTCAATTTACATTAAAGTACCGCCGTGATACATGAATCGTAATCCTGTTATAAGTATATATTTGCAGAAGATATTATGTGCTATTAATACTTTTATAAATATTTTAATACTGACTAATATTCATCATCACCTTCCATTTCATACAGTTTCGCAAATTTACATAAGTTACTACGTGACTTATGCAAATTTTGCTATCGCTATATTTTCGCATGTAGTTAATGACGGCGTTTGTCATATGTCATAAAAAAATATTCAGCTGTCGGCGAACAAGGTTTTACATGTCAATTTATTAGTAATGCTAATTAATGTCTTCAAAAAACATATTATAAGTAATGACAATGAAATTTAGTGAGCCATTAATGTTAAAAGCGAACCAATATCGGCAAAACGACGCGACACACAAAAACTAAATATAGGAACGTCGATTCGAAAAAGCGAGGTAGCTATCGAATCTCATACACACCTGCCCATTACCACCCGTCAATCAAATAAAAAATATCCACGGCATGCGGTGGCCGTTTTATACAGTCCACAAAAGTGCCTCACTCAATTAAAAATGCATTCGTCCTAACCCGACACGAAAATAAAAGAGAGACGCAATCCGACTCATAATAAATCCATTAATTTGTCATGTCATTTATCGAACAAAAAGTATTGAGGTCGTAAAACATTACGAGTGGACTATTCGAGACATCGGATGTTCGGTTCTCGGTAACTAGAATCGAATACTACCAAAGATTATCGTGACTGTGCCGGCGTATTGTCCGATTTAATATCGTAAGTGACTGTATTGGACTCGGATAGCCGGACAGTCGCTGAATAAATGCATTTCAAATAAATTTACTGTATGTGTATTTGAATTTCGAATATCATTTTAAGTAATTGAAATCCAAAATACCATTCCAGACAAACTAAGTATTAACTTTGATATCAACCGATCATTGGATTGGAATATCCAAATTACAAATAGATATTCAAATCATTAAATCCTACTATCACTTTTTACACTAAAAATATTAGGACGCCTTTTATCTTGTTTTGAAATAAAAACTTATTTTAGAGTTTACTTATATTTTAAAAAATATGTATATTTTCCCAATAACTTGAAAAAGGTTTCTGTAAACTATACAAACTTATTATTTGTTATCTTTGCTACTAAATACAAAATTTTAATCGAAGAGAAGTACAACCAAATCTTTATTTCACATCAAACTAGTTATTTTTACTCAGTGTTATTAAAAATAAATATACAATAAATTGGCACTATTTTAATTTCTATTATTTCTACACAAAAACAAGCAAAAAAAATATACATACATTTATAAACTAACACAAACAAAACCACAAAAGCATAGATTTATTATCTGCAAAGCCATTTGTAGCCGACTGTACAGCTGCATATTGGAATACCTAAATATTAAATGGTTTGCGTGAATATTCGCTTCGTCATGGCAGCTCCTTTGTTCCTGAATGAGATTAGCTCGCCATATTAGCTGAGCGAGCCAACAGACGAACAGACGCTTTTTCTTCCCACTATATCTCATAGACACTTCCATTTATGTCATACAAATATTTGTTTATTTTTATTTGACTGGATTATGTTTTTCTGTGACAGTACTTTTAAAAGCTAATATCTTCTACCATGCATGGATATCAAGAAAAATTAATTTTGAATTAATAATTTAAACAGCTCAGTTTAATAATCTCTATATATTATTACTTATTTAATACTTAATAAAAAAATGTTTGCTTATTTTTTATTTCTTTTATATAACATGGAGTGGTAAACAAGCATACGGCCCGACTGATGTAAAGCTGTAGTAGTCCTATAACTATAACTCGCAACATGGAACATCGCTTGCGCACTGCGAACCCCGCTGCCGGTGCAGCAACTTCTTCCTCGCAGGAACACAATAACCCTCAAGTAGTGTTATAATGAAGATACTACAAAATGTATGAACTGTATGTACTAGGATCAATCACCTTAGAGAATATAATAGTAAGTAAGTAGGTAATTCTAGTGAAGACCCATCTTTTCATAGTCAAAATACACTACAATGTAGACATATTTTTATACTACGTCGGATGACAAAGAAATATACTTTGGGTGGCATACTAGTACACGGGCTGCCTGATGTGAAGCGGTTACCGTAGCCATATAAACGCTCGCAACTTGATATATCGTTCGCACGCCGCAATCCCCGCTTTCAACGCAGCAACTCCTTCCTTTCTGGTGACCTCGCTCACTCGCAGGATAACAACCCACAAGGGAATTGTTATTTAGCTGCGGTATTTTGCAAAGTCTAATGCAAAGCGGTTACCATAATATTGTACGTATAAATGCAAATATCCAATTCTATTACATACATAGTTGTTGCGGTGGACTGCCCTTCATTTGCAAGAAAATGTAAATTATGGTGTCAATTAGTGTTGTGGGGAAAAGGTACTTATAGTTTCACACTATAATTAGCATAACTATTTTTTTTTTCTCATAATGAGCATTTATTTCAGTGTAATTATGTCATTTAGTGTAGCATATCACTCTTTTTGACGAGATAACGTCTTATAAATCGATGAACGCCAGCTGCACGCACGAAAAACCATAACTCATTGTCACGTTCCGACTGAGCCGAGCGTGCAAGCGAAAAGGCGGAACAAGCTATGTCTCTTACACTCCATAGGCCGATTTTATCTTATGTATATTTTATCTTATGAACTAAAACAGTAGTTAGGTACAGATTTGAAGCGTATTTCTAATTTTAATGTAAAAAAAATCTAAATAAACAACCATTTAGAGTTCACGAGTGATTCGGCCGCAACGGATTTTATAATCGGCAGATAAGAGTTCCCATCAAGTTGTAACGGACGGTGCATCAAGCATCCCTCGGGACCCGCTCCTAAATCTGAGAGGGGTTCTGTAAGCCGATTACAGGAGTCAACCGCCCGTCGGGAGGGTGGTTTTATTTCCCTCGAAAAACGGCTGTTTACTCGTAATTTTATGAGCGAATTACTTTCGCTCCTCAAACGCTGAAATGGCTGGAAAAGGTCGTAAATTTTATGGCCAGTATTATTTATCCAGGTCATTCGAAAGTCACGGACTCGTTTTTTTTATACAACGTCGGGTGGCAGACAAGCATACGGGCCGCCTGATGTGAAGTGGTTACCGTAGCCATATTAACGCTTGCAACATAAAATATCGCTCGCGCGCCGCTACCCCCGCTGCCAACGCAGCATCTCCTTTCTTTCTGGTGACCTCACTCACTCGCAGAAACACAATAACCCTCAGAGGAATTATTATTTGGCTGCGGTATTCTATGAGGTGTAGGTACATTCCCCAGTCGGGTAACTTACAATTAGGTACGCTCCTACCTCTCTTTTCGCCAGAGCTTCATTTGTCAGTCAGCAGGGTGCACCGCGTGCAGATGAAGTTGGCTTTGGTTCAAAGATGTTGATGAATCACTTACACCCCTAAAAAATATATGTAAATCCCAAGTATGTACTCGTCCATAGAGTTTTATTAATTGTTAAACCCATTTCACTGTCAGTGACATTCTGCGATCAATATCTAACAGACTCCGCGGAAAAAAATGGACAGAACAGAGAACTCGCCGACAAAGATAAAAAATGCCGAATAAACGACAAAATTCAGAGCATATTGTTATGGTACTTTAATTTTCAGTGTAGTGTAAACTCAAAGAGCGTGCGCTGTGACATCGAGTACTTCCATTGTCAACATACAACAAAAAGCTCCAATTGTCATTATTTTCGGCCGAAAGGCATAATAGAGCTATTTTGACCGTATTGAGTGGACGTTATTTACCTAATTCATCTCTATTTGTCAAATAATATGTCTTACAAAGTAAGATCTGGGGCCCTACCGCTGAAGCTGAAGCCAATTCCCATCGAATATTTTTAATCGATATATAGATTTGACGGGCCCGGTGGTAGAATGGCTAGCAATGGCTACTTTGACTCCGAGGTCGCGGGTTCGATCCCCGCACAAGACAAATCGACGGTCCCTACGTATAAAGCGACATGTCAAAAATGGCAATTTTTTTATTGCATAAATTGCTATAGAATTGTCCGTAAAAAAAATATTTTCTTTTTTTTTATTGATTGTATATATAATTAAAAAGTAAGAAATTAACTTATTTGTCCAATAATAATATTCTTTAATTACTATATCGTAGTATAAGCAGACATGTCTGAAATGACATGTCACTTTATACGTAGGGACCGTCGAAATATTTGTGTGCATGAACATGACAGTTTGTCTTGGTCTGGGTGTTTTCTATGTACTATGTGTATGTATTTACAAAAAATATATATTTAAGTATATTTATCAGTTGTCTAGTCCATGGTTTCCCAAAAGGTGGTCCGCGGAACCCTGGGGTTCCGTGGAAGGGTCACAAGTGTTCCGCGATCCGTCTAAAAATTAACAAAACATTCGTCGAAAAAAATTACTAGTTAAGCCCTATATAATAATTATAGCGGCTAGGGTTCCCCTAGGAAAAGTATAATCAATTAGAGTTCCGTGGCAAAAAGAAATTGGGAACCTCTGGTCTAGTCTACCCATAGTACAAGCTTTGTGCTTAATTTGCATTAGATAGCGCTGTGTAAATATGTTCAGAAATATTTATTTATTATTATTTATAGGTATTACGTTTTTGTTATTGACAAACATCTTCAGCTTTGTTGGTAGAGTTTCAAGGTTTCTCCCAGCTAAGCTAAATACAATTACCACAAATCTAAGCTAAAGTATGATTTTCGCAATCAAAAAATCTGATGGTAATCGACTTCAGCTTAGCCAGTAGGGCTCCTGAATCCCTTCACACCAGTATTAATATTGAATAGATATGAAACTCCCGTAAAAGCCATATGTCAATAAACCAATGAACACGCAGTTAATTATCTACACCGAACACATCAAACGGATTAATCCCGCGTTGCTTCACACGACTTGGCCTAATTCAATAAACCACCCACATTAAAAACATATTTCCATAAAGCGCTGCCCTCCGCGATCCAATCAGCCTTATCTCCCCCGACCCTACAGCAAACACCTCCTAATCAAATCAAATCACAGCCTCCGTCTTCCCTAATCTATCTACCTATCTATGCTCAAACATAAAATTATATTACAAAAAGGGATGGTTACCTACAGCCCCTCATATATTTGCAAACACAAGCAAAATTTAACCTACCCGGAAACGGCACTGCACAACATACATACGCGAGTTTTGTCGGAAAATACAAACCTACACACACACTTAGCCATCGCGGTTACATCGATACGCACACAACGCCGCCGTATCAGCATATCTACGCCATCTAGATCCCACTATGAGAACCCCCAAGGGGGAGGCAATCCATTTACCATGCCCTTTTCGGCACTGAAATTCCCCTTTTATTCATATACGTTTAGAGATGACAATCGCGCGGCAAAACCGGTGTTTTTAAAGGTTTACACGGCCCCTAGCAGTGAAAGCGCGGAATCGATGTAGCCTTTACCCCTCGCCCCGCGCCAGTTTTTCCGGTGTTCCGTCCTTATCTGACCGAAGCGATTAGATAAAGAGAGATAGAGCGTGAAAATAAAGATTTTCATCGTGTTCACTCACACTACGACATTAGTTTCAGTCGTACAGCAATGAAGTGGTTCTGTAGTGTGTGTATTGCGCGCCCGTGTAGAGGCATGTATACGAGGGCTCTTGGAATAGAGCAAGGGTCGACAAAACTTTGATGTAGTGGGTCGGTTCTTTTGAGGCTGTTATCGTGGTTTATTTATTCATAAATACGTAAATAACGGTTTCAATAGTTAAAATTTTGTTAGTAGAGTTAATTACATACATAGAGGCATTAAGTTAAGCGTAGAGAGAAGTTTTAACAAAAAAGTGCTTATATTCGGGATATTGACAAATTTAGGTATTCGGTTTAATGTGACGTTTTAAATGTAACTCTATACCTAAAACAAAAACACCTATACCTTGGTACTTAAATTAATTTCTAAGAACTTCATTGCCTTTTAAGATCCAGAAAAATGCAAACAATTGTAAAAGAACAAGTCTTGAAAGGTGTGAACTGTGAAGAATTTATGGAGTTTCGTTATTTACGTAGTCGTCGGTCGTGTTTCGCTGGAGTTATCACGCAGTCGGCGCCGAAGTATCGAAGCGATCATAAAAATAAATGCGATGCTCGTAATTTTTTAAATTTTCACACGAAGATGCAGCGCCGTGCGGCCCCCGCCTCCGCCGCCCCCCGCCTCCCATTGGCCGTATCCGCGGAAGCCATGTTGGGAAATTCGCTTACCGATTTATTTGTGTGCTGATCGTAGCGTAGACCGGTCGCGTATGCCTTGATTATCGTAGAAATAGCCTCGTGTGAATATTGGCCGAGACCTTTAATTGTCCAAGATCTATCTATGCAAATCGGCGCACTCACGGAAACGTCTAGGAGGAAAGGCGGGCGGCATTGTCCGCTTGGCTTCAGTTCATGGACCGTCGAATTCTATAAATCCGTTAGGATAACAAAGCGTGTCGGTTGCCCAATAGGAGCTATCGAGCGATACCGATCGAACCACGGTGGATTGACACATCAAACCGCCAGTCGCTCGTTTGAGATTACCATCGAAATACATTCGACTCGTAATCGACGCCGCCGTCACGCTGCCGCGTCATTGATGCCAAATTTCTTTTCATAGGTTCCAGGGATAAAAATGTATACACGCCGAAAAATAGAAATTCTGTTTTCAAATCGTTGTCTCATGATAACTTACTGTGCACTAGACGTAGACTGAACGTAATAATTAGTTCTTGCGGACGTTGATGGATGGCGCCACTATTCGAAAGCGCGCCTTCACAAAGATATCGCGCACGGAAAATCATAGCTATAAAGTTTTTTACGCCTACAAAGACTGTTTACTTTCAAGACTGTTGCAATCGTAGATGACAATAGATCAAACAAACTTTCAAAAGTAAGACTAGTAATCATGATCTGTGTGAGAATTACCAACCGCCACTGAACTCTCTTTGAAATAAAGTACCTTATCTTTCTCTTTACGACCAACGATATATGCAGGATATTGAAAAATACCTGCTAAGTATATAGTACAAAATCACTGCTATATATAAGTATATTATATATAACAGCTTGGTAAGTCAAGGCAAGGTTTTAAAAAAAAAAACGCGAAGAGGTATTCGCAGGACCAGCAACCTAGCGCTCCCTGAGAGAGACTCTGACGTTGCACGCATTAACTGTTTACAATCTGGCGGGTTATAAACTCGCTTGTCACCTAATAATAATGCAACTTTGTAATCCTAGGTCTATAGTAGAGAGTGCCGCTGGCGAACATGTGACAATATTATGCTATGTTTACGTACAAAAGTTTGGTATAAAAAAGTAAATAAAATAAATGTCAAAAATGTTGAATGAATAATAAAAATGTCTTTTCAATTATTGATAATGAATTAAGTGCATCATGACGAAAAATAATTAAATACAAAGGGCAATAATGACGTGTCATATTAATTAATTTCCTTGCACAGTTTGATAGATGGCCAATTAAAACGCACACTTTGTTACCAGCTTATGTTCAGTGTTTAACAAGCAAATCATAAGCACTGAAGGGAAAAAACTAAAAGTGGATTGTTTCATGACAATATAAGCGTGCTGCTTAATGTATGGACCCCACTTATTTTTTGCAATGGCGGCACTAAAAAGTGCTCGATATATACAGAGCCACTCCACTATTTCAACCCGTTCATTATTTGTTAATAAATAATGTTAATAAGGGCTTGCAAATAAAGAATATGCAAATTTAAAGCGGCGGCTTTTACATTTGCATATAACCTGTCCGTTCACACTTCTTATATTACCAAATTAATTGCAATTATTAATGCTTTTGTTGTAAGTATGCATCATATAAAATAATTAGCTTCAATCTAATAATTGCTTGCATATTGATTTGTATTTATTAAACTCATTTATTAAATTTATTAATCGACAAGCTCGGTGGTTGAATGGCTAACAATGGTCACCTTGCGTCAGAGGTCACGGGTTTGATCCCCGCACAAGACAAACTTTTGTGTGCATGAACATGTCTGTTTGTCTTGGACTGGGTGTTTTCTATGCATTGTATGTATGTATTTGCAAAACAAATTATTTAATTTAAGTATTATAGCAGTTAATTAACCGTAGAATAAGATTTGCATAGTTTGAGACTAAATGGAGTGTGTAATTTGTCAAAAAAAACTTTGATATAATTAATTTGTAAAAATTAGGAGGATATTAGATCATCAGTGTTTCTTTCGATATGAAAACTAACGTTGTAATAATTCTCCTATTTTTTACAAATGTTTAAAGAAATTATTTAATTAAATTTTCCAAAGTGGCAGTTTCCGTGGTGATCATCAGTCTAAATAAATCATGTCTGTGGATATGTGTATAAACGTCAATATGAGTCGTAGAACTCGTAGATCCACAAATTAACTAAGTTCTTCAAAATTAATTTGGCAGAAATCGATCGATCCTTTATTTTGATGTTTGATGAATTTCATGCAACATATATTTTCGAATATGAGATTCTAGACATATAAGGAGACGGCGGTAGTGGGTTCGAAGAAGAGTCACATCATCGATTGCACTACATTGTAGTACTACTTTTATGTCAGTTTCACTCAAAGATTTACTTAAAGGTGACAATTGCAATGTTGGTATTATTGACTGTCGATCGGCAAAAAAAACTATATTGAAATATAAGCGACTCTATTATTAACAAAATTACCATTATTATTTAAAAACGAAACAGTAACGAAACAGTAACATGTAAGTTTTAATCGTAATTTCCTTTGCAATTCATTTACTTGTTTGATGTATGTGTGTTCTAGGCTGTTGTAAAAATAAAAATGCTCGATAGGAATGCTCAGGTTCAAGATCGATTGTTTGAAGCGTGCGCAGGCGCAGAATGCATCAACGTCGTCGCGTCCCTACAGCATGAATGATGGTATTTTACTCGACAACTACACGGTAATAGCGCAACAAGTACGCGCAATTAGTGATAGAATTACTTCACGATGATATTTCAAAGGGCAATTTATTAAATATGATGATTATTAATTTCATAGTGAACTTTGAGTAATTTACTTACGGACGTTAAAATGTTGCAAAGTAACAAGAAAATTATGTTCTGTTAAAATAGGGTGCCGTGTATTTCTAAATATCTCGCTATCATACTTTTATTGAGGTGTAAGTGGCTACACCCTGCTGATTAGTGAAAGAAGCTCTAGTAAAAGAGAGGTAGCGTATATCGTATTTTGTGTGTGGACGAAACTTCGAACGAAAGGTAGCAATTACCCTCATGAAGGGAACCAACCATAACTACCTACACTTTTCTTTGTTTTCCGCATCCACGGCGATAAAAATAGTCACTCTCGTATTGAGTTCATGGAATTACTCGATCAAATCTTGTTCAAAAATGAAATGTCTTGTAGGAATGAGCAAAGATAGATTATTGCGATCGTGACGTGAGGGATCTCCCGTGTCATTCTCACATCACGTAAAAACTTACCCACGGAACAAATTAATATGAAGATAATACCGATGCAATGCCATAGAAGAAGAAATTATACTAGTACCAATACATGCAAACGTGTTCATCTAGATATGTGTTATTAACGACGGGGTAATTTAAATTGATCGTTTTATTTTAAACTACTATTTCAGAAAAATACTATTTTCCGATCCGATGGAGAGGGCTATGCTCAGGGTTTCTCTGCGGGATCGAATCCGGAACGAAGAAATTCGACGGAGAACCAAAGTTGTCGACATAGCCTGCAGAGTTTGCAAGCTGAAGTGGCAATGGACGGGTCACATCTGCCGAGTAAGTGACTGCCGAGTAAGTAGACATGGGAAGAAAGGTATTAGAGTGGAGGCCGCGCGTAGGACGACGAAGCGTTGCACGCCCTCCTTCTAGATGGTTCGATGAACTTAAGAAAACGACTGGATATAGAAGGCGGAGGATCGAGTTTGGTGAAAAGCATTCGGGAAGACTTATATCCAGCAGTGGGTAGATACAGGCTGATGATGATGATTTAACGGAATTACATTTCGTTCGATTTGTATATCCAAAATTTAATATCACGTTACAAAATTTTGTACAATTAAATTTATGACCATATTACAGAAACAGGTGCAAAAATTACTTTACAGCAGCGATCGTTAATGCCAAAATAAATTTAAAATTACTATTGAATTCGGCAAAATTACAAAGTAACTGGAAATTATGTTCCGGAGGCGACTAAACGTTTGGTAATTCTGCGCCGAAGCGCTTTTTAAAACGGCCGGATTTGCATTGAATGGACAAGGACATCAAGGCGTTACTGCGCGTCTGAATCCTGTACAACACTGCTACTTCTTATAAACACAGGAGTTAAAAGAATAGGGGGCTAATTCTGAAATGAAAATCGGATTTTTTTTAATACATTTTGCAGTGTCATCGAGACAATAAACGTGTTTCTTATTTATTATCTTATTTAGATAAAAAAATTAGACCTCGTTTAATTAAAAGTTCACTTCCACTGGCCCAATCGGAGCAAATTCGTATATGAAAAATTCCGAATTTTTTCATTTTTTTTACGACAAGCATAGGGCCCGTCTGACGAGAAGCACTTACCGTAGCCATATACAGCCGTATATGAGGTATATACGTAGCCATAGCCAGGTACCTATGGTTTATCTAGCCACTTTTGGATATAGGCCATCCCTATTGCCTTCCGCCAGATGCGATCCTTCGCTTTCCAATTCAGTTACTTCTGGCCGTTCCCTTGAGGTCATCGGTCCATCTAGAGGGGGCTCACGCTTTGCCGTGCCATGCGGGGCCTAATTTTCTTTACATCTCTGGAGGATAGGTGAGAAAGGTCCTATTTTCTCCCATCTGCCATATATGTAATGAGATTTTTTTGTTATTATTTTTTATAGTACGTCGGGTGGCAGACAAGCATACGGCCCGCCTGATGTGAAGCAGTTACCGAAGCCATATTAACACTCGCAACATAAAATATTGCTCACGCGCCGCCACCCCCGCTGCCAACGCAACATCTCCTTCCTTTCTGGTGACCTCACTCACTCACAGGAACACAACCCTCAAGGGAATTGTTATTTGGCTGCAGTATTCTGTGAGGTGGAGGTACATTCCCCAGTCGGGTACCTTACAAATTACGCTCCCTACCTCTCTTTTCGCCAGAGTTTCGTTTGTCAGTTAGCAGGGTGCACCACGTGCAGGTGAAGTTGGCTTTGGTTCAAAGATGTTGATGAATCACTTACATCCCAAAACCGTGACTGACTAAATCCTATAAACTAATAGCCTTTACCAAACACCAGACTATATTGTAAGCTAATCCAAAGTCTCTAGCTCGTATAATGGTACAATTGTATGACACTGCGATTGGCCATTGCAATTAATCAAATAAAACAGGTGCACAAAACAGTGCACGCCGAGTGCAAGTACTACTGGGAAGTCGTAAATAGTGCAGCTGCCTTTTACCGATCCACTTAATATGCAATTGTACGTTCGTCCTCGTTTGTTGTTAGCTGACAATTTATAAAGGCGGGAAGATCACAGCCAAACGACACCTAATAAGGGAAAATAATTTTATACTGATATCTTTATAAGTAGGAGCAATTTTATTCGCAACAGTTTCTACTTATTTCTTTTCATCCACTGCCAATGTTGCCATTAAAGAGGACACTAGATTTCCTGACATTTTAATTTACGGTGTAAATTATCCCCTTGGAAAAAAAACCGGACAAGTGCGAGTCGGACTCGCCCACCGAGGGTTCCGTAGGTACGTAGTATCGTTATTAAATTTGATATTTTTCATTACAAATAAGAAATCATGCGTCGAAAAAAATAAATAAAATATATTTTGCAATGTGTACATCAAGCCCTTTCATATGATACCCCATTTGAACTAGTAGTTTCAATTTGAAATTTCGACATCTTATAAATAATATAGACCCCCTATTTTTTAAGATCTATTTACAAATGTATAGTTTTGAGATTTATTCCTGTACTTGTAGTCTATAACGATGTTACTTACCAAATTTCATAGTTCTAGGTCAACGGGAAGTACCCTATAGGTTTTGATACCCTTGAGTGTGTCGAAATATGCGTTTTTTGCTGAATAAACGGCCGTAACTTTTTTCTACGTAAACTTAGCAGTTTGATTATTTTACAACTTCATGGGACCGTAGACCTGAGTATACAGTTCAAATTTCAGCTTGATACCTCCACGCATTCTCGAAATAGAAATTCTTGACAGACAGACAGACAGACAGACAGACGGACAACAAAGTGATCTTATAAGGGTTCCGTTTTTCCTTTTGAGGTACGGAACCCTAAAAAGGAGTATTAATGTTAAGAATATTTTTCACCACATCCTGTGAATGCCTATCGAAAAATGTATATCATCTAAAAGTAAATAAAATAGGGTCTGCATATAAAAGCAAGTAATGGGATTTAAAAATATAAACATTATGTTTATATATACGAGTACTTATAGGTTCAGATTAGTATAAAAATAAGTAATAGAGAGGTAGAGATGTTATATTATCAGCACATACATTAGGTGTTGGTTGCTATACCCGATAGTTCAGGCTACTGTATAAAAATATCTTGCTCAATAAATTTTACTCTAGTAGGTGTGAGAACATCGGATTCGATCGATAAAATACATCGAGGCACGGATCGCGCGACTCCTCTGCACGCAGTTCGCAAGAGTGCAGTGAAGACACTGCAAGCAGACGCATAGGATCGCACTGGTACGGGGTCGTCGGGTCAGTTCGCACAGTTTAGCACCGCGTCATATTTATAATTACCGGCGTGGTACCACGCTAGCCTCTCCCGCGCAGCGTCGATAAATCAAAATTTTAAATCACCGGTGGGCGGACCGCGCCGCTCGCACAGCACCGAATAAAATGAATTAAAAATAAAACACGAGGGGGCCGAACGCCCTGAGAAAATTTAAAGATATTTCGCTTTAGTTTTTTTAATTAATACCTTGTTAAAATTTAATATTGAGGGCGCATACGTTATTACAATGGGTGTGCGCAAGATTTTAAACTCGCTTTCGGTAACTTATTGAAGCATCGCGGGGAGCTTTAATTGGATCATTTTTTTAACGAGAAATGATAAGGCTCGATGAAGGGTCAGCGAGATGAGATCATTATACGAAGTAACTACAGTACTCTTCGCGCAAATTAATTGCGACTCTCGATAAGTGTGTGGAGTATCTTGGATGTATTTAATGTGGTAGTTACTGTGACGTGTTATGGGTGCTCAGGAGTTAGACAAGCATTAAATCGTAGTGGGGCGGCCGGCCGGTCCCTGAACTGTCATGCGCCCGTCAAGCCTCAGCTGCCGTGGTGTATCAGCTTAATAAACCGTCCCACGTTACTTCAAATACGCGTAACGTTAAAACGTGACTAATTAAACTTAAGTCGTTCAACAAAAAAGTGAGCACGTTTATTTACGATTTGTTTTTATTTTTTGCTCAATTGTTTATTATTAGTATACATTTTTCGCTAAGTAAAACCACAGTATAAGTAATAGTACTACGTACAGTACGGCCACTCCCTGCCGCTCTCTCGTGTCGACCTCACCTCCCTTCTGAGACAAATCTGTAACAGTTTGTATGGCGCCGCACGCACGCACGCTCATTCGCGCTCTGCATAGACGTCATTGTTTATGTAGTAGTAAACAACGCGACATTAATATGGAGTGACCAGAGTGTGGTAAAACGTAACTTTAGCAAGTAAATTTGTAATACCTTTACAATTTTATTGCTACTAAAAATAAACGAATTGTAGGCGTTACTAGTCATCATTAGCTTATCTTTTTGTGAACATTCAATAAGTCTAACCATAGTGGTTGCTACAGTCTCGGCCAGATTAACCTCTCGGGTCAACAATTCCACATGCTCTCCGACGGACGGTAGTCACTCCAGCACGCGTCAGTAACCTGACAGCTCCTCATTCGTCCAGACGTAATGTTGACTGGTGCTTTTTTAATAATTCCTCTATGCCGCCGCTCGTCAGACAAAATATGCTAGGGTTGCTATCGATGGTATCTAATCCCTTGATTTTTTTTCTAAATGAAAATATCAATATTGGTGAAATTATTCGCCAACGTAAACCTTACTTTCAAGTAACCAGGTACGAGTAGTTTATGTATTCCTAATGACGTGAGTATTTTCGTATGAAAATATTTTCCTTATAGCGAATTTATAGATTATCTATCTAGTACACGATCACAAAGGCTTTAGAAAGTTATGAACAATAATGTATAAATGCTTAGAAATCAATCGTTGATAGCCCTGAATGAGGTAAATGCAAGAATGAGCGGCCACTTGACTTCTGCTCTTTTTAAAATTGAACGTTACTTATTTCGAACATGTCTATATCTTAGTATGTGTACGTAACGCTGCTTATTATAAATCTTAAACATATTATACAATAAGTAGTACAATATGTTTTGGTATTTTAGGAATATGTTACGTACGTTACTGGTATAAAAAACCATTTATTACTATAAATGGTTTTTCATACCATTAAATTGGCAAACAAGCATACGGCTCGGCCGATGAAAAGTCGTTATCGCACAGCCTTTTTGAAGAACTAATTCTAAATAAACTTAATTATAAAATAAAAGGTTCTAAAATATCGAAGAACAAACATAAATAAAGATGCTTAGTTTTTTACTACGTCGGGTGGTAAACAAGTATACGGCCCACTTGAGGTAAAGCAGTTACCTTATAACCTAAGAACTCGTGCAAACAGTATCGCTGCTACGTCATATGATAATGTGTAATTTTTTTTTTACACTTAAGCTGTAGGGTCCTTTCACCCCAAACGTTTTTTTATACTACGTGGCAGATAAGAGTACGGCCCGCCTGATGTAAAGCGGTTACCGAAGCCTATTAACGCTTGCAACATAAAATATCACTTGCGCCCCGCCACCCTCTCTGCAGTCCCAGATACCCCTTACTTCCTCCTTTCTTGAAAATAAGAAGAAAAAACTTCAAGCCTCTAGGAAATATTCTGTAGGCGGGAAGTACTTCCCGAATCGGGCATCTTATGGTATCCTACCTGTCATTGTTCAGAACCTCAACAGTAAATCAGTTGGATGAAAAAGACAGGTGAGGTTGGCTTAAGCTCTAGATTATAGTGAGCACTTACGCCATTCAAAGATAATTGTGAGCGACTTAACGTAATGCAAATCTGCAAACACTTAAAATTTTTCTTCATTTAGATCGTATGTCAAATACAGTGCATTTCAAGAATTATACATTAAAAAAATGTCACAATCAACAGAACTTGAAATGGTACTAGAATATCTAAATGCACGAGTAACTTGCATATAGAAGCAGGTGCATTCAGTGAAGGAAGACATGGGTCGTGCAAGGTGGATGGCATTTTGGTTTATAATCCTACGTCTAACTCACAAGCAGTAAAAGTGATACCCCAGTGTAATATGTACCCATTTGTTTTAAATAATAAAACGGCTTTTACATGTAAAAGTAATATATGAATACACTAGTATTAATGTGCCCTTTTACATTCTGCCTAGTAGCACTATTTTACGGGCATGTCGTTACTTAATTTTATCGCATAAAAGCGACCCAGCATGCTTCGCGCAAGTAGAGTCTTTTACACAGTGCACGGCAGTAAAGCTTCCAGTCGGCATGATTTCATCGTCATGTTTCAGCTAGTTTACACAAAACCTTAATAATTTTATACACCTAAACCTCTCTGTCCATAGTTGAAAACCGTATAAAAATCCGTTTAGTGGCTTCTGAGTTCTGGCTGCGTTCAAACAGATAGATGCCGTTGTGGACTTTTTTGTAATATTTAGTCATAGAGATAATGTAGTGTGGGATACTATTAAATTTCATTTGGTTAGTTTCGGAATTATTGGATTGCAGGCTTAACTGTTATCAATCATGAGTAGATGAAGTACGTTTCAAATTCGATTATGACAATAATTTTATAAAATTTGAAAATCTTTTGGACTGGCAATCACGCTAAACTGTAGGATTAATAAATTAAAGCATCTGATGAAACTATATTATATACTGAACAAAAAAAGATTGTTAAATGAAAATACCCGCACATATTTTTACTTAATACCGACTTTACTTATCGCCGTGTGTGTAAAAAAATATAATACATACATCTTTTAATACGATCTCACGTTGACCTTATGAAAGACTCGTTTATGTTCAAAACAATTTATATCAAGTTAGCGGTCTCTTGCCACTTAATATATCAGAAATTATGTTGCAAAGTAGAAAATTAACAAACAATGCGATGATAGACACATTCAGAAATTAATTCGCATAAATAGTCCGACACACGCGATATTTGCACTCCCATTACATAATTGAAGTACCTACCATAGATGGACGCTATTTGTGAGGAAAAAATGGACACGGTTCTAGTGGAGTCTATATATATTAATTGTATACAAGCCAACCTTAAGCGACCGTGAAATGACGACCGTCATTTGCAAAATGACGCGTAGTTACGCAATAAGGATCCAATCCAACACACTAGGTACTTAAGAAGTTGTAGTTTGGTTGGAAACTTAGCAGGGATACATAATTTTCGAATCAACAAATGGAGTTAAAGATTGAATCCTTATTGCATAAACACGTCCAATAGTATTTGCTTGCTAACGTTTAGTTTAGAGAGTAGAGTTTAGGCTTTCCTTTACATAATCCATCCATGGATATAGTGACATGTAGCATTTACCTAAAATCTTCTATAAATGCGAATTACATTCCATCCTACTAATAGAAATGCAAATCTTTATGAGGATGGATGTATAGATATTTGTTAATCTTACTCGCGTAAATGATTGGACGAATTTACATACACAAAGATAGAAATAGTGGTAATTTTATACGATATAATATAATGAGATTACTCGAGGCAATGCCGCGGGAAGAAACAAGTGGCATATAGTTATTATTAGTAACTTAATGTCGTTTTAGCCCTATCCAACTAAGCATAATATTAGCTCCAAAATTACAACATGCCTGGATTTGAAAAGCGTGGAAAAAAGAACCCATTGGACTGTTATTTTGATTTTTGGCGTCATTTTGGGGTTAGTTTATGTTCATCTTCTTTGTCCTAGCCATTTCCCATTATTTTGAGGCCGCTGTCCTCGTTCTGCGACACCAGGACAGTCTATCCTGTGTTGTCGAAGCATTTATTTGGGCAAGCTTTAAGTCCTTGGCTACCGTGGACCACCAGGTGGCCAGTGGGCGTCCTCTACTTTTCTCATTGATGTATTCATTTTAGAAATTGCTATGGGTAAGAGAAAATCGATGTATATTTTTATGTATTGCTCTGGATGAGATTTGAAAACGACAGTTTTAAAAAAAGTCATATCACCATTTCTTTATCATTCACCACGTCAGTAGAAACCTAATTGACCATAATCATGTTGACTTTAAATAAATTAATTTGCTCATTCAATTAATTCGTATCCGACAAATGTTCATTATTTTCTTATTTAAAGCAATTGAATGGTACAATTATAGCATGTGCAACCTTTCATTTCAATGGCATAACAAATAACTTTAATTGCGAAATAAGTACGAATGTTTTCTATAAAGCTATTGATATTTTACAAGCAGTGTTAACCCCCCGGGTTTCAATATAATTGATTATCGTATCGGTTAGAAATAAGGACTACTGGCATTCAATTATACCGTCGGTTAAATGCAGTAGATAATTCGTCAATTTAATAGGTATATATCTCAATGGATCGTAAATTTTGTTAGTTTACCTCCGAGCCTGCAGCTTTTATTTACTTCCCAATCGTTAACCCTAAAAGGCTTGACCTCTCTAGTGTTCGCCAATAGAACAGAAAACTGCAACATAAGGATGATAGTTGTATGCTATTTCAATAGGTATTGTACTTAAAACCTTTTCACCAATTAAATGAGTACGAATTCAAAGAATTAAAAAAACATTACCAATTCAGCTTAAAGACTCTCTACTCTACTCTAGCTGAAGAAAAACAACACCTTAAATATCCAAGCTGGCATTCGAAACATCTTTGGTGCAGTATTGAGTCAGTTTGGCTTTTGGATCTGATGTGAAATGAATAAAGCCTCCTTCTACAGTCGCACCGCTCGCCATTGGCAGGGAATTCATCCTGACACATTGAAGTCTAAGTGGACGCGTACTTGTGGTTCCAGAGAAGCAGAGAAGCTGTAGAATGAACTACCTGTCGAGGTTTTCCCAGAAGACTAGAGAATGGGGTTCTTTAAAAATGGCGTTGAAAAGTTTTTACAAGGTCGGCAAAGCACGTGTGATGCCCCTTGTGCTATAGGCAGCAGTAACTGCTTACCATGAGGCAGGCCGTATGCTTGTTTTCCAGCTTAGTGGTATAAAAAAGTGACGTGTTGTAGTGAAACAAGACACGACTCTACCAAAATATAACTCTACCACAGTCAATTCTCGTTATGGTAAGCAGTTACCATCAGGCAGGTTGTATGCTTCTTTACCAACTTAGTGGTACAAAAAAGTGACATGTTGCAGTGAAACAAGAAACGACTCTACCAAAATATAACTCTACTACAGTCAATTCTCGTAATACTACGAGTAGTCTTGAACAAATTCTGCCGCCTTAACAACCTCTGAAGCAATTATCAAAACAAATATCATCATCTATATCCATAGACTCCAATAATCGTATGTTCTTGCCCTAAGTTGCATCTGTATATCTATACAGATACAATCTGTATCTGTGCAATCTGTATATTATCTGTATATGTATTTATAGTGATCGAATTATTTAAAATCCTACCTTCTGTACTCGATAAACGAAATAAAACTCGGACAATTAACAAATCGTGAAACATCCCGAATTAAAGCAGCAACAAGACAAGGCCGGCGTCGTGCAAGGGTGGCCCGTTCCAGTTAACAATACGGATTAATTATCGGGCCAAATCGACTCAAATATACCTGTCACCAACGTACGACGCTCCCAATTTATATGGTCTCGAAACAATGGTAAACGCGGGTAACACAATGGGAAACGGTGCAAAATGAACAAAACTCGACCGCGCTGCCGGCGATCCAGTACTTGCGACTTAACTCGAGTGTTTACAGAACGATTCTAGTAATAAACTCGATTTATGACTGTTGAAAATTATCAGTTGATAGCAAATTATAAAATAATTAGAAAATATAATTCTATTAATGTTATTGCTAATCCTTATGAATGTGCATATGTTATGGAATAATTATTTAAAAATAACTCTGTTTTATTATACTACGATAAGCATATGACCCGCCTGATATGAAGCGGTTACCGTACAACATAAAGTGTCGATTTCGCGCCACTATCCCCGTTGCATGGCAGCATCTCTTAATAACTCGTGAGAGTCTGAGCCCATAGAAATTGTTATTTTGATACAATTACGCGGACAACTTACAATTACGCTGTGCTTTACCTCTCTTTTCCCTTTTCTAATTAATAAGCAGGCTGCACCACGTGTAAGTACGACTGGCTTTGTCTCAAAAATGATAGTGACCTGCAGAAGGTGCCTAATGACAATTTATATTGCCATTCGGAAGTATGTATTTTGACCACAGTTTAAGTACAATCACTTCAGCGGTTTAGGCATTTGCAGGAGTTCTAAATTGGCCTAAGTAACGTTCGTGAAAAGTCACACGATCATAATATTGGTCCTTGTTTCTCTATAGCTTCAAAGACCTGCAATGTTAACTAAAATATATTTATTTATTTTATTTTCGCTAAAATTATACTCTTATGCAAATTGACAGTAGTGAAATACATGCGAACAGCGCGGCGCACGCGCTGCTGTGACACGCGGACCACCGGGCTACGGTGTCAGCCCTGATTCACGGCCCTGGGAAATAGGGTTGAAACTACCAATACACAGCTCTGCCAAAAAGTTCCGATATTTAAGTAAATAATATTTATATTCAAACCTTTCGATTGTCATTCCCTTAAGATAACAGTATATGCAATACTTTATTTTCAGCTAAAATAAAATGCGTGGTAACGTAAAATAATATTTGCATTTTTATTAAAAGCAAATAGAAAAGCAACGGCAGATGCTTTACAAAATATTGTTTCTTACGATTCATTCATTTCTCAAAGTTCCTACCATAATATTAGTTAGGTCTTAACAAGTTAAACCATTTGCAACCCTGCGGCGGTGCGGCGACTGCGCTAGCGACAAGCGTAGCATTGTTAGGCAGAGGCCGCCCTGAGCCCTGAATAAATACATTCATATTGCCACTCTAAATATCTGAGATCGATGCTCTCGAATGCCGACAAACGCAAAAAAAGGCAGCCCATCACCAGTCAGCACCGAAAATTCATTAAGCTCCTTCATATATAATGCATGTTAAGTAAACCGTATTTTCTTAAGACGCAAGCATTGGTACGTGATATAGCTTCGGCACTAAGTAACGCTTGGTTACGGTTCATAAATTTAACGATAAAACGTAAATCTAGTGTAAGTTAAAGACATCATTGAACGACTTGTATTTACATAACACACACTCACCGTTACATTGTGTTATACAAGAAGATAGAACTACAACAGACAGGGCGTTAACGAAATGTTAACATTAACAACTCATTCTGTCGACCTCCGGTGCTCAATCGCACAAAATCTGCCTCGCCGCGTCACATTCAACGCTAAAATGCAGAAAACGGAAAAAAACATGGCGCTAAACCGCGAAACCGTATGTATTTAAACGCCGAATCCGAGATTCCGTTTCTTGAAAAAAGCGGTCAGCATTCGGTCATTTAAATTTTTCCAAAACGCGAACACAATGGAACAGATACTGAAAGTTGGTTATTTTTTATTCTATTTTTAATTTTAAATTTTTTAAAAAGGAATTCTGTTCAGCAAGGGCTGTCACATCACTCCAGCGCTGCTAAGTGACGCCGGACGCACGTCAGTCGGCCGCATATTATGTTTTATTTTCATACGAATCGAACTGACTCGCTCTCGTATTTTTTGTTATCATAGTCGATGTAACTGACTCTCGCGCTTAACGAGACTAGTTTTATAATCGGTTATTGTGTGATATAGAGTTACGACGGGTAAATATATTAGTATCTTTACTTATTTTTTCATAATCTAATAATGTCTTTGGAATAAACTTGGAAATGGTGACTGTATGAGTTATACAAGTGTAAAAACCTATGTATTCGTAATTAACAGTTAGTAGTTTCATGTTGGTCTGTCTCTATTAAATATTATGTAAGAATGGATAGGCTAAAATAAATGCCACATATCTATATAATGATGTGTGATATATATCCTTAACAAACCAAAACAAAAATAATTACACCAACATGACTTCTAAGTTTGTGTCCTAGATAACCGTACCCGGACAATAAAGGCGAGCGCTCACTGATGGGTTGTCGCGCGACTTGCGATTGACATGCGTCCACATGACGCTAAAAGGTCTATTGTATACGAAACGCTCGTTACAACGCCGCTCCAACCGGTCTTTAACACGCTTGGACAATGATTACTCTATACATAGAAGCAGTTTATCTTGCCGCGTGGTAAAATACTACTCTGATATTTATTACATTTAGGCTTTCATAATGACCCAGATATAATGTGTCATGTCGGTTAATGTCATAAATCTATTTAGACAAACGTCGATCCATTAGCAGCACGACATATGCAAAACGAACAGTACTTTTCAATTAACCTGTTAACCTCATCATCGGTAAGCAAATCAGTTCTCTGAAGTTTAATCTTATCTTAATTTTTCATTAGTGATTCTAACATATTTTTATTTATATATTAGAGACAACTCTAATATATAGAAAAAAAAATGCTGAAATATCCCACTACAACAATTTTTGATACTACTGTTGTGTTATGCTTATACCACACGCTCTAACTCTAGTAGAAATACATTGTATAAAGATACATGAGTAAATCTACTAAAAACAGCGACATATAAACAGCATACGAAAGCCCACAATGCGGAATAAACACGAACAATTATGTAAATATTATTCCCATTAAACATTTCATGTGGTTAAATATTGTCGCGGCCGATAAGGCTATCGCATCGCGATGGGTGATCTTACATCGCGGATAATATCGGATTGCGTCAATTACGCGACTGATCCACCGCGATCGCGCGATACATACAAATGTATTGTATGCAGCGACCCTTATATTCAACTACGAACGGGATCAACGCACAGGAATGCATGGAAATTGAATGCTGCTTAGGATTATTAAAATGATGTTTCTCTTTAAGGTTATACTTACATAGGTAATACGCAAAAATGTCATACCAATAAGTAAATAGAAAATTAATCTAGTTAGCTAGATGATAATTAACTGAAGTAAACAACTCCGTAATGGCCGTGTGGTTTCCGGCAGACCAGAATAGAAGCACTCCGTCTCTTCCCGTGGATGTCGTACAAGGCGACTAAGGGAAATACGTTATAAAACATCGATCAGGCCTCCCCAACCCGTCTGGCCAGCGTGGGGAGTGTAGGCCAAATCCTCCTGTCTGTGACGGACGAGAGAGGATCGTGCTCCTGTAGTGGAGACTAAAATGACCTGATGATGATAATGATGAAACAACTCCTACTGACCGTATTCACAAATAGTTTTTTATATTTCAATGCTGCCATTAATACCGAGAAATAGAATATTTTTTCCTAAACCATTTTCATGGCTCTTTTATGTCGCAGCCTATGGATACATGCTTAACCATTGGGAATGGGGCTTATTCCAAATGGTTATGCATGCGTCCATAGGCTGCAGTAACTGCCTCTCATCAAGCAACCTGCAAGAATTTTTTCCCATCGTAATGCCTTACACCTTAACATTAAGGTAATGTTATAAAACACCCCTGACAATTGTCATTCGATAAACTGCCACTGTTTCTTACTTACTTCAAATTTCCAATAGGAAAGTTGATTTGCAAATGGGCTATTGGTAGATTTAGTGAAGTCGAGACGCGGAAGTCGGGAATCGAACCGCGGTAGCTTGTTCTCGGGGCGCGTGGGACGGCCGACAGCGCGCCATTGACAAAATAACCAGCTCTACATTACGTCCGAAGTACCGTTAAATTAGAATTTAATTTCATGGGAAATTATACAAACTGAGAAATTGTAGGTTGAAAATTTTATGAATAAATTATATTGTATTATATAGCATATTGAGGAGGATATAGGGGCGAGGAGCTCGGTGACGTCGTTTCGTGTGTTAGTCTAATCTAATCGAACACGCAAGTTAAGCAACGTCAGCCGTAGCCTATCTATGGATGGGTTTATTTATCTCGAGATCCTCCGTGCTACGGAAGGTACGATAAGCCATCGGTCCCGGCTGTTGTCATTATAGATGACAGTCGTTAAGCCAAGTCAGTGGCCTTTAGGTGGCTTGAAAACACTGGCCTCCGCCAACCCGCAGTTGAGCAGCGTAGTGGAGTATACTCAAACCCCTTCAATTGACAGGGGAACCATATCCCAGCAGTGGGATGAGTACCCTTACTCATCCCACGACGACGACGATATAGCATACATATACACCATATATCAGCTTAACATATGAAAAACGGCAAGATTATTTTAGTGCCAATCAACGACATAAATCCATCTGATGATGTAAGGTTAACCGATGGTCGATTGTAACACAACGGGCAACACTTGCGAATTTCCGACCATGTAAAAACCTCTTCCCGCCCTAGTACTTATGTATTTAATTAATAACAATAGCTCAAAAATGAAAATAAGTAAACACTGGTGCAATATAAATTTGAGACGAAAAGCTACATCAAACCCTCCTTGTGACCTGAGGCACATGTTCCCGATATCAATAATTGAAAATCGAATTAAATATGCTTATAACACGGTGTTGGTATTATGTGAGCCACGTCATTAGTCAGAGACACACTCAGCGCAACCCACTGAGCGACCGACAACCGGCAATTTCGACGCGGCGACTGCGGCCGGTCGAACGCACCGGTAAATTACCGGCTGCCACCTCGCACCGCTTTTATTTATTTGTATTTATAAAGCATTCGAATCCTAATTACATTGGAGCATAAACCATAATTTAACAGTGATGTAACACAAAATATTTTATTAGCCTATAACTTCCTAATATGGTAAAAAAAAAAATCTAATACATTTTTTTCCCCTGCTTCTAATTTGTAATACCTAGCTGTCGTATATAGGTTTGAAACTTTGCAAAAGTACCTATAATGTCATTTTTTTTAGACCACGTCCGGTAGCGAACAAGCATACGGTAGTGGTGAGCCACTTATACTATATATGTAATATATATTTGCAATTGCTTCCTGTTAATTTAATATATAATAACATTAATTCCAATTTTGACCACCTTAAAATAAATTTACGAAATTATAACGCACTCGGCAGTTTTTTGGTTGGGGTTTAAAATTTTCTAATACCTACAATTTGATGTAATTTTTTATTTGAAACGAAAAAAATTTAAATTTTTAGAACCAATACTTATACGTGATCGATTTTGATTTTGCCTACATTGCGTGAAATAAATGTAATATTAATATTCGTGGTATACCTTTAGGAAATTAAATATATTTAGTATCAGTGAAGAAAATCTGTAACGCGATATTTAAAATGCTGACACACCACGCACTATCGTGATTGGAGTAGTTTTCGGAACAGTTGGCGCTGCCGCGCGCTGACGGGTTAATGACAGGCCGCGCTTCCTGCTATGTTAATTGTCGAGAGGAAGTCAATAGGCGCGAGCGCATCGCATTATTTATTAGATCGACTTTTGGTCGTGTTGTGTTGCGTCATGTTCGGTAGCAGGCCACTTACCGCCTGACAGTAACACTCTGAGCTCACTCCAGATTATAACGTAATACGGTAGTTTGCTTGTCTCCGATGCCACTCAAATGATTGCTTAATGTCTTTAATTGCCAAGCTGCGACCGAAACATAATAAGATTTTATTTCGGTAATCACGGACCAACCAGATAAGCTCCAGACGTACAAAAAACGAAAAGAACGAATACCGATACAATAGGCCACTGATTAATGACCGAGCCTAGGCTCTGCGAAAACGATATGCATACTACATTGGCACAAATAAATTTGACAGTTGGTATACTTTTGCGTGTGGTCGCTAGTCGTGCAAACTTAAGCTAATTGCATTAATCACAAACAAATTTCGCTCGTAACTTCTAAGGCATAAATGCTCTATGTTCAATTTTTACTACACTAGATTGTCACTCTACGAAAATTCCAATGTCCACGTTATCTATCCAAGTTGACATGCTCATTATCTCTTAAAAATTGCTTCATAGTCCACTGAATAAGTTTCATACCGTTTAGATACCGAGTAATGTGTAGCGAGCGAGCAATGAAAAAAAATCTTATAGTGTTGATTGCACATGAAGTTAAATCGAGAAGATTGCCGATGTAATTTCGAGCCATGCAATTTAAGGCTCTAAATCAAAGGGGAAGGACGGCACTACTGCTACCGATAAATAACAGCGCCCGAGCCGTACTGGACGATTAGTGTAACAAGAGAATCTTTCATTTATGTGCGAAACAACAGTTCGTATTGAGTTATTATACCTGGTAGTAATAATCAGAAAGATTGTCGTATGAAAGACGTATGTTACAATACCAACTCTAAGTTTTTAACCCCCGATAAAAAAAGAGGATAAATTTTATGTCCATACCTATCTTAGTCCATGGTATCCTAGTTGCCAAACGAATGAACCGATTATATTTTTTTTTTTTTTGTTTGAAAGGAGCCTTGATGATGACTGATTCGAGAAAATCTGTTCGTGCCGTTTGAAAATCATCAGCTTTTTTATTAATTTTTGAAGGGATACGAGCAACTTCCATAGGTCTGACCTGATTGAAAATGGAAAAAGTATATAATAAAATTGATGTGATGCTGCAACATCAGCAGAGGTACCATACTTGTAATCCACAAACAAGTAATTTCTAAATAAGTAGGTATATATAATTTGTATTATATGAGTCGGATTATATTATTATGTACTGTCTATAATCCAGTCCATAGATATACTATATACGATATATGTAAGATCGTGAACTTATTGCTTGTTGTAAATTTTAATAAATAATTTATTTATTATTATTATTTAATGGTTATATGTTTGTAGTGGATGGTAATCCAGGCTCTGATGATGGAGCAAAAAAGATTTGTTTTTTGTATACATTTTTTTTTATTTATACTTGTTATACGGTAGAACCAATACAGAGGCCCATGTTTATAGTAGCTGATAGAATATAAAAAATGTAAAGAAAATACTAATGTGATTAGTGATTATTTTCAATAGGAGCACGTACTCGTACTCTAGTCCAAAGAATCGATTCTTCCCGCTTCGTTGCGTGAAATCGAGCACGCGGTCTCATTTCGAATCGATCGGCGTTTAGTCAACCGACTGATTCGATTAGCGCTCTCTTTTTAAATATATACAAACTATAAAGCTACCAGCTTAACATAATAATGAGAATACGCCACGCTTATTAGACACACTAATAAAGCTAATCAATAATAGTTTCTTAGAACGGGCCCTCGGGCGCGGCGACAGAAAAAATCTCAGTCCATATTTTGACAAGGAAATAAAATGGACCCCGTACACTCAATCATACAAATTTATGATCTTCCACTAGGCTTGTTTCCTCGTTATTAATATCGACATTAATGCTGTCCCAATATCCTGACCATAAATGTCACAGCCACTGGCGCCTAGGACAGGTAGAGCTCGAAACTATAAAATACATACACAAAAACATTCAATTCCCAACACAATGAAAGGTGAGTCAGAAAAAAATATGAGAATTTATAACACCTCCCGCTATCCGGCCACCGTATAAAAGTCCTTAGAATAGTAATTTTTCTTACAAAATTTAGTGATATGTCAAACCTGTTCGACGTGGCAAATAAAAATGTACGACCCGATGGGAGGAAAAAAACTAAAGACTTTGGGTTATTGCTAAAACAAGGGAAGGTTACCATATCAATCAAGGCGTTGACAAAAGTGGAATTTTTTCCTGGTGATCGGGCCGTGGGATGAAAAAAGGGATCGTGTTTATGGAAATGCAATAAAAGCGACGCGAACGCAGGCACAGGCCTCTACTGACTCTCCGCTAGCTTCACTTTGACGCGTGTAAAATAATACTGTTTATTAGTTTTATATTTTATAACAAAAATGAAAAAAATGTAATAAAATTGTGATAACTTCAAATTTATTATAATTTATTTTGATTGTGATTCTATTTATATAAAATATATTTTTTTTTCGTATCTGGTGGAAAGCATTGGGGAAGGAATTTTTTATCCAGCAGTGGGTAGATACAGGCTGATGATGATGATGATATTTTTTTTTAAATTGCCAACAAGAAGTAGCAATACAGTATAGACTGCATAATATAAAGCGTTGTCCGTAGCTTATATATATACACTGGCAAATTTGCAAGAGAAAAGCGAAATCTAATCGAAAAATGCACTAAAACTCGAGACCATAGCTGCAGATTTCCGTTAGGTCAAAGAATAAATAGTGTTGACTGTAGACTATTTTTTGGAAAAAATATTTGCCATAGAATCGAACCTCGACCTACCAGTGGCTCTGTATACCACTATACAAAAGGTAGGACGGCTGTAGGCAGGTAGGTAGTGCGAGAATGGTAAAAATGTGAGTGCGCCCTCCCGCGGCGCAGATAGAGTCCCGCGTGTCACTCACCGGGTTCAACGGATAGGCTGACCAACTTTTTTGCACCGTGAGAACATTATTTAATGTTCATTAGTTTTACAATAAATATCTGTTTGTATACTACTAACATTATACTTTTTTAGGATTTGATTATTATTCTACTTTTACGACTAGCCCATTTTTGAAAACACAAACTTTACTATTTCATATGTTGGCTTATATACTTAGTTATTATTGCAGTTTTGTCTGAAATCACTATTTTTCGTGATATAACTGTTTTCTAGGAAATTTGTAAATCTTTAAATATTGAGTAATTTCTCTTCCTAAAGTTCCCACTGTTATTAAATGACTCATGTTACACGAAGACATAAGCGACTTCTTTTTCTCTCAGATTTTTTTACGAATGCTTCGGTTATTTGAAATTTGTATTCACATTTTTTCATTTTCCGTTTAGAGAGGATCTTAAGTTTCTCATAATCAAATCTTAGACCTGAATTTTTGCTAAATATACTATCTAATTTAGACTTTATTCAATTTACTAATTCATTACGTTGCCTTCTAATTGTGGTTATGTACTCACAACTTCGATCTCATATTAAAACTAATGTTTTTTTATTTTTATTTTAATGCAGCAATCCTACCTAAGTATTTCCTAAAACGTACAACACATTACCCTATAAGCTTCTTACCCGTTCAGTAAAAAATCCATTAAAATTGGAATAACCGTTTCTGATACACATAAAAACGGGAATTTAAAAAACTAAAAAACCCGACTGCTTTTCTGTGTAATTTGGAAATGAAAAATCCCTAAAACAAGAAAACATGTCAAGCTAAAATCCATCCAGCCGTTTGGGCTGCAGAGCGTGCCAAACAATTATACATACATACATACTCTCGAAAAACATAACCCTCCTTCTGTCGCAGTCGGGTAAAAAGAGACTCTATCTATAGATGTATAGCTTAAAAATCATGCACTTATAGTCACACGCATACTAATTGTACAATTAAATAGCTATAAATCCAAGCGACACGCCTACCCTAGTCCCGCCCCGTCATTAATATGGAAAGCCCTTTCCATCATCGTAGTCCATCTATCAATTTAGGCAACTCTCAATAAATCAATTCGTAGTTTATCTTGATAACGCTTATTCATTTATATTTTTGCAAGAGTAATGAATAAATTGTGTACAATACGTGGACAAAGCACGTTAGTCCTCCTCCTACATAAGAACCTTATTACTACACACAGAGAAACTCAATAGGTGTCGTATTATTTTGAGGTGTAAGTAAACACCCCCATCTTTGAGCTAACGTCACCTGCACGTGCTGCGTCCTAATGATTTACTAACGATGGTCTGGCGAAAGGGACTAGAGAAGTTCCTCCACCTCACAGAATACCGCAGCAAAATAACAATTCCATTGAGGGTTGTTGTGTTTCTGCGAGTGAGTGAAGTCAACAGGATGGAATTAGTTTCGGCGTTGGCAGCAGGGTTGACAGCGATATTTTATATTGCAAGCCTGATATGAAGTAGTTATCGTAGCCATATGGCTACGATAACTACTTCATATCAGGCGGGCCACATGCTTGTTTCCCGCCCGACGTATAAAAAAAACCTTCTACAGAATACGACTTAATTTAATTCTAAATAATACTACTTTTATAACTACTAGTCATTTAGCGAAACAACAAAAAACAACGCTATACTGCAACGAGCACCAAATCCTTTGGTCCCGAAATATTCGTCGTCGAAAATAGTCGTGACGTATATAAACCGCCCTTGTTCAATTTAACGACAGTCGTATGTAAAAAAAAATCATTCGATCCGTAATTCTACTTTTATAACCACTAGCCATTTTGCGAAACAACTAAATACAACGCTACACTGCAACGAGCATCAAATCTTTTGGTCACGAAATCATAGTACAAAATAGTCGTGACGTATAAACCGCCCTTGTTCAATTTAATGACAGACTTAAATGACTTTCGATGTGACTAGACTTCGATAGCTATCTTAAATGGCAATATTAATATTCAACAAGTTGTAATTCCAATCGTAAACAATACAACGGATCAACATATCAACTGCACTTTTATCGTGGGTTGACCGCAAAACGTGAGTGCCAGAACACCATTCACTAATTCGAATAATTTGATATGAGTCAGTTTGTTCGATGTATTGTGCTGTTTCTAAATTTTTTTACTAGCTTCTATCCGTGGTTTCTCCTGTTTGAATATTCTATCAGAATGAAAAGAATCCTATAGGTAAGTAGTGTTAGGATGCTTACATAAAACGACAGATTAAGTCCCAGGTCTCGGTATGACAACATACGTGTTTTTTTCTTATAATGTGAGGGGGGGGGGGGGGGGGGGGACTTGCATGTGGGTCACATGATAGAGAGCAATCATCATCGCCCATGGAGATCAGCAACACCGGGTTCGCCGAGTTCGACGGGATTTGGCTGCGGTATTCTGTGAAGTGGAGGTACATTCCCCAGTCGGGTAACCTACATACATACTTCATCAGCACGCGGTACACCCTGTACCGCGTGCAGATGAAGTTGGCTTAGGTTCAAAGATGTTGATGAACCACTTACACCCCGAGTCCCGGTCCCGATATTTTTTTATCCACCTAAGTACCCTTAATCCAGATGATTTCTATGTGAAATTTTTCATCCAAATGACACGAGACAAGCTTGTTAAAAAAATCCGAACTTTGATTACGTACACCTCGTTACCCCGTTTGTATTACAAACAAACACTATACGATCGTAAACACTGAAGATCAAATACAAATACCAAACTTAACACTGTTTTTTTATATTTTGGTACTTTAAAACATATATTTATCAGCAGAGAACATCAACGAAATTATATGTAATCTGTTATTTTATTTTAAAATTTAAACACTCGCATCGTTTATAACTTGCGCCACGCACCAAGCCAGAATTTATTCGACAGCGCGCCGTGATCGATGACCGGTGAGACTTGTCCCGGCCACCGAGACGCGGACGCGGACAACGGACACTACCGTTCCAAATGTAAAAAAAAATATTTATCACGTTCCAAATTTAAAAAAATATTTTAATTAACTCGTTGCTCTTTTCTCTCTGTCATTTCATTTGGCATTGTAGTAACACTAATTACTTTTTATGTGTTGTCAACTAAAAATAAGATATCAGCGAACGCCCTGGCATTGATATTTCAATAGAAAATTATAACTTTTAAATATTTTATCATGAACAACTTCACTTATCTAAAGTAGTGGAATGTTGAAGAGTTGAAGAATGTCTCTAGGTTAAACCACCTATTTGAATAGATTACGGACGTCATAGCTACCACATTTTTGTTCAGGCTCTTACACTACATAGATTAGGATCTTTTGTCTCTCGTTTTAAATTATGACTTATGTCTGTAATTACCTAGACCAAACTTTCACAAGAACCTGTTAGTACATTGTATTGTTATTCGTAGCCCGAAATTCGTTTGAAATGTGAATTGTCATGCGATTGAATGGAATTCCCACTTGCAAACTTATAAATTTCCGACATAGACATGACTCAAAGTATGTGAGCACTGGGCACGCATAAATTAGGCCCAAATTATGTCATAGTGATTACAGATAAATGGATACAGTTGGAGTGACGTACTCTACGCTTAAGGCTGCGAATTCGTATTGTAATAGTTTATTTGGCACCAGTTTGGCTCGTGAATGCCAAATAGTTAAAGTTCTTTGACCGTCCGAGTCGATTTTATTTAAATATGTACTAAATGTGCTTGAATTGAGAGTAACTTATCGAGGTCCGGCAGTAAAACTACGTGTAAAATTATTGTTTTATAAAAATAAAGTAAAAATAATAAATAATAAAATAAATTAAAAATAATAAAGACGGACGAGAGAGGGTCGTGCTCCTGTAGTGGAGACTAAAATGACCTGATGATGAATAAAGAAAAAATCCATGGAATATATTTTCTTAGAAATGACAATAATTTAATTACCACTGATCTCTTGTGCGCTCTAGTACATTTTTTTAAATAAACTGTATTATATTTTGTTTATTTTTTATCTCCTGATATTTAGTTTAACACTTCTTACACTTCTTTATAAATCATATTCTACATTATGTTACGTTTATTTTTTATTTTTACTATTAGCATTCCATAATCATAATCCAAGAAATAAAATTTAATGTAACCTCCTCCGCATTACATTATTATAATTATGAACTTTATATTAATTGGTTAGTAGATAACCAACCTTGGTTTCTATACATCTCAACCTGTCTACCTGGGACAAATAATCCAGCTGGGTTCAACTTCTGAAAAATAAAAGGGCCTGTCGTCGAATCCAAGTCAGAACGGCTAGCATTCGGAAAATTCGTAAAGATCTTTTTTTTTTAAATTACTTCAAACTCTCAAGTCGTTTCTTAGACCAATGTGTATAGCCAGTGATGACTTGCGGCACATAGACACGTTTTGGGTTGTGCGGCATGCAATCATGAGAGTTTTACTTAAATTTATCTTTACGTGATAAAGTCAGAACCGTAGAGTAACCGCATAGCTCTTAGGATTAGCAGGCTGAAGTCTCAATGAGCAGAACACATAACTCGCAGAACTGATAGACGCTGGGAAAGATAGGTTCTGAAATAGCTAAGAGATGAAATAGATGTATTGGACTACCCCCAAATAGATAGACCAAAGACCTATTATATAAATAGAGTCGTTGAATACATATGGCACATAATGAATCGTAGAAGTTTAAGTACGTTTTTATTTGGGACGAAACAAGAATTTGGGACGAACGTAAGGATTGAAAACAGAATGACCACTTTCGGCTGAAATGGCATTGACGATGATAAAAACGAAAAAAGGAACATACAATTCCTTGAATGCAATAAGCCGTAAAAGCTAGAAAAATACTTGATAAACTTCGAAGAAAAGCACGTATGACTGTTTATTTTTCTGTCAGTGCACTGCGGTGCAGATATATTGCACTGTATTGCTCATAATTCATAGCGATGTTTATAGCGGCGCTGCTACCGCCAGTTTATTGCTGAATGTTGGTGCCACTGCACTTAAAAAGTACGTAGATAAAAACATATATGTTATTCAAAATAAGAACTGTCATTTCGGAGCGTAAAATTTTACTCAATATGACACTAAATGTCGCTATTACAGAATGACATTTCTCGTAGAGTTCGAGTACCAAATAAATTTTGGAGCATCAAATCAGTCCCATTAAATTATGTTATAAAATTTTGTCCTTTCCATTATCATCACAGCGGTTACTGTACTTTGTTATTACACGCCTTTAATTTTAATCCTTTTGATACTCTAAGGTTGACTGGAAGAGATCCCTCTAAGGGATAAGTCCGCCTTTGTACTGCTTTGTTTTGCATGTTATTTGTTATTTTATTTTGATGTACCATAAAGTTATAACCAACAAAACAAACAGTCACTGGACAGCTAAAATTCCCGATGTCAGTAGATATCGAATTTGTTTCTATATTTATACCTATAGCATAGATACTCGTATATAAATAATTTACGGTGACAGAATCGCGGAATTCCAGCGGATACTCTCAATGTCTCATTAACATAATGCAATCACGTCATATGTACATATTTTACAATCAGGATCCATAATAATTACCAAAATGACACATCACATAAAAAGCATACACGCCCATATTTATCATTTAATTATTAGTTGGTATTACTGTAAGTTAATTTATCTACTCTTATTTTTCAAATGTCATAAACCTCATCGTCGTCAATCCTTATTCATCCCACTGCTGGCATACGGGCCTCCACTCAATCGAAGGGGTTTAGAGTGTACTCCACCGCGCTGCTCAACCGCGGGTTGGCCGAGGTCAGTGTTTGACTTGGCTTAACGACTGTCATCTATGATGATGATGATGCTTACTTTGCGTGTTTGATTGACTGCCACGCGTAAAGACGTCATCGAGCTCCACCATAATTCGTGCATCTTTGTTAAACCTAGCATATAGTTAAACTGAGGAGCTCGATCATGTCGTTGCGCATATCAGTCTTAATCGATCTCGTAGGTTAAGCAACTGCGACCGTAGCCTGTGACCGTAGCGTGTCTATGCATGGGTTTATTTATCTCGAGTTCCTTCGTGCTTGGGAGGGCACGTAAAGCTGTCAATCTCGGTTGTTGTCATTAGGTGACGGCCGTTAAGCCAAGTCAGTGGCCTTTGGGCGGCTTGAAAACACTGGTTGCCGCCAACTCGCAGTTGAGCTGCGTGGTAGAGTATGCTCTAAACCCCGTCTATTAAGGGGAGACACGTATTACGTACACTCAGCATTGGGATGAATAAGGGTAGTCAACTACTTGATTTGTAGCCATATTTTAAAAAAAATATGAATACTTAACAAAGCATAGAATATAACATATTACCTGAGGCGTAAATAATTGCGATTACTTAAATCGTGATGCAATTGTACAACGTAAAATGTATTTATGCGTACTTACATGCAATTATGATTCATTAAATTAAAATAATTATTTAACACCGAAACCACACTTAAATTTAGTAACGGTTAGCAAACTGCATCAGATAGATTTTAATTAAAATATAGTGGGAAAATAACCGCATTTTAACTTGAAGTATTAGGGCAAAGGAATAAGATTTCTTTACTCCTTGGTTACATAAATTTGTTCTATAAATTTAAATAATGTTAGAAATTAAATGAAATTATTTATTCTGTCATTGGGCCCTTATGGGCACTTAGACGCGTCTTACACATTATTATTAATAATATTCTTATTTTTTTGTCATTTTTTTTATCTACTAGCATTTCAGTATAGATTGTCCATTGGCGAAGAAGAAATGCTTGAAAGAAACTTGCTAATATTGGTCTTTTTTTTTTTTAATAATCAGTAAATACAACAATTAGAACTTAGTTTGTATATATGTCAATATAGGTATCTATTCTGTCTTTGTATATCAAAATAGATGCACTATTCTTCGATGATCATATGTCACTACTATTATTTGTATTACTGGACTCTTTGTATGAGTAGTAGGTATATGAATGACTCCGGTCCTGAACGCGCGGTGATTGTCTTCCCTAATTAAAGTTTTCGGATTAAGTACTAAATTCAGTTTTGTCATGTCTCCAGACAATCAGGGGAGAGTGACTAAAGGATTAGGGAGAGCACAAAAGAACCCATGAGGGTCGACGTGCCACCTTTGCTGCATCATTGGACCCACTCTAAGATAAAATAAGATAAATTCAGTTTTAATTTAATAATATATAGTTGTTAATCTTACTGTAAAAATTTTGGTCGAGAATACCCATCTCCAGGAAACGGTCTTGCTTATTTATTACACCTATACTTGTGACGGATAACGACGGTGTGAGAAAGTCAAAAATAAGACATTATACTATGTTAGAAAATACAAAATCTCCATACAATGCCGTACATTTTAAATAATATATGTAATCACCCTAGAGCTTGTGTCACCGGCTGCCGAGCCAGACGATAAACTTGCAAAACGACCCACGCCAAAACTGACCCTACCACTTTTTATTAAAAGCTAAATTAGCATGTAGCGTATGTATCTTTTTGCATTCTTCAACTTTAGACTTATAATAAATATAAGTAATATGCCATTCACAGTAGGAATGTTAGATATGCAAGCTCTCTCATTAATGTTCTGACAAAAATATAAATTTAAAATATATACGCGGCTCTCGTATAATAAAAACTTTATCTCAAAGCCATCTTTGCTCCAAACAACATGGTGGCAAAACGCATTACAATTACAATGTTTGCTACCGACGCCAGTTATTACTCTATTTACATTTATAATTTAATATTTATAGATATTAATTTGTTGTTAAGAATAGGGTCGCAACATATTTTTTTGTGTATGTCATTCTCGCTGGCTCAAGATCGACCAGGATAATCTCCGCCTAATAAATCATTTTTACAGGTCAACAGGGTAATTTTACGGTTTTCTTAAAGTACTTAAAATATATATCTCGTAATAAATTTTCCATAATTGGTATAAGCATATATGTATGTTTGTATCAACAATGTTTACATTTTGGTCAACGTGCCACGTTTTGTATATAGTACTTACGTTTTGTATATAGTTTTTTTTTATTTTTTTTTATTGTACATTGACATTCTTTTTATTGTATTATGATAATATTGTATGGCTATTTAAAAAAAAAGACCTATATTGACAGAGTTTCTTTCGGCATTTCTTCTCGTCAATGGTCATTCCGAAATGCTGGTAGATAAAAAATATACCTAATTGTAAAAGACGTGTCTAAGTGCCCGCGAGGGCCCACAGAATAAAGAATTTTGACTTTGACTTTGACTTTGACTTTACTGTAACTTTTTCGCTAAGTTAGCAATATTCCCTTTATATTCAGGAGGAGCCCGGTGGCCGAATGGCTAGCAATGGCTAATTTGACTCCGAGGTTGCGGGTTCGATTCCAGCACTAGACAAATATTTGTGTGCATGAATATGTCTGTTTGTCTTGGTCTCGGTGTTCTCTATGTATATGCCGGGACCGACGGCATAACGTGCCCTCCGAAGCTCGGAACGAAGCAAAGAAATTTTACATATTACTTTCACATTACTAAGCCAATTCTATACCTAAAAAGTGTAAAAACACAAAATAAACATACTCACAAAACACAACTGCTCTACAATATTTGTCGATACATTAATGCACTATAAAATTTAACTACCTACTGGATGTTATAAAATGTCAACATGCCACAATAAGCAATAAGTTTTTGAGTTATGAGATACTTTGACATTATTAGCAACATTAGTAGTCAAATGCTAATATTGATTAATGCTGGCTAGCGCCGTAGGGGACCTGGGGGTACACCACTAAATTATATTTAACTAGCTAGATTAGGAAGTTCTTGTACGCTAAATGTTAATTATATTAAGATGTTTTAATAGTTGCAAAGAGTAGCTCGATGGCGTCGTTGTGCGTGTCAGTCTAATCGAACACGCAAGTTAAGCAACGTCGAGCGTAGCCAGTCCATGGATGGGTTTATTTATTTCCAGCTCCTCCGTGTTTCGGATGGCACGTTAGCTGTCGCTCCCGGGTGTTGTCATTAGATGACAGTCGCTAAGCTAAGTCAGCCAAGTCGAATTTTGGCGGCTTGAAAATATGGGCCTCCCGCTGCCAACGCACAGTTGTGAGTTAAGCAACATGGTGGAGTATGCTCTAAACCCCTTCGATTGAAGGGAAGCTCGTATCTGAATAGTGGGATGATTATGGGTTGATACCGACATTACCAACTGCTGTGATGTGTACTTCCTCATTCGAACTAACTTGCTTCACCTCTTTCGCCAGAGCCTCATTAGCACGGCACGGTGCACCAGAGCAAACGTCATGAACGGACTTCTTGCAATAAGTAATTAACTCTGAAGTTACTCACTTTTTCTATCGGCTTAAGTATTTTCTCTATTTCATCTTTATTTCCTTCATCATTATATTATTAACAGATACGTGAAGCAAAAACTTTGTACCCCTTTGAGAAGTATGAAATTTCTCACACTTATAGTTTATATAGAAGAAAGAGTGCAGAATGCTAATATATTTTTTTTAATTATGCATAAAATATACATAAAATCAATAAAAAAAAACATTACACACACTACCACACACACACACACACTATGAATTTGACATACACACGCATATATACTCTTTGGTTGAATTTCGACCATTGGGCGAGCACTAGTTGTCATTATTGTTAATTCTGATCGTAATTAGAATACATTGCAGTAGTTTATTGTGAAAAAGGCCACCGTAATTATATTTAAAACATTTTATTGTATAAACACAAGGTTAATGAATTATTATTTACTGAGCGAGCATTTTCCAATTGTTTTACTAACCATGTAACCAATTTGTATTGTTTGTGAATGAATTCCCACTTATATTCAAATTCGTGTCAAGTGCAGACGCGTAATTAGAATAGTCTAATTATTATGAATTGAAATTATGTTTTAATTCTTCTTCCAGTAAGGTGTATTGTCCAACTCAGAACTAGAGAAGGTCGCAGTGTTTAATGGTTCGGTTAATTGCCTTGCACCAGTTTGGACTTCAATTAATTCGAGTCGCAAATAGTCGCAATGCGTCACATTCGTACATTAACGTATCTATATGATTACAACATTATAAATCTGGTGCATATTTGACCTTCGCCAATTGTATTTCCGATGTATATCTGAAGTCCTCATGATTGCAAGTCAAACTTGTTTAATTTGTGTTGCAACTTAATAACTTCGTGTAATTTAATTATCAATCGAGATCAAAATCTGTTTATTTAATCAAATCTACAGTTTTCCTGTTAATTCGGTGATATTATATTTAATATCACAATCTGAATGCATACGCTAAACAGTGCTCACTTTCTAGTGCAGGAAAAATGACAGACATTGTTGCAGATCTCTCATTGGATTCTAATGTAATAATGTTTTTATTCATCAAGTGACGGATAAACAAAGCCTTTGCACGTCATCGCGACCGTTTTGCAGGATTAGACATCACGCAGGCCGAGCGGCGGCGAGAGGCGCGCATTGTCTCGCGATTCCCACAACGAAAATAAAAGTGAGAATTCAATCTTTCTCGAGCCGCTGTAACGGTATCTCTTATACAGTACGCTGGATCTAAATATTAAAACCGCGCTACCGACATCCGGGTTTAAAAACCATAACTCGAATAGAGACAGATCGCTTTACAAAGTAGCTCGCGTGTCTAACTTGGTCTTATTAACCGTAAGTCGAAGACACTAAGTAATAAGTATATGAAAGAAAACACAGCCATAGCGAACGGTACGTTGCAATGAAACCATAACGCTCGGACATTACGTAATTTCGCCAACAAAGGCAAATATTCCGGCCCATTCTGCTAGTTTATGTCTGTGAGGCGGGTATTAAGGTAAATTGTAGCAACAATTGTGCGCACGGGGCACTCGTTAGCCGGCCGCGCGGGTTGACGTGACGCGCCGCGTCGGTCGAATGTCGCATTGTTTCAGTTTTATGCTTACCGACCTTAGATTAAACGTTAACAGGAGATTTATGGCGGTCATGGAGAGGCTAGTTTAGTGGACGCTGAGCTCTTTCGTCGAAACGTTCAAAATTTCATAAGTGCCCAATTTGTGGGAGCGCTTAATGCGGTGTCGTGCGCGGGCGTGCATGCTCCGCCTTTTTATTGCTGCCCCTTAACTGTAAACAACACCCATTCTTGCTGGGATTGTCTCGGTTTCTACTCGTAGGTATGTTATCTCGGACATAAAAGTCCAAATAATAAGTAGCACGCTATTTCCGAGTCCAAAACTCCGTCCGCAGGTAAATCTCATCCGTCCTTCGTAAAAGATATTTTTTCTTATATTCTAGATTATACTACTTACTATATTAAACTGTATCAATTAATCACTATTTAAGAGTGAAAATTATGTCGAAAATCTGAAATCTTATCTTGAAATTTTATATAACATTATAATCGTCCGATTTTCACTATATAAGCTGGCGATAGGCTACATGCATGCATACAATGAAAATTGGTCGGATTCTTACACTCACCAATCTTCGCTTAGGCTTAATGAGAGGGCGGTTCTGTCCATTCATCTTGTAGTAGAGTCCACATGCGTTGCAGAGGTAGTGGCCGGTACCGTCGCGCCGCCAAAGGGGTGTGCTCGTCGCGCCGCAGTTCACGCACTCCCGACCCTCTGTCACATACACAACACTATTAACACTTATATTATACGTTCACGAAAATATACGTAAAACAATGGGTAAAGAATCAATCACAAAGTCAAATAGAACAGACCTTAATATGCTTTAAAACAAAAAAAGGATTACCAAAACTAAAGGGTAGCAAACCAACACCAAAAGTGATCATTTACGTTAAATGTGTTAAGAAATGAAAGCGAATAAGCATAGTTACGGGGGTGTTTACCTGTCTCCTGGCAGGCTGGGAAAGATGAGAGAAAATCACATTCAGAAACATTACGATTCAAATTTCACTAACTAACAAAGCATGCAGCACAAACACATCTATTACATAAAATGCATCTTCCTTCACAATTTTACCAGTATAATTGCAATTACTACAAATAATAGTAAAATGTTTAATTAACTAGGGAAAGCGCACGGAGTTTCACTTTAAGAAAAAATATCAAGATTTTTTACACGCAAAGAAAATCTAGAGAAAGTAACGTACGACTAGCACTAATTTTATGAAGAGACGAGCGATTGCGCTAACTGGAATGAAAAAAATCGCAGGCGGAATTTTTACGAAAAGCTACATAATACTTCAAATAGTAATTAGAAGAATCGTCCAAAAGACATGCACTAATACCTGAAAATTTTATATTTTTATGTAGAGAACTTGTTATGTCGTATTGTAGTAATTAATTATTTCTCCATTTATCAAGAAAATATTACAAAATTTCCTCAGCGGAAATTTAATATGTTACACAAAGAGTAAGTCAATAGCGGCACTATCGTAAATTGGCGTTAAAATGATCAGAGCAACAAAAGCGAGTTGCTATAAAAATAAATGGATGTTGCAAAAATATTCGAGAGCGCACGGGAAACAGAGCAGAACTCGAAGTATAAAGTAAACTATTACCTACATGCTAATTTTGCTATGTAATTGTACACACGTGTAAGTATGTACGTAAAACAATTTTCAACGCAAGCCATAGCATCTCATCCATGAACGATGTTGAATCGTAAATCTTTACAGTTGTACGAATAAATGCATAGGCAAGCTTTATTCGCTCTTTGTCACCTAATAAATCAAACTAATCAAGCGACGTAAAATATAGATAACCGATTACAGTATCAACAAGAACATGCGCTAGTCAATTCATGCTACGAAATAATCAAATATTCTGACCCCAGCGTGAGCCTCAGCAGCCCTCCGGTAACATGGAGATTTCGATAACAACTTTGAAAACTGTTAATGAATTTTAAAAGATCACATAAGCAATTTTATCGAAGTGGCTAACGTCGTTAGTGAGAGGATGTTCACATCTGGGATGGCGCATGAGCCGCCCACAATCTTTCTCTAAACTCGATTACACGATCGATGATTTACCGAGATCGAATTTAGACGCTCGTTACACCTTCGCATCCTCTCTTTAAAGAGATCGATACACGTATCTAAACGCATCAAAGTATGTTAACAATATCGTTGCTAAAATAGGTATAAAAAAATATTAAACCTCTTGTTCTAAACGAGTTTGTGACTAACAGATGAGCGATCGGACGCGTATCGGATCGTATCTAAGTATTATCATATATGCATCTGGATCTGATTATCTAAGTCCTCGGGCGCGCGGTCGCCGCACTGAATAAATAATGGCGAGGATCGCATCGAGGAAGGTGAAAGTGGTCGATATCTGATAGAAAAATACGTTATTGAACCCAAAATGTTTTACGAGCTTTAGGCAGTCCGGCCATTCATCTTTTTTATGTAAAAACCAGATCACAACCGGCAATTAAATCGCCCGGACTTTATCGAAAACTTATTGCGATCGAACCGACGACTCACTTTTTGGACTAACCCTTTACATTTTTTGTTCCATCGATATAGCCTGTAATTTGTTCCGAAGTTTGTAATAAATAAACACCAATAACGATTATTAAGAAAAAATAACAGGATATTACATCGAACGCGATGTTTTATGATAGTGTCTCTAGTGCGGCGACTGATTCGGTTCAATAGTAACGTCTCTATTGGTAAAAACGTATGTGAAAGCGGCCGCGGCCGCGGGCGGCGGCTTTATGAGATTTACAGCCGCCTGCGCTCATACATCCACATTACACGTATTATTAAAGAGAACTGTACCTCTGATTAATAACTTTACGATATAATTGTTCGATCCGGTCCAATCACAACGATAACTGTGTTTTAATACGTTCACACCGAATATTATGTCTTCATTTCCCTCGAGGTTCGGACTATCGAGCGATCTCGTCGTTGCATTCCGCGAGCGGGCGTGATTTCGACCGGCAATAAAGATATATTCCAAAGTGCACATTGCGGTACCAGTTCAGAAACAGTATTTATCCTGAAAGTAAGATGTTTGAGCGAAAAATTCCTGTGTTTGTTCAAAATTAGAATGCGGCTCGCTCTTTATTGCCCGGAGTGACGCGCGGTCGTGACGCGGCGGCGCTACGTGACCGCGATAAAAGATTTTCATCTGCCATATTTACGTAGCCGAGTGGGCGGTTTTTATTTTTCGAGAGTCTCCTGACGAGCTCTCGGAGCAGTGGAGAGCGGGCAAAGTTTTCACACGGCTCGCTCGCGTGGGGAAAACAACTCGCCCCTAGAGGCTTGAGGGTGCGAACTGCACGGCTCGAGTGATGTTGACCTGGTGGAACTATCGATGCGTTCACGGCGAAGATGCACCGCCGTTACTGCTGAATGAAACCGCAACGTAAAAACATGTAGATAGTCACGTATAACGCTAATGTGCACGGGGGTAATGTAATTTAAATGAAGGACTAATTCGCTCCCGTGTACCGTGACGCGCTCTCTCGGCGCATCGGCCCATCAACACGTAACGGTGAGGCTATTTTGCATACAAACCATTAAATTATTGCTCAAAACTTATTCTCTGTTGCGCCACAGAGGCTGTTATTACGCCTTAATTATATGCCTGTATGCAAATAGAAAATTTTAATGGTAGCCGATGGTCTCGCGCGAGGTCTCTGTTTTTATTGAGCATTGTGTTGCCAGGAAACGTTCTAGATAGTGCAAAAAGAAACGATTCGTTGACTCGTTCGGGGATAGTCATTGTTTGAATAGTATAGTGGCTTATTGCGAGTGACATGGCAGCGGTTAACTGGAGGAATGAAGCCATTTTTCACGGCGCAGTAGTGGCGGCGGTGCTGCGCCGGACGACCGCTCATATTTGCATACGTTATTAGCGTGCTGCGGGATAATTACGTGTGACGGCGATGCAACGCCGGCCGCACAGTTGCAACCAGATGTAATTATTTTACCGGTCAAGTGATGACGAACACCATACGGTATCCCTGTTACTAGATATACTCGTATTAATAGTCCGCTATTTAATTAAATAAGAATCTTGTGTAGTTTACTCGCATAAAGTGGCAAGAATTCAGAAAGAAATTAGTGATAAAAAGTAATTCAAAACAATGTCTCCTATCTAGATTAAATATATATCTTACAATTTCATTTTATTATATAAAATACTGCATAACCCCCTTCTGGGTTGAATTATAATAAAATTACAAATTTTTCCGAGCTATAAATATAAAACTGCGATACATAACGAATAGGAAGTACCCCACCGTATTAAGTAGATATTCCACTACCCATTGAAGTTCCCAATAGAAGTTTTAGACGCCATAAAAAAGTCGTAAAGTACATTGTCCTCTAATGCCTGTTTAATAATTGAATTAATCACTAAAGTTCCACGGATGTCCAACGTAAAATGCAAATTTCGACTGCAATTGTATCCCACATTGTGTGTTGGCAGACCGTGACGAACTCACTATACATAAACACAGACGTGTCTATATAAAACACGAAAATACTCATTAGTGGCGTACATCTAAACATTTCTGAGCGTAGCAAATTTTTTTGTGTTTTAAATAGTAACGTTTCTGTATAAAATTTGCTAAAGCAATTGTTTAGATAAGATAAATCTTTCTCGAAATTTTAATATACATATATTTACTGCCCAAGTAAAAATTTGCTAAACGCTAATAATATCGTTTTAACTCCATTCCTGCAGTCGGGCGGTCCATGGAGAGCTATCATAGTAAATTTATTCTAACAGTAGTCCAATTTCTACAAACGTTCGAAACTACGCGTGTATATTATGCCTTCCACGAGATTTAATCTACGATCAGCAGCCGAACCCAATAGTATGTTATCGTTATAGTTTAACCCACGTTTTATTTGGACTACGCCTCGGATTGTTATAAAGCTGTGTTACCGCCATTTATATTTTCCGTAGCGAGGTACTGCTAATTGGTTGCGCAACAGTGCAACATAAATGTTGCTGTAACCCGTCGCGTGATCTGCACGCCAATACGAGCAAGGAACCAAAAACATAAACAATATTCAACTTTAACTTATTACAGTAAGATGTTAAAGTTCCTTCATTTAAAATCGTACATTGGCGAACAATGCTTCTACATTTGAATCGTTATTAGTACATAAAATTGTGGAATAATTTAAATGTTATTTAAAGTGAACGTAGCATTGTTTTAGAAAGTGTTGAATGGTGCTGTTTGTTAAGAAATACTGCATAATAACTACAATAGGCGCAGGTTGGCCGACTAGTATTTCAATTGCCCTTTCCAGCATTCTTTAACTGTATTTTAAGTTCATTAGTTAGAGTCACGATTTTTAATATAGCAGTTTAAATTGTATTTTTGTGTCTTTAAGAAAGATCCTTGTCTACGAGGTACAACAACATTGAACAGAGAAATAGTATAATTGCGTAACTGTAAACACATTTAATATTGACTATGTATGTAGCTACTCATTGCAAATAGTCCTACTTATCAGTTTTAACAATAAATGCCTTAATAAAATTTATATAACCACGGGAATTAACATCATATCATGTAATGCGAAAGTTTAAAAGTTATTAGAAGTGATTTTGCGGATCTTTAATTTTGCTGACTCTACTTTTTCTTTCTCCTTGAAACAAGCGTATTTGTACATTAAATCCACTAGGTGAATACCTAAATAACTTGGGGATTATAAACAAATTCTTTCAAATGGCGAACTACATTCTAGGCAATTGCCATTGTACCATAGTACTTACAAATTCCAATAAAATCTTTAAGTTAATTTGTTTTAAAATCCATTCTGTTTATATAACGTCGGAGGCACGAGGTCAAGCGATCGGCAACAATGGAATGGGCCATATCCGGTCGCGGCGCATTATCATAATACTGTTTCCACCAAGGAACTGCCAACCTACAACCTACCCGACACACTAACACCTCTTTAATATGTTTATGCTACCCATTTATGAATGCAAGGGCCATCTTGTTTATTGCAAAGAGACATGTACTACACTCGTTATATAAGAGACATGTACGTAATTTTGATTTACAATATCTAAATAACGGATCAAAGCTCGATCTTCCATAGACTAATTAAGTAAATTGTTCCTCAATACAAATGCAGTTACATAACTGTACGTACTGTCTGCCTTTTATGAAGTCTATATAAATAAATAGGTCAAATGGGAGAACTACAACCTTTTCTAAATTTAATAAAATTTCATTGAAAAGATCTATATAATCCAACAACCGTCAAAATTAGACAAAGTTGATCAATCAACATCGGTTGATCAGTCACATCAAAAATTAAGCTAATCTTTAGTTTAGACGAATCGCGTGTATCAACATGTCTGTTTGTCTTGGTCTGTTTGTATTATATGCATGTATTTATAAATAAGATGTATTTAAGTATAATATCAGTTATCTAGTACCCATAGTACAAGCTTTGCTTAGTTTGGGACTCGATGGCAATGTGTAATTTGTCCAGGAATATTTATTTATTTTATTATTTAGTTGTGTTATCTTTTAGATTTGAACACAGCGAATATTTCTTCCATAGATCGATAGCGAGCATTCTATTTAGTTTACCGATATCAGAAACATAAGTGCTTACACTGTACGATCATCAAAACTACCTTAAGGTACAACTCCACACAACAACGCTTGTAGAGAACACAAGAAACTTAGCAATAATTTTGTAGAGTTTACAACGCACAATCGTAGCACAATGAACAATTAATTAAATAAATGAGCTGATAGTTCAAACTCCCAATTACACACGTATAGCATAAAGTTTTTACAACAATTAAACAGAACATGTCAAACTAAATAAAAACTAGTTAACGACATGTAGGTAATAGTGTGTGAATTGAATCGCACTATGGATCGATATGCTGTGAATGACTTTTTTTTACCGGAATTACGATTCTCTTGGTAGTTAAAACTTACGCATAAATGGATTCTGAATAATTGATCCTGATAGGTACTGTTGGATTAGTGCCTTTTTTGTCTGATTGATTATGAAGGCATTATAGTTCAATAAATTGTGTATGGAGCATTCATTGCGAGTCGCCTGTGTAAAGTATAAAACATGCCTTAGCTCATTAATTTTACAGATTAAAAACCACCCAAAAGATGAATCACTTGATAAGTGATTGAACACGTGTATTCCACTTCATGCGATATTAAAAAATATATTAAGTTACAAGAAATCTTATCAAATATTAAAAAAAATGGTAATGGCTTCGATAAAACAAAATATTATAAAAATAATGGTTTGTACTGAACATTTCAAATCGGCACTGGTCTTAATAAACAACCTCCTCTTAATAATTGCAAATAATTTAAAGCAAGCTTAATAATATAAATGCTACCTGGGCTTAAGTTTAACTGTACCGATCCTTAACGACAAATTATACTTTTTATCTAACTAAATTATTAAACATTTAGTTATCATTACCTTAAATCTCTACAAATGCATCTGTAAGAATCATCTACAATACTTCTGTTATGAGTTATCTCAATGCATTCCAACTTATTCAACATGTTATTATAAACAAAGACATACTAAGCAAAAAAGAATAACAATGTTAATTTTAAGTATTATCAGATTTACATAGAAACAACTATACTGTGATAGAAACAAGTTAACTTTCATTTTTGTAAAACACGGAACTCCGCAGTTTGACAGGAAGGTGTCCGCGTGAAGTCTTCATCCATTGTGATTAACATCGTGTATAGCGTTTTTCAATATCCTCTATCTGTGAGAAACCATTCCTACAATCTCTACCCGTGAGATGCAAACAAGACTAACCACTTAAAATTTCACAAAATATTGAACAAACATAATTGCAACGGTAACTCTGTTTCAATGTTAGACGATATTAATAGTCATTCTACATAATGCTATCCATTCATTACTCTAATATGAGACAATAAGCGCCGTTTTTAGTTCCCGTCCATTGTCAAAGCTTAACTATGAGAGTCGTAATTACATTTTTAAATATAAAATAAAGCAGCATTATGTAGTGTTAATACAATAACTGTTGGGCAAGTCTTTGTTATATTATATCCCTAATAAATTATATGTTGCGAAAAGCTGCATATATCTGCAGTGGCCATTGAACAATACTAAGGTCACATCTTGGTTCACAAAAAGTGGTAAATTATTTTTGGATTTTCATATATTGCTCGCGTTATGACAATTAACTGGGAAGTAAAAATGTTGCGAAAAAGTAACGTTAATTTATTGGTGTAATGTTGTTTCGGGTATTGAACTATGACACCAGTCAGGAGTCGGGAGCCATTTTTTCTATGTTCTGATTAGAAAAACATACAGTTTGCATGATAAAATATAATGTAATCAATAATCTTGGTTATTCTACCATAGATTGAAGTAGATGTGAAATCAAGTTAAAGTTTTAGCGTAAGAGCGATATTTGTATATGTATGTATGTTGTGAGCGTTGATATGGCTACGGTAACCGCTTCACATCAGGCGGGACGTACGTTTGTACGATGTAGTATAAAAAAATGTTCTATTTTATTAACTAATTAAAGTAATATTACTGCCTCATTCAATTTTCTTACTTTACATTTAAAAGATAAAAAAAAAAGATTATTTAAAATAGGAGAAGCTACCATTATACTTAACTTCACTGCATTATACTACTCTTTGCTCAACTTGATTAATATTTATATTGTTCTTATTTTGAATTCCTATCGTTGCCTATGTTTTTTTTTATTTTTTCGCACTTCTATTATTTAGTTTTTATTTTAATTAACCGCAATGAGTCGACAGTTTCCTATTATGATAATTTCGAAAACTGTCTGGAAAATTAATAGAAATCTACTCAAAAGCTTTTGTTTAATAGCGGACCTATTTGAAACAATAGCAACAATTAAATAATGAGAAACTACGCTGGTTAGTTTGGTCAACATCAGAGGAGGCCGCGCGCGTTCACATGCACTTGCCGAACAATCGCGCGCACTCGGGAGTCGAGCTCACGGTATTTGGTAGAGAAGAAACATCACAGCGTCAATATGACATGACTATCATAATAAGACCCTTATAACACCGAAACTAGCACCACTGTTAAATAAATAGAACTTAATTGAAGATTGGTACTGCTGCTCAAAAGCATGTTTTTACTTCATCTAACTTACATTTCAAATGTTTTACATTCATTGTGAGCATTTATGCATTCATGACGAGCTCGGTGGGCGAATGGTTAGCAATGGCCACTTTGACTCCGAGGTCGCGGGTTCGATACCCGCACATGACAAACATTTGTGTGCATGAACATGTCTGTTTTGTCTTGGTCTGGGTATTTTCTATGTATTATATGTATGTATTTACAAAAAAAAAGTATTTAAGTACATTTATCAGTTTGTCTAGCACCCATACAAGCTTTGCGCTTAATTTGGGACTAGTTAGCGCTGTTTAAATTGTCTAGAAATATTTATTTATTTTTTATTGTAAAAGAAAGAAACTGTTAAAAAGATATTGTTAATAAGCTAAAAATAATCACTATCCTCATGGTACAACATTACCTACTGATGTTCAAAAATTAAGAGAGTAAAAACCCTTTAAATGAGAAAGAGAAGTAAAATTTTGAAACAAATATTGTATAATTAGCAAATGAAATGTTTAAAAATTTGAGATGTTGTTCGGATGAAGAAAACTGCATTATTGTCTTTGTGACAAACGCAATTAGAATATTTTTTGTCTTCGCTGTTTTATTCAGGAACTATGATTAAGTATGTATTTTAGTAGTAGTATTTTATGGTTAACGCTAGCTTCATTATGGCTTAATCATCGTGAAAATTGAGTTTATATGATATGTATCAAAAGGAAGGGAAACTATGAAAACTATTCCAATAATCATTTCTGCAACACACTACGAAAGTAAACGTATATTTCTATAAATACTGGAATTTAGGTGCCAACCAGTATTAATTAAGTTAATGTTAAACGAGAGTATAAGTAATAGTACCACGTGTATATTCTTGCCTTTAAATATTTGATATTATACTATGTAGATAATTATAGATAATTATGTAGATAATTCCTATTTTTGCTAAGTGTGAATCTAAGATGACGGTGTTAAGATAAAACAACTCCAGTTAGTAAACCTCCACCAAATGTGTAGCAGTTAGTATAATAAGCATTAGTTAACATCGACAATATCCCAAGCCCATTCGGCGAACCGATGCGATACCGTGTAACAGATAGAGAATGTGTGGCGCCACAACCCCCGGTGCAAGGACCACGCTTATCCGAACACATCTCACGCTCCTACCAGTTATATCACAGTGCCGTTTCAAAATACCAAACGAAATATTAATCTGCGACGTTTATCAAATTAATATATCGCCATTGTCGATGAGACAATCTGTAGTAAGATTCTAATTACGCAGTAACTATCTTGGCAGCCATTTTGTAAAGGCTTCGATTAACGAGCCTCGAATGGTTCTTGCCATATTTGATTTATTAACTGATTAGACACGATGGATTTTTCATTAGTGAAAGCCTTCAAGATTTAAAATGTAGGAGACTCGAACCTCATAGTTAGTTCTTTAACTAAAAGGTGAACGTTAGGAGCCGGGAGCGATGGCTGTGATCGGATAAGCGCCCAGCGTGAGTCGGTGCATCGCAGCGAGCAGTGCAGTGCGATGGGCAGTCCCGGCGGACTCACCGGCGCTCGTTCGCGTCTTGTTCGGCCGCGGCTTATTCTGTTGCTGCGCCCCACTAAACCCCTTCCCCTGGTAGTTGTAGTAGTCGCCGCCGGCGGCATTGTACTGCGCGTTGTATTCGCCGGAGGGCTGACTCGACTCCTGGGGGCACGAGTCTGGCTGCGCACCTTCGCGCTGCTTCGACGGAGGCGCCCCCATCATAGGTTTCACGTCGCCACAGAGCGGCAGCTCCTGCTGCTGCTGCATGAAGGCGACGCTCATCGCCGTTGCATGCGCGACTGCCGCCTGGTAGTCTTGCTGCCCCAGCGCCGCCGCCGCTACGGAGTCAGGCGTTGAGTCCTTCGGTGGCGTTGGAGGGAATGAGAACAGAGGGTGGGGGTGATGGTGCTGCGCGGGCGAGAGGGGTTTGTCTGCTGGCGAACCGTCCTGCTGGAAGCCGCCGCCCCACGCGCCGCCGCCGAGGGCTTTGGATTCTAGCCATGGGTGTAGCGGCGTGTGGAAATGCGGTCGACACACCTGCCCGCTGCCGCCGCCTAACGTCCGACCTGCACACACAAAAACACTCCAATAAACATCGAGATCAAAGTTACTGGCACAAAGAGATCCTGATAAGGCTCTACTCCGCGCGCGACCATCGCGTGATGACAGAACTATTCTCCCAGAGAGGAGATAGAGGCGTCAGTAATAACAGTCAGTATTGTAACGCTCGTATTTTATACACAAACTGCGATGCTTTAGTAAAACATGAAAAATCTCAGTCCCTCGCTCCATCGCTTATCGCGGAGCAGTGTGAGAATCACCTAACCACGAATTTAAACCGAGCTTTCCGAATAATTCTTAAACACGAAATGAAATAATAATAGATTGTATATATAAGGTACAAAGATGACATTAGAGCCATTTGATTCCCTGAAGTTCTCGAAGTTTACGAGCGTTTAAGTGTCCATTATAGAGCTGACAGAGATCTACAGATACGAGTCATTGTATAACACGAGTCAGAAACATCGAAACTTGCCGTCATTAGGGCGGACAATTCGAAGGCGTTTTGTACCACGCCCGCGCTTACCTAAATTAATATCATTTGTATCTAACAACTGGTCTTTCACACGACATCTTCATCCTCGAACATAGTAAACGTGGTCATGAATATTCTTAGCTCTTAATGCGTATTTGATAAACAAATAATAGGTCGGCATTATTCCGTGGGTTTCGATGGTTGCGTACGTGAATAAAAGGCCGCTCTTTTCCAAAAATATTTCAAAAGCGCCGTGTCACAACACTGGGCAATTAAAACAGTAGGCCAGCTGGAAATTTCATTAATTATGTGCATAGAGGTGTCAGATTTGATGATACAGTGCGTTGATTTGTTTGCGCACGCCGTTAATACAATATTGTGGGTAGCGAGCTCGGTTAATTCCAAAACATACTTAATTATTTGCGAAATGCTTAATGGATACAAATTACCATTTTCATAAAATTACTTATAATACATCTCGCCTTACATAAATGCTCAATTTGAAACTACTGTAACATTGCTGATTTATTGTACTTATTTTTTTAAAGGTAATATTAGTAATTATACATTTACGTACGGAGGTCCCAGCACGCAACGTCCCCTTTTTAATTTCACAAACTGCATTCCACAATGATTATTTATAAGTGAAAGGAAACATATGTACGGGTACATTTGGTGTGAAGGGTGTTCGGGGTTATCTGGGCGTCGATTGGTGGATGGAGTCAGGGGTTGTCCCTTCACGTTACTCCCTGTATGGCAGGAACAATTGGCGCATCCCTGTGGCGCTGTGGCGCACTGCGGGAAGCTAATGATTACTTACAGTATTGCAAACCTACGGTTACTGTCGATTTCATTATCACAGTGTACTTTCAAGACCACATTGTAATGATTACTCTATATATATACAAATTAAATGTCGTTAATGTAGCTATGTAATACTGAACACTAATCAACGATAAAGCCACAGCCTAAATAGATTATGGCAAAGTTTTAAATTAGCTACCGTCACTTCATAACTTTAATTGTCTGGTTCGTTAAATTCATTAGAATTGAGTAGTCCCATAATATCTGCGAACTACAAGTAGATTGTCTTACCCTTAACGAAAAGATCTATTGATACTATACCTATATGGGGTATTTATGGGTCAATATACTACTAACTCTCATAACTAACCTCTAAGATAAATTACATTTTCATAAAAAAAATCTAAGAAATCCCCGAATGTATAAATTCTCTATTTTACAAATTTTGTGAATGCCTTTTGATTTGTTTTATTCTTTTAGTTACAATAAAGACAAAGCTGTACGTTCTTTAATTTCAAGTATTTATATACTCAATATGGTGCTGTACCTGCATGTATATCGCTGTGTTTAATAAGATTAGATTTGTTTGTTTGTTTATAAATCTTTAAGATTATAATAATATAATCTTATTTTTGTTTGTTTATAAATCTTTAAGTCATTGCTACCGCTTCATTTATTTTTGTTTGTATTTATAAACAAACAAACAAATCTAATCTTATTAAACACAGCGATATACATGCAGGTACAGCACCATATTGACGCAGTGGCGGCATTAGTGCCGCTATATTCTGGAGTACATATACTATATTTGTACTATATTTTATCTCGGCATGATTATCATCAAAGCGATGAGTTCGGAAGTAACAGTTCAGCATCTACTATAACATTTATAGAGAGATTTTGATCAAACTATCAGCAAATAATACCGAAGCGGTAGCAATGACATCTAAATTCATAATCCTAATATAATTTAAAAAAATCGTAATTCAAACATTTTTATATGCCAATGGGCTCGTAGGTACGAGCACTTGGACACGTCTAACATTATATTTTTTCAAATAATTAATCATGTATTTTTTCATCATCTTTTCTATCTTGAAATGGAATATTAAATGAATGCAATATCAAATCTCTACCACACCACGGCCACTCCATAGAAATGTCTCGTTCTTAACTATCTTATTAACCGGCATTTTCACCAGTTCCTATTATGTTCTCTTACTGGTACACTTACTAGCTGTTCCTTGCGATTTCGGCAAAAAGAAGCTAATGGGTTAAGTAAGAGTGTGATCACCAGGACATAAAATGACGAATTTTGGTGCTCCTAATAAACAGTCTGCACGAGGAATAATATATCCTGGTGCACCAGTAGAAGGGCGGAGTAAGAGCTGGAGGAGACGGGGACATAGACAATTAAGTCTGTACAAAGCTGTTCCAGATTCGACTTATAGGGGAGGTGATGTTCATACTAGAGAACAACATGGAGCGTCCGTACTGTACGTAAGTACTAATAATACCTATGTTTACTTCTTCAATGAAGAACCAATACATATGTAATGGATATAAACAAAGAACTACTAACACATACGTATGTAATAGATATAAAGCCCGCATCAGTGAAACCAGGTGTCGATCGCAGGCCGAGATTATCATGATATTATCACGAAATTGATCACAAGGGCACCCGTACGGCCGGTCGCCTAGTGGCTAGACTGGGGGAATGAACTTTACGGTTAGTGAATGTCGAAAATGATTAATTAGTGAGAATTCTCAGACATGTGACATCGATGTTTTTTTATCTGGTACCTACTGCAAAATCTGCAAAGTTATCTACTTAAGATTTGTTAAATTTCTATTCCTAAATACAACAACCTAACAATTTGAGCACTCAATCATATAGTGTAAGTCAACTTATTTCTAGGGGTGAAAGAAGTCGACAACCGTGAGGAGATGGTACGTTAGAAGGGTATGCCAGCAGGCCAGCAATACTCCCAAACTGCAAGCGTCATAGAGCGTAAGCGTTCTATATAAAGCGAGACATATGCATTTTTGGTATTCGAATCGAAAATCAGCCAATCAAATTGACGAGCTCGGTGGTCGAATGGCTAGCAATGGCTGCTTTGACACCGAGGTGCGGGTTCGATTCCCGCACAAGACAAACATGATGTGCATGAACATGATTTGTCTTGGTCTGGGGGTTTTCAATATACATATTGTAAGTATACATATTATAATTGATATGTAGTAGGTATGTATATAAATTTATCAGTTGTCTAGTATCCATAGTACAAGCTTTGACTAGATGGCGATATCGAAATCGTCTAGAAATATTTATTTACATTTATTTATTTTAACAATGACAATGAGAAATGATAAACGTTTTATAAAAGAAGTACTCTTTCTAGAAAATCTAAGAAGTCATTCAATAATAGCATATCTTAGTACTACAATAACATGTATAATAACATTATGTTATATGATATAAGTATGTATTATATTACTACCACCACTACGTAGTCATATAGCAACATTATTAAAATATCTTAAGCTGTGACTATAGTGACATCTCTATTATAATAGACATTTCCAACCAAGGTTACTTCGTAACGTATTAATAATGTGTATAGTTTTCCTATTGTAAGTGAAATCGAGCATCGATCGCTACAGCCATTATATTAAACAACACGGTATAAAACAATAATCAATCCGGCTGGCGTCGCATTAGGCCGAATACACACAACAACGTTTTGACAGCGTCCGCGACAACCGGGAGCCACCCCTCGCGCGTTAGGCCGCGTTCACAATAGCTCCAGCGATGGCGGACCGATAACGCGCGTATGAATAATTCCTGTTATCGCGCCATCTCGCCACATGCCCTACCTGCCCCGGTACCATGCTCGCCCAAATCGACCACTTCCACGCGACAATTTCAACTCGCCCCATTAATCTGACGGAAAATGAACGACAACTCTTTCAGTGAACGTAAACTCGGTAGCAGTCGGCCACCGGCGCTTTTTATTCATTAGAGGGCTGCAAGTTTCGGCCATTGTACTAGATATGCCGGTGTGCCACTAAGCCTTGATTGTTTGGGGATTTCGTGTTTTACAAGCAAGCCTAATAGAAAACAAAAACCATAAGTAAGCTTGCAAGCGGAAATTGAATTAGGATTCACATTTGTTATCTCTCAATCTCGAAGTTCGTCGATATTGATGAAGTTCAAAAACAAGCATCATTTATTATTCGAATAATTAATAATAAGAGGTTGGCCCTTTATTAGATAACACATACGAAATCAAATCATAAACCAATCAGAGTCGAGTTAGTGGCTTCGTTCTCACAGTCGGATAGGAAACAAAACACCGGAATTGATCCCCAACCCATGCCCCCATGAGTCCCTACCCCGAGCCGGCAGATGCAGCGGTGAGATCTTATCACTGCCGCGCCACAGGGTACTGCAAGTGTTGTTAAATTCGTCGATGCACTGCTCCACCCGTCTTGTTTACTGTGTGTAACGGCTTTTTACAACCCCTTTCTGTTTTTATACGAAAATTATGTTAAGTTCCAGCTGGTAACAAAAAAAAATATTAACCTGAACACTCACGGAAATAAATTTGAAAATATAAACACTGGTACTCAAAATGTAATTTTACAATTCAATTTAACAAATAAAATCATATTTCTATAATTTAAGAACTAACTTTTGGCAGACTAAAAAATATAAACGATAGCAATAAAACACGTCAAATAATACATTAACTCCAATTTTATCCGCCCCACATTTACATCTACAAAAGCATTTAGGCGTGGTTAAATCGAAAGTGAGCTCCCTTCTTTTTGTACTCCTTAGCTAGCGACGAAAATTGCCCCTTTCGGTTCAAACTGGCTGTTACTGGTACGTAGTATACCCTAATGTGCACAGAGCGCAGCAGGATATCTTCCGACCTGCAACAATTACTGTACCCCTAATTCAGTTACAACAATTGGTTTTTACTGGTTGAGTATTATCGATATCATTCAGGTCGTGCTTAAATACATGGATGAGAAATATTACAAGCATCGTGAGAACTTCGTTATGTTCTCTTCAAGGTCAAGCGGCCAGCGTCGTCCAGTCTACCGCGCTTTATTTGCACGCCGTGACATCAACCGCATCCGCATGCGAGGTGCGTGCCCGCGCGTGTGTCGACGCCTTTACAACCGCCAATACGCACGCCAACTTATCCCTTCCTCTATTGTCTTTAGACGTGTTATCCTTTGTTCCCGCTGCAGATCATTACGTGCTCAATCATCGGGATGCTGGCAACCTCTATATCTGGCGTAATAAAGGTTACATTCCTTCGACAAGCATCCCTGTGAAATGTCCGACGTGTTAGCGAATGATAAATGTAGGCGTCGGTATCGCGTATCGGATCTCTCCGTTCGCACGCCGAATTAATTTTAATTTATTGATCGTCGTATCGACGCCGAGTATTTTAGGTGCCTACTAACGTTGCAACGCTGCTTTGCTTTTAAAGTGTTTATTTACGGCCATTTCGATTCTAACGTTACGTTATGTCACGCGAGAAACAAACTCTCAGTGTGAGCAGGAATTTGCAATAATGCTCTATAACTTTGCATCAATAGTTTCTTCTATATTTAGAAGCTTCACTGACTTAATACGTTTATACACTTTAAAATGTAATAAATTTAAATTAATTTAAATATAAACATGGGAATTATGCAACTTGAAATTCGCGTATGCTTTAACTTTATGGTCACCTGTAAAGATGTAATTCACGTATCATGAATAAGTACAACTACAGTAAGTATATGTATAATAAATTCAACGAACCAAGACGGTCAGGTACCTATATTATACGAGTATGTTCGCTTGTATGCACCTATATAATAATAATGTTCGTTGTAATTAAGCGGATTTCCTCCCGCTCACCAACGCGGCCTAATTATAAAAGAATGTATGCAAATTGAAATTCGGCGCAGTGTGCACAACAAGCTTGTTCACATCAAAATATTATACTTGTGTATGTAAATTTATTAAACTGCACTTTATGCTAAATGGCACAGTTATTTTTAGAGAGTTTTAAATTAACAAAAACGTAGCTATACTACTATCTGTAGTAGAATTTCTTGTTTTACAATCTCAAGTTAAATCTTCAGAATAACTTTTAGACTGGGCTTCAAATTCTTGATAGTTACGGCAATGTGTCACATAGTATGCCATATGGACACTAAAGAAACTTGTATTTCGATTACAACATTTTGCATTCTTCCAACACTAAGAAGGTCAGAGGACTGGAAATTTTATTAATAACTGTCGCTTTAATGCTTCAATAACGCCCATGTGTCGCAGCTACACTAAGCTGTCTACCATACCATCTATCCGAAACTGGATATAAGTATTTCTCATGAAACTTAATGCTTTTCACAAGGCAGTTTAAGTAAAGTACGTAAAGTGTCCTGTTATAATTACTTTGGTTCAAGTAAGTTTTAGAACCGCGTCCCCTGCAAGTCAATAAGGTGTATATATATACCTTTTATGTATCATCTTTGTCATTCTATATACGTAGGTATACATGTATATAAATATTTTTGCCCAATGTTTTGAATGGTAGTTATGAATGAATTATACTGATTTTTTTGTCAACTCGATACATAGACTACATTATTCGGTGTAGGTATTAAGGAAATAAATAAATTAAATTCATTCAGTCTCCAAATCAAAATGACAAGGAAATGAAACTCCTCCGGTTCCCAATCTAATATCTTTCGTCGCCAATTGGATCATCAATAATGAGCTGGTATAATTTGTTCATGCCCAGCAGCAACTACTTAAAAAGCCGAGTTCCCGGAACGTAATCTTAACGTAACAAGACGAAAGTGTTTGAACATAACCGAATATTCGCCTACTGAATTAATACGAGCCACAACGATGTGTGTGTCTTGTACTACACATTTATTCCTAATTCTTTTAACTGCCGTACATTCAAAAATATTTTACGATCGAGGCTCGCGTCTCGAATTGTAAACGACTCGGTCACACACCGCGTTACCTTCTGATTGGATTATAATGCTTTTATATTACAATTCTTATTATTACGGGTGGGTGCTACCGAGCGGCGTATGACAGGCGACGCCGGGAATAACAACTAATGTCGACGCGAACGGAAGAGCTGTCTTGTCGAACGCGATGACGCTGCGCTAAGCCCGATCGATCCGAACAGGGTCGGACTTAATATCCGGGTAAATCATTATGAGATTTGAGAGCTTGCTGTGTCTATAAGATTGATTGGATATTGAAGCCATTTTTTGCTGCACGACTGGGGAAGTACCTCCACCTCACAGAATACCACAGCCAAATAACAATTCCCGAGAGAGTTGTTGTGTTCCTGCGAGTGAGTGAGATTACCAGAAAGAAAGAAAGGATGAGCATAGGTTGGCAACATCAGCGACCCCTTGATGTTGCTAATCTCCATGGTGGTGATTGCTTTCCATCAGGTGACCCACATGCTCGTTTGCCCCCTACTCACATAAAAAAACCGGACAAGTGCGAGTCGGACTCGCCCACCGAGGGTTCCGTAGGTACGTAGTATCATTATTAAATTTGATATTTTTCATTATAAATAAGAAATAATGCCTCGAAAAAAATAAATAAAATATATTTTGCAATGTGTACATCAAGCCCTTTCATATGATACCCCATTTGAACTAGTAGTTTCAATTTGAAATTTCGACTCCAAACAAATATAGACCCCCTATTTTTTAAGATCTATTTACAAATGTATAGTTTTGAGATTTATTCCTGTACTTGTAGTCTATAACGATATTACTTGCCAAATTTCATAGTTCTAGGTCAACGGGAAGTACCCTATAGGTTTTGATTCCCTTGAGTGTGTCGAAATATGCGTTTTTTACTGAATAAACGGCCGTAACTTTCTTCTACGTAAACTTAGCAGTTTAATTTTTTTTTAACTTCATGGGACCGTAGACCTGAGTATACAGTTCAAATTTCAGCTTGATACCTCCACGCATTCTCGACATAGAAATTCTTGACAGACAGACAGACAGACAGACAGACAGACAGACAGACAGACAGACAGACAGACGGACAACAAAGTGATCTTATAAGGGTTCCGTTTTTCCTTTTGAGGTTCGGAACCCTAAAAACCACAAAATGTGACTGTGATCAAGTAATTATTATTTAAATATAACAGGGATGTAATTACTTTACTTACTTTCTATGTATCATAAGTATGTATTTACAAAAAAAAAATTAATTACGTAAGTTTATCAGTTGTCATAACCCATAACACAAGTTTCGCTTACTTTGGGGCTAGATGGCGCAGTGTAATTTGTCTGACAATATTTATATTATATTATACTAACAATTCTTTCGGATGTCTTCCCATATTTCGTTAGCTTATTTTCCCAGTAACATCTAACATAATTATATAAGTTTTATTTACTTCCGAGACCATGATACAAGTTAAGATTAAGAATAGAGGATTAAATTTGACATATAAAAGCTAGTCAAGGCTTGTATAAAAGTCATTCATCGCGATTTACATACGCTATTGTTTCTGAGACCTGTTTTATAACTTATATTTTGTAACTGTATGAGAAGAATGGGTGTACATTTAATGTATAGACCACTATTTTCCTCATTCACATGCGAATAAGTTTTATTTCGATTCTTACATTAAACTCCGTACATTCTCAGCACGTCAAGTCGATTTTCGATTCGACAGCCTTGGATTAAGCGACTAGTTTACTCTTCGTGGGTGTCTCAATGATTTATGGGCGACTACATTTGACTATGAACTTTCGTTACCAACATAAAAGTGAAACACGTGTTGTTTGTATGAGACTGGTGATATATTAGAATTAGATACGCAGTTCAATTTCAATACTTGGATTTACAGATTTATTCAGGGTTTGCGTATATATTTTGCATGTACAGAAACTTACTGTCACCCTGCATCATTGAAAATTCATTGATATAACTCGATGCCCGGATCACTGTATTCAGAATCGACCAGACATTAGACCCAGGAACATCGCACATGGTTCATATATTTTATTACACTATGAGGGTTAAGTTATGCTGGGTACAAACTGGTGCGCGTTGATGTCTTTTGAATAGCCAATTAACAAACAAAGTCTTAAAATAGCCAACCTCATAAGATAGATCGCTCTTCGTTCCACCTGCACATTGCGTATAAAATATTGAACATTACGCTATCTCTGAGATCGGTCGGAGATACTAGATGGAGAGACGACCTCAAGAAAGTTGTAGGGAGTCGATGGAGGATCAGTCATGTCGCTCAGGATCAGGGCGTGTGGCTTTTTAAGTGGGAAGCCTATGGTAATGGTAAGCCAATAGTAAACGAATACGGGCTGATATGATGATGATGATAATAATGATGCCTCTATCTCTGAATGTGCACAAAACTTATAGTAACACTGTTTGGTATAAAACTCAATGGAGAGATCATGGAGCTTAGTTAAGTTTAACAATCTGTCAGACAAATCTTACAAAGGAATAATTGTGTATTGTGATTTAAAGTTACTTATTTATACCAAGAGCTTAGGTTAAGTTATTCTGCGATCAGTCTAATCGAGTCTCTACTTAAGTAAAGCAACTTGGATTGACCATGGATAAGTTTATTTGTATCCAGATTCTCTTTGCTTGTTTGATGAGCAAATATACTCTAAACTACTATAATCTAGAGGGTACTCCCATCTCTGCAGTGAGATACAAATGTCCAATTTGTGCCAACTGGATTTATTTTTTGTCAGGTCAGCCATGTCACTCTTTGATGATAATAAAAAACGATATGATGATGTAATAACTAACTTCTCCCCCGAAACCTATTCTACAATAAATAAGTAATATTATAAAAATTAGAGCAGCTTTCAACATGGCTGCTCCAAATGTGTATGCAAATATTACTGGTTCATATGATTTTAGAGTATAAATGTGTGTAAATTAAAGATAATTTACTATGTCCCTCTCGTTTCAGCTCGCGTATATACCCCCTCTCATTGTAACCTTAGTCCATAATTAAGTTGATATTTTACAACTTTGTAAGCCATGTTCGTTCATATCAATGACAGGATAAGTCAAACAAAACTTGAATAAAATTACAAACTCAGCCCAAAAAGTAGAAAAAAAGAACTAGAAGTCCTTCTAGTTCTTTTTTTCTACTTTTTGGGCTCCTGAGTTATTTGTGTGTATGTGTGTGTAACTTTGTTCTCTACACTAATAATGGCGGTCAATTAGCTGATCTCAATTGCGGGAGTGTCCGTGAAAACCATGTTGTGACTGGAACACAAGAGAATATGCTATATTAGATTGGATGTTTCATCTTAAGAGCTCTTGGCGTATTAGCCTAACTTTTTTATTATCCTTTCGCGTGCCGCTGTCCCATGGTGGGTCCAGCGTTGATACAGCGCACGGTACATAGTTAAAATTCGCGTTAGAGGAAAAATTAAAAATGTATGTGACTGTTTTTTTTTTTGCCTGTAATGTTAGTGTTATTGTGGATAAAAAAAAATCTTATCATCCCAAACATCGACAAGATATTATGTACAGATCAAACTGGTCGATATGTTTTAATGTCATGAATATGAATTGAGACGAACTGACACCAACATTCGTGTTAAAACTATTAACATTTTGTGTAAATTAGTTCACTAAACAATTCGGTGACAGATGTCAAACTCAATGTCAAGATTTTGAACATAGCGTAACATGTATAAAGTCATGAATATTCGTGTTAGTGTCATTAATTTGAGTGATACTTTGTTACACAACATTGAATTATCCAAGTGAGGTGAAATTTGGCACACTCGTTTAGTACTTGTGTCAATGCACGGTTACTACTTACTACATTTTTTTATCTATATATATAAAAGAAAGTCGTGTTTGTTACAACACTTATAACTCGAGAACGGCTGGACCGATTGCCATGGTTTTTGATTTGTTGGATTTGTTTCCGTCCCGAATAGCAGAATAACTCTTAAAAACATTGGAAAATTCTCGAAAAAATAAAATAAAAGAAAAAACATTTTCCCATACAAATGAAAGTGTCAGTTGAAAAAGGGATTACGATATTTATTGGTTGACAAATATCAAAACGTCAAATCGATTGGTGTCACTTTTATGTCGAGAAAGTTGTATGTGATTTGTTATGAAAATTTAATAATGTCAAATCGATGGATGGGGTTCGAGCGCAAGAATCAAATCAGAGTAAACATCAAAAGAAATGACAATTACAAATCACCAAAATGATAAAACCTATTTCAAAACTAAAAAAAAAAAAACGTTTTTTTAAAAAAAAATTAACAATAAGGAAATCTTTATTTTTATGAAATCTTCAGTTTTTATGGATACGGGTCTTCCCTCAACCGAAGGGGTTTAGAGCGTACTCCAACACGCTGCTCAACTGCGGGTTGGCGGAGGCCAGTGTTTTCGAATCGCCTAAAGGCCACTGACTTAACTTAACGACTGTCATTAAATGATAACAACCGGGACCGACAGCTTAACGTGCCTTCCGAAGCACGGAGGAGCTCAAGATGAGCTAATGATAACAACCGGGACCGACGGCTTAACGTGCCTTCCGAAGCACGGAGGAGCTCAAGATGAGCTAATGATAACAACCGGGACCGACGGCTTAACGTGCCTTCCGAAGCACGGAGGAGCTCAAGATGAGCTAATGATAACAACCGGGACCGACGGCTTAACGTGCCTTCCGAAGCACGGAGGAGCTCAAGATGAGCTAATGATAACAACCGGGACCGACGGCTTAACGTGCCTTCCGAAGCACGGAGGAGCTCAAGATGAGCTAATGATAACAACCGGGACCGACGGCTTAACGTGTCTTTCGAATCACGGAGGAGCTCGAGGTAATATAAACCCATCCGTGTACAGGCTACGGTCGACGTTGCTTAACTTGCGTGTTCAATTAGACTGACACGCGCAATGACGCCATCGAGCTTCTCTATTATTTTCTACTATTCATTGTTTTAATTCCATAAAATCATAAATTTAGTTCAGCTAATATGTACCACGACATTCATTGATTGTTAGGCGGTACGAAGTTCGCCGGGACAGCTAGTTATTACTAAATTTAAATTTAAATGACGCTATTTTTCATTCAGTTTGGAGACTGCCGTAATATGGCGATTTATTAATAGATATCAAATGACAGGACTTCATGAGCAAAACACAGTAACTTTTAAGTACTTTTTTTTATTAAATAATAAAAGCTTGTTATTTTTCGAAACAAGTTTTTATTACTTATTATTAAAAAAATAACTAAAAAGTTTATTCTCGATTTTGTTATTCCCGTTAAATACCTAAGGTCTTGATCTTGTACTTTATGAATTATTCTTTATTGAAGTACCCAATTATTATAAACGCATCAAGATGATACAGTTTTTTATCGCTATAACAATATGGAGAATAATTTCTTTGCATACAGGACATGAAATTTCAAGTAGATGCGCCCTGCATACGCAATGCGATTGGCTCGTTGGAACCCTGTGTAGGTACACCGTTTTTTATTTTATTTTCTTACGAACCCATCACTTCTCATTAAGTGGCGTTTGGAGAATAACTTAACATCACTAATGTCCGGACACGAATTTTATTGTTATGGCATTTTAATAAATTTCTCATTGTTTAAGGGCTTGTCAATGGCCCTCTCGATATGTTTCTCTTCTGAGTAATGAGGAAGGAAGCTTTCGCTTTTGTTATTATTTGAGGGTATTAAAAAAACGTGTACTCGTCTCTTGAATTAGAATGTATATCTCAATGTTATGTCACATACCAGTTTACTGAGGATATTCTATTAATAAAACTGTCGTTTTGTAATAAATGTACGTTACTTAACGGACTTCAAATAGTCAATTTGTAATATCAGGTCAGTGCTCGCCTCCAGGCAAGTTTATTCTCATGACATGGCCTTGACGAATGCAGACTTCGCAAATGCTTCGCAAGTGAACAGGGCCGGACTTCAAAAGTGATTACTGATAAGGAATAGTCCAACAATCACGCCACTCGCGAGTTCATAGATCCATAAAAAAATGCCGTTGCCGCGACCGCAGGGCCACCGTCGGATATGTCACGCTACACTTGTGATTCACTAGATCAAAGACACCGACCGACGCTCTTTGCTATGCCGGCTGCGTACCGGCAATCGCACAACCTGCCCTGAGGAAATTTCCACTACATTGACTTGACAGCCCAGTACGATATTAGACTACATGTGTTATGCGCCACATAATTGTACCATACCTTTGGATACTTAGAAAATAACATATGTTGATTTAATGTGTACACAACTCTATTACAGAAGGATTTAAGTTCAATCTTGTCTATATTGGTTTTATATGTAAATTGTGTCCACTAGAAGAAAGCTAATGTATTTTTTTTTTGTTTTTGGTTTGAGTTCAAATTCACGAACGCAATTATGTAATTTGCAATAATTAACATTATGTACCAAAGAGCTATGTAACCCTGATCTTGGATAATAAATTATACAAACTTAGAAGACAGTGTGGCGAGACAAATGAAGCTGGGCTACATGCGGAATCTACTAGAAATATTTTGTGACTACAGGCCTTCCTTTAATTGAAAGTATTTAGAGGATACTCCGCTTCTCCAAAGTCTTGCAATACGGCTGGCATCTACGACAAAATCGGTGCACTTGTATGTAATTATGATATATACAACTGTATTACTTACATACTCGTGTAGTATGATAAACAGGACAAGAATATGATAACAGACATATGACGTCAACCCTTACTCACCCCACTGCTGGGATACGGGTCGCCCCTCAAACGAAAGGGTTTAGAGCATACTCCACCACGCTGCTCAACTACGGGTTGGCGGAAGTCGGTGTTTTCAAGCCGCCTAAAGCCACTGACTGGGCTTAACGACTGTGATCTAATGACAACAACCGGGACCGACAGCTTAATGTGTCCTCCGAAGAACTTACGTGCATATGTCTGACGAAAAGCCATCCCTTCTTAAAGTTTATGATCAAAATTACGATAATAATCTAACATATTTGCCTCTTTGGAATCTTTTATCATTTGCCGAGATTGATTCGATAAAATCTCTACTTGAGTTTAATCACCAAAGAATTCAATATCACAGTAGTATCTGCGATAATCACGCCAGCTGAGTTGCTCAGCTGCAAGGCCGTTCATGCACAATCATAATTTGGCCCACAGAGTTCAGACAAAGGTTGCACAAATGTAGTGCTATAAATCCGCTTTTGAGATTTTTATCATCGGCTAACTTTTCAGTATTTTAAGTTCCATGGTTATAGTGGTGAAATTAAAACCTATTTTATCTTATGAAGTTTTCGTTATTTTAAGTATATTGTATATTTATTAGATTACGAGCTCGGTGGTCGAATGGTTAGCAATGGCCACTTTGACTCCGAGTTCAGGGGTTCGATTCCTGCATAAGACAAATATTTGTGTGCATGAACATGTCTGTTTGTCTACGTCTGGGTGTTTTATATATATATATATATATATATATATATATATATATATATATATATATATATATATATATATATATATATATATATATATATATATATATATATATATATATATATGTATTTACAAAAAAAAAATATAATATCAGTTACCTAGTTCCCATAGCACAAGCTTTTCTTAGTTTTGGCTAGTTTGGACTATTACTTATACTGTGGTTTGGGACAAGATAGCAGTATGTAATTAATTTGTTCAGAATTATTTATTTATTTATATCTTATTTACCAATTTTGTATGATGAACATAGAAAACTTAATGTCCTAGCGGAGAAGAAGACTCGCTCTGGAAAGATATTTGTTTATAAAGCAACTCGCGTCGCACGAGCATAACAAACAATGGTACAATATAGCTCGAATATATCATATTTCTCTAAATTTATATGTGTAGGTACTGTGTTTTTCAAAAAATGCAAGACGTGGGCGAGAATATGCCTTATTTATATAGCGAATTGTCAAAATACTCGTAGTCCTCAAATATACAATTAAGACAGGTCCGCACTCCAGCATTTTTTTTTCAATGATTACTGTTTTATTTTCAATAAAACAAACCAAAAAAGATACATTACGTACTTAATAATAATTTATCTATCATAAAAGCTGATAATTAATACATTATAAAACAAGGGGCTCTACGGCCGAAGCTCAAGCCGATTGCCATCGGTTTTTTTGGTTGCGAAAAGAGCTATACTGACTAAACTGAAGATGTTTGTCATTAACTTTAACCTAAGGTCTATTTTTGGAATTAATATAATCGATCGGAATTGGCGTCAGCTTAGGCGCTAGGGCCCCAGATGATCGTAATTATACTTTTCTTTAATGCAAATTTAATGTTTCAATTTTCAATTCCAACAATACCTAACATAAGCAAAGAAATTTTAATATCTTGTTAAATATTGTTTGGGGTGTATGTGGTTCATCAACATCTTTGAACCAAAGCCATCTTCAGCCGCACGCGGTGCACCCTACTGACTGACAAACGAAGCTCTGGCGAAAAGACAGGTAGGGAGCGTAATTGTAAGCTACCCGACTGGGGAATGTACCTCCACCTCACAGAATACCGCAGCAAGAAAACAATTCCCTTGAGGGTTGTTGTGTTCCTGCGAGTGAGTGAGGTCATCAGAAAGGAAAGAGATGCTGCATTGGCAGCGGGGGTAGCGGCGCGCGAGCGATATTTTATGTTGCCAGCGTTAATATGGCTACGGTAACCGCTTCACATCAGGCGGGCCGTATACTTGTCTGCCACCCGACGTTATAAAAAAAAATGTGACTATGTGAGTAAACATTTATAACAATTTTCATTCATTCGCGCTAAAGCTACTTTGATCTAGGCCAGATGTAGGCTAGCAACGGAAAACAAACAGAACCACGACAATAAAACCTCATATAAATCACAGAATACACGATTTAAGCAAATATGAGTCGCCACAATCATTTCCATAATTAATAACAGCGTTCGGTCACGATCTCTATCATTAGACGTGATCTAACCAACAGCTTCCCTAGGATTTTCATCTCGAATGCAGGTAAATTGTTTTACAAGCAACGATTTATTGGGTTATAGGAATAGTTGCGAAATTACAAGTTGGTTAACGTCGGCTAGGCTCTCACTGACCCCACAATCTTGACAATGGCCGGGCGAGAGACCGAGTGTTCCTGTAATAATGCCTATAATGACGGCGCCGGCCAGCAGCCTGCTTACATAACCGTTCGTGACTTGCGCATTACGGTATCAGGAGAAAAATACGAGTCCACAATCGACAGGGACGGCGTCACAAATAATGTTAATATGTTTTAAAATATTTTCATAAAGTTGGAAGCCAGAGAACAGGGCCTGTTTGTCAATATTCGTTACATCAATTGTTTTGTTTTACGATTATTTGACTATTACCATTCTGGAGTGTTATCAATGTGGTAATACAAAATAGGTTTAACATCGGAAAGCTAATTGGCGCCCGACAAACAAGTCAAATCATAATTTCACATATTCTAGGTATATACAAATATCGTAAAATCCAAAGCCCATTTTAAACAAAGGAGGCAACCAACCGCTTCGTAATTATAAAATACTTGGTTTATCATAATGATAGCAATACGTCTTGCTATGCGCCAGTATCTATTTTATTACCAATTTGTATTTTATTTCATAATCGGAATACCACATAAATAATAAGAACACTGGGTTGTAAAATTAATTAAAAGAAAAAATATTTTATTACAATGGCAATTATGACACGCAATGCTGCGAGCCGTGCACTCCCTTAGAAAAATAGGCAACCACATAAACGAAGCATGTTTATGAAATAGTTAAATATGTAATTCAATTATACTCCTACATCAATGAAACCTCTAAATAAACAAATATATAAGAACCTAATAAATAATAATGCAATAAAAAATATGGTATAAGATTTTCCGAAGCCATATTATTTACTTACTTAATTTCATTTTATTTCGTCTTCACAAGAGTTCGGCCCTGTGCACGCAATGTCTAGCTCGTTCACGGATCATCAAAAGCTATAACTTAATCCCTATATGAGAAGTGTAGCGACCTTAACTGTAGCCTGACAATAGAATAGCCTTTTCAACTTTTATCATTACCATAAGCCATTATAACTAAATGAAAAAGTTTAATAACTACCTTCGCCCATTTTTAATTGCTATTTTATTGTTGTTAGGCGTTTCGGTCTTTGGGTGTTAGAGAAATAATTCGCAGTGATGTTTGATGTAATTAAAACGGACACCTTACGTGTAATAAAGTTTTACATGTCTAAATGAACATGTCTTTAAAATGGATCATAACTTCAAAAGTTTTCTAAATTGGTACTAACATTTTTTCATAATACGAGCGGCAAAGAATTATACGATCAGGATAGTGAGAAACGGTTACCTTGCTTGCAACTCAAGGATTTCGCAAATGGCAGATGCCGCTGGTTTAGGCTATTTTATCAGAATTTAATAATAAATATTTATAAGGTGTTTAATTATTGGACTTCTTTTTATACGAGAGGATGGAGATTTTATATGATCCCATAGAGATCAGCAACACCAGGGGGTCGCCGATCCGTTGCCAGCCTATACTCCTTCCTTTCTTCCTTTCTGGTGACCTCACTCACTCACAGGAACACAACAACCCTCAAGAGAATTGTTATTTGGCTACGGTATTCTGTGAGGCGGAGGTACTTCCTCAGTCGCGCAGTTTAAAAAATATGCCCTGACCTACCTCTCTTTTCGCCAGAGACTCGTTTATCAGTCACGAGGATGCTGATGAACTACTTACACCCCAAAATTTTGTTTTAAACCTGATCATTCAGTTTATCTATATGGTATCGTAATACGAAATCAATTCCAATGTAGTCACTCATTAATCTTTACAATATACCTAATATTAATCGATAAATTTTAAAAGGCGATTTTTTCATGTCCTTCAGACTGTCTTATCAAATTTAAAATGGCATTTATACAATGCGAATACGTTGTTTTTAATTTTAACAGAAAAATAATTTAAATATTCAATTGCTCCATAATTTCCCTTCATCGGAGAAAATCAATTACAAATTAAACAATTAACTGAACAAACCCACAAAATGCCACCACAATGTAAAACGTCATAAAATATGTATCACAATTTGTAACATATATACTGCGGCAACAGACAATTTGCGGTCGTCGACGCTTCATTGTCATGAAGAAATTAAATATGACCACTATCAAAGAGACGTAGACAACTTTATACAGTGTTGTAATTCTAATCTAATTCAATAAATCAACGGTTACATTATTACTTACTTAGCGGACATTTTAATCAATACTATTGCGGTACTAGGTGACAGATTGTAGTTATCGATGCAACGGTGATCAATAAGTGCCGTAGGTACTATCGGATATGTATGAATATGTTGCCTCTACTTCTATTACGTATAGAATAATTACATAATTAACTATTATTCATTGAATTACCATAAAGGAATCTATGTCTCTAGGCACTTTGTTTATGTCTCTAGTTTTCTAGTTCGAGTCGTCGCCGTCGTCAACCCTTATTCATCCCACTGTTGGGATACGGGTCTCCCCTCAATCGAAAGGATTTAGACACACGCTGCTCAACTGCGGGTTGGTGGTGGTCAGTGTTTTCAAGCCGCCTAAAAACTTGGCTTAACGACTGTCATCTAACAATAACAGCCGGGACCAACAGCTTAACGTGCCCTCCGAAGCACGGAGGAACTACAGATAAATAAACCAACCCATCCATGGACAGACTGCTGTCGACGTTGCTTGACTTGCGTGATCGATTAGACTGCCACGCGCAACGACGCCATCAAGCTACTCATCTCTCTACTTCGAGCACCACCAACCCGCACTACAAGCATCTCTACTACAAGCATAATGCCCGCCTGATGCGGTTACTAGCTGCCAATACAGGCGAACTCGCTCACTTGCAGGAACACAACAACCCTCAAGGAAATTGTTATTTTCGGTATCACAGTTTTAGCCAATTTTTACGCTACAGAAGCAATTAATTTCTAATATAAAATGTATAGTAATACTATTGACTTACATTTTTTTTTTTTTCTTATAACTGCTTATTTAATTTTAGCTTCTATTCCTTGCAGCTTAAGAACTATGTAGGTATATCAAAGTGTCCCCCAATCACATGTGTATAAGTTATCATGTAGATAATTATTTGTATTTGCGTCATAATATATTGTTTCATTAAAGATAATCAATTTGTTCATGTTTTTTTTTTCTTGGAAAAAATTGCATTGTCTAGATTTCAATAAGCATTTGTTGGTGTCAAAACTCATAACCAGTGATCGGAATAGGTAGAGTGATTTGTTGTACTTGCGTAATGCTGTCATAATATGGACATGCCATTTTAATGAACTGTTATCGAAAAATTTCGGCATTTCGGGATTTCATTAAATATTATTTAGGTCGTGATTTAGTAGTCATTGTATTTGAAATTAGAGGTTACGATAGCAAAGCATTTTTAAGTAGTACTTTATTTGATATATATATCTGAAATTTAAAAAAAACTGATTGATTAACGGAATCCTATGTTTAGACTTAGCTTTGGAAAGTACGTAAAGCTAGATAGCTTTACGTGCTTACCAAAGCAACCGGAACCCCGGAGAATTAAAGCCTCAATAGTTTCGAAATCCCGAAATCCCGGAGGTATGTCCATATTAATATCAGCGTTTGAGATTATTGACCCTAAATCACTCTACCTATTCCGATCACTGCTCATAACCAGTTAAAAATACTTGTGACTGCAAAAATTTACCAAATATATTACCTATTATTAAGATAGTTGGTCATGAAACCACTTTGAACTGATTTATGCAGTCAACAGTAGTTTTGATATAGGATGTTGGTTAGGTTAGGTTATGCCTGTGAACAACAAAACTCAAACGATCGAATCCAATGAGGCTCGACTAGCTTTTGGAGACGCAGATGAGGTATCGAGGTTTAACTAATCAAACCTAGGAGGACCTAGATTTCGTGTATTGACTATAACTTATTGTATACATAGTCTAAACTTTAAATCAGATAAAAAGACTTTTGACTAAAAAAGTAAGTCAAAGCCACTTTTGCCTACAAAAATCCATCAAAACTGTTTATGACTAAGGACCTTGTTCGAAACCATTATTACCAAATTTTGTCGGGTAAAAGTGGTTTTAACCGGTTATGAAGACTGTAACATATACACTCTCAAAAAAGATAAGTTTTATCTGCATTATTTTAACGTTTCTGTTTGTAATTTATTTCTGGGTTAGTTCTATCCCCCTGTGTATGTAATCGTATACTGGGACGTTGTTGATGATGATGAATGAGGCGAAATACTTTTACATAACAAAAAAAAAAAATTTGAAACTACCTACTAAATTACTAATTTGTAGAAACAACACACTAATATTTTAATTTCCACCGACTTATAAACACTTACACTACGTGTGCTGAAAATTCCTTGAAATCATAAAATTTAATTCAAACCGGCTAACAACAATACATCCTGTTAGCAAAATCAAAACAAAACACAGTCATATGCGAGATAATAATCTGTCATTGAAATTGAATCCCTATGGCTATTTAGATAAGAATGACGGACCATGAGATGCATAGAGAGCAATGCACCTGCAGTTTGACTATCGACTGATGACGGTTATTTGGCGTGCGCCGCGCAGCCCGTAAACTATATCTTATTATCTATGGTAGTAACCTCTCGTTAGAGCGGGGAGCTCACGGGTGCACCGGCAGGGTCAGTTCAACGTACCATTTGATTGTGCTCGATTGCACACTAGCCCTTGCAAATGCTTAGCAAATATAAACTTGACCGTATTTGGTCATTAATTTTATTTTAATAATAAATAGGAACTGTCTCAATGAAACGTGCTTCTATATTTGAAACATTTTTTTAATAGTAGATACTTTCTGGTACATAATGAGTTGTTTATTTAACAGAGTCGTGTGTCAAAAATACCTACAGCCCACATGTAATAGAACCACTGCGTAAAAACTTCACTCGTGCTTTGTACGTAAGCTTTTTGGTAACTTCACTCATTCGTAGAGGTACCACAACCCTCCCTGGTAGAGTCGTTGCTTAGCTGTGAGGTGGAGTAGTTCTGTAAGGTGGAGGGAGGTATCTCCCCAGTCGAGTTCTTGTTGAATACTAATATACACTGTCTCTTTTAAAAAGATGATAACGATGGCTTTCTTGCCATACCTACCACATACAGGTGAGGGTCTTGACTATGAAGATGGGCTGTCTGATATCCATATCCTAATATCTACGTACACCGTAAAACTGATTATTTTCTATCCAACCAAATGAAAATCAACAAACCAAATTAATGAAGTTATAACCTAAAGACAGACAGCACTTATATACAGTTCCTGAAATTCATTATTTAATACAGCAATGGACTAACGGTTTTTCTGAATAACTAAAAAAAAGGTAAATAAGACGGTCGCATGTCCTTATCGGGATAAAAATAATAAAACATACAAATCGGGCCCTAAAAGACTAGAATTCAGGCTCGTAAAACTAAATACGATAAAAAAACAAAAGAACAGTCAACAGTGGCGACATCTGAAGAAGCGAGCAATCGACAGTTTATGACCTCATTAAAGCTGTAGCTGCGTATTTATGTGAGCTGCCGCACTAAAGCTAATTAATATATTATGTAGCCAATATCACATATTAAGAGAAGAATTTCTGTCCACAGTCTACATATTCTAAGATCATGTAAAGATATGTTTCAATAGGTAGTCGTCAAGATGAAATACTAGCATTATTGTTATAAGAGGCAATGGTAACAAACGAAAAATTATAGGTAATACAATCCACTGTAATAAAACAAAAGTATTACTTATTAGCTTACGCCCGCCGCCCCGCTTGCACGAATGTCGTTTTAATGGCGCCAAAAGATGACCTATCTTCTTCTTCTATCTATCTTCTTCGGGAAATAATCTATGTAATCTAATTTCATTAAATCTGTTCAGACGTTTAGTCTTGAAAAGATAACAGACTCACCTCCCTCTCAAAAAGCAAGTCGATCACAAGCTAACCCTAATCTATCCTCGACTTACTTTTAGTCTAACCTAGGTGCACCTAGATTTAGATACATAGTTATATTACTTAGTAAAAAAGAGGATGTAACCATTACGACTTAAACTGATTAATTATTTTCGTTTTAGTGCCGTGAATGCATCTTTACACACAAATAGTAAAGTTGTATCTGTAAAATAATCGTATACCGTGCCAACTTACCTAAGCATTTAGTTGGAAAGCCATTATTTGTGATCCATTATTTATAAAGTGTAAAACGTGAGGAAAAGTTTGTTAACAGAAAGTGTATTAGTAATACAATCATTACGTCCTTTCTCCTTTACTTTGTATTAAACGGCTATAAAGATTTTAAATATTAGATGGAAACTCGATAATACTGCAGCAACCAAAGCGATCCGTATCGCGTCTGAAACGTAACAAAGAAAGACAAATGCCACGATTTCTTTACACAAAGCAGTGTCCATTCTTCACTCGGCCGCACTAATAGCGTACGCCGCTGGCCGCTGTTCGCTGCTCGCTGTTACTCGGTAGCAGAACAGACCGCATAAATCATGACCGCCAGGAAATCATTCATCCTCAGTAATGTGCTGCGAATATAGGCTTCCACTGAACTGCGACGCTAACGCCCTCTGCCCTAAATGTTTAAATAAAAATACGATGCTAATGAAAATATAAATCTCATGTTCTTGACGATTTATACCGTTTTAAGCATTTTAACGGCGGAGCAACACGACCTCTTTCGCCCTAATTTTCGACTTGACTTACACCCTGTACGATTAGTTTCTCAAATTACTTAATAATGCTTAGTTTTTTATGAAATAACCAATGTATGCGTAGAAACTGTTGTGGACTGACATTATTGGAATATTCAAAAGCCAATCAATTATAACGAAGCACAGTTCATTGGCCATTCCCATGACATTTTTGTCATAACTCCTGCTTAGTCTAAAGTCGCAGCCATTCCTCGGAGGACGTCTGTAACCGCATCTCTATGTATGACAAATCGTGACAAAACCACCGACTCATCTACACTATGCATAGACAAATTTAAGTTTAATTATTATGAAACTACTTCATCGTCCAATTATGAGCTTTATTGCTATTGTAAGAGGCGCTTAATAATTTTGAAAATTGACTATGTGAATGGCAAACTGATGCTCGTCGAAGAGTACCCGTCGAAGATTCCATGTGACCCAGCCGCATGCCTGCGCCCGTGTCAGCTTCATCCATCAAGCTCGGCGCGCATCACCTTCATCGTGGCAATCGACCGGAAAGAGAGACCCTTCCTAACCTCTAAATTGGGCAGAGACAATAATTATTATAGTCATGAACAACTACACAATAAACTAACAACAAACCGTGAACAATGAAAGTACAGTCGCTAACATAAATGTTCCCTAACTGACTATTTTAGACGATAGATAACACTGCTTAGATATAATTGCATACATAATTAAGTAATAAGCCATGACAACATTTTTTAATCTCAGCAATAGTTGCGAAATGTATTCATATTTCAAAGTTACGCTCCCAAACATGTTTCAGTCTCAGTTATTGCTCATTATCATACAAACGACGAGAAAAAATGTTTTTTTTTTTTACCTTCTTTATTACTCATTGTGGATTAGCTCCATCTCGTTCGCACGCTGACGGTCGCCAGATTTTAATATCAAATATCAATATTTGGATGCAATCAATCAAAGTTAATCACGCGAAAGATATAAAAGCAAAATGAATACATTAAGTTCTTTAGTGAACGGTGTCGGGTGCACTCGACCGAACTCTACCGGGGATCTCTTTTTATGTCGAGCCTAATAATGACCGATTAGAAAAAACTGACTGGGAATTCATGTGCGCATCGTATTAGGCTCACAGCACGATGATGTAAGCGAATTTAAATGTTAATTAGCTTAGATTGAAAATAGGGACAGAATCGAAGTTCTGCGGCACTACCGCCGATGCTGAAGCCGATTATCATCGGAATATTAGTTCCGAAAAATAGGTCTTAAAGCTAAACACAAGTAGATACCATAAATCTAAGTTGAAGTTTGATTTTCGTACATAAGTTTAGTTTAGCTGGTAGACCTCTCACGACTAAGCTGAAGATGTTTGTCATTAATCGGAATCGGATAAAAAAATCGGAGGATAATCGGCTTCAGCTTCGGCGGTAGGGCCCCTGGATAGAACAAACGTTTGTATAGCAATTTAAAAAGTTAACTAATTAGGTCAAATGGTCCCGTGCTCGAAGGCAATGCGATCGATAGCGAGGGCAAAGTTTCAACTACACCAAAGAACGGCAATAAAACTAAACGTTGTTTTCTGTTCAACACAGTTGTTCGCAGTGCGGCCGCAATCGATATTTCTAATTGTAACCAACACGTTGTTGTTTCCGTGAACGACTATTTTTTCTGTTAATATGTTACATGTTGCCATGTTTCATGATAAGTATAGAAGTAATACAAATCTGTTCTGCGACAAGATAATTATTAAGACTTAATCTGCAAACTATCTATAGATGGTAATACAGTTGAAAAAAGTTATTACGAATATAAAAACGTTCGCACAAGCTTCTCTCTAAATTGGTTGTATAATAATGATGGCAGGTAAAAACGATTTTACTATAGTTGAATTATGATGAGCGATATATAAGAATATTTTTTTTGTATATGAAAGGGGTACAAACGAGCATGTGGGTCACCTAATGGAAAGCAATCACTACCGCCCATGGAGATCAGCAACACCAAGGGGTCGCCGCTCCGTTGCCAGCCTATAATCCTTCCTTTCTTTCTTTCTTTCTGGAGACCTTATTCACTCGCGGGAACACAATAACCCTCAAGAATATCGTCAGTTAGGACGCGACCTCTCTTTTCGCTAGACCCTCTTTTTGGCATTGGTTTAAAGTTGTTGATGAACCACTTACACCCCAACATTTAAAACAATCAAAAAGTACAGTAAGAGTTTTTTTATGATGTATATGTATAAATTCGTATCGTAAATATGATCTTCATGGGCACTGAGACTTAAAACTCACATTGGCTAACAGTATATTGGATTGAAAAATCGAAAGTTAGTATGCGCAGAAGCACTTCACGATTAATTAAGTCAAACTGGCCCGTTATTCATTAGAGCGGGCGTTTATTAGCCGTCACAATACATTTAACAGGCGGCCACTTTAAAGAAGAAGCGTTTGGAAAAAAATCGTGGCGCAATCGAGGCTATGCCTTTAAGACACAGCCAAAACCCCTTCACCTTTTGTAACTAAGGATGCCTTAATTATAGTGTAGGCCACCATGTTGCTTCACGAGTGAAAAATATGTATGTGTGTATTCAATTGAATGTTGTCTATTCGAAATGTTGCTATTTTAATGTCAATAATGAATTCTTCGTGTGTAATTGATAAATATTTTGAGTAAAAAGCTTTTCAAATTATAATAAATAAATATTCCTGGACATTACACACTGCCATCTAGTCTCAAAGTAAGTAAAGCTTGTACCTACTGTGGGTACTAGATAATTGATATAATACTTAAATATATTTTTTGTAAATACGTACTTAATACATAGATAACACTCAGACCAAGACAAACACACATGTTCATGCACACAAATATTTGACTTGTGCGGTGATTGAACCTGCGACCACTGTCATTGTTAGTCATTCGGCCGCCAAGATGGTCAATTTCATATCTATCGTCATTTTAAGTTACAAGTTCATTTATATACATACCATTTATTTATTTTTATGTAACACCTTCTTAGACCTACCTTACCTACCTAGACGACCTTATATAAATACTTTGAAAGCACTTCGTGCTAACCCAAGCAGGTACCGCCATAAATAGACTTCTATAATTTTAATGGCATAAGAAATGTTTTTATTTTTTCACGATAATAATCGATTATTTCTCACCATAAATCAGGATGACTTAATATAAATGTACCTACATGGATTGTGATACAATATGATACTATGGTGGGTTGACACCTGAACTAGGATAATTCCTGTATCTTAGGTTGTCAACCCTCCACAACACAGAATGGAAGACCATTCTGTGGGGTGGAGGGTTGACAACCTATATATATATATATATATATAAGAATATATAATATAAAGCACTAGATTATTTTTAATTAAAATAAGAAACAATTTTATTTTATGTAATGTTATTATGTTTCTGACTCTTGAAGAGTAGCCTCGATGAAAGTTAATTAAAATTATATTAATAAACTAACTGTTATCCGCGATTTCGTCCGCGTAATTTAATAAACTTTTAATTTTAACAGTGATATTTTTAATTTTCTTGCATTCACCCTAAATAATTACTGGATAAAAAATATCCTATACAACAGTTAATAAGGCATACAATGCGTTATTAACTGTTTCATGTGAAAAATTGATTGAACTCGAATTAACTGATCTTAAGATTACCTTGGACAAACAAAACAAACGCTTTAATTTTATTTATATGTATAGATTAACATCACCACCAACAGATTTGTAAATCATCATCAGGTCATTTTAGTCTCCACTACAGGAGCACGACCCTCTCTCGTCCGTCCCAGACAGAAGGAGGATTTGGCCTACACTCCCCACGCTGGCCAGACGGGTTGGAGAGGCAAATATTTAAAGATTTGTAAATATTAAAGGAAAATATAGTTAACTGGCTGATCTATTTACTCCCGGCTAAACCACTGGACGGAATGAGCTGAAATTTGGCATATCTGATACCAGGATACACTTCTTCCTGAATGTACCAATTTAATAGAATTGAGCTGAAATTTGGCATATCTGATACCAGAATACACTTCTTCCTGAATGTATCAATTTAATAGAATTGAGCTGAAATTTGGCATATCCCGTATGAATTTGTGCGTGAAAATTTTGGTAAAAACTAAAAAGTAGCCTATTTGCTATTCCTGACTATAGGTAAACTTGCGCCAAATTTCACCCATATCCATCCAGCCTTTCTCGCGTGATTGAATAATGAACATCAATCCATACAAACTTTCGCATTTATAATAGTGTAGGTATAAGTACCTACTTAAGATATTAAAATACCTTACAGTTAAAATATAATATTTATAAATCTTTACGTTACTCGTTTTTAATTATTACCTAGATTTGTTTCTATATTTGTCGAAAATAAAAGTTCAATGAGATGTTTTCTTATTTTTTTTCTGATAGTTCATGCAAATTTATAACTAAATGACGAAATAAGAAAATACTCGAACCATTCGTAATTATAGATAATTTTGAGAAATCGTTACCGACGGTGGACAATTTTAATTACGTAATTAAATCTACTTTACCCAGCGGGATAATATTTGCATTTTGTGGCTATGTCAGAAGGGACCTAATTAACGGTTCATGGCAACATTATTTTTGTCCGCCGGGTGTGTATGTGTGTGTCTCTGGGTGGAGATGTCGCCGTGCGCCGGCGCAGGCCCCGCCCCCCGCCGTTAATTGCGCCAATCTCGGCCTTCCGTCGTCGGCACACACGCATAACACGCACACACACGTCACACACCGCCGAACACTGCATTTGCCAAATGCACGCATTTTCATAACCATTGTCATTAAATAATAGGTACGTATGTATGCAAGGGAAAATAATTATCTACGGGGACATGATCAGATAACCAGCCCTGATAATCAAAGGTAGACCAATCTATTTGGCACTTTCAGGCTCTCGAGTTAAGGTTCATATTAAAGCATATCTACTGACAATGAATGAAACTGTTAGGGACTTTGTGTTCCTATTAAGTTATAAATTATTATGATAGACGCTTGCAAAAGAAATTCAGCACTATACGAAAACACATTACCTCATATTACTCTACATAGTAGTTTAATCTGTAGAACTTTATTTCAAAACGAATAAAAGTAAAAAAGAAAAATATGTGATGAGCACATGCAAACAATTTTTGGCTTATTGCACTTTTATTACATAAGTAGGTAGTAGGTAAGAACTCCCCCACTAAGTTTATCAATTTATTATACTCCTATAATAATATAATATAATACTTCAATACACAGTAATCTATATCGAGCCAAACGCATGATTTATAGTAATTTATTATACCTACACGTGACATACCTAACAATGACTTGAAAAAATCCAGCCGAAAATGAATGGATGTAGAAAGCCGAAGATCACCTATAATTTAATCCGCTGGGGAGTGTCTATATCAAACAGTGGGTAGATGATGATATACTTGCATGAGAACAAGAAGAAAGGAGAGGAAGAAAGCAGAAGACTAAAAGATACGAACCTATTTTTATAATATTCTTACGTTGTTATCTAACAAAACAAATTTAACCTTTCATTCACTTTGTATTCAATAGCAAAATGGTCTACTTATCTACGAATACAATCACGTAAGTACCCAGAACCCAATAATTTAACATAACAAATCATAACGACTACTTTTTTTTGCATTGAAGTGTATATATGACTTTATGCAATATGAACTTTATTCATTTACGTAAAGGTTCAATTCAGATTGTGTGAGAGTTGATACGAGTTGACCATGTTTGTCATTGCTCAATAGGTGTGAAATCTCCGATGAGCAGCCGATACAAAACGTACGCTTGAATAATATGTTTGTTTCGTGACTTTTGCCGTACAGTAGATGATGTTGAAATGCGTACAACTGCTTAATGGTAATATTTTTAAACAACTGAGACAAGCCCTAACAATAGGTATCTACTATATAAAATACTAAGCATTTGATTTATCACTAATTCACCACAGTAGACATATTATAGAGCAGTACACTAACTCCGTACAAGTATTAAAATCGAAGTAGAGTTCTTCGAATCGAAGAAGAGACCTTTAAATTGACATTCGTCTGTATTTTTAAAATAAAAAGGATTCGATCTCAAAAATAATAGAAGATCAAATTTTGCAACATTTACGTTTGTTAGGTTTTGTCAAAATTGATAGACCACTTTTTGGCCGATCGTAGTACCTACATCCGATATCCGCTATGAAAGAATTTTACGAAAAACGTTTTTAACCTCAACTCAACTCATCCGTATAAGAGAGTTCGATTTGACCATGGAACAAAAACGAGTTAAGTTAACTAGACTAGATAAGAAATAAATCTTCTATTCTTCAAAAAAACATTTTTAGAATTTTCTTATCTCATTTATCTTTCGATATTTAAAATTAAATAACGTTCAATCTGTCATAAGCAGTAGGTAGTTCACTTTCGTTCTTTTTTATGGGGAGCTACCTCATAAAAAAGAACGAAAATGAACTATTACTAACAATACACATCAAACTTTATTCTACGGGTAAGTCGATGTATGAAAATTTGTTTACAAAGAACAAGTTTGGAATTTTATCTCAAGATGAGGCACGAGAGAGCAGGACATTTCCATGCAAACCTAATGTATGTATGATCAACGTTTATGCAGTTACAGGTACTTTATTTGGGATGGATAAATTTAATATGTAAAACTAATAATGAAAAATGAGAGCTCACTTGACGGCAGCTGAAGCGAGAAGAGACAACGTAGAGTTGCTCTTTTAAAAACTAAGAACATTCTAATAAAATAGTTTGTATATGCGAATGATCGCAAACACATAAAACTAAGTGTTTTAAATATGCGAGAACTTAACTACCATTATCCGGTAAGTTTTTTATGATTAAAATATATTACAAAAAAGATTTACGTTACTTTCACAAGTACTCTTCCTTTATAAATCAGAACGCGTAATAAAATTTTAATTTGTTAAAACTGTCACCTCACACTCTACCACATCATACGAACATAATTGTAATAGGTGTAGCATTTCAGTGCCTCAAGTGTAACATTACAGAAGTTAAAAAAGGAAAAAACCATAAAAAGCAGAGAGAGGGTCGAGACATTGAAATAAATAATTTGGAGTATGTCATCAATCGCGACAGAAGACCGTAAATTAGAGAGGTGCGTCAAATCGAAGACCGTCTCATGTTACAGGGCCTCACCCGTCACCACGGTGACCGAAATACAAACTCTAACAGTGTTATTCCAGCAAGAAGAATAGGCTATTTGACAATGCTCAAAAACTATATACTTAACTTATTTAACAATATCGTAAAATACACAGAACTATAAAGATCTGCAAACTTTCATTATAATATCTTCCGTCCGACTTATTTTAGGGTCGATCAAAGTTAGGCGGGAAAGTTCATTTTAAAACTATGAAATTATTCATAAATAATATTTCCTTTGGGGAAGCAATACAAAAGAAAATAACATTTATCATGATACTCATTACATAAACGTAATATTTAACATAGCTGTCGTACAAATTTCTGATTTAATGCATATAAAATAGCGTATTGTGACGTCAGAACATTGTAGCCTGTGATCTTCAAGTTATCATACCTCGAGAAGTTTTTATGGTATCGAAGTAATTCTTTCACCTATAGTTCTATTATTGTGACGTCTTTAAATAACAAATCGAAAAAAATGGTTCACAAGCCTATTACGATACTCTCTGATTTCGACCAAAACAATAGGAGCATATATTTATACACTGTCCATTACAGTTAAGTGTCTAATTGTCTTAGTCGGATAACCACGGATATACGGAACCACTCTGTCGTTTCTGTTTGGATCGCAACTGGGTACAAAGCCCCTAGTTTCGTACGTACGGCTGACAGGAGTAATAAGACAGTATAGGCACACCCAGGTCACTCTATACATTTGCTGCGTCGTTTAAATAAACAATGACGTCTATGCAGACCCTGAATGAGCGTATGTGCGTGAGGCGCCATACAAACTGTTCCAGATTTGTCTCAGAGGGGAGATACACGAGAGAGCGGCAGGAAGTGGCCATACTATACATACTGATTACTTATACTGTGATGTGAGACTATTTAATCATGGTTAATTAATTTATATCCTCAACATACAAGCTTATAAACCTTACAATAACTAATTTATTTTCTGACTCGGGAAGATTAATATCGATGAACATAAAATTTATGTACGATTAATATGAAATGAGCTCTACCTCTAATCAAAATTTAATTTAACGTGATATTATGTATATGCGAGACACGTTGTACGCTTTCATAAATAATCGTAAAAATAAATAAACTAGACATAATAACGCGCTTGGCCGCAGTTGTCGACAACGATACCGTGTCCCTCGCATTCGCTCATAAACTCCACGACCAAAGCGAAAACGATCCGAGTTGTCATCGTAGAGACTTTATGTACGCTTAAAAATACTTTTTACAGCTCCTTTATGCGTACTTCGCAACTGCGAAGACACCGATCCAACAAAGAAAATTAACATTCACATTTAATGCCCCCTTCAGCCATAACAAACTTCCCATATCTTACTCGTATTACCTTGCAGAATTTAAACAATGTTTGCAATAACGAAACAGTGGTGAAAGATTCAATGATTATATTTCAAAAAGTTATCAGTCTCAACAATCAGTTCTTTACATAATTTTGTATGTAAGTAACCTAATCGAGACCTAAGGAATTCTCCAGATTCAGATGTAATCAGAGCGACAAGTAGCCGCGTCGGGGCGCGACACTACGCGATAAGGTTTACAAACAGCCCAAAAGCCGTACAGCGGGCGAGCCGCCACCCGCCGCCCGCCCGGGACTCCATAAACTACGATACATTACTGCTGTGAACTCGACGAAATCAATTCCCAGTTCCGATTCCGAGAAGTGACACAGTTTCTTAAGTGTCACATCACTACCGACGCATCGCTAAATAAATTCTAATCGTCCCCGCCCGGGCCGCATGCCAATCTAGCTCCTAAGCACCGACCTCTAGATGAACTTTCCTGCGCGCCCATATGAGTAGTTAAAATATAAAGAAGAGCCACCTGTCTCCACGAAAAACTTTATTGCGGCCATAAAATTTAAACCTCAAAAGAAAAAACAAAAAGATGGAATTATATTTTTTTCTTTTACGGACGAGGCCCATTTTAGATCGTGTTTACCTAAGCTGTCACCTTACAGAATGGCGATTTTGACTGGTCGGGTCCGTTGAATTAATTGTGGAGTTTTGGAGAGATATCGTCTGATACGCGATAACGTCGGTCGACGGCTGCCGACCGGCCGTCTCGGAACAATTTGCTTAAATCTGACAGTTTTAGGTGCCGTGTTAGAAATCCTCTTTAATTACTATCGTGTTCTCGTCAAGTTTTACATTAAAATACTTATTAAGAGAAGAGATTAGAGATTTTAAGTTCTGCAATAATGAAAATAGTAAAATGTCTTACCATGCGAACTGACGGCGGCTGAATAGGGGGCGTGCATTTGTTGATGGTAGTAGCGGGCGCGGCTGTGGTGTCCGCCCTCCAGGGGTGAATGGAAGAAGCCGTCTCCATTCGCCTCTGAATTGACGTCGCCGGCGGCTGGGCTGCCGTTGACGCGGCTCTCGTACCACCGCTGCTGCAGCGCGCTCGCCCCTGAGCCCGCGCCGCCCTCTCCGCTCATATCCATGACCGCCTCTTCGACCTCACACACCATGCATCGCTTTTATAATCACGCACTTGAAGTCCACACCCCTATCCACATTTCAACAGTCAATTTTTTTTTTAGGAATCGCTCGATAACTACCAGTTGTTAATCGAACTCAGTCTTAGCATTGTTGTGTAGTTTTGAGCGGTTTCACGACGATTGTTTTAACCTTGACGACCAATTCATATTGAAGGTATCTGCAAAAAAAAATACAAAAAATATTACCTATACGTAGAAACATCAAAGGTAATCGAATAAATCCAACGTCGGTATTTTGTCAAAAAAGACAATCAATTAAGATAATAGTGGTGCGCAATCGTAAGACGTCCGAGATATCGATACGCTCCCAATTTGATTAGCCGATATCGCGTGAACAACACTCGATACCGCCGTGATAAGCGATAAGCCTGCATTAAGCGTTGTTAGCTAACCGAATCGTGATTTTTATTAGCACTAAACGCAATAAAGATATCTCTATACTATATCTGTCACAGTACTGGTTATTTGACACTCAATGAAAAATTTATATTTCTCAAGATCACCATAGATAGAATGATATTGCTTCTGTTGAATTGCTTCGGTATAAAATATTAACGTTATTATTACTAAGCATACCTACATAGGGACAGACAGACAGGGGAAGCGAATTTGTTTTATACTATGTAGTGATGTTGTTGTTTATCATTTCGATATAAATATTTTTCATTAAGCGGGTGAAAGGCATTAGGGATGGCTTATGTTATATCCAGCAGTGAATGGATATCGGCTGATCATGATAATACTGCCGGCCACAACCGAAATTACATTAATTCGTTTTTTTATTTATAGTATTTTTCTATTTATATCGTATTGACTTAACCGTGCATTGACCTAATACATATAACAATATGTACCTATAGCGTCCATATCCTGGTATACAAAGTCGGTTACAAATTCATAGAACAAAGTCGCTTGCGCGTATGTTTTTCTGTTTATCCGGTAACTCCTAAACTCCGGGACGGATTTTGATGCAATTTTCACTATCAAATAATCTAATCTTATAGTGAAAATTGCATGTTTATATATGGACATATATAAGATCTAAGTATTACGGAAAGTTTGTACATATACAATATATTAAGTAAACTTTTATATAGGTAACAAAATCAATGTTATGTGCCCAAGTCACCATATATTGCACGTGTGAGAAACTGTAGAGGCTAGTAAATTACATATAATAAGACAGGTGAAACCTAGCAATTTGTCTGAGAAAGTACTCTCTATCCTACTAATGGTATAAATATGAAAATTTGTATGTTTAGATGTTTGTTAAAATCACGACAAACCGACTGAACTATATTGGATGAAATTTGGCACACAGACACTTTATAACATAGAAAAACATTATAATACTTTTTTATCGCGGTAAAATATACACGAGAAGGGAAGCGACGGTTAGAAACTAATACCTTATAGAACACAGCAACTTATGAACTTCAAGGCAACAAAAAACAATAGTTGTCTGTAAAGTCGGTTTACGGACGATAATTTTATGTGATAACGTCATATGAAAACATCGGCCGATCGAGTGGAAGAGAGATAGATGCGTCACCAGCCTGGCCGCTTAGGCCGATCGTGCTTCTCTAAGGCTTATTCCGCGCTCTGTCTTGTACGCTCGGCTCAGGCGGAACGTGACAATGGCGGAATGTACGAGTCATGCTTTTACGTGCATGCAGCCGACGCTCATCGATTTTTAAGACGCTAACACGTCAAAAAACGGATAAAAAAGACCTTTGCCAATCATTAGACATGAAATCATATTCTCTGGGAGTCATGTTCTCTGGGAGTGCGATCTTTCGCGACGGGAGTGGGAGGACATTCATGCATGCATGCATGTCGCATCTGGGGTAGTATACTATTGTGATTTGATAGCAACATTTGAGAATTGCCAAGCGTTCAGACGATTCTGCAATTCATATTATTGGAATCGATGTGTTACGTAACAAACTCATTGTTTTAGGTCCCCAATAGTATTAAATATTTAAAATCCGGGATCCACGGCGGTCGAGCTTCAATTGGCAAGCCATTTTTAAGGCTTTTAATGCCTTATTTGCTATATTGCTGTCTCTCACATTACATGTTAAAGCTTCCTCCTGCTCCTATTAATTTCTTCTGATTAAATTCGTTGTGAGTTCCAAGGCAGCCGTAGTTTTACCCCCGGGACTGCAATGGACTGCATTGTTCATTGCCTTCTTTGGCGGTCGCCGCTGTTAATCCTGGCTACACAGGAGACTCAGTGGTGGGATTGTGTGGTGGGCCCTTTGACTAGCCATCTCTAAAGGCTTTTAATGTCTTATTTATTAATATTTATTTTATTAAAATAGCAAATATTGCTGTCTCTCATATTACCAAGAAGAGAAGTCAAATTCCAAAAGCTTCCTACTCCTACTAATTTCTTCTGATTAAATTCATTGTAAGATCCAAGGTAGCCGTAGCTTTACCCCCGGGACTGCAGTGGACTTCATTGTTAATACGAGTAGCTTTTTTGTGGACGCCTCTGTTAATCCTGGCTACATATGAGACACAGTGACACAGTGGTCCCTATAGCCCCCCGTTCCAATAGCCATGAATTCAAACTAAAATGTAAATAGTTAATTTCTGTCACCAGCAACACCGATTAAAACATAGTAACAAAACTGATGATTAATTATTAAGATTAGATAGAAACGTCAGATATGACAGAGATAGGTATACAATATCAATTCACTATCTCGATTCTATTAATAATATATGTATTATAATTACTATTATGTACTCTACATTTAATTATGAAAAGCCAACGTCTCTTTGCGAAGTAAAGAGAATAATAAAAAAAAATGCTCAATCAATGGTAAAATGACAACAAAAGCACAAGGTATATTCTTTAGTGACAAATGTGGTCACGTTTGAACTTGCCTACGTCATCAGCTGTACTTTCTAGGCAACCAAATTCGTGACTTAGTCTTGGTAACATACGGTAAGAACATACCTTGTGCCTCTCTACCATGGATATATTTATATCAAGCTGAAACGGAGTGATTACACTCGTCAACGTGAATGAATTTAGTAATGAACCGACATTGAAATCTAAAAAAATCTTTTTCATCAAACAAACAATGAACAGCTGCTTTAAACCATTTATATGGCGAGAGGGCTTATAAACAAAAAAAATATGTGCAATTTATTATACTAGGTTCCACCCGCGGCTTCACCCGCGTTTACGTTTTTTAACAAAAAGTATCCTATATCTTTCCTAATACCTTTGAGAGTAAGTATGTGTACAAAGTTTCATAATGATCGATTGAGTAGTTTCGCCATGAAAGCGTAACAAACAAACTCACATTCACATTTATAATATAATTTAAGTAGGGATCTCTTTTTCCTTAAAAATAAAAGGAAATGTTTGGCTAAATACAAATGTCGACATGTTGCTTTATATTTATTAAAGGCTTATTTTTAAGTTGATGAATAAATACCTAATTGGCAAAGATGTCTGGGAATGATTCAGCACAGATGTAACTTATAATATCTAAATATAATTTACAAGCTATACTTTAATCATTGTTTCTAATTAATCTAAAAAATATCCATATTAGCAAGTTTCTTTCCAGCATTTCTTGTTGCCAATGGTCTTTTCCGAAATGTTAGTAGAAAGATAAAACCTTTTAGATTCATAATGTCCAAATCCCAAAATGTTGCAATATCCCAGAACGTCCATAGGTATACCAAAAGGTCCATATCCCAGAAATTCCATAACCTACATACCAGAATGTCTATTTTACTTTATTCGAACAAAGCCATATATGGTCGATTAAAAGAACAATGATTAATTGATAAAAAAAAATGCAATAAAAAAATATATATAAATATAAAAGAGTGTAAGACTAAGTGCCCATAAAGGCCTAGAGGCAAATTAAGAATTTTCATTTTATATCATCTCTATCACAGAATATACCTAATATTTACTACACTAATACCACAGTATAAGTAATATAGTACTACGTACTAATACCTCTATGCACGAATATTTCGAGAAATATTAGTTTCGTTTTATTGTATCGTCATAAAAATCACTCGATAATCGATTTCTCACACTTCATTACACGTTTTCTTGATATCATAACACTCTATTTAGTTTTGTGAATATCTAATGATGTATCTAAATGTATAACCATTTGTTATCTTGTAATATGAATATCGCTTCATCTTTCTTTTTGTATTGATTTGAAAAATCCAATATGTACCTACATTATTCATGCTGATTTGTTCTGTATATTTTTTACCCGACTAAAGAAGTATGTATGTTTTTCGAGTGTATGTATGTATGTTCTTTGGCACGCTCTACAGCCTAAACATTTAACGGATTTCAACATGAAGTGTTTCGATTAGTGTCAACTGTGAGAATGACTTAAGGTAAGTATATAATTTTAATATAGCAACTGTGAAAAAATAATTGGAGTCTAATAAAAAATTGTTAGAATTTTCATCCGAAACAAATATTAACCGTATTATTAACCGAAACAAAAAACCGGTTTATTTCGGCTGATAATTCCTTATTTAGTTATTTCTCTGGGATCTTACATTGCATGCAACCGATTATTAGCATATTACTAAGTTCTACCCGTGGCTTCGCCCCACGTGAACACAGTAGGTATTGGGATAAATAGTAATAAAAGGTATTATACGAGTATGTATGGCAATTTTATCTATATCCGTTCAGCGGTTTACGCATGATAGAGATATAGAGTCACATATATACTTGTGTATGTACATATAGTCATCCTCACAAACTTTCACATTTCACATAGTTTTTTAAGCTAGCTAAACCTAGATTTATTTACCTAAAACTAATATAAAATTAATTATGAGCCCAAGATGCGTCAATGACCTGACAAAGTTTGTCTTTTAGATAACCAACTACAATTTCAATTACCTTCAATGACGAGCTCGGTGGCGTAGCGGTCAATGACGCGGCTGCGACACCAACGCTCGTGGGTTCGATTCCCACATAGGACAAACATTTGTGTGCATGAACATGTCTGTTTGTCTTAGTCTGGGTGTTCTCTATGTATCATAACTATGTATTTACAAAAAAAAAATATTTACTTATGTTTATAAGTTGTCTAGTACCCATAACACAAGCTTCGCTTACTTTGGGGCTAGATGGCACTGTGTAATTTGTCTGACAATATTTAAATTTATTTATTTTATTATACCTATAGGCTCAGAACTTAAAGAGTTCTATACACTCGACTTTTCTAACATATATATTCAAGTTCTAACATATCTTTTGTTAGAAATAGACTAAGGTACCCTACGATGTATCATCCACTTTGAAAAAAAACTTAGGTGAAGGAGGTTTTGGAATATAAACATCCTCATGCGTGTCAATTCAATAAAATATCCGGCGCATCGTAAATATCTAACGTGTTTATATGTATGTGAAGAATCTATAAGTATGTGATCTATAAGTATGTGAAGAATCGTTGTGCGTCATAGATTACAATTTCGATACGTAACGTAAGTATTGACGCAAATATCACTACTTACGTACGAAGTATTAACAGTTTTTTTTGGGAAAATTTTGTATTGGATTAGGAAAAAAATAGCAAGTTTATTAAATAGCTGATTCGATAAGTCTATATAACTAAGTACAACTAGCTATCCATGTAACAGCAAGAACCGTTTTCTGTTGCAATTTAAATGAATATTGATAAAAATATTGTCAGACTTTAATTATTGAGAGAATTTAGTATGGATATGCCATATCCATAGAAATATAACATCATCGGTCAACTCAAAAATATCTTTTGTGTCATAAAATCTTAAGAGATAGAACATTGGCATACTACAATTACTTCAAACGTAAAATAAAGTAACATGTATACAATATTATTATCGATTATATATATATATATATATATATATATAAATTAATAAAGAAAATAATAAATCATCAATGCATAAAACAAGTTGAACAAAAAATTTAAAAAGAACTTCATCAAAATGAAGTCGTAAAAGAAATCACCACTGTCATAAAATTAAATGTATTTTTTTTCTCCAAAATGTTATTATGTCGTTATCATATTTTGAGTAATAGACTGTTAATATTTTAACAGCTATTACTGATATCTATGTATGTTGTGATAATTCTGCTTTTTTTTTAAGTAATCTCCAGTCCACGGTACCCTTTTCAATACTTAAAACGCTGGATTGTAGAGATCTCTTACAGAGATAAGGTCGCCTTTGTATAAATTATATTTTATGTATCTTTATGTATCTACAATAAAGATACTCCGCCAACCCGCAGTTGAGCAGCGTGGTGGAGTACGCTCTAAACTTTATGCCCTTTTACTCTACGCCCTTCGAATGAGGGAAGACCCATATCCTAACAGTGGAATGAATAAGGATTGACGACGACAATAAAGATAAGATAGAACGATATACGATAGAAAAACGCTACATCCATGACAACGTCCATGATGAGTAACTAAGTGTACGGATGCTAATACTAAGATAATTTTTTTTTACGTTTATTGTTTTTTACAAATAAAAATAATTGCGAAAATTAAGAGTGAAACTGTGATAATGTGTCACATCTAGATTTATTTTGCTACTTCAAAATGATCCTTTCGTTTTTCTGATGCGAGGATCTCGCATCAGAAAAACGAAAAGATTCAGAAGCCAATCAGACAAGTAGATTACTATTACCAAAAAAAAGAGTGTGCTTTAAACCACACGACTGAAGTAAAACATCTTTAGTTCTACTAACTTATATCTCCCTTTCAACTTCCGTTCGCCGTTTCCGTAACGCTCTCGTCCTGCATTCACCAGCTTACTCCCCAAGTCTAGCGTGGCTAAAGAAGTTATACTTCAATAAACCTACCGATGCTCTGAATATCAAACACAAATCACAAATACAAAGGTTTATAAGGCTTGATATAAAATAATAAATATTTTGGACAATTTACACAGCGCCATCTAGTCCCAAATTAAGCGCAAAGCTTGTACTATTCAATTTCAATTTTTCAATTAATTTATTCCAATAACAATACAATATTGTGTGGGAAAACATTAGCAAATTATCATAATTATATATCATATATATATTTATAACTATGGGTACTAGATAACTATACACACATATGGGTACATATGGGTACACTATAACGTATTTAAGTATAATATAAGTTATCTAGTACCCATAGGTACTAGATAACTTATATTATACTTAAATACATTTTTTTTTGTATATACATACATATAATACATAGAAAACAGCAAGACCAAGACAAACAGACATGTTCATGCACACAAGTATTTGTCTTATGCGGGAATCGAACCCGCGACCTCGGAGTCAAAGTGGCCATTGCTAACCATTCGGCCACCGAGCTCGTCAAAGATATGATAATACGTTAATCTATTGCTAGCTATAAAGATCTAATACGCAAAGCAAAACAGGTTATAAAATCTCACCATTTAGCTGATAAGATGGTCATCTACTAACTCTACAAAAGGTGATAATAGCTACAAAGTGATCACAACCGAATAGGACCCTATCTGACGATCGACTGAAAAAAAATGATTTTTGATAAAAACTTGTACAAAAAAGAATCATACGTTATCGTCGTAATCGTTAAAATTACGTTGATTTTTGATTTCCTCCTTGTTTGCCCGACAGCCAGATAACACAAGTAGGTGGAATTATCTGTGATTTTATACTAATTCGGTGCGATGTTATCTACGAAGGTGACCACTTTAAAAAAATATTTATCTGCTTTTGAAAGCCAATATCATTATCGTTTATACCGAAAACGCTATTCATTAATCGTTCACTGCCGATTATATTTGATAGCAACAATACCAAATGATATGACTGTATTTACGTATTAAATTCCTGATTTATTTTTTGTATCCAAGTGTCCGTACTTCAATTCTGTAGTTAAATGGGACCCCATATATTTTTGGTAAGTCGGTCTGTCTATTAGTCGTTTGTCAACCCGCCTGAAATTATACCAAATGAAATTGGGTTTGACATAAGTTATATATGGATAGATATAACTTATGTCAAACCCAATAGGCTAGACGACAATGATAAAAAATTATAAAAAGTACTTAGCAGTGTCATAAAATATACAAAACTAGAACGATCTGTGATCTTGAAATTTTGATAACTTATGTCTGACTTGTTCTATGATCGATCAAAGTGTAGTAGGAAAGTCCAATTTAAAAGAATGAAATTATAAAAAAAAAATATTACTTTTGGAAAAACAATCAAAAATACTATAACTTTTGTTATGGCACTAGCTACATAAACGCAGTATTTCACATAGCTGTCGTACAAATTTCTGTTTTAACGTATACAAAATACATAAGTGTGACGTCATAATTATGTAGTCTTTTGTATGGAGCGTTTTCGGGAAAGTCCAAAATTGTGATTTTCAAGTTATCATATCTCGAGAAGTTTTTATGCTATCAAAGTAATTCTTTCACCTATAGTTATATTATTGTGACGTCCTTACATAACAAACCGAAAGAAAAAATTGTCGTCTAGCCTATTATCTTATATATTCAATTTTTACCAAAATTACCAAGTCGAATGGCACTAGCACTGACTACTTTGACTCCGAGGTCGCGGTTTCGAACTCCGCACAAGACAAATATTTGTGTGCATGAACATGTCTGTTTGTCTTGGTCTGGGTATTTTCTATTTATTATATGTATGTATATACAAAAAAAAAATAAGTGAATATATCAGGTATCTAGTACCCATAGTACAAGCTTTGTTTACTTTAGTCCAGGAATATTTATTTATTTATTTACATGTAAGTACATATTTAAAGACAAAATGTAGGTAGATAAGTTATACACTTCAGTAGGTAGGTACATTTTTTTTAATATGTACGTATAAGTAAATAAATATTTATCAGTTATCTAGTACCCACAGTACAAACTTTGCTTAGTTTGCGACTAGATGGCGTTGTGTAATTTGTCCAGAAATTTTTATTTATTTTATAAATATACTTCTTAAATATTGCATTTCCCTGATAATTAAACATTTCATTGAAACTTACACATTGATATATATTGCGTGCAAGGATTAGATAATATTTCAAAATACATGATTTGTGTTTTTAATAGACTACCTAATGATCTGAAAATCGTATCTAGCTGGAAGATTTTTAAAAATCAGTTGCACGCCCTTTTATTGGGAAAATGTTTTAGTGTTAACGAATTCTATTTTTCTTTTTTAGGGTTCCGAACCTCAAAAGGAAAAACGGAACCCTTATAAGATCACTTTGTTGTCCGTCTGTCTGTCTGTCTGTCTGTCTGTCTGTCTGTCTGTCTGTCAAGAATTTCTATGTCAAGAATGCGTGGAGGTATCAAGCTGAAATTTGAACTGTATACTCAGGTCTATGGTCCCATGAAGTAAAAAAAAAATCAAACTGCTAAGTTTACGTAGAAAAAAGTTACGGCCGTTTATTCAGCAAAAAACGCATATTTCGACACACTCAAGGGAATCAAAACCTATAGGGTACTTCCCGTTGACCTAGAACTATGAAATTTGGCAAGTAACATCGTTATAGACTACAAGTACAGGAATAAATCTCAAAACTATACATTTGTAAATAGATCTTAAAAAATAGGGGGTCTAAATTTTTTATAGGGTGTCGAAATTTCAAATTGAAACTACTAGTTCAAATGGGGTATCATATGAAAGGGCTTGATGTACACATTGCAAAATATATTTTATTTATTTTTTTCGACGCATTATTTCTTATTTATAATGAAAAATATCAAATTTAATAATGATACTACGTACCTACGGAACCCTCGGTGGGCGAGTCCGACTCGCACTTGTCCGGTTTTTTTCATGTTGTGCGGATTTTGTTATGACTATGACTATTATTATTCTTTCATCTGACATTTTAAATATTTTTTTGTTACTGCGTTAGACGAATTTTGTTATTTATTATTCTATTGTATGATTATTTTTTATGAAATATAAAATATAAATATGATACTATGAAATTCAACACAATGTAATTATTGTTATGAACTGAACTGAACTGAATTTTCACGAGCGGCCTACTTCCGACTGATATTTAACAGTTCATGATAAAAACAGGCAGGTAGCGACAGATGGCGTTACATAACTGATTTAATTTTACCAATTTACATCGATATTGATGATCAATGACTCACTAAGGCGTATAAAGGCGTCGATTACACGCACAGTTCCATCAGCTTGGATCAACATCGCGAACAGGTTCAATTGATCCTCGGTCCGCTTCAAGTGATCGATGCGCTTGCACCAGATAACGCGTGGACTATCGCCGGTTGGATCAGAAATATACATTTAAGATACAGTGTTACATCATAGGTTCATTGACATTCGATGCAAATTTTGTTTATTAACAGACTAAAACAGCCTTTCTTAACTTTTCCGGTCCGCGGACGCTTAGAAAATAAAGCATAATTTCAAGTACCCCCTTAATAAAAACACAGGAATGAATTTAAGACAATTTATTTTAATACTGAAGACGAATTACATTTTTATAAACATTAAAACTACTATATTAATGTGAAGGTTGGTGCTACTTTTTTGCAAGTTTTGCTGGTATTATTTATTAATTCAAATGTTCATAGATTAGACAGCTGACCCCCATACACATACTCGCGAATCCCCAGGGGTCCACGGACCACAGGATAAAAATGGCCTAAAACACTAGGTTTGGTAGACGGATTGTTCGCGTAAAGTTCGAAAGAGTAACTTAAGCATATGTTTATTCTTGATCATCATTTATTATACTACCATCAAAACAAGCATTGTATATGCATAATCATAATGTGAAATATTTTAGTCTCTATACACTGTATTTTGTTTCAATAAGTTTTTTTTCTTTTGTATAAAATGCTCTTAAGTAGTGTAGACGGCATAAACCCATAATCATCACACTGTTGGAATACGGGTATACCACCACGCCGCTCTACGCGGATTGGAGGAGTATTGTGGAAACTGATGAATAAATAAATAAAATAAATATATAGCAGTGTTAGTATTTTTGTGCTTATATGAACAAATCCATGTTAATAACGTTGCATTAAACGCAACTACATTAATATATTTTTTTTCTTAAAATAACTTTATTTATAATTTTCCAAAACTATCAGTAGATAGAAAGAATGCAAAAATTCGCCACCATCGCAAACCTTCTTGGCAGCTCAGTTGGAAAGACCACTCGACCAGTAATCCAGAGTCGTGCGTTCGAATCCTACCTAATATTTATAACATAAATGCTTACCTCAATGAATGGTCTGAATTATTTTTTATTTCAGTACGTATTTTTAATTTACTGTCACTAAATAAATTAAGATATAAAATATTTATAAGACAGAAAGAAATTGATATAATTATTATAACTATAACGTAGTGATATATGTATAGGTTTAATTTTATAATCGCTTGTACAACAGGACCTCATAAATCAACACGCAAATGCCCATTGCCCATAAAGATTGTCATAGAGCAACATTTTATGAGTTAATAAATATTCCTTAGTACTATGGCCCGGATTAAAATGTATTAAAAAATTAAAATATGTACAACTACTATTTGACTTGGCTCTCTCGTTTAATTTCACTGTAATGTACATATAATTATATAAACAATGTTGCAATCATAACTAGATGGCCGATAGTCGGTTAATTTCGTTTGCCGATGCAAATTTAAATGCCTATTAATTTTAATTTAAATGTTGTCATTGATGTGCATCCAACATTACCTAAAGAGTATTTCGATTGTGAGGACTGATTGAGTGAATTCATTATGGAGTATAGGGTTATGTTAGTAAAATCTAATATTTACAGAAATCAAGAAATAATAACCGATGATTGATTGATTTTTCGGCCGTTTATTATGAAAACGATGGCGCTTTCGTTAATATTTGTTTATAAATCGCGAAATACTCGTATAATAGTTATGTTGCATTTCCAATGATTTTATTCTTGAACATGATGATCATTATTAAAAAAAAAGCAATGTATGACGCTTATGCAAGGGCCCAATGGTAATATAATATAGATATAAGTATATAAATATATGTATGCATGAAAATGTGTGTTCGTCTTGGTCTTGGTGTTTCTATGTATGTATTTATTTTAAAAAAATGTATTCAGTTATTTAGTACCCACAGTACAATCTTTGCTTAGGTTGGAACTAGATGGCCATTGTACAGGAATATTTATTTATTTTTATATTAACGAAGCCCATGTTTCTGAAACTTTTAATTTATTATGTATAGAGTGATTGTAACTAATTTTAATTTGGATATAGTGATTAAACATTATATCAAATCCAAAGCTAATTAAAGCCATGATAATAATGGCATAGACATTCAAATTTATGAATATAAAATCAGTAATTTAAAAAAACGATCTAATAATAATAAAGATCTACATAATTTTACTTTATAAATGAATACACGCAGTTTAAAACGATAAACAAATTAAAAGTACACACATCATCTTGTTACGAATATGTAATGTAACACGTCGTGAACCACTTATCAGTCTCTTATTAAGATTAGGCCAAGTTCCAATTAAGATAATTGATTCCCCACGGACCTCCGCCGAGGTGAGGCCCGAACCTAAAAAAACGTGTCGGACACTATCTCGGTTCTTTATCGAACTTGATGCGATACCAAATAATGACCTAAGGGATCTATTAGATAGCTTAGGAGGAAATTTGGACATTATGGCATCAAGACAAATTTCCATAAAAATGTTACCACGCACTCTGTCTTTAGGCACAGTATGTACATAGTAGTAAGCTACTACGTACGCCATGGTCACTCCCTGCCTCTCTCCACCTCACCTCCCTTCTAAGACAAATCTGGAACAGTTTGTATGGCGAAGCACGCACGCACGCTCATAGAATGATCTAGGCCTATAAAATATATGTTTGAAGAATGTTAAGATATTTGCTTCTATAACATTAAATACCTATCAAACTAATTTTACATAGAAATTGGTTCCAAAAAACGATAGATTGCGTGGTAGAGAATTCTCCTATTATTCTGATTGAAATATTTTAACCAAATCTGTTAGAAGATCCACCTGTTAAGAATAACTTGTTTAACTTATCGCTCTACAATAACTAGTGTGTTGATGCTAAACATACTCGTAGTTAGATAAATAATATTTAAAACGTTTTATCTAAACATTCTTTAAACATTTTCGAAGATATAAATCTAAGTGACGCGGTAGTGTAATTTTTCATTTTTGTGAAACTTTTGCACTTTAAGTTTCACTTCGTTACCCACAGCACTTGGAATCGTTCTATACCAGGGCTGTCCAATTTTAATGTATTATATTTTGTAAAACATTAAAGAAATGATTTTTTCCGCTCATTTCATTCATACCAATATTAAAAATGAGAACGTGTTTTTGTTTGTTTGTTATTCTTTCACGTGGAAAGGAACTAATATATAGACATGATTTATACTTGGATAGATTAAGATCTGGAGAATGACGTAGGCTACTTTTTTATCACGAAAATACATGTTATTCCCAGGAGAAAATCATTTTTTTTAAAACAATGACAAAATGGACAGAGCCGCGAGTAACAGCTTGTAAACAATAATTATCGTTTGTTTAAACCGTTAAACTAATAACCGATTTTGATAATTCTCTTACCATTACATTGTCTATTTAGTTTACTGATTTCAGTAAGTAATATTAAAATACAAAGTTGACGCAAGCAAAGCTACGGTCACTTAGCTAGTCTACAATAAAATTTGACGTTCATTACCGTCATATCATATTTTGAAAAAGAAAACAACGTAATTAGTTATAAAGCATGGCTAACATAAGTGATTTTTTTTAAATTAAAATTGACTACTAATACTAAATAAAAAACAAAAAAAAATAACTAAATACAAATACCATATGCAGATTATAAAAAAAGTATTACTCAATTGTACTTAATTTTCATGGGGATTTAACTATATTAAATCTACCCATCAGGTCGAGATTTAATATTACGCACAGTCACAAACCATCAAATATTAATACGAGGGATTGAAGGTGTTTAGAGCCATTAGTTGTCTCTGAATAACTATTAGGAGCCAGTCAAAACAAAGGAGATTAAACGAGATCTTAACACCCACACACAAAAAAGTCCTAAACACAATGACAGCATTTTGTTAGTATTATCTGACACAAATATAAAACGGCGATTAAACCCCGGGTTATTTTTATAAGACTAAATAAATCTTAAATAATATTTTGACGTGATAACGTCTTATAAATCTATGAACGCCGGCTGCACGCACGATAAAGCATGACTCATTGTCACGTTCCACCTGAGCCGAGCGTGCGAGCGAGAGCGCAGAACAAGCGATAGAGAGGCACGATGTTTTCTTATGACGTTATCACGTAAAATTATCATCCGTAGACCGACTTTACAGACAACCAATTTTTTTTGGAAGTTTAATGACCTATGAATAGACCTATGAATGCTTGATTTAATGTGTACTTAGTATTTATATGTTACTTGCTAAATAGTTTACCGTTATGGGGTAAAGTTTTAATGCATACGTTATATACATTATTCATTACATTAAATAAAAGTGAAGAGGAGACTCAAATGTGTCTGGGGTAATCTTTACCACAGCTAATGCTATTTTTAAGAAAAAATGACAATTTATATAAAAATATACATATCAACAAAAAAAAATAGATGCTTTAACTCATAAAATTGTTAAAAAATATTACAGTTATTTAACCTATAGTTAGTTAACCATTTTCTGCAAATGTCTTATTTAACTTAACTAGGCACTTATTTAGAATTCAAAAAACAATGAAACAATAGGGTGTCAGTATCGACAAGTGTAATTAGATACTTCAAACGTTTAGAAATCGATTCATTCGCCGTCAATTTAATAATTGTAATCCGATATTGATCACTGTTTAACCAATCGTTTAAATTCTTGTTACTACTGTAGTTTCTACTGACTTTAGCCGTTTTAGTACTTATATGAATATTCAGGCATAAATTTAAATTACAAGGCGCGACGGTATAAAATACTTTAAATTATGCTAACAACTGCTGGATTAAAATACAAAATAATTTATATATATCCCAGCAGTGAAATAAAAATTTTAGATATTAAAATAAATTGAAATATTATAAAATGTATATATAATTAAATATGTTAATTAATTCATTCTTATTGGATTAAGAGTAATATAAATTATGACGGGGCAGGATATAGCTCCCACAATGATCACCGGCGGAAATGTATACATACACACAAACATACAATGCTTATCGATGGATAATCGTCGTTTGCGCATCTCGAGCCGCATTCAAATTTTGAACGCGAACTGTCATGGCGGCCAATGGCGGGGCCGAAAACCGCCAAACTGCCGATATTAAAACGATGTAGGTAACGTGACATTGACATTGATTGGTGGTGCTCACTGCTCAGGCACTTATTGTATGTAAATATTATTATATTTTTAGATAACATATGAATACATATATTTGTAAGTATATGAACAGATTTGTATACGAAGAGAAAGCATTAGGGCCTACCGGCTAAGCTGAAGGCGTTTCCCATTGGATTTTTTGATCGCGAAAATCAAACTTCAGGTTAGATTTGTGGTAGGTACTTGTGTTTAGCTTAATTGGTAGAAACCATGGAGCTCTACTGATTATGCTGAAGTTGTTTGTCAAAACTAAAACGTAAGACCTATTTTTCGAATCAAAATATTTGATGGTAATCGGCTTCAGCTTCGGCGGTAGCTGGATTTGATGACAAACAATTTTCCCAGGTTTTAATGACAAACAATTTTCAACAACCATTTCAAAGATTTTATTTGCCTACAAACAAAATTCGTTTTCGCCCAACTCGCTATATCCCTAGATATGCGTTTGCTATTTCATATTATTAGACGTATTAGTCTAAGCATATTTTTAAAGAAACTTAGGTAAAATTTTTTTTTACCTAAGTTTCGTTTTTTATCCTCGGAAATTTCATAGAGTTTATATTTCTTAATTGAGAGAGTACCTATAAATAGGTACTGTTAGTACCTATTACTATTGTTATTTATATACATATTATTATTGTAGATAGAGAGATGAAACGAGTGGATCACTAACGCCGAATATTTGATATAGAAACATAGTTTCTCAAGTCCTTAGTTGTTTTTTTTCTTGTAACGAAGCGAGGGCCACACATTTCGACCACTGTGTCTCCTGTGTAGCCAGGATTAACAGCGGCGACCACCAAAAAAGCAAATTAACAATGAAGTTCACTACAGTCCCGTTGGTAAAACTACGGCTGCCTTGAAACTCAACGAATTTAATCAGAAGAAATTAATAGGAGTAAGAAGCTTTTGGAATTTGACTTTTCCTCTTGGCAAAGTGAAAGATAACTATGTGACAAATAAGGTATTAAAAGCCTAAAGGGATGGCTAGTCAAGTGAAGCTCAACTGCCGTGCACCACGGATTTTAAATATCTAACACTATTGTTCCTTAGACTTTTTGTAATAACTTTAACAAAAAATAACCGACTACAAACATTACTATACATTTATATTTATGTATGTAGATACAAGCTGATGATAATGATGATGCTGAGAAAAAATATGGGACCAATCTGGAAATACTCTCTCAAATAAAAAAAGTGTTTTTTCTAATCGGTTTATAAATGACGGAGTAATGAAATAACAAACCTAACGGTGGGTAGATACAGGCTGATGATGATAATGTTGATGATGAAAAAAATGTGGGACCAATCTGGAAGTATACTCTTTCAATTAAAAAATGCTTTTTTCAAATCGGTTTATAAATCACGGAGTAATTAAGTAACAAGCATTAAAAAAAATACAGCCGAATTGAGAACCTGCTCCTTTTTTAGAGTCGGTGAAAAACATGTACTCTATCTAAATGGTACTGGAATGTGTTGCAGTCCGACTCACTCTTTTTGTTTTAATTATTTACAGTAGAACACGATGCACCTTCAAGAACACATGTGCAAAGAGGAACAGAAGAACTAGTTAGTACTACCCTTACATGCATTAATTGCTCGTACTTATTACACTGTCCATAATGTTTTGTTTGCATGTGTATACACTGTCATGTCTAGACATGTACGTATACTTTACGCAATTATCCACGTTACTTTTTATATTTATTGCTACCTGAAGGCCAATAAACATGTGAACAAAGTTCTAAAATTATAAAAACTCTATCAGTAACGTAAAATACATAAAACTAGAACGATCTGCGATTTCAAAATTTTAATAACTTGTGTCCGACGTGTTTTTTCCGCTTACCGCTTTCACTAATAGTCATTCAGACACTTAAACAAAAAAAAAGTCAGACTCATACGCAGTGATAATCCTTTAACATGAAAAGATCTTAAACTGTTGTGATACCCGCCGTCGCTATTCTGAGAGCGTCACGAGACGTTACCAAAACTTATGCTAATTTCGGAAGTTATGTTCAGAAAATTTAACTAATCCATAATCTCACACGGTGCCGGTGGTCTAATGGCTAGCAATGGTCACTTTGACTTATCTAGGTCGTGGGTTCTATCCCCGGTCACTCCGACCAAGACATACATCTGTTTGTCTTGGTCTGTGTGTTTTCTTTGTTTTGAGTTATATGTACCTATTTACAAAAAATAATGTATTTAAGTATAATTATATCAGTTAACCTAGTACCCATAAGTAAGGCTAAGTCTTCACACAAAAAATCTATAAGCACTGCCTTATACAAAAAAGGATTGAGGATCCCTACCTTAACATTTTTAACCAAAAAATAACCCTTATTATTAGCATTTCATTTTTACTTTTTTTACGACTGAATATGTATTGCAAAATAATTATTTCCATAGTTATATTTATTAGAAATACTTCTTTGTAGTTAGGTATAGGTAAACATGTACTCTATCTAAATGGTACTGGAATGTGTTGCAGTCCGACTCACTCTTTTTGTTTTAATTATTTACAGTAGAACACGATGCACCTTCAAGAACACATGTGCAAAGAGGAACAGAAGAACTAGTTAGTACTACCCTTACATGCATTAATTGCTCGTACTTATTACACTGTCCATAATGTTTTGTTTGCATGTGTATACACTGTCATGTCTAGACATGTACGTATACTTTACACAATTATCCACGTTACTTTTTATATTTATTGCTACCTGAAGGCCAATAAACATGTGAACAAAGTTCTAAAATTATAAAAACTCTATCAGTAACGTAAAATACATAAAACTAGAACGATCTGCGATTTCAAAATTTTAATAACTTGTGTCCGACGTGTTTTTTCCGCTTACCGCTTTCACTAATAGTCATTCAGACACTTAAACAAAAAAAAAGTCAGACTCATACGCAGTGATAATCCTTTAACATGAAAAGATCTTAAACTGTTGTGATACCCGCCGTCGCTATTCTGAGAGCGTCACGAGACGTTACCAAAACTTATGCTAATTTCGGAAGTTATGTTCAGAAAATTTAACTAATCCATAATCTCACACGGTGCCGGTGGTCTAATGGCTTGCAATGGTCACTTTGACTTATCTAGGTCGTGGGTTCTATCCCCGGTCACTCCGACCAAGACATACATCTGTTTGTCTTGGTCTGTGTGTTTTCTTTGTTTTGAGTTATATGTACCTATTTACAAAAAATAATGTATTTAAGTATAATTATATCAGTTAACCTAGTACCCATAAGTAAGGCTAAGTCTTCACACAAAAAATCTATAAGCACTGCCTTATACAAAAAAGGATTGAGGATCCCTACCTTAACATTTTTAACCAAAAAATAACCCTTATTATTAGCATTTCATTTTTACTTTTTTTACGACTGAATATGTATTGCAAAATAATTATTTCCATAGTTATATTTATTAGAAATACTTCTTTGTAGTTAGGTATAGGTATAATGATTTCAAAAGAATCCATTTCGTCGTAAATTCTACTATAAAATACAAACTTCAGGCACCAATAAGGAACAGTATTGTAAAATACGTACCTGATACCGATCTAGATTTATGCAGTTATGCGACCGCCTAACGTAATGCCAAAATTATCCAGTCCACGTCTACAACTCTATGTATAGTATTAAACTCTATGTTGATAATAGATCGATGGACGGTAAACAGGCAAAAATTACTAAGCGACATATATAAAAGTATATTTATGAACACTATATAAGTATTAAAAACGTAGATAGATAGATAGAATATGCTTTATTTACACTACAAACTACAGAAACAATTCAGTCAGCATACAGAAAATATTCACTTATATAGTAGGTATGTATGTGCAACAAGGCGGCCTTATTGCTAAAAGCAATCTTTTCAAGGCAACCTTAAGGTAACGAATACATTAAATGAAGTAGGTAAGGTTCGCAAGACGGAAAGATTAAAATACAAATTATACAATAACTAATAAACATGATATGGTATTTACTAATACACATATAACATACATATAATATGATATATACATACATATACACATACTTACACATATATATATATACATATATATACATACACACACATATACATATATATATATACATACACACACATACACATATACATACATACATAATACACATATTTAATATAATTTCATGTCTGCGCTACAATAAATAAGAAATCAAAGACCAAGAAAATGATTTTTTACTTGTCTCTTAAAAACGTCTATAGATTTAGCAGTTCTGATAGCGACGGGTAAAGAATTCCAAAGTCTGATAGCCTGGACAGTGAAAGATTGGTTGAAAAAGTTTGAAGAATGAGGCGGAACGGAAAGAGTAAAGTTTTCACATGAACGAAGTGAAAGACCATGGACAGAAGAAGAGAACTTGAAGCAATCTTTGAGATAAGTTGGTGAAGTACGAGCAAAGAGTACAGTATAGAGGAAAGAAAGAATGTGCATATCCCTGCGCTGGCGTATGGAAAGCCATTTGAGCTGATCGCGATAACTGGTTATGTGATCGTACTTACGCAAACCAAAGATAAATCTAATACTGAGATTTTGGAGTCGCTCTAGCTTGTTTAATAAGTCGACATTCAAATCAGGATATGCAATATCTGCATAATCAAGGATTGGGAAGAGGATGGATTGTGCTAAAACAATTTTAGTGGCAGTAGGTAGAAAGTTCCTAAGACGTCTAAGTGATGCAGATGCGGCAAACATCTTCCTGCTTACCTCGGCTACCTGAGGTTTCCACGACAGTGTAGAATCAAAAACTACTCCAAGGTTCCGGACCGTTCCACTAAAAGGAATACAGATACCATCAAATACAACCGGCGGGATTTGAGTGACGTCAATTCTTGAAATAAATGCTGGGCTACCTATGACAATAGTTTGAGATTTAACTGGATTTATTTTCAGACCAAAGCGCCTACACCATGACGATATCAAATCTAAATCAGAATTGGTTCGATTAATGGCTTGTATAATGTTATCAGGTGATGCCTGTGAATATATTTGTAGATCATCTGCATAAAGGTGGTAGGACGAGGAAAGATTATGAGTAACTGAACTGATGAAAATAGCAAATAACAAAGGACAAACTACAAACTAAACTAAAATAATTAAAAATAAGCTAATCTTAAAATTACTTAAAAATAAAACTATTAAAAAATACTTAACTATATATGACTATGAAGAGTACATGATAACCAATGACATTAAATGTTTCTGGAAAAGGTATATAAGTTATTTATTATAAAAATATTTTGTACCATGTCTAAGTAATGGTAAAATTGTAAATCTACAAGTCTATGTATTGTATTATAGAAGTCTATTTTGAGTAATATAGATCGATGGATGGAAATCTTGGAAACATTACTGGGCGTTTTATAGAAAACTATACAAGACAACGAGTGTCATTAAATGTTTCTAGAAAAGTTACATAAGTATTTTTTAAAGTCATTTGTACTATTATAATTAACGTAATCCAAAATTATCCAGTCCACGTTTACAGCTCTATGTATATAGTATTATAGTCTATGTTGATAATAGATCGATGGACGGTAAATAGGCAAATATTACTGAATGACATATAGGAGAGTGTACTTACATACTATTACTAGTGTCATTAAATGCTTCTAGAAAAGTTCTTTATTATAGAAGTATTTTGTACCATATAATTAACGTAATGTCAAAATTATCCAGGTCACAATCTGCAAATATATACAGAGAATTTGAAGTCTATATTGACTGTAGAGTGTTATGGGTCTATAGCTTTAATAGGTTGCTAGTTGAAAGTATATTTTTTTTGTTACTTGGTAATTTCCCTACTTTCTTCTTCCTATATCGACAGGAGCGTGTATAGATTGGCGATGTATTACATATACATACTTTTATATATTCAAAACAATAAAACATATTGTTTATGTTCTGCTTCACTATGGTGACAAGGCATAACGATGTCATCAATAGCCAAGTTTATGATGTGAACCACCCAAACCAAACAAGTACGTTTTTGGCTATATTTAAATAATCATAATGCGGATAAAAGCATCTATTTTTTATTCGGAAAACATAGACGAGGTAAGATATTTATTTTGTAGTAAACTGCAAATCTGTTTTGGTGGCAGACAAGCATAATTGTCCGCCCGCTTGATGCGCAGCGGTTACCGTAGCCACATTAACGCTCGCAACATGAAATATCACTCGCACCGCCACCCCCTTTGCCAACGCATCAACTCCTTCCTTTCTGGTGACCTCACTCACTTGCAGGAACAATACAACCCTCAAGGGAATTGGCTGCGTAATCTGTGAGGAGGAATTACTTCCCCGTGTCGGGCAGCTTATAATTAGACTATACCCTACCTCTCTTAAAGTTAATTGGCCAAGTCAGTGCTTATTTACGTAAAATGCATATTATAAGTTTTTCAATGCGTCACCTTAATACACTGGGCCGCAATGAAAGCGGGTCATTAACAAAAACGTCAATAACTTCCAAAATATTGTAACTAGCTTTATGAAATAAAGACTAAATTAAAGTTTATTTCCTTGCAAATATAGGTAGAAGTAAAATCATTTTTTTCTTTTTGGTGATTGTAATAAAACCATAAATAAAAAATAAAGACGATTTCAAAAATTGATGTTTTTGTTACGGACCCGCTTCCATTGAGGCCCTGTTTATATATAAGTAATATTGTAATTATTGTGATATTATTTAGGTTATACATATTACATTAGGTTAGGGCACACATGTTAAACACAGAACGCTTCTTTTTAGCTTTGCTGCAGTTGAGTATAATGCCATTTGTCTCTGTGCTCTTCTACCCTAAAACCTATGGAAAAGCTTCCTCCTCCTACTAATTCCTTCTGATTAACTTCATTGCGAGTTCCAAGGCAGCCGTAGTTTTACCCCCGGGACTGCAGTGCACATCATTGTTCATTGCCTTATTTGGTGGTCGCCGCTGTTAATCCTGGCTCCACAGGAGACATAATGGTGGGAATGTGTTGTGGGTTCCCGTTAAAAGATATAAAAGCGAGTTTATAACTATGGTTGAACGTTTGCTACTATAAAACGCCAAAACTACTGAATATTAATGAGCAAACTTTGATACGAAGATTGATTATCTGTAATATTCGGAATAACATGTTGATAATTTTTCCTCGATGCGCCACAGAGAAAGTTAGCAATTAATAACCAAGCGAGTGATGGATATGTAATTTATATTGTGTGACTTGGCTACATATATAAATTATTCTCATGTGACAACAGATTATAAATATTCTTTTAAATATATTTATATGCGGAAACATTTTTGTTGTGCATATTGTTTTTTTTTTTTGTTATTAAATGCTGTTTGTTTTCTGAAGTAAGTAAATAAAATAAAATACCTACATACTTTTATAGCAATAACTATTTTACCCAAAGTATATATATATATATATATATATATATATATATATATATATATATATATATATATATTACGAGCTCGGTGGTCGAATGGTTAGCAATGGCCATTTTGACTCCCACGGTTCCTGACGGTCGCGGGTTCGAATTCCGCACAAGACAAACATGTGTGTATATGAACATGTCTGATTGTCTTATTCTGGGTGTTCTCTCTATATTATAAGTATATATTTACAAAAAAAATGTATTTAAGTACATTTATCAGTTGTCTAGTACCCATAACACTAGCTTTGCGCTTAATTTGGGACTAGATGCCGCTGTGTAAATTGTCCAGAAATATTTATTTATTTATATATGCTTTGCTTAATTTGGGATATGGCTAGTATGTATGGCACACCTCTCCGCTTGTCTCTCGCTAGGACGCTCCTGAGGAGCGTCAGTAGGCGAGGTGGCTGCGCGGAAATTATATTTTAATTTATTATAAGCATCGTTAACTGCTTTACATCAGGCGGGCCGTATGACATCAAAAAATCGGGACTGTACATTGATATAACGCCAACGATGTATAGTTCTAAAATATGTTTTTGTATTAAACATGTCCAAACAAGTACTTTTCATGTCCGTATGTTTTATCTTATATTATAACCAAATACATAATTTATTTAAAAAATATATCAAAGAGCACAATAAAATCAGATTTGATAAACAAAGTACAATATGTACCTAATCTTATCACTTCATAGAATAATCGTATTCTTTAAACGCTGATAAAAAGATATACCTACATATACCAACTACAATACTTATTTGTTAAATAATCATTTTTTTTTAAGGAAAAAACTCACAATAATTCCGCCTTCATATATTTAACTATCAGATTTTTTTTTATATGATATACCGTGCCAAACAAACTTACAGCCCGCCTGATGTAAAGCGTAACAAAACAACCTGTATAGCTAGCGCAATGGCACCCTAACTGCTAAGGCAGTGTCTTTTTCCAACATCTCTAAACGTCTGGTGGCCTCACTCACTCGTAAAAACAGAGCAATGCTCAAAAGCATTACTTTTTGGACATGCTAGTCTATGACGTGGAGGTTCTTCCCTACCTCTCTTTTCGCCAGGGCCTCATTTGTCAGTCAGCAGGATGCACCACGTGCAGGTGAGGTTGGCTTTGGTTCAAAGATGTTGATGAACGACTTACACCCCAAAATATTGTATCAAAACTCTCTATCAATATAGGCACATAATATTTGTATGTGTTTTATTGTTAGTTAAAAACTAATACAAAGTTATATAATATGTAAACTTAGTACGTAGTATAGTATATATTTTTTTTTTAATTTAAGTTATCTATAGACAAAGTAAGATTCTGCCATGGTAACGGGGGCGGCGGGCAAGCTACCTACCTACTTTATTTTGCAAGCGTCTATAGGGTATGGCCACCGCTTCACATCAGGCGAGCTATATATTTTTTATCTGTCTCCCAACACTCGTAATAAGTATAAAACAATATAATCTTAACTTTGACATGTTAGTTAATTTATAAATTAATATGTGTATTGAGTACTTTATAAATAATGTAATTATTATTCAGATTTTTATTATAACATTTTAACTTATTCACATTAACTTTTACGTTACGTATACTCTTTAAAAATAATGTTTTAGAGACAGGTAGTTATGATATTGAAAACTATATAATTTATATAAAAAATATATTTTTGAGAGCATCAAAAAAATTATCAAAACGGGGTACCTACAGCATATTGGTAACTTTGCCTACGGGCAGCAATTTATTAGATTAGTTTTACTTTTTTTATAATGTATAATTAGTTTTAATTTAGATATTTAATTTTATCTAATTTTAAGTTTATTTTACGATATATGCAACTGTTAAATAAAGTGCCAATAATTTTAAATGAATTCAAAAAATATTAAACATGAATACTTAATAATTATTAATATGGTATATTTGTAAATTATTGGTCAACCCTTATTCATCCCACTGCTGGGATACGGGGCTCCCCTCAATCGAAGAGGTTTAGAGCATACTCCACAACGCTGCTCACTCATACATACATTGCGGGTTGGCGGAGGCCAGTGTTTTCAAGCCGCCTAAAGGCTACTGACGTGACTTAACGACTATCATATAATGACAACAGCAGTGACCGACGGCTTAACGTGCCCTCCGAAGCACGGAGGAGCTCGAGATAAATAAACCCATCCATGGATAAGATACGGTCGACGTTGTTAACTTGCGTGTTCGATTACAATGACACGCCTAACGACGCCATCGAGTTAGTAGTATAAAAATAACTATACGAACAGAAACTCCATAAGATAATATTACATATTATTTTCATCAGATCTTGTATGTGTATCTTTGTACCAAATTAAATCAAAATCAGCCTAGCAGTTTTTTTTTACAAAACAGCATTTAACGGATACCCAAACATTCTTTAATTTTATTACTTATAAGGTCATTTTTAAGTAAGTAGTAATGGTTACTTATTTTACATAATGATAACTGTAACAAGATACAACATGCAAAGTCGGGCTGAGCCACTAGTCACTTTATAAACGCGAAATAAATATTGCTCCACAAAAAAAAACAACTCTTTCCATGGATAGTTGTATTTTTTTTCAAAGCCGTTTATGTCTTTTACAGAGCACATTTGAGATAGAGGTCTTTTGATTGAATTAATTTGGAAAATATTTTATTTTGTATATACAATACTATTAAAACTATTTATGATGCAAACAATTTGGGCATTTTGTATTTTCTTACTATGATGACGACAAAGTATGTTAAAAAAAATTTTTTTGAGGCAAACTTAGCCAATATAGTAACATATGTAGATGTAGAGAACTGTGTTAAGTTATAAATATACAAAGTTAAGTTATACAATGTATACTTATGCAAACAAAATATATTTTAAAAACTGTAAAATCATTATTTAGCGCTGGCGCATTCTAACTCTTCCGTCGGACGTTCACGCTCGTACGATCTAATGGCGCATTTCGGGATTAAATATGACACCTCAGTGCAATTTCAGTGGCCTGAACATTTTATTTTTCTGTTTAGTATATTACTTACATCAGATTTGTGTTTTGTAACTTTAATAATACAGTGTTTTTTTGGCTAAATATCTTTAATAAATAATGTAGAGACAATTGTTCGTCATTCTTTGTTTACGTATCATACTAATACTTTGTATATTTATGAAGTAAAACTTATTTATGCACGCTTAGGGAGTAAGCTGGTGAATGCGTGACGAGAGCGTTACGGAAAGTGTGATCGGACGAGGCGAACGGAAGTTTATAGTGAGATATAAGTTAGTAGGGCTAAATAAGTTTTACTTGAGTCGTGGGGTCTAAAGCACGCTCGTTTTTTTTTTCATAAGGTTGATTTGAAAATGACTATTTACTTATCATGTCATAATAGAGTTGTAAGATAATAATTATTTTTATATTATTTCCCAATTATTTTATTTTTGTTATTTCCACTAGAGAACTAAATGTAGAGTTATAAGAAATAAATATAAACAAATGTCAAAATACCTGTAATGTCCTTATTAGATGATTATCACAATGTGGATCACTATCACAATGTTTCACTGTAAATACTGTGCTGGTACATAAACACACTGAAATCATGAGCTCCATTCCGTTCGCGTGTCCATTTTCGTATTAGTCGTGTTATCACAGGCCACAATGTACTCTTAAATCTACGTAAAATTAATCCTATGTAGATAAAGTTAGGTTATAATAACAAAAACAGTCCGTTTGTGAGCGCAAGCGCAGGTTCGTCGCGGTAGAGCGCGGCACGTGATGCGGCGTCGATGGGACGCAACCCGACACTAAACCAGTCGTGTGACTTTTTGTTGTGAACGCGCGCGATCGGCCGCCCTCGGCCACGTTCGGCGTCCGCGACGCCGGTTCGGCAATAAACGGCACCCGATTGGTCGATTTCCCCGTCGGGCGGCTGAAATAGGCGGGGCTTGTGCTATGGGTGTGTTCCCTTTTCAAATTTTCTTTTTCTCTTTTTGGGCGGGCTGCGGTGGTGTGCGTTCAGTCGCGCGCGCGCTGCGCGTGATGGATGCCGGTACAATGGTGGCTTGTATTTTCTATGATTGTAGTTTGAGGATTGGGATATTTGTTGTTGTAATACTGAAGCGATGATAGCATATTATTAGCGGTACCTACTTGACTATAGAAACCCTACGTTATCATCAGAATAAAACTATGTTTTAGTGATATACGAATATGTAGAGTTCTTAATTTTACTTTTCTCAAACAGGATTTTGGATAATAAAATAACATATAATAAATATAAATAAATATTTATGGACAATTTACACAGCGCCATCTAGTCCCAAATTAAGCGCGAAGCTTGTGTTATAGGTACTAGACAACTGATAAATGTACTTAAATACATTTTTTTTTGTAAATACATACTTATAATACATAGAAAACACCCAGACCGAGACAAACAGACATGTTCATGCACACAAATGTTTGTCTTGTACGGGAATCGAACCAGCGACCTCGGAGTCAAAGTTGCCATTGCTAACCATTCGACCACCGAGCTCGACATATTTTGTAGTTAGATATTACAATAATATATTTATCTTGTCGTTGCTAGTATTAATAAATATCGGTTCTTATATATCTCTATTCTCAATATGTTTTTTTTTTAATAATACACATCTCTAGCTTAAAAGTGATAATTAGGTATACTTATATATTTAATGTATATATCATTTATCTATCCATAGTACAAGCTTTGCTTAGTTTGGGACTAAATGACCGTGTGTAATTTGTCCTGGAATATTTATTCATAACTATGTGACCATGGACACGACAACTATAATGGAAAATATACATAATAACTACCAAAATAGTATTAGTATAGGTATATACCTAAACATCGGAAAAATAAATGAAACTTAACGATGCAACAAATTCCGTGCTTCGGAGGGCACGTTAAGCCGTCGGTCCCGGCTGTTGTCATTAGGTGACAGTCGTTAGATAAGTCATGTAAAAAGCACTGGCCTCCGCCAATCCGCAGTTGAACAGAGTGGTGGAGTATGCTCTTAATTACTACTTAAATAAATTGACGGTCCCTACGTAGGTATAAAGCGACATGTCAAAAATGGCAATTTTTTTTATTGCATAAATTGCTATAGATTGCCCGTAAAAAACATTTTCTTTTTTTATTTTATTGATTGTATATAATCAAAAAGTAAGAAATTAACGCATTTGTCCAATAATAATATTATTTAAATACTATATCGTAGTATAAGCAGACATGTCTGAAATGACTTGTCGCTTTATACGTAGGGACTGTCGAAATATTCCTTGTCGTATTACACACGGCCATCTAGTCCCAAACTAAGCAAAGCTTGTACTATAGTAGTAGGTAGTAGGTAAATGATATATGTATTAAAATACATTTTTTTTTGTAAATAAAGACCTATAATAAATATATAGAAAACATCCAGACCATGACAAACAGGCATATTCATGCACACACATATTTGTCATGTGCGGTGATCGAACCCGCGACCTCTGAGTCAAAATGGCCTTTACTAGCCATTCGACCACCGGCCACGTCCAACTAATTAGCTCATAACTCGTTATTGTTAATAATACTTACCAATCGAAGTTCTATTAATATTAATATTTTAGTTATGAAATATACCTATGTAATACAGTTCCAGTTGTTTTTGCCTAGTTTATACTTATAAAAAAATATATGATAATAGTAGGTAAGTGTAGGTAAGTGGTTCATCAACATCTTTGAACCAAAGCCAACTTCACCTGCACGCGGTGCACCCTGCTAACTGACAAACGAAGCTCTGGCGAAAAGAGAGGAGGGGAACGTAATTGTACGCTACCCGACTGGGGAATGTGCCTCCACCTCACAGAATACCGCAGCCAAATAACAATTTCCTTGAGTGTTGTTGTGTTCCTGCGAGTGAGTGAGGTCATCAGAAAGGATGGAGATGCTGCGTTGGCAGCGGGGGTGGCGGCGCGCGAGCTATATATTATGATGAGAGCGTTAATATGGCTACGGTGACCGCTTCACATCAGGCGGGCCTTATGCTTGTCTGCCACCCGACGTAGTATAAAAAAAATTATATATGAATACCTATGTGTACATTTAGGTACAATAGAGATATTACATACTATACTTTCAGTATTGTCATAATAAGTCTTATTTTATAATTATTTTTATATTATTAGCAAGAATTCTTATAATCTTTATAAGAATATTATAACATTTATTTATTTTACCAGATACACCATCTGCTAAAATAAATAAATGTAATTACGTGAAATAGTACAAGTGCTTAATTATAACGTTATGTCCATATGGACTTACTATATAGTCAGTTCCGTGGCCGTGTGGTTTCCGGCAGACTAGAATAGAATCACTCCGTCTCTTCCAGCGGATGTCGTACAAGACGACTAAGGGAAATACATTACCAAACATCGATCAGGCCTCCCCAACCTGTCTGACCAGCGTTTTAGTCTCCACTACAGGAGCACGACCCTCTCTCGTCTGTCCCAGACAGAAGGAGGATTTGGCCTACACTCCCCACGCTGGCTAGACGGGTTGGGGAGGCCTGATTGATGTTTGATAATGTATTTTTTCCCTTAGTCGCCTTGTACGACATCCACGGGAAGAGACGGAGTGACTCTATTCTATTCTCCCGGAAACCACACGGCCCCCAAAACATATCTATTATAAATACACATAATCATAACTGAGACAAGTAGTGGTCCTTCAATCTTTTTTTGAGACTAATGACAAATGGCCACTTTCTTATTTGAGGCGGCTACCTAATACCTACTTACATTAACAATATTATCATAAAATAATAATACGAGTCCATTTTGTAATTATGATTTTAAAAAAGTCTCAAATTATAACTGGAGAAATGCTGCCAAAATTATCTACGTCTACATACATACGATATCAATAATAACTCTATATAATACATCATACGTAGATAATTATAATTTGAAATATTCTTATATGTACCTAATAAAGATAGTTAGATGAAAAAAAAATCGGCTTCGGCACCATTTTTCGCAGTGGCTAGATAATCCAACCGGTTCGCCGGCCACGTTTACTGATTAATATTTCTTTTTGTTTCAAACGTATTTAACTCGTTCAAGGAATGTCTCAAGGCAACTGCCTTATCTTAGTGTCTTGTCAATATTTTGCGTAGATATACAATAATATATCTAGGAGAAACTACTGAGGAAAGAATTAAACTACTAAGAAAGTGTATGTGGTGGATTTAGGTGGACGAGAATTGGACTTTCCTATCAAACTTTTATCGGCCATTTGAAATCAGATCAGTTCTACTTTGATACATTTTTTTTTATTTTAGAACAATATCAAGTAGCCTATCGATGGAGGGTCAGATAGGAAACTTAGACTGCGTTCTTGTTTTCGTGACATGGACGTTATTCATTTAGATTTCAGCTTTGTAGGTACACTACTTTCACTACTTTGTAGGTACACTTTCGGGGTGTAAGTGGTTCATCAACATCTTTGAACCAAAGCCAACTTCACCTGCACGCGGTGCACCCTGCTGACTGAAAGACGAATCTGCGAAAGAGAGGTAGGGAGCGTAATTGTAAGCTACCCGAACAGAACACCGCAGCCAAATAACAATTCCCTTGAGGGTTGTTGTGTTCCTGCGAGTAAGTGAGGTCACCAGAAAGGAAGGATATGCTGCGTTGGCAGCGGCGGTGGTGGCGCGCGTGCGATATTTTTAATGTTGCGAGCGTTGGTGGGGCTGCGGTGGCCGCTTCACATCGGGCGGACCGTGTGCTTGTCTGCCACCCGACGTAGTATAAAAAATAATTCACTACAGTCGACCACCTACTAGTTACACAACTACCATACTTACTAAGTAATTAGTATTAATAAGTATGTTATGAAAAAAATACATACAATCTCTACAATAGCTATTATATATGTACTTTTATTCGCAGAACTTTAATTGGCGGAAGAAACGGAGACAAATAAACACGGAAAAATTTGCATTAATAATATTTGCAACAAGACAAAGTATTCATTCTCAAAGAAATTACTTTTTATCAATAGTTCAATTTTCCAGAATACATACATAACATAGTCTTTACAACCAAGTTACATATAGGTTTAACAAACACATAGCTTCAAAATTTAAGCTCACCGAAAATACAGCTCCAAACATTTCTCTATTAACATAATTCCCGGCGCTGCTGGTCTGGAGCGGGTCTAAGACGCCCCCTCCCCCGGGTGATTTATCCTATGTACCGGCCTCCCATAAATCTACGACACAACACTATCTCGCCGTGCGGCGTTAATGGCTAATGACATAACACTCTCCTATGTGCTGGCTGGTTTACTGGACACAGTAGGAATACATACGGGCGACGAACCCGTTGGTTTTATGGCTAGCAATGGCTTCGTTAAGGGTGGGATTCTTGATCAAGACAAATATTTGCGTGCATGAATATGTATGTGTCTTTAACTTTGCTGTAGTCTTGCCCATGCTATGTCATTGCCATATGTATGTACTTCCAAAAATTACACAACGACAAAATATATACCTACTTATATTAACTTTACCAATTAGATAGATATAACATTTATTTATTTCTTCAGACACATACAAGATTTATTTTTATTTTTATTTATTGTTAGCTTAAATAAAAGCAAGTATACATAATTAGCACATTCACAAAGAAGTACAGCATGTGCAACAGTCGAAACAAAAGGGAGCTAAGTGTATAAAATTGCTCCAGATTTTTTGCAAAATTACTACCTTACTTATTAATTGTTGGGACCAAGTGACACTATGTAATTTGTCCAGAGGGGCAATTCTCCTAATTAAAATATTACCAAAATTTCGTTTCGATTCAGTCTCCATCTCATAAATGTCACATTTAGTATTCTATATAACATTATGCGAGTACAAAGTTTAATTCAAGCTTACTTAACTAAAAGTTGAACAATTTTAAGAATGGTATTCAGCTCGCAATAAGAAATTATGTTAATCCCTGCTTCCCTACTTAATATTATAAATGTGAATGTGAGTTTATTTGTTACGCTTTCACGCCGAAACTACTCAACCTATCATCATGGAACTATGTACACATATTCACAAAGATATTAGGAAGGACATAGGATTTTTTATTTAAAAAGAAACGCCGGCGAAGCCGCGGGGGTAGCTAGTTTATTAATAAAACCAAGTACTTGTACAAATTTTAGTCATCTCAGGATTCGATCAATTTTCATTCTGCGATGGCAAATAAATGCGAGAATTGCTTCAGGAATGTCTTGATAATCATACAAAATGAGTATAAATTCTATTTAACTAAATATGTGACTTGTGTCCACGTGCTTTTCTTTAATCCAGGTTCATTTAGATGAAGCGTGAAGAAATACGTCTATCGGTCGTCCTGGAGGGAACCGCCAACGCAGCGCTAACCGCAGTAACGGCGGTCCCCACACCTGGAGCCCTACCGCCGAAGCTAGAGCCGATTACCATCCAATATTTTGATTCGAAAAATAGGTCTGATGTTTAAGTTATTGACAAACATCTTCAGCTTAGTAGGTAGAGCTCCAGGGTTTCTACCAGTTAAGCGAAATACAAGTACCATCAATCTAAGTTGGAAGTTGATTTTCGCAATCAAAAAATACGATGGGAATCGGCTTCACTTTAGGTGGTAGCGCCCCTGGTCTTCGCCTGCGCTTTCCGTCATGCGTGGTGAAACTTCAGTTCAGCTGCCCCCTTACCACCATCTCATATTGCGATTCAATAATTGAATAGATTGCTTATTCATACCAATGAATAAGCGACTCTATTCCATTTGAAATAGAGTCGCAATAAGAGATGGTGGTAAGGGGGCAGGGGCCTACCAGCCCCCTTACCACCATCTCTTATTGCGATTCAATAACAGGATAGAATGCTTATTCATACCAATGAATAAGCGACTCTATGTCAGATGGAGTAGAGTCGCTTATTCATTGGTATGAATAAGCATTCTATTCAGTTATTGAATCGCAATAAGAGATGGTGGTAAGGGGGCTGGTCTTCGCCTGCACTTTCACAATTGACAAGTGAAACATTTTTCGAACAACACTAAAAAAATAAAACGTTTGTAAAACTTTGAAATATGAATTTTGTATTCGTTAAAGCTTTTTCAAAGTTAATTGTAGGACTAATTTGTTGTACTCCATCTGTATTGTTACATTACCCATGTTCGCAAATAAAATATAATATGAATATGAAAAAGTTTCAAATTATAACGTAGATATTTGAATACAGCAGCTGCAGTAATCTTCTCGCTGCAATAGAAAGACAATACCGAATACGTAACATTTATCTATCTTATTGCAGAACTTGAGTTAGATACAGTTGTCTGAAGGATTACGGGACAACTAAACGCTATAGAATAGTATGTAGAGATGAGACTATTGTTTTGGACAATCTTCTGCATAGAAAGATATTTCCCTACTCTCCCAATGGAAGCATTAGGATACGGTTAATTTTACAATAGGTACTATATACGCATTAATGCGCCTATATTTTGTTTTTTTTTTAATATAAATTATATTCGCCATTTTATGGTTGCACACCCTGTCACTGTCAATAAAAATGTGTAATTTTTAGGGTTCCGTACCTCAAAAGGAAAAACGGAACCCTTATAAGATCACTTTGTTGTCCGTCTGTCTGTCTGTCTGTCTGTCAAGAATTTCTATGTCGAGAATGCGTGGAGGTATCAAGCTGAAATTTGAACTGTATACTCAGGTCTACGGTCCCATGAAGTAGTAAAAAAATCAAACTGCTAAGTTTACGTAGAAAAAAGTTACGGCCGTTTATTCAGCAAAAAACACATATTTCGACACACTCAAGGGAATCAAAACCTATAGGGTACTTCCCGTTGACCTAGAACTATGAAATTTGGCAAGTAACATCGTTATAGACTACAAGTATAGGAATAAATCTCAAAACTATACATTTGTAAATAGATCTAAAAAAATAGGGGGTGTATATTTTTTGGGCATTATATCTTATTTATAATGAAAAATATCAAATTTAATAGTGATACTACGTACCTACGGAACCCTAGGTGGGCGAGTCCGACTCGCACTTGTCCGGTTTTTTTTTTAATACAGGTACATGTCATATATGTACTAAGTAACATGGTACATGATTCTTGTTATTAATCTAAGAGAAATACACAAATTTGATTTTTTCAATTAAATCACTTATTAGTCAAAGGTTGCGGCTACATTTAAGTTTAGCCGGCTAAACTTAAATTTATGTTCGCACCTATCTTCAGCGGTAACATATATAAAAAATAATTTGAAACGACTAAACACCAATAAAAACTTTTCCTAAACTTTGAGTTACATATATGTATAAAAGCGATTAAAAGTTTAATAAACGTTTTTATTGGAGTTTACTCCTAACATTTCTACATAGAATGCTTTTATATATAACCACAATCTATGTAGAAATGGATGAGGGCCGTATGTTACACAATAGTAACACTTATTTACCGTCTACCATTACCTGCGTTTTACCATCTCTGTACTACTAGGAACTTGATCTATATAGGGTTATAACCCTATATAGGGTTATAACTCTATATAGATTGGATTCTTAGTAGCTACCTCTGTACCTACTAAACTGCAACTGTTGCAGTTTTCTGAAACATAAGAATCAGCATCATAGTATGAAATCGTAAATGTCATTGTACTTGGTAAATTATTTTGTGATAACCGTAGATAGTATTTTTAAGTACATACAGACTTAACAATTGATTTAACTAAAATCAGCGCTGCAGTATATACAACCTAGCCTCCAGCACAAAGCTGAGTTAGGTCCAATTATTGCTAAGCACACGTTATTTTGTACTTACTGTCAACTCTTTTTATCTTTATTTCATGCTAATATTGTGTTATATCTCAATATTTTTTCTTTTTTTTAGCTAACCACTAAAATATTGTTATGTTGGCTGCAAACAGCGCAAATTGCCTGGAACACCGATTGAAATTCACCCCGTTATTGTCGTTAAAATCTGACAAAAATTGGGTTTCACCAATGTTTTTTCATACTTACAAAAACATTTTATTTTTATTTGTAGTGTTTTATAGTAGACAAATCCACGCAGACTGAGCACTCCGTCATACACATATTGTTGAAACAAATTGTGTCCAGTACCGGGAACCCATGAGTTAACACGTCTGCTTGCCTTAATAGAAATTACTCAAAATCTAGAAGGTGAACCAAATTCATACATTTATCGCGAAATGATATTTATTTCAAACAAACAAGCAACTTAATTGAATAATTTTAATTGAAATTAGAACTAATAGATTCCAAACTTCATAAAAGGAACGAAATGACGAAGCGTTAGCTATCTAGAGAGTTGCATAGCTTTGGTGACATAGACAACTAATCATTGAGTGACTGATGTGTAATTTTACCGCATTTCTGTACAAATTGCCAGATAACAATCATAGAGCTCATGATACGCCATTCTGATCCTCCTGCCACCTCAACTGTCTTCTGTTCATCGTCATGATACTTCGTGTGACTAGATCCAATAAATTACCTTGTTTCTCTACTTAAAACGCTTGTGAAGCTGTCTTACTTGTCACTGTGGATAATTGCTTTGCCATACTTGGGCTAAAACAGAGGCCTTTACTATATGACAGTAATATAGCGATCAGATTAGATCAGATACTTATAACCCTGAGATATTTCTAATTGCGTAAACGACAAATTGCCAAGAGATAATGATTTACTTTCAATATCATGAGGCTAGCGCACAATATTAATTTGCAGGTATTACTTAAAAATAAATTACAAAATAAAAATAAAAAACAAATAAGAGAGTATATTTCTGATTATGCATATGTTAAAGAAAAAGTTGTCCCTCTTGTCCCTTAACGTGGTCACAATGATAAAACGCGAAAAGAAGAAACTTCTTCGTAGCTCGATCGCATATACCTAATGTTTTAATACATTACAATTTTACTTATATCCCAAAATTTAACCGTTCCCCATGACACCCACGCGTTTTCTAACCAGCTAGCAGCCTGAATAACATTTAACCCCTTTGAAATGTAAAAGCATTACTGAATGAAAAAACAGCACTTATGTACCCCGCGACGCAGATAAACCATCTCCCGTACAAAGCGCACAAAGATACAATGCCACTGAAAGGGTTCAACAACGCACTTTTAAATTAACCATCACAGACCCCAGAACGACGTAACTCACGCCTCGCGTGCAAACTAATTTCAACCGTAATAATGCTTCAGCGAAATAACAATATAAATTATAGTCGCGTGCTTGGAAAAAGCGATATAAATTATAACCGCCGCAATACTCCTATTTAAAATAGGACCGTTTACATTTTTCCTTTTCATGTCATTGTCTCTGCCCGGAGAGCGCTTGCAACCGTCACGTTCCAATTTTGAAAAGTGTCGGAGCAAAATGGTAGACGCTTTGTGCCTGCCCCCGCTCTGCCGGAGCTGCTCTGAGTTCGGTAAATTAGCAGATGTTCCAACCTTTGATGTTGCGTCTGTAGGAAACGTGCCTGTGACATCCAGCCACGACGCGACGGCTGAATTAGATACTTATCTCCGGGAATGTATACGTAGGTATGTCCATTAGAAAAAGTAGTAGTGTTTGTCGGCTCGTTTGGAACATGATTCGTAATTATTCATACCGCATACCGACGTCAAAAATATCCGAACCGCGAGAGAAGACACAGATACAACCTTCCATCAGAGGCTGGTAACCAAATTGGAACATCACCGCACCATGTTTACAACTCGACAAAAAAGAAAAAATAACAAAGGAGCCGAATTTAAATTCCAATCGAACTTTGACACATGTCTGCCACCATAAACAATGGAAATTCAAATCATCGTTGTATTCGACGGCGGACCACGTAATGCGATTGTGGCAGAGCACGGCGTGCTCTATGGCTCTTCATCTATAAATAGGAGCCTTTTCTCTCGCTTTTTCTTCACAGAATCTGAGTCGAGATCGGTAGATAAGGTATCTCGTGTGAGACGGTCTCAATATCCACAGATGGCCTCACTCTCGTGTAATCTCTACATTCGAAGTGAATATTTTGGACGTTTTTTGCCTTGTATTCTTTGAAAAGTCTTTGTGCTCTAATAGGGACATTATTTTGACGTGGAGCACGCCGCCACTATAATGTAAACACTGATTGAGTACCGATAAGTAAGACAATCGGACTGGATGGAGGCTGTGACGCTTTTTGTGGTGACGCGAATTTAACGCTGGCCTCGATAGCAGGCTTAACGTTACCAGGAAAACGTAACAGCTGCTTTCGATTTGACAAATTGGATATATCTATATAGTTGTGTACTAAGTTTTTCATGAACTATGCTACTAATACTAAAAATATAGCTGTTTGTGATGTTATACAAATTTTTGGGACTCGATTATAAGCTCCTAAACGGATGAACGGATTTGCATGAAATTTGGCAAACAGATGAACATATTCTGGATACTATTTAGTTGTTAAATCGAATAACATCTTAATGTTATCACTTGTACTATTCCACGTTATTATATTTAATATTACCATAATACATTATGATAATAATGTTCCACCAAGTGCCAACAATCAACAGTATCAACCGAATAACATCTCATTTGTTGAAATCCGTCAAGAGTCAACATATTCAATATTTTACACATTGAAATATATTCAAAAAGTAAAGTATATTTTTGTATGATACGCGTAGATACTACCCAACCGTTCTTTTATGTTCTATTATTTATTTCTAATGCTTTCCAGTTTTTTTTAATACGATTTTATTATGTGTATTTTATTTTTGACATAATGGCAAATATATATTATTAACATAAAAACGAACTAACATCACATCGTCCATACAATGGACTATCCTAGTTGAACCCTTTTTTTTTTATTTATGAACGAGTTAATTTCTAAAGAACATGAAATTGTGAAATCCATTAAATTTAAAATATGTTCAATTCACGTTCACGTTCACGTTCACTATGTAAATAAAAAAGTATAAAATAATGTTTGTTATATTGAATGTTTAGTATGCACAACCAATTAAGCGATTAAACTTGTTTCGTCAAATTAACTAGAATTTCTACGGCGAGACCGAATGAGCTCTGATATCAAATCAAGTATGTGGTGTCAACAACTTTACACTGGACTAATAAAATAGAGTCTTTATGAAATAGTAAAGTAAAAACGTCAAACGACGACAGGTGGGCACAAGAAATTGAACTGAAGTTCCAAGAGAACATTTTTCTCTGTATCTATAAAAGGCAACCGTTACTGACTGATCTATCAACGTACAACATGCTTAAGCCACGGGACAGATCGGGTTGTTTGGCATGCAGGTTATGACATAGACATCCGATAAGAAAGTATTTGAAAATTCCCATATAATAACGGTCTACGGGTTTTTTTTATAAAAAAACGTGATATTTATTCTCGATTTCGAGTGGTTTACCACTAGGCTGGAACACAAGCATAAGTCCCGCCTGATGGTAAGCAGTCATGCCTGCCTATGGACGCTTGCGACGCTAGAGGTATCACTCACGCGCTGCTGACTCTCCTCTCCTTCAATTTTTTTTTTGACTCGAAAAAACTTTCAGAGTTTTGTTATGACTGAATGTCGGTGGACGCGGGTTAAGGCTCTTTTGTGTATTATGTACGTTTTGCGCATTGCACATTTTGGTCCGAAACGTTAACACACATAACTAATACCTACCTATACATAATATGTACCTATATTTTTTTAAGAAAAATACTCCAAGGGAGTAATAAGTGCATCCCTTTACTCGTCCCTTTAGAGATTAACAAATTATTTATATTTTTAATCTACATCCTTTGAATAATTATTCTAAGCCTACAGTGCCAACAGCGCAAATATTTGTATTTTAGACAATGATTAAATTAAAAAGAATCACCTTGTCGATTCTACAAATTGCGGAGCCATGACTTCTCAATATTAACGGATAAAAATGAAAATCGTAAATTTAAAATATATATGTTAATTAATGAATTAAATCGTTTATACTAAAAAAAATGCACGTGTTTATAACTAGACATAGGAGGCCCGACCCAAATAAAATGGGAACATGGGCAGGACGAAGAAGAAGTTTATAACTAGACATAATAAAAGTATGTGACTTCTTCGTCATAGTTAACTTGCGAAACAAACGACTTTCTGCGTCCAACTTGGACTTAAGTTGTGTCGAATTAAGCAATAAAGTGGCCATATCAGTCCCAAGTTAGAGCGTCGATCACGCCATACAAATGGCTCCGATAACCAACACGATCGCACTTCGTTTAAATTACCCACAACACACGTAAAACAGTTTTAATTTAATACAAATAAAGAGGTTTTAATCCCAAACTTGTTAGTGAGACATCTGATAACTGGCTAGTGATTTAGCCCGTTCGTTTTTAATTTACGTACATAATTCACCTTCTATTTCAAATGAAATCCGACATCGCTTAATTAAAATAGAGTTAGATTTGCGAGACTTGTTTATTAATTCAAAATTGCATTCGTTTAGTGCCACAATTTTACGTCAACCTTAAATATATTTTTTATTTTCTTATTAGCTTTCTCAGCAATTTCACCATCAAACAGTCAATAATATAATGTTATACTAATGCATGCTTCGCAGTGCGGCACACATGTTATCATTTTTTTTTATATGAGGGGGCAAGCGAGCATGTGGGAACCTGATGGAAAGTAATCCCCAACTCCCATAGAAATCAGCAACACCACGGGGTCGTCGATCCGTTGCCAGCCTTTTCAGGGAAAAAATACTCTGTTCTTGAAGGCTCTCATGTCATATTCATTTGGGAATACTACTGATGGATTGATTTCACAATTTCACAGTTCTTGGTAGAAAATGTCTTAAATAGCGGACTGTAGTCTCCAATTATCAAGATGATATGGGTGGAATATTAATTTATGGCGAGTTATACGATAGTAGAACTCAGCAGCAGGTATCAAATCAAATAGCTCATCCGAGCACTCCCCGTGGTATAATTTAAATTTGTTATGTTCCATGACAGTTTTTTATATTTCATTCAAGCATATAAATAAGTAACTAGCTTGTGCCCGCAATTTCATACTTAGCGGGTGCCTACACCATAAAAACTACCTATATACCAAATACAACCCGATAAACCCCAGTTCAGTGGTTAAACGGGTACGCTGGTATATCAGTCAGACACAGAAGATAAAAGAAGATTATATATACTAGAATAACTATTTAATGTATCTAACAGAGTTGCATGTTATATAGTACTTCGCAAAAGAAAGGAGTAAGATTTCTTCCGCGAATTTCAGAATAATGCAATAATTTTATTTCAGTACTGTTGGAAATATTATCAAACAATTCCTCTGAACACAACCCAGTGAAGTGCAATCAATGGAAACGTATGGGAAGAGTTACTCATACATATTTACTAAATTGTCTTTTTCGTTCTGGATATTGAGATTTCTTTTTTATACCACTAAGGTGCCAAATAAGCTTACGACCTTCCTGATGGTAACCAGTCATCACAGCCTTTGGACGCTCGTAACACCAGAAGTATCAATAAATAAATGTTAGATTTCACTGGAATTATTCCCAGTACATGAATTCATAACGATGTATACACCAAAATGATACCATGGAAAAATTTCCATGGTATCACTACACATAAATATGTGTAGTACAAAACAATTAATATAACAATTTAAAAGCCTCCGACCTTCTAGCCTAGTCAAGCCCTTTCATTTGATACCCATAATGAAGAGCTGTGAAAAATTATCTAATCCGTCATTTTGCGGACGGCCATCTTGGACCGATTTTCATCAAACATAACTAAGAACACTCTCGACTAATTCAATTTTCAGATAAAAAAAAATCTAAATCGGTTCATCCGTCCGGGAGCTACGTGGCCACAGACTGACACACACACACTCAGACGAGTCAAATTATAACATCTTGTACGTTCTTACGTTGAGGGTTAAAAATTAAAAAAGTTCGCATAACGTAAAAACATTTTGACATCACAATTTGAGTACAATGTACTTTTATCAAAGTTGCACCTAATACATCTAACAAATATTCGATGTAACCGTGCCGTTAAATTCCATAAAAATGTCCAAGAATGCAAACAAAATCAAAACTGAAACTGAAGGTATTTTGAATACTAAATAAGTTGCATATTTTAGTAAGTATAAGTACTGAAAATTCTTATAAAGTAAATGTAAAATACAGTGTGCGTTTCATATAATTTGATATGTAGACACTTTACCTACTTTTATATTTTTATTCTTAACTTTTTACGAACTTTCGACCATTTCGTAGCGCACGTTCGTGCTGCAGAGTTTTACACTATGATGGATTGCTGATTAATTCCACTGTTTATTCAATGTCAACAAACCGTTAGTTTTGATGACACGTCATAAAACGGCGGTCGTACACGCGACATAATAACGTAAAAACCGCTTACATCGTCCAGCTGAGCAGACAATCTCCGCGGCGCGCCTTATCAGTGCAAGTTAGCAAACAAAACATCGCAACCGGCAATAAGCATAAAACAAAATCGTTTCGACCCCACACACGCCGTCGCCCGAACACTTGGAAAAATCCCTATGGATTTTCCGGGCGGGGCGAGGCGGTGCGACGGCAGGGGGAAGAACGTAAAAGAGAAAAGCTGCGAGTTTTTATCTCGGCGCCATAAATTTTATTCGTAGCGTGATTTAGTGCGCAGATTGCCCCCCGCGCGCCGCCGGCCCCGCGCCTACGCCTCGCCGGGTAAGGCTGCTAGTCATTGTCAAAATTATTGCACCCCTATCTACTGAAGCTTTAAATATATGTCCCCGACACGTAGTTATGCCTACAACCCGTTCCCGAGGCGAATACGCCGCAATGCTAATGTAAGACGAAATACTACGGTAGGCTTTAGGCCGCCTACTGCTTCAAGGAATACTTATACAATTTAAACTTTTTGTGGTACTGAAGTTCATGTTTCCATATTATACTACAACCTTTGAATTTACAACCAAATAAAGATATTATACCTTCGCATGAACATACTATTAGCCTTTACTCGCAAATTCTGTCTCAATTTAAATTGAGTAAAGGCTAATATGTCTTCATAGAAAGAGAATATTATTACATTCTTCTAACGCTACTACTGCTCTGTGCCAACGGCTTACCGTGCCCTCCGAAGCACGAAAAGCTCGAGATAAATAAACCCATCCATAGACGTTCGACTACATCAAGGCTAGACGTTGCTTAACTTGCGTAATCGGTTAGACTGACACACGCAACGCCACCACCGAGCTCCACAAAAACTAATATTTTTTGTTAACTTAATGTAAAAGTTAAACTGCGCAAACTATGTATAATATGGGGATTCAGAAATGGAAACTCAATATAACAGCAAAGGAAAATAAGTACCTAGTATTTATTTCGGAACATATTCTATTATTGTAAAATTTTGTGTTTGTATTGCATTCATAGTAAGATAAAGAAAACTATATCAAATCTTAGGTAACAACAATAATATTTTAGCACTTAATACTGGACGTCGATTCTTTACCATAAAAAAAAAATGTTGTTTTGGTCATCCATTCCATACGCAGTCTATTGGAACTTATCCTTCTTTGGATGTTTCAGTCTGTTTATTCTAGTGAATTGTTACGCAAACTACTTTCCTTTGTACGGTTCTATTGAAGTTTCCACTTGATCTATTTGCTGTGCTAACAACTAGCAACAAACGGAACATAAAGCAACATCAGTCCGCTGGCGCCATCAGTCTCGAGCGAAAACGAGAAAAAAGTTACACCGCCGCCTTAATCCTCTATTATTTTTGCTTTAGAAGTAAATCTTACTTATTTGTCAATACCGAGCCACAAAAGCGCCCAAATACCTTTACACTAGTAGAAAGGAATAATACACGCCCCATAATACTCGCACTTCACTAACTGTTAAAATTATTATGCGCTTTTGTTGTTGCAATGACAGCTATGATATTTTTTTTGAAGCCAAACCGCTCGCTACCTCGCCAGCTACGAGAAAGTGATGCTTCACAATTCGTAGCGAATCCTCGATGGTTATCGCAGGCGAGTATTTTATGTAAACACGACAAATTTGGAGGCGCAGAGTAATGCAAAATGGTATCCGCAGATGCGCCAGTATTATTTTTATTGTCTAGCGAGGTTCGCATTTGATCCGGGACGCTCACTCCACACTGTGTCTTATCTCGGATCTGGTTTTATGAAACCCTAAATTTACGACTGCGGCCGAGGGGCGGGGTGCTATAAGCCGACTCTCGACGTTCGCTGCCACAGACACTTTTGTCGCCAACAATTCATGGCGGGGCACGTTCGGCGAAAAATTTTGCGTGTCAAATATCCGGAGAAACACTTGATGGATGACGCGATTAGACTAAAGGAACAAACTGTTAGCTTCTGAACAACTTTGTACAATACGTTTCATCTTTAAGCTATTCAATGTTAGTGTTAGTCTATACTAAAATAATATTTTCATACCTTAGCTAATCAGAAAATAAAATCGTCGTCAACCCTTATTCATCCCACTGCTAGGATTCGGGTCTCCTCTCAATCGAAGTGGTATAGAGCGTACTCCACCAGACTGCTCAATTGCAGTTTGGCGAAGATCTGTGTTTTCAAGCGGCTTAAAGGCCACTGTTTTAACTTAACGACTGTCATCTAATAACAACAGCCGGGACCGACGGCTTAACGTGACTCTCCAAAGCACGGAGGAGCTCGAGATAAATAAATTCATCCATGGACAGGCTACGGCCAACGTTGCTTAACTTGAATGTTTCGATTAGACCGATACACGCAACGACGACGTCATCGAGCTCCTCAGAAAAAAAAAATATAATAATAGCAAATTCGTTATAAACTAGCATCTTAATTAGGACACGAGGTAAGTCTTAATTGCGGGGCGGCAGACCGAGCGTCGGGTTAGCCCAGATACAGGCAGATCCTCTATAAATTACGGGAATAAATCCCGGGAAAGAAAAATTGCCCTCTGGAGCACATAATTCTTGCCTTGTCACAAACCCTCCTTATCTCCAGCCAATACCGGATTACAATGCGATTTTTATTTCATGCTATATTCGCTGGTGCTTCCTACCGCCTCAGTGTATTTATCTGTTACGCACACCTATGTTACTTTATGTAAGTTGATATGGAATCGTGTATTTATTTGTTAGAACTGTTTAATAGTGTTCAACTTATCAATATGATCCATATTGGAAACGGTGGATTTGAAAGTTACAAGAAACTAACCTAAGGCATCCTCCTCCGCTCCCGCTCCATCAACCCGTAGTTGAGCAGCATAATAGAGTATGCTCTAAACCCCTTCAATTGAGGGGAGACCCATATCCCAGTAGCGGGATGAAAAAGGGTTGACAACGAAACCATGGCATACTTATTACAATAACAGAGAAACTTAAAAAAAGGGATTCTATTTTAACTAAATTTATTAACATAATTAAGGAAAATCAGCAAATGAATAAGAAAAACAGACGTTTAGCATAGATAGACGAGCCTGGTGGTCGAATGGCTGGCAATGTCTACTTTAGCTCCGAGGTCGCGGGTTCGATTCCCGCACATGACAAGTATTTGTGTTATTGAACGTGTCTGTTTGTCTTGGACTTTGGTTTATAAATATGTATTGTTTGGTTTATAAATTTGTTATTATAAGTATGTATTTACAAAAAAAAAACATTCAAGTACATTTATTAGTTATCTAGTACCCATAGTACAAGCTTTGCGTTTAATTTGGACTAGATGGCGCTGTGTAAATTGTCCAGAAATATTTATTTATAGAAAAGGTTAGTTCTCTTTATGAAATATGGGCAATTCGACGATAATATCACTTAAGTCAAATCGTTTTAGTCCCAAATTCCCATATCCGCGTCATAAACATCAAATATATAGGTACCTACTACGATAAATTCGTAGGTAGGTATTTGCCATAACCTTGTATAAGGTTGTAAACGGCGCCTTAGAACACTTTGTTCGGGCATAAAACTTATCAATGCAAGATCCACCACATAAAACGTTCCGTAATAAAATACGCATCAGATGAGACTAAATCTGCCTATTTTATTAGATATTTTGTTTAACGATATTTTTGATGAAACTTTTGTAATAGAATTTTAGATTAGCATCGTGGTTTCATTATATGGGCCTTTATTGTAAAAATTCTCAAACAAAAACTGTGTCATTGTTCAACATATTCACTCACTATAGGATCATAGAAATAATCATAGTAAATAAATAAATATCCCTAGACAAAATATTCACTGTCATCCAGTCCCAAACCAAGCAAAGCTTGTACGGTGGGTACTGGATAATTGATTTTTTTTTTTTGTAAACACATATTCACACATAAATACATGACAACCAAGACAAACAGACATGTTCATGCACACAAATGTTTGTATTGTGTGGGGATCGAACCTGCAACCTCGGAGTCAAAATGATCATTGCTAGCCATGCGACCATCGGTCTCCTCATGTACATATTAATACGTGAAGCAAAAACTTTGAACCCCTTTTTACGAAAATTTCGCGGACGGAGGAGTCTGAAATTACGCACACTTATAGTTTATATAGAGATGGAATGCAGAATGCTAATATTTTTTAAAAATTATCCATAAAAAATACATTATATCAATTAAAAACACATTACACACACTACCATGTATTTGACACACACACGCATATATACTCTTTTGTTTATTGTTAAAGTCTTAATTTAAATTAATTATGATCAAATTTCGACCAGTGGGCGACTACTAGTATAGATAAATCATATAAGAATAATATGAATGTTGTCGAAAATAAATATAGGTGTCTGCTGAATAGTAGGTATCACAGATCATATTAAAAACCACAACAGCATATTAAGAGATTATATAAAAAACCTATTAAACCTTCATAACTAGTTACTTACATAGTGTACTTATACGTTTGGTGATCATATAACGAAATATCCAATAATAAGATTAGTTTAATAAATTCTACCAAAGCTTTTCTCTATCAAGAAAGTTAAGGTCCTTAGTGAGAACTAAACTAACAAATAATATTATTTGAAAACATGTTCTCTTATTAACAGCAATCGATGGTTAATATATTATATGTTTCCAACAATATACTCTAATGGACAATGACAAATGACTCCCTTTGTAGCGAATATTGAGATGTCACGGTGGAGCCTTTATGCTCCAACAATTGGACAAATTCACGAAAATATTCGAGAAAAAAATCGAGATTCAGCGAAATATTTTGACAGGATAATGTATGGGCAGGTACGGGTCGAGTGACAGCTAATGATCTTCTAATAGTCTGCAAGAGAGTGAGACATTCGTGACTTGCTATTTAGTTTTTTTGAATTGTTATAATGTATTTTGGTATTAAGACTTACTTTCATTTAATACCTCATTTCTTTTTTTTTTTATATAAAGTTGGTATGATACTTCAAAATATTATGTTGTGTTGTAGCTTACAGGCTAATTAGTAATTAAACTTTAAAGTAAATTTCTAAATATTATATATAGTCTAAGATTATTCTTAGACATTATGGTCCATTTACTTTTCTTAGTGCCTATTAAGGCGAAACACTTTCTTGTCGTGTTATAATTTAATGCAATAAGGTCTTGCTTATATATTAATAATTTATTGTGAATCGACAGGCCAGAGTTTCTCCCGAGCAGCCAGATTTAATACCTAATGACTTTTTGTCATGTTTAACATGTAATAATTTGGGGTGTAAGTGGTTCATCAACATCTTTGAACCAAAGCCAACTTCACTTGCATGCGGTGCACCCTGCCGACTGACAAACGAAGCTCTGGCGAAAAGAGAGGTAGGGAGCGTAATTGTAAGCAACCCGAGTGGGGAATGTATGTACATCCAACTCACAGAATACCGCAGCCAAATAACAATTCCTTTGAGGGTTGCTGTGTTCCTGCGAGTGAATGAGGTCACCAGAAAGGAGGGAGATGCTGCGTTAAGGCGATTACATCCGTCAACGACCTTGGGCATTTGGCGAGTTCCCCGCGCGCGGTCCCCGCACCGCCCGCACCTCACCGCAGTGTAACATCGCGTTGCGCGCTTCATGAATAGTAAAGCGCAGTTGGGTCATAATTTGTCTCGTACATTTATACCTTTGCGGAACTGGTCGCTTAGAGACAAATAGAAGTACTTAACCTACATTATCTGTATTACGTACCTATCGACTAGCATTCGTCTGACTATTCTAAAGGTTTTGATCCCTTTCTGATCATACGATAGGGAGTAATTTTCTGATAAATACTTATAATCTTATAATCTAATCTATTTCTTATTTCTTCTTAGGGCATTATTGAAAGATAATCCAGAAGCCTCCTAGCTAAATTCTTATAGAGGGATTCTAAAATGTAGGTTTCGATTGTAAAGGTGTCAGGATTCTGTACTGAACACTCTACTAGTACTGTAGGCCAATACGTAAACTACCCATTTCCGTTGGCGCTGACGCTGCGCTGACGCTGCGCTGACGCTGCGCTGACTCTTATCTATTGCAAAGAAATGCAGGTTTTTTATATATATAGGTATATTTGATCAGAGCTAGATAAAAACGGACACGAATAACTTACCGCGTGGTTCATCATAATGTAGTGAAAACATTTGTTTTCTTTTTTTAAATTATGAAAACATATTTTTATTAAAATGTTTTGGTAGTGAAATAAGAACCCGAATTTCGATAATAAAATCATATTCTTTTATTTTATATTAGGTAATTATAAAAAAATATGTATAAGTAAGTACCTATTAAAATTGATTAAAATTGATGAAAATATTTTTTTCATAATGTATACGTATACGTATACATAATGGGCGTAGCGTAAACTTGAGTTGATTGGATAGAAACACGGGCCCAACGATTTTATTATTTTGTCTGATCAATGCCTTAGACTGATGAGGGAGAGGGGTGTGATGACTGAAACCTCGGACCTACCGAATTGTTTTTTAGCTTTTAGTACATTACTTTCAATAAAACTGTTTAAATTAAAAATGTTTTTTTTTTTCATAATTTTTATTTTCAAGTTTTTAGTTTATAATTTCATTACATAGTACTTCTCATTCAATTAAGTTTAGATTTAACTTATGTCATTTTTTTTTTACTTTTAAATTTGTCTTGTATTCATTTGATACCCATAATGAAAATTGAGAAAATATGTAACCGCCAACCGGCCATTTTGTTGACGGCCATCTTGGTTTTTATTATAATATTCATGAGAACAACGAGCGACGAGCTGTGTTCTACTAGTCAAGCTCTTTCATTTGATACCCATATTGAGGTAGTCGTGACGAAATTTGTAAACCGCCAGTTTGTAGCGGCGGCCATCTTGGATTTTCGTTTTTTTTCATGTGAATTGTGTTCTACTAGTCAAGCCCTTTCATTTGATACCCATATTGAGGTAGTCGTGACGAAATTTGTAAACCGCCAGTTTGTAACGGCGGCGGCCATCTTAGATTTACAATGAAACAGAATTTATTTAATTGTATTGTCACCAGAACTAAAGGTGTGTACCAAATTTCAGATCAATCTGTCAACAGGAAGGGGGTCAAATTTCAATGACTAGATTTGACCCAAAAATATAAACACACAAATAAATAAACAAACAGGTCAAGCTAAATAAAACCGTTTAAAAACTAAAAAACCCGACTGCTTTTTTGTGTAATTTGGAAATGAAAAACCCCTAAAACAAGAAAACATGTAGCAGTCGGGTCGGGACCCATTCTAGAAATGGAGCTTAGTAAATTTAGAGCACATGTCCCGACTGCTACATGTTTTATTGTTTTAGAGGTTTTTCTTTTCCAAATTACACAAAAAAGCAGTCGGGTTTTTTTAGTTTTTTAAATTACCTACCGATTTTATTTTACGTTTTTTAGTCTTATTTATTTTGATATATGCACGACATTGCATATATCAAAATAAATAAAATTAAAAAACGTAAAATAAAATCGGTAATTTAAAAAACTAAAAATTCCCGACTGCTTTTTTGTCTCACAGTAAATACATATCTAATGACAATGACACCCCTCAAGCTAAAATTCACTGAGCCGTCCAGACTGTGGCGCGCCTTTGAATTTGAACATGGTGCCAAAAATCCGCCATTTTGATTTTTTTTTTATTTTGACACAGCAAATACGAATCTAACGACACCTCTCAAGCTAAAATCCATCCAGCCATTCAGGCTGCAGAGCGTGCCAAACAATTATACATACATACTCTTGAAAAACATAACCCTCCTTCTGTCGCAGTCGGGTAAAAACAATGCGACGACAGGGCACAATGAACAGTGGGATGGAGCGGCGCGCGGGGGTGGGGTCTCAAGCAACCTAACGTAGGTCCGTTCAGCAACACGTCTCGGCCCGCACTGATATTTTAGACGAGCGAGGGGAATTCGAACCTCGCGAAATCGATTTATCTTTCTTGATTAGTCAAAAATATTTTTTATCGATAACTGAATAAACCAAGTTATGTAATTACATATAATGAAAAAGTATACAAAATTTTACATGATTTCGATACATATTGTAGGAAATAAATGGTTTTATGTTGAAAATTATAGTGGTTTTTAATAAATTTTTTCTATGAGTTTCTTAAATTATTTTAAATTCCGATCAAACCATGTTCTTGTGTATATCTTGCAAAATATTATATATTTTTTTCAGATCAGTAGGCTTAATATTTAGCGAGAAAAATGGTTTTATAATAACCTATTATTCGAATGTTGGCCACTGTATACGCCTTAACAGCGGGGGTGACGGCGCGCGAGCGATATTTTATGTTGCGAGCGTTAATAAGGCTACGGTAACCGCTTCACATCAGGCGGACCGTATGCTTGTCTGCCACCCGACGTAGTATAAAAAAAATGTAACATGTAAGAAATATGTTATATCATTTTGGCCAAACGGCGTCCATTGCTGTACACCTTACCTTAAACATCATACCATAACATCATATAATAACATCATCATAAGTCTCACATTAGACATTCACAATTTACTTCTGTTTGCATCCATCGACTCCCTGATATCTTTAGCATTTTTTAGCTTAGCCGGTAGAAACACTAGAACTCTACAGACTCGGCTGAATATGTTTGTCATTAACTTTAACCTAACGCCTATTTTTGGAATCAAAACATTCAATCGGAATCGGCTTCAGCTTAGGCGGTAAGGCTCCAGGTCGTACCTCCATCTATGGGGAGGAGCCGTCCAATGCTGCGCTTCCTGATTCCTGATCGCCATTCCAGGATCTTTCTGTGTCAACGGCTATCAGTTTTGCGAGTTATGTAGCTTGCCCACTGGCACTTCAGCCTGCCTATTGTAAAAGTTATGTCGATAAATCTAGCTCTACTATGGATATGATCATTTCTGAGTCTATACTCTGAGTATAGCTATCTCTATCGCACGCTGCGCGACCTTGAGTTTCGTACGAGACCCATAGGGTCTTTTCATGAGGATTTTCAGCCTGGTGAGGATACCGACAATCATACAGCAATCTTACAGAGCGACTTCGAGAGACTATTGTAGACATCCTTATTTATTTTTTTGTGCTACGTCGGGCGGCAGACAAGCATACGGCCCGCCTGATGTAAAGCTGTTACCGTAGCCATATTAACGCTCGCAATATGAATTGTCGCGAGCGTTAACATGGCTCCTTCCTTCCTGGTGACCTCAGTAACTCGCTGGAACACAACAACTCAAGAGAATTATTCTGTGAGGTGGAGGTACATTCCCCAGGCGGGCAGCTTAGAAATACGCTGTGTCCTACCTCTCTTTTCGCCAGGGCCTTTTTGTTTATTAGCAGGGTGCACCACGTGCACAGAGGTTGACTTTTGCCCTAAGGATGATGATGAGCAACTAACACCCCAAAAATCTGTCATCAAAACTTAGTCATCATCATCATCAGCCTGTATCAACCCACTGCTGGATATAAGAGTACCTAAGTAGCCTGCATGCACGTGAAAGGGGAGTAAGACCCTCTACCAATCCGCTTGCGTGCTCGGTTACTTTACTGAGCGCAAGAGCGGTGCGGGCTCAGATCACAGCAAGCAAGCAAGCGCAACCTTGTTTGCTGTGATCTGAGGGTGCGGGTAAAGGTCCTCTCGTCTGGTTGGTTTACTGGAGGAAAGACTGGCAATAAATAAATAATAAATTAAAATTTCTGGACAGTTTACACAGAGCCATCTAGTCCCAAATTAAGCGCAAAGCTTGTGTTATGGGTACTAGACGACTGATAAATGTACTTAAATACATATTTTTTGTAAATACATACTTATAATACATAGAAAACACCCAGACCAAGACAAACAGAAATGTTCATGCACACAAATGTTTGTCTTGTGCGGGAATTGAACCCGCGACCTCGGAGTCAAAGTGGCCATTGCTAACCATTCGACCACCGAGCTCGTCAAGCAATCCTGTGATATAACCGGAAGGTTGGCACACAGGGGCGCATTAACAGTTAGGTGTAGTGTACGTGCTGAATATACGCCTTCCCAATGCTCTTCACCAAATACTCTGCCATCCGCATCCAGCCGCTTTCTTAAGTTCATCGGAAAACTTTGTAATCAAAAATAAATATGCAAATTGATATGCGTTCTCAGGTCTCACGACTGACCAGTCAATAACCGAATCAGCCAACATCACGCCTATTCATCATAACCATTATTCAATATCCCATTAATTGCATAACAAATGTGGTGCCAATGTATTGTATTAGAATTTATTGGTTCCTTTGTTGGTATACAGTGGTAACACAGAACTCAGTTGGCGGCGCAGTGGTGATAATAGGCATATTTATTTGGGCAATGTATACCGTTGTTATACATTGTTATTTTTATAGTTGGCTACACAATGGCTTGTGGCTCGGAGTCTGTACAAATAATCTCTATTGGCTCGAGTGGATCATAATCTTCAGAAATTGTAGTAAATAATAGTCACACTGAAAAAAAAAGATACATTGTTATTTTTGTCAACATACTTATTTTTATAATTTTACTCTATAATATATGCTGTTCATACCGTGGCGAGATACGCTTAAAGTGTTATTATTTGGTGTAACACAAAAAATGTTTGGCACTCGTTCTAATTATTAATGGGTAGTATTTCACAGAGCACCTAAAGTTTTGAAACTGGGCGACTATTATACTGACTTGGTGACAAAATTTGAGGTAATTTGATCTACACTATTTTACCCTCACGTCACGGTAGAGGTACTTCACCAGTTGGGCATCTTAAAAAATAGGCTATGCCCTACCTCTCTTATCGCCAGAGCATCGTTTGTCAATCAGCAGGGTGCACCGCGTGCAGGTGAGGTTGGCTTTAGTTCAAAGATGTTGACGAACCCCTTACACCCCAAAGAGTGTGTAATATGATTATGTATTATGTAATATGATTATGTAATATAATTATGTCTATGAGTAGTCTACTGTATATTTTTTTGTTGTCTTTATTTTGTGGTCATCTATTTATTGCCTTTATCTATTGTAAATATAATCTGTTTCTTATTTATGTGTTATGCTGTTGATCGAACAAAGAGAATGAAATAAACTTATGCGAAAAACAAAAAATAAGGCTGCATGTAGATAAATCTTACGCACGAGTATTGGAATTGAAAACAAACAACTGCTACCTGGCACTCAGCCCCATTGCCGATGGTCTCAGCCACGCTCTGTTAACCATAACACAACAAAGGTTTATAGAGACTTCCACTTTTGTATGCAACATTATGGTTTTTTTATTGTTTCATTAAACTAATATAACGGAGTTGATTAAACGAATCTCCGCCGGGGCTTTACTGATTTATATTTGTACTTTATGCTTCTAGGTTGACTAAAGGAGCTATCGTCGACAACCCTTATTAATCTCACTGCTGGGATACGGGTCTCCTCCCAATCGAAGGGGTTTAGAGCATACTCCACCACACTAATCAAGTGCGGGTTCGGGAAGGTCAGTGATTTCAAGCCGCCTAAAGGCCTGACTGGGCTTAACGACTATCATCTAATGTCAACAGCCGGGACCGATGGCTTAACGTGCCCTCCGAAGCACGGAAAACTCGAGATAAATAAAACCATCCATTGACAGGCTACGACCGAAGTTGCTTAACTTGCGTGTTCAATTAGACTGACATGCGCAACGACGCCATCAGTCTCCTCGCTATTAAAGCTATAAAAACCTAAAATCATAATTCATACAAAATATATACTATTACATTTTTTTTTACACTACGTCGAGTAGTAGACCAGATTAAGGCCAGCCTGATGTGAAGCGGATACCGTAGTAATATTAACACTTGCAACATGAAATATTGCTAGCATGCCGTCGCCCCCGTTGCCAATGCAGCAACTCCTTCCTTTCTTTCTGCCCCCTTACCGCCATCTCTTATTGCGATTCAATAATTGAATAGATTGCTTATTCATACCAATGAATCGCAATAAGAGATGGTGGTAAGGGGGCTGGTGAACTCACTCACTCGCACGAACATGACAATCATCAAGGGAATTGTTATTTGGTTGCGGTATTCTCTGAAGTAGAGGTACTTCCCCAGTCGGGCACCTTACAAATACGCTGTACCCAACTTCTCTTTTGCCAGAACCTCTTTCGCTAGTCGACAGGGTGCAACACATACAGGTGAGGTTGACTTTGGCTCTAAAGATCGTGGTGAGCCACTTACATCCCAAAAATAACATAATAAGAATAATTAGAAACTATATTAAACTAAAGCATTTCCAAAAATCCAAGTCGCGTAGGTAGAGTGTACAATCGGCAGCAGGATTCCTGCTCTGAATTGCTCTGGTTTCAGCTGAGGTTGGCTTTGGCTCTAAAGATCGTGGTGAGCCACTTACATCCCAAAAATAACATAATAAGAATAATTAGAAACTATATTAAACTAAAGCATTTCCAAAAATCCAAGTCGCGTAGGTAGAGTGTACAATCGGCAGCAGGATTCCTGCTCTGAATTGCTCTGGTTTCAGCTGAGGTTGGCTTTGGCTCTAAAGATCGTGGTGAGCCACTTACATCCCAAAAATAACATAATAAGAATAATTAGAAACTATATTAAACTAAAGCATTTCCAAAAATCCAAGTCGCGTAGGTAGAGTGTACAATCGGCAGCAGGATTCCTGCTCTGAATTGCTCTGGTTTCAGCTGAGGTTGGCTTTGGCTCTAAAGATCGTGGTGAGCCACTTACATCCCAAAAATAACATAATAAGAATAATTAGAAACTATATTAAACTAAAGCATTTCCAAAAATCCAAGTCGCGTAGGTAGAGTGCACAATCGGCAGCAGGATTCCTGCTTTGAATTGCTCTGGTTTCAGCTGAAAGCCTCTGAGCGAGGCAGCTGCTTGCGTGCGGACAGCCAGTTTTTTTTATATATGAGGTAGGGGGGAGGGATGAAATGAGAATGTGGATCACCTGATGAAAAGCAACCACCACCGCCCATGGAGATCAACAACAAGGGGTCGCCGATCCATTGCCAGCCTATACTCCTCCCTTTCTTTCTTTCTGGTGACCTCACTCACCGCAGGAACACAACAACTCTCAAGGCAATTGTAATTTGTCTGCGGTATTCTGTGAGGTGGAGGTACTTAATATTTGTTTTTTTATTTAAGTTGATTACAGTACCTAGGTACATTATTATTTCTATAATTAAAAAAAACATACTTAACTCTACTAACTAAATTACCCTCTTAGGTTACACAATACTTACAAATATTATAAGTGTTTTAATAAAATAATGTATTTTTATGGAAACTTAAATAAGTAAAAGTGAAAGCTGTTTACCTTGATAATGCCTTAGCGGCGAAACCGGTCGGTAAAATTAAATATAATTAAATGGAATAGTACAAGTGTTTTATTATAAGATTAAGTAAAAGTGAAATTACTGAACAGTTTAATTTAAACGAACCATACATACACTCAGTGATAATACCATGAAATCAAATAACAAAACTCGCCGAAACAATTTGGAATCGAATGGGAATCAGCAGCGTCTATCGGGGCATCGGACGGGCGAACTTGGCGCATACCTACCCCAGCAATTGCACGCTCTATTAGCATTCGACACGGCCCGCGTTGTTGCCAAACACCCGCAAAACATGGTATTTATATCATCCAATATGAGACAATTTAACGATGTGAACACCCACCCCTGAAGATAATTCGGTCAGAGTTTAATGCATTGACAAAGATTATGGCACTTTCTAATCGCTTGGGCGGCGCGTCATACCGCCGATTTCAATTTTATGTCCGATTTAATTGTGAGAAATACGAGCTACTGCGATTTCGAAGTGATTATTTCGCAGTAAAGTTAATGAACGGAAGATTTATTTACCTATAAAATACCCTTTTTATAGCTGTGGATACGTAATGCAAGAGTGTCTTTTTAATAGATTTTATAATTCTGCTATACTATTAATTACATTGACCTACAACTCTAAAAATAAACTTATGTAATGTCCATTTCTATTTTCACTTTTCAATAGGATTTTTTGTTCGATTTCGTGTTTAAAATATCTATAATATAAAAATGAATCGCTGAATGTGTTGCTAAGCACTGTTCTCGGAAACAGCTGAACCGATTTCGCTAATTCTTTTTTTAGAATATTCTTTGAAGTACGAGGATGGTACGCAGAGAAAAATTAAAAAATTGCCTGAAAAATCTAAAAATAACACTTTTCTATACTCCCATACAAACGATTCGTAATAATACTTAAAAGTCAATTTGAACGTTAATACCATACCATAAAGTTCAAGTGTTAGTGGAGAGGTTCCGGGAAACCAAAACAATCTGCTAATTTTTGTATTAATATTTTCGTTAAGGTATAAGGAAGGTTCTTATGGAGATTTCTCTCACTAAGACGTAAAAATTTAAAGGAAAAAAAAACATCACTTTATACCCGTGCGAAGCCGGGGAGGGCAGCTACATAGTTTACAAATAAAAACAGTTTTTTAAATTAGAGTGTAGTCAGAGTGCACAACGGGCGTTCCACTTCGGATAAGTTTCATATTTGTTCAACAAAAATATTCCTGATTCTCGATATCTCATGATATCTTTTGTCTTGAAGCCCTAGAGAACAACTTGACCCTATAAGTAATCCCTTTCATACCCCAAAAAGCTGTATCACTGTGGTCTTATCCTCAGAATATTATTATCAACAAGGGTCCAATTTAAAAGGTCAAAAAGTTTGGAAGGTAAATGAATTTCGGTCAAAATGCATGCAACCTATGTATATTTTTCTATTTTCAATACTTTTTCTTTATCTACATAAATTACAGTATAGTAATCCCACAATATTTTAGAAAATGTAAATTGTACATCAATCTATCTGCAATACCAATCAAGCTGAATCGGACACTCGTCTTAAATACTTTATGAACATTTAACATGGGTGGAAAGCAACCGTCTGATGAAAGCAACTGCCAAAGCAACATCTGCTAAAAGCTCAAGAGATGTATTCTATCCTATTTGAGAAGATGGTGTTTTCAAAGTAGCTACATTTTCCTTTGCCAAAACAAGGAGCAAAAGCACACTTTGAAAACACCTTCTTTCTCTTCAGTCGATTTAGGAAAAAGGAGGTTAGCAGGAATAGAAAATGATTTACGAGTAAAGTAGCTGAGCCGACAGACGTGGTCCTGTCTTTTTAACAATGAATATTGAATTCGAATTGGTTAATCGGCCGTGTGGTTTCCGGCAGACTAGAATAGAAATACTCCGTCTCTTCCCGTGGATGTCGTACAAGGCGATTAAGGGAAATACATGAGCAAACATCGATCAGGCCTCCCCAACCCGTCTGGCCAGCGTGGGGAGTGTAGGCCAAATTCACCTTCCGTCTGGGACGGACGATAGAGGGTCGTGCGTGCTCCTGTAGTGGAGACTAAAATGACTTGATGATGACGCGCAATTTGTCAAATAACTGGCTGTTCTGTCAAACGACATAAAGTTACATTAGAAAACTTACTGTGGTGGTCAGTTTTCTTAAATTTTCTAATTTTCCGCGCAACTTTCTTATTTCTTTCTTTCATAAGAACCATCTCCTGACAATAACATAAAAAGAAATAGCGAAATCGGTCCAGCCATTCACGCGTGATGCCGTGACCAAGGGAAATAGGGATTCATTTTTATATATGTACATATATTGATAGTATCTAATCTATTTCATGGCTATAAGCCATGAATATATATAATACGAATACAAATAATACGGTAACCGCTTCACATCAGGCGGGCCGTATGCTTGTCTGCCACCCGACGTAGTATAAAAAAAAACAAAAAAATGAATGAAATATTTATAATGTGAATAGGGCCTAATGGCCTCTAGGAAAGAAAATTTACACACATCCACTTTCCATCAATTCCCAAAGGACCTTATTATATATACAAATTTAGTAATACGTGTGTATTGCTAAATTTGTAATGACAACAAAACTAGAGTTGGAGTAGGGTCGGTGATTAGAGATGGGCGAGATGGCACATTACTGATTAGACACGGTAGTGTGCGGTGTGCGTGTGCTAAACGCTGGGGCGACAGCGGGCATAACCAAATTACACTCGGTTCACTGTAATCTGCACACTTATGTGGTTTCTCATACTTTTTTTATACTACGTCGGGTGACAGACAAGCATACGGCCTATCTGATGTGAAGCGTTTAACGTAGCCATAATATCGCTCGCAACAAAAACTATCGCTCGTGCGACGCCACCCCCACAGCCAACGCAGTATCTCCTTCCTGTCTGGTGACCTCACTCACTCGCAGGATCTCAACAACTTGTTATTTGGCAGCGGTATTCTGTGAGGTGGAGGTGCATTCACCAGTAGGGTAGATTACAATTACGTTTTTTTTTTATATCGGGATGATCAGGTGGCAAACAAGCAAATGTGAAGCGGTTACCGCACCCATATATGTTTGCATCATATTTAGTTTTCAAGTAAATATAATAATCGCCCAGTTTTATAATTTTATTTGCTCGGTTTAATACTAACCTGAAATTCATAGATGTTAAGTTGGAAGTCAGTTTTCGTATATGTCTATTGACAACTTAGTTCTGAGACGAATAGACTGATTTGAATTAGGTCCCTATTTAATTAAAAAATAATAATTAAAAAATATTTAAAAAACTAGCAGACCCGGCAAACGATGTTTTGCCATAAAAAATAGATAGATAGAACCTATTCTCAGACCTACTGAATATACATACAAAATTTCATGAAAATCGGTCAAGTTTCGAAGGACTATGGTAACTAAACTATGGTAACTAACGGATGGCCGTGTGGTTTCCGGCAGACTAGAATAGAATCACTCTCTTCCCGTGGATGTCGTAAACATCGATCAGGCCTCCCCAACCCGTCTGGCCAGCGTGGGGAGAGTAGGCCAAAACCTCGTTCTGTCTGGGACGGACGAGAGAGGGTCGTCCTCCTGTAGTGGAGACTAAAATGACCTGATGATGATGGTAACTAAAACTGTGACATAGAATTTTATATATTAGATTAGATATGGCAATATAACAAAGAAAAGTGCTTAAATTCTAACTAATTACGACGAAGTAATATAAATGCTCCGAAATACTGCGCAATACGTACAAGAACACTTTACTAGACATTGACATTACTAGTTTATGAATGAAATATATCAGTAAGTAATATTTGAAGTTCACTGGTTATGTAAATATTTATTACTATAATATACAACATATTCAAATATAGGTAATATAATTATAAAGAATTTGTACCAATGGGCTGTTTTCACATCCGGAATAACATTAGTCTCAGCATTACCATGTCATAACTACTAGGAAAATATTATGATTTTTTAATTTTATTGCTTTAATTGAGCAATCATACGTATTATTTACGATTCGGCTACCGGCCTTCGGCTAAATCAATGATTATAAATACTATAGATATGGCATACCCATATGAAATTGCATCTGAAAATGATTCCACTCGCCTGGGAGATCTATGACTATTGCTATCCTTATCATCTCAGCGCTTTAATTACTTGCTGTCTCTGAGTAGGGACGTAATCATCGCAATGGCGCCTTTTTTTTGCAAAAAATATGAAACTAACCTGAAATACACCTTAACATCAAATATTATTATGTACTTTAGCATGAATTGTGATGTGTGATTTAGTACGATTTGTAAAGAGACATTATGTTTTTATCTATCTGCGTTTCAAAATTAGTAAACGCCTTTGAGCATTCTATGGTTGACTGAAAAAGTCCGCCGTTGTACCACATTTTTTTTGCGTATTATAGCTATTTGTTATTGTTGTTTTGCAAAAAAGTTTTTACAAAAATAAAAACAAACAAAAGATGGCATTTTTACCTCATCATCATCATCAGCCTTTATCTATCCACTGCTGGATATAAGCCTTCACCAATGCTTTCCACCAAATACGATCCTGCACCTTTTTCATCCAGCCGTTTTCTTAAGGTCATCGGACCACCTAGAAGGAGGGCGTCCAACACTTCGTCGTGCTATGCGCGGCCTCCACTCTAATACCTTACTCGGCAGATGTGACCCGCCCATTGCCATTTCAGCTTGCAAACTCTGAAGGTTATGTCAACAACTTTAGTTCTTCGTCGAATTTCTTCGTTCAGGAATCAGGATTCGATCCCTCAAAGAAACCTCGAGCATCATAGCCCTCTCCATCGCTCGCTGTGCGACCTTTAGCCACCATTTTTACCTATTTCAATCAATTATATTAATTAGTCACAACGTCAGTTTCGTCGGCTTGATTGTGCGAACTAATTGCGAGGTAAGATACTTTATTTTACGGGTGTACGTTTATGACGCTTGTGGCATATCTATAGTATTTATAACATCATTGGGCTAAATATAATTCATCTAATTAAACATAATGATCGGTACGTTCGGGATGCATTCGGAAGTGATATTATCACGGCCGCCTTGAGAACAAGGATCATTCGGTGATAAAATATGGTTATTAATATTATTAATTGAATCGTAAAATAACCATTATAGCTTAATTTACTTGCGTCAATTGAAAAGGATGTTAGCGTACCTACTACGTTTTAAATTTGAACGACTTGCGCAAATGATTTATGAGCAAGTCCACGGAGTCGATTATGTCTATGGACAAGTGTCATAAAATCAATCTGTAACTAGAATCGTTGTATTGATAATATTATTCCACAATATCACTATACGTTGCTAATTTAATATTATGTACATTATATATATATAAGCCAAATACGTAAATCACGAAGTCGTTTAGAACACTCACAACAACGCCTTAGAAGTCCTTAGTAAATTGTAATACAACAACATTACATACTTAGATAAATATAAAATTCAGGAATCATACATCGAAGTTAAATTAAAGTCGAGATACATAACGCAAATTTTTCCCATAACATAATTGCAACAATTAATAACACTATAAAACTGTCCAAACAAATGTTCACCATAAGTGCTTACGTCATGATTGATTGATTGTGCGAACTAATTGCGAGGTAAGATACTTTATTTTACGGGTGTACGTTTATGACGCTTGTGGCATATCTATAGTATTTATAACATCATTGGGCTAAATATAATTCATCTAATTAAACATAATGATCGGTACGTTCGGGATGCATTCGGAAGTGATATTATCACGGCCGCCTTGAGAACAAGGATCATTCGGTGATAAAATATGGTTATTAATATTATTAATTGAATCGTAAAATAACCATTATAGCTTAATTTACTTGCGTCAATTGAAAAGGATGTTAGCGTACCTACTACGTTTTAAATTTGAACGACTTGCGCAAATGATTTATGAGCAAGTCCACGGAGTCGATTATGTCTATGGACAAGTGTCATAAAATCAATCTGTAACTAGAATCGTTGTATTGATAATATTATTCCACAATATCACTATACGTTGCTAATTTAATATTATGTACATTATATATATATAAGCCAAATACGTAAATCACGAAGTCGTTTAGAACACTCACAACAACGCCTTAGAAGTCCTTAGTAAATTGTAATACAACAACATTACATACTTAGATAAATATAAAATTCAGGAATCATACATCGAAGTTAAATTAAAGTCGAGATACATAACGCAAATTTTTCCCATAACATAATTGCAACAATTAATAACACTATAAAACTGTCCAAACAAATGTTCACCATAAGTGCTTACGTCAAACTAGCTTACAACCATATCCGAGAGCAGACGGACGCAACAGCAAAGGTAAATATTTTAAAATTAATTAAGGGGGAGCCGCACGGACCGCCCGCGCGCTACCGTGCCGGCAGGGGGCGCCCCACGTGACGACTTCATGCAGCTTCCCGGAATCTCGTGACGGGATTCACCTAAACAGCTAAACTAGCCCCCAGCCGTAAAAACGTGACAGGAATGCTAAATAATGCTACTCTAATAAAAGCTTATAAAATCAAATATACATAAATCAACTTTTTGAAGTCACTGATGTTCTTAAACAAGGCGTGACGGAAAGATTTTACAGTGCAGTATCGCAATACGCGAGTCTTGTTATTGCTGTAATCATAAACTGCGCGTACTGTGCTATCAGCACAAGCCATTCACATAGGCTCATTCAAAATCAAACCATTCCATTTACCTATTTTCTAATTAGAATTCTCTATAATAGTAAGTGTGACATAAAACAATAATAATATAGGGATTTGTGCATTTATAGTTGGTATATTGAATTAGTTAACCAAATTTCAATGTGATGGTATGGTACAATTGTATAAATTTTAATATAGCGCACTACTGACTACGGACAAAATAAGGACAGGTACAAATTGAGTGCAAAAATATACAAATTACGGTTCATTTTTTGACCAATTTTTTAGATTGTGATGTAAGTGGTTCTTCAACATCTTTGAACCATAGTCAAAATCACCTGCACGTGTTGCACCCTGACTAAACTAGACTACGGTGAATAGAGAGGTAGGCCTATATTTGAAGTATCTCCACCTCATAGAATACCGCAACCAAATAACAATTCCCTAGAGGGTTGTTGTGTTCTTGCGAGGTCACCAGAAAGAAAGGAAGGAGTAAAAGCTGGCAACGGATCGGCGACCCCTTGGTGTTGCGGATCTCCATGGGCGGTGGTGATTGCTTTCCATCAGGTGACCCATATGCTCGTTAGCCCTCCTCTCGTATAAAAAAAGATTCGGTGTTTGACAAAGAACCCATAAATATGTTAAGCGTAGGCGCTTAGTCTACCCCATGGAAGATGTGAAAAGAATAATGATGTTCTTTAATTTATGCAACAAACACACAAAAAGAGAAAAACAATTCCGCATTCGCTCGTTTGTGCATGAGACCCACCATGCTTCGTTTGCGCAATGATTAAAACAATCGAAATTTCACAAACGTATCGAGTCTCATTGTTCCGCAAACAAGGGCGAGTGCCTACCCACTGTGCAGTGGGTGATCTACCTGTGCAAACACCGTGCGACAATAGGCGCGGGCTCTTAACTCGCCCGCTATGAGTTATTGTCACTGCCCCTTAAATATTTCATCGATTTTATTGTGGCTCCAATGTCAACCCCGTCTCGACGATCGCTATAAAAGACAGTCGTTATTCTTTTTTGCGCATTAACAAAAATCTTGTTTTGCGCCGAATATTATATTGGCCATTTGAACTAAAATTGCATAGATATTTTAATATTTATAGTTTTGGACACATTTAATTACGTACTTGCCGTTTTACTGCTCTACAAGTTTTTAAAGTGTAAAAAATATAATTTTAAAAATAAAAAAGATTGTCTATGCTCGGACTTCGGTCAGTCTTCTTTCCAGTCAAACGAGCGTAAACTTCTTACTTAAATATCTAAAATCTGTTTAAGTACATCAATTTTTGACACTTCTTCAAATAACAGCTCTATCTGTGGTACCACATTGTATTCGTACTGTTGCCAGATTTGTATAAGTTTCAAATCTATAGTACAGTTAAGAGCACTTCAATCTTGACATTTCGATCTTTGTACCGTTCTCATGTCGTACCACACCCCGGCCACTCCATACAAATGTCGCGTCGTTTACTACTACATAAACAAGGACGTCTGTACAAAGCGTGAATATGCATGTGTGCGTGCGGCGCCATACAAACGGTTCCAGATTTGTCTCAAAGGGGAGGTGAGGTCGATACCATAGAGCGGCAGGGAGTGGCAATACTGTTCATTACTTATACTGTGGTCGAACTTAATAAGAGTTACAATTGCAATGCGACTGTCAAGCATGAGCTAATCTTACTCTTAATATTACAAATTTATTAGAACTGAATAAACGTAGTTGTTAGATGTTCTTACGAAGTTACAAATTACAAGCATACAAAAAAAGCTAATAGAAGCACAAATAAGTCACACTGTAGTGACTCTACATAAAAATGAGAACTCACAATTTTTTGCATAATGAAATACATATCTAGCTCGACACTTTGACCCTTGTAGCGTTTGAGATTTAAAGCATCAAATCTGTTTTTATAGAGTTGATTTTGTAGGTTATATTGTATACTGTATATTTATATTGTATTATAAGTATATTATATTGTATTGTAATTAGCGGCCCGGAGAAACTTCGTTCTGTATTTTTTATGTGAAAAGAAAATTGTTTTTCTCTTTATTAAAACTTTCCATAATCAAGCCGTTTAGATTTATTTTAATTAGCTCGAGTTAAGCGCTTAGCAACATTCATTTTTATTTACGTATGATAATAATAATATATAATTACATATCTATATAGAACTTTATATCATAATCAACACTTAAATTAAAGTTTGTTCTGGAGGACTAACACAATTATGTATTCGTAAATAGTACCTACTTGTGCTCTACCTATTGAAAGCAACAAGCGAGGTTAGAGAAGGCTGTATTCACTTAACCCGCGCTCACCTGGCATCGTATTCTCCCACAGATAAAAACTCTTATAAAGAAATAAATTATTGCGTTATAGCTTTTTGAAAGAGTCCACTGCTGCTGAGAAATGACAATATTATTAAAAAGTACGCGTCTTTGTCACACTATCTTTTTGTATTCGATATATTGTCGCCATAATAAATGCTGCTCCTTTATGGGTCGAGCATTGTGCTCCAAGCCTTTGTGGACATTATTAAATATATTTTAAAGAGTTTTATTAATGGTGGGCGTCATAGAGGGAATGTTTGATTTATTTTTTCGACGCGTGTGCTCGAGGTTTATGTGAAATCCTTCAATCATTTTAATAAGTATTGATTTTGTGGGAATAGTTCCTTAATACAAATTTATTGGTTTATGATACCTGTTATTCATATTATAGTTTTACATATTCTTTGGGAATCTAACAGTAGGATAAGAATTGTGCTCGTAATGGTTCAGTAGATTTTTAGATATAGAAATGTATTTGAAAAATAAATTTGGGGTGTAAGTGGTTTATCAACGTATTTCAACCAAAGCCAACCACACCCGCACGTGGTACACCGTGCTGACTGACAAACGAGTCTCTGGCGAAAAGCGAAGTAGGGCATTGCGTATTTTGTAAGCTGCCCGACTGGGGAAGTACCTTCACCTCAAAGAGTCTCAGCCAAATAGCAATTTCCTTGAGTAGCCGCATCTGGCGAGCCGTATGCTTGTCTGTCAGCCGAGGTAGTATAAAAAAAATATACAGCGAAGTATAAATTTTAGATCATGCTTCACTTTGTACATGGTATAACTGTAATTTTTACGAGTACATTTAGAAATTTCAATTATTTAATATATAAGTATGTACAAGCAATTTTACTAAAAATTACACAATAGCCATTATAATAACATTCCCCCACCCCCCTCCCCCGTTGCATAAATAAATATATTTATAACTTAAGTATGCTCCATTAAAATGTAAAATCAGGTAAATGTTTGTCAGTTTATCAAAAAAATAACTTGTTCGTGTGAAAACTTATCGACGATATAAAGCACGCGAATAATTGAGATATCAAATTATTTGTTTTGAAACGCAAAGCTTACTTTGCGGCTCTTGATCCTTTTACTTACTCGGTTTTATCAGGTTTTTATTCAATGTATTTCTTTCAATACGGAATAATACACGAATTTCTCGAATGCGATAATATGTTTCATTTCACATACATTGATACTTAATGTTATACTTTTAAATTGTAGAGTTCCAATTTGAACAGCAATGTGTAACAAACAATGGATATCGTATCATTTTTTTCTGATTTTATAATACTTCGTAGTAGAGCCACATATCTTATTACACAAGAACAGGTATGTGACCACAGTTGTTATTATTTTTTGTTAAGGGTAGGTGTCGTATTTGTCCCTGTCTTAATAAAACATCTGCAAGTGCTATAAAAACTCATACAATATCGCTTTGATATGGTAATGTAACTATACTCATGATGTTCCATATTACTGCCTTAAGCCTAGTTTACACAGCGTGAGCTGGCATGCGAGGCAGCCTGCCGAGTAGCTGCTGTGCAGTAACTCGGACCGTTTGAACGAATCTTACGAGTTACTCGCACTTGCGAATTGGTTAATAACCAATTCGCGTACGAGTTACTTCAACATTTTTTTGTTTTCACGCGCCTGTCGCTCAGCAGCAACTCGTACATGGCAACGGCTCGGTCGTCGCTCACGTCGTTTGGACGCGCTCGCCGCGCTCGGAGTAGCTCGCATCCGATCTCTAATTCAAATCCTTTTCTTTCGCTTTTCTCTCGTTTTGAGATTTTTTATACACATACTCCAATTCCTGACATAATATTGTTGTCATAGAGCGTATCACCGTTTTTTTTTATTAGAACACGTTCACTAGACATCGCGACAACTCGCAAGACTGGACAGCAGCTACTACCTCTGGCGTACGAGTATTCAAGCCGAGTAGCTGCTTACTGGCTAGCCAGTAACTGTGTAAACTAAGCTTTAAGTTAAGCCTTTAATGAATAACTTTATTATGTCTTCGGGCGATGTTGTTGAAAAATATGGTAATATTGAATGTAAACTAACATTTTATGTATTGTGTCTACAGTACGAACAATAATTATTTCTAGTTAGTTACTATGTAAGTGTATAATTAATTTGTAACATGTTGTTTATTTACTTATTAGTTTTATAGATTGATAAATGTACTTAACATCAGTTTAAATGTCTATTTCTTGTATCGGCAGTATCAAATAAATAAATAAATATTTCTGGACAATTTACACAGCGCCATCTAGTCCCAAATTAAGCGCAAAACTTGTGTTATGGGTATGGCGATAGTCCGAGACTCAATGAAATTTGCTTCAAGCGTTTACAGAGGTAAGACTGATTGGTCGGCTATGCAGTGGTGAGTCAAAAAGAGATACTTGATTGAATAACATAATAGTGGTGAGAAAAAATGAGATGTCAATGAGCTCGCATCCGGTTATTGACGAGCTCGGTGGTCGAATGGTTAGTAATGGCCACTTGGCTCCGCGGACGCTGGTTGGGTATCCAACCCGCACAAGACAAATATTTGTGAACGTGAACATGTCTGTTTGCCTTGGTATGGGCAGTATGGGTGTTTTCTATATATTATATGTAAGTATTTACAAAAAAAATGTATTTAAGTATAATATCAGTTATCTGGTAGGTACCCATAGTACAAGGTTTTGCTCAGTTTTGGACTAGATGTATAATTTGTCCAGGAAATGTTAGACTTACATTTATCTTATTAAAATAACGCTATCTTATGAAATACAATTCGTATGAAAAAATAAACCAATTCTTAATTATTCTTATTCTAAAAACTATTGTCTCTCTTATTGTCTATTAGAATTATTGAAAAAACTACATTTAGATTTTTACATTCCATAAAAGTCAAAACATAATAAGTAGCATGCTATGGCCGTGCTGGAGGGAGAGGTCAATAAATAATAATTCAGTATCACGTGGCGCTTAATAAATGGACAGTCCGTGCTTTGCCACCGGTGCCACTCTCCCGCGCAAAGACTACAAACAAACAGACTAGACATTTTGCAAAACCTTGTAGGTATAATATGAATACTATACCTACAAGGTTCATTTGCAAAACATGCTTGCTTGCAACTATACAAGGTTATACGCATAGACTGGAAATTTACTGGTAGCGTTGTACCGTAGCCTATGGATGGGTTTATTTATCTCGAACTCCTCCGTGTTTCGGAGGGCACGTTAAATCGTCGATCCCGGTCGTCTTTAGACGACAGTCGTCAGTCCGTGTCAGTGGCCTTTGGGCGGCTTGAAAATTCTCGCTTCCTCCAACAAGCAGTTGAGCAGTGTGGTGGAGTAAGCTCTACACCTCTTCGATTGAGGGGAGCCCCTTATTCCAACAGTGGGATGATTATGGGTTGATTCCATGCCGTGCCGTGCTGTGCTGTTGTTAAAAAGTTTGTGATGTTGTTTTATGTTAAAACTTATTCACCTCGAAATTGTAACATCGTCTTCGCAACGTCATTACAAAGGAATAGATATTTATTACGTTTTTATTTAACACCCTGAGTTTACACCCTGTGGTAGGACGGACGTAATTATAAGCTGCTCGACTGGGGAAATACCTCCGCCTCGCAGAAGACCGCCGGTAAATAATAATTCCCTTGAGGGACGTTCCGTTTCTACGAGTGAGTGAGATCACCAGGAAAGAAGGAATTGGTTCGTTCGCAGTTTATTTGCAATACATATAATATCATGTTGCGACGAGCGAGCGTTTATATGGCTACGGTAACCGCTTCACATATACTTGTCTGCCATCCAACGTAGTATAATTAAAAAATATATCCACAATGTGGGTTCGTTAAGGTAAAATAATAACATACGATGAAAACTATATTATATAATTAATCATATAAACGTATAACTGCAATACTACTAATAAAAAAAATACTATAACTCAGTATAGTCTTCACAGAGGAAAGGTTCATATTTATACTCTATCCTGTCTGCATGCTATAAAACTTTAAGAATATTATTCTTTGACAAGACCCCCGCGACTCTTCGGCAGCTGGTGTGTCCGTATTTCTCAATAATCTCATCAATATCATACTATATTTTGTAAAAAAAAGTGGGTGCTATAGATGCTCACAATATCTAACTTCATATTATTTTTCTTATTGGATACTTAATCTTATGAGACATGAACATTTATTGTCTATTAACGGGACTTGCTATTGTTCATTTGACATTGTAACAACTTCTGTTTATCTAGACGTCAAGAAGCAAATAATGAGGGAGATAATCTATCAACAGAAAAAATATTGTAAGTTTTGGAAACTACGATAGGTTGAATGTATAAGCAATCTATACTATCTATAGAAAATTTTATTAGATCTATCTAGATTCTGCTACTTTTTATTTTAATATTTTCGTTAAACTAGTAGGTAGTAGTCGTAGGTTCTTATGGAGAGAAAAGTCATAAAAATAAAAACACCACTTTCTGCCCGTGCGAAGCCGGGGCGAGCAGCTAGTTAGAGAATAGTTGTAGACCGCGACTTGGCCCGCGTGGAATAAGCTGTATCCAGTAGGATTTTCAAAAATCTCTACTGGACTCAGATACTTAGCAGATGCCTAAGCCCCTATAATATGTAGGTAGTAACAATTTGACCTGTGCATTGATCCTCAGCGAGACAGTGATTCTCTACTATTTAGCATTAATTCCTTCATAAGATATTGAAAATGATTTTTGAAAATTGAAATAGGACACCGGGATACGCGCGTATGAAGTCACAGGTGCAAGCTAGTAACTTACTATAACTTACTAGCTTGCACCTGTTATAAGGAGTTATAATCCAACTTTTAAAAGGGCAAGCGAATAATGATGATAATAATTATTATCAATTTTACCCCTTTAGATAAATTTCCAAAGTTACCTTATTTCAAATGTTCATATCAAATTGTACCATATTACCAACATGTCTGTCTGTTCAGGCTATTCTTTATAACATTAAATTAATTTTGATGAAATCTTATAGCTTGAATCCTAGAAGAGGACATAGGCTACTAAAACTCTAGGTTAGTAGAGCCGTGAACGGACACTAGTAAAAATAACTATGTATATACATGCACTTGTAAGTATTGCTTTTTGCTACACCTCGAACCACTCAAAAAGCGCCTGCGGCGGCCAGACCACCGGCCGTCAGCACGTGCCTCCATTTACCCCTCGACACCACTTTACTTCCGGAACAACAGCGCCCTCTACAGATAAGTGTTTGATATGCGCACACGCAGCTGCATAGCACGAGCCCTCGGCAACAACTGCATTGTTTCAGTGTACCCTTGCCAATACGGTGGTCTGGATATTGACATGTTGATTGCCACTTAATGACTTTCCTGTTACAAGTACTTGTTTGAAACTAAACGCCTTTAATATTGTCTTCGTGTGAGGTTGATTGTTAAAGAACTAAATAGGTAATAATATAACAATTGTATTAATAAAACATAATCAAATATAAATTTAAAATACTTAATAATATAACATTTTTAGTGATATGAATAATTGATGTGCTTGATCCTTTTTCGCCTAGGCATTATGTATTTGGATGTTTTAAGCAATTAAATGCAGAAAAGTTCCATGTCATCATTGCGGATGTCAGTTCAATTGATCACAGAAGTTAAGCAACGGTGACCAAAACCTGGCTATGGATGGATTTATTTCACTCGAGGGAGGTACGCTGTTACTCAGCCGACTAAAGAAAACATAACAATAAGTATAGCAGTTGAGCAGTGTTATGGAGAATAGCTCTTCGATTGAGGGAAGACCTGTATTGGTTATTATTATTATTCGAATACGGATGGACGCAGATACAATTAAAAGATCCTTTCTTATTACTCATCTTGTGTATCTATAAAAGGCAACTGTTATAGACTGATCCGTCAACGTACAGCTCATACCACTGGGAGATATCAGGACACGAAGTCACGGATGCTAGCTAGTTGTCCATATGTCAATAATGCTGCGACCCGGCAACCCCATTAGGCAAACGTTTGCGGTTGACTGTTTGCCTCCTATTTCAGATGGGTAGGACGTTCATACAGCGCATCATACCTTGAAATGAGTCCAGTGCTGCAGCACCAGTGGCACATCGACCCTCTTGGATTTTTTATTAACTCATACATGCGCATACTGTGCCCAGTTTGCTAGGTTAGATTGGCAGGGGCCGACTTACTACATTTAGCCGCTCATTCAATGTCGCGTGTTTGCATCAATTTTATAATCCAAAGAGAAGAAAAAATCACAGTTGAATTGCAATTTTGATGCAAAATTTGTCAGCTAAAGCCGACGCATGTGACGCATGTGTGTGCACGTGCATGAACATGTCTGTTTGTCTTGGTCTGGGTGTTTTATTTAAATCATAAGTATATATTTACAAAACAAAAAAAAATGTATTTACGTATGTTTATCAGTTGTCTAGTGCCCATAACAATAGCTTCGCTTACTTTGGGGCTAGATGGCGCTGTGTAATTTGTCTGAGAACATTTATTTATTTAATTATATGAATTACTACAACTAAGGGGCTTAATAAATAATCGTTTTTTGAGTTGTGTATTTTCAAAGGAGGGGCGAGGGAGGTAGGGGTCATTTGCGTTTTACTATACGAACTACTCACATGATTCCATATTCCTTGGCCTTTTCAACAAATGACTTGAACAGCTCCACGGCCTTCGGGTCGTCGAGCGCTTCGTAAGTGGGCGCCACGTCTGTGAAGACGCCTTGGATCTTGTTTGACTGCAGCAATGGAAGTTGTTCCTCCAGCTCTTCGTAGCTATCCATGGATGTCATATCCACAAGAGGGCCCTTCTCATACCTGGACGATAGTAATAATAGCATCAAACTTCTCAAAGGGGCCTGTACGCGTTGGATCTATATCCCCGCGAACGCCTATCAAATGACCGGGCTTGACCAATGAATTAAGAGCGATACGAAATAATAATAATCATCACAAATGGTTTCTCAGTGTCGATCTTGGATGGTAACTTAAAAAAAAGACTTATCAATATATTATTGAAAAAATAAATACTCCTTACTAAAATACAAAACCTTTCTGTGGCTTACACTCCAGCAATATCTTTTTTTTTATAATTCCAATAATATGTAACGGGGAAACAAAAAATAATAAAGTAAAATGTATGATTGTATTATTTGGTTAAACTCAAAACTGAGTTTAACCAAATCCTTTTTCCTATTTCCTTCTTTTTTATTAAACTTTCTTCCTGCTTTATTAAAAAGAATGAAATAAAAATTTCTATTTCCTTCTTTTTTCTTGCTACACGATTGGGCCTATTGATATTTTTATTGTGTGGTGGTATTTACCTGTTATTTACAGTTTTTCTTAGTAAAGTAAAAATTCTGAGCCATGTAAAAAAAATGAAAATAGAAACTTTCTCTATCACAATTTTTATTCGTGTTTTTGACTCAGAGTGGCCGATTGATCTAAATTAATTCCACACTCACAGGTAAAATGTTTAAAAATCATATACCTAATAATTCTTAATTGAACCAATTTCTAATACCAACTAACAGCGACTAAAACTACCAACTTTATGTGTTCCAAAAATATACTACTAAAACGATCACTAGAATACTGCACATATAACGTAACAGCGAAAACAGTTTGGTACTACAAAAATATTTTTGACGTGAGAAGGTATATCTTTAAAATTGCTTCTATAGGGTGGCAATTAAAAAAAAGAAATGATACAAATTCGGGGGAGACAGTTTAGTGTTGCAGCTACATATCTATCATCTCCATTCAAAATTCAATCACACCACTGGATAGATGATGGATCACAGAATTTAATACGCTAAGTAAGGACTATGGAACATCGCGTAAGGATGAGGGGGAAGCGCTGCCATTTTGAGATAATTTTAGTGCATATAACGTATTTACGTACAACACACAGATCCATGACACACGCTGCAAACTACTTGCCTAATGAGGTCATGGCTGGGTTCACTCAATTTTTTTACATCCTATCACTGACGTATCTCAGAAGTATTAGCAGGGGCCCTACCGCCAAAGCTCAAGCCGATTACCATCTTATTTTTTTATTGCGAAAATCTAATTTCAGCTTATATTTATGGTACTAACGTTTAGCTTAGCTTATAGACACCCTAGAACTCTACCGAATAAGCTAAAGATGTTTGTCAATAAGTAAAACGTAAGACCTTTTATCGAATTAAAATTTTCGATGGTTTCGAAAATCGGCTTCAGCGTCAGGGGTAGCCCCTCTGCTCTTGTTATAAGTATCATATTCCCTTAAACATATTATTTTAGAAAATAATAGTCATGTAACTGTACTGTAAACGACTAAACTAAGATTGCAGACATATATCACTGCAATCTACGACCACAAGTAATTAAACAAACAAACTTTTTAGAGTTACGGCTATAAATAAGGGGGAGTTAAAACAACAATAAATAACCAGAGAAAAGGTTGTAGAGAAAAGTCGAAAGTATTTCGTAGATGGACAACGCGGCTTGTCAAACATTTACGGGCTTGACGAGCACGCTAGATGACTTTTATTCCACTGTACCGTTTTTATTCCACACGCAAGCAGAGCCAAAATAGAACTACAAAACTGCAATGTCAGTCACCTGGAAATGGTGATTTTTCAGTATATTGTCCTCTTGTGAGCTAAACTAACCTTAGCAAATAAGTTCAAATGTACAAAGGAGCTATAAAATAGACAGTCATGTGTATTTCGTGAAATATCATGCCTTAATTCATATATTTACGACTAACGCTTGCATATCTTCCGTACTGCTTACATACAAGCGATCGTATCCGTCTGGTTCGAGTACCGTTTATTTTTTACAATAATATACGAGTATTATTATTGCTCTGATTTGCTAGAATAAGTTTTAATATACGAAAATCGTCATGGACAAAATCTCAGACCAAAATAGCATTTTCATATTACTTACTATATCCATTTATTAAATTGCTAGATATCGTAAAAAACTTCAACACAAACGAGTCTAAAGACTCTCAACGAAAAATGAGTACACGTTAGGCTCTTATAAATAGAGGCTAGGGTGGATCATCGTTTGAAGTCTCGGATACAAAGTTAAGGAATGGGGTGCGGTGGAGGCAACCCTGAGATCGTATCGCGTGTCCGAACTGCCGTAGACAGATAGCGCTGCTGTTTGTGAGCTGAATTTTAACACAGCCTCTATATCAGTTGTGGGTCATGGTCTAATAGGGCTGAATTAATTGGAGTCGGGTGCGTAGTTTAACTTTGGTTTTGTAAAATTAACAATTAAATTTGAATAGAGGACAACGTGTTGTGCTTGTTTTAGATACGAATTGTATTCAATGTAATTACTAGAAGATATAATGTAAGTACAAATAATAAATAATGAGGAATGTTTTTTTCAATATACATTATTACAGATTATAATTATATTCTACCTTAGTATTTTCTGGGCTAGTAATTTTTCGATTTAAATCAAAAAAATAAAAAACATAGAAGTCGAATTAGACATAGTTAATATACTTACTGTTCAATTGGATTAAAGTTTAAATAATATATTTCATAATACCTTGTAAACGGGAACATAGTAATATAACAGTACAAGTAGCTAGGTATTTAACGTTAATTACGAGTACAGTAACAGAATAAATTATTATTAATGGTATGTGTTTTTTAGTCTACTACGCCATACATTTTTTTGTTTCGAGATTTTTATCATAAGTGGAAAAACCCGGTGGTGTAGTAGCAATGTTGTGCAGATAGTAAATACCTATGACGTACGTATTTAAAACTTAGACCCAATAAATATTCGAATAGGCGCGGAATATACCCTTAAAATATTCGTTATCTCAGCCAATTAAAAATATGAAAAAAATACCACAAAAAATAGACTAAAGAAAAATGAAAATAAGTTTACCAGACATTATCAAATTTGCCCTGAAAAATGTGCAGGACGGCATCGGGTCGATACTGAACCGCGCCCCTCGCCCCTCGCCCCGCAGGTGCGACGAGATAATCCAAGATGGCCGCCGAGATAGGACGTGACGTCACAGCGCAGCCCGCGAACTCCCCCGCCCGCCCGCGCCGCCCTCGGCGCATCCTCGAAACCTCTCGCCACCCTCCTTAGATCCTTTCAGAAATCCACTGGGTACAGTTGGCAAAGTCAGATTTTCAAACATCTATACATTTTTTGCTCTATACGGGAAAATCAATACATTTTTTCTTTGGACCGAGCGAGCCTCGAAATCGAGTTTGACTCTAAACGCATTTTTTATATAGATATGTTTATGTTAAGATACAAATTGTTGCTGTGTAGAAAACGCATATTTACACGTTTTCTAACTTATCAAAATCGATTTAAAACTACTCTCGAATTATTGACTAGAATTTGATGAAACTTGCTCGATACGCAGATCATATATATACGTCTCGTGACGTATCGTGACCAAGAACCCTATCGGCTAAGCTGAAGCCGATTCCCATCGGATTTTTTGATTGCGGATATCAAAATTCAGCTTAAATTTAAGGTATTTATTTGAGGTGTTGAGCTTAGCTGGTAGAAACCCTAGAGCACTACACTACCGACTCAGCTAAAAATGTTTGTCCATAACTAAACCGTACGACCTATTTTTCGAATGAAAATATTCGATGGTACTCGGCTTCAGCTTCGGCGGTAGGTCCCCAGGAGTTCTGCCGCCTAAACTGAAGCCGATTAAGATCGAAAATTTTGACTCCAAATATATTCTTAGATTTTATGTTAATTATAAACATCTTTTTAGCCGGTTAAACTCCAGAGCTAACCCTACACATGGTGATTTTCTCATTCAAATAATCCGACGTGGGGTATACCGCCGAAGCTGAAGCCGATTACGGCTTTTTTACTTTACTGATGAAGGTTTTTTGAGGACATCTTCAGCTTTAGTCCGTAGAGCTTCAGGTTTCCTACTGGCTCAGCTAAACAAGATTACCACTAAACTAAGCCGAATTCCTGTATTTAAAAAAAATAATGGGAATCAGTTTCAGCTTAGGCGGTAGGGCCCCAGAATTTTTTTTTTTTACTCGTTTTAATAAAATCTAAGTAATAAAACCAAATATTAAAATAACTAAGTCAATTTTATTTGTTTAAATAGCGACGGCCGGGACTGGTACTGGTACTGGGAGGTGACTACCGTCAACGTGGAAACCGTCAGGGCCGCCCCTGTACTTGGTGACATAGATCTGGCCATCATCACCGACGAACTGGTACTGCCCGTCTATCTCCAACACACGGCCACCGCTGGCAGTGGGTACCAGCCGCCCGCGCTCTGATACTACGGTATCTGGAAGAAAATGCAATTTTAACTTCATCTATATAGAATAACTAGCTTGCACCTGCGAATTGCTATTGTTTAATGGCAGATGCCAATCAAGAATTTTCCTGGCAGATACCTACGTCATAATAGCTGCCTGTATGCCAAATTTCCACCATATTGTAATCATAATCTACAAGTAAAAATCTATTTCTGTATTTTTTAGCTTAGTAGTTAGTAGTTAGGCTTAGTAGCTTCAGAAATAAGAGTCAATGATTATTTTTTGTCTATTTTCTATGAACTTATTACATCATTTTAAATCCATTTCTTTTTTATTTAAAAAACATATTTGAGATCCTCATACGAAGCACTTTCATTTTATATCTCATAAGGTACAATTTACAAAACTTTTTTTTATTTTCTAATTTGTCGTGTAGGTTTTTTTTATGAAAGGGGCAGACGAGCATGTGGATCACCTGATGGAAAGCAATAACCGCCGCCCATGGAGATCAGCCAAGGGGTCGTCGATCCGTTGCCAGCCTAAGGAGTATAGGCTTTCTTTCTTCCTTTTCCTTTCTTTCTTTCTTACTTTCTGGTGACCTCACTTACTCGCAGGAACACAGCGACCCTCAAGGGAATTGTTAATATTTCTCAGAAATATTACACGAGTATAAAATTTCTGTCAAGAGGATCTAGTAAGGGAGCAAATATGAGTTAAATATAAATAGGTATATAACATACTTTCAGCAGTGATGTACCGAAGGGCGTACTGTCCATACTCGTCATGGACCTCTTCATGGCGAATTGCGGGTAGCTTCCGCAATGGATGGCTGGCAGGTATGGCTAATGTCACAGCGACCAAACAGCTGCAGATCACGATCTATAAAAAGATTACAAAAAAAAAAATAGTATGTATGTACTGTCAAGGGTACAGCGTTAATTTAAATCTTACAAAAAAATCGGGCGTGCAGCCTTCTTCTTTGGACCGAGCGAGCCTCCAAATCAAGTTTGACTCTAAACGCGTTTTTTATATAGATATGTTTATGTTAAGATACAAATTGTTGCTATGTAGAAAACGCATATTTACACGTTTTCTAACTTATCAAAATCGATTTAAAACTACTCTCGAATTATTGACTAGAATTTGATGAAACTTGCTCGATACGCAGATCATATATATACGTCTCGTGACGTATCATGACCAAGAACCCTATCGGCTAGGCTGAAGCCGATTCCCATCGGATTTTTTGATTGCGAATATTAAACTTCAGTTTAAATTTAAGGTATCTGTGTTGAGCTTAGATGGTAGAAACCCTAGAGCATTACCGACTCAGCTAAAAATATTTGTTCATAACTAAACCGTACGACCTATTTTTCGAATGAAAATATTCGATGGTATGTACTGTCAAGGGTACAGCGTTAATTTAAATCTTACAAAAAAATCGGCAGCGTGCAGCCGGCGTTCATCAATTTATAATGCGTTATCAGGTCAAAATAATTTCTTGAAGATTAAAATATTTCTAGAGAATGAATAGGGTATACCGAATATATTAAAGAAATTTAAAACATCATAATAAATACATATTTTATTCAATGTTAAAGTGAAGGTAGGTACTGCACTCATGACCCCTTGACTGCACATAGAAGTGTGAATTTAAACTTTATGAAAATGTTATTCTGAACTTGGCTTGCTATGTTTTGCTCGTCAGTCTCTTTCAATTGGTAATTTGGTACTGATATAAGTATACATGGGGGTTAATGTGGAAATTGTAAAACGCCATTTTGCGACTGCGACCATATAAGATTAAAAACAGCAGCATTTAGGTAATCGTACATTGTCGAGAGAATCAAATACTTGTGCCAAATTTCAGCTCAATTAAATCAAAGTGCGTATAAGTATCACAATGCTACTAAAATAAATCATTATATTAATATGTGAAGTAAAAACTTTGTAGGTACCCATTTTTATGAAAATTGCACGGACGGAGAAGTATGAAATTTCGCACACTTATAGTTTATATAGAGAACGAGTGCAGAATGCTAATATATATTTTTTTAAATTATGCATAAAAATATATTAAATCAATTAAAAAAAACCATTACACACTATGTATTTGACAAAAACACGCATATATATAGAGTATATTATACTCTTTTGTTTATTGTCAAAGTCATAATTAAAATGAATTATTTTTATTTTATTATTTTTTATGTGTATTTTATTATAATTTTAATGTAGTTTTATTAATTTTATTTTAAATTTAATTTTAAGATAACTATATATAATTTTAGTTTTGTAACTTAATTAAACTTTATATTTAGATAATATATAAAAATAAATTATGTTTAATTTCGACCAATGGGCCACCACTAGTATATATAATACTTAAAGCATGTACCTAACACCCTCTTTTTGAGACCATCATTAATTCTTATGAACGATGCAACAATGTAAATCTACGTAAAGTTACTAAATATTTCCTCTTGTCTGTAACTAATACTATTGATAATCTGTGGTAATACTCACAATTTTCATGTTGATGATTGTGAACGGACGTATCTGCGATGAGTTGCAGTAGAATAATAATATCGTGAAGCCAAACCCAAGTATATATAGGTCTTTTGTATGTTTAATAATGTTGGAAATCTAGTCGTATTTAGGGAACAAGTATACTAATTACATGAAATAATCTCTTATTAAGTTATTTGTAATACGTACTAGACAGCTATTACAAAATGGAAAATATTAAATTGATCCACTAAATAACCTGATTTGCACATAAAATTAATCTGATCGCACATCAAATTTGATGTGACTTCAGCTTTGGTGATAGGTCTAGCTATTATTCTGGAAGGTTATGGCTATAACTAGTTGTTGCCCGCGACTTCGTCCGCGTGAATATTAGTTATCGTGGTAAGAGCATAGGACGTTTACGCAGCGCACGCAACCCTCAAAAGGAATATTTTTTCCCCATTTTTAATTGGTGCTCCGCTCCTATTGGTGGTAGCCTATATAGCCTTCCTTGAAATATAGGCTATCAACACTAAAATATTTTTTCAATTCGAACCAGTAGTTCCTCAGAAAAGCACATTCAAACAAACAAACTCTTGAGATAATTTTATAAATAATAATTAGTATAGATTAAATACTTGTGATTACTGATTAATAACATATTTGTTTGGATTATTCCTTCGCAAAAAATGCATTAATTACAAGCAAATTTTGATTACCATAAAAAAAGGTTATAGTGAGTTAATGTTAAAAGATAGACATATGCTGTCGCCGACTTTTTTTTAGAACAAAAGTTCTCTTTTTTTGATGGAATTGTTCCTCTTTAAAAAAAGAGGAACAATTCCATCATACATGATTATCTTCAACCGTTTACGCAGCGCACGCAACGTAAGTCCTCGAAAGGATTTTTTTTTCCAATTTTTCGTTGGTGCTCCACTCCTATTGGTGGTAATGTTTTAGTGTTAGATAGCCTATATTTCAAGGAAGGCTATTATAGCCTTCCTTGAAATATAGTCTGTCTAACACTAAAATATTTTTTCAATTCGAATAAGTAGTTCCTGAGATTAGTGCGTTCAAACAAACAAACAATCTCTTCAGTTTTATATTATTATAGAATACATTTAACATTTTGGGAAAATAACTTGTCAATTGTGTAGGACCCCGAGCCGGTAAAAAAATAAAAGAAAATACAAAATTTGTCAATCTCCTTTGGTAGTTTTGCGGACGGTACCGCAGGGTGGTAGGCGCTATGTGCTCTGAGCTATGTACGGGGTTATCTCCTCAGTCGGCGTTCTATCTAAATCTGTATTATCGCTACACGCCGCCGAATAATTATTATAACATATACAAGTTGTACTTACACGTATGTACGCGCACATTACGATAACAGCTCTCGCATTAAATTGAATTCTGATGACGGAGTTTTGATTCATATCGCGCGGGCGTGCTCTTATTTAGATACAAAAAGTTTTAATGCTTATTGGTTTGTGATATTTTATTTAATAAAAAACTTCTTAATTTTACAAGCTTTTATTTAACTTGAAATGTATATATGTAACTATGTTTGTTCGGGTGGAATCTTGCAACTCAATTTTAAAGTAGATATCTTCTACCGATTGAGCTGAAATTTTACCTATCAGCATGACTTTATCATAAAAATGTTTGGTTATCTATCACCCCATAGCGCAAGCTTTGCGTTATTTTTACTTTATTTTTTATATGAGAGGGGGCAAACGAGCATGTAAGTCACGCGATGGTAAGCAATCACCACCGTCCATGGAAACCAGCAACACCAAGGCGTCGCCAATCCGTTGCCAGCGTATACTCCTTCCCTTCTTTCTTTCTGGTGCCCTCACTCACTCGCAGGAACACAATTACCCTCAAGGGAATTGTTATTTGGCTGCGGTATTCTGTGAGGTGGACAATGTAGAGATACTTCCCCAGTTGAGCTGTTTAAAAAATATACTATACCCTACCTCTGTTTTCGACAGAGCCTCGTTTGTCAGTCTGCAGTACCCTGCAGACTGACAAACGAGGCACCACGTGCAGAAACGTGCACGTCATAATAGATAATTTCTTAACTTTACCTATCAGCGTGACTCTGAGTCATTGAGTTTATAATAATAATATTTTTAGTATTTAAATTTGTTAATCTGTTATCTGTCACCCCATAGAACAAGTTTTGTTTAATTTGAAACTAGATGATGTGTAATATGTCCAGGAATATATATTTATTTACACATAATATATTGTATGTGCTGTCGGATCATTGCGCATAAAATGACAAAACAGCTACTCGAACAATTTATATACAAAAAGTTACTCACCACGATCTTTAGAGCCAAAGCCAGCCTTGACTGCACGCGGTGCATCCTGCCGACTAGCGAAGGAGGGTCTGGTGAAAGAGAGGTAGCGTATTTGTAAGCTATTCCATTCATACTGGTGAGCTCACTCATTCGCAGGAACACAATTACCCTCAAGGGAATTGTTATTTGTATTCTGTGAGGAGGAGGTACTTCCCCGGTCGGGCAGCTATAAATAACGCTATGCCCTATGTTTCACCACAGCTACGTTTATAAGTCAGCAGGGTGTACCACGTGCAGGTGAGGTTAGCTTTGGCTCTACAGATCATGGTGAGCCACTTACTTCTGAAAAAGTAAGTAGTTCAGTATTCTACATATGGCTTTTATTTTATTTGTTTTTTTATTTATTCTGTCATTGGGCGCTTGTGGGCTTAGACATGTCTTACACATTTTTATTAATAATATTCTTATTTTTTGCCATTATTTTTTATCTACTAGCATTTCACCATTGCATAGCATATTGACCATTGGCGAAGAAGAAATGCTTGAAAGAAACTTGTCAATATGGGTATATTTTTTTTAATAATCCGATAATACAACAATTACATCTTAGTTTGTTTATAGGTATATGTCGTGGCCATATCGTAGATTTGCTCACTTCATGAAATGCTCGAGAATTTCACGAGATGGTCGCATTTCATGATGTGAGCAACTAATTTGACCAGATCATTAAATCGTCAACATTTCACGATTTTTTCATCTACATTTGACCGGATCGTATAAATATGATGTCCATATAATATGGAATAAAAATCCAGGGGGCCAGATCGTGAAAACTGTGAAAAGAGTGTTACGATTTTTCATATTTAACCTATTTAGATATGATTGATATCAATGATAATTTGTATATATTACAATCAAAGACCAAAAATTATGGTATGATTATATTAAACTCTTAAAATCTAATAGTTGTTTTATAATAAAGGTCAACAAACGCACAAAATTGAGAAAAAATGCAAAAACATGCCTTCGTATTTTTCAGATTTAACCCAATAAATCAACACAAATTGATAAAAAGAAACACTTTTTGAACACTGAAGAAACCAATAAATATAACATATACTTTTTTTTTGTACCTTTACAAACAAAGACTTCCTCTTTTAAAGCCCTAAAATCTACATATGTTTTACGTAAATTCTCCATAGAAAAATGTATGAAAAATGACGCACATTCCGATATTACGAATTAGTACTCAGCGTCGCCACTAAATCGCCAGTGTGTTTTTATATGTCAAGGTGACACCACGCGCGTCGGATGCTCCAGCAAAATTACGTGTTGTGAATTTGTGTTTTTTGTGAAAAACTGTAAGTATAACTAATTTACCAATATAATGAATGTATATAAATCGTAAAAAATACAAAGAATGAATTAGATACTTTGTTGAGTAGGTTATTTTATGAACCTTGTAAAATATGTATCAATTCAGGCTTGAAACATGATTTCAACATGCTATAGCCAATATCATAAACGTATCTAGTCGGTAATCGAGGGTTTTTTTCGCAGGACTGATTGAATTTGAATTTGCCAGGGAAAAGAAAGTTTAGTACGCATTATAAAAATATGAAAGCCAAAAGATCTCGGAAAAAATGTAAGTTCCTTCCTTCCTTCCTACTTATTTATTTATCTGCCTACTTTACTACGTCTTGTCCTAAATACCTACCTAGAAAAAAAATACGAGATTTCTGTGAAAGTGTCATGTAAAAATCCTAGTTTTATTTGTGTGCTTATCCTGTATAAGTAGTAATAATAATATAATTTATTTGCATTTGAACACGGTACATTACAAAGCTAATACAATACCTATGTCATATGATTTAGATCGCTTGATTCAGACATATACAATAGCATGTAAATATTGGTTTGTATTATATAGTAATAAAGTCAATTTCTACCTAGTATTCGTTTTCATGTTCATCATTATTGTCTAAATATCAGATTGTGGAAGTAGGTATGTTTCATAACGAGATAGCACGGGCACGCGGCTTTGTCGACATACTTACCGCCAAAGAGACGCGACGCGCCTAGGGTCTGGTGTTGTACAAAAATTACAAAATAATTATAAAGTGGATAATAATGATGAATAATATTTCCAGTATTGAAAATAAAGAAAACCTTCAGGCCGAGACTCCAAGCAACACTGCTATGCTTAGACTACACACTATAGACGTAAGTTGTTATACCACAGTATAAGTAATAGTACTAACGTACAGTATGGACACTCTCTGCCGCTCTCACTAGTCGACCTCACCTCCCCTATGGAACCGATTTGGAACCGTTCGCAAGGAATGCCACAACGTACGAATTGACGTCGCTTGTATTTTATTCTCCATTCAGTTTAAAATATTATGCGAGTATGTAAAAGATGAGAGTTATTTGTGCAGTGGATGGATGTCTCAACATGGATGGATGGATGGATGGATGGATGGACGGACGGACGGACGGACGGACGGATTGATGGATGGATGGATGGTTGGATGGATTGATGGATGGATGGATGGATTGATGGATGGATGGATGGATGGATGGATGGATGGATTGATGGATTGATGGATGGATGTATGGGTGGATGGGTGGATGGATGGGTGGATGGATGGATGAATGGATGGATGGATGGGTGGATGGATGAATGGATGGATGGATATATGGATGGATGGATGGATGGATGGATGGATGGATGGATGGATGGATGGGTGGATGGATGGGTGGATGGGTGGATGAATGGATGGATGGATGGATGGGTGGATGGATGGGTGGATGGGTGGATGAATGGATGGATGGATGTATGGATGGATGAATGGATATGGATGGATGGATGGATGAACGAGCAAACGAGCATTAGTTGATAAAAAATCCTATGCAATAGCTTTACCGCGGCAGTCCCCGAGTGTCACACGTTTTTTTTTCTTCACTACGCCCATCAGGTGGGCGTAGTGAAGAAAAAAAAGTTAAGCGGTTAACGCTCGCAACATTAAATATCGCTCGCGCGCTGCCATCCCCGCTGCCAACGCAGCAACTCCATCCTCTCTGGTGACCTCACTCACTCGCAGGAACACAACAACCCTCAAGGAAATTGTTATTTGACTGCGGTATTCTGTGAGGTGGTGGTACTTCGTCAGTCGGGCTGCTTAAAAAATACGCTATGTCCTACCTCTCTTTTCGTCAGAGCCTCGTCTGTAAGTCAGCAGGGTGTACCCCGTGCAGATAAGATTGACTTTGGTTCAAAGATGTTGATGAACCACTTACACCCCCTTACATATCCGACTAATAATTGTATAATGTCAGCCCTAGAGAACGTCACTCAAACATAGGCACGTGTACAGACGTCAATTGGTTACTACATGCAAAAGCGCCATTTTTGTATGGAGTGGCCGGGGTTTGGTTATACGTAATTCTTGTAGACTTATTACATAAATAAACAAACTACCTTGGGGTGTAAGTGGTTCATCAAGATCTTTAAACCAAAGCCAAATTCACCTGCATGCGGTACACCCTGCTGACTGACAAACGAAGCTCTGGCGAAAAGAGAGGTAGGGAGCGTAATTGTAAGCTACCCGACTGGGGAATGTACCTCCACCTCACAGAATACCGCAGCCAAATAACGGTTTCCTTGAGGGCTGTTGTCTTCCTGCGAGTGAGTGAGGTCACCAGAAAGGAAGGAGATGCTGCGATGGCGATGCGAGCGGGGGTGGCGGGGGTGGCGGCGCGCGAGCGATATTTTATGTTGCGAGCGTTAATATGGCTACGGTAACCGCTTCAGATCAGGCGGGCCGTATGCTTGTCTGCTTCCCGACGTAGTATAAAAAAAAAAAATACCTAGTTAGTGATGGACGAAGACAAAATCTCAGTAGGGTGAAGTCTTCTAGTATCGGCCTCCTCCTAATATCGGCCTTTGCGAGAAAATGGAATATAGGGTAAGTGCTCAATTGAATGAACCCTTAAGGGCATTCCAAACTTTGAAAATTACAGCCAGCTACTTATGAGATCCTAACCAAAAAATATTTTATTTTATTATGTTCACAATTTATTCATGATTGATACAGTATACATATTTTAGCAAAAATGCTGATAGTTATTGAGATAATCTGCATTTTATACAAATATGGGGTATATTTGTATAAAATGCAGGTTATCTCAATAACTATCAGCATTGAACACACAAATCACCAGAGAATGAACAAAAAATCCAGTGAATAAACCTTTTGAAACCCATTGAATGAACTACCACTTTTATATATCAGTTCTATATATAAATTATTATGTAAGAGTTTATTTCGGGTAATTGTTATTGTAAATATATATATTTTTTTATTATATTAAATAGACGATATGATTACTATTATAATTGCGTGTTACTTGATATTTTATAACCTAAAGAGAACTATCTAACATTTTTTTTTTATACCACTAAGGTGGCAAACAAGCATACGGTCCGCCTGATGGAAAGCAGTTACCGCAGCCTATGGACGCCTGTAACACCGGAGGCATCACATGCGCGTTGCCGACCCTGTAAAAACCTCTTCAAGCCCTTTTTGAAGAACCCCATGCTGTAGTCTCCTGGGAAAACCTCAACAGGCAATTCATTCCACAGCTTGATAGTACGTGGAAGAAAACTTCTCTGGAACCGCACAGTACGTGACCATTTCGGTTCTAAAGTGTGAGGATGAATTCCCTGTCGATGGCGAGCGGTGCGACTGTAGAAGGAAGCCGTGGGCATCATGTCAAACAACTCCTCTGAACACACCCCATTGTACAAACGGTAGAACACACAAAGGGACGCAAAATCTCTTCTCAGACTTAAAGGTTCTAAACCGTCTGTCAGTTTGGGATCGTCAACAATCCTCACAGCACGCCTTTGAATCGAGTCACAGGGTGCAAGCTGGTATCTAGGCGCTCCCGCCCATAGATGGCAACAGTACTCCATATGCGGCCGAACTTGAGCTTTGTATAAGTCTTTGCCGCGGGTTGAAGTAATGTTTCGCCCTGTTGAGCACACCTAGTTTCTTCGATGCCAGCTTGACCTTCCCCTCCAGATGACATCGAAACTGGACGTCGCTGGAGATGTCAACTCCTAGAATACCAATACTATTGGCGATGGTGAGGGGTGTGTTTTCGAAGTGTGGAGCCACAGCAAATGGGGTTTTCTTAGCGGTGAACGCGCAGACTTGTGTCTTAGAGGGGTTAAATCGCACTAAGTTATGTCGCCCCCAGTCGGACACTCTACTTAGTGTGCTCTCAATTTGCGACACAAGTTGTTCGCGGCTCTCCTCCACCAAAGAACGAGGGATATTTGCGCGGCCCGTGTAATAAGTGTCCCCGGTGCTGTCGTCCGCATAACAATGAATGCTGTCATTATACAACATATCATTAACATGCAGCAGAAACAGCGTCGGGGACAATACAGAACCCTGCGGGACGCCAGTATTGATGTCCATGCTATCGGAGCAACTGCCATCTACAACGGCTCTAATGCTTCTGCTGGACAAGAAGCTAGCAACCCATTCGCATAGCCCCTCGGGCAGACCGTAAGGCTAAGATGCCAAATGCTTAAAACATAATATTAATACTGGATTATTATTATAAAATATTTAATATTGTTATTCATCACTTCTATGTTAGATTCTCCTTTCTCTTCTAAACTATTATATTTCTATAATAGAAGATTGGTTCTATATGTCATCATTATTTATTAATTTCTTTTTAGCTTGCATTTTGCTGTCTTTCCATGGTCGTTTTAGCTGAAAGGCACTTCTATGTGGAGATCTTTATTTATTTTATTTAATCAGTTCACTCCGTCTGGTTTTCGTCCTGGGCACAGTACTATTACTGCACTTCTAAAAGTTACTGAAGATATCAGGCTAGGTATGGAGGATAAACTGGTAATAATAAAAGAACACCTCGTTCGAATATTGGTCAAAAAATTGACAACCGTTTATAAAAGTTGTGTACAAAAAATTAGCCAATTGCATTAAGGCTAAGATGCCAAATGCTTAAAACTATAAAATAAGTCAATTCCTATGAATGAACCGTGTGTTCATTGACTAGATTTTCTTCAATTTCGTGATCCAATTATCGTACACCCCTATAATTTATTTATGATAATTAAAATTTTTGCAATCTGCTTTTTGTAAGATAAAACAGTCCTTTTTACATCCTACTACCAAATTTTGTTAACACTATCACACTTATAGTGTCTACAAAGTGAATATCAAAACACGAAGTCTCAGCAATGCCCTAAATTCTGCTCCATACAATCAAAAATACGACAGAATACTTTCATTTTAGGCGGTCGCGATTTTGAAACTACAGGTCACAGGCAAACACCTGTTTGCCTGTGACCTGTAGTTGACGTAATATAATGTTTCGATTGAGAAAAAAAATACTGGCTTGAGTAGAAAGGCTTAGATTTCTTATTATATTGAAAAATGTGTGTTTTGTTCATTCACTGGTGGTTGTTAATTCACTGGAGCACTTACTCTAACTATTAAAATAATCCTAAAATTATAATAGTTTTTATTCAAAAAGCGACTCTATATACGAATAATCCATATTTTGGTGCGGGTGCTTCAATATTTGAACGTTCAGTTGGCAATAGAGCACGCGCCGGTACCGACTTGTGTCGTTTAGTGGCAGTGGCGAGTCAAATACCGGTTGCGAACGCATTGAGTTAGTTAGTATTTCAATGGAATTAAACATACCTATGGTATTTTATATTGTTTTTTATTCAAGAAAAACACACGTTTTTACTTTTACTTGTCTTTTTTATGAAATAATCGCAGGGTCGAGGTTAGGGATCTTTATTTATTGATAAATCCCAATATCGGCCACCCGGCCGACATTAGGAAAATGCATGAAAACGCTAAACAACATGTTTAGCTATTTTTTATGTTAACAGGAATATTAATAAGGTTAAAAATGAAACAACAGCTTTTTTTGTTCACTAGATCCTGACGTTATCCCATAAAATTATTGTCCTAAACCAACTTTACAAACAACCAGTTTTTATTACGTTTATTTATATAAAACGTTCAAGATTTTGATCTAGTGTTATGTGTTTCAAAGATGTATTCTAAGGGAGTTCTTAGCTATGTTTGAAGAAATTTGGCCCATTCTTTTTTAATTATTTTTTATTAAAAAAATAAAGCCATTATCTTTCTTTACAGGAACTAGTTATTGAAAACAGTCAAGAGGGAAAGGTGGATGAAGTTGAAGTTGGGCGTAGAGTAATAGATATTTCTTTTTTTTTTAAGCTCTTCAGGCCATAGGGGACCACGGTCCAATGGATTGTAAGTTAAGTTACCTCAGTATAATAGGTGAAGTAAAAGTTGATCTGGACTCAAAACTCATCATGAAATGTAGTATGTGTAGTATGAAATTTACTGTGTGTTTGGTTGAAAAGAAATAAGATAGCATGGAAGTGAATCATCAAATTGTATCTGGTATCATATCGTCTGGTGGGAGCTACTCTCAGTTAAAAACATTAACTGCCGCAGTAGCCCTACCAATCATGTCACCTTCATTATACAATGAAATTAATAATACGGTTTGCGATTGGTGGGAAAAGACAGCAGCACATTCCATGGCAGAAGCTGTCAAGGAAGAAGCAGAGTACGCAGTGTCTATAGGTAGTGTTGATAAAAATGGTACACCATTAATATCTGTTGCTGTTGACGGTTGTTGGAGCAAGAGATCTTATGGTAAGAATTTTTCCGCCTTATCCGCAGCTGCGATAATTGGCATTAAAACTAATAAAGTATTGTTTTTTGGAGTTAACAATAAATACTGCGTAGTCTGTGTACGAGCCGCAAAGAAAAACAGTCAGCCCCCGGAACACCATTGTTTCAAGAATTATTCAGGATCAACTACCGGGATGGAATTGACCATAATAGTTGAGGGGTTTAAACGTTCCATTGTTGATCACGGTGTAATTTATAATAAATTTGTAGCAGACGGCGATTCCAGTACTTATAAAAAAATATTAGATTCGCGTCCGTACGATAATTTAATAGTAGAGAAAATTGAATGCAAAAATCATCTTTTACGAAACTACTGCAATAGCTTGGAGAAACTGTCGAAAGACACTAAGTATCCTTGCGAATTGCGGAAATTCCTAAAAGAAAGGTATTTGCGTTTAAGAACGGGTGTAAAATGCGCGATTAAATATTGGGCGGATCAAAATCAGTCACTCGAAGAAAAAATAAAAAATCTTAGTGAAGATATCCTAAATGGTCCACAACACGTATTTGGTAATCACCAACATTGCAAGGAGTATTTCTGTAGACCTGATACTCGTCGAATAGAACTTGTTGGATTACTTCCAGCAATTGTTGGATGCGGATTAATGGACGCGGTAGAAATTTTAAGTAAAAGATTGTCATATCATTCTAGAAGTTTAATTCATAATTGCACAAGTAATATAGTTGAAAGTTTTAATTATTCTTCCCGTGGTTTTTATGCGGGCCGAGCGCAGCTGCTGTTGTGTCTTTTAATACGGGATCGATTCATAGTAAAACTCATGAAGTCATATTTAAATGTAGTCCGAATCCTTTGATCGCGAAAGTGGAAAATTGTAATCGTAGAAACCGTTTAATTGCTAAACCTAAATTAAGATTGAAAAAAAGCCACAACACTGTATCGAAAGACGCTCACTATGAACCAAACTGCGAAAAACCTGATCTGAGTCCAGAATTATATGAGAAAGCCAAGTCAGCTTTTTTAGCCGATTTAAAGTTGTCTTGTGCTGAAAGAGAGGAGCTTGAAAGGTCGACCCATTTACAAAGAAGTAGTGCTGAGTGGATGAGTACAAGGAGAAAATTACTAACCTCATCATCATTCGGGGAAGTTTGTAAAAAACGAGAGAGCACAAGTTGTGCTGCTCTTGTTGGTAAAATCGTTTATGGTAGTAATATCTCCAGTTTGCCTGCTGTACGGTACGGTATCGAAAACGAAGAAACCGCAATTAGACAGTTAGAAATTCAAGAGAATATTAGTATACAACGTTGCGGTTTGTTCGTCGACGATCAATATGAATTTCTTGGTAATACACCAGATGGCATTTATGCAAACGGTTTAATTGAAATTAAGTGCCCACATTCTTTAGCTGGCATGACTCTTGATGAAGCAATGGCCAAACATACCTTTTGGGTTAAGGACAAGGCTTCCAAGGGTTATGTCATAAATAAAAATCATAACTGGTATTTCCAAATTCAGGGACAGGTACATATTACTAAAAGAAACGTTTGCATGCTTGGCATCTGGTTTGGTGCTACTGTACCTATGAAAGTTTATATTATAGAAAAGGACGACAAATTTTGGAAGGAGAAAATGGAGATGAAATTAGTTAGGTTTTATTACGATTGTCTACTTCCAGAATTAGTTGATCCTCGGCAGTCACGAAGCATGCCCATTCGTGACGCGTCCAGTATCATAGAGGCTATGAAAGAGAGGAAAGAAAGAGCTTTACGTGTTTTGAAAGAGAAGAACACCTAATGATTTTGAAAGAGACTAAGGTAACTTAACTATCCAGCCGGTCGATTCACGTAAACACGCCAGTTCAAAAGTCGTTTTAACTTAGAAATCGCCTTTCGGTTTTCTGTTTTAAACGCACTTACTTATCTAGTCTTGGATTGTCATAAATCTTTCAATAGTTCAATTACTATACAATTCTTATACGATTTTGAAGAGTTACCTGGTGTAAAGAATCATCAAAATCGTTTCAAAAATACAGCGAATTGAGTATCTTCTTCTTTTTTTATGTCGGTTAAAAGGGCTTAATTTGCAAAAAACGAAGTGACATTTTTAAGTCCCTACGCTACGGTTTTTATTACGTGAATCGGGCAGCTGGTAACATTTTCATTCTGATAGGTTTTGCAATAGCAATTGATTTTATCATCAAATTAGCAGAAATCAGAATTTGATCAGTAATCGTTAAAATGAAAAAACATTAGAATTTTGAACTCATATTTTGTTATTGTTTACTTACTTTTAATTAGTATATTAATAAATAATTTATAAACTTGTGTTTCATTTATTTTTGTAGAACCCTAGCACGCTTTTTAGATGGCGACTCATATTTGTTATTGTTTACTTACTTTTAATTATATGAATCATTTTTATACTTTCGTATACTATCGTAGCAAAAGTTATTAACTCAAAAATTACAAGCAAGCAAAGTTGAAAAAAAGTTGACATGGCCGATAATTGGTGCCACCACCCTATTTGAGTTTACGCAATAGGCACATTTCCTTGCGTAGAGATATACACTAGCGAGGAAAGCTCGATGTTATTTCGACCGTACTTCCTACTGAATTTGCAATTATTTTGTTGAATGAATATTTTACGAAATAAGAATAAACTTTGGTAGTAAAATTACAAATAAATACATAGTTGGAATTTTTTGTAAGTAGAATACAAAAAGGTCAGTCCGGACCTGCTCTTGATTGTTTATTATAAATAGAAAAACATAAAAATAGTGTCTCAACTACTCTTATTAATCTAGTAATTAGGATCATTTTATAACGAAAAACTAGTCTTAGAATATTTTAGACTCGTCGTTTATTTCCAATTATTCAATATTTTTGTTATGCTGTAAATATTCAACTTCAATAACAATATAACTCAACGTGGAACGTTTGTCGCAAAACATTTTGAAAATCGCGCTGTCTTTAGGTCATTCACCCGCCCCGTCGGTTGTTTCAGTAAACAGTAGCGCTGCGGTCGCTCGAAATTGACGTCGCGCCTAGACAATCTGGGCCCTTAAGTTCAAATGACAAAAAGAAAATGAAACAATTTTTTGTAACAAAATTAAACAATTTTTTTAGCAAACTTATTTACCTAACTGTAACTATTTTACGATATGATCAAAATAATCTTGACCATTTCATGAAGTACCTAACCATTTAGTTGGTCATATCGAGAAACGATTTCTTATCATTGATCTGTCCAAACCACATCATGATGTGACCAACAGACACTGAAATATATCATGAAATGCGACCATTTCATGGAATTCTCGAACATTTCACAAAGTGAACAAATCTACGATATGGCCATGATATATATATTACAATCTGTTTCTAATATACAAATTTCTCGTGTCACGGTGTTAGTTACCATACTCCTCCGAAACGGCTTGACGGATTTTGATGAAATTTTATGTGTATATTCAGTAGGTCTGAGAATAGGTTCTTATATATTTTTATGGCAAAACAACGTTTGCCGGGTCAGCTAGTATTATGTCAAATAAATAATGTCATTAATGATTATTTAAATAGATTCACGCAAAACATTTTCTAACAGGGTAAAACCTGCTAATTACCATCTGCAAAATTCTAAAGAAACAATGAGCGTCACTTAATCCTCACTCGTCCACCTCATAAAAGCTTAATCCTCTGTGAACAATCCTGTTTCCCTCTCGAGACTGGGCCTCCAGTGGAGCAGTGCCGTTCATCGAGCGCCAGGCCTGCCCTATCGATGTCATCGGCACCTGTAAAGGACACTCGATCCTTGTTGCGTATTTTAATGTACTCGTTAAAAATGCTTGCAAATTGCTTTTAACATCACTGTCCCTTCTTATACAAGGGCACAGTATAGGTAAATAATAAGTAGTATTTTTTTTTAATATTTCTAGAAAATTTACACTGCGCTATGTAGTCCTAAATTAAGCGCAAAGCTTGTACCACAGTATTACTAATTTTTTTACAGTAGCGCATCGACTTTAAGGTGGGACGATGCCGCGCCGCCCGCGTAGGTATCGCGGTCGTTCGCCGATATGCAAGGGTTGTCATAAAAAACGAAATCAAAAAATCTTTAATATTTTTATAAAATAATCATTTATTAACAAGAATAAAATATACATATTTACAAATGTTGCACTGCTAAATTCAGATAAACAATTTGATCATGAAAATATGGAGGAAACACAAGCAAGGCTATGATATAAATTGTACTTGTTTTAATAATACATACAAATAATTTATCTAAAATATTGTTTCCTACAAATGACAAAAAAATAGCCTAAATTGCGCTTCTAGCTCATTACAATATTTAACAAAATCATCTGGAGGTACCTGTAGTCCACCAAAGGAATCACGTGAGGTATCGTATGCCCGTAAAAATAATAAATATAAGTAAAAAATCCATAGATAGATAGATAGAATATGCTTTATTTGCATAATACAATTTAGAAGTACAGTGAATAAATAAATTATTACAGTTGTATATATGAAACAAGTCGGCCTTATTGCCAAGAGCAATCTTTTCAAGGCAACCTTAGGGTAACTACTTTGTACATGGAGTTTACTTACTGTCGGTCCATGTTCAGGGATATGAAAATTTGTTGAAGGGGTTTGTGTGATTGGACGGGTAACCGCATCGCTAGTTTTATATAATATGGATTTATGCTTTAAATAATACACAGCACACGGGGAAATCTATGAAATTTTAAATTCACCACAATATTAAATAGGAATCACTGAATGTAAATTCAAAAAAAGTTTAAAACACTCAGTACGCGCACGTGACTGCCTTTCACGGTAGCTCCCACAAACTGCACTTGTTTGAGGGACACTATGGCTAAGGCTATGTCATAGCATAGTAATACAACCAGTACTTTAACTTCATACTAGCGCCCAAATCGGCGCACGCACACAGCCAAGCGTCATTTACACGACCGCTCAGTAAGTTTTGGTGCACCGCGCATCAAATATTCCTTAGCGGTCGTGTAAATGACGCTTGGCTGTGTGCGTGCTCCGATTTGGGCGCTAGTATGAAGTTAAAGTACTGGTTGTATTACTATGCTGTGGCTATGTCGACAACTTTAGTTCTCCGTCGAATTTCTTCGTTCCGTTCCAATTCGATCCCTCAGAGAAACCCCGAGCATAGCCCTCGCCATCGCTCGCTGTGCGACCTTTAGCCTGTAGACCAGTCCGATGGTCAGTGTCCAAGTCTCTCCACCATATGTCATTGCAGGGAGGACGCACTGGCTGAAGACTTTAATCTTCAAGCATTGAGGTATCTGTGCGGTGAAGATTTCCAAAAGCTGCCCAGCCCAATCGAATGCGTCTATTGATCTCTTTGTTGAAGTTACCCCGGCCAAGTTTTTTGTTAATACATACTTATAATTAATAGAAAACACCCAGACCAAGGCAAACAGACATCAATGTTCATGCACAAATATTTGTCTTGGGCAGGAATCGAACCCATCAACATCGGTATAGTGTACGTTCTAATATGTAATTATATATACATTCGTATGTTGTAACCTGAACTAAAGAACCAAATGTAAACCTATTCAGATGCCTATGCATCATCTCCCGCTCATCACCTTATTACAAAGTAGCCATTCGACCACCGGGCTCGACCATAGTACCTACTTAACAAGGGTAAATAAGAAAAGATGCGTTTATAAAGATGCAGTATAAAGGTTCTGTACAAAGCTAGAGTATCTCTGTCTATGTATTTTTTTTAACTTTTGAGATAGTTTACTATTGTAACACGAGATTATTTTTTTTTGGGTTTTGAGTAGTTCATGGCATTTTCAGCTAAAGTCAACCTCATCTGCCCGTGCTGCACGCTGCCAATATACAAAGGAGACTCTGGCGAAAGATAGGTAGAGCTGGGTGAGTAAGTTTTGGGTGTTAGTGGCTCATCACCTGCACTTGGTGCACCTTGCTGACCTATAAACGTGACTTTAGGAACAGAGAGATAGAACACAGGCACACAGCGTTATTTTAAACATAACCTCCACCTCAAAGAAAACCGCAGCCGAAAAATTCCATTGAGGGTAATTATGTTCCTGCGAGTGTGTGAGCTCACTAGGATGAATGGAGTAGCTGCCTTGGGAGTGAATATGTTGTGAGCGTTTATACGGTTACGGTAATCACTTTACATCAGGCGGCCCTATGCTTGTGTGCCATCCGATGCAGTATAAATAAGAGGTACTTCCACAATCAAGCTCTAGCTCACATCTCCCAGAAAACTTGCACCAAATGACAATTTAGGATTGTTGTGTTCCTGCAATTAAATCCGGACCCAAAACATAATACGCATAAATGCCAGCCAAGGTTCCAGCGCGTGAGCAATATACCTAACCTTCTATTGCAACTCTAACCTTGTAAGTCTATAAGCTGCGCCGTAGCCGCTAAAGTTTCACCATTAGCCTATACACCAAGCGAGCCAGCTTTTTGCCTTTTTCTTTTTAATTTCATACATATAATAAATCAAATTTTGAGTTATTTTGTTTGTGAGTTTGAGTTGTTTGCTCTCAGCAACCCGCACCCTCCGCCAACCCACAGTTGAGCAGCGTGGTGGAATACGCTCTAAACCTCCTTCGAATTTAAGGGACCATATCCTAAAGTGGCATGAATAGGGGTTGACGACTCTCTCAGCAATAAGGCCGCCTTGTTATATTTAAACAAGTCTATAAAAAAACATTCATTCACTGTACTTTAAATTTGTATTACCTATGCAAATAAAGCATATTCTATCTTATTTAAAATTTTTCGTAACGATATTGATTTCTTTTTTAATTTTACTAGTCTTGTTGACTTGAATGACATCTAGGAGTAAATATATGCTAGATAAAACATATATAAATAAGACATCGCGGTATGTCGTATAATTCATTTTTGAAGTGACAACTTCTTTAGCGGTGTTGTGCATTTTTTGGGATGGGTAAAAAATGTTAAACTCGCGTCAGGACACTTGGCCGGATCGAAAATTCGTAAGACGAAGCGGCGCGGACCGGCGCGGCGTAGGAAAGGAAGTAATATCCCCCTCTCTTTCTACCGCGCGGCGAAAATGTATGCCTGCTCCTGCTGTTTATTTTTAATGTAATATAAATTGTCATGTTTTGTGTACGATACCGCAATAAATGAATATTGTATTTTACCACATGAATGATAGTACTTTTATACTGATAAATAAAGCAATTCGTGCGAAATTATTCCCTAATCATTCCAAAATATTTAAAAATGCACAACGTTAATGTTCAAGTTTTCACTTCTGCCGGCACTCCCGGAATGTAACCCGTTTTTTTATACCTTAACTATAAGTTACAAGCAATTCATAACAACCACGACGTCCGCGTCGATCCACAAATCATCAATATAAACGGGACCAGAGCGGGTATCACACGAGTGTAAAGCGGTGTACACACGAGCGTCGTCTCGCGGCGGAAATGGCGTCTAACCGGATATTGTATCGCGCCTTCATCTCCGGCGCGCTTCCGGTTCCGACGCCCACCTCCCGCCGGCTCGTGCGTCGCCTAATTACTACACATGTATGTACAGCCTTATGCTGTGTACAGCTGAAATATGCATTAATTTTCAAGTTATTTTTGTAATGCTTGGTTATTGTTTTTATACCTAAAAAGTTAGTGGTTCACCACCATCTTCAGAGCCAAAGCCAACCTGCACGTGGCGCATCCTGCTTACTAACAAACGAGGCTCTGGCAAAGGACAGGTAGAGCACAGCATATTTGTAAGCTGCCCTACTGTCGAAGTTACTTCACCTCACAAAATACTGCAGTCAAATAACAATTCCTTTGACGGTTATTGTATTCCCACGAGTGAAGGAGGTCTCAGGGAGGAGGGAGTTGCTGCGTTGATAACGATAGTGGCGCGCAAGTGATACCATGTTACGAGAGTTTATGCGCCTACTGTAACAGCTCCACATCAATCGGGCCGTATGCGTATGCCACCCATTGTAAAAAAATACTTATTCTATCTAAATAAAGAGAGGTGTGACATATCAAGTCCGACTAGGGAAGTACATCCATCTCATAGAAGCCAAATAACAATACCCTTTAGGATTATTGTATTCCTGCGAGTGAATAACGTCACCAGATGTGAAGAGATAACGTCACAAGCAATATTCTTGACATACATGCGAAATTTAGAATAACATTAACAAATGCAAAATCACCAATTAATTATTTATTGGCATTTTTAACACCAGCCCCGCCTGGATGTGGAATTATCTTTTGTTGTATTGTTTACATTTTCTTACTTATGCACTATAGCACTATTGTACGCTAATATAAAATTAACTTGTAAAGTTGTAATTTTTCTGAGACAAACGTTCACATGTATAACTTGGATAAAATTTTTATATATATAACGATACAGACTTGCTTAGTGAGGCAATCAGTAGATACCTCGTGTCTAGTGGTAATGATAAGCCTACAACCCCAGAATTACTTTTTTTTACATATGAGGGGGGGGTATACGAGCGAGTGGGTCACCTGATGGAAAACAATCACCACCGCCCACGGAGATCAGCAACACCAAAGGGTTGCCTACTCGTTACTAGCCTAGACTCCTTCTTTCTTTCTTTCTGGTGACCTCACTCACTCGTAGGAACACAACAAACCGTAAGGGAATTGTTATTTGGCTGCGGTATTCTGTAAAGTGGAGGTACTTTCCCAGTCGGGCAGCTTAAAAAATACACTACCTCTTTTTTCGCCAGAACCTAGTCAGCTGGGTGCACCACGTGCAGGTGAGGTTGGCTTTGGTTCAAAGATAGACAACAGAAAGGTAGACAAACCAATTACACCCCACTGTCACTACTATGTTAGTCATATTATCTTTGTGTTGTAGTTTCATTTTCATTGAAGTTCGCAATTTTAAAGAGGGGTAACATCTCCATTTCAAACATTGCAATGTTCGTCCCCAGTGCTAACAATCACATAATAAGTGCGAACACAGCCGCGAGAACAGACCAAACAAATGTCCCGAACAATGTCCCCTGGAGTCAACAGGGAATCGACTATAACTGCGACATCTTGTGCAATGTTTGTCAACACTAGCGATCGTTTCAAAATGGCGTAATGGCATCTGTCTATAGAACAATACTGGTAATAAAATTTACCATAATAATACTTACTCGGAAATGAAACTTCCATGTTTCGCCCGAAAGTTCTATTTTTTTTTGTACCACGTCGGGTGGCAGATAAGCATACGGCCCTCCCGATCAGAAGCGGTTACCGTAGCCACATTATATTACAACTACAGCATAAGTACTACGTACAGTATTGCCACTTCCTGCCGCTCTCTCGTGTCGGCCTCCTCACCTCCCCTCTGAGACAAATCAGGAATAGTTTGCACTTGCACACGCACACACGCTCATTCACGCTCTGCACAGACGTCATTGTTAACGTAGTAGTAAACGACGCAGTTTTTGTATGGAGTGGCCGAGGTGTGATACACGCAGGAACACAACAACCCTCTAAGCAATTGTTTTTTGGCTGCGGTATACTGTGAAGTGTTACATTCCCCAGTCAGGTAGCTTACAATTACGCTCCCTACCTCTCTTTTCGCCAGAGCTTCGTTTGTCAGTCAGCACTGTCAGCAGAGTGTACCGCGTGCAGGTGAAGACGAAGTTGGCTTTGGTTCAAAGATGTTGATGAACCACTTACACCCCATGAACCACTTACACCCCTATACATATTTCTGAGTGATAATTTTAAGTGAGAAGTGAGATTTAAAAATCTATAAAAAAAATTACATGTGCAATAAGTTTGCTTTAAATTTTCGATTCGAGCTAATCTTGTGTGACGAAGTGCATTTTCTTATGTCGAGTTCTAATTTATTGGATTTCATAAATAAATATTTTAAATAAATAAATTTTATAGGTTCAAAGAATAACTTGACGAGCTCCGTTGACAAATGGCACAGTCTTATAAAGACACTCTTAATACTGTGCAAATGGTTAGCAATGGCAACTGCGACTCCGAGGTTGCGGATTCGATCCCCGCACAAGACTAATATTTGTGTGCATGAACATGTCTGTTTGTCTTGGCCTGGGTGTTTTTTATGTATTGTATGTATGTATTTACAAAAAAGAAAATATATTTAAGTATAATATCCGTTATGTAGTACCCATATATAAACTTCATCTGCTTAGTTTGGCACTAGATGGCCGTGTGTAATTTGTCCAGCAATATTTATTTGTTGTTATGTCAATATTGATTGAATGGAAACATCCCTTTCCATATACAATTTCTGATCCACTCTATAGCGTTACTCAAAAATAATAAACAGGAAATATATTCTTATTCTTAGCATTGACGAATGTGAATCACTAATAGGACAACCCAACTATTAGATAATTTCTATAAAAATGCTGCATCGACATGATCAAAGCAACATATTAAACGAAATTTATAAGTAATAAAATTAACTGTTCTACTTAAAGTGTTTTAATTGTGAGCAGATGTAATTTTTGTATAATTGAATGTTTACTCCTCTTGCGTCCTTGACAGACAGACCTAAATAAAATAATACATATTAGCTTTCGCCTGCGACTTCGTAAACGCGTATCCCTGTATCCCGTGATAAATTTCAAAAATCCTTTCTTACCGCCATACGTATTTTGACGTAGGCATCCACGCCAAATTGCCTTTATGGCAAATTTCAGCCTGTTTCGTCTACGGGTTGCGTGAGTGTGCACTGATACATGAGTTGTTTAATTATTTAAGACTAACTACCGCCCACGGCTTCGGCCGTGTGAATGTCGATTATCGCGCGAAACTTTTGGCCATCCCTCTGTAATCATCCATTTTTCGGGGTAAAAAGTATTATATTATTTATGCTGGACATCTAATATGACGTATACAAAATTTCATGGCAATCGAATCAGTAATTAGTTAAGTCGTGAAAACGGAACAAACAAAGAACTAGCTTTCCCATTAATAGTAGTAAGGATAGGATATAGTATTTTTCGCTGTCTCTTTAATGAAAATTTATGTCAATAACATATCAATGCATAAGGGAATTGATATTTCACTGCGGTATTCTGTGAGTTGGAAGTGCTTCCCCAGTCGGGCAGCTTAAAAAATACGCTATACCCTACCTCACTTAAATTACTCTAAAATCAACATAGGTACTACTTTAATAGTAGAAAAGATACATATTATGACTTCCCAGGTTCAAAACTCAGAGCTATAAGTGGAGTGGACCGCTATTCCACAGGATAAATCTGTTTAACCATACAAGTTTAGTTGGATTACCCCGCGATCAACTGATTTACTGCCAGCTCGTGTTACAAGCCACCCCTCACACCACTGGGGTGCCGCTAAATAAACGAAAGTTACTTGTGAAAGTATTTTTAAACAATATTGATTATGCTACTTTTACAAATAACTTGACGTTAATCGATTAGTTTTAGTTTTTATAAGAAGAATATGATTTATTATATTAATGATTAGATCTTGTTATGCAGAATACCAAACCGACAACCCATGCCAAATTGAGAGGATTTTTATATCTCAACAAAAAATGCTCATCAAGTTGAACAACTTTTGCTAAGGCGTCAATTTTATGCATATAGTTTACCGGAACCTTTATGGTTCTGCATCAGGTGTTCTAAATCTTGGATTTTTATACCTCAACAAAAAATGCTCATCAGGCTGAACAACTTTTGCTAAGGCGTCAGATATGGCGAGAAACTTGAAATCGAGTTTTATATATTCGCAACAGATTCTAGCAGTTTGATGATATGCGTCCCAAAACGTATACTGCGTGATATTTTTATTTCTATTAAACTTTAAATAGCTTTAACTTAAAGGTGACAAGATGTCAGTTAGATCTATTTATGCATAACAGGGTCTAATTGTTGTCAATGTGTGGTCAAACATTACACTTTTAGTAAAAAAGGATAATTTATATGAAATGAAATTATTTATTCTGTCATTGTATTCTTATTTTTTATCTACTAGTATATTGGTATTGACCATTGGCGAAGTAGAAAATAGTATTCAAACTGAATGCTTGGTATCACTGTAGCATTGATTTCCACACAAACATATACGAAGCGTATACCATTACATAATTATGTAGACCTTAGGCAACATCACAGACATTAATCGAATGGGCAAAAGTCTTACAAGTGATTTTGACTTAATTGAAGTTAGATCTCCGTGCATAGTTATTAATTTTTCCTGACATTTTTAGCCGCGAGCTAATAAACTATGTTTTAGGTACCTACCAAGATTTTTTACGTATGTTTACTGAGGATGCTGCAATGCAAGCTTGTCAATCGTACTCGTATAAGGATAATTCCAAACAACGGCAACGTGTCATACTGATAATTATTATGAGTGTGGACTCATTTCAGTCTACATTTTTCCGAATCTACATGATTGTCAACCGTTGACAAATTACATATTGAATCACCTGCCAGACTGCTACACTCGACGTAGCTCGTGCCACATTAATTAATGATGTCGATCAATCGATAATATTCAATTAAAAAGTCACAAATCGATTCCATAAACAGTCTATTAACGGCACCGCATTAATTACGACGACATTTTTTCCAGGCGGTCGCCCCGCGCCCTGCGCACCGATGCGAACACAATTACATCTGTTATTTAAAGAACTATCGCCCCACACCCTCTATACGAGCTCATTTAAACCCCTCGTAAAAGGAACAATAACATTGACTGGTCGTTCGGGTGGTATGGTAACTGTTTGCTGTCATTTAGCGCACAGGCGAATAGATTTGGGATGATATAGATATATTTTTATTTATACGACGCTATATCATCTATATCTATTTCAAGGCAATTGATTACTTTTTTGTTTATACTATTAGTATTTTTGGATAGGCTATAAATATAACGTAAACAAGGTTTGCTATCTATATTTAGAAGTAAATCGATTAAGCGACACATGTTAGGTTAAAAGAAGTTAAATCTCAGAAATTTTATATAACATAGCTTCTGATCCCTTCGTCTAAGTAGACAGCGCGGATTTTATAAATCAATCAAAGTTTCAAACTAAGATCATAACTTCCACGCAACGAGTCTTCTGGAAAACTTAAATTACTCTTTTTTCCGCATTACGAGTGCGAATAATCTTCTTGACGGGCTGCGAAATTGATGGTGCCGAAAAAACGGCAAGACAAAATTGTGAAACTTTTTACGTCAGTCGAGTTTCACTTAGAAAAGTTGGTACATTCATTCCGAAGTTGTCCGTGTACGGCAGGTTGACAAATTCTAATGAACCCGAGAGCGCTGCTAATGTCTGCGCGCTGCCTAATGGGAAAACTTTGTCGCCGCGACCCGCGAGGCGGGCTCAGCACCCGCGAGCGATCGCGCCTCGCTGCTTTTTCCTCATATTCGTTTAAATTGGTTAAAAGCATATTTGAAGTGAGCTTCGAACAACATTCTGAATTTGGTAACTCAACTTATGTGCACTCAATTTCATTGTAAGTATACCCGTAGTTACTCACACATTTGATCTATAATTTGTATCTACGTAAACTTATATGTGAATTATTCTATATAATTATATTAATATTAAAACAATTTTATTTATTGGTGTTATAGTGTAAAATTGCATCATTTTAAGTCTAAATAACAATGGTTTAATAACATTCCTATATATTCCTTTATATAATAACATTCCTATGGCATTCATTGGGGCAATGCGCTAAGTAGTTATCGTCAGAGTTAGGCCAACCTAGATCTGTGAGTAATATGTCTAATGGATTTTTTATATTAACATTTTTTTAATATAAAATGTATAATTGATATAACCTAAATATTAATGATGCGTGAATATTTTCATAATACAAGCATGTGTGTAAAGTTTATAGACCCGTCGTTAGTCTTGTCAGTCAGTCTTAGTTAGTTCTTTTCTTTGTTGGTGGACAATTGCGGGACTGCCCACTAAAGCTTGAATTTGATTTGACTGGCTTGATTGAAAGAAAATTACATTTTCTTAAAACGTTGTGCGAATTATCCAACGTTGTGCGAGTTTTCGAACGTATATTCTAAACTTATTATTCACAATTAGGTTGTAATTTATTTAAACAGTTTTGCTCATGTCTATTGTTAGAAATTATTTCAAGAGCGATTTAACAATAACCGTTCATTATTTGCTCCCATCATGTGTTAATCAACTCTTTAGTACAATTCCCAGGCCGCAGATATTCGCTTGAAACCCTATACCCCTGGGCACGGGACAATAAAAAGCGCAGTCACTTCGACGTGTGCCATTATTCTGAGTAGTATAAATTACATTATACATTTCAACTCAAAGTAAACGCTCGGTGACCAGCGAAAAAATTGTATTAGGGGTTTTGATTGTGATTTAAAAGGCTAACCCCCTTTATGGGCGGCGTCGGCGTCATCCATCATACGCTTTACATATGTTTGAATAAAGCCCGTGGGAAAAGGATTTCCTCTCAGAAGTCAAAGCGGCAATCTGCAACAATGTCGTGTGTCCATGATTTCAGTGGAATCTGAATAGTTGTTACTGAGATGGTTAATTGTGTAAAATATGTAAAGCAAATAGTAAATTATATTTTTGTGGGTAACTTACCCACTATTTCTTGTAAATATTTTAAAAAATAGAGATTTACCTTCTTACGGTTGGGTAGCCGAAATCAACTAGTTATTTAAATAATAACTTTATTTATGTAATTCGCTTATAAAAACAATATTTCAGTTTTAAATATTGCTTTTATATGCGAATATAAATGAATTATAAACAAAATTAGATCTATTATTAAAATTTAGGTTCAGAAAATTACGGTTTCTGAAGACCGTATATTGTAACGTATATTAATAAAAAAACTCTTAACCGATTTAAAATAAATTTTACTTTTAGCGGTGCGATTGTCTAATGAAGCCGTGGGCATATGATGTTATATTTCTACAGATATGCCACTAAGCATCAAAAACGAACACCCGTAAAGTGAGCCAACTGTCTTACCTCGCAATAAAATTAGTTCGCGCAAGCAGGCCGATAAATCTGACGTTTGTAACAATTGAATGAAACAGAAAAAAATCAGTCTTCTGTATTTCTAAAATTTATGTTGATTAAATAATTAAAGCCAAAAAAAGATCACATATGCGCCATTTTGCGCTCGATGAAAAGAGATAGCAAATTTATTAAATAGCTGATTTGATAAGTGATAATCTATGTAACTAATTACAGCTAGCTATAATTAGTTACATATACCCGTACTAAATTACAATTTAGTATCTATAGAAATATAACATCATTGGCATTATATCAAGAACAGCTTTGAGCACATCAACACAACCATTATAATGTGAATGTAAATCAATGAGAGTTGAGAGTCATACGTATTTTTTACTAATATATAACAGGGGATGAAATACAATTTAATGATGTAATAATTATATTCAACAATATTTAATAAATTTTACATCTATCCCAAAATTCTCCGGTCGTGTATGTAACACATACTACAAATAGCGGATTAGGGCAGTTTGGCAAACAAGGCGTCGCCGACGTGTGCCGTCGCCCTTACGGCTAATGCTGTATTAATGTCTATTAGCCGGCTTTGTTCTGTTGGCGATTTATTTAGATTTTATACGTGACGAAACGTTAATGTACAAAGTGAAGTAGGTATTCCTTCTACCTACATAGCTTAAAGTATGTTGATTGATAATTTTGAGATTTGAATTTCACCTTTGGCTTATACTGCTAACTGGACCCCAACATATCTCTCAGCTGAAAACGAGTATTGTTCATCTAAGTTGGCGTGGGGCAGGTAGGTCTACCTTAGATCTAATTTCGGTAGATTTCTCGACGAATACAAGCGTTCGCAAAAATGGCAAAAATCTTTTCATCAATTCGTTCTAGTATGAAAATAAAGTACATACTATGGTTCCTTACGTGTATAGGTCTTGCGCGAAAGCTCAAGGTTGCTCAACATGCGATGAAGAGAGTTAAAATTTAGGAATAAGTATATCCATAGGTTTATAGGTATTATATACTGTATTCTAGATTTACTATACAAATATCAGGATCAGCGAGATGAAGCCTCAGTTCCGATTTCGATGGTTGCTCGGTCAGACAGCCTCTACTCCACGTACGATAATTAACCATTGGGAATTCAAATAGCGTGTTCAGCATTTGATATTTTTCGGTTGAAATAATAATGATGATGAATTAGACACGGAGAATTCTAGTTATCTAAATATATAAAAGAAGAAATCCAAATTTGGCAAGTATGATATCTAGGGGTGCACTAAGAACGGATTTTCCAAAATTCATCTCCTAAGAGAGTGGAACGGGGGTCCAAAGTTTGTATGGGGAAACAAGATTAGTTGGACTATTTTATCCGAAACTTTACACAAGTACTTCTGTAGATAAATGAGTAAACACGTATTTCAGGATTTTTCAAAATTCAACCCCTAAAAGAGTAAACTGGGGTCAAAAAGCCTGAAAATAGTCATGGTTTATCGGGTCCCTCATTACGAAACCAACAACGATTTTAAAATTTAACGTGGCTAACATGACCGTCATCCCTTATTGGTGTGTGATGGGGTTGAAATGTCTATATATCAATATATGTGTCGCTTTGACGGTTTTTCGGAACGCCAATCCTTACTAATATTATAAATGCGACAAAGTGTCTGTCTGTTACTTCTTCACGCTTAAATCGCTGGACCGATTTAGATAAAATTTGGTTCAGTGATACCATGAGTCATGGGAAAGTACATAAGATAGTTTTTAAAGGACATAATTGTTATTTGTTTGAGAGGGTACACTCTTCAGTTGGTCCCATATTAATCAAAGTCGGTTTAAATTTTATAAAGTTTGATTTATCCTTTTTAACTGATGGAATAAGACTTATGTTATCATAATACCTCGACGGTCCCTACGTATAAAGCGACATGTCATTTCAGACATGTCTGGTTATACTACGATATAGTAATTAAAGAATATTATTATTGGACAAATGAGTTAATTTCTTACTTTTTAGTTATATACAATCAATAAAATAAAAAAGATAGATAGATAGATAGAATATGCTTTATTTGCATAATACAAATTAGAAGGACAGTGAATCAATAAATTATTACAGAGTTGTATATATGCAACAAGGCGGCCTTATTGCTGAGAGCAATCTTTTCAAGGCAACCTTAGGGTAACGAATTTGTGCATGGAGTGGGCAGGATTCGCAAATCAAAAAAAATAATAATAATGAAAACTAGAAGTATCGTAATATTATGAGAATCATTATTATGTATATACGAAGATTTATCATGATAAATAATTGAATAATAAATAAAAATACATATAATATATATTATAAAATATATAATTAATAAATAAATAAATATGAATACATATAAAAATGTCGGTTTACTAAAGTTGGAATGGAATTACAAAGCAAGGAAATGATTTTTAACTTGTTTTTTGAAAATATCAATAGACTTTGCCGTTCTGATAGCTACAGGTAAGGTATTCCAAAGTCTGATTGCCTGAACATTAAAAGATTGATTGAAAAATTTGGAAGAATGAGGATGTACCAAAAGACTAAGGTTTTCAGTGGAACGTAGAGAGAGACCATGTGATGAAGAGGAGAAAACGAAGGAGTCTTTAAGATACGAAGGAGCTTTAGGATTGAAAAGTATAGTATATAGGAAGGATAGAATGTGCATATTTCTACGCTGGCGTATAGAAAGCCATTTAAGTTTTTGCCTATAGTGAGATACGTGGTCATACTTACGTAAGCCATAAATAAATCTGATGCACAAATTTTGAAGACGTTCTAGTTTGTTCATTAAATCTATGTTGAGATCCGGATAAGACACATCAGCATAGTCGAGGATAGGTAGGAGTAGGGATTGTGCAAGAGCAACTTTAGTGGCAGTGGGTAGAAAATTTCTGAGACGACGAAGAGACGACGAAGCCGCAAACATTCTCCTGCTTACCTCGGCCACGTGAGCCTTCCAGGACATAGTGGAGTCAAAAATAACTCCCAGGTTTTTGACTGACGTAGTGAAAGGAATGCAGATACCGTCAAACACAACCGAAGGAATTTGAGAAACATCAAGCCTGGAAATAAACGTCGGGCTGCCTATAATAATAGTATGCGACTTTGTTGGATTTACTTTCAGTCCAAATCGTTTACTCCAAGATGACATCAGTTCTAGGTCATTGTTGGTCTGTAAAATAGCTTGTGCAATATTATCAAACGTTGCCTGAGAATAAATCTGCAAATCATCTGCATAAAGGTGATAGGAAGAAGAGAGTGTGTAAGTTATTGAAGTAATAAATATAGCAAATAACAAAGGAGACAGCACACCACCCTGCGGCACGCCAGCAGTTGTGTCACACCAAGCGGAATTGGAGCTATCTATTTTGACACGTTGCCGACGCCCGTACAGGTAATTATGAAACCAATCAAACACTGCTGGAGATATGTTAAGAGAAGAGAGAACTCCTAAAAGAATGTCAAAATCAACGGCATTAAAAGCATTACTAAAATCAAACAAAGTTAATACTGTGAGCTGATGATTCTCCATACCACATCTAATGTCGTCAGTAATCTTGATCAAAGCAGTAGCCGTACTATGACCGGGACGGAAACCGGATTGAAAGGGATTATGAAGGTTGTTGGAGGTGAGGAAGGAACTTAACTGCCTTTCTAGAACTTTTGAGAGGAAAGGGAGTATAGAGATAGGGCGATAGTCACTGAAGGCAGAAGGATGAATCTTTTTAGGTAATGGAATGATGTGTGCTTCTTTCCAGCACTCAGGAAAAGAACCAGTCAAGATCGAAAAATTAAGGATATTTGTCAGGACAGGGACAAGGACATCAATTATAGGAATTATCATATTACGGCTAATGCAGTCACCCCCGACAGCATTAGATGTGATGGACAGTATACTTCTCTTAACATCACAATCAGTGAATGGTTTGAAAGCAAACGGTGAGTAGTCGGGAGGTGATATCGAAGAAAGTTGACGTAATGTATCAGTTTTGACTTTTTTGTCAAGAGAAGAGCATGATGAGAAATGATTATTTAATGAGTCTAAGTCAAGATCAGAAGAACAAGTATTGCGAGATTTACCAACTCCCATAGTTCTGAGAAATTTCCAAACTTTCGCTTGGTCCTCATTTTCGACTGATTGATGAATATGGCGTCGCTGTGCATCCCTACACACCTTATTGCAGTGATTTCTTACACTGTGATATTTATCGCGCTTAGTTATGTTTGATGGATCTGCTTAAAACGAGCTTTAGCGCGATGTTTTTACGGGCAATCTATAGCAATTTATGCAATAAAAAAAAATTGCCAATTTTTGACATGTCGCTTTATACGTAGGGACCGTTGAGGTTTTTAAATTTGTATTTGGAATCAATCAGTGCTTATGGGAACGCGGGCGGCGCGACGCAAGCGGGATGAGTGTAGTAGTTATCGGGAAAGTTCTTGCATTCGTATTTAGTACAATTAAAGGTGCTACATGAAGGTGGTTGCGTTTCGTGTTAGACTTGGCTTGGATAATCTAAAATGCCAGAATTTCACGCGAGCGAAACCGCGGGAATAAGCTAGTATTGGATAGAACAGTAAGCAAACAAAGGCACGTTGATGTCTTACACAGAAACATTTTAATGCATGCCGTAGCAATAACTAATCATATTTTGCTGGTCGCTCTTCGCACCACCCGCACATTCCGTTTGGTTTAGTGAAAACACATTATAGATATGTATCGGGTAGACTAGAGTAACAAAGTTCATTTCATTCGACAGGTATATCTACAATATTTTGTTTTAGCTTTCGTTGTAGAGAAGAAAACGAAAAATTCTAGGTCTGTAGACAAGAGAAATAATTAAAATCAAGCATCAAAACTCTCTCAGACAACACTTAAATTTATCAAGAAAATTTATTTTCGGTGTGACCTAGATGTAGTGATTTCCCAAGTGCACTGTAACCTTGTAGAACGGACAAGGCCGTAGAAGATCGATAGGCAAGCTTGCGATGCAGCGGCCTGATAACACAGGGAGCCTTATCAGTACAACCACGCGCCACCCCTGTCCGTGCATAATGCTCAGCTTACTGCCCTTTGTGTTGCACTGGAGGAAACAAATTAAACTCACTCTTTGTTTTCTTGCACATATAGGCTGATCCAAGAATTTGATTGATAATGTATCTACATGAAATGCTAGTTTACTATGTTTTTTATACTACGTCGGGTGGGAAATAAGGATACAGCTCACCTGGTGTGAAGTGGTTATCGAAACCATATAAACGCTCGCAACATGAAATATCTTAGTAGTCGCAACATAACTAAATCTTAATCTATATAGGTTTATTATTATACATATAATTAATGTTAATATTTATTCAATTTGTGATATCGTCATCATCAGCCTGCGTCTAGTCCAGATACCTGTATCTGAGCTGTCTCCTGATACATATATCTACTGGCCGTATACCTGTCTCCTGAGACAGGTGGTGTAAGATATAGGTTTTATAGCATATTACTTCCTTACCTGCAAGATCTAGATACTTATGAAATCATGCGAAAGCCGATGCATCCGTTTGAGGAAGGAATGCAAATGCTGGAGTTAATAGAAATCACGCGAGTTTTCCCGCCATATCTCATTACGTCCAACGTCAACCCACAAAGCGATCTCATTACCGACGTTTCACTTTACACTTCCTGCTCATTCGTGTGCAATCTGTAGTGTGCAAATCCGTTAATCTCATTTGGAGGGTAGTCGCGTCGCACGTGGCGCCACGTGGCACGGAATCGAACTAATCTCGGGGCCGTACGCGTCGGCGAGCGAGGCGCGTGCGCGCACCCGATAACGCCAAGAAACGCCATTCATTCCCGCTCTTTTGTCCCGAACAATCACATAATTATTTATGATATTTGCTAGCAGCCAACCTGCCACCCTCGACACAGCTTAAACTAAGGCTTCAGAGAGTGTATTTAACAAAACATTGAAATCTATCGGTAGACTTAGCCTTAAAGACGTGAGGAAGTGCTTCGGTGAAGAATCATTTTGATAATCTAATTTGATAATGCCCAAAAATGTGTGGACTCTGGGCAGAAAATCGGCAAATTATACCTACTAGAAGTCTCACTATTATTAAAGATTTTTATGTATAATCACCAGTTTTTTTGTACTTGCGATACGTTGTAATTTTATGGACATTCCCGAAATTCCGGAATTAAACTTATACGTTATTATAGTTGAAAATTACATGTGTTATAAAAAGCTATTCATGGTCCTAAGGAGAGAGGAACCCGCTCCCTCTTTCCTCGTCCCTCTAATTATAAGTTTTAGGGGTAGCGAAATTAATAAAACTTTAATTTTTAATATATTTTTATTTTTCCCTTTAACAATTTCTCGTATTCGTAGCAATATTAAAATTAGTTTTTATTTATTTAAATCCCGTCATCGTGGTCAGATTCACTTGGGGTCCAAATTAACTACAATATTTGCGGCCAATGAACCACAATAGCTCGATCTATTCCAATCGCTGATGGATGATCATTATAATTCCAAACGGACAAGGAATTGGAAGTAGAAGCCATAGTAACTTCTACTCAGCTCAAACAGAGCTAAACAACGACATATCACACGCTATTATTAAAGGGGTACCTACATAAAAAAAATGTCGGTTTGTTGTCCCAGATTACTTTATAATCTTTACTTTCTACCCTTACAATAGGAGAAGAAGTTGCTCTTTAATCCAATCTCAAATATCCGGGACATAAAGTTGTATGAAAATTCATTAGATATCTGATAAACAGGGAGGTAGAAATGTAACATAACGGTTTTGCTATTGAGTTATTATACTTATTACAATTAAGGCACCTCCATCCGGTTACATTTCTATACAAACTTAACGGGAATTATTTCGCTCTTTGATGGTGTATACATACGTCCAAAATTATGGATGATTTGGATTTATATGTACCAATATTATTCTAACATCGTGGCTCATTATCACAGTTAAAATATAACTGACAGATAATACACATAAAACGGGATATGGCTGTGTCATGGACACGGCAGAGTGTTGTACGTGAATACGTTATATTATATGCACTAAAATTATCTCAAAATGGCAGCGCTTGCCTCTCCTCCCCATGCGATGTTCCATAGTCCTTACTTAGCGTAACAAATTCTTTGATCCTTCATCTATCCAGTGATGTGATTGAATTTTGGATGAAGATGATAGATTTATAGCTGCAACACCAAACTGTATCCCCCGATTTTATTATCACTCGTTTTTTTTAATTGCCTCCTATGGAAGCAATTTTAAAGAAGTATTCAAGGCAAGGTCAAAAACATTAGTTAGGAAATTATAAGCCTCGAAAATCTATGTTTTTACAATAACTATCTAATATGCAACTTTGGACGTAAATAAATACCATTAAGAGTGTAGAAACGTCAAAATGACTAAGCAACAGGCATAGTTTATAGTGGAAAGTCACTACTATTTTGCATTTGCTTCCCGTTCCTTTTAATAACATAATGATAAAACTCGCAGACATGAAAAACGCAAGAATGCCCGTAGAGATCAAAGGAAATGTGTACAAAAGGGCGATAAGACCGGCCCTACTCTACGGGTCCGAATTCTGGGCGATGCGCAAATCCGATGTACAGAAACTCCATACAACAAAATTGAAAATACTGAGATGGTCTGGAGGAGTAACTCTAAAGGATAAGGTCAGGAATGAGCACATACGAGGATCATTTGAGGTTGCAGAAATATCCGAGAAATTAATTGGGAACCGATTACGATTGTACGGTAATGTCATTAAACGATAAAGAACACATGACTAGAAAAGTAATGGAGATAGAAGAGCCAAGCCAAGGACCCGGTCGACCCCCGACCACCTGGGCCAGAACAGTGCAGAACGATATCAGGACAATGGGATTACACCATGATATGACGCAGACACGATCGAAATGGCGCAATAAGATTAGGAGGGCCGACCCCAAAACACATGGGACATAGGCACGGAAGAAGAAGAAGAAGATAATGATAAAAACATTAGTTAGGAAATTATAAGCCTCGAAAATCTATGTTTTTACAATAACTATCTAATATGCAACTTTGGACGTAAATAAATACCATTAAGAGTATAAAAACGTCAAAATGACTAAGCAACAGGCATAGTTTATAGTGGAAAGTCACTACTATTTTGCATTTGCTTCCCGTTCCTTTTAATAACATAATGATAAAACTCGCAGACATGAAAAACGCAAGAATGCCCGTAGAGATCAAAGGAAATGTGTACAAAAGGGCGATAAGACCGGCCCTACTCTACGGGTCCGAATTCTGGGCGATGCGCAAATCCGATGTACAGAAACTCCATACAACAAAATTGAAAATACTGAGATGGTCTGGAGGAGTAACTCTAAAGGATAAGGTCAGGAATGAGCACATACGAGGATCATTTGAGGTTGCAGAAATATCCGAGAAATTAATTGGGAACCGATTACGATTGTACGGTAATGTCATTAAACGATAAAGAACACATGACTAGAAAAGTAATGGAGATAGAAGAGCCAAGCCAAGGACCCGGTCGACCCCCGACCACCTGGGCCAGAACAGTGCAGAACGATATCAGGACAATGGGATTACACCATGATATGACGCAGACACGATCGAAATGGCGCAATAAGATTAGGAGGGCCGACCCCAAAACACATGGGACATAGGCACGGAAGAAGAAGAAGAAGATAATGATAAAACTCGGGGCTCGTGAAATATGTGTGTGAACTATGTAGTTTTTAACTTGTTCATCATTGGAACTATCTCTTTGTCACAGGGCGCTCAGTGAAGTAACAACCATATTATAAATACCTACCGACGAATTAATCCAAGCGTAGTGCGTACTTTTAAGCGAGGAACTAGAAGATTCCAGACTATACATATACAGAGGACATTTTTTTTTTTATACTACGTCGCAGACAAGCATACGGCCCGCCTGATGTGAAACTGTTACCGTAACCGTATTAACGCTCGCGACATAATATATCACTTGCGCGCCGCCACCCCCGCTGCCAACACAGCATCTCCTTCTTTTCTGGTGACCTCACTCACTCGCAGGAACACAACAACCCTCAAGGGAATTGTTATTTGGCCGCGGTATTCTGTGAGGTGGAGGTACATTCCCCAGTCGGGTAGCTTACAATTACGCTCCCTACCTCTCTTTTCGCCAGTTTGTCAGGCAGCAGGGTGCACCACGTGCAGGTGAAGTTGGCTTTGGTTCAAAGATGTTGATAAACCACTTACACCCCATAAAACACTTACACCCCTAAAACTAAGATGAAGATTACAAAAGTCGGGCTCTAAATATGCGTATCCAGGGCTGTAAAACCATTATATAAAAAGTTGCAGTTGGCACCTTTGAATAAATGTCAATGCAGTCAATGTCAGAACTGTCAGATCAGGAAACTGTCAGAACGGAGACAACAGGAAGCGTAAAAAGCAAAATAATTATTTTATTTTTGTTTGTACCTAGTACCAATTTGAGTAAATAAATACTTCGCGTCACGCAATATTTCCATCTTGAAATTGAACTTTAGTTTATTAGTTCCACACCAAATTGGAACAGTGGTCTTCTCCACCGTAACTCATTTATCCTAGTATCTCACAATATGGTAGACGAAGACGAGTACGCATGTGTAAACAAAAGCAAACTAAAAATTAAGGATAACTCAGGAATCAAGAAGAAAAAGAAGAAGAAATCCAATAAAGAAACAGAGAAACTTGTAGAGGCAGAAGTAAAACAGCAAGTAAAACAACAACCTCCTGAAGATCACAGAACAAAAGCTGAATTAGCCTTCAAAAAGATGCAGGAAAAGATGGTAAGTTTAGGTTTTAACTATACATTTTCACAAAACCATTAGAATATACTACTACTAAATCGCCAAATAATCCTATAACCTGATTACGAACAATTGAAATATCAGAGACATCTCCGACACAAGCACAGTGCCACTTGTTCATAAAACGTGATCAAGTTGCCTCTTTTTTTATAATATAATTATTTCCTAAATGTTAACATTTACATTATATACATATGTTAACACATACATTGAAATTTTAACTCGTTAGCAGTCCAGTGTGCCCTATGCTGTACATGGTAAATGGTTCCTACGATCGTGTCCTATGAGGCACACAAATCAAATATAATGCTACAAGTTTGAGTAACATGGACTTGTGAAATTTATTTGTGAAAATAATTGCTGGACATTGTAATATTTTTTTTAAAAAAAATAAAGAAATTTTGTACGGTATAAATGCGAAACAAATAAAGATAATACTTACTTCGGGCGCCAGGAGGTTTAAGGCTAACCACCAACCCTAAATATGCGGATAGCTATTAAGCGGGGAGACTGAACTTCTAATCTTCAGGGAGAGACAGAAAAATGAAAATAAAGCCATAGGAAGTTCACTTTGCTTTATTCCTCTGCATAGAATGTAAAACTAATAATCTAAGGTAGCATAAGGTGTTACAATGGCACTTAGGTCATAACCCTATAGTTATCATATGATCGCATTAGACAATCTAGGAAATAATATGATTCTTTATGACTTTCTATGATTTTGTATGATTCTTTATAACTTTCGATGACTCTTTGCACGCTTCTATTAATGAGTAAAATAATAAATATAAAAGATCCGACCTTAGGTCTTCAAAACATGATATGGGAGGTTAAAGCAGCCTTACGCCACGCCACGCCGGTACCAAAGCTTGTAGCAACGAGCCTTCCACCCATAACACCAGCCCAAAAACGCTTCGGAGAGAATCCCCGAACAAAACATCCAAAAAAACAACTTCGGAAGAAAAACTCCAAAAAAAAAAAACTTCGGGTATAAAAAAACTCCAGAAAAAAAAGGCTCCAGAAAAAAAACGCCACATCAGGCGTTTTTTTCCATTATACTAACAATCCGTCACATCAGAAGGAAACCAACAACATATAAGTTTGATTAGCGTGAATCAATAAACAATACAGCTACATAATTATTAATATCAACCAAATATAGGCTGATTTATAAGATAAAATTAGATCATTAGATCATTACTATATAATCAGTCCATCACAGCTACAAGGTCGGTCGACAAGTGACGTCCGCCCGCCGCCGGAAAGACATCGACCAGTGAAACTGTCAAAACTGACAAGTCACGTCAATCCATCAATCAAAAAAGTAAAGTGAAAATTTATGGCTTTGGCAATCAGTTGGAAGTACAAAGACAATTATTGGAATTACATTCCATGTAACGATGTATGTCACATACGACGTTACATCACATCCCTTCCCATAAAAAATAAAAGAAAGAAAACTTCCTTTATTAAAGAACAACCCAAAAAGGAAAAGAAAACCCTTAACCAAAGGAAAATTAACATCTTCCAACACCAAAGAAAAATTAACATCTCCCAACACCAAAAAACAATAGCCATCTGACACACAACTCCAGAATGCAGCTAAGTTGAATAACTTGCTGATTCGTAAATCCAGCTGAAACCTCAATACAAAAGTGCGGTTAGGCCCTATAGCCACCGACTCCAAACTCCTATATCGATCTATCAAAAAGAAAAATAAACAAATAAAGTTCAACATAAAGTTGACAATTCGAATCAAAAACAACATCCACAAAAGTCTAACAAAAAGTGTGACAACCCTAAAGAAATTCAATCCATGTTCGACAACCCTAGAGAACAGTTAAGCACCAACGCTACTGTCTCTTACCACCTAAACCAAACGATTTACTTAAGTGCGGTTGGGCTCCTTCGCCACCGACTCATTCTCCATCCAACTCTGAACTCCTGAAACAACATCATAACCTCAGCAACAAAAATGCCAGGTAAAGAAAAAACTTCCATGACTGCAATAGTCGAGAAAGAAATCAGCTGTTTTGTGATCGGCATAACTCCACCAACTTTCCGGGCACAAAAGCTGTAAAAAAGACCAACAAATGTGATCGGCACAACTCCACCGACTTTCCGGGCACAAATGCGTATAAAAGACCAACAAATGTGATCGGCACAACTCCACCGACTTTCCGGGCACAAATGCGTATAAAAGACCAACAAATGTGATCGGCTCAACTCCACCGACTTTCCGGGCACAAATGCGTATAAAAGACCAACAAATGTGATCGGCACAACTCCACCGACTTTCCGGGCACAAATGCGTATAAAAGACCAACAAATGTGATCGGCACAACTCCACCGACTTTCCGGGCACAAATGCGTAAAAAATTGTGAATTTCTTCACCACAAGTGATAGAAATCACAATAAAATCCAGAGTAACTATAACAAGGCGATAGACTCCTTCAAAACAAAAGTAATTTTTGTACACCAGAATGTGGTAAGTAGAAACCAAAGAAACACAAAGGTCTCATAAAAGGTCGAGAATACAATACCAATTAGGTAGTTTCTCTCAAATCCAATGCTTAACCTATACAATACATAAATGTACACAAGTATACACAAAAAACATTGGTATATAAATGACATAAAATACAAAAGATATTTGTATACACAATACACCAAATACAAAAGAGAAAGCAAACAATATCAGGTAAAATGACAATATCACCCAAAAATAATTATCACAATAATTGATAATACAAGAATAAAGTGATTATCAAATAATGTGGCAATAAAACAAAAAAGAATAAGATCCAATGATGTGAATATGTTGAAATATGTTTTTGCGAAGTCAAAGCATGTTGAAAGTTATTAAAAGTAGATTTAGAATTAAGCCAATATGTAAATTTATTAAAACTTAATAAATTCAGAAAAACCTAAGTTAAGTCTTTTAGACAGTTTTAGTTCTTGCTTCTATATAGAAGTTAAGAAATTGTCCTTGCTTACATCTTTCTTTCAAGTCGACATTATCCAGTCATACATCACTCTATCACCGACAAAAAATCCTCACCGCTAACAAAACCAAGACCAAAGCCTGCAATATCAAAAACTAAGTATTTTAATATTTAATTATATCCTTAACATGGTAGCGACCTGTGGTACCTTTGTCCAGGTCCTCCAGAAGGTAAACATTAGGGGAAACTTTAGAAATAACTTTACATTTAAGAAACTTAGGTGCAAGTTTAGCAGAAAAGAAAACAGGAGCATTAGACTTCACAAAACTCCTTCTCCACACAATATCATTCACAGCAAAGGAAATGACTTGTCGACCTTTGTTATAATGAGAAGCATTACGCTTATAAGATTTTAACAAAGAGGATTGAACCCTAACAAATATTTCACTAAGAGAATTAAGTGAAGTAGCAAATTCACTTCTATCTCCCAGTTCCAATTCATCTAAATTATCAATATTACTAAAACGGTGCAATGAAGCATCAAAAATAAGTTCTCTACCGAACATTAAGAAATTAGGTGTGAAATCCGTAGCAAGATTCACACTATTGTTCAAAGCTAGTTGAACATGAGGTAAAAACTTAGACCACGTTCTATGATCATCTTTAACAAAACAAGCTATACACGTTTCTATAGTTTTGTGATACCGTTCTATAGGATTGTTTTGTGGACTAAATAGTGCATTATAAAATATTTTATCTATATTATATCCTTTCAGAAACGTTACAAAATGAGAAGCAGTAAATTGGGAACCATTATCACAAACAAATATTTTAGGAGTACCGAACTTGAGAAATATTTCCTTTTCCAAAAGTTTACAAATTACATTAGTAGTAGCATTTATCATAGGGAAAATCCAACAATATTTAGTGAAAACATCTAACACAGTAAGTAAGAATCTGTGACCTGAATAAGCTTTAGGGAAAGGACCAACTATATCAATAGAAAGCATAAGCATAGGCCTATCAACTTTTTTAGGATTAACCATAATTCCTTGAGGAGGATTAGTAGAAGACTTATAAGCCTTACAAGTATCACAAGAGTTTACATACTTAAGTACATCATTAAACATTCCAATCCAAAAATAATGTTGTTTTAATTTCTTTATAGTTTTATGAATTCCTAAATGACCAGAATTAATATCATCATGATTAGATTTAATAGTATTGATGATATGTTCTTTTGGAATAACTATTTTCCAATTCAAACGACTAAAAGAGTCAAATTTATTTTTACAAAATCTATACAAGGTTTGATTCTCTACTTTATAATTTTTATATTTAGTAGGAAACCTTTGGCATTCAACAAAAATTCTGTTATACCATGGGTCATCGATATCTTCATCGGGGGAAATTATATTACTACTAGGAGTATCTATAGCAGAAATATTTATACGAGATAAACAATCAGGAACTAAATGTAAAGAACCTTTTTTATATTTTATATCAAAAGTAAATTGGGATATCCTAGCTGCCCAACGTGCCAAACGACCAGTAGGATTATTAAGTGTTAATAACCAAGTTAAACAAGCACGATCAGTTACAACGGTAAACTTCATTCCTTCAATATAAGGTCTAAAATGTTCAATAGAATCTAAAATGGATAATAGTTCTCTTTCCGTGGTACTATAATTTCTTTCACACTTACTAAGAGATCTAGAATAATAAGCTACAGGATGTTGATCAGAATTTTCATCTTCCTGACATAATACACTACCAATTCCAACGGAACTAGCATCGCAATGAAGAAAGAAAGGTTTTTCAAAAAGTTTAATAACTTTATTAAGTTCTGACTTCTCAGAAGGAGAAAGTTGAGAAACAGAAGTAATAGCAGAAACTTGAACTTCCTCCGTACGTTTATAAATGATATTCTTCCATAAATCTTTAGCAATATCAAAAGTTAACCAAAAATCAAATCCTAATATAATAGGAGACTTAAATGAAGGTATTATTAAGAATTCTATATTTTTAGTAATGGCATCACAAGTAACTGGCAACACCATAGAACCAACGATCCTACTTGAGGTACCATCAGCCGTGTTAGCGGAGCTATCACAAGGTTTCATTTGAAAACCCAAATTCAAAAAATCTAAATGTTTATCAGCACCCAAAACACTAATTGTAGAACCACTGTCTAACAATCCAGAAAAAATATAAGTATTAATTGTAAATTCCAAAAAGGGCCTAGTATCTTTATTCTTCACAAACAAAACAGGAGCTGAATTAATGTTCTGAGAAAATAATTTTAAATAATTCAACAAATCGCTACGTTCACGTTTAATAGTATCGGCATCCGGGGCACAGCTTAATTTTTTCAACATCGAGACACGTTCAGTTTTCTCAGAAACCAGTGCTCGATGGTTCCTAATCAGTTTTTTGAACTGGTACCGTTACCCGCATTACACACATCACAATTTGCAGAAGTGACACCAACTTTATGACATTTAAAACAAACAACGCCAGGGAATTTGGTACAACTTTTATAAACATGTCCAAGGGACTGACATTTTAAACAAACTATACGCTTACTATCATTGTTAGCACTGATTTCAGCAAAATTTTTCAAAGGTTTTATATATTTAGGGGGTGTTCGGTTAACAAAAACTTCTAATTCCCGACTAAGACAAAGAAAATCAGTAACAGAAACGATCTGTTTACCAAAAATAAAAGGTGTGTAAATATTCAACATGTTATGCTTAATAATTTGAATTAAAGTAACTTCTGGAAGTGGAACAGCCAACCGACTAGCCATATCTCTAATATCAATAATAAAATCTGGAAGCGACTCAGAATATTTTTGTTTCCTAGTACGAAGTTCACTTTCCAAAAAATAATCATAATCTACTTTATCAAATTGTTTCAATAAAGCTATTTTCAAATCCTGCCAGCTAGACATCTGTACACGAACAGCACGGAACCACTTAAGCGCACTACCTGACAAAAGGTCAGTGAACGAAGCCACAAGAAAATGTTCATCAAAGTTTTTAAATAAAAAGTATTCTTCAATCTGCATTATAAATTCTCTAATGCAAGACTTACCATCAAAAATAATTCCACTACGCTTCAAATCTGGTAACTTATACATAGAAGGCAAATGTTTTTTAATATTTTCTTTTACTGAAACATTCATGGTATTAAACGAATGACAATGGGTCATTGAACTATGTGCGACACTGTTAGGTAAAAAAGTCTCAGGAACTCCTGCAACATCTATCAATTCACTCACAACTGTATTGTCAGCAGAACCCACCAGCAACTCAGTATGCTTATCTTCAGGCAAGGATGGAACCTGAATACCTTTATCCATGTTTGCGAATAAAAAGAAATTTTAAAAACAAAAAAGAATTTAAGATGTTATTCAACCCGGTTGAAAAAGTTAAAGCATCAAATGTGCATTAAGCCGTAAGTATTTAACATTGTAAAATATAGCAATATATCAATTATTTGAAGTGTGCAAAGATCATTCACAATGATGTTCACTTAATAATATGTTTATCAATAAGTTATTCACCTTTAAAGCCTTATCCAATAGCTCATATAAGCTTGACTTGCATTTAGCAAAACAGTAGTATATTTAAACAACAATAATATTTTTGTAAAACAAGCAGTATTCAACAAAGAATGCAAAGTCCAACCAGAATAGCAACAAGCAAATATTTATCACAATATTAAAGTATTTTATGAATTTAATTTACTATTTATTTAAAGTTAACTATTACTTTAAGATTACAGTAAGATTCAATTGTTTTAAGTCTATATAATAGGTACAAAACTACAGAACAACTTGCTTTCATATTAGCTTTGTTAAAGAAACAAAATAGATTTCAAAACATAACCCTACTTTATGTAAAGTGGGTATAAATAAACTGTTATTTATTGTAACTAAGTAGTACAATAAACCAGTAATATAATAAACATTGTGTTACAATAAACACATTAACAAACTAACAAAATAGCAGTGCAAAGAATCATGAACAAATAATAAACATTCTATATCAAGTCCCTGTTCGCAGGCGACAATTGTAATATTTTATATGAGAGGCGACAATTGTAATATATTTTTAAAAAAAGAAAGAAAGAAAGAAATTTTGTTGTACGGTATAAATGAGAAACAAATAAAGATAATACTTACTTCGGGCGCCAGGAGGTTTAAGGCTAACCACCAACCCTAAATATGCGGATAGCTATTAAGCGGGGAGACTGAACTTCTAATCTTCAGGGAGAGACAGAAAAATGAAAATAAAGCCATAGGAAGTTCACTTTGCTTTATTCCTCTGCATAGAATGTAAAACTAATAATCTAAGGTAGCATAAGGTGTTACAATGGCACTTAGGTCATAACCCTATAGTTATCATATGATCGCATTAGACAATCTAGGAAATAATATGATTCTTTATGACTTTCTATGATTTTGTATGATTCTTTATAACTTTCGATGACTCTTTGCACGCTTCTATTAATGAGTAAAATAATAAATATAAAAGATCCGACCTTAGGTCTTCAAAACATGATATGGGAGGTTAAAGCAGCCTTACGCCACGCCACGCCGGTACCAAAGCTTGTAGCAACGAGCCTTCCACCCATAACACCAGCCCAAAAACGCTTCGGAGAGAATCCCCGAACAAAACATCCAAAAAAACAACTTCGGAAGAAAAACTCCAAAAAAAAAAAACTTCGGGAAAAAACTTCGGGTATAAAAAAACTCCAGAAAAAAAACGCCACATCAGGCTGAAACAAACATTGGTTAAATTAGCATTATATTATAACAAACGTGATTGCTTTGAAAGCCAATATGGATTTCATGACAATTACTCACCGTTTTTTTTCCCATTATACTAACAATCCGTCACATCAGAAGGAAACCAACAACATATAAGTTTGATTAGCGTGAATCAATAAACAATACAGCTACATAATTATTAATATCAACCAAATATAGGCTGATTTATAAGATAAAATTAGATCATTAGATCATTACTATATAATCAGTCCATCACAGCTACAAGGTCGGTCGACAAGTGACGTCCGCCCGCCGCCGGAAAGACATCGACCAGTGAAACTGTCAAAACTGACAAGTCACGTCAATCCATCAATCAAAAAAGTAAAGTGAAAATTTATGGCTTTGGCAATCAGTTGGAAGTACAAAGACAATTATTGGAATTACATTCCATGTAACGATGTATGTCACATACGACGTTACAACATGTGACAGTATTCTAATAATTAAGAAAAACATTTAATAAAGATCTCTTATAGCTGAATTGTCAAATTAAAAAATAAAATTAGAGGACTTATGGTAGACAGCTCTTGTAATAGGAGAACTTGTTAAAATATCACATCCATGAGACAAGAAGCTTGTGATTATGCTTTTGCTAACATAGCTCTTAGCATATTATTGTATTTTAGATTGTGGGTATATATAATAACTAGCTGTTAACCGCGGCTTCGCCCGCGTGGTCCAGGGAAGCCTGCTGCCATTGATTTGTGTATATTTTTCTTTTGTTGTATTTTTTTTTACTTCGTGGGATAAAAAGTAGTACCAGTATGTACAAATTTTAATGATGATTGGCTGCATAGTTAAGGCATGAAGAAATAACAAACAAACGAATTTACTTTAACACTTATAATATTTGTATGGATGGAACGCCCACACTCAAGAGAAAATAATTGTTCACTACATAAATGTTTGCCCTCTTTATTTTTCCTTCGAATAAAATATTTTTCCTGGATAAAAAGTGACCTATGTCACTCTCCAGACCGGACACTATCCCCTGTTAAAACATCACATCAGTACTTACGTTCCTTTCGACGTGATAGAAGGACAAATGATTACAAAGTTTATTTTTTCCCATGGAATTAAATTGTTTTTCCGGGATAAAAAGTAGCTTATGTCACTCTCTAGATTACCTTATTAAAAATTCATGTCTGTACTTAGGTTTCTTTTGACGTGAAAGAAGGACAAATGAACTTTATTTTTTAATAACGTACGTTTACGGTATGGAGAGTGGCATAGGCTACCTTTTATCCAGGAAAAACATCTTATTTCTACGGGTAAATACATACTTTGAAATCATTTGCCCTTCTTTTAAGTCGAAAGGAACCTAAGTACCAACATGATTTTTTTTTAACGGGATAGTTACGTAGTAGAGTACGGACATGACTTTTTAAAATGGGGATAGTTTACTGTTTGGAAAGTGACATAGGCTACCTATTATCCCGCAAAAACATCTTAATCTCATGGGAAAAAATAAACTTTGTAATCATTTGGCATTCTATCATGTCGAAAGGAACGTAAGTACCGACATGATTTTTTTAACAGGGGATAGTTTCCGATCTGGATAGTAACATAGGCTACTTTTTATCCAGGAAAAAACATTTTATTCCCACGGAAAAAATAATTCGATCCCCGCAGAGGGCAATCATTTACGTGGTGAACAATTTTTTTTGTCTTGGTCCATACTAATACTGTAAGTGTTAAAGTAAGTATTCCTTTGTTTGTTATTTCTTAACGCTCTATGTCAGCTGATCATCATTAAACTTTGTACCTATTTTTCCTTTGTTGTATTTTTTTTACTTCGTGAGATATAAATAGTAATAACAAACGTTCCTTAAATAGTATTATCAATATTATATAAATAGTAATATCTCACGAAGTAAAAAAAAATACAACAAAAGAAAAATAGGTACAAAGTTTAATGATGATCCGCTACATAGAGCGTTAAGAAATAACAAACAAACGAATTTACTTACTTTTAACACTTATAGTATTAGTATGGATCAAGACAAAAAAAATGTTGACCACGTAAATGATTGCCCTCTGCGGGGATCGAATTATTTTTTCCGTGGGAATAAAATGTTTTTTCCTGGATAAAAAGTAGCCTATGTTACTATCCAGATCGGAAACTATCCCCTGTTAAAAAATCATGTCGGTACTTACGTTCCTTTCGACATGATAGAATGCCAAATGATTACAAAGTTTATTTTTTCCCATGGGATTAAGATGTTTTTGCGGGATAAAAGGTAGCCTATGTCACTTTCCAAACAGTAAACTATCCCCATTTTAAAAAGTCATGTCCGTACTCTACTACGTAACTATCCCGTTAAAAAAAATCATGTCGGTACTTAGGTTCCTTTCGACTTAAAAGAAGGGCAAATGATTACAAAGGATGTATTTTCCCGTAGAAATAAGATGTTTTTCCTGGATAAAAAGTAGCCTATGCCACTCTCCATACCGTAATCGTACGTTATTAAAAAATAAAGTTCATTTGTCCTTCTTTCACGTCAAAAGAAACCTAAGTACAGACATAAATTTTTAATAGGGTAATCTAGAGAGTGACATAAGCTACTTTATATCCCGGAAAAACAATTCAATCCCATGGGAAAAAATAAACTTTGTAATAATTTGTCCTTCTATCACGTCGAAAGGAACGTAAGTACTGATGTGATGTTTTAACAGGGGATAGTTTCCGGTCTGGAGAGTGACATAGGTCACTTTTTATCCAGGAAAAATATTTTATTCGAAGGGCAAACATTTATGTGGTGAACAATTATTTTCTCTTGAGTGTGGGCGTTCCATCCATACAAATATTATAAGTGTTAAAGTAAATTCGTTTGTTTGTTATTTCTTCATGCCTTAACTATGCAGCCAATCATCATTAAAATTTGTACATACTGGTACTACTTTTTATCCCACGAAGTAAAAAAAAATACAACAAAAGAAAAATATACACAAATCAATGGCAGCAGGCTTCCCTGGACCACGCGGGCGAAGCCGCGGGTAACAGCTAGTTTTATATATAAAATTAATCTATACTATCTAATTCTATACTAGTATTATAAAGCTGAAGAGTGTGTTTGGTTGAACGCGCTAATCTCAGGAACTACTCTTGAAAAAATATTTTAGTGTTAGATACTTAGCCTGTATTTTAAGGAAGGCTATAGGCTATATAACATCACGCTACGACCAATAGGAGCGGAGCACCGGTGAAAAATAGGAAAAAAATATTCCTTTTGAGGGCTTATGTCGCGTGCGCTGCGTAAACGGTTGAAGTTACGCATAAATCATGTATGACGGAATTGTTCCTCTTTAAAAGTTCTAAAAAAAAGTCCGCGACAGTATATGTCTATCTTTTAAGATTGGCACACTATAACGTTTTTTCATGGTAATCAATAGGAGAAAGTAGGTAAAAAAAGGTTATAGTGAGTTAATCTTAAAAGATAGACATATGCTGTCGCGGACTTTTTTTTAGAACTTTTAAAGAGGAACAATTCCGTCATACATGATTTTTGCGTAACTTCAACCGTTTACGCAGCGCACGCGACGTAAGCCCTCAAAAGTAATATTTTTTTCCTATTTTTCACTGGTGCTCCGCTCCTATGAGTCGTAGCGTGATGCTATATAGCCTATAGCCTTCCTTGAAATATAGGCTACCTAACACAAAAAGAATTTTTCAATTCGAACCAGTAGTTCCTGAGATTAGCGCGTTCAAACAAACAAACAAACAAACAAACAAACTCTTCAGCTTTATAATATTAGTATAGATAATAATATCCATTTTATCCATTTTACTGACAATTTGCAGCTTCTAATTTTGTCAAATATTTTAATAATTAATTTGACGAGCCTGGTGGTTGAATGGTTAGCAATGGCCACTTTGACTGCGAGGTTGCAGGTTCGCTTCCCGCACCAGACAAACATTTGTGTGCATGAACTTGTCTGTTTGTATTGGTCTGGATGTTTTCTATGTATTATAGGTATGTATTTACAACAAAAAAAAAGGTACTAGACAACTGATAAATGTAATTAATACATTTATCAGTTGTCTAGTACCCATAACACTAGCTTTGCGCTTAATTTGGGACTAGATGGCGCTGTGTAAATTGTCCAGAAATATTTATTTTTGTCTAATATCAGTTTATTCATACTATCATTCAACAGGCTGTTCATCCAACAGCTTGTAAAGAGAGGTAGTATATGAAAGTTTGACGATGTTGAATTGTGTACATACATTATGTATGTCTAGAATCTGTTGATTGATTGTGAGTTGGGAGAGATTGGAACCGTGTTAGTGTTCTCAAATCTTTATTATAGTTACTAATATTTTCTTTAAACCTGTTGTGCCTACTTTTTTGTATAATATGTCAGTGGTAAAAAACATATAAATTATTTACTCTATAAAATGTCCCACCTCTTATGTGAAACAGTAACTGTAGACTGCCAGCTACAAGCTACAGTTATTATTATTTGTAATACAAAGTATCTCTATCTAGATATTCTTCCATTGCATCAAGTCCAATCATTCTTGTGCAAGCATAAACTCCCTCACTCACAGCATGACAACCACTCTAGCAGAAAACTGCAGCAGATACCTAACAATAAGTAATAAATTATTCACTTGTTACAGCAAAATCAAAGGATAAAGCAAAAAGCTGAAATGACACACAAACAAAGAGTGGAGAAATTCAACCAACACCTGGACAGTCTAACAGAGCACTTTGATATTCCAAAAGTATCGTGGACAAAATAAATATTTGGAGTGTATATACATATATGCATTTTATAAACAATTTTCATTACTTACTAATTTATGATAATTTTACTATATAAATAAAAAGTATTTTAAGTTAAATTATGGTTTCCTTTCATGTTTTATAATTTCATAAAATTTATTTCAAATTAGCTATAACTTCAAATTTTTACAACATCGGTTAATAATATAATACAATATAACCTCAATAACAGAAAGATTCTATCTCTTATGTTGGACCCAAGCCAGAAATAATCTGGAATTAGGTTACAGTCGACATTGCTTGACTTGTATTATTACAAAACTGTAACCAACCAAGAAGTAATCTGAAATTAGGCTAACTCGTCGTCACTTGTTGTTAAGAAACATTTATTGAGAATAGGTTACTCTGGTGGTTCCACCAATATACTTGTGCAATGTAGGCTGCTACTATTATCTGTCGAGCGGGTGAGAACCTGGTGACCTTGTAACACAGGGTTATACCTAAGCTCAGGCACCAGTCTGACACACATTCCAGCCTAAAATCAAAGTGTACCTATTTAATAGTTCTAATGAATTTGTTTGTGAGAGATTTAATAAAATTATTATTATTTACTTGACTTGCGTTATCATAAAACCAAAACCTAAAAGCAAATAATCAGTTACTGAAATGAGTTACGTTACGCCGATACGCCGAATACCACCATACCGCGGTTGGTTCCTAACTAGTAAATTAGTAGGTCGTATTTGCTATATTTATTGAGAATAGGTTACTCTGGTGGTTCCACCAATATAGTCGTGCAATGTAATAGGCTGCTACTATTATCTGTCGCGGGTGAGAACCTGGTGACCTGTACATAAGGAAAATATTAGGCCCTTCTTGGAAATAATTTGTTTTTGAGAGTTTACCCCATTTTCAAAAAACTATCGTATCGCTATATTTTTCCATATTTACGTCTATCTCTATCGCCAGTATCACCTTTAAATTATTTCAGATTTTTTACTTTGTAAACTTCGAATATAAGAGACCGCGGTTTTTATTGCTTAAAATACTTCATGTGGTCGGTCAGTCGGTATTATCAAAAATGTTTGCATTTATTTTTTGTATGAGCAAATTGGTCATAGCAGGCCTACATACGAAACTGCCACTACCCACGTTTGTCTCTTGACCCTCACCCTCCCCCCGTCGGGCCACCTAACATTTCGGGATTATTCCACTTTTGGCACCTGGGTGAGCAAATTCCACATTTTTGTGTCCTGAAATCACCTAATGGCAAAACATCTGGGAGATCAAACTCCACTAGATTTTAACTATTATTTTTGTTTCTTTAAATCACCTGACTAATAAAATAAAATTCCAAATAGATTTTTTTTATACGTTTCCACAAATCACCTATTAAAATATACATATTTTTTTAGTAATCATATATCATAGAGAATATGTTAAAAAAATTGATAGATAAAAAAACTTATTGTAACGAATTTTTTCTAAGAAATGCCCTATGGATTTTTGTTTCAATTAAAGCGATCTGGCAGGATCTGGATCTGGATCTACTATACATAAAACGCTCTTAGTACATATAATCTTTTTACTGTTTTTGTAGAGCTCGGTGGTAGAGTGGTTAGCAATGGCCACTTTAACTCCGAGATCGCGGGTTCGGTTCCCGCACAAGACAAACATTTGTGTGCATGAACATGTCTGTTTGTCTTGGTCTGGGTGTTTTCTTTGTATTATAAGTATGTATTTACAAAAAATAAAATATTTAAGTACATTTATCAGTTGTCTAGTACATTACCCATAACACAAGCTTTGCGCTTAATTTGGGACTGGATGGCGCTGTGTAGATTGTCCAGAAATATTTATTTATTTTATTTATTAGCCAGGTGCTTTAAAGAAACAAATATCACCCAGGTGACCAAAGTGGAATAATCCACATTTCGCTTAGCCTAGCCTCCCTTTCGTCAGAAACTGGTTAGTTAAACAATAGGGGGCACTACTGTGGCACTACGTGCAAGTGAGGTTGGCTTTGGCTGAAAGATAATGGTGCACCTACTTACTCCTCCACACTAACACTAATATACTCTATCTTAAAATGGCATACCACAGGTCAATAATAGAAAACATCCATAAATTGTACACTATTTATTTAAAGTACTTATTTTAATCACAATTATAAAAATAATAAAATCAGATAATAAAAAATATTACATACAACATCTATAAATCGGACGGATTCATTGGAATTATAAAAAGATTCATTCTTAAAGCTTAGGTTAATAAAATTAAGAAAGTAAACTATTTAGGTACTTAAAGTACTTATTTATAACACAGTTTTGTAAATATTAGTGACCGATCGATAGTGAACTGTTTTGGGGTATAACTTATATACTTTTCATATACTAGCGCTTCAATAATTGATGAATTTACCGAGTTTCAGGGTAACCGATGCTTCGGCTGTTTTTTTTATTCAAACAGTATTTTTGAGGTGAAACTATTCGAAACCCCGAAATTGATACTACGGTCGGTCACAAAAAATAATAATGAGATAATCAAAAAAATATAAAACAGCTATAAATGGGACGGGTTCACTGGAAAAAATATTCAAAGATTAATTCTTAAAGCTACGAGATTAAAGTGAACTTTTTATAACAAATCAATTATAACTTTTGAAAAAAGAATAACCTAATTGTAAATTATAAAATTTTGGATCTCCAAAATATTTCATGTGATTTCAAAGATTCTTTCTTCATTGTCTAAAACGAACAGTCTTATGGACTTTACGCTGTATGCTATGCGGGAGAAACCGTGAGCACAGCTAATATGAAATAAGTAACATGCAAATTACAATTAACTGTAATTTGCATGTTACTGTAAACTGTAGTAACAATTGTGTAATATGTCTTGAGAAAGCAGTAGATACATTTGCAATCATTATGAATTTCAAAACATATTGATTAAACAAATGTTTATTTATGTAATTACCACTACACAAATATAATTACCACTGATGATGTAAACAGAGATGTGATCTTTCACAATTTCGTGCAAGATCTTTCGCAAATAAAAAGCTTTGGAGTCATTCAAAAAGTTATGGGGTGCCTATACTCTGTATTTCTCTGCCAGATTGAATTAGAAATAAGGAGATCCGTAGAAGAAAGAAGGTCGCAGATATAGCCAAGAGAATTAGTAACCCTAGGTGGTAGGTGGCAGTAGGCGGGCGTTATAGCTCAAAGATTGTATGGCCGATAGGGCAAAAAGGTCCTACAATGGAGACCACGTACAGACAGGCACAGCATAGGACGACCGCCTACAAGTTGGACTGAAGACCTGTTGAAGATTGCAAGGAGTCGTTGGATGCAGGTGGCATTGGACTTGTCACGTTGGAAATTGTTTCGGGAGGCTTTTGTTCAGCAGTGGGCTGGACAGCAATAGGCTGAAATGATGAATCAATATTAATATCAAACCTAAGAGAAAATTAAGAGCTATGACTTAAAGGGCTGACAAATATTCCCTTAAGTATGTACTATGTTTTGGTCATCAAAAACAAAATGTTTTATAATAATGACAGCTAGTCATAAATGACCGTAATTTTTTGTGTATTAAAATTCGTTTCAAAAAGTCTTCGAAACGATTCAACGGAAATCCCTAAAATTAACATTTGATAATCATTGTAAATTCAGCGCAAAAAAAAATGTAAGTTCCGCGCAATAAAAGTCACTGGCATAGGTATTATGATCAGCAAAAATAAATGAAATTTATTAACAGTTATTGTCATATTAACACATATGTATCTACTGAAATATGTGTGTATTTGTGTGACATTGTTGGTCAAGAGTTAAGTAAGCTCCCTATTCATTTATAATTGTACCAATTAAAAAATTGATTAATCAAATCAAACATCTATACTATACATATAAAACTCAACATGATATGCACATTACGAAAGTCTGATAGTTCAGTCATTAAAATGTTCTCCATCAAGTTCCAGGCGAGCGGAGACACAAGCAAAGCTACACGACAGTGTTATATCAATGCATTTTATTAAGTAACATACCATTTTAACTTATGAAGATATAGGCAGGGTTTTCACGACATTTCTAGTAAACGAATTTCTTGATGATTTTAAACATAAACCGCTTTATAAATATTTTAAAAATGGAAAAATTCACCTCCCCCACCTAAGTGGGAAAGTGGGAAAACTCGCTTCATTGTATGTTTCATCAAAATCTTTAAACCCGTTTGTGTGATCGTGGTAGCTTACGTAAATAAGAAACTGCAATATATGTAACAATTTGTTATTATAGAATTTAAATGGCAACTACCTAAATATTCAATCATTTCAAATGTGTTCAGGGATATAATTTTTCTGCTGATTTGTCAACTTGCAGACCAAGTAATTATTTTGTATTGAAACTATTCATTTAGCGGTAACATAATCATATCTGCCTATAATTTGGCATTAATTAAGTTTAGTTGCAGAACAACAAATAATGATTGCACTAAGTCGTCTAAACTAAGTGAGAATGTTTTCAATAAAGCTTATAATAATTGTGAGATTAAAGATCGCAAGAAAATAAAATTATTGAAGAGGCTGGATCAATACAAATATCACAGTATCACTTCACTACATCTAAAGTGGAATCGCCCGGCGCGCTGACTTTGTATTTGTTGGACCTGATTTCAGAAACTACTGTACGAGTTGCGCTACGATTTCCACCAACAGAAACAGGGGCGCTACCGCCTCAGCTGAAGACGATTCGCACCGAAATTTTGTGATTCCAAAAATAGGTCTTAAGTTAAAGTTAATGACGAAGGTCTTCTCAAGCTAAGTCGATAGAGATCTAGATTTTCTACCAGCTAAGATAACCAATTACTACTACCAATCTAAGCAGAAATTTGATTTTCGCAAACAAAAAATCCGATGGTAATTGGCTTGAGCTTCAGCGGTAAGGCCCCAGGTATTATTCTAGAAGGGTATAGCTATAATTTTACATTTTGGGAAAATAAGCTGTCAGTATAATGATATCTATACACTAAATCGAAATCCAATAGTCAATATCCAGCTTTCAATAATTTGTATTACCCGTCCGTAATCCGGGTAGATTAGTACAATTTCATTAGTACATATATTAATTGTACAGTGACGTCATAAGGTCGCGCGTGCGGTAAATGACGCAGTGCACCAGTTTCGTATAACTAACGCTAAGAGTCTTCAGAAATCCTTTTTAAACCTAATGTCATATAGAAATTACTAACTATTGAAACTACACCTATTCGAGCACAAGATTAAGGCACATTTATTAATATACGAAAACTAATATATAATGATGAATTAAGTGTGAATATGTTATTTGACCAGCATTGTCTCAGTCTATAAAAAATAAATAGTGTTATTGTACTAAACACGTAAAAGCAACCAAAACTATTGTTGCTATACTTATATCTAATACAGAGGCGCTATTACTCCTCCAGAACGAATAGCTAAATGTGAACACCTTCACATAGTTTTCTTTAGTGGCCCACGGATCGCTCCCGTCGTCAAAATGCATGGGGCACTGGTCTCGTTCCCTCTCGTACTCTTCCATTTCTACGGCGACTGCAGCGCCCTCTGTGTAGTTCCACGAAGTAACGTCCTGCTTCAGATCGCAATATGGGCCTAGTGCTTGAGACATCAGAACCCTATAAAAATATTGTTATTAGACATGCTAATCAAAACGTATTAAACCAAGCTGCTCAAATTTCACCTACAGTGGCATCATAATATCATATTGATTATGAGGAATTTTCAATACAATTTTTATGTAATAATAAATATAATATAAATTATAGTAATAAAATTTTGCCACAAATTATATAGTCTACGCCAAAATTCTATTGTGCGAACGTAAATAATAGCAGCTGAAATATATTTTATTAAAGGAATTAAAAATTTCATTGATCCAAGTCCTATTCCATACCTGTTCAAGTCGGCTCTCTGATACACCCAGCATCTGTATTTGGAGAAAGGATCTAATTCGTCGTATGTGATGAGATAAGACTTCAGATTTTCTTTCCAATATCCAATACACTTCATGCGATAGTCAGGATCACTGTAGATATCCACAGGTCTGCCTAAGTAGTCCACAGACAGGCAATAATTCTCTTTTATTTGGATTGTCTTTTGATCTGTATCACAGACAGAAAAGTCGCTTATATTTAATTTGCAGTAGAGATTCGGCCTGGGACTTAAAGTGACTCCACCAAGAATTCTCGTTTCAAACTTGACATCTCCTTTTTGTGTGAAGTTAAATTTGCCTGCAATGGGACACCGGATCGGAGTAGGATCTTCTTTCAAGAAAATATCGTAACGCCATTTCCGCTTGTTGGGGAATTGCACCCATGAGCATACCGTGTGAAAGTTGCTTTGGATCATGGCTAGACCTTTGCGGAATCTAAAACAAAAGAGTATTGCTTATATGTATAACCTGTAATTTTACAAAATATATCTGTTTAAAGACACAGAATATTATAAATATTATACTGTTTTTTACCTGATAACATTGTGATGTAGTGGTACGAAATCGAAGCACACGTAATCCTTTTGACAACCGTCGACAGTGAGGCGAGCCATCATCACTCTGCTATCACGCTGCTCCCTGTCAATTTACACAAAATTTATAGTAGGCATTTGGTAAGATATTTGGAAAAAATACGCCATTCAATCAAATTCAAAAAATCTTCTTAAGACTTAATAACTTTAATGATGACATAAAAAAAAATCCAAATTACTTTGCAGAGAATGACTAGCACTACAAAATAAATTATATATATATTTTTTTATATCCTAATACTAGCATACCCCGCCCGCTTCGCCGGGATTAATAATAAAAAAAATGCTCCGATCGCTACCAAACCTCACAGGATTATCCGCTGGGTCAATCTAAAGATTTTCTGAAAATTTCGTTGAAATCGGTCCAGCCGTTTCGGAGTCTATACGGAACATACATACATACTTTCTCTTTTATACGTATAGATAGACGTAGATAGATATGCATATTTTATAAAAAGTTAAATTTGAGGTAGGTACAGACATAGATACCAGACTACCTATATTTTATGAGTCGGCTAAATATCATATAATCTATTGAGCCATTTATTTGTTTTTAATGAAATTTGTTTTTTTTTTTAATTCTCACATTAAATGATGGAATGTCACATTAAATGATGGAATGCAATCACCACCACCCATGGAGATCAACAAAATCAAGGGGTCGCCGATCCGTTGCCAGCTTATACTCCGTCCATTCAATCTTTCTTTATGGTGACTTCACTCACTCGCAGGAATACAACCAAAGGCCTCAAGGGAACTGTTATTTGGCTTTTTCTGTGAGATAGACCCATTTCCCTAGTCGGGCAGCTTAAAAAATACGCTATGCTCTACCTCTCTTTTCGCCAGAGCCTCGTTTGTCAGGGTGCACCATGTGCAAAAGTTCAAAGATGTTAATGAACCACTTTGGAGTGTAAACCCCAAATATTCAGCTTGTATCAAAAGACATAATTTTGGGAAAATATATCAACATTACAATAAAAAAGAAATTACCTGCATACATAGATAGTCCGTCTATACCTTCCTTCGTCAGGATAGTAAGTCTCGATGATATGAGTTTCATTAATAACTACATCTGCGTCAATATTAGCTGTGTTAATCCAGTTTCCAGAGAAGTTTTGGGGCAAACGGCATCCTGGCTCCACAACTTCAGCCTGAAAAAACGAATTTTGAAAGTGAACTACATGGTTTTACTCTATCATTGCAAGCCCCAACGGCAAGTAAACCTATTTGATTTCATTACATTGTCAATTTGTTTTACTAAACAAAAAAACTAGTGTGCTTTAGAGTTTTACACCACACGACTGAAGTAAAACAACTTATATCTCCCTCTCAACTTCCGTTCGCCTCGCCCGATCACATATTTCTTAACGCTCTCGTCACGCATTCACCAGCTTACTTTCGAAGTCAAGCGACAACCGAACGATTAACGAACCAACGATTTACCGAACGGACGAACGAAACAACGACCCCGGTGGTCGAATGGCTAACCATGTCCACACTCTGGGCTCGTGGGTTCGATTCCTGCACAAGACAAATATTAGTGTGCATGAACATGTCTGTTTGTCTTGGTCTGGATGTTTCCTATGTATTATATGTATGTAATTACAAAAAAATATGTATTTAAGTACATTTATCAGTTGTTTAGTACCCATAGTACAAGATTTGCGCTTAATTTGAGACTTTATATTTAAGCGTACGTAAAGAAATTTTACTTAAAAAGACATTGTTATAACTTACTAGTCATCCACCCCAGCTTATCCCGTGTGAGATAATATAAATATACTCTACATATACATTGTCCAGAAGCCATTCTCTCAGACTATTTGTAACACAGTGAAAACTTTATTAAAATCTGGCGCGTTGTTTAGGAGTTAGCGGAAATACAGACAGACGTTATGAAACTGTACCAACTTTAGTTTTTTATGCCTACCTTGACCGGGGTTACTCTGTATCTTTCTGGCGATTTTTCGACAGTCTTCAATGTGTTACACTGTGGTGTTATAGAAGCCCCAATATAAAGGTCATCATCTCTGTTCTTCAGGAAACAGCGGTATCTTTCATCTTTCCGAGACTCCTTAGTATTTGCGACAGCAAAAAAATGGTTCTTATCTACAAACCAGTGCCCTGAAATAAATGCAACAAAATACACATTTCTTAACCGATTATGACGTATTTTGATATGAAGCACATGCCACCAATCAATCTCGCCTTATAAGTTACTAATCTCACTGCTGTGTCAAATCACAACTGAAAAACATTTATCACAACTGAAAAAAATGGTGACGGATCGCCCAAGTGCTTCCTCTTAAAGAAAGTTTTTAGCTACCTATGCTAATGTTGGCCCATTATTGATTCATCACAAAAACTACACCATATTGTTCATCTTTTATTTTGCATAAAACGCGCCTTTATTATGATATTAAAATTTCGTTTGTATAGAATGACTAGCACTACAAAATAAATTTAAGTTTTTTTTTAATGAAAAAAAAACTTAAATTAATTTTTTAATGTTATAGATGTGAAAGTGTGTTTGAATGTTAGGTAAATAAATGCATATTTTAGTCAAGGTTAAAGATATGGTAGGTAGTACTGCACTTATGAACTTGTGACTATTTATCTTAGTGATCTTGATTGAATGATCCACAGAGTTTCATCAAAATCATAACAGCAGTTCACATGTACTATTTAGACGTTAACAGCACTACATGTTTTAACTAGTGTAACTACTGAATGAAAAATCATAACGCGCAAAGATTATAAAAACGAGAACACCATTGTCATAAAGACAAAAAACACAGAAGGTTTTAAGCATAAAGCGCATCAAACACGCACACCCACACGCATGTAAGAGACAGTGATATTGCCTCTTGCTCTAAATATATAGTATTTTTCATACCACCGTTTTCCGCATACGACTACAGCTTACTAATGAATGTATATAGGAAAACAAACAATATTTAGTATTTATTATTCCTAAAAAATGAAGTGTTTCTATGTCATTTAGTCAAAATTTAAAATACCTAATGTTGTTTAATTACCTAGCACTACTGCCAAATCCAGCCATTTTAGTGCGCATACTTGAAGATCATCATGCAATATAAATCAATATATCAAAATAATGATATCCCAATAAAAAATTACATCAATGATTATGAATTATGACATACCTAAGCAACTGTATTCAACAACCCCGTTAAAAGTGCCCGACATTCCAGGACATTCCCTATATGTGATATTAAATTTCTGATTTGTTATCAGAAACTGAGTTCCAGCAGTCTGACAAGACTTTATCTGAGCATCAGGGTTGTTACATTCTCCTGTGAAACGAAATCGGTTCTGGTATGCAAATTGCCAAACTCCCTCTAGTGATGATCGACAATTGACCTGAAAATTATTATGAACATATATTATTTAAAAACGAACAGAAAAAAATATTAATCTAGGACAGTGTTCCGCAAACTTTTTGTGTTTAATTTAAGGTACTAGGAAAATGGAAATTTTTGGGTACACCATTACCTAAATGAAAAATCAGTTTTTATTTGTGTAAGAATTTTTCTTCTGTCCGTCTATTTAGCTTTATGAGATAACCTTATTTTTCCGAAGCACACCAACTAATGACCACGGTACACCAGTGTGCCGCGGCACACACTTTGCGGAACACTGTTCTAGGACAAGCTTTGAGTCAGTTGCCAAATTTTCACAATATATTAAGTATCATATTATGAAAGTAATCATAGTACCTACCTAATTTGTTTCATTCTGGAATAAAATTTACTTTTTTTTTTATAACTAAATAAAAAAAATAACTATTGCTGTACTTCCTCATTCTTTACTAAAGCTGCGCAAAGTACAGCTTACTTATTGGGCTTAATTTATATTTTTCACCAAATGCATTTTTACATCATTTGGATTATTTTTGGCATCTTTAATAATAATTAATGAAATATCATATTGCAAAAATTACCTTTTTCTATTGCTGGAATTTCTGAATTAAAACAAATAAACCTATTATACATATACAAATTGTTTATAATTATTCAGTCTAGAGCACCTTTACTCAAAATATGGCCAGAGACCTGAGCCCCACGGCTATGATGAGCAGCATTTTGCTATCTTTACTTGAGAATTTGTAATATTATCTTAATCAAGAAATATATTTCATGCCCCACCTTAATAATATGAATATTAGATAATAATGACATGTATATTAAGGTGCCAAAAATTAAATTCACTTAATCTGTTGCTTACTGTATGAAAATTATTAATAAATAACACAAGATTTTCAATTTCTTTATAGTTCCAAATTATGTTTTTTAAAAGAGATCCATCACCAATATGGATCGAAAACCGTTATAGGTCTAGAAAATTTTGTATCAGCTCTAAATCATTTCAGACTTTAGTTGTTAATGTATGAATATTGTTTGCGACTAGATATACTCACGGGCACATAGTTCTCTGAAAACAATGTAATGAGATGTTGATTTGGATCCAATCCGTGGCATACTCTGTCGACAGTGGGCTCCTCATCAGGTGCGAGGCCAATACATGGTGTTTCAAGTTTCTCCAGGACGTTGACAGTACGGACTATCAATTTAACGCAGTAGTAACATGTGGTATAGTGGAACACCATAGTATAGTTGACATGAAAATCAGCTTTTATATTCACACAAACCCCTCTAGAAATAAAATATTTTGTTTATTACATGCTCCTTTATTGCACCAATAATAGTACAGGCTTTGTTTAGTTTGGAATTGGAATTACGATTGCAGTGTGTAATTTGTACACTTTTGGAGAGTAATGCCCATAAGTCGCCACGCTGGGCAGGCGGGTTGGCGACTTTCGCCAGAGCCTCGTCCGTTTATCTGCAGGGTGCACCACGTGCAGGTGAGGTTGGCTTCGGCTACGAAGATGGTGTTGAGCCTTTAACACCCCGATGGCCTTAAGAAAGCAGCTGAAAGCGGCTAGATGCGGAAGGCGGAGAATCGTATTTGATGGAAAACATTGGAGAAGGCTTACATCCAGCAGTGGATAGATACATACAAGCTGATGATGATGATGATGTGTAATTTGTCCTAGGAATATTTATTTATTTATCTAAGTTGAAGTTTGATTTTCTCTATTAAAAAATCCAATGGGAATCAGCTTCAGTTTAGCCGGTAGGGTCCCTGGTTACTTAACTGGAACTAGGTAGATACTACTCAAATACAAGAGGCGTTATTTATTAAAAATACAGGAAAATGTTTAAAAATCTATAATCAGACTATGGGAGAATACACTAAAAGGTAAAAATTTACTCCTCCTATAGTAGAAGTTGGTTAAAATTTACCCTATGTTACCCAGGCTTAATAATGATTCTATTAACACCTTATTTATCAAAATCAGATTAATCATTTAGGCACAATGGAAGAACATATGTAAAACATACATAAACTGCAAAAATCATAACCCTGCCTTTTAGCTTTGCCATAGCTGTTTAAGGTCTTTCTTTTCTTTCTCATAGTCATAGCAAGTTCTTCATATATAGTTATTCATATCTTAATAATTTTGTATAGCCTATTTCAAATACCATAGCACAGTTGCACTTGACATTAGAGATGAACAAAATACCATGTATTTACTATAAATTCTAAATGAAGTACATATGAAAGCACAATTCAAGTTTTTGGGTATCATCATCATCATCAGGTCCATTTTAGTCTCCACTACAGGAGCACGACCCTCTCTCATCTGTCCTAGACAGAAGGACGATTTGGCCTACACTCCCCACGCTGGCCTTAAGAATTGGCCTTAACAAGGGTTGGGGAGACCTGATCAATATTTGATAATGTATTTCCCTTAATCGCCTTGTACGACATCCACAGGAAGAAACGGAGTGATTCTATTCTAGTCTGCCGAAAACCACACGGCCAACATTTTGGGTATACTGAGGGAAATTACATACTTATTGGGAATTTATCATAACTGACCAGCATTGCCATCTCTACATGGGTTTTAAACAATTAGGGCTGTAATAATAAAAGCTAGTGTTGTATGATTATATCGATAGCATAGCGTTAAGACATAAATGCTTGAACTCAAATACCTGCAGTTCAATTCAAACTATGTACTGAGCCGAAACCACACCACGCCCAAAAAGTCCTGTCTATTAATATTTCAAATATTTGTTGTCATTACTTTTTTGTAGTCGCCTAATAACAGTCTCAAGAAGTGTTAACGCGCAATGGTATTTGATATGGTCTATCCATACATAAAAAGTAACAGATTACCTTCCAGTCATATCACTGGCATTGATATCAGTAATAGTCTGCTTTCCGTTCTCAAAAGAAAACCATGTATTCCGTAAAACCACTGGAATTGTACATTCGGCTGATGTATTTGCAACTGTAAACAAAAAAATCACTTGGGCGTTACCGACCTCGGCGGACAGGACACAAAAGACATATTAATAACACGTAGTACTCACTTCCTAAAAACAACACTAACATAAAAGGTATTATCATTAATTCACAACGCATTTTTGTAAGGATTTGTAAAGAAGTAAACTGCAAAAAAACAATTTTAATAAGTTAAAAATGACGTTTGAAAACTTTGAATAGGTTAGGTCTGCGAATGCTCCTCCCTCCAGTCCCTCCCTCTGGTTGCGTTGCAGTGCTGCTGCCGATCGATGGGCTACTATCGATAGTATATTGATACTCAGCAGTAATAGCAGCAATATCGATAGAACTATGGATAGTTTGTAGACATTTTTTTTTACAAATAACTAATAATATACAAATAACTTATAAATAAAATACCTACTTAAATTTTAATAATTTTAATAATTAAACTATGGATAGTATATCGTCTACCTACTATTGCGGTAATATGTTACGAGAAAATTTTAAATATCACAGAATTCAATATTTATGTCGCCAATATCAAAGTTTCCAACATAACTGACACCGTATCGTAATAAATGTACTTACCTTTAATCAATCTATTAAAAATAAACCACTATCGATAATTCAAAACTAACGACAGTAAAGTTGTCAGTGACGAAAAATAGCATCCAAACTATCAAGAATATCGAATCATTAGTACAGTGATTAGTGACTATCAAGGTTTAATAATTAAACTATCGATAATACTATAGATCATCAGTTACCCAATGATATTATAAATACTACAAACGAGAAGTGTGCCAACTGTTTTACCTCGCAATCAGTTCGCACTACTAGGCCGACTAAACTAACGTTTGTGACAATTGATTAAAACAGTAAAAAATACAGTTTTCTGTCTTACAATAGTGTAACAATTTATGTTAATCGATTAAAGACCAAGGGATTATAATAGGTAGGGGAAAAAGTCTTTTCGCATTATAGTATGTATGAACTTGTAATAAAATCTCTTTGGTTATACCATTTGTATCTGGCAGGTTTTGATATCTTTAAAAAGTTTAAATTTTAAAAAAGATAATTCCAAATTCAAATTAGGTAAATGTGTGATTTTCATTTGTTTTTTTTTTTAATGTCAAGATGAGTGAATCTAATGAAGAAATTCGATACATTTTAAAATTTTACTACAAAAAAGGTAAAAATTCAACGCAAGCTGCGAAAAAAATTTGTGACGTATATGGACCTAGTGCAGTGTCTGTGAGAGTAGCACAAATTTGGTTTAAGCGTTTTCAATCCGGAAATTTTGATGTCAAAGATGCACGTCGCTCTGGTCGCCCTGTTACGGATAAAATGGATGCCATTTCTGAAAAAGTGGAGCAAGATCGGCATATCAGTAGTTACGACGTAGCTGAAGAACTAGGAATTGACCACAAAACAGTTTTGGCGCATAAAAAGGTCGTGGTCAAAGGCCGGCCAGGCTTCTCAGACTCTGGCGAAACCCGGGTTAACCCGCAACAAGGTGATGCTGTGTGTATGGTGGGATTGGAAGGGAAGATATTCATTATGAGCTGTTACCGCCAGGCAGGACTATCGATTCTGAACTCTACTGTGAACAACTGATGAGATTAAAGCAAAAAGCTGAGAGAAAGCGGCCGGAATTAATTAACAGAAGGGGTGTGATTTTTCATCATGATAACGCTAGACCTCACACATCTTTAGCCACTCAGCAAAAATTAAGAGAGTTTGACTGGGAGGTGTTAATGAATCCGCCGTATAGTCCTGACCTTGCACTTCTGATTTCCACCTGTTTCGGTCTCTTCAGAATTCTTTAGGCAATGTCAGGTTAACATCACGAGTAGACTGCCAAAACCACTTGTCGCGGTTTTTTGAACAGAAGTCCCAAAATTTCTATAGTACTGGGATCATGTCTCTACCTACCAGATGGCAAAAAGTTATCGAACAAAATGGCACCTACATACTTTAGTTAAATGTAAATAAACTTTATTAAAAAATGTTTTGAATTTTCATATAAAATACGAAAAGACTTTTTCCCCAACCTAATATAACACCAAAATACACAATATCATTTTATGTGTTAACACGTATTTTAGTTTAGTTTCATACTTTTGCACGAAAAAAGTCGCCAGTCGCCACGAATAAAGCGCCGAGATGGTAAGGAACCGTTTTCTGAAGCATTTTAGTATGCCATATCTATAGAAATATAACATGATTGTCTTGAGCACTTTTTACATTGGTACATTACTGATGATGATGCCGAAGAGATGACGCTGATGTTAGAGCCGAAAGATTATCACTAGAACTTCCTGATGGAAAGTGTTAAAATAGTAAGGTCTCGTTTCGTTTCGATATCATGAGCATTTTCAATGACACATGATTATGCATTGCTTAGGATCTTGGTTAAGAGAAAGAGCGCAAAAAATATTTGCCAGCACGTGACAGACAATTATTATTATTATTATGATAGTCATTTGATAGGCGTGCGCGGGGATATAGATCCAACACGTAGAGGCCGCTTTGAGAAGTTTGATGTAATGTTGTACGCCCGCCGTGACCCGCTCCAGGATATATCAATGGAACGATATATCCATGAGCAGGTCTCGGCAGGCGTTGAGATTATTACAAAGTGTGATGGAAAATAAACGGGCTATGGAGATGAGATCTGGGTGAACTTAATACCGAGCTATTACGGAAGAGGGACGGACGCCTGCCATAACTGTTTTTATTGCTAGTTATTTGCGGCAGGCGGCGGCTTGCCACTCACTAGATGGGCCCCCGAAATGCCAGGAAAATGGCCGGGGCAACAACTTATTATTATTATTAATTTTGATAATTTTCAATACATACAGTTGAACGGAGAGTACTACATGGACTAATTTAGTCATTAATTATTTAGCTGATAAACAAAACCCAAATAAAATTAGTTGACCGTTTGTGTTGTGCTTTTTAGGGTTCCGTACCTGAAAAGGAAAAACGGAACCCTTATAAGATCACTTTGTTGTCCGTCTGTCTGTCTGTCAAGACCCTCTATGTCGAGAATGCGTGGAGGTATCAAGCTGAAATTTGAACTGTATACTCAGGTCCACGGTCCCATAAAGTTGTAAAGAAATCAAATTGCTAAGTTTACGTTTTTTGCTAAATAAACGGCCGTACCGTTTATTGAGCAAAAAACGCGACACATTCTCAGGGGAATCAAAAACTAACTAAAGAACTATGAAATTTGGCAAGTAACATCATTATAGACTACAAGTACAGTAATAAATCTCAAAACTATACATTTGTAATTAAATCTGAAAAAATAGGGGGTCTATATTTTTTATAGGAAGTCGAAATTTCATATTGAATCTACTAGTTCAAATGGGGTATCATATGAAAGGGCTTGATGTGCACATTGCAAAATATATTTTATTTATTTTTTCCGATGCATTATTTCTTATTTATAATGAGAAATATCAAATTTATAATGATCTTACGTACGGAACCCTCGGTGGGCGAGTCCGACTCGCACTTGGCCGGTTTTATTTTAATTATTCCTACTCTTTGCTACTACAAATAACAAAGGAAGTTATCTCGGTCACTCACGCATTTTGATCGGTCGAACAACGTACATCAAAACTTGAAAGTAGGAAACTCGGCCTTGGATCAGATTATTAGTGTCTGAGTCACTTCCTAAACCTTATTTGGTGTTCAACCAATAAGTGGGTGAACAAGGGTATGAATAAATTTCATACATTTACATACGAAGTCGCGGGCAAAAGCTAGTTACATATACTACTTCTACTGAACGATAAAAATACAATTGAATGTCTGTGAATAATACGATAATTTTGTTTATCAGTTTGGCAACACTGCACATGTACGTACGTAAAAAAATCTAAATCACAAAAATTGTACCTATTCAGCCCACAGACATTAAATTTCAATATTGTATGTCTGTGATTCAGCCGTCGTTACCCGTCAGCGTTGATTTATAATTCCATGAAATAATCAAGTGAAATAAATAGTATGTACCTCTGTAGTATAAAAAAAATACATATTAAATAATATTAATTGCTTATAGATATAATTTATTACGTGTTATAATAACAACAGCCTTGTTGTAAACTTTGATATCTGCAGCATAAATGCTGTATTCTAAGGTATATATAATCTTCCTGTAAAATGTTGATCATAATCACTGACCATAAAATGTTGGCGATATTATTACAGAATCTAAAACTATCGATAATATCGATAATAAACATCACTGACGAAAATAGTAACGTTAGTATCGGTGGCGTAGTGACTATCAATGTGTGATACTATCGATATAATTGCAAGTCATCAATAGTACTAAGTAACACATTCTGTGCTGTCGATACCACAGACATTCAATATAGTAAGCAGACTAATCATTAGAAGTTTGAATGCACGTCAAAACAAACACACGTGGATACCACACACACAACCGCAAATACAGGGACGGAGTAACATATTCACAAAAAAACAAAATCTAAAACCAAATATTGCATTGTATCAAATCGCACATGGATTATTATTGGAATATCCTAATGTAATAGTATAGTATTCCTATTATCACCACTTGTAATCTATTATAAATAATACTTACAACTATTTAATTGTTGTGAATCCACTCAGAGTACAGGAGATGAAGTCTAGCTCTTTCACTATAAGGTTTATTAAACTAATTTATAAGGCTAATCTAGCTGACCCGGCGAACTTCGTACCGCGACATATTCAACAAATATCGTTAATGTACACAGAAATAAATACAAAAACAAATTATACACAAAAACAAATTATATACTTACTAAAACCTTCCTCGAGAATCACGCTATCGAGTGGCGAAACCCGCTTGAAAATCGGTGCAGTAGTTTTTGAGTTTATCGCGAACAGACAGACGCGGCGGGGGACTTTATTTTATATTATGTATTGATAGCGCTGATTAATATTGAATCTATCTACAGGTTTAATCATTAACTATTTATAGCCTTATTTTCTAGTTATCATCAAGGATTATTAATGTATTTTTTTAAATTATTCAGCCAAGATTTTAAAAAAATATAGTAAGTACTTATTTAACTGTTGAATCACTGTTTTCCACACACATTTTATTGTTAGCATTTAATTTAATATTGCACAATGACAATAAATAATGTACAAGTTCCTAAATACGTCCCTATAACAATGACAAGCACATAACATGTCAAAGGATCTCTAATTATTATTTCTGTGACTGAATATATAGAATACATGCCTCGTGATTGAAAGTTTGTTTCAATGCATGCTCTTTTGACAAAGCTTTCAAATAAGTAGAAGTAGAACATACAACAACGTTTAATCTCGTGATAATTTACATAATTCCTGGCTCGTTTCAGTAACCAACGATATTTACTTACCGATGAAAGGTTATCCAGGTATATTTCCATACGTTGTACTTTCACACAAATAGGCACTGCATTTCACCATCTTAAATATTTTTCTAGTTTATTCACTAAACACAATAAATTTCCCGCTATTGAAGATAATTGCGTATACAGCATCGGCAGCTTATCAAAATGACGACCTTTTAAAACATAACGTGCATCATTTTTTTTTAACTTGTCATGTACAGCGTCGATATACGTGTAAAAACGGGATAGCAACAATCACTAACCCCCAAGAGCGAGACGGAAAGATCAACTCTCACTAATATGTTTTATGTTTCGTCTGCTTATTATTGAAATTGAATGTCTGTGGTCGATACGTACTGTATACATTATATATATTATCTTAGTGACATTTCCACTAATGTCGCAGTATCGATAGTGGCCTGTGGCCTATCGATCAATCGGCATTACTATTATTAGGTAGTCCGTCCCTATAAAGTTGATATTTTTATTTTTTTTTACACACACAGTATAGTACAGTGACAGCTTGACTAACTTGACTTGACTGACTATTTCTATTTGTCTCTGTAAATTTCTACTTTATTTATTTCCATAAAGCGACAATGCTTTCTATTTACTCCTTGTGTTAAGAAAATAAAAACTACACACAGATCTCACATAATCAGGTATTTATATCACAAATCTGTTCACATCACATTTTCACACTGTTTACGTATCATTTATTATAAAATTTGCATTTAACTAACGCATTTGTAATTTTGATTTTATTTGTCGCTTCCAGTGAACAATGGGTCGACGTAAATCGAAAAGAAAGCCACCGCCTAAAAGAAAAGCGATTGAACCTCTTGATCAGCAATTCAACTGTCCATTTTGTAACCACGAAAAATCATGCGAGGTGAAAATGTAAGTAGGTAGTTTATGGATTTATTTGCCTGCGTGAACACATCAGACTGAAAAGTATCCTGTGTGTTCCACGTTATAAAATGTGAATGCGGTCCGAGCGCCCATTCGTCAAAATCCTTTGAAAGTGTGGTTACTTTCAGTAAACACCCTAAAATAAATGTGAAACTTGAATCATTTGGGAAAGTCTCATAAGCGAGTTATAGGCTAAAAAGATGCACTCTAATCGCATGTGGTCGTCTGAGGGGCCCACCTATATCTAATGATGCTGACAAATGAAGTCTGTGTCAAAATCTATATAATTTTTTTTTTTCAGGGACCGAGCACGGAATACTGCTAGGATACAATGTCGAGTATGTTTAGAAGACTTCCAAACAACAACAAATGTGCTGTCAGAGCCAATAGATGTGTATAATGATTGGGTGGATGCTTGTGAAAGTGCTAATTAGACTTATTTAAGTTTTCAAATCTCTATTTTAATGTATCTTTTTTATTGTGTAATGGTAGCAATACATGCACCTATGTACTATAAAGCGATGTCCAGTTTCTGGAGCTAAATCATAATATATTTCTTTTTATTATATTTCCCGTGATATTATGGAATAAAACTAAACATTGCTACTCAGATGCCCAACTCTTGTTTTTTTATACAACTAAGGTGGCAAACAAGTTAGACATGAGTATCTCAGTAAAATATTGTGCATCAACTCTGTAGTGCTAGTACAGGTTACTCGCCAGCTCACTGAGTTAACCCCAAATTGTGTCATGGTTGCAACGAGTTCAAGCGTGCTTCCAACCACCAAGACAGCTGCATAGTGGCGCACGCACAGCTTGCACGGCGCCGCGGTGCGTGCGTACCTGCTGATGGCACTACACTAAGTCACTCTTAATGTGTTGGCTCACTGACTCAGCAAAGGAATGAAATAATTAAAGAGAGCGAGAAATGTCGGGTGTATTGACACTTGCGTTGAAACTGTATTGTGCGCAAACTTATATTGAAAAAGTTGTCAACTCATCAGCATATTGAACCGAGTTAGTGCAAGTGCGTGGTGTAGCGCAATGTTACCCATGTCTAAAATAAGTATACAACCTGCCTGACAGTAAGCAGTCATCATAGCCTCTGGAAGCTCGCGTCTCTGTAACAACCCCTTCACCCCATACTGTATAGTCTTTAGCAAAGAATTTGAAATATGGATTCCAATTGCACGTAATTTACAGAGTAGGTAAAGCAGAACTGATAACAGACAGGTTGTCCCTCTAGTGCAGTATCTACCAACATATCCCTCCTGCCCCCTTACCACCACCTCTTATTGCGATTCAATAATTGAATAGATTGCTTATTCATACCAATGAATAAGCGACTCTATTCCATTTGAAATAGAGTCGCTTATTCATTGGTATGAATAAGCAGTGGTAAGGGTGTAAGTAAGGGGTCTGGTGGGAAAGAGTGGCTTTTTTGTCACCTATCTCTACTTATATTTAGTGATGAATGGAAATTCATTTCCACTTATCCCTGCCTATCTATTAGAAAAAATATTGGTTATTAACTTATTACATTTTTCAGTATAGGTTAACATAATTCAAGTGAAAAGTAAACAACTAAAATTTTCTTCATATTTTTTTTAATATTATGTCGGGAGGCCGACAAGCATACGGTTCGCCTGATGTGAAGCGGTTACCGTAGCCATATTAATGCTCGCAACATAAAATATCGCGCGCCGTCACCCCCGCTGCCAACGAAACATCTCCTTCCTTTCTGGTGGCCTCATTCACTCGCAGGAGCACAACAACCCTCAAGGGAATTTTTATTTGGCTGCGGTATTCTGTGAGGTGGAGGTACATTCTCCAGTCGGCTTACTTTTTGTAGGATCGGTCGTTCTGATATCTCATCTTTATAGTGCTTAGGTCAATTTGTATATTAAGTCATTATGATACTAACCCACAATTGCCCTACATTTTTTTTCGCCAGAGCTTCGTTTGTCAGTCAGCAGGGTATACCGCGTGCAGGTGAAGTTGACTTAGGTTCAAAGATGTTGATGAACCTCTTACACCCCTAAATATAATATGAAATCTCCGAAAATGATTGGGTATCTGTAAAATTTACTAAGTACATACTTTTGCTAACCCGTGGTACCACGGCTATTGTTTTATGAGCATATTTGGTGATGGGGCTGATGCTCTAAATATTTACACATTTTTGTTATAAACTACTGTCGTCTGTCGAGCGCCTAAATACCAGCTTGTACTTCCTGACTCAATTCAGAGAAAAGTTGTGATGATTGTTGACATTATCAAGTTCATTGATGCAGTGGTGGACTAACGGCTAAAGCGGGGCCCTAGGCAACAATGTATTTCCGGGCCTAAAGAAGTTTTCACTTCCAAAATAAAAATTAAAAACTTAACTTTCGGGCCCCACAAATTATGGACCCTAGGCACATGACTATGTTGCTTAGGTCATAGTCCGCCCCTGCATTGATGGTATTGAGGTATTAAGGCCTCTTTACACGCTAAGAAATTTCACCGTGTCTACTGCAGATAGGACCAATTCATCATGTACACAACAAGAAATTTGGCGGATCTCGGATCTAGGCACGAAAACCACCGCACCGCAACAAAACGTCGCGCGTCATGTCTAACGCAGACAAGATTTTTTTTCTTGGTTAGCGAGGAAGCAGTGTACACAGTTCGTGTGTAGAAAGCACACGAATTCTTGCATAAACCATGGCGACTGTTCTTAGTGTGTACAAGAGGCCTTACTCTTACCGAGACTGCTCCCCTTTTAAATGTTCTTCAGACTGTACAATATTAGGTATTTATTTATATACTTACATCTTCACAGATAACAACTCAATGCGATAGTACATATTTGTGCAGTGAGCATTCCCTAGAAATAAGTAAATATATATTTATCAATGAGTAAAAAGTCTAAAACATTGTAAACGCAAACTTAAACCAAACATTTTGGGGTGTAAGTGGTTCATCAACATCTTTGAACCAGAGCCAACTTCGCCTGCACGCGGTGCACCCTGTTGACTGACAAACGAAGCTCTGGCGAAAAGAGAGGTAGGGAGCATAATTGTAAACTACCCGACTGGGGAATGTACCTCCACCTCACAGAATACTACAGACAAATAACAATTCCCTTGAGGGCTGTTGCGTTCCTGCGAGTGAGTGAGGCAACCAGAAAGGAAGGAGATGCTGCGTTGGCAGCGGGGGTGGCGGCGCGCGAGCGATATTTTATGTTGCGAGCGTTAATATGGCTATGGTAACCGCTTCACATCAGGCGGGTCGTATGCTTGTCTGCCACCCGACGTAGTATAAAAAAAAAAGTTAAATGTGGGCTCACTCCGTCTTCACAGAGGGCCACCACATTTAATTATCACAGAGGTCACATTTCCTCTCTAGGGTTTAACAAGGATATCACCATATGATCATTAGAAGTGATAAATGTACATATGTAGTAAATAGCCTACAACTTTCCTCGAGAAAATCCGTCTGATAGCTCCTACGATTAGCGTGTTCAAACAAACTTCAGATTTATTATATTAGTAGAGATTTACCTGATTACCAGGGTGTTTGCCCAACATACAGATTACCAGAGCCTCCAATTAGGAGCTTCAACTGGCTTAATCCATATATGATAGGCTTATGAGTCTATCAAATGACGAAATAATGGCAGACTGATGATACAATTATATACAAACATTTCCAATGCCACTGTTTTCTAAAACCGACATCGGGCTCCGCGATTGCCTGATGTAAACACATGAATGCATGTAAATAGTGGCACTGGCTGGGGTGAATGCAGTATATATTTGTCACCCAAATGTATTAAATAAACCAGAGGCCAGAACTTGGATTTTTTTATGTACCAAACCTCTCGACGCTTTCCAAATATTTGGGATTGCTGCGTTGATTGGTGGGGCGCCGCCTTCGACGATAACTGTGGATCTAATTCATCTATGTCTTTGGGAGAATGGTCGCTTAGTATGCTCACCATGTGGTGCTAAAAAATCTGAACCTATCAGCTTACGCGATATTAAGGTCACTCTCTTCAGTAGACTTGCGCAAAGCAGTTCACTGAACTGGAAAAGAGAGATGCAGTTCTTTTGACGCAAATGAACTACATCATTCATCTAGTTCATTTACTTCTGTAGTTCTTTTGTCTCACTCGTTCAGTTTAGTTCAATGTATCTTTGATTCAATCGACTCAGTAGTTCTATTGACTGATTCCTTCTACATTTCTATTGCATCATTTTGATGACATTGTATTTTTGTTTTAAACAAGTGTAACTAATGAAATATTTTATAAATTCCTTTATAAATATTGTTTTTCTTCAAACTTTTCACAGGCTTAGGACTGTCAAGCTTGAGTAAAAAGAAATTATTTAGTGGTTAAAATAATAATTTATATAAAAATTGAGCCTTGTACTACTACTATAGCATATTTTCGCTAACAGCTTATAGTTCTTATGTCCTTAGCCTTAAGAGCTCTAATTCGGTCAGTCAACCACGCACGAAACTATCTGTCTCTTTTTATCTCGAACAATTTCAGAATCTTCCGTCCTTTTCGCTCTCTATCAGCAATTTTGGCATTACAACGTATCTCTCTCATTCTAGCTCGTACGCTTTATGTATTTCCGTTCTTTTTACTCTTTGTCACTCGATTGAACTAAATGACGCAGTGAACTACATGGGACAAGAAAGAGTGAGTGACAAGAACCGGCTTGTATGGTGAACTGGTACAATTGAACTACTCACTCAGGAACTACACAAGTCTACTCTTCAGCCTCAACCTGAAGGACCTGTTTCCAGGCAGCCGGCAATACGTGCGAATTGAAACCGTGATACGGTCTCGCGAATTTTTCAAGAAACGGTATGTTGTGCTTCGCGACGTAGTAGGTATACTCAACGTATGTATGTATGTATTCAACGAGCCATTGTGGATCTAAATCTACAACGACGACTTCGATGAAGTTTACGTTCCTCGGCGGGGAAAATATGGGATACGAGCAAGTGAATGAGCTCTGGGTGCTTAGTGCTTACTACGAAATGGAAATAATAAGTTTCGGGCGAAATTGGGGATTTTTCAGATACAAATTTCCTTCGATTGAGCTGGTGTATGTAGATTTTCTATCCAACAGAGCCTAACTTATTATCTAAAATCTAAATACAATAAATAGGTATGAAATATGAGTATATTGTTCTTGAAAGGTATTTTTGAAAAATCCGAAGTTTCGACCGAATGTAGTGATTTTCATTTGTGCCAATACTTCTCATGATTTCAGTAGGTAGTGAGATATTATACCTAATGAGTTGTTTTGTTGTACATTTTAGAGTAATATAATAAAACAATATATTCCATTAGATCATTTTTATTTTTCAACAGATTTCAGGCCTACACATTTATTTCTTTGAACCACTTGTAAATGTCTATTAAAAATTTCTGCCTCGTGGCAAATTCAAAGGTATAAGAAAGGCTTATGCCTTCTTGTTGAATATGAGTATTTAGTTAGTACATAATGCAAAAACATTATATGTTTTAAAAACAAAGTCCGCCTATTTGATGTAATGATAAATGTATTGAGGCAATCATCACAAGTGGCATTGTTGGTGTTTAGTATAATTTTACATTCAGCAAACTTTAACATATAAGTAGAGAAAACATTTATGCACTATATTAGATCATGATCTAGAAGCTTATCCCCCAATCAAGAAAGTTATTTTTATCTAGCTTATTATCCCCCGATCATAACGTCATTAACTTTAATGATGAAATGAGGCTATTAATGATAAAATGGAATGTAACACTACTTAATAAGTTAGCATAAAAATGCAAACTAGGTGGTAACAATAAATACCTACAAATAGCAACAAGTGGATTTTAACCATAAACGTTTTAATAAACATTCAATACTATACTGTATTGAACTAAATATGTAATTTATACTTTGATATTTGTATAATATGCTGTGCAATATTTGAAAACTGCTATTCAACATTATCGTTTATTATTCAAAATTTGGATTTCAATCATTTAACGTAATTAAATCTATCTCTCAAAAAGTCATGCTCATTCATTTCACTCCATTATTGTTGTCAGTATCGCAAATCTAAGTGACCAATTTAATTGACCGTACCGTACTGCCAATACTACATGTGCAAATATGCATTACCTAAGCATTCATTATTACATTAATTGTACTTGAGGCTAATTATAATGCAAGTCATTTAAAAGCATTGTTGCCCTAGCTCTATGTAACAACAATATATTTCTCAAATACGTAGTTATAATACTATAATAATATTGACAACATCATTCTCTTAATCGTCTATTAGTATTACACAATGATCAAATTATTCCTATTAAGTATTTAACACAATAAGACAGCGTCAAGCTGTATCACATTTTATAACAAATAAATAACTAAACTCGCTATATAAAAAAATATAATACATTGTCGATAAATTGTGTGTATCAGAATGGCGGGTGCAGTGCTACAAAATGTGTATTGAAAGTACAAGAAATCTACCTGCAAATTTAAAAAGTAATTCAAACTATAATATAGATCTTCGACATCGTCGGTACTACAAAAACAGTGAACAGCAAACCGACATTAGATTGTTGGGTTATACGGTATTGGGATGTCGAAGAATATAGCAGATAGATTACCGTTACATTTAATACATCCTTGTTTGCAGCATAACACCAACTATTCTAATACACACGCTAAATTGAGCTATTGCCTAAACTTACAACCCTGGGATTTCTGTAACCATGTAATCGTCCTTCCACTGACAAATATAATATTAGCTACAGGAAGAGACAGCACGTGATATTTACAAATATATTACTATACAAAAGTTTGGCTAACACCACAGTACTCGCTTGGACGACACATGGTTACGACAGCCGCATACCACCGAGCCCTCTCTGTGCACAAAGCTGTGTAAAAAAGGTGTATAAGGTGTCAGAATAGCTCACATTAAAAGATAACGTCAATCAAAAACAGGACATAGTGACCAATTATCAAAAGAGCGGAATGTTTCGTACATATCTCACATGATCGTAACGCATCTTCACAAAGCATGCTTCAAATTTGCATAATACTTGTACATACATTCATAAATACTTTAAATATCCACAGAGAAGCATAATATTATTATTGCAAATATTTTAAAATTGATAAATTTGAGTTAGAATTTTCCCATGTCTATAAAAGAGTCGTACTGTAAATCGTTTGTGTCGCACACGTTGGGCTCCTCGACGGATACCGTGATGGAGTTGTGGAGAGATGTTAAATGTTTGATAGAGGCTAGTTCTTCGCAAACGGCGGTGTCGTCCGAACTCTCGCTGTTACTGTCTATGTATTCGTACAGCCTGGGTCGACTGTCATTGTTTATACACACCTCTGATATTTCGTATGAGCTCGCACTCGTTTTTTCTATTACGTCGAATGAGTGGGAAAGCAAAGCATCTTCGTATGTATGTATGGGGATAGATTCGAAATGAGATGAACTCGCATCCTCCGTGTATCGACCCGAGTCGACCACGTCGGACACATTCAATGACAAGGTGGCGTCCTCGACAGAGGTTATGATTTCTGTTTGGACGTGAGAAGTATCATCTACCTCTTGAAAACTTAAATGTGGTATTGCTACCGGGACTTCCTCTATGATTAGGTTCTCTTTAGATATTGAAACTGAATTATCATCAGATAAATCAGCTTCAGCATTGAGTGTCACAGTATCATCATTCTCGTCTCTCTCGACCTGCAAATGTTCCAAATCATCCACGCATTTAGTAGAGTCATCGCTATCGGACACGATCAGTTCTATGCTGCGATCTAGAAGGCCCGTATCCGTGCAGGCTGACATTTCGTCCTCAAAGACTATCTCGACGCTGCGAATTCTCATCAGAGGCATTTTCGCTGGTGAGATCTCATTGCCTTTAGCAGTCATGCCTCTTTTGTGATGGCTGGTATCGAGTAGAGATTCCGTACATTCGCTTATATCGTCATAGTCGATTTCGTAGCTCCTTAAATCGGAAGCGCACGGTGTGCATTCAGTAACTTTAGTGTTGATTTTATATGAGAAGTTATGTGCATTAGTGTGATCTGGTGAGGGCGTGTGTGTGGTATGCGCATGTAATCCCTAAGGTTGCAATGACTCTTATTGTATAGTAGTACCGAGGTCGAGTCCGCCTTCTTCCTGCATTTTTGTTAGGAATTTGAATACTCTGGACTCTTCATCTGTCTGTTTCACCATGTCGATTAATGCCAGCAGCTTCTTGATACCAATGAATATCCTGTGAATAAAGTACGATTATTGAGTTGAACCATATCGCTTATGCTTTTTATTACGAAAAATATGGCCGCGAACTGGACGACATACAAAGTTTTATTATAAGGTTCTTATTGAGTGAACTATATATCTAAAGAAAATGGGTTTATCCTTGGAAAATGAGTTATATTTTTAACCGCCTTCAAAAAAGTAGTAGTTTTCAAAATTCTTTTTTTATTTGAAAGGGTATGATTGTAAGGTGGTCCCATATTCACCAATTCAGGATCTGATGATGGGATCCCAGGGAAATCAAGGGAAACCCTTAAATTTTATAAGCACGTATGGTAATATTCTATTTTTTTATTTGAAGGGGTATGATTGCGCGGTTGTCCCATATTCACCAAGTCAGGGTCGGATGATGGGATCCCAGAAAAATCGAGGGGAATCCCTTGAATTTGCCCTGTGGTTGCCGGCAGAATAGAATTGCGCCACTCAATTGCTCTGCGCTGGATATCGTACAAAGGAATCTTGTGTGACGCAATAACTTTCTCCCGGAAGACGGACAGCAGCGTCTCTCGGTGTATTCTACCAATAAGCTGCGTTCGCCAACTGAAGTCGTTTTTTTAAAAAAACAAACAACTTTATATATTAAGTTTACAACAACAACTAATTGGAACGAAAAGCCATAATTTTATATAAAAAAACAATAGAAATATAATAATCTTACGGCCAGTCTGTAAGAAAGGTATTCCGGTATTACAATTAAGGGAGCAACAGCATATGACTAATTTAAAAAAAAATAGATAGTCATGTTTACACATAGGCACGTGTACACATTGTTGCAACCCATTCGCAGAATGAACTTGCAACCGTAATGCCATAGCTGAGTAGAACACGGATAACCGCAAATGCAATAGATTGAAGTAACTAATCTAAAATCATACTGCATTACTTGTACGCGTTATAAACCGCACGATCTCGACATGTCACTTCATTGGCGCAAATCTCGCATTCTGACGCTGGCATCGAGAATGGATGCCACTGTAGTCCAGTGCGCGGCCTAATATACAAAAGCGTAAATCGTAACAAACACCTACGCAATTAAGCACAGACACAAAGGCCGCATACGTTGTAACTTGTACCTTATTCTTCTCCTAGTACCAAATAGGGGCCAAGACGCGCGTATCCGTTATAAGCCGCCGCTTACTGCTTACGATCGTTCGTATGGGCATTTATTCAGCAACAATTAAATTTTCTTCCATATTATATTAGTAATAGTGTTTTTATGAAAGACGTAGCAAACAGACAAGACAACCCACCTTGTGGCTGGTAAGTTGTCACTGTCGTCTGTAATACAACTGCAACCCGAAAAACAGTTATCGCAGTGTATGTATGTCGCCAGCTTTTGACGAAAAGCACAGAATCTGCAATTACATAATTTAACCCGGCTTCAATGTTCAAACCAAAGGAACAGGAGTCATTTTGGGCCCATGTAAAAAATTTTGTGAAGATTCATGAGATACATATACATATATACACATACCATTTCACGCTAAGGTACGTTCTGTTAGAATTGCTGTGTTGGGTATCTAGCTCACTTACCACTGAAATTTAGGCTACCATTTAGCATATATTCAATTCGAACGAACCTTATCTTCTTTTAAGAGCATTATTCAACGGAATACGGTCATGTATTCAACGATTACCTACACATTTTTTCTGTCTATCAGATACTAAATAGATAGATTGATATAACACGCTAGACACGGCGATTTTTTCGGTACATGTGTAACTAAACGCCCGTGAACGTGCATCTTATATTAATAATATATACTGGCTGCCACACAGGTCAGTCACATCGCGAGGTCTGACTTGGACAAGTCGTCGTCGTTCTGTTCCAGCGTGTCTAACACGTGCTTTGGCTACGACACTTTGAGTACGTGCAACACGCTCATGAACGTGCACTTTATATAAGGTACTTACATAGTTGGCACCGCGCAGGACTTTCTATATTTTGATGAGGTCTCTTCCAGCATGATTATCAAGTTCTACACCGTTTACAACACTTTGAGCACGTGCAGCACGTCTGTGAACGTACACCCTGTATAAAACGAGATACATACTTGGCTCCGCGCAGGTTGTTCTGTATCTTGGCGAGGTCTCTCTTAGAGAAGGCGTCGCTCTCCTCCAGCACGGCCAGGACGTGCTCCGGCTGAGAGAGGTTGGGCACGTGGAGTACACCCGTGAACGCTGACAACACCTCCATGTCATCCAACACTTGTCTAACAGATAAAGCATACGATTAGTTAGCATATACTCGATAGCCAGTTACATAGCTTAGTATGTGTAAATATTAACACTGGGAGAAATTGTATAGTAAAGTTTAGTGCAAATTAAGCAAATCCACATTCCTGACAAAATTAACCATCACCAATTAAATAGTCTCAAACTACAGTAAAGTATTGTACGATGGGTTCTAGATAGCTCTAAAACATGCTAAAGTACTTTTTGTATATTATTAATAGTCATTGTAACATAAAAAAAAAACCGGACAAGTGCGAGTCGGACTCGCCCACCTAGGGTTCCGTAGGTGCGTAGTATCACTATTAAATTTGATATTTTTAATTATAAATAAGAAATAATGCGTCGAAAAAAATAAATAAAATATATTTTGCAATGTGTACATCAAGCCCTTTCATATGATACCCCATTTGAACTAGTAGTTTCAATTTGAAATTTCGACCACCTATAAAAAATATAGACCCCCTATTTTTTAAGATCTATTTACAAATGTATAGTTTTGAGATTTATTCCTATACTTGTAGTCTATAACGATGTTACTTGCCAAATTTCATAGTTCTAGGTCAACGGGAAGTACCCTATAGGTTTTGATTCCCTTGAGTGTGTCGAAATATGCGTTTTTTGCTGAATAAACGGCCGTAACTTTTTTCTACGTAAACTTAGCAGTTTGATTATTTTACTACTTCATGGGACCGTAGACCTGAGTATACAGTTCAAATTTCATCTTGATACCTCCACGCATTCTCGACATAGAAATTCTTGACAGACAGACAGACAGACAGACAGACAGACGGACAACAAAGTGATCTTATAAGGGTTCCGTTTTTCCTTTTGAGGTATGGAACCCTAAAAATATTAAAAAGATTTAATAGTTCCACATTCTACCTGCGGGTTATGACATATGGCATAAAATATCGTCGTACAAATGTTTATAGCTCATAAATTTGTATATTCGAGAAGCTCGATGGCATCGTTGCGCGTGTCGGTATAATGGAACTCGCTAGTTGAGCAACCTCGACCGTAGCCTGTCCATTGATGGCTTTAATTATTGCTCTAAACCCCTGAGATTGAGGGGAAGCCAGTATCCCAGCAGTGGGTTGAATAAGAGTTGACGAACTAATTTGATTATATACATACTAACCTTCGACTGCTCGTGCACAAGATGAGTAGTTTCCTGCCCTGGGGCGGTTGTTTCTTCAGCAGCACAAGCAGGGCTTGCAACGTGAGGTTAGAGTACCGCGGCCCGATCGGACCGTAGTCCAGTAAGCGCTCGATGTTGTCCACCAGGATGCAAGATAGAGTCGAGCGGTATGCATCGTCGAAATACTACAAATAATCATTCCCTTTATTAATTCAACAACTTATTGTAGGTATTTGGCCATCAGAAAATAGACAAGCATTTTCTTCCCCACAGTAATATTTAGGGCTTTGACTCAGTTTATACTGCCGCGGAATGGAATGGAAGCGTCAATTTACGCGAGAAGACGCGCGAATTCGCAAGAATACAAATACAAAAAATACAACCGACTCGATCTACTACTCTCCATTCGCGCCACTTCCCACGCATTCCAGAGACATCCACGTTGCCAACGCAGCAACTTCTTCCTTTTTAGTGACTTCACTCACTCGCAGGAACAGAACCTCAAGGGAATTGTTATTTGGCTTGGGTATTCTGTGAGGTGAAGGTACTTCTCCAGTCGGGCAGCTTAAAAATATGCTATGCCCTACCTCTCTTTTCGCCAGAGCCTCGTCTGTCAGTCAGCAAGGTGCACCGCGTGCAGGTGAGTTGACTTTGGTTCAAAGTTATTGATGAATCACTTGCACCCCCAAAATATCATACAGTATGGATACGCGCTTTACGTGACTGTGCTTTGAATATTTAAACCGCTCCGTCGCTGAGTTCCGCTAAACGCCTTAATATTAGACAAATAAATATTTCTGGACAATTTACACAGACAAACAGACATGTTCATGCACACAAATGTTTGTCTTGAGCGGGAATCGAACCCGCGACCTCGGAGTCAAAGTGGCTATTGCTAACCATTCGATCACCGAGCTCGTTAATTATTAATATTAATAAATTACCTTCCTGATCTGCAAGCACTTGGCAGATTCTGTGTAGCCGATCATATCCTCCGGCGAGCACACCTTCACGAAGGGGAAGTCCGACAATTTGGCGAGCTGCGCTGCCAATGCTGTCTTGCCACTGTTGGGTGGACCCTCCAGGAGTACTGACACTAGCCCTTTAAAAAACATCGAATGAATGTTTGTGAGTAATCGTTATATTAACAGATTCGCAGTCCAATGAGGCACATGTGCTTCATGGGTGACTTCACTGGTACATCCTTGAGGCATATGTGCTTCATGGCTAGTGATGTAGAATATATTAACTTCATGAGCGTTAGGTATCATGTCATTATTACTATGGGGACGTATACAAAGAAATCGCAACTTGCTTCGGGACTGTGAACCTGTTAAGGGCCCAGATTGCCTAGGCGCGACATCGTTTTTGAGCGACCGCAGCGCTACTGTTTACTGAAACAACCGACGGGGCGGGTGAATGACCCAAAGACAGCGCGATTTTCAAAATGTTTTGCGACAAACGTTCCACGTTGAGTTATATTGTTATTGAAGTTGAATATTTACAGCATAACAAAAATGGAAATAATAATTGGAAATAAACGACGAGTGTAAAATATTCTAAGACTAGTTTTTCGTTATAAAATGATCCTAATTACTAGATTAATAAGAGTAGTTGAGACACAATGTTTATGTTTTTCTATTTATAATAAACAATCAAGAGCAGGTCCGGACTGACCTTTTTGTATTCTACTTACCAAAAATTCCAACTATGTATTTCTTTGTATGTATTACTACCAAAGTTAGTTTATTCTTATTTCGTAAAATATTCATTCAACAAAATAATTGCAAATTCAGTAGGAAGTACGGTCGAAATAACATCGAGCTTTCCTCGCTAGTGTATATCTCTACGCAAGGAAATGTGCCTATTGCGTAAACTCAAATAGGGTGGTGGCACCAATTATCGGCCATGTCAACTTTTTTTCAACTTTGTTTGCACTTTTGCTACGCTAGTATACGAAAGTATAAAAATGATTCATATAATTAAAAGTAAGTAAACAATAACAAATATGAGTCGCCATCTAAAAAGCGTGCTAGGGTTGTACAAAAATAAATAAAACACAAGTTTATAAATTATTAATATACTAATTAAAAGTAAGTAAACAATAACAAAATATGAGTTCAAAATTCTACGATTACTGATCAAATTCTGATTTCTGCTAATTTGATGATAAAATCAATTGCTATTGCAAAACCTATCAGAATGAAAATGTTACCAGCTGCCCGATTCACGTAATAAAAACCGTAGCGTAGGGACTTAAAAATGTCACTTCGTTTTTTGCAAATTAAGCCCTTTTAACCGACTTAAAAAAAGAAGAAGCTTCTCAATTCGCTGTATTTTTGAAACGATTTTGATGATTCTTTACACCAGGTAACTCTTCAAAATCATATAGGAATTCCAAGACTAGATAAGTAAGTGCGTTTAAAACAGAAAACCAAAAGGCGATTTCTAAGTTTCTAAGTTAAAACTACTTTTGGACTGGCGTGTTTACGTGAATCGACCGGCTGGATAGTTAAGTTACCCCAGTCTCTTTCAAAATCATTAGGCGTTCTTCTCTTTCAAAACACGTAAAGCTCTTTCTTTCCTCTCTTTCATAGCCTCTATGATACTGGGCGCGTCACGAATGGGCATGCTTCGTGACTGCCGAGGATCAACTAATTCTGGAAGTAAGCAATCGTAATAAAACCTAACTAATTTCATCTCCATTTTCTCCTTCCAAAATTTGTCGTCCTTTTCTATAATATAAACTTTCATAGGTACAGTAGCACCAAACCAGATGCCAAGCATGCAAACGTTTCTTTTAGTAATATGTACCTGTCCCTGAATTTGGAAATACCAGTTATGATTTTTATTTATGACATAACCCTTGGAAGCCTTGTTCTTAACCCAAAAGGTATGTTTGGCCATTGCTTCATCAAGAGTCATGCCAGCTAAAGAATGTGGGCACTTAATTTCAATTAAACCGTTTGCATAAATGCCATCTGGTGTAGTACCAAGAAATTCATATTGATCGTCGACGAACAAACCGCAACCTTGTATACTAATATTCTCTTGAATTTCTAACTGTCTAATTGCGGTTTCTTCGTTTTCGATACCGTACCGTACAGCAGGCAAACTGGAGATATTACTACCATAAACGATTTTACCAACAAGAGCAGCACAACTTGTGCTCTCTCGTTTTTTACAAACTTCCCCGAATGATGATGAGGTTAGTAATTTTCTCCTTGTACTCATCCACTCAGCACTACTTCTTTGCAAATGGGTCGACCTTTCAAGCTCCTCTCTTTCAGCACAAGACAACTTTAAATCGGCTAGAAAAGATGACTTGGCTTTCTCATATAATTCTGGACTCAGATCAGGTTTTTCGCAGTTTGGTCCATAGTGAGCGTCTTTCGATACAGCGTTGTGGCTTTTTTTCAATCTTAATTTAGGTTTAGCAATTAAACGGTTTCTACGATTACAATTTTCCACTTTCGCGATCAAAGGATTCGGACTACATTTAAATATGACTTCATGAGTTTTACTATGAATCGATCCCGTATTAAAAGACACAACAGCAGCTGCGCATCGGCCCGCATAAGAACCACGGGAAGAATAATTTACACGCTTACCCCCAACTAATTTGGCAATTACTCCGTTAAAACTTTCAACTATATTACTTGTGCAATTATGAATTAAACTTCTAGAATGATATGACCGTCTTTTACTTAAAATTTCTACCGCGTCCATTAATCCGCATCCAACAATTGCTGGAAGTAATCCAACAGGTTCTATTCGACGAGTATCAGGTCTACAGAAATACTCCTTGCAATGTTGGTGATTGCCAAATACGTGTTGTGGACCATTTAGGATATCTTCACTAAGATTTTTTATTTTTTCTTCGAGTGACTGATTTTGATCCGCCCAATATTTAATCGCGCATTTTACACCCGTTCTTAAACGCAAATACCTTTCTTTTAGGAATTTCCGCAATTCGCAAGGATACTTAGTGTCTTTCGACAGTTTCTCCAAGCTATTGCAGTAGTTTCGTAAAAGATGATTTTTGCATTCAATTTTCTCTACTATTAAATTATCGTACGGACGCGAATCTAATATTTTTTTATAAGTACTGGAATCGCCGTCTGCTACAAATTTATTATAAATTACACCGTGATCAACAATGGAACGTTTAAACCCCTCAACTATTATGGTCGATTCCATCCCGGTAGATGATCCTGAATAATTCTTGAAACAATGGTGTTCCGGGGGCTGACTGTTGTTCTTTGCGGCTCGTGCACAGACTACGCAGTATTTATTTTTAACTCCAAAAAACAATACTTTATTAGTTTTCTAACTTCCACTTCATCCACCTTTCCCTCTTGACTGTTTTCAATAATTAGTTCCTGTAAAGAAAGATAATGGCTTTATTTTTTTTTAATAAAAAATAATTAAAAAAGAATGGGCCAAATTTCTTCAAATATAGCTAAGAACTCCCTTAGAATACATCTTTGAAACACATAACACTAGATCAAAATCTTGAACGTTTTATATAAATAAACGTAATAAAAACTGGTTGTTTGTAAAGTCGGTTTAGGACAATAATTTTATGGGATAACGTCAGGATCTAGTTAACAAAAAAAAAAACGGTTGTTTCATTTTTAACCTTATTAATATTCCTGTTAATATATAAAATAGCTAAACATGTTGTTTAGCGTTTTCATGCATTTTCCTAATGTCGGCCGGGTGGCCGATATTGGGATTTATCAATAAATAAAGATCCCTAACCTCGACCCTGCGATTATTTCATAAAAAAGACAAGTAAATGTAAAAACGTGTTTTTCTTTAATAAAAAACAATATAAAATACCATAGGTATGTTTAATTCCATTGAAATACTAACTAACTCAATGCGTTCGCAACCGGGATTTGACTCGCCACTGCCACTAAACGACACAAGTCGGTACCGGCACGTGCTCTATTGCCAACTGAACGTTCAAATATTGAAGCACCCGCACCAAAATATGGATTATTCGTATATAGAGTCGCTTTTTGAATAAAAACTATTCTAATTTTAGGGTTATTTTAATAGTTAGGGTAAGTGCTCCAGTGAGTGAACACCCACCAGTGAATGAACAAAACACACATTTTTCAATATAATAAAAAATCTAAGCTTTTCTACTCAAGCCAGTATTTTTTTTCTCAATCGAAACATTATATTACGTCAACTGGACACACAGGTGTTTGCCTGTGACCTGTAGTTTCAAAATCGCGACCGCCTAAAATGAAAGTATTCTGTCGTATTTTTGATTGTATGGAGCAGAATTTAGGGCATTGCTGAGACTTCGTGTTTTGATATTCACTTTGTAGTCACTATAAGAGTGATAGTGTTAACAAAATTTGGTAGTAGGATGTAAAAAGGACTGTTTTATCTTATAAAAAGCAGATTGCATAAATTTTAATTATCATAAATAAATTATAGGGGTGTTCGATAATTGGATCACGAAATTGAAGAAAATCTAGTCAATGAACAGACGGTTCATTCATAGGAATTGACTTATTTTATAGTTTTAAGCATTTGGCATCTTAGCCTTAATGCAGTTGGCTAATTTTTTGTACACAGCTTTTATAAACGATTGTCAGTTTTTGGACCAATAATCGAACGAGGTGTTCTTTTATTATTACCAGTTTATCCTCCATACCTATGCCTAGCCTGATATCTTCAGTAACTTTTAGAAGTGCAGTAATAGTACTGTGCCCAGGACGAAAACCAGACGAAGTGAACTGATTAAATAAAATAAATAAAGATCTCCACATAGAAGTGCCTTTCAGCTAAAACGATGGAAAGACAGCAAAATGCAAGCTAAAAAAAAATTAATAAATAATGATGACATATAGAACCAATCTTCTATTATAGAAATATAATAGTTTAGAAGAGAAAGGAGAATCTAACATAGAAGTGATGAATAATAATATTAAATACTAGCTGATGCCCGCGACTTCGTTCGCGTGGACTTTATGATTCCGGCATATTAATACAAATACGAACTAAAGTAGATACAGAAGAAAATATTTGGGGCAGTATTATACGTTAAAAGTCAACAAATTATTATTTTTATTTAAGATATTATATGTATTGATAGTCACCATAGTTTCAAAAAAAAAAAAAAAAAAATGAAGGGAGTCTTTCCTTCGGGAGCTAATATGAAAAGACCTGAAGCGTTACTAATCCTCGATAAAGCCACATTGTTGGCCATTTCGCATTCATTCGTACGTAACGTTTTCAAATCGATGCCATTTTCGTAATTGACATTTTAGAAAACCATAGAATCAACACCCATATTGATATTGTAACATTTCAACCCCATCGCACCCCCACAGGAGTGCTCTTGTGTCACGTCGATTATGTTAGATTATAAAATAGCTGTTGTTTTCGGAATCAACGACCCGATAAACCATAAAAACAATACCCATGTCGATTTTCAGACGTTTGCACCTCATTCCACCCCTTTTGGGGTTGAATTTTGAAAAATCCTGAAACACGTGTTTACTCATTTATCTACAGAAGATCTCGTGTAAAGTTTCGTATAAAATAGTCCAACTAATCTTGGTTCCCCATACAAACTTTGGACCCCCATTTCACCCCCTTAGGAGTTGAATTTTCCAAATTCCCGTCTTAGTGAGCATCTACGTCTTGAAAGGAACCCCCATACCAAATTTGAGACTCCTAGCACTTGTAGTTTCTTAGATTTTGTGATGAGTGATTTTCTATAAAGAAAAATTTTCTTTAAACTTTAAATGACGATAACTTTTTAATCTGACATCAGATTTCGATGAAACAAAGCCTATATGTTGCTCAGGGATGACCTTAATCTTTTAGTGAAAACCGCGTAAAAATCTGTTCAGTAGTTTTAAAGATTAGCGAGTACATACAGACAGACAGACAGACAAAAAAATCAAAAAAATCTTTTTTGTATTCTGTTACTCTTTTTTTATCGCCCACACTCATTTTTTGTTAATTTTATCAAATGTACAGACACGCGGTTCCTACTGTTTTATTATATGTATATGTATTGATGTATTGATTTTATAATAATAATCCAGTATTAATATTATGTTAGATAGTTCTCTTTAGGTTATAAAATATCAAGTAACACGAAATTATAATAGTAATCATATCGTCTATTATATCTACGAAGCGGTTACCGTAACCATATTAACGGTCGCAACATTAAATATCGCTCGCGCCATGCCATCAACGCAGCAACTCCATCCTCTCTGGTGACCTCACTCACTCGCAGGAACACAACAACCCTCAAGGAAATTGTTATTTGACTGCGGTATTCTGTGAGGTGGTGGTACTTCGTCAGTCGGGCTCTTAAAAAATACGCTATGTCCTACCTCTCTTTTCGTCAGAGCCTCGTCTGTCAGTCAGCAGGGTGTACCCCGTGTAGGTAAGATTGACTTTGGTTCAAAGATGTTGATGAACCACTTACACCTCCTTACATGTCCGACTAATAATTGAATAATGTCAGCCCTAGAGAACGTCACTCAAACATAGGCACGTGAGTGGCCGGGGTTTGATAAAATGCAGATTATCTCAATAACTATCAGCATTTATGCTAAAATATGTATACTGTATCAATCATGAATAAATTGTGAACATAATAAAATAAAATATTTTTTGGTTAGGATCTCATAAGTAGCTGGCTGTAATTTTCAAAGTTTGGAATGCCCTTAAGGGTTCATTCAATAGAGCACTTACCCTATATTCCATTTTCTCGCAAAGGCCGATATTAGGAGGAGGCCGATACTAGGAGACTTCACCCTACTGAGATTTTGTCTTCGTCCATCACTAACTAGGTAGTTTGTTTATTTATGTGACAAGTCTATTGGGGTGTAAGTGGTTCATCAACATCTTTGAACCAAAGCCAACTTCACCTGCACGTGGTGCACCCTGCTGACTGACTAACGAAGCTCTGGCGAAAAGAGAGGTAGGGAGCGTAATTGTAAGCTACCCGACTGGGGAATGTACGTCCACCTCACAGAATACCGCCGCCAAATAACAATTCCCTTGAGGGTTGTTGTGTTCCTGCGAGTGAGTGAGGTCACCAGGAAAGAAGGAGATGCTGCGTTGGCAGCGGGGGTGGCGGCGCGCGAGCGATATTTTATGTTGCGAGCGTTAATATGGCTACGGTAACTGCTTCACATCAGGCGGGCCGTATGCTTGTCTGCCACCCAACGTAGTATAAAAAAAAAAAAAGTCTACAAGAATTACGTATAACTTACGTCTATACAGCGCGTAGCAGTGTTGCTCGTAGTCTCGGCCTGAAGGTTTTCTTTATTTTCAATACTGGAAATATTATTCATCATTATTATCCACTTTTTATTTATTTTGCAATTTTTGTACAACACTAAGCCAGACCCTAGGCGCGTCGCGTCTCTTTGGCGGTAAGTATGTCGACAAAGCCGCGCGCCCGTGCTATTTCTGCTAAGAAACATACCTACTTCCTCAATCTGATATTTAGACAATAATGATGAACATGAAAACTAATAAAAATTGTTCCTATAGAAATTGACTTTATTACTTACAATACAAACCAATATTTACATGCTATTGTATATGTCTGAATCAAGCGATCTAAATCATATGACATAGGTATTGTATTAGCTTTGTAATGTACCCTGTTCAAATGCAAATAAATTATATTATTATTACTACTTAGACAGGATAAGCACACAAATAAAACTAGGATTTTTACATGACACTTTCACAGAAATCTCGTATTTTTTTTCTAGGTAGGTATTTAGGACAAGACGTAGTAAAGTAGGCAGATAAATAAATAAGTAGGAGGGAACTTACATTTTATTCCGAGATCTTTTGGCTTTCATATTTTTATAATGCGTACTAAACTTTCTTTTCCCTGGCATGGCACTCAGCAAATTCAAATTCAATCAGTCCTGCGAAAAAAACCCTCGATTACCGACTAGATACGTTTATGATATTGGCTTTATCATGTTGAAATCATGTTTCAAGTCTGAATTGATACATACTTTACAAGGTTCATAAAACTACCTACTCAACAAAGTATCTAATTCATTCTTTGTATTTTTTACGATTTATATACATTCATTATATCGGTAAATTAGTTATACTTACAGTTTTTCACAAAAAACACAAATTCACAACACGTAATTTTGCTGGAGCATCTGACACGCGTGGTGTCACCTTGACATATAAAAACGCACTGGCGATTTTAGTGGCGACGCTGAGTACTAATTCGTAATATCGGAATGTGCGTTATTTTTCATACATTTTTCTATGGAGAATTTTCGTAAAACTTAACTAGATTTTAGGGCTTTAAAAGAGGAAGTCTTTGTTTGTAAAGGTACAAAAATAAAGTATATGTTATATTTATTGGTTTCTTCAGTATATAAAAAGTGTTTCTTTTTATCAATTTGTGTTGATTTATTGGGTTAAATCTGAAAAATACGAAGGCATGTTTTTGCCATTTTTTTCAATTTTGTGCGTTTGTTGACCTTTATTATAAAACAACTATTAGGTTTTAAGAGTTTAATATAAGCATACCATAATTTTTGGTCTTTGATTGTAATATATACAAATTATCATTGATATCAATCATATCTAAATAGGTTAAATATGAAAAATCGTAACACTCTTTTCACAGTTTTCACGATCTGGCCCCTTAACATTGCGGGAAAGAAGATTTGGCATAGTTAAAGTGGTGGTGGTGGTGGTCGATTGGTTAGCAATGCCTACTTTGACTTCGAGGTCGCGGGTTCGATTGTTCCATTGTATTTAACCGGGACCGGTAATCAGGTTGGAGTCGTCGTCAGCCCTTATTCATCTCACTGCTGGGATATTGGTCTCCTTCAATTACCGGGAAACGATAATAATATCGTTCAGTATGATTAGTATAAACTAGTGATTACTAATTGGTCGAAATGAGACCATTTATTTTTTCTGCATTCCTTCTCAATATGAACTTTAATAATAATAAAATAAATATTTGTGGACATTTTACACAGCGCCATCTAGACCCAAATTAAGCGCAAAGCTTACACTACGGGTACTAGACAACTGATAAATATACTTAAATACTTTTTTTTCATAAATACATAATTACTTATAATAAAATACATAGAAAACACCCAAAGACAAACAGACATGTTCATGCACACAAATGTTTGTCTTGTGCGGGAATCGAACCCGCGACCTCGGAGTCAAAGTGGCCATTTCTCACCGAGATCGCCTATTAACATAACAGTTCTTACCGCAGGCCTCAGTAGCCCGTGCCTGCTGTATGTAGAGCTGGCCATCTTCTAACACCGACGATACGGGATTGCCCCAGTTTATAATACCACGCGCCAAGAAGTGCTCCAACGCTTCCGCTGCGGTTCCGAATGCCTGCACAAGACATTGTATTTTACTATCAGAATCAAACTATTAGGTTTCAATGATTATCCTATTGACATTTCATACGTATTTTCACGTTAATATATACAGCCCCCTTACCACCATCTCTTATTAGGTTTAAAGAATGTATTCTCAACAAAGATTACATATAAATCCACTTACATGAGAACAATATTACTTATTATAAACTTAGTCTAGTTCACATTTCTATTATGAAATCAATAGTTTTCAAAGATATGATCGTATAATTGAGATTTAAAATCGTTAAAAGAGTCCAGATCCTTAATACTAGAAGGTAATTTATTGTAAAACAGTGCTCCCTCAAAGGTGATACTTTTTTTTCCTAAGTTAGTGCGTATCTTAGGTAATACAAGTAAGCTAGGTCGGCGAAGGCTGCGTTTAGAAATTTGCGATTTCTTGGTGAAAGACAGATTAGTTTGAATGGCTTTACCGATGATCTTCCTAATTAAAATACAAGTGCTATATACATATAGTTGACGTATGTTCATTATCTTTGTGTCACTGTAGATTTTGTGAGTTGGTGTTGAATATGGGTAGCAGAAAATAGCTTTTATAACTTTGTTTTGAGATCTTTGTAGTTCCTGTAACTTTGTCTTAGCGGCACTGCCCCATATTTCTATTAAGTATAATAAATGAGATTTGACAAGTGAATTGTAGATATTGAACCGAATCTTTTTAGGTATGCATTGATTGACATTGCGGACAGAGCCTACAAGCGAGGATAATTTGCTTTTTATATGTTCTAATTGTTTATTCCATGTCAAATGACTATCCATTCTCAGACCAAGATATTTTTCGCATGTTTTTTGTTCGAGGGGAATGTTATCAATTGTTAAGGGATCGTGAGAAGGTATTTTTTTATTTCTAGGCTTGAAGATAATATAGCATGTTTTAGAAACGTTGATCGTTAATAAGTTGTACTGGAACCATTCAAATAATACATTAAGGTCATTTTGCGCCTTTGAGATGACTTCATTTATATTAGTACCAAAGTAGAATAGGCATGTATCATCCGCGTACAATGTTAGGTGACCATGTAGCCCTAGATTTGCTATGCTGTTTATGTAGACAAGAAACAGTAGTGGCCCTAATATAGATCCTTGTGGGACACCGTAGGTAATGTGTTGAGTGCTACTTTGGTTGTTACCGATTTTAACTATTTGTGACCTATTTGTTAGGTACGATTCAAACATTTTAAGGGCGGTACTTTTGATACCAATACGCTCTAGTTTGTTTAGTAGCAACTTGTGACTTACGGTATCAAAGGCTTTTTTCAGGTCGATATAAACACCTAGTGCGATTTTTTTCCTATCCAAGTTTTCCCTTATTTTTGTTGTCAAATCGACTATTGCTGCCGTGGTATTACTTTTTGTCCTAAAACCGTATTGACATGCAGATATAAAGTTAAAGTTATTGAGGTAATTTAACAGACGTTTATATAATATTTTTTCTAAGATTTTAGACAATACAGGTAGTATAGAAATCGGACGGTAGTTCCCTGGATCGGTTGTGGGCCCGGACTTGTGAGTTGGTGTTACTTTTGCAACCTTCAAAGTATCTGGAAAATAGCCGTCCGCCATGAGTTTGTTAATTGCATGTGCCAGGGCCTCAGAAATCAATTCTTGTAAACATTTCATTACTTTAGTGCTAATTTTGTCTATGCCATTACTGGAATGCGGATCAAGGTCTCGAATGATTTCTTTAATTTCGTTTGCGCTGCATGGATCTAACGTTAATAATTCGTGCTTAGTTATTTTTTGTTGATTGAAAATAGGATTTAAGGTACCATCGTGATATTTTTTTGGTATTTTGTCCGCTAGTAGGGGACCGATAGTTGAGAAATATTTATTGAAAATGTCACAAACTTCATCTACGTTATCAATTTCATTAGAATCTTTTACGAGCTTTGGAGGAGCACTATTTTGTTTTACTTTATTGTTAGCTAGCCTATTTATAAGAGCCCACATTTTTTTGGGATTATTGTTGTAGCTTGAAAATAATTTTTGATAGTAGGAATTTTTCGTTTTTTGTATCAATTTTGCTATCGTATCTCTCTTTTGTTTAAAATCTTTTTCTAAGTTCTTGTCGTCAGGATTATTTTTGTGTTGTCTCCATAAATTGTTCCTTTGGCTGATTCCAGCAATTATTTCATTATTTATCCAGTCTTCGTTTGGTGTATTCATTATTTTTGTTTTCGCTATTCTGTTATGTGCTACAACTTGTTTTATTCTGTTTTCGATATTTTCATAACTGCTTGTATTGTTTTCAGGTATATATGTTTTCATTTCAGCATACAAACTTTTGTAATCTATCGCCTCGTAGGTCAATCGCACTTTCTGTGGAGGCTTGTATCTATTTAGTTGCAGGAAAATTTGTTTGTGATCTGTCATAGAAGAGTTAACAATGGCAAAATTAAAGGGTTCATGCTTCAGATTTGTGCTGACATGGTCTAATATAGATTTCTTGGTTTTCGAGTCTCTTGTACAATATTTTTTTTTAACTTTATTTAGTAATTTGTGTCCTGATTCTTTTGTTAAATGTTTATATTTAGTTAAGGTTTTATCTCTTGTTAGTAAATCAATGTTAAAGTCTCCGAATATAATTGATCTCTTTTGCTTTTGTAATTGTGCGTCATATATTTCTAGAAACTTCTCTATATTGGTATGTCCAGGTTTGTATACAACGGCAATATTGATTGCAAATTTTTCTAGTTGTATCCATAAGAAGTTATTTCCATCCTCATAGGTTGATTCAATTTTATGGTGTTTCAAATTATTGTGTATATATGCTGATACACCTCCACCTCTGATATCATTCCTGTAGTTATAATGATGGGTGTAGTTATCAATCTGTAATTGTCGGGCTTGGTCTTCAGATTGTATCCACGTTTCTGTTAGCAGTATTACATGTACGAGTGTCGGGATCATTTGCAAAGCACATTTAAGTTCGTCTAGCTTGCCCTTCTTTTTTATACTTCTTGCATTTAAGTAGAGGAACGATATACTCGATTTCCTTGTCTGGATGAGTCTATAGTCATTAACAATTTGATATGATATATTCTCAGAGTCTATTGAGGTACGCTTTATTGAGTGTTGGAGTTTTTTGATACAGTTTTAACTATATTTGGTATTCCATTGATGTACTTTATTGTGATATTATCTTCTCCCTGATTTTGGCGTCTTATAAGTTCGTCCTTTATAGCTAGGAAGTGTTTTTGCTGAGCCGGAGTTTGGTCAGAGTAAATTTTGATGTTGTCAGGTAATTTGGTTTTGTTACGCAGTAGCATCGCTGCAGGCTCTGGATTATGGAAGCACACTTTAACTCTTCGAGTTCTTTCAGCTTTGTACTTGCCGATGCGGTAAATCTTGGCTGGCTTGGGAATATCCTTACTTATTGCGCATGTTATGTTAAGCACCTCCGCTTCATCTTTTGCAGCTCTATCCTTTCCGTTGGTCATAGTTTGCTCTGGTATACCAGCTATAATAATATTATTTTCTCTCTTTCTACGCTCATTTAGTTCTCTGATTATGTCTTCATGTTTCTTCAGTTCATTCGGCTCTGATGAGGCCTTAGGTGTAGGGGTAGGAGACTTAATACCTGATTCGAGAGATATGAGCCTGTCTTCGTGCGTAGAAATTTTACTATTTAAGTTTGTGTTGCATTGGCAACACTAAGTTTGATAACCTGTGGTTACTATTAAGTTCACTCTTGTGTTTCGATTAAATAGTTCATTATATTCATTCCTTCCTTTTTATCTATATAGAATGGCGTCTTATCCTCGCTCTCGTAATTAAGACGCACATTAATTTTATATTTGTGATTTTGTTAATCTTGCTCACCGCTTTGCCACTTTGTACACTGTAACGTGCCCTTGGATCAATACATTCTTTGAAGCAACCAGCGATTTTTATTTATTCGGAGCAGCCCACCTCAAACCCGCACATGGTCCTACGAGCAACGGTTCGACGAAGAAATCCAGGTGCGTACCAAGAAGGGACAAATCGACGCATAATATTGTTGAGCCAGAACTTTCGGACAACAACGTCGGCATACCTGTATTCACGTGTTTCTTAAGGAGGCCCAGATTGCTAACGCTACAAATTCGTCAGCAGTCCTACAAGGCTGAGCAAGCATCATTTCATTTTATTGGGAACCTCGGCGCATAAAATTGTTGAGCCTGATTTTCGGACAACAACGTCGGCAGTACCTACCATCCTACTTCAAGCTGAGCGAGCATCATTTCATATCTATTGAAACGTCGTCGGCGCATAAAATTGTTGAGCCTGATTTTTCGGACAGCAACGTCGGCATTACCACTACCTACCTACCCGATTTTTTTTTGGAGTGTCTACATTGGAGACGCAAGAAAATCGTCAACATTCTACATTCCTGTAAAGCTAGAAGAAGCATAATTTCGTTTTTTACAATCGTGTCGCATTTGCATCAAACATTCGAGAAGATTCCGCTTCAATCAAATCAAACAAGAATAATCATCGATCGATATCTTCCTTCGAGCATCGAGTTACTTCACACAAGCGATCACTTGGTGGCGCCACCGCACTTGCATCGAGGCGCATCGGAAGTTCCGTGCAACATTCATTCGGCTACACTCGGTAGATCTCGCATTTGCTCGTGTGCATGATTTGACAGATTTGACAGGTTTCGTGCACATAGTTCGTTCCTAATCGGTCTTTCTTCATTACCGAATATTCAATCAACCGCAAGGAAGCCGATCCAAACGCATAATTACGCCATTTTTTTTCCTGTGTGTGATAAATTTTGTTTAAAATAGTGTAATTGCGCATCATTGCAGTGTTTATTTATACTCATTGGTATTTCTGTATACCGTTGTATACGGTTTAAGTGTTATTTCAATTAAAGTTTACAAATATGGAGCGATCAGAATTGGTTGCGGCACGTGGACATTATAAAGGTACGATCACGAAATTATATAAATTTATCCAAGATAGGGATCAATTGTTAAACTGCACTAATGAGGTTTTATTAGTTAAAAAGCAAAGACTTATAGATACATTTGCGTTGTACGAATCATACAGTGTTAAAATCATTTCATTAGATCCCCCCGAAATTGATCAAGCCGCTGAAGATGACGAGGTTGAGGATAAATATGTGGCCATTTTGTCCTCCATAAATGAGGAGCTCAAATGCCGTAACTCGGACTCCAACCTCGGTCCAATACTCAGAACGGCCCCAACTTCTAAAGTCAACTTGCCTCCAATAGACGTACCAATTTTTACTGGTAAGCCTACTGATTTTGTACCTTTTATTAATCTCTTCACCTCGCTAATAAATGACAACCAAAACATAGATCACGTTCAGAAATTATACTATTTAAGGTCTTATTTAAGAAATGAACCGCTAGATTTAATAAAAAATTTGCCATTAACCGCCGACAGTTATAAAAAGGCGCTGCAATTATTAAATGACAGGTTTAACAACAAATATAAAATCATAAATGAGCACATTAATGCAATAATAGATATAAAACCATTGTTAAAGTCCACAGCAAGCAATTTAAGAGAATTCTTATCTAATGTTAGACAGGAACTTGCTGCATTAAATAACTTAGAGCCTAACGTGCAGTATTGGGACGCTATAATGTTGTGCATCCTTTCTCGCAAAATAGATTTGTACACGTCTCGGGCATATCAGCTTGAGCGTGACACCGAGGAAGAACCAACACTGGACGGATTTCTCTCCTACATTGAAAAGAGAGCACTGGCGCTTGAGAATGCCGAGCCTGGTTTTGGTCAGCATCGTCAGCCTTTCAAGGAGCATAAGGAACGTCCAGTCCCTCCCGGTAGGGTTGCCTACACTGCAACGAAGGAGTTAACATGCATCTTGTGTAAGTATAACCACAGATTACATTTGTGTAAAAAGTTTCAACTAATGCCAATAAATAAGAGGCTAGAGTTTGTTAAGGTAAATGACCTATGCAAGATATGTTTGGCTGCACACAAGGGCAAGTGCAGATACCACTTTCGCTGCGGGGAGTGCAGAGAAGCACACAACACTCTTCTGCACATCAGAAGCGAAGGTGGTGCCTTGTCTGTCGCCGCATCTCCTGCCACATTGGCAGCATGTAATAGTAACAATGATGTTCTTTTACCCACAGCAAAGGTTAAACTTCTAGCTCAAGACGGCACAGAGCTTCAATTTAAAGCTCTTCTTGACTCTGGATCTCAACTGTCCTTCATATCGGAGAAGGCTGTACAGCTGCTCAATTTAAAGCCCACACAAAATAATATGAACGTAGTAGGTATCACTAACTCTAAAACAAATTTAAAGCAATGCCTACCTATAGAAATTTATTCATTAAACAAGCCTTTTAAAATTAAAACAACTTGCCATGTTGTTAAGCAAATCACATGTGACCTGCCACAGAGAAGGTTTAATCTGGCCAAGCTCAATATCCCTAAACACATCACGTTAGCAGACGATGACTTCAACATCCCTAGTGAGATTGATTTACTAATGGGAGCTGATGTATTTTTCCAGATACTGCTACCTTCGGAGTCGCTGGGCGTTCAACCGCGCGCGCTGCTTAAAGAGCAGCCTTCACTATCCTCGGTCTCCACTGCACAATCACAGCCCGGTATCATAAATACTTACTTTGGTCATGTCATCGGGGGAAGCTTACCACAGCCTGAGTCAACCTCTCTCTGCAACAAGGTAGCTTTAAAATGTACATGTGAGTCAGATATTAATGAAAGTTTAACTAAATTTTGGAAAACTGAAAGTGTACCTGAAATCTATAATGAAAAATCTTCAGAGCAGGAACTGTCAGAATATATATTTAAAAATGCTTTTCAATTGAAGGATAATCGTTTTGAAGTCTCTTTACCTTTGAAATTACCTCTCAATGAAGTCAATGATGCTTTAGGTGAATCTTTCCACTTAGCTTTGAAACGGTTTTTAAATTTAGAGAAAAAGTTGCACCAAAATCCCAATCTTTTCTCAGAATATCAAAAGTTCATTCATGACTATATAAAGTTAAATCATGGTCATTACGTAGATATTGCGTTGTATCAATTAAATAAAGATGCTGTCTACTTTTTACCGCATCACGCCGTCATTAAACCTGATAGTAAAACTACTAAGTTGCGCACAGTCTTTGACGCCTCTATGAAGACTAACAAGAAAGTCTCGCTTAACGATTTGCTTATGAATGGCCCTATAGTACAAAGGGAGCTTTTCGAGATTTTACTGTTATTTCGTTTTGGCGATTATACATTCACAACTGATATTAAACAGATGTTTCGCAACGTGCGTTTAGCACCCGAGCACACGTCCCTACAAAACATACTGTGGAGGGACAGCCCTGACGAGAATATTAAGTGCATTAGGCTTGACACAGTTACCTATGGTCTTAAAAGCTCAAGTTATCTAGCTACCCGTTGTCTAGATGAACTCGCAGTGCAAAATGAAAGCGAACTGCCATTAGCCTCATTCATTCTTAAAAATTGCACTTATGTAGATGACATTCTCTATTGCAATAACAACTTAAATAATGTACTAGAAGCCAAGTCACAACTCTGTCAGCTCTTACAGAAAGGTAGCTTTCAGACTCATAAATGGGCATCAAATGACAGTAGAATACTAACAAATATTCCTTCAGTTGAACAGCATTTCGATGATGTAGAACTTCAGCATGATGATTGCAGTTTAAAAACACTAGGCTTGCAGTTAGTCATGAAAGATGATAAGTTTAAAATCACTTGCCCAGAGCCCTTCAATAAAAATAATTGCACAAAAAGGGACATTCTGGCTTATATAGGTAAATTCTATGACCCCATGGGATTTATTAGTCCTACCATAGTGCAAGCTAAAGCTATTATGCAAAAATTATGGTCCACTAAAACTGACTGGAATTCCACCCCTGAAGATGATATTCGGAGTGAGTGGCTACAATTTGCCTCCAGCCTAGCTAATATGGAACCAATTTTAATTAACAGAAACATTCATGTATCTGACTCGGACACAGTGGAGCTTATAGGCTTCTCTGATGCAGCGAGTTCCACTGGATTTGGTTGCTGTGTGTACATACGTGTGGTAAGTCCAGCTAAAGAGGTCGCAGTGCATCTACTCTGTTCGAAATCACGCATAAATCCGCTTCAAAATAAATGCATGACTGTGCCGCGCTTAGAACTCAACGCTGCGTTACTCCTGTCTATACTAATCGTTAAGGTTCGCGACACGCTTATACTTAAATTTAATTTATCTCGGATTTGCCTTTTCACTGACTCAAAAATTGTCTTAGCTTGGCTACGAACTGCACCAATGAAGCTGAAGGCATACATTGCAAACAGAGTGAATGCAATTGCTAAAAACACCGCTGACTGTCACTGGCTTTACGTCAACACTAAAGACAACCCCGCTGATTTAATAAGCAGGGGAGCTAGTCCACGTGAGCTCAGTGCATGCAGCATGTGGTGGCACGGACCTGCATTCTTGCACGATTGCAACTACAATTTTGATCCCTCTGTAGAATTGCCCACTGTCTTACCAGAGACCAAGCCGGACACGGCATTCTCCAGCAACCAGGTTACCTCAGTTTCACAATCTAATGATATTTTTGAAAGAATGCACAACTACTCTAGTATTCATATGATGATACGCACGTTAGCCTATATTTTAAGGTTCATAAATAATTTAAAAGGTAGCAAAATCTCACATACTTACCTACTCAGTAAGGAATTAAATACTGCATTAATGTTACTTATTAAACATGAACAACAAATTTATTTCAAGCAGGAAATGGAATGTCTGAAAAGGAATACATGTGTAAAAGGTCCTTTACAAAGTTTACATCCATTTATCGATGACCTAGGTATCCTACGCGTCGGTGGCCGACTGCACCATTCAGATATTCCATTTGCTCAAAAACATCAAATCATATTACCTAAAGAATCTCATGTTACTGAATGTTTAGTTAGAAGCGAACATGAAAGGCTCCTGCACGCAGGACCTAAACTTTTACTGTCTAATTTAAACCAAAGGTACTGGCTTACTAATGGTCTCCAATATATTAGAAAAATAACATTTAAATGTATCACATGTTTCAGGCAAAAAGCCGCTGTATCGAGGCAGCTGATGGGTTCTCTGCCAGCTGGCAGGGTGACTGCTATGAGTCGTCCATTTGAAAAAGTAGGAGTGGATTTCGCTGGGCCAATAAATACAAAGCTCTCGCGCGTTAGACGATCCGTCGTAGGTAAAGGATATATTTGTGTGTATGTTTGTTTCGCCACTAAGGCCATACACTTAGAGCTTACTTCGGACCTCACTACAGAGGCTTATCTAGCGTGCCTTAAAAGATTTATTTCACGTAGAGGGCTGCCCAAAGAAATCTACTCAGACAATGCTAGCACCTTTAAAGGGGCAAAGAACCAATTAGCTGAACTTCACAAGCTTCAGTCTTCTCAGAGCCACCAGAGCAAGGTCTTTGAATTCGCAGCTCAGCGCGGAATTGACTTTCACTTTATTCCAAGCTATTCACCAACCTTTGGCGGCCTCTGGGAGGCTGGAGTAAAAAGTACCAAATATCACTTGCGTAGAACCTTGCAAGGTCATTTGTTGACTTATGAACAGTTAAACACCATTTTAGTAGAGATCGAATGTGTATTAAACTCTAGACCATTGATACCTATATCTTCATCTGATGTTAATGATTATAGTTATCTAACACCAGGCCATTTCTTAATAGGAAGTGCTCTTACTATGTATCCTGAAAATGATTGTACTTACATTCCTGAAAACAGACTTAAGTTCTGGCAATTATGTACTCAGGTAAAGCAGAAATTTTGGAAATTGTTTTATAAACAGTATCTTAATTTATTACAAAATCGACCTAAGTGGTTAAATACTGTTCCTAATGTTAAGATTGGTACTTTAGTAATTTTAAAAGAAGACAATGTTCCTACCATGTCCTGGCCAATGGCAAGGGTCAACAAAGTTTTTCCCGGCCAGGATGGCTACGTTAGAGCCGTAGAAGTTGTAAATTCAAAAGGTAAAACACATATTCGTTCTATACATAAAATATGTGTCTTGCCTATTGATGATGTTGTTAAACTCAAAGATACCTAAATGCATTTATTTTGTTTATGATGTATAAGAAAGTACATACTTCAAATACGTTGTTATTTGACCTAAGTGCATTTATTTTGTTTATGATGTATAAGAAAGCACATACTTCAAATACGTTGTTATTTGAAATTGCCTTCAGATAGCAATATTACATATGTTAACTTTAGTAAAAGACAATTTAGCTTTAAGTTAATAATAATTTTAGTCCTAAGGCATAGGTTGCACAAAAAAAATATATCACATTTCCTTGTGCTTAGCATTCAATCTTATTATTGTGAAACAAAGTTCAGCCTTTGTATTAGTTATAAATTTTGAAATTTGGATTCAAGTTTTGTTTGAATTCATTCTTGCCTAGGCCGCAGCATGTTGCATTGGCAACACTAAGTTTGATAACCTGTGGTTACTATTAAGTTCACTCTTGTGTTTCGATTAAATAGTTCATTATATTCATTCCTTCCTTTTTATCTATATAGAATGGCGTCTTATCCTCGCTCTCGTAATTAAGACGCACATTAATTTTATATTTGTGATTTTGTTAATCTTGCTCACCGCTTTGCCACTTTGTACACTGTAACGTGCCCTTGGATCAATACATTCTTTGAAGCAACCAGCGATTTTTATTTATTCGGAGCAGCCCACCTCAAGCCCGCACAGTTTGTTATACAACCTTTAATGTTATGCTGGTCTTTTGCTATCTCTGAGGTCGAGGCTTTAATTTCTTTAATCTCTTCATTTAATGTCTTAATATTTTCACGCATATTATTCATCAACTCCTCCTGTGACAATACGAACTTTTCTAGTAGATTATTCATGCGGGATATTTCGCTACGTAGTCCTTGTATCTCATTTTTGCAATCGCAGTCGTGGTCAAGCTGCTTTCTTTTGCGGGTACTGATATAGCTTTCCTCTTCCATCATTCTGGTTAGTTCAGGTTGTGAGTTGTATTTTGGATCTTTGCTATTAGGCGACCGTATCATGTTGTATCACAGTATACGTATTTATTAATGTATTTTTTTTTTAAATAAGTGTAAATATGCGCAAACGCCGGTATAATTTTTTGTTTAGTCACTATCACCTCACTATCACTGTTTCACTTTCACCTTAGTGTAGTAGCGTACGTGCGACAAGTAGTGACCGAGTGGTCATTGCTTTGTTTCGGAACGGCCAGACAAACGAGACACCGAGAGCCCGGGCTAACCGCTATTTACCAGAGGTCTTGATGGTTGGTGCCGCCTATAAGGTGACGTCCAGCGAACGTAGCCACGGAGACTCTGTGTTAAACGTCGTAAGCCGGAGGTCTAGATAACTGGTAACGCGGAAAGATTTGTATAGAAACGTATGAACACGATGGCGACTTACGCCGTAATTCTTATTCATACCAATGAATAAGCGACTCTATTCCATTTGAAATAGAGTCGCTTATTCATTGGTATGAATAAGTATTCAATTCAGTTATTGAATCGCAATAAGAGATGGTTTTAAGGGGGCAGAGTGGTAAACTGGTTAAAGTGGATATTTTTAACATTTGCAGCCCTTCATTGGCCAACTTAGAATCACATCACATTTTATTGTAATAATGGATCTCTTTGCAATTACACCACACAATTTACAAAGATTTATGTACTAAAATAAATATAATTCACTTACTTATATGAAACTACACGTAAATAACGATTAATTTGTACAAAAAATGAAAAACAATGTTATTTCGGCCGTGTTATAGGAACTTTTTTAAGCCTTCTAAATTTGACATAAAAACAATATTGCTCGTTGTCAAAAATCACGCCATGGTACGCTTAAAGTGAATGATTTGACGTCACAAAACTTCTTGAGAAAACATAATTGAAGTAAGCTTACTTTAAGAACGTTATGGTACGAAATTTTGGAGTAAGATTAAAATAATACTGGTCTATTAGATTATTATTATTTAAGTAGTTGTTTTGGCCAACTTGCCAGAATATTATATTTTGAAAAATGGAAAAATTCACCTGCCCCCCTAGGTGGGATTTGAACCCACGACCTCTCGATGATTGATTACGCTACACTGTGACTCACGCAGTACAATATAAGATGCAAAAATTCGTCCGCAACATAAACCTTCCTGGTATCTCAGTTGGAAGAGCACTCGACCGGTCATCGAGAGGTCGTGGGTTCAAATCCCACCTAGGGGGGCAGGTGAATTTTTCCATTTTTCAAAATATGGTATAATAGACGGTAGTAGGCACCGAGAACTGTTTCAGGAAATAACTATTGCTTTCTTTTTTAATATATTGACTTTAATATTTTTTAATATATTTCAGACGCATTTGAGGTTTTCAAGCAATAGTACCTACAGTCAGCAATTCAAATGGTATTTTTTCACAGAATCTTTCCTTTATTATCATAATTTTGTGGTTATAAGCAGGGATATTATGAATATGAAATTTCCGATTCGGATACGGTTACGATTACATTACATTGGTTACGGTTATAATATTTTTCGGATTATCCGATAGTTTCGTTTCGGTTTCGGCTACGGAGCTAAAACATCCCTAGTTATATGTATAAGGATCAAAAGACTGTATGGGACCACTTAAAGTTAGAGTACTTATGTAGTCAAAAAAATTTCTCCTCATCTTTACTAATATACCTATAAAACCTCCCAAATTTCTTATGAACAAAATACCAATTCGCGTGGTGATAAGAAGCCTTACCGGTTTAATATCGTTCTCGAGAGCGTGCAAGAAGTCCCCACGTTCGACCATGAGTTTCTCCATCGCCTCAGGGTCAACTTCCACCTTACTTGAAGCCTTTATCAGTCGGTTCATTGCAGTTGATTGCGCCGCCCTCACTAGACCTTCCAATTCGGCGCCGGAGAAGTTCTTTGTCAATGTTGCCAGTTCCTAAAAAATAACTAGGAATAATTAATATTATTTTTCAATCTTTCGTAATCAAAACTTGAAGTTTAGCTCTGCGATTCGTGTAAAAGCGGGGGGGGGGGGGAGTTGAGTTATAAAATATGCTAGTTAAGCAATGTCGACCGTAGCCTGTCCATGGATGGATTTATTTATCTCGAGTTCCTGCTTCGAAGAGCACGTTAATACAAAATACGTCGGTCCCGGGTGTTCTTATAAGATGACAGTCGTTAAACAAAGTCAGTGACCCTTAGGCGGTTTGAAAACCAACCCGCAGTTGAGTAGTGTGATAGAGTATGCTCTAAACCCCTTCAATTGAGGGGAGGCCCGTATCCCAGCAGTGGGGTGAATAAAGGCTGATGACGACGTATTTTGTGAGTAATTTTTTTATTCAATTATTTACTCTCGAGTGGCGCTAGCTTCGCAGGGACCGTCTTAAAAGATGAAGACAGGCGCTCACTATAAGATATAAAAAGCGAATTACTACAAAAAACCCAAAAATTGCTGTTTATGGCAATTACGAATAGAACTATCCCCCTGCTAAATCTTGGATAAGTCACGAAAAACTTCATTTCTACGACTCACTAACGACGCTCTGGCGAGAGGTAGAGCGAGCGTAATTGTAAGCTACCCGACTGGGGAAGTACCTCTACCTCTAAGCATACTGCAGCCAAATAACAATTCCCTTGAGGGTAGTGTGCTTGCGAGTGAGTGAGGTCACCAGGAGGGTAGCAGTTACTGAGTTGGCAGCGAAGGTTTCATTTTTATGTAAGCGTTTATATGCTCGCGGTAACCGCATCACATACATCAAGCGGGCCGTATGCTTGTCTGCCACCAGACGTAGCAAAAAGTAAAAAAAAAAACCAGACAAGTGCGAGTCGGACTCGTCCACCGAGGGTTCCGTACGTAGGATAATTATAAATTTTGATATTTTTCATTATAAATAAGAAATAATGCGTCGGAAAAAATAAATAAAAAATATTTTGCAATGTGCACATCAAGCCCTTTCTTATGATACTCCATTTGAACTAGTAGATTCAATTTGAAATTTCGAACCCCTACAGAAAATATTTGTTAACATTTAATTACAAATGTATAGCATTGAGATTTATACATACTTGTAGTCTATAACGATGTTACTTGCCAAAGTAGATAGTTCTAGGTCAACGCGAAGTACCCTATGAGTTTCTTGATTCCCTTGAGAATGTGTTGAAATATGCGTTTTTTGCTGAATAAACGGCCGTATCTTTTTTTTTTTAAACTCAGCAGTTTAATTTTTTTACAACTTCATGGGACGATAGACCTGAGTATACAGTTCAAATTTCAGCTTGATACCTCCACGCATTCTCGACATAAGAGGGTCTTGACAGACAGACAGACAGACGGACAACAAAGTGATCTTATAAGTGTTCCGTTTTTCCTTTTGAGGTACGGGACCCTAAAATAGGAATATATAAATAAAAATAATAATAAAAAAGGATATAGTCGAGTGAAAGAAACCATCATACTAAAATGTTATCATCCTCATACATTACCCTAGAATCGACGTCCTCTGCCATCTTTTTGTACTCGCGCATTCTCTTGGTGTGAATGTTGAGGATTTGCACGCGGCCTTTCTCGTCCGGCAGACCGATCTCCATCTGCACCTCGAGTCGTCCGGGCCGGAGCAGCGCCTCGTCGATCATGTCGCGACGATTCGTCATCCCGATCACGAGGATGTTATTCAATTGATCCACACCTATTAAATTAAGGAAAATAATACTATGTGCGTCTAAAAAATATTTAATGGGCGACTCGGATACTAAATTATAATATAAGGTTTGGTTTAAAACTTTAAATCATCTTTATCTACTCTCATACTGAAATTTAGAGAATTAAAAAACTAAACACAGAATCGTAATGTCATTCTTTTACGCACAAGCCATCAAAATAAATTTAAAAAGTTACTTTTCTTCCAACTATGCTTTAATTTCATCACAATCACACTAAAAACTCAGTACAAAACGAGTCTTTAATGCTCTAGAGCAATAAAAATGTATGAAATTTCATTATTGCACAGTTTTTTATAATCGCACCAAAAGGTGCCAATCTCAATGGATTAGCTCTATTCAGCCAGCCGATATCAATACTTTTTTTTTCGTACGTATTATTCGTTTCTATCCTACTTGTTCCAAATTTAAAAAATGATTGCTGCTAACTCTGAGTTAAAAATGAAAGAAATTTAAAAAAGTGATTTGGCGGGAACTTTGTTAATTTTGCTTGACAATATTTTTGGAAACGATAAAAGTGTGATACTATCTGATTTTGAGTGCTTCGACTTCGAATTAAAATGGAATCATCTAGCGACACATTAACTCCGGAAAACATTCTAAATGAAGCCGACAGTGTTATAGAAACTTCTATTTTAACTGTTTGATATGAGTTTCTTTTATCTACTATTCCTATAGGTATTAGTTGAAAGAAAAGCAGATTATGCACCTCGCCTTAAGTAATTTATATTGCCCTCGTGCCTGTTAGATTAGAGCCCTCGCTGACGCTCGGGCTCTAAATCAGGCACTCGGTGCAATAATAAATTACTTTGTGCTCGATGCAATAATCTACTATTTCGATACAGCTCATTATGGACAACTGTATCGAAATAGTAGTTTATGAAACTGTTGCATAATAAGGGTTATTAAAATACGAGTGTGAGTTTAAAACATGAGCCGAAGGCGAGTGTTTTAATAGACCACACGAGTATTTTAATACCTAATTATGTGCAGTTTCATACACTACTTTATCTAATCTCCTGAAATATATGATAATAATATTTTAAATACAACCATGAAGTTAATTTAACAGCTATAATTCTTACCTATAAATCCATTTGCAGATCGAGCATGGGTAGTGCGCATGCGCGACGCGCCGCGCGGCGCCGCGTTCACAGATTATGTAGAAAAATTTTGCATAGTTGCAATGTATTTGCATTGAAACCTGTTTAAAATACCTGTATCCAGGGCTGAAGCTGTATCGAAATGGTAAAAAAGTTATTTTACGATACAGTTGTCCATAGAAGAGCTGTATCGAAAAATAACTTTTTAAATTTATTTTGATAGTTTGTGCGTAAAGACTGTCATTAAGATAATGTGTTCAGTTTTTTAATGTGTAAATTTCAGTATGATATTAGATAAATATTTTTTTTTCCAATTCGATACAGCTTCAGCCCTGGGTTCAGCTATACTAAGCAGATTGCAATGCAAATACATTGCAACTTTGCAAAAAAAATGTACATAATCTGTGAACGCGGAGCCGAGCAGCGCGCCGCGCATGCTCAATCTGCAAATGGATTTATAAGTAAGAAGTAAAGCCGTTATATTAACTTCATGATTTTATTTAAAATATTGTTATCATCTATTTCATTAGATTAGATAAAGTAGTGTATGAAACTGCACAAAATTAGGTCTTAAAATACTCGTGTGATGCTATTATCATTCGTATTTTAAGAACCCTTATTATGCAACAGTTTCATAAACTACTATTAGTCGCTAAGTTAGTATAATTGTTGCCCAGTTTTAAAATTTAAGATACGTGGTTTATTATCCTTATTGTGATAATAAAGCAATGTTCCTAGTAGCTTTTTGGAAGGATCTTATGATTATGTTTGGAAAATATACCAAAAAGTTGAAAACAAAAGACAGAGTACGATATTTGGATGAACACTGTATTCACACAGACGCGTTTCAGTGGGTACAAGTGCGATAGAAAATGTTTTCCATCTCACTTGCACTTGAGTGAGGAAAGCTGTTTCTATCTCACTTTTACACATTGAAATGAGACTGTGAGTACTGTGTTCACCTAAACTCTCACTGCGGCACCGAGAATGTTTGTTTATTACATATGATAATATGAAAACCTTTTGCGAACTAATGATTGGACTAAATCTAGGCTTAAAGCGCTTACCATCAATCTTGGATAGCAGCTGATTTACGACGGTGTCATGGACCCCCGTGTTCCCTCCGACCGATCCTCTGGCTTTGCAGATGGCGTCGATCTCGTCAAAGATGATTATGTGCAGCCCGCTGTTTGGACCGCACTGCATATAAAAGAACAGTAAAGAAAGGCTTCTTTAGGGAGATTAATTATTTATTTATTTAATTCAACATTGCATTACATATGGACCTTAATTAAATTAAATTAATTAAATCAGATACACCTTGTCAGGCATCGCAATGGTCGAGAGAGAGGTTAACACTACGAATTAAGGTATTCCGCGACCTAGTAGAAGGGTTTCCCTAATAAATGTTTTTTAAGAGAATTATAGAAAATCCTATCATTTGTTTTGTCTTTCATATATTTGGGCAGTTTGTTATACACTCGTACAGACATGGGGTAAGGCCCAGAACTATGTAGTTTTAGTTTAAATGTTATCCACATTGATATTAACAATAGGAGGCGGTTTATGAGAGAACACGCGAATTATATGCTTGGTATACCTTTCGTTTCAACAGGAATCGTCTAAGAACTCACCCTTTTCTCCTCTTCTTCGGCATCGGCGAACAATCTTCGAACATTCGCCTCACTCTCACCAACGTATTTGTCTAAGATTTGGGGGCCATTCACGATCTTAGGCTCACGTGCATTCAACATGTTTCCGATCTGCCGGGCCATCAAAGTTTTACCAGTACCGGGCGGGCCGAATAGTAGGATACCCTTTACGTGTTTGCAGCCTAGAAAATATTTAATAGTCTAAATTTACAGGTAACTTTTCATCCAAATTATAAAATAATAAAGTAAGTTATTAATTAATAATTTTAGTTTTTTTAGGGCCTAAAAAAACTAAAATCTGAAACTGAGATGGTTATATGTGCACTTTCATAATCTATCTATGGTATAGTAGGGAATCTATGAAAGTGCATTATAGATAGGCAAGGCACATACAACTTTTGTTTATGTTACTATTGCATGCACAAAGTATATATCTATAAAAAACTAGGATTAGATACCCTATTATTGAAAATTTTTATTGAAATACTGAAGTAGTAGATAATTATTTATTAAAATTTAAATAATTTGGCGGTATTTTAGTTCATTTAGAGGAAATCTGTTTATTACTTGCATAGATATATACTATAGATATATACCGACTTTGGGCATGCAATAGTAACATAAACAAAAGTTGTATATGTGCCTTGCCTATCTATACAAATTCAACAGTAATCATCAATTTTACATAAAAACAAGAATAAATAAAAACAATATTTACCTAACTGCTCAACAACTTCCGGTGGAAACACTCGGGAAGCGAACGCTCGCCTGAAGATTGCATTAAATTCGTTGTCCAGACCGCCGATGCCCATTTTGCCGAAGTCCCAGTCAGGGTTTATAATGGACTGACGAGGTTGCTTGCTGTAATAGACATAGCTTGTAATTGTACAGACGACATCCGTTTTTTTTTCTACCAGACAATAAAATAACTGGCCACCCTTGTATACATATAAAATTTTCTATACATCGGTTGGACGTTTATCCACAACCCGGCCACTCCATACAAATGTCGCGTTGTTTACTACTACATAAACTATGGCGTCTGTGCAGGGCGTGATGAACGTGTGTGCGTGCGGCGCCATACAAACTATCCCAGATTTGTCTCAGAGGGGAGGTGAGATCGACACGAGAGAGCGGCAGGGCCAGTCGCCATATTGTACGTAGTACTTATACTGTGGTTTGATCCAATGAAGGTGACCGAACTTTCTTACACCGGACCGATATCCATCGCACCGGGGTGAGAACGCGGAGGCCCACACCTTACTGTTACGCTATCACGGTGTCTGTTAGATCGACTTCCTATTACCAGAATTTTTTGTCAAAAATAGTCTAATGCTCGCCAGTAGCTTTTGCACTAGACCTGGCGCAGTAAAAAAATTGACGAATCGAATATTCGCTTCCAATGAGTGTGAGGATACTTTACGTCTCATTTTAAATTGTCCCATACGTTTCAAACGAAAATGAGTGAAGTAAAAGATTGCTGATATTTTTTTTATACTTCGTCGGGTGACAGACAAGCATACGGCCCGCCTGATGTGAAGCGGTTACCGCCAGCCATATTAATACTCGCAACATAAAATATCGCTCGCGCGAAGCCACCCCCGCTGCCAACGCAGCATCTCTTTCTTTCTGGTGACCTCACTCACTCGCAGGAACGCAACAACCCTCAAGGGAATTGTTATTTGGCTGCGGTATTCTGTGAGGTGGAGGTACATTCCCCAGTCGGGTAGCTTACAATTACGCTCCCTACGTCACTTTTCGCGAGAGCTTCGTTTGTCAGTCAGCAGGGTGTACCGCGCGCAGGTGAAGGTGGCTTAGGTTCAAAGATGTTGATGAACTACTTACACCCCAATATGATAGTACAGCACAGTATAAATAATTGTACTACGTACAGTATGGCCACTCCTGTCTGGAACAGTTTGTATGGCGCCGCACGCACTCACGCATATTCATGCTCTGCACAGACGTCATTGTTTATGTCATAGTAAACGACGCGACATTTGTATGGAGTGGCCAGGGTATGCTGATAGTGTGTTTTCGAACGTGCGAACCGTCGAGCGTCAGAATTCTCCAATTACAAATTTTTCATAATATAATAATATTACAGGAAATTTTGGCCTGACAGGATGGCCGTGTGATTCCCGGCAGACTAGAATAGAATCACTCCGTCTCTTCCCGTGGATGTCATACAAGACTAAGGGAAATACATTATAAAACATCGATCAGGCCTCCCCAACCCGTCTGGTCAGCGTGGGGAGTGTAGGTCAAATCCTCCATCTGTCTGGGACGAGAGAGGATTGTGCTCCTGTAGTGGAGCCTGAAATGACCTGATGATGATGACAGGAAATTTAAAGGCCTATATGTGTTTGAAGTGTTTGCTTTCCAAACTTACCCTTTGGCTTTACCGACTAAGTTGAGAGCGGAGTTCTCAGCCTTGTCGAACTGTATGGCGGCGTCTGGCAACAAGCGGCCCATCCTGACGCGGCGAGGAACGACTTTTGCACCCGCTGCCAGGGCTTGTACATCCACCCCTGACACACATAAATACACATTAGGACATCGTTTTTCAACGTCTCTAGTATCGCGACAACCAAAAAATAATTACATTTTTTTTTTAAGTGAAAGCTTCATTAGCGGCGTTGTGCACTTTTTGGGATGGGTAAAAATGTTAAACTCGCATCAGGACACGTGGCCAGATCGAAAATTCGTAAGACGGAGCGGCGCGGACCGGCGCGGCGTAGGAGAGGAAGATATCCCCCTCTCTTTCTACCGCGCGTCGAAAATGCCTGCTCCTGCTGTTTATTTTTAATAAATTGTCATGTTTGTGTACGATAGCGCAATAAATGAATATGGTATTTTACCACATAATTGATAGTACTTCTATACTGATAAATAAATCCCTAACCATTCCAAAATTTCAAAAATGCACCATGTTTATGTTTTCACTTCTGTCGGCACTCCCGGAGTGCAACCCGATTTGTTTTATACTGGTTGTCGCGATACTAGAACCGTTGAGGCATATAGGTATAGCAAATAATATTCTCCCGGTAATCCAAATGGCATGAAGCGTACATCGCCAGGCTGCTCTACTGCGATTTAGATACGTTAGGACGCCTGTATAAAAAGACAGTTTACCAATATCGATTCTCGTTACAAGAAAAAACCGGACAAGTGCGAGTCGGACTCGCACTTGTCCGGTTTTTTTTTGCTGAATAAACGGCCGTAACTTTTTTCTACGTAAACTTAGCAGTTTGATTTTTTTTTAACTTCATGGGACCGTAGACCTGAGTATACAGTTCAAATTTCAGCTTGATACCTCCACGCATTCTCGACATAGAAATTCTTGACAGACAGACAGACAGACAGACAGACGGACAACAAAGTGATCTTTTAAGGGTTCCGTTTTTCCTTTTGAGGTTCGGAACCCTAAAAAGTGTACGAAAATTTTTTTCTCTCTCGTCTATAAAATTGCTTCCATTCAAAAACCGAATCATAACAAAATCGATGGATACAGTTTGATGTTGCAGCTAATATCTATCATCTCCATCCAAAATCCAATCACACCACCGGATACATGAAGGATCAAATAATTTATTACGCTAAGTAAGGATTATGGAATATCGCGAGCGGGGAGGGGGAAGCGCTGCCATTTTGAGATAATTTTAGTGCATATAACGTATTCACGTACAACACACGGCCGTGGCGTGTCCAAGTCCATTACACAGCCGCACCACGTTTTATTCATATGTACCGAATATTTATTATAGATTATTCATAGGTAACCAGACTTTTTATCTAAGCACCATAACGTCCATAACAGTTAAGCTGGGTCATGATATCCAATAGCTTTCATTAGTTTCATTACTATAATTTACTAGCTGTTACCCGCGGCTTCGCCCGCGTGTTCCAGGGAAGCGAGCTGCCATTGATTTGTGTCTATTTATAAATTATATACACAACCATAGCGCGATTTAGAAATGAGACAGCGCCATCTAGTGATCTAGTGAAAGAAGGACAAACGATTATAAACTTTATTTTTCCCGTGGGAGTAAGACGCTTTTCCGGGATAAACCTACGTCACTCTCCAACCCTTATCTCCAAAAAAAAAATCATGTCAATCCGTTTGTTACTTTAGACGTGAAAGAAGGACAAACAAACAAACACACTTTCACATTTATAATATTACTAGCGACCCGCCCCGGCTTCGCACGGGTGCAATGCTGATACTAAACATGCTACAGGTCTTTGCGCATTGTCCTATCCAGACGACAGATAGGCACCGGCCGGTACCGTCACAACCGTTATGTCCCTACATTTTACATATGTAATATCTTCGAAAATATTCATCTAAATTACATGCTGTAAAGGGCCATATTCACCTATATTAAATGCACAATGTATTGAAGGTACTTAATTGGATAAGGATTAATGCTGTATTGCTTAAAGTCGCATCGCCATTATTTCTCGTAAAAAGTAAAGGATAAAAAACGGTTATTGAGGGTTATCCCTAAGAGATAGACGTATACCATCGCCGACTTTTTTTTAGACCATTTTAAGGTGAACAGTACTGTAGTACATTATTTTGATCTATCTCGTAGGGTTGAGCCAGCGTTTGCAATATAAGCATAAACCAATCTGTTTATTTACGACATCACATTGGAAACCTCGAAAATTATCAGTATTGCTCTATTATGTTATACATATAAACCTTCCATAATAAACACTCTATCTATTTAAAAAAAACTGCATCAAAATCCGTTTAGTGATTTTAAAGAACTAAGCATACATAGGGACGGACAGACAGGGGAAGCGACTTTGTTTTATAATATGTAGTGAAGTATGGTTACAAGTGACTATTTATTATGCAAAAAAAAATATATACAATAAATTAAGTTAACCTTCCAAGTTCTTGACGACGAGAGACAAGACTTTCTTGTCTTGGAACAAGAAAGCAAGTTGCTGTCCCTGTGAGAAAATCATGTTGGAAAACTGGATAAGGAAGTCCCGCGCCATCTGTTCCGAGTCGTATGGCTCCAGGGATGTACTGTGAAGTATTTGAGAAAACTTTTTATTGTATGTTAGAGATTTCGTACAAGATTTCGATACAATGGAATGGATTTGCTATAATATCTCTTACTATTTTATATCGCATACATAATATTTAGTAATTTTCGGAAAAATAAAAAATATTTTTTTTAATGCATTTATATACAACTAAGATGGTAAACAAGCATATGTCCCCCCTGATGGTAAGCAGTCATCGTAGCCTATGGACGCTTGTTATACCAGAGTTATCACTCACGCGTTGCCAACTCTGTAAACACCTCTTCACGCCTTTCTTGAAGAATCCCATGCTGTAATCTCTTGGGAAATCCTCGGCAGGTAATTCATTCCACAACCTGAGAGTCTGTGGAAGAAAACCTCTCTGGAACCGCTGTTCGCGACCATCTTGACTCCAATGTGTGAGGATGAATTTCCTGCCGATGGCAAGCGGTGCGACTGGGAGGCTGTAGGCCAAGTTTAGTCGCCCCCAATCAGACACCTTGGACAAAGTGTTCTAGTTCTCCGATACAAGTCGTTCAAACCTCCGATACAATATTGTTAAATAAGAAATTAACATTTTCCTGAAAATTACACAACAGCACACACGTATCATTATTGATTACATGCCTACAGTTATGGAACTGTAGGCATGTAATGTAGAAGTAATTAGGTTTTGATGAATTAATTAAAATATTGTTGTCATAAAATCCGGTATAATGTCACAAACGAGTTTAGTGTAAGATCTGATTGATTAAACACTTACGTTTTCTTTTGCATGAAATCTGCTTCCAAAGATATACTGCACAAGCATTCTGCACTCTGGGGCTTGAAAATCTTTACGTCGAGTGGCTGCAATATACAAGTCATAAATGAGTACCTTTCTGTAGAGCTTGGAAATGAAGTCATATACATACATATTTACATTAGTGTAAACATTGCAAAGTTATAAAATTTCATTTGGTATATAGATAAAAAATTTAAAAAGACTTTCTTTTTCGTATTTTTTTAGTATTTTTTTTAATAAAGTTTTTATACTCCCCATAAACTGTAAAGATATTGTCCTCATAACCAAATCACAGAAACGCAAAAAATATTTGGCATAGAGAAAATTATGATTTCAAAGCAAAGTCGTATGCGATGCGATGTTATAACTGTTATATACTATAACATCATTGGATGCATATCATAAATGTCCACGATACGACGTCGTATATGTGTGGCCGCCCTAAGAAGAATTATTTTATGAAAGAGGTGGAAGCACCATGTCCGTAGACCCAGCGGGACCCTTCGTCTGATCAAGTTAAGACCTAGTTGGTCGAATTAGCATCGATTAGTACCTACCGATTTGCATATGTTTAAATTTCTACCTCGATAGGTCTCTTTGATAAAATGAGATTTTACAGTCAGCGGGGCCCTTTTCCGATTGAGGGCCGATTAATTATTTATGTTTATTTGTGAATAGCCTAATTGGGTCCGTTCACACAGACCGGCTCGGAGGAGAGCAGATTTTGGTGACATTTAAAACAAAGCTTTAGGTCATTGGTATAAGGTTTATTTTTTAAATTCACTACTTTTGTTATATGAGAATGGTCGAGAGCCGATGTGGATTTTTAAAGTAAACCTTATGCCAATGACATAACACTCTATTTTAAACGCTACCCAAAATCTGCTCTCCTCTCCGAGCCGGTTTGTTTGAACGGACCCTTATTTCTACCTCCAGATTAGTATACTATTATATTGCTTAATTATCAGAATTCCTTAAAAAACAGGCAATTAATTCCTTTAATTCCAGCGGGGCCCTTCCCGAATTACAAGTGTATAGATTAATGAAATATATTTCCAAGGAGCTTTTTATTTCTACCTTTCGAATAATATATTTTTATAAATAACAGCATAACCGTTTTAAAAATATATATCAATTATTTAGTTCAAAGAAATTTCGAAAACTGCCAAAACCTTAGTTATAAAAATCTATTATTTGACAGGTAGAAATAAAAGGCTCCTTGGAAATGTATTTAATTAACCTATACACTTTTAATTCTGGAAGGGCCCCGCTGGAAGTAAAGGATTTAATTGGCTGCTTTTTTTAGGAAATTCTGATAAGACATCAATATAATAGTATACTATCTGGAGGTAGAAATAATAGGCTATTCAAAAATAAATATAAATAATTAATTGGCCTTCAATCGGAAAAAGGCCCCGCCCGCGCCCCGCTGACTGTAAAATGTCATTTTACCAATGAACCTATCGAGGTAGAAATTTAAACATAGACAAATCGGTAGGTACTAATCGATGCTAATTCGGCCAACTAGGTCTTAACTTGATCAGGCGAAGGGTCCCGCTGGGTCTACGGACATGGAAGCACCTGAGTAGTTGACGCGATTGAACAATTCCGCGCCTGCGATTTCCGCCGATCTTGTGTTCACAGCCAATGACGTCATTTCTGAAGTAATGCCAGTGCAGATACTATCGGAAATATTATTCTGGCAATGTGTGTATCATACATTGCGTCATTATTTACCATCAAATTTTGCATACATTAGCTGCTACATGCTATTCTAAAGGTTTTCAGAAAAAAATGTCTATACTAACCTGACCGATAGATAATGTTGCCCATTTTCGTTGTGGTGCAGAGAATCCGACGGTACCTCGATCAACGCCAGCAAAACATCTGATACTGAAAACAAAATGCTGCGAAGGCCCCGTGGACACTTCAATGTGCCTAAAAACAAAATCAATATGATGTAATCGAACCAATAATATTATAAATATGTACATACTATAAAAATGTTACTGAATCGAACACCCTTAGGAACTAATTGCTAGGTGCCCCAACTGTCGCACCTAACAATTAGTTCTCGTCAAGAAAGCAGGCGAATGTGACGGTTGCGACAAATACAAATACTCTATGTATATTAAAAAATTCAGTGAAAAAAAAAAACATTTTAAGGACTAAAAGCACAGTTTAGGTAATGAACTAATGACAGTCACTTTTTTGCTGGCGATTTGCTATCGTATACTCATTGCCTACTAACTGACACGATTTTTTTTTTTTTAATGAAATCGAATGATTACTTTGAAAGAAATCCATATTTCACATCACACAGAGCCCTTAGTGAAAAATAAAAATCTTAATTCATGAAAAAAAATTAGAAAACATAGGTTTTCTAATATTTTTATTTATCTAAATATTTTTTTGTGTCGATAATTTTTTATTCTATTTTCACCTTATTTTTTTTTTTTGTTCTTTTTAAGTTATACAAACTTAATCAAGCCAGATTATGCAGGATTGGCTTTAAGATGATGGTTAGCCACTTCTGTTGTTGTTGTTCTCGAATTTGTAGTTTATATTATAATATCATTCGCAATAGTAAATCAAGACTACTATTACTAAGTATTAATAACATATTATTCTCCACTTATGATTACTCGAGAACCTTGGTTCTTAAAGAGATACACATAGATAACTCTCAAAATCAGCAAGTTGAAGTGGCAAACCTCCCCCATTTTTTTTATTTTTTTTATTTAGGGGGCAATGTATAGCTGTCAATATCTGATCTCCATAAAAAGATGCATTGCAAATTATTCAAATATATGTATTACTGCTAATAGGCTATTTGACTAACATTTTTTTCGGTTTGATATGTAGGGACGTCTCCATAACATAACCATAGGTGAAAGAATTACTTCAGTAGCACAAAAATCTCTTGAGATATGTTAATTTGAAAATCACAATTTTTAGACTGTCCCAAAACGCTCCATACAAAAGACTACCGAATTATGACGTCACAGGTTTGTATTTTGTATGCATCAAATCAGAAATTTGTATGATAGCTATGTTAAATATTACGTTTATGTGATTAGTATCATAATAAAAGTTATAACATTTTTTATTGCTTCTCCAATGGAAATATTATTTTTTAATAATTTCATACTTTTAAAATGGACTTTCCCGCCAAACTTTGATCGACGCTAAAAAATGTCTGACTGAAGATATTAGAATGGAAGTTTGCAGATCTTTATAGTTTTGTGTAATTTACGATATTGTTAATTTATTTCTACAATTTTTAAACATTGGAAAATAGCCTATTATAAACAGGTGTACTTTTATTGATATAGTTCTTCAACGTAAAAAAATTGGTTGCCTGTAAAGTCGGTATACGGGCGAAAGTTTTACGTGACAACGACTTTGAGTCTCTCTCGCTCTTAGAAGGGACACGCGTCCACGACACGCTTACAATGAGAGCGAGTGAAAGGCACGCGCCTTTCACTCGCTCTCATTGTAAGCGCATAACGTGACCCAGTTTCTTGAAGTGTCACCCGGCTAACCAATTTATAAGACGTTGTCACGTCAAAAACAATAGCCAACAAACACACGAGTCCAAAATTCTTAATACCTGTATAAATATAACTTATAATAAAAGCTACTTACTTGGTATCGCTTGGAAAATCATCTGGGTTAACAAGTGCACAGTTTGTTATGGCCAACTCATCTGACGGACATTTTGCTGCTTTCATACGCTGTAGCAATTGAAAATTAAATTAATTAATAGTACAAACACGTTCCAAAACATATTTTGAATGCAACGTTAATGGATAAAATCACAAGATTACAACAAAACAGAGAGTCTTTTAAATTGTGCGAGCTAGCTAAATAAATAAATAAATATTGTCAGACAAATTACACAGCGCCATCCAGCCCCAAAGTAAGCGAAGCTTGTATTATGGGTACTAGACAACTGATAAACATATGTAAATACATTTTTTTTTTTTGTAAATACATACTTATTTTTTTTTTGTATATACACAAAAACACCCAGACCAAGACAAACAGACATGTTTATGCACACAAATGTTTGTCCTGTGTGGGAATCGAACCCACGAGCTTTGGTGTCGAAGCCGCGTCATTGACCGCTACGCCACCAAGCTCGTCTATTACATTACTGCAATTGTTTAATAAATTGAATGTTGAAAGTTCTCTGTAACAATAATAATAGCTTCAAAACTAGCGCAAGGTCTTAAAATTGTATGTAATTGGTAAATCATACACCTATAAGAATAAAACATACTTATTATATTAATATATATTCTATAAAGAAAACTCGGACACTGTTTATAATTGCTGTCCATGTAAAAATAAACTTCTTTGATAAATTTGTTTTCAACATGAAAATAAGTTACATATTTGTACTAAAGTTGATATGCTGGCCCATCGCCCATAAATGTATATAGGCAGGCATATTATATTATATATTCCATTACATAATACAGTTGGCTAGACTCCACTGGCACTCTCGACCGGTAGAAAGTATGGGGGAGGATTGTACCCTAAAAAGAAACTTCATGGGATGACCAAGTGGTGGCTGACCGATTGGTTGGAATCTCGGAGTTAGCAATTTATGAGAGCTGAACCAAGATTGAAAGACATGACATCAACAGGTGTCCGAGGCGAAGATGGGTCGTTGTACTGCTGCAGCAGTAATTAGCTATTAAATAATACATATACATGTAATGGAATATTTGTCTGGGGCCCTTGAGGATTTCCATCCTAATACGTAAAACACGAAAAGATAATGAGAAATAAAATAAGTACCTATACATGGCTAAAACTGACTAAAAGTAAGAAGGAAACCTACAGGATACATACAGTTCTAATAAGAGAAACAGTTTAAAAATATTTTGTCTGTCTATCTTCCAGTCTGTTTGTTTCGGCTCTCTAAAATGGCTGCACCAAATCTGACAGAACTTTCACCGATGAATGATGTTATGAGAGGTACAATTCTTTTAAAACAAGAATGGGGTACAGAAAAACAATTGATAAAGTCGCGGAACACAGGTCTCGACAAATAGTATAATAGTAATAACAATCTTCGTAATATCATCAAGTTATATGAATGTATTCCATTATTTTGTTGTCACTGATTTAAATATGAGAACTACTCAGTATCTTTTCAATTTCTAATATTTCTTCATAATGCTTTTATACAGCTATAAAATGGAAATATTACTGCAAACCTTTACAATAAAACAAATTCGATTGGAATCACCTCAACATTATACGCACACCAGTTTGTCGTTAAGAATTTTCGGTAATAAAGTTCTATACTTTATTACCGAAAATTCTTAACGACAAACTGGTGTGCGTATAATGTTGGATTCGTTCTTTAAAACTTTTTGTGTTAACTTTCCTTTGTATATTTAGGGGAAGATATTAAGGTTTAGATTCTATGTCACTTAATGGAGCATGTATAAGTGACATAATTTGATGATGAATTCTCAGATCATATTATAATAACAAAAGTAATTATTGTACACATTTTTGTTACAGGGTGGGCAAGTTAAGGTCTCTATGACAATTACATCATTTATTAGTTTAATTCAAATTTTCAATTATGAAGCAATGTTGTGTACTTCAAGATTGTCTTTCTAAGAGTAATAAAAAGCGGGCTGTATGCTTCTTTGTAACGTTAGTGGTATAATAAACGAATCAAAATATTAAATGGTATTTCATTAGGAAAATAATGAATTCATTCAAGGCACTAAGATGAATCAAATGATTATTCAGCCAATGATATCATTTTTTAAATGTACTCATTTCTGCATTGATTTTTTCTATACAAATTTAACATATCGGCTTTAGTAATCTAATAGAGATGATTATTTTACTTACCATTGATGACATGTTTTATTTATTTATGTTTACGATTTTACGAGGGCCTATTTTGACAAAAATGATTCACGTCGATTGATATGAAATCAATCGTCGGCAGCACTGAGTGAGCCGTCAAGTTTAACTTTAAGCGACGAATGAGCGCAACGAATTTAGTGCTGCTATTACGCCATTGGATAACCGATCAATATTCTTTTTTTTAAGAGTTTTATGACTGTGGCACTCTAAACGTCACCTACGTATTATACGCATTTTATAGGTACTTATTGGACTCTGCTTTTTGGCTGAGTGCGTGATACACGTGCTCAGATTTTTCGCGTGATTTTCTTCTAAAAAAACGACTGTTGACGTGCCTTGATTGTGTATTTTGGTTGGTGGTGGATTATTAGTTAATCAGTAAGTGTTTTTTTGTGTATTGTGGTGAGGATGGACGAAGAACCGCCTGATCCGGGCGGTGGTTGTAATGACCGGTGTCAGACGCCGTCATTATTCACACAATTAGCTGGTTCTATCAACTCGCAACCCCATTCCCAAAATGATCAAAATGAGGCGTCTCGAAAACGCCCGCAAGTGACGGAATCAGGTAGTTCTCAACCCCCTAAAAAGTCAATTACACACCCATCCCAATCGACTCCCTCTGTACAGACTACATATTCTCATCCAGATTTTGTGAACAATAAACCATTTTACACTGAAACTGACGTTGCCCCCTTTATTGTTCACGTCAGCAGGCCCGAGGACACCGCAACTGGTCCAACTATCCGTCCTATTCAGTTTGGACATTTTTTGTTCAACCAAAAAATTAAAAATGTTGTCCACGATGGAGTTAAGCGTGTTGGACGGAATAGGATTTAAGTAGAGTTTAAAACAGCAGTAGATGCCAACTCTTTTATAAATCACACTGCATTAGCTACGGCAAAGTTCGAAGCCTCTATACCGTCTTTCAATATCACTAGGATGGGGATTGTAAGGGCTGTGCCGGTGGAGTGGTCTCTCGAAGAATTTGTGACGGCCATTGATGTACCCAGTGGATATGGTTCAATTGTTAAAGCACGAAGGCTAAATAGGCGATCAGTTACTGATACAGGCAGTGTGACCTGGATCCCTACACAAACCGTTGTTCTAACCTTTAGAGGTCAGAAACTACCCCCTAACATCTACTGTTTTTATACCTCCATGCCAGTTGAGACATACATCCTACCAATCATTCAATGCCATAAATGCTGCAGATATGGACATGTAACCTCACAGTGCAGATCTAGCCCAAGGTGTTTTGTCTGCGCACAAAATCATGAAGGAGTCGCTTGTACTAAACAATCTCCTACCTGTCTTTTCTGCTCAGGCAGTCACACTGCCAAAGATTCTTCCTGTCCCGAATTCTCCCGTCAAAAATCTATCAAACTTACCATGTCCCAGGACAATATCTCATACCTGGAGGCTTCTGCCAGATTCCCTCAGTCGAGACGGTCATTCGCCGATACAGCCAGATTATCCCCCAATCCTCCCCCCTCCCGGACCATCCATACCCCACTCCAGCACTCAAACTTTACTAATATGACACAGATGTACTCTCCGCAAACATCTTCATACAGAAAAACTGTCACCATCCCACGCCGCCCTGCATCCCCAGCATCTGGTCATGGATATGACAGACTAGCCCATGCTGCAATCATAGAGACACCGGTGTTGGATCGCCCTAATGGGTGCGCTCTCAATGAATCATCCAACGATAACCTTCTAGAACTTTTATTGTCCACTCTTACAAATCTCCTTGCCCGTTTCAGTGATGCCCAATTACCTTATAGTGTTAGTCAAAAACTTACTGAGCTGATTTCAATATCTGTAAACAATGCACACAATTCTGCAGTGGAATTGTCGGAGCATTAAACACAAGAAAACTGATTTATCTTACCTTATTCATAAATTCAACCCCATCGTTCTTGCCATCCAGGAGATGTGGCTTAAGCCTGATTCCCACTTTAGGGTTTCTGGCTATTCCTGTCTCCGGGATGACAGGAATGATGGACATGCTGGTGCTTCTATTCTTGTCTCTAAGTCTGTCACTTTTTCCCAAATTCCTCTTCATGCACATTCAGATGACCTCAATGTTGTTGCTATCCGCACCCTTAACATTTCATTCCTTTCAGTCTACATACCTAATCCTAATCACTCTGTCCTCAATGAACTGTCATCCATCATTTCTTCCCTGCCTCCTCCTATAGTCATCCTTGGAGATTTTAATATACACCACACGTCTTGGGGATGCCATAATTGTGATCCCTTATCACCCATTTTTCTGGATTTAGTTGATGAATTAAATTTATGCATCCTCAATGATGGCTCCCCTACCCGCCGAGTTCTCCCTTCCCAAAATTCCAAAAGTGCCGTAGACCTTTCCCTTTCCTCTCCTGACCTGTCATCACTACTCTCCTGGAAAGTCTTACCCAGCTCATATGGTAGTGACCACCACCCTATACTTATATCTGTTCTCTCACCTGAAAATATACCTAAGACAACATTTAATCCGCGATTAAAATTCAGCACAGTTAGAGCTGACTGGCCCAAGTTTGCTGCTAAAACAGACGAACTAACCTCTCTACTTCCACCAGTAAACGAAAACAATGTCCATTCGGTCTACTTAAATTTTAAAAATAATCTTCTTTTGGCCGCTGATAAATGTATACCACTCAAAAAACCTCCAAAAAAGAAACCGTCACCTCCGCCATGGTGGGATCAAGAGTGTTACTCTGTAATTAAAAATAGAAAAATAGCAGAACGGGAATATTCAAGGAACATGTCCCTAGGCAATTATCTTAATTACCAGAAGACAGCAGCTGAAACCACAAAAATGCTTGCGGGAAAAAAGAAAATGGGGTGGCATAATTTTTGTGAATCATTATCACCAAGCTCAAAACCATCTATGGTTTGGAGTAATGTTAAAAAATACCGTTGCTCTACATCCAATGAACTCAATATCAGTTCCAATGATTATACAGAATGGATTGAAGAATTTGCTCGAAGATTGGCCCCTCCTACAGTTCCATCCTTTGAGGAGGCAGCCAGCTTTCATAACCCTTCGCCTTCCTCAGATCCGTTCGATGCACCCTTTTCCCGTGAGGAATTCGATGCTGCCCTTGATGGTTTAAGAGATACTTCTCCCGGAGTGGATGGTATCCCCTACTCATTTATAATTAATAGCGGCTCTGCCACAAAAAAAGTATTCCTTGATATCATCAACCAATTCTTCCTTTCAGGCATTCCGCCTGACGAATGGAGATCCCAAGTAGTCATCCCTATCCTAAAACCAGGTAAGGCAAGTTCTGACCCCTTAGGTTACCGTCCTATCGCACTGTCCTGTACCATGGCTAAGATCCTCGAGCACTTAATTAAGAACCGCCTCGAGTGGCTTTTAGAAAGCAAGGAAATCCTACCCAAGAGCCAGTTTGGATTTCGTAAAGGGTTTAGCACCATGGATAGCTTAAGTATCTTAGTAACTGATATAAGGTTGGCCTTTTCCAAACGTAACCACTTGTTGGGCGTTTTTCTCGATGTGTCGTCCGCGTACGACAATGTTCTACTTCCGGTGCTCAGGCAGAAACTGCTCCAGCTGAGTATCCCTGTGAGGTTAGTGAACTATATCTCTAATTATCTTTCGGCCAGGTCTGTTTCAATTAATTTTCAAAATTACTCTGCCCCCCCCAGACAAGTATGGAAAGGTCTTCCACAAAGGTCAGTGCTAAGCCCCCTTCTATTTAGTGTTTATACATATGACTTAGAATTATCTGTCGGCTCTTTTTGTAGCATCCTTCAATACGCCGATGATCTGGCTTTATACATATCCACAGACAGTATTGCAGAATCCTCTTCAAGGATGAATTCAGCTATTTCTTACCTGCAAGAGTACCTATCTGAACACGGACTTTCAATATCAATCCCCAAAAGTAATGTCGTTATTTTCACAAGGCAAAGAGTTATACCCGATATTTCGATCAGCTATGAAGGGCAAATCTTTCCGGTAAAAGATACAGTCAAATTTCTAGGTGTATTTCTTGACACTAAATTAACAGGCACCCACCACATTAATTACATCCTTAAAAAATCTGAAAAGAATCTTAACATCCTTCGTTCACTTTCTGGAGTTTGGTGGGGTTCTCATCCCTATACACAGAAATTAATTTATAACGCCCTGGTCCGCAGTCACTTGGACTATGGATCTTTCCTTCTTGAACCGTGTAACAAGGCGGCGCTAAAAACTCTGGACAAGATCCAGTCCAAGTGCCTCCGGATCATTATTGGAGCAATGAAGTCATCCCCTATTAATGCCTTGCAGGTGGAATGTGTAGAATCTCCTCTCCAATTGCGGCGGCAATACCTGTCAGATAGGTTTCTGCATAAAGCTTTCCAGCTGTCTGGACACCCACTGATAGCCAAATTGCATGAGCTTTCAGAATATATCTCCTTGGGTGGATATTGGGCTCACAAAGAGTCGCCGTGCCTATTTAATAGTTTCCTTTCCTACCTACGTCTCCCTGGTCCAATATTCCAAAGCAGGCTCAACCCTCTTTTCAATACTTCGTATGAAGCCATTATTCACCGCCCTAACATAATCCTTGATATTGGAATAGAGAAGCAGTGTACATCGGCTGCAGTAAAATTAAAAGCTTTTATTGATGAGCATTGGAGTGATTTTTTAATCATGTATACCGACGCCTCAAAAATTTCTAACCAATGTTATGTGGGAGCAGCAGTTTGGATCCCGGTATACAAAATAATCCTAAATTTTAAATGCCCGGCTGTTTGTTCTGTTTTTACTGGTGAGGCCACTGCAATTTTGGAGGCTGTATTATATATTGAGGCACACAACATCTCAAAAACTATTATCTTTACAGATTCTAAAAGCTGCTTAGCCGCGATTGCCGCTAATCAGTTTCGTAGCAAATCAAAGGCCCCCGTCATTCTATCTATAAAACAAGCATTATATATATGCCGCCTGAAGGGTTTAGAGATAATCCTTGTGTGGATTCCAGGTCATAGCGGTATCCCTGGAAACGAAACGGTTGATAGTTGTGCTAGGGAGGCCGTTCAAAGTGGCAGTTTGTCTCCTAGGTGTATGTCATATTCGTACGACCTACTCCCGCTCGCCCAAGAAAAGTTGACTGCTAGTTGGAACAGGACGTGGCACATATCCAAGACCGTGAAGGGCAAATACTATGCGTCTATCCAAGAATACATTCCACCTAAGCCTTGGTTTTTTAAATATCGCGACATCAATAAACGGGCAACGTCAGTTATCTGTCGCTTAAGAATAGGACACGCCTGTACGAACGTGTTCCTAGCAAAAATTAGGGTGAGGGATAGCTCACTGTGCGAGTGTGGTCTGGACGAGGCATCCCCTGATCATATCTTTTTTAATTGTCCCAAAAATTCTTCATCCTTGTATAATCTCCTCCCTCCTTCTATTCCCCGGCCTATCGATTTTAGATCCCTCCTGACATTTGTGAACTCCTCCCCTTTTGTGTATATTTTGTCCAATTATATTAACACAAATAACATTAGACTTTAAGTTGTTTGTCAAAACTATAATTAACTAACATTATGTGCTGTCATATATGTTGTGTCTGTCTTTGTTTTAGGTGTGTCAACAGATTGGAGTATTTTATTCAAATTAGTAATTTAATGTATAAATACACTCACAACGCCAGTTCTGAGCAGAGTCACCTACTAAGCATAGTCACGTACTCAGTTATCTATGCTAAAGATAAATAGCATTGTCATTGGCGAGAACATCACGATCGCCCTAAAGAAGAATTGAATTGAATAGGTACTTATTAATTAAAAAATGTTAGTTTTTTTTTAAAGAGGGGGCAAATGAGCATGTGAATCAGCTGATGGAAAGCAATCACCATCATAGAGAACAGCAATACTAAGATGTCGCCGATCCGTTGCCAGCCTGTACTCCTTCCTTTCTCTTTCTGGTGACCTCACTCACTCGCAGGAACACAACAATTGTCAAGTCAAGGGAATTGTTATTCTGTGAGATGAGGTACTTCCTTAATCAGGCACCTTAAAATATACGCTATGCCCTACCTCAATTTTAGTTTATCAATTTTATTGTTCAGTTTCAAGTGATATAAAATAAACTCACTGATATTCTTCATTGTAAATTTACAATTTAATTTGATAGTCCTTGTGTGAATGAGTATCGACTATAAGGAGTAGTGTTAAACGTGAACAAAGTCAAACGAGTTCTCGTCGTGTCTCGTGTCTAAAGTGCTACAGCGACTGAGTCGCTGCGATAACATATTTAGCGATTGAACATTTACGGGAATCGAAGCACGCGACCCTTAATAGTTGCTATCGGATTCGCTGTATAGAACTCGTATCCAGAGTCGCAAAACAGTTCTCAAAGAATCAAACAACTTTTTTTTTTACAAATGGCGAAAAGAAAAGGTCCGACGTTTTTAGCGTAATCGTACCAAAAGTTCGCATTAACAGTGTTCTTATTCTTCAAACGTTATTTAACAATAATAGCTACATACAGTTTATTTGTAATTTCACTGTTTTATAATGACGGAAAGGAAGTTCATTAAATACAGTTATCTTCGCTTTTAACCTCAATTTGGACATAAAATGGAGCTTCCGCAGCCACCGCAAGGTACGCCAAAAAATCTTAGATGATTAAAATAATGATATTTTTATACGAGCATTCATAATTGTGACAACTTATATATATTTCTAGATCAAGACCTGCGCAACATAATCGACAAACTTGCTCAGTTTGTCGCTCGAAATGGCCCAGAGTTCGAGAAGATGACCAAGAACAAACAAAAGAATAATCCAAAATTCAGTTTCCTGTACGGCGGTGATTACTTCAACTACTACCAGTACAAAGTGACGACAGAACAAGCAAGTAAGCATCCTAAACTGACGATGGCGAGCTTTAAATATTCGCGGTCGCGCCCGATCGCTGGTTGCGTGTTGTTATAACCGTTTCAAGTGAACCTCCGCTGTTTATAGTTCTAAAGCAATCGGCCGGTGGCCAGGCGGCACCCGCTCCCGCCGGGGCTTATATGGCACAGAACAGGCAATATGTAATGCCCCAACAGGCCGGCGCGACGCCCGCTCAGCTCGGTCTGGCGGCTTCGATGGCTGCAGCGCCCGCACTTCAGCAGTGGCTCGCGGCGAATTCAGCGCCTCAGTCTGCGCCGCATCACAACCAACACGAAGTCGACAACGTCAATGCACAGATCAACATTCTAAAAGAGCAAATTACTCAATCTGAAAATAATCTCAATGCTCAACATACGGTTAGTTGTATTACTTTATACATAATGCTACATCAATTATTGCAAATGTCTACTACCCATACTATGTTGAACAGAACTGAATTTACAATATTACATTGACACAGTGTTATCATAGAAAGAAAGATCAGCAGTTACTTTAATTTTGTTTACAGCATTTAAAGGAATTAATTTATTTTTTGCCACTTAGGTGTAAATAGTTGATTTAATCTTTAGAACAAATAAACCTACAGCTACATGGTACACCCTACTGAGAGTTAAGGCTCATTGTGTCTGACTGAGGAAGTGTCTCAACTTCACAGAAGACCAAAACTAAATAAAATCCATTAAGATATTTCTAAAAGTGAGTGATATCATCAGATATGAGGAGATGCTGTGTTAGCAGTAGCTGTGTTTGTATAGTACCCCTTGTGTTGCAAACATCTACAGGCTTGACTGGTGTAACAGCTTCACTTCAAACAACCTGTAAGTTTGTTTGATACCTTAATCGTATAAAAAACTAATTATATACTTTGTAGTCCTGAATTGGATTCAAGTCAAACAATACTGTTTGTATCTAGTTGCTTTTCCAACTTAATAAACTAAATATATATATATATAAGTTGGAAATATAAATATATACTATATATATATATATGACAGTACACAGTGCACCAGACCATGAAGAGCCAGTAGTAAAAGTGTTACCATTATTCAGAAGTAGCTATATTTCCTGTGATTTGCCAATATCTAAAAAAAATTGTCTGTTTACACACCTTATATGTAGTATTTTATTATGTGCCATTTTAAGATATTCTTAATTTATTTTTTATACTAACACCTTACTTCTACCCTGACATCTAAGTATGTTCAGTGTAGCCAACTGAGGAAACTGCTGGCAGCAGAGAGTATGTTGTTGAATATCAAAACATTAAAATTAATTAAAAATACATTGAATCTTCTTGTGCCAATTCCAAAAATGCAATCAATAGTATCATCACAAAAAACAACAATTTTTATTTAATGCAAAGTACTTTTAATCTTTTAGATCTGAAAAAAATATGCATGCCAGAAAATTAATCTAAGGTAAAAAAAGAATTACAAACTTGTCCACTAATAAAAAGATAATAATAGACACCATTTATAATATAAAAAATCCTAAGAAAATAAAGTCCACAGCATAAAATTATAGATTTAGAGGTAGGTGTCTAATGTATGCAATTTCACTGAATATATTGAAAATATTTGTTTTATAAATTTGTAGGTGTTGATTCAGCAACAGCAAGCTAAGATCAATGAGTTGGTCAGCAAGGCACAGGTGGAGACCATCCAAATGATGGCAGAGGAGAACAATATCAGTCTCACAGAACTGGACAGTATCCTGCAACCAATCATTGACACTTGCACAAAAGATAGTATATCATCAGGTAGGTGTATTTATATTTTTTTTATTATTACTTTTTATATTATTATAGTGAAGTACATTTTATGTGGTACTATTGGGCCTTCAAGAACAGAGTCAATATTTCCTTTAAAAGGCTGGCAACGGATCGGCGACCCCTTGGTGTTGCTGGTTTCTATAGGCAGTGGTGATTACTCTCCATCAGGTTATCCACATGGTCGCTTGCCCCCTCTCATTAAAAAAAAGAGTTGGTAAAGGTGAACATAAAAATATCTAATCTGAAAGCATCAAACAAATCAAAGTCAACAAAGTGCATCAATGTGTATCGAAATAATCTACCACACCGAATGAATCGGTGGCATCGAAAGAATTGTTTCCATTTCTGTTAATACTGTAAAAAATTACGTGTCAATTGTGTTAATTTTGTGATCGTAAGTTTTTTTGTATACTAGTTATGTCGCAAATATGTATACATCCCACCTGATGTGAAGCAGTTAACTTAGCAATGTAAATGCTTGCAAAAACATTTTTTTTTAAAACATTTTATATTTTTCCGCTTTTAAATGTGTTATTTTTTGTAAACTTAATTATCTTAATATTTATGCTGTGTATGGTTGCAAAATAAATAATTTGATTTTCAGTACAAGCCCTGCTTCGTTTAGGACTAAACAGCGGCGCTGTGTAATTCAACCAAGAATATTTATCATGGTTGGATCTCCATAAATAATTATGGAGACATCTTGTGTCTTTGGGATTTACACAAAAAAGAATTGCCAATTTTATGAAATATTGAATGAAATGTAGGGGTCCATACATACATGTATGGTTTGGTTTCAGTTCAAATCATAAGTTTGTCGTGAGCCGTATTACCTCTAAGTCCGACAGCTTTGCTATACCCGTCCACAAACGTCACCCCTGCAGAAAGCCGCGTTGACGAACGACTAACATGCACTTAAGGGCCTATTACATTACAATCTTTTCAGACGATCTCTGTAATGATGTCACGCTAGTAATAGTGAGGCGTAAATGAGACGACGACGAAAGGCGCTCGATGGCGTCGTTGCGCGTGTCAGTCTAATCGAACACGCAAGTTAAGCAATGACAACTGTAGCCTGTCCATGGATGGGTTTACTTATCTCGAGTTCCACCGTGCTTCGGAGGGCACGCTAAGCGATCGGTCCCGGATGTTGTGCCGCCATATTACTATATGCATCCCCTGAGTACTTATAACGACGCGAAGGCTGAGTTGTAGCGACCTGCGTCGCGAGGGCATAGGCAAATGTCTTATTATTCTTTCTGAAATACACGTTGTCAAGCATTACACCAACAAACAAACAATGTCTGTTTGTCTTGGTTTGGGTGTTTTTTATGTATTATAAGTATGTATTTACAATATATATATATATATTTAAGTACATTTATCAGTTGTCTAGTACCCATAACCACAAGCTTTGCACTTGATTTGGGACTAGTGCGGTGTGTAAATTGTCCAGAAATAATTATTTATTACAAACACAACCACCTCGCGGGCTGCTCACAGCACGCGCTACTACCGAAACGCTAGGTGTTTTAAAACTTGGAACACGGAACTTTCGCTGCGTGCATCCGACTCGCATTTGGCCACCTTTTTTGTTTCTTTTTAATCTTTTGTACTTTTACAAGTATACCCTCATATTATTTTTTGTCTTGTAACTAATCATTTCATGGTTTAGATTAGACTAAAACTATTCTCTATTGAGAGATTGTGGCATTAAATTGGACCCACTTACAAAATTACTACTGTGCAAAATTTCATTAATATTGATTAAAAAGTTTTGGGAGTTTATCATGGACAAACATTGTATTACAGAATAAGATTAGAAATCATTTTATGCATTGTTATAGGCAAAGGTTGGATATTGCAACATGCCACCTCATTTGATGCTGGAAAAGTGATATCCCAGCATCTACTCCGAAAAGTGACACAATCTGGTGCGGCATTCACTCAGAAACTTCACATCATTTACCTCGTCAACGACGTACTGCACCATTGGTTAGTATAACACAGGCTTCATTCACAGTCACACTTATGCATTATGGGTTTTGGGAAACTATTTTTCATTTGTTACTAACCTCTCTTGCTATAATAATAATAATAAAAGTCATTTATTTGCAATTAAGTGTTTTTTAAAATCTGTATCAATAGTAAGGAAACTGCCATAGTTTTTAATCAGTCCTTAATATTCATTGTAATTTTTTAAAGATCTATTAATTCCTTGTAAGATAATAAATTGGTTGGTCGATTGTTGAATTTAATGTTAGTAAATGTGCATTAGATATTTTATTCTATAAAATAAACATATTTAATTTACAAGTACATTCACGTAGAAAATAATTTCTTATTGATATATTTTATTTGTTTAATTATAAAATCAATTTCTGTGTCCCTTGCAATCATAACAATTCGGTGTCTATGATACTATTATTCCTAATTACAGTGCTCGCAAAAACGCAGAAGATCTCAAGAAAAATTTGGAAAATGTGGTGGTTCCAATGTTTTGCAATGCCAGTATAGGTAACATATTTATAATAATGCCCTCGAAATAGGTCTCTCTTGTTCGTTTGTGCATTCTCATCTTTAATTGTAAGCATTAGAACATCATCACCTGTGGTTTGAGCCAGTCAGGTAATTTGCTTACTGCCCCTGGCCGTACGACAACTGGTTCATTGTTGTGCTGTTTCAGCGGTCACCGAAGAGCAGGAGGCTAAGTTAAACAAGTTGCTTCGGTTGTGGGAGTCCAAATCAAACTATTTCGAGACTGCTGTCATTGAGAAAATGAAGAGCCCCACCAGCTCCTACCAGGAATATCAAAACAATTTGATCGCTCAACACTCAAATGCTATTTCACATTTAACACAACAAACTAAGTCTACTTTTGAAAAGTATGTATTGGTATTTACATATTATATAAACGTAGTATGCTATTTATTGCTAACATTGTTCGGTGTATTTCCAGCTATCAGACACAGCATCAAGCGTTTGTTGCTCATACTATGCAGCAAATTCAACAATTTGAAGTGCAAAAGCGCGCACTAGAACTGCAGAATATGGATCAAAACAATGATAATATGCAGCAGCAAAACAATATCCAAAACTCATTTCAGAACAATAATTTTGATCAGAGCTTTTCACAGATGGGCAATTATGACTCAAATTTCAATTCAAGCAACCAGCAATATGGCAGTGAGAGTGGTGACAACTATGCTTCCAATAATAGTATGAGTGGGAATGAAAATAGTTATGACAGTCAGACATTTGAGCAAATCATGACTCAATCAAAAGAGAGTATAGACGAGCCAGATTTGAACAACTTGCCAAATATAAACTTTTCCCAGCCTCCTCCTGGGTTTGCACCAAATGACAACTCTGCTTTACTAGCATTCCAAAACGGTCTTCCAGATCTAAGTAAACCTCCCCCGGGCTTCCCCCCTTTCCCGGAAGTGAACAATGAAGAGTTGATGCCTTCTGTCCCTTACTTTGAGCTACCTGCTGGATTGATGGTGCCTCTCATTATGGTAATCAAAGAAAGATTTGAGTATAAATAGCAGAGTTCAATCATATCAGATTCTTAAAAGTATTTATAATTTTAGTTGGAAGATGATCGCTATAAACCTTTGGACCCGTCGATGATCCGATTGCCGCCGCCGGCGCCGCCCAATGACAGGCTGCTCGCGGCTGTAGACGCCTTTTATGCTTCGCCTAATCATGAACGTCCAAGAGACAAGTAAGTTACTCACTATATACATTTATTTTACCTGTTTATATTCATTATATATCAGCATATATCACTTTACATGTTTTTACAAGGTAAAAAAAAATGTTATTATTTACTTGATTGATACTACAGATTTGTGCATATAGCACAAATTTGTAAATATATGCGATGAATGAACATTTCTTTTGAATTTGTTTTAGTGAGGGCTGGGAAAAACTCGGTTTATATGAATACTACAAAGCTAAAAACGCAGCTAGAAAAAATAAAGAGGAAGCTATATCAGAAGGTAGAAGAGAAAAATCTAAGTCTCCTAGTCCGATACCGAAGGATCTACAAAAACAACCCACACCACCTGGTCGACGATACAGGTATAAATTATATACGAATGCTTTAGGTACCCGACTGCGCCGGCAAAGGACATTTATTTGTGTATTCGTTACAAATAATAATATGTACAGCATGACAATGTTTTAAATGTTTTGATTTGTTACTGTAAATCATTTATATTAGTGAGCTTATATTATATTAAAGGATATTGGTTAAGTTTGGGGCTTTTGAACCCCTAATTGTACATCTACGAAATAGTGCGTAAAATTCTTGAATTATTTTTTTACAAATGAGTACAAAACTGAAGCGTTTTTTGTACCCTAGAAAACATTAACACATAAAAAAGGAAATTATCGATTTCTTACTCAAATCCAAAAGTCGCCTAACACTTCCGAGTTCCGTTCCGAAATTCAACAGTGTTTATGTTTAAAAACTTACAACTAAAAATAGGTATTGTAAAACTAATCAACAATTCAATTATATAACTCTATACTCTAATGAGTTGTGAATTTGTGATATTGATATAATTTATATGATGTGAGAATTGACTTCACCGTGTACCAATCTACCGACAAAAAACATCTATGACATAAAAATACTTCGTTTCGTATTATTTCTGAACGAAACGGCCGCTGCACTCGTCTGTTTGACGTTGACGTTTGTCTCATGCGTCTGTGTTGTGTTCTTGCTACATTAGACTTGCGCAAAACAGTTCACTGAACTGAAAAGAGAGATGCAGTTCTTTAGACGCAAATGAACTATATCACTCATCTAGTTCATTTAGTTCAATTGCTTCATTTAGTTCAATTACTTCTGTAGTTCATTTGACTCACTTAGTTCGTTTAGTTCTTTTGACTCACTACTTCAGTTTAGTTCAATGTATCTTTGATTCAATCGACTCAGTAGTTCTATTGACTGATTCCTTCTACATTCTTCTCAGTTCTATTGCATAATTTTGATGATATTGTATTTTTGTGTTATATAAGTATAACTAATTAAATATTTTATAAATTCCCTTACAAATATTGATTTTCCTTAAAACTTTTCACAGGCTTAGGACTGTCAACCTTGAGAAAAAGAAATTATTTAGTGGTTAAAATAATAATTAACCGCTCTTATGCCCCCCACGTTGAGCCCCCCGCACCCCCCCCCCCCCCCCGCGCAAAAACGCGGCGGAACAATGCCCATTTGTTTTTTGTTTCTACCTGCCCGGCGCCGCGGGTGGTCGGGGCCCCATAAAAACGGTCATTGAGACGCAACTTTGTTATTGAGTGCCTACAAGTGGTGTTTTTTACGTTTACTAAGAACAGCACTATACAATGCCGTCTTTTGTTGTTCAACACTCGACTATAGTGTAGAATTACGATGGTCTAAACATTCTCAAGTGGTGTTTCATAGCCCTACTTGTATTCAAAAAAATACCTTATGAACTAAGGCGATAACGTATAGTTTTTGACGTGACAACGTCTTATAAATTGGTTAGCCGGGTGACACTTCAAGAAACTGGCTCACGTTATGCGCTTACAATGAGAGCGAGTGAAAGGCACGCGTCCCTTCTAAGAGCGAGAGAGACAGATATAAAAAGTGTAAGGCATGCGTCCCTTCCACTCGAAAACATTTTACCACTCAAAGTCGTTGTCACGTAAAACTTTCGCCCGTATACCGACTTTACAGGCAACCAATTTTTTTTTTATTTACAAATACGCTAGGGAGATAACCCCGATGTTAATAAACAAAAACCTACACTTACCTAAACAAAATAAGTTTTTATATCACTTGACACCGGCCCGAACATCTGGCGCCGTTAAGGCGAGTCTCTTAAACCCCTTTTTTTATTTTTTTTTCCATTGAGTTTATGATTCTTTGGCCTTAATCCGATAGCTAATATGGCGGAGAAACGAAAAAAACATAAACAAATGGGCCTGAATGTATGACAGATGAGTATTGTTCAATCTGCCCAAAACTGAACGCCAAACTGCAAATGTCGACCGTAGGTCGACACGGGCAATTCAAGCGTTTCAAGGTCGTGACGTCACTGTCGACCGTAGGTCGACACGGGCAATTCAGCGGTTAATATAAAAATTGAGCCTTGTATCTTTACTACTATAGCATATTTTCGCTAACAGCTTATGGTTGTTATGTCCTTAGCCTTCGAGTTCTAATTCGGTCAGTCAACCACGCACGAAACTATCTGTCTCGTTTTATCTCGAACAATTTCAGAATCTTCCGTCCTTTTCGCTCTCTATTTGGCATTACAACGTATCTCTCTCATTCTAGCTCGTACGCTTTAGGTATTTCCGTTCTTTTTACTCTTTGTCACTCGATTGAACTAAATGACGCAGTGAACTATATGGGACAAGAAAGAGTGAGTGACAAGAACCGGCTTGTATGGTGAACTGGTACAATTGAACTACTCACTCAGGAACTACACAAGTCTACACATAACCTATCCTATCCTACATTGTGCCAATCTGTCTGTGATCTGTGAATCATAAATCATAATATAACGCTCTAGCGTTGAATATTATTAAATTGACATCGAATTTCTTTCTGAAGCGTTGAGTTGAGCGAGCTATCGTTCCTCCGCAGTCACTGTTTAGTGAACTTTTGTGTTACGTGAGTCATGGCTGCACGTGAGCAATACCGGCGTCGTCGTTGCATTAACTGTTCACTGTTGTTGGCACACAACTTGAGAGCACATACGCTCCAAGAACCTGGTGCTGATAATATACTCAGCATTTTACGTTCGTGGATTTCGCCGACGGAGGTAAGTTTTTTTTTTGTAAGTACCTACTTGATTCCGATACAATTCTTCAAATTATATTAAGCATTAACAAACTGTATCCCTACATATACCTTGTCCTCTTGGAAAGCAGTTCATTGTAAACAAAATATCGTACATGTAGTTTAACATTTTTTTTTCTTCTCTTTTAGCTATCTCCTGAAGACATTTTGTGTCATGAATGTTTCACATTGCTTCAAACTGCTTCACACAGTCAAGTAATACCTATGCCTGCAATCGGACATCGTGAAGTATGCTATGCATGTGGGTATTCAATGATAAATATACGAAGAACTCACAGAGTGAGTGAGGATTGTCCCGAAAGGACTATAATACTAAGATGGACTCCTCTTCATCAGGTACGTTCAGTAATGTTAATATTATATATTTATTGTTGTTTATAATTATTGTAAACTTGTGACTAGACGGTCCTGTATGGTTTATTATTATTTTGTGTGGTTACACTGTTCTATTTAATGCAAAAAAATCACTTTCCCTGCATAATGTAAAGAGGCAAGCAGCCTTAGTCTAGACTTGTGACACAAAAACTAGGGTGTTCCAACTCTAGTTGCCTATGCAGTACCTCCTTAATTCTGGAAGGTTTCATATGTGTCACAGCAACCCACACACTATGAACATCAGTTCCGCACTGATATTTCATAAGCCACAATGTGTTTAAACATAAGCAACATACACACCAACAATAGGTCTAGTACTGTTTTAGGCTTTATCTGGAAATATCCTTGTGTCATTAGGCTCATTATCCACTACAGCAGTTTTCACACATTTCACACTTTGTTGAACTCCACATAAAGTAATGAGTGGCGTAAAATGTATGAAAACATATCTCTGCCCATCTCCGTTTCATTATGAGGCTTTCATATTTATTACTCATAATAAAGATTTTTTACATAAATTCTTTTTACAGGTGGCACGACTAAATAAAGTCTGTTATCCTTGTTGGATGGCAGCCACGAGAGAAATTGTAAGACAACGTTTATTAGACGCTAACAGAAATGATGGAGAACTGCTTCAGATGGCAGCAGGCCTGCAGGATGATGACGTGGCTATGGATGACGAAGTGGCTATACCTATGCCACCTCCTTTACCCGAACCTGTTGAAGAAGTACCACCTAGACCACTCCACATATCACCACGAGTACATTCACAGACTTATAAATGTGCAGTGACAAGAAGAGGTTGTTTGTTCCCATTTTGTAACAACCCTGAAAGATTATTGGTGCCTGCAGCTTTAAAAGAGATGGCTCTCCTGTACCATAACCTATACATTCCTCTTCGAGCAAGAATATGTCGGTTTCATCTTGTGAATATTGATTGGAATGAAGTAGAAGGTGTATCTTATTTTACTGGGTTTCAAATGGATGACATGATGAGACTGATGAGAAATACATCTATTCGACAAATTGATTTTACCAAGATTCATGAGATGGAACCACATCTTTGCCGTTACTGGCTCGGCATGAATGCTGAGCAATTTGAACAACTTTTATCTCATATACCAACATTGCACCAAGAAGTTTCATCAGCAAGTGTAGCTTTAAGCATACTTATTGTCAAATTAAGAACTGGTGATAGTAATGAAAGGCTTTCTACATTATTTAAAATGTCTCGGACGACTCTAGAAAAGTATATGTCTAAGGCTAGAAAATGTCTTACTGAACAATTTGTGCCATTATATTTGGGTCTACAATGTATGACAATACAGGATGTAGCAGCTAGAAATAAAATTATTCCAGAGGGATTCTTTGGTAATGCTCAGATGCCAAGAGAAACCAAACCAGCCATTACAATTTGCGATGGAACATATATCTATGTTCAAAGCAGTAGCAATTATCTATACCAAAAACAAACATATAGTTTGCACAAACATAGTCATTTAGTTAAACCCTTTTTAATTGTATCATGCGATGGGTACATTATAGATTGTTTAGGACCATACAAGGCAACTGATAATGATGCTAGTATAATGTCAGGTTTGTTTCAAAATGAGGAGGGCCCAATGCGATCGTTTTTCAGGCCAGGAGATGTGTTTATCTTGGATAGAGGATTCAGGGATGTGATACCAATATTAGAAGCATATGGTTATAAAACACATATGCCAGAGTCTTTACTGGAAGGAGAGCACCAGCTTACAACCTTACAGGCCAACCGATCAAGATGGGTGACAATGTGCCGATGGGTTGTAGAAATTGTTAACGGTAGAATAAAAAGAGATTTCAAATTATTCAGACAGGAATATTTTAACCGGGCTTCGGCACACCTGATGGAAGACCTTAAGATAGCTTGTGCTCTTCTTAATAAATTCCACCCATTGATTGAAGATAATCCTGAAGCAACGGACTTCTTAGCAATTGCCAGAGATCGTATTAATTTAGAAAATTATGTCTCACGGTATGTCCAAAATGAACATTTAAATAGAAGATGGGCAATGTTTGAGCGTATTGATGCTAATAATGAACATTTAAATGATTTTCCTAAACTCACATTAAATCAATTAAGAACTTTTGCATTGGGCTCTTATCAGTTAAAACAGGCTGCTTCATATTATGGTGAACATGTGCGTAATACGGGTGAATACATAATTGAAGTAGCTGATGGTGTTATTGAGGATGACATGCCGCTGATTTTAGGTTTCGATAATAAATTGATTAGGGCACGAATAAAATCCAGACATGTTACTTCTCGGACATACTATTGTTATTTGTTAATTACTAAAAATCGGAATGTAGCCGATACATTAAATGCTATAACTGGCTACTATTGCAGTTGTCTAGTTGGTAACCGTACAGTTGGCTGTTGCGCACATATTATGACAATATTATGGTACTTAAGCTGGGGCCGTTATAATACGATAGGTGCCCCAGCCTCCTTTCTAAATGAAATATTTGTTGATGTTATATAATATAAAAAATTATTCAAATAAATAAAATGACAATATGATGTTTTTTTTCTTGTACTCCTTTCAGACATTAAATTATCTGAGTAAGTGGCTCATCAATTCACCGTCACTTATGAAGAGACTAAACCAACCTAGTCTACACGTGGTTGGCAAACAATGCGATAGAGAGATGTTGGTAGGGCACAGCGATTGAACAATTGGGGACGTATCTCTTACGAAGATCGCAGCCTAAAAGCAATTGCAACTCAGATTCATAATTCAAGTCACTAAAATGACGTTTAAATGTATAGCTGTCCGATGTGTCGAGGACAGCTATACATTTAAAGTCATTTTAGTGGCATGAATTTTATTATGAATCCGAGTACTTACATACAATTTTTAAGAGACAAGTAAAAAATCATTTTCTTGGTCTTTGATTTCTTATTTATCGTAGCGCAGACATGAAATTATATTAAATATGTGTATTATGTATGTATGTGTATGTGTGTGTATGTATATATATATATATATATATATATATATATATATATATATATATATATGTGTGTGTGTGTGTAAGTATATGTATGTATATATCATATTATAAGTATGTTATATGTGTATTAGTAAATACCATATGTTTATTAGTTATTGTATAATTTGTATTTTAATCTTTCCGTCTTGCGAACCTTACCTACTTCATTTAATGTATTCGTTACCTTAAGGTTGCCTTGAAAAGATTGCTTTTAGCAATAAGGCCGCCTTGTTGCACATATATACCTACTATTATTTATACCTACTATATACCTACTATAGAATATTTTCTGTATGCTGACTGAATTGTTTGTGTAGTTTGTATAGTGTAAATAAAGCATATTCTATCTATCTATCTATCTACAATTGTTTTTAGGCCAGTGACGAGTAACAATGGTATACAATACGAATCAGTTAGTTGTTTTATATGTCGGGTAACAAAGAAGCATATGGCCCGCCTGATGGAAGTATCTGTTGTAGCCTTTGAATGCTTGCAACACAAAAAGTGTCAAGTGGCTTCGTTGGATAGTAAGGTCATCAGAAAACTCCTGAGATACGACGTGCGGCATGAGCCAAGCGTGAGCGACACTTTGTGTTGCAGGCATTCATAGACTATAATAACTACACATCAGGCGGGCCATATCAGGTCACCATACAAGTAAAAAAAAAGCGACTGATTTGTATAGTAATACCATCGTTACACTTCCGCAAGTGTAAGTGGTTCATTAAGATCTTAGAACCAAAGCCAACTTCACCTGTACGTGGTGCACCCTGCTGACTGACAAACGAAGCTCTGGCGAAAAGAGAGGTAGGGAGAGTAATTGTAAGCTGCCCGACTGGGGAATGTACCTCCACCTCACAGAATACCAATTCCCTTGAGGGTTGTTTTGTTCCTGCGAGTGAGTGACGTCACCAGAAAGTAAGGAGATGCCGGGCTGGTGGCGCGCGAGGGATATTTTATGTTGCGAGCGTTAATATGGCTACGGTAACCTCTTATCTGGCACCCGACGTAGTACAAAAAGAAATCTGTAGCAGGCAGGGGCGCCGACTCCGTGGGTGCTCGGGGGCTCGAGCACCCATGAAAAATAAGCAGTGGGTGCCGAGCACCCGTGAGAATAGACATCAACAAACAAATCAGTAATCGTCTTTTAGCGCCTTTAAATATTATAATATTTCTTGATAATAAAAACTAGTTTATTGTTATATAATGGTTTCATTTCATATTTTTATCAAACATAATTAGTAATTAAGTACGCAGTATGTATGTAGGACATTTATTTATTTGTCGGTCGATCAGTGTGCATTTCTCTTTTCACACTTCGCCACTTTTTCGAGTCATCAAATGAGCATGAGCACCCATGAGGTTTTCTAAAAGCTGGCGCTCCTGGTAGGTAGCAGGTTTTCGACGATAAGCACTGCTAACAAAGGTGAAGCTCGACACTTCGGCCATTATAAGCTACGCAGCATGCAATAGAATGATCCAGATCCAACTAGAAGACGCGTCAAGGTCGTGATAATATCCTTTTCAGTAATTATAAAATCAATAGACCTGTAGATTTTATAACCTCAAAATGTAGTCAAATCAGTTACTTTCACATTTTAATTTCTCGGCTCCTAGGGTACCGAATGGAATAATTCTTTTTTTAATCGAAAGGTAGTAAATTAGGCAACATAATTTCGTTTATTTGATCAATGTACAAAAATCTTGATTTCGTCCCCAACGTTCATACAAGCAAAAACAATGTCCTTTGTATGTTTCAAACATACAAATTTGAAATTGAAATTGAACTGTACATTTTTATGTGTACACAATAACAAGTCGTTATTGTGTACACATAATAGGTCATTTTGAATATTATAATAAGGCCAGTGGCCAAATTCTTGTTATTATTTTACGATCAGAATGAAAGTTGACAGAGTCGAGATTGAATTTTGTATTGATAAAAAAATATTTACTTTATTTCAATCATTAAATTAATATGAATTCTAATGAAAAGCTGAATACCGTTCTTTAGTTTAATTTTGAGTCATAATTAGATATCATCACATTAATGAAACTTTATTTTATTTTATGGTGTTACGAGAATATCAAATGTGACATTGTGACAGTTTAATTACGAAAATTGTCCCTCTGAATACAAAATGTAATCAGGTTTAAATCACGTGACCTGTCACGAGAACAACATAGTTTGTTTTATTGTGCTAATGCTTATTCTCAGCTATCTTGGTTCCAAAACGTTATGTTTATGTTGCCTTCGCTCGGCTAGTATGGCGATAAAGCTGAGAATAATGGATACATTTTTTTTCTTCTTTCTTCTACATGAATTATATATGTAGTACCATTAGCTAATTTTACTGCTTTACATTAGCATTAGCTAGCATAAAGCTAATTTTACTTACGCCTAGTTGTCATTGTATACTGAAATATTACGGTCTATAATTGGTTGAGTCTACAATGAAACGAGGTATGTTCATTCTGTGACACTTATCTCTCGAGATTAGTACTAGAGTACGTCATTAGCTGTATGTAGTATATTGTACAAAAGATGTCAAATCTTGACAACACAGTCTGAGACGTAAATTGTTTATTTGCCACCGGGCACTTAGACACATATTAATTTTTTTCTAATCAAAATCCTATATACTTTTTTTGATAGAGTGAGAATTTTATCATTCAGGTAGGTAAAAAATAAACTATGCACTTGTTTATAAAATTATTGTACTATTATTGATACCATTTGTTGGCGCTCGTGAAGAACTTCAACACCAGTAATCAGTTTTTAATATCTTGTGTAGTTTAGTTATAATCGAGTGAAATTGCCCTGAATAGATACAGACTGCTACCCAATTATTTATAATGCTTTCTCCATATAATATATTTGTTTTTTCATGCAGATCAAAGAGCAAAACTCCAGAAAAGCGATCGCCAGTGAAGTCGCGGTCGAGATCCCCTTCTCCAAAACGAAAATCCTCATCTTGGAGAAGAGATAGAGAAAGGGAAAGTAAGTCTATATAGATAAATTATTTGCTTTTCTACGGGTAAGTTAACAGAGATATCAGAAAGCTAAAGCACCATGTAGCCTGTTATTCATTGATCAAAAGTGTAAGTGAAAATCTTAATGTAAATACTCCTACCATAGCTTTCTTTTTAGACATGTCTTAAATCAAATTTTATAAAATTTTGTAAAATATTACTTAAAAAACTAGAAAGCTATGGGATTCGAGTAATGCCACTTAACTGCTTCAATAGTTTCTTGGATGAAAGAAAGCAATATACTGAACTTTGTAAATTGTAAAAAATTACAAAATTCCGTTCACTAGTAAAAGTAAATAGATGGGTACTGCCGCAAGGTAGTATTTTGGATCCGCAGTTGTTTCTACGGTATATAAATGATTTAGCTAACTACGTTAACCAGAACTGCATAGTGTTTGCCGGTGATTGTACACTTCTGCTCAAATGCAATTACCCAAATACATTTGAAAATGAAGTCAATTGTGCATTTGAATATGAACAATTTGCAAGTAAATCACACAAAGACAAAGGTGGTTCAATTCAAAATTTAAGCCCCTTGACTCACGCTAAATATAAGCAGTAGCGGCCAAAAAATTTAAGTAATTAATTCGACAACGTTCTTAGGTATCACAATTGATGAAATCTGGAATTGGAAGAAACATCGATGCTACCGAATAACTAACAACTTGTCAAAAAGCAACAAGTTTTATATTCAATTTCGCAAAATATTACCAGCCAGTAAGAAAAATCATAGGGCGCAGTTAGCATTTTTTGTTTTATAGTGACATAATTGATTTTTCAATTTATAAGGTCAATGTAGTTATTCACGATCACTCGTCGACTTCATAACACTGCCAGGAATAACAGAATCTGCCATTGATCATTCAAGTCATTGAATATCTCTTGCACGAAATATCTAAAAATAATTATAATACATCATGTAGAACATTTTTTACAATGAAAATTCAAGAAAAATGCGGCATCTTAAGCAGGTTTTAGACATTTTTTTCGTCATAGATGTAGTATAAAGCATCATATATCACTCGGGAGAAAGTGCGATTTTGGGAACTGGGTGTAGACCAAACCTACCACCTCGAAGATAATGATTGGTCACTTTCTTCCCTCGGTGAACAATTACTATTGAGGGACTATAGAGAGTGATTTACCGTCTAACTTCATTTACTTGCTATGTTTTTTTTGTGAACGTTGTGTTATGACGTACTCAATGTAAAACTTTCGTTGAAGGTCGCCGGCGGTCGCGGTCTCGGTCGCGGTCAAGATCACGCAGCAGATCGAGGGAACGCGATCGACACAGGGAGTCGCCGAGGTCCCGCCGCGTCGAACGCTCACGGTCGCCCTCGCCGCCCAGCTTTCTGTAATTTTGATACTATGCATTTAGGGTGTATATGCGAGACACTACCGCCGCACTTGAATATTAATATTTTGTAGAATATAATATAATTGCAATGATTATATAGAAGTTATTATTAAGATATCACTTCTCAAAAAGACAGTTTTTTACACTAAGAGTTATCGGTAAAATGTCACAGGGACCTTTTCGAGACGACACCAAATGAGACAAAACTTTGTCAAAGTTCCACTAAGTGCCAAAAATCACCAGTATCGACTTCGGTGTCTAAGTGACGTAAAAACTCTTCTTTTTGAAAGATGATGTGGAGCAAAAGTAACATACAACAACGGACAATTTTGTATGGTATATACTAACACCATCAAATATCCTTTGATAATAGAGAGAGCTAGTAGAGAGATGGTAAAACTGTTCTTTAGCTTCATAACATTACAGTAATTATTTTCAGGCTTGTTGCACACCACAGAAACGAGCAATTTATAAACTTGTCTCTTTAACACGGAGCGACTTGTCGCACTCATCGTAATCTAACGAAAAAAACCTAATAAAAAATTTGCAGACAACCGATCTGTAACTCGGGAATCTCGCTAAATGACGGCACTGATTCAGATAAAAATTAAAGTTATCACGATGTTGTGTATATAGATGTTACCATCTGGAATTTTGTCAAACCGAGTTGAATCGGTTAGACAATTCATGCAAGTCGATTCCAAACCGAATCGACGAAATCGCGATTTGAAATTGTGTATCATAAATAAAATATATTATGTGTTCCGTTGGACGTTCGAAGTCCAATAGGAGAGTACATCTTTTACATACAGCTTGTTGCCGCTAGATGTCGCTAGTTTTCCATCACGTGACACGTATTTAAGCGCCATCTGACGCTAAACATTAGAAACATTTTGAAGAAGTGAATACAAACCGCCACCGTGCAAGTGCAGGAAAACGATTCGATGTGTAAACGATGTAATCTCTTAAAATACTTCGGACGTCTGAGGAAACATTAATATTTTTAGTGTAAGGTAGTTTCTTAATCATCTAAAATACTAGTTAACTTAATTTGTGCCTTTCTTCACGAACTATGATTTTTTTAAGTTGTGGTCGATGTTTTATAAGGCTTGCAATTGTATGTTCTTATAAAATTTAAACTTTACCATAAATAGCAGCGGAGGGTCGTATTCAAGCTCAACGAGTGGATTAGATCCAAGCAACAAAGGTCATCAACTACTACAAAAGATGGGATGGAGCGCCGGCGGGCTCGGTGCTTCGGGCCAAGGCATCGCCGAGCCGATCAGCGGAGGCGCGGTCAGAGACAAACAGGACCAATATAAAGGTACTTACACTTTAATTAGATTTACTCCTTTACTTGTCTCCCCTCAATTTACAAATTCACTTAGTACTGGTATGACAACTTAATTGTACTTTACTCGTTTTAAGAGCGCATTAAAAGTTACATATACAATAAACGCATTAGAAAAATAAGAAGTTTAACATTGTTTTGTTGTCGTCGACGTAAACTTTATCTTTAGTCATCCCACTGTTGGGATACGGGTCTTCACTCAATTCGAAGGGGGTTTAGAGCATACTCCACCACGCTGCTCAACTACGGGTTAGCATTGTTTCATATTTACGCTAAATTGAATATGTGTTAGGTAGTCAAAGTAAATAAATATAGTTTAAAAAAACTAAAAAAAAAAACACGCTTTTAAAGCACATGAAACTCACTCGCATCAATACAACGACCCTAAAAGAACTGTTATTTGAGTGTGAAATTCTGTGAAGTGGAGGTACTTCGCCAGTCGAGCACCTTAAAAAGTACGCTATGCCTTACCTCTTTTTTCGCCATAGCCTCGTTTGTCAGTCAGCATGGTCCACGTGCAGGTGAGGTTGTATTGTTCCTGATAGATTTGTTATAACCTTGAAACCTGATCGTGTTTGAACACTGGACTTTGAAGTCCATTACGTGGCCTTTCTCACAAGTGCAGTGGAATACCAGTGCCTATCTTCCGGCTTCATCATCAGACCTTGAAACCTAATAAAAGACTTTTCTAAGAAATCCAAAAACAGCTATGATACGATGTTCTATCATGAAGTTCCAGTTCATATCTTCCGGCTCCATCATCAGATCAGTTCGAGAGTACCATATTATTGTATTGTCATCAGAACTACATACAGCTGCCAATTTTCATTACGCTACGATCCTTGGAAGGTGGTTAAATTAGTTACCTTAGATTCCATTACATAGTTAGTTACATACATTACATAGTTATAGATTTCCATTACATAGTTAGTTACATACAGTTTTGGGGTGTAAGTGGTTCACCAACATCTTTGAACCAAAGCCCCAGTACCTCCACCTCACAGAATACCGCAGCCAAATAACAATTCCCTTGAGGGTTGTTGTGTTCCTGCGAGTGAGTGAGGTCACCTGAAAGGAAGGAGATGCTGCGTTGGCAGCAGGGGTGGCGGCGCGCGAACGATATTTTATGCTGCCAGCGTTAATATGGCTACGGAAACCGCTTCAAATCAGGCGGGCCGTATGCTTGTCTGCCACCCGACGTAGTATTAAAAAAAAAAATACAGGTCGACCTAATAAAAGTGTGTTAAAAAATAGGTATTTTTGGGTTGTAATTGGTTCACCACCATCTTTGAGCCAAAACCAAACTCACGTGCACCACAGTGCAGGTTGTTGTTGGTAACTAAAGATGCTGCTGACTCACTAAAGACGCTCTGGCGCAAGAGAGGTAGGGCGAGCGTTACAATTAGCTGCCCGGCTGGGAAAGTACTCCACCTCACAGAATACTGCAGGCAAATAACAATTCCATTGAAGGTGTGTATTTCTGCTAGTGAGCAAGGTCACCAGAAAAGAAGAGAGTTGCTGCGATGGCAGTAGGGATAAGCTTGAAGTGGTGTATACTTGTTAATTTAAATATCCAATGCGCACTCGTGAACTATATATTTTACTGCAAAAATATTGTATATTTATCTATTTCAGGGATAACATAATCAGATATTACTAAAATTGGAAAGATCAATTTTTTTACCTAGGCGCACACGTGGAAGTCCCCTAATATCAATTCTTATCGAGATCACCCTACCATTATTATTAGTTTGTTTGTTTTTTTAGTCATATTTCGATATAATCACACTATAATAAAACGTATTTTGAACCTTCATATTGTGATAGCAGAATACCAAATGTGTCATTTTTGGGACCGAGTACGGATCGATACTGAATTTTAACTAAATTGCTGCTCTGTACTGTTTTATTTCCAGACATTCTTGATAACTAGGTATTCATCAAATCTATGATTAACCAAGATGATTTTTTATATATACACCGCGTCCTGTATATTATTTTTAGGCTAGTAAAAGACTAGTTCTGCCATTTTGTTATGTCTACGTTTCTTTGTCCGCAGGTATTGGTGTTAACTTGAATGATCCCTACGAGAACTTTAGGAAGAACAAAGGTGCCGCATTTATAACGAGGATGAAGGAAAGAGCACTGGAGCGTTCATCGTGATCACTGTAGAATGAGAGATTGTGTAAATGTGTACAATGAGGTGATGTGACGTGAGATATGGTTTATTTTATCTAATCGTCGTAAGAAATAAAATAATAATGAATTTTAAAAAATTGTTTAACTTCAAAACATTGACCATGGCGAAGGTCCCATACATTCTTCTGTCGAAGTTGTTCTGAGCATGGAAATCAATGCTAATGTCCCGCAGTATCGTTACCGGTGCTATTGTTCTTCTGCTGCATATCAATGACATATCTATTAGGTTGGTAAGGAAGCAAAATATTGTTTTAATTGCACCATTAGAAATACTATTCCTAGCTAATTGTTTGAACAAAAAATATTTCAATAATGTCTAGCCCGGTTATTATGGGCCCAGATTGCCTAGGCGCGACATCGTTTTTGAGCGACCGCAGCGCTACTGTTTACTGAAACAACCGACGGGGCGGGTGAATGACCCAAAGACAGCGCGATTTTCAAAATGTTTTGCGACAAACGTTCCACGTTGAGTTATATTGTTATTGAAGTTGAATATTTACAGCATAACAAAAATGGAAATAATAATTGGAAATAAACGACGAGTGTAAAATATTCTAAGACTAGTTTTTCGTTATAAAATGATCCTAATTACTAGATTAATAAGAGTAGTTGAGACACAATGATTATGTTTTTCTATTTATAATAAACAATCAAGAGCAGGTCCGGACTGACCTTTTTGTATTCTACTTACCAAAAATTCCAACTATGTATTTCTTTGTAATTTTACTACCAAAGTTTATTCTTATTTCGTAAAATATTCATTCAACAAAAAAATTGCAAATTCAGTAGGAAGTACGGTCGAAATAACATCGAGCTTTCCTCGCTAGTGTATATCTCTACGCAAGGAAATGTGCCTATTGCGTAAACTCAAATAGGGTGGTGGCACCAATTATCGGCCATGTCAACTTTTTTTCAACTTTGTTTGCACTTTTGCTACGCTAGTATACGAAAGTATAAAAATGATTCATATAATTAAAAGTAAGTAAACAATAACAAATATGAGTCGCCATCTAAAAAGCGTGCTAGGGTTGTACAAAAATAAATAAAACACAAGTTTATAAATTATTAATATACTAATTAAAAGTAAGTAAACAATAACAAAATATGAGTTCAAAATTCTACGATTACTGATCAAATTCTGATTTCTGCTAATTTGATGATAAAATCAATTGCTATTGCAAAACCTATCAGAATGAAAATGTTACCAGCTGCCCGATTCACGTAATAAAAACCGTAGCGTAGGGACTTAAAAATGTCACTTCGTTTTTTGCAAATTAAGCCCTTTTAACCGACTTAAAAAAAGAAGAAGCTTCTCAATTCGCTGTATTTTTAAAACGATTTTGATGATTCTTTACACCAGGTAACTCTTCAAAATCATATAGGAATTGTATAGTAATTGAGCTATTGAAAGATTTATGACAATCCAAGACTAGATAAGTAAGTGCGTTTAAAACAGAAAACCAAAAGGCGATTTCTAAGTTTCTAAGTTAAAACGACTTTTGGACTGGCGTGTTTACGTGAATCGACCGGCTGGATAGTTAAGTTACCTCAGTCTCTTTCAAAATCATTAGGCGTTCTTCTCTTTCAAAACACGTAAAGCTCTTTCTTTCCTCTCTTTCATAGCCTCTATGATACTGGGCGCGTCACGAATGGGCATGCTTCGTGACTGCCGAGGATCAACTAATTCTGGAAGTAGGCAATCGTAATAAAACCTAACTAATTTCATCTCCATTTTCTCCTTCCAAAATTTGTCGTCCTTTTCTATAATATAAACTTTCATAGGTACAGTAGCACCAAACCAGATGCCAAGCATGCAAACGTTTCTTTTAGTAATATGTACCTGTCCCTGAATTTGGAAATACCAGTTATGATTTTTATTTATGACATAACTCTTGGAAGCCTTGCCCAAAAGGTATGTTTGGCCATTGCTTCATCAAGAGTCATGCCAGCTAAAGAATGTGGGCACTTAATTTCAATTAAACCGTTTGCATAAATGCCATCTGGTGTATTACCAAGAAATTCATATTGATCGTCGACGAACAAACCGCAACCTTGTATACTAATATTCTTTTGAATTTCTGTCTAATTTCGGTTTCTTCGTTTTCGATACCGTACCGTACAGCAAGCAAACTGGAGATATTACTACCATAAACGATTTTACCAACAAAAGCAGCACAACTTGTGCTCTCTCGTTTTTTACAAACTTCCCCGAATGATGATGAGGTTAGTAATTTTCTCCTTGTACTCATCCACTCAGCACTACTTCTTTGCAAATGGGTCGACCTTTCAAGCTCCTCTCTTTCAGCACAAGACAACTTTAAATCGGCTAAAAAAGATGGCTTGGCTTTCTCATATAATTCTGGACTCAGATCAGGTTTTTCGCAGTTTGGTCCATAGTGAGCGTCTTTCGATACAGTGTTGTGGCTTTTTTTCAATCTTAATTTAGGTTTAGCAATTAAACGGTTTCTACGATTACAATTTTCCACTTTCGCGATCAAAGGAATCGGACTACATTTAAATATGACTTCATGAGTTTTACTATGAATCGATCCCGTATTAAAAGACACAACAGCAGCTGCGCATCGGCCCGCATAAGAACCACGGGAAGAATAATTTACACGCTTACCCCCAACTAATTTGGCAATTACTCCGTTAAAACTTTCAACTATATTACTTGTGCAATTATGAATTAAACTTGTAGAATGATATGACAGTCTTTTACTTAAAATTTCTACCGCGTCCATGAATCCGCATCCAACAATTGTTGGAAGTAATCCAACAGGTTCTATTCGACGAGTATCAGGTCTACAGAAATACTCCTTGCAATGTTGGTGATTACCAAATACGTGTTGTGGACCATTTAGGATATCTTCACTAAGATTTTTTATTTTTTCTTCGAGTGACTGATTTTGATCCGCCCAATATTTAATCGCGCATTTTACACCCGTTCTTAAACGCAAATACCTTTCTTTTAGGAATTTCCGCAATTCGCAAGGATACTTAGTGTCTTTTGACAGTTTCTCCAAGCTATTGCAGTAGTTTCGTAAAAGATGATTTTTGCATTCAATTTTCTCTACTATTAAATTATCGTACGGACGCGAATCTAATATTTTTTTATAAGTACTAGAATCGCCGTCTGCTACAAATTTATTATAAATTACACCGTGATCAACAATGGAACGTTTAAACCCCTCAACTATTATGGTCGATTCCATCCCGGTAGATGATCCTGAATAATTCTTGAAACAATGGTGTTCCGGGGGCTGACTGTTGTTCTTTGCGGCTCGTGCACAGACTACGCAGTATTTATTTTTAACTCCAAAAAACAATACTTTATTAGTTTTAATGCCAATTATCGCAGCTGCGCCGGATAAGGCGGAAAAATTCTTACCATAAGATCTCTTCCTCCAACAACCGTCAACAGCAACAGATATTAATGGTGTACCATTTTTATCAACACTACCTATAGACTGCGTACTCTGCTTCTTCCTTGACAGCTTCTGCCATGGAATGTGTTGCTGTCTTTTCCCACCAATCGCAAACCGTATTATTAATTTCATTGTATAATGAAGGTGACATGATTGGTAACGGTTACTGCGGCAGTTAATGTTTTTAACTGAGAGTAGCTCCCACCAGATGATATGATACCAGATACAATTTGATGATTCACTTCCATGCTATCTTCTTTCTTTTCAACCAAACACACAGTAAACTTCATACTACACATACTACATTTCATGATGAGTTTTGAGTCCAGACCAACTTTTACTTCACCTATTATACTGAGGTAACTTAACTTACAATCCATTGGACCGTGGTCCCCTATGGTCTGAAGAGCTTTATAAAAAAAAGAAATATCTAGCCCAACTTCCACTTCATCTCCCTTTCCCTCTTGACTGTTTTCAATAACTAGTTCCTGTAAAGAAAGATAATGACTATTTTTTTTTATAAAAAATAATTAAAAAAGAATGGGCCAAATTTCTTCAAACATAGCTAAGAACTCCCTTAGAATACATCTTTGAAACACATAACACTAGATCAAAATCTTGAACGTTTTATATAAATAAACGTAATAAAAACTGGTTGTTTGTAAAGTCGGTTCAGGACAATAATTTTAATAAAAAAAGCTGTTGTTTCATTTTTAACCTTATTAATATTCCTGTTAACATAAAAAATAGCTAAACATGTTGTTTAGCGTTTTCATGCATTTTCCTAATGTCGGCCGGGTGGCCGATATTGGGATTTATCAATAAATAAAGATCCCTAACCTCGACCCTGCGATTATTTCATAAAAAAGACAAGTAACTAAATGTAAAAACCTTGGTTTTTCTTCAATAAAAAACAATATAAAATACCATAGGTATGTTTAATACCATTTAAATACTAACTAACTCAATGCGCTCGCAACCGGGATTTGACTCGCCACTGCCACTAAACGACACAAGTCGGTACCGGCGCGTGCTCTATTGCCAACTGAACGTTCAAATATTGAAGCACCCGCACCAAAATATGGATTATTCGCATATAGAGTCGCTTTTTGAATAAAAACTATTATAATTTTAGGGTTATTTTAATAGTTAGGGTAAGTGCTCCAGTGAATTAACACCCACCAGTGAATGAACAAAACACACATTTTTCAATATAATAAGAAATCTAAGCTTTTCTACTCAAGCCAGTATTTTTTTCTCAATCGAAACATTATATTACGTCAACTGAACACACAGGTATTTGCCTGTGACCTATAGTTTCAAAATCGCGACCGCCTAAAATGAAAGTATTCTGTCGTATTTTTGATTGTATGGAGCAGAATTTAGGGCATTGCTGAGACTTCGTGTTTTGATATTCACTTTGTAGACACTATAAGTGTGATAGTGTTAACAAAATTTGATAGTAGGATGTAAAAAGAACTGTTTTATCTTACAAAAAGCAGATTGCATAAATTTTAATTATCATAAATAAATTATAGGGGTGTTCGATAATTGGATCACGAAATTGAAGAAAATCTAGTCAATGAACACACAGTTTTAAGCATTTGGCATCTTAGCCTTAATGCAGTTGGCTAATTTTTTGTACACAACTTTTATAAACGGTTGTCAATTTTTTGACCAATATTCGAACGAGGTGTTCTTTTATTATTACCAGTTTATCCTCCATACCTAGCCTGATATCTTCAGTAACTTTTAGAAGTGCAGTAATAGTACTGTGCCCAGGACGAAAACCAGACGGAGTGAACTGATTAAATAAAATAAATAAAGATCTCCACATAGAAGTGCCTTTCAGCTAAAACGACCATGGAAAGACAGCAAAATGCAAGCTAAAAAGAAATTAATAAATAATGATGACATATAGAACCAATCTTCTATTATAGAAATATAATAGTTTAGAAGAGAAAGGAGAATCTAACATAGAAGTGATGAATAATAATATTAAATATTTTATAATAATAATCCAGTATTAATATTATGTTTTAAGCATTTGGCATCTTAGCCTTACGGTCTGCCCGAGGGGCTATGCGAATGGGTTGCTAGCTTCTTGTCCAGCAGAAGCATTAGAGCCGTTGTAGATGGCAGTTGCTCCGATAGCATGGACATCAATGCTGGCGTCCCGCAGGGTTCTGTATTGTCCCCGACGCTGTTTCTGCTGCATGTTAATGATATTTTGTATAATGACAGCATTCATTGTTATGCGGACGACAGCACCGGGGACACTTATTACACGGGCCGCGCAAATATCCCTCGTTCTTTGGTGGAGGAGAGCCGCGAACAACTTGTGTCGCAAATTGAGAGCACACTAAGTAGAGTGTCCGACTGGGGGCGACAGAACTTAGTGCGATTTAACCCCTCTAAGACACAAGTCTGCGCGTTCACCGCTAAGAAAACCCCATTTGCTGTGGCTCCACACTTCGAAAACACACCCCTCACCATCGCCAATAGTATTGGTATTCTAGGAGTTGACATCTCCAGCGACGTCCAGTTTCGATGTCATCTGGAGGGGAAGGTCAAGCTGGCATCGAAGAAACTAGGTGTGCTCAACAGGGCGAAACATTACTTCAACCCGCGGCAAAGACTTATACAAAGCTCAAGTTCGGCCGCATATGGAGTACTGTTGCCATCTATGGGCGGGAGCGCCTAGATACCAGCTTGCACCCTGTGACTCGATTCAAAGGCGTGCTGTGAGAATTGTTGACGATCCCAAACTGACAGACGGTTTAGAACCTTTAAGTCTGAGAAGAGATTTTGCGTCCCTTTGTGTGTTCTACCGTTTGTACAATGGGGTGTGTTCAGAGGAGTTGTTTGACATGATGCCCACGGCTTCCTTCTACAGTCGCACCGCTCGCCATCGACAGGGAATTCATCCTCACACTTTAGAACCGAAATGGTCACGTACTGTGCGGTTCCAGAGAAGTTTTCTTCCACGTACTATCAAGCTGTGGAATGAATTGCCTGTTGAGGTTTTCCCAGGAGACTACAGCATGGGGTTCTTCAAAAAGGGCTTGAAGAGGTTTTTACAGGGTCGGCAACGCGCATGTGATGCCTCCGGTGTTATAGGCGTCCATAGGCTGCGGTAACTGCTTTCCATCAGGCGGACCGTATGCTTGTTTGCCACCTTAGTGGTATAAAAAAAAAATGTTAGATAGTTCTCTTTAGGTTATAAAATATCAAGTAACACGCAATTATAATAGTAATCATATCGTCTATTTAATATAATAAAAAAATATATATATTTACAATAACAATTACCCGAAATAAACTCTTACATAATAATTTATATATAGAACTGATATATAAAAGTGGTAGTTCATTCAATGGGTTTCAAAAGGTTTATTCACTGGATTTTTTTGTTCATTCTCTGGTGATTTGTGTGTTCAATGCTGATAGTTATTGAGATAACCTGCATTTTATACAAATATACCCCATATTTGTATAAAATGCAGATTATCTCAATAACTATCAGCATTTTTGCTAAAATATGTATACTGTATCAATCATGAATAAATTGTGAACATAATAAAATAAAATATTTTTTGGTTAGGATCTCATAAGTAGCTGGCTGTAATTTTCAAAGTTTGGAATGCCCTTAAGGGTTCATTCAATGGAGCACTTACCCTATATTCCATTTTCTCGCAAAGGCCGATATTAGGAGGAGGCCGATACTAGAAGACTTCACCCTACTGAGATTTTGTCTTCGTCCATCACTAACTAGGTATTTTTTTTTTTTACACTACGTCGGGTAGCAGACAAGCATACGGCCCGCCTGATCTGAAGCGGTTACCGTAGCCATATTAACGCTCGCAACATAAAATAACGCTCGCGCGCCGCCACCCCCGCCACCCCCGCTGCCATCGCAGCATCTCCTTCCTTTCTGGTGACCTCACTCACTCGCAGGAAGACAACAGCCCTCAAGGAAACCGTTATTTGGCTGCGGTATTCTGTGAGGTGGAGGTACATTCCCCAGTCGGGTAGCTTACAATTACGCTCCCTACCTCTCTTTTCGCCAGAGCTTCGTTTGTCAGTCAGCAAGGTGTACCGCATGCAGGTGAATTTGGCTTTGGTTTAAAGATCTTGATGAACCACTTACACCCCAAGGTAGTTTGTTTATTTATGTAATAAGTCTACAAGAATTACGTATAACAACTTACGTCTATAGTGTGTAGTCTAAGCATAGCAGTGTTGCTTGGAGTCTCGGCCTGAAGGTTTTCTTTATTTTCAATACTGGAAATATTATTCATCATTATTATCCACTTTATAATTATTTTGTAATTTTTGTACAACACCAGACCCTAGGCGCGTCGCGTCTCTTTGGCGGTAAGTATGTCGACAAAGCCGCGTGCCCGTGCTATTTCTGTTATGAAACATACCTACTTCCACAATCTGATATTTAGACAATAATGATGAACATGAAAACGAATACTAGGTAGAAATTGACTTTATTACTTATAATACAAACCAATATTTACATGCTATTGTATATGTCTGAATCAAGCGATCTAAATCATATGACATAGGTATTGTATTAGCTTTGTAATGTACCCTGTTCAAATGAAAATAAATTATATTCTTATTACTACTTAGACAGGATAAGCACACAAATAAAACTAGGATTTTTACATGACACTTTCACAGAAATCTCGTAATTTTTTTCTAGGTAGGTATTTAGGACAAGACGTAGTAAAGTAGGCAGATAAATAAATAAGTAGGAAGGAACTTACATTTTTTCCGAGATCTTTTGGCTTTCATATTTTTATAATGCGTACTAAACTTTCTTTTCCCTGGCAAATTCAAATTCAATCAGTCCTGCGAAAAAAACCCTCGATTACCGACTAGATACGTTTATGATATTGGCTATAGCATGTTGGAATCATGTTTCAAGCCTGAATTGATACATATTTTACAAGGTTCATAAAATAACCTACTCAACAAAGTATCTAATTCATTCTTTGTATTTTTTACGATTTATATACATTCATTAAATTGGTAAATTAGTTATACTTACAGTTTTTCACAAAAAACACAAATTCACAACACGTAATTTTGCTGGAGCATCCGACGCGCGTGGTGTCACCTTGACATATAAAAACACACTGGCGATTAGTGGCGGCGCTGGGTACTAATTCGTAATATCGGAATGTGCGTCATTTTTCATACATTTTTCTATGGAGAATTTACGTAAAACATATCTAGATTTTAGGGCTTTAAAAGAGGAAGTCTTTGTTTGTAAAGGTACAAAAAAAAAGTATATGTTATATTTATTGGTTTCTTCAGTGTTCAAAAAGTGTTTCTTTTTATCAATTTGTGTTGATTTATTGGGTTAAATCTGAAAAATACGAAGGCATGTTTTTGCATTTTTTCTCAATTTTGTGCGTTTGTTGACCTTTATTATAAAACAACTATTAGATTTTAAGAGTTTAATATAATCATACAATAATTTTTGGTCTTTGATTGTAATATATACAAATTATCATTGATATCAATCATATCTAAATAGGTTAAATATGAAAAATCGTAACACTCTTTTCACAGTTTTCACGATCTGGCCCCTTAAATACAAATATTCTGTTTACCACTAACTGCATGTTTTTTTATATGTAAGGGGGGCAAACGAGCATGTGGGTCACCTTGTGGAAAGCGATCACTACCGCTCATGGAGCAAGACCAAGGGGTCGCCGATCCGTCACCCGCCTTTTAAGGAAAATAAGACTGTTCTTGAAGGCTCCCATGTCGTTATTGTTCGGAAATATCGCTAAGGGAAGTTGATTCCACAGTTTCACTGTTCGTAGTGTAAAATGTGTTATGCTCTGAATACCAACACGACTGTTCAAGCAGCGTTCACAATCGCGACTACCAGAGAACCCGTACGCCCGCGGCCGATGGCGTGCAGCGTGCAGCCGATGCGTTTCCACACGTCGTCCGTTACGTGCGGCGGGCCAGAGAAATCAGCGCCTTAGGAAACTTACTTTAGTAGATCGTTAATTATCAAGATGATAATTAAATTTTTGGACAGTTGTAAGATAGTGGAACTCAGCGGCAGGTATCAAATCAAACAGCTAATCCGAGCACTCCTCTTGATTTAATTTGTATAGAATGCATAGATACGCTACATCTCTACGTGTAGAGAGAGCGTCCAGTTCATCCAATATCATTCGGTCACCGACTATTGGAACTGCTCTTCGTTGTATGCGGTCAAATGGAACAAGCAAGTACTGGAACGCACCGGCCTATGTATGTATGTTTTTAAGAGGTTGTCAAATAAGCATATGGCCCGCCTGATATCGTGGCGGTTGAACCTTTAAGGGAATTAAAACACTGCTTCAATCTTTCGCATTCGAAATGTCTGCTAGAGTACAAATGATCGATCCATATGTTTATAACATCGAATATATGTACAAACTCCTAGATAATATCCAATATATATTTTCAATTTCGATAAATTTGTAATATTTTTTCTGAAAAATTTAAAATAAAAATAAAAATAGATACTAATAGCGTGCCTTATTTCGGCGCTGCCCAGGTCCCAGATCTTGATTTTAACTAGACAAAAAATTGTCGTTAATTTGTCGCCCAAAGGAAAAAAATTGTCGCTCTAGCAGTGCCGAAATAAACTTATTTCGGCACAGCGCACTTGGGATCTATTAAACTACATAACAGCGAAGATATGATTTCCCCCAGAATTAGTCGTCAATTATACTCAAAGCGTCAATTTGTCGAATTCAGACACCAAGTATCAGACTTAGTCGACCTCTCGTTAAAAAGTTATAAGTATTTATAACTTTTATTTACACCACCTAGCGAAAATCTGTTCACCCAGATGTTGCCTTGAATTTGTCGGAAATAAAACACAACTGGTCGATGTGTAACTAAAAAGTTACACGTATTTTAATAATTCACGTTGTAGTCAGAGAGCCTAACGTAGGCAGAGTATTCTACTCTGCCTACGTTAGGCTCTCTGACTACACCACCCTATTCACATATAAGGCTATCGTAAAAAGCGACTAATGTAGTGCTAATGAACACTTAAAGCATTCGTAGATCAGAAAACAGTTGCATGCATTGACAAACTTTGCCAGACTCTGAAAAAGGAAGGAATTAAAACTTTACTGTTGCATTTTGTGCATGATATAATTTTGATGCAAGATCTCGGACTATACTTATTATGAGAATTTTTCATTTTATATGAATATTATGAGAGCTTTGGTTATATTAGGTCACATAAAAAACAAGCCTACAGCTCGACCAATGTAAATTGCAACGCATTTGCCGTAGTCTGTAGACGTTTGCAAGGTGTATTGATCGCGTGCTGCTAACAATACAAGGGGTTCCCCTGCAATATACAAATATTTTTATAATAAATAACGAGTACGTATGCGCAGACAGTGTGATGTTTATGCTTCCACATTTTTTTTATTTACAGATTGCCAATTATGTAAACGAAAGATACTAAGCACTCTGTGTGAGCACCTTGTAGCTACAGGTCATAAGAAAATAATACATATACTTTTTATAATTACTTTATTTTCGTTTTAATTACATACTTTATGTTAAATTTTATACATTTTATTCCTGGTTCTCAAATTTGATTTCTCCTAAAAACTCCAGTAAAGACAGAGAAGACAAACTCAACTATTAGGGTTTTAACTAGGCCCATCAGCAGCCCAGGGGGGGAAGTTATGATTCCATGACCCCTCCATTGGATCCGCTCTTGTTTATTTCTATACATTGCTGATCACAAAAAGTCTTCATGCCCTTTTTATAAAATTTCAAGCTGTTCAAGTAGTCTCCTGAAATATCAGGAATTTGGATTATTAGAGAACTGTACATTTCGGACATTAAACAATTTGAAACCGTTTGACGATTCGAGAATCGATTAAACATAAAGAGAATGCAAAGAATACAATTGTATGATACACACATTTTAGCAACTGTGGTCGCACGCATAGCAGCTCTAGGCTGAATATATTCCAGTCCTGTTTCGTACCCCTAGTGAGCGTAGTCGCGTCGTACCAGTGTCAAGAACTAGATACTGCGTCCATTTGCTTCATTTGGACAAGACACTTGTTTAGACTAGTGTTTAGTGGCATTTTAGAATGATTGGTTAAAAAAGTGTCTGCTTGTTTAGTGCCTTATGGCTTTTATTCACCAAGTTGGAGAGGCAATATAGCCATTATTTTATCTTATCCTGCATTAGTATGTTAGAAATAATGCAATAGTATATCATACCACAATTATTACAAAGGTAGGCAGCTGCAGCTTTCTGTGGGATTAAACTTGTCTTTAGACATTTATTCTCATACAGATGCTGTATTTGAAGTACTACCTTCAATTACTGCCAATTTATAATTCAAATTCATCCTCATAATTGTCTTTGAACTCTGACAATTTGTTTAAACTTTCTGAATAATCGGCAAGTTCCAAACCCTCTTCCCTAAACTTGTGGAGCTTGGCAAACTTAATTCTGCTTACTTCTCGATGCATTTTTTCTAGTACATCTGCTAAGAAATTACCATTATGATAACCAGTTATCGCAGCACAGCTTTCAATTGCCTCCTGCTGATTGTCACTTTTCACAAAACCATATTTATTCAACGTATCAGAAAATATTTTAGGATAGGGTGTTTTTAACTGCAAAGGATTCTTACAAACTGTAACATTGGTTGCTGAAAGGAAATTACTCGCTTGAAAGTATAGTTGGAACATTTCCTTCACATTGTTACACTGGTATGCAGGAAAATTTAACTGTTCTTTGGCTTCCTTTACTGGCGCTTTTAAGTAACTTTCTGGTATACCCCTAACTGTGATGAGTTGGAAGATTTTATCTGTAGCAATTTTACAACTCGGGGTAATAGAAGTGAAAATAGGTTTTGTAGTGTTATTCAAAAATTCAATTAAGTATTCTGATTCCCCCAACGGCAGAGGCATTCCTAAAGATGCTGCTACCATTTTTCTTCCATATCCAGTCATGTCTGCACATATATCTGATATTGTGTAAACATTTCCCTTATGTCTATATTTCTGACCGAGTGTATCTAATGCTGATGCAAGTAATGCTGAGGAATGATAGTATAGTTGAGGGTTATAACTAACATAATCAAATAACCTCGGGTTGCCAGGTTTTCTCCATCCTTTCTCGCCAGTGCTAAGCGGTGCAAAAAATGAAGCATGTTCTGACAATTCCTGAATAGACAGTGCCAAATTTACTAATCTAACAGAGTCTTTTAAATTAGATTTATCTTTTTCTTCCTGTGTTTTTGGTTCATTGTCAGAGAAAAATGATGGAATTATTGGGTAGGCCAGAATAGATTTAGAGTATTCATCAGTCAAATGCTCTATACAGCCTAATGCAAGTCCAGCAAATCCATCTATACAGTCAAAATTAACCTGGAACCCTTGCATGCTATCACATTCTTCAACATATCTCCGAATGTGATCACAAAATGTTTCCCCAAATTCCAATTTCCATAAATTGCGGCCAGAAGTGGAAATGTCAAAACATTCCTGAAAATACAAATAAATGTTATTGATTATTATATCCATTTTATATATAAAACCAATTACTATTACATACTATATATAACGTTAGTGCCAAGGCTGCCCATCGGTGTCCCAAAAATCATTAATCACATGCCAAATTCGCTCTAGGTACTTCAAAGCTAGGCCAAACAGTATGTGTATGGTATGGTAACATGAGGGTAAAGTTCTTAATACATAAGCCGGCAATGAATGGGTTAATAGCTTATTTTCGTAAAAAAAAAAACTAGAAATATCAATGTTTCTAGGTACATAATTCGTCCTTAATTTAATATTAAAAACAATGAACCTCATTGAAACAAGATTATTTACATTTATTCTGCAAATATGTAGTATTCTTCAAAATATCAATGGTGTCTACCATCCCCATAGGTGACCAGAAAAGCTAAGTACAGAATGAAATGAACCAGTGACGTTCCTTATAATTGAAACATATACAGGTTTATTATTATTTTAGGTGGAGCATACATATACCAAGCCGTGTGGTTTCCGGCAGACTAGAATAGAATCACTCCGTCTCTTCCCGTGGATGTCGTACAAAGCAACTAAGGGAAATACATTATCAAACATCGATCAGGCCCCCCCAACACGTTTGGCCAGCGTGGGGAGTGTAGGTCAAATCCTACTTCTGTCTGGGACAGACTAGAGAGGGTCGAGCTCCTGTAGTGGAGACTAAAATGACCTGATGATGAATGATGAATACATATGCCACCTGATTGAAACATTGAAAGATACCAATTTATACTTACACTATCATCACCATGTTTATATTGTTGCACAATATTAACTGTCCTAGGATGAAACCTGGGGTACAAAAAGTCTGTCCAGGTGTTAACATCCTGTTCTAAATTGTATTGTTTAGAAGTTGTAGGCTGTTCAGTATCCATATCACTTAGGTATTCATTCTTCTTAGCAGGTGGCTCTTCTATTTTCTCCACATTTTCCCATTCAAGTTCATACTCTGTATCTTCGAGCAAGCCACCACTGGCAGGCAATGTTTTCAGTGATCCTTTTAAGTCAGCTAGTAGTAATCGAGGGGTGTAGGTTGTTTCCCTCTTATCAGTTTGGCCCTCTCGGTACAAGACATCATGATTAACTTCAGCTTCTACAGTTCCAGTATAATCAAAACTTAACTCTTGCTGATTCCAAAAATGAGCACCGATATAGTTACTGTAGTGTCCAAACTGCAATGTTAATATTTCACGAGTGGCCATGGCTGGAGCCTTGCTGAACTCAGTTACAATAATTGAAATCGCATTTTTACGCACTGTTTACTAATGATTTGTTTCAAATAATCAAAAATATATATTTTACGATAATCACAGAAAATGAACTCTGTTTATAAGGGATGAATAAACAAATACTGAAAACTTTCGTCAGTCAGAGAGTAATAAATTCCATGACTGAAAATAACATCAATAACATGAATAATTACTTATTTTATTAACTCTACAGTGTCACACATAGAGTTGGAAAAAACGGCTTAAAATTAATAAACGTTTAAACGTTGTACTTTTTATCAAAAGCGCGCTTTTTAAGCGCGCTTTTTACTTAAACGCTTTTTTTGTCGTTGATGCTACTTGAGGCGTCTACGCTTATGGAAAACGTTTAAACATTTAGTCGCAGCTTTAAGACAATGCAATGGTTAATGATCACAGACAGTATCTATTTGCAGCCGATTTCTTTTCTCTAAGTATTTAAAGTTTCGTATACGCATGAACATACTTAACACAGCAAAGCAAAAAAATTCGCATTAATCGACCGACGACAACAGCAAAAGCGTTAGCGCAAACATTCACACGCGCGCTTACCAGTTGACAACAAAAAGCGTACTGCTTAAAAAAGCGTAAGCGTTGTTTATTTAAACGAAAATCATTTTTGAAACTAAAGTGAAAGAAAATTAAACAACATTAATCCTAAGGCACCTGCGAATAAGGTTCAATATTGAATGAGGATTACTGACGCTTTTTTCAACGAAACGCATTTGTTTAAACGAAAATGAAACGAACGTTAATCGATAGTAAACCTAAACTTGTTGATTGTAAGGTTTATTATTGCATATATGGCTAGCTAATACAGCACGACGCGACGTGGCAGTAATTATGTGTATCAATTATAGATGGCGCTATATCAAGTTTGTCAAATTATCAGACAACATTGTAAAAAATTTAAACGAAAAAGGCTTATTTTTATAAGCGTGCTTATCTGCTTACGCTGATAAGCAGACTTTTTTAAGCGCTTTTCGTTTAAGCGCTCAACTCTAGTCACACACTGAGCAAATGCGATATGCGATACGATCGACTTAAGTGTAGCCATTAAACGAAATGCCGCTCGTTTTAGAGGAAACATAAAAATTAAAGAAATATATACAATGTTAAATAATAGCATTAACATACTTATTAATTGTGATGTGTGGTGTTTCAATTTACATAATATAAATTGCATTCTGTTATTTTGTTGATTAGTTTTAAAAATGCACCACGTCAAGTCGCAAGCATAGCTAGTATATAATATTAGAGAGTTGTAATTGTAATATTGCACAGAAACGTCAGAAACCACTCCTTGACGATTTTTTTATTATATCTATAGAAAAAGATATATGTTTTTTTTTTAAATACACCTCAATGGAATGTGTATACGTGGTAAATAAATTAATTGTACCTGGCAATACTTACCTATACTGCCTATTGTACCTAAAGTCGTAAAAATTACACTACTAAATTTCATCTGCAACGATGGACTGCTATGCCTACTTTAGTAGTGTAATTGAACCACCAATTGGAAGAAGGGAATAATTACAAAAAGTTCGAACTGAGATAATTAGAAAAAACTGATTTACTCTCAACGTATAGATCAAATGCCCATGATATCTTAAAATGAAATGTTGTAAACATTGTTGCCGATAATATGCTGTAAAAAAAAATATTTTATGTAAAGATAAACAAAAGTTAGGGTAGTTTGAAATTCTTGGAATTATTCCCTTTTTCCAATTTATGAAAAGAAAAACACAAATATTAAAGAATATTAGCATTTATTATATTAATAACATAGAAAAGATATTGTATTAATCCTCATCTATATCAGCACCATCCAATGTTGTTGTGGGCCAAGTCAAAATCAAATCATAAAACGTCTTATACTCTTCAGGAATATATGGTATGATTTTTCGCACATCATTCATCTTTTTTTCGTTTATGGGTAGTTTTGACGGGTATGCTTTTTAAATCAGGTATTTTAGGATTAGTTCTTGATTTTCGGAGCAAAAAAGATGTCTTTACAAATCCGTCAATGAATTCGGAACAGGTTAAGTAACCTTTATTACCACTATTGTACTCAAAATGTTTATATTTTGATATTTTAAAAGTTGTACTTTTATCTATTGACCAGCCAATCAAATTCAGTTATTACTAACGGTTTAAGTGAATAAAAATGTCAAATTAAAATAACCTTTAACTGTATGACAAAAGGTTGTTAGTTGGAAGAAAGAAATAAATCCATGATTTATTCCCTTCTTCCAACTTCCAACTTTTTTGGCCGCTAGTATTACAATGGCGTTTGACCGTTTTGTTTCTTTTTTCAACCTGACGCGTAGTTTTACGATTGAAAAGAGCTAATATGAGTAAAAATCTATTTCGTCAAAAACGGCTTTTATTCCCTTCTTCCAATTGGTGGTTCAATTACTTAATAGGTTGATGACGTCACACTGTGACTCACACAGTATAGAAATATAAGATGCAAAAATTCGTCAGCAACACAAACCTTCCTGGTAGCTCAGTTGGAAGAGCACTCGACCGGTCATCGAGAGGTCGTGGGTTCAAATCCCACCTAGGGGGGGCAGGCGAATTTTTCCATTTTTCAAAAAATATTTATCTGGCAAGTTGGCCAAGACAACTATTTAAATAATAATAATTTAATTAGTTTGGTGTTATCAAAAAATAGCTGAATTTCATCTGCAACGATGGACTGCTATGCCTACTTTAGTAGTGTAATTACTTAATAGGTTGATGACGTCACACTGTGACTCACACATTATAGAAATATAAGATGCAAAAATTCGTCAGCAACACAAACCTTCCTGGTAGCTCAGTTGGAAGAGCACTCGACCGGTCATCGAGAGGTCGTGGGTTCAAATCCCACCTAGGGGGGGCAGGCGAATTTTTCCATTTTTCAAAAAATATTACAAATGTATCAAAATCATCCATTATGAGTTTATCTTTTCTTGTTTTCCTGTTCTTACCAGGTGTAACAATTTTACTGCATGATGCCTTAGCCACATTGCCTTCTATGACAATGTTTGATAGAGTGTGTAAAGAAACACCTGAAAATAATATAAATTCATAGACATAACATAATAAACCAACAAAGTGGGAATTTAAGAGCCCTATCACACATTTGCACTATGCGAGATTCGGTATTGAAGCGTCCCGACTTCACGAGTCCTCATAATTTCTATGTTGAAATTACGAATAAGCGATTTTGATACTTTCTCTCTAGTTTCGTATTTTTTTAGTATTTCTACTTAAGAAGTAATTTGTTATAGTTGTATCTACACATTTTTAGAGTGTCATGGATTTAGTATGGGAAGAAACAGATTATATGTACCATAAATGAGACAGATGATTTTTATTAAAAATAAAATTTATTTTATTACCTAATCCTTTATTTATCTAGGTACTTTTTGGTTTTAGATTAAAATTATGGATAAGAATAAAACTAGTAACAATTTACATGGGAGTGTAAAACAACTTTAATCAGAACTACTTATTTGCCAAATTTCTATCAAATCAATCCATGGTTTTGGTGTGAAAAAGCACCAAATGTTCCACCATGATCAAACAACTGTTTAAAAAAGAATGAAAATCAATTATTCTCCGTTCTTGAACTACGTAGTCTGTTACCTGAAACAATTATTATTATTAATAAAATCTGAAATGAATATAACAGCTTCAGCTTCTAAATGATTTTGTTCATACTTACAATCCCAGATTCTGTTTCTATTGTCCACGTATCTATCTCCTCAAGTGCTGGTATTGGTCGTTTCGTCTATATTAATGAAATTTTTCAAACAAAGAAGAACGTCGTGGCCTTTAGGTATCTAAAATAAAAATAAACTAAGTTAAATCACGCCAATTCACCAGTGATTTATGAATTTGACAGTTAGTATATCTATACTTTCATATAAAGAGAGAGTTTGGCTGACTGACTTATCATCGTAGAGTCGAAACCTCAGAACCTCGAATGATAAAATCTTCTATTAACTAAAAAAAGTATCTTTTATTAACTAGGTAAGTAAAAAGTCTTAAATTAAAATAATTAAAAATAACGTTAAGTCAAAAATGAAAATAATAAAAAAAACGTGATTCAGGGTTTTTCAAAATTTAAAACTGGCCTCGACTACACATGGTGCACCCTGCCAATAAGCTAATGAGGCTGCGGCAAAAGTTTTGGGGTGTAAGTAGTTCATCAACATCTTTGAACCAAAGCCAACTTCACCTGCACGTGGTGCACCCTGCTGAGTGACAAACGAAGCTCTGGCGAAAAGAGAGGTAGGGAGCGTAATTGTAAGCTACCCGACTGGGGAATGTACCTCCACCTCACAGAATACCGCAGCCAAATAACAATTCCCTTGAGGATTGTTGTGTTCCTGCGAGTGAGTGAGGTCACCAGAAGGAAAGGAAGGAGATGCTGCGTTGGCAGCGGGGGTGGCGGCGCGCGAGCAATATTTTATGTTGCAAGCGTTAATATGGCTACGGTAACCGCTTCACATCAGGCAGGCCGCATGCTTGTCTGCCACCCGACGTAGTATAAAAAAAAAAAAAAAAAAAAAAGTGGCACATCAGATTAGGTTAAGTGGCAATCGTACATCAAAACCCACCCCGGAGTTAAATCACACAAATCAATGAGATATGTGAATCCCAGACTCGAATGCCGAAGCCTGGGATGCAACCAGGATAACTATATAAAGAAAAAAAAAAATCTGTTTTTCGTCGTGGGATCCCCGACGAAAACAAAGTTCCTTACGCTTTTTCATCAGTCAGAATGTTATTCGAACTATGTAGTGTGAATTAGCCACTATTGATTGTAGAAAATGATGATGAGATGAACAGATGTGTTCAAAATCTTGTCATCTCATTACCGAAACGAATTGAGCTCATTCTCGTGATCTGCACCCCAAATTACCTCGAAAACGATTCCCATGTCGATAGATGGTAAGAGAAAAGAAAATCATACCGCACCTCAATCGATGATGTCGGAATATTTTCTTTATCCATCGTAATGTTTTCTTGGCAGTGAAGTTATTAATTCTGAAACAGTTCCATTATTGTTATTAATGCCGAATAAAAATATAAATGAGTATTATATTAAATAGGTGTATTGAGGAAAGAAAATGGCTGAATCGCTGGAGGATCTTAGTCGAATGTTAAACGATCTCAATGCGGCTTCTCGATCCGTGGGGTTGAGGATGAATTTTGACAAAACTGTATTTACGTATGTATCAGTTGTCTAGTACCCATAACACAAGCTTCGCTTACTTTGGGGCTAGATGGCGCTGTGTAATTTGTCTGACAATATTTATTTATTATATAATCTTATATTATATTTAATATAATTTATATTAAATATAATATAAGAAGCATCACACGCGCGTTGCGTGTGATGCCTCTTATATTATCTCTGGTGTTACAGGCGTTCATAGGCTACGGTAACTGCTTTCCATCAGGCGGGCCTTATGCTTGTTTACCACGCTGGTGGTATAAAAAAAAGCAAGCGAAGCTTGTGTTATGGGTGCTAGGCAACAGATATACATACGGAAATACATTTTTTCATTTTGTAAATATATACTTATGATACATAGAAAACACCCAGACTTAGACAATATGGTGGAAAGTATTGGGAAAGGCCTATATCCAACAGTGGGTTGATGCAGGCTGATGATGATGATGATTGAGGAAAGAAGTACCTTGCTTTATTTTATACACATTATGTACATCTTTACTTTCATGCACATTGATACCTACGAGCTTTTCGACCCATGCTGAAAATAATGAAATGAATATTAAGAATAATTCAACAATATGTTGTTGCTAAGCTATGTAGATTCCATAGAAAACAAACACTAGAAAGAATTGTACTTACGTGATCAAAACTTGGTAGTCGTACTATACTCTGACGCCCGGTCGATATTGGCGCGAAGAAATTCGACATAGGTCTCACGCTGACGAGCTCTCGCGCCGTACTAAATTTGAACGGCCGGTGCATCGCATTTTGTAGTAATTTTGAAGTTATATTTATCGTTTGTATATACATAAGATAATAAATTCATGCTCCAAATTTATACATCGTTTATTCCTCATGAAGTAACAATTATTCTGGTATAAATTTTGCTCAATAATTTTATCACGAATTCGATAAATTCACAGTTTACCTAAAGCGATTTTCGAAGTTTTTTGGGTTAAAGGAATGTTTTTTTTCTATATTAAATCAATGATATTTCAAAATTCCGAGGCCGCTATGTACTATACGACTATATAAGAAATAACATTCTATTTTTTTAATTTCATTTGTTTGGAACAGTAGTACAATCCAGGAGCTCAAAAAAGTGATTGCGCGCATTTTATGAAAATCTTTCTCTGCAATTTTGGGTTTATTTAAAAAGTTAAGCAAATTTTACAAAAAGCGAGGCCGCTATGTACTATGCCAATAGCTATTCTGTACTATTCAATAAGTCAACATTGTTAATGTATTTTTGTTTCCGAGATCGAGAACGCCAAAATTGGCCATTTTACGCAAAAATCACAGTCAAAATGTAATATGGCTCTTAAACATGTCTGGCAACATTTACCCGTAGCAGCAGCGACTAGCTCGTGAACCTTTTCAAAAGGAATTGGGCCGTTATTATGTTTTTCTTTTACAAAAAACTCCTTCACCTTTATCACAACCTCCCTGACACCTCTTCGTAAAACTTTCGGCATGATAATCATACTTTAATAACATAATTTACTTCAAAATCGCACCACAAACCACAACATTCAACGGTGAAGAACTGTCAAAAGTGACGTTTTACAAGATGGCGGCTTTAGTTCCATTTTCTGCCACGTTCATTTAGATCCTTGTTGGTTCGCGCGGTGGCATAAGATCGCTCGGCAAAAGTAGAAGGGGTATGCGCATTGCGCAGTAATGCGCAGTGTTCAGTTCCAAGGTCTATTTGGCGGGGCAGAGTGGCAGAGGAGTGAGGGGGGCCGGCGCGACAATACCGACGCGTAATTGGTTGATCAGTCGCACTTTACCTCCACACCCTGCGTCCGCGCGTCTCGTGTCTCTTGGGTACTGTTGCGTACAAATTGTTTTTCGTATTTAGTACATCGTAGTGAAAAAAATGCCTAAAAATAAAGTTTTAACACGGCAAGCCAGGAAAATGGTTTACGACGTGAATTGTTATATTAAAAAGGAAACGAAAACATGCCTTCAGATCTGTGGTCCTCCTGTTTTAAAAAATGGTTCGATCGCATGAAAAAATGATTAAAATATAAAGGAGAGTATTTTGAAAAGCAATAAACATAATATTTTGGTTATAACATGTTGTTTTTTTAAGTTACGCAAAACTTTTAGTGTGCCCTACGTATATTATTAACTAAAACTTACTTTTGTTTTTATTTTTCTTAATATACTAGCAATAAATCACAAGCAAAAACTAGTGTTATTATAATTATGTTAAGTTACTAAGGATCAAAAAAGAAAATAAGAAAAAAAAAACATTTTTTATTAGTAATTTTGTGTGCGATTGTACACATGCGCCGATTGCCCCCACTATTTTTACCACTGCGCGACCTGGGGCCTTACCACAAGCTCTTAGCGCAGGAATAAAACTATGATGGTTGCGTATTTATCAATGAATTTCATTCATAAATTCGCAACCATGATGGTTTCATTCCTGCATTAAGAGCTTGTGGTAAGGCCCCTGTACTCCGCAATAGTGGCGCACCATTATTGCTTGCTTAGTGGGCAACGCAACATTGATAAATAAGTCAATAGAATTTTGATACTTGATCGTTATTTATTAAGATTTTTTTTTCTTTTGGATTACACCGCGCTGGTCAAACGCATTTCGTCATTAACGCAGTTTGTCATCGCCGATCTTATACGTAATTGGTCGCTTTCGCCACAGCATAGTAATACAACCAGTACTTTAACTTCATACTAGCGCCCAAATCGGCGCGCGAATGGTGCGCGGCGGGGCGGCGCACAGTGGTCGGAAAATCGAGCTTCATACTCATAGAAACCGAAAGTAAGAATACTATTGAAAAAAAATTGGAATAAATCGAATCTGTTTCTCTTAGCTTATCATTAAAATATGATTGTTATACTATGTTTAATGGGCGAGAAAAAAAATATTTTGTATTTTTCTTGTATGGGAACACACACATAAATTCGTTTTTCTCAAAACTGTATGGAACTGTAAAGCTGCTACTGATATGAGGTATTGTGGTATTCATGGCGATCCATGTGAGCCATAAGTCAAATGCCGATAGCTGCCCGTTTGCTAGTAGAAACTACGTGAAATTTTGATGAATTTTTAAGTAATTTTCACTATATTAAGCAAAATGCAAGGTAATTACGACAATGGAATGGCTGACAGCATAAAGCGATTGCAATGAAGGGATTCGATTGGGCCACTAATAATTCTATCTACTGCGTTGGGCTTTCCGCAGTTGTACCAAATTTGTGGTAAGTTTGAATGAAATCACCAAAACTGTGGTTATAAGATATTTTATTTGACTATTATTATACATAAAAGTCATATTAAATATAGGTATAATTGATAAGAATAGGAAATCTACTTTGAATTAAAAAAACATGCAGCAATACATACAGACAGAATAAACATAAAGTTTTACTTATATTATTATAGTTATTATTTTAACTTAATGACTAAACTAAACAAAAGATAAATAAAATAAATAAAAACATACATTGGAGATGGCCTGAACAAATTGAAAATAGTGGTGAATATAACTAAATTTTATAACTTCTCATAAAAGTTTTGTACATTCTCCAAACAATATATTATTATTAATTTATGGATGGTATCACATGCCAGCCAGTGTTCACAAATTTTTGAAACACGGCGCAAATATTATCAAACATTTTATTATCATACCTATAGGAAAGCTGTCAGAAGAAGCGTCAGAAGCAAGAAACGAGGATTTCAGAAAATTCCAAGAGGAGGATCAAGGAGGAATACAGGAAAATTTTGGCGTAAAGCAACAAATGAAGAAATTTTTAATCGTCTTAATGTATCTTCAGATCCTTACATATCCAATAAAAGACCTGTGTTGGGGAAGTATGAAAACACGGTTATCACTGAGGATATTAAACCTTTTTTTATAAGTTCAGAGACAGAGAACATTGATTTTGGCGATGTTTCGGATGCAATAACAGATTCGAACATTGAAAATTTTGATGATGAAGATCAGTAACTACTTAGGAGAACGTACAATTTTTTTATATGTAAATACCTTTATAAGATAAATACAAACAAATTTTATAACTAATAAATATTAATTATAAAATTTGTTTGTATTTATCTTTATTTTGTTTGTCGACTTTTTAGTACAGCCATTAAGCTTATTTATATTTTTTTCTAAAATTAATTATTTGTGTGAACTGTACTACTGATTTTAGTGACAACAAAATGTCAATAAAGTTTTCCACCAAATGTCAACAAAATTAATAAACGTATTAAACTTCATGTTTGTTCTGAATAGTACTAATATATTGTCTGGAGAATGTACAATACTTATATGAGAAGTTATAAAATTTATTTGTATTCACCAATATTTTCAATTTGTTCAGGCCATCTCCAATGTATGTTTTTATTTATATTATTTATCATTTTTTTAGTTTAGTCATTAAGTTAAAATAATAACTATAATAATATAAGTAAAACTTTATGTTTATTCTGTCTCTATGTATTGCTGCATGTTTTTTTTTATTCAATGTAGATTTCCTATTCTTATCCGTTATACCTATATTTAATATGACTTTTATGTATAATAATAGTCAAATAAAATATCTTATAACTACAGTTTTGGTGATTTCATTCAAACTTACCGCAAAAGAGATTGACCATTCGTGTATGGAAAAAAGTACTGATAATAAAATTGTTATGTCATCACTAAATAACCTTCACTTAGTTCTATATCGTTACTAGATACGTTCTAGAAAGTTTGGAGGGCATTGGTTTCCGCAGTTCAGAGATATTTAAGAAATAAAATGCGTTTGATTTTAGGATATGTTAGACGATACGACAGTATAAGTACTAATAGAACTATGTAAACGTACATCCATCGAATTAACAGTATCATTTTCACGTTAATAATTGTCATTAATGGGGTTTTAAAGATACAAAACACAATGACATAATAATTAATCTCGATATTATATATTGTATTCACGATTCAATAAGGTTTCTTATTCCACATCCCTATCGTGTGACATATATAAAGTAGTATTCCCAATTTAGCGATCTTGTCACTTGAAGTGGTGATTTTTGCTTAAGTGTCAGCGACAGAAAATAGATTTTATGACAAAATCAATCATCAGATGATGGAGTGGGTAAAGTGGGTTACAGTTGTATGGCCCGAATGGTAATATTGTAGGGTAACGGTAGAATAAATGTGTAAAACACTTTTTTAGCGATTTTTGTTAATTCTTGGGACTTGTATTTATAGATGTTGGCAACTCTCATTAGTAGGTACCGCCATCATGGTTTTCTCAATCTTTTATATAAATTAGAACTTATTAATTGTGATAAACTTATCCCCGAAGAGAACTTTTATCAAAACCTACTGTAAAATCAATTCTTTATTTTAGAACTTTGATATTAAACTTTTTCTAAGACATAACTATTATGTAGTAGAGTACTGCCCGTGGTCCATCTCCTTTGGTACCACAAATTTGGTACAACTGCGGAAAGCCAAACGCAGTAGATAGAATTATTAGTGGCCCAATAGAATCCCTTCATTGCAATCGCTTTAGGCTGTCAGCTATTCCATTGTCGTAATTACCTTGCTTGTGAATGACTTAAAAATTCATCAAAATTTCACGTATTTTCTACTAGCAAACGGGCAGCTATCGGCATCTGACTTATGGCTCACGTGGATCGCCATGAATACCACAATACCTCATATCAGTAGCAGCTTTACAGTTCCATACAGTTTTGAGAAAAACGAATTTATGTGTGTGTTCCCATACAAGAAAAATACAAAATATTTTTTTTCTTGCACATTAAACATAGTATAACAATCATATTTTAATGATAAGATAAGAGGAACAGATTCGATTTATTCCAATTTTTTTTCAATAGTATTCTTACTTTCGGTTTCTATGAGTATGAAGCTCGATTTTCCGACCACTGTGCGGCGCGGCGGCACCTCAAAACTTCCTGAGCGGTCGTGTAAATGACGCTTGGCTGTGTGCGTGCGCTGATTTGGGCGCTAGTATGAAGTTAAAGTACTGGTTGTATTACTATGCTGTGCTTTCGCGATTCGTCTCACAAGCAGTTCGTCACATATGCGATTGGTCATATAGGTACGCGATTCGTCACAGACGCGGTTCGTCGTAACTTTACCTCTAAGGACGATTGTCAGATCACGAAAAAAATATTGTTGTTTTGTACAAAAAGTTGTTTTTTTTAGTGTACCAAACTCGCCCCCAAGAGAGAATGTGCCAATTATGTAACATGTACAATACATAATGTGACAAATTGCGTGTGTGACGAATGGCGTTTATGATTAACAGCGTATAGGACGAATCCCGTTTATGGCGAACAGCGTAATGTGACATATTGCGTAAGTGACGAAATGCGTTTGTGACGACCAGCTAGGGTTGCCAACTTTTTTTACAAGGAAAACAGTATATTAAAAGCTGCGTAGTAAAACAAACAGTATATTATGGCCCAGTGCATGCGGAGCAGTACAATAAACAGTGCTATGGTCAAATGAAGTTTTTTTCAACAGTATTAAAGCATAGAAAACAGTACCTATAATACTGTTTTTAACAGTATGGTTGGCAACCCTACGACCAGCGTGTAATCCTTTTTTTTGGACTGTATGTATATCTTTAAATTGCGATTTAACCTCTCTTTAACCCTAACAAAATATAGATTTACAGAGCTCATGTGAAATCATTACTTTGTTATTTATTATTCTTATATTACTAACGGATCGCCAGGAATGGCGAAAGTGTATTTGTTAGGAAAGCTGATCCTAAATAGGGATATAGCAAGATTTATTGATTTCTCTGCCTTGCCATAGTTGTCGGCACTGGCGGCAGGGCTTTCCACCTCGTGCGTGGCCGATAGCCCAAAAGAACTTATTACAACATCTGAATAACGGATCCGATATTTAGTCGTTCCTGAATTAGGGAGAAGTTAAATTATATAATCTAATATTGTCATATTATATTATATTTGTATGCTATATGGACTACGTCCGAAATAAAGCATTATTATTATTATTATGTATCTCTTTTTAATCACGGGTCAAGCCCGGTCATTTGATAGGCATGCGCGGGGATATGGATCCAACGCGTAGAGGCCCCTTTGAGAAGTTTGATGTAATGTTGTACGCCCGCCGTGACCCGCTCCAGGATATGTCAATGGAACGACATACCCATGAGCAGGTCTCGGCAGCCGTTGAGACTATTGCGAAGTGTGATGGAAAATAAATGGGCTATGGAGATGAGGTCTGGGTGAACTTAATACCGGGCTATTACAGAAGAGGGACGGATGCCTGCCATAACTGCCTTTATTGCTAGCTATTTGCGGCAGGCGGTGGCTTGCTACTCACTAGATGGGCCCCCGAAATGCTAGGAAAACGGCCGGGGGCAACACCGGTGTGAGTGACTCAGGGATGTCGAGAGGTGTGCTGCGCTTTCTCCGAAGTTACTCGCGGCGTGATACCCTTTAACACTTCCACCCCTGGAGCATATAGCTCTAGCGGCTCCTCTCTGGATGGCCAATGAAGGCAAGCCAGAGCTGAGAGTCCTGCGGGCCTTCTTGTGTTTACACTCCGACCGATGAAGACACGTCGGATACGAAGGCCCTGACCGACTCGGGTCCGTGGTGTCGCTACTCACACGCTCGCCACACAAGCTGCCCTGCGGACTTATTATTATTCCATTTATTTCACATTTTACTCTATTTTATTACATTTTTAAATATAATTAAAAAAAAAAAAAATACATTTAAAAATATAAAAAAACAGGGGCACCCGCCGGTAGTGGAGCGAAGACCCAAACTACCGGTGGTCAGGGCTCCAGAGTGAGGAATCTCCTCACAATGCGCGCCGTGTCCAGAAGAACCGCCTTCTGCATCTGGTTCTTGACCCAACTGCCTAGCATGAGCCTCTCGAGATGATGGTCGAGGCTCTTAGCTATAAGTCCGTTTACTGACACGACTATCGGAACAATAATCGTTGAGTCCACATGCCACATGTTGGTAACCTCGTGGGCCAAGTCCAAGTACTTAGAAAGTTTCTCTTTCTCGGCCTTAACGAGGTTCTCATCATGGGGAATGGTGACGTCAACGAGAATTGCACGGTTCGCCACCCGGTCTAATACCACTATATCAGGTCTATTTGCGAGAATAGTCCTGTCAGTGATAATAGACCGGTCCCAGTAGAGCGTGACACTACCGTTCTCGAGAACTGGCGCAGGTGCATACCTGTAGTATGGTACTTCAGAGCTCACAAGGCGATATTTAAGAGCAAGTTGCTGGTGTATAATCCTAGCTACTTGATTGTGTCTATGCAAGTACTCGCCGTTAGCAAGATGAGAACAACCGGAAACAATATGCCTGAGTGACTCACCGGGACGGTGGCATGCTCGACATATGTCGACCGTACCGTCCTTCAGGATATATTTCCGGTAGTTATTCGTCTTGATAACTTCGTCCATAATTGCATAGACAAAACCTTCGGTTTCCCCAAAGAGGTCACCGAAACGTAGCCAGGCCACCGACGCGAGCGAGTCTACATCAGGCCCATTAAGAGCCCGGTAGAATCGCCCATGTAGCTCCTTGCTCTTCCATATATCCTTGCGGCCCTGAGTGGTAAGCACAGATGGTTTACGCCAATTCTCGTTTGCCAAGGATAGTGGTGTAAGGCCCTTATCAACTGCTACAACGTCGCGATGCATCCCACTATCACAGTTTAGAAAATATTCCCTGAGATTGCACACCTCACGGTTGTGTAGGTTTTTGGCATTTAAAAAGCCACGACCCCCACACTTCCGTGGGATGTACAATCTCATCACTGATGATCGTGGGTGATGCATGCGATGCGTCGTAAGCAGTTTTCGGACCTTAACATCCAGGGCATCCAGTTCAGCCTGAGTCCACCTTAGTATGCCGAAGGTGTATATCAGCAGGGGCATAACCCAACCGTTGAAGGCCCGAACCTTATTACCACCTGACAACAGACTTTTTAAGACTTTTGTCAGGCGACCAAAGAATCGGTCCATCACCGATTGTTTTATGTCCCCGCCGGCTATACCTAGAGACTCCGACATACCAAGGTATTTGTAGGTTTCGACTTCAGAGAGAGATCTGAGGGACATTGTCTCTGAGAGTTTCAAACTCTCCGAATTTGCAACTCTACCCCGCTGCACATGTATGACCGCACATTTGTCAACACCAAACTCCATACCAATGGCGTTACTGAAAGTTTCGGTTACTTTCAGCAACTCCACAAGGTCCGGTTTGTTTGGTGCAAACAACTTGAGATCATCCATATACAGCAGATGAGAAATGATCTCACCCTCTCTATGAAGTCGAATGCCCAACTTTGAATCCCTTAACAGAGTGCTAAGTGGGTTCAGAGCCAGGCAGAACCATAACGGGCTCAGGCTGTCACCCTGGAAGATACCACGTTGAATCCTTATAGGAGCCACCAATTCAGGAGAAACTCCGCAACCCGGTTGACAAAGGACTGTGGTCCACTGCCCCATGCATGAACCGAGAAAGGAGCATAGAGTTGAATCTATTTTATACAACTCCAGTACCCTTCTCAACCATGAATGAGGCACCGAATCATAGGCCTTTTTGTAGTCAATCCAGGCGGCAGAGAGATTCTTCCTGTTTCGGCGGACCTGTTGGCAAACGGCTATGTCAATGAGAAGAAGCTCTTTAGTACCACAGGACCCAGCCCTACACCCATTCTGAGCAATGTCCAAAATATTATTACACATAATGTGTTTGGTAATTTTAGATGTCAGAATGGATGTAAGGAGCTTGTACAAGGTTGGCAAGCACGTGATGGGTCTATAGTTCTTAGCTTCCGTGGTACTACCATTCTTAAAGAGCAGGAAAGTAATACCAGTAGTCATAAAACTTGGCAGAGATCCAATTTCAAGGGCTTCTTGAAACTGAGTTGCCAAGCGGGCATGCGAGCGACGGAACCACTTAAGCCAAAAGTTGTGCAATCCGTCCGGACCTGGAGCTTTCCAGTTATGTGCCGTTCGGATTGCACAGCTAACGTTCTGGGTGCTAATGATAATAGCCTCCATGTTTCCGATCGACTCACATGCACGCTCGACAACGTCAATCCATGCTCCCTCGGTGTGGTTGATAGGCACCGACCAAATGCTTTGCCAAAACTGCGACACAGCTCCAGCGGTCGGAAGTTGCCTATCAACCACACGGCTAGTAGATCTCTCCCAAGTTCGGTATACTTTCCTTTGATCGCATTGGAAAAGCCGATTTTGATGGTACCTATCCACACGCTGCCTGTAACGACGAATACGGTTTGCCCATGCATACACTTTCTGCTTCAGAAAGTCTATGCGCTCTGTGACCCAGTGCATATAATCCTGGGGCCTAATATTGGTCCCAGCAAATGCCTGTTATTATTATTATTATTAAATCGCGTTTAGGAAGGTAGCATCCGATTTAGGACAAGAATGGTTTCCCACGTTCTAAATCTATATCGGATACTAAATCGGAAGAGTGTAATCACATCACATATAACGCTCACTCGCCTACCGTCGCGAGCGCACGTTTTTCTTTGATTGTGTGTATATGCAAAAATAAAATGATTACGGAAAGGGAGATAATTCAAAGTATGTTAGAATTATATAAGGACATGCCTTATCTTTGGAACAAAAGCGATCCAAATTATATAAATAAAACTTTGCACTAATACATTGTCGAAAAAAAGTATCTTTCTTTTGTATAAACGGTGTCACTAGATTTAATAATATATCAAATTCTTTTGAATCCATTCGAACATAATTTCTGAAGTCATCTGGTTCCAAGACCCTCTTAATGTTTATGCTTGCAAGCTTTTGACGCAATAATAAATAATCTTTCACCCATCTCGTTCTTTTTCTCTTTTTAATTGGTATGGAGCCAACCGCTAGGGCTACGATAATACCAATTTTTTGGTTTTTCGACAATATTGGCGCCATTTCGTCACACTTCTTTTCACTCAGCACGTCCGTCACTTATCGCTCGTCCTTAGCCTCTGATTCAGAGCCCTGAATCAGTGAACGTGTAATCAGGAGCTTCGGAGACTGAATTTCTTGTCCTAAATCGGACACTGAATATCGGATCCGTTATTCAGGATGGTGTAATAAGCTCTAAAGTGAGGGGCCGCCACGATAACGCGGGCTACTCAAGCTACTAAATTGCCTGAAACAGTCCATTCTCTTTCTGAATATGTCTAAGAAACAAACCAAAAATACGCTTAGTAAGAAAACAAAATATTGTAATTACTTATTTATTTTTATTACAAAAATGTTATTAAAAATCATTCAACTTAGTTTCCTTACTATGAGACTAATTAATTAAACTAGACACTATTTTTACCGTCTTACTCACTAAATTACTAAATTTATACATGGATGTTGAAATACTGGCAGTGGAAAAATACATATCGAATTAGCGTGTTAACGGTATGTTTATGTACAAAATTACAGGTAACGGTAGGATCGTAATTTAATATGGCTCAGTGTACAGCGTTTAATTTGTGATTCATTCGTCTAAATTATAAATGAACAAAACATAATTAATTCTATTGTTTCATTGCAAACTATTTTATGGTGTTGAGCATTACACCCCAATACATTCATTTCCACCTTTGCATACAATTGTTACTTTCTAATGTATATTGTTATTAAATTTGTTATGACATTAAGTATAAATTCATAAACACGATCAATTTATCTAAGCTAAGGCTAAAGACTGCATTATTAGGAGCAAACAAACGAACGTTTTACAATATATTTACAAAATTGCACTGTAGTTTTTTCGACGTCTGTATACAAAAAGCACCTAATGTATTATTTATTACATTCCATCAATCACTAGGTATAATATTCATACTTCTAATTACGAGCTAGGTTTGAATTTAAGTAGCATTCAGCAGACCACTTCTTTGTCATAGATTCATAACACTGACAGTTTATTCCAACATACCATTAATACATTACACGAAGTTAATTCTAGATTAGAACTTTTTTGTAAATGGCTTGTCTTACAAATATGTACTATCTAAATTGTTTTAAAAAGTTTATTAAATTTTAATAATACGTTTTATTAAAGACCTGAATGCTGCACTTGAACCTTTTAATTGTGAAGTATTCACATACAATTTTTAAGTACCTTTAACAGGCATTTGAGGACACAATTCTATTGAGCTTTGTGTCCAAATTTCGATAAGTTTATTGTTGGTTTCAATTTAACTTGTCAGCGCTCACATTTTAGATGATAATACACCATTCAAATTACTAAGCGTATATGACGTACGCTTGAATAAGAGGCAGTGTTAGTTTGTATGTTGTTTTTAGAAAAAGGACCCCAAGAGAACAACAGTTTCGTATTAATATACGAAACTGTTCTTCTCTTCATCCAAGACTAATATCTTGGATGGGCTATTACTAGTACGGGCCTGCAGGAATGGAGCTGGATTAGAGACAAGGAAGGTAGGAATTATTGATAAGCCCAATGCTGACTATGTTATTGCGCACAGCGTTCGAGATCGGTACTCGAAATAGATCGAAATCTACGGTGCAAGGTGTATTAGTTCGCTCGGACAAATTATTTCTTCAGATTAGGTCTGAAGAAATAATTTGTCTTTTAGTTCTTTCAAAAATCTCCTTCAATCGTTTCTAAAGTGATTTCTTTGTTATCCTATAAATCACGTTCTAGTTGAAGCGACCATTGTACAGTTGAGTGCAAAAGTAGACGATTTGCTTTCCCTGTTGACTGCACTGCACCATCATGTCACATGTAAGCATGACGACAAACAATGTAGCCTCAGAAAAATGGACTTACGTCTTACGTTTTTAACAATCAAAATCTTACTTTTTCCTCCTTATTTATTTGCTAGTCAATAATGTTATAAATACTATAGATATGCCCCAGGCGTCAAAAACCTACAACCGAAAAGTGAGTTAGTTGTCTTACCTCGTAATTAGTTCGCACAAACAAGCCGACGAAACTGACAATTTATTGAAATAGGTAAGAATAGTCCTCTGTATTACGAAAATACACACTTTATGTTGATAAAGAAAATAAAAGGAACACATATCACACGAAAGTACACAACGTACGTAACACGAAAGTGCATGAACATGTCTGTTTGTCTTAGTCTGGGTGTTTTCTTATAAGTATGTATTTACAAAAAAAAAAATGTATTTACGTATGTTTATCAGTTGTCTAGTACTCATAACACAAGCTTCGCTTACTTTGGGGCTAGATGGCGCTGTGTAAAATGTCTATCAATATTTATTTATTCATTTAATAATATTTGATGTTAACACGTATTTTAGGTTACTTTCAATTTTTGCAAGAAAAAAAAGCGAAGGAAAGAGATAGCAAGTAAAGTAACTGCAGCAAATTTGGAATACTGTTGGTAATAACCCTGCATTAAAAAAGGATCGTGTCACGCCATCTACTATGGACCACTAGTATTATGTAGTTTGAATATTTGTCAATAAATTAGTACCTACTTAATGATGTTGCCTGTTTGGATGTAGCTGTCATCAGAGTGAAAACGCCATAAAACGAAAGTGGAGTAAAGAAAATATGGCTGCTGCAGTAACGGCAGTCCGTGAAAAAAAAAACATGGGTTATTTAAAAGCTGCCAAACTTTTTACTGTCCCCAGAACCACATTATTTCGATTTAGTCACAAAAAAACATTTCATAAACGAATACCATGTGCAGTTAGGTACACCCGTAATTTCTGAGCATATATATTTATATTTTAAACTAGTATCCCAAATATGCGTCATAAAGTGCAGAGATGATAAGTATAGAGATAGTCATAGATTTTCCAGATAATGGGAGACGGGAACCATTTTCGGACGCGATTTAGTAGGTATGAGCATGCCATATCTATAGTATTTATACATCCTTGTTTGTAGCATTTCGGAAGCTGTCATTAGCATAGCTAACATGATATGAAATTACATATTTTTACATAGTGTGTATTTATATCCAAACATAATACCAGGTCAGATGAATCCACAATTGTTTACAATACTTTTTATTTCGATTTTAAACATCAGTGTGAAATTTAATAATATCTCAATTCATTTTTATATCACAGTTTTAACTATTCTAATTGATTAAACATTGCAAGTCTGTTAGTATAAACTGTAAAGCAACTTCCTGCGTTGAAAATATGCTTATATATTGAAATATTGAAAAGGGATAAACATAATTATAGTTGGTAATTGGTCTCCAGCCAACAAAATAACCACTAGAATTATTTCGAGTACATCATTGTTCGTTTAACAAACTTCAGGGAAATTGTAACTATCTGTTACCTATTTTAATTATGTAGACTTAAAGAAGACGTATAATAACGTATAGCAACTTGAACTACCATACTGGTAAAGTATAATTCGAGAAATATTGCAAACTGCTTCGAACATATACAGTCAAATACCAGTTTATTAGCAGATGACTAAATTTGAACTTTAGGGTTCAAATAGTAACCACACATAATGGAATGTTGAATGAACATTAATGTAAAAAACTTCCGTTAGATAGCCCTTGTAGTATTCAAATAGCTGTATAAGTAAAACTAGGAAATACGTGCTAAACTCATTTATAAGTAGTACCAACGGACTCACACGAGATCTACATACACAACCAATATCATCCTTCCTCATCTCGTACACACTCTGAATGACAAGAATAAAAGACAAAATATTTGCATATTTTGTCCAACGAACCATAGATTAAGAGACAGGAACATAATTGTTACCACATTAAAATTATCTATGTTAACACATTTTCATTTTCAAGATTTTTATGTAAATGCATTTTTATATTTTCGCATTTACGGTGGTATACATAAATTTGAATTTAAATGCGAAATACTTTTCTAAAGGTGCCTAAATAATTGCGTCGTTGCGTGGGATGGGCGATAAAAATATAAGAATTTTCTAGGCATCTTTAGTGTTCAGAACGAACATACAATCAATAACAATATACACCACAGGCCAAAGATATTGTCAGCTAAATTGCATCGAGAAATAACGTGCATAGCTGAATTTTTATTTTCACTACTTGGCCTAGGTTTCTCACCCTAGTCGTATAAAAAAAAATAGAAAAATATGTACCTTCGGCTCTACCCTGAGCAATGCACAGTCAGAATCAAAGTTATACAAACGAAATCAGATCGAAATGAAAAAAAAATCAAACCAATGACTGGTACTTATTCTATCATACGCTATAATAGTGTAAAATATTGTACATAATATTTAAAGAAATTCATGTTCATGTATAATACTCCCTTTTAAAGGAAATCAACAGAACCAAGCAAGTTCTGATGCACTGTAATAAAAATTATTAATTATGAAGATATATATAATATATACATAAGGTAGCGGTGGGATATTTACCTATATACCCGCTATAGTATTTGCTGCTGCATCGAGACTTCCTCAGCGCTACTAGTACACATTCTATTTTTGAAAAAGTACACATCACTACATTTTATTAATATACCTACAAGTGTCGATACAGCAGCAGATTTAGTCTTTGTACTGATAACATGGCTGAGTACCAAGACTAACCACAGAAAACAGGGACTATTTTACTATAGATAATATTACATACTAACTGAAATATCGATCAGAACGTCAATAGATATGTCTATCTAGTAGGGCTCCTGGACCAAAGATGAGGAATAGAAAAAAAATGTCCTTTTACTGTACTCAACATATGTAAAATACGATTATACCTTTACGGTGACGCTCAAAACAGTCAGACATCAACGTCTATACTAACATTTTCTGTATTAAAGCTGAAATAAATTCAATGTACCACTGAGATCAATGAATTGTTAACCTTTGCATTTAATTTGGTTTGCGATTTATGTAATTCAAATCAAATCAAATCTAGTTTTATGATTTTCGGATTTGTCTTCTTCGGGGATATGATAATAAAATACTTATTATCATATTCCCGAAAAAGACAAATCCGAAAATCATAAAAATTGATTGGAAAATTTAAAAAACAGATTTTACAACAACCAATAAATATCTCTAATCCTTTGATTGAGATGCGTTCAGAAATTGACATCAAGCTCCTTAAATATAGAACAAAATGACAAATTACTTAATAAAAAAAATAAAAAAACGATTGGTCTCACTTTTAGTCACGAAAGTTACGATTGGTCACGAAAGTTGTCTGTGATTTGTTTGAAAATTGTTTTGTGGATTAAGATATTTATTGGTATATATATTATATATATTTATTGATATAGTTGATTTTTGTATTTATTTTCGTGTTATTTATCTTTATATAGCACTGAACTTAATATTTATTTTATATTCATTGTATTACTTCCATAAAATCATACATTTAGTTCGCTAATAAGTAACACGACATTCATTGACTGTTAGGCGGTACGTTCATGCTAAGCAATTCCAGGCCAATCCGGTAATTATGCCGCTGCCGTAAGCACGTAAAGTAAAATAAAATTGTCTCTGCTATAACTGTCATATCTGCGACTGTATGCTTAAAAAAATAATAATCGGAAAACTTAAATAACGAAATACGTTAGGTACATTAAAAGGACTGACTACGTAATTTTCATTCATTGTCTTCGCTCCAGGAGCCACAAAATAGACACATTGTCAATAGAAACAAATAAAAAAATAGTGTACGATATGTAACAAGTGTCCAGTTTTCGTAAAAATCATGTAAATACACTTATCTGGTACAGACACACGTTCGGAACCAATTAAACCCGGAACGTTTACTTTCACAGCTAAATTACAATTCGAATTAATTTTTAGTAAACTTAAATATATAATGGAACGATCACTGGAAAACCAAGATATTTATTATATTACCATTGACCCCATTATCATGATCACATTGTTTGAAATAGTTTTGATTAGGAGTTCATGCTTAAATTAACGCGACTCTATTAACTAGTGGTGTTTTCCGTCTGCTTGTGTGTGTTTGGGCGGTCACGGGTTGGTAAATGAAACTTGTCTTCGCTCGTTTTGCCGAGTGTACTGTAAAATAAATCACAATACATTTAAGTATGTGCAAGGTCTCGTAAATATTAATATTATATAGTTGCTGTAAATGTAACATTTGTAAGGCGTACGCGTTCACTAGCCCACGCCGACCGCAACGCATCCACAGCACGCCACGCTATGAAATGAATGAAAAACACGTTGATGCGTGCGAGCGTGCATTACCATAGGCAGTGCTACAGAGATTCCATATCCATTTGCATAGATGTTTATATTTATCCTTTTAATATACTTTTGTTTAAATTTATACCTAATGATATTTACTCATAACAGCGCATATTTTCTTTAACCCTAATTTCTCTAACAATATTTATTTAATCATATCATATCATTCTATAAATTTATTTACGCATAATAATCATAAAACCAAAAGCGACCGACCCTCGACTTGCTTTTTAGAGAGAGAGGTGAGTTACCCACACCCTTTCCTAAATCAATTGCCAGCCGAGCCTCGCTCGCTTGGCTTTTGGAAACCACTAGCATAACCTGAACTAACCCAACTATGTCGGTAAACCGTCAAATCAAATCATATTTATTTGCAAAATGCGTCCATTACATATTATAAAATTAGGTATTATGTGTTTCCTATTAGGATATATTTTTTTTAATACATATATTTCGAATGAAAATTCAAAATAAATACGTAACAATACAATAATTCTACAGAAATCATATGAAATCCATTCAGAAACCGTAGCGTGCCATGCGTGCGGAGCGTTCTGCCCGGCCTAGCGAACGCGTACCTTTAGGCCCACACATTACGTAATAAAATTGCCTATTTTATTATTATTTTATATTAGGTTTTGATGTTGTAATTTGTAAAAAAAATCTGTAAATTTAAATTACTTTAAATATAAATATACTTCAAGTACATATAAAAATTACGTATTTATTACTCTTTAGTATAGGATTATGAAAACATACATAATGGATAGAATTATGAATACATTACATATGTGTAATATATCAAAAACCAGCAATATTAATACATTAAAGCTGTTTTTTTACAAAATGTACAATGATCGAGAATATAGGTTTAATAACTGAAGATGCCTGACTACGCAACTAAAAAAAGTGGCAAAATCAAGCAAGTCTTCATAATATCAATTATCTATTATGTGGAAATGATGTGTAATGAATCACTATGAAACATAGGTATACTCACTAGTATAGTTTTCCGTTAGAGACAGATCCAATTTCACTGGCTTTGTGTCGATCTCGATTTCTTCATAAGATCTGTCCAATACCTGGAAAGATGAATATATATATATATATATATATATATATATATATATATATAACATAGGAAATTCTGAAATTAAAGACTTGATTACTCTCTTTTTTTATATCTACTTTGATCAACTTTTACAGCATTATGATGAGTTAACATCGGACGCATTCACATGCGCTAGCGAAATGATGTCTCGTTCTTTCGTACAATAATTTGTATAGTCTTGTTTTTGTAAGTTTGCAGCTTCGTACGAATATTGTATGGGAAAGCGTCGGTGTAATAACGGCGTTAAAATTTTGAAGTTTATACTTATGTAGATAGACTATTGTTTCCGATAAATGTATAAATAAAGATCAAAGCTACGGAAGCTATTATATATCTATAATAGTAAGATTTATTTATCAACTAAGTGTTATAGCTCTTACAGAAATTGCCACAGTCTATTAGAAAAGACACAAAACTTTTGATATTGACATGTCACAGAGTAAAAAAAAAACACTGTTACTCATGGAATGTTGTGAAATACAAAGATTTCGTATGAATTATTATTATCTCACTTATACCATATTCTCGACAGAGAACTTTGAAATATGTATAAGATTTTATGTTTTAAACGTCTAAAGAGTTAAAGTCACGTCGTCGTGACAGTTTTTAAACAGTACTCACCTCAATATCACTAACTTCTTCACTCGACTCGACGTCAGTGAAGTAGGATGTGAGTGACGAGGGTCCGGTGGCCAACAACCGATATGTGCCGCCAACCATCCCTGTACCTTCAACCACCTCTTCAACTTCTAACTCTTGATCTGATACTTCCTAAAAAGAACAATATATTCAATTAATACTAATTATCATTATTTTAGCTTATAAGGAATAAAAAAAACTGTTTAACATATAAGACGAGCTCGGTGTTCGAATGGTTAGCAATGGCCACTTTGATTCCAAGGTCGCGGGTTCGATTCCCGCACAAGACAAACATTTGTGTGCATGAACATGTGTTTGTCTTTGTGTTTTCTATGTATTATAAGTATATATTTAAAAAAAATGTATTTAAGTACAGTTATCAGTTGTCTATTACCCATAACATAAGCTTTTTGCTTAATTTGGGACTAGATGGCGCTGTGTAAATTGTCTAGAAATATTCATTTATTTAACTTGTTGGGCTTTGCCTCAATTAGGTACTGTTTATTAGAAATATATTGAGTTTTAAAAATATTTTGAATTGTCTGGTAAATTGGCCGAAATCAAATATTAAAATATTAACAACTGTTTATTAGCATTGACTCGATTACTATAAACAGATTACAAGTTAAGATGGATGGGATGATTTTATTTAGGATGGGTACCATTAAGTATCGTAATTGAAGTGTCTATACGTTACGGCTAGATAGATAGATGTCAACTTCCATAAATTAAATACATAATGAATGGTTTATCGACATAGTTGCGTTAGTTTAGGTTATGCTTGTGATTACAAGATGACTTGTTTTTGGAGCAATAGACGTACCCAAACCCTTTCCTAAAGTAATAGAGTCGAGCCTCGCTCTATAACCTAACCTAACCTAACCCAACTATGTCGATAAACCGTTCATTATATTGCGTCTACATTTTTAGTTAAGGGGCCGCAGTTGCACTTAAGTTTAGCCGGCTAAAATTCTATCTATAGACTAACTTATCCTCCGACCAAGTAAAAAGGTTCTTAATTAAATACACGATTGTGAACGAGGTTGCTAATCATTTGATAGAAGTTAAAGATGGTCGCAGACGACAACATAGTTTAAATAAAAAATATAACAGATATGAGGAAAGTTAAATTATGATTTAATTGTAAAAGTTCAGCATGCAATGTTTAGGAAAGTCATAGCGAAATGAACCATAATTCACCTGCTCGATGATAGTCTCCTCTTCGTCTACTTCCTCCTTGATCTCTGGGTCTATTTCGACGTCAGCATCGAGTTCTGCGTCTCCATCGACGTCCGCGTCGTCATCCGCATCCGCTTCGGCTGCGACTCCGTTATATTTCATCTCACCACGTTCTAGGGCTTCCAGGCTCTCTAAAATATTTAACAAAGCTTACAAGTTGTAACTATTTTTAAATTCAAAAACCTGCCACACTTGTTATGCCACGCGCAGTGTTAGGGTTCCGTAGTTGGCCGTCACAATATTTCGTCTAAATCAACCGTATTGTGTATTTTGTAATGCTCAAAATTTATGACGTTTTGTAATTCTAGTCTTACAAGTATAGTTGGATACGCGAGCGTCATCATAACATGCACCAACCATTAAAATTAAGGCTTAAAATTGAGGCTCCGGCTTTAACATTGTCATCACTTTATGAATTATTATTATAGTTACTACAATTTTATTTTTTACATAATTATACATGGTTCCTAAACTTGTTTACTACCCATTTTACATAACTGACAACTTTATTTAAATAATTTACAATGGAATTTATACCCCAAATTTGTCTTTCTCCAAGTATCTACATTTTTTATGTTGGTCGACTATTACTTGACCCGAACAAAAATATACGCTTTAAAACTCAATATTTCCCAAAGGATGGCTTGTAAGGAAAGATGGTGTTGACATTCCTCCCAATATTTTTGAAAGACCTATCCAACGATACGCAACACCATACAATAGCCAAGGAAAAAATAGCTCATCCCCACATTACGTGTAGGGGAGGTACCCTAAACATTTTTTTAAAATCAGATTTTACTTTACCATTTTGTCGGCGTCATTAATATGTAATCCTATATCAAATTTGAGCTTTCTAGTACTAATAGTCGTTGAGCTAAGCCGCGGACGGATGGACAAACAGGCGGACAGACCTGGCGAAACTAATAAGGGTTCCTTGTTTACCACGAAACCTTAAAAATAATGTTTTAATAACAGAGATTGTATTTTAAATAAAATTTCTTATAATAACAAGATAACTTTTTAATACCACATATGGCCATACAGAACGGCAGATTATATTGAATAGTTTTCTGCACATTCTGCAGCAAGTGTATGTCAGTGCTTGTAGCATTTTTTTTTATCGAAATCGTTGTATTCGTTTCAGAGATAGCTACGCAAAACTTCACTTTTACACTAATGTCACACCCTGACCACAACATACAAAAAACGACAACTCAAACAGACGCATCTGTATACGTGCAAATGTGAGTGTAAATTCCATAAATTACGTCACACGAATTTCATGATTTTTTTGACCCCTCCTCCGTCCTTGTCACAGCTGGTCACATTTGTGAGACTCCCCCCCTCCCTAGTGTGACGTCACAAATTTTCCAATTTTACATCTAGAGTTGCAAATGTTTTTGAGTTTTTCGTTAATAGTTCAAAGTTGTTTTAACACTTAGATTATAAGAGATTTTGAAATGTCATGACCCCTCCCACCCCCTTGTCACACAATGTCACACTTCGTCGACCCCCTCCCTCCCCCTTAAAGGGTGACGTAATTTATGGATGGCCCCTTAGGGTTGACTGCATAACGAAGTAGGTGAGCATGCCATGTAAGACGCTATTATTATACTCGTATATTGTAATAATAAATCATACATTAATAGTAGTTTATGAAACTGTTGCATAATAAGGGTTATTAAAATACGAGTGTGAGTTTAAAACATGAGCCAAAGGCGAATGTTTTAATAGACCACACGAGTATTTTAATACCTAATTATGTGCAGTTTCATACACTACTTTATCTAATCTCATGAAATATATGATAATAATATTTTAAATACAACTATGAAGTTAATTTAACAGCTATAATTCTTACATATAAATCCATTTGCAGATCGAGCATGCGTAGTGCGCATGCGCGACGCGCCGCGCGGCGCCGCGTTCACAGATTATGTAGAAAAATTTTGCATAGTTGCAATGTATTTGCATTGCAACCTGTTTAAAATACCTGTATCCAGGGCTGAAGCTGTATCGAAATGGTAAAAAAGTTATTTTACGATACAGTTGTCCTTAAAAGAGCTGTATCGAAAAATAACTTTTTAAATTTATTTTGATAGCTTGTGCGTAAAGACTGTCATTAAGATACTGTGTTTAGTTTTTTAATGTGTAATTTTCAGTATGAGATTCTTTTATCTAATCTCTATCTAATCTCATACTGAAATTTACACATTAAAAAACTAAACACAGTATCATAATGACAGTCTTTACGCACAAGCTATCAAAATAAATTTAAAAAGTTATTTTTCGATACAGCTCTTCTATGGACAACTGTATCGTAAAATAACTTTTTTACCATTTCGATACAGCTTCAGCCCTGGATACAGGTATTTTAAACAGGTTTCAATGCAAATACATTGCAACTATGCAAAATTTTTCTACATAATCTGTGAACGCGGCGCCGCGCGGCGCGTCGCGCATGCGCACTACGCATGCTCGATCTGCAAATGGATTTATAGGTAAGAATTATAGCTGTTAAATTAACTTCATGGTTGTATTTAAAATATTATTATCATATATTTCATGAGATTAGATAAAGTAGTGTATGAAACTGCACATAATTAGGTATTAAAATACTCGTGTGGTCTATTAAAACACTCGCCTTCGGCTCATGTTTTAAACTCACACTCGTATTTTAATAACCCTTATTATGCAACAGTTTCATAAACTACTATTAATGTATAATTTGTATAAAGGGGCAATGCTGTGCGGCGATTGCATATTTATTTATATTTTCAAATTATTTGAAGAAAATAAACAAGTAACCATACCTGGATAAACCATCGCCTTTTTGATAGCTTGAGGATCTTTCCGTGACCACTTTTGAACTTCTTCATCCATTTTTCCAACTTTAGACGGATTCATAGCCCATAAACACCCTGTACAGATACAAACAAACATTACAATTAGTGTAAATAAAAAATTTGTTAAATCTCTGAACCAAGAGAAAAAAGTTCTCCTGCTCCATCTATAGACCCTGATCACCATTTATCTATAACCTGACCATCGAGATCATTACAGTGAGCTTGAACAAGAGATAAGCTGTAAGTTGATGAGGAATTGGGTGTCAGGCAGATTTCTGGTGATGCTGCACTGATCAAGCTGACCATGTTATTTTTGCCAATTTCAAATTATAAAACCAATGGAAGTTGCTCATACCCAACGTGAAATAGAAAACAGTTGAGGACGTAATGAGGCAGACTCCTTAAACACACCTCTTTTTAGGTCTCGGGTTAAAAATGAGAATAGGCTATTTGACTTAACATTTTTTTTGGTTTGATATGTAGGGACGTCTCAATAATATAACCATAGGTGAAAGCATTACTTCGATAGCATAAAAATCTCTCGAGATATGTTAATTTGAAAATCACAATTTTGGACTTTCCTGAAAACGCTCCATACAAAAGGCTCCTGAGTTATGACGTCACAGGTTTGTATTTTGCATGCATCAAATTAGTACGACAGCTATGTTAAATATTACGTTTGTGGAATTAGTATCATAATAAAAGTTACTAGTATCTTTTATTGCTTCTCCAATGGAAATATTATTTTTTAATAATTTCATACTTTTAAAATGAACTTTCCCGCCAAACTTTGATTGACCTTAAAATAAGTCGGACGGAAGATATTAGAATGAAAGTTTGCAGATCTTTATAGTTTTGTGTATTTTACGATATTGTTAAATAATTTATATAAATTTTGAACATTGTCAAATAGCCTATTGCAAATTTTTGATTTGTGAACTATAGTTGTCATTACATATTACATTACATTACCTTTTCTTTGACTTCCATTAGTGGAAGGCTTCTCAATTTTTTCGAAACACTTGTTGAGGCTTAGATTATGTCGTACTGAATTTTTCCAACCATTCGGCGCGGTTTTAAAATACGGGAAATGTTGACTGAAAAACAAATTTGAATTCGCTAACATTCTTACAATAATTTCAATCATTATATCGTGAACAGTTACCACAATACACTTAACAATTACACTTACCACATAAAATTATAAATTTCTGAAACAGGCAAGCTTCCTGTTCTTGAGTTTTTCAGCGCCATTGCTATTAGGCATGAGTAAGAATACGCCGGTTTAGGAAACTCTCCCACTACACTTTTGTTACTGTTACTAGTATTCACATATTTAGCTTGGCTAGTATCAACGGCAAATGCTCCACTAACTGAAGTTTTGAATATTTGTTTATTACTATTTAACGATGATTTATCATTGTCAATTAATATTGTAGTCGCTTGGTTTTTATTACTATTAGCTAAAATTGTTCTAGATTGTTGAGCGTCCAGTATGTGTATATTGCCGGATATAATAGTTTTAGCGCCTAATTGTTGCGTTAGTTTTTGGCTGGTATTTAGAATAGAACAGTTTTTATTATTAAGTTTCAATACTTCGGTGGCTTGTGACGATTTAATTCTTACTGTCGTCGTGGTATTACTTGGTGACGATTTTTCTAAATGTTTAAATAAGTCTTTAACGACATTCTTTTCCTGCTTTCTGACAAAAATGGTAATTTGTGTTGCTTCTTCTAACTTTTTGTTGGCAGTTTCCTCAACTTCTGGAGCTTTTGATACCTTTATTGCATTTGGTGAAAATGTTAAATGGCTCTTTTCTTCTTTGGGGCTTGGCAGTGACGTGCTACTATTGAGGTCGGGGTTTGCAGCAGCCGACGTTAATAATAGATTTGAGGCCTCTTCTTTCACAATGCTTTTGACTGGAGTTTCAGCAAATGACGACGGCATAACTGAATTTGGATTGACCATTACGGCATTTGCTTCTGATCCATATAAATCTAGATTATGTACAAAACTAGAAGTATTGTTGAGCCACGTTGTGGAATTATCTGTATCCATATCCAATAAAGGAGGCATTTCGGCAAAATTTAAACCTAAGGAATCCTGCAATATAAAAAAAAATAGATGTAAGTATCGTGTATATAGGCTAAAACATATGTTTCGAGATCACTAATATATGTAAATATAAATTAATACTAACGGAAAAGTCTGTCATACTACTTAAGTCTGTAGCTATCTCATTTTTGATATCCATGTCCAGCATATCCTGGAGTGAGTCTGTGATGTACAAATCCATATCTGAGCACACCTGTAAAGAAAATACAAATTTTAATTAGAAAACTTTATTTTATTGACTTTACTGATGCATCTCGTATGTTAGCCAAGATTGTTTTAAGATCGGATATGTGTAATTATAAGGTAATTAGTGCACTTAAATAGCGCTCTTACTAGATATAAAAAAAAAGAGTAGGTAACAGTGCAAAAACCGACCGTTTCTTTGAGCTGTAATAGTTTTTTTTGCCAAGTAAGTTACACATATTACTCCCAAATACTTCCAGTATTTGGAATCCGAGGTGGGACCCTGTGCTGGTGAGGCCTTTATTTACAGGAAAATATACAAAATAAGACTAAAAGATATCTCTCTTTTTGTCAAAAGCACGTTTGCTAGATGACTGGAGCATCACTTGCACGCTACGTTAACTTTGGCTGCAAAGATGGGTGGTGCGTCATTACGCTGATCAATTCACGGTGCATCTCGTTTTCTTACATTTTTACGTCCTTGATTTTCAGGTAAGTAATGAATTGCTATACACATTTACGAGCCAGGAATTTTAAGAGAATCATGACCCCTATTGTGTGGGTAACTAACTGTAATAGATTACAAGGCAAGTGTAGTATTTAGATAATGTTTTATTTATAAAATTATAGGTAGATTATACTATCATTAAATTGAATTACTTAAGACATGCACAGTTTAAACGCAGATCGAGTATCACATAAAGAGCTATGCTTTATTCAAGTATTATAAACATTTTCATTTTATTAAATGTGTGGTGTGGCCATGGTCACCATACCATACATGTCCATAGCATAGTTAGTGTATTAAATAAACAATATAATTAGTTTCATCCATTCAAATTGGTTTTTTTTTTCCCATGAGACGAACTTCTTAGCTTCCATGGATTCACCGTGCGGGTGCCGGGTCCATCGTGTGGCAGAGAGAGAAACCCAAGCAGATCCCGAGACTTGTGACACGGGTGTAGGTTTAAGGGGCCCCTTTCCGACGTACATCAACACTCACCTTCACTACTTGTGTTTCTCTCCCTGCCCTGCCAAATCTGGTATGAACCTGCTAATGCAGCTTTAGATACTCGTTCTAATATAGAACTTACTGCACTTCTGGACTAGCCAAGGTCTTTCAGCAGGTTATAGAGAGATTTTGCTGGTATATCTCTCGCTCCTACTTCTACAGCGTATAGATTAACTACATAGCCGCTTTTTGTTAATTCGTTTATGGAAACTGGAAAACGAAGGGAAAAAATAGAGCGAAAGCGAATGTTTACAAAATTGACGCAATTTCAGATACGGACGCTTAAAGTCTATATTTTTTTTTACGATAAAGTCGCTTTAAAATTCTTATTACATACCTATAATTGTTATAAACTTCATTTATATGTAATCGGTATCTCAGTCCAAGTTTCGCGCCAATTTGGTACGATACAAATTGCAGACGGGCGGGTGGGGCGGAACGGGACAGTGGGGCAGGACAATGAAACCACTACGTAGTAGTACCGAAACCTGTTTTGCCTTCTGGTATGCGCTAACCCCGCAGCGCAGAGTAAAATTGTGTTACAAAATGCTGCTTTATTCAAGTATTACAAACGTGTATGTTGCAATATTTAAAATATTAAATGTAGTAAAATTATAACGTCGTTCAATATTTGATTGTAATTTTATATTAAAAAATATGCATTATAATAATATATTACTTTACTTTTATTGTAATGTCTGTATGATGTGTACTAATAAATTTTGTGGGTATGATTTAGGTAACCTTAAAATGTCTCACAATGTGGCAATTCAAAGGGACAGTCTGCTTCTTTTTTTCACAGCAAAGACCTATACCAATCCATCGTCGACTGGACGCAGGTCGGGACTGGATTGTTTACTAGTGACGTGTATAAAAAAAAACCGGACAAGTGCGAGTCGGACTCGCCCACCGAGGGTTCCGTAGGTACGTAGTATCATTATTAAATTTGATATTTTTCATTATAAATAAGAAATAATGCGTCGAAAAAAATAAATAAAATATATTTTGCAATGTGTACATCAAGCCCTTTCATATGATACCCCATTTGAACTAGTAGTTTCAATTTGAAATTTCGACACCCTATAAAAAATATAGACCCCCTATTTTTTAAGATTTATTTACAAATGTATAGTTTTGAGATTTATTCCTGTACTTGTAGTCTATAACGATGTTACTTGCCAAATTTCATAGTTCTAGGTCAACGGGAAGTACCCTATAGGTTTTGATTCCCTTGAGTGTGTCGAAATATGCGTTTTTTGCTGAATAAACGGCCGTAACTTTTTTCTACGTAAACTTAGCAGTTTGATTTTTTTTTAACTTCATGGGACCGTAGACCTGAGTATACAGTTCAAATTTCAGCTTGATACCTCCACGCATTCTCGACATAGAAATTCTTGACAGACAGACAGACAGACAGACAGACAGACAGACAGACAGACAGACAGACGGACAACAAAGTGATCTTATAAGGGTTCCGTTTTTCCTTTTGAGGTTCGGAACCCTAAAAAGACAGTACAACCACGAACGGAACCAGCCCAAGGCTTCCATGATTCGGGACGATATTTTTTGTGGATGCTTTTACTGCCGTGCTATAAATAAACTCGTTCTATGCCATATGCCCATTAAGTAATACGTGTACGAACTGCTTACTTTCATCTTCATTCGATTACACATTGCTGTTGAAAAATAAAATTACACACTTACGTATGTAAGTACATATATGTATGTAAGTTACACTACTTCGACTTCATTGAGCAACTAACAAAGTGAAAATATGTTAAAGTTTTCGATTAAAATAAACAATAACTGAAGACTAGCTATTATTATCATCGTTATAAAGTTGAGGTGAGCCCTAGTGAGCCGCGGCAACTATTAAATATTATTCTGTGGATGGCTGAGAATAAGTGCATTGACAGATAACGAAATACGTTTGATAACTGAAATATTTTTTGCAAAACTGTAAAAAGTGGCAAAGCGTGCACCGGACCTCTCGCGTTCAGTGCTCCGTACCAAACGTAAAAGTAGTTATACCTAATTTGTGTATGTTTAATTATATAAATGAAGCATTTAAACTATCGCGGTGTGCCCGATGGGGCCGAAAACGCGTCATCCGTTAGTTCGCAAAATTAAGAAAAATCTCAAATAAATCAATTTACTATTACAAAATATAATTATACAATATTAATAATAATAATATAATCGTGTATTTATTTATTAACATTATGCAGAATATTACATTTTTTCCAGATCCTTGGTCAAAAAATAAAACTAAGTAAGCACCAAATACTCTGAAATCTTCCTGTGAATAGACCAAAATGCTGGTGGTCAACATACAAAAGGCGCTTTCGACTGGGACATATTATTATGGGACCGATCCCAGGTGGAACTAGTAGGATAGGAGTATGCGGCCTTAAGTTACTTGATACTTAACTAGGCTCAGACGGAACGAAAATTTTGACTTATTTGGTCCAGCCACAAACAAGTTCACGGTTCTCTATCTCGCGATGAATAGGGTGTAACCTCTCACCTCAAGACAACTGAATCCTAATGTAATTCAACAACACACTTGCATAACCTCAAGACAATTGAATCCTCTTGTTAAGCGAATTTTATGCGATATAAAAAGAGTAATCTTTTAAACATTTTGTTTAAAGAACGTTAAAAAGACTTTTCGTATTTTCTCAATAATAATCAAAGATCGCAAAATTTCTTGTTTTACATAATGAGCCTTTCAACCGACAAAAACATCGTAATATGGCTCTAATTGGACCCTTTGGGTACAGATCCCTAAATATTGATAATAAACATGTATATTTTCAACAAACTTAGAAAAAATATTATGTTATACATTATGGCAATGATATTATATGTTACTATTATGGCGCCAAAATTATTCGGAAAGACGTACTCGTGAAAGGTGTTCACATCGCTGTGTGAATGAGAGAGTAAAAGTTGGGGTGCCAGAAAGAGATAGTGGCATGAGATGGAAAGAGGGTGGATCGACCCCTAATGACATTGCAGCCGGTGTGCCGCGCCCTTTTGAGTGGGCATGTAGCTGAGCTGACTAGGTTTTCACAACACTGTTCCAAATAGATAATGAAAAACAACACGCGGTCAAAAATACATTCTATTATACATAATTGATTATATATATATACATAATAATACGTAAATAAAACTGTCGGATTACTACCTGTCACAGGCTAAATAAAAAATGTTCATTCGCCTTGTCTGGCGTGATATAGTAGGCCATGAACTCGGTCTTTATTATTTCGAGTTCATTTTGCTTGTTCGTGCAGTATGAATGAGAACAATCTAAGTTGGTATTTACACGCGTTAAAACTATTTCCGAGACATCGTCGCTAAGTAGAATTTGTTTGTGCTTTACAAGCACATACCTACTTATTATAATTGTACGACTAGGTATATATTTTCGAAAAAATATTTAAGTATTTTTCAGTACCTAGTTAATAAGTGGATTTACAAGAAATAAGATTCTTCTCGTTTTCTTAATTATCAACTTTTGATACCTGTCAAAAATATTAAAAATACATCGAAATACGAGTAGATTACTGACATTGCTTCCTTCAGAAACGCTCAGAATTAAAGTTCTAGAATAACAAAAATTCAGCATCTTACTGCTATGCGGACATTACTTTTAAAGGGTTTCAGTGAAAACATAGCATGGTTCAGCAGAATGATTCGGATGGAGGAATAGTGGGGGGGCTGTGGAGGCACCGCGAGGGGCCGCCGCCGTCCGCCGCCGTGTCCTCGAACCTGACCGCGCGCGCTCGCCTTGAACTCGACGTGGTGTCGGTACTGTCGGCTCTTGCGCCGATGGTCGATGTTCGCTTAGCTGCGAAAACCCACGGCACGGAAAATGGATGTGCACACTTTGTAGTTGAATGTTGAAAAGTATCCACTATGGGCTACCATTATATGCGTATACATTCAATGATGAATTTGAATAAGTATAAAACAAAATCGATTTTCGCGTCACTCCGTATGCTTATCCTCAACTCCTCCTCCACTAACCTAACCTAACCACCGGGACGGAATTTGATTCGAATATTTTTACAAAGGTATATTAGTAAAAAAGTACATCTACACTTGACAGGTTAATAATTAAGCTTTTATGTAAGAAGAAAAAATCAATATTTTGTGAGTCCCTAAAATATGAACCCGTGCGATGCTGAGACGAGTCACTAGTGGTGAATAAAATATATAAATAATACCTATGTTGCATTAGCAATAAATGGATTGTTTTATTTACAAAATATGTAATGTAATATGTTGTACAAATTGAGGAAGAAAATATAAAAGTTTTAGAAGTTAATAAACAAAGTTGCTTGGCGCGAATTCTACCAGAAAATTTTCCAGTTGCGCGCGCACGTCCGCGCGAAATAAGTACCTACAAGGAGGGTGGTTGTATTGATTGCATGCGCGACAACCCCTCGCGCGTCTACTTGCCTGCTTTCAAATGTTGGGAGGGGAACTGTCTTTACGTACGATCCAAAGTCTATATAGGATGTTTCTAATATGTAGACAGAAGCGAAACCTTTTTCAGCGACACGTCTATCGTCGTATCTCTATAGGAAATTTTGTTGTTTTCATATTCAGAGGATTTGTAATTTATATTGTTAAAAATATTCGAATGAAGGTTACATACCTACCTAGGTAAACATTTCCAATATGAAAATATGGAAACCAGATGGCAAGACAGGTCATTGGCCTTGCTGTAAATTACTGACTCAAGCGGCATGCAATTTAGGTATGTCACTACGGATATACCTAACCGGTATATAAAAATTCACATCAATTATTATAAAGTATTGTTATTATTCTTTATTATTATTAAAAAAAAAAAAAAATTTATTAAAAAGTATTATGCATTATGTTATTACACGTAGGTACCTACGGAGTAGGCGTTATTAGTTAATCTGTATGATACTGTAACGTAACTATGTTATATAGACAGGAGAAAATGTAGAAAGTATAGTTAAAACTGGGAACCTTTCCCTGTAAGTACAATTAGTTAACAACTTCCATGGCTAAATTCCCTTCATAGCATTTCGTCCACTTCGCATTTGAAGTAAGAAATAATATATAATAGATATAACACTGAGGCAGATGATGATTAATGGACTAAAATAATATCATTAGTTAGACATGTGTAGATTAGATATTAGAAAAAGAAACCGTAAAATTTCCATGTCCCTTCATATAATATAAAAGAGCTAATGATCTTGAATAGTGTGTACAGATTTAAAAAAAAAATTGATTCAAGAAAATCTGCACTTATGAATATATTCATCAATTTTTTATTTGTAGGTTTGAAAGCAGACGAAATTAACTAATAGTTAATTTCGTCTGCTTTCAAACCTACAAATAAAATTGGATTTTTTGTTTGTCAACTACAGAGTTTAAAAATGTTTAATTAAAGGCGTACCAAAACCTACTTGAATTATGAATTTACTGACAGATTAATGAATGTTCAAGAGTGCCTTGGACACTTAAAATTGTAGAATATACTCGCTATGCTCATGTCCTTTGTACCTGGCAATTGACCATACGCTGTGGTTTAACGAATGCACAAAATAATTAGTTCTATCGAAATAGATATAATACGTAATATGTTCCGTTTAAGTATTTACAAAAAAATACTTCCAATTAACTTAGTTAACTTTATATACAGCCTCATTGTCAAATTTTGTTAAAAAAAAAAACATTTTCTTCTTTGTATCCGCCGTCAAGTGTTCGCTTAACAATAAATTCAGGTATCAAAACCAAAACTCGATGCTAGTGTTAAAGCTTAAAACATTATTTAGCTGCCAACTTATTATTTTTGCTATCAGCTTTATTTATTTTTCAATCCCAAATTCAGAATAATTTGTCGCCGCGTTAAATACATGCTTTTAAATAGTTTGTAATTCATTCTCAAGGAGTTATGATTGGGAATGAAAGTTTGTATGAAAGCACACACGGACATAGCCGCGGGCGACCGTTAGTAGTATATAAGTCTTCTCCAAGAATGAGACGGTCAAATAAAAAAAATATTTGATACTTTTTGCCGACGAGTTACAGGAATAAATTAACACTTTTAAACAAACTTTTCAGCTCACATACGGAGTGTATCCGAAATATGCAGCTTACTATTTTCGATAACCAGCTGCGCTTACTTGTTGTTCAATAAAGTTTTAAATAAATATAACAACTTGTTGCCCACCTTGGAGGTGTCGTGTGTGCATAGAGTCGCCGGTGATTATCCTACCCGTTGTTTGTACAAACCTTGTAACAGTCAGAACTACTGTTTCCGCACCCTGGGGAAAGTCGAAAAAATAACAACAAAGGGAGGCAAAGTCTCTCTTGGACTCCTGGCTCATCACCATATGTACGCCAGCTTAGGGTCAGCTTGCTGCTGAAGAGAATTACAAGGCTCAAGCAGTAATCCCGGAGCTCAGATCAGATTTATAGGCGACAAAAATATTGCATGTGACGTCAGACTTGGGACTACAACAACACATAGTACAAAACAAAGTCAGTTTCTGCGTCAGTTTAAATCCATTAACTCCTCTTAAACCACGCGACGGTTATCCATACGAGAATGTCATGCGGCAGATTTACACAGAATTTGTTCGCCAGCTTGATCTCTTCTTTCAGAAGACTTGGAAACTGGACGTCGCTGGAGATCTCGATGATGCTGAGAATATTAACGCTCTTGGCAATGGTGACAGTACATACATGTCGACTGTACTGTACTGTGTACTCTGTACTATGATAACTTCAGCAGAAGATGCATTGCTATACCCGATCGAACGCTGCCGGTATATACTTAGTCACGCTTACAGCTAACACTTGACCTAACCTAAACTATCAACTGCTGATATTGGAGATACATACAATTGGTAATACACTACATGAGTAGAACCATCCTTGCGAAAGCCGTATTGACGATTCAGAATTATATCGTGTTCGTCGAAATATCTCAGGAGCCAGCCGCATGTTATTACACGCTCCATCAACTAAGAGAACAAGGTGGCAATAGCGATAGGCCTGTCGTATTCCACAGGTTGGATCTATCACAATTCTTGGGCACCTGGTGTCAGTCAGTCGAGGACTTCAGTCGCGTCAGTCGACAGTACAACGCACTGCTGGCCACAGCTTTATCGCTGCTGTTGCCACGCGGCATTCCGGCAGTGATGCTAAGTCACTGACGGAATTTCGTCTGGTCCACTCGTCTCATAAGACGAGACGTCCATATTCATAAATATGGACAAAGAAATAATGCCCGCAGTATATCTCTCCAGCATGGCGTAACCTCACCACGGAATGGTAGGTAGCATGCGGTCCGCTTCATATAACGTGTCGAGTTAAAGACGAAGAGACTACCGCGGTTCGAATTTCACTTTAATGCTGAAAGCAAGACCTTAAAATTCCAAACTTTAAAATTCCATCCATATCATCTTGATATTTGGCGATCTACTACAGTATGTTTCCTAAGACATTTTATACCACGAACAGTGGAACTGTGGAATCAACTTCCCTCAGCGTTATTTCTGAAAACTACTACGACATGGGTGCCTTCAAGAACAGAGTTTTCATTTCCCTTAAAAGCCTGGCAACGGATCGGCGACCCCTTGGTGTCGCTGATCTTCATGGGCGGTGGTCATTGCTTTCTACCAGGTGACCCACATTCTCGTTTGCCGCCCACTCACATAAAAAAAAGACTGTTCGGTTTTTGCAGTAGCTCCAAGGATGACAAGCAGGAAGTTTCTTCGGCAGTTTTAGCACGCTACCTGCAGCTAAAACATATCGAAAATTTGGCAGAGCTCCTGAAAAATGGCTCGCCAGTCAATAACTAACCCTAACCTAACCAGGAAATCGGATTTTTCTCTTGCGACTACTCTATTAGCACAGTAAAAGTACTAAATAGTACTACGTACTATTAGTCAATAGTATAGAGCAGTGTCTGTGTCGCTGCCATGGAACCTGTGGAGGCATGTATGTGTAGTGACGCATGCGATCCTGAGAATCTACGCACAGCAAGGTAACTATGTCAGGCACCGGTATTCATGGTTTGAAAGACGCTGACGTTGACGGACGGACGGAAAGATATCTTCCAGAGTCTGAAAGTGTCATAAAAGGAATGTCACATACAAGTAAGTACTTGTGTAAGTCTGTTTACATCATAAGTGCCAAATACAAGGATTTTTCGTTAGTTTTTTATTTATTTAAAACGTGACTTCATCGAGTGTTCTTAGCTATGGTTCAAGAAAAAACGGATCCAGTCGTTTGAAGACCATCAGCTTTTTTTCTATTTTATGAAGGGATAAGAATAACTTCTACTTATTTGACCGATTTAAAATTTCACAAAAGAACATTTCATAAAATAACCTAAATAAACTTCATTCGATGCTGCAAAATCAGCAGGTATTTGCAGGACACCCAACTCCTCATTATCCTACAGCATAGGTGTCGTGTTTGGGCTCATTGTAGTGATATCAATGAATATGTTAAAGGTAAATATTGATCAGGGTATGGTGGGTGATGGATTAGAAAAAAAAAATTGTTCATAAACTTCAATATACCTTATATAAACTTTATATTATGTATTGAAGTTATCACTATAGAGAATAATTGATGTATCTTCTTTGCACCTTATAGGTGTAGGTAACCCCACGGCCACTTCATACAAATGTCGCGCCGGTAACTAATACATAAACAATGACGTATGGGCAGAGCGTGAATGAACGTGTGTGCGTGAGGCGCGATACAAACGGTTCCAGATTTGTCTCAGAGAGAGGTGATGTCGACTAGAGAGTGGCCATACTGTTACTTATACGTGCTTATACTGTGTTATAACAAAAGCCGGCTTGTCTCCATGTTTCTCATATATTGTATGCAATAAGATTAGGAACTAGCACAGTGTAATAGTACTAGTAAGATAAAACCAGCGAAGTGCGAGTCGATCTCGTGCACCAAGGGCACCTTATCATTAGTTAGCGGTTATAAAAAAAACCGTGTCCACATTACTTGAACCCTAACGTCCTACACTTTTTTTTCACTACTCAAGATTAATTTTAAAATCTCTCAATTTAAAATTTAATTTTTCAATTAATTTAAAAAAAAGTACTACTGGTGGTAATTTTAACACCCATATTAAATATCTCTTCTTCAAACAAGTAGTATAATCAATCAATTGTTTATAGCTACACTATCGCTCGGTAGTGTGACTGCGTCTTGAGGTGCATTTACTCACACACGAGCAAAATGCAACCGTTGAACAGTTACGCTCGCACACACCCTTGTAGTGAGCTCATTGTTCAACGTTTTGAAATTCTCACTTGAAACTGTCCGTGGGAATATTGCCTTGTAGATACTATCTACTATCGTGAAATATAAGCTGACGTAGTATGGCTATTTCAGAAAAGTTAATTAATTAAAACTGGCATTTTTTTGAAAGGTTAGAACTTAAATTTCAATCGTGATTTTTACAGTAGGTCTACTTTAGAATATGTACATACAGAGTGTTATGTATGATACATAAAATAAAATACATAATAGAATATATTTTATTTAAAATAAATATTAGGTAATCCTGGGTAATTTTTGGTAGACATAATATTGCTGAAATATATTAGTAATAAAAAATGGGATAATTATTCAGTAGCTGGCATTCGAGACAAAGCAACGCAGATACCATCTGAAGCAAGGAATACATATAATCTTTAACATGAGATCTGAAGTAAATAACACAGTATAATTAATAGTACTACGTATAGTATGGCCACTCCCTGCTGCTCTCTCCTGTCGACCTCACCTCGCTCTCGAGACAAATCTGGAACAGTTTGTATAGCGCCGCATGCACACATGCTCATTTACGCTCTGCACAGACGTCTCTGTTCATGTATTAGTTACCGACGCGACATTTGTATGGGAGTGGCCGGGATGCGGTAATAATATGTTCAGATTCAGACCACAGACAGACGATTTTTTGTGGTTCAGACCTTCAGAGTTCTTGTGCGAGATTTTAACTTCCTCGAATTCGACACCATCAAAGTAATTTTGTATGGAATTGACACAGCGCGTAGTTTGGTATCTAGCGATAACAAGAAGACCGATCTGCTCGGCAATCTCTTCCGTCGTCCACCCAAGCCGACATTGAACGACGGAGATGGCACCTCCTATCATTCCGTGGACTCGTGGTATAAATATCTCCATGACGTAAATGTCATTCACACGAGATGTCCGGCAGGCATTGCTGTCCCTCGACGTTCTTATGTCGATTGGGACAAACGGCATTCCAGCAGTGGTGCTAAAGGTTTTTTTTTAAAAGCTCAGAGTTGAAATCTCCAATAACATCCAGTTTCGTCGTCAAGTGGGAGAGACACTCAAGCAAGTCAAATAAACTAGGTATGATTTGTTGACTATTACTTGTACTGTGGGTGAGGGAAGCAGTAGGTACTTTAACAGGCGGCAAAGGCCTAAAGTAGCACAAGTACGGCGTATGTGGAGTATTGCTGTCAACTATGGGTGGGAGCTTCCAAATACCAGGGAGGATTGATGTTCCTGCGAGTGAGTGAGGTCACCAGGAAGGAAAGAGTTGTTGTATTGGCAGCGGCGGTGGCAGCTCGCAAGCGATTTATTTCATGTTGCAAGCGTTTATATGGTTCCATAGCCATGGTAACCGCTTCACATACAGCATGCTCGTTTGCCATCCAAAATGATATAAAAAAAATACCATTGTGACTCGATTTAGAGGGAAGCTGTGAGGATAGTTGACTATTTCAGGATGGAATAGAATTTTTAAGTCCGAAAGAATGCATAGCTATTCTTTTTTGTGTTTTCTTGATTGTAGAATGAAACTCTTTTACAAGCTTTTACTTAGTTGAACAGCAGTATTTAACAATTTATCTTGAGGTCCTCCGTGCTTCGGATGGCACATTAAGCCGTCGGTGCCACTGTTTTCATTAATGAAAGTCCTTAAGCCTTTGGACGGCTGAAAAACCTTAGCTTCTGCGAACCCGCAGTTGAGCAGCATGGTTTAGTATGGGTCACTACTTTTATAACATCCTTTGATTAGGGTTTATTTAGTTATGTAACAAATCAACATTTATTGTAAGTAAAGATGTAATATTGATTTTACATGTAGTTCCAAAAGTGCATAACAGATGGCATTGCACGGAAACATCCAAAATACTTTTATAGGTTCCTATGTCAAAGTTGCCCTTCAAGCTTTATTCTGAATGTACTACACGAGAAAATAATACATACTTCCAAAAATACCTTCTAAAATAGTAGAGCTAAAGAATTCACAATTTTAATTAAATTAGTGATTTATGGGAACAATTCTTGCGTTAGTTTTAAGCATGGTAAGGCAAGACCATAATTAGTTTCAAAAAAACTTCCTAACATACACAAATGTTGCTAAAGTTTGTGTTCTATTATTTTTGACGGAGAAAACAGAGCTTGATAAAAACATAAAAATAAGATGTGCTTGATGCTGACCTGACCTGACTTGGTGCAGGCTGACCAGGAGATATACAATATACCTTCTGATATATACCATATATACACGTAGGCTCTGAGTCAGTCTTACTAAATCTTTTTATTCTCGGGGCCACAAATGCATGACGGCCCTTTCACATGTCATACCATAAAAATACATATTAAATGAGATTTGACCATTTTTTTTAATAAATGAAGTTGCAGTAACTGACGTTTGATACTGCTAAAGCAAATCTATCCAAATTTTTGGCTCGTTGACTCCTGCACATAGTATGCTTACAATAATATATGTCCTGACTTCCGTATGCCCTGCTCTACTGATATATCAATTTATATGAACAAATCAATTCTTTGAGGTTATATCTTTGATAAAGATAATTTAAGGTATGTCCCGGAGTTATCCTGCGAATTTTTCAATATTTTAAAGTGTCACATAAAACTTTTGTATTCATATGGCAGCTAAGCAAAGCTCAGGTTCAATATGACTGCTCTGGGTCAAACCAGGGGAGATACTTGTTTTCTTTATACACTTATTTAGACATGGGATAATACAAAGTTCTAACATTCACTCATCATCCTTAGATCTTTAATATGTGTTAAAGGTATAGACCATAGTCGGAGTTAGGTTGGGCAAAAATCATTAATGTTAAAACCAGTAAAACCTAGTTCAATAATTGCCTTAAAATATGTAATCAAAAATTTGATTCGAAATAGTATTAGCTGAGTAGGTATGTATCTACGTTCATTGATGAGAATTGGCGGCAGTATTTATCATAGTTATATCTCAGAGATAAATTATAAATTTATTTATCAACATTACAAGAATGTTTTCTCAATTGAAATAAAAATAAAAACAAAAAGAGCCCTTACTTATGTTATATTACAATAATATAATTGGGTTTATTCAACAAACTTCATTTTGAAGTAGATAAAAATCCGTGTAAAAACTGTCAACTCTGGTGTTTTTTCTCTCGCCTAATCAATGAATGTGTTGAAAAGAGACAGAACATATACGTAGGAAACAAAATTCGTCCGTTATTTTTATGGTTAAGTTTATTTTAATTTATCAGCACGACATAAAATTACATAAAATTGTATAACTCTTTATTAATAAACACGAAAAACAAGCAATCTTCATCATTTAGTTCAAGGAAATGTAAGAAACGCCAGACAAAATTATTCGCTATCATCATACATCGATTTCTGTACAAGAGATTTCCCGCCACTTTGGCATTATCACAGAAGTACATAAAATGATTCGGTATGAATATGTAGGTACTATTACATTACAGATTTGTCAATTAGGTAATTTGTCGTATAGTAATACGTATTTATCAATTGCCTCACGAATGACATTAAAAAGAGCGGGACATGTTTATACGATGGACTTTCCCATTGACGGAGCTCTTGTTTTCACAACATGGACAAAACTACAAATACATAATAAAATTTTTACTTACCGAATATTTATTCATATAAATATCCTTATGCTCAATCGAATAATCCTGAATTTCACACATTTACGTTTTTAATGTCATTAAAATTGACAGATATAACACCACTCACTCCATAAAAACCACAATCTGTTTTACTATTATGTGAAAAGGTACACAAAGAATGGTCGTTTTCACTATTGGAGGATTTTATCCACGTGACTACTACTACACGACTCTCATTGGTATAAATGCTAGACAGGATTGACGTCATCATTCAGTTGACCTTCTTATTATCAAAAATGCCACAAAAGAAAACTCGTTTTATAGATTATTTCATTTAAATTAATAATTTTATTTATTAATTATATTTTGATAAAAACATAATATTTTATACTTACATTTTCACCTTACCGGTTATCTGCACTCGCCCCAGTTTGTCGACAACATGGCGGTTTGTTTACACCGGCATGATAAGGCGGGAAGTACTTTTGTGATGTATGTATACTTACAAGTTAATGTAAGTGTAAAATAATAATAATTACTTTATAAAGAACTGATTTATTGAATCAAATAACATTGTTTTAATATCAAAAGTAATAAATCTTCAATTACAAAACACATAGGCGATACCATTTTTTATTACGATACTGGTGCTATCTTGCGGAGATTTTAAGAACCAGTCGTAAAGCGGGAAATATTTAAAATTAAGATTCTTTTAATATTATTCATTGTATTTATTGTATTAAAATCGTTTCCCTTATTTGTTTTTTTAGGAAATGCATAAAGAAAAAGTTTCTATTTTTCTAAAACGTTATTTTAAATTTACTATTCCCAAAATATATGTACCAAACTTAATTTGAAGGAATTGTACATAGAAATTTACACATCAATTTCAGTAGATACTATTTTAACAAAGCTGAAGGGATTGCTTATTTTTTATTTAAAGATACCTGAAATTTGATCTCTGGATGGAGACGGATTAAAATAAAATATTTTCGATCTAATAGCCCAATTCTTGCGGAAGGTTGACTGATTATAAACACGCTAGTGAAGCCGAAACGGTGACTGAACCATAGGGCACAGATAGTAAAATTTAAACAAAATGAACAGTTTCATTCTTTTTAGCTCCGTATGGACGAATGAAACAAAATGAACAGTTTCATTCTTTAAAAAGACCACTCGTGTGTCTGCCTGTCAGTCGGGCGCAATCAATTTTAGGGGTGTAGAAGCTCACCACGATCTTTAGAATCAAAACCAACCTGACCTCCACGTGGTGCACCCTGGCGGCTAGCGAAGGAGGCTCTGGCAAAAGAGAGAAGTGAAGGACGAATATACTCCTGGGGAGAAATTATAAAATTAAATGCAAACTGTATGGTGGGAGGTAATGGGTTAACTGATAACTCGTTTACTTTCATCGCACAGAATTCGCAAGTTCAACTCGCACATGCCCAGTTTTTCTATTCGGAGCCACCATCTTGCCCATAAATACGTTCTTGTATTAACGAATAATAAATTAATGGGTCACTCCGCACACCATCAGCGCATTTCCTTTGGTTTGGTGGCCTCGAAGCAATGAAAAATATCCAGCATAATATGTTGGTTATCTGTGACAGCAAAATATGACTAACATTTTTGTAATATAAACAACGCTACAACCAACCTCTGCATTTTAAAATAGTATTTCCCTGTTTAAACAATGAGTCATGTAGATGGTAATTTTTCATGTGTTCGTATTTACCAGAGAAATAATATTGACAACGCGCCATAAATTGCACGAATAGATTCGAAATTCGTCATTCTGTGAAAAATACACAACCACTGTATTGTATGCTATATAATAATATTAACAACTGTCTCGAAATAATATATTTGAAAATTATAAGTTTATAGCGTGGTGTATTTATTAATGACAGTTCTTCGCGCAAGATTGAGCCAATACATTGTAAACAGTTTCTGTTTCGTTGAAATTACAAATTGTACAAATAATGAAAAGTATATTAGGTAATAATTAAATAAAGATAAATTAAAATAAATAAACAAATAGACGCACATACTTTAAAACAAAAATTAAAAATAGGTACAGTCAACATGTCAAGTCAATAACATGCTTTATTCTGAAGTACACTTCTTTGCCAAAGTGCGATTTAAATTATCCACCTTGCTGCGTTTCGTTGAAATTACAAATTGAACAAATATTGAAAAGTATGTTATGAAATAATTAAATAAAGATAAATTAAAATAAATAAACAAATAGACGTATATAATTAAAAATAAGTACAGTCAACATCAATAACATGCTTTATTCTGAAGTACACTTTTTTGCCTCCACTTTTAATTTAAAAAAGACTAATTTTTGTCTAGTCTATGCTCTTGATTGACTCCATGAAGTCATTACTTATGTACTAATTATGTATTGATGTTGACTATTAACATTAAAACGTTTGAAAATTACAAAATTATGTTTAAAACACGTTATTGAAACCATGCAAACTATTACAACCCCAAGCTCCACTACTTTTAATGCATGATCAATTTAATTTATATGCATATACATATAATATTTATTTAAAATAGCGAAAAACTTGTACGGCTTATATAATAAATTTCGCCATTAATTTAAATTACTAACAAGAGGTGTTTGGGTTGTTTGGTGATTCATAAAATAAGTAAAATTTAGGTTTAATATATCGACCACAATGCCTTCTATAAATGGAGCTTGGGATTGTAATGTGACTTCAACAACAAGAAGCATAAAAGATAATTATTTGTCATAATAAGAATAAATATTAGAAATACTAAATATTAATGGAAAATGAATGTATTATAAGTATTTAACGCTTTTAAGGACTACATCGTCGATACTACAGCCGACATTGATAAGAAAAATACACAGTTCATGAATGAACATCAAAGTGACAAAGACAACTTTTTAACAATGTTGATTTGATATTGATATTTGTAGGCAATTAGTAGATTTTTTTTTAGATATTCTGTAGAGTTGATTAATATGAAAAAAGTAACACTGATCCAGTTTTGTTATATGTATAAATTATATTCCAGGCTATTCTAAAAAAATGACTACTTTTGACAAATCACAAATTGGTGTTTTTTTTTATCAATGGTGACGGCGCGACGAACCCCTTTTAACACTCGAAAACCTGTTCGCCACAAATGTAGAAACATATAAAAAGACAAACCATTCAAAGGCCCAATTCAATCAATTAATAGTTGAATATCTTCTTGCTTTTATAACTAATACAAGTAACAATTTCATTTGTTAAAAATACATACAACAATACAACGACAGAATCAGTATAGGAACATAATAACATTAAACAAATTGGAATTGCAATAGTTAACAAGAACAAAATCAGGCGGAATCATGGCAACAACTATGATTAAAAGCAATTATTAAAATTTGCTCAATTTCGTGTTTCTTTGTGTTTTATACATTTCATACGTGCCCATTTTTTTTATTTTTTTACCACGCAAGTATTCGTTTTTAAATCCAGTCATATTGCTTGTCTGTGCTACAAACTTTGTTTCTTTAGGTATGATATTAATAACGAATTTAGTTGTGAAGCCACTGTCTGAAGTGGAAGCTGTGGGGACAAATGGTAAAACTTTTGGTATTTTAATATGTCCTTTTTGTTTCTTCTCGTCATGTGAATCATTCAGGTAAACACTTTCCTCGAGATAATTAGATGGTTTGGTCTTTCTTTTCCTAGTGTCCTCTACAACAAATTGTGTGGTAGATACCACTTTAGATTTCTTTGCTTCAAGCAGTTCTTTACTTGGTTTGTCATCCAATTTGTTTAAAATGGCAGTCGGTAGACGTGGTACATTTACTTTATCAGGCGAACTTCGTTTAAATAGCTGAAAATATTAAATAGATTAGAGAAAATTCTTAAACTTCAAAAATATTTTATTTATAAATCACCTAAAATACTTAAAATGATATTGTTTAGGCACATTGTATATCGCGTATTAATAATAAAAGTGGCAGCTTTTAACAATAACGCGCGATACAATTGAACAACATTTAAGTGTTGACTAAGCAACCCAAAACATCATGTTATTGTATTTAGGAGGGAACTTGCATAGAAAAAATACAATTTTAACTCTGATTCTGAACTACGTTTTATTTTTCAATGGCGGCGCTAGAGCGCTGCATAAAGGCCCTGGTATTCCAGGGCCTTTATGCAGCGCTCTAGCGCCGCCCTTTTGTCGAGTCAGAAACCACAAACGCCCTATTTGTGGGCGTTTGTGGTTTCTGACTCGGATTTTATTTGTTTGAAGTATCTTTTTTGTACAAAAAATAACAAAATATACTTAATATAAAAACCGTACAAAATATAATTTGTATAAAGGCGAACTTATCTCTGTAAGATATCTCTATTAAGCGCAGAGCTTTATTAATAAATTCCGACTTAATTCTATTAAAGGATTTCTTATTCGACATACCTTCGCTGATTTTTCAGTTACGTCATCATCTCCCCTTTCTTTACGTTTCTTGCTATGTTTAATTTTGGCAGCGTCTGAAAAAAATAATTTCTATCAGTTTGCTACTTTTGCAAAGTATGTGCTTGTATAATTCTAATATATGGGTATTAGATCAGCCGTGAGCATTATACGCTATTCGACTGATATTCTGGAATTAATTTTCCATATTTGACACGAAAATATTTAAGCTCTTGATTGGTTAAATGTAATAATTACCATGCGATGGACCGACCAGATAAAGTCTGCTGTGGGCGGACCATTGAATGAGTGTACCAGAAAGGCCTCGAATCGGGCGAGATGGATAGGGACGATAGCCCCCATACCTCCCTTATGACGACCATGACCGCTCTGTTAAGAACGTAACGAAGAAGAAATCATCAGCATGTATCTACCCTGCTGGATATACACTTTCCCCAATGCTTTCACCATGCGCGATTCTCCACTTTCCGCATCCGTAAATGCGAATAAAGCACTATAAAATATTTACTTACCCTGAGTTTCTGTGGCGATATTATCATTTTGACAAATTTTTTGTTTTTTCTTCAAGTTGCCAAAGGATGCAGACTCGTTCATACTTTTGGAGATATTGACTGATTGCAGGTTATCTGGAATTAGTAGAAAGAGTAAATTTACGTTATACAGTATATCAAACTGTAAGGGGATGATCTCATTCCAATATCTTCTATGATTTCTATATTAGTCACTTTTTAAGAGATAAGTAAAAATGGCAATTACGAGTTTGGCTCCATATGAGCAAGAACTCAAAAAGCGAGTTTTGGCCATGCTGGCCGTGGTTGCGAGACCGCAACATGCGTAAAATGCGGTCTTGTAAGTAAAAAAAAATTTGGGTGTGGCTGTGTCATGGACACGGCCGTGTTGTACGTGAATACGTTATATGCACTAAAATTATCTGAAAATTGTAATTGTAGCGCTTCCCCCTCCCCCACACGCGATGCTCAATAGTCCTTAGGGGCCATTCATTTATTACGTAAGACTATTTACGCTAGTTTTTGACCCCTTCCTCCCCTATTATAAGAAAAAATAAGAATAGGCCGACCCCCTCCCCCCTGTTAAATATTTATTACGTAAGAATCTAAAGGAAAAATCAATTTTTCTAAGTAACAATTTTTAGAAATGTTTATTTGTATTTACATGTAATAAACTTTGGTTTTAATCATTCATCTATAATTTTAACATTGCGCATTTGTGGTCTTACGTAAGAACTATCAAGACTCCCTCCCACCCCCTTGTAAGAAAAAATAAGACATGGCCGACCCCCTCCTCCCCTAAATCGTCTTACGTAATAAATGAATGGCCCCTTACTTAGCGTAATAAATTCTTTGATCCTACATCTATTCAGTGGAGTGATTGAATTTTGGAAGTAGAGCATAGATTTGAAACTACAACGCCAAACTGTATCTATCCTCTGATTTTGTTATCATTAGATTTTTTTGGATTGCCCCCGTATGGCAGTAAATTTAAAGACGTAAGTCACGTCAAAATAGAATTTCTCAATTTTAGCGCAATTTAGTTGTTTATATTTGTAAAATCACTTCTCTTTTTTTTATAGCTTAAGTTTATTTGAATAAATGAAAATAATACTTAATATAATGCAGACAATAAAAACTAAACTGTGTAAACCTATCTTAACAAAAACTATCTAAAGTAGGTCCGTAAGGCAGCTTGCCTAAAACGCTAGCAGCGTTACCCCTTTGGATGGCGATGCTTAGCCACTCTTTTGCCTTAAAACACAAACAAACAACGCAAATATGAGTATCATCTACATACTTTCCAAGCCTTCCTCAGGATTTAAGGTAGCCGACAATTGGCGCTTTCGTTTTTTGGAATTCCTTACTTCAGTTGCTTTTGCTTCACTCGCTGAAAAAGTATTTTAAATATTACAAACTTAATTCGATAGGTAAAGCATATAATTACGATATACATAATACATAAGCATATACCTTTTTCTCCAGATTCAGGCTCAATTATTTTGGGTACTAAGTTACTTTTATTTACTTGTTCTACATTTCCTTCATCACGAGCTGTTAAATGAAAATAAAAAATATTTTAATTTTTTTATTTTGTTAGTAATAAAACTAAATGCATAAACATTTAAAAAATAAGGTGACTAAATTAATTTAGTTTTAAAATGTTAATCAATCTATTCAAATATAAATTTAGGTCCAATTCGTTAATAAACCAGATTGTGTGTCAAATGTTCTTATAACATGAACAAAGTATTGTTCATAATATAAGAACAATTGACACACGACACCTTTATAACACCAAAAGAAATGATCTCTTTTTTGCTATGTACATTTGATTGTTGCCCATATTTTATTTCAACTATTTTTAAATATTTTCTACTGTTTGTTAAGATATTTTTTATGAATTTTGCGGTTAAAAATGTGAATTTCAGACCATATACGGCCCATGTGAAGCGGCTACCGTAGCCATCTATCAAATAAAAATGAAATTATATCTGTGAATGTAAACACATTTGAAATTTTGGGAGTTATGTATTCATGACCGTAAATTATAGTCTACTTGGCATTTAGAATTTAAGGGTGCTACGGTAACAATTTTATCTCTCATTCAGACGTCACAGTTTGAAGATCTTAGATTTTTTGCCAAATTCCAAAAAATCTGAGATCTTCAAACTGTGACGTCGTCGGGCTGAAACTGTAGACGCAAACACCATCTGTTTACTTTGATAATGCCTTAAGGCGAAACCGGTCGGAAAAAATAAATTTCATTAACTGGAACAGTACAAGTGCTTTATTAATAACATATAGTTAATAATGTTCCATCAAGTGCCCACAATCAGCAACATTAACAATATAGGCATAGTATTTTCACCGAATGAGTGTAGCCACAATGTTAAGTTGCTTGCTATAATATACATAGTACTAGTAGTACTATGTTTATGTATAATAGAAATAAAACGTATATGGTAGAAAAAAAGTAATGTAGTAAATTAGCTTATTGCGATCAGAAAAAGGGTTCGTCTCGTCCTGGCAGTTGCATATATTACGTACCACCGCTCTGGTGCGAGAAAGTTAAACTAAACTAAACATGACCATAGAGGGCGCTGTATTAAAGTTTATCCTAGCCGACAGAGGGCATGTGACAACAGTATACTTACAAGTTCCAGCAACAGTCCCAGATTCACTATTAGATGCTCCCTTTTTCTTATTTTTCTTCTTCTTGCTAGAGCTTAAGGGCGTGTGGGGATCCGTCGCGTCCAACCGTTCGCCTTGTGTGTCTATAAACATGAACACGCCATCTGAAATACCATAATAAATAATATAAATAAATAAATATTGATAGACAAATTACACAGCGCCATCTAGCCCCACAGTAAGCGAAGCTTGTGTTATGGGTACTAGACAACTGGTAAACATACGTAAATACATTTTTTTTTTGTAAATACATACTTATGATACATAGAAAACACCCAGACCAAGACAAACAGACATGTTCATGCACACAAATGTTTGTCCTGTGTGGGAATCGAACCGTTGGTGTCGAAGCCGCGTCATTGACCGCTACGCCACCGAGCTCGTCAATCGTCAAATAATATAAGTCATACATTGATTGCCGAGCTCGGAGTCGAAATGGCCATTTTGACTCCGAGTTCGCGCGTTCGATTCCGCATATGTGTGCATGAACATGTCTGTTTGTCTTGGTTTGAGTTATTTCTATGTATTATATGTATGAATTTACAAAAAATAATATATTTAAGTATAAAATATAATCAGTTATCTACCACCCATACAACCATACGTACTAGCTTTGTTTAGTTTGGGACTACATAGCCGTGTGTAATTTGCCCAGGAATTTTGATTTATTTATTTATACATAATGATATTGTATTTTTTTTATTGTGGTTATACATATAGGGCGACTGGTGTGACTGAGAGGCAATAATAGGCTATTTGGCAATGTTTTAAAATTATAAAAATTCTCAGTCGAGAGTAGTGCATGGAGAATTATTACCAAGTTTCCACAAGACTTTATTTCAGCGTACACAATGTAGGTATTTTTTGTTAGTGTAAACTGCACAGTCGCTTCAATTGGCAGAGGGCCTACTGTAAAGGGAAAATCCGAGGTTCGGCTGAAAGGACTTTTTTTAAAGAAATTTTGACGTGAATAAGTCTTTAAAATTGCTTCCATAGAGAGGCATTTAAAAAAAAACGAACGATAATAAAATCAGGGGATACAGTTTGGTGTTGGAGCTGCAAATCTATCATCTCCATCCAAAATTTAATCACACCACTGGATAGATGAAGGATCAAAGAATTTATTACGCTAAGTAAGGACTATTGAACATCGCGTGCGAGGCAGAGGGAAGCGCTGCCATTTTGAGATAATTTTAGTGCATATAACGTATTTACGTACAATACACGGCCGTGTCCATGACACAGCCACATCTCATTTTTTATATAAGACTTGCCTTCGATTGGACCGGTTGGGTGTAGAATTTTTGTACTATATCTTTGCTGTAAGTTTAATTAAAATAATGCCTACAGTACTAACCTGTCTGACCAACGGGGTTAATATTTTTGTGATATTTATAAGAACTTTCTTCGGGAGCGTCATTTTCTTCATTTTGAATAACTGGGAAACATAAATTTTAAATTATTAGTGAAATCATTATAATAATGCATATATTGTAATGTATCATTAACAAAAATAAGGAGTTTTAAACTGTCGCGTTGCATGATTAAAATTATACCCTGACGTTTCCACCAGGTTGCACCGGCCGTGATCCCAGGCTGACTCAGTCTGCGACCACGGCCGGTGCAACCTGGTCGAAACGTCAACGTAATCGTATGTAAAACTACCTTACATGCATGATCGCGTTAATCCCCGTGGGTATTATAATTTTAAAGAATAAGGAGCTCGGCATCGTTGCGCGTGTCAGTCTAGTCGAACATGCAAGTTAAGCAACGTCGACCGCAGCCTGTCTATAGATGGGTTTATATATCTTGGGCTCCTTTGTGCTTCGGACGTTAAGCCTTGGTCCCGGCTGCTGTCATTAGATGACAGTCATTAAGTCAAGCCAGTTGACTTTAGGCGCAGTGAAAACAATGGCCCCTGCACGCCCCGCAGTTGAGCAGTGTGGTGGAGTATGCTCTAAATCGCTTCGATTGAGGGGAGACCCGTATCCCAGCAGTGAAATGAATAACAGTTTTAAACTAAGGTTTTTAAACTTAAGGTTTTTAAACTAAGGTTGCGCATTCGATTCCCATACTAGACAAATATTTGTGAGCCAAAATTTAAACATCACATTCTATATAATTGTGTTTGCAGTACTTTTGCACTAAGTATGTGAAGTTGAAATAAATATATTTCTATTAAGGGAAAGTTTATATCCACCAGTGGATGGATATATGCTGATAATGATGATGACAAGTTTGGCTGACCAAAGCATTGTGCATTTGACACCATCAATCCACCACTGTCGCGCATATATACATCCGTATGTATGCGCGACAGTGGTGGATTGATATTTCCCAAGTAAAGGTGGTTACATATTTTCCGTCTTAAGTCTACTACTATTAGTACATACTTAGATTATTTTTAGCATTAGGTGAAATTGTATAGGAAATGGTCTTTCGATGTATTTTAAGTTATCCAAAAATTATCACACAAGTGTGGGTAAAAACGAATTCCCGGTTGGGAGCCACGAACTTGTTTAATCATGGATGTAGAACAATGCAGTACCATTGAATGTGCATTGTCAGAGAAGAGAGGTTATTGGAAAGATTCTGCTAAACCGTTCCAAACAAATCTTTTCGATTTCTAAATATTAAGCATTCAAATATATTTATAAATAAACATACCGTTTTCACTAGCAGTCTCATCATTAGCACTTATGGAATGCTTCTTCTTCTTTTTCTTTGCGCTAACATTCAATGACATGTCCATTTCACTTCTGTTACCTTTTGTGTCAATAAACATTGTTACGTTATCATCTTTTTGATATGTGACTGAAAAAAATATTGCCTAATAGTACAGTGCGACACAAAAGAGAAGACAAAAATAGAGCTGCGATTGTTTTCGTAAAAGTTGTTTTCACATGGCTATCCCTAATCACATTTTTATGAAAAGGAAAAAAAGCAATTGTTGCTACAAACAATATTAGCAATTAATTTGGTTGCTTGAATATTCTCCTATATTTCTATTGTCCATGCAGTACCATTGTTAGGGAAGAAAGAAGTTATCGGAAAGGCTCTGCTAAACCGTTGCACACAAATGTTTTCGATTTCTAAATATTAACTACTCAAACATATTTATAAATAAACATACCATTATCACTAGCCTGGACGCTCTCACCACTAGCACTTATGGAATTCTTCTTCTTCTTTTTCTTTGCACTAGCATTCAATGACATGTCCATTTCACTTCTGTTACCTTTTGTGTCAATGAACATAGTTACGTTATCGTCTTTTTGATCAGTGACTGCAAAAAATATTGCTTATTAGTACAGTGCGACACAAAAGAGCAGACCAAAATAGTGACGCGATTTTTTCGTAAAAATTGTTTTCACATGGCTATCCCTAAGTACATTTGTACGAAAAAAATGGTTGCTATAAACAATATTAACAATGAATTTAGTTGCGTGAATAGTCTCTTATATTTATATTGCACATGCGGTACCATTGTTCGGGAAGAGAGTATTTAGGGAAGAGAGAGAGAGAGATTGTATCGGAAAGGTTCTGCTAAACCGTTTCACACAAATGTTTTCGATTTCTAAATATTAAGTACTGAAATATACTTATACAGAATAAACATACCATTATCACGAGCCTGTATAGTCTCATCACTAGCACTTATGGATTGCTTCTTCTTCTTTTTCTTTGCACTAACATTCAATGACATGTCCATTTCACTTCTGCTACCTTCTGTGTCAATAAACATTGTTACGTTATCGTCTTTTTGATCAGTGACTGCAAAAAATATTTCATAATAGTACAGTGCGACACAAAAGAGCAAACCAAAATAGAGCCGCGAATGTTTTTTAAAAAATTCATTTCACATGGCTATACCTAAACACATTTGTATGAAAAAAGGCAATGGTTGCTAATAACAATAAATTTGGTTCCGGGAATATTCTCTTATATTAATATTGACTGTATATAATTTTTTTCCTAAAACAATTTGACTACAAATACATTGTTGCCAGAATTTTAAATTAATAATTCCAATTGTCAACCTAAAAGTTAGTTAAAACTAAAAAATATGATCATCATCATCAGCCTGATGATGAAACTAAAAAATAACAAGTTTCAATATTTGAAATCCACTAAAATCTTAACCCTGGTGCTTTATGGCTGACAAACGCCACTACTTTTTGTCGGCGGCTTTTTGACTCTTATCATCTATCTAAAAATATTCAACACTTGATATAGAATTAACAACTGTTAATAAAACTGATACGTACCAATAGCATTATTCTGGTCAATCTCATCATTAACATTTATAGATTTCTTCTTCTTTTTCTTAGAACTATTATTTAATGACATATTTGTGTCACTTCTGTTACCTTTTGTGTCAATAAACATTGCTACTCTGCTGTCATCTCCTTCAGTGTTAACTGGAAAATTATGCTGGGTAAGGCTCTGATACGTCGTGCGTAATATTTGCCACTGGCAGTTAACTTGTGTTGCTGATTACAGTCATTGGCGGTGAAAAAGATCATTTGTTTTGATGAATAGGAGTAGAGTATAGCGATATTTATAAAGGAGCAACATAGCTAATGCGCCGCTGTGTACCAACCTACCAGTTATATCACAGGATTGCAAGTCTCTCGTCTAGTAAACAAACCAGACGAGAGGACCTTTACCCGCACCGCTCTTGAGCTCGGTAAACCAACCGAGCACGCATGCTTGCGCGATTGATTAGCAGGTCTATATCAGTTAGTATATAGTACGTTATAAAGGAGGAGTCTGCATGGGCTGACCTTGGTAACTAGAACCATCATATACCCGGAGGCAAATACCCTCGCAAGTTAGGTTGTTGTGTTTTTCTATAGCCGTGTACGCACGTACGATCAAATTTGTTGGATTTCATGATACGAAACAATTTGATTTGAACGTTTCATGCAATAACGATACGCATATAGCGTCCATTAACGGACATCGAACGTTGTGTTGATCAAAAATGTTTATCGGTGTTCTAATTGTGTATTTCTGTTATAGTACAATATTTTGATAAACGTTACTTAACAACTAATGTACGCCCAAACGTACAAACCAAATGTTCGTGTTTGTTCGTGCGTACACGGTTATAGCCCAACCCGGCCACTTCATACGAATGTCGCGTCGTTCATTATTACATAAACAATGACGTCTGTACAGAGCGCAAATGAGCGTGTATGCGTGCTGTTCCAGATTGGTCTTAGAGGGGCGGTGAGGTCGATACGAAAGAGCGACAGGGAGTGGCCATACTGTATGTAGTACTATTACTTATACTGTGGTTATAGTATGTTCAGACAAAACACAAATATTAATTTGTTTTATATGAACATACTATAACCAATTTTTAAGGAAAACATAAATTATTGATTCCGATTTTCTAGCACGAGATTATGGGGTGTAAGTAGTTAATCAACATCTTTGAACCAAAGCCAACTACACCTGTAAGCGGTGCACCCTGCTCACTGACAAACGAAGCTCTGGCGAAAAGAGAGGTAGGGAGCGTAATTGTAAGCTACCCGACTGGGGAATGTACCTCCACCTCACAGAATACCGCAGCCAAATAACAATTATCTTCAGGGTTGTTGTATTCCTGCGAGTGAATGAGGTCACCAGAAGGGAAGGAGATGCTGCGATGGTAGCGGAGGTGGCGGCGCGCGAGCTATATTTTATGTTGCGAGCGTTAATATGGCTACAGTAACCGCTTTACATCAGGCGGGCCGTAGGCTTTTCTGTCTTCAGATGTAGTATATAAAAAAAAAAAGAGAACTGACACTGCAGCAGTAAAAATATAAACAAGAAAATAAACGTACCATTCTCACTAGCCTGATGATGCCCGTCATTAATACTTGTGTTTTTATTCTTCTTCTTTTTCTTAGTGCTTGTGTTTAATGACATGTCTGTGTCACTTCTGTTACCTTTTGTGTCAATAAACATTGTTACATTATCGTCTCTTTCAGTGTTAACTGGAAAACAATGTGTGTATTTATGTGTTATATTAGCATACACAACTTCTGCAGTGATAGCCTATAACTAATTGTTATTATCACTGAGACTGGTTTTTTTTTCCTGGACAAATTACACACGGCCATCTAGTCCCAAACTAAGCAAAGCTTGTACTATGGGTACTAGATAATTGATATTATACTTAAATACATACATATAATACATAGTAAACACCCAGACCAAAAAAAAAACAGACAAGTTCATGCACACAAATATTTGTCTTGTGCGGGGATCGAATTCGCAGCCTTGGAGTCAAAGTTGCCATTGCTAACCATTCGACTACCGAGCTCGTCAATTAGATAGTGTGATTTAAGTACATATTTGCAATGAAATTATTGGTCACAAGAATATCATGGATATTGTTCAAATTTCAAGACTTAGTTTATAATTTTAAAGCAATAAAAAGAAGTATCGTACACAAGCTGCGATCGCAAACATAGCCTTGCATAAAAAGTAATATCACAAGGTTCCTAAAGAATCTGTTAGCATAAGCAGCCAATTTATAGTTACACAAGATCATTTATTGTAATAGACCATACACATTTTTATGAATTACAATAATTGTTTTTTATTACAATTCATAAAAATGCTCTCCTTTTATTGGTGAATCAAATTGCACGAATTCTTTGAAAATGTCGCGATGTGATGTTGCCCATGCGCATAGAACCGTAACATTTTTATAGTATATTGTGCTATTGGCTATCTTTTAAATACTTTTCAAATGGAAAAAATCACATCCTTCTCTAAGGTGAGATTTGAACTGACGACCTCTCGATTATTGGTAGTGTTTTTTAGGGTTCCGTACCTCAAAAGGAAAAACGGAACCCTTATAAGATCAGTTTGTTGTCCGTCTGTCTGTCAAGTCCCTTTATCTCGAGAATGCGTGGAGGTATCAAGCTGAAATTTCAACTGTATACTCAGGTCTGCGATCCCATGAAGTTGTAAAAAAATCAAACTGCTAAATTTACGTAAAAAAAAAAGATAGGTTTATTCAGCAAAAAACGCATATTTCGACATTCTCAAGGGAATCAAAACTCATAGGGTACTTCCCGTTGACCTAGAACTATGAAATTTGGCAAGTAAAATCGTTATAGACTACAAGTATATGAATAAATCTCAAAACTATACATTTGTAATTAAATGTATAAAAAATAGGGGGTTAGATTCCTGAACTATTTATAATGATCCTACGTACGGAACCCTCGGTGGGCGAGTCCGACTCGCACTTGTCCGGATTTTTTTATAATAGAGAGGGCAAAAGACCACGAAACTGAACAATATGTCGACATCCAGGATACTGATTCTAGCAGCAACGCTAAGAGGATGTGTCCTCTAATCATGAAGCTACGAGAAACGGCGACTTTTAACGGTTAAGGCACATAATTGTGTAAAATTTAGATTAATGGTTGTAGATATAAAAACTGAAAGTTAAATTTTAACGCATGTAAAGTAACCATTGTGTTTTGTTTATTTTATCTCTGAAGTATCGATAGGATGGTTCCGTAGTGTGTAAGGCATATTATACTAAACAAATATACTATTGGCACTAAATTATGGTTCCGAATTGAATATTTACTGGGTCTGGACAGAATAAACATTAGAACAAAGTAATGTAGCATTCTAGAAAATTATAATAGTAAGATTTAATTTAAATATATACCTACCAATATCGTGAGCCTGGTCAGATTCAGCATCAATACATAATGAATTTTTCTTCTTTTTCTTAGTGCTAGTATTTTGTGGTGTATCGTCGTGATCACTTCTGTCACCTTTTGTGTCTATAAACATCGTTATACTAACATCTCCTTCTGTCACTGAAAATAAAAAGTTATATTTGATTATACAGCAAGATATTCTATGTTCTGGGACACATGTCACTGCAACATCTTCAAAATCACAGTGTAAATAATAGAACTTTGCACCATAAAGCCAATCACAGCTGCTTGCTCTGAGACGAATATGGCACCGATTTGTTCTGTACAGCACATCACACACATTCGCGAAGTGCGTGAACGTAGTATTATATATACACTTGTTTTTTTTTATTGGTACATATCATACATACTTAGATAGAAAAGATTTAATTTAGTTAAAATTTAAAATTTTTCTTTTTTGCGAACCCTACCTACTTCATGCCTTGTTGGAAAAGATTGCTTTTAGCAATAAGGCCGCCTTGTTGCACATAAACGTTTTATTAAAAATTTTAGTTTTTAATTGTATTCTCTGTACTTTTTATCGTGCAAATAAAGCATATTCTATCTTCTATCTATAGATAGACAAGATATTAGCTACATGTATATTTTTTAAAGATACAAATAAATATGTGTAATAATGGAGAATACATACCAGCAGCTCCATCTCCATAAAGTTTCGAGCTATCACTTAATATGGATTTCTTTTTCTTTTTTTTCTTAGAGCTAGAATTTACTGATGTCTCTCGATCATTACTGTCATCTTTTGTTTCTACAGATTTCGTTCCATAATTTTTATTCCCTGTAATAAATTGGACCTTGGATGAATATAGTGTATGAATAAGGAACTTAATTAACACGCCATTAAAGTTTAACAAGTAATGAAAAATCTTATAAAAAAAAAACTTGGGGCATAACAATAGTATATAATAAAACGACCATATTGTAACTATATTTGTGACAAAAAAACAATATTCTGCATTAATCTAGAAGAGAAGAGAGAAATATAAGAAAGCGAAAAATGGATCTAGCTGTAATAAATGTGAAAAAAAGGTTTATTCTAAAAACAGCGAGCAAATTTCGGCTGTGCCAGGTAAATATATATTCTCTTATATATATGTATATACACACACATACATATATATACACAATGATAAGTGATAGCAATGAATTTTCTATCATACCCATATAAAAACCTTAACATTTCTTAAATTGCATCATACTTAGACAGTTTTTAACGAAACATACCGTCTCTGTTCTCATGTTCCAAGGCTTGCACCACAGAAAAGCTATTCTTCTTGTTTTCTTTCTTTGTACTTGAATTCAATGTAGTGTTAGCGGTTTGGTCAAGTTTGGCATCAATTTGGTCATCTGTTGTAAGATAATAAATTGATAAAATTATTTCTTTTCAATTAAGGTCGATTAATTAATTACTAAAAGTTGCCGAGGTAAACCTATATTCCTGTTCCTTATTTTCCTGAGTGGAATAACTATACATTGCGTCCCACGGCCGCATGGAGGGAAAACTTATTTTACATATTATATATTGGAAACTTTACTGAAAGAAGACTTCACTTCATTTTTAACTGTAACTGTAATTGTGTAACTGCATACAATTTTTTTTTGTAAATATCTCTTGCCTAATCCAGAATTCGAACCCACAAAAATGCGAAACTAAAACACCCTGTTCTTTCATTACACCAACCGATTGAGTTAGTTACGACGATAAACTATTGCCGTGAAAGGAATACCGTTTAATTTTATATTTTCAGAGCATCAATCAATGTATTGAATACTCAAAAAAACTTTTCTGTTACAAATAAATGAGGGCTAGCACATATTAGTTAACTAGTGTAGTGTGAGCTCTCCGAAAAGACAAATAGCAAAGTTTGTTACAGGGTGCTTGGCTTTATTTCTCTTTGTAGTAAATGTTGTGAACATTATATTGTGCAATAATTGAGATTAATTATGCGAAATCTTCTTCTTCTTCTTTCGAAATGTGAGTTACGGGTCAATTAATGTCAGTCCTTTGAGACAGTTTTATCCTTTGGAAACTTCTGTTCACCTTTTCTACGATACCCAGTTCTAAAAAGACACTTGTCTGCAATTTAACTTAGAATAAAAAAAAAAACAAAGTCTTCTTTCAAAAAAATTTCCTATCTACATTACTTAAAGTATCCCCTCCAGGTGGCATCGCTGTTTTTGGACGCCATGTATAGAATTCGATTTTTAATATACGGAGTAAACAGTCAAATACTATTGTCACTTTGCAGAATAATGTTGTCTTGCTCAATATAAATGATGTTCAGCTCTTTCTTACTGTCAAATTCGCACAGGTACCCGACCTTGTAGATTCAGACAATTCGACGTGTGATATTCATAAAACTTCATTCATACAAACTGTTTTAAATTCGTTTCGATCGACGCGTTCGTCTCGGATAAGCGTGCTTCACCATTAACGCATTCAAAATATGTAAACGTGACGTAATAATTAAGTACTTTTCTAGGAGCGTTGTCGGTAAGGCAACGGGAAAGTCCAAAATTGGGATATTCAAATTAAAATATCTCGGGAAGGTTTTATGCTACAGTAGTAATTTTATCATCTATGTTACTGTGGCGCCCTTATCTATCAAACCAAAACAAGGTCATATATTTAACCAAAAACGAAAAAACAAAAGTTATTGCTACTCCACAGACAAGTAGCATTATAACTGTACAAAATGTACTTACCAACTGACATGTTTAACGAATATTTCTTTTTCTTGTTTTTACTGCTTGTAAGTGACGGCTGATCTTCAGCAATTATATCGGCTTCTGAAATCAACAAAAAGATATTACATACATCTGTGAACTAAATTACAAATAAGTGAGTATTTTGAATTTATATTGAAACTGATTTACCTGGAATATTACTTTGTTCTTCAATTCTTTTAAGAGGAATGAAGTTGTCGTGTATATTTTGTTGTTCTTTCTGTACACTATCTACACTGTCGTCAGAAAATAATAACTGTAAGTGGATTGAACTTGAGGAACTATCAGAGTCGTTTTTATTTTGTCCCTTAGCATTCTTGTTGAGTAATGTTTTAGCTTGTGAAACTTTATTTTTCTTAGGTATTTTTGTTTGAGTGATATTTAGCTGTTCAACAATTGGTTCCTTAAGGTTTTGCTTCTTTTGCTTATTCAAATTCAATGACAAATCCAATGATTTGATTTTTCTGTTATCCTTTCCTTCAGTTAATTCTTTTAAAAGCGCTTCATAGTTATTAGTAATTTCCTGATTTTCGCTAATAGAAGAAGCATTACTTTCCTCGGATACTTCTTGTAAAGGATCTGTTTCGTTCGTTTCCATCATTGAGACATTTGTATTCACATGTATTTCTTCGATTTTATCCATTATCGGGACACAGGAAATATCCAATTCCTTCAAAGGAGATTGTGGCTCTCGTTTTACTTGTGTTAACAAAGGATCTTCTTTTTCTAATGTGCTTTTATTACAAGGAGTAGTTATTTCATGTTCTCTTGTCCCACTATCGTTGTAAATAGAATGTGACAAACGCTTACTTTCATTAGTCTTTTTTGTATCATGTGAATCTGGTTCTATAATGCTGCCCTCCACACTGGACTCTAATCTTAATTTTTTACTTTTCTTAGATCCAGTCATAATTTCTTCTTCAGATTTCAAGCTGGATGAATCTAGACGAAGACGATTCTTCTTTTTTGTTTTTGTAGTTTCTAATGTAGAGCTATTGTTTGATTTACCATGGCGAGCTTCAAACATTTCTCTCGATGCTTTCTTCTGTTCTTTTTTCTTACGTTCGTCATATTTTTTCTTCGACTTTTTGCTCATGGTCAGTTCATTATCACTCATGGAAAGATCATCACCAGTACCACTCAGTAATTCATCATCTTCATCCGAAGTCACTACGAAGGAATCTTTCTCGTAATCAGTATCATCAGAGTCTTCGTCATCATTAGAAGTCAATGTCTCACCCTTTTCTACAAATTCATTTTCTTTTTCATATTGTTTTTCGTCTTCATCTCGACTATCTCCCGATTCATAGTCTTCACTCGCTTCTTCAGCTTCGTTATCAATCATATTACTTATTTCCTTAGATGATTCATCCTCTGATTCGGACCCTTCTGAAGAATCTTCACTAGTAATTTTCATTTTAGACATTTGCGATTTATTTTTGCTAAGATCATCGTTTTTCGTTTCAGTCTTGGAATTATTTATCATAGAGGTATTAATTTGCATAGCCAATTTTTTTAAGTTCTTCTGTTGTAGTGGTGTACTTGTCATGTAATCTAAAGACAGATTCTTCTTATCAATTCCTTTTTCTTTAGCTGAATCATTATTAACAGATTTAGACAAAATTTCGGTGTTAGTAGATTTTGGAGATTTAGACATACTGTTTTCAGTTGTTGATACATCTTTAAGTTGTGATAAGATGAGGGTACTTTTATTTTCATTTTCAGCTTTATCCATATTTTGTGAAAGAGCGAGTGAAGAAATATCTTGTTTTGATTGATTTTCATTTTTGTTAGTACTTGTGTTCATTTGCGATGAATTCAATTTTGATTTATGGTTTAATGAATAATTTAGTTTTTCATCTGCAGTTTTGTTATGGGAAACATTGATTACAGAATTATTACTTGGTATAGTTTCATCTTTTTCATCTGCAGTTTTGTTATGGGAAACATTGATTACAGAAATATTACTTGGTATAGTTTCATCAATGTCCATTGGTTCACAACTGTTGTTAAAGGATGCTTTGTCATTTATTTTACTGGAAAAAGAAACATCTTTCTGTTTTGTATGTGTACCTAGTATATTATCATATGATGATTTCTCAATTACAAAGTTATTAACTACAACGGGTACACATTGATCTTCAACGTCAAATTGTTTATTATTCTTGCCTGAGCTATTAGTGTCAGAATCATCAAAATATATAACAGGTGTAACTTCGTTGGTGAGAGGTTTTGCCAATATTTTTGAAGTTGTATTTATATTAAGGGGCTGATTATTATCAACGTTATTTTCTTCTTCATGACAGTTCAATTTTGTTTTCTTTTGGTTACTATTTTCAACCAAAGAATTTTCATTTTCTTGGATTTCTGTTACAAGCTTTTTACTATTATTATCCACATTATGAACACTGGTATTCAGTAAATTATCACGAATGGTCGAGTCAATTATTTTAACTGCATTCATTGGTTTATCGATGTTATTAACTTTCTTTTTTCTCATTTTTTCATTATCGCTATAAAATTTGCTGTCATTTTCAAAATTTTGAGAAGTAGTTGTTAATGACTTTGTTCTATGTCTTTTCTTCTTCAAATTTTTTACATCTTCTATGGATGAGGCACTTTTATTTATACTATGTCCCATTGGTTTAGTCTTTAAATTCTCTATTAAATTGCGACTGGATTCTGACAGATTATTATGTTGTGTTTTATCAGATGTAGAGTTCTGTTCATTATCTTGTTCGGACACATGAAATGTGGATTTAGGTTCTTTAGGTTCAGATAATATTTCATTTTCAGATGGTGAAATAATTGTGCTTTCTTGAGTTATTTCAACTTCATTTGTAAATGTTGAACTATTTCGTTTATTTGTTAACCTAGGACTTTTGCGTACTGATTTGTTTTGAGTTGTTTCAGTTTTTTCACTATCCTTATAACTTTGACTGTTGCTTTCTATTACTTCTGTGGCTGGCGTATCTGAAATATTTAAAAAATGATAAAGAATGACCACTACTGTTTCACCATAGTACATTTCCATAACAATTTTATTATCATATATATTTTATTCATATTTTTCTTTTAATCTATGTACCTACATGTTTTATTTATATAACCTCGGGTAACAAGTAATCTCATCACCTCTGTAATCTTACCCATCGCCAGAACTTCGTTTGTTAATCGGCAAGCATTGTTATATTTTTAAAATTTTTGATATAATTAAATATACATTCAGTCAAAGTTTGTCAAAGTTTACTGGAATAAATCATCGATATGGATCACACATATAATTTCTTAAAGGATACAAACTGCAATTTTTTAAAAAAAATTAGTTACAATAATGTATTTATAATTAAATGTAATAATTAAAGGTAATGTCGGCTAATTGTTTATAGGCCACAAGATAGTAATGTAAATTATTTTCATTTGAATAATGTTTCGATTTTTTTTATTCACGAGTTTTGACAAATTATGACGACGTGCACAAAAGACGCTAATATTAATCAAAAATTTTGTAACATATTATGTATAGTTACTCAATGGTTAAAGGATCACAATTTAGATATATTTTTTTTATAAAACAAAAATCATGCAATTTCGGCCTTACCAAAAATCACCCCTGTAAATTAGTTCTCATATAATGGTCGCAGTGTTACCAATAGCTCCACAAAAGCAATTTGCTCTGTTTCTTCTATGTATAGAAATATAAATATACATAGTTTATATATCTATATGCATTGCATACCTTGCTTATCAATATTGGAAGAAGAATCCTTTCTTGTCCTCCTTGCTTGTTTGAGTGGTGTACTTGGAGCTTCGCTGTCACTTCCTGGAAATTCATCCATATGAATATTGAATACACCTATATAATGTAATTAGTAAAACTGTAGGTTTAAAATTCAATCAAATCAAAAAATGTTTATTCATCTCCACAAATTACAGAAAGATACAGTTCTTTGTTAAAAAATAATACAAAATAAATGCAATCTGTGAGAGATCTGGAGCCTAAACTAAGCCGTGGCTTGTATTTTAGAGCACCAGCTGCATTACATACAAAAGAGCACTATGGTTTCAGCTCTTAACACTTCTGCGCCCAGGAACAGTACAGTTACAGGAACATTCTTATAAGACTTGAAGGCACTCCACTACTAACATTATTTTGTATAAAGTTATGAATTCTATAATTTAATAAAAGTTCACTCTGTGTTATTGAACTGGACGCAATTATAATTTTTAAATACCTAGGTATTCTGTGGAATGTGTAGCAATAATTATACATTAATGATTAAAAGTGGCAAATACTACTGATGAGTTATGAGTAGGTACATAGTTTTTGTATCTTAATTGTTTAGCACATCCAAAACATACACCAAATTAGAAAGTAATCAAGGCAACAGATTTACCAATTTGTGAAGTTCTCCTAGCCGCGCGCTTGGCTCGCGGTGAGTCGACATTCAGAGTGGTATCAGAAACTATGCTGGTGTTCGACCTAATTCTGGCACTGCGCCTAGCTGGCGTGATAGGCTTCTCTTCACTAACTTCTGACACTTCTTTTGTTGTAGGTTTTTTAGTCCCTCTTGGAGTATTGTTAGAGGCTGAAAATATGGAAATTGTTCCATGTTTAGCTCTATCCACAGAAATTTATATAAAGGCACTAGAAGTCGTAAGAAACAATCAAACTCTCCGTAAAGCTATGTCGGTAAATCTACATACATACTCCTATTAGGTAAGGATTAACTCAGTTGTGTCTTATGTTATCTTAAACTTTCGTATCAGAACCATAGAAAGGGACCACGTTTCTGTCAAGTCATCACTGGCAACATACACTGGCTGAAGACTTTTATCTTGAGACACAGAAGTACATCAGATGAGAAAATCTTTTTCAATTTCCCAAATGCTACCCACCCATCAGAGTTGAATTTTTGCTCAGATACTTCCTTTAAAGTAGGACCTACCTAACTGGGACAAACAATGTTCCACGTCATACTCATCAACAATTATGAGAACAGAGTTCCCAACTGTGATTTTGGTGGTGAACATGAACACTCAACAAAATCTTTGATTTGTCCAAACTCGTTATTGTATACAAAGTGATTTTCGGAATTTTAATGTCATATAAAATTAAAAAATCCATGTTTTATTCAAAATTAAAGGTAAAGTAGGTGGTTCACATGCGCAATTTCTAGTGTCTTATCATTTAGATTTCTGTGGCTCTATCCATTATCCCATACTAATATATAAATGTGAAAGTGTGTTTGTTAGTTTATTACCTTTTACTAAACAGCTGAACGAATTTGAATGAAATTTGATAAATTCACAGATTATATCTTGAGGAAGAGGAGGATGTAAGCCACCTTTAGGCACAATATAACTGGTATTCATGCGAGCGAAGCCGCGAGCAGTTAGTAGATATAAGGCAAAGTCAATAAAAAATTGGCGGTGGTGAGAAATTTTAAGTATATAAGAAATAAGAAAGGATTTTTAAAAATTCTTCTGGGTTACCCATGTACGAAGTCACAGGTGAAAGCTAGTAACTAACATGATTGTCAATTAGTGTAAGGTTAATTTATTATGTTTTCAGAATAAGCAATAACTTTCGTTATGGTATTTTGTGAATGGGATAGTATGGACCAAGAGGGCTTCAAATAGACAGATAGTGTATTCTTAAGACAAAAGTAAAGGTTAATGTTTACATTAACCATTACTTTTGTCTTAAAGAAATAATCTTCTTGCCTGCATATTTTGCATCCTGAATAGCTAGCAAAATACATTTTCATTCAACTTAAAAAATTGTGAAGTATCATTTCACACTCACAAAAGACATCTCTGTTTGTGGCATTGGTTTTTTATGCTGTAGGTGAACCTAATTGCATAAAACCTTACAGTTTTCACATAATTTAAGAAAATTATTAAATTTCTTTGTCTGTCAGATCACCATTGGAATATTGATGAGTTTTATTGGAACTGCATTAAAAAATTTGAAAAAGAAATATTTAATATTTTTATATGCATATTTTTAAGTCACCTGAGTAATTACTCTAAATAATATTGTATAAATACAGTAAAATTATCACTTTCATACTCTTTTGCATTGTGTGATGTGCCATTCAAACAGTACTGTACAGTTAACAAAGTATAATATTATTATAACTATTAATGTAATACTAATTTAACTATTACTACTCACAGTTTTCATCAATCAATTCAAGTTGTGGCTTCGCTGCTAATCTGCCACCTCTCTTTTTACTTGGTGTGGAGGGAGCTGACGGTGATTTCACATCATCTTGCTGCTCAACAGACAGTCTGCGTCTTAGCCGGGTCACTGGGGCCACTGTACAATCATTTCAGAAATGATATTAAATAGAATATGACCAGTTAACATTTGGAAGCTATAAATTACTAATTAGTTTGATTAAATAAGTTAAAATGATATGACAGTATAATCTATAGAATAAGATTAAATGGAAAATAAAAGTATAAATGAAATTAGAACATTGTGGAAATTATTTCTTATCTCCTAAAATCCTAAATAGATTAGAATTATTTCAAATACCTTTATTGTTCTGATTCTGAATAAATAATTAAAATATATTAGGTATTATCTCACCTATTAACAAAATTCATAAGTTGTCCTTCTGACTGAATTGTTACGTTTTTTTTTAGAGAATAATGTGAATAATGATTTCGTAAACATGTGGTTGACCGGGAGAGAACGCTTGTAGCGTTATGTCCGTCATTTGAACCCATATATACTTTTGTGTCAATAAAGTATAAATAAAGAAAAACTTCGTAAACTTGATATGGTTAAATAATGCTAAAAATGAGGAAACTCATCAAGCAAAACTTTGACGACAGTGCTAAAATAGAAGCGTCACAATGCGCAACTAAACATGTGGTTTAGTTAACTGGCGATGCAGTCAAATAATTGGACATAGCGATATAGAGAATTTTATACATCGTTGGTTTTATGTGTTACACAATAATTAAAATTGCGGATTAATGAGAGTAGTTATGATAAAAAGAATTCGAAGATCTTCTACCCTATGTTTTAATTTTACAAGTTTGAGGAAACAACACTATTTACCTTTATTATTGGCGTCTTCTTCCATCGTTCATATAAAACCGAAAATATATTATTACTTTCAAATTCGTAAACACGTGCACTGCTGAAATAGTTCCGTAATTCGCGTACGACTCAAATGCCTGATAAAACAGCTGTTGGACGCGGTGAACTGTCAAAAAATCAAAAGCGACGGCCTACCGGGTAATCGGTGGACGCGTAGTGTAATGTTGGTACTATTGGGAATAGTGAGGAGTATTTCCGATTGCAACGCTAAAGCAGGCTAAATACGCTACGGCATAGACGCTTAATAAACAACGGCCAACAAAACTGCAATCAATAAACACCAACGTGTGGATGGGTTTTTGCCTGTTTTTGTTTTCGTTTGCTGTTTGTGTTTGATGTTTGCGACAAACACCACTTAACAAATAACTTTACCACAAAAATAAAGATATGTAATTGTTAAAAAATTCTATTATTTTCAGAAATAATATATTGAATGTCTGTGTTAGTATCACACTGAAATAACATTATTAATAATAATACCGATATTTTATAACTGTACCCATGATCAAAGTAAAGCATTGTTGCCGGCTCTACGTTTTCCCATGCATATAATGCAGGCACCGTACGTAGAAGGAAATAATATCGTTACTGGATACGTTATTTCCGCCACCCTTTCCAATCAAATAACAATACTAAAAATAACGTTAATAATATCGATATTATTAACGTTATTTTTACTGGGACACACTCTAGCTAGTTACAAGCGCTATTTTTAAAGAGCTACTAGCATCAGCGTTAGGTATTTTTATTAGCCACCAGCCCCCTTACCACCACACCATCTCTAATTGCGATTCAATAACTGAATATAATGCTTATTCATACCAATGAATAAATGACTCTATTTCAAAATTATTCATTGGTATGAATAAGCAATCTATTCAATTATTGAATCGCGATGGTGGTAAGGGGGCTGCGCTCGATCTATCTGGTAGGCCAGTAAGCAAGATATTAGAGACGACTTGTGATGTGAATAACGCTCTTACCTTAGCCAGTTTTATGACAGCGTATACATATCAGTTCTTCACAAGTTGTCTTTAATATCTTTGTTCCTTTACGAGCAATCGCTAAGAAACTTTGCAAAGACAGACACTATTAATATTTATATTTTTTTTTATTTAGAGGTTTGTGAGTAAATTATTTAAAATAGGCCATTTGCGAGTACGGTCATTGGTACACTGGTTTGAATGTTATGTTAGCGTATTCATTGTAAGAACCTGTATTTTTTAAACTAAGGCACTGTTTTTTATTTACACTAATTCGATGTTACGGACGTAACAACAAACGCGAAATTTGATGTGGGTACGCTACTGTTAAGTAAAGTCTAGAAATTGCAAAATCAGAATTAGTTAAGCTCATTGCGCACAGCTTGACTTTGTTTTAGTTCAAGGCCTCAATAAAAAGTCGCGCGCGGTTTTTTATGCTCCAAGGCGTGAATTAACTATAATAATAATAATAAGTAAGCTTATTATTATAGTTGAATATATTTTAGCTTACTCCACATCGCTGCCCAACTGTGGGTTGGCGGAGGCCTTTTCAAGCCTATATAATCTATAAGACATTTTGAAGCCATTTAGCCTAGCTATATGAACACGCAGGTTACTAATTCCAGGTGCAACGCTGAGGGGAGTGTCCTCTAATCGTAGAGCTATGACAAATGAGTATTTGCGATAAAGGCGCAAAATTGTCTTACCTCCTGACCTCGCGATTATTTTTATAAATAAATTTCGATATGTATCTCAAATACTACTAGACCAATTGTAATTGGTCATTGTAATGACCCATGTGAATGTTGTGTGATATAAACAACATTCACTTACTACTTATCCATTCAGGCGTTATTATTCTAAGTACTTATCAAATTGAATCAGCCGTTTGCGTATTTTCACGTTAACGCTAACATCTCAAAAGCTACTGGACCGATTTCGTTGTTCAACAAACATAATAGGTACATACCTACCAAATTTTATCAAAATCGGCGTAGGGCTTCTAGACTTATCGCAAGACAATCATACATACAAATAAATATTTTTCATCTCAATTCCGTTTATATGCCTCATCAGCCTGTATCTACCCACTAATGAATATAAGTCTTCCACAGTGCCTTCCACCAAATATGATCCTTCCGCATGCAGATGCTTCCATCCGCTTTCTAAATGTCATCGGACCATCTAGAAGGAGGGCCGCCCAACGCTTCGTCGTTTTACTTACGGCATCTACTCTAATACCTTCCTCCCCCATCTGCCATCACTTACTCGGCAGATGTGACCGGCCCATCTTTCGATCTTCTTAACCTACCGCTTTGCGTTATTATTTTTTTTTTAATTTCATAGCCTTTTCTTTTTTTCTATCCTTGTCTTCCTCATAACTAATACTTCCCTTAAACTCCCGTTTCCTTGGACCCTTCTACTTCGCCTCTTTTTTTTTGTCTACATTTTGGCCACACCTAAAACAAAACATTTTCTCTATGTCTCTCCTTGTATTGGCCTGTTTCTCCTTATCTTTCGTCATGCAATTCAAATTCCACGTTCTTTTGAGTCTCATTTAATATTCTCACCTAACTTTATTAACAACTCTCCATATCACCCTTACTACCCTTCTCCCACTCCTAGTATATTTAATCTAGTTATTGCTTCCTCATTACGTTTAAATTTCATATTTCTAACTTCTGCGCTTGCAGAATTTACTGACAGTTACTGACGCAACCTCATCCGCTGAACACCCGTAATTTTTTTTCATACCACTATATTTACAAAGGGCATGCGGTAACTGCTGCCTGATGGAAAGCAGTTACCGGAGCCTATGAATGCCTGCAACGCCAGGGGCATCACACGCGCGTTGCCGACCCTGTAAAAACCTTATTTTAGTTATTATCGAAAAAAGTGGCTCCTTGATAATACGATTCCCGTTGATGTCATTCCCGCATAGATATTCTAGCCCTAGAATATCTATTGAATGAAACTCTGGCCACGCATTTAATTACATGAACAGATAAGTTAGCAAAAGTTTGGCCTATATGTGTGTAAAGACTAAGAAACGGATGTACGCTGTTTTTAATTATCGGTTACTTTTAAGCAATCTTTTAAGTTATATATATTTATTATATTATTATATATATTTCCACACAGGACATTAAATTGTATATGTATAATAATCTATAAACTAATTTTGTCACTATGCGGAAATCGAACCTTCCAATGTAGTCTAAACAGCAATAGTACTTGGACACTGGCGGGAGCGGTCCGTTTTATTACTATTAACATTACTTTTCCAAACGCGCCATTGAATGGTGAACCGTGAACCCCATCCTGCGTAAGTGGACCCGCACTTAAAAAGACATCAAGGGTACAGAAATGGCATTATATCTTCCTGATGACCCTCTTCAGAAATTACGTTCAACGATGTTAACCCCATTTCTCTCCCGGGGTCGTCCATACCCGCTCCGGTAGCTACGTCAGATTACTTACAAGAACGCAGATGTGACACTGATTGTGGCCTTGGACCAGATAAAGCGCTCTTCATTATGTGCCCATTTTGTAGGTTGGTCCCCCTAGTTCCCCTAGTCGATATTATAAGTGTATTGAGTCAAGTTATTTAATTAGGACCTTTTTACATCTGTACGTACCTATATTATGAAGAGGTATGTAGTTTAACGCGGTAACAAACAGTATCATTAGTACGTTCAGCCCCCTTACCACCATCTCTTATTGCGATTCAATAACTGAATAGAATGCTTATTCATACCAATGAATAAGCAACTCAAGCACAGTTGGTGGTAAGGGGGCAGTTTACTGTAACTTTTTTTTATGACAATTTACGCAGCGGGCAAAGCTTGTACCTACTATGGATACTGATAAAAGTATTTTTTTATAAATACATACTAATAATACATAGAAAACAACAGACTAAGACAAACAGACATGTTCATGCACACAAATGTTGGTCTTCTGCGGGAATCAAACCCGCGACCTCGGAGTCAAAGTAGCTATTGCTAGCCATTCGACCACCGAGATTGTCAATTAACTACTGCTACGAGTATGTTTTATTTTTCACTTAAGTCTCACTTATTGTACAGGAATAAATATTTTGAAAGAAAGCTGCCTCCAAGAGTGATTGCAAAGAATTACGCTCCGTGAAGTCATTTTGACTGGCCAGGGTTGGGTCGAGTCTAGTGGACACTTTGGTCTGCCTTAATAATCCTTGATGATTCCGGTATTCTAGTTAAAAAATTCAGTAACCATGTCCGGTTGTAGGAGCTCAAATAGTCGAGTCATGTCTGAATATTCGTTGTGGATCTGTAACATGTAATTTTTATCCATATTTTCTTATACAATGAAGGTCGCAAGATGTTAAGATGATGTTCGCAGCCCATGGACGCTCGCAATACCAGAGGTATCACTTACGCGTAGCCGACCCTATAAAACCTCTTCATGCCTTTATCGAAGAACCACATGCTGTAGTCTTGGGAAAACCTCGATAGGTAATACATTTCACAACCTGATAGGCAGTGGAAGAAAATCTCTCTGGAACCACACAGTTCGCGACCATCTTGGCACTAATGTGTGAGGATGAATTTACTGCCGCCCCAGTAAGTTAACTTTGCTTTGACTTCAAAGATGAGCCATTTACATCCTAAGTTGGCATGTATAATCAAATAGACAGATACGGAAATTGCGGCATTGATTAAGGTCACTCACTCACTTGTAGGATGTAGAACGATGACAATATCAACCCGCAGCTGTCGCATTTCAGCAAACAAATTCAAATATTTAAAATTGTATAGGTTTTGTGGAAAACGGAAGTTTTTCGTAGACAAAGCGAGGAGAGTATGACAATAGGTGGCGGGGAGGTAGGCTCCTGCCACCGAGATCAACCATTTTCGCAGAACAAAACCCGACCGCAAGTTTTGTCCTTTCCACTATGTTACGGGCTATTGTATGAGAACTATATTGTGTAGAAGACCTTGCTTTCGACGAATCTGTTTTTGAAATGTGAAAACTATTGTTATATCATTACTAATATCGTCAAAGTATTTCGTTTGATCATTCATATCACATATTTAATTTAAGTAACCTATAATTTAGCATGCAATTTTGTGTCTACTAGTCAGAATACACCCCTTACTATTCTTGGCAATAGTAGGTTTGGTTCTTCAAAATGAGCGAAAAGAGGTTTGTACAGAGTCGGCAACGCGCATGTGATATTTTAATTTATTATATATATGTAGATAGTTAACACTAAATAATATAAAATGTAGTTATAGACAACAGCTTGTGGACCGTGACAGTTCTAGTATAAGATGGTCTGGCGTAGCCAAGAAACATACGTAGCATTCGTAGCGTTACGTGGGACCCTCTTATACTGGTAGCTTTGGTAGTGTTATGGTCTACAAGCTGTAGTCGGTTTCTTATAAATTTTAGTAGTTTGTGGCTAGACCGGCCCTGTGTATTTTGTCCAGGATTATTTATTTATATATATTTTCATTTAAGAACAAAATTTGAGGCAGTCCGACAATGCGCGTGTGCACACGAATGAATATTTAAAATACTTACTTATATTGGCAACGAGTTTAAGATTTCACTAAATCATGTATGACTTCCAACTTTTCAACTCAAGTTTTCAAAGTTCAGCAACAGCGTACAGTAAATTGGGAGGAAATCGAGTTGAAACCCGATTTTTTGTGCGTCTGGATTTACTGAGGTTCGGCGGGGTAGTTATGTCGGTTTGTTCAACCGATTTCTGAATACAATACTTACGAATATTACTTGAACAAAAATTGGTTATCTGTCAAGTCGGTTTACGGAAGATAATTTCACCTGATAACGTCATAAGAAAACATCGGCCGACGGAGTGGAAGAGAGATAGATGTTTCACAAGCCTTGCTCGTCGCTCTCGCTTCCACGCTTGGTGGAACGTGACAATGAGTCGTACTTTTCCGTGCGTGCGGTGGGCGTTCATTGATTTATAAGATGTTATCACGTCAAAAAATAAAACGCTAGTAATATTGTGTATATAATAACTAATTTTGCTTGTTCAAGCCAAGTTACAATTGTGTCAATTACTCGTACAAGTAACAAGTAATTGACACAATAGTCTAAGTCTTTGATGTTACAGAAGAACGTTACACTTACCTAAGTCGGAACTAAAAAAATGGCTAAGTTAGAATAAAAAAACGCTAGCAACTTACGTTAAACCTTTTATTTTACCTACACTGTATTTTTAAGTACGGTCAACGTACTTAAAAATACAGTGTAGGTAAAACAAGACCCGAGGTGCGGATTTAAGCCGGGGTCTTGGCTCTAAGTAAGTAAATAACCTAAGTTCACGTGTTACGTGTGTCGCATGTGTATATAAAACCTATTTTATTCGATTAATCCCTGTGTCGTAACTAAGCCTGCATTGCATTACCGCTTTCTAGCCCACGGGGCCGAAATCGAGGTTGTGTGGAGCGAGTAAATTCGCTGAGTGTATATGTTCCATTGACTTCAATGGAAAATGTCTTTGATGATCATTCCTCAAGGACTTGATCGATATATTTTTTTTTCGACCAAACCTCAACCATGTCGAGGGCTTTAATTGTGACAAGTGTCATTAAAAGGTTCAGTGGTTTTGGAGCCTATTCATTTCCAAAAGTGACTTTTCGGGGTTACATAATATAATAACTAAACCCATTATAACTATTTTCGATATAACTAGGGTCGATTCACATATGTTTATAACGCATATTGGTCGACTGAACTACTCTTTAACTTACCTAACCTAATCGGACTAAACTAAAATTATTATAATGTTTTTTTTTAATTAATTAATAAAAATAGTTATAATGGGTTTAGTTATTATAATATGTAACCCTTTTCGGCGTATAAGCGTATCGCTCGCGCTGTTTGATGTACAAATGAAGTAGAGACACGTAATAAAAATTACAACATGTAAAAAGAGCCGCATAATAAAGACTGGGAACCCCTGGTAAACAAATGACACGTACGAGTAACGCACGTAGCACTATCTTAATTAACATTTCCGCGCACTCTTGAAAACACATTTTTTTTCTTATAGACGTAGGTCTCATAATAAAAGAGTTTTCTCTCAATGTTTCTGTAATTCGACGATCTCGGTGGTCGAATGATTAGCAATGGCCATTTTGATTCCGAGGTTGGTTCGATTCCCGCACAAGGCAAATATTTGTGTGCATGAACATGTCTGTTTGTCTTGGTCTGAGTGTTTACTATGTATTATATATATGACCACTTTAATTCCGAGGTTGCGGGTTAGATCCCCGCACAAGACAAATGTTTGTGTGCATGCCTGTTTGTCTTAGTCGGGTTTTTTTCTGTGTAATATATGTATGTATTTAATCTAGTACCCATAGTACAAGCTTTGCTTAGTTTAAGATTAGATGGTCGTGTGTAATTTGTCCAGGAATATTTATTAATTATGTTTGTACAATAAAGAGATATGAGTGTAAGTGGTTAATAAACATCTTCGAACCAAAACCAACTTCACCTGCACGCGGTGCACTGATAAACGAAGCTCTGGCGTTCCTGCGAGTGAGTGAGGTCACCAGAAAGGAAGGAGACGCTGCGTTGGCAGCGGGGGTGGCGGCGCGCGAGTGATATTTTATGTTGCGAGCGTTAATATGGCAACGGTAACCGCTCACATCAGGCGGGCCGTATGCTTGTCTTCCACCCGACGTAGTATAAAAAAAATAACAAAAGAGTCATTTCTACAATCTCGTGCGTAGCTCTGTCATCGTAGCAAAATAACCATCGTTGTCGTCAACCCTTATTCATCCCACTTCTGGGAATAGGTCTCCCTTCAATCGAAGGGATTTACAGCATACTCCATCATGCTGTTCAACTGCGGATTGGCGAAGGCCAGTGTTTTCAAGTCGCCCAAAGGCTACTGACTTCGTTTAACCACTGTCATTAATGACAATAGCTGGGACCGATGGCTTTAAGTGCCTGAAACACGAAGGAGCTCGATATAAATAAACCCATCCATGGACAAGCTACGGCCGACATTGCTTAACTTGCGTGTTCGATTAGACTGGCACGCGCATCGACGTCATCAAGCTCCTCGTTAAATTGTCATTGCTATAAATTGGTTGGCTTGTCTGCTCATGTGTAGCACGCGTAGCAAAAGAAATTAATGTTTTCCTATCACTTTTATTAACATAGGCATTTCCATCTACTTCGTAGCACTCGTAGCTCTAGCACTCGTAGCAAAACGAGCTACGAGCATTGAAATATTTGTTTAGTGATTAAGATATAATTATGGGCTTCTTGAAAGGGTCGTTTAAATGTTCTTGTAGAATTGGAAAATCTCTGACGTTCCAACTTTCGCTTTACAGACCGCTACCTTTACCGGCTTTTACAATCTTGTAGACTATTGTAGTTAATCCATGTATCTTTTTCTTGATGCAGGATCTGATGTATAGGTATACAAATCTAGTACTTGCTTAAGAGTAGCCTCCTCCTAACATACATGTTTGACATGTTTCGGTATTTGTGTTTATCTGCTTGTATAATTGCAACACGCGCGTATTGATTGAACCGAGGTGAACTTACGATGTAGTTTAGTAGTACTAAGCTCACGGGTGCCGGTGTTGAACATTATGTAGGTACCTATATATATAGTGTTGTGACATAAACTTGTGAACTATACCTATATGTACAGTGTTGTTAAATAAACTTATGTAACTGTGTGTGAACGAAGTCTTCATACATTACCTGATTATATTGGTAACATTGCTACTACATTGCATATCTGCTAAAATAAAAAGGAACGGCAGGTGGTTATTCATTAAAATTATAGTTTTTTAATTATCATCATCATTATCAGCCTGTATCTATCCACTGCTGCATATAGGCCTTCCTTAATGCTTTCCTCCATATGTAACATTTTTGAAGTGAAAACTTATTTAGCGGCTTTGTGCATTTTTTGAGATGGGTAAAAAATGTTACACTCGCGTCAGGACACGTGGTCTGATCGAAAATTCGTAAGACGGAGAGCGTAGACCGCCGGCGCGGCGTAGGAGAGGAAGTAATATAACCCTCTCTTTCTACCGCGCGGCGAAAATGTATGCCTGCTCCTGCTGTTTATTTTTAATTTAATAATTATAAATTGTCATGTTTATATACGATAGCGCAATAAATGAATATTGTATTTTACCACTTAATATATTAAATGATAGTACTTTTATACTGATAAATAAAGCAATTTGTGCGAAATTATTCCCTAACCATTCCAAAATATTCAAAATGCACAACGTTAATGTTCAAGTTTTCACTTCTGCCGGCACTCCAGGAGTGCAACCCGTTTTTTTTAGGTATTGGTAATACGGGGGGGTATTACTATTGATAATTGTGTATTCATTTAGAAATTATGCATTATTCATGTGTTTTTAGTACTTTGAAAACTTACTAAACGTACATACGACTACCTTGTTCAGTAGCATTCTACCAAGAGGACTCACTTACTACGGCTCGTTGACATTTAAGCCTTGTAGCTTCGCTACTTCGACAAATTCCCTACATTTACAACAGAACAACTCTCCAAAGTAATTGTGCAGTCCAACAGGAACATTGTTGCATTTTCTTCAAAGACATTCTATACCTATGTAGTAAGAAGTCTCTTTGATTTTATTAGATATATCCAAAGTCAGGGACGTTACACACGCAATAAAAGAGCAGAAATAGAAGTGGGTAGGACACATAGCAAGGATGGATTCAAATCGATGGACCAGAAGATTCATGGAGTGGCGACCGTGTGCGCTAATACGCGTGGTAGAGGACACTCCGCAATGCGTTGCGTGGGCGACATCAGGCGTCACGCAGGCCGCAACTGGATGCAAGTGGCACGGGAGGACAGAAATGTAGACATATGGAGGAGGCTTATCTCCTACAAAGGATAAGAGAAAGGATGCTATGGATGGATGGAATAAATATATGATGAGCCCAGTGGTCGATTGGCAATGGTCACTTTAACTCCGAGGTTGCGGTTTCGATCCCCGCACATGACAAACATTTGTGTGCATGCATATGTCTGTCTGTCTGTCTTGATCTGGGCGATTTTCTTTGTATTAAACGTATGTATTTACAAAAAAAAAATGTTTTTAAGTACATACGACAAGTAGTTATCTAGTACATAGTACAAGCTTTGGTTAGTTTGGGACTAGATGGCGTTGTTTTTTTTTTTATACTACGTCGGGTGTCGGACAAGCATACGGCCCGCCTGATGTGAAGCGGTTACCGTAACCGTATTAACGCTCGCAACATAATATATCACTTACGCGCCGCCACCCCCGCTGCCAACGCAGCATCTCCTTCTTTTCTGGTGACCTCACTCACTCGCAGGAACACAACAACCTTCAAGGGAATTGTTATTTGGCTGCGGTATTCTGTGAGGTGGAAGGTACATTCCCCAGTCGGGTAGCTTACAATTACGCTCCCTACCTCTCTTTTCGCCAGAGGTTCGTTTGTCAGTCAGCAGGGTGCACCACGAGCAGGTGAAGTTGGCTTTGGTTCAAAGATATTTATAAACCACTTACACCCCAAATGTGAATTTGTAACAGATATATTTAGATAGATAGATAGATAATATTTAAATAGGTTTGCGGTTACACTTTTTACTTAAACTAAAGAAAATACTCATAATTGAACAAATGCAAACAAAGATTGACAGATATGGAAATGTCCAAAGATGAGCATGTGCACCAGCAACACCAATTGGTTGGAGGCACAGTGACAATTATTGCCCCTAGAGGCAAACCACTGCTTTCAAGCTTCCACCTAATTATATACCTATTTATATAGTTATTTTTTTTTATCATCTATCTATTAATATCTCTTCCGAATCATACTAGATTTGGCATCTTTCGTCTTTTACGGAAGCGACTGCAATCTATACCACTTTCCCAACCCTTGAGGTGATAGCTTGTGCCAGAGTCTCGTCCGTCAATCAGCAGGTGCACCAGCTTACAAGTGAGGATGGCTTAACTCCTGACGGTCTTGGATTATGACTTCCTCCTCCTGGAGTCATCTTCCTCATTTATGAGCCCTAAAAATGAGTGCAAAATATTAAAAAGTTAATAATACTTACTGTAAATTAAGTTAAACTAAACCTGGTGTAAAAACCTGGATCCACTAAGCGTTAGATTCTTCTTGTTCTTACATAAACGCTCTTGACATATACGTCGTAGTTATTGATAATGTGTTACGAATGGCAGTCAGACATTACTCTTCACCACCGCCTCTAAGATTGGATATCACCACCGCTTCTAAGATAGTCATTTTTTTATCTACTGGCTATAATATCTACTGACTAAACAAAAATAAATTTCGTTTTAGTTTTAGCAAATTGCGATTTTTAACATTTGCTATCAGTTATACAACAGCAATCAATGGTTGCAAGTAACTTAACCATAATAGGTCTTTCCATGTATTGTATGGATTCATCGATATGAATAATTGCAACGCATGCTTGAATTGATTGCATCGAAACAAACACAGTTTACTCTACAGTAGTCTACAGTACACAATTGCGCATATTTTAGTGATATTGGAGATATTTATTTGCTTAACGGAGGTAAGTTACATAACTTAGTATTACTATTGCCTAAGGTGGTTATATGATAATATTATTCATGTATTATATACAATGACCTATAATAAGATAAATAGAGCCCCAAAAGGGAGCGCCAATAACTACTGAGATAGATTTGCCTAATGTTGGCAATAGACCAAAATGTGTAATTTTTATCAAAAGAGTGAATGTTTATTGTATTATTAGACAAAATGATGATAAGCACGATTGCGCTCATGAGATTTATGACGTGAATTTCGTCGCAATGAGTGAAAATACAATTTGGCGGATAGCTGTAAGATAAGTGGAAACGACGCCGCGCAGTCATAAACACAACTGGGGATAAGAAAGGATATTCCTAATAATAAGCTGCATTTACGGCTCATTCGAATAGCGTATGCTTGTGTCGCTTTGACAAAAATAATGGGTGTGTATAAATCAGGTCCTACTTGAGGAATATTGTGGAGGCGACGCGTCGCCTTGGAGCCCGTACATACAAAGCCTTATTTATTTTCAAATATTTGTTTACTCCGCGGGATCATTTCGAACGAGAGTCGGAGAGCTGAGCCCCCAATATTTTTGGCTTACTCTAAAAGAAATGTGACTACCTATATAATACTTTTCATGTCAAACAGGTGATTTGTCTTCATTTTAAGAACTTCAAACTATTAATTTCAATATGTACCTACATTAGGTAGGCCGTAGACTTCGTTGGCTACCGACGCGTAGTGCCTTTATATTAAACATCTCCAAAAGTGCACAAATAATTTACTTCTTCTTATTAATAATACACTAAATATAGAGTAGGCATATTAGAAGAAAGTATCAAGAAAAGCCAAAAATGATCATTTAAGCTAAAGATATGTTCAGTCAAAGAAATAAAGGTCCAGACAAAGGAAGTATTTCCAGTCAGTCAAAAGAAGTCTCATTCAGTATAGTTGAAATCATAGAATAAAGCGCGTCAATTATATATCATTCAAATTTGCGATTTTCATTTTTAACATAATGCAATTTGCGGTGCCCATTGAATAGAAAAAAAACATGCATTGAAATTAAATGATCGGCCATCTACGTCGCTATCAGACACCATGTCTATATATTAGGTTTTTTAAAGAAGCATAATTATAGTCATAAATACTTGATAACTTATATAAAATTTCCGTGTAGAATAAAGTGCGCGTTTAAGTTAGTGCCAATTAAGAAAAGATTTATGTTATACGAGAACTGAATCAATGAGTGACTCTTTATTATTCTAAGCTTGATGACCGATTCAAAGACGTTCATAGTCACTCAGATTTTCTGTGGGGGTTATTGCGTTCCCAAGTAAATGATGTGAGAATTTATAGCTAGGCTCCGCGCCTCCCCGCCGCCCTGTTCTGGCGAGCTTCCTGATTTACACCCTTATTATTTGGCTTTCATAATGGATTTTTGATACGTTTCTTTTTCCAATTCCCACATAAGGAACTGATTTCAGCCGCAGTGCTTTCTTTGTAAGAGTTATTCGTGGCGTCTTCACAGCTGCGTCTTAAGGCCAGATGCGGAAATTGAGATTAGGAAAATTTACGAAAATTACACAAAGATGACTGAAGCTAAGGAAAGGGAGGAGGATAGAGCTTCTGCTTTAAATAAATTTTCCAAACTTGCGGTTGAAGATTTATTATATCCGGCTTCGGGGAACCAAACCGTGCAGCTTTTATCTATGAAAGTCTTATTATAAAAATATAATGGGGCGTCTTAATGATGAGATTACGTATAAAATCAGAGTTAAAGTAGACATAATGGCATGTAATGTAATTTATAAATGTTTATTAAATTGATAATAATATGAAATTCATTAAAAGAAAAAATATTTCTAAAATAAAAGGAAACGTAATTAGATAGATTGCTGTCTAATTATAGTAACCATTGGATGCCATGAAAACCTCCGCCAGCCTGCAGTTCATAGATAGAGTATCAAATGCTAATAGTACTATATAAATTCCTTGCATTGGGATGATCTGTTATTAACGTAGTCATAAAAACAGACAGACAGATTTTCTTTTTTTTTATATGAGAGGAGGGCAAACGAGCATGTCGGTCACCTGATGGAAAGCACCAAACACTCCCCAAAGACTGATATTCCATATATTATAGAGACATGGTTCTTAGTTATGGGTATTGTGCAAAAGGTCCGTTGTACCCTAGTAGCGATATTTGGAATATTCTATGTGATAAACGTATACGGAATATATAAAGGGAATGAGTATAAATGTATCAAAATTTGTTATCTCTAACTAGAGTTTGATTTAATTCTTATGATAACTGCTTATCATTATGGATTACCGATGAATAGAAACCGTTGGAGCGTGGACGCGTGTCAGTGTAATCGAACACGCAAGTTAAGCCACTTCGACCGTAGCCTGTCCATAGATGGGTTTAAATTATATCGAGCTCCTCCGTGATCCGGTGGGCACGATAAACCGTCGGTCCCGGCTGTTGCCATTAGATCACAGTCGTTAAGCCAAGTCAGTAGCCTTTAAGCGGCTTGAAAACACTGACCTCCGCCAATCCGCAGTTGAGCAGCGTGGTGGAGTATGCACTAAACCCCTTCAATTGAGGGCAGACCCGTATCCCAGCAGTGGGATGAGTAAGGGTTGTTGATGACGACGACGAGGATCGGTGGTCGTGAAGCAGAAAGGTTACCACTAATATGGACCGATGATCTGCATAAAAATAATGCGAACCGATTTTAGTCTTAGATTTAGTTTGGAGTCTTGACTGAATAGGCATGTCACCAACGATCTAAAATTATAAAAAAACCAGCCAAGTGCGAGTCGGACTCGCGCACGAAGGGTTCCGTACCATTATCTATAAATTCTGCAAAAAAAAAAAACATGTCTGTTGTATGGGAGCACCCCTTAAATATTTGTTTTATTTTATTATTTATTTTTAAAGTGAACATATAACTAAATATTCTGTGAATATTTCAAGCGTCTAGCTGTTGCCGTTATCAATAACGAGCAAAAACAAGCGAAAAACTCACGTTTGTTGTATTGGAGCCCCCTTAAATATTTATTTTATTCTATTTTTTAGTATTTGTTGTCATAGCGGCAACAGAAATACATCATCTGTGAAAATTTCAACTGCCTAGCTATCACGGTTCATGAGATATAGCCTGGTGACAGACGGACGGACGGACGGACAGCGGAGCCTCAGTAATAGGATCCCGTTTTACCCTTTGGGTACGGAACCCTAAAAACCCTCTATCAGTAACGTAAAATACATAAAACTAGAACGATCTGCGATTTTAAAATTTTAATAACTGATGTCCGACGTGTTTTATGGTCGATCAAAGTTTGGGGAGAAAGTCCATTTTAAAAGTATGAAATTATATAAAATAAATATTACCGTTGTAGAAACAATAAAAAAAAACCGGACAAGTGTGAGTCGGACTCGCCCACCTAGGGTTCCGTAGGTACGTAGTATCACTATTAAATTTGATATTTTTCAATGTGTACATCAAGCCCTTTCATATGATACCCCATTTGAACTAGTAGTTTCAATTTGAAATTTCGACACCCTATAAAAAATATAGACCCCCTATTTTTTAAGATCTATTTACAAATGTATAGTTTTGAGATTTATACCTATACTTGTAGTCTATAACGATGTTACTTGCCAAATTTGATAGTTCTAGGTCAACGGGAAGTACCCTATAGGTTTTGATTCCCTTGAGTGTGTCGAAATATGCGTTTTTTGCTGAATAAACGGCCGTAACTTTTTTCTACGTAAACTTAGCAGTTTGATTTTTTTATTACTTCATGGGACCGTAGACTTGAGTATACAGTTCAAATTTCAGCTTGATACCTCCACGCATTCTCGACATAGAAATTCTTGACAGACAGACAGACAGACAGACAGACAGACAGACAGACAGACAGACGGACAACAAAGTGATCTTATAAGGGTTCCGTTTTTCCTTTTGAGGTACGGAACCCTAAAAATGATAGCTTTTGTTACGGCACTAGCTACATAAACGCAATATTTAACATAGCTGTCGTACAAATTTCTGATAATAGCGTGGTGTGACGTCATAACATGGTAGCCTTTTGTATGGAGCGTTTTCGGGATAATCTAATATTGTGATCTTCAAGTTATCATATCTCGAGAAGTTTTTATGCTATCTAAGTAATTCTATCACCTATAGTTATATTATTAAAAATAAAAATGGTTCACAAGTCTGATTATGATGATCGCATCTCTCCAAATTAGCATCTTAAATTAAAAGAACAAAGTAGGAATGACTAAGTGTCACGAATTAAAATTCTTAAGGTTTTAAATGTAAAAAGTAAGATTGGTAGTGTAATTTTCAATTTTCCAAAGTACCCCGCTCGTGTTCCGAATAGATAATCGTTAGATAACACGCTACAGGGATATTATCGGGTAATTACAGCAGCATAGGCGTTGGAGGTTGTATTGCATTAACAGGAACCACCCTATCAGTACACGTATGCAATTCAAATGGTTATTGTCGTGTCGAATTGCATTAAGGCATGTTTCCCATTGCTGCTGTTAAAAGCTTATTTAATTGGTTTTGAGGGCAAAACTTTAGACTATGCTAATATTAAGAATTATATTATGTATTTATATAGTAAACATATTGCATATAAAATAGCAAACTAGGGTTAATAATTTACTAATATTCTATATACGTAGTTTAAAATAAAGTCGGGTTTGTTCGAACACTTGTAACTTGAGAATGGCCGAACCGATTTTTATGGTTTTTGATTTGTTGGATTTGTGTCCGTCCCGAACAGAAGAATAACTATTAAAAACATTGGAAAACTGACAAAAAAATAAAATAAAAGAAAAAAACATTTTTCCATACAAATAGTGTCATTTAAAAAGGATTGAGATATTTATTGGTTGTCAAATATTTATGAGTGCGTTAAGAAATTTATATCAAGCTCCTTAAATATAGAACAAATGATTTAATAAAAAAAAGTCAAACTGAGCGATTATATTAACTTTTCTAATGTAACTTTATGGCGTTTGACAGAACAGTCAGCCATTTGACAGCGAGCGCTAAACCAATTCAATATTCATTGTTATGAATACAGGAAAACATCTGTCGGTTCAGCTAGTCATTTATAATTTTAAACTTTTACGTTCATTTACATCACTATACAGGACTATATATTACCGCGATCGATTTTTGTATTTTCCCGATATTTCGGCACGGTTACGGGACCACAAAAAATCGGTCGCGGTAAGTCCCCTATATACAATAGTGAAGTTTTAGAAGTTACTCGAGAACTTTTCATGTTATCGAAGTAATTCTTTCCCTTATATTATTGTGACGTTCTTACATAACAACTGGAAAAATAATGTCAAGTAGCCTTGTGACATCGTGTTTACGATTTTGAGTGTGTGTTAACCCCGATAATTTGGAACCTTTTACGTAAATCGATATTAGCGTACAGTGTACACATATCCTACGTACGTGGATCGAAGCGTGTTTGCATTTGGCAAACAAACGTCCTAAACAAGATAGGTTCGTCGATATTAGTATAATTGTATACGCGTATACAATTACATACGCAGGGTGCGCGTATGTAATTGTATACAGGATGGAAACGATAAGTGAACGCACTCTATTATATCTAAAATAAACATTGAAAAACTATTACCGATCCCGAAAGTATTTCATAAACTCTATAAAATGGTATCAATACTACTAACTAATGTTACCTGCATAAATGATAAATTTCTAAGAGTGCTAGCCAGGTTTTCATAGAAAATATATGGTAAATGAAAACATACATTTTTCGGACAGATCAATAGATCAATATTTACAAAACTAAATATTGTTTTGTAAATATTGATACCATTTGATAGAGAAGCTCGATCGCGTCATTGCGCGAGGCAGTCAAGCAACGTCGCTCGTAACATGTTCCTGAATTTATTTATCTCGAGCTCATCCGTGTTTCTAACGACAACAGTCGGGATCTATGGCTTAACATGTAAGCATCCCGGCCGTTAGATGATAGTCGTTAAGCCAAGTCAGTGGCCTTTAGGCGGTTTGCAAGAGCAGCGTGGTGGAGCATGCTCTAAACCCCTTCGATTGAGGGGAGACCCATATCCCAGCAGAGGGATGTTAAGGATTAACAACGACGATTTAATAGGCTTGTAAGCTAATAAAATACTTTCAGTATCTGTAATTTGTATTTTGAATGGATATAATAGTAAATGATATCTGCAGTCTGCATAACGCGACCGTCCATTTCAGACGGTTGCTTTACTAAGCAATAGAAATAAATTCTATTGTGGAATAATTTATTTATAAGTGGAAAAAAAAAAATAAGTATATAAAATAATTTATAAGTGGAAATGTAACCACTATTAAGGTAATATAAGTATAAAATTTAAAACGGCTGCAAAATTTCCTCCCTGTTTCCACTAAGTCCTTACTTGCCCGTTCCCTTCTCCTCCCTCTCCTTGATTACGGGGATGTGGCTATTCTGGATCCGGCGGAGGAGTTGGTTGACAAATTGGATCGCTTGCAAAACCAGTGTATGCGCTTCATCTTCGATTTACGCAAGTACGACCACGTTTCTAATTTTCGTCTCCTACTCGGTTGGCTGCCTATAAGATCCCGTAGAAATATCCACATCCTCTCTCTCCTATATAACGTTTTATTTAATCCAACGGCGCCCCAATATCTACGTGATAGGTTTCAGTTTCGAGTGAGAGATAGTCGTCTGCGCTGTAAGGGTGATTTAATATTGGATATTCCTCTTCACAATACTAACACTTACACCAACTCTTTCACAGTAAAGGCTGCAAAGCTCTGGAACGCATTACCGAATATCTTGAGAAAGGCTCCTTCAATTCATTCCTTTAAATCGGCACTGGAGAAGTTCGCTTGTGACAGGCCCTAAAAGCAACGAGTTCGTCACTTTGCATAATTGATATTGTAATTAACATTTATATAATTATTAGTACGAGTGTGCATATGTGGTATTTGTTTTGTTATATTATTACATAGTAAGAATGTTTACTTTTCCATGGATGTATACTTACTTACGTATATGTCCTTACACAGTTCTGGTCATATGTAACTCCTCCTATTATTTTCGTTGTGTCATTCATATTACTCAAAGGTTGGCTGGAAGAGATCCCTTTATGGGATAAGTCCGCCTTTGTACAAATTGTATGTCTACATTTTTACCATTTTGTCTAATGTAACTGTTTTGTACAATAAAGATATTTACAACAACAACATAATAATTACAAACATTTTTAAGGGTGCGTTTCCATTGAAGCGGAACTGGGTGGAGATGAGCTACATTTTCATGCGTTTCACACACAATTCTCTGTACTCCGCTTGCCATGTGAAACATACGAAAACACATGTTATCTCCGCCCAGTTCCTTTTAGGAGGAAACATGTCCTATGCTGTCTGTGATGCTATTATAACAAAATCTTCTCGGTTTTAAGTTCACGGGTGAAATCGGACGCGTAGCGAGTTTTTAAGCTATTGCATAGCTTCTATCGCGGGCCTTGAGCGCGGGGACCGAATCCAGAAATTCCGTAACGAAAAAACCTCACGCTCCCCACTCCGACGGGCAAGGAGGTGTGGCTTGAAGGCCGTGCATCGTCTAACGTCGTTTCAGTTCGGCAGTCTTCGACACGGCGTTGTGTGCGTGCGATTAGACGTATTGTACGACTCTACGAAACTCGTTTTATTTATTTAATAATAGAAAAAATTGTTTTCTTATCGGTCACCACGCTCAAAAAGTGTAACTTGAATTAATATCAAAGAAAAAGCAATACTGCATGAATAAAATAAATAAATAAAATTATAATTGCATAAGTTGATACAAAATGCTATGCAATAGCTTTACCGCGGCAGTCCCCGAGTGCCACACGTCTTTTTTTTATCTTATTCGAACGTGTTAACGTTTAGAAGCAGACCAAATTGAAAAAAAGTTTCATATTGTGAATTTACCAGACCAAAGTAGCCGAGTTGCTTACGAGTTGTCAAAATGTGAACAAGTAAGCCACATAATTTTGATGTAAGGCGCATCTTATAAATTCACAACATGAGAGTTCTTCTCTATTTGGTCGGTTTGTTTACATTGACATGATCGATCGCGAACAAAAAACTCGCACTAAATACGCTGTTGCAGTCTTAGCGAGCTGGTGGCTTCGCAATGTAATCGTACTCGCACGATTTAACTCTAACCCGTGTACGCTAGGCTTTAGAGACAGGCTCTTTGTATGTATAACCTTATCCTTCCCATAATTGACTATGGTGATGTGTGCTACACTGACTTGAACTCAGATCTACTCAACAGACTTGAACGGCTTCTTAACAATTGCATTCGTTTCGCCTTTGGGCTTAGAAAGTATGATCACGTATCTACTTACCGATCTCAACTCAAATGGTTACCTATTCGCCAGCGAAGAAATGTACGTATCCTCACTACTCTTTTTTCTATAATTAATGGTACTACATCTCCTGCTTATTTAAAAACCCAATTTCAACACCTTTGTTCTGTTCACAGTAAAGATCTTCGTTCTGCTGATAATCTTCTTCTTTTGTGCCCTCCTCATCATTCGGGGTTTGTAGACCAATCTTTCAAAATCCAGTCTGTTCGTCTTTGGAATGCGCTACCTGTCGAAATCAGGAGGGCCTTGACTCGGAACTCATTCAAATCAATGACACGTGCCTACTTTCTTAAATCTATTCAGGAATTGCAGACATAATTATTTTCTGATTACCTATGTGTATCTATATGTATGTGTGTTTATATATATGTATATATATATATATATGTAGGTATATGTATGTGTTTATGTGTATATATGTATGTGTGTTTATATATGTATGTATACATATATGTATTTGTGTATATATGTATGTATATTTATAAAAGTAAAATTATTTTATTTAATATGTACGAGTATTTGCATTCGTTTAAATTTATAATATAACTAAATTAACACTTTAATATTCTATTATACCTTTCCTGTGCACCTGCCATGTATTATCTCTGCATCACCCTATGGTTGACTGGTAGAGAATGCTTGTATAGCATTAAGTCCGCCTGTGTACAATTTTGTGCATGAAGTTTAAATAAATAAATAAATAAATAACCTAATCTTTATTAATAGTTGGTAAACTCTACCTGCACTCTACATACACACACATTAGTTCACGTTACAATCAAAGTAATTATGAAATTCATGAGAAGCAGAGAAATTAACAATTTAATAGCGAAACAACAACAATTTATTCAAATTAAACTTAGCGTATTTCACGGTAACTGCCCAGGTGGCCGAAGTGGGAATGCGGCTGAAATTATGAGAACTGAAATAACCATAATGACTGTTAAAAGAGATTAGCGTTTTATTAGTTTATTTATATAATTTAGACGTTAAGTGGGGAGCTCGATGGCGTCGTTGCGCGTGTCAGTCTAACTGAACACGCAAGTTAAGCAACGTCCACTGTGGCTTGTCCATGGATGGGTTTATTTGTTTCGAGTTCCTCCGTGCTTCGGAGGGCACGTTAAGCCATCGGTCCCGGCTGTTGTCGTTAAGATGATAGTCGTTAAGTCCATATAGTGGTCAAGACAGAGTTCCATAACTGTTATAGTTTAGCTGGTATACTGATGTACCACATTAGGTATTTTAGGCTTAAAAGTAATATACAACACATACGTGGGAGGTCTGAAAGCTATATATCATTAAAAAAATCATTCAATTACCGAGTAGTTTCGGAGATTGGTGTGTACAAACAGAAAAATATACGTAATAATATAATAGTACTAATTTAAATAAGCATATTCTCCCCGCCTATCTATTGACTCCATCTATTCGCTACCTCACATTAACAGGTTCAGCTAATTTTTGCCGTGCCCAAACGTTGACCGGTGGAACAGACACCGAGCAGGTGATGTATTTCCTGCTCCACATGTGTACGAATATAATAGAATAGAATACATTTTTTTGCTAACTGTTTACATATTCTAATGGCAATGAAAAAAATGATGATAGTTTCACAATTAAACCCTATCGGGCATTCAACAATATGTCATAAGGTACTTAATTCTATGATTATTTTATACAAATTAAATAATAAATTCCAATTACAAAAACGATATTGGGTCATTCAAAAGGAATGTGTAAAGGTACCTTCTAGGCCGACATAGCGGATGCGGCGAGATGACATGAAGCCTATAATTTCGTCGCTTCCATTCCTGGACTGGCCCATCTGGTCGGCGCTGGTTTTTTATTTGTTTTTTTTTTTATAGGGATACGGTGTCATATGCCGTGTCCCAATAAAAAAGAATATGTTGTAAGTAGTTCTTCATCACCCTTGTGGCAAAGTTAACATCGCCTGCACGTGATGCACTCTGCTGACTGACAATCAAAGTTCTGGCATAAAAGAGGTAGGGCACAGGCAAATAACCAATCTCTTGAGTGTTGTTGTGTCCCTGCGAGTGTGCGCTAAATACACTACGAATAGCAAATACATTATACTTCACAACCGTTCACACTTTCACAGCAGCGTAACTAAAGTGTAGTGTCAGCGCTCATATGCTACAAAGGCTGTAATGTGTTTAGAATGTACATTTAGCGTACTGCATCATGCACATGTAAGGTGGGAAGGTATTTAAAACAGCGTTGGACCGCAGTTTCGCTAATGAGCCGCCACCGCTGCGCCGCCGAGCGCCGACGTGCGAACCGACCATCTGTTGTTACTAATACAGTCTGAAACTGCGCAAAACTTAAGAGATACCTACATAATAACTATACAGTGCGCGCATCGCCTATAACTTATTGTGCCCATCGTAAGCAGATGCTCCATACATTTTGATTTTTTTTTTTTTTTATACTACATCGGGTGGCAGACAAGCATACGGCCCGCCTGATGTGAAGCGGTTGCCGTAGCCATATTAACGCTCGCAACATAAAATATCGCTCGCGCGCCGCCACCCCCGCTGCCAACGCAGCATCTCCTTCCTTTCTGGTGACCTCACTCACTCGCAGGAACACAACAACCCTCAAGGGAATTGTTATTTAGCTGCGGTATTCTGTGAGGTGGAGGTACATTCCCCAGTCGGGTAGCTTAAAATTATTCCCTACCTCTCTTTTCGCCAGAGCTTCGTTTGTCAGTCAGCAGGGTGCACCGCGTGCAGGTGAAGTTGGCTTTGGTTCAAAGGTGTTGAGGAACCACTAACACCCCAAAATTGATATTTTAAATTTGTTAAAAAAATGTTAGTGCGGTGTTTTCTATGCATGATAAGCATTTGTGTTAAAATATGACTAAGTGACGATAACAGTTAATAATAATTAATCTAAATTAACTGCCGAGCCCGGTGGTCGAATGGCTAGCAATGGCTGCTTTAACTCCGAGGTCGAGGATCCCCGCACAATACAAACATTTGTGTACATGAACATATCTGTTTGTCTTGGTCTTTATTTATTTATTAATATGTTTTATTAATAAATAAATAAAGACCATTACCATTATTTAAAAGATAATTTATAAAATACCATATGGCATGGCTCATACCCCTGCCACCGTTCACCTTCATATTCGATATCGATTAGATGCACTCAATGATGTTTTAATGCCACTAGTAATATAACATCATTGTACATACTTTTTAACTTTTAAGCAACGACGACCGTAGCCTGCCCTTGGATGGGTCTATTTAGATAGCTCCTCCGTGCTTCGGAGGAGACGTCAAGCTGTCCGTCCCGGCTGTTATCATTAGTTGTCAGTCGTTAAGCCAAGTCACTGGCCTTTAGGCGGCCTGGAAACACTGGTCCCCCCAAGCCGCAGTTGAGCAGCGTGGTGGAGTATGCTCTAAACTCTTTCGATTTAGAGGAGCCCCGTATCCCAGCATTCCACGACGTACGCACACTTATTTCTTATGTATATTTTAAGGTGAATTACAACATTTTGAAATTGCATTGCTCCAGACTTACGCAGCTACAAAATTCAAACTTATTAGGAACTTCTTTGGTTTTAGCGCCGCGCTTCTTTGGTTTGATCCGGTTTGAGGCAATTTGACTACACTACTTTGCTTTCTTCCGCCACCAATTAGTTCATGAAAACTACTGTCAGCCGCCACCCTTCCACTACCGTTACTAGATATGCATGCGACTCCCGTGGCTGCTTTGGTCGTCTCTGCTCCAGCTGCTGCGGTCGTCTCTGCCACTCTTCACCATCTGAAACAAGAAACGTGCGCAGCCCCGACTGCCATGGTCGTTTCTGCGACACCGACTCTACGCGAGGCAGCTTCAGACGATCTGTAGATGGTGATGGTTAGAACAACAACCGATAAATGATAAATCCATCGCATTTAAAAGTTAGGTCCCTGTTTAGTACCAAAGAAAGTTTCATACCTAGAGGTCACCTGTGGGAGTAGTATCACCGGAAACCACTGACGTAGTTAATACTGCCAATACTGCCATAGCTCTGTTCTCTCATGTGATCATAGACTGCGTCGCTGTAGTTTAAACAGCGGCGAGTGGGTCATTCACGACCGATACTTTAGAAAAGGCTTGGTGTCAGCGAAGAGATATACTATCTGGTGTAAGGTACATACCTAAGCCTACATCTTATCAAATTAATTAAGATGTCAACCAAATCGATGATAGTAATTATATACGTAGACTTAGGTAGTTAGATCTACGTTTATAATTTGTTATCATTGTGATGGAACTAATGGAATGTTTAATTACATCAACATTTAGATATAATCATCATCAAGTATCAATACTGAGATATTATCGCACTTAATGTTTGTTTTAAATTAATTTAACACAAAGTAACTTTTAATATGGACTCGTATTTTGTCAAGATACGATAAATAGGTTTTTGTTCTACAGTCGACTGACGACAAAGCTCAGCGTGAAGGGGAGACAGGAGACCGAAGGGAACAATTGGCCATCAAGGATGGAAGTCGACTACATGCAGTGTGAAAAAACCCCTTCGTTGTAGGTTTTATCGTTCTAACGCAGAATAAGAAATAGTGCTATGCTCTATATAACTTCCATGGTATATTAAATAAGTATATTCTCAATTCTAGTAGGTAGTTCGCTTAAGATATATCTCGTCTTCGTATTTTGCTCCATTTAAAAAAAATAAATAAAGAATAAATAAATATTACTTGTCCCAAACTCAGCAAAGCTTGTACTATGGGTACTTTATAACTAATATATGTACAATGTACATAAATATGAGATATATTTTGTAAATAAATACACAGAAAACACCCAGACCATGACAAACAGACATGTTCATGCACACAAATATTTGTCATGTGCGGGGATCGAATCCGCGACTTCGGAGCAAAGTGGCCATTGCTAGCCATTCGGCTAATGGGCTCGTCAAATAATGAATTTATACAACAGTTAATTTCTCTAGCAAATACATTGTATTTAATTAATCTATGCTTTTAAATCCGCTGGAAAGAATTTTACTACTACATGCATGTGGCTGTATGGCTGAATTCGAGCTAATCTAATTGAGTAGAGTGAAACTGGGTTAAATTGGAATGAATGCCCGTGGCTCGAGTAGAGTCGGAAATGTACGAACAAATTATTATGGTAATAAAATAAATGTAAGAATAACAAACAGATAATTGTAACAAAAAAAAACGGACTCCAAACATTACTCTACATTTATGTATGTAGATACAGATAACAGTGGGTAGATACAGGCTGATGCCTGTATCTTTTTCATGATTTCTGTTTACATGATGAAAAATATAACAGTACAGGTAGGAATCTCTTTATAAATTACGGAGTAATTAAATAACAAACATTTTTAAAAAAATACAGCCGAATTGAGAGCCTCCTCCTTTTTTGGAGTCGGTTAAAAATGATGTGTGTTTAGAAGAGGTGAATATGTACATAAAAAGATATACTCGTATGAGCTTTACGAAATAATTCAAACTTGCAGATTGCCAGAAAGGGACACTTGTGGAATCATACTCGTATCGTTGTCTATCTATGTCAATCTTGTTTTTTTTTGGTGCAAAATGAATGGGCAAATTTTTTTATACCACTAAAGTGGCAAACAAGCTTACGGCCCGCCTAATGGCAAGCAGTTACCGTAGCCTATGAACGTCTGTAACACCAGTTGCATGACACGCGTGTTGCCGACCCAGTAAAAACTTCTTCACGTCCTTTTTGAAGAACTCCATGCTATAGTTTCCTGAGAAAATTATGTAAATGAATTAAAAATGCGTACTTTCTATTTTAGACAGTAGGCGCTGCTCTACCAGAGAGCCCAGCCCCCTTACCGCCAATTACTACCAATGAATAAGCGACTCTATATTTCAAATTGAATAGAGTCGCTTATTCATTGGTAAGAATAAGCATTCTATTCAGTTATTTAATCGCAATAAGAGTTGGTGGTAAGGGGGCAGTACTATTTTTATATTTTATATAAAACTAGCGGCCAGTCCTGGCTTCGCATGGGTGGACAAAATATTTCAATTTTCTTACGGATCCCTATTTTTTTTTAAAGTAAAATATAGCCTATGTTACTCCCTGATAATGTAGCTTTCTATTGGTGAAAGAATTTTTGAAATCGGTCCAGTAGTTTCGGAGCCTATTCGTTACAAACAAACAAATCTTACCTCTTCAAAATATTAGTTTAGATTATTATGTGTATCTCTCTTGATTCAGGGGTCAACCCCGTCATTTGACATGCGTGCGCGGGGATAAGGAGTGTAGAGGCCCCTTTGAGAAGTTTGTTGTAATGTTGTGTTATTATCTATATATATAAAAGAGTAAATCACTCACTGATCACGAAATCTCAGAAACTACAAGTGCTAGGAGTCTCAAATTTTGCAAGGGGGTTCCTTTTAGGACGTAGGTGCTCACTAAGACGGGAATTTGGAAAATTCCACCCCTAAGGGGGTGAAACGGGGGTCCAAAGTTTGTATGGGGGAACCAAGATTAGTTGGACTATTTTATACGAAACTTTACATGAGCACTTCTGTAGATAAATGAGTAAACACGTGTTTCAGGATTTTTCAAAATTCAACCCCTAAAGGGGTGAAATGAGGTGCAAACGTCTGAAAATCGTTATGGGTATTGTTTTTATGGTTTATCGGGTCGCTGATTCCGAAAACAACAGCTATTTTATAATCTAACATAACCGACGTGACACAAGAGCACTCCTGTGGGGGTGCGATGGGGTTGAAATGTCATAATATCAATATGGGTGTTGATTCTATGGTTTTCTGAGACGTCAATTACGAAAATGGCATCGATTTGAAAACGTTGACACGAAATTTCCATCTCGGTATAAAAATCCAAGATTTGGAACACCCTGATGCAGAACCATAAAGGTTCAGCTAAACTATAAGAAATATAAAAATGACGCCTTAGCAAAAGTTGTTCAGCCTGATGAGTTTTTTTTATTATTGAGGTATAAAAATCCAATATTTGGAACACCTGATGCAGATCCATAATGGTTCAGCTAAACTATAAGAAATATAAAAATGACGCCTTAGCAAAAGTTGTTCAGCCTGATGAGTATTTTTTCTTGAGGTATAAAAATCCAAGATTTAGAACACCTGATGCAGATCCATAATGGTTCCGGTAAACTATAAGAAATATAAAATTGAGGCCTTAGCAAAAGTTGTTCAACTTGATCATCATTTTTTGTTGAGGTATAAAAATCCAAGATTTGGAACATCTGATGCAGAATCATAAAGGTTCAGCTAAACTATAAGAAATATAAAAATGACGCCTTAGCAAAAGTTATTCAGCCTGATGAGTATTTTTTGTTGAGGTATAAAAATCCAAGATTTGGAACACGTGATGCAGAATCATAATGGTTCAGCTAAACTATAAGAAATATAAAAATGACGCCTTAGCAAAAGTTGTTCAGCCTGATGAGTATTTTTTGTTGAGGTATAAAAATCCAAGATTTAGAACACCTGATGCAGATCCATAATGGTTCCGGTAAACTATAAGAAATATAAAATTGACGCCTTAGCAAAAGTTGTTCAACTTAATCAGCATTTTTTGTTGAGGTATAGAAATCGAAAATTTGGAACACCTGATGCAGAACCATTAAGGTTCAGCTAAACTATAAGAAATATAAAAATGACGCCTTAGCAAAAGTTGTTCAGCCTGATGAGTATTTTTTGTTGAGGTATAAAAATCCAAGATTTGGAACACGTGATGCAGAATCATAATGGTTCAGCTAAACTATAAAAAATATAAAAATTACGCCTTAGCAAAAGTTGTTCAGCCTGATGAGCATTTTTTGTTGAGGTATAAAAATCCAAGATTTGGAACATCTGATGCAGAACCATTAAGGTTCAGCTAAACTATAAGAAATATAAAAATGACGCCTTAGCAAAAGTTGTTCAGCCTGATGAGTATTTTTTGTTGAGGTATAAAAATCCAAGATTTGGAACACGTGATGCAGAATCATAATGGTTCAGCTAAACTATAAAAAATATAAAAATGACGCCTTAGCAAAAGTTGTTCAGCCTGATGAGCATTTTTTGGTGAGGTATATAAATCCAAGATTTGGAACACCTGATGCAGAACCATAATGGTTACGGTAAACTATAAGAAACATAAAATTGACGCCTTTGCAAAAGTTGTTCAACTTGATGAGTATTTTTTGTTGAGGTATAAAAATCCTAGATTTGGAACACCTGATGCAGAACCATAACGGTTCAGCTAAACTATAAGAAATATAAAAATGACGCCTTAGCAAAAGTTGTTCAGCCTGATGAGTATTTTTTATTGAGGTACAAAAATCCAATATTTGGAACACCTGATGCAGAACAAAGCTAAATTTATTTGCATAAACAACATGGTGTATACAATAAATTATAGTTTAAAAAAATAACTAAAAAACACGCTATAATAGCAAATAGAACTAAAAAAGCTACTTAAAAGAACAATAAATAGTTTAACAAAATATTGATTGTATTGTAAAAAAATAACCGCGCAGTGCTACTTTTATGCTTACCTGCTACAAGTTAGACGCAATTGTTTTATTTATTTACAAAGGTAACGTGGTCTATTTAGTCAGTTTATTATAGACGTGTACGCTAAAATTGAAATGGAACGATTGGTATATATTCGCACAAACCAGAAGAATGCGTGCATTTGTGTGCAAAGCCTTTTAAACAACGAGGGGAAACTGTTTTTCTTAGATGCTTCAGGAGGGAGTGGAAAAACATACCTGACGAGAGCAATCATCGCTGAAATCAGGCGCCAAAATAATATCTCACAGCAGCATCGCCAGATATTGCAGCCATATATTACTTCTAGGCGGAATGACGCAAATACAATGTTCAATATTATACTCGATTTATACAGAACGGAAACACATACATGCTTTGTGACACGAAACTGTGACAAAGCGAAAATGTTTCAGGATTGCTATCTAATCGTTTCAGATGAATGCGAAAAAAAAACAATAAGGCAGTAGAAGCTGTAGATAGAACTTTACGTGCCAAAAATATTATTAAAATTTGGGGAAGATCTCCTTCCTGAAGTAAAGTCAATGTTTAGCAGCGAAATATGTATAATTGAAGCTGAGATTCTCACTGGGAGTGGTGCCGATGAAACTGTATTTATTCCGCGTTTACCACTCTTCCTTCTTACGGCCGTGTGGTTTCCGGCAGACTAGAATAGAATCACTCCGTCTCTTCCCGTGGATGTCGTACAAGGCGACTATGGGAACAGTTTTTGTCCCAGAAATTACCTATTATTGTTGTTTATTGTACCTGTAGGGCGGTTCTATGTTCGACTGTATGTATTTTTTTTAATTCAATGATTTCTCCGTCAATTGTACAGCAATTTTAATAATTCTTATTCGTTTGAGAGGGTACACTCTCCAGGTGGTCCCATATTAAAACGAATGTTGCTAAGCGCAAAACTCGAGAACGGCTCGACCAATTCTGCTAATTTTTATTTAAATATTTTCGTTAAGGTATAAGGAAGGTTCTTATGTACATAAAAATTGCGAGGAAAAGAAAACAACACTTTCTACCCGTGCGAAGCCGGGGCGGGCAGCTAGTTATCTATATATATAAAAGAGTAAATCACTCACTCATCACGAAATCTCAGAAACTACAAGTGCTAGGAGTCTCAAATTTTGCAAGGGGGTTCCTTTTAGGACGTAGGTGCTCACTAAGACGGGAATTTGGAAAATTCCACCCCTAAGGGGGTGAAACGGGGGTCCAAAGTTTGTATGGGGGAACCAAGATTAGTTGGACTATTTTATACGAAACTTTACATGAGCACTTCTGTAGATAAATGAGTAAACACGTGTTTCAGGATTTTTCAAAATTCAACCCCTAAAGGGGTGAAATGAGGTGCAAACGTCTGAAAATCGTTATGGGTATTGTTTTTATGGTTTATCGGGTCGCTGATTCCGAAAACAACAGCTATTTTATAATCTAACATAACCGACGTGACACAAGAGCACTCCTGTGGGGGTGCGATGGGGTTGAAATGTCATAATATCAATATGGGTGTTGATTCTATGGTTTTCTGAGACGTCAATTACGAAAATGGCATCGATTTGATCTCGGTATAAAAATCCAAGATTTGGAACACCCTGATGCAGAACCATAAAGGTTCAGCTAAACTATAAGAAATATAAAAATGACGCCTTAGCAAAAGTTGTTCAGCCTGATGAGTTTTTTTTATTATTGAGGTATAAAAATCCAATATTTGGAACACCTGATGCAGATCCATAATGGTTCAGCTAAACTATAAGAAATATAAAAATGACGCCTTAGCAAAAGTTGTTCAGCCTGATGAGTATTTTTTCTTGAGGTATAAAAATCCAAGATTTAGAACACCTGATGCAGATCCATAATGGTTCCGGTAAACTATAAGAAATATAAAATTGACGCCTTAGCAAAAGTTGTTCAACTTGATCAGCATTTTTTGTTGAGGTATAAAAATCCAAGATTTGGAACATCTGATGCAGAACCATAAAGGTTCAGCTAAACTATAAGAAATATAAAAATGACGCCTTAGCAAAAGTTATTCAGCCTGATGAGTATTTTTTGTTGAGGTATAAAAATCCAAGATTTAGAACACCTGATGCAGAACCATAAAGGTTCAGCTAAACTTTACGAAATATAAAAATGACGCCTTAGCAAAAGTTGTTCAGCCTGATGAATATTTTTTGTTGAGGTATAAAAATCCAAGATTTAGAACACCTGATGCAGAAACATAATGGTTCCGATAAACGTGCCCAAGAATTTTCTAAAATATTATTAATATTTAGGGAAGATCTCCTTCCTGCAGTAAAATCAATGTTTAGCAGCGAATTATGTATAATTGAAGCTGAGATTCTCACTGGGAGTGGTACCGATGAAACTGAATTTATTCCGCATATACCACTCTTCATTTTTACGGCCGTGTGGTTTCCGGCAGACTAGAATAGAATCATTCCGTCTCTTCCCGTGGATGTCGTACAAGGCGACTAAGGGAAATACATTATAAAACATCGATCAGGCCTCCCCAACCCGTCTGGCCAGCGTGGGGAATGTAGGCCAAATCTTCCTGTCTGGGACGGACGAGAGAGGGTCATGCTCCTGTAGTGGAGACTAAAATGACCTGATGATGATGATACCACTCTTCTCCAACAATTTTCCATTTTAATCTGAAAATCGTCATGGGTGTTGTTTTTATGGTTTATCACCCGATAAACCATATCAGATCAGCTGATTATGAAAACAACAACGATTTTAAAATTCAACGTGGCTAACGTGACCATCATCCCGTATTGAGGTGCGATGGGGTTGAAATGTCTATATATCAATATATGTGTCGTTTTTTCTGGTTTTCGGAACGCCAATCCATACTAATATTTTAAATGCGACAGAGTGTCTAGCTGTTACCTCTTCACGCTTAAATAGCTAGACCGAATTAGATGAAATTGGTTCAGAGATACCTTGAGTCCTGGGAAAGGACATAAGATAGTTTTTGTCCCAGAAATTACCTATTAATATTGTTGTTTATTGTACCTGTAGGGCGGTTCTATGTTCGACTGTATGTATTTTTTTTAATCAATGATTTTTACGTCAATTGTACATATTTTTATTTTTTTGAGAGGGTATACTCTCCAGGTCGTCCCATATTAAAATGAATGTTGCTAAGCGCAAAACTCGAGAACGGCTTGACCAATTCTGCTAATTTTTATATTAATATTTTCGTTAAGGTACAAGGAAGGTTCTTATTGAGAGAAAAGACATAAAAATTGCGAGGAAAAGAAAACAACACTTTCTACCCGTGCGAAGCCGGGCAGCTAGTTTTATATAAAATATTATTATTTATACATATTTATATATTATTATTAGCGGTTGTCCACGACTTCAGAAAACAATTGTTAATAACTTTTCTTCTATTCGGTCTAACAAGGTAAAATATGCACTAGATTTTATATTAGACCTCCAATATGACCTGGAATACCGCATCCAATTTCGTGCAGTAGTTTTTTGCGTACAAACATACAAATAGGTCGACAGACAAAAATTCTAAAAATATTTTGGCTTCTATTGCTCCTATAAAAATAAAAAAGACATATTATTATATAAAGTTAGAATTTTATTATATATGTATGTATGTATTAATCTTTCTAGCAACAGTTTTTTATTCACCGAATCTATTTTCTAAATTATTTCGTGAGATTTAATTTAAAATAAATCAAAGGTAAGTTATATATGAGGAGCAAAAGTCTAAATGTAACCACTGCTGGGTTATGGGCCTCATCTCCATCGAAAGGGTGTAGACCATATCTACCACGCTGCTCAACTGCGGGTTGGGGGGATGGCTGCAGAGTTTTCAAGCCACCTAAAGGCCCCTGACTTGGTTTAACGACTGTCATCTAATGACAACAGCTGGGACCGACGGCTTAACGTGCCCTCGGAAGCATTGACAAGATAAATAAACCCATACATGGACAGGCTACGGTTGACGTTGCTTAACTTGCGTGTTCAATTATACTGACAACGCAACGACGCCATCGAGCTTCTCAAATACAATAAAATAGCAGTGTAACTAGAAAAAAATAAAAGTGGCATCGCCCTTAAAACCATGTAATACAATATGGTGCAATCAGGAATTGAATCATAATTCAACAAGAAGTAGCGAGTTAACTCAATCAAGATGTGCAAAGTGCTCGTGTGAGGCGAGTGTACGTGCGCACAAGGTGGGGCTAATTAGGTATTAATTTGAGAGGAAAAAGCGCTTCCCGGAGAGTACTCCCACACTACTCCGAGTGTAAAGTTTCAATGGATTCTTAACACTTTCCACGCTGATAAAGTTTTATCGACCACGGCATATTACTCTATTTTTGGGGTGTAAGCAGCTCACCACGATCTTAGAGCCTCACCTGCAAGCTGCTCGACTAAACAATTCCCTTGAGGGTTGTTGCCTACGAAAATGTGATTGTACTGTACATATTTCACTGCTAAACTGTATGAATTGATTTGATGCTTTGATAATGGATGCTGGATAATCAAAATTCGCATATGGTGGAAGGCGTTGGTAATGGCCTATATTCAATAGTGTGTAGAACATAGATACAAGAAGATGATGGTTAGGTACCATATGACCCTCAGGGTGACAGAAGGTAAAACCACTTTGAAATCAGGTAAGACATTCAGAAATCATATTGGATTACACATATACGGAATACATACAAAACCTTGCAATCTTTTTTTTGGGTAATCGTGAAAAGGCGCGGCGTTGGGTATAACTTTTCGTTATTTAAAATTCGCTAGGAAATTTAAAAGCAATTTAATATACATGACCCATTAGCAAGTTACGGCAAATAAATGAGTTGAGCCTGTAAAATTAGTCTTGAGTTTATATCATGATTGATATTTGGTGTAACCGAAAATAGACATTAAAATACTTTACATTACACAGTAATTCGAAAAAGGGCAATGACAAATGAAATAAATAAATATATCTAGACAAATTATACATCGCCATCTAGTCCCAAACTAAGCAATGCATGTATTATGAGTACTACATAACTGATAAATGCACTTAAATATATTTTTTGCATACAATACATAGAAAACACCCAGACAGTGCCATTCGACCACCGGGCTCGTCCAACCAAAGAAAAACAAATGTTGTTACAGTAATTTAATAGTATTGCATTAAACAGAGCCATACTGTGTCATTGCTAAAGTTTTTTTCTTGCGTATTCTTAAGTTGTGCTACATGCAAAAGTTTATCAAGAAGGCATGAAGTTCTTCACAAACTGAAGGCATGAAGTTCGGCAACTAATACGAGTACCTCTGGGTCAACACATACCACTAACTACACCCGAAAAACGTTCTTCGCATCAACTCATTTGGCGAAATATTGTTACATCTCGTATCTAATCGTATTAATTCACTTATTTTGTATATTTTACAACTTGTAAGAAATTTGTGTTGAAGTATAAGTAGGTAACAGAAGGCCAATTCTCGTAATTTTTTCTACGATCGCAGATTGAAAGTTGACCGAATTGACTAAAATTATGTACTTGATTTCACTAGGTAATTAATTATTATCAATTCTTATTTTTGGCAAAATAACGTTCTTAGTTTATTTAATTTTCGGTCATATTTCGATATAATCCCACTTAAATTAAACTTTGAAGTTACATAATGTGATAAGAGAATACCAAATTTGACATTTGTGACAGCGAGATTGAATTGGAACTGAATTTTGACTACATTTTAATTACGAGAAATGCCAAATTGTTGTCATTGGATGACAGTCGTTTTAAAGGGTAACATTAAACTAGTGCCAAACAAGAGTAAATTCAAAAGCATTTGGTTGGTAATTGGCTTTATTTAGACTCTATCAAATGATATGCTAAGATTATGTTAAGAGATGATGTTTATAGCAACATTCTCTAGCTAGCGTCAGTTTGCAGAGATTCAGTTAAAATTCCTTGATATCGAATCGAATGGGATTGCAGCTTCTAAGACTTACTGTAAATAACGTGCTCTCACATTTCTCGCCGGGAGCAGAGGGCTCTGAAAACTGCGTTTCAGCTTGTATTGCTACTTGTAGCTACGTACGGCACGACACCAGACACTGACTTTATGTTACGTTATGTTACGACCATGTAACTGAATAACACTGTGATAGGAATTCTGTTTTATTGACCTGCTCGAAATGTTGTTGTATCCTGGTGGCCGGAATCGTAGCCTTCGGTGTTTTTATTTTTCCCCTTTGACATTTAGATACTTGTTACTTCTCTTTCAGACATGTCGGTATGTGTAATGTCGAAACCAGTCACGAAAAAAAAAACATGTTATTGCTTCTGTCATGTATTAATTATTCATATACCTACTTTGTTGATTATAATAAAGTTGGATGATGTGGGTACTTCACTTATTATGGTGACATTAAAACACGTATCAGGCTACACAGCTTGTTTCATTTAAATACCAATTTAAATACATATTTCTCGAACATATTAGTGGCGACGAGTGTTAAAATATTGTGAAAATGGACAAAAAAGCAGTGGAATTCGATGTGTTTAATCCACAAACGGACAATTGGGACATTTATTTAGAACGTTTAAAATTTTGTTTCGAGGCAAATGGCGTCGTGTTAGATGTTGCAAAAAGGGCTAACTTCTTCACTGTATGCGGTTCACAAGTTTACGAAACGTTACTTGCGTTAATTACGCCGAAAAAAGCGAATAACCTGACATTTGATGAAATTGAAACAGTCCTAACCAAACATTATAGTCCTAAACCTAATGAAATATCAGTGTCGTTTAAATTTTACAATCGTAATCAGAAATACGGCGAATCGGCGTCAGACTATATAGCACAGCTGAGAAAACTTAGTTCTGGTTGTAATTTTAGTGATCTGGAGAGAATGTTACGTGATAGACTCGTATGCGGTATGTGCGACGACAAATTAAAGTTTGAACTGTTAAAACGTGACAATTTACGTTATAAAGACGTGGTGGATTCTATGCTATCATCAGAGAGCGCGGGCAGGGATGTGCGCATGATACAGACAGCTGCGGCCGGCGCAAACAACGCCGCGTCCGCGCTGCCGATCGCCGCCCGCCCACTCGAGCCGTCATCGCCCGTCCCGGAGCCCATGGACATTAATGCAGTCAATTCCAAAGCAAACATTCGCTTATGCTATCGCTGCGGTGATCGCCACGCAGGGGAATGCCGTTTCGTCAATGCCGTGTGTAGATATTGCAACAAGAAGGGGCATTTAGAAAAGATTTGCATGATGAAGAGGAAGAGCAACAGAAAAGTCAATTTTACAGAAGATACATACGACGGTTTGAACGGACTTTATAGTGTACAGAGCACAAGCCGCGTGCCGCCCTTTGAAGTGGAAACGATACTCGCGGGCGTCCCGATTCGAATGCAAGTCGACACCGGCGCCAGTTTTTCTATCGTTAACGAGTACACTTGGCGCTCATTGCGCGCCCGAGTGCCACACGCTGCGCTACGCCCCGTCACACTTACACTACGCACATGGACCGAGACACCTGTTAAGCTGCTGGGGCAGATGACGCTACCAGTACGTTATAAGAACGTTGAACGCGAATTATCTGTTATTGTGGCTAGAGGTAACGGTCCCAACTTGCTTGGCCGCGACTGGCTAGCTCCATTGAACATAACAATGAACATCAATTATATTTCAAATGCAGATCGTATGGACATGGAGGCAATGCTATCTAGACACAAGGCGGTCTTTAAAAATGGACTCGGTACATACCGAGGGCATCCTGTGGCTATACATACAAAGCCATCAGTAAACCCAAAGTTTCTGAAAGCGCGTCCGGTGCCGTACGCCATCAAAGAAAGGGTCGAAGCAGAGATAGATAGGCTGGAAAGCGAGGGGGTGTTACGCCCTACGTCTTTTTCAGAATGGGCTACTCCAGTAGTACCTATTGTAAAAAAGTCCGGTGAAATAAGATTATGTGGAGACTACCGAAGCACTGTTAATGAAGCTACGGAATCAGATACCTATCCGATGCCTACTGCAAATGAAGTTTTCGCGACAGTTGCTGGAGGAAGATTTTATACCACCTTGGATTTAGAGAGAGCTTATACACAGGTGGTGGTAGATGATAAGACAGCAAAGCTTTTGACCTTGAACACCTGTAAGGGCCTATACACTGTACATCGATTAGCCTTTGGAGTAAAAGCCTGCCCAGGTATTTTTCAGCGGTTGATGACTTCTTTGCTGGCGAATGTTCCAGGAGTAGCTGTTCTTATTGACGACATAATCGTGTCTGGCCGTACGATGCTGGAAATGCAAGGGAGACTCGATACTGTGTTGGAGCGAATCGGACAAGCAGGACTCCGACTCAATAAAGACAAGTGCAAGTTCGCCAAAGATAAAGTTGAGTTCCTTGGTTTTATCATAGACTGTAACGGTATCCATCCAGCACCAAGTAAAGTGGAATCAATATGGAATACTCCTGCACCCAGAAACAAAAGAGAGTTACAAGCCTTTCTCGGGCTATACAATTTCTATGAGAGATTCATACCACATAAAGCAACATTATTAGAACCTTTACATCGATTACTGGACACACAGCAGGTATGGAAATGGAGTGACAGCGAGCAAAACGCATTTGATACTGCAAAAAATCTGCTAACATTTGATTTGACACTAGTTCACTATCACAAACAGTTGCCATTAGTGTTGACATGTGACAGTTCAGAGTACGGAGTGGGAGCAGTACTTTCTCACATTATTGACGGTCAAGAACGACCTATAGCCATGGCTTCTAGAACGCTACATACGCATGAACGTCGCTATTCCCAGCTTGACAAAGAGGCCACAGCGATCATGTTTGGGATTACCAAGTTTCACAACTATCTCATGGGAAGACACTTTTGTATTGTGACCGATCACAAGCCCTTGCTTGGTATTTTTGATCCCAAGAGACCAATGTCAAATATGCTGTCACCACGTTTAACTAGAATCGCTATTGCTTTGACCTCACATGATTATGAGATAACTTATAAACCGGGGGCACAAATAGGAAATGCTGACAGTCTAAGTCGATGGCCACAACCAGTACCCGAGGTACCAGAACCACAACTATGTGAAGTTTTGTTGATGGCCGAGACACCAGAAGATTTTCCATATGATGTTGAACACATAGCTGCTGAAACGAGACGAGACAAGACTTTGTCACAAATAATACACTACATACAAAGAGGCTGGCCTGCGAAAGTAACCAATGCTGAAATCCATCCTTTTTGGTTGAATCGTACGGAATTATCTATCCTAGAGGACTGTATATTGCTGGGTAATCGTGTGGTGATACCTAAATCACTCCGTCAAGCCACATTACGTATGTTACACAAAACCCATACTGGTATAGTCCAAACTAAAGCCTTGGCAAGGAGCTATGTATGGTGGCCCGGTCTGAACGAAGATATACAGTCACTGGTCAGTGGTTGTTCCAAGTGCCTCGAAAATCGGCACATGCCACCTAGATCATCGCACAATTGGATAACACCAACTAGACCATGGTCCAGGGTCCACATCGATTTTGCAGGGCCATATCAAAATAAATATTTTTTAATAATGGTTGATTCTTACTCCCGTTGGCCTGAACTGTTCATGGTGAACAACACAACTTCTGCCACAGTCATCCGGCACTTAAGACTCACATTCGCGACACATGGCTTGTGTGAGACACTAGTGTCTGATAATGGTACCTGCTTTGTATCAGGTGAAATGAAACAATTCTTGGAAGCTAACAACATTCGACATGTGACAACTTCGCCATATCATCCAGCTACTAATGGGTTAGCCGAGCGAATGGTTCAAACCATCAAAGACAAACTGAAGAAGTTAGATGACTTCACCTGGGACGTGAAAATTCCAAATCTGTTACTGGGACTCCGAGTCACACCATGCAGCGCTACTAATAAGAGCCCTGCTGAACTCTTAATGCATAGACGTTTACGCACACTGTTGGACACCATCCATCCAGACAATATACAACATAAAAAGACAGAGAAACAAATTAATGACAATAATATGAAAAAGACTAGAGAAACAAACATAGGTCAAGAGGTAATGTACCGTAATTACAGCAACAGTGGCCCGAGATGGCAGCCAGGCAGTGTAGTCGCCAAGAATGGCCCCTCAAATTATCAAATCAGAACGAATGATGGGTCTATTTTAAATCGTCATATTGACCAATTGATTAAAAAGTCAACAACACTAGACTCCAGGTCAGAGGACGGCGAGAGAGTGTTTATAAATACCACACCACAAAATGCTGACCAACACTTGGAACCAGAAGATCAGAATTGTAGTCAAGATTCAGAGTCCGATATAATTATAGAAATACCCGATGCTGAGAAGTGGGCAGAGATGCTAGGAATCCCGCCTACATCAGAGGGATCAGGAAAGATAAAAAACAAATTAAATGTACATTCTAAATCACCATATGACAGACCTCATGTATTTAAAGATAATTATATGTCTTAGTTTCTTTATTATATTAGTTTAGACTTAAGAGGGAAGGTATGTCATGTATTAATTATTCATATACCTACTTTGTTGATTATAATAAAGTTGGATGATGTGGGTACTTCACTTATTATGGTGACATTAAAACACGTATCAGGCTACACAGCTTGTTTCATTTAAATACCAATTTAAATACATATTTCTCGAACATATTAGCTTCGTAACTAGTTATGAAACGCATTTTGTGTTTCCATTTCTATAATTAGGAAGTATGTATTTTTGTACCTCATAATAAACATAAAATTATACCAAACTATACGATATAATTTATTTAAAAAATAAAAACTACACTACTTTTAGTGCAATGTTATGTAAAGCCCGATTTTATTTAAAAATATTTTGACGTAATATAATAACGTCTTATAATATGATGAACGACTCATTGTCACGTTCTGCCTAATCCGAGCGTGCAAGCGAGAGCGCGGAACAAGCGTTAGAGAGGCACGATCGGCCTATGTTTCTTATGACGTTACACGTAAAATTATCGTCCGTCCGACTCCGACTTTTTTAAATTTTCATGTTTATATTTTTTTTTATGTGAGAGGGGGCAAACGAGCGCGTGTGTTACCTGGTGGAAAGCAATCACCACCACCCATGGAGACCAGCGACACCAAGGGGTCGCTGATCCGTTGCCAGCCTTAATTGTAATAAGTTTCGTTGGTTTCGATTTTCTGGGTTGATTTTGATGAAATAAATACTAACTGTTATTTTTAAGAATGCTTTAAATTTTCAGGGCTCTTTTTATAAGACGTGTACAAACAAACCGACAAAATTACAAATATTTCAAAAAATATTTGTACAGATACGGAAGTGTCGTTTTTATTTTATACTCATAGAGATAATTATTTGTCTATTTATTGACATTTTAATGAAACGACTAATGACTGCTCATAAAATGTGTTGTTCATAAGAAATTAATACATTATTTATTTATTTAAAAGTTTAAAAGGATTAGATGTCTTATTATTTTGTACAAGGAAACCCAACTCAACGTGACGCATTTGTGGGCCGACGTTTATTATGGAAAGGGTTAGGGCCGCGAGCGGATTTATTACACTGGGTGGTACAATTGTACTAAAAATTAAACGTAACATTAAAAACATGTGTTAAAATATGCATATATGTGAGAGTTGAGCATATAACAGTGGCCAGGCCCTCCTAAAGCCATCATAAAAAAGATAAAACACATTTCCTTAGCGGTTTTAAATAAAAATTACGCCTGTTTATATGCCTATTAGTTACGAAAAGGAAAAAATGACCTGTTTTTCCCTTTTCGTAACTAATAGGCTTATAAACAGGTATATAATTCCGAAATACCAGCTACGTAACTATTTTTTTTCTAGGTCATTACTAAATTACATTTACAAATGGTATGGCTCTTGTACTCTCAACTCGTATGGATGAGGCAAATCGAGGATTCGATCGAGATTAATGTCAAAGTTTTTTTATTTATTTTTTTGAGAGGGGGCAAGCGAGCTTGTGGGTCACCTGATGGAAAGCAATCACCACCGCCTATAGAAATCAGCAACACCAAAGGGTCACTGATCCGTTTGTCGATGTTTAGTAATAGCATTTTGTAATTTCCTTCGTTAAATTTAAATCTAAACAAAGTATAAAACTTTTTCATAATTACAACCAGATTTCTACATATATATTGTCAAAAGCGCAATCACAGTGAAAACAGATAACGAAGCACGTCGGCGTGAAATGCACCCAGTCTTCGGCTTTAAACTGAAATGCGGATTACACTAATGTGTGTTACATGCCGACCCGGCGACCGCACTTTGCCTTGCACTCGCAATTTTAGGTTCGCATTTTAATTCTTGCAAGAATTACAAAATAATTATACGCTAATTACGAGTACTACGTACATATATACGTAGACTTGTCACGCAGAGAGTCTTTTTTAACGCATCTGCTGCATGGTTGAAAGTCAATGCTCTGCTGCATGGTTGAAAGTCAATGCTACAACGAGCTAAAACGCAAGTAATTTACTCTCAAAAGACAGACACGTGATAAAATGTGTGGTATGATAAAGTGATTACTCAGCGGAGCGTGTGGAAAGAACGAAACGCTCATATACGCCGAAAAGTAATTCTTGGAAATTAATAGGCTCCAAAACCAATGAACTGATTTTGATTAAACTTGTCACAATTAAAGACCTCGACATGCTTGAAGTTGAAATGGAAATCATTTCTAGTATGTCGGGTGCCCAATAAGCATACGGTCCGCCTGATGTAAAACAAAGCAGCAAGTATTACTCCCGGACTGGCACCTCCATTAGCAAATTTGGTTGTACTCGTAATACTGCGAGTTGTTGTATTACGTGCCTATATAACTAAAAATTGTGTTTAGGTATACACGTAAACACAACTTTTAGTTATATGGGCAACGAAATCGATGCAGTTGTTTTTGAGATATTGACATTATTTTGAAAAACAATAACCGCGACGTCGCTATTCGTGGCGAATGACTATAGCCTATTCCAAATAGAAACGAAAAAATTTACCAAGTTTATTTGCGTTTCAAAAACTACTAATTTGAAATACTTTACTATGAACGTTGATCAGCAGTAAAAACAATTTTGTATTACCACTCTCTGTTTACTGTGATGTTGCATTTGCAATAATGGATTCATGGATTTAGTATTTTTTAGAACGCAAGTAAAGTTGGTAATTTTTTCCGCCGTTATTTGGTACAGGGTATATAGTATAGTTGGCTCTATCTTGAATGTAGCTTTATATATTGCACTCTTAATAGTTTCTCCACTTTGCAACGTAAACTGTAACTGTTAATATTTATACATAAAGCCCTTAATTTATTAGAATTCTTTATGTTTTGAATTGTGTGTATTTTAGCGAAATATAATGTGGATACATTATATTTCGCTAAAATACACACAATCTATATTATAGTCTATATATTATCGTTTCAAATCAATATTTCGTTGCCAATGTTAAAACAGATAGAATAATTGCTTCGTACATCAAAGTTATAGTATGTAATTCCTTTGTTGCTAAAGTATTCCTTTGTGCATGATTTCTGTTTTCGGAAATCGACCCGTCAAGAAAAGAAAAGATATCGTGAGTGTAGCGGCTCAAAAGAAACGTTAGCGGATTTCCGAGGAGCAGACATGCCGACTTCCTTTTGCAGACGCCTATCGACTTCTTCATTTGAATAGAAAAAAATGTGCGAAGAAAAGGTAAGAAAGAGTATCTCAATTGGTTTCAAATTAATACCTTTCATCCATACATAATATTATAAATAGATAAATATAGTAGTCGTAACAGGTCTGTCTGTTTGTTACCTTTTCACGACTTCCTACTTCATGGCTTCAGGGACCAGCCAAATAGCTGGCTATATAGCCGGTTGTTTTATAACAACCAGCCTGCTGGCTAAGTTGTTGAATTTTCAGCTGGTTACCTATCACTAGTTAACCCATTATTTTATACACAATATTAGTATGTAGACAGTATTAGTCTTGCAAAAAGTACATTATAAACTGACAGAGAAATATTTTTTCGGTATGTTTACTTTTGCGAGCCCGTTCTAATCTTCAAGGTGTCCCTTAACAGGAGAGTGCGACAGAGCGTGTGTCCACACCATGTATACGGCCTTTCAAGTTCCCGAGGGGATTTTGTCAAGTCTTCACATCGTTTGTCATATTTTCCTGTTATTTCTCGTATATTATACTTACTGCTTGAGAAGAAGTAAAATGAAAAATATATAAAATACTAGCTGGCCCGGCGAACATCGTATCGCCTTTAAATATTTTTACGTTAATTTTTCAAATTTTTAGGGTTCCGTACCCAAAGGGTAAAAAGAAACCCTTTTACCGAACCGATTGCAATGAAATTTTGCATAAATAAATATTTCAATAAAAAAAAATTTCTGGACAATTTACACAGCGCCATCTAGTTCCAAATTAAGTGCAAAGCTTGTACTATGGATACTAGATAACTACATTTTTTTGTTAATACATACATATAATAAATAGAAAACACCCAGACCAGGAGTCAAAGTGGCCATTGCTAACTATTCGACCACCGAGCTCGTCTATATATGGTTCTATATATGGTCGTAGGTATAAATGATTGTAAAAACGAGGAAAACCTCAAACGGGTGAAGCCAGGGCGGGTCGCTAGTTATTATATATTTAGCCTAAGTAGATTTGCGTCAATCTATACATAGATATTTTATTTAGACCTAGAAATTTTTACCTTTTAGAACGTTCGTGTACTCATCGGTATTTTATGTTGGAAAATTCTTACATTAATAAACAGTCAAGTCAGGCGTTGAGATTTCCTACTTAGTACAGGTATTTGGACGACGAAATATATAATTTGCGTTTTTATTTTACCATTTAATACATGCCAATTAAGTTTAACAGCAAATTTATAAAACTTGTTGAAAGAATCAGTTCAAGCTCTACTCTTCTTGACTGGTAGGTAAATGTTGCAAGGTGATTAAGGTAAGTATGTTGTAAAATTATTCATCATTATTACTCATTCTGTCTTTTGTCATCTTTGCGAAAATAAATATCTGATTGTAATCCATCAAAGTCAATATATTTAGTCGTTGGTATTTGTCTAAATTCGCTACCTCTACCACAGTTTAATAGTAACATTAACAGCATTGATTTTAATAATTTTAGCTTGCTTATGGTATCCTCGTGTCTTTTAAAAATTCATTATAAATAGTCATAAAATTTAATGCAGATTTACAGTTCAATACTAAGCTAATAATTCATAAGCTTATTACATAATTTTAAAAATAATACTTATTTGTTGGATGTACTAGTCTTGAAGACTAAAATATTAATAAATTTATGTTCGCATATGTAAAGTGAATAATAATATAATGTAATGTAAGTGCCTACTGAGGCATATCATATGAATGATCATATGAAACTTATGAAATAATAAGAATTCACATATGAATTAAAGTGAAAGAAATGATACTGGGACCCTTACACATCCAATAGTAAAAAGTATATTAATAGTTACCCCTATATTTTCGAATAATAACAATATTGGTTACTTCTCTTAATACTTTTCAGATTGTGCTTGCAGATGTCGTGAACGGACAGTGCTGTTTTTATATTGAAGGCATGGCGCACGCCCTTATTGCGGCAATATTCAATATTGAAAATTGTACATTTATGAAAAACCCGCAATCTTAGAAAAGGAAGGCGTAGATGGGAATGTAAATATATATTGCTACATTTGAACTTTTATGTCTTTTTATATCTACTGATTAATTTGGATAAATAGTACTCAAGCTGAATCTAACGTTATTATAATTGTCAAGGCGTTTGTTAAGTTGGTGTAAATGAGAATATTGTCAGTGGAACCTGACTGTAAATAACATTGTTTCTCTTCAAACTGATTTCGACAACCAACAAGCTCGGTGGTCGAATGGTTAGCAATGCCCACTTTGACTCCGAGGTTGCGGGTTCGATCTCCACACAAAACAAACATTTGTGTGCATGAACATGTCTGTTTGTTTTGGTCTGGGCGTTGCATATAGCAGGTTGTATGTATTTACAAAAAAAAAAGTATTTAAGTAAGTATAATACCAGTTATCTAGTACCCATAGTACAAGCTTTGCTTAGAGTTTGGGACTAGATGGCCGTGTGTAATTTGTCCAAGAATATTTATTATTATTATTTATTTAATTGAATTAAAAAATATATTATAAAAAATAGAGCAAAGAAAATAAAAAAAAATATGACATTCAAGTTTTTTCGCTGTTGCTAGGCAACGTAAAAAAGAAGTATGGCCGCCACATACGCCGTCTCAGACCAACCGAATTCAACCAAACAATTGGGGATTTCTCTCAACTGGGGCATTGAGGATATGGAGGCATTGATCAAGAACAGAAAATGCACTTGTGCAATCTTCCGTGTGCTGTGATACAAAAGAAAATCCAATTATAGAGATATTGCGACTCTACTTTAATAAGATTTCTATTGCGCATTGTCTAACCAGATAACGTTAACTATATTTGAAGGGATACAGGCAGGCAGATCAGGGAATGTCCAAATGAATACATTTTTAGAAAAATACAGTTAATTGTTCAGAAGTATTACAATTTAAATGAGATCAGCGTATGTAGTAACAAACAGTTACTTTGCCTTTTTGGCGCCATCTGTATAGGTACTTTAAAAAAAAAAAACTAACCTATGTTAGTTTATTTTTTTTTAATTTTTTTTATAAAGATTAAATTCCAATAGAAAAAAATAAAATTTAGACATTCGTAGGTACTCTTCATTTGTTGCTTTAATGTTGACGAGACAACGTCACGGTATGTGCATTGGCTGTCAACATTTGATTTTGACATTTATGACATAACCTCACATTTATGACGTACCTACTGCAGCGTACTGTACCGTACCATATTGCAGTTCATCAGCCTAATCAACAGTCACCTAAATCATCACGAAGGTATCTCGTTCCGAGGTCTCATTCCAATCACATTACGTGTCATGGGAAGAATATACTTTGTTTTTTCTTACCAGATCTGAAGGGTTAACGTTAAAGTTAAGGTTTTGTCCTACTAGGTATTTTTTATTTTCTTAGGTTTATTTTGTAGTATTAAAGTGATAAACAAGCATACAACTCTGCTGATGACAAATACTATAGTAATTGTTAATTGTAACGTTAATTTAATGGTTACCCCACCACTACATAATACGACTCCACTACATAATAGTTGCTTCTTGTTACACTTTCAGTATAGGCCAGCAAGTGTCCAGCTGTCTTGTAGAAGCGAAATTATCTCTTTACTGGAAGTGCAACGCTCGAGATGCATTTTATTGTATAATTAGTAGAACATATAAAGAGAGTCAGACATAATGGCTCGATATCGCTTCTATGCTTGAGATCGTTGATCCTCACGGCTCGAATCTGTACCAAGTCACAAGTGTTCCTGGCCAAATATAACACTAATAAGTGACGTAGCACTTGTAGTTAGGAATTCGAGAATGCATTATATAAGGTGCTTTTTTTGTATTAGCCAGGAATTTAATGGCAGATAGTATTAAGCCTACTTGTTACGTTAGTGAAGAAATATGGCGTCCCAATATCATAAATAAGCTTTGAAAAAATAAATAACGTAGTCAATGAACTGGTTTCATAGTGCTTAATACATTCCGCGCTATCAGATGAAGTCGATAATAACAATAACAGCTGTACGTAGGTAGCGTCGTCCCAATTGCATATTTCCTTTAAAATGCGTTGTAATCAAAATAGGATAGGTAAAAAAAATGTAATCAAATGTAAAACTGATAGGTAATAATAACATACACTTACAGGAGGGCAGATGATTGTCCTTATCAAGGTCATTGAACTTTTCATCACACTTATTATCACAGGTTTTGAACTGTCAAATTAATATCATAATAAATAAATAATAAATATTGTCAGACAAATTACACAGCGCCATCTAGCCCCAAAGTAAGCGAAGTTTGTGTTATGGGTACTAGACAACTGATAAACATACGTAAATACAGTTTTTTTTGTAAATACATACTTATGATACATAGAAAATACCCAGACCAAGACAAACAGACATGTTCATGCACACAAATGTTTGTCCTATGTGGGAATCAACCCCACGAGCGTTGGTGTCGAAGCCGCGTCATTGACCGCTACGCCACCGAGCTCGTCGAATAATGTATGTGTTTGTTTATGGAAACATCATAAAAACACTTAGTTACGATGTTAGTTTTCAAAAATAACGCAGTCACATAACATGTTCTACAATAACTTGGCGTGTTTAAAAGCTCATTCAAATTATTTACACAAAATCACAATTAGCCACTAATTTATCCACGTCTACATACATGTTTTACCACTTTTTTGCCATGGAATGTCTGCGGAAAAAGTCCACTACCGCTTTCTGTAACTGATCGAGGTCTATCTGTACTGAATTTCGTACAGATATTCTGCGTGCGCATTTACACTCGCGACAAGAAACCATACCATACCATTTCGAGAAATTTGTACATTTCGTAAAACTGCGGCGTATAGGCATGATTAGGTCAACACACGGACGAATCACGGTTAACACTGTTTTCGTTTCCTTGGATCCTTTCTTCCTTCTTTCTCGCGGCGCGAGCGCTGTTGCCGCGCCGCCCGTGCGGGGGCGGGCGGCAGGAGATCAAGCGACAGACATCGCTGCGAAGCGGCGGCGTTTACAAAGGGCGGCCCAACGTTTGAGTAAACTTTGACTTTACCGCGGTTATCACCGTGTTCGGAAAGCGTTTGGCAGCTCGTGACGTAGCCTTTCGGCACGGGTCATACCCGAGCGCATTGACCACGCCGTCTAGACTGCGACACAGAGGGATGGTTCATACAAAGTAAACTAATCTTTTCATGATGCGATTTTATTTCCTAAGAGAAAAAAAATAACACGTGGGGCACAAATTTCATTTACTATCGAAATCGGCATATGTAATACTACTACCCTTTTCAATCCTGGCAGATAAATCAAAAGCTCCCTGTATAATACACCAGCAAAACAGTAACTTACAGAAACAAATTAACATCGTAGATTGGTTATATAATCCACTAATCTATACCTATACTATAGTTATAGTAAGGTTTATCTAACTGCAAAAGAATGCACAAACTCTCATTTACCATGAGATCTCACATCTCAAATGAAAACAGGAGATGGGCGTCGTCGGCTCCTGGAAGCCAACAAACGGTGACGGGCACTAGGGAACAGTTTCATTTCCTTTCGCACATATTCACGAAGCGACGAACAATATCTCAGTAACAATGGCTTCGTAATTTGGACGAGATGGCGCCCGCGGGACAATACGTCAAGTGACTCATTATTGTGGAGGACGGCTTCGGGCAGAAAAATCATTCTCCTTGCCTCGCATATCGCTACGAACAATATGCGCTGCGTGCGTGTGAATGGCGAGAACACATCACTAACTAATTTGCGTCTCGAACGATCAATTGCTACGCAAAAAATATTCTTCTTACTTTGTGATAAGGACGTTAAATTCAACATTTTGCTATTTTAAAAAGTTTTCTCTAAAGTTGCACTGAGAGGTTGGCTCTAAGCGGCGTTCTCTCTCTCGAGATCTTTTGTTCGGCGCCTCGTGTTCGGGTACACAGTTATTCTTCGCTATTATTCGTGAAATATGCAATTAAATTGTTGCCCTCTTCTCATCTACGACATTGCTATTTCGAAGCGACGAATGGAATGGAATTTCGGAAAGAACCGACTATTTGAATAATAAATAGTTCTATTTTATGTAAGTACATCTACATCAAAGATTTTACCTTTTCAGATATACATCTTATTTCCAGTGTCTATTTCGGAATAGGCACCATTAACTCATTAAAGTTTCGCTATCGATTTGAATAAACTTTAATATATGTATATTTGCTCTTTATTAAAACTTTCGGTGTGCCTAAGAAAAATACGAAAAAAAAAATTTGGCGAATTGGTCGAGCCGGTCTCGAATTTTGCGCTTAGCAATAGTCATTTTTATTTATATAGTAGCTATGTTATAAACACAATGTTTCTTCCATAAATAACACCTTAAATAGATCTCGCATGTTGGATATTATTTATTGGTTGGCGGTCATCTATCATATCTTACGAATCCAGTGTTGTAGCTCCGATGTCATGTCGATATTATTGGATCTTTTCGTCACTTTCGCCTTCATGTATGGAGATATGTTTCTTGTACTTCGGTACACCTCGAGGAAAGCCAGTGGTTCTCCAGTTCCGGGTATGAGTTTCTTGAAATATCCATTCGTTTGTCGTCTAGGGAGTCACTTTGAAAATTAATTGGATCGACAAGTGTTATTTTGTATAGGCATTTATCAGTGCCCCGAGTCTGAGGTGCGTCCGTTTTCTGTCATATATTTGTGTATGTTTTGCATTTGCCAATGGTTTCATTGGAGTGTAGCTTTCCACTCATTTTTTTCAATTCAGGGGCCTTATCGCGTAAGCTAATGCCGATTCCCGTCGGATTTTTTGAATGCAAACATGAAACTTCAGTATAGATTTGTGGTAATCGTGTGCTTAGTCTGTAGCGCTCAAGAGTTATTACCATCTAACCTAAACAGAATTACCCATAATCTAAGTTGAATTTGGCATTCAAAAAATTCGTTGCGAATCGGCTTCAGCGTAGGTGGTAGGGCCCCAGATTAATGTTTACAGTTTATTATTTATGGGTTACTGACCCACTCATATGACAAACCTTTAAAGGGTTTAGGTTCCATAAGATTTCAGCTTCATTTTCTGACAGTTAAGCAGATAGTCACCTCATTAAAAGGGAAAATGTTTGTTTCTTCCTCCTTGAATTCCAGTACCAATTCTTATTTCGTAAAAACGTATGTTGACAACAATGTGCCACACTCTAATTAATGGTACAGAGTACATGCGCGTTATTTCAGTGAGTGCACACTGCACAGAGGTAGGCGGTATCAAAGGCATTTTCAGAAGGGGATCCATTGTGTCACGTCATATTGTCTTGGCGAGAGCATGGCGTGATGAGGGGCAGGTAATCTACGGCGCCGGGGCAATATGCGGCCTGTAATTAGCCGTGCCGTGCGACATCGTCGCCGCGACAAAAAACTTGAAACCTCCGCTTTGAGAGATGTTCCGGCGTCATGTCACCCATGCGTATAGTGTCGACTCGACAACATGCGCGCCGGAGTTTGTGTTGATTGCTTTAATATAAAATGGTAAATTTATGGATTTTTTAAATATGGGAGGGGTTATTTACTTAAAAAATAATCTTGTCAGTACTACATAGTGCATCAAGTCCAAAGTTTTTTGCACTTTTGAGTGTAAAAAACAGTTCAGAGTAATTTTGACTCTTTAGTCAAAATTACTACTTTATTTTAATACTAGCTGTGCCCGCGACTTCGTCCGCGTAGAATAGTGTCTTTGGGCAGCATTTTTAAATATTTCGGCTAATTATTTTACAAATAAGACACATACGTATTAATACTTATATGAGTTATTTGCAGTGTTTGTTGCAAATAGCTTATTAAAGTCATCATCATTATCAGCCTGTATCTACCCACTATATAGGCCACTATATAGATATAGGCCTTTTCCAATGCTTTTCACCAGTGATCCTCCGCTTTCCGCATCCAAACGCTGCCCGCTACTTTTTATGCCTAGTTTTGGGCATAAATAGGGAATTTATAACTACTTTTTGGGCATTTATTGTAAATGTCCGGCATTTTGCCCATCTCTAGTACGGCGCGATGCTTGGCAAGTTTTTTACTCGCGTTAATTTCAGTTTCTCATTTTGTAATGACTGCGTAAAAGTTATCTACATCAGGATAGCACTAATATTTTGTCTCTTGTCGCAAACTTATAAAACATTACTTATACCATACATATTTCCATACAAACTTTCATCCCCTATTCCCTATTGTTATTTTACCCCCGTGTGGGTAAAACTTTTACAAACTTTGAATGTCATATTTATTTATATCGAATCAACAGCCTAAAATATAGGTTTCAAGCTTCTAGTTCTAAAAATAACGATACTTCCATACAACCTTTCACCCCCCCTTTTAACCCCTTACAACCCTTTTTTTGCATTAAAAAGTAGCCTATGTCCTTCCTCAGGCTCTAAACTATCTGTGTACCAAATTTCATTTAAATCGGTTCAGTAGTTTCGCCGTGAAAGCAGGACAGACAGACAGACAGACAGACAGACAGACAGACAGAGTTACTTTCGCATTTATAATATTAGTAAGGAAGTAAGGATAGTAAGGATTACTTATACCTTACATATTTCCATACAAACTTTCATCCCCTATTCCCTATTGTTATTTTACCCCCGTGTGGGTAAAACTTTTACAAACTTTGAATGTCATATTTATTTATATCGAATCAACAACCTAAAATATAGGTTTCAAGCTTCTAGTTCTAAAAATAACGATACTTCCATACAACCTTTCACCCCCCCTTTTAACCCCTTACAACCCTTTTTTTGCATTAAAAAGTAGCCTATGTCCTTCCTCAGGCTCTAAACTATCTGTGTACCAAATTTCATTTAAATCGGTTCAGTAGTTTCGCCGTGAAAGCAGGACAGACAGACAGACAGACAGACAGACAGACAGAGTTACTTTCGCATTTATAATATTATATATATAATATAGTAAGAATATAATTTTAGCGTTGATGAAAACTACTTTTAATTGACTTATGCAGTCAATAGTAGTTTAGACTAAGCACGTTGGTCAAAACCATTTTTGCAGACAAAAGTGGTTTTGACCGGTTATGAATTTTTACTGTAACATATACATATACAACGTTTCTAAAACATCCTTGTATGTGCCAGATACACATTGTCTAAATAATAAATTATTGATTACAACAAAACCCCGACTGCATTAGAAAATACCGACTACAATTTAAAAATTATTTATTAATTCTATATATTTTTTCGCGCATAGCGTATTAAGTTAATGCACCTACCCTATATCTGAGACAATCTATCGACACCTCATAAAATATGTCGAAATTGGTCAAACGGTTTAGTTAGGCTGTAGACCGTAACAAATATTACTATTAGTACTTACATACTCTCGAAAAACATTGCCCTCCCTTTTTCGGCAATCGGATAAAAAGGATACGTCAACGTAAAGTTAAAAAATTGAAGTTAAAAATGATACTATTTCTCGAATTGCAAGTTGCATCTGGCCTCAATATTTAAAATTTTTTGGGCATCAGGCTACCCGTATTAATTTACTTAAAATATTTGTCATATTTCACGTATTGGGTCAATGAAAAATAGGTCACAATATATTTTACACATCTGCCATACGTTATCCATTACAGTAATGTATTTCTCGTAGGTTCGCAGAATTGCATCAGAACACTTTGGCGTGGTGCTTGCCGCTGACGTCAAATATTTTCATCAATACAGTGCACAATCATGCTAAATTTCCGCATTCGAAACACATCCCTTTTGTGAACGTAAAACGAACATATCACTCATTTTGTTTCCGAAAAATATACCGAATTTTTCTCTCGCTGTTCTCAAAATTGGCTATCATGTTTGCAAAGGTTTGAACAATCAACTCGCTGTGTTGTTACTGAATTTTGTCATATAAAGTCGATTTTATTTGTTTCGTGTAAAATCGATTTTACGCGTTCTTCAGTTGGATTTTATTTACTAAGAGAAGAGAAGAATGTTTGATTGGAACTCCACCCAGTTACCGCATTTCATTGGAAAATATTATAAATAAATAAATAACACTCTAACGTTGATGGGTAGAGATTTCTTTTCTTATAAATATTGTTGGTGGTCGTTTATGATTTTTATGGAATGAACTCCCTGCCAAGGTTAAGTCCCAGGAAAGTTATGGGATTTTTACAGGGTCGGCATCCTGATGTGAATGATGCCTGTGATGCTATGCAACCGTCCATAGGTTGCAATGACTGCTTAACATTAGGCAATTTATATTCTTGTTTGTGGCTCTACTGGTACCTATAAATTCAAATTCAAAATATCTTTATTCCTTGGACTTTATAAAGCACTTAGAAACGTCATACAAATTAAATATAAGAATATGTATAAATCATTACTACTCTAAATCCGCAGAGCTTAGATTCACTTTCATCACACTATCTTGAATGTGAAAGTGAATTTAAGTCCGGCGACGGGGCTTCTTGAGAAGAACTGGCAAGAAACTCAAGGCCGACTCTTTTAATTGCCAATATCGTTACATTAAATACAAATACAATCATTAACATAACATAACAAGAGCAATTCATTTCCAAATACTTTTATCATTTATGTAATCCGAGATACAATAGTAAGCCTTTTGACATAGTCTAGTTTTGATATATTTCTTAAATTTACCCATGGATAATTTAAACGCGTCGTTTGGAAGTTTATTGTAGAAGCGTATACATGGACCTGGGAACGAGTTAGAGATTTTATGGAGCCTAGTAATATGCATAGCGAGTTTGTTTTTATTTCTTAAATTAAATTGATGGAGATCACTGTTTTTCCTAAATTTGGTTTGATTTTTATGAACGTAAATAAGATTTTCATAAATATATTGAGAATGTAATGTCTTAATATTTATCTCTTTAAATTTATTTCTCAGTGTCTCCCTGGGACTCATCATATAAATAGCACGGATAGCTCGCTTCTGGCGCACAAAAATTGAGTCTACATCCGCGGCACTACCCCAAAGCAATAAACCATATGACATAATGCTGTGAAAATAGCTAAAATAAACTAAACGCGCAGTGTCAACATCAGTTAGTTGACGTATTTTCCTTACGGCGTAAGCTGCTGAGCTGAGTCTAGCCGATAACGTTTCTATATGTGGGCCCCATTGTAATTTAGAGTCTAATGTTATACCAAGGAAAACAACCTTATTGACCAATTCCAATCTCTCATTGTCCATCACCACACTGGTTTTCACTTGTTTAACATTTTTTGTAAAAAATCTAACATATTTGGTTTTACTACCATTTAAAAGCAGGTTATTAGCACTAAACCAGTTTACTATTTTTGAAAGAGCATTGTTTACATCGTCAATTTCTGATTGTTGTCTATTTACCTTAAAAACTAAAGAAGTGTCATCTGCAAACAATACTATTTCATGATTATTCTTTACAAGATGAGGTAGATCATTAATATACACGAGAAACAGGAAAGGGCCCAAAATAGAGCCTTGTGGCACCCCCATCGCTACAGCTGATCCATGTGATCGTTTTCCATTAACATCTACTTTCTGAACCCTATCACCCAGATAAGAAGTAAGAAGATCAAGAGCGATGCCTCTTATACCATAGTGGTGTAATTTTCTGACTAGAGTTTCATGCTGCACACAATCAAAAGCTAAGTAAAATCAAAAGATAAGTCACAAAACACCCCATAGGCGTCCCGTGACTCCTCCCAAGCCTCATGTATATATGAGGCTTGGGAGGAGTTGGAGTTGAGAGGAGATTCTAGTAATTTTACCCCAGCATCACATGTTGACCGTCCACGAGTGAAACCGAATTGTTTAGTGTGCAGCAGATTATTTTCGTTAAAGTATTTAAGTAACTGTGCGAGAATTAGTTTTGCAAAAATTTTACTAAATGTAGGTAGTATTGATATTGGTCTGAAGTTTGTGGGGTCTAATGTACTACCTGATTTAAACAAAGGAACAATTTTGCTCAATTTCATCAAGTCAGGAAACACACCACAATCAATACATCTATTAAATATCACAATTAAGGCGGGAGCAACAATGTCAAATAAAGATTTAATAATATGTACAGAAATGCCCCGTAGATCAGCCGTTTTCTTAATATTAAGCGACTTTAAGATCAGACCCATTAACATGACGGAAATTAAAATCGTTATAAAATTCAGGCACATTATCTTTAATTAATGACTCTGCAACGGAGGTGGAAGAGCCCAAAGCACTAGTTAAAGTAACAGGGAAAGCAGAAAAAAATCTTTCAAAAGCATTGGCAACTTCTAAATCTGACTTGGTAACATGACCATTGATACTTAATTTAAACTCTGAATCCTTTGTCCTGCCCTTCCCAGTCTCTTCATTGATAACCGTCCAAGTGGTTTTAATTTTATTACTACTATTTCTAATTTTTGATTTAATAAACATAGATTTTGCTACTTGACAAACGCGTTTGAAAATTTTTGAGTATGATTTTACATGTTCTTTAAATTCCTCACTATTATTGAATTGTCTTTCATAGTATAACATGTACAAAGTTTGCCTACTCTTATAAATACCTACGGTTGCCCAGTCACCAAAGACGAGGCTATTAGTAAAAGTAATTTCCTTGGAAGTAAATATTGAATTAAATTCGTGAAGAAATGCATTAAAAAATGAATTATACATCAAGTTAGGTTCCAAGTCATTATCTAAAAAAGGTAAGTTACTAGTTAGGTTTACTCTCATTCGTTCTAAGCGACTAACTGTTACTGGCACAAAAGTATTTTTTGTCTTGACTACATTTTTATTATTTATTTGAATACTTATCATTTGCCCAGAATGATCAGAATCCAATTTATTAATAATACTTTTTTGGGTTGAACTAATATCTGTATATATATACCTGCTTAGAAGGTAGCCGTGGTGGCACTTATTCTAGTAGGCTCCATAAATAAGTTAACTAAATTATGGGATTTAAAAAGACTTAAAATTTTACATGATGCAGTTGTATTAGTAAGTATATTAATATTAAAATCTCCACAGACCAAAATAGTTTTACCTGAGTTGCTAACTTTGCATAGGGCTTCATCCATGATTTCTAAAAATAAATTAAGATCCGCGGAGGGAGGTTTATATACGCATATAACAATGAACTGCTCTAATTGTACACAAGATAGTTCTATGGAACATTCTACAGAGAGGGACACAATATCTTTCCGTTCTTTAAATTTAAGTTTTTTATTGTGCAAAATTAGCGACCCCCCATGTATTGTGTTGACCCTGCAGAATGAACTACCGACCTGGTGGTTGCTGAAATTGAACATGAGCTGATGCTCCTTTAACCAATGCTCTGTAATACACATAATACTAATATTATCAGAGTTCATGAATAATTCCAGTTCTAGTTGCTTGCCCTCAGTCATACAATATATATTTTGATGTACCAGGTTAATATTATTATTTGTATTGTAATTATTACATTTTTGTGGGCATAGTGACATGTTATAGTTACTGTTTGATTGTATTGCTAAATCAATTAATTGTGAATGTAATAAATTTGTGCTAGAGGTAGTTACCTCTGTTGTCTCATGAGTCATAGTAATAGAAAATTCCATGTCATATAAAAAGACTGTTTTGGTTATGAGGAGTAAATATCTTAAAAAAATTCACACGTATTGCTACGAAACTCTACGCAGGATTATCGTATTCTGGAGCTGTTAGGGCCTACAAGCGGTTAACTGTACGATATCAGTTAGTAACAATACGCGAAATAATTAGCTGAAGTGTCCACTGAGAAATGTAGTCTATCTATGAAAATAACGTAAAGGTCTAAACGGACGTGCATCACGTCGTCCGCAGGACGACGTGCAATTTTTAGCACATTCACCAAGAATCTTTATATCTATTGCATTTCTTGACAAATCAGTAAAAAGTTTGTCAAGCTTAGTGCCTTGACAAATGCATTTTCAATTATTTATTCAGCGTTTTTTTTCTTGTTAATTAACATAATCTAGCAAATTTCTTCTTATAATTTAGTGCACTTCTTTGGATAGCTGTTGGCGACACTGGATGTTGTTGTAGAAGTAGTTTCTTTTATTAACATCCGCAGTATGTCGTTTAGAAGTTGCATACGTTTTTCATACAACATTCACGAGCAGTTTTTGTGACGACATCCACGCCGTTTGGACGTTCGGATACAACGTCAATGGGGTAGGTTCTGTTTGACCAGCCTTTTTAGCCTGGCGCAACTCAAAGTAAAAAAACGACTCTATGAATCGGAAGCGAATTTGGTACAAATTCTGATTGCTTTCGCTTCCATTTCATACATATTAGAATTACGCTATTTGTATGGTACATCCGTCTCTTAAAACGTAGTGGTTACATTCTCTTTGTGTTTGAACTGATTCCATTTCCGAGAAATGTCTGTGTTTTTGAAAAACTGTGAACGCAGCTTTCTCTAACATTTCTATATCTTTAAATAGACGGCACCGGAAGTATGCCGTAGAGATATATTTTTCTATCTCATACTGATTCATCTGGACAAGATACTATGTAATTCATTAATAATTCATAACGCTATAAATGTAACAGAAAGTACGTATGTATGTAACGGAAAGTACGAAAGTATTTTCTTACTTTTCTTTACAAATATTTCAATACGTTTTAAATTTTATTCTATTATCAATGGATGTTTTATAAGAATTGTGAAGGATCACAATGTTGTTTTTCTTTCTGTAGAGAATAATGTGTAACAGAAAACGTTGCTCGTGTATGATAAAGGAAGTCACGAGTATAATTTAAGAATGTTAAATAATAACCTTTGTCGGAAAAATTAAGAATATAAGCTCGTTAAAAACAGGAAAATCCATATTCACTGGGAATTTGCATTAAATAAGTACCCCATTTGATGCCTCAGATTGCTTTTGAACTCCTGCTTTTGAAATATGACAAAAATATTACAGTTCTGGTGAAAGCGTAATAAAATAATAATTTCAATATTAATGTTGTCTATTATCTGGAGTCTGTTCGAGGCTATGCATAATATGAACACTGCAAAATTAATGACTTTTTTATTTATACATAGTTTTAATTTTATTTGAGGTTATTTAGTTTTATCTTAGATTATTGCTGTTTTTTAAAGTTATTTAGAATAGTTTTTGTGAATATAAAACATAAAATTCACAAAAACTAAATTTCTTAATAACATGGCTCTTCTTGCATCCGACAACACAAAATTAATTTAATACATTGTTTTGATTACAATACTGTACTTAAACATAAGTATTGCAAAAGCAAAACAATGTATTAAATGAATTTTGCATCGTTAGAAGAGCCAACTTCACCTACACACAAAAATGTGCACCCTCTCCTCAAGCAAAGGGCGCTCAGGCGAAAGAGAGTTAAGGCATGTCGAATCTGACTGGGAAAGTACCTCTACCTCAGAGAAGACCTACAAAATCCTTGAGGATAGTTGTGTTCCTACGAGTGAGAGGTCATCAGACGTGTGAAGATGTTGCATCAGTAGCAGGAGTGTCATCGCGCAAGCAATATTCCTCCTTCATTCTCAATGCATTTTATTGCATTATCTATAAATATAAAATTCAAAGTCCTGACTGACTGACTGACTGATATATCAACGCACAGCTCAAACCGCTGGGTCTAGAGATTCGAAATTTGACACGTAGGTTCTTATGACGTCTAGGGGTACACTAAGAAAGGATTTTTCAAAATTCATCCCCTAAGGGGGTGAAACGGGGGTCCAAAGTTTGTATGATTTGTATGAGATTAGTTGGACTATTTTATCCGAAACTTTACACGAGTACTTCTATAGATAAATGAGTAAACACGTGTTTCAGGATTTTTCAATATTCAACACCTAAAGGGGTGAAATGGGGTGAAAAAGTCTGAAAATCGTCATGGGTATTGTTTTTATAGTTTATCGGGTCGCTGATTACGAAAATAACAACTATTATCTAATCAAACATAGCCGACGTGATAAAAAGTCGCCCCTGTGGGGGTGCGATGGGATGGAAATGTCTAAAATGGGGTGAAAAAGTCTGAAAATCATCATGGGTATTGTTTTTTATGGTTTATCGGGTCGCCGATTACGAAAATAACAACTATTTTCTAATCAAACGTAGCCGACGTGACAAATGTCATAATATCAATATGGGTGTTGATTCTATGGTTTTCTGGGACGTCAATTACGAAAATGGCATCGATTTGAAAATGTAACATAGTGGACATAAAATTAGTTAAAAGGACTTTTGAAATTTTGCCCCTAAGAGGGTGAAACGGAGGTCCAAAAATTTTATGGCGAAACGAGCCTTCTATCATTTTTGTCCTTCCTCCCTCCTTTCTTCTTTGAGTTGACAATTTTATCTTAAACTTTACATGACTACTTCTATAGATAAATGAGTAAACACGTGTTTGCCCCGAATTTCACGCGAGCGAAGCCGCGGGCGAAAGCTAGTTATATTATATTGCTTCCAGAATAAAGTACTGAGGGGCATTGTAAATGCACCGTGGTACTTCAAAAATGACTATCTCCATCGAGACCTTAAAGTGGAGTTTGTGGACTTTTTTTTTTACGTGATTAAGAGGCTGCCACTGCCCAACCCGCCCATGGAGCGGCAGCTGACGTTTATCATACGGCATAATACAACTCTCTGAAGTATTTCACGAGTTATCGCTTGAGAGAAAATGACTGACAAAATATACTATCTGGCTCACGGACTATAGTGAGAATACTAAAAAGAACAAAACCTTTTGAGTTAGTGTAGTAATAAGTGAGACAATATTAGTGATAGTGAATTAAATATAGCACAACAAGAAAGTGTTTCACCTTAATAGACACTAAGAAAAGTCAATAGACATTATTCTTAGACTATAATATTTAGAAGTTTATGTTAAAGTTAAATTACTAATATATATATATATATATATATATATATATATATATATATATATATATATATATATATATATATATATATATATATATATATATATATATATATATTATATATATATATATTATATATATATATATATATATTATACAATATTGCAGCCGGCGTAGTATAAAAAACTATTAAATCTGACTAGGGTTATGGCTAGACTTGAATTTAGGTGTAGAACGTAAATGCCATTTGATTTCGAATGGCGGATTTTGACGGGAGTATTCGGCTATGGCCCAGGCCTGAGCCGAATCCTCGCATTGTTTTGTTTGCGTCGGCTTGTGGTGACTGACAACATGTCGCTAGCTCACTATTGTCGGTGTTTTTTCCTGCACGCAAATATACGAAATGTTTTCGAGCTCCTTTATATAGTGCCCAGTGAATACTAGTTTGATAGTGTGCTTTTAAATTATAGAACGACTTTACGTATAATGCATTATGGCTTTAGACGTTGTAAATGGACTACATTGTCACAATGTTTTCGCTTAAAAAGTCTACTGAATACGGCAAAAACTTAATTTATTGCTCTTGAATCGCGCGCAATGTAGTTCCAGATAAGTAAGTTGTTTAAAATAAAATATTCAAGTATTACGTTTTACTGAAAGCAAGCAATATCACAGAATAATAATTTATTCTTATTAACAGTATCTACTAGCGTATTAATTAGGAAATATGGTGTTTTCCAATAAGTATAATTATATATAATAATTATAAGGATATATAAGTATACATAATAATTTTATAATGAATATATAATAATTTTCTCATTTCTGATAGCCAAAAAGTGAGTAACAAAAGAACGAGGCAGGATTGGTCTGTTTATGAACATATAACTAGCTGACCCGAAGAACTTCGTACCAAATTTGAACTTTAGGGTATTAAAGTTCAAATTGACTTTTAAGTATTATTACGAATCGTTTGTATGGGAGTATAGATATATAACAGGTAGATAAATAACGATTGTACGAAGTTCGACAAGAGGATTCTGCGCTTGAATGAAACATTTGTCTCAGCTGTTTCGTTACGAAAAAATGGCTGAATATATAGAGTTGTAATACGTTCGGCAATATCTGAAATGCCAAGCCACTGCGTGATATGAAGGGGTGAGGTCGGGATGTGTTAGGGAATAGGTTTGCGGTAGATTGATGGAGGGCTTTTTCTGTCATGACAACACATCGCCGCACATGAGACTTGAGGGTTTTTGAGATTTTCCGTAACTCATTGTGCCTCCAATTTCGTCAGTGATAACGAGCGCACCCGCTTTTTTTGTCAGCTGTGAGGCCGCGCCGGCACCCTGTAAGTGAAATTAAGCGCCCTCAGTCGTGGCTTTGAAGTGGGCAGGTAATTATTTTTTTAATTGTCGACAAACAATTTTTTGCTCTTCAAAATGACAATCTCTCGAGTGTATGATTAAGTTACCTGTCTGTTTTTACACTGAATAAAATTTTCTAAGCTACACAATTTTTTGTTTTTGTGATTGTATTAATAATTCTGTCAAAAAGGAATTAACCTTCTGGGCGAAATAGGTCCGGATTTGTTGAATTCCTAATAAGCCAACGTTATAAGAAATACGATTTCAATTCTATTTTTTTTTTTTTATGACAGGGAGGCAAACGAGCATTTGGGTGATCTGGTGGAAAGCAATCCCCACCGTCCATGGAGACCAGCAAAAGGGGTCGCCGATCCGTTGCCAGCCTATACTCCTTCCTTTCTGGTGACCTCACTCATTCGCAGAAACACAACAACCCTCAAAGGAATTGTTATTTGGCTGCGGTATTCTGTGCCGTGGAGGTACCTACTTCCCCAGTCGCGCAGTTTAAAAAATACGCTTTACCGCTCTTTTCGCCAGAGCCTCGGTCTGTCAGTCAGCAGGGTGCACCACTTGCAGATGAGGTTGGCTTTGGTTCAAAGATGTCGATGAACCACTTACACCCCGAAATATTTATTTTAACCATGAACATGATTCATATGTATGGATCAAGTATTTTTATAAGTTACAAAAAATATGAAATAATACACCAGGATAAAGTGTTCTTGCACTGAACGTTATACGAACGCCTTGCCCTTTTTACGTACGCCGTGATAACATCTACGGTACGTTTCACTACACAAAAGTCATATTTGTAAATTCAATAACATATACGTATCGTGTCGGCGAAAGGGAACAGTTGAAGGGACAGTTTCCCTTACGATATTCTAATGCCGTGCATCTTTTTTGGGCATATTTTTCGATTTGTTCGCGTTAGAAAAGTCGTAATGATTTATGAACGAAGTCGTGGGTATGGTGGACCGTAGCGGTTATGAAAATACGTTTATTCACTGCATGATGTATGAAACGGCTCTTTGATGACTATGGAAATTCAGATTCCGGCTACGTGAATGCGTTAGATGATTAGACCAAAGCGATTTGGACTTATGTTTAGAATATGATAGGAAGGTATGATTCAAGATTTTTTTTGGGAAAGATCTTATCAGCCATGGATAGATCTGTCTTTAAAGTAGTGGCTAGGTAAATACATAACAATACAAACAAATTAATATATTTTTAACACAGTAACCTATATCACATATTCTTTTTTTTGTGACTTACAGCAGTGTTCTGCAAAGTGTGTATCGCGGCACACTGGTGTGCCGTGGGCATTAGTTGGTACCTCAGAAAAATTAGGTTATCTCATAAAGCAAAATAGACGAACAGAAGAAAAATACTTACACAAATAAAAACTGATTTAACATTTATGGTGTCCCTCCAAAAATTTTCGTTTTCCTAGGTGTATCTTTGACACAAAAAGTTTGCGGGACACTGGCTTAGAGTACTACGAATAAAAACGCAGACACAATGTGGAAGAACAATAGAAACTATTCTTCGTAATTTTTATACATATTATATGTGCTCGCGGTTTTGCCCGCGCAGTATATACTAGAAAATGATATTCCCGACAATATGGTATTATATTAATGTTGTTTAGACGATTTGTAATAGTTACAAACATACATCTCGTTGTAAGTTTTCTTTTTCAAAATAAATAATTTTCTCACTTCTGACAACCCATAGGCGAGTAACAAATACATATATGAGGATTGGTCTTTTATTTGAGATACGGTCATAGATGGAAGACATCTGTTTCTGTATTTCCGTATTGTTTCGTTGCATTTAGCATTCAACATCAACAAATCCAGATAAGCATGAGCGCTTAGCGGCATTTTAATAAGCACCTATCAACACAATTTCATGTTCATAAACTTTCACATACATTGCTGCCAATTATTTGAAACACACAAAAAAGATTAAAATAATTTAAAATCTGGAGTAAATATGGCGGACGCAGTGTTGACACTGCCTCGCGATCAAATCCCACACATGTCCTGATTAGGTACACACCATGACACACATATCTCCTTAACACCTAAGCTAGTAAAAACGAAGAGCTACTTATGTTTAATTATGAGAGTAGAAAAAAGTGCGAGCGATTTGATTGAAATCCTTTCTTAAGCAGGCAGAAGTGTGAAGTTGTATTTTGATTGATACTGTACAACCGTATCAATCAAATACAACAAATAAATCAAAATACAACTTGATGAAGGCACGTTTACAGTGATTACTGGTAATGGTAACATTCTTATGAACACCGTTTAAAGTTCAAAAATGCTTATCTCAAATGCCAAAATGTAATTAATAACTATTCAGATAATGCCTTCCGGAGAGTGCCGCAGGTAAATAATATTAGACATTTACAGTGTGTTTTCGATTACTTTTCATGAAATACGTATGAAATTTACAAGATCTCTTATTGCTCATTACACACGGATTACACACGACAGTTCTAGATAATACAAAAAATGTGTAATTAATTACACACTAACGCTGTGAAGACCGGCGCACTACTACCGCACAAAGGCGCCACCCAAGTAATCATAAGTGCCGGTCATTGCTATTATACACAATCAGCTGGATTATGGATGGACCTTGACCTTTTCTGTATTATAGTTTGATAAGCTATAACTCGAAAACTGTTAATAATAATGTAAAAAAATGGTATTGGGTAGAAAGGGACGAGTGACACAGCGAAAAAATACGGACGTATATATATGCAAGCTACTATATAGCTATATATATATAGCTTACATCTATCCTGAAAATCTGTTCGAAATTTAGGTGAATGACTTTTTGAAATCGGATATTGGGTTTCAGGATTACACCCTATATCCTAAGAAACAAACTTACAACCTTTATCTCTTTATAATAATTATTACTAGCAGTGTTCGTAATTTAAAAAAAAATGATTTCTATATCTAGTACCTAATATAAATTTTAGAATAAGCATTTTATAATTGAAGTGCGTTTTTCTAGTGGTTCGTCTACTTTGAAAAACACTCAACGGATTTTGACGAATCTTACACAGTTCCTTAAGTTAAAAGATACTGTCTTTAACCTTTATTAAACCTACTGCTGGGTTACGGGTCGCCCTTCAACGAAGGGGGTTTAGAGCATACCCCACCACACTGCTCAACTGCGGGTTGGCGGAGTTAAATCTTTTAACTAAGATAAAATAACGATACTTAATTCTGCATCCGCTGATTACTGAGAAATTCATTCATTCAATCATACCCAATTTGGCATATCTGTTTACTGTTTAGTAGTCTACATAGACAAACCCATGTACTTAACTAAAATAGCACAATAGGTGGATGTTATCAATTAGTTAGCTTTTATAAAAAAATATTATCGATTCAGCGAATTATTATAAATTACTGGAAAACTTTTTCAAACATAATTGTTTTTTCATACATCTTTTTCTAACAGAAGAAAAAATAAATAGTGGTATTATACTTCAGAAGCGATCGGCGCACGGAATAACAAAAATACCATTTTTATTGCAATACAATAGCACAAACTCTATGAGTAAGTATATAAAATCAGGTCAAAGGTAGCTTTCAACAGATTGAAAGCAAACTCACTTATTTCACCGCAATATACCTAGCCGCGTATTTCAATATCCTGGAGCGTGTTTTCCGACCGTACAAAATATTTCGAGAACATTTAATAAAGTCGCGACGTCATTACTTATAGTTGGAGAGCATTGTACGACGAAACTGCGTAGTATTTCCTACCTCGAGCGCTTGTTCATCTATTGTTTTCACCGAGAGTAATATGAAAAATTCGCAGTGAATGTTCATATTGGCATGCTAAGAGGAATTTTATGTAGCGTACGTGCAGTTTTATCTTTTCTTTGCTTATTTACTGACTTATTATTGCACACAATTTACAGTAGAGTATTTAAGCATCTTATGCATGGAAATACTCTAAAGTAAAAAAACGATGATGTTTGAAAATCTTGTAATCATCCAAAACAATTTTTTTAAGAATTAAAAGAAAAATATTCCCTAAAAAAATATTTATACAGAAAAAACATATCACGCCGATATACGGAATAATTTTTTGCACCAAACTTCCCTCCTTTCAAAAGGGGATAAAAAGGGGTGTAAAAATTCTAAGTTTCGATTTACGAGGTTACTGCTCATAGCCGACGATATGTAAAAAACGGGCGCCTGTAGGTCCTCTATAACCATCGTAATGCAGAATAATGATATATTTACATCACCCCGAGCTGTGATGGGTGTTGCGAGAACTTGGCCACTTTGGCAAAGACAGCTAACCCGAGAGCCTTCTGTTTGCGGTAATGAGATAAGTTTGTGGACTTTGCTGCTTCGGCGGTCTTATGGGTATGACGTGACTGGTTATAACAATAATCGCGTGATATAGTATCAAGAATTGGGCATCATAATACCGTATAACTTGATAGTCACGTCTGCGTCGTCAAATTTGTAAGAGAAGCCCCCTGCCATCTGTTTTCTACAAATTGGGCGAAGACTTGGGAAGTTTCGTAGTGCTTAAGTATTTGGGTTCAACCCTCAGGTGAATCATGATTTGCAATGGTATAATTTCGTCATTGAATACATGACTATCATGTGAATGAAATTTGAGAAATTCAATTTGTCGATAATGACATGGTATACGATAGCTATATGTATTTATGGAGTTTGGTTCCCGGAACTCGTCGTATAAGGACAGCTAAGTCGAGGGCTCTCTGTTTGCGGTAATTAGATAAGTTTGCAGATGTATAGCTCTTCTTCCGATCTCCTGGGTATAGCACGACCGCTTCAGTTTGGTTTTCGCCCGTTCTTTAGTAAATGTTTCAAATTTTGTGAAGAAAATTTTGTTCAAATCTTAGTTTGTTTCTATTTGTATTATTAAGGAAATACCTGCGGCATTACTTTAAATATATAAGACGGTGGTATGAAATATTTAATATTGAATGAATGAATGAATGAATGAATGAATGAATGAAACATTTATTTGTATCTCCAGCACACACATAATCATTTTTTTCCAGTCTTATAATAATTACTTATAAACTTAAAATGCAATATAGTGTTTAAAAAAATTCGCAAAAAGAATCTTAAGTGTGCCGCAGTAACACAAAATGGCCATAGCTCAGCTACATGTTTTGCTCTAATGAACAAAACGCTGATAATTCTATTATATTAGATAGTTTCTGCCCGCGGCTTCACGTTGCATGAGCAGACAGAGCATTGACCTAAAACGTATCTTATTATGTATCAAACATATACAAACGTAGCATATTCTACATGTATGCTAAGTTTTATCAAAATCCGTTCAGCCGTTTGCATTTGAAAGCGTAACAAACATCCATACATTTTAACATTTTTGAACAAAAGTCAACTTTACCTACACGTAGTGCACCCTGCTGAGAGACAAACGAGACTTTGGCGAAAAGAGAGGATAGCGTATTTTGTAGCTGTCTTGAGGGTGGGTTGTTGTCTTCCTGCTATTGAGTGAGGTCACCAGGATGGAAGTTGTTGCGTTGGAGGCGGGGGTGGCAGGGCGCGAGCGATATTTCAAGTTACGAGCGTTTATTTGGCTGCGGTAACCGCTTCACATCAAGTGGGCCGTATATTTGTTTGCTACCCGACGTGGTATAAAAAATACATTAATTTTCATGATCTTTCATGTTTATATAAGTACTACACCTGCTATAATCATTCATCGTCATTAACTTAAGCCTAAGATCTATTTTCGCAATCAAAATATCCGATGCTAATCGGCTTCAGCTTTGGCGGTAGCCCCCCCTGATTCTAATTATTATGCGTAATATAACAATCATATCAAAAAAAAATAACAAACAATACTGCAAATCCAAAGTTGTACTCCTTTAACATAGTAAAAATAAAATAAAAGATCGTTTTGTCAAGATATTGGCAATATAGTACAAGCAGAAGCCACCATAATCACACTTAAGGAGTCGATTTACCATCATCACTCTGCTACTACTGATTTCCATAATCCGATTGTAGGACGTCTATTGTTGCTCGAACAAAAGGATTTCAATAAGTAATCTGTGCATAATCCATAGTCGTTCTCAAGAGGTCCTGTTATACGCGACCACAGTATAAGTAATAGTACTACGTAACGCGACCGAGATGCACGGCACGTACTAAACTTTCCTCGCGACGCCGGCCGCCTGCTCGCGAAGTTAACCGAGATGTCATCTGTGCTCCGACAATGCACTAGAAAGAATTCTTTGTTCGCCACTTGTCGCGACATTTCTTGTATAATTTGTCATATATGTCGGAGTTTCCGGCAGAAACAGTGACAGACGCTGTGGCGCTGAAATTGTACGTGCCCCGGGGGGAAGGAAGGCGTCGCGGCGTGCGTGCATCAGTTTACTACTCGTAGGTACGACATGTCTCTGTGAAAAATGGGAGACGGTAATATGCTCGATATGGTATTTCTATGCATACAAGCTATGGATATTTTAAGCATACATAATACAACTTGCTTCGGATATTGGATGTAGGAAAATTGATTATTGTTCTTTAAAGAAAAAACACATATTTTGATAATTACATGATTATGAAGTTAATGCGACGATCGCTGATTATTCTCAACGTGGAAGAAAATGTAATAATGAAGTATGTTAGTAATAGACGTTATAGCTTGTTCCCCTTCCAACCATACCGTCTACACATCATAAAGAATTAAATAATTTTAAGATCACCACAAAGATGACGTTTAGTAGTGAAATGACTCCTCCCTGTCGATTTTTTTTTCCGGACAGTCATCTTCATAAAAGAAAGGCGTAAAGGGATTTTTACAGTCTTTATGTTTTTCATCTTTCACATAGGCTAGTCGCGTGCTTGCTTACCACCCTAGTGGTATAAAAACACAGAAGAAACGTAGATCAGGTAACAGGAGATGCGTAGATCGTTTTCGCGTAACTGCTCATCAGTACACTTCTTAGCGCCGAAGAAACTATAGTTATATTTTTTTATAATACAATATTTTTGGTGGAGATTTACTATGTGATTTAACATAACTGTCATTCCATTCTTATTCATCTACGAATAACACGGACTACGTGTCTAATAAGAATATCTCCAAGCGGCGGGCACACATGAATAAATCACTCAATATGAAAATGGAGTGATTTGCGATGAGTGTGCGTTTCCACCGGACTCGGGCCATTCTGCGCACGTAGGTACACTGAACTACGGACTCATAACGCTCGCGGTGAACTAACTACGTACATATTTGTCAGCACACGGGCAATTTTACCTTTTTCATTTTTGTGGACTCTTGTTTTCCCTCCAGATCAATAGTACCATTAATGGTACAAGTGATACAACTTTGTATCTCTAGTACTGTAGAAAAATCAAAATATTCCTCGTGATATATGCTGGAACAAGCGATATAATTTGGTATCTGCTGTATCCTTGGAGAATAGCGATATAGTATCTGTAGTACCATTGAAGAAAACTAAAGATTTTCTCCGTGATAATGATGAACTTTGTATCTCTATTTTAATTCATTATTTTTTTCGCGTAAATATAAAGGGAAATAAAATAAAACTACGCAATGAACGACGTAAGTTTTTTTTAGAAATATTGACAGATTAATTTAACCATTAATGAGCAGTATACTGATCCAGAATGGAAAGTTAGGAAGCTATCGGCTCGTCACGCTTCTTTCCACACTATGAAAAGTGCTTGAACGTCTTTTCCCTGGGTAACAGTTTACGAGAAGAGCAATATGACTTTCGAGCAGAACACCCTTCTTCTTCTTTTCAGCATCTATTTAGGTTCACTGCTGGACATATGTCTCTTGATGAGATCTTCATTCCTCTCTTTGTTCGGCGATACTTGTCCAGGTCGGCCCTGCCGTCTTTTTTATATCATCCGACCATCTGGCTGGTGGTCTGCCTACATGACGTTTACCGGTTCTGGGTCTCCAGTAAAGGACTTTTTGGCTCCACCTCTCGTCGTCTCTTCGACACATAGAGCAGAACACCTTACGCCTCATCAATTATTGAGTGCACTGGAACGTTATACCCCCGGGCTGGAACCAGAAGGATAGTCCTCGTCAACCCTTATTCATCCCACTGCTGAGATATGGGTCTCCCCTCGAATTGAAGAGGTTTAGAGCACCGAAGGATAGTACAGTTGCGGTATTTCTTGACATAGAAAAAGCATGGTACCATGTACCATTAATGGTACTAGCGATACAACCAATATTTATCATGGTATTATTGAGCCCAAATTAGTGTCACAAGTACTATTGATGGTACTAAGAGTACAAAGTTGTATCATTTGAACCACCCATGGTTACTAATTAATGGCACAACTGATCCGGGGGTGCCGGGGGGGGGGGGGGGGGGTTTGTTTTTTAGACGGATAATTTACAATAGTATTTTTATTATTTCAGCTAGTTAATTGAAATAAAACATAATTTAATTATTTATAATAATTATTTTTATTGGCTTTGCTATACAGCCTATGTTACTCGCTTATCAAGTTGCTTTTTATAGGCGGAAGAATTCTCAAAATCGGTTTGGTAGTTTTTGAATTTATTTATTACAAACAAAAATATAAATCTTTACTGTTTATAATTGATAAAACTTGCGAATAAGTACTTATTAAATATAATATGTCACAGGAGAAATTTTCAAACGGCTGTAATAATGATGTACCATAATTAATTTGGTCTCATATTTTTTTTTGAATAAAAGGTATCCTATATCCTTCCTAATACCATTGAAAATATGTGTACAAAGTTTCATGATGATCGGTTGAGTAGTTACGGCGTGAGAGTGTAACAAACAAACTCACATTTATAATATTAGTAGGAATGTTATTGGTGGGAATTTACTATGTGATGAGAATTTACTATGTTAACATAACTGTATCATAAACTTATCAAGTAAACTACATAACGTAACTACAGTATAAGTAACAGTACTTTGTATCGTAACTTAGGAATGAAGGATGTTAACCAACTTCGTTAACGTTCACATATTTCTAATAAGAAATGTTCTAGTTTGTCCATAATTATAGTTTTCAAACCCGCAAGTTTACCCAAGTTAGTAGTATGTTTGTCAAAGCTTTGGTAGCAGGACGTACCTATGATATTAGTTGACGGACCGTAGCAACAGTTTCGTAGAGTTCTTTCACCGTTGCTCATCACGCAACTTTAATTAAAAACATCCTCCTTAATACTCTCCGTTTCAAAGCGAAACATTTGAAAGTTTTTATGTTTATTTCAAAAAGTAGGCACCCACCAACATTTGAAATTGAATGTTTGTTTCAAAGTTAAACGTTTATGCATGTTTGTTTGGATTCCCTTTCGGTGTACTACCGTTTGAACTTGGTTAAAATTCCGAGAGAGTTTTTGTTTCAAACATGCGTATCTACAAATTCGTTCATAACGACATGACTGTTGGGTTGTAAATGGCAGTAGGTCCAGGTAAACAAAACTTTTGTTTTAATTTTATTAAATTACGTAACATCTAAATATATTTAGTTTTTACTGAGGTGATAGGCCGCTATTTCCTGGCTACATAGGAGACACAGTGGTGGGAATGTGTGGTGGGCCACCGGTCCGTTGAGGTGGATAGGACGCAAATCAGGTGTGTGCTTTTGACGTATGAAAGATTTTATGTAATTTGAGAGCCAGGAATTAAAATGGGGGATGAAAGTTTGTAAGAATCTACACGCCCATGAAGGTGCATCATTAGTTTAATGTAAAACTTTCGACGTCTCTCTGTTTGTCTGGCTATGGATATCTTACACCTACTTACTTACAGGGGCTTTTATTTTTAATTGATAGTTTGTTTCTGGCCTTGTTGCCCTACCGCCGAAGTTGAAGCCGATTACCATTGAATATTTTGAATAGAAAAATAGGTCTTACGTTTTAGTTATTGACAAACATTTTCAGGTCAGTCCGTAGAGCTCTAGTATTTCTACCAGCTATGCAAAATACATGTACCATAAATCTAAGCTAAAGTTTGATATTTGCGATCAAAAAATCCGACGGTAATCAGTTTCAGCTTAGCCGGTAGGGCCCTTAGTTATAGGGTATATTTTGTTACATAACGTAACGTACGTAATACAAAGTGACAATAATAGCGATACAAGTTTGAAAAGACGATCATGAGAGTGGAGCCGCGGGCACTGCTTTTAATAAAATACTTATAGAGCTTGTTATAAATATCTGTTGTGATAATAGGTGACAATCTTCGAATATCAATACTAGGTGACAATAGTCATTTATTTAGTTTTTTAGATGACTACTGGGAAAATTTCGGTAAGCAGGGCAGTCTACATTGATTTTATACAACTAACCTCCCAAACAAGCATACGGCTTGCCTGATTGTAAGCAGTCATTACAGCCTATGGACGTTCGCAACCCGGTGGTATCACTCACGCGTTGCCGATCCTGTAAAAACAACTTTATGCCTTTCTTAAAGAAACACATGCTGTAGTCTATTCGTAAAATCTCGGGAGGTAATTCATTTCACAATCTGAGTCCGTGGAAGATAACCTCTTTGGAACCGCACAGTTTGCGAACATCTCGGCTCCAATGTATGTGGATGAATGTTCCGCCGATGGCAAGCGGTGCGGCTGTAGAAGTAGGTACAAATATCGGAATGTGGATAAGCGAGGCTTTGTTAATGTAATAGTTTTAATTTGGTTTAATAGTAATTTAATAATATGTTTGTGAAAAATGGAAAAATTCACCTGCCCTCCCCTTGTTGGGATTTGAACCCACGACCTCTCGATGACCGGTCGAGTGCTCGTCCAACTGAGCCACCAGGAAGGTTTGTGTTGCTGACGAATTTTTGCATCTTATCTTTCTACTGTGTGAGTCACAGTGTGACGTCATCAACCTATTAAGTAATTACACTACTAAAGTAGGCATAGCAGTCCATCGTTGCAGATGAAATTCAGCTATTTTTTTTTTGATAACACCTAACTAATTGAAATTTGATATTTGCGATCAAATTAACTTGTTTCTGGCCACCTAGGGGGGCAGGTGAATTTTTCCATTTTTCAAAAAATATTTATCTGGCAAGTTGGCCAAGACAACTATTTAAATAATAATAATTTAATAATATTGAAACGACTATCCGTATTATAACGAAAACGCAAATCTAATACAAGGTTACATATGTAAGTCCATAAACTACTTACGTCTACTTCGGGGAGACCTTATTACGCCTTCTAAATCCATTTTATTCTGGCAAGGGTATTTTCTGCGATACATCCAATTTCAGCAGTTCCCAAGTGCCTGGTACCTTAACACCCATGACACATTTCTATTGACATGCTATATATCTTCATATATAGTATATGTCCCTGGATGCTGAGGCGACTAGATAGCGCCCGTTTGTTTTATGGTATGACAACCGACTGTTTTATGTATTCTCTGATTTTGACGACGCCATGTCAGCGGTTTAGTGTACGAACATCTCTTCATATCGTAAACAGAATGTTTTTAATCGCAACATGTCAGCCAGCGGGCGCGGTTTATCTACTTTATCAACAGTCCGTCAGAGTTTTATGCTCTCAACTTATTTTGGTAATTTCACGCGCGGTGTTTAGCAATATTTGTACAACGTACTTAAATTGAATATTATTGATAAAGAATTAATCGCAGCTTCTCAGAGGTGCTCCAGCGAGTTTCGACCGATACAGGCGCGTTTGATCACAAATTCAGGTATGAACGCGGCAAATTTATGACATTCAACACAAGACTTGACTGATATGTTAGGGTGGTTTGCGGTATCTAGCTTATCTATGTATCATTAATGTCTAAGATACAATTAAACACAGTAGCGTTGGTTTCGTCTAAACATATTGACAATCCTGTTGTAATAAAATAGTAGGTACCTACACAATTACTTACTAACATTACTTGGTTTGGGTATAAGTGATTTTTCACGATCTTTAGAGCCAGAGCCAACCTCATCTGCACGTAGTGCACCCTGACCACTAGCGAAAGAGGCTGTGGCAAAACAGAGGTAGGGCAACGTTCCCCGACAACAGAAGAGGTGGAGGCCCAGTCGTGTACAAGCTGCCCGACTGGACTGCCATACCTCCATCTCACAGAATTCCCTAGTTAAATAACAATTCCTTTGAAGGTTGTCGTGTTCCTGCGAGTGAGTGAGGTCACCAGGAAGGAAGAAGTTGCTGCATCGGTGGCAGCGCGCGAGAGATATTTCATGTTGCGAGCGTTTATATAGAAACGATAATCGCTTTACATCAGGCGGGCCGTATGCTTGTTTGCCACACGACGTTGTATAAAAAAATTACTAGTCTGCCACCCGTCGTAGTATAAAAAAATACTGGCATACGTGTACAATTCACAGACATATAAGTATTGATTCATTTCCTCTTTCGTAGCAAAGTAAAATAGTAGTGATGATAATTTGTTTTGTTTATAATCTTTGAACGTGGCTCCTTATTCATTTGTTATAAACTCTTAGTATCATTATAAACAAAAGATTTAGAAAATATAATTTTTTTATATAAAAAATTGGAGTTTGGATAGTGCTATCACTCAATATATATTTTGAAATTAACTTTTATTTCATTTACTAGCTGATCCGGCTAACGTTGTTGCCATATACATATAATATTTAGGAGTGGGTCACCCTTATCATTTATAAAGGTATGAAAAATAGATGTTGGCCGATTCTCAGACCTGCACCGGATATGCACACAAAATTTCATAAAATCGGTCCAGGCGTTTCGGAGGCGTTTGGTAACAGACAGCGCGACACGAGAATTTTATATATTGGAAGAAGATAGATTAACTTTTATTTGATTCCAAAGTATTATATTGATTCCATTTCGAAAGTAGAGTACTGATACGAAACACACAGATTGCAAGAGAAATACATTTGTGACTTCCACACCTTCTTATGAGGACGTTATAAGCTTTAGTATAACAACGTTTGTATCTGAATATTATGATAGACCCTTATCTTTCATATTAACTGCCACCATAAACTATAAGCCGCTACGTGCTACAAAATGTTCCTCGGGGAGTGCCTGATAAAATATTACTAATACACACATACCCTTTCTGGATTTATTAGCTATAATGTATTATAGTTCTAAAAAAAATATAAACTGTACTTATCTGTTTTGTTTGCAAAAACAGGTGGAAAGAACATGGACAGCGGTAGAACGAAATTTCGATGAAAATATATAACTTTTTATTTCCTCCCTTCACAAAAGTCTGTCAAATGAAGATAGTGTTTTCACACTATATTAATCTCCATCACGTCAAACCACATTCTCCCCGCTGCGCTGGTATACTAGTACTTTTCTATAGTAGTAATATACGATTTATCTTCATAAAGGATTTAGATCGTACTCCACCACGCTCCTTCTCTACAGATAGATTGGCGGAGATCTAAATCCGGACAAGCCGACCACACACTGCCATAGCTGTGTCACGTGCGCAGCCACGATTAACAGTGGCGATCACCAAGAAGGCAATGAACTTATTATTAGTTAGCTTTAGAACCGCATTTATGAATTTCTGCTGTTCCCAAATGTTGACTTATGAGTCTACTCGACCTAAAAGTACCTGATTAGCCTGCATGCAGGTGAAAGTAAGACTGTAAGACGAACACGCAAGCGGATTGGTATCCGCTTGCGTGTTCGGTTGTTTACTGAGCGCAAGAGCGGTGAGGGTAAAGGTCCTCTCGTCTGGTTGGTTTACTGGACGAGAGACTCGCATTCCTGTAACATAACCGGAAGGTTGACACACAGGGGCGCATTCGCAGTTAGGTATAGGGTACGTGTTCCCAAAGGTAGACTGGTAGAGAATGCTTTTAGCATTAAGTCCGCCTTTTGTACCCTTATGTAATTTTGGTCAATAAAGTTTAAACAAGTAAATACAACAGTGAAGTTCATAATCAATTTTTACCAATTTACGGCTGCCGTGGAACTCATAAGAAATATTAGTATAAGTAATGAGTAGGAGTAGAAAGCTTTGTAAAATGAAAAACCTCATTTTACCAAAAGGGAAAATCAAATTATTTTCCCTTTTGGTAAAATGAGGTTTTTATTTACAGTTGAAAAATGCTAATAAACCAGCTGCTTTTTATTGAAATTATCGAGTAAGAAAAGAAAGTAAAGACTAATATAAAGTCCATGGAAGCATGGAGGACATCGAGACGTTTTGCTTAATATCTAAGACCTTTTGAGTCATATCTGAACCTCGAAGTAATTAAACGCGTCCAAAGATCATTGATCGTCGATATTGCTTGCAAAACAATCTAGATATGGTATTACGGTATGGCAATCGTATTAACTAATCGAATTACATTATTGTTTCACAGAATGTGATTACCTTGAATCTTCCAGAATACAGCGTATTAACTTCCGAAACGTAGCCACGCTCTTGATGGAACTTCGCCAGGGGTAAGCATACCACAGTGCGGAATCCCATTGTGTAGCGTATTCGTTCTGGGCGTGATAGTATGAAACTATTATGAATACGAATCCTTCACCATGGTGTTCCCTTTAAAATCGGTGTGAATATCCATCGCTAGCTCAGGGAAGCTAAACAAGACACAAAGGCTTGTAGATAAACTGTGTAAATCCCGCGGCATACAAATGCGCCGCGGAGATCCAGCCTGATCTCTCGGGTTATGGCGGATGGATCCAATTCATTCATCATTCCACTGAGCTTTTGTACTCACATATGTGTGCTGTAGTTAGATAGAAGGTAACATTAGTTGCGGTTGTATTGCTTTTACGTTTTATAGCAACGTATTTTAATGTAACGACCGAATATTTTAGAAAAAATCGTAAATTATAAACTTTTATCGTTATATAATTCTTAGCTAGCATTATCCTAGGTCTGTTGTTTTAACACCGATTGAATGTATATTATACATTAACGTTAATCACATCTCTAATGTGCCAACTTTGGCAAACTAGTCGGCCGACTCATCGGTCAAGCCGAATATCATAATTTGGGGGGTATTTGACAATATCCGTTTTACTACTTTTACAGCTCTCATGCGGTGGTTTGCTTTCTCGGGCAAATCACAATCACCGTATGCAAGCATGTCGATATGTTTTGTTTACTTCGCATTGGTTCTTAATGTTAACCTTGCCTTAACAATTTCATCATATTTTTTGTATTTTTTTCTGATATATACGGGATGTCGACAAACCTAACAATTCAAAGATCATATATAATTGGTCCAGCTGTACTTGAGTTACAATTTAATGGTGTAATTAATTGATAGCAACGCGCGTGTGATGCCCCTGGTGTTACAGGCGTTTATAGGCTACGGTAACTGCTTTCCATCAGGCGGGCCGTATGCTTGTTTTCCACTTTAGTGGTATAAAAAAATTTTTTTGAAAAAATTAACCCGACTTTGTTCTTGAAACAAAGTCGGGTTAATTTTTTCAAAAATTTTTAGTTTTCCTATATGCATTTTATTGAGGAATGCATATAAAGTAAGAAACCGGATAGTCGGCGCTTTTTGCCGACTAAGTCGCCCATTACGTGACTGGCCGGATAGTCGGCTTCACTGACTAGTCGGAACATCTCTAATTTTATGATTTTATTTCTGTGCAATCCTATTAACTAATATAAACGAAAAACTTTCGCATATACATAACTATGTATATGCGAATTCTTTTCAGGATCGATGTATGTATGCGTGTTTTTTAATATTGGTGCTATTTCACGTATGTTTGCCTTCGAGAAGATTAAAATTTTAAAATGTACATAAATGGCGTCTTTGGCATTTGTCCGCACATTAACCCGACCAGATTGTTCAAGTTACAACGTTACTCTGACGTCAACCCGTGTTCAACATGCTGGGATAAAGATCTCCCCTCAATTGAACGACTCTAGCGCATACTCCACCAAGCTGCATAACTGCGGGGAGGTTTATTATTATTTTAAAAACAAAGTGTAAGTCGAAACTGTTTAAAGACATAGTGAAAAGAAAAGCAATTATAAATTTTCTTAAAGATACAATATAGCACTTACAGGGGTTGAAGAAGGAGAAAAATAGATCTAGCGGATTCGGAGAAAATCCGTTAAGAGATCCTAAAGAACACTGAGAAAATAAGTAATTATGTAACAAAACTTGGTCGAGCAGATATATAAGTAATTATGTAACAAAGGGCTATGAATAGTAAGTACAATACCCATTCCAGAAACTGCTATTTCGTTCATAGACATTACCCGCTGCGAAAAATATTAGAAAACAAATCCGAAACATCACTACGAAACTGTACAGACTGGTCTGTGGAACTAACAAATACAAAAAAACCGGTCAAGTGCGACTCGGACTCGCGCACGAAGGGTTCCGTATCATTATCTATAAAAACGGCAAAAAAAATCACGTTTGTTGTATTTGAGCCCCCCTTAAATATTTGATTTATTTTTATTTAATAATTTATTTTCTATATAGCTAAATATTATGTGGTTATTTCACTCCTCTACCTATTGCCGTTATCAATTACGAGCAAAAGAGAGCAAAAATTCACGTTTGTTGTATGGGAGCCCCCTTAAATATTAATTTTATTATATATTTTAGTATTTGTTGTTATAGCGGCAACAGAAATACATTATCTGTGAAAATTTCATTTGTCTAATTATCACGGTTCATGAGATACAGCCTGGTGACAGACGGACGGACGGACGGACGGACGGACGGACGGACGGACGGACGGACGGACGGACGGACGGACGGACGGACGGACGGACGGACACATGGACGGACAGCGGAGCCTTAGTAATAGGAATCCTTTTTATCCTTTGGGTACGGAACCCTGAAAGCGAGAACTAGATAGGTAGTTAGTTAGACGATGAATAATTTCACTACAAAAAACCTTTAGTTTTGAATAAAGTAAATATGAACTTCAATGATGAGCTACGCTTTTATGAATAAACTACGCTTTGATGAAAACAGAGACTCGAAAAGTTCGTAAAATTTACTAACGTTTTTAGTAAATTTTACGAACTTTTCGAGCAAAATTCGTAAAATAAAATTACATTTGTATAAAGCAACTTCTGCTTCTAACAGTCGACTATGATTTATAGTTTTAAGTAATAAGAAGGTTGGCTTAGTGCGAAATGTATGAGTTTTTAATGTTCATGAACAATACGGGCGCGAGGCGGTGTGGATTTTCATTTAGTACACTGGTACAGGCTCCGTACGTCGCTCGTATGCGGTATAGCGTCGTATTTCCTCATTTTATTTGCCACGTGTTAATCCCATAAAATGTCGCAAATTATTGTATGCGGATATTGTAAGTTTCTCTCGTTATGTTTCGGGGGAAATACTGGCAACATAGTACTTACGTGAAAAATCAAGAATTTATTGCTTGTTGTATATAAACGTTATACTATATATTGTGATAAACAATGTGTTATATCTCCATATTTAAGAGTATTTGTAGTCAGTTGTGGATTCGCATTTGTATCATCTACGAAGAGTTTTGCATGCTCTTACCGGTCATAAGGTTGTTATAGGGTCAGACGTAAATGCATCATCACCATTATGGCACGGCAAATTGAGAGCGACCGATGCCAACAGACGCTCTGCTGTTGAAGAGTTCATTGCTGAAACGCATATCATCAATACCCCTCATGTTCACAATCATGTTCACAATACCCCTGAAGCACCACCTACTTTTAGTAACCCAATGGCCTTGTCTTTTATTGACATCACACTTTCTAGTGCAGACGTCCGAATATAGTTAATAGGTTTTCAATATAAAACTAGGAATGCCGACTGGGCAAGATTTGCAATTTTAAGGCTAAACTTTTTTCATTTAAATGCAGTGTTTACGGAAATTACCATCCAAATATACAAACTCGCGAAGTTGCTCTCTCTCTCTCTTTGTAGTGTTAAAGTAGATGGTATCATAGCAGCTATGAGGAGGCATTTTTTTTTCATTCACGTTCAGCTCGTCACATCACATAATTACCTGACCTAGTTATCGTCTGCTTTACATTTTACCTTACCATATCAGAGGACGATAATAATCGTAGCCATAAGATGTTATCTCGCTGCTAACTAACGAGGCTACCCAATGGCCTCCGGTGTCGTCGTGAATATTTTAATGGTTCTTGCTTCGTTTACTTTCATTTTTGTCGACGACGACGAGAACGGCCATAGGCTCTTATACTATACCGAAATTACGTTACTTGGAATTCTTCGAAATGATATCATATCTAATCTATGGAAAATGAGAATGGTAAGTTACTTTCTGTGTATCATAGGCATTTGGAAAGGGGTAATAATTTTTACAACTATTATTTAAACATTAGGGATGTTAATAATAATAAAAATAAACTGAAAAGTTTTGTGTTTGACTTGTTTTATTTGACTCCCGCAACAGGCAGTTAAATTAATACGAAAGCTTTTCCTTTATAGTCATATCATAAAATCATAATTTTGTATACTTTACACACTGAAATAAGCAATAAAAATAATACTTAAAATTAAAATAGATATAAGCAATAACTTCTCCTCATGCTTCCTCATTTTAACAACTGTTTATAATTAAATTTTTTAGCGACTAATTCCAATTTATTAACTACCCGTTCGGTCATATTACTGCTCAATATTTATGTAATTGTATAATGTTTTTTTCGAATTTGTCGCTTTAAATATATGTCGTTAGAAAGTAGGAACATAATTGTTAGGAAATTAATTAATTATATATATATAGGTATACATAGTTTTATTGGGTAATACACGTTAACAACAGCTTACTCAGCAGCCGGCCCCGTCCATTATGTATTAAAATGTACCTAAGTAAAAAGAAAGAAAGAGTTAGCGTTGTCTAACTATTAAATAAGTATTTTGATACACGTTTTTTATATATAATCTAAAACTTTCTTCTGTTTTCTTTTTGTCATTTATGTGCATTAATTTGTAAATATTTGTGGCAATAAAACTTTTAATTATTATTTTTCTGTAATTTTTTATTTATTAAATGTAATAATTTAATAAACCAAAAATTACATATATTCTACATAGTATATGTAGAATATATTTTGTTTTAAATAATATTACTGAAACCGAACACTCGTTTGTCGACGCCGCCCTGCCGTTGTTTTTGGCCGTTGTCCAGAGATTGCATATCACTCGGACACAATCTCACCGCTGTGGTGTGCAGTAACAGATTTGTATATTTACATAGGTATGTGGTGGTGGTGGCAAATTCCTGGGAACATTGATCAAGTAGCTTTTGGCACAGCCGCGTGGGTCGCGGAGTGGTCACACTTGGCTAATCTCCAGGCGACCGGCGGCGGTGGCCTGAGAGATGGACACTATCATTGTTGTCTTAGTTGTGTATCTACACTTAATTAGGTATATTGCAAAGTAGCAACCCGCTTCGGCTTCGTAAAATAATTCGGCTCGTGTGGGATTTTCCCACACGAGCCTATTTTCATTGACGCTCGCATTTTGGTAGTAGCTACAAGTAGACGTAACAGTCTTTCTATACATAGGCTATCCAACATTAAAATATTTATTCAATTCCAATTAGTAGTTTCCGAGGTTCAACCAAACAAACTCTTCATCTTTACAATATTAATATAGACTAAAAATTTAAAAAATTGCAAGCTACGCCGAAGATTTTTTTTTCATTTCGTTGAAACCATTACAATGAGTCCAAACACGATATTTACGTCTGATGTAAATTGATGAAGAGTTGAGTGAGGGACATTCGCTCAGACACCACGTGATGCTACATCATTAGACCATTATAGAGGTTCGTTTTCCATTTCAGGATCGCTCAGACCTGTGAAAGTTCTATTAAAACAAGAATAATCAAGAAAAAAATAAATAAAAAATCAATAAAAATAAACGATTAACATTAATAGAATTAAAAAGTTTACTTACTGCCTTTCGCTCATCAAGTTTTTCCCCTTTCCGTTGAATAATATTTAATTAATAATAATTCCGTTGATATAGGGGTTAATGAGGAAATTATAAATTGCCATTTTGTGGCGGCCGCACTGTTAGAATAAAAACGGCGGCATTTATGTAATCATGCACTGTCATGGTAAACATGTAAACAAGTAAAAGAAAGAAAGGCTGGCAACCCAGATGGCGGACTTTTTGGTGTTGCTGAACTCCATGAGCGGTGGTGATTGCTTCCCATCAGGTGACCCACATGTTCGTTTGTTTGTCTCCCTCTCATATAAATAAAAAGTAACCGGCCAAGTGCGAGTTGGACTCGCGCACGAAGGGTTCCGTACCATTATTTTTGTTGTATGGGAGCCCCCTTAAATATTTATTTTATTCTGTTTTTTAGTATTTGTTGTTATAGCGGCAACAGAAATACATCATCTGTGAAAATTTCAACTGTCTAACTATCACGGTTCATGAGATAAAGCCTGGACGGACGGACGAACAGCGAAGCCTTAGTAATAGGGTTCCTTTTTACCCTTTGGGTACAGAACCCTAAAAAACAGGTAAGTGTACAAAACTTTAGCTCAATCGGACACTGAAGTGGATCAAATTTAATTTACAAGATTTATTTTCACCGAGCTGTCTGTAATACAGCGTGGTGAAACTAAATAAAAGGTTGTCAAGTAGGTTAATAAACTTTATCATAAAATAATGTACCTACTTATTATATAACGATTGTTAGTAGAACTATGTAGTACTATTACTTATATTGTGGTAGAACTGCGCTAAAAGTATCAAGTTGGAAATTTCCTGAGCGGTAATTAGAAGTTGCTTGGGCGGTGTAGACACTGCGCGGAGTTGTAAAGTTAAACTGAACAAGTGTCCAGTACATATACCAAATGATTGATAAAGTAACTTTTAAAGTTGTGACTAAGTAACAATTACGAGATAATTAGATTTACGCTGTTAATATTTACAGTTAAGTTAACGTTTTCAGGTTATGTAGGGGAGATGCTGCGTTTGCAGCGGGGGTGGTGGCGCCGATATTTTATGTTGCGAGCGTTAATATGGCTACGGTAACCGCTTCACATCAGGCGGGCCGTATGCTTGTCTGCCGCCCGACGTAGTAAAAAAAAAAAGTTTTGAGCTTTGAGGTGGAGATACTTCATCAGTCGGACATCTTACAGATACGCTGTGCCTACTTCTCTTTTGGCAGAGCTTCTTATGCTAGTCGGCAGGCGAGGTTGGCTTTGACACTACAGATCGTTGTGAGCCATTAACACTCCATACCACAGTGAAGAATTTCTTGCTATTTGCATTCATCAGATCCATCCCTGTGATCTTTATCAGAACGTCCGCTCATCTAGTGGGAGGCTGCCCTACGCTGCACGTTCCGTAACTTCTAATATAATACGGTCCTGCGTAGCCACGACGCGTACCTAGCACTATGGGACCATTTATTTTTATAGCACTAAGGTGGCAAATAAAGTTACATGATAGAATACACGTACATGATAGAAATACGTATGTGAAATATACAGTCGGTTTTCATAGATCAGTGATTTTCAAACTGTGAGTCGTGGCCCCCGGTGGGTGGCAAAGTTACATTCGTAGGGTCACGGAGGAAAAAGACTAATGTTTGTAGATCACACGCTACTATAGTATATATATATATGGGGGAGGCGGAGGACACTTAACATCAGGCGGGCCGTTTGCTTTTCTGCCATCAGGCGTAGTATAAAAATATGTACATACGGGTATGTATGCCTGTGGGACTATATATGTATATGTTTATTTTTATGTATTTCTTAATAATAGTATACATAACTGAAGAATGCATATACTAATAACATTTTCCTATAATATGCGAAAATGTTATGAGCAAGTGTACACTCCTTATTTTATTGTTTAAAATGTCCCAAAGGCAAACTGGGAGAATTGCATAAGTATACAAATTTCGTATAGTGTGCAACAAAGTTTAGATATGTAAGACACGTAAATATTAATAACTTAACATAATAGACTATAGAAGAATATTGAAGTGATTTAGCTGACATAATACCTGTTTCACATTATTTGAAAGATATAGAGACAAAAAAGAACCCTTTTCTCAGACCTCAGATATTGCCGTCTAAGCAGGCCGACTTTATCTATAAATCTGGGTCTGGTTGGTATTAAATGTAAAAAGAATGGCGCATATTTTCCTCATCTAGTCACGTTCGCCTCTTGTACGTATCGTTACGTAACCGTACTTGTGGATCTGTCTGACCGAGTTACTCAATAGGAAGGAGACTACTAACTTAGAATCGTGCCCTAGTGCTGATTAAATGATTCCGTAGCAAACTGTACATATTTGTGTAGTTTACAATAATACACGATTTCCCTGTACATACTTGAGGCGAACCGACCAATATTATCTTTTATTTATAACGCCTTTTTGTTGACCATATTCTGTGAATAAAGTATCATTCATTCATGACTCATTCATTCATCTTACTGTAGTAGTGGTAGTAGCTTGGACATGGCTTGACCAGAGCACGGTTGACGCGATTGACGCGATCATGAGTCTAAGGCCGGTTCAGCTGCAGCGTCAGCAGAGTAACTCAAACTTCGCAAATATACTGGTCTAACACTTACTTGTGCCGTTTGGGGTAGGGCCGTGGGGTCCATCAGATTACAATCTTTTTACCAAGATATGTGGGAGATTGGTCACGGCGTCATGCGACCAGACCCTGTAGCACTATGGTTGAGCCATTGATTAAATGCTATTCAGCGTGGTAATCTTGCCAGTGCCAGCTTTCTAGATACACTACCAACGGGTAAGGATTTGGGAAAAAATGTGTTTCTTTTTCTTTTTTTTCTCTGTCCCTTTTACGTATCTATGTCTGTATTTGTATTTAGTATGTATTTATTTTATTTATACCTAGCAGTAAGATAACAAATAATTTTTAATTAGTAACTTACCTAAATAAAAAAAAAGTCGGGTGGCAAACAAACAAGACAGTCAGATGTGAGCAGTGACCGTGGAATTATTTTATGGCTATATACTCGTACATACACATATATACGTTTATAGTATATAATATTGCTCGCGTGCGGCGACGTGACTCTCAATGCAGATCTCATTCTTTCTTGGTGACCTCATGCACACGAAAGAACTCAGCGTGTTTTTGAGAGAGATTTCCAGCAGGTACAGCGTACTTTATAGGGCAGCTTATACAACGTACTTTGTTGTACCTTAACTCACATTTGGCAGAGGCTCAGATAGTCAGCAGGGTGCACTGTTGTGTACACACGTCAGGTTGGCTCTGACTCAAAAATGATAGTGAGCTTTCTACTTACCTACCCTAAAATTTTGTCATCACTTCAAAAGACGAAAACCATTGTGTAATTTATTTTAAGTACACTTTAAATTAAACATTGCATTGTTCTCAATGTACTTTATCACTATCTTTGTAATTTATCTAGCGATGCCGGACTTGGGTTTCTATGAATTCTTGTATTTACATTCAAATTAGTAATTTAGGTGAAATTGGCTTTGGTTCAAAGATGTTGATGAACCACTTTATACATGAACCCCAAAATTATTTTTATCTCTTGAGACTTGTAATTACGAAATTTACAAAATTATAAAAATTATGTACCTACTTTGGAGCTTGTTCTATTATTTAAATTGTAGTAAACAGACTTTATTCGTGTCTTGACGTGTCCAGCACCATTAAGGAGCTTCGTGATGACTTATTAGATTACGTAGGAACATAATAACCCAATTGTTTTTTTTATTCTACTGCGGTCTGGAAGGATTTAATTTGTTCAACCGGCTCCTCTTAATTAAAGCTGCTGATCTTCTCTAGCTATTGAGCGGCGTGCATCACGTACAGGTGAGGTTGGCCCTGGCTGATATATGACGAACATGATCCACTTACACCCCAAATTCTGTTATAACCATAATTTTCTATAAAATTTTGAACTACGGAATTATTTTCAAAGGATTTGACATTGGTGTTTTTTATATTAATTGTAAATCCTTTGCATGTGTTACTTTATTGGTAGTAATTATTGAGTTTATTACCTTCACTAGTATTACTTATATTCATATACAGAATACATTAACAAACTAAGGGAAATACAAAAACATCGATCAGGCCTCCCCAACCCGTCTGGCCAGCGTGGGGAGTGTAGGCCAAATCCTCCTTCTGTCAGGGACAGACGAGAGAGGGTCGTGCTCCTGTAGTGGAGACTAAAATGACCTGATGATGATATACAGAATAGTGTAGAATATAATATACGAGTAAGAATAAGTAATAACTTATTCTAGTGGTTTGAGTACAAAATTAAATACAATGAAAAAGTTTAACCCGCACCGTTATCTGGAAGTGGCGGGATTCCGACGGGATAGTTCTAATAGTAAGCAGACAAGTGGACAAAAGGCGAAAGTTTAAAATTCGTTAATTTATTGCTTCAGTTAATGGATTGCTTTTCAAATAGCGAAACGTCGCATTTCAGTCTGAATAGTTTAAGCGGACTACATGCTCATTTCCGCCCGATAAAAGCGTTACGAGTGAGTCATTGTCTTTATTTCTTTTGTTTTTTTAGGTTCCATAGATTTAGGATTCATTGCTACGCTTTAGAAATCTGGCAAAGTAAAAGAGAAAGAAAGAGTATACGCGTATGTTAGAGCGAGATACAAAGATACCATATTTTTACGCTATAAGAAACTGTACGAACCTTTGACGTAACAAATGCCCCCGCTTGATTTTAAATAATTCAAGCTAAAAAACAGCTTTTTATGTGAACAGTTATTGTGTAAGTTAGATTTACATATTGTGTAAGTTAGAAGCATCATGGTTTCATGTACAGTGCCTGGATGTAATTCATGTAGTAGGAAAAATCCAAGTAAGTACTTACATTTTAATTTTCTTTTGTTGTTTGTAAGCAATGTGTGACTTACCAGAAAAATAGTATACGTAAACGGATAACATAATTTATTTACTCTAACACATATTATTTTATGAAATATAATATATGTAATTAATACTAAATACGTGAATATCTTATCATTTTTTAAATTTTACCGCTATTGTTAAGGTTCCAGAGATTGACATTACCGATTAAAGTTATAATCGATTTGTTTGACTATTTTTATTTAATAGTAAAATTGAAATATATACTGTGTAAAATTATTTAATGTATTCCCTTCAGTGACAAGTTCAGCAGGTATATGGAAAGAATAGTACCTACACATTATTCACCAAGGGACGAAAGTGACCGATTACCAACGAGGGTGTAAGGTTTGCCTTAATACACACGAGTACAGACATAGAATATAGGCAGAGAGAGACGGAATCGAACATTTTCCCGAGTGATAGGTACATAGTGTGTTACTACACATTCGAGGTAGAAATGGCTAAAACCTACATAAGATGCCGCATTTTTCTTAAACTTTCATCGTAAAAAATGTTCTTGGTGCTTTAACAATTTATTGTGTTTGATTTATAGATTTTTTGTGCAAGAGATTTGCAATAACTTCTTAGGCAGATTCTGTGTCAATATTATTCGTCGATAGATACATTAAACTTATAACTCAAGTATCTTAAAATAAAACAAAAAAGGCGATTTACGCGAGATGGTAATTTTCCTTAGTTCAGGTTGTTATTAATTATTTTGCGTTTGCGATAGTATTTGTTACCTACGGCTTTTTAATGGGAACGTAAATCGCTACTAAACTTGGGCTATCGGTTTTTCTTGTTCAGTTATTAAATGACTCTAAAGGACTAATATCACTAAATATAATTAATATTATACTAATAATAAAACTATAAATAAAAATTGGCTACAAAGCGTTCACTCATGTATACATAAGTACGAAGAAAGGAAGAGAAGGTATACAGGAAGGCATTTTATCTACAATTTTTCAATAATTGTTTTTGATTAGCTCTAACGTCTAGCCGCGGAGGTAAGTGCCGGTGGGCTAACATAATGCTGGGTAAATTGCCTTGATTTCTTCTTGACACAATAGGACAGATACAACGCATCTATAGGTTAAAACATCTTAGTCTGAATCAGACTTGTTTGACGAATTAGTGGCAATGAAAACATAAGGCTATAAATCACTACTCGCAAATAAGATTTCAATACAAGACTTAAATGTTGTCTAAAAATGTTTTAAACAATATTTAATGCTTAAAAAAAACGAGCTTCAATTAATTCAATTGAGTAAAAATAAATGTGACTTTTTAGATACTTATTTATATAGTAAGAATGAGTAGTAATTATGAGCAAAAAATAAATAAGGTACAAGTTTTTTAATTTTATAAAATTTATTTAGCTTATTATGAAATTAAACACGCTATTAAGGTATTGTGTTTTGTTAAGTTTACCATAAGCTGATTTTAATTATTTTTCTTCCATCATCGAATTATAAAGAGTGATTTTTATAGGCGGAGCAGCGCGTAAATCGCGCCTGCCAGAAAATTAGGGGCTTATCCCGGATTACGGGGAACATTGAGCACCGCTGTCGTTTGTTACCGACTCTCCAATTTCTTTGTATTATGTAGACATTTTCGTGGAAGCTGTGGAATGAAATGACAAATTACAATATTAATTAAGTTCATCGAACATTTTCGCGGATGTAATTTCAGAAAACGTAATTTAATAACATGCAATAGACAAACTTCAAACTTTTTTAGGGGTGTAACGGTAACCGCTTCATACCAGGCGGGCCGTATGCTTGCCTGCCACCCGACCTAGTATAAAAAAGAAACTTAAAAAATAAAGTTTTTAAGCGTTAAAAATACTTTATAATACGTCTGTATAAGTAATACTACTACGTACAGTATGGCCACTTCCTGCCGCTCTCTCGTGTCGATCTCACCTCCCCTCTGAGACAAATCTAAAACAAATTGTATAGCGCTGCACTCATTCTCGCTCTGTATAGATGTCATTGTTTATGTAATAGTGACCGATGCGACATTTGTATGGAAATATGTGACAGGGTGTGATAATACTTAATATATACCTAGTAGACTTTTTTTGTTCATATTATATGTGTTTACCTAAGGTATTTATTGAATGAATTCTATGTTAAGGTTTTCTTTACAGATTGTATGATACGGTACATTTATCGTGTGCGTACAATAAATTTATTTTTTTAATTTTATTCTTTTTAAGTTGGTTTATCTATTTGTCCACGCTTATCTTCGGTACTACTAGGCACATTTAATTGACACTTTTTATGATGCTAAGCCTGACCAGCCGTGTAGGCCGTGTGGTTTCCGGCAGACTATGATAGAATCACTCCGTCCCGTGGATGTCGTACAAGCCGACCAAGGGAAATACATTATAAAACATCGATCAGGCCTCCCCAACCCGTCTGGCCAGCGTGGGGAGTGTAGGCCAAATCCTCCTGTCTGTGACGGACGAGAGAGAGTCCTGTCCTGTATTGGAGACTAAAATGACCTGATGATGAAGCCTGACCAGCATATAGGCTACTCTTTTTATTATTTTTTAAAACTAAAAAACCTGATGCAGAATTTCAAAATATCTGCTAAATTATAAGAGAACTATGACGAGCCCGGTGGTCGAATGGCTAGCAATGGCCACCTTGACACCGAGGTCGCGGGTTCGATCCCCGCACATGACAAACATTTGTGTGCATGAACATGTCTGTTTGTCTTGGTCTGGGTGTTTCCTATGTATTGTATACATGTATTTAGAAAAAAAAATGTATTCTAACTACATTTATCAGTTATCTAGTACCCATAGTACAAATTTTGCTTAGTTTGGGTCTAGATAGCGCTGTGTAATTTGTCCAGGAATATTTATTTATTTATTTAGCTATCGAACTGTCCCCTTAACACAAGTTGTCTAGCACGATGGGCATTTTGTTGTTGACATATAAAAATCAACGGACCGGAACACATGTAATGTAATGACTAGGACCTCTGGTAACGGTCAAATTAGGAGTAGGAACCCCGACATTATTATTAAAATGCCGCCGCGGACATTAAAATTTCGGTATCTATTTAAATATCCCATTTTAAATAATAAAATAAAAACATAGCTGGCGATCTAAAAAACTGTAATATTCAGGACTAGTACAAAACTGTACTAGTTTTGTACTAGTCCTGAATATTACAGTTTTTTAGATCGCCAGCTACGCCAGCATGAAATAAATTACTACAGAAATCCAATTAGGAGCCGAATGAAAAATGAAGTAAGTTTTAATTCAAATATACTAAAGCACTCTCGCGTAATAAGATTGTACGGTGTAAAAGAAATCTGGCTATTAGATTACGTACGTATTATCAGACAAAGTCAATTAGGTTATTGTTAAGATGAAAGCGTTGGGACTAAATTAGGCGCTAATACAATAACGGAGGGCCCCGGGCAATTCGTCTGCCGGAGACATTGGCACACGTAGCCGGGGACCGTGTTGACACGGATGGACAAATTCTTATTTATATTTTTAGCCGTGTGGTTTAAGGCAGACTAGAATAGATTCACTCCGTCTCTTCCCGTGGATGTCGTACAAGGCGTCTAAGGGAAATACTTTATAAAACCCGTCTGGCCAGCGGGGGAGTGTAGGCCAAATTCTCCTTCTGTCTGGGACAGACGAGATAGGGTCGTGCTCCTGTAGTGGAGACTGAAAAATGACCTGATGATGATGATTTTTAAATAACTAGCTGTCCCGACAGACGTTGTCCTGTCTTCTTAGCTATGAATAGTGTAATGGAATTGGTTTTACGTCTATATATATATAAAAAGAAATAGGTATTTATTTTTATAGACGTAAGTGGCTTGTCAGTCGCCATCATCTTTAGTCGAGATAATGCCAACCTTGCGATCCGCCTGATGTAAAGCGGCTATATAAACGCTCGCAACTTGAAATATTGCTTGCGCACCTCTATAACTGCAGCCAATGCAGTAATTCCTTCCTTGCTAGTGACCTCAGTCACTCTCAGAAACACAACAACTCTCAAGGGAATTATTATTCGGTTGCGGAAATACGTTGTGCTAGAGATACATTTGATCGATGTCTGTCCTAAATGTCGATCATTTTGACGAGTAATATCACCAAATCTCGGTTTAATACCAGACTGTTACAATGTCTGTCGCCAAACGATGCCATAGAGAACGTCTGTCCGAGAAACGTTACGGACTCGTAATTTCATAGGAACCGCAAGGAAAATTCATTGCTATACTCTTATCTATGTAAGTATATGATGTAGGAGTTTCTTTACCTCTCCCACGGATTTTTTAAGGATAATATGTTACCAAAAATGTGTACAGCATAGAAACTTCGTAAAATTCCTAGGAAATAAGGACTTACTTCACAAGAATTTAGGTATTTATTACTAGTGGTCTCCCAGTGGTCGAAATTCGACCATAATTAATTTAAATTATGATTTTAACAATAAACAAAAGAGTATATATACGTGTGTAAGTCAAATACGTGGTAGTGTGTGTAATGTGTTTTTTTATTGATTTAATGTAAGAATTTTTATGCATAATTAAAAAAAATATTAGCATTCTGCATTCCTTCTCTATATAAACTATAAGTGCGTGAAATTTCATACTCCTTAAAGGGTACAAAGTTTTTGCTCCACGTATTAATATATAGATTATTTGGGTGACTTACGGCGAAATAGATGTATAATTCTTGTATGTAGACCTATGCTCTAATAACAAAACAAATTACAAGTCTCCGCCAATAGATAGAATGTTTAAGATCTTTTAATTACACGGTGACTTTTCCTTAAAACAAAATATGTAGGTACTAAAAAGCATGCAAACATTAAATTCATAATGGTTTTATTCGTTTTCATTCGAGAGTGCACGGATAGGAATATTACATTACCCCATGTTCCTTTCGTAATCGGATAATACAGGGATCGGGAGGATTTCATATGATTAATATACTACCAGTATAGGAATAGAGACTATAAATCATAGACTCGCCATCATAGATACACCATACTGCGATATAATCAATTTTACCGAACACGCAATTAATTGCACTAGTTCATTTATCACACGTATATGCTTTACTATAAATATTTATTCCATTTTCCTGTTAGGTATATGTATTCTATAGATGTAGAGTAAAGTGACCATGTTTAGTATCCTCCTCCTCTTCGCGTCGTACTCCTCATTACTGAGGGTCGTGACTCCCTCGTAGAACTATCTTCTTTCTAACAATTTCCTCCAACTATTGCGAGTAACGTGGAGGGCACTGTGGCGGTTTGAGTCCAGAGATGTGCGGATCTGGGGCCCTAGCCCTACCGGCTAAGCTGAAACCGCTTCCCATCGAATCAAACTTCAGCTTAGATTTATGGTACGTGTGTTAAGCTTAGCTCGTAGAAACCTTGGAGTTTTAACGACTAAGTTGAAGACGTTTGTCAATAAGTAAAACGTAGGGCCTATTTTTCGAATCAAAATATTCGGTGATAATCGGCGTAAGCCTCGGCGGAAGGCCTCCTGGTCAGACCATTTCATCGTGCTGCGGCCTCCTGGTCGTTTGCCGTCAACCTGACCAGTTGCTTATGTATAGTATATTATACATTATATTTGTATCTTGCGTAAATAAAAAAAAAGCTGAATTAAAAGGAACAAGACGATAAGCATTAGAAACAAAGGCGGTCATGTCGCCACGCGATCACTCACAGACAGTTTTCAGTCGACCTTAGTATATTAGGGTAGAGTACAAATAAATTATTTGACCGCCTACTTTGTTTCTGATTATAATCAGAGCGTGGGCCAAAGACTATTACGGTTCTTACGTACGATACAAATGTAATAGTACATTATATGTACATACAAATAATACATATTATTATATATGGTGTATATATATATATATATATATATATATTGGCCGTGTGGTTTCCGGCAGACTAGAATAGAATCACTCCGTTTCTTCCCGTGGATGTCGTACAAGGCGATTAAGGGAAATACATTATCAAATATCGATCAGGCCTCCCCAACCCGTTTGGCCAGCGTGGGGAGTGTAGGCCAAATCCTCCTTCCGTCTAGGACGGACGAGAGAGGGTCGTGCTCCTGTAGTGGAGACTAAAATGGACCTGATGATATATATATATATTTAATATTTTATTGTCCGCAATAAACTGGTAGAGTAGGCGGACTCAATGCTAATTGCATTCTCTACCAGTCAACCATTGGGAGTGGAGGGGCCAGATCGTGAAAACTGTGAAAAGAGTGTTACGATTTTTCATATTTAACCTATTTAGATATGATTGATATCAATGATAATTTGTATATATTACAATCAAAGACCAAAAATTATGGTATGATTATATTAAACTCTTAAAATCTAATAGTTGTTTTATAATAAAGGTCAACAAACGCACAAAATTGAGAAAAAATGCAAAAACATGCCTTCGTATTTTTCAGATTTAACCCAATAAATCAACACAAATTGATAAAAAGAAACACTTTTTGAACACTGAAGAAACCAATAAATATAACATATACTTTTTTTTTGTACCTTTACAAACAAAGACTTCCTCTTTTAAAGCCCTAAAATCTAGATATGTTTTACGTAAATTCTCCATAGAAAAATGTATGAAAAATGACGCACATTCCGATATTACGAATTAGTACTACTAATCGCCACTAATCGCCAGTGTGTTTTTATATGTCAAGGTGACACCACGCGCGTCGGATGCTCCAGCAAAATTACGTGTTGTGAATTTGTGTTTTTTGTGAAAAACTGTAAGTATAACTAATTTACCAATATAATGAATGTATATAAATCGTAAAAAATACAAAGAATGAATTAGATACTTTGTTGAGTAGGTTATTTTATGAACCTTGTAAAATATGTATCAATTCAGGCTTGAAACATGATTTCAACATGCTATAGCCAATATCATAAACGTATCTAGTCGGTAATCGAGGGTTTTTTTCGCAGGACTGATTGAATTTGAATTTGCCAGGGAAAAGAAAGTTTAGTACGCATTATAAAAATATGAAAGCCAAAAGATCTCGGAAAAAATGTAAGTTCCTTCCTACTTATTTATTTATCTGCCTACTTTACTACGTCTTTTCCTAAATACCTACCTAGAAAAAATTTACGAGATTTCTGTGAAAGTGTCATGTAAAAATCCTAGTTTTATTTGTGTGCTTATCCTGTCTAAAGTAGTATTAATAATATAATTTATTTTCATTTGAACAGGGTACATTATAAAGCTAATACAATACCTATGTCATATGATTTAGATCGCTTGATTCAGACATATACAATAGCATGTAAATATTGGTTTGTATTATATAGTAATAAAGTCAATTTCTACCTAGTATTCGTTTTCATGTTCATCATTATTGTCTAAATATCAGATTGTGGAAGTAGGTATGTTTCATAACAGAAATAGCACGGGCACGCGGCTTTGTCGACATACTTACCGCCAAAGAGACGCGACTCGCCTAGGGTCTGGTGTTGTACAAAAAATACAAAATAATTATAAAGTGGATAATAATGATGAATAATATTTCCAGTATTGAAAATAAAGAAAACCTTCAGGCCGAGACTCCAAGCAACACTGCTATGCTTAGACTACACACTATAGACGTAAGTTGTTATACCACAGTATAAGTAATAGTACTAACGTACAGTATGGACACTCTCTGCCGCTCTCACTAGTCGACCTCACCTCCCCTATGGAACCGATTTGGAACCGTTCGCAAGGAATGCCACAACGTACGAATTGACGTCGCTTGTATTTTATTCTCCATTCAGTTTAAAATATTATGCGAGTATGTAAAAGATGAGAGTTATTTGTGCAGTGGATGGATGTCTCAACATGGATGGATGGATGGATGGATGGATGGACGGACGGACGGACGGACGGACGGACGGACGGATTGATGGATGGATGGATGGTTGGATGGATTGATGGATAGATGGATGGATTGATGGATGGATGGATGGATGGATTGATGGATTGATGGATGGATGTATGGGTGGATGGGTGGATGGATGGGTGGATGGATGGACGGATGGATGGATGAATGGATGGATGGATGGGTGGATGGGTGTATGGATGGGTGGATGAATGGATGGATGGATGGATGGGTGGATGGATGGGTGGATGGGTGGATGAATGGATGGATGGATGTATGGATGGATGAATGGATATGGATGGATGGATGGATGAACGAGCAAACGAGCATTAGTTGATAAAAAATCCTATGCAATAGCTTTACCGCGGCAGTCCCCGAGTGTCACACGTTTTTTTTTCTTCACTACGCCCACCTGATGTTAAGCGGTTAACGCTCGCAACATTAAATATCGCTCGCGCGCTGCCATCCCCGCTGCCAACGCAGCAACTACATCCTCTCTGGTGACCTCACTCACTCGCAGGAACACAACAACCCTCAAGGAAATTGTTATTTGACTGCGGTATTCTGTGAGGTGGTGGTACTTCGTCAGTCGGGCTGCTTAAAAAATACGCTATGTCCTACCTCTCTTTTCGTCAGAGCCTCGTCTGTAAGTCAGCAGGGTGTACCCCGTGCAGATAAGATTGACTTTGGTTCAAAGATGTTGATGAACCACTTACACCCCCTTACATGTCCGACTAATAATTGTATAATGTCAGCCCTAGAGAACGTCACTCAAACATAGGCACGTGTACAGACGTCAATTGGTTACTACATGCAAAAGCGCCATTTTTGTATGGAGTGGCCGGGGTTTGGTTATACGTAATTCTTGTAGACTTATTACATAAATAAACAAACTACCTTGGGGTGTAAGTGGTTCAACAAGATCTTTAAACCAAAGCCAAATTCACCTGCATGCGGTACACCCTGCTGATTGACAAACGAAGCTCTGGCGAAAAGAGAGGTAGGGAGCGTAATTGTAAGCTACCCGACTGGGGAATGTACCTCCACCTCACAGAATACCGCAGCCAAATAACGGTTTCCTTGAGGGCTGTTGTCTTCCTGCGAGTGAGTGAGGTCACCAGAAAGGAAGGAGATGCTGCGATGGCGATGCGAGCGGGGGTGGCGGGGGTGGCGGCGCGCGAGCGATATTTTATGTTGCGAGCGTTAATATGGCTACGGTAACCGCTTCAGATCAGGCGGGCCGTATGCTTGTCTGCTACCCGACGTAGTATAAAAAAAAAAAATACCTAGTTAGTGATGGACGAAGACAAAATCTCAGTAGGGTGAAGTCTTCTAGTATCGGCCTCCTCCTAATATCGGCCTTTGCGAGAAAATGGAATATAGGGTAAGTGCTCCATTGAATGAACCCTTAAGGGCATTCCAAACTTTGAAAATTACAGCCAGCTACTTATGAGATCCTAACCAAAAAATATTTTATTTTATTATGTTCACAATTTATTCATGATTGATACAGTATACATATTTTAGCAAAAATGCTGATAGTTATTGAGATAATCTGCATTTTATACAAATATGGGGTATATTTGTATAAAATGCAGGTTATCTCAATAAATTGAACACACAAATCACCAGAGAATGAACAAAAAAATCCAGTGAATAAACCTTTTGAAACCCATTGAATGAACTACCACTTTTATATATCAGTTCTATATATAAATTATTATGTAAGAGTTTATTTCGGGTAATTGTTATTGTAAATATATATATTTTTTTATTATATTAAATAGACGATATGATTACTATTATAATTGCGTGTTACTTGATATTTTATAACCTAAAGAGAACTATCTAACATTTTTTTTTTTACCACTAAGGTGGCAAACAAGCATACGGTCCGCCTGATGGAAAGCAGTTACCGCAGCCTATGGACGCCTGTAACACCGGAGGCATCACATGCGCGTTGCCGACCCTATAAAAACCTCTTCAAGCCCTTTTTGAAGAACCCCATGCTGTAGTCTCCTGGGAAAACCTCAACAGGCAATTCATTCCACAGCTTGATAGTACGTGGAAGAAAACTTCTCTGGAACCGCACAGTACGTGACCATTTCGGTTCTAAAGTGTGAGGATGAATTCCCTGTCGATGGCGAGCGGTGCGACTGTAGAAGGAAGCCGTGGGCATCATGTCAAACAACTCCTCTGAACACACCCCATTGTACAAACGGTAGAACACACAAAGGGACGCAAAATCTCTTCTCAGACTTAAAGGTTCTAAACCGTCTGTCAGTTTGGGATCGTCAACAATCCTCACAGCACGCCTTTGAATCGAGTCACAGGGTGCAAGCTGGTATCTAGGCGCTCCCGCCCATAGATGGCAACAGTACTCCATATGCGGCCGAACTTGAGCTTTGTATAAGTCTTTACCGCGGGTTGAAGTAATGTTTCGCCCTGTTGAGCACACCTAGTTTCTTCGATGCCAGCTTGACCTTCCCCTCCAGATGACATCGAAACTGGACGTCGCTGGAGATGTCAACTCCTAGAATACCAATACTATTGGCGATGGTGAGGGGTGTGTTTTCGAAGTGTGGAGCCACAGCAAATGGGGTTTTCTTAGCGGTGAACGCGCAGACTTGTGTCTTAGAGGGGTTAAATCGCACTAAGTTATGTCGCCCCCAGTCGGACACTCTACTTAGTGTGCTCTCAATTTGCGACACAAGTTGTTCGCGGCTCTCCTCCACCAAAGAACGAGGGATATTTGCGCGGCCCGTGTAATAAGTGTCCCCGGTGCTGTCGTCCGCATAACAATGAATGCTGTCATTATACAACATATCATTAACATGCAGCAGAAACAGCGTCGGGGACAATACAGAACCCTGCGGGACGCCAGCATTGATGTCCATGCTATCGGAGCAACTGCCATCTACAACGGCTCTAATGCTTCTGCTGGACAAGAAGCTAGCAACCCATTCGCATAGCCCCTCGGGCAGACCGTAAGGCTAAGATGCCAAATGCTTAAAACATAATATTAATACTGGATTATTATTATAAAATATTTAATATTATTATTCATCACTTCTATGTTAGATTCTCCTTTCTCTTCTAAACTATTATATTTCTATAATAGAAGATTGGTTCTATATGTCATCATTATTTATTAATTTCTTTTTAGCTTGCATTTTGCTGTCTTTCCATGGTCGTTTTAGCTGAAAGGCACTTCTATGTGGAGATCTTTATTTATTTTATTTAATCAGTTCACTCCGTCTGGTTTTCGTCCTGGGCACAGTACTATTACTGCACTTTTAAAAGTTACTGAAGATATCAGGCTAGGTATGGAGGATAAACTGGTAATAATAAAAGAACACCTCGTTCGAATATTGGTCAAAAAATTGACAACCGTTTATAAAAGTTGTGTACAAAAAATTAGTTAACTGCATTAAGGGCCCAGATTGTCTAGGCGCGACATCGGTTTCGAGCGACCGCAGCGCTACTGTTTACTGAAACAACCGACGGGGCGGGTGAATGACCCAAAGACAGCGCGATTTTCAAAATGTTTTGCGACAAACGTTCCAATTGTTATTGAAGTTGAATATTTACAGCATAACAAAAATGTTGAATTATTGGAAATAAACGACGAGTGTAAAATATTCTAAGACTAGTTTTTCGTTATAAAATGATAATAAATATTAATTACTAGATTAATAAGAGTAGTTGAGACACAATTTTTATGTTTTTCTATTTATATTAAACAATCAAGAGCAGGTCCGGACTGACCTTTTTGTATTCTACTTACCAAAAATTCCAACTATGTATTTATTTGTAATTTTCCTACCAAAGTTTATTCTTATTTCGTAAAATATTCATTCAACAAAATAATTGCAAATTCAGTAGGAAGTACGGTCGAAATAACATCGAGCTTTCCTCGCTAGTGTATATCTCTACGCAAGGAAATGTGCCTATTGCGTAAACTCAAATAGGGTGGTGGCACCAATTATCGGCCATGTCAACTTTTTTTTCAACTTTGTTTGCTTGTAATTTTTGAGTTAATAACTTTTGCTACGCTAGTACACGAAAGTATAAAAATGATTCATGTAATTAAAAGTAAGTAAACAATAACAAATATGAGTCGCCATCTAAAAAGCGTGCTAGGGTTGTACAAAAATAAATGAAACACAAGTTTATAAATTATTAATATACTAATTAAAAGTAAGTAAACAATAACAAAATATGAGTTCAAAATTCTAATGTTTTTTCATTTTAACGATTACTGATCAAATTTTGATTTCTGCTAATTTGATGATAAAATCAATTGCTATTGCAAAACTTATCAGAATGAGTACCAGCTGCCCGATTCACGTAATAAAAACCGTAGCGTAGGGACTTAAAAATGTCACTTCGTTTTTTGCAAATTAAGCCCTTTTAACCGACTTAAAAAAAGAAGAAGATTCTCAATTCGCTGTATTTTTGAAACAATTTTGATGATTCTTTACACCAGGTAACTCTTCAAAATCGTATAGGAATTGTATAGTAATTGAGCTATTGAAAGATTTATGACAATCCAAGACTAGATAAGTAAGTGCGTTTAAAACAGAAAACCAAAAGGCGATTTCTAAGTTTCTAAGTTAAAACGACTTTTGGACTGGCGTGTTTACGTGAATCGACCGGCTGGATAGTTAAGTTACCTCAGTCTCTTTCAAAACCATTAGGCGTTCTTCTCTTTCAAAACACGTAAAGCTCTTTCTTTCCTCTCTTTCATAGCCTCTATGATACTGGGCGCGTCACGAATGGGCATGCTTCGTGACTGCCGAGGAAGTAGGCAATCGTAATAAAACCTAACTAATTTCATCTCCATTTTCTCGTTTCAAAATTTGTCGTCCTTTTCTAAAATATAAACTTTCATAGGTACAGTAGCACCAAACCAGATGCCAAGCATGCAAACGTTTCTTTTAGTAATATGTACCTGTCCCTGAATTTGGAAATACCAGTTATGATTTTTATTTATGACATAACTCTGGAAGCCTTGCCCAAAAGGTATGTTTGGCCATTGCTTCATCAAGAGTCATGCCAGCTAAAGAATGTGGGCACTTAATTTCAATTAAACCGTTTGCATAAATGCCATCTGGTGTATTACCAAGAAATTCATATTGATCGTCGACGAACAAACCGCAACCTTGTATACTAATATTCTTTTGAATTTCTAACTGTCTAATTTCGGTTTCTTCGTTTTCGATACCGTACCGTACAGCAAGCAAACTGGAGATATTACTACCATAAACGATTTTACCAACAAAAGCAGCACAACTTGTGCTCTCTCGTTTTTTACAAACTTCCCCGAATGATGATGAGGTTAGTAATTTTCTCCTTGTACTCATCCACTCAGCACTACTTCTTTGCAAATGGGTCGACCTTTCAAGCTCCTCTCTTTCAGCACAAGACAACTTTAAATCGGCTAAAAAAGATGGCTTGGCTTTCTCATATAATTCTGGACTCAGATCAGGTTTTTCGCAGTTTGGTCCATAGTGAGCGTCTTTCGATACAGTGTTGTGGCTTTTTTTCAATCTTAATTTAGGTTTAGCAATTAAACGGTTTCTACGATTACAATTTTCCACTTTCGCGATCAAAGGAATCGGACTACATTTAAATATGACTTCATGAGTTTTACTATGAATCGATCCCGTATTAAAAGACACAACAGCAGCTGCGCATCGGCCCGCATAAGAACCACGGGAAGAATAATTTACACGCTTACCCCCAACTAATTTGGCAATTACTCCGTTAAAACTTTCAACTATATTACTTGTGCAATTATGAATTAAACTTCTAGAATGATATGACAGTCTTTTACTTAAAATTTCTACCGCGTCCATTAATCCGCATCCAACAATTGTTGGAAGTAATCCAACAGGTTCTATTCGACGAGTATCAGGTCTACAGAAATACTCCTTGCAATGTTGGTGATTACCAAATACGTGTTGTGGACCATTTAGGATATCTTCACTAAGATTTTTTATTTTTTCTTCGAGTGACTGATTTTGATCCGCCCAATATTTAATCGCGCATTTTACACCCGTTCTTAAACGCAAATACCTTTCTTTTAGGAATTTCCGCAATTCGCAAGGATACTTAGTGTCTTTCGACAGTTTCTCCAAGCTATTGCAGTAGTTTCGTAAAAGATGATTTTTGCATTCAATTTTCTCTACTATTAAATTATCGTACGGACGCGAATCTAATATTTTTTTATAAGTACTGGAATCGCCGTCTGCTACAAATTTATTATAAATTACACCGTGATCAACAATGGAACGTTTAAACCCCTCAACTATTATGGTCGATTCCATCCCGGTAGATGATCCTGAATAATTCTTGAAACAATGGTGTTCCGGGGGCTGACTGTTGTTCTTTGCGGCTCGTGCACAGACTACGCAGTATTTATTTTTAACTCCAAAAAACAATACTTTATTAGTTTTAATGCGAAGTCGCAGCTGCGCCGGATAAGGCGGAAAAATTCTTACCATAAGATCTCTTCCTCCAACAACCGTCAACAGCAACAGATATTAATGGTGTACCATTTTTATCAACACTACCTATAGACTGCGTACTCTGCTTCTTCCTTGACAGCTTCTGCCATGGAATGTGTTGCTGTCTTTTCCCACCAATCGCAAACCGTATTATTAATTTCATTGTATAATGAAGGTGACATGATTGGTAACGGTTACTGCGGCATTTAATGTTTTTAACTGAGAGTAGCTCCCACCAGATGATATGATACCAGATACAATTTGATGATTCACTTCCATGCTATCTTCTTTCTTTTCAACCAAACACACAGTAAACTTCATACTACACATACTACATTTCATGATGAGTTTTGAGTCCAGACCAACTTTTACTTCACCTATTATACTGAGGTAACTTAACTTACAATCAATTGGACCGTGGTCCCCTATGGCCTGAAGAGCTTTATAAAAAAAAGAAATATCTATTACTCTACGCCCAACTTCCACTTCATCCACCTTTCCCTCTTAACTGTTTTCAATAACTAGTTCCTGTAAAGAAAGATAATGGCTTTATTTTTTTTTATAAAAAATAATTAAAAAAGAATGGGCCAAATTTCTTCAAACATAGCTAAGAACTCCCTTAGAATACATCTTTGAAACACATAACACTAGATCAAAATCTTGAACGTTTTATATAAATAAACGTAATAAAAACTGGTTGTTTGTAAAGTCGGTTCAGGACAATAATTTTAATAAAAAAAGCTGTTGTTTCATTTTTAACCTTATTAATATTCCTGTTAACATAAAAAATAGCTAAATATGTTGTTTAGCGTTTTCATGCATTTTCCTAATGTCGGCCGGGTGGCCGATATTGGGATTTATTAATAAATAAAGATCCCTAACCTCGACCCTGCGATTATTTCATAAAAAAGACAAGTAAATGTAAAAACCTTGGTTTTTCTTCAATAAAAAACAATATAAAATACCATAGGTATGTTTAATTCCATTTAAATACTAACTAACTCAATGCGCTCGCAACCGGGATTTGACTCGCCACTGCCACTAAACGACACAAGTCGGTACCGGCGCGTGCTCTATTGCCAACTGAACGTTCAAATATTGAAGCACCCGCACCAAAATATGGATTATTCGCATATAGAGTCGCTTTTTGAATAAAAACTATTATAATTTTAGGGTTATTTTAATAGTTAGGGTAAGTGCTCCAGTGAATTAACACCCACCAGTGAATGAACAAAACACACATTTTTCAATATAATAAGAAATCTAAGCTTTTCTACTCAAGCCAGTATTTTTTTCTCAATCGAAACATTATATTACGTCAACTGAACACACAGGTATTTGCCTGTGACCTATAGTTTCAAAACGCGACCGCCTAAAATGAAAGTATTCTGTCGTATTTTTGATTGTATGGAGCAGAATTTAGGGCATTGCTGAGACTTCGTGTTTTGATATTCACTTTGTAGACACTATAAGTGTGATAGTGTTAACAAAATTTGATATATATGTAAAAAGAACTGTTTTATCTTACAAAAAGCAGATTGCATAAATTTTAATTATCATAAATAAATTATAATTGGATCACGAAATTGAAGAAAATCTAGTCAATGAACACACAGTTTTAAGCATTTGGCATCTTAGCCTTAATGCAGTTGGCTAATTTTTTGTACACAACTTTTATAAACGGTTGTCAATTTTTTGACCAATATTCGAACGAGGTGTTCTTTTATTATTACCAGTTTATCCTCCATACCTAGCCTGATATCTTCAGTAACTTTTAGAAGTGCAGTAATAGTATTGTGCCCAGGACGAAAACCAGACGGAGTGAACTGATTAAATAAAATAAATAAAGATCTCCACATAGAAGTGCCTTTCAGCTAAAACGACCATGGAAAGACAGCAAAATGCAAGCTAAAAAGAAATTAATAAATAATGATGACATATAGAACCAATCTTCTATTATAGAAATATAATAGTTTAGAAGAGAAAGGAGAATCTAACATAGAAGTGATGAATAATAATATTAAATATTTTATAATAATAATCCAGTATTAATATTATGTTTTAAGCATTTGGCATCTTAGCCTTACGGTCTGCCCGAGGGGCTATGCGAATGGGTTGCTAGCTTCTTGTCCAGCAGAAGCATTAGAGCCGTTGTAGATGGCAGTTGCTCCGATAGCATGGACATCAATGCTGGCGTCCCGCAGGGTTCTGTATTGTCCCCGACGCTGTTTCTGCTGCATGTTAATGATATGTTGTATAATGACAGCATTCATTGTTATGCGGACGACAGCACCGGGGACACTTATTACACGGGCCGCGCAAATATCCCTCGTTCTTTGGTGGAGGAGAGCCGCGAACAACTTGTGTCGCAAATTGAGAGCACACTAAGTAGAGTGTCCGACTGGGGGCGACAGAACTTAGTGCGATTTAACCCCTCTAAGACACAAGTCTGCGCGTTCACCGCTAAGAAAACCCCATTTGCTGTGGCTCCACACTTCGAAAACACACCCCTCACCATCGCCAATAGTATTGGTATTCTAGGAGTTGACATCTCCAGCGACGTCCAGTTTCGATGTCATCTGGAGGGGAAGGTCAAGCTGGCATCGAAGAAACTAGGTGTGCTCAACAGGGCGAAACATTACTTCAACCCGCGGCAAAGACTTATACAAAGCTCAAGTTCGGCCGCATATGGAGTACTGTTGCCATCTATGGGCGGGAGCGCCTAGATACCAGCTTGCACCCTGTGACTCGATTCAAAGGCGTGCTGTGAGGATTGTTGACGATCCCAAACTGACAGACGGTTTAGAACCTTTAAGTCTGAGAAGAGATTTTGCGTCCCTTTGTGTGTTCTACCGTTTGTACAATGGGGTGTGTTCAGAGGAGTTGTTTGACATGATGCCCACGGCTTCCTTCTACAGTCGCACCGCTCGCCATCGACAGGGAATTCATCCTCACACTTTAGAACCGAAATGGTCACGTACTGTGCGGTTCCAGAGAAGTTTTCTTCCACGTACTATCAAGCTGTGGAATGAATTGCCTGTTGAGGTTTTCCCAGGAGACTACAGCATGGGGTTCTTCAAAAAGGGCTTGAAGAGGTTTTTACAGGGTCGGCAACGCGCATGTGATGCCTCCGGTGTTACAGGCGTCCATAGGCTGCGGTAACTGCTTTCCATCAGGCGGACCGTATGCTTGTTTGCCACCTTAGTGGTATAAAAAAAAAATGTTAGATAGTTCTCTTTAGGTTATAAAATATCAAGTAACACGCAATTATAATAGTAATCATATCGTCTATTTAATATAATAAAAAAATATATATATTTACAATAACAATTACCCGAGATAAACTCTTACATAATAATTTATATATAGAACTGATATATAAAAGTGGTAGTTCATTCAATGGGTTTCAAAAGGTTTATTCACTGGATTTTTTTGTTCATTCTCTGGTGATTTGTGTGTTCAATGCTGATAGTTATTGAGATAACCTGCATTTTATACAAATATACCCCATATTTGTATAAAATGCAGATTATCTCAATAACTATCAGCATTTTTGCTAAAATATGTATACTGTATCAATCATGAATAAATTGTGAACATAATAAAATAAAATAGTTTTTGGTTAGGATCTCATAAGTAGCTGGCTGTAATTTTCAAAGTTTGGAATGCCCTTAAGGGTTCATTCAATGGAGCCCTTACCCTATATTCCATTTTCTCGCAAAGGCCGATATTAGGAGGAGGCCGATACTAGAAGACTTCACCCTACTGAGATTTTGTCTTCGTCCATCACTAACTAGGTATTTTTTTTTTTTTATACTACGTCGGGTAGCAGACAAGCATACGGCCCGCCTGATCTGAAGCGGTTACCGTAGCCATATTAACGCTCGCAACATAAAATATCGCTCGCGCGCCGCCACCCCCGCCACCCCCGCTGCCATCGCAGCATCTCCTTCCTTTCTGGTGACCTCACTCACTCGCAGGAAGACAACAGCCCTCAAGGAAACCGTTATTTGGCTGCGGTATTCTGTGAGGTGGAGGTACATTCCCCAGTCGGGTAGCTTACAATTACGCTCCCTACCTCTCTTTTCGCCAGAGCTTCGTTTGTCAGTCAGCAGGGTGTACCGCATGCAGGTGAATTTGGCTTTGGTTTAAAGATCTTGATGAACCACTTACACCCCCAAGGTAGTTTGTTTATTTATGTAATAAGTCTACAAGAATTACGTATAACAACTTACGTCTATAGTGTGTAGTCTAAGCATAGCAGTATTGCTTGGAGTCTCGGCCTGAAGGTTTTCTTTATTTTCAATACTGGAAATATTATTCATCATTATTATCCACTTTATAATTATTTTGTAATTTTTGTACAACACCAGACCCTAGGCGCGTCGCGTCTCTTTGGCGGTAAGTATGTCGACAAAGCCGCGTGCCCGTGCTATTTCTGTTATGAAACATACCTACTTCCACAATCTGATATTTAGACAATAATGATGAACATGAAAACGAATACTAGGTAGAAATTGACTTTATTACTTATAATACAAACCAATATTTACATGCTATTGTATATGTCTGAATCAAGCGCTCTAAATCATATGACATAGGTATTGTATTAGCTTTGTAATGTACCCTGTTCAAATGAAAATAAATTATATTATTATTACTACTTAGACAGGATAAGCACACAAATAAAACTAGGATTTTTACATGACACTTTCACAGAAATCTCGTAATTTTTTTCTAGGTAGGTATTTAGGACAAGACGTAGTAAAGTAGGCAGATAAATAAATAAGTAGGAAGGAACTTACATTTTTTCCGAGATCTTTTGGCTTTCATATTTTTATAATGCGTACTAAACTTTCTTTTCCCTGGCAAATTCAAATTCAATCAGTCCTGCGAAAAAAACCCTCGATTACCGACTAGATACGTTTATGATATTGGCTATAGCATGTTGAAATCATGTTTCAAGCCTGAATTGATACATATTTTACAAGGTTCTTATAATAACCTACTCAACAAAGTATCTAATTCATTCTTTGTATTTTTTACGATTTATATACATTCATTATATTGGTAAATTAGTTATACTTACAGTTTTTCACAAAAAACACAAATTCACAACACGTAATTTTGCTGGAGCATCCGACGCGCGTGGTGTCACCTTGACATATAAAAACACACTGGCGATTAGCGGCGACGCTGAGTACTAATTCGTAATATCGGAATGTGCGTCATTTTTCATACATTTTTCTATGGAGAATTTACGTAAAACATATCTAGATTTTAGGGCTTTAAAAGAGGAAGTCTTTGTTTGTAAAGGTACAAAAAAAAGTATATGTTATATTTATTGGTTTCTTCAGTGTTCAAAAAGTGTTTCTTTTTATCAATTTGTGTTGATTTATTGGGTTAAATCTGAAAAATACGAAGGCATGTTTTTGCATTTTTTCTCAATTTTGTGCGTTTGTTGACCTTTATTATAAAACAACTATTAGATTTTAAGAGTTTAATATAATCATACAATAATTTTTGGTCTTTGATTGTAATATATACAAATTATCATTGATATCAATCATATCTAAATAGGTTAAATAAGAAAAATCGTAACACTCTTTTCACAGTTTTCACGATCTGGCCCCTTAAGGCTAAGATGCCAAATGCTTAAAACTATAAAATAAGTCAATTCCTATGAATGAACCGTGTGTTCATTGACTAGATTTTCTTCAATTTCGTGATCCAATTATCGAACACCCCTATAATTTATTTATGATAATTAAAATTTATGCAATCTGCTTTTTGTAAGATAAAACAGTTCTTTTTACATCCTACTATCAAATTTTGTTAACACTATCACACTTATAGTGTCTACAAAGTGAATATCAAAACACGAAGTCTCAGCAATGCCCTAAATTCTGCTCCATACAATCAAAAATACGACAGAATACTTTCATTTTAGGCGGTCGCGATTTTGAAACTATAGGTCACAGGCAAATACCTGTGTGTTCAGTTGACGTAATATAATGTTTCGATTGAGAAAAAAATACTGGCTTGAGTAGAAAAGCTTAGATTTCTTATTATATTGAAAAATGTGTGTTTTGTTCATTCACTGGTGGGTGTTAATTCACTGGAGCACTTACCCTAACTATTAAAATAACCCTAAAATTATAATAGTTTTTATTCAAAAAGCGACTCTATATGCGAATAATCCATATTTTGGTGCGGGTGCTTCAATATTTGAACGTTCAGTTGGCAATAGAGCACGCGCCGGTACCGACTTGTGTCGTTTAGTGGCAGTGGCGAGTCAAATCCCGGTTGCGAGCGCATTGAGTTAGTTAGTATTTAAATGGAATTAAACATACCTATGGTATTTTATATTGTTTTTTATTGAAGAAAAACCAAGGTTTTTACATTTACTTGTCTTTTTTATGAAATAATCGCAGGGTCGAGGTTAGGGATCTTTATTTATTGATAAATCCCAATATCGGCCACCCGGCCGACATTAGGAAAATGCATGAAAACGCTAAACAACATGTTTAGCTATTTTTTATGTTAACAGGAATATTAATAAGGTTAAAAATGAAACAACAGCTTTTTTTATTAAAATTATTGTCCTGAACCGACTTTACAAACAACCAGTTTTTATTACGTTTATTTATATAAAACGTTCAAGATTTTGATCTAGTGTTATGTGTTTCAAAGATGTATTCTAAGGGAGTTCTTAGCTATGTTTGAAGAAATTTGGCCCATTCTTTTTTAATTATTTTTTATAAAAAAAAATAAAGTCATTATCTTTCTTTACAGGAACTAGTTATTGAAAACAGTCAAGAGGGAAAGGTGGATGAAGTGGAAGTTGGGCTAGATATTTCTTTTTTTTATAAAGCTCTTCAGGCCATAGGGGACCACGGTCCAATGGATTGTAAGTTAAGTTACCTCAGTATAATAGGTGAAGTAAAAGTTGGTCTGGACTCAAAACTCATCATGAAATGTAGTATGTGTAGTATGAAGTTTACTGTGTGTTTGGTTGAAAAGAAAGAAGATAGCATGGAAGTGAATCATCAAATTGTATCTGGTATCATATCATCTGGTGGGAGCTACTCTCAGTTAAAAACATTAACTGCCGCAGTAACCGTTACCAATCATGTCACCTTCATTATACAATGAAATTAATAATACGGTTTGCGATTGGTGGGAAAAGACAGCAACACATTCCATGGCAGAAGCTGTCAAGGAAGAAGCAGAGTACGCAGTCTATAGGTAGTGTTGATAAAAATGGTACACCATTAATATCTGTTGCTGTTGACGGTTGTTGGAGGAAGAGATCTTATGGTAAGAATTTTTCCGCCTTATCCGGCGCAGCTGCGATAATTGGCATTAAAACTAATAAAGTATTGTTTTTTGGAGTTAAAAATAAATACTGCGTAGTCTGTGCACGAGCCGCAAAGAACAACAGTCAGCCCCCGGAACACCATTGTTTCAAGAATTATTCAGGATCATCTACCGGGATGGAATCGACCATAATAGTTGAGCGGTTTAAACGTTCCATTGTTGATCACGGTGTAATTTATAATAAATTTGTAGCAGACGGCGATTCTAGTACTTATAAAAAAATATTAGATTCGCGTCCGTACGATAATTTAATAGTAGAGAAAATTGAATGCAAAAATCATCTTTTACGAAACTACTGCAATAGCTTGGAGAAACTGTCAAAAGACACTAAGTATCCTTGCGAATTGCGGAAATTCCTAAAAGAAAGGTATTTGCGTTTAAGAACGGGTGTAAAATGCGCGATTAAATATTGGGCGGATCAAAATCAGTCACTCGAAGAAAAAATAAAAAATCTTAGTGAAGATATCCTAAATGGTCCACAACACGTATTTGGTAATCACCAACATTGCAAGGAGTATTTCTGTAGACCTGATACTCGTCGAATAGAACCTGTTGGATTACTTCCAACAATTGTTGGATGCGGATTAATGGACGCGGTAGAAATTTTAAGTAAAAGACTGTCATATCATTCTAGAAGTTTAATTCATAATTGCACAAGTAATATAGTTGAAAGTTTTAACGGAGTAATTGCCAAATTAGTTGGGGGTAAGCGTGTAAATTATTCTTCCCGTGGTTCTTATGCGGGCCGATGCGCAGCTGCTGTTGTGTCTTTTAATACGGGATCGATTCATAGTAAAACTCATGAAGTCATATTTAAATGTAGTCCGATTCCTTTGATCGCGAAAGTGGAAAATTGTAATCGTAGAAACCGTTTAATTGCTAAACCTAAATTAAGATTGAAAAAAAGCCACAACACTGTATCGAAAGACGCTCACTATGGACCAAACTGCGAAAAACCTGATCTGAGTCCAGAATTATATGAGAAAGCCAAGCCATCTTTTTTAGCCGATTTAAAGTTGTCTTGTGCTGAAAGAGAGGAGCTTGAAAGGTCGACCCATTTGCAAAGAAGTAGTGCTGAGTGGATGAGTACAAGGAGATAATTACTAACCTCATCATCATTCGGGGAAGTTTGTAAAAAACGAGAGAGCACAAGTTGTGCTGCTTTTGTTGGTAAAATCGTTTATGGTAGTAATATCTCCAGTTTGCTTGCTGTACGGTACGGTATCGAAAACGAAGAAACCGAAATTAGACAGTTAGAAATTCAAAAGAATATTAGTATACAAGGTTTGTTCGTCGACGATCAATATGAATTTCTTGGTAATACACCAGATGGCATTTATGCAAACGGTTTAATTGAAATTAAGTGCCCACATTCTTTAGCTGGCATGACTCTTGATGAAGCAATGGCCAAACATACCTTTTGGGCTTCCAAGAGTTATGTCATAAATAAAAATCATAACTGGTATTTCCAAATTCAGGGACAGGTACATATTACTAAAAGAAACGTTTGCTTGCTTGGCATCTGGTTTGGTGCTACTGTACCTATGAAAGTTTATATTATAGAAAAGGACGACAAATTTTGGAAGGAGAAAATGGAGATGAAATTAGTTAGGTTTTATTACGATTGCCTACTTCCAGAATTAGTTGATCCTCGGCAGTCACGAAGCATGGGCATTCGTGACGCGCCCAGTATCATAGAGGCTATGAAAGAGAGGAAAGAAAGAGCTTTACGTGTTTTGAAAGAGAAGAACGCCTAATGATTTTGAAAGAGACTGAGGTAACTTAACTATCCAGCCGGTCGATTCACGTACGAACACGAACACGCCAGTCCAAAAGTCGTTTTAACTTAGAAACTTAGAAATCGCCTTTTGGTTTTCTGTTTTAAACGCACTTACTTATCTAGTCTTGGATTGTCATAAATCTTTCAATAGCTCAATTACTATACAGTTCCTATATGATTTTGAAGAGTTACCTGGTGTAAAGAATCATCAAAATCGTTTCAAAAAGACAGCGAATTGAGAAGCTTCTTCTTTTTTTAAGTCGGTTAAAAGGGCTTAATTTGCAAAAAACGAAGTGACATTTTTAAGTCCCTACGCTACGGTTTTTATTACGTGAATCGGGCAGCTGGTAACATTTTCATTCTGATAGGTTTTGCAATAGCAATTGATTTTATCATCAAATTAGCAGAAATCAGAATTTGATCAGTAATCGTAGAATTTTGAACTCATATTTTGTTATTGTTTACTTACTTTTAATTAGTATATTAATAATTTATAAACTTGTGTTTTATTTATTTTTGTACAACCCTAGCACGCTTTTTAGATGGCGACTCATATTTGTTATTGTTTACTTACTTTTAATTATATGAATCATTTTTATACTTTCGTATACTAGCGTAGCAAAAGTGCAAACAAAGTTGAAAAAAAGTTGACATGGCCGATAATTGGTGCCACCACCCTATTTGAGTTTACGCAATAGGCACATTTCCTTGCGTAGAGATATACACTAGCGAGGAAAGCTCGATGTTATTTCGACCGTACTTCCTACTGAATTTGCAATTATTTTGTTGAATGAATATTTTACGAAATAAGAATAAACTTTGGTAGTAAAATTACAAAGAAATACATAGTTGGAATTTTTGGTAAGTAGAATACAAAAAGGTCAGTCCGGACCTGCTCTTGATTGTTTATTATAAATAGAAAAACATAAATATTGTGTCTCAACTACCCTGTGTGGGATGCCCGAAAGTAACTTATAATATACACGAAGTATAGCGTTCCACAGGGGGATTGCGTGGACGGAAAATAATTAGGGGTAAAACTGCAAGTGCAGATGCCGTTTTTAGGTGGAGCAGAAGAGTACCGTGCAAACCACAACACAACGCACTACCAATACGCTTTCTTAAAAAAAACATCGTATGTACAGACTCAGTCATCAACTCTTATTCATTCCATTGCTGGGTTACGAGTCTCCGCTCGATTGAAGGTTTCTTTTTATATATTTCACAAAGCCAATCGCAATATGCGCACACTCAGCGGCATTTTACACTGCTGAGTGTGCGCAGATCGGCTTACTTTGTAAATGGTCGCGCACCTCTGTCGTGGACAAGGCTCTTGTTTATCTGAAAATTTTTAATCTATTCACAAAACACGATGCGTTACATTATACACATACGATAAAATTCAATACAGAGCTAGTTCGGAATAAGGTACAAATTACTAATCGAAAGGGTTTAGAACATACTTCACCATGCTGTTCAACTGCGGGTTGGCGGAGGCCAGTGTTTTCGTCGCTCAAAGGCCACTGACTTGGCTTAACGACTGCCATCTAATGAAATTAAGCGACGGCTTAACGTGCCCTCCGAAGCACCGAGGAGTTCGAGATAAATAGACCCATCCATGGATAGGCTACAGTCAACGTTGCTTAACTTGCGTGATCGATTAGACTGACACGCGCAACGACGTCATCGAGCTCCTCACAGACTTCTCTAGATGATCAGACACAGACGCAATATTTCATTATTTTTTATATAAGTGTAAATGTGGATACAGTTATATGTTGTTATGTAAATAAGAGACAAAGAGTTTCAGAATAAGACTCAACATCAAAAGGATCACATCTTCCCATCCCAGCAAATATTTGATTTATTTGTTTACATGTTTGTTCACTATGTCAAATATAAGATTTAGTTACTATCCAAGTTGACGTGAGTACGAAACTGTATGGAAAATACATATTATTCTGTGTACACAGGGTAATAGTTTAGCTTGAATAAAAATCTTTGTATATATTGAAATACTGAAATATATTGAAATAGTTGTGGGCGCGACTTCGTCCGCGAGGAATAGTAATTTTCAGCGAAATTCATTGAGCTTATGAAATCGTCCGGTCGTTCTGTCTGTCCGATGCCATGAAACTCAAAATTTAGAAATTCTGACTTCGGATTCGTGTAGAGCATCAGAAAGTAGTAATGTAAAGTGACCTTGGTTTTCCGATACCAATTAGGGATTTCGAAAAAAAAAAAAAAAAAAAACTTTCGTATGGTAGCGCATGCTGCGCGTCCGATGTTTTTATTTATATTAAAAACAATAAATAAAATTTCTAAAATAAAAGTAGCCTAAGTTACTCCTTATTACATCAGCTATATGCCAATGAAAGTACCGTTAAAATCGGTCCAGCCGTTTCACAGATAAGTCCAAATAAACATACAGACAGACAGATAAAAATTGTAAAAAATGTTATTTTGGTATATGTACGTGTATACATCCATATGCCTTCAGTAAAAAGCGGTTATTTGGGTTAGAAGCTTTAGGACTACTTCTCGATAAGACTATATGCACGGTATGACTACACTAGCGTTTGAGCTAAAAAGCTATGCGACCATATATGCATACGTCTTTTTATCAGATTGATATGACAATATATAAAAATATGACAAAAAGACACTCCAATTTCATTTATCTGTATAAATAAAACAGCATCGAATGTCACAGGAATTCGTTTTGATAAAGTAAGCATGAGGAGCTTGATGGTGTCGTTGTGCGTGTCAGTCTAATCTAATCGAACACGCAAGTTAAGTAACTTCGACCGTAGCCTGTCCATGGATAGGTTTATTTATCTGGAGTTCCTCCGTGCTTCGGAGGGCACGTTAAGCCGTCGGTCCCGGCTGTTGTCATTAGATGATAGCCGTTAAGCCAAATTAGTGGCCAATAGCCGGCTTGAAAACACTGGCCTCCGCCAACCCGCAGTTGAGCAGCGTGGTGGAGTATGCTCTAAAGCCCTTTGATTGAGAGGAGACCCATATCCCAGTAGTGGGATTAATAAGGGTTGTCGACGACGACGACGCATTCTAGAGGATTTATATATGTATACATTTTCAGACATATCAAAGATATAAAACCCTAGGGAAATATTATTTTCTTCTGATGATATACTAATTTCTTCTGATTAAATTCGTTGTGAGTTCCAAGGCAGTCGAAGTCTTACTCCTGGGACCACAATGGACTTCATTGTTCGTTGCCTATTTTGGTGGTCGCCGCTGTTAATTCTGGCTGCACAGAAGACACGGTGGTGGGTATGTGTGGTGGGCCTCGGTCTCGGTCCCGTTTTGAAACAAAAGATGAAAGATTTAATGATTATATAGGTATCAGACGCTGATAGCTGATATGGTAGCACTGATCATAACACTATATACAAAGAAATAAATTTGAAGTGTATGCGGTATTGTCAAAATAACACATTTTACTTAACAAAAACAAAAAATGTGTGTGTCTGTTTGTTGCATCTTGTCTCAAAAATGACTGGACCTATTTATACGGTCATTTCATTGGCAGATAGCTGGTCTATCTTTTTTTTAGAAAATGAGTTGGTCTTCTGCTCAAAAAAATTGAACATTTTTTGTTAAATATCACGCGGATGAAGTTGCGTGTAACAACTAGTATGTTATCACAGTACATTAAGAATTTCATTATGTTTCATAATATTAATGTGTTTTATGTATTGATCATTAATTAATTATCCAGCGCTGTACATGGCTCGTCACGTCGTCGTATTCATCCACATTAACAGGCAACAAGCGATAACCTGTGTGCGAGGCCGTTAAGATTATACAAATCTCAGCCCCGCACATAGCTTGTCATGTCATACTATGCTCTCGTATTGCATGCGTACGTACTGCATATCAGCGGCGTACGCTTACGTAACGAACCGTTTGCGTAAGGCCGAATAGAAATATGCCTTTAATAATATGCCAAAAGATATTATATCGCCGTGCAGCTTTTGATGTGTGCGAGGCGTTAAGTAAAGTAATTAGCGAGGCTCTTTGGTCCTCTTGATTGCATTTGACACGTCGTCGTCTCCTGCCTCCGTTGCTGCGGGCGTGAGAGCATTTCGTATTCATCGGTTACCGGTATCATAATGCTATCTATCTAGTATGTGATGAATTTACTTCTTAAATCAATATTATGCTGGAATACAAATGAATTTGTTGTTACTATAAATTAATGAATATGTACTCTTTATTGCCCCATAAAACATATTATATAACACTATAAAACTCATTATATAAAAAACGGGTTGCACTCCGGGAGTGCCGGCAGAAGTGAAAACTTGAACATTAACGTTGTGCATTTTGGATATTTAGGAATGCCCTATCGAAACAAAAATGATTGGACAACTCTGAGATAGTTAATAGCAATGCTAAAATCATGACAGTCGTATAATATACAGAAGTTTCTGTGATAATGTGTTAATCGTCGTCAACGCTTATTCATCCCACCGCTGGGATACGGATCTCCCCTCAATCGAACATGTTTAGAGCGTACTTCATCACGCTGCTCATGGGTTGGCAGAGGCCACTGACTTGGTTTAACGACTATCATCTAATGACAACAGCAGGGGCGACGGCTTAACGTGCCAATAACCTCATCCATGGACAGGCTACGGTGACGTTGTTTATTTTTAACTTGTGTATTCGATTCGACGCCATCGAGCTCCTCGCGCCATCGAGAGCCTCCTCTTGCTAGAAACTTCTGGCTCTCTTTCAAGGGGTCTATGAAATTAATATATTAGTAGGGCAATAGTCTATGAAACAAAAAATATTGGGGACTTCTGAGATAGTTAATAGTAACGGTAAGATCATGACAGTTAGTTAATACATGGGGCACACTAAAAGTTTTGCACTTCTAGCTAATCGGAACTATTTTAATTTCGAATGTTATATTTTTTGAAACGACTTGCAACCGATGAATGATTTCCCGCCAATTTTTTTTTTCATTACTAATAATGAAAAAAAAAATTGGCGGGAAATCATTTGTCAATTGTTTTTTATCACACATCAAAGTTCTACGTACGCTGCGAAAATTGAATTAAGTCGAAAAGATTTTAGAGCGATGATTTTTTATGATTTTAAAAGTTCTCTCTCTCCGCAAGACTGTGCCGCTCGTCTTCAAAATGCTTTTGGGAGAGAAGCACCTTGTTTAAGCACCGTGAGGCGATGGTTTGCTGAATTTGAGAGAGCTTGGGTTTCTTTACATGAGGAATTTCGTAAAGAGCGGCCTTTAACTGCCGTGAACGAAAATAATGTGGCTGCTGTTAAGCGGCTAATTGAAGAAAACCCGCGGATTACCTATGAGACAATTCGAGGACTATTAGGGATTGGTATGAGCCAAATTCAGAAAATTTTACACGAAGAATTAAAAGTTCGGAAACTTTGTTGTCGTTAGGTCCCTCATGAACTGACAGCGGAGCAGAAGCGGGCTCGCGTGGAATGGTGCTCACAGATGCTACTGAAATACGACCACGGACATTCTAATGCTGCTTATGACATTGTCACAGGAGACGAAACGTGGATTTATTGTTTTGTATCCAAAAAAAAAACAGCAATCTTGTGAATGGGTATTTGAAAATGAGAACAGGCCACCAAAAGTGAGGCAGGCGAGAAACGTTGGGAAAAAAAATGATCGCGTTTTTTTTCTCAGCTACAGGTCCCATCTGCACAATTCCATTTGAAGATCAAACAAGTGTTAATGCCGAATGGTATTCTACCATTTGTTTACCCAGGGTGTTAGAAAAATTTCGCGAAAGACGACCAAAAAGCCGCGTTCTCCTACATCATGACAACGCTTCTTCACACACGGCCAACGAAACAAAGTCATTTTTAGCTTCCGAAAAAGTACAACTCGTTACCCATCCTGCACATAGCCCCGACCTAGCACCCTGTGATTTCTGTATTTTCCCCAAAATCAAAGATTTGATGAGAGTTTTCACTTTTACCAACTCCGAAGAGGCAGTGATAGCGTTCAATCAGCACGTAAAAAACATGCCTCCAGATCTGTGGTCCTCCTGTTTTAAAAAATGGTTCGATCGCATGAAAAAATGTTTAAAATGTAAAGGAGAGTATTTTGAAAAGCAATAAACATAATATTTTGGTTATAACATGTTTTTTTTTTAAGTTACGCAAAACTTTTAGTGTGAATAATGTCGTTCATTCGCTGCAATATAGTCACAACTTATATTTATGTCGTTGTTGCACGTAGGTCACTTTTATGATTGTCCAATCAAATAACATTTATTAATTACAATAATAACAAAATAAAAAACATTCTTGATACTTCTAAAATGTTATGTGCCTGTTGAGAAGAATCAGAAAGCAGAATTAGCGTACTAAAATAGCACCAAAATAACGTTCGATAAATGCATGATGACGTTAATTATGTCGTTGTTGCACCAAATGAGCGATGTGTTAGTCCTATTACTTATTATGTGTTGATAATTTAAAATTCATAGCTTAAAACTATTAATAACTTAAGTAGCTTCCATGCAGGTCATTATTAAGCGCGGGCCACACTTAGAGCGAAACACGAGGTTTGCTTCGCTTGATATTCGCGTGATATTAACTAAAATAATTTTATTTCCACATCCACAAAGTTTTTTGATAAAAATAAATTGGATGATTGGTAAGCGAACTGCACCGGAGTTCGTCGAACAACTTTATGCGTATTGTCCGCAAATTATTCCGTTCGCTTTCCGATTACTCGGTGTTCCGCAGCGCGGAGGATAAGTACAACTATTTTCTCGTCGTCGGTGCGCAGACAAAAATTTCTAACTTTACAAACTTCGCGAGTCGCATAATCATGCCTTTTGAAAATAATGGCTCTCTTACTCTGCAAAACCTAGCGCGATGAAAAGTTACTGCAGATTGAATCGGAGAAGAGACGCTCAAATAAAATCTGTATAAAATAAAAATACACAAAATATTCTATATCGATAGAATATTTTGCATGTAGACCAGGCACCTGTCTGTATGCCCGAAGGAGTTTTAGGAAATTTATACAATATGGGATATGCATCATCATCATCATCATCAGCCGGTTTCTATCCACTACTGGACATAGGTCTTCCCTAATGCCATATGCGATTCTACGCTTTCCACATGCAGCTGCCTCCGGCCGTTCCTTTATGTCATCGGTCGATCTAGAAGGGGAAAGGGGAGGGGGATCTGCCATTACTGACTTGGCAGATGTGACCGGTCCATTGCCACTTCTGCTTGCTGATTTTGAGAGCTATGTCGACAACTCCCTCCGTCGAATTTCTTCGTTCCGGATTCGATCACTTAGAGAAATGCCGAGCATAATTGTCAAATGGGAAATATACGTAGACATGGACATCACGGAATACGTTTAGTATCAGTAAATAGTTTTGTTCTTTTACCGTTATTTATCTTACTATTACTTAAGTAAGTGCAAATACAATACATTGAATTATAATATATTTGATATTACAATGTGTGTATGTCACGTATGTTTTACAAAATAAATATCTTGTATCAAACTATATTGATTGTTCACAATAACATTTAAAGAAACTTTTGTGGTCGATGTCGTAGCACAACGTAGACATGTCTACGTTAGCGCGTCCGTCCTATATATAATTACTTCATCTGCGTAGCGTAGTGCTACGAGGTGTATTTTGTATGAAACCGATATGTACTGCGTTCTCGCATGCAGTTCTGTTCACCATTGCCCTACGAACACCACTTGTATTTTGGAAAAAAACAAATATAAGTTAATATGATATGATGTGGTAAACGGATATACTTAGCTTTCTTCATAATTCACCAACTAAATTACATTGCGATAAAATTAATAAAGCTCTATTGCAGGAAATATAACCAAACACACCAGTTAATGCATATTGTCGGAACTTAAAATAGCACACGCCTATCCACCCTCAGCGGTTACGAGTAACAATGCATATTTCGATACTTCAACCATATTATTACAGAGATTACAAACACTCATCTGTAATATAGTATAGTTATTACAGATGAGTGTTTAATTTAAAATTTTCAAAATCAAAATATTCAGTTTAGGTGTTCGGGATGTTCCGATTTTTTAATATCTGCAGTTTTTATTTAATTAATCCAGCTAGTTCACTATTGTTGTTTTCGAATCCACTCATAGTCACCGTCCGAAAGAAGATTTACCGACAAAATTAGGTATCCTACTGTAACAGTCTATTTGCAATAGAATAAAAGCGAGCAAGTGGTGATTCCGGGGAGAAATAGTGTGGGTAGATGTGAACAAGCGAGTCAAAGCGCGATTTTGCCTCATCAATCTCAAAATATAAATCGTTTTATGAACATAATCTAGTCTTATTAAGTACATAGACATGTGAAGTAGCTATTTAAGAGATAATATTAAAAGCTACTTCATTTTAAGTTAAAATTACTGTCTGATTAAATATAGGGTTGAAATTATGAGTTTTTTCCCTCATTACATCTTGAAATATTCATTGTAAGAGATGCCATTAGGAAAAGAACTAATGTTTTCTTTTCCTAATGGCATCCGACAACCAAGATCAGCATCAGTCATGATATAGGTATAAGTTTATACTTAACTGAGAAATAATGTAAATGCCTGTAGTTGAAAATGACCAAGAAATTTAATTGATTCTCTACATACATTATGATATATGAATAGAAATGCACACGGATAGTGATATTGTGCAATATCCGCAGGCGTCCTGGCGTCAGTCGTATCTATAGAGGCGTGGCTTCTTACGCCTCTCTAGTTTCAACAAGGCTCCAACTGTTGCCATGTCGATCTCAGATGTTGACAATGTCCGCTCTGTCGTAGCTGCATTTCTTCTTGTTTTTTTAATGTTATCGTACGGTTACATGACGTGTGTACTTCGCTTTTAAAGAAATGAGTCACTAGTCCCCTTTTCCGCAAGGGAAAAGGCCCTTGACCCGCAATACAGGTGGGTACATATCTAACTCTCTGGCACCAGTTGTCTTCAATATTTATTTCACAATGTACCTGCATATTACATTATGTTTTGAAATTAAACAGGGGGAGAGAATAAATAAACGTATTGTATTGTATTTAAACTATTGTAAAGATAATGACGTAGGGAATATTTGAATTTTCGTCCTAAGTTCAGCCTATTTGCAATCTAATATTAAGTGAAATATTTATTATAATATGCAAACTTCGACAGCGAAACCAAAGCATCATGCATACCTATTTCTTGATGTGCAAGACTGCATTGGGTTTCTGCCCGGTCTGTTTATCGTAGCACAGTAACGTTTAATGCAAAATATTTAAAAAAAGCAGAAATTTGTAAGTACTTAGCAGTATTTGCCGGTATAATTGCGAAGTATCCGCATATGAGCTTTCCTTACATTTTATAGATAACTGATATTTAGATCGAATAAGTCACCATTTACTCATCAACATTATCAACTTGTATCTACTGCTAGATATATGCTTTCCACAAAAAGCGATCGACCACTTTCCGCATTCAACAACTTCCAGTCGTTTTTGAGCCCGTTAAACTATTATTCTTCTGTAATTTTTCATTATAAAGTATGCCCTAAAACCAAATTCGATTATGTAGTACAGGCAAATGTACAGAGTATTGCTGGTGTAATATTCAGAGGCCCGGCTTTGTCCCTTTTACCGCAGACTGTTGACTCGCACGGTGTACCTGCCGGCCACAGCCGTGGGCATGCATTTGCTCTTGCCATTTTGTGACATTTATGTAGTTTATTGAGCTGTTTACAGCATATGATAAAATTAACTAAATGTTTTTTTCATACTACGTCGGGTGACGGGTGGCAGACAAGCATACGGCCTGATTGCGGTTACCGTAGCCATATTAACATATGATACGGTAACCGTTTCACATCAGGTCGTAACATGAATAATCGTAGGCGTGCCGCCACCCCCGCTGCCATCGCGGCTACTTCTTTCTTTCTGGTGACCTCACTCATTCGCAGGGACACAACGACCCACAAGGGGATTGTTATTTGGCTGCGGTATTCTACGAGATGGAGGTACCTCCCCAGTCGGGCAACTTAAAATTACACTATGCCCAACATCTCTTCATTGTTGTTAAACAATCAGTTTGAAATGTCTTATGTGTAATAGATGATCGTTTAAAGATAACTTTAAATAAATATACGTCAAAGGAGGTATATATTCGTGTCCTGCGTACACGATATTGTAGTAATGTTAGTATTTTACAACAAATACAAAGAATATTATGTCATGCTATCAATATTGTAGCCGTTTGAACATTGACATGAATTTTCAGAAACATCCTAAAAAGTAAATCTAAAATATTGAGAAATCTGAAGCTATAATCCCCTTTTAATTAGAATACGAAACAAGGCAGTAAATTAGCCTTCCATCAGACAGCTGATGAAGGAAGGAAACCGACGGATTTTAAATAAAGGCTCCGACGACTTTCTATGAACTTTTGTTCATCTCCAGTAAAATTCGATTGGACAGCGATTTTTTCCCTTTGATAAATTTTTGGTTACACTGAAAGATAAAAGAATATTTTCGAGACTTTTGAGATGGAAATTTAAATACATTTATGTAAGAGAGATACAAAATACCTACCTTGTTACGAAAAAGTTTGTTAGGTACGAATAAAGTACCTGAACACGTCTAACAAAGAGGTGCGTTACTCTAATTTCGTAACATCGCTGTTGCGGCTTCGGTCGTTGCAAAAGTTTAAAATTAAGTTTCGCAGAGAAATTAAACATTCAAATACACGTGTTTATGCCAGAAAATTTTATATAACTCAATTATACCTTGAATATTTTAGAGATTTTTAACGTGCTGTACTTTCTTATACGGTATCTTGAAACTGGAGTTATAATTAATGTTATGATCAAGAGCTTATTAAAATATTACAGGCAATTAGGTGAGTACATAAGAAACTTCAGAGTGGGATGGAGCGAGTTCCGATCGGCTTATACCAAGCCTCAAGAGCCGACGCCCTGGGAATTTAAACTGAGATTAATAAGCGCCGAAAATGGGAAAAAGGTGTGCCCTTTATACTCTTATAACCCCTTATTATTTGCGTATTTATGAACCGGATAAAGTTTGTGGAATTGGAATATCGAGAATTTGATTTAGAAAAATGTAAAGACGAGCTCTCCTTGACGCGACGAGTTTTCTTTGCCTCCATTAATGAGATTCAGTTTGTTGTGTTCAAGTTCTCATTGTTTTATCATAACCGACACGTAGAGTAGTGAAGAACAGTACTGTAATGTGTTTTGTACATTGTCTAGACAACTGATTTCAATATTAATAACCGGGGCCCGTCTCAATTCTTATTTCTATATTACCTTCCATCGTGAAGAAACTGCAGACAAGAATACCTTAGAGGATTTTTGGGTTCTTAAGAGTGAGTAAAGTCACGAGGAAGTTTCTGAGGATGTGTTGTGTTAGCAGCGAGTATCATAACAAGTATACAAAGGACTTGGTCTTACCACATCTAATAAACGCTTGTAAAATATAACATTGCTCGAGATTCGCTGCCAATGCAATGACTCTTTCTTTCTGTCGATTCCTGACGATCTCACTCTCTCTAAGGAACACAACAACTCTCTAGGCCTCTAGGAAATTGTTATTTAGCTGCGGTCTTCTGTGAAGTAGAGGTTAGCTTTAGCTCAAAGAAAATATTGGGCTGCATAATTAATGCAATACAATCTTGCAATTAAATGGATCAATTTAATTTGTTTTTGGCAATAGTTAAGACTGTAAGTATTTACACTGTGGCAGGAAGAGCTCGGCGGCTAGCGCGTCCCATCCGCTCGCAAGCACGTTTGTTCTCAATAAGTGCAGATCACTTGGAAATTGTTTGTTCAGGAAAGGACGCACTACAAACTTGAAGTACTTACTAACTTGGTCACACAATTACCTATCAATTGCGTGTCCTCCGTGGAAATTTCTAAGATTGTAATTTTGACGCAGAATCAAAGTAACAATTTGCCTCAATTTCTTTTCTGTATTTTATAATGTTTTGATTCATGTCATGCGTATTTATTTGAATTAAATAAATACGCGAATAATCCTAAAATGAAATGGAAAATAATTGATACCGTAACTAACAGGAACACTAATAGTAAAAATTCTGCCTCTCGTCTCCTTCTAAGTGAAAGTACGCCAGAAATAGCTCTAGAAAAAAATAATGGCTATTTTGCTGGAATTGCTAAACAACTTGCAGATGGATTAGTGTCTAATTATAAAACCAGTAGCCATGATCAGGAACCGACATTTACACCCGTCAAATCTATGGTTATGTTAGAGACATCAGACGATGAAGTTGAATCTATATTAATGAACCTAAAAACGGATAGTGCTGTAGGATGGGATGGAATCTCAACAAACACAAATCGCAAATTTGTGTATGCACAAATGAACGGTTCATTTAATTCCCCCGGGTATTTAAAATGTCGATAATACACCCTATCTTTAAGGCGGGTGATAGAGACGGTATCAATAACTACCGTCCAATATCGGTATTGCCTGCACTATCCAAAATTATAGCAAAAATTATGAATAAAAATTTATTATCATATTTAGAAAAAGAAAAGGTATTATCGGATTGCCAGTATGGGTTCCGAGCAGGTAAATCCACTGCACAAGCAGTGTCTGAGCTCACGGACTTTGTGGGTGCACATGTAGATAAAAAAAACCGGACAAGTGCGAGTCGGACTCGCCCACCGAGGGTTCCGTAGGTACGTAGTATCATTATTAAATTTGATATTTTTCATTATAAATAAGAAATAATGCGTCGAAAAAAATAAATAAAATATATTTTGCAATGTGTACATCAAGCCCTTTCATATGATACCCCATTTGAACTAGTAGTTTCAATTTGAAATTTCGACACCCTATAAAAAATATAGACATTTTTTAAGATCTATTTACAAATGTATAGTTTTGAGATTTATTCCTGTACTTGTTGTTTGTTGTTGTTGTTCTAGGTCAACGGGAAGTACCCTATAGGTTTTGATTCCCTTGTGTGTGTCGAAATATGCGATTTTTGCTGAATAAACGGCCGTAACTTTTTTCTACGTAAACTTTAGTTTGATTTTTTTACAACTTCATAGGACCGTAGACATGAGTATACAGTTTAAATTTCAGCTTGATACCTTTACGCATTCTCGACATAGAAATTCTTGACAGACAGACAGACAGACAGACAGACAGACAGACGGACAACAAAGTGATAAGGGTTCCGTTTTTCCTTTTGAGGTACGGAACCCTAAAAAGACAAATGCATTGGCATATTCCTAGATCTCGCCAAGGCTTTTGATACAGTTTCGATCACAAAACTGCTTAACAAAATGGAGAGGATTGGTGTCAGGGGAGCGATCAATTGAAGAGTTTTTGTCGATTAAATTGTCTGAAAAATATGCCAGTAAAATATCTGAAGTCGAAACATTCGTCACATAGTATATAGGAATATAAGCGGATATATCTGTGGTATAGATGAAATAATGTATGTCTAATTTGTATGGTAACCATAACACAATAATTTTCAGTCACAAAGTTAGCCGCAGCTCTTGCGCCCTGGGCACAAAGTAGGTGCTGGGTGCTACAAGGCAGACGACATGTCATTTCAAATTTCGTTCCAATCCACGTAACTAATCAGAAAAAAAGATTTTACCTGAAAAATATGTAACGATTTTTAAAATGAGTTACAATTGGATATTGCCGGGAAATTCACATTTGGTAATGGTATCGCTGCGGTACGGCACAAAGTAGGTGCTGGGTGCTACAAGAGGCAGACGACATGTCATTTCAAATTTCGTTCCAATCCACGTAACTAATCAGAAAAAAAGATTTTACCTGAAAAATATGTAACGATTTTTAAAATGAGTTACAATTGGATATTGCCGGAAAATTCACATTTGGTAATGGTATCGCTGCGGTACGAATCTGGTACGCAATTACGGGACAATCGTGGGAATTATGACCATTATAAAACGCTCGTAACTTTTTTCTACGTAAACTTTAGTTTGATTTTTTTACAAATTCATAGGACCGTAGACCTGAGTATACAGTTTAAATTTCAGCTAGATACCTTTACGCATTCTCGACATAGAAATTCTTGACAGACAGACGGACAGACAGACAGACAGACGGACAACAAAGTGATCTTATAAGGGTTCCGTTTTTCCTTTTGAGGTACGGAACCCTAAAAAGACAAATGCATTGGCATATTCCTAGATCTCGCCAAGGCTTTTGATACAGTTTCGATCACAAAACTGCTTAACAAAATGGAGAGGATTGGTGTCAGGGGAGCGACTCTAGATTTGTTCAAGGACTACTTAAATAACCGAACTCAAAGAGTCACAATCGATGGTCATTATAGCAGTGATACTAACGTTACTCCCCCCCCCCCCCACATCATCTAGCCATTTCTGGTGATCTTATTTACTGGCAGGATCACAACAATCTTCAATGGTATTGTTATTTTAATCTAATGCGGTCGGTGATTTTATTTGTACTTTTGAACATTGTATTAATTCCAAACTTTCGTTTTACTTTTAGCCGTCATGCATTTTATGTATTACTAGCTGACCCTAAAGACGTAGTTTTGCCATAATTATAATATTACGAGTCATACCTACCAAATATAGATAAAAATTTCATAAAAATCGGTCTAGCTGTTTCGGAGGGGTGAACCATAAACACCGTGGTACGAGATTTTTATATACATAAATTTAAATAACACTATTGATGTCGATATCAATTTGTAGATTTTTTTTTCAGCATCTCCTTCCTTTCTGATGACCTCAGTCACTCGCAGGAACACAACAACCCTCAAGGGAATTGTTATTTGGCTGTGGTATTCTGTGAGGTGGAGGTACATTCCCCAGTCGGGTAGCTTACAATTACCTTCGCTACCTCACTTTTCGCCAGAGCTTCGTTTGTCATTCAGCAGGTGCACCGCGTGCAGGTGAAGTTGGCTTTGTTTCAAAGATGTTGATGAACCACTTACACCCCAAAAAGTTTAGATCCTAGGGCATCTAAAGATATAATAAAAAAATATTATCAACGATCTCGTGTCAAATATAAACTTAGAAAACTAAAATAAGTAAGTTTTCAGTATATTACAAAGTACTCTGTGAAGTAAGTTATGTGTAGTTTATCAACACAATTTTCAATCGGTTTCATTCATGGTTAGTTCATTGGCATCGAAAGTTGCAGAATCTTAAAGATTACAAATTAAAACAATTTTTATCGGCTTATGTTTGTTATATCTGAAGAATATAATTTTAAAGGCATTCAAAAACATAAAATTAAAAATTGCTGTCATTTGTGTGCATTTGTGTTTGTGTCATTTGGGTGCGATCCCCAATTGAAGAGTTTTTGTCGATTAAATTGTCTGAAAAATACGCCAGTAAAATATCTGAAGTCGAAACATTCGTCACATAGTATATAGGAATATAAGCGGATATATCTGTGGTATAGATGAAATAATGTATGTCTAATTTGTATGGTAACCATAACACAATAATTTTCAGTCACTAAGTTAGCCGCAGCTCTTGCGCCCTGGGCACAAAGTAGGTGCTGGGTGCTACAAGGCAGACGACATGTCATTTCAAATTTCGTTCCAATCCACGTAACTAATCAGAAAAAAAGATTTTACCTGAAAAATATGTAACGATTTTTAAAATGAGTTACAATTGGATATTGCCGGGAAATTCACATTTGGTAATGGTATCGCTGCGGTACGGCACAAAGTAGGTGCTGGGTGCTACAAGAGGCAGACGACATGTCATTTCAAATTTCGTTCCAATCCACGTAACTAATCAGAAAAAAAGATTTTACCTGAAAAATATGTAACGATTTTTAAAATGAGTTACAATTGGATATTGCCGGAAAATTCACATTTGGTAATGGTATCGCTGCGGTACGAATCTGGTACGCAATTACGGGACAATCGTGGGAATTATGACCATTATAAATTCCATGTTCTCAGTGGGCGAAAGATCCTTTTAATGTGTACTTAAATCATTTTTATTAACTTGAAAAGGTTGGATTTATGCGGGAGGCCTGGTGCTTGTAATTTGCGAGAATCGTTACAGAATTAAGGCCCATTGGGTTATGGCCGGATTGGGGCGCTTCACACGCCTTTTTGTGGCAATGGGAACTGTTTTGCTGGACAATTTAATATTTTGTAAACAAAATCTTTACAACGCGTGTGGAAACAACAATACTTCTTTCCTCTTCTTCTCTCTTTTCACCATGCGGAAGAAGCGAATTTAAATCATGGAAGTTCGAGATTTTGGCAGCAATTTGCGCTCCTATGGTAATCCTACAACATTTTCACAAGTTTGCACTGTATACTGGCTTATTCGCAGAGATGGCAGCTAGACTATGCAGCACACTATCTTTGGACAAAGTAATTATACCGGGTGGAAAGGGACGAGCGACATAGCGAAAAGTCATACATTGTGCATACCTGAAACACCATTTTTCTCAAAGAAACTGTGCTATTATTATCGAGAGTTTTAGAGTTATAGCTTATTAAACTTTAATATAGAAAAGGTCAAGCAAACAGTTCATCATTAAATGGCACTAGCGACGGCGAAAATATATAATTTTACCATCAATGAACTAAAAACCGTTTAGAGAAACCAGTATCTGAATCAGGTAAATCATTTTAGAGATAAACGGGAACATTAGTAGCATTAGCGCACACGCAAACAACCTCTCGCCCTTAAGGAATATACCGTCTCCGATCCGTCGTTGAGGGCCAAAAAATTACCGAAATAATTTACCTACAACAAAGTTTAGGTACAATAGGTTATCTATCAAGGTTAAGCATACATCTAGTTTATTCTCCAGCCCAAATAAATCCATAAATTGCTATGTAGATTCTTTATTGGCCCCTACCGTTACAGAATATTTTCCTTCAAATCTAATTTTTGCTGTCGTTAACTGCCGAAGTTCTGCCGTTATGGTCGATAAATAAACCACCCCTGATTCTATGTGTAGGTACTTTATAAGAGTCATTTAAGGACCGGGAGAGAAGAATGACTCTACTTTGCCTTTTGAGGTCCATAAATATGGTTAAACATGTGTATGTAATGTATTTTGATTTTATTACTTACTTCATGTATACGTACATAGTTCTATTGTGAAATGAAATTTAAATATCACTTATTATAATAAACACTAGGTTTTCGCTCCGGGGCTTCGCTCGTTTTGTGGTTTGCTTGTCCTCTTCTATTCTTTACTCTCGCTTTTTCAAATGCTTCTATTTCTTCTCTTCTATTGAAAGAAGCCTTTCTTTATATTCTCTTTATGTTCAAATTTCATATCCAACTACAGCAGAATTAATAGATTTTGCCTATGACCTTTTTTTCTCGCCCTTTTCCCCAAAAATGATATCGTTTCTGCTGTTTTAAATTTTTGTTTGTTTCTCCTTTTCTATTCTCTTGTCTTTTTCCATTTCGTCCCCCTTTACCTCTCCTTGTCATTAAAGATTATCATTATCTCACCTCGTTTAATTAAGTAACATTGGCTGAAATAGAAGGCATTTTAAGAATAATTATAAGTAGCAAAAGCAACCTAATGTTAATAAGGTAAAGTTCTTATATAGCACACTAGCTGATATGTAAACATTTTTACGAAAAAGTCTTTTAATTTTTCGGGTTAATATTTAGCTCACAAGTAACGTGGATTTCTCTTACAAAAATAATTTTCAAAATCGTTTCAGTAGATCCAAAAAACCCCCTACAACCGCACAAACTAACAAATTTTACCTCCTTATAATATTAGTAGCACATAAACTGTGTGCTCATTTTCACATAAAAAAATAGATTCATAGTACGGCTCATAATGAAACTTGATGACGGCGTGTGTTATCGGACTTGTCGGTAGTTTATTAGCAAGTTAAGCTCGGTAAGTTAGCTTGTGATGCAAGTTTAGAACCAGCTTCATTTAAGGCAAGTATATTTTTTTAACTAATTGCTTATACCCTTTCCTCAAGTAGTAAATTATAGCTCACTATAGTTTTTGCGATACTCGTTTCTTAAAATACATAACCAGGTCAGTATTAGGTATTACATTTAGAACGCATAACATAATTATTACGCTATATTAGAATTAAGGAGAACTTTCTATTATCAATATTACAATAACAGGTCCCTCGACAACAAGTCACTTGTACTATGAGAACTGATGTCAATTGCTAAAAAAAGCTGCTACAGTTCAAAACCGCGACGTATATTTTTTCGTAAAAATGTTTCCGACACATTCGACGCTGTCGTAGCTCTCAGCACTCATTTGCTCGGCCCTGGATTTTTTAGATTCCTTGCATTCCTTTTTACGCGTGCTTTCTTCCGTTGCAATTTCTACAATTCCGAGCATATTTGCGACTCTTATAAGACGACATTCTTTAGAATTAATTTAATGTTATTTATAGTTTCTAATGAAATTTATTCTTAACTCATTTTAGATTCGAGTAGTGTCTTACGAGCTTTTATGATAATACCTGAATCAACGTCTTAACGATAAACTAGTTTTTTAATTTATAATTTCAACGCACCCCGGCCATTCCATTCCATACAAATATCGCATAGGTAACTAAAACATAAATAATGATGTCTGAGCAGAACGTGAATAAGCGTGTGTGCGTTCGGCGCCATACAAACTGTTCCAGATCTGTCTCACAGGAGAGGTGTGGTTGAAGCGACAGAGCGGCAGGGAGTGGCCATACTGTATGTAGTATTTCACATAACGCAAATTTATAACTACCACCAGAATGCATCTACACTATGGAAACCAAAATTTGGTTGTTGCACATACATGCTTTACCCGTAGACTCGAACATTTTTAACGCATTATTTCATTTTTATACTGGACTAATAAGGAACAGTTTTTTTTCACTTTTTGACAATGACATATTAGGTTGGGGAAAAAGTCTTTTCGTATTTTATATGAAAATTCAAATCATTTTTTAATAAAGTTTATTTACATTTAACTAAAGTATGTAGGTGCCATTATGTTCGATAACTTTTTGTCATCTTGTAGGTAGAGACATGATCCCATTACTATAGAAATTTTGTGACTTCTGTTCAAAAAACCGCGACAAGTGGTTTTCGCAGTCTTCTCGTGATGTTAACCTGACATTGCCTAAAGAATTCTTAAGAGACCGAAACAGGTGGAAATCAGAAGGTGCAAGGTCAGGACTATACGGCGGATGCATTAACACCTCCCAGTCGAACTCTCTTAATTTTTGCTGAGTGGCTAAAGATGTGTGAGGTTTAGCGTTATCATGATGAAAAATCACACCCCTTCTATTAATTAATTCCGGCCGCTTTCTCTCAACTTTTTGCTTTAATCTCATCAGTTGTTCACAGTAGAGTTCAGAATCGATAGTCCTGCCTGGCGGTAACAGCTCATAATGAATATCTTCCCTTCCAATCCCACCATACACACAGCATCACCTTGTTGCGGGTTAACCCGGGTTTCGCCAGAGTCTCTGAAGCCTGGCCGGTCTTTGACCACGACCTTTTTATGCGCCAAAACTGTTATGTGGTCAATTCCTAGTTCTTCAGCTACGTCGGAACTACTGATATGCCGATCTTGCTCCACTTTTTCAGAAATGGCATCCATTTTATCCGTAACAGGGCGACCAGAGCGACGTGCATCTTTGACATCAAAATTTCCGGATTGAAAACGCTTAAACCAAATTTGTGCTACTCTCACAGACACTGCACTAGGTCCATAATAATCACAAATTTTTTTCGCAGCTTGCGTTGAATTTTTACCTTTTTTGTAGTAAAATTTTAAAATGTATCGAATTTCTTCATTAGATTCACTCATCTTGACAGTAAAAAAAACAAATGAAAATCACACATTTACCTAATTTTAATTTGGAATTATCTTTTTTAAAATTTAAACTTTTTATAGATATCAAAACCTGCTAGATACAAATGGTATAACCAAAGAGATTTTATTACAAGTTCATACATACTATAATGCGAAAAGACTTTTTCCCCTACCTATTACATATAAGTTTGTTTATATTTAAAATAAACATAAAAGTTTGTTTACGTATACTGTACTACTAAAATAGTTTGTCTTATTTAACCTACATATTGTATAATGCTATAAATTAGTGTGCCTCAATAGATTAATAATTTTAATGCGATTGCATTCAGAAATCAGAAAGTAACCATTATGAAAGTACTCATTGAACAGGCGTACGTACACTACAATTAATGTAAGTATACCTACGAGTTTATAATGACCAAGAAATTTGAAATGACCAAGGACATTCCCAACAATAAGGTGGTATATTAATGTTATTTAGTCGATTTGTAACAGCTAATAATTTCCACATCAACCCCTATATATCAAATGAAAGGACTTGATGAACGAAACACAGTAGGTAAATAAACTTTTTAGTCCTTTTGTTAATTAACAACTTTTTATAAAATAAAAGCCTGTTTAAAAAAAACTAATTATTCGTGTTATATTTTTAAACTAACTGACCTGATTGATTTAAAGCAGCAAACAAAGAGTATTATCCGCGCGCTAGCACTCCCGCTGCTAAAGCAGAATTTTCTTTTATCTGGTGACTTCACTCACTCGCAAGAACTCAACAATCCTTAAAAGTATTGGTATTTGGCTGCAGTTTTCTGTGAGTGGCGGTACTTCCCTAGCTGACTTCGTGACTTCACGTGACTGATTTATGCATCGGAGGTCGAAGGTGAATACTAAAATTATTCTTTAGATAATGAAAATGAAAATGCATTACTTTAATACCAGTACAATATATAATTATAATAATGGTTAATAATCGGTCATTGGGTGCAACAACGTCATGATTATAGTCAACATGAATTTTACGAAAGTAATTTTGGTATTTATTTTTATATACTATTTCTACTTTCAGATTCTTCTTAATAGGCTTATAACATTTTAGAAGTACCTAATTATTCTTTTATAATATTATTGTTGCAAATTAATAAATGTTATTTAGTTGGACAATCACAAAAGTGATCTAAGTGCAACAAAGACATAAATGTACGTAGTGTCCATATTGCAGCCAATGAGCGTAGTGTTAACCAATAACATTTCTTTAAACTTTTATAAAATACGTTTTTTTTTAAACTAGCTGCTGGCAGCCCGCGATTTCTTCTGCGTGGAGTTCAGAAAATGTACAATTACTCTTACTAAGTCCTTTCCTATTTGACGTATGAAATTAAAACATTTACTACATTTTAAGTTAGACATCCAGTAATACAACTGTAAAAATGGATCTAATTTCGTCTCACAGTAGTTTTTGTATAGTGCGTATATAAACATACAGACGACAGATAAAAATTCTAAATATAATTGCTTTTGCTTCTATGTTTCAACCACTCATATTATTTTATTATTGTTTTTTAAATAATTCCTTTGAGGAGCTCGATGGGGTAGTTGCGCGTGTCAGCATAATTAATCACGCAAGTTAAGCAACTTCGACCGTAGCCTGTCAATGGATGGGTTTATCTCGAGCTCGTCCTTGCATCGGAGGGCACGTCGGTCCCGTCGTCGCCGTCGGTCTCGGTTGTTGTCTTTAGTCGACAGACGTTTAGCCGAGTTAGTAGGCGGCTTGAAAACGCTAGCCTCCGCCAACCCGCACTTGGGCATGCTTGGTGGAGTATGCTCTAAACTCCCTTCGATTGAGGGGATACCCGTATCCCAACAGTGGGATGATTAAGGGTTGATACAGACGCAGATATATCTCCTATGTATATATGTACGGACATCGCCTAGTTAAAAGTTTATTATACGTAAAAAAACATTTTACATTTTTTTATCTATTCTGTTAATCGGCTTTCCTCTTAAATATTGCTTTACTTCGGAACAAACCACTAATTATGATTCAGAACAGTGTTACTAAGTTAGTATTAGCAATAACGAAGTTATCTACTTAATTAGAGTGAGTTTACAAGCTCCAGCAACGGAAGCTCGGATGTTACGTAGAGTCAATGTAAAAGCGGAAAGCACTAGTACTCGTATAGTTTCCTATCTTCTGATATAACTTTAGCTACTTTGAAGTATCGGCTGGAACCGATCGACTTCGTCTTTATTTGTTAGAGAAAGGTCTGTCTAATTATGTATTATATATGAACATGTCTGTTTGTCTTGCTCTGGGTGTTTTCTATATATTATATGTATGTACAAAATAAAGAAATAGTATATTTAAGTATTACATCAGTTACCTGGTATCCATAGTACAAGCTTTGCTTAGTTTGGGAATAGATGGCAGTGTGTATTTTGTCCATGGACATTTATTTATTTATTTATTTAGATCACCTTTTGATATACAAAGCATAGGTAAAAATGGTGTAAGCATAGGTACTTTTATAAGTTTTTTTTTATACTACGTGGGGTGGAGGACAAACATACAGTCAACCGAACAACGAGCAACGAACGAGGCAATGAGCCTCATTCAAAGATTGTAAATAAAACAATTTATTATCACTACTATTCTAGTTTGTTACGAAAGAGGAAATGTACCAATGCTTATATGTCTGTGAAATGTACAAATATGTCAGTATTTTTTTATTCTTCTTTGATTGAAAGAGAGATAAGTAGAAGTGATCAACAATTGGTAAGAAGAAATATTGTTACCATTTTCATTTGAAAGATTAGTCCCCTTCAAATATTTGATTATTATTCACATTATATATAATTTCGAACATCATTAAACTTCATAATATTAGTCTAAAATATATTTAATTATTTTTATTCTAATTCCTATCTAATTTTGAACTGTCGAAATTTTAATATAATATTTTTTTACATTTTTATAAAACCACGACGAAGTTGCCATAAATCTTAAAAAATATAAATCCTTTATAATTAAAATACGTTATAAAGCAATAAATTTAGTTACCACGAACCGGAGCTGAGAAACAATAAAAACATGGCGCAATTTCATAAAACTTGTTCCTCGCCCGCCGTAATCCGTAACTAAGTCCATTTTATCTACGCAAATTTGCTTTTTATAGAGATAGATGACACTTTTTAAAAATTGCACGTTCTTATTCCCTTAATCCATAACATCTTCACTAATTCAGTTTTCATTAAAATCATTTTATTTGGATTGTATCAACTTCATTTATCGTGGTTATAGCAGCTAGGAAGTTTAGTGTTAAATTTTACCTACATGTCTAAACTTAATATGTTTGTTTAGTGGACATCTAACACTTCATATATTATTATAGTTCCAATTTTTATATCCTAACTCCTTCTTGAATGTTTTTTATGATTGTTAATCTGTTCATATCATCTTCTGCTTGGCCGGCCACATGGAATAAGATACCTTTCTTGACTTATAAAGTCCAGAAAGTAAATTATTATATTATTTTATACCACTAGGATGGTCATACGACCCGCTTAATAGGAATCAGTTATCGCAGCCTATGTAAGCTTGCGACAATAATTTTATTATTGAGCCCAAGATATACAAAACCTTTCAAAATTTCGTCAGAGGCAAGACCAGTTTTACATAAAACATAAAACAAAAAAAAAAAAAAGTTAATATTTACCGAATTTGGGTCTATGTTTAAGTTTTATATGGAAATGTTCGGATACTTTTGTAAACTCTGTACAAATAGTAGCTCTGTTGTTGACAGAAGTACGAGCTAACTTCTAACAGGCATTAAGAGGATTACTCTTGCTAACTACTGCCACCGCTGAATAAAAATGATTTTTTAATAATAATCTTTTTTATAATCGTTTCCGAACTATGAATTTTTATTCAGCGGCGGCAGTAGTATAAGATATTTATCTAAAAAAAAACAAGGAACAGTTTTAATTTTTTTCTTTTTTTTCATCACATGTGCAACACCAGGGTTGTCATATGCGAATTGTCGACCCTGTAAAAACCTCTCCACGCCCTTTTTTAAAAACCTCATGCTTTATAAATCTTCTGTCTATATCTCCTGGGAAATCCTCGACAGGCAGTTTATTCCACAGTATGATAGTACGTGGGAGAAAGCCTCTCTGGAACCGCACAGTACGTGACCACTTCAGTTCTAACGTTTGAGGATGAATACCTTGGCCAATGGTGAGCGGTGCGACTGTAGAAGGAGACCGTAGGCATCATGTCAAACAATTTCTCTCTGAACACACCCCATTGTACAATCGGTAGAACACACAAAGGGACGCAAAGTCTATTCTTAGACTTAAAGCCGCCAGCTGGTTAGGAATAAATAACTCCATCCCATCCATAATCGTTTTAGCCACAGCGGCTGCACAGGAGTTAAAGTCTTCTGACTTGAAACAGAGCTGTCTCCAAATTTAGACTTGTAATGCCATACGCGACGCCATCCCGCAGGTCGCGGAGGATCGGGCCTGGCGCATGACAACAAGTCCGGATGAGGCAGTGATTAGATAACATAAGCGGTGCATCCACTGAGATCTTATATCCATTCGGACGTGTGGTCAGCAGAAAGTCCAATAGAGAGCAAGTATGGTCCTCGATATCTGGCATTCTCGTTGGAGAATCAGCCAACTGTTAGAGACCATATGCCAGGGTAACTTATGGGTAGATCTCCCCGCGTAGTCATTGGACCGAGAGTTAAGCCCTTCAGCGTGGTGGGCATTAAAATCTTCCAAAAGCATTAACTTCGCGGAGCGATATTGATCGATGACTTTATCAACTATCAGTTGAAAGTACTCGAATAGGCGAATTGTGTTTGCATCTACGCTGTGAGACCTGGGGCCCTGCCGCCGAAGCTGAAGCCGATTACCATCGGATTTTTGATCGCGAAAATAATTCTTAGGTTTAAGTTGATAACAAGCATTTTCAGCTTAGTTGGTAGAGCTCTATGGTTTCTATCAGCTATGCTAAACATTAGCGCCAATCTAAGAGTGATAGCATTCTATCAGCACGTAGAAAACATGCCTTCAGATGCCTGTGGTCCTCCTGTTTTAAAAAATGGTTCGATCGCATGAAAAAATGTTTAAAATGTAAAGGAGAGTATTTTGAAAAGCAAGAAACATAATATTTTGGTTATAATATGTTGTTTTTTTAAGTTACGCAAAACTTTTAGTGTGACCTACGTATGAAAACCTAGTTGTAGCCTTATTGCACGTATCTATCATCATTGAATGTACATAACATATATTTTTAAATGCATGTTATACAGTTCGTAGACAGATGTGCTTCGTCTATACGTCATCATAATACGTTACCGCAATTAACCAGTCAGTAGCCAGCCGCTTGGTGAGCCGACAATATGGTGTCAATATCATTAACATAAATATGTTAAGAATTTCGGCTATGTTATGTACATGTCAGTGAAACGAGCATACCAGGGATTTCGTGACATTCCCACGAAATCACGGTGGGCGTCGAATATTCTTATTTATTAAGTCTTCTTATTAAAAATGTTTAGTGATATGACAAATCCCTGAACTAGTTCAGTGAAATAGATCATTCACCGAATCTCGAAATAGAATTACGAGAATTTAGATGAAAGGCATTGGGCAAGGCCTTTATCCAGCAGTGGGTAAATACAGGCTGATGATGATGATTATGACTTAAAGACGAAGCACATCTGTCTACCAACTGCATAATGCGTTTTTAGCAATATATGTAGTAGAGGTTTTCAAATTTTTAACCAACTCCAAGTGAGTGAGGTTACCAGAAAAGAAGGAGATGCTGTGTTGGCAGCTGGGGTGACGGCGCGCAAGTGATATTTTATGTTGCGAGCGTTAATACGGTTACGGTAACCGCTTCACATCGGGCCGTACGCTTGTCTGCCAGCCGTGGTAGTATAAATATATATATATATATGACCCATGCTCACTTCGTTGGGTGGTAAGCATTTTTATCAAAGAGTATTTTTTTCGGGTTAATATATATGTAGTATATATGTATAATGTATATATGACACTCACAAATAACGTGGCTTTCTATTGGTAAAAGAATTTTCAAAATCGATTTAGTAGATCCAGAGATCAACTACAACCTCACAAACTTTACCTCTTTATCTATATATATAAAAGAGAAAATCACTGACTCACTCATCACGAAATCTCAGAAACTATAACACCTACAAACTTGAAATTTGGGAGGTAGGTTCCTTATAGGGTGTAGACATTCGCTAAGAACGGATTTTACGATACTCCACCCCTAAGGGGGTAGAATGGGGGTTGGAAATTTGTATGAAAGTCCTATGTTTTTGAAGCAAGAGACTTGAAATTTAAAATGTATGCTCTATAGATGGTGTGGAGGCGTACTAATAATGTATCTTTGGAAATCAACCCCTTTTTGGGGTTAAAACGGGGGTTGGAAGTTTGTATGAAAGTCCTATGTTTTTGAAGTAAATGACTTGAAATTTAAAATGCATGCTCTATACATGGTGTGGAGGTGTACTAATAATGTATCTTTGGAAATCAACCCCTTTTTGGGGTTAAAACGGGGGTTGGAAGTTTGTATGAAAGTACTATGTTTTTGAAGATACTTGAAATTTAAAATGCATGCTCTATAGATGGTGTGGAGGTGTAATAATAATGTATCTTTAGAAATCAACCCCTTTTTGGGGTTAAAACGGGGGTTGGAAGTTTGTATGAAAGTTCTATGTTTTTGAAGTAAGAGACTTGAAATTTAAAATGCATGCTCTATAGATGGTGTGGAGGTGTACTAATAATGTATCTTTAGAAATCAACCCCTTTTTGGGGTTAAAACGGGGGTTGGAAGTTTGTATGAAAGATCTATGTTATTAAAGTAAGAAATTTAAAATGTATACTCTATAGATGGTGTGCAGGTGTACTACTAATGTATCTTTAGAAATCAACCCCTTTTTGGGGTTAAAACGGGGGTTGGAAGTTTGTATGAAAGTTCTATGTTTTTGACGCAAGAGACTTGAAATTTAAAATGTATGCTCTATAGATGGTGTGGAGGTGTACTAATAATGTATCTTTAGAAATCAACCCCTTTTTGGGGTTAAAACGGGGGTTGGAAGTTTGTATGAAAGTTCTATGTTTTTAAAGTAAGAAACTTGAAATTTAAAATGTATGCTCTATAGATGGTGTGGAGGTGTACTATTATATATCTTTAGAAATCAACCCCTTTTTGGGGTTAAAACGGGGGTTGGAAGTTTGTATGAAAGTTCTATGTTTTTGACGCAAGAGACTTGAAATTTAAAATGTATGCTCTATAGATGGTGTGGAGGTGTACTAATAATGTATCTTTAGAAATGGACCCCTTTTTGGGGTTAAAACGAGGGTTGGAAGTTTGTATGAAAGTTCTATGTTTTTGAAGTAAGTAACTTGAAATTTAAAATGTATGCTCTATAGATGGTATGGAGGTGTACTAATAATGTATCTTTAGAAATCAACCCCTTTTTGGAGTTAATACGGGGGTTAGAAATTTGTATGAAAATCCAATGTTATTGAAGTTAAAGTAATTATGGCAGAAGGATTTTAAATGATATTTAAGTATAAAAAATATTGAAAACAACTACATACTTACAATTGTACTATTATAAGGAGGGATGTTTATTATAACAAGAAAAAGTACTTTAGGTTTTACAAAAAGGTTTTAAAAAATAATATCCGTCGACTTCAATGATTCTAAAAATTCGTCTAGATATTGATTGTTTTTAACTTTTTTTATTTTTTTCCTTTCATTAGGTATTTAGCTTTTTCGAATAAAATTAAAAATTATTTGCAAATAACTAACTCCACGCGTACGAAGTCGCGGGCGGCCGCTAGTAATATTAATATAGAAGTAGAGATTATAAATGACTAATTTAATTTTTCTCAGTGTACAAAGTCTATTCACTATTAAAGCCCAGGGATTGCGTTTGATATCTAATAGAAGACGTATGTCATGTGATTTATCGATTAAAAAACGCCTGTAATGTTTCTAATAATTTCAAAATCGTTATTACATTTCAGTCAAAGAGATTTAAACTAATATTGAATGTCTTTGATTTCAGTGGTTAGCAATTTTAATTTCTAATTGGAAATTCTAATGTTACACAGTTACATAATTAATTACGTAACTCCCACATTGATGTGTCGCCCGGCAAATGTGAAGCGGTTACCATAGCCATATAAGCGATCGCAACATTAAATATCGCTCCCCCTTATATCCTCTCCCCCTTCGCCAACGCAACTCCTTTCTTTCTGGCAGGGTTTCTGGTGATCTCGCCCACTCGAACCGGCGGCAGCAGTACCAGGAACACAACAACAAAAGTCGATGTCAATGAGGTGATTTATACTATTCATTCCATTGCTGAGACTCCCCTCAATTGAAGGGGCTCAGAGCATACTCTGCCACGCTGCTAAACTGCGGGTTAACGGAGGCCAGTGTTTTCAAGTCGCCTAAAGGCCACTGACTTGGCTTAACAACTGTCATCTACAATGTCAACAGCCGGGTCTTAACGTGCCCGTCGAAGCACGAAGTAGCTCGAGATAAATATACCCAATAAAAGACTGGCTACGCTCGACATTGCTTAACTTGTGTATTCGATTAGACTGACACACGCACCGACACGCCACTAAGGTCCTCCTGTACACATGTCAAATTCAGTGGTATTTTATAAAGTCTTAAATTATACATTAATGCGCTAATGCGTAATTTATTTATTCTAATAATATTAACAGCGCGAGTGCAACTATACAATCTAGTGCGTTATCCAATGCAACAGCTTTCGATTTGTATTAGTATTTGTATCTTTGTCACGTCTGCACCCCGTTGCGGTGGTTACATGATTAGCTAACGGCGTTACACAACAGCAAAGTTAGGAATACCGCTGCAAACCTAGCGCAGTATTAGGCTAGACGATGATATGCTATGTAAGGACGTCATTATAATATAACTCTATATGTGAAAGAATTAAAGTCAAAGTCAAAGTAAAAGTCAAAATTCTTTATTCTGTGGGCCCTCGCGGGCACTTAGACACTTCTTTTACAATTAGGTATATTTTTTTATCTACCAGCATTTCGGAATGACCATTGACGAGAAGAAATGCCGAAAGAAACTCTGTCATTATAGGTCTTTTTTTATAAATAGCCATACAATATTATCATAATACAATAAAAAGAAAAATGGTATTCAACCAAAATAAGAGATTACTTCGATAGATAAAATTTCTTGATGACTTAAAAATCACAATTTTGGACTTTCCCGAAAACGCTCCATACACAAGACTACTGAGTTATGATATGACGTCACACCTAGATATTTTCAACATTTTTGAACCAAAGCCATGCATGGTATAACACATGCACGTGGTGCACCCTACTGACTGACAAACTAGGTCTTGGCGAAAAGAGAGGTAGGGAGATGTAGATATTTTGTATACATTAAAACAGACGACGTACGACAGCTATGTTATACTGCATTTATGCAGCTAGTGCCGTAACAAATTTATAGTATTTTTATTTGGTTTTTCCAAAAATCCAAAGTTACTATAATTTTTGAAGAGAAAACTTCTTTAGTGGCGTTGTGCACTTTTTGGGATGGGTAAAAAATGTTAAACTCGCGTCAGGACACATGGTCTGATCGAAAATTTGTAAGACATAGCTGCGAGACTACAAAATACAACTTTAAGCAAAGACGATACGATTGAGATTGCTTTAAATATTTTAATTAATTGAAATACTTTCGCCATTCTAGGTGTTACAAAGTTTTGCGTGGTTTTACTATTCTCTAACAGGTGGCACTACGTATTTCATCATTCTATTATAATTCTTGCCGATGCAAGAATTATAATAGAATTTTGAAACGATTTTCAGTAACACACAAAATGTTTTCACTTCTACCGGCACTCCCGGAGTGCGACCCGTTGATTTCTTTTTTTATAATTTCATTATTTTTTGAACGATTATAAAACAAGTCGGGCATAAATTACTAAAATTTTAATAGCGCAGATGGCTCTAACTTTGTGTATTTTATGACACTGATATTTATTTTTTATAATTTTAGAACGTAGGTATCTAGCCTATTGGTAGTACTTATTTTTTTTAATATGAAATTCAAGTTCGAGCCATCTAACTATCATAAAATAAATATCCAAAAATTGCACATTACTAGAATAGCTCGCCGTAAAATCTACATCTCGCGTACGACCCCACGTATTTACACTGTATTTTTTCCCAATTCCGCTCATGAATGTAACAACAGACTCATGAATTTTATTGCGCGCGGCGGTCGACGCGGACGATTGTACCAGGAATTGCGCTCTCCACTACTCATAATTGAATTACAAATCGGCCATCGCTGCGGCGAGAGCTGCCCGACGGTGTGCAGGGCTGTCGGCGTGTCCGTCACTTGCGATCCGTCCAATATTCGATCTCACACCACCGCAACTCTGATATTGCACGCCCCATTCGTGCCAATCCGCAAATTGTGGACGTGCTTGTCTCGCCGCTAATATGTACCTATTGCATGAATCTCATTCCGTGTAGAATAAGAAACAGGCTGTCTGTATGTCGTGTGCGCCATGGGGAACATGTGACCGTAGAATCATAACTTTGTGGTTGAACTCTATTTACAAAGCAAAAACGGTCTACATTTTCTTTAGTGGCAGATAAGCATTCGGCCCGCCTGATGTGAAACCATTACCGTAGCCGTATTAACACTCGCAACAAGAAACGCTTTCCGCCAACCCTTGGATTTTTTTGATTGCGAAAATCAAACTTCAGCTTAGATTTATGCTACTTACCTTGAGGGAGACTTGTTGTGTGCTTGCGAGTGAGTGAGGTCACTAGAAAGGAAGGAGATGCTGCGTTGGCAGCGGGGATAGCGGCGTCAAGCAATATTTCATGATGCGAGCTTTAATATGGCTACGGTAACTGCTTCGCATCAGGCGGGCCGTATGTTTGTCTGCCACGACGTAGTATAAAAAAATGCAGTTTTTTCTAGTATCAAAGCACTTTATAATATAGCAATGCTATAATTATGTACGTAATATCATTGCAAACGTTCTGATTTAATAATAGTTGTTTATGAAACTGTTGCATAATAAGGGTTCTTAAAATACAAGTGTGAGTTCGTCACATGAGCTGAAGGCGAATGTGATAATAGCATCACACGAGTATTTTAAGACCTAATTATGTGCAGTTTCATACACTACTTTATCTAATCTCATGAAATGGATGATAATAATATTTTAAATAAAACCATGAAGTCAATTTAACAGCTTTATTTCTTACTTATAAATCCATTTGCAGATCGAGCATGCGTGGTGATCACAGATTATGTAAAAAATTTTTGCAAAGTAACCTGCAAAGCAACCTGCTTAGTATAGCTGAACCCAGTGCTGAAGCTGTATCGAAATGGAAAATAGTGATTTTTCGATACAGTAAGTTGTCCATAAACAACGTCCATACAACTCTATCGAAAAGAAACTTTTGACGTGACAACGTCTTATAAATTGGTTAGCCGGGTGACACTTCAAGAAACTGGCTCACGTTATGCGCTCACAATGAGAGCGAGTGAGAGGCACGCGTCCCTTCTAAGAGCGAGAGAGACAGACATAAAAAGTGAAAGGCATGCGTCCCTTCCACTCGAAAACATTTTACCACTCAAAGTCGTTGTCACGTAAAACTTTCGCCCGTATACCGACTTTACAGGCAACCAATTTTTAAATTTATTTTGATGGCTTGTGCGTAAAAGTCTGATATTAAGATTCTGTGTTTATTTTTTTAATCCCTAAATTTCAGTATGAGATAAGATAAATATAATTTCAATACAATAGTGTAACAATAGTGTCGATATATTATTAGAGTAGCTATGAACTGATCCGAAGCAGTTTCTGCGGCTTTGTTTGTAACTCAATCAGGATGAACGGATCAACATAATTCACACATGGGTTACATAGCGCTTGATATTGTGCTCACTATAGAATACATGTACGTGCTTGCAAGGGCGGTTTAAATTTTTATACTACGGCGGATGGCAGACTACCATATGACCTGCCAGCGCTGCAACTCCTTCCTTTCTTGTGACCTCACTTAGTCGCAGAATACTGTGAGGTGGAGGTACTTCTCCAGACAGACTTACAATTATTCTCTTTTTTGCCAGAGTCTCTTTAGCTAGTCGACAAGGTGCACCATGCAGACGAGGTTGGCTTTGACTTTAAAGATCGTGGTGAGCCACTAACACCCCATATCTATGAATACCCGATAACCCGATATGTGAATCTGAAGCAAAGACGCTCTATGAATTTCGAAATGATATACGTTTTAGTGTAATACGTGGTTAGACTATGTTTAAAAACGAACGAGGATTTTCTTTTATATTATGGTTTCTTGATACTGTAAATAACCGTACTACATGGCGCCCTATCGCCGAAGCTGAAGCTGATTACCATTGGTTTATTTTAATTCCAAAAATTGGTCGTTAAAATTATTGATAAATATCTTCAGCTTATTCGGAAGAGTTCTAGGGTTTCTACCAGTTGAGCTAAACATAATTAGCAACAACTTAAGCAGTAGTTTCATTTCGCATTCAAAAATTCCGATGGTAATCGGCTTCAGCTTCGGCGGTAGGGCCCCTAGTTATAATTCGTAAGCAATTTTGGGGTGTAAGTGGTTCATCAAGATCTTTGAACCAAAGCCAATTTCACCTGCACGTGGTGTACGCTGCTGACTGACAAACGAAGCTCTGGCAAAAAGAGAGGTAGGGAGCGTAATTGTAAGCTACCCGACTGGGGAATGTACCTCCATCTCACAGAATACCACAGCCAAATAACAATTCCCTTGAGGGTTGTTGTGTTCCTGCGAGTGAGTGAGGTCACCAGAAAGAAAGGAACGAGATGCTGCGTTGGCAGCGGGGGTGGCGGCGCGCGAGCAATATTATATGTTGCAAGCGTTAATTTTGCTACGGTAACCGCTTTACATCAGGCGGGCCGTATGCTCGTCTGCCACCCGACGTAGTATAATATATATATATATATATATATATATATATATATATATATATATATATATATCCAGAAAAGACGCGAAGGTGTTTTTGTAGGGTGAACATCATGCTGTTTGTGTTCATATGCAGCAATATATATATATATCATTTGCTGTAATGTCTTGGTAAAATCTCTAAGTACCTACCTTGTGTCTCCGACAGTTTTGAAATACTACTATGTAATACTATTATATGTTCTAATGGACATATTGTTGCTAATCTATACAACAACATATAGACTATTCCTGACAGCAATTTGTTATGAAAGAAAAGACGGTCTAGCACTACAAGCTTCATGTCTCTGGAACGCGCTACCTGAGTCTGTTAAGGCAACTTCGAATTAATTCAACTTCAAAAAGAAAACACATGCAATTCTTTTAGATGCAATCAACTTTTTAGCTTGAAAGGTGTCGTTAGATTCGTATTTAGTGAGAGTGACACTGGGTATATCAAAATAAAAAAACAAACGAAGCGTATAAGCACAAAATCATTATCATCAACATCATTTCTGTATTTCTATGTAGGTATGTATATCATTCTGATGTATTTCTATGTGTAGGTATGTATATGTATGTTTATTAAATATATAATTATGCTATGTATGTTTATTTAATTTTCTGCATTTATTTATTAATACTATTCTATTACTCGGAGCATTGTTTTATTACATAAATTGCTTTTGTTTTTTGACTGGTAGAGATTGTTTTTAGCGTTAAGTCCGCTTTTGTACCCTTATATTACTGGTCAATAAAGTTTTTACATAAATAAAAGATAATATTTTTAGGTGCAAATTATCGAAAAACCGAAAACTAAAAGTTTTTAAATAAATACAGCTTGTTATAACAATGTCACCCACAACTACATATTTCATTGCAATAGTACATACGAATAAGAGAACATATTACAATGAATTAAATATATAATAGGTATATCGCTTGGGAAATGTACTGACAGTAATTCAGGCAATGTGAGCAGAGCCCCGATCCAGGCCGTATTTGTACGTGGCCGGACAGCGTCCACCGCATCGGGGCTCAGCGCACACGGACAGTTCCATTAATTATAGAGCGATCTAATTAGCCACCCGACGATCAATCCACGCGCAATAGGCTATGTAATATATGGATAATTTCTTTCACACGATTTATAAACAAGCTGATTCAGAGATTGGTGACGAGCCTAGTGGTCGAATGGCTAGCAATGTCCACTTTGACTCCAGGTTCGCGGGTTCGATCCCCGTACATAACAAACATTTTGTGTGCATGAACATGTCTGTTTGTTTTGGTCTGGTTTCTATGTATTATATGTATGCATTTACAAAAAAAAAAAAAAACTAAGTATAATATCAGATTGTAGTTATTTAGTAGCCATAGTACAAGCTTTGCTTAGTTTGGAACTAGATGGCGGTGTGTAATTTGTCAAGGGATATTTATTTATTTAATATAGGGGTAATCAGATTTTTATTACTATGAATTTCTTGCTGAATAGCTTGTCCTGGGATATTTATTTACTGGTGCCACTGAAAACTAGCGTCATGACATCACGTGAGTCGTGAGTGTCGTGACAACATGGAATATTTTTTTATTTATTTATTTAATCTTATTGCACATAAAAATAAAGTACAAAGGTGGACTTAATGCTATACAAGAATTCTCTACCAGTCGACCTTAGGATGATACAGAGATAAGACATGGTAGGTGCACAAGGCGAATATTGATATTAAATTAATGACACATTGAATATAAAACAGTTAACGAAGTATTATAAATAAATATATAGTAATTTACGACATAAATACATAGAGAATAGAGACTCGAATACATGACAGATAAAATATATACCATACATATGAATACTTAAATAATATTCATATAAAACCTTAAAAAATATATTAAAAAAAATGTATTTACGTATGTTTATCAGTTGTCTAGTACCCATAACACAAGCTTCGCTTACTTTAGGGCTAGACAGCACTGTGTAATTTGTAAAAAAATAGAAATATAATTTGTGGGTGTAAGTGGTTTATCAACACCAACGTGGTGCACCCTGCTGAATAACAAACGAGGCTCTGACGAAAAGAAAGGCAGGGTGTAGCGAGCGTATTTTGTCAGCTGCCCGACTGGGGAAGTACCTCACCTCACAGAATACCGCAGCCAAATAACAATTCCTTCGAGAGTTGTTATGTTCCTACGAGTGAGCGTGGTCATCAGAAAGGAAGTTGCTGCGTTGATAGCGGTAAATGCATGCAATTGGTAGACAGTTAATTCACAAGTAAAATATAATTCATAGATCAAATTTTAGTCTAGGCAGCTAGCTAGCTCACGACAGAAAAATTTGGGGAGACCTTTATCTAGCAATGGGAAGATACAGGCTGATAATGGTGATTCCGCATATAGAAGTATAATTAAAAAGTGACGTATAATATTCAAGAATATATTTGGCTTCATTATATGTGTTAATTGATCGTCGGCTACTGTTGGCTACTAATTATACCGCACCATAATTTAATGAAGCGACGCGCACACCCTATCGCGCCCGTGAGGAAAATATTTGGTTAGTCTGTGGTGTGGGCTTTAGTGACTGTGATTGTGAACCGTGACAGGTGCAAATACAGGAAATTACAGGAATTTACATTAAATTTTATACAGTACACTCTCGTATACTTTGCACATGTATATTGTGTTCATGTACGTCTGTCCTTTAACTAATGTATTAGAATTATTGAATAGAGTTTTAATGCACCAATTATCTTGATTGTGGAAAATGTGGAACATTAATTACACTCCCACTATAGTTATTGTAAAGTAATTTAAGCCAATAGATTTTAATTAGTACCTATTCCAAATTGTATACGTTTCTAAATATCAATTTAAAGAATCAATAACATTCTTGGAATTTTATTTTAAGATTAACAACTTCTAATTTCTCGCGTTCAGTAACTACTAAGCACATAAATACAGGTGTCGTTTTATCTTATTATGTGGATAAAATCGTATCATCGCGTCAATTACTACACGTGTATAAACGTATACACATGTACGATCGTATCTACTCGTAGGTATGAGGAAGTGATTAGAAATAGAGTATATTATGTATAGAGTTATAAAGGGATTATCTGTCAGGAGGGAGTCAAGTACTATGTTCTCGTTTATCAACTTTGTAAAGCGTTCGTTGAAGCGTTGCAATAGGATTAACACAGATTTAATAAACTACTGAATTCGACAAATTAGTTATCGTATGTAGATAGATGCTGTCCAAACGACTATATTGTTGTTTAGATCCTTCCGGTTTGCAACTTCCACTTCCTAATTTGGTAACTTCTAATAACGTTCACTTCCTAAAAAGTCCACTTCCCAAAAAGTCCATCATCAGCAACGGCAAATTGCAGTCCACTGTTGGACATAGACCTCTTCCAAATGTCAATAAAATCAATAATTATAATAATTGTTTAATTTTGTTCAGTAGGTAATGGACAATTATGGAAATGGTCTTTTTGGGAATGGTAATTTTAGCACGGGGCGTTTTAGGAACTGGACTATTTAGGAAATGGTTAGAAGTAGACATTTTACAAAATTGAGGTTATAGGAAGTAGAAAAAATTAGGAAGTAGACGTTGTGAACTGAAAGGGTTTAGATGTCTACGTTAGAAAATGCTACGGGTCAAAATGTGTGTTGTGTGCGGCGGCGAGTTGAGGCTAACACGCCATCTACTAAAGTACCCCGAGCCGTCCTCGCATGTATTGGCACAATTTATTGGACACTAAAGTTTTCATACGCTTTTATGTTTTTGGGAGATTACAACACCAGCCGTTCGCCGAAGCCCGACGTTTATAAGATTTCTCCCTTCGAAGGGACTCGAGAAATCATTCTGTTTAACAATGTTTGGGACGCAAAATTATTTTATAAAAAGAAAATAGCTTTTACCAGCTAGTATGTGGTTACTAGTATTCAGTGGTATCTCTCAAATATATATAAAATAAAATATATGTATTATGTAATAAGCCATGAATATTTAAATAAAGAAATAAAAATATTTTATACAAATTACACAATGCCGTCTAGTCCCAAACTAAGCAAAGCTTGCACTATGAGTACTATATCACTGATAAATTACTTTTTTTTGTAAATACTTAATATACATAGAAAACACACAAACTAAGACAAATATACATTGTTCATGTACAGAAATGTTTGTCTTGTGCGGGTTATAATAAATTCAATTTATTCTACTAAATAATAGAATAAATTGAATTTATTGGCTAGAGTAAAGTCAAGCTAGCACGAGTTCATTGCGGAGCTATCAGCACGCTTAGAATAGTGACATTGAAATCATTAGTCAGTGTAACGCTTCTTTTACGATTTGACTCTACCCGTGTAAGCTAGGTTTTACATATACTTAGTCCCTTTTTCGTCATCTTATCTCATAAAAGCAAGTTGGAAATCGAAAATAGCAAATCTATGGTATAGTTTAAGTGTTGTCGTATTAGATCACTTCACCTAATCCATTCTATCCTACCTGTCCTCACTTTTTGAAAAGCCAAACTTCCAACAAAATAAAGTTGGACAGTTGTTGGGGCGGGCGGCGCGGCGGCGGGCGGTCGCCGCCGGCCCGCTGGCTTTCCGCTCAATAAACGCTCGCAACTCGCACAAGTTCCGCAGCTCAGCCGCACTCCGTCGTACGTACAATAACAAGTTTCATAGTAACTTTTTGGCAACGCTCCGTTCCACGTACGTACACCATTCCTGTTGAGTTTTAGTTTGTGATTAATCGGACGTCGATTGAAAGTGGACTTGGTTTAAACAAAGGAAAGTAGGTAACTACCATAGGTGGGCATTAACTCGTTAATCCGTTAATCGTTAATTAACGAAGTTAACATTTCGAGTAACGGATTAACTTTTAAGTTAACTTAAAAATATGTTAACGGACTCGTTAACTTCCGTTAAATTTCCCAAAGTCCGTTAACGTTAATCCAGCACAGATACCGCACTGGCATGTACTACGCTCGACCCGATTGACAAGTGCGGTTCGGCGCGTGCCGCGAGTGAAATGATACTATTTTACTGTCGAAAGTTAGAAGGACGGAGATAGTTTAAGCGGCGGAGACAGCAACGTGAGTAATTCACTCTTACTCACGTTGAGTCTGTATTTCTTTCTAAAGAAAAACCTAAGAGCCACAAATCAAAGTCTCGTCAAAATGTGGCTAGACATGAAGTCGAAAAGACTCGTTAAATGATGAGGCATTCCTCGGGGAACAGATATCCGCAAATCTATTGATTAAATATAATACTGCTATACCCTTAAGCGCTGCAGTTGAACGTCTTTTGTCCACGGGCAAGGATATAATTCGACGAATCTTAATCCAAATGAATAAAAACTATCGTTTTTCAACATGCCTACATTATACACTCTAATAATTATACCCGTCTTTTTTTGTTACTAACCTGTTAACTTCCAGAACCAACAGTTTTATAAGAAGATGCAATTTTTGGATTAACGATTAACGTTAACTTCCGTTAAATTTTCTGAAATGTAACGCTTTAACTTTTAACGAAGTTAACTTTTTCAGTAACGGATTAGCGATTAACGAAGTTAACTGTTTGATTAACGGTGCCCAGCTATGGTAACTACGGTTGATATAGTAGGTACGCGGTTCGGTTGATTATGTATCATAGGAACGCAAAATTAAACTTTTTGGGAACACACAACTTGATATATTAGTAGAATTATGAGAACTTTGATTTAAACATAATTTCATCTGGAGTAGTTTGGGTTTTCGTATGCGAAATATGATTCGTGACAGTTTCCAATTATTTCAGATGCAAATGTTCACTGAGTTTGGAAGGAACTTTAAGAAGCTTTGACCAAAGTTATCTTTGATAACTAATTGGTATAAAAACTGCTGGCCAATATTCAATGTGAATATTTAAAATTGTTATAAAGTACCTAACCGTAAAAACCGCAGTCTTGTTTCTCTCCACTTCAAATGCTTGATGTAAAGAATTTAAGCATAAGTCGTCTTGTATCAACTTACTGTGGTCAATAGAGTTCTTGAAATAAACAAGTGAATATGTTAATATTAGATTGTATATATTAATAATCATAAAGTATATAGCACGTAGTTATACAATGTGATTATACACATTTTTACACGCCTTTATAGGCGTGTCTGTTAGACCGCACGTCAGTAGTTGTTACTAAAACATTTTTTTAAAAAAAACTTAATAAATGTTAGTTAAATTTCGTGATTTGTTCGATAGAAACTGCTACTATATTTACCCGGGTGAAATCCCATCTCTAGTCACGACATCGAGGCACTCCGACGTCAAGTTTTTTTCTAAAGTGCATCAAATATAGGCACATTATTGAGCATATCACTTAGGCCTATGTTATTATACGAGTATTTGGTCGTGTTGGGGTGTACATGAAGATAATAATCTATGCAGTCATATAATGCCAACAGGTTTATTAACTTCTATGTTTCTTTTCGAAAATCTATACGAGATTTCCATGGTTTTTCCCTCAATTATTACAACTTTATGAGGAAATTCTTTTATAAACGATAAGTTTTATTTGCACTATTTAGTATACCTATAAGTAACAATAAGTTTTGTGATTCTATTTTATTGTTCGACCGAATCAAGAAATTCCGTAACGAAAATAAAACCTAACACGTCCCACTCCGCCTACCATGTAGCTCGGCCGAGCGTTCATGTGTATGTATATGGTACGACTGTACGAAGCTCGCACGGATCGAGACGACCTGGAGACCTACTATGAACACACGAAATCTGAACGAACTCCGTATTTTCGGGCTGTTTCCTACCACGACAATACTACGGGCCCGTCAACGGAACAAAATCGGAGTTTGACGTTTACTGCTACGGGTCACTTACTATGATCATACGAGCCCGACACGAAAATTTGACATATAGTTTTTCGGGCGTTTAACCTTACTTTTCATGAGAGTTACCGTAAGAGTTTCAGATTAACATTCAAATATAAGTATGTTATTGTCAATTCTATATCAGTTTGGGTTTTATATGACTACTGAGAAGGTGTAAATGTCTTATTAAAAATACTGCATAAATAAATAAATAAGTTGATAAAAAATGCTATGCAATAGCTATACCGCGGCAGTCCCCGAGTGCCACACGTATTCTTTTTTGTATAAAATAACTACCTAGTATATAAGTAAATTACTTACCTAGTTAATTTCCACAGATTTCTATATAAATCGCTTTTATTTTTACCTAGCGTTTTCTCATCATAAATATTAGTAAGTAAGTAAGAGATTCCGAGACAGCCACTCGAGACGTGACTCTTCTGAATTGAGTTTTACCGAAGAGCAGACAGCTTTTGTGAGTATTCAAAACGATGTGAAGATGCCCCTGATTTATGTGGGGCCATTATTCTTACTTACCGTGATGTAAACACATGCCCTTCATTCTATATCACGTACCAAATAAAGAGGATACACATATCACTGCCATTATTTTCAAAAAATATAAGGACCTAACAAGACATATAGCGTGTAGTAGAATTGTATAATCCGCAGTTATATAAAACCATTAAGGTACCTATTCGTTACAGAAAATGAGTCGATATACTTTGGCGGTAGACGGTAGTTCAGAATTAAGTTTAGTTAAGGTCCTGTTTGAAAAAACTATTTGTGTTATGAAACTACCATTTGATATGAAAAAGCATTTTGGACAAAACTACCTAAAAAATTGCAAGGAGTTGCTACATTTGCAGCTGGTGCACCAGCGTTAGAGAAAATCTAACGGCATGCCATTGTATTGCTCCAGTGCTGCTATGGTAACTGCGTCCTGCTTGCTTCCTCTCGTGGGCTCTACGTATGCGTGTTTGGCACTATGATGTAGTATAAAAAAAATTGGTTGTTTGTAAAGTTGGTTTACGGACGATAATTTTACGTGATAACGTCATAAGAACAGATCGGCCGATGGAGTGGAAGAGAGATAGATGCGTGTTCCGCGCTCTCGCTTGCTCGCTCGGCTCAGGCGGAACGTGACATGCTTTTTCGTGCGTGTAGCCGTTCATCGATTTATAAGACGTTATCACGTCAGAAAGTTCAATATTTTGCTGCCATTATCCAGTATCGTGTATCAGTATCATGTAAATATACGTCTGTGCTAGTCTCTACTCTACTCCTTCACAATATAGCGTGACATAGCTTTGCCAGACGTCTCGCTTTTGGCAGGAAACGTCAAAAATTATGATTGAATGAATTCATGGACGGACCGTCAGAATTGACAAAAATATAAATTATTGTAAATATAAACTATAGCTTTGAACAAAAATTAATTAATATTGTAAAACTGTACTTATCTAGGCGTGTCTTCATGCCACTGCAACTGCTGAAAGCTCTGACTCAGCGGCTTCAAATTAGTTTTTCCTGAACACATATGAAGAGCTCAAATTTGCGTAGGTACACGTTTTTCAGTATTGAATAAACAGAATAAATAATGTTAAGTCAATGATAAATAAAAATATTCCCACCAAAACAATACCGCATCACCTAGGCCTAAAACTAGCTTGCTACGTCAAAGTAAGTAACTAAGTTCAGCTTTGGAGTTAGGGCCTCTGCTCAGCCAAGAGACATATGTTGCATTCGTAGCGCTACGAGAGACTCACTTATACATATTGTGTGTATAGTGGAAATATTGTGGTGGTTATTGTCTACAAAACGGTTGACTCCAATGTACTATGGGATATAATACAAATCATAAAGATATTGGAACTTTATATTTTATTTTTGGTATTTGATCAGGGATAGTTGGAACTTCTTTAAGACTTTTAATTCGAGCAGAATTAGGTAACCCCGGATCTATTTTAGGATATTGCGTAAGTGGTTCATCAACGTCTTTGAACCAAAGCCAACTTCACCTGCACGCGGTGCACCCTGCTGACTGACAAACGGAGCTCTGGCGAAAAGAGAGGTAGTGAGCGTAATTGTAAGCTACCCGACTGGGGAATGTACCTCCACCTCACAGAATACCGCAGCCAAATAACAATTCCCTTGAGGGTTGTTGTGTTCCTGCGAGTGAGTGAGGTCACCAGAAAGGAATGAGATGCTGTGTTGGCAGCGGGGGTGGCGGCGCGCGAGCGATATTTTATGTAGCGAGCGTTAATATGGCTACGGTAACCGCTTCACATCAGGCGGGCCGTATGCTTGTCTGCCACCCGACGTAGTATAAAAAAAAAATAGTATATTTGAGTCAACCGTATATACGTATTTATACCTTTTTTAATTAAATATAAAATCACCGATCTAGCTAAATCCAAGGTTTAATATGTTAGGTTCATAAGTACAGCACCACCTACCTTACCTTTCACTTTGAATTAAAAGAAATTATATATTTAGTTGTCATATATTATTTTTTGTATAGGACTGAATTGAAGGTGAGCTTATTTAGAAAATGATTATGTGGTTATACCAAGCCGTAAGTGGATGACTTAATCTATTTCACTACGGCAACAACTTCGAATTTGAAAAACAAATTAGGTAAGTAGACAGGGCGTTTGTTTCAAGTACAAGTCATCTTACGACTCGTAATCTTATTGTGGCTTGAATGAATTGCTGACTTGCGACGTCGCGATGCTTGTTGAAGTTTAAACGTTGAAAAGAAAAACAAAAGGGTTTTTAAACAAGGGATAGTTTCGTGATCCGACGACGGGCCGGGGCGGAGTGTCTTGGCAACACAAATAGTAATAAGCCCGAGAAGTCGCTCAAACTCCACCGGGCTTTCGGGACTCGGCAAATATTACAAAGCGACACAAACTTAGATATTGTTTGTCGGACATCCTTTTGCCATGGATTGTGCCACAAGCCTCGTCACAATGAATTGGTAGGCTTGTAGGCGTGTTAGAACTCTTCTCATTACTGTTTGAGGGGATTTTCTTCGGCATCAAATGGGTTTAGTGGTTTTTAAATTGTTTTGGTGTAAATGTTTTTAAATCCTGTTTTATAATACCGGCACAATGCTGGCACTCTACTATCAAAGGAACATCGGCGACACGTCCATATGTGGTGAAAACCGTCTTCATTAAATCAGATTCTATCTCATATTAGTTGGTGGTTAGAATCTGTAGCCCTATTAGACTGGATATGTTTTCCCCATTTCCATTGTGTAGAGTGTGAACTTCATTGGCTAATAAATAAATGAAACGTCATTGAATACGTACAGTATCGCAATAAATATACAAGATTGTCCAGCCTTTAGTCCTGGACAATAAAATATATTGTCCAGGACTAAACGCTGGATTATACTTACTTCCAGAAAAGTATGCACTCGAAAAACGAAATCCTCATCCAAATCGAGGACCCTATCGCCGAAGCTGAAGCAGATTATCCATCGAATATTTTGTTTCATAAAATAGACCTTACGTTTAAGTTATTGCCAAAGATCTTGAGCTTCAGTTGGCAGAGCTCCGTCGTTTCTACTAGCCAAGCTAAACACAAGTATCTAAGTAGAAGTTGAAGCAAGATGAGCCCGGTGTTGAATGGCTAACCATATCCACTTTGACTCCAGGGTCGCGGGTTAGATCCCCGTACAAGACAAATATTTGTGTACATAAATATGTCTGTTTGCATTGGTCTGAGTGTTTTCTATGTATTATATGTATGCATTTAAAAAAATATATTTAAGTATAAAATCAGTTATCCAGTTACCATAGTACAAACTTTGTTTAGTTTGGGACTAGATGGCATTGTGCATTTCGACCAAGAATATTTATTTATTTATATTTAAGCTTCAGCTTCGGCGCTAGGGCCCCGTATCACAGGCCTTGGAAAAAGTCACGATCGTAATAAGTACATTATATTATACTTAGACTAAAACTGAAAACCATTTTGGAAATCAATTAAAAATACTTGTAACTATTTTCAAGGTTTGAACATGGTGTCGATACGTTAAGACGTATCTCTCGTAAGACGTATATCTACGTAGTTCTCGGGGATAAAATTTGTGCGGAAATCTGAAATCGCTTAGACATTTATGAACCGTCTATTTATTACCCTAAATCGAAAATGATCTTCCTCGCTCCAAGCTCGGTACAGCGGTTTTATTGCTCTCACTTTGTGAATCAGCAGACAGCACGAATCGATTGTTCGTGCCGCTAGACTCCCGAGAGAATAAAAAAACAATTGGAACCCCGTATTGCAGCAACTGGGAGCTCATCAAAATCACGTTATCAGCCTGCACTAACAAATCAAACTTACTCGGGGGTACGCGATGTCGCATCATACGCCGTGTATAAATTTGCTATTAAAACATAGTCTTTATTGCTATGCCATAAGACATATTTTAAATGGGAATTCGCATTTTTAGCGTTATCTGTATTGTGCAATAAAGCTCGCTGCTGGCGCACGTCATAAAATAGGAAATATCTAGTTTGCACCTACCTATGTGTAGATCTGGATGTGGCACGTGCCATATAATTGGATGATGCAAATAGCTGTGCTCCTGTACCTTCTCAATCTTTTTATTGCGACGGAAATATGCACAGCGTATTTACAGATGTTGTAAACGAAATACGATACGTAGGAGATAGGACAACCTGTATCCTATGTAAGTACTTTTACAACGTATGTACTTTTTACATTTATTTTAGTATAATTTGATTTTAGGTATTTTAGTTTTATAATTGAGTTGTACATATTGTTTATAACCTAAGTTTATTTGAATAAATATCGTATGTTTTTACTCGTTCTTTGTTTGTTAGTGTTATTATTCTATATAAAGACTTATTTTAAATTAGCATTTGAATCTGAATAGTGGTCAATGTGATATTGTTCATGCCATGTGAACAAAAAACTTGAAAATAATAGTCAGCTGACCAGTGAACATTCGTCTATTTCCTATTTCCTTGTGGATGCATATATATACTGTGTCAAAATATTTATACTTTGGCATGTACCGATTCTTTCTTTAGGCTATCATGTCATACATAGTGTTAATTTCGGTGCAACCGTGTACAGATTTGTAGACACTTCCGTTATAAGATAGCCTGGCGTAGCCAAGACGTACGTAGCATCGTAGTACTACGCGGGATCCTCTCATACCGGAAGACTTACAATCTACATGATGTTGCTTGTACTAGGAATTTCATTAGAAAAACGGAATATTATTTTATTTATCTGTGTGTTGATCGTTGAATGTGGAATCAATTGAGTATTCCTTGGAACTAATTGTAATAACTAAATATATTATTAAAAAAGCTTATTTCCTCGGTCTAAATAATGTGAAGATCTGTAATGATTATACAATTATTACCTAATTTAGTACATGTTTGAAATATTCGTATGCTTGAGAAAATTAACAGCTTCCTCAACATCACATAAATAATTTCTAAATATAATACGACAACAATGAAAATTATTTATAATTAATAAACTTCCGAGTACGATAATAAAAACCGACAGGAGCATCGTTCACATTAAATCAGTCGTCGTGTTTCCTTAACATTGTTTGTTGAACAGCGACGGTTGTCGGCAGCTAGCTGCCGCTGGGAGTCGTTAGCGTAACAACATTTTAACATGTCAATTTATAGTTGGTTTGATGAAGCGGCGTAGCATCAGGCGCCGACCCTTAATCGCAGATAAATGAATTACGTCGGCCGTCATCCATCACTGTCGGTAATTTTAAGATAAAAGCCGTGGCACAGGTTGCTCCTTCGAGGGCGCGCCGCTCGCGACATCGTTTACGTCACAATATACGTAACATTGCTACGCCAGCTACGTACGTGTTACGTTATATACGTTCATGTGTGTAGTAGCAAATGACATCTTGGAAACCTGACTACAAGATCCTCTAGTAAATATTTTAAAAAATAGACTAATTATATTATTAAAAATAGAATTCACCTCCCTCCCCCCTAGGTAGGGTTGTATTTTTCCTTTTTTTTTTAAATATTTATAATGTTCTGGCAAGCTGGTCAAGACAACTATTTAAATAATAATAATCCTGTAGTTAAAATTTTCGTAATATGTTAGGTGGGGAGTAAGTGGCTCACCGCCATCTTTAGAGTCAAAGCCAACCAATCTGCACTATTAAGCAAACTAGGTTCTGGCAAAAGAGACGTAGATAGGGAATGTCGAGACCAACTATGGAACTACCTCCACCTGACAGAATACCGTAGCCAATTATTTGTTGTGTTATTGGAGATTGTTGTGTTCCTGCGAGTGAAGTTACCAGAGGTGAGGAGATACTGCATTAGCAGCGACGCCTGATTGCGAGCAATATTCTTTGTAGTGCGATGGGCTATATGGGTGAAGCCGCAGTCAATAGCTAGTTAATATTAGGAATAAGTTAAATTTGTAAAAAATGTAGTCGATTAACAAAAAATCAAATCTACCGTTTAACGGCAGGAAAGAAGAAAGACAAATTAATAATTATACTTCCGCATTTATTAAGACTAGCTTGCGCCCGCGACTTCGTACGCGTGTATCCCGTCCTCGTATGGATTCATCTAGTCCCTTTATAGATACAGATTCATATCCAACAGATCACAATAACTTAGTTAAACAAAGTACGTAAGCAATTCTTTAACTAAGCTATTGGTTGAAAAATTAATCCGAAATATTAATTTTTCAAACAATATAAATCCGAGAGTTCTACAGTATTGTAGCCATCAGTTAGGTCTGTTTATGATGTCAAAGGGTCTCTCTGTCCAGTAGGTCAACGCGAGTCACCAGTGCAGTGGAGCGTACAGTAGAAGCTGATTGATTTAGAGCCTATCACATCGCGCTGGCGTACTACTCTGTCTTATATGTTTACAATCAAAGTAAGAATATGTATAGAGATACTACATACTAACTTTCGTGTAAATATTATTGCTCCCTTATTCCCAATCATTTTTTTTTATACTACATCGGGTGGCAGACAAGCATACGGCGCGGCTGATGTGAAGCAGTTACGGTAGCCATATTAACGCTCGCAACATGGAATATTGCTCGCGCGCCGCCACCATCGCAGCCAACACAGCAACTCCTCCCTTTCTAGCGACCTCACTCACTCGCAGGAATACAAGCACCCTAAGGGGAATTGTTATTTGGCTGCGGTATTCTGTGAGGTGAAGGTACTGGAGTAAAATTGTAAGTGGAATTGATCTACATCTTTGAACCAAAGCCAACCTGAACGCTTTGAGCTCCACTTCATAACTTATGGTGTTTGAGGCCTTATAAACATTGAATTTGGTGATTATGAAACATACATTACCATACACTTATGCAAGCATTACACGATTAACGTAAATATAAACTAATTTTGTTATGAGAATATCCAGATGAACAAATAGTAAGCATTTTATACCAAATACTTATTTGACCAAAATGTATTTTTATTCCCATAACAATTATTTTTAATATTGTCTAAAATTAGTATCGCTCGTTCTGTTTCAGCCATTTTGTAAAGAACTCTTCTACTAAAACAGCTACCAGCACCTTTGAAAGGGCTAACCTTTTCAAGTAATTTAATAACACTGTCAGTAACTTGAAGTTACTATCAATAAATTAATAATGACGCAGTAAAATTTATCACATCCGAGCCCGTTGGAGAGCACTCCTTGCCCTCCGCGACGTTATCGACATTGCCAATTCAATTATATTCATTGAATGGAGATTTATTAGCAAAACGGTTCCAACTAGGTAACTTTTTGTGGATATATTTTTGGGTAGCATGGCAATATTTCATCCCTCTTGTCAAGTATGCGTTTGCCCAATGAGAACTATCTACTGCGCTCGACACGACACAAAGAAAATAGGATCCCTTCCTGCGTCGGGAGCACAGTTCCGCAGCTACGGCTTTCAACGTACTTTGTTTACGGATGCACCCATTCAAATCGAAAATTATAGGTGCATGCAAAGTATTTTCCCGAGCGGGCAAATCGAACAATACGCTGCGAGGTAATACATTTTTCAAGACGCTCGGAGGCTAGGTTGGTAGATTGTATTTCTCTGGAGCTGCGCTCGGCTAGCGTTACCTACGCGTATTGCAACTATTGCCTGGATAAGGGCTGAGAGTTTGAGACAGCCACATTTTCTCTTAATGCCTCACAATTTAGATAGTCCAGCGCAGCGCTTTCGACGTCCATGCAACGTGCGTCACGCCGAGTTGGGAGTCCTCGTACAAAATAATAAGACATTTGATCTTTTTAAATCATTTAATAAAATAAGTAATGTATTAATTTCTTATAAAGAACACATTTTAAGAGCAGTCATTGGCTGTATCGTTAAAAAATATTTATACATAACTGTAAAAATAACACCTAAAGTTTGAAATAAAATCCAAAATAAACGTGGACATCGTCTACTCGGTAATATTTTATTAAAACGAACGCAACGTTATTGCGAAGTAAACAACCGTTTCGCAGGAACATAATCTGTCTCCGCCGTCAACGATGACCCTCGGATCAGTACGTTGACATTCATATGTACAATTTCAACATGTTTGCAACATGCAACCCTAAAAGTTCACACAAGAATTCGCTCTAACATTGTAAGGCCATTTTCTACATTACACAATATAAGAATCTCAATTTAAAATCTTGCCTCATTAAGCGCTTATAAACAAAATGTAACTCCTGACATTTAAATATGTACCATAAAAACACATTAACTCTATATTTTATTTTAATATGTCGTAATATATTTTTCTGTACTTCTCTATTATCAGAAAACCATCTTTTTACAAGTTTTAAGTACTGACATCTATTACAACAGAAGGTAAGAAAATGCCCTATAATGATTTCCTTCTACAAATCTCTCGCCTCGCCGTTATCGCTTCAATAAATTCATCCATATCAAAATATATACCAAATACATTTTATGATTCATTCATTGTGTCACCATTGATATTATTTATTTAAAACATAACGCCATATTTTCAATATGTATATTAAAATTCTTACGTCTAAAACGGTAACAAAAATGACATGTTTGCTATATAGTTTTAATTGCGAATATCGAGAACTGCCGCGTCGTTCGACGCAGCATTGTGATGTGAAATTAAAGTTACAAGACTAGCTCTTTGTTCTATTGTCAATATATATCTATGCACATACATTTATACATATAAGTACACGGAAAAGATTGTTAAGGTGTTAGTGCCGTTAGTGTTAAAATTATATGGCACAGACAGACATAGACAAAATTAAAATTATAATAATTAATTCTAAATGCTCGATATGAATCGTACAAAATTAATAAATTTACAAATTGCATCAGGTACGTACATACATTGTAATCAAATGAACTAAAAATAAGCGTGATCCGATTAGTCGGCGGTAGCGTGGAATGAATGCTGAGTTTCGTTGAATATTCTTATATAAAACAAAATGTGGTTATTATGGTATTAAAACAAATAAACATCAATTGCATCCAACTACATGATTCGTCGGATGCGTCACTAACGTGGCAACGACACTTCAACTATTCAACACAAAGCAGGGTCGTACAAAATAGATGTTCGAAATTGCAATACTACTAACAAATAGCACCTAACCCGACAGTAAATAAAAAAAAGCTGCCGGAAATCTTATCCCCATCAAAAATATGGCTAAGAAACAACATGTTCAGGCAAGCAAAGTTGAACTATCTGCTCTGCTGGAAGGCAGAGATATTCTCTACACTATACGACAGAAACATTAAACTATAATATGATAATCTTCAATCACCTCGAACAAACAGATCAAGAACATTAAGTCATTTATAATATCACTCTTTAAAACATTATATTACAAGAATCGATAGACAAAGATATTTTTCAACAAAGATACTCTCACATCGAAACACTTTGAAAAACAACAACGCGTATTCTACGCTCAGGATTAAATTTACGGGATATCTTCGTCACCATTCCTTGGACCTCGTCAAGGTATGGTGACCACGCAGACTTTGAAAAGTCTGTGCTTTCTTTTAATTCGTTCCAACCTGTGCGGTTGTAAGATATGCTATCCATTGGACGAGAGGTCGTCTTTGAGCCACTGTGGAACGGGACGGCCTAATCTCACCAGAAGTTTAGACAGAGCCGTATTGTGGGGCGTGTAATATTTCTTCAAGAATTTGGCAGACTGTTCGTTCATAGGTGGGTACACTCGGCCTTTAGATTTGCCCAGACATTTCGTCTTTTCATTACTCACCGCTTGGCAATAAAAGCCTTTTTTGGAATCGAACCTGTAACAAAAGTTTTTATATTTTAGATTACAAATATTCAATGAAAAATTTTTCCTCATGGAGAAATATTTGAATTTTATTTCAAAAAATACCCAAGTAACTAATAGGGAAGATACAAAGTGTGATCGCACCGCAAATTAGAATTCCAAAGATAGCTAAGATTCCGTCATACGACACAATCAAAAATATCGGCAAACATGTGGAAACGAACAATCTCGGCGGCCGGCGCACGCCTGTGGGCCACCGTTAAGATTGGCCGGCAAACGGTAACATTTGGCCACGTTCCAGTCATTTCCCAATATTATTTTTGATAATAAAGTAATTTTCCGTATTTGTAATATCGTTCCAACTGTGTCCCTTAAGTATCACGGTATCTGCAAATGCTGAGTTCGGAAACTGGGTTCTTGGTAAACACATTGATAGCAATAATCAGTTTTATCGATTAACCAAAAATAAATCAGTTATGAACAAACTAACTTTGATATTATTACTATTTGACTTATACTATTTTATTACTTATTAGTTGATATCATAAAAGGAACGTTAAAAATAACGTTCGTTTTATGATGTCACTTATTTATTAATACTAATTATCACTAGTTAAAACTGGGTCTACTTGACGATTTCAATTAGCAGAAATTATTCTTAAGCCTCGAACATACTGTTTTTCGTGAACGTATAAACTTAAATTGAAAATAGCATTGTAATTTCTGGATTTCGATGACTAGATGTATTCTGCAATGCGTAACGACGCATTGCAGAATCACGACGCTTGTCCGCGTTTAGAGCATGGGTCCATCCATAATGAATATATAATAATCTCCAAAGAGCCGTCCGTATATTCGTTAGTGTGAACGATGAAAGTTATTAATACATACATAGATGACGGTTGCATTGGGTAATATCTGTACGTGACGTGAACAAGTGGTCATAGCTCGCTCAAAAGGATGAGATGAGGCTAGCTCGAATGAGCGGAGGCTGTACCGAATATTTGTAAGTCACATTTTAATGGTTCGTAAACCTCTTAACGTATACTTTGTGCACATGAAAACGTCATCTTTAACTGTGGTGTAACCAAAAACTAAAACAAGGTGTGTAAAAAAGTATCAACGAGTTTGTTTGTAAACTTTATTATACGAAAACATACACTAAGTTAAAGATATATATAGAAATATCAATATAATGACAGACTTATTCCATGTAGGGATCTCATCTCTTCTAGTCCACCATAGATCGCTAGGAGTCTATTGTTCCTTACATTTAAAAAATCCTATAAATTCTATAGTTTTAACGCTACAAAATTACATCCGTTCGAGACATTAATTTAATTTTGTACGTGTGACTTACTTGAGCAACTTGTTGTAGTCGATGTGCGGCGATATCTTGAGGAACTTCTGTAGCGAGTTCATGACAGCTGCTGGCTCTGAGCGCAGCAACGACCCGTCGATAATGTGCAGTTGGTGGCTGCTGAACTCCGCCAGCCACCGCTCTAGGTAGTGACTGTATTTGCCAGGATTTAAACAGCGGTTCCTATAGACAAGGCATCTTTATAGATAGACGAAAAGACACAGTGTAAACTGACTTTACAAGAAACCGACTTATTCACTTCTCATCATTGTATTTGAGAACCGGTAACTTGCTAAAACCATCTCAAATAAAACTAAATTATATTTCAAATAATAAAAAATATGGACATCGCGTATAAAGTAACAAGAAAAAATAATGGCTTGTGAACCATTATTTTTTCGATTTGTTATTTAAAGACGTCACAATAATATGTGAAAGAATTACTTCGACAGCATAAAAACTCCTCGAGATAATATAACTTGAAGATCACAATTTTGGACTATCCCGAAAACGCTCCATACAAAAGATTATGACGTGACGTCATTTTATATGCATTAAATCAGAAATATGTACGACAGCTATGTTAAATATTGCGTTTATATAGCTAGTGCCGTAACAAAAGTTATAGTATTTTTTATTCTTTCTACAATAGTAATATTTATTTTATATAATTCCACACTTTTAAAATGGACTTTTCCACCAAACTTTGATCGACCATAAAACACGTCGGACATAAATTATTAAAATTTTAAGATTGCAGATCGTTCTAGTTTTATGTATTTTACTTTACTGATAGTTTTTATAATCTTAAAACATTGGTGACATGCCTATTATTTCGTACGTTTGGGGTAACTGTGCCACAGGCATGTAATCATACATGCAGACATAGACGAAGACTTTAGACAGACAGGGTTGCGAGTGTCTTTTTGGGATAGGGCCTAAAATACATAAATTAGGTTAGTACGTAAACATTAACAGCTTTTCATAGAAACGCATCTGAAGTAGTGTTGCAGGTCGATGGTTAGTCTATCGATGGTGTCAATAGTGTTAGGCTCTATCAATAGTAAGAAATAAATAATAATAAATAAATATTCCTAAACAAATTACACACTGTCATCTAATCCCAAACTAAGCACAGCTTGTACTATGGGTACTAGATAACTGACATAATAATTAAATACATTTTTTTTATAAATATATATATGTACATAACCACTCGCGTGTACTGGGATTCCAGTCTATCCCGAGAAAAAAGTAGACCCGCATGATCTGGGTATAGTCCCCTATCCCAGCGCGCCGACCCTATTTCAAAAATTTATTTTTCCAACTTCTCATTATCCAGAACCTTGAAACTTTTATTAAGAATAAGATGGATATAGTCTACTACGCGTCAAAAATTTAAAAAGTGACACTGGCAATACAAAATTTTTAATAAACCAAAAGTTTTGTCTATTATTGTCAAGTTTTTTGCGCGCCGGCATTACGGTTAGCGGGCGGCACGGGTATTTTAGCTATTTATTGTGATTAAAGTGTTTCTTTCTACGGTTATTATATATCAAAAGAATCGTTGTGATGTGTACTTCGTGTGTGTGTTTAGTTAAATGAGTTTCGAAACACTCATGTTTATTTATGAACACGAAAAGTGGGCGCGCGCGGAAAACGGAACTATGGCGGTGTTGTGTTTGTTTGTTTACAATAATTAATATGCTATTTTAGTGTTTTAAAAGCAAGATAAGTGAATAATAGTGTATTGTAAACATATAAAAAATAGTTTTTAACAGAAATATAGTGGTATGTGTAAATAATTACATTTTATGTCAGCGCGCCCGCCGGTTTTCGGTCGTGATTTTTGTATGGAAACGAATCTATGTATGTATGTATTTACAAAAAAAAATGTATTTAAGTATAATATCAGTAATCTAGTACCCATATAGTACAAGATTTGCTTAGTTTGGAACTAGATAACCGTGTGTAATTTGACCCAGAATATTTATTTATTATTATTTGGCCGTGTGATTTCCGGCAGACTAGAATAGAATCACTCCGTCTCTTCCCGTGGATTTCGTACAAGGCGACTAAGGGAAATACATTATCAAACATCGATCAGGCCTCCCCAACCCGTCTGGCCAGCGTGGGGAGTGTAGGCCAAATCGGCAAATCCTCCTGTCTGTGACGGACGAGAGAGGGTCGTGCTCCTGTAGTGGAGACTAAAATGACCTGATGATGATGTTTTATTTATTATTATTTGGCTGCGTTCTACGACATGGAGGTACTCGCCCAGTTGGGATCTGTATGGTCTAACTCTCTTTCGTCAAAATCCCATTTGTTGTGCACCACGTGCAGGTGATGTTCACTTAAACTAATGACAATTTGACTGATAAAATGTTTGACAGCAATATATGAAAACTCCGCAATCGTTACGTAACGGACTTTTAAGTGTGCCACCATTGGTTTTTGATCTTTGCGTTGAACGAAAGCTTTTGCTCTGGAGACGATGATGAGCTACTCACATCTCAAATAAGAATACGAGATAGCTCATAATCCACAGCGCCAAAATTAAAAACAATAAGAAAATACAATTTGTAATTTTACAAGGCAAACCTTACGGTAAGGCGCCTGATACCTTATTATAAATTTATGGAGCCCCTTCAAGTACAGAATCAATTTCTTTTTTAGGCACTCGTAAACGCGCTCGCTATTGCAACAGAGGGATATTTTTAAATTGCTTTTTCCCTCGAGTCAGCTTCTCGAGTTTTTTTCTTATTGTCCAATTCTCTGATGTCGCAAAGAGATGATTTAACTAACTGCGAAAACTAACAATTATGTATTTCATAATTGGAATAGGAGCTTTAAGGAAAATCTCTTCTATTTTAATTGGATTTGTATTGGGTTTGTACCCGCAAATATCTAATTATAATCGGTAGCTTTGATGTATAAATACGTGTGTACTCATATGTGTGTCAACGTACCTTGAACTAAAATAGTACAAGAGTACGTTGACTTAAATTAATTAAAATCCAATAAATAAATACAAATTACGTTCATATCATGAGGAGCTCGATGGCGTCCTTGCGCGTGTCAGTTCAATCGATCACGCAGGTTAAGCAACATCGACCGTAGCCTATGTATGGATGGATCCATTTATCGCGAGCTTCCTTCTCCGCTCCGTACTTCGGAGGGCACGTTAAGCCGACACCGACGGCTTTTGTCATTAGATGACAGTCGTTAAGCTAAGTCAGTGGCTTTTGGGCGGCTTGAAAACACTGGCGTCAGCCAACCCGCAGTTGAGCAGCGTGGTGAAGTACGCTCTAAACCCCTTGGATTGAAGGGGAACCCGTATCCCAACAGTGGGATAATCATGGGTTGATGTCGATGTCGTAGACATTCATATCAATTATTACGATTTATGATATGTAAAATGTACTAGTATACATCGCAGTTGGTTAGTTTAACCCGCTCTTTTCAAAACCATTATTTGTTGGGATTCTCCTTATATTCTTGTTAGGCATCGAGCGTGATTTAAAAAAAAATCTTATTGCGGTAGTCTTACAATATGGCGGCTTGACTTTCAGTCGCGTTGTAATTTAATAAATTTCCAGGATTATGACGAGGTGCTTTACTTTTGATTACGGATTACAAGAAAAGGTATGCGTTCTAACCGTATTAAAGAACGTGAATATGTGATACGCAGATTTTAAAAAAAACGTAGAGTTTATACATTTATTAAAGTTTTTTTTTTTTTTTTTTTTTATACTACGTCGGATGGCAGACAAGCATACGGCCCGCCTGATGTGAAGCAGTTACCGTAGCCATATTGACGCTCGCAACATAAAATATCGCTCGCGCGCCGCCACCCCCGCTGCCAACGCAGCATCTCCTTCCTTCCTGGTGACCTCACTCACTCGCAGGAACACAAAAACCCTCAGAGGAATTGTTATTTGGCTGCGGTATTCTGTGAGGTGGAGGTACATTCCCCAGTCGGGTAGCTTACAATTACGCTCCCTACCTCTCTTTTCGCCAGAGCTTCGTTTGTCAGTCAGCAGGGTGCACCACGTGCAGGTGAAGTTGGCTTTGGTTCAAAGATGTTGATGAACCACTTACACCCCAAACACACTGTTCACACGTTTTGTAAAATGGCTGAACGACGATTAGCGGCTTCACATAAAACAGCGGATTATCAGATATAACTGTGACATAAATTTGAGGAATGTGCATAAATAATGTGATGAAGTTTGCACACGAAATTGTCAACATAAAATATGTCAGAGTGTCAACATTTCTTACGTAACGTTTCGTTATTTTGTATGAAATACATATCTGCAAATGAGATTCGAATTACATTCGTGCTAATGCATAAAATGCCATAAATATAAACAAACAAGTAGATAACACAATACCTTAGGTCTCTGAGCGGCTTCGGTGCGGAATCGTTTGCTGTGATGATTGTGTAGAAAGTATAATTATTGGCCACTGGATCACCGTGCGACCGAATGTGCTGGTACCAAGAGTACGCCCTGGTGACAAAACATGTGTTTTAACAATAAGTAATAAAATGGTTGATTGCGGCGATGGTTGCCCCATGCATCAACTCGTGAATTGTCCACCAGAGGAGACTGCTGGTCTGCTGGGAATCATAATTGTTCAATAGACAATAAGAGGGGTATTTTTTTGTTATGTACCTAATGTTAAATAATAAATAATTAGCATAATGCTATGTAATTAGATACTTTGTTTTTTTTTCTTTAAGTTATTGTTACGCGATGTAAAAAAAATAACACACAAATATTAAATATATAAAAAAGGTATGGGCTTGGGGGTTCGTAACTCCTGTAATTTGAAACAATAAAAAAAATAAATTAAGATATGGGCCACAGGGGCCGGTCACGTCTGCTACAGTGACGGAAAATAGGGGAGAAAATTCAAAAATGGAGGCCGTGTATTCTGTTGTCTGCGTTATATTATGTTCACATTTCTGTCTCTCGTGTTCCCAAAGAGGAAAATCAAGTTATAAAGCTTCCCATTCCTTACTCTTAACTCCTTTTTTAAATTATTCTATACCTCTGATATTGCATTGACCATGTTGTTCTTTATAATTTCGGTACTTGTCATTGTTAATCCTGATGTCGCAGGAGTGTGTCTGTCTCTACTATATAAATATTTTCGTATCATTCATCATTCGACTAACACTTATTATCATATCGCGCAATTTATAAATCGTGTGCATCCATTGCATCTTAATTCATATCTAACAAGCAGTATTGTACTGCAAACAAGTCATAAATTAACAATGTCACACGAATGGTATACAACTCACGGTCACATCACTTTGTCAATTATACCTCTATAATAGTTATCGCATTGCAAGTGCAGCGTTTCCCAAATGTACTGCTGCAGATTAATTCGATCCAGTATATTTACAGTAGAGTATAGCAACATCAATGGTAGAAAATGACTGTGTTCTTTACTCAAAATTGTGGTCACGTGATTTGCCTACGTCATCGACAGTATTATATAGGGAATTTGACAGCTACACTTGTAACGTAGACTTTGCAATGTACCCATCACGGGAAGAACATACCTGGGGCCTTACCGCCGAAGCTGAAGCCGATTGATTACCATCGAATATTTTGATTCGAAAAATAAGTCTTACGTTTTAGTTATTGACAAACATCTTTAGCTTATTCGGTAGAGCCCTATGGTTTCTATCGGCAAAGCTAAACAAAAGTACCAACAATCTAAGCAGTAGTTTCATTTTCGCATTCAAATATTCCGATGGTAATCGGCTTCAGCTCCGGCGGTAGGGCCCCTGTCCCTAGTGTTTTTATACCATGATATGTTGTTCTATGTTGCAGGTGGTTAGTTGGATTACTGGAACAGAATACCAAACGTTGTATTGTTTGTGTCGCACCATATGCCCATTTGACATTGGTGGTGCACCCTCAGATAAAAGTAACTTTAGGTGCTTAATTTGATCATTTTGTAAATTCATAATATTACTTACTACTTACATCCGTATTGTTAAAATTCAGATGTAGTAAAGAGCATATAAAGATCAACATATTGACTTTAGAACTGTTTGTTATCCAGAATTGTTCACCGTGTATCTCTTCATTAGCTTGGGGAAATCACACTGCCAGACTGAAGCTTGATGTTAATGCGCTCCGATGGCCGACCCCTAACGTTCTGATCGGTTAAAACTAATTGGTTGAAGTTCAGTATTACTTCAGCTGTAAAAGCGTGAGCATCGACGGTAATATATTTTGTCGTCTAGGAATGTTTTTGGGTTTAGTATGTGGTTCGCCCGCCCATTTTTAGGGATTGATACTAGAAAGCTGTAGTTTGGCATGTAGACACATATTACCTATATGCTGACAAAGTGGTAGAATAAAATTTTGAAAAATATTTTTTTTCGGGGTACCTGCCCTACACGTAAAATGGGGATGCCCCCCCCCCCCCCCCACCGAACAACGAAACTGTTATATTTATAAATGTGAAAAAAAAAATCATGGAAGTAGTCCATATAGTGAATTTAAAAGGAAAACTATAACGGCTAAGCAGACTTTACAAGTTACTGAGTAATAGCCGACGAACTTATAAAATGTATTGCAAGACGAATAGAATTGTGTAGTACATTACCAGAGACTAGATAGCGCTTTAGCTATATGTTCACTTTAAAAATAAATAATTAAATTAAAATAAAACAAATATTGGGTGTAAGGGGCGTAAGTGGTTCATCAACATCTTTGAATCAAAGCCAACTTCACCTGCACGCGGTGCACCCAGCTGACTGACAAACGAAGCTCTGGCGAAAAGAGAGGTAGAGAGCGTAATTGTAAGCTACCCGACTGGGGAATGTACCTCCATCTCACATAATACCGCAGCCAAATAACGGTTCCCTTGAGGGCTGTTGTGTTCCTGCGAGTGAGTGAGGTCACCAGAAAGGAAGGAGATGGTGCGATGGCAGCGGGGGTGGCGGCGCGCGAGCGATATTTTATGTTGCGTTAATATGGCTATGGTAACCGCTTCACATCAGGCGGGCCGTATGTTTGTCTGCCACCCGACGTAGTATAAAAAAAATATTTAAGGGGGGCTCCCATACAACAGACATGTTTTTTTTTTTGCCGTTTTTATAAATAATGGTACGGAACCCTTAGTGCGCGAGTCCGACTCGCACTTGGCCGGTTTTTTTATTATTATTATAATGTAAACGACTCAACATACGTGACGGAATAATACGTCGGACGGGACGAGCACATCAAGTTGATAACAACCTAAAGCGACGGTAATAAGGCATTATTTTCAATTGCCATCACATCACGTCCCCGATCCGTTCGGAACGGGGAGTGATGAAGTTATAGTGATTGAAAAAATACCTTATTACCGTCATTTTAGGTCGTTATCAACATGACGTGCCCGTCCCATTTTCTCGTGAAGAATATTGAGACCTTTACATCACCACCATGCTAGTTCTGTGATCAACCGGATCGAAGTGCTCTCGACTGTATGTATATCAATCAGTAAATTCGCTCCAAGTGGCTCCAAAACAAAACCATATTACATATTTATTACTATTTACCTACACATTAGCTTTCAATCATATGTATCACTTAGGGTTGCCATCTCTAAACGCTAACAACCGGGACAAGATGCGTGAAAACGCCGGAATTTGAATCTTAAAGCTTGTTTTTTGGACATGTCAACAGTGTTTTAGTGCTAGTACAATTTTTTATTCTGTGACAAGACGGTTATTTGCAGTATGGAGCGGGCGGTAGTGATTTAAAAGTTTTTACCCTGGCCTACAAATGAAACCCTGCCCGGACGCTCCCCGGACGCCCAAACTAGGACAAATCCGGGGAAACCCGAACGGATGGCAACCCTAACTGTATTAATATTATAAAGAGGTAAAAGTTGTTAGTTTGTGAGGTTGTAGGGTGTAATCTCTGGATCTACTGAGCCGATTTTGAAAATATTTTACCAATAGAAAGCGACGTTATTTGTGAGTGTCATAGGCTATATATTAACCGAAAAAATTAAAATACTTTTTTTGTAAAAATGTTTACCATCCGTTGAAGTGGGTACGGATCAGGTCGTATGTAATATAACAAATAAAAATCTGTACCAAATTGCCACTAATAATACTATACTACATTATCTTTATACACAGCGTTTGATAAATTAAGGCATCCGGTTCTGGCAAGTTCCTACACAATAGACCCTCGGAATAACTTAATAAAAGTGTCCTTCCTTTTAATTTTCCGCCACTCATGAGATATGGCCGCCAATTTTGACGTACAAACTCGGCCCGGAAAGTGATTTACACCTCAGAGGCCACGATAATACGTAACAAGCTGATGGGGCGCACGACTTTATTTGAAAATTACCCACAATTGAATCAACCTGGATTTTTATGAATATTGATCGGACAAATAAGCGAGTTTGCGAACCCTTTTCTATTAACCATATTCATCTTCACAAAGGTAGGTCATGGTTTATGTGAGATTTTATAAGACTAGATTCTGCTCGTGGATTTGCTCCGCATGAAAGTAGTTTATTTTATTTAAATATACAAAATAAGTTACAACCACTGCTAAAATATGAAGTACTTAGGATTAGTTTTAAGACCAGGTTTTAAAACATATAACATAAATAATTATATATTTTCAATTGCGAAAGAAAATTGATTAACTGAATATTGTCAGTACTGGGATGAAAAGTACAGTATGTGTTCATCCAGAACTCTATACTACAGAAGAAACCGCCTTTCGTGGTATGGGCATGCAAAGCGGTGGGATGAAAGACGTTCCAAAGAGCACGATGAATGTGAATGGATAATATAATAAGGGAGGAAGACTAAAAAAGAGGTGGTTGGATTCTGTGAGATATGATATGGGTGAGAAAGGGGTAATGGTAACTGTAAATATGACGGTTGATAAGGGTGAATGGAGGAAAAAGACTGGACCAACCCTGAATAATGATAAAAAGACAAGCCATCGGCGATGATTATAGAGAAATTATAAAAAAAATATATAAAAAAATCACGTTTGTTGCAAGGGGGCCCCTTAAATATTTGTTTTATTTTAATTTAATTATTTGTTTTTAAAGTGAATATCCATATAACTAAATATTCTGTGTATATTTGTTTGTTTGTAAGTTTGGATGTAGGAGGTAATATTGGAAACTACTCAGCTGACTTTAGAAGGTTTTAATGTATAAAACATTGTCATATATTATAAGATACCAGAGCTACAGTTTATATAATGTCGGCATTAACGTCGGTGAATTATTGTTAAAAAAAATATTCACACAAATAGTATAAATATAAGAATAAAATTATGTCCTATTGTGACAGTGGAACGCGGGCCTTAGAAGAAAGCTCTATGTCACACAACACAAACACATCTCTCTGTTCAATTATTGACTTGAGTGTAGAATGTTCTGTTTGCTCACTCGTGCGCGTGTTCAACAACTGTGTAAACGTACGTTATGAAACATGTAAGTTATACAACATAAGGCTAATGGTGTATCGTTATTATGTAACATTTTAAAGAAAAAATAACTGACTTCAATAAAAAGTTTGATTATAAGACTTTTCTAGACAAACAGTCAAACAACGTGCGTCTTGTGCAGGTAAGATTGACTTTGGCTCAAAGATGGTGATGGATTACACCCCACTAAACTGTTTCATTTTGTATATATTCGATCAACGCTCTCAAAATCCATAGAGTCCATAAAATCTTGTATCTTATATTAGCTATATGAATCCGAAAATCTAACAATTTAATTAAAGTTGTTTGTTTCTATGAGTTAATATTATTATTTGTAAGTCGTCAGTTTACTTGAAACGGACGAATAAACTGTTGTTGGCTTTACTACTTAAATATATGATCAAGAAAATGAAGTAAGTTATATTTACTTTAAAACTAATTAAATCGCAAATTTTAGTAAGTGCACAAATCATCTTCAGATAACGCATCTAGACTTTGAAATTCATAGTAATAAAAATCTGATTACCCCTATATTAAATAAATAAATATTCCTTGACAAATTACACACGGCCATCTAGTCCCAAACTAATACCACCGAGTTCGTCATGCAAATTGCTTATCAAATTAACTAAACTTAACCTCGTTGATATAAAATAACGATCACTATAAAACAGAGGTCATACAACACGTACAACGTACTGGAATGGCATACAGAACTTGAAAACGCCGTGTAGGACTGCCTCCCACTAGTTGGACCGAGTATCTGATAAAAATCGCAGGAAACCGACGGATGCAAACGGCACAAAACCGATCATTGAGGAACTCTCTGGGGAAGGCCTATGTTCAGCGGTGGATGTCTTTTGGTTGAAATGATAACTAGGCCCGATTCTAGCCCACGGGGCTGAAATCGAGGTTTAGTGGAGCGAAAAGTGAGTTTATGTTTTCCATTGATTCCAATGGAAAATGTATTTCATGATCATTCCGGAAGGACATGATCGAACTTAATGTTTTTTCAACAAAACCTCAAGCAGTCGAGCTTTTTAATTGTGACAAGTTTCATCAAAATCGGTTCAGCGGCTTTGGAACCTATTGATTTTCAAAAGTGACTTTTCGGTGTATATAAGCGCTCCGCTCGCTCCACTGAACAAAAATGTGTGTCAATTACTGTTCTCATGATCTTGATTTTTTAACCTACACTAACAGTAAGACGTACCTTTTAGAAGGCGATATGAGTATGGTGATGACTTTGGCATTCGGCAGCAGTGCATGCGCACGTCGCGGCACTAGATCTCCGTCGAAGTAAGTGGCGGATTTCTCGAAGGTCATCTGTGTCGAATTGCCCAAGCTCGGCGGGAAGAAGTTCAGGTACCTGTTGATGTGGAATATAAAATTGGAGCATAGTAATATTATAAATAATATAGCTATAATCTTATGCGTGAAAAAGTGTATTGTTCTGACTATTATCAGAATATACCTGCCGCTTGCAGACATACACGTGCCAGATTATTGTATGTAAATCGGACAATAAAAAAATCACAAATTATTTTAATATTAATTTTTGAATTATTTTAGGTTTATAATAGACAAATTAAACAGTCATTACTTGCTTCTGTAAAGTTTATTCAGAAGGAGATACGATTCTGATAACTAAGCAGAAGATAAGTAGATTATAAGAAAATAGGGTAAGTTAAAAAAATCTATGTATGAAACACAAGAAGTATAACAATATGAGTTAATAATTATTAACTCATGTATACCTCTGATGTCATAGTTATATCCCTCATTGCGCTCCAGTTTGGACAAGCGGTGACTCAACTTTAACATCACTCACAGGAAGTATCATATCATTGTGTGACTAATATGTAGTTACAGGTCTTAACAGAAATAACACTTACTCGCATATAAAAATTACAAAAATTTTACTTTCTGTGCATAGCAACCGTTTTTATATACATGATACTCATACCATTAAAAAGAATAGTAGCAATAATGGATAGAGGCATAAACCTAATGCAAACACAAGAAACACAAGAAGTAAACACCAGAAAATGTATTTATTACAGTGTCAAAATAATGATATTCTAACTTACGGGCAAGAATTAATGTGGAATAAATTACACATTTATATGTGTAATTTATTGCATAAAACTGATAGAGTATGGGAGTGGGAAAATAAACAACTGTGTTGCCATAAAGAAAGCAATGAATTTCCAAACAAAAATCTAGCTCGCAACCAAGAACTTAGTTGTTCAAGTTGTTATGAAAAAAAAATCGGCATATGCAGATTTTTTTTCATATGAGAGGGGGGGGGGGGGTGGGGGGGGGGGGGCAAACGACCAATGTGGGTCATCACCTGGTGGAAAGCAATCACCTTCGGCCATGGAGATCAGCAACACCAAGGGGTCGCCGATCCGTTGCCAGCCTTTACATTTTATTCGATAGATTAAACAATGATATTCTAACTTATAAAATAACTGCAGAACAAATTACGTATACTGATAGATAGGGAGAGGAATAAAACAAACGTGTTGCCATAAAGAAAGCAATGTATTTCCCGAACGTAAATCTAGCGCGCAACGACTGAGAGTTGTCCTATACCCTATACACGGATTTGATAGTTTTCTATTCAGTTCCTATGGAAATTGAATATTGTCATTTCCTGTGAGTGTAATAAAAAAATCAAGAGCACTTGAATCTGCGCGCATTGATGGATATTCGATATTGAGCACTAGATTATGATTGGCGTGCCATCAACATGATATTGCAAGAATACAAACACGTGTACTTGTGATTTCCTGATAGATATTTTTTATGTCCTACTTTCAATGGAATATAAAAACAGAATCTATCAAAAGGATATAAAGCCATGAAGGATGCAATGTATTCAGTATCTGATCGAAAAACTAATAGTTTTGATAATTATATTTGGTTGATAATGAAAGTATCTCAAACATTAAAGATTTTATTAGGGTACAAAAAGAGATTAGTAAGCATAAGTTGGAGTATACTAAATTGAACGAACAGACAAACTTTGTTGAAGACTCTGTATTTTCAAACAAGATATCTATATACAAAAAATATACATAAGTGTTTACCTCGAGCCATTTGTCAATGGTCGAGTAACCAAATCCAAAAGCCATAATTAGCTACAAGTGCTTTACTCCGCCGATTACAAAACGAAGCACTAGCGAAAGATATTTAAGACACAGGACAGGGCACAGAGGAACAGACTGACTGGGGAAAACTTCCATCTAACAGAAGACAGCGTTCAATCAACAATTCCGTGGAGGGTATATATTGTGTTCCTGCAAAGCGCTAGCGTTAAGCATTACAAATCTATGGCAACGACTATAAAGATAGTTTCCCTACTAAAGTTGCATTAAAAAAGGAACTCTTGCTTCCCCAGGCTGAGCGGGGCATAACCCCTTTGCTCTATTACAATACTTTATAAGCTAATCAATGTCGCACTGTATGCACGTGAGGCTTTGGCTGTAAAGACAATGCTGACCTACGTACATCTGTAACTTGTATAGCATAGCATTTAAGTGGTAAAAAAAATGGTTGTCTGCAAAGTCGTTTTACTGACGATAATTTTCCGTGACAACGTCATAAGAAATCATCGACCGATGGAGTGGAAGAGAGATAGATGCGTCACAAGCCGAACCCGCGCTCTCGCTCGTACGCTCATCGATCTATAAGACATCACGCCAAAATCCTAAACGTAACTCACCAATCCAGCCCCTTGAGGTAATTATTGTTGTTGAAGAATTGAAGCTCTTCATAGGTCGTGGCGCTCTGTAGATTAGGCACGAGCGCGGGATGCATGGCCAGAAACGTATAGAGGGCTGTGCTGCCAGTTTTCTGCGGCCCAATGACTAACACTTTCGGCAGTGTTCCGCACCACTTGCTCTTTGACCATATTCGTCGATGGCGGATGTCGTCACATGGATTCTAAAGAAAAAAAAATACAATAAAATTAAACGGTTCGCTTTAACTACGAGTACTAACTGTACACATAATAGTAGTATAAATAAGATTAGGAAAAATACTGCAATCCCTTAAACTATTTTTTATGAGAGGGGGGCAAACGATCATGTGGGTTGCCTAATGGAAAGCAATCACCACCGCCAACGCAGATCAGCAACCACCAACTTTCTTTCTTTCTGGTGACCTCACTCACTCGCAGGAATACAACAACCCTCAAGCGAATTGTTATTTGGCTGCGCTATTCTGAGAGGTGGAGGAATTTCACCAGCCGTGCAGCTTAAAAATACGCTATGCCCTACCTCTGTTTTCACCAGAACCTCATCTGTTAGTCAGCAGTGTGCAGGTGAGGTTGGCTTTGGTTCAAAGATGTTTATGAACCACTTACACCCCAAATATGTTATATAACAAAGTTCATCAAAATACAAAAATAAGATAATTATTGATAAAAACAAGGTACATTGCGGCTTTTTTATTATTTTACGTTAGTGTAATCTACAATGTATAGCTTAGCTGTAAATGACGCGTGTATTTGTTTGCGAATGATAAGTTTTTTGTGTATTGGAATGGGTACTGAACTACTTTTTATGAATTACAGTTACATTATAAAGATGTCTAAACAACCCAGTACTATTATACGTATTTTAATTGTACAAGAGATTATTCAATCACACTAAAATGGCTCGAAAACCAATACAATGCAAAAAAATTGCAACATTGAAAGGATTTTCAGTTTTTACAATAATATAACAATATTTGACAGCTTTACTGTCGGTTCCCACTGCAAACACGGCGGTAACGTCAACTAAAATTGATTTCATTCTGACAATAACGACCGGTCGGGCTCCGCAAAACAATATATTTCCAATTTCCTTTTCATATTTCACCGTTATTCTTGACATTGCGCAAGCGATAAAATATTAAAACTCCTGCCCATTCTCATTGTACTTGCAGGTATTACATAGCTTCGTACTGTTATTATAGCTAACAAGATAACCAGACATTTATTATTATTTATATTAGATAGAATAATAACCCCGTCTGCGCCAACCCTCAGTTGAGCAGCGTGGTGACGTATGCTCTAAAATATATATAAATAAAATAATGGGAGGCCCGTATCCCAGCAGTGGGATGAATAAAGCCGGGTCCGCTGGGACGTGTTTTCGTGTTTGTAAACACGATAACATTGTTAGCTAACCAAATAGGGGCGTGGTCTAACAGTTATGTTAGAAAATATACAATAACATGTTTGCCGAGACGAATGGATAGCTTCCCCCGCGGTCGCCTGCGGGGAGGGGAAATATCGCATTTTGTGTTCGCGCGCACTAGAGGAAGACGTCATTTTCGTAAATTTCGTACGAAGATTGTGTGTTGAATTGTGTGAAATAAAAACAATAACGATAGGCGCAGCGAACGGGCGGTTTTGCTAACTTGTTTTGATAGAAAATTAGCGCTGCGGACCCCGCCTTAAGGGTTGATGATGTTAGAAAATATAAACGTTTTTATACCATGTCAAAGACCAGTAAGACCTATTTTACGAATCAAAATATTCGATGGTAATCGGCTTCAGCTTCAGAAGTAGGACCCCAAAAGCGGTTACCGGAGCCTTATGAAATTAATTGAAAAATAAAACTAAATCATGTTAAAACTACTATTTTTAAGTTATTTTGTATTTGTTATTGTAATAAATGTCAATTACAAAATTGATAAATACTCAGTTATACCCAAAAACATCACTCATACTGTGATGGTACATAAGATGTTACAGTATAATGGCGTAATATTTACAATTCAGTCAGATTTACATCTAAGTGAAGTATTTGTTCACTATTTACTTAACTACTTATAGCAAATTACAATTTAAAGCGTAATTAAAAATTATGTTATAATTTGAATTTTATATATAAGTGTCACAAGTATGTAATTCTCCACCTCCACCTCATAGATTACCACAGCCAAGTAACAATTCCCTTGAGGATGGTTGTGTTCCTGCCAGTGAGTGAGGTCACCAGAAAGAATGAAAGGAAGAAATATATATAAGCTGGCAACGGATCCACGACCCCTTGGTGTTGCTGATCGCCATGAGCGGTGATGATTTCTTTCCATCAGGTGACCCAGATGCTCGTTTGCCCCCTCTCATATAAATAAAAAATATATATATATATATAAATTACGTTTCTGAAAAATATTAGAAAAAATAATTAACAGGAATGTTACACTTCCTATGTTAAAATCAGTCAATCGTTTTAGACCGTACCTAGTACCAAACAATTAGACATATATTATATACGTACATTCGAAAAACATTACCTCCCTTTTTGCGCAGTCGGGTAATAATACAATGCCACCCGTACCGTTTTCATTGTTGGACAATTTTAATAAAACCGTTAACATACTCCAGTTACGTACATGGCCGAAGGGATATTTTCAATCAATGTGTATACTGTGGTTTTGGCATAAATATTATATGTACTATTTTATATGTATTAAAATAATAAATATTTACGGAACGAAATTAATGGTAGATTTTGTTTCACCATTAATAATATCGATAATGGTGCCTGCATCAGCCGTAATTTTTAACAGCTCTGCGGTAGATCCGTAATTAATATGCAGACATAATTATAACAATGTTTAAAATTAAAATGTTTTACGACGATATTTATTTGTAAACATTATTTTTAACTGGGTAGTAATAAACCGAGCATCTAAAATTATAAAACTGGGCGACTATTAAACTAACTTGGCCACTAAAGTTGGTATATAAAAACATACCAAACCTAACCTAACCTAGTATTTCAGTCGCCCATATACCATTTTTTGTGGTTTACTTGATTATTTTCATTTTTAAATTTATGAATCTTTTATGTATAGATTAACGATGCTCCGCTACTCTGCAATTAGATACCGGTCATTGAAAGCGTCGATTTCTTATTGACAAACGAAAAAATAACGTTGTTAACTTCAAAACTTTAACTCGATCTTGGACTTGTTGTTGAGTATTTATTGTACAAAAGAAATAACATAAACGTGATAATAAAGTTACATATACAAGGGCGGACTTATCCCATAAGGGATCTCTTCCTGTGTACAATTCAATAAGTAGTTAAAAGAAAAATATATTTTGGCGTAAACTTAGGTACAATTACATGAATTATAGATAATAAAATCAAAATGATTACAAAATAAGACTAATTATGACAACAGTAAAGTAGAGTTTGAACATATTACATAATATATCAGACGTGAGGAGATGCTGCGTTGGAAATAGGTGTGTAAAAACGCGAGCAATCCTTGTATTACTAATAACCTATTTATAGCAGGCAAATATATACGAGTTATTCTCGTAGTAAAGTCAAGGTACATTTATAAATACGTTAATAGAAATATTTTATAAAGAGAAGCTCTATAATTGCTCAATCTAATAAATTATTCAACGTTGGAATATGAAACTAGACGAGAATAATATTTCCTTACAAAGAAACCTATGCACTCGAAACTTGAAGGAGATAAATCGTTCCTTTGCCTTTTGCCTCTCAACGTTCTCAAGATATTTCCTTTCTACGACATTTTAATTATGGCTACGAGGCGTAAATAATAAACTGGATGTTAAATTTCTACGAAGTAACCGTGCCGTGATAGTACAGCGACTCCCAATATCTTGTATCCCGCGAAGCTAATTTTAGTTATATAATATCTTCGCAGTCTCGGCGTATTGGACATAATCGTTAGGCTAAGTGGACATTATAGCCATGAGGCTGTAATGCGACTCACTAAAATGGAAGTTACGACTACTAGTTTCATGAAAAAGTTGTTTTCCACATTTTTTCTCAAACATTAAGGACATTTTTTATACGTAAACAAACTAGTATGGACTGCGCATTTCACTTTGAGTAAATACCTAACTAGCTGGATAAAAATATCCTATACTCAGAAGGCCAATTCTCGTAATTTTTACATCGCAGAATTAAAGTTGACCGATTAATTGAAAACAGTATACATGATTTCATTAATTATTTAATATCAGTGCTTATTACGACCAGCTCACCAATTTTTAGTTTGGTCAATTTACATTTACAATCATGTTTCGACATAATCACAGTGTTATAAAACTAAAGTTTTATAAAAGTTTCGTTTCGTGATACGAGAATACCAAATGTGACATTAAATGTCACACAATTTTTGTGAGATCGAGACTGAATCGAAACTAATTTTTGACTAAGTTTTATTTAATTACGAGACTGGCAAGTCTCGTAATTAAAACTTAGTCAAAAATTAGCCACTCAGACAGACAGACAGATTTATCTATCCATAAAGTTGTATTGCTAGTGGTGTAACTTAAAATCTGATGTTTTGATGAATGAAGATGTTTAATAATTGTTTATTTACTTATAGCGTCTACACATACTAAGTCGCAGACGGGCGCTAGTATTTAAATAAATATAAAATAGAAAGAGCCAGAAGAATGAGCTCAAATACGTGAGATATTAGACTAGTGGGATTCTTGTCGTATCGTAACATCGTACAGAGTGTCGCCTAGCACAAGCTAGGTGGACAAAATATTGTTCTGTATTTTTGGGTTCTATTATATCTAAATGTATATGTCGTGGCCATATCGTAGATTTGTTCACTTCGTGAAATGTTCGAGAATTTCATGAAATGGTCGCATTTCATGATGTGGGCAACTTAATTTGACCAGATCATTAAATCGTCAACATTTCATGATTTTGTCCTCTACATTTGGCCGGATCGTATAAATAGGACACAGATATTAAATCAAATAGTAACAGTACAGTATACACTGTACTGTTACTATTTGAGCTTGCTTTAACATAATAATATATAAAAATACGCGTGGTTATCAAAAGTTAACATAAAACAATTTTATTTTATTTTCGGCATTAATAATAATATGGTAGTAGAAGTGATACAATAACTTACTATACCAATGAAAATAAACGAAAAAAGATAACAATTTAACGAGATCTAATTTAATATAAATAAATAAGTATAAGAACATTTAAGAAACCATAATAAACAAAGCTGACCACTAATCCTCATGTCCCTCATCATCAGATGAATCGGAGACATGATAATCATCATCATTCAAATCAAATAGGGGGCGCAACCTCTCTGGATAGACCGATGTGTTCAAAAAAGATTCTGGTAGCGGAGAGCAGAGGATCGTTTTTGGTGGAAAAAGTATTGGCGGTATATGGCTTATATCCAACAATGCAAATTAATTAAGCGTATGCACTTCCTATTAGTCTAGATCAAATCTTATGACTCGTCACTCGAGAATATTAGGCATAAACAGTTATAGGTACCTGGACTTTACGGGTATACTTTAATATTTTACATTATCTAATTACCTATTTCTAGTAATTTGAAAATGACTTTTGTCTACCTAGCTTGTTCTAAGCGACACACTGTGCGTAGAGTGGGTGGGCGGGAGTCTCGACTCAAGCCCTAGATAGACAACCTGTGGACTCTGGCATATTCCCCTTCGTGAATAAACTACTATTTGCATAAAAGCTAGCGAGCATGAGAATATAAAAAAAATTATTAAAACGCAGGATATGTTACAGTTGCCTTTTTGTTTACTATCAATATTTTTTTGGGGTGTAGTGGCTCATTATATCTACAGAGCCGGAACCGACATCACCTGCACGTGGTGCATCCTGCAGTTAGTAAATGGTGTTCTGTTGGAAGAAAGTAGTATTTAGAAACGTATTGGAAGTACTTCCACCTCACATGACATTGAACATTGAGGATTTTTGTTATTGCGCATGAGGAGGTCACCAGATGTCAGGAGATGCTCCGTTAGCAACGGGTGACCGCTTTACATCAGGCGTGAAGGACTCTCGTTTGGCACGCGGCATCGTATATAAAAAATACTTAAGTGAATAAAAATACAAAAATACGGCATACTTTATGTATCTTCTGTCTTAAACGACAAAAAAAATAAGACTGATCAAATCCTACATTTGTCGTAACCACGTCCGACAGTTAAACTCTGAATACTTTTCCTCGCTCCGCAGATCTCTTCTTAAGTCGATAATGGGTCTAACGCGAAAGTTCTCTAACGGTATTTAGTACTTACCCCCCACAGTGGATTTAGTTCATCGGGCCTTAACTGGAAGTACTTGTCGGCGAGTGCGAGCGGCGGCGCGGATGCGAGGCGAACGTTCGTCCAGCACCGCAGGAATTTCACGACGGATTCAAATGTGTACAGAGCGAGCCGGTCGTTCCCATAATTCGACATGTGGGTCATGAATACGTTGATCTGTAAACAATGTGATGTGTTAGCTTAACACGGAATACTAATCTAGTAATATCTAATCGCTAGCGTCTGATTCAAACCCTGTTCCTGTAGCCGTGTAACCATCAGTGTAATAATAGTAGTTATAGGGGCGTAAGGTATAAATTACATCACGAGTGAGGATTTGGAATTGGAATTGACATTTCTAAATGGCCACGAGTGATGCCATTTGAGCTTACCCACCAGTGATGTTATACAACACTTGCAAAAAATATAAAAGAAAGAAATTGCACATACTGTTGAACATATTATGTTGCTTCACTTGTCAGGATTCTCAATAATTTATTAAGCTCTTTCCGAAAGTTAGGTATTTTGGATCACTGTCATTTATTAATTACTACCAACTTATTATATTGCAATACATACGCTTCACATATTTCCATTTTACAAATTGATCATATTGTATAACGACTTTATTGATGTTTCTCGACATTTCAGGTAAAAGATTTTAATTTTTTTCCTCTACATTTGCAGATTTAATATTTAATCTATTTCACCGTTAGAACAATACATAAATAAAAAAAAATATTTAAAGCAAATTACGCGCACAGAAACAACAATAATATTTTTTTTTCGTGCGCCAAATTTTTTTTATTTTATGTAGAAAATACCTAGTTCCTATTCTAATTAAAAATGGCGTTGTTCAGTTTTTTAATCATCCAGCATTTCGTTTCATCGAAATAAAAAGAAAAAACTAGATATGTAATGGATTTTAATACATATTTACCTCCTTGTTTTTCAGATATGTAATGAAATTCTATAAAATTTTACGTACCGGATATTTGAGAGGATATAAACAGCAACTTTCTGTACTATTGACAGGGTAGAAAGTAGACATTAAGAAAAAAATGTAGTAGAAAGACATTTTCGTTGTTATAATATATTAGCAATCTGCCCGGCAATACACTGCATAAACCTTCAGCAAGAAATCTACTATATGGTGCATTTACATTTATGGAGCAATAAAAATGAGTATATTATATTAAATAATATATTAATAAATAAATAGCAATTTTATTTCATATAATTTATAATATGTTTTGGTGGTTATACAATGCGACGACTGATCAATTTTAATGTGAATTATTAATGACTAGCTTCTTATATTATGCGACGGGTCCTCCTCCATCGCGTCGAGTGTTGTATTGTACAGACACAGTATAGTACTACGTACAAGGTTGTCCTGTACTGGCAACACGCTGAGACAGTGCAAGTAACGTCTCTCGTATAGTATATTTCATTTAAACGCCCCGTCTCGCCGTGTCGTCGTCGTCTGGCGTGTTCGCACATTGCCCGCTATGCGAATGAACCTTAACACAAACTGTGTTCATCTATTTAATTAGCGATATCTACACGAAAGATACGTCGAAAGTGTTTTTCTCCCTCTTACTGTATATGTGTATAGGAGGATATCATTATACAACTACTTTAAAATCACTTTTTTAAAAAAAAAGATTGTATTAAAAATTAACCCTAAGATTATTATTATTTAAATAGTTGTCTTGGCCAACTTGCCAGATAAATATTTTTTGAAAAATGGAAAAATTTTCAATAAATCTTCGTCTGCAACACAAACCTTCCTGGTAGCTCAGTTGGAAGAGCACTCGACCGGTCATCGAGAGGTCGTGGGTTCAAATCCCACCTAGGGGGGGGGCAGGTGAATTTTTCCATTTTTAAAAAAATAATTAACCCTAAGATATCAAACATGCCATGCCAACTGGCTTTTAGTTGTAGAATTTGCTAAGACATACTGTATAGTATAAACGTTCTGTACATTTTTCATATTATAGTAAAGAAAGAACACAGAACAGAACTCTAAAAATGCGGAGCAAATTTACTGTACTTAAGTACAAATCACTACAAAATAAACCTTGAATAAATTGTCTTGTTTTCCTCCACAAAATTGTGGATGGTTTATGCAAGCAGTTGATGAACCGTGTAAAGCGTTCAGAGTGAAATTGAGTGTAATCGACAATCGACTAGTTTGCCGCCTCGCCCAACCGATATTCCACCGACATTTCCGAATCACAATAAAGATACTGTGATTATATTACTTTTTCAAAGATATAAAGTTAAAAGGAGAATGCAGATAGGATATGTACTCATGAAGGGTTCCAATGAGTTTAATAATCTAATCGAACGAAACAGTGTAGTCGATCACGTAATTAGCAATGTTGACCGCAGCTTTGATGTCTTTAGCAGTCTTTGATGGGTTTAGTTTATCAGGCTTCTCTGTATTTTGGAGAGCTAAAACGTTCCCGCAGTTGATGTTAAATAAAAGTCGTTAGGGTGGCTTGAAATCACTGACCTTCACCAATCCGCAAACAATATAAAACCTTTGACTAAAGGGAATCGGTATCCTAACAGTACACGTTAACGGGTTGGAAAATGTCAACTTTTAGTCTTCTATCAGTTTCTTATTTATTATCGACTTGCCCAAACTTTATAAGTTTCGTGACTGACGCAATATAGCACACGCGAGGCAGGAGATTTTCGATTTCATTAATTATGATTATTTGCCGACTTTTTTAACAACATCTATTGCAAATTTTTCGGTTTTTAGGGTTCCGTACCCGAAGGGTGAAAAGTATTTATTACTACGGCCTATTACTACGGCTCCGCTGTCCGTCCGTCCGTTCGTCCGTCTGTCACCAGGCTGTATCTCATGAACCGTGATAGTTAGACAGTTGAAATTTTCACAGATGATGTATTTCTAATGCCGCTATAACAACAAATAAAAACCGGAATAAAATAAATATTTAAGGGGGCTCCCATACAACAAACGTGATTCATTTGCTCGTTTTTGCTCGCAATTCATAACGGTAATAGGTAGACGCTTGAAATACTCACATAAAATTTAGTTATATATTCACTATAAAAATTAATTAATAAAATAAAATAAAACAAATATTTAAGGGGGGCTCCCATACAACAAACGTGATATTTTTTGCCGTTTTTATAGATAATGGTACGGAACCCTACATGGGCGAATCCGACTCGCACTTGGTCGGTTTTATTTTTAAAATTATAAAATTACAAAAGAAAATATTCAAATATAATTTTTCACGAACATGAAACACTCTTGAACGGTATAGGTATAAAATAGCGAGATAAAAAAAAATACAAAGTGAGCTGGAAGAAATACTAACCACTTCTTTCATCTTTAGGTTTGCTAATATATTTCTCAAGAATTCGAAATATTTCGTCACCGTATAACGTATCTATCACTTTTTACTTGATATCAATGATCCCGTTTAATTAAAATTAACATTATGTAAACCGTAACTACTAATTTGTTCTACACATTGAATAAATAACGAAGCGAATTGTGGCCCGCGTAACAGTAATTACAAGTTCTATTCAAATTGTATGTGTAGATGGGGAAATTTGTGTCCGAATCTATATTAAATTGGCTTTTCAGCAACGGGAAACTTGAACTTTGTAAAAGCAAGTCATACACTGAATGATTAACAACTTTTAGAAGATAGAGAAAATAAAATTATGTATTTCTATTAAAATTATTGCTTATTACGCGACTAATTAGGACTTAGCCTAACACAAAAAGAGCTACGATTGTAAGGAACTACAGATCAACGGTTTTATAAGAATGTACTACTACCGAATATCTCTTTTACCACTTTTCTTCTTTGGTGATAACTCCTCTAGGTTCGTGACCACTAAGGCAATTTTAAGACAGTTATTCTAAAGAGAGTAGTTTTTAAGTATATTTCAGAAATAAAATGAACGATTTGACATTGACATGATTGACTGATGATTGATTTGATTGACAGTCCGAGCCCATGTTTCAGATATAAGCAGTCATCAGTAGGCATATAGCCTACTTCCTGAGAACTCTTCGAATTATGGTTGTGGTTATTTTTATTTAATGAAATTATTTCTACTTACAGGATTATTGATAACCGTCTGGAAGAGTTCTCCGCCTTGTATGGAACGGTCAAGCCGCTGCCTACCGCCCGGGTACCGCTCGAGAAGAAGCGTGTGAGTGAACAGACCGCACGTTTGTCGAGGAAGCACCATCACGTCTCTGTGTCTGAAGCCACGTCGCAACCTGTACCAAAACAATAACAAATTGTAACAAAACAATATATGTAACAAATTATACTAAAAATAACACAACATAACGACACATGTCTATGTGCATACGTTGTCTCAGGGCCGTTGTCTTAGCAGTGAGACTCTAGTCGAGTAGTGAGCGATATGCTGTAGTCGCACCTTATAAAATTTGCATGCCAGTATCTGATGAAATTAATGTGTGAAACCGGTGACATTTTGACATATTTATGACCTTGTGTATGTATACCATATTTCTAGCAAAGCAAAGAAATTTGAATTTGATTGTGGTACTGATGCTGAATGGGTGGTAAATAAATCATATTAGTTTAAAAGTACCTACCGCCTACCAAAAAGTTTGCTATCTAAAGCGTCTAAAAATTCGCCCCATTGTTCTCGTTCATTTGTCTTGTCTATCGTCCGAGGCTAGAGACTAAATAATTGAAGTTACATTATATATATTTTATATATATTTCACAACTTGTACTAACTTAAAGTCAAATAAAAAACAAAAAAAAAAAAATCTACATAATAACTTTACAACTTCGGTGCCACGGCCAATTTGGCCCTTTGAAATCAAAGAACAATTTTTAGTTTTTAGAATACTCGTTTATCTGCCACAAACACTTAAATGAAATATTATTGTATAGTCAGCAGCAAAACTTTGATGAGCTGATTCACGGGAACAGCTTAAGGTTTCCGCACTACGGGATCCCATACAAGGCTCGTATCATGATATTCGATCGTACCACACGAATAAACTTGCGATAATTCATCAGTTGTATACCTTCCGGTGCCGGGTGTCTACTTATTAGATAGTCAATTTCTCATCCTGGCTATTTCTCAGGGTAACTACTTCGCAACTAATCTACTTAGCAATAAGCGTACTTCTCAAAGTGACTACTTCGTGGGTTGCCTAGTTATCAAACAACAATTTAAGTACAATCAAAAGAATAAATGATAAGAAGGGAAAAAATAGCTCTTTTTTCACAGAAATAATAAGTACCTACTTGAAATTTTAATAAATTTCCGGCTATAGAACTCAAAATATAATGTAAGTTATTATAACCAGCCATTCATTACACAAAGAATTCCCATAGAAGATATATATATTAATTTGATACTTAAAGACAATGGTATGTTGTACAGTACATATATTATTAGGTGAAGATAATCGTGTAATTTTACAACATACCATTGTCTTTAAGTATCAAATTCATACTATCAACTCTTTGAATCTGAACATCTGTTTTCAGTCTTAGTATACATATAGTAATTGAACGTTGAATTTCGAGCAATGCTACAGTTGTATGTGCATATTGCTAGTAATACAATTATTGGAATTTCATTGTCTGTGGTTCGATCGAGACGATAGGGTTTGCCCACCGCCGCAGCGAACGCACCGCTTGTGGTCAGCTTTATATCTGAACGTCGTCGGTGTCGCCGCAAAACTGTGCCTGTACCTAATGTGTATAGGAGCTCTTATTGTGATCATTACTGGTTTGGACTGCTACGTGAATTAGTCGTGTGCATTAGGTATCGATTTCACGGGTACAGAATCTGGTTAAGTGGCATAGAGTTATTTATAGTGTAAATGAGAGTATAATGATAGACTTTAGGAGTCCATATGGAATATTAGTAAATAAGCGCTGGTGACAAAAGTGGTTACACAATTACTTTTTTTTAATTGAATTAAAAACTGCAACAGAATTGAAACTGGCTTATTTTTCAAAATGGTCGTTTATTTTCTCAAAACGGGTATTGTAAAGAGTCCCCAATAATAAAATTGCCCCGTAGAACAAAGAACAAAATGTGCATATGTAATATGCATACATTGTGTAGAAAATAAGCATATGTCTCGCCAAAAGGGAAGCGGTTACGGTAAATTATAGATACTTGTAACGCTTTATCTACCTACCTCTTCGAAAAGTTCGCATGTAGTAAATAAGACCTTGACATAAATGTACTGCTAGTTGATGCTACTGCAGTTAACACATGATAATACCATAAAGTACCCACTAGACCTAGCCTCGCTCGGCGTTCTTGTCCCATCATGCCATGTAACATGCAGTGGTATCTATTGTTGAGTGGATAACAAAAATAGATATTTACTTACTTGAATATGAGTTTATGTAAATGCAGTCTCGATGAATCGCCACGACGATCTTGCAAACAGCTCCAACAGATCGATATCTAGATATCGTTAGAGCTGTTTGCAAGATCGTCGTGGCATTTATATTTACTAGAGGTCGCTCGTGACTTCGTACGCGTGGGCGGGCTGTCATGAATTAGTGAGAGGCTGTATATATTAGGTTGGGGAAAAAGTCTTTTCGTATTTTATATGAAAATTCAAAACATTTTTTAATAAAGTTTATTTACATTTAACTAAAGTATGTAGGTGCCATTTTGTTCGATAACTTTTGGCCATCTTGTAGGTAGAGACATGATCCCATTACTATAGAAATTTTGGGACTTCTGTTCAAAAAACCACGACAAGTGGTTTTCGCAGTCTTCTCGTGATGGTAACCTGACATTGCCTAAAGAATTCTGAAGAGACCGAAACAGGTGGAAATCAGAAGGTGCAAGGTCAGGACTATACGGCGGATGCATTAACACCTCCCAGTCAAACTCTCTTAATTTTTGCTGAGTGGCTAAAGATGTGTGAGATCTAGCGTTATCATGATGAAAAATCACACCCCTTCTGTTAATTAATTCCGGCCGCTTTCTCTCAACTTTTTGCTTTAATCTCATCAGTTGTTCACAGTAGAGTTCAGAATCGATAGTCCTGCCTGGCGGTAACAGCTCATAATGAATAATATCCTTCCAATCCCACCATACATACAGCATCACCTTGTTGCGGGTTAACCCAGGTTTTGCCAGAGTCTGTGAAGCCTGACCGGCCTTTGACCACGACCTTTTTCGCACGTTCTTGTCGTACGTGATCCACTTTTCATCACCAGTTATAAGCTTCTTCAAAAACTGTTCGCTTTCATTACGTCGTAGTAAAGAATCGCAAATGAGTACACGGTTCATTAGGTTTCTTTCAGTGAGATTGTGAGGCACCCAAATATCGAGCTTTTTAGTGTACCCAGCTTTTTTCAATTGCGCCAAAACTGTTTTGTGGTCAATTCCTAATTCTTCAGCTACGTCGTAACTACTGATATGCCGCTCTTGCTCCACTTTTTCAAAAATGGCATCCATTTTATCCGTAACAGGGCGACCAGAGCGACGTGCATCTTTCACATCAAAATTTCCTGATTGAAAACGCTTAAACCAAATTTGTGCTACTCTCACAGACACTGCACTAAGTCCATAAACGTCACAAATTTTATTCGCAGCTTGCGTTGCATTTTTACCTTTTTTGTAGTAAAATTTTAAAATGAATCGAATTTCTTCATTAGATTCACTCATCTTGACAGTAAAAAAAAACAAATGAAAATCACACATTTACCTAATTTGAATTTGGAATTATCTTTTTTAAAATATAAACTTTTTAAAGATATGAAAACCTGCCAGACACAAATGGTATAACCAAAGAGATTTTATTACAAGTTCATACATACTATAATGCGAATAGACTTTTTCCCCTACCTATTATATATGTATGGCTATATATATATTATATATATATATAAGTAGAAAATATAAAATAAACTAACCTGGCTGGCCTCAAATGCGGATATTCTTCAGTACTGGTGACTTTCACATCCCACACTTTCCTCCAGGCCTCAAACAGGGGCTCGTGGACCGGGTACACTCCAGAGTGATGCGGCGACACCGAGTAACTCGAGTTGGTAGGAATGCCGTGCTCAATGGCAAATTGTTTGTTCAGCATCATCTCAGCTTCCAGTTGGGATACGTTGTTGTAAAGGTGGGGTTGTTGGTGGTTCCACATGTGGCAAAACCTGTTGGAAATTAACCTTTTAGTAGTAGTCTTGCTTTAAAACAACATGGCACGGTCAGCAAAAAGTTGCTTAACACTTAGGTACATACTTTCAAAAAGAACTAAGGAAACTAAATATTGACGTCATGATTAAGACGTTAATATAATACAAGAGCGCATCTACACGAAGGACTACGCTACGCTAACCAATCAAATGTTGATGTGCGCATCAACAACTGGCAACCAACTTTTGAGTTGGTTGCTTTGAGCAATGCGATTTTATGAGGGTGCTCTCATAAGATGGCATTGATTTTAACCCACCAACAGTTGGATAGCAGTCGCACGTGTAATCCCGCCCTAACTTTGTAACTTATACATAGGTATTTGTAACTTATACATACAGTGTCACTTGGTTAGTGTTTTAAAACATTTATTTATTTTTGTTGCTGACTGTTTTTCTGGTGGTAATATTTGTCATTCTCTCCTAACCAATAATAAGTTTTTTCGAACCAAGGTGACAAGCGACCTGCTTGATTATAGGCAATGCTGTTTATATCTTTTTTTTTTTTTTAATTTATTTACCACTTTTACAGAAAATAAACATAAACTAAAAATAGCATCAAAAAACCACTTAGGTTTAAACTTGTGCTATTATATGAATCCGTTATTTTTTACAATTTCATACCGCACTTAAAAATTTACTACATTTAGAAAAATATATTTATATACCTACATATATTATATGTTTTTAAGTTTGACACAAGTCAAGACTCGTACAAATAAGTAGGTATGTCATGCAAATCAAATTAAAACATTATTTCATAAGTTCTATGAAATAATGTTTCAATTTGACTTTGATGTTTTTATTTGTGATACTATTACACAAATCTGAAGGTAGTGCATTAATAAGTCGGGGGACGATATAACCGGTAGTTCGCTCGCCGTACGTATTATTGGCGCGCTCAGTACGTAGCCGATTCCTAGCAACTGCTCGAGTGAATACAGGATGTTTTATTACGTGCTTTAAAGATTCATTGAAAAATTGTTCCTTTAGTAATACAAAATGCACCTGAGTGTATACTGGTAAGACTTTACAATACTTAAAGAGACCGTTTTCACGATCGTAAAATTGATTTTTTATTTTTGGCGAGACCAATGTTTTTAATATTTTGACTTGTAGTTTCCAAATTTCATTTAGATAAGTTTTATATGTACGACCATAACTACTAAGCCCATATTGTATATGGGATTCTGCCAGTGCGTAATAAAGCATAAGTTTCACTCTGAACGGAATACGATTTTTTAATAAAGTGATGTTCGCAAGAAATTGTCTGAGTTTGTCGCAAACCCGTTCGATGTGGTGGCTCCAGTTAAATTTATCATCTATAACCAATCCAAGATATGTATGGGTTTTGACAATATCTATAGGTGAACAGCTGCAGTTTATCACACCGACTGCATGCAAACAGTCATGATCATGGGCAACTAGTTTGGGCACCGGTATTTGTCTAATATACGGGGATTTAATAACTAATAATTTAGTTTTCGTTGCGTTGAGAACTAGACCAGCATCGTAGCACCACCTTGTTAGAGCATCCAAATCTGATTGTAAACGTTCGCATGCCGTCTGAGGATTCCTATCAGCAATTACGAGGCAAGTGTCATCCGCGAACTGATAGCATGTACTATTTGTGATACAGTTGCTCATGTCATTAACATAGGTTAAAAAGTGTAACGGGCCCATAACGGAGCCCTGTGCTGTGCCTTCAGTTACGGACATGGCTTCACTATAAACATTATCAATTTTTACAGCGAAGGTTCGATTTTTCAGATAATTTTCACACCAAGTTAGTAAAGGGCCGCGCACTCCACAGTCATCCAATCTTTCAACCAGCTGGCTATGTACCAATGTATCAAAGGCGCGCGAGAAGTCGATAAAAAGTGCAAGAACATATTTTTTTTTCATTTAATTGCTTATTGACTTCATCGGTGAATTTTGACAAAAGAGTATTGGTACTCTTACCAGGCTGGAAGCCAAACTGGTATTGGTTAATTACGTTGTGTTTCCTATAAAAGGCATGAATTTGCTCGCTAACGTATTTTTCAACAATTTTGTCTACAGACGAAAGCAGTGTTATAGGCCGGTAATTAGAATAATCGTTTCGTTTGCCTTTTTTATGGACCGGTCTAACGCAACCTAATTTTAGATCATCCGGATAGAACCCAGCTTCAATACTCCGATTTATTAAGTCAGCTATAGGGTCTGATATACTGTCACCAATCATTTTTATATCCGAAACCTTAACATTATCTAAACCTGGAGCTTTCCTCGAGTTGAGTTGTTTAATAATCTTATAAATACTATTAGCTGAAGCTTTTTTAAATAAAATACTCGAGTCCAAAGGTTTGCGTATAATTTTAGAGTCCATTAATTTTATATTACAGTTAGGTGTTATGCTCTTTACCGCGCTGTCGAAACTGTTTGCAAAATTATCCGCGATGGTTTTTGTCGAAATTCCTTGCTCATCAAAAGCCCTGAGTATAGCCGTATCGAGTGATAAAGTTACTCTTCCTAACATTTGATTAACAATTTGATATATTTTTTTTACGTTATGAAAATTATTATTTATGTGTTGTATTATATATATCCGTCATCATAGCCAATGCACATTTGCAGCATTAAAGCCTCTAGCATTTCGGATCATAAAGTAGCCCGTAACAACATAAAAGTTGTCACCCTTATTCGAAGTTATATTATCATAACAATGGCTCATGTTTGCCAAATGTTGGGTCAAACTCACATCAAATAGAATGGCCGTAATAATAGGACAATTTTCACAGTCGCCGAACTGATTGCCCGCCTTTATTTATAGCATGAGAACCTGAGCAGCTTTCACCATTTATAATATGCTAGCTGTAACCAGCATACAATGGCAAATTTAAGAGAAGAGAGTCAGGAGGTTTCCCTGTCATATGCTGATCAGTCCACCAAAGTTTAAGACGAATTGTAGAGGAACCCAAGGAGGGCAAACATAGAAAATTTCATTTTTGTATTATAAAAATATAAATAGTTTTATAAACCTAGGTTTTATAATACAAATAGTTTTATAATATCTGACGAGACGACGACGACCGTCTTCGGCCGCATGGACTTTCATACAAACTTTCATCCCTTGTTTTAATCAATTTGGGATATGGGATATAATTATATCCCTTCAACTTGTGTTACAGGAGAGAATTTATATAATATATGCCATTAGATAAAAACTCTAACTCATACTATATCTGAAGTTGCACCAAAATACACACAATGTTAAAAATTTAATTAATATCGGTTAAATAATTTCGGTGTTGACCTTTTATAGATATAGGATGTTTATTGGATTTTTTTTTATTATCTTATACCTATAATTTCGGCTGTTGTTATTAGATGACAGTAGTTAAGCCAAGTCAGTACTCAGTAGCCTTTAAGCGGATTGAAAACACTGACCTCCGCCAACCTGCAATTGAGCAACGTGATGGAGTACGCTCTAAACCCCTTCGATTGGGGAGAGACTCGTATCCCAGCAGTGGAATAAATATGGGTTGATGCAGATTATGGGCAATGAAACATGAATATTTAAAGTTCATGAAACATGAATATTTAAAGTTCATAGGTCAAGTTACTGTAAACGTGATCAATGTAAACCTTCCAAGAAATGCCCTAAGAAACAGCTAATCAAAGTTAGTGTTAGCTCAATTCATCAGTGAATGTACCAGCACGAGACACCGTACGTTTATAGAATTTATAAATATTCCTAGCGACCCGCCTCGGCTTCATACTTTGTTACTTTTTATATTTATGCCGGGTGGGAAGGGACGAGCGACACAGCGAAAAATTACAGTTTGGGCATACCTCAACTAACATTTTTCCCAAAGAAAGTATGCTCTTATTAATGGTTTTCAAATTTTAATACAGAAAAGGTCAATGTTCATCGCTAAACCAGCTGATTGCATATAACAGCAATGACTGACACTTCTGATTGCTCGTAGCGTGGTGTTATATGTATAGCCAATTATTATGAGAGTACAAAAAGAGCCTCCTTAATAAGTGGACTATATCCAACACTAAAATATTTTTTGAATTTGTAACAGTTATTCCTTGAGTACAAAAAAGAACCTTAATAATTAAGCTTACCAACACTAAAATGTTTTTTGAATATGAACCAGTAATTAGTGCGCTCAACCAAATAAACAAACTCTTCCGCTTTATAGTATAAGCATAGATTGAATTTTATTTATATATTATTCCTAAATGTAACGGTGTTTACATTGCTACAATAAAAGAGTATTCCATTCCATTCTACATTATTGAAATCGGATAATTTAGGAGATTGATCTTAAATCCGAATGAACAATTACAAATTCTATCTCTTTATATAAAACTAGCTGAGTTGGGACCACTTCGTTGGGCGGTAAACATTTTTACTTATGATGTTATATATTATTTAAATATACTTAAAAAGTCTTTTAATTTTTCAGGTTAATATATAGACTATGACATTCACAAATAACGTAGGTTTCTATTGGTAAAAGAATTTTCAAAATCGGTTCTATAGATTCAGACATTACGCCATATAACCTCACAAACGGTACCACTTTATAATATTAGTATAGAAGTATATATTTCAGTATATAGATATAAACTCAGTCATCTCAGTAAGGTGGAGGCAGCTCTAATCGAGCCATTCGACAGCAAACAACAATAGCATCACCTACTTTCACAAACTTGAGCTAAGTTGAAAAACGGCCTCCCCATAACTTATGATTACTATTTTTCCGTCACACAGCCGCCGATGTTACATAAAGTCGCATACAATGCTAACTTATGGCATGGTAACTCATAAAAGTACTTTTACCAATAAAGATAAGCCGTGAAAAGTGAGCGGTATGCTCACTTTTGAGCCTTTGTGACATTTTAAACAGTTTGAGTTATACCAGTTTTGGCAGGTCACCATAAAGTGATTTTTATTCGTTTTTGCATTCAAAATCTGTACGCTAAAAATCTTTATTTATGTGGTACTAGTGTGAAAATTCCCATCGTGAAGCTCGTTCTTCCAATTGAGCCATTTGTATTGTTACTAATAAGAAAGCGGCTGGATGCGACTAGAACTGGATGCTGGATTATCATCATCATGATGATGATGATATAGTTTTTTTATAATATTATATGTAACATTTTCTTTACATAATAGTGAATACATAAAAAATAATCCAATTATCACATGAGCGTATTTGATAATTGGATCGGATAGGTATGATCAACACCAGAAGTAGGTACCTACATACTTGCGCATTGCCGACCGACTTTGTAAAAATCTATTCACGATTTATATGATCTTTGAGTTTACAATCCGTATTAAATGACTATTTAATCTACATTGAGGCATGAGATTGAATGAATACTACCCTTATATTTTAGATATTGCATTACAAATTCGTATAACTGAGTAACTGAAGCTTATATTTTGAAATTCAAGTTAGAGTAACAGTTCTTAATCGCCTGTCAACCGCCTTGCAGTTGATTTTAATCCTCATGGCATACTGTAAAGTTGACTAGTGCCATTTACTGGGCAGGTAATTTATTTTGTTTAAGAGTTCTATTATTAATTTTATCTCAGTCAATGATAATAAATATAGAATTCGTAAAAGTGCGAGTCAAGAGAACCTGCCAAGTGCGAATCGGACTCGCGCTAGAAAGTATTTCATCTGTAACTGCTTACATGGGAGGTTTGTATTACAAAACAAAGATCTTTTTTAGCTAACAGTTCACTCTATCGTGACAATTTTCCTATCAAATTCGACATACTTTCTAATCATCATTTCAGTAAACAAGATTGATTCAATTCATAAGAACATTCAGTGTTGGACATAAATACATACTTCCACAATGATCAGATTTGCCGTTAATATATTGATATATATAAATTTCACTAGTTTCTACATACGTCTTCGACCCGTGTGAACACAGTACCTGGATAAAAAGTATCCTATGTGTCAATCCAGAACAAATTCTATACTTATGTATGTCAAACTAAATCTAAACATTCGCCAATTCGCAAAATTACAACTAGCGCAACCGGACATGACAAAGGTGACATTTTGGCGCGAACTTGGTGAGCGCGGTTGTGCTACTAAACAAATTTTCATAATTTAATATGTAATGATATTGATTCATAATAGAGATAGTGTATTATGCTGCAAGTAATTATTTGAGTGCATACAATTAGTAAAATCTTTGATTAAAAGTGTTTGAATCGGGACTACCGAGTCATTCCAACAAGTCGTGCAAAACAGCAGGAAAATTGCACTATCGGTTTTACTGTTGACTTCCAGACGATATTTTTTGGCATGTGCTTGTAGCCGGGAATAATATAAAGAAATAATACAAAGACGGGCTCAAAAGGACATTGATTCAAGAGCCGTAAAGCTATTTGTTATGACTAAGGATTTCTTGTTTAATGCGGAAGTCTAAATACAGCTGATGTATTCTTTGCCAACTCAAGATTCTATCATAGAATATCGAGCTTAAATACTTTGCTGTTCTCGGAGTCCTACTAACAGTGATTCGTCCCACGGCCATTCGTCCCGCACGGAAGAAAGCAATCAATGTGAATTCCATCAATGGAAAAAAAATATGATATATTTTTCAAATCAAATCAAATCAAAATATCTTTTTTATATTCGATATTGTGATACTTCTAAATGGATATCTTTCCATTAAGGGTACATTTATATTTTTTAAATATAGGGGTTCCCTTCACGAGGAACGACCGTGGGACGAACTAAACACTAACATTGAACAATCCGTCCATCGATAGAAATCACTTTTTTTGCATGAAATTAATTAATTTAACCCATCATGGAAAGTTTCATTTTCGACTTGACATTTATTTATTTCATTAAAACCAATCGATCGCCTGCAGCTGTGGTTGGTAGCTGTGGTCTACCGCAACTACCGACAGCAAGAAATTACACCTTTATCACAGTACAGTCAGCACTCCGCTCTCTCGTGTCCACCTCACCTCCCCTCCGAGACAAATCTGGCACAGATTATATGGCGCCGCACGCACACACGCTAATTCACGCATTCGTCTACGATGTTTATGTAGGGGAAAACGTTTTTGTGTGGAGTGTGTTATGGAGTGGCTGCGGTGTACCTTTATCCTGACTTACCAAGTGAAATGCTCTCTACTCTTGAGTAACGCGTCGTCTCCTCTGTTCTCTAGCGCCGTTCCGTGGTGATAGTACTTGGCACTGAAGCCCAGGTTGAACCTGAACCCTGGCACCAGTCTTTGTAGTGCTGCCTGTGACGCTAGTAAAGCTGCCACGTCCTCCTCGTGCAAACGAGTACCTGGTAATATTGGGATTATGATAATCGATTTTTAAGGGTGTCAACGGATGTTTATTATATATTATAGTGGCTTGTATGAGGGCTTAAAAGGGAGTGTGTTCAGAGAAGTTATTTGACATGATGCCCACGGCCTCCTTCTACAGTCGCATCGCTCGCCATCGATAGGGAATTTATTCTCACACATTACAACAGAAATGGTCACGTACTGTGCGGTTCCAGAGAAGTTTTCTTTCAAGTACTACAAAGTTGTGGAATGAACTGCCTGTTGATAGTTTCACAGCATAGGAGACTACAGCATAGTGTTCTTCAAAAAGGGCGTGAAGAGGATTTAAAGGGTCGGCAACGCGCATGTGATGCCTCTGGTGTTACAGGCGCCCATAGGCTACGGTCACTGCTTTCCATCAGGCGGACCGTATTCTTGTTTGCCACCGTAGCGGTAAAAAAAAATCTTTCCAGCTTGAAGTAAAACCGTAATCTATAGATGCTCGTAATACAGAGAGCTCATGTGTTGATATCACTACTGCTAAACCATTTCCACTTGTACAACGACAATCCTCGAGGGTATTGGTTTTCATTTCTCTTGTTTATCGAATTACCGAAACGCTTTTATATCGAATACATAATAGTAAATATATAAGTCCGCATTATTACTCATCTATAAATTGTTTAAAATAAACCCCGTCCGATTTTAATTTTAGTTGGATGTCATTTTGACTGTGACTGCCAGAGAGTCGAACGCAGCTGTCATCGCACATCATGCCACGCGACAACAACACTGATGATTTTGTCGCAAATCGAGCTTCATTTCAACGTGAAATGAACCGTTTCAAATTCATACGCGCACATTTTCATCTTCTGCATCTATGAATGGCAATCGTTACTGACTGATCTATAAACGCATAACTCAAACCACTGGACTGAGCGGGCTGAAAATTGACATACAGGTAGCTATCATATCATATAGGCATCTGGTAAAAGGATTTCAGAATATTCCCACGAGATGTTGCGTCCAACCATAGTTACAAGATATTAGATGGTATAAAGTTGACGCAAGCTAAGAGATCCTTGTTTTACTATGAAACCCCAAAAATGTACCAAAACAAATTTCGTTATAAAATAAAGCTGTCATACTATAAAGTAGTATCTATATATAAATGAATCCCTATTTCCCTTGGTCACGACATCAAGCGTGAACGGCGGGACCGATTTCGCTATTCCTTTTTATTTTGTATATGTTATTATCAGGAGAAGGTTCTTATGAAATAAAAAATAAAAAATCGCTCTAAAAATTAGAAAATTTCAGAAAAATGATCGACTATATTAACTTTATGTCGTTTTACCGAATTCAATATTCATTGTTAAGCTGACAAGACAAAGTCTGTCGGGTCAGCTAGTATTATATGTATATGTAAAACAGTAACTTTCCGAAATCGTGGCATCAGAATCAGAATCCAGACCAAATCTACTGAAGTCTGAAGTTTTCTGCGCAAAATAAACTACCAAGATATTTTAGTGAACATGTTAGCAAAACAATGGATCTGTTGCGACTTTTTTTAAACGCAAACAAACGGAATCGAACAATAAACTTTATTATGACTTCGGACAAGGAAGACGTCCTCGATGTTTTATAAGTTATTTTTTGTACAAGAAAAAGATACCGATTTCGCGTTCGAATAAGATATGCTTTCAATATTTACGCAGAATTACAAGTAGAATTTCGTTTTGGATTGAAATTATTTTGTCGGTGCTCATTCCAATTCATGTCTACAATACTTCATATCTTGGTTTACATAACAAAATCGATGCCGAGAAAGCAGCGATGAAATAAACATATAACCCTTCCTAAATGAACATGTATATTTGACCATTTTAGGTTTGGTAGCTTGTATTACAAATAGTTAGATTGCAGTTAAATGATGCGTACTTTCTTGCGGCAACTGCACACTAGAATTCAGTAATAGCTACTTCAAACTCTACTAACTAGGTACTATAAACAAACTTCTCGTCTATGTTCCTATTATACAGGTAGTCGAGTCTATCATCTCTCCCATCATAATCAATTGCATTCAATTTTAAACATTCTTGCTAAAAAAAATAGAGCTTACACTTATAAATGTCAGATGATGTACGTGGTCTCGGCGCGGTTACATGCGGCCGCACCAAATAAATTTATAGATGTTAATTAAATCTAATTTTGTTAGTAATGTCCAGTATATACAAACCTCTTTCGCCAACGAAAATGTCGTCAATGTCCACAAGGATCCACCTCTCAAGGCTGAGGCTCAGTTGTCCGTGGCTCAAATAGCTCAATGCGTCAAGGAACAGTAACCGGTGGAGCCAGAATTGAAGTCCAGATCCGAAGAGTACTCGTTGCACGCCATCCAGTCGTCCATGGTCTTGAATTACCGTCGCTAGTGGTACACGCTCTTCTGTATAACAAAAAGAAAAGTTTTTTACAATACCGTATCCATATACTATAGAAATCTCGAAAAGTATGCTGCTACTCCATAAATAAAAGCATACTTTTTGATTGTGCAATTCATTAATATCTCTTTGATCCATCATCATCAGGTCATTTTAGTCTCCACTACAGGAGTAAGACCCTCTCTCGTCCGTCCCCGACAGAAGAAGGAGGAACTCTTTCATTCATTAAGCTCTAAACAGAAAATAACATATATAAGGTTGCATCATTGTACATTAGTTGAACTACTCAGTAGTATTTCTGATTTGATGAGAAAAATAAAAGACCTTTACCTTTTGACCTTTTGACCCTCTGTATTTGAGTCCTTTACACAATACAGTACATAAAATGTATTTGTAATTTATTCAGCTCTTAAGTTTTTACATACATAGAATTACAATTGCAGAGTTGTGTAGTTTGTTGACATCCTGCTTGATGTGACCAAGGATTCTACCGCCAAAGCTGAATCCGATGAATTTTAATAATTCTGAAAATCGGCCTTCTATTTAAGTTAGTGACAAAGATCTTCAGCTTAGTGGTAGTGCTCTAGGGTCTTTACCGGCTAAGCTAAATACAATTACCACAAATTGAATACGAAAAATGAATTAGATTTCTTCGAAAAAAATCCGATCGGAATCAGCTTTAGCTTAGGCGGCAAGGTCTCGATTCGTGCACAGCATTTGAAAGAAAGCATTCGAAGAGAATTATTATCCTTATGACGTGTCGTGCGAAACAATAGAGCAGCGATCTTTGTTGTGATAATTCATCTTAATTTTTATAATACTCACATTTGAAATTAAGAAACCGATATTAAGAGCATTTTATTATTAGCTTTACTTTATTTATTTCCAGAGATATTGTAAGTGTGGTTGCCGTTATTAATTTTCGCATCAACAATATGAGGCCCGTATGACCGCCGATTACGACCCTACCGTCTCGGGTACCGTATCGTATCGGATCTGAAAAATTCAATTCCATTGACTAAGAACCAGATTGCCTAAAACTGTAAATTACTTTTTCTTATTGTAATTACACGGAACCATCGTATAGGTGAGTTCGACTTGCCAGCTTTATTTATTTTATATATCATTATATAAAATAAATGAGCTTGTGCCCGCAAATTCGTACACGCGTATCCCGGTATCTCGTGGGAATTTTCAAAAATCCTTTCTTAGTACACTTCTAGACCTCATAAGAAATCAACGTGCCAAATTTAGAATCCTAGATTTCCGATTCGTCCAACGCGGTTCGGGCTGTGCGTTGTGATATGTTAGTCAGTCAGTCAGTTCCATCTTTTATAGGTATAGATTTTGAGTACGTATGGCCCATAAAATTAACAGGTATATGAACTTTATGGTATGACTACAATTTCACTCGATAAAGAATTCTGGAAATAAAGAGGTAAGGTACTTAAAAGAAACAATCAATGTAAAACTTTAATAAACAACGTGAATATAGGTTCCTTCAAGGAACAAGGAAGTACCTAACAAATAAGTACCTTTACTTAGGAAACAGGTTTAGCTGCAAGAATAGTTCGGTTGATGACGTGCCGGCGAATTCCTCCAACTAATTAGGGCACGTGGGAGTCGTGAGTTAAATCAGTTAGCGTTATATGAAACCATCATTACTCTGCCCGTAACCACATTGGTTACGAGTTAACACGATGCAACGTAATTAGATTGTAGGCAACACAATGTAAGATCAGATTGTGTATATCCGATACACAGAGCACACCGGCAGCTTTGAGCTTCTGGCTATTCTCATAAATTTCTGAATCAAAAGTGTAATATTTTCAAAAAGATAAAATTTTCAAAAAACTTACACCTCGTTAAAAATATATTAAAATTTTTAACGCAAGTTTTAAGTTCGTAGTATCAAATTCAGTTTATACTATTTTCATGTGAAAATGAAATAATTTTCAGATGAAAATAGTAAAAACTGAACACATGACCGCGCTTCAGTTACAGTGTATATTATATTTTGTTACTTCTTGTGTGGGTGGGCTGTCACCATGTCACATGAAAACTAATAAAAAATGCATGTTTGAATTCATCGAGTCACCCGTAGAATAAAGTCTGATCTGTATAGTTGGTAGCTCACTTTTGTACGTCTTTATCGGGAGTTAATGGCAGATTGAACGTTTTTCGATTCTAAATATCGAAAGATAAAGGAGATAAGAAAAATTCTAAAAAACGTACGTCTGTAGAATTCATATTCCTTATCTCGTCTAGCTATTTAACTCGTTTTTGTTCCATGATCACATCGAACTCTTTTCTACGGATGAGTCGACATCATTATGCGTACTTTTTAGTTATTTCAGGTATTTGTATGATATGATGATTGGTAACTAGAAAATAAATATCACAAAAAAAAACATCGGACGCGCAGCATGCGCCACCATAGCGAAATTTATTTATTTATTTTGGCCACTTTCCCGAATTGATATCGGAAAACCAAGGTCACTTTACATTTTGATACTACTTTTTGATGCTCTACACGAATCCGAAGTCAGAACTTCGAAATTTTGAGTTTCATGGCAACGGACGGACAGACAGAACGACCGGACGATTTTATAAGCTCAATAAATTTCGCATCCTTTTTAATTACAGGCAACTCTACAAGATAATTTTGGTACATATTGTTTCTAGTGTATATTTCGCATTGGCCTGAAAATATCTAAGCACATTTCGGTTTTCATTAAGCACGAACCCTTTTAGCATTGTCCACTCATTAAGGGATTTGCGCTAAAATTTGTGGAGCTCAGCTGTACAATGCCGGGTTTTACCTTTAAATGAGAATAACACGCGTTGAAAACGTATATCGTACGCTCTAACATGATGACACTGAAAAATCCTACATTGCTAAGAAAAATAAGGATAATGTTTAACGTAACATCAAGTAAATTATCACCGCTCGCCATTGACACGGATTCCTGTCGATTCCAGAGAAGTTTTCTCCCGCGTACGGTCAAGCTGTGGAATGAACTGGTTTTCTCAGGAGACTACAAGCACGAGGTTCTTCAAAAAGGGCGTGAAAAGGTTGTTACAGGGTCGGCAATGCGCGTGTGATGCCCCTGGTGTTATTGGTGTTCATAGGCTACGGTAGCTGCTTTCCATCAGGCGGGCCATATGTTTGTTTGCCACTTTAGTGGTTAAAAAAAATACATTCCTAACCTAACCTCTAAAAATTACTTATTGCACATCAAATGCAGGATTTGATGTGCAAATCAGGGGCCCTACCGCCGAAGGTAAAGCCGATTACCATCGGATTTTTTGATCGCGAAAATAAATATTACGTTTAAGAGCCCTTTTACATTTGCACGCTGACGAGCTCTCGCGCAGTACTAAACCCGCGAAGGCCGCCGGTGCATCGTTTTTTGTAGTAATTTTGAAGCTATATTTATCGTTTTTATTGAAATAAGATAATAAATTCATGCTACAAAGTTTATTCATCATGAAGTAACAATTATTCTCGTATAAATTTTGCTCAATAATATTATCGTTTATTCGAGAAATTAACAGTTTAATTAGATGGATTTTTGAAATTTTTTTGGTTAAAAGAATGTTTTTTTCTATATTAAATCAATGATATTTCAAAATTCCGAGGCCGCTATGTACTATACGACTATATAACAAATAACATTCTATTTTATTTATTTCATTTGTTTGGAACAGTAGTACAATCACAGAATAATATACTCTAACAGAATATTCACTTCCGACACAATTGGAAAAATCACAACTAAAATATCAACCTTCGATACGCGCTAATACGGTCCATAATAATTCTGCAGCTGTACTCGTACCTGAGTCTTTCAGCGGCATGGACAATCGAAAGTAACCCCTATATCTAACGCCTTACGAGCGACAGCCGCTGGTTTTACAAAATGGTTTGTCTCGGCCTGGACGTCACTTGGCAGCGTGTCGCTCATAGGGTTGAACCAAAACGCTCGCGACCGAGCCGCGTAGATAGGTATAAATATACATACGCTTGTTTATTAATGTTCAATAAAATACATAGTGTGCCTTATTTCGGCACTGCCCAGATCTCAGATCTTGATTTTAACTAGACAAAAAATTAGTCGTTAATTTGTCGAAATTTGTCGCCCAAAGCAAAAAAATTGTCGGGGTCCCGTTAAAGAGTTATAAGGTTTTTTTTGTGGCAGTGCCGAAATAAGCTTATTTCGGCACTGCCCACTCGGGATCTATTAAACTACAAAACATAGCGAACATATGATTTTCCCCAGAATTAGTCGTCAATTTGTCGAATTCAGACACCAAGTATCAGAATTAGTCGACCTCCCGTTAAAAAGTTATAAGTATTTCTTTGTTCCCAAAAAAACTACACCACCTAGCGAAAATCTGATTTCACCCAGATGTTGCCTTGAATTTGTCGAAATTTGTCGGATATAAAACACAACTGGTCGACGCGTAATTAAAAAGTTACACGCATTTTAATAATTCGCGTTGTAGTCAGAGAGCCTAACGTAGGCAGAGTAGAATAACACCACCCCATTCACATATGGCTATCGTAAAAAGCAACTAATGTAGTGCTAAAGAACACCTAAAGCATTCGTAGATCAGAAAACAGTTGCATGCATTGACAAACTTTGCCAGACTCTGAAAAAGGAAGGAAATGAAACGTTTACTGTTGCATTTTGTGCATGATATAATTTTGATGTAAGATCTCGGACTATATTTACTATGAGAATTATTAAAATGCGTGTAACTTTTTAATTACGCATCGACCAGTTGTGTTTTATATCCGACAAATTTCGACAAATTCAAGGCAACATCTGGGTGAAATCAGATTTTCGCTAGGTGGTGTAGTTTTTTTTGGGCAGTGCCGAAATAAGGCTTATTTCGGCACTGCCACAAAGAAATACTTATAACTTTTTAACGGGAGGTCGACTAATTCTGATACTTGGTGTCTGAATTCGACAAATTGACGACTAATTCTGGGGAAAATCATATGTTCGCTATGTTTTGTAGTTTAATAGATCCCGAGTGGGCAGTGCCGAAATAAGCTTATTTCGGCACTGCCACAAAAAAAACCTTATAACTCTTTAACGGGACCCCGACAAATTTTTTGCTTTGGGCGACAAATTTCGACAAATTAACGACTAATTTTTTGTCTAGTTAAAATCAAGATCTGAGACCTGGGCAATGCCGAAATAAGGCACACAAATACATATACTTAAACTACCAAAAATTGTAGTAGGTTTACGCATGTGTACGTTTATTACTTTGCTGTACTTACTTATGTTACTATATCATACTCTGTGATTATTAAGTACATAGGTAGGTACTTAGTAACAATAATGTTAGGTAATGTTGACACTGATAGAATGTATAATTTTAGTGTAAGTTTTAACAGGAATCATGACTGTACGTACTTACAGATCAGGTTTACTATTCACGTTGTCCCAATAATAGCTCGGATGTATCTTTAACACGGAAAGTATTTGTAACATTGGTGTAGGTATGTATTTTAAGTCTCTAATCTACTAAAGTCATAATGTCAGCAGAACTCACGCGCCGATAGATCAATTAGCGTACATTTTTAAACAGGTGCGAGTGATCGCCCGTGGCACTCACACACTGCTTAGGTATAACCATAAATCATTATCCCTAAAATTTGTGTTCGTGCATCCGAGTGCAGAACAGTAACGCTTTTGTTTAACCATCTTGGTCGCGTCGCATAGCGCGTGCGAGAGCGCGCGTGAGTGACACTCGACTAAATTGTGCTGCCAGCAGCGTCGGTCTTGTAGGTAAATAACTCGGCCGAATGGCGGAGTGACACAGGCCTGGTACAATCCAGGAGCTCAAAATAGTGAATGCGCGCATTTTATGAAAATATTTCTCTGCAATTTTGGGTTTATTTAAAAAGTTAAACAAAATTTACAAAAAGCGAGGCCGCTATGTACTATGCTAATAGCTATTCTGTACTATTCAATAAGTCAACATTGTTAATGTATTTTTGTTTCCGAGATCGAGAACGCCAAAATTGGCCATTTTACGCAAAAATCACAGTCAAAATGTAATATGGCTCTTAAGTTAATGACAAACACCTTCAGCTTAGTCGGTAGAGCTCTATGGTTTCTAGTAGCTAACCTAAACGCAATTACCGCCAATTTAAGCTAAAGTATGATTTTCGCAATCAATAATTCCGAAGGTAGGGCCCCGGGTTATTTTAGTGGATCTATTTAATATTTTCCATAAAATAACAACAAAAAAGAAAAGAAAATAGCAACAAAAAAGAACTAGTCCTTTATATTTCCAAAGTTAAAATGTAGTTAACGTTGATAAACTAAAGAACTATAGGAGAATAAAAAGTAAAACAAGAAATGTTCACGTTCTTCACTTGATTTATCGTACAAAAGCCACAGCTCGAATGCTAAGCATTTGTTGTTTGCTTATACGGCAAAATGTTAAGTGAAATCTAAGCTAAATCAAACAATAAAATTTATGCTACTACTACTACTAGTGGTAGTCTCTTTGTTTGATTAATAATATGTATTAATTGATCATTGTTGTTTACTGAATTTAACAATGGGATGGAATGTAATCAGTAGACTCTTGGATATATATGCATTAATGATTTGCATTGCAAAATATACATGCAAATGTGCAGGACAAAAGGGCCAATTATGAACAAAATATGCACAATCCAAATATGAGGCTGTTAATTAGTTAAATAATTTCGTTTAAAAATCAATTGGTTAATAAAGAACTAAAAAATTTACTTTCTGTATTGCGCTCATCAAGTCCTTTTATTTGATATATTAGGGGTTTATATGGAAATAATAAGTCGCTATTTCATGGTGGCCACGATATTTAATTAAAAATGACGGCAGTTGCATAATCGTACACTGTCACGAGAATCCAACGAGTACGCCAAATTTCACGCCAATCGGATTCTGAGAAGTGGGTCAAATTTAACCGGCAATATATGTTTTTTGGCACTGCGTCAAAACTAAATGAAAGCTTGTAAAAAGGAAATACATCTCAAGTAACTACAACTACAACCTTCAAAATATGAATTAGACCTACTATGGAGGTATGATAATGAAATAACAAATATTCATTTCATTCTCTCTCCTTTTATGTCACATTTTCGGTCGGTTCGGTCACATACCGGAATATCGCGCCTACTTCATTTATTCTTTGTATGTTTTTTTCAATCTCCTTAGTCATCTATGCTACAAGCATATGCCCAACTTTTCTCGAAAGGTATATTAAAATAAATTGACTATAATTCCGAAACGTGTATTTATGTTTAAAATTTAGTCTCACCTGTAGAGCCATATTCGTTTTGTCGCAGAGCCCACGCGACCGGTTCGTACGTAGAGCTGTTCGCTCTGAACACGGTCCAGTGCTCACCGGGCAGGCCTCCCCATGCAGTTTCCCCAGCACGAGCCAGTCGTAGAACTGGAGACGCAGGGTTCAACGTTGCTTCCTAAGCAAAAAGTATTAAGTTCAATTAAAAAAATGGATACGAGGATAAAAAAAATCGAGCAGTACGAAAATTTTATTCGTACTGCTCGATATAAAATAATAGATAATAATAGAATAAAATTTTCGTACTGCTCGATTTTTTTTTCTCGTAGTTTAAATACAGATCTCGCAACCCATACATTTCAACTACAAATGTATTCACAATGACTGGGAAATTTACCATAAATAAATAAATATTCCAGGACAAATTACACACGGCCATCCCCAACTAAGTCGCAAACTAAGCAAAGCTTGTATGTACTATGGGTAGGTACTAGATAACTGATATAATACTTAAATACATTTTTTTTGTAAATACATACATATAATACATAGGACAAAGCAGTCGGACCACGTGTTCAGAGGGAAAACAACAAACAGACATGTTTATGCACACAAATATTTGTCTTGTCTACCATGGTATTTTTAGATCATAGACTTTTTATAGGTTTTCCAGAAAGTTATAATAAGCCTATAATCTTAATAAAAACCTTGTAATTTACTTTAGCACCGATTTGCTAAAAATACTATGAAAAAGAAAAAAGAAACGGACGAGGAGACAACTTTAATAAAGTTTTAATTAGCTAATTCTGTAATACTTCAGAATCAATGTAACACTTCAGAGTAGGAAGTCATTTTTCAAACTTAGTGCACTGATATGACTGTTTATCTATCTATATTGTAAATCTTACATCCAGTTTCCACACCAGTCTGGTAGGTACCTTTATCAAGTCATGCTAAATTTATATGATGTACGCCAACAGCATCAACAAACAATCAGACAACATGGAGATCTAGACAAGATGTATCGTATACTAAAGCTTCAAAGGCGATGTACGGTCTTCATAGTTTATGCGCTAGTCGCCAGCTATTTTTACTGCCTCGAGTATTACGAGTCTTGTAACCATTTCGCCGTCTGGAGTGGAAATCCCGAAAATAGCATATAAATTGCCATGCAGATTTGCTACAAAGGTAATTGCAGCTACATTCGTAGACTTCGACTAGCTGTTACCCGCTAATTCGTCTGTACACATTCCAGTTTTTCGTGAGAATTTTCTAAAATGTTTTCTCTGCGGATGCCTATTCTATTACCAAGGAAGTGATCGAGCCTGCGCGTGATATATTAGCCAATCTTTCAGTTTCTCTGTGCGTATACAAAACATAAGAAATTTATTGCCTATTTACTTTTTACCTTTCCAATAGATATCAAGAGTTTGCCTAACGCAATAACAATTCTGGACAACAAGCAGTCATGAAACACATTCGGGCAGTCAACCATACGTAAAACATTACAAATCCAATATACTTAAGAGAGTTGACATATTAACATAATCTTAAAACCCCGGAAGAAGTTGCAAAAGTTTGACCATTACTAATTAACACGGGTCCAACTTAAATTATTAACTAAGTCTTGGGGTGTAAGTGGTTCATCAACATCTTTGAACCAAAGCAAACTTCACCTGCACGCGGTGCACCCTGCTGACTGACAAACGAAGCTCTGGCGAAAAGAGAGGTAGGGAGCGTAATTGTAAGCTGCCCGACTGGGGAATGTACCTCCGCCTCACAGAATACCGCAGCCAAATAACAATTCCATTGAGAGTAGTTGTGTTCCTGCGAGTGAGTGAGGTCACCAGAAAGGCAGAGGATGCTGCGTTGGCAGCGGGGGTGGCGGCACGCGAGCGATATTTTATGTTACGAGCGTTAATATGGCTACGTAACCGCTTCACATCAGGCGGGCCGTATGCTTGTCTGTCATCCGACGTCGTATAAAAAAAAAAAGTCAAGTTTGCTTTGCTAATATGTAATTTAATTTGTTCCGTTGAGTCTCTCGATGACAGCTTGAGCCACGTATCTACTTCGTGATATCATAAAAAGGGGGTCATGATATTCTTATCTTACTAACCACGCGAACGAATTGTCAAATTTTGGACGACGGTGGTTCTCACTACGAGATCAATTTAAATTAATATGACAATTTATACAAGGGTCTACTTATTTTGCTACTACAACATGAACAAATATACGTACTTATCTTGCGTTGAGTTACTCAAATGCTCATATTGTGGTCATATCTGTTAAAGAAATTTTGTCGCAGCAGTATGGAATAATTGCGAAATTATGCTGGCAGTTTGCCACCACTGCCACATATTCTCTCTCTCTCATGTACGAGAATGGGCTATAATTCCATATTGCATCTTCATAATACAAAGAACAATACAATTTCGAGTCATCATTATCTTGAGAGCTAAAGATAACTTCATTTGCATTTGATATGTTGTGCACACCGCCGGTTACGGAATCTAATTTTGGACCATATAGGTGATAGGGATATTTTTCGCACAATTTGAACTAGCCCCAATTGAAAAATGTACCGATATAACCTTACATAAGTCCTCAGTCAAAAAGACGTATTTAAGTTCTTCTGGTTGGAAAGAAGGAAATCAGAAATATTCTCACAAAATGCTGCGATAGAAGCGTTCTCCAGTAGTTTACAAGTAATATGCTACATATTTTATGTCTATTGATTTTACATCACTGACGAATCAGAGATGTAGACCTTGATGGTCGAGTCGTATAACCATTAATAACAAATTACTTACCTTTAATCTAAGATTTGTATGCATGAAAAGCGGAAACCCTTTAAGTTGGGCGCCAACAAGGGTTTCTTCTCCAGGCGTTGCGAACCCAACGACACCAACAGAGTACTCCCGGCAGTATTTGTCAAGAAGCTCCCTGTTCCACTTGTCCATGTTCGCATATTTCGATAGCGATTCGAAAACGATCACCCCGTAACGCCCCTTGTCCAAAGTGGTAAGAACGGGCAAGCTCTTGCCTGCTACCTCCACCTTGTACCTGTGAGAAAAAAAGTATATTTAAACACATATCGCACGTATATTTCTTACTTTAAATACTTTAAAGCTCTCAACTCTGAGCTCATAAATCGACGATTGATTAGTGTTGCTAAATTAGCAAAAACTTGTAACTATTTGATAAAATGCGCGAATAAATAAACATTTTTTGATATTATTCAGTTCTATCAAAACAGAAATATATTAAATTAGTTTCAATTAAAAAGTTGTACCGCAGAATGGCCCTCTACTAGATGGACTGACAATAGAGACACGACCGATTGTTGTAACAGTCTAAGTGAGTGAGCTAATATGTATAGCACTGGACGTCCTTTAGCTAAAATGATGAACGATGAAGTTTATAAAAATACCTAGATACTAGATCGGTTTGACTTTGCAGATCGGCAATTAATAAAAAAGGTTTGGTTAAAAAAAATCCGTCAGTGTACTCTATTTCTATGTCGTCTGTATGAACACTATTGATGAGACTTTTCATTTATTCCATATTTTTCTTAATATATCGTACTTACATAACACTGCACCCTAGAAGCCTCGCAGAGCTAATCTTAGTGTATTTTTTTTAAATACAAATATTTTACTTTTTGTGAATTTAAGGTGTAGTTTCATTTAGGTAACACGGAACGAGATAGTTAGAAGTTCGTGTACCATACGTATTAATATATTTGGACAGTAGGTACATATGTTTTTGATTTCAGAGATCTTAGATTAATAGGTCATGATTTTATCTCTAATGGAGCTGGTTGTTTACATTCAGATAATACAAAGAATTAGACTTTATCGAAAACATTAATAACTTTGCAGTACTTAAATATCATTATTTTTATACATCTTTCTGAAATTATGTGGTATAATGGTTTTTAAAATTCTTAATTAAGTTTATAGGACATGATATCCATAATCCATAGCTATAGTGAGTATAAACATGGTAGGTATAGTGAGATAGGTATCTTTTATTTATATGTTACGTTAGTCAATATTTTTTTATAATTTCTGCTACATACTGAAAATACAAATTACTTTTTATTGACATTACAATTATTACAACTATGTAAAATCCTTATTACCTCTGAATTGTTTTAATGACTGAAATATCGGATGTTGGTGCCATTTCAATTAATTCTCTTTGTTTTAAATAATTAATTAATCGAAGCTATTTGCCAGAGCAGGAGCTACAGAAATACCTTTTGTATGGGAATGTTATGGTAATTCAAAGCTCTTTAATTATTTAATCCTAATTTATTTACGAGATATCTTTAACTATTGATCACAATCTTTAAAAAATTTTTTACCATTCTTAATAAGCAGAAAATCATGATTACTGTATATTTATATTTTATGAACTCTTAATTCAGATTTTTTATTTATAACGTCGGGTGGCATACAAGCATACCGCCCGCCTGATGTAAAGCGTTTATAGTAGCCATAAAAATACTCGCAACATGAAATATAGTTTAACGTGCTGCCAGACAACAATCCGCAAGCGAATTGTAATTTGGCTGCGATATTATTTGCAGTGGAGGTACTTCCCCAGTCGGGCAACTGGTAAATACGCTGCCCTACCTCTCTTTTGCTAGTCGGCAGGGCGCACCACGTGCAGGCGAGGTTGGCTTTGGCTCTTAAGATCGTGGAGAGCAACGTACACCCCAATCAGAGAATATATTGTTAATTTGCTACATTCAATATATCGATGCACACTAACCTAAATATATAACTATATTATGCAACTAGCTGTTAGCTACGGCTACGCTCGCGTGGTTTTTGAGTATATCTTTTGCTCGCAGGAATAAGATATTTTTCAGGATAAAAAGTAGTCTATGTCATTCGCCATACCTTAAACTATCCTCGTAAAAATCATGGCCATCCATTGGTTCCTATCGACATGAAAGAAGGACAAACAAAAAAATTCACATATATCTATTATATTCATTATATTATACAATGTAAACAAGTTTCTGCTGCTCCTTTCACAAGTACAATATCACAGGTGTTCTAATTTTCTTAAAAACTACTCTCCAGAAATCACTCTGACATAGAATTTCAATACATCGAAGTCTAAGGATACGGTTCTATCGTCAATTCAATAAAGATATACAATCTTAAGAAACGTAGGTAAACTGGTTTCTGCGCACTTGTTGGAGATCAATACCAAGAATGCAAAGAGGTCACCGACGATGTTGGGAAGCAGAGCACGGAATGCATGCATGCCAATGCCATTTGTACAACAGAACTTGGTATAAATCCACCATTCAATTTCACTCTTATGAATAGGTATAAGGCATAAACCGCAACTAACTCGAAGCAAGTCGCCGTAAAATAGCCGAGTTTCATCAGGTATCCTGGGGAGACACAAAATTAGATTGCCCTTGAGTTACGAAATGTACCTTTATAAACCGAGGTACTGTGATATTTGAAATTCAAAGCAATAACCTTAACCAAATACTAATCAAGGCAATGATAGCCGACCCTTGTCATAAAATTGTACAATTTAAATAGCAGCCGTGGTACCTTCCCTTTTGAAACATGAACAAACGACCGGGGTTGATTGGCAATATCGAAAATTGAAACTGTTCGAACATTGGCTTTTAGGATACTTCTCAAATTTGTATCAAAAGAAGCATTCGCAGATATTACCCGTTACTGAAATGTCTTTGAATCCGATGCAAACCAGATATAAAGGATAGTAGAAAATGAGTTGTCAATAGGTATGCAAAGAAAGGAAGTAAGTGGTATGGAATGGAAGTATCGGGAAGCGGCCGTTCATTTTGCTCCAGTTAAGGCTCGTTTCAATTTGGCAGCCCGAGAGCACTACAGACCGAAGCAAACTACCGTACGGCAACTTGCAAATAGCATTTACCTACTCTGCCGGTCCGCCTTCCTCTCTCTAATGTACGGTGCACTCGTTGGCAACTTGTGTAGCTTCTCGTATATTCGACGTGCAATTGGCCCATCTATCGATAACAGACCGAAGTTCCAGTAAGAGTATAATTTGTTTGTGCAAACTTTCGCATTCATGAAACGTCAACAAATGCGCAATCGGCTATTTAGCTTGCGCTAACATGTTTCGAATTACCTTAATTAGTGTCCTGCAATTAAGCGGAGAGTGCTCGGTTTAAATTAAAGCACGCGAAACAGCCTACGTTAACCGTGAACCGAATGAGGCGGGGGCTAATTTGTGATAAGGGAGCGCGAGAAAGTTCAATAAAGGGGGGCAATGTCACGGCACGCGACCCTGCGACCTGCCGCCCCTCAGATAACAGCAGTTATCGCACATAGGTCGGCCTAGCATCGTGCTTTAACTCATTAGTTAACCCCTGCCGCCATTCAACTTGCCTTGCGAATATCAAACTTCGATGACTTTGCACATGTATAAAGGTCAAACTTCCTGTTGGCAATTAAGAACATATTACCTACCCTTCAAGGAACCTCGCGTTGACCTGATACGTGACATCGCTAATTACTTCCAAGTTTTCGTCGCACGTGGATGTTTGAGTTAAGACGACGTGGGTTATACGTAACCAAATAACACAAACAGGGTTACAAAAGTTGGAAGAGAGCACGAATGTTCACTTCAAAGGAGGTGGGGTGAAGCGTGTTCTAATGGCAATAGCGACGTGTCACAACTACGACTAACTAACCTAACGACTGCCACAACTACCGACCTACTCAACCATACTTCTTAAGGACAAGTTTCCCAAGTTACTTCAGCAAGCCTGATTTTAAGTTTATTGGGTCAAATACACTAAATGGCAAGAGACATGACAATATAATATGGATTATCAAAACTGTAGCACGGATAAAGACGCTAAAGTAAAATTTTAAGTATGAAATTGCTAGAAAGTTATTTAAATTCAACCTTAAGAGCGCGCATAAAGCTAGAAAAATATCCGATTTCAGGAATGAAAAGATCTCCCCGCACCGCCCTGCGTTTTTTTGCACAGTATACCTAAAATAATCAGATAAATACTGGCTAAGTGCGAGTCGGTACATCTATTATGTACGATTTTTAGTGGAATTGATATGTGCCAAACTTTCATAGTCATCAGTTGCCGAAATATTCTTTAAATTAGAAGCTGATCTGAAAAAAAAAGAACAATAAAATAATATAAGCACCTAATTTGACGAGCTCGGTGGTCGAATGGTTCGCAATGGCCACGTTGACTCCGAGGTCGCGGGTTCGATTCCCGCACAAATCAAGCATTGCGTGAAGAACAAGAGTCTTGGTCTGGGTGTTTTCTACTTAAATACATTTATTATAATATAATAATATATAATACATATATTATAAGTATGTACTTACGAAAAAAAATGTATTTAAGTACATTTATCAGTTGTCTAGAACCCACAATCTTTGCGCTTAATTTGGGTCTAGATGGCGCTGTGTAAATTGTCCAGAAATATTTATTTATTTACTAGTTGTTACCCGCGGCTTCGCCCGCGTGGTCTAGGAGGACTGCCATTGTGTGTATATTTTTTCTTGTTGTAATTTTTTTACTTCGTGGGATAAAAAGAAGTACCAATATGTACGAATTTGAATGATATTCGGCTGCATAGTTAAGGCGTGAAGAAATAACAAACAAACGAATTTACTTACTTTAACACTAATAATATTAGTATGGATGGAACGACCACACGCAAGATTGTTCACCACATAAATGTTTGCCCTCTGCGGGGATCAAACCCCTCTGACGACGAAGGATTTAAAATCAAACACAAAACATAGTAAGTATGTATGTATGTAAACGTGGAAGAAGGACAAATTATTATACACTATATTTTTTTCCGTGGGAATAAAATGTTTTTCCTGGATGAAAATTAGCCTACGTCACTCTCCACACCGTATACTATCCTCATTAAAAAAATCATATTCCGTACTTCGGTTCCTTTTGACGTGAAAGGACAAATTTTTATGTAAAAAAAATCCCATGGAAATAAGATGTTTTTCCAGGATAAATATTAGCTTATGTCACTCACCAGATCGTAAACTATCCCTGTTAAAAAAATCATATCGGCATTTAGGTTTCTTTCGACGTAAAAAAAGGACAAATTATTACCAAGTTTATTTTTTCCCACGGGAATAAGATATTTTTCCGGGATAAAAAGTAGCCTGTATTACTCTCCTGACCGTAAGCTATCCCCATTTAAAAAAATCATGTCCGCACTTAGGTTTCTTTTGATGTGAAAAAATGACAAATATTTATAAAAAACACGTGGTGTTTTTCTGAGATAAAGAGTAGCTTATGTCACTCTCCAGGCCGTAAACTATCCCTGTTAAAAAAAATATGTAGGTACATACATGGGTTCCTTTCGACGTAATGGAAGGACAAATGATTATAAATTTTATATTTTCCCGCGGAAATAAGATGTTTTTCCGGGATAAAGAGTAGCCTATGTCACTCTCCAGGTCACTATCTCAAAAAATAATCATGTCAATCCGTTTGTTACTTTCGACGTGAAAGAAGGACAAACAAACAAACACACTTTCACATTTATAATATTAGTTTGGATTTATTTATAATTACTGAAATTACTTCTATTATTTTATTTTTAAATCACGATATTCTTAAAGGTTTTTATTTACGTGTTGAAGAATTTATATGTAAACAACTTTTACTCTGAAAACGTCTCCTCAAGTCGCAACAGAGAATGATCCGTTAATAACATATATGACTGTAAGAGTTCTATCGCTCCATTGGTCGTACGTAGCATTAACAGCGTTGTGCACTTCTTGGGATGGGTAAAAAATATTAAACTTGCGTCAGGACACGTGACCTGATCGAAAATTCGTAAGACGAGGGGAGGGTAGGCCGCCGGCGCGGCGTAGGAGAAGAGGTAATATTGAGGTATTATAAAGCTGAAGAGTTTGTTTGTTTGTTTGAACGCGCTAATCTCAGGAACTACTTATTCGAATTGAAAAAATCTTTTAGCGTTAGATAGCCTATTTTTCGAAGAAAGGTGTGGGCTATAAGTCTATAACAGATAACATCACGCTATCACCAATAGGAGCGGAGCACCAATGAAAAATGTTGCAAAAATGGGAAAAAATATTCCTTTTGAGAGCTGCCGTTGCGTGCGCTGCGTAAACAGTTCAAGTTTCGCAACAATTATATCATCATCATCATCATCAGGTCCATTTTAGCCTCCACTACTGTCTAACAATTATATACGACGGAATTATTCACCTTAAAAAGATCTAAAAAAAGTCCGTGATAGAATGTGTCCATCTTTTAAAATTGGCTCACCATAACCTTTCAAGTGGTAAGCTTACGCTTCACTCTCAACGCACAGAGCGTTGAGAGACGCAGCTCAAGCAGACGAAGTTGCGCGAGTCAGCTAGTGTAATATAAATTATCATATTTGTGTACGATAGCGCAATAAATGAATATTGGTTTTTACCACATAAATGATAGTCCATACTTTTATACTGATAAATAAAGCAATTCGTGAGACATTCCGTAATCATTCCAAAATATTCAAAAATGCGCAACGTTAATATTTTCGCTTCTGCCTGTACTACCGGAGTGCAACCCGTTTTTCTTTTTTAAATTATGTACTGTATAAGTTACTGTAAAAATCGTGACTACATACGGGCACCAGCACTCGAGTGGTCAAAAGTATCGTTTTGTTTTGCATATACTACTCGTACCGACATTAGTCCACCGTTTGTGCATTGTATTGTGAGCTCTAAAGCGGACGCGCAAGGGTCGATATTTCAAGGTTAATCTTCTCATCAACGAAACAATAATCAATCTCATATTCAATATTAATTATTTGCAAGAATAATTATTTATTAGTTTACAATTTCTCTCAATATTTCAATTATTCGTTGGGGTGTTGGTAACCGCCTATGCTTACGCCGTATGCTTGTCTGCCACCCGAGGTAGTATAAAAAAAAATTTTGTTTGCCATATTTTCAACGAAGTATATTCTCGGTCCGGAGCACAGAAACACAGTCTTCTCGTCTCAACGGAGTGATCACAACTGATAGATGAAATAAAACATGCCTGTCGCCGTAGGTCGGGTGCGACAGACGTGAGCGTTCTGAGCCAAATAAGAACGTAGTAAGCGCCGAATTCGTTTTATTTTAATTGCGCGTAAAATATACATCTTTAAAGAAAATCGCTAGTAAAATCGCTTAGTAATATAATTTTATACTACGTATTAAAATATGGGCTCGCTAGTACGAACCATATTGATGAAAAGTTAGGTTTAGTTGAAAATTAGACGTAACTTCGTGATTTATTTCTATCGATAAAACATTCATATTTTATGTTTTCAGTCAGACCAATCCCTTTTAAGTATATTGTAATATCTGTATTTTTTTTTCGGGTAATTCATGGCCTATGTTTTACGGTATACATCTAATCAAAAATTGTCAATTTGCCTTTATACCCCCTCTTAACGAACTGTGTTGATAGCGGATGAAGGGTCCGACGGCTGCCTTCGGGGTATTGGCCAACAGAATATCCATTAGTGCTCTATTAAAAAAGCGATTTGCTCTCTTGTGCTACTATAAAGCCGAGTTTACGACGGGTAGGGCAATAAACGGTGCCAACGTTTACATCACAAAGGGTCAAGTGGACGTAACAATCAAACTACAAAACGTATCAAAACATCGAGAGAACGACGCATGTTTATAGACTTTTAAAAGGATAGAGTGCAGAGAGCAGACTCACTTAAATAACCTTTGTCCTCGGAAGCGAGTACAAACATAAAAAAGCGGAATTGAAATAAATTGCCGCCGAGTTAGACTAAAGAACGTCTTGACTAATTTATAGCACAGGAAACGCTTTTAACCTGAGATTCCGTCGTCCACCGGCGAGGTTTCGGAGGGACTAAACGAAACTATGTCAAAACGAACGAATTAATGTGAAGTAATTAAGTCGTTTTGACATAAACGAGCATTAATGGAGAACTAGGCGGTGAGATAGGGGGCGGGACGCCGCGAGGCGCTCTAATGGCACTACTAACTAACTAACTGTCACCGCAACGACTCGGCGCAGACGAGTTGTGCGACACCCCGCCAGCCCGCCAGCGGTACTCCTGTCACCTTATACCTTGCTTTATATTTAATTAAGTTTACATTACTGCTCGCAATGTGAAAGCCGATGGTTGTTATTAAATTATCCGCTAATTAAACCGCATCGCATTAAGAACTTGGGAGTAGTTTGCAGTAATAGTTTTAGGACCCACACTATTACTGCAAACTACCTCTAAGTTAAAAGTTTAGGAAACAATGATTGCCGTCACAATACAGAAATCAATGAAGCCTATTAATATATTGTAATTATGTTTGATTCCTCGCAGAATTTGGTTGATTAGTATCTACTTCATGGTTCATTTTGTTTATGAGGTTGATTAATTTTGTCTTAAAACACATGAGTATGAGGATTATAAATAGAAAAATAGAATATATTTTTCCCTTATAACAACAATAGGATATAACGACAATGTTTTAAAATTGTACAAATATTTACAATATTTTAACGTAAAATACACAAAAAAAGCATTTTAATAACTTAATCCTTTCACGGGTATCAATCTACGCCAACCAAAAGCAAAATGAGCCTTAAAAGTGAATAAGAAATAGTAGGCTGAAGAGATCATTTATAAGCGAAAAAATAATAAAACCTAAAAATAAGTTTTTTAGACGTCGCGAAATATTTGCCTATTTGTTATTATTTTGTTGCACCTTATTTGTGGTTTTTATGGATTAATTTAGAAACAGTATTTGAAAACATCGACTGGTAACTATTTTACCTATGCCAATGAAAGGGTTAAAAGTCTGACTTGTTTTATGATCGATCAAAGTTTTGGTGAGACGCCACAATTGTGACGTCTACAATTGTGATTTCGATGTAATTATATCGCGAGCAGTTTTTATGCTATATCATTCTTTCACCTACAAGTTTCGATCATTAATAAAAGATCGAAGTCATCCTACTCCGTCGTTATAGTATCAGACTAAAATATAGGGATGGAGGTGATAATTACACAAATTCGTAAAAAATATTCGTGATGTTACTTTCATTTTAGTAATAAACTACCTGATGGAGATATTAATAAATATTCTAGTAATCATTGTAACACCTGACAATTGGGTAGTTGACTGTAACTCAAAAATCCGATCTTACTAAAACTAATAATGTGAAAGTTTGTGACGATCTTTCACGTTCACCGTGCATGAACGATTTGAATAAAATTCGTCATTCATACCGATATCGATTGACGCGTCGGATAATTTTTACTCAGGTACTGTTCTCACGCGGGGCGAAGTTGCGGGTAGAGGCTCAAAACAAATATCGCAAAAGAACTCTTAGTTAAATAGACTAATTTAGGTAACTAATTTGACTAAGGTGTCAACTCCTCTATTATCTAATGCTACATCAGATGTCGATCCTCAAGGATCTTTTGTACACTCCATTGTCTGACTATTCACTACTCTCATCTAGCTGTCTGGAGACATATGCCATAAACTTCAGACACGAGACGTATCTACGGGGAAAAATACTTATGCTAAGATTTTCTTGAAATCTAAGAATATTGAGATTTTAAAGTATTCCGTAGCTTGCTTCAAAATTACCATTCTTAATAGGTGTTTCGTTAGATCAAGTCGTAGTAAAACAAGGAGTATCTCGAGACATTATTTATTTAGAAGTTTAGAAAAGTTTGTAATCTAAGAGAAACAGCAAAGACGTTCGTTTCACCGGGCTTTTGCAACCATTTGCTTACACTGGCAGAAGTAAAAAGTTTAGACAAAGTTTTATGTCCATTACCGTAAAAAATAGTCCCTGGGAGCCAATTTAGACGTGGCAGAGTAACGTATAACACAGTGTCGCTTATGTAATGTACGTGTTTCTTGTTATTGTCACTAATAAATTTTGTGTTTTCATTTTTACACTTGTGCTTAAAACGATTCACATTTTTACAAGGAACGGTCGGAATGTGGCAGTCTGAAAATGTTTTTTTTTAGTTGTTTAATATACAATACTAGAGTTTCGCGTTGACACAATAAGGAGCCTGGTGGTTGAGTGACTAGCCACGTCTCCGTGACGTGCAATTTAATTAAGTTTAGTATACGAGTAGTTACATTTAGTTCTCACTTAACGCTAGTGTATGTGGGATATTTGTGCGTATAAATATGTCTATTTATATATTTTCATATATTACAAATGAAATAATAATAAATAACAACCTGTACAAATTACAACCTGTACAGCCTACACAAACTAAGCCAAGCTTGTACTATGGGTAATAGGTAACTGTAAATATACTCAAAAACAATTTTTTGGACCTAAATATGTGCTGTATAATAAATCCGAGGAATAAAATAAAATATTGTCATAAACTTCTATTATTTACTCTGTATCATGGCAAACAAATCTTTTGTTAAAAGTAACCATAACTGGAAACATCCATTACTCTCGTGTCAATATTACCCCGCATACTACAGACAGACACTGCTAAACTGACGAGACAAGCAGGCCCCGACTTCAGTTTCACACAAAATATGGGTCACGCACACACAAAACAAACAAACGCCGGTTCGCATAAACGTTCGCTCTGTAATTTACATTGTGTATTTATTTACGTCTCTAATCTGCAAAGTCTTAAAGTGTGTCGAGCGCCTTAATGCTTAAAACCACAATAAAATATTGTTTATTTCTTTATTAAGTGTTCCGTCAACATCGTCGGTTAGGGTCGCATCTCCGAATGTACCGTAATTGTATCACTCGAGGTAGGTATCATAAAGTGGAAAGTTAACACAGTAATTGCATTTAATTTGCGAATCAGCGCGGAGGGGCAAGTCAGTCCCATAAGTGGCAAGGGCAGGCGGGCGCTCAATTGTGTTGATGAGATACTGCCATTTGAACGAGCCGTTTAAACTTAACTCACTTTGGCCGCGGGAGTTCTTCGTATTTTATTGCTTCCTAATGGAAGGCAGGTTTTTTTTATTTGACGCAAATAAGCAGACTTATCCATTAGGGTATTTGAAGCGCCGGACGATGCGATTTCACGGTTTATCTCTCTGAAGGTATAAAGTGCACGAATGGAATTCAAACATTCAATCTTTAATCGAGATCAATCCAGAATTAAATCGCATCAGATTTGGTATAATAAAATACCATTTTTCTAATATAAAACAAACAAAGAATATAAGAATAAGCATAGTAACAAAATACTTCAATGAATCTATTTCAGTATCAACTGAAGCAAAAACTAAACAAATCTGAAAGGCACAAACTGGGAAATCAAAATTCGATAACAGCCAAACGCAACAATAGATCAACGTAAGAGCTATAGGAAAAAATATTGCGGAAGAAAACTAATTCGCCGAGTCGTCAAACATTTCATGAACAGCGTGCCGCAGTTGACTGGGGCTCGAGAGGAAACCCGATTTTTAACCGAACGGGAGCAAAAAGTCTCTCATGATGCGACGACGCGACGGGGAGATACGTCGACAAATATATAGGCCGCTCCTCAAATGGTTCACGAGTACGGTCATCATTTTTAACGTTTATAGCGCTGAGTAATAACGATCAAATAATTTTAGCAATAAAACTTCCAGAATAACCTTTGGATTTGAAACGACTTTTGTAAGATTGCATTTGTGCTACTTATTCAAGGATATTATTAAATATATTGAATATTTGAGGTTGATTTATGCAATTAGCAATTGTTATCTATATTATCCAACTGTAATAGTAATCCATCGAAAATCTAAGATACGATAATAAAATACAAGAAATTGTAGCAATATCCCACGTCCACATTCACCCTTGAACGCCTTCCCAGTATAACTCATCACAGGAATAATATGTGTGTTACATAATATAAAGTAAACAAAAAATTATGAACTTAAAAAAAATATGAGAGTGAGATTGGGGTGTAAGTGATTCATCAACATCTTTGAACCAAAGCCAACTTCACCTGCACGCGGTGCACCCTGCTGACTGACAAACGAAGCTCTGGCGAAAAGAGAGGTAGGGAGCGTAATTGTAAGCTACCCGACTGGGGAATGTACCTCCACCTCACAGAATACCGCAGCCAAGTAACAATTCGCTTGAGGGTTGATGTGTTCCTGCGAGTGAGTGAGGTCACGAAAAAGGAAGGAGATGCTGCATTGACTGCGGAGGTGGCGGCGCGCGATCGACATTTTATGTTGCGATCGTTAATATGGCTACGGTAACAGCTTCACTTCATGCGGGCCGTATGCTTGTCTGCCACCCGACGTAGTAGGTATAAAAAAAAAAAAACGAGCCGCCGCGGGCCTAAAACATTGAACCTATTTAATACAAAATATGCCTGAATAGGAAGGGCAGATCGTAGAGCAGTCGTGTGGTGAAAAAGTTACGAATGTGTGGCGACACGTCGACACACCAACAACCAGCCTAACGCGCCGCGTTAGATGTTAGCCTTAGAGATGGGCAAAATGCCGGGCATTTACGATAAATTCCCGATAAGTACATATAAATTCCGTATTTATGCTCAAAAACTGAGCATTTATATGCACTTATTGGGCATTTATCGTAAATGCCTAGCATTTTACGTTACACATCAAAACGAGTCAACCTATGCGATTGTAACTCAGAAAGAATAATAGACAATATCAGGAAAATGATCATAGAAATCCTCTTGTTTCTCTCGTACCATTCTCGTATACACAATAATTTACGGGGCAACCTATGTAGTGTGCACGTAAATGGATTCCTCCCTCGATCCTTTTCCGAGAGGCAGTAGAGGTACATCAATTCATCCGCATATTAGCTGTCAACGAGCGCGACCGATCGACTCTCGCCCGTACAAGCTAAAATAAACAAAGAAAGCAAACATAGATGGCTCCATAATAGTCATCAACGGGACTCAGTAAATATTTATTTGATTTTTAAAATACGTTTTCAACTTTTCGTTTTCTTTGCGCTAGAATGTTTTCACAGGAATAGATCGTGTATTTTACGAGCGTCGTTCATTGAATTCCATTTACTATAATCTCATTTCCCCTCTATTCATTTATGAGTAATCTCTGTAAGCTCCGATTGAGGAAATTGGATTTTCCATAGCAATAACATTTTTTTGCGTTAATGTAAGGAAAAGAGAAAAATATAAAACTTACTTAAAATATAAAAAGAGATTAAAAATGAGCAGTGATTTTGATTTAATATGCTTATATACACCTGGAATTTACTTTACGAGGTTGAAACGAATTTTTACCACAATAATACAGTATTGAGATGCTCCAATCGTAAAAACTCAATAGCAAAAGAGCGGCTTTTGTTTTTTTTTAGTTTATTTTTTTGTAACATATTTTGTTTACTTGTCATCAGACTAACATTATTTGACTTGCATAGTCAAATAATGTTAGTCTGATGACAAGTCTCAAATCGAAAGAATGGCAATTATCTCGAGTAACGCACCCTACAGTACGCAGTAGTTTTACAGTTAGTGGAAAATATATTTGATCTGTCATTAGACAAAATAAATTGTATAATTTCCTTCGCATTGCTAATGTACGAATATTATACATTTCGTGCATGATACGACCCTTGCGAGATAGATCCACTACGTGAATCTATGATCTAGTTAAGATTGAGCTGCGCCAATCCACACCTCGTCCAATTCTCGTTTACATTCTCGATTTATTATGATCCACTGGTGGGTATAGGCAAAGGCCTATACCCACCAGTTGCTAGTTTAGTTGGGAAAGCCCAATGCTATCCACATATGCGATCCTCCGCTTTCCGCATCCAACCGCTACCAGCCACTTTTTTGAGATTGACGGTCCATCTAGAGAGGGAGAGCGTCGTACGCTTCATGGCCCCATACGTGGCGGCTCCACTCTAGGACTTTCCTCCCTTATTTACCATCGCTATCTCGGCAGATGTAGCAAATACATGTGGCAATACAGATGAGTGTCCTATTATCCCAAAAGTAACTTTCATTGTCATTTTAATGTGTCCGTTCTGCTTTTTAATGCCCATTATTCATCATTTTAACACAGACATAACACGTCATTTAGGTATGTGGCTAACGTGCACTTAATTGTGTATTTGTGATGTAGCGTAACGTAACGTTAAAAACACTTACGCTTTCGTTTTAGCTCCCGACTAATTACATCATTCATTCTAATCGCGTGTTAGCACGTTTTTTATTGTACTAATCAATAATAGCGTGCTTTTATGTATCGACTGTCACACATTTTGTTGGTGAAGTTTACTTAATTACATGCTAGAGATTGTAATGATACCAATATCGTTTCGTTCCTTTTTCTTGGCGTTTTAACGAATTTGGTTGAAATTTGGCATATGTTCGGAACAGCACTAGAGAAGAAATATTTAAAAAAAGAAATACATTATTTATACTTACTCAGTGTTTCTGTCATGGAATCAACTACCTTTTGTACTTTAGTTAATTAAAACAGCAAATATGTAATACAGTCCGCCCTTTTCATTTCGACCACAACTATAAACTTGGAATAGGGCCTACATAATATACATGTAATCCGCGACACGACATCTTCTATTCGTTTCAGTTAAAATAATGTGTTCTTATTTTCATGCTGAAAGTGAAGTTACTAGTCGAAAGTGTGGAGTATAATTTCCTTAAATTATACTCCACACTTTCGACATGAAGTAAAAAGTTTGTTATGCCATATAAACTTTTTTCATATACTAACAACAACCAGATTACGGAATATGACCAAGTGCATATAGTGTATAATCACAGTATCCCATCGTAAGGATTTTGTTATCTTATGTCAATCTAAATGATCTACAACTATGAATTAACCGTCGTGGTAAGTCCCGACTTACAGTTGACCAACAGTGTTTAAATTTATGTCGCAAATGCGAGCTATGCTCGGCATTTCTTTGTCCGGAACGAAGAAATTCGACGGAGAACCAAAGTTGTCGACATAGCTCTCAGAGTCAGCAAGCGGTAGATGAGACCGGCCCATTGCTACTTCAAGTAATGGGCCGGTCTCATCTACCGAGTAAGTGATGGCAGATGGAGGAGGAAGATATTAGAGTGTAGGCCGCGCGTACGACGACGAAGCATTGGACGCCCTTCTTTTAGAATCTAAAAGGAGGGCCATCTGGAATCTAGATGGTCCTTAAGAAAGCGCTGGTAACGGCTGGATGCGGAAGACGGAGGATCGTATTAGGTAGAGAGCATTGGGGAAGGCCTATATATCCAGCACTGGGTAGATACAGGCTGATCTAGCCAAAAAAAATTATAACCTAATTTGAATAACCAAAATCAAAAGCTCCTCTTCAAACTTTTATCCACGGGATATGCGACACATTACATTCCAATTTATTAGAATTACCTTATACGGTTGGCGACAAGGAGCTCGGCGATGTCGCGGCCAAGTCGCGAGTAAGCCGACTCCACGATGACGAGAACTTTGGCGTCAATGCGGAGTCTTGCGTCAGATCGGTGGTCGCGCGCCGCTTGTTGCTGAGACGCCAGCAGCGAGCACTGCGACAGCGGGCGCGGGACACGGTCACGCCACACCAGGCTACGAAATAATAAATTATTATTTATTAAATTATCAGAAATAGAATGACGGTTTCTTGTCAGCAACGAAAGTAGATTAAAGTGACGCATTGCTGAACGAAATATTCAATACTGATTATACATATGATTTCATACGAAAACGCGCAGTGTTCCTGGTTTTATCCTCATAAAAAAATCTATAATCTATTTTTTTAAAATCCAACTGTCATTTTGAATTGTGTGCTTAGACTGACCTATATAGGAAATTTAGAAGAATTTCTATTTCCCGTATGCGTTCTAATTTTTAGACAATATGAGAAGAAAACTGCTTTTTATAAATTGGTAGTACAACATGTATTACCAATTTATAAAAAGCAGTTTCCTTCTTTAGGCAATCGAACAGTTTGAAGTCATGATTAATTTATATGATTCTATAAATCTATACTTGTATATTTAATATTATAAAGAGGTAAAGTTTGTGAGTTTGTGCGGTTGTAGGGGGTAACCCCCGGATGAACCGTTTTTGAAAATTCTTGCGGGTGTTAATTTGTTTTTGTTGCTGACCGTACATAAGGATTGGTGATTGTTACTGAGTTCACTTGTCCCATAAAAAACCTCATCAAATTAAAAAGAGGTAGGGCACAGCGTACTGTTAAGCTATTTGACTTGGGAGGTACCTCTACCTTATCGAAAACAGCGCCAGTAAAATAATAATTTCTTGGTGGCTTAAAGTGTTGTTGCTACGAGATCATGGGACGGGGGCCCACTACACATTCCCACCACTGTATCTCCTGTGTAGCCTGGATTCACAGCGGGGATCAACAAAAAAGGCAATGAACAATGAAGTCCACTGCAGTCGCGGGGGTAAAACTATGGCAGCCTTGGAATTCACAACGATTTTAATCAATTCCTGCGAGTTAGTGACGAGGTTACCTGAAAGGAACAAATTGACTGCGATAGCAGCTAGGGCTATATAGGCTACTTTTGCCGCTTCACATCAGGCAGGTCGTATACTCGTCTGCCACATGACGTAGTGTAAAAAAACGGTATGTGATTTGATATAGGCTTTCCCTAATATCCGATTGTCCGCCTTCAGCACCCAGGCACCACCATAAAAAATGACAGCTAATATCGCGTCGATTCGGGTCACTATAACGACACATGGTCATTATGGTGACCCGAACCAGGAAGTCGTTTTGGCGATGTGACCCGTAATATAGATGTGGAAGAGCTCTATGACGTATAGCCACAGAATAGTACATATAATAGCTTTAATCACTCACAACACAATTTTGAAAATCTATGGCATCAATATGACAGCAATCAAATACATGGTGAGAAAAATTCGAACGTTTGAGACTAAATACCAATATGACAGCGATCAACTACATGGTGCGAAAATTCGAATGTTAGAGAGCAAACTTTTTAGATTCGACTCAATTTTATGCAAAACTTAGTGTGCTAGTTAGGCTCGGAGACTCGGATCTAGACTAGATGACAGCGACTCAAAGTTTTAAAAGTCAAGGCTTCTTCAAATAAAAAAAATGTGTTATCAAGATCCTTTTTTCCTTTTATCTGAATGTTAAACTTTTCACTAAGCGGCTTGTCACAGTTGGCTGGCCACGCTCAAATCCTATTAGTTCCAATAATACAGTACCCACGCACGCGACTTAGTTTTGTTAGAAAGCCGTTTAGTGCAAATTAGGTGTTTTGGTTCATACATAAATCAATTACTCTAAAATTAAGAATTAGATTTGCTATGCCGCTATTGTTTCGCGTGGAATTTAACAAAAACTGATTACGTTAAGCCCTTCTTTTTCTAAAATAAAATTGAAGTTATCCCTTGTATCGTATCGTATCGTATTATATAGCTATCTGCCAGTGATAGCCCTGTCAAAATCGGTCCAGCCTTTTCGGAGATTAGCGAGAACTAACAGAAAAAAACCGGACAAGTGCGAATCGGACTCGCCCACCGAGGGTTCCGTACGTAGTATCATTATTAAATTAGATATTTTTAATTATAAATAAGAAATTATGTGTCGAAAAAAATAAATAAAATATATTTTGCAATGTGTACATCAAGCCCTTTCATATGATACCCCATTTGAACTAGTAGTTTCAATTTGAAATTTCGACACCCTATAAAAAATATAGACCCCCTATTTTTTAAGATCTATTTACAAATGTATAGTTTTGAGATTTATTACTGTACTTGTAGTCTATAACGATGTTACTTGCCAAATTTCATAGTTCTTGGTCAACGGGAAGTACCCTATAGGTTTTGATTCCCTTGAGAATGCGAAATATGCGTTTTTTGCTGAATAAACGGCCGTAACTTTTTTTTACGTAAACTTAACAGTTTGATTTTTTTACAACTTCATGGGACCGTAGACCTGAGTATACAGTTCAAATTTCAGCTTGATACCTCCACGCATTCTCGACATAGAAATTCTTGACAGACAGACAGACAGACAGACAGACAGACAGACGGACAACAAAGTGATCTTATAAGGGTTCCGTTTTTCCTTTTGAGGTACGGAACCCTAAAAAATGTTAAAAACTGTATTTTTTTATAGGTTGTAAATATCATATACTGAAAGTATTTATTATTATGTATTTTGCAGGAAGCTGTTATTTTGACATTATAAACACACTTCAGTTGTATTTATTTGTTATGCAGATATATGGTGAGGTTAATGTTAATTTACTTCCATACAGTGTTATAAACATGTTTTTATTGTATGTTCATTACTGTTATTTTGTGAACCGCATTCGGGTTTTATCTACTTTTCTCAAAGGTTGACAGGGAGAGAATGCTCTTAGCATAGCATTAAGTCCGCCATCTGTACTCTTATTCTCAATAAAGTTTAAATAAAATAGCGAAAATCAAACGAGCACGAAAATAATTTATTAATCACAAGTACAATGCAGTAATAATATCCATCAGTGAGTTATTTCTCCTCGGAAATGACGTAATGATAGGGTAGGTTCGTGTTGACAACAGTAATTGCTATTCTATTTAAGGCGCCCGTAATGATTTGCACGCAATTTACCACCCCTGGTTGGTACTATGTATTGAAATCATGAATATCGATATAATTATTGTACTTATCGACAGACCCAAAACATATACCTTTAAAGAGGCCCACCAACACCTTTGAGGAGTATTGTGTTCCTATGAGTCAATGAGATAACCAGACAATACAATTGCAATGTAGCTCCATATGTTTTTATATCACATGAATTACAGTAAAATCTAATAAGAAATGTGCGTACAAAGTTACATTTGAAGTTTGGATATGGAAGAACATGACGCAATAGTTTATAATTACCTGTCCCTAGATTTTAACAAATTTCCAGAATATTTGCAAATTATTTGTTAAAGAAAATTCGAAAAGATTTATAATTAGGTTAAATGAACATTATATTGTTTCGAACACTCGAACATTCTTGTATTTTTGTTACATGGGAGTCGCCCACTCAGAGATTCCCATGTAAGAATTTAAGAAATAGGTATGGCAAATAAGTTATTATTAAAATAATAATGTACCATTGGCGGTCATATTGTAAACTCATGCCGTGAAAGTCGCCGTTTTCAGCTCCCTATGCTTCTTCATGGCTCATTATAACGTAGAAGTCATCCGCGAGTTCGTTTGCAAAAAAATCATAAAATAGACATTTATTATTAATAGTCCTACTTTTACTTATCCTATCAAAATTAAACATTACAGATTTTAAGATCCTTTCCCATCTACCAAATTAAAGATCTTCAGCAATAAAACTGTGAGCACGCAGTGTGAGACTGTGAAACATGCAGCGCGCAAAATTTATTGGTTTACATTTGAGTTTGTGCAGTTTTCATGCGCTCACGTTAAAACATAAAGGCAGACAAATATTTTAAGAATAATCGATTTAGTCCTACTTCTATTTTGTAAACCCCCTCATAGGTATATAGTTTTTTAAAACATTTCAATTTTTATAAGTTAGATAATTTTCCAACATATAAAATACTATACCCTAATGTTTGAAGATCGATTAAGTCTTCAACCGGTGCTTTGTACTCGCTATGACCTACGGTGCTGAGACTTGGAAGTTGGACGTTAACCGTCGATCGGTCGAATGGTACATAAGCTAAAAGTCGCACAGCGAGCGATGGAGAAATGCGAGCGAGGAGTATGTTCGGTATTTCTCTAAAAGCTCGTATCCGGAACGAGGAAATTCGACGTAAAACTAAAGTTGTCGACATAGCGCTCAAAAATCAGCAAACTGAAGTGGCCGGCCACCTTCCCGAGTTGGCGGTGGCAGATTGTGGTGGAAAGTCCTGATGTGGTTTTTTTTTATAACGACGCACACCCCTTTCGTGGACAAGGCTCTTCTATAGCTTTAGAATCTTAGATTTGTCTAAAATATTACAAATAGGAGTCTTAAAGCCATTAACATAGTTATTACTAAGTACAAAATTAACTGTTTAAAAAGGTTGTGTAAATGTTGCAATACTCGTAGTATGATATAAAACAATGCTGGATGCGGAAAGCTAAGGATTGCATGTGGTAGTAAGCATTGTGGAAAGCCAGCATTGCATAGATACAGGCAGATAATGATTAATCTTCTTAAAGTGCATGATCAATGCACGAACGCTCCGTGATGATAGCATAAACGGTAAGGTACCACCAGATGGCTCGAATGCTCGTTTGCCCGAATAGCTTATAATAAAAAATGCGTAAAATTTTATTTTACTATTATTTATGTCAAGGAATATAGGGCAACAGGCCACCTGGAGATAAGAAGCTTAAAAATGTTTATAAGCGCCGAGAAGTTAGCAAAGTGCTGTCATCCTTGTATATTTATTGGTTCCCCCGATTCAGTCAATAAGATAGATATATGTACGTAGAAAATTGTATTGTAGAAAACTTTTCGTATGTATTATATTATTGTAGTTTATTCTATGCGCGCAGAACTGAGGCTAAAAGTCCGAAAATGTATTAAATGCGTAACTATTATAGTCTGCTATAAAAATAGATAGCATTTAGCTAACTATTTAATTCTTGAAGTTTTCTCATTTCAAAGTAAAATTAAGTTGGAAGTATTCATTTTCACTTCAGTCTTTGAATACACAAATTCATTTAAGTTGAAACATTCACTCTTATAGAAATACCTCCTAGATGACGCTAAGAGCGTAAAAAGATTTTGTATTTTCAATAAAAATATTAAATTAAAAATTAAAAAAAACCCCGACACAATAACCAAAGTTCCCTTTAAAAAGTAAAAAATAATAAAAGAAACTCAATCTTAAAGTACCTAAGTATATTACTATTTGTAATTAAATTGTTAGGTTTGGAACGGTCCCCCAACGCGACGTATTTTTTTTTAGAATTATTAATACATACTTAGGTACTTTAAGATTGAGTTTCTTTTATTATTTTTTACTTTTTAAAGGGAACTTTGGTTATTGTGTCGGGGTTTTTTTTTAATTTTTAATTTAATATTTTATTTTATACTTTTTATAATGTACATACTTATTATAATGTAGATTAACTTAAAACGGCTCAACCGATTTTTTGAATATTTTTCATTTAATATATTATTAATATTGTAAAGTGCATGTGATGCTATTTCATTTGCTACCCTACTTGGGTATATTTGCTGACATTCGGATTTCCATCCCTATTTTCTCTCCTCCCCCCCCCCCCCCACCCATATATTTGAAGACATTGGATATTTTCCTCACTTTTACCCCCAGAGTTTTTTCACAGCTCAAGCGATTTTCATTGAACTTATTATTTTGTAATATGCACGTGATGCGCTTTCACTTGAGACCCCACTCGAGTATATTTGCAAACATTCGGTTATTCTTCCGCACTTTACCCCCCACAACTTTTAAACGGCTCAACCGATTTTCATCAAACATGTCTAAGAACACTCGCACATAAGTCACCTTTAATACAAAAAAAAAACTAAATTGAAATCGCTCCATCCGTTCCGACGCTATGATGCCACGGACAGACAGAACCACACACAGACACGTCAAACTTATAACACCCCTCTTTTTGCGTCGGGGGTTAAAAAGGAATAACTGTTGCGATAGTATGATTGTTAGTTTAATTATGTGTTATTGATTTCATGCTTCATTGAAAAATCTTTCAATTTGGATGCTATTTATGTATCAGATCATGATGTCCAAATATAAAAGTGACATATGCATAAATATAATTTGCAAATACCTTTCATAAAAAAAGATTTATAATTAGGTTAAATACACATTAGGTATATTGTTTCGAACACAGGAACATTCTTGTATTGTTGTTTGTTCGCCCACTCAGCTAACTCAGTAACTGATGATGATCATCGCTTACTAGAATATGTAATGAATTACTGCATACTGACAATACTGCAATCTAATTTTCGTTTCGAAACTTTATATGCAAACCAAAGCATACAATATCACAGTACCGATGATTAAAGTAAAGCATCAAAGTTGTTGTTAACCAATAATAGTCGTTATGTTTACTTGAAATTTTCCTTTAATTAATTAACTTTACGTAAGGTATCAGCCATCGAGAAGCACTCCTGAATAGTAATTAAGGCATAGGCATCAATATTAATTTCGCCCATCAGGTGAGTAGGTAATTAAATTTTAATATGACTTGGCTACTACGTTATCTGCCGTGGCAAAATTCAGAAGAAAATCAATCAAAGACTGCCAAAGTTTAGGCTGCGTTCCGAGTTAGAGCCACATCAAAGAGCCATTAAGGTTTATCTCTATAGCGTAAAATAAATAAAGGCGGAATTTGTGAAAATATTTATCCGTAGACGGCGGCGGTCCTGTGAGTCGCGGCGACGACGACTTGCGGCTTCTTTGCTTTAATGAAAGCCACACCCCGACCAGCAGATTGGAAACTTTAAGGACAGAACGCAGGGCGAAACGATCTGTATTTACTAGCTTGTAGATGTTACGCTGATAGAATAAGTTCCATATTGGTAAAATTTTATTATATAGATATTTTAACACATTTTGTAAAACGAATAAATAAATTAAAAGAGTTATCAACAAACTAAAGTCACAGTGGGATAAGTGCTTATAAAACAATATGGTATTAAATCAACGAGTTTTCTACGCGTTCACGAAGCAGCTTCCATTAATTAGCCAGAACACAAGTTTTGCTATAAATTCAACAGAGTTGGGGAAACTTACCGCCCCTGCCGCTCATCTTGGCGGCGTAATTTTAAGCCGATAAAATAAAATATTATCGGTATAACTAATATTATCGTAATAACTACGACATCTGCCTTAATCACGTAATAAATTTAAAACAAAATTCGCCTCCGCGGCCAATTTCAGTGGCAGTGGGCTGGCCACATCTGCCGAGTCAGAGATGGCAGACGGGGGAGGAAAGTCCTAGAGTGGAGGCCACGAAGCGTAGGGCGCCCCCTCTCTAGATGGACCGATGACCCATAAAAAGTGGCTGGTAGAAGTTGGATGCAGAAGGCGGAGGATCGCATATGGTGGAAAGCATTGGGAAAGGCTTATATCCAACAGTGGGTAAATACAGGATGATAATGATAGTCAATTTTAGCAAAAGAGCATCCTTACCTCTTTTGGGGCGATGAACAAAAATAGCCTAGTATAATAAGCAATCCCTAGGCGGGGGAGATGAATTTTTCCATTTAAAAAAAAAAAATTCAATTAGCAAGTTCGCCAATAGCTTTTTCATAATTTCTCGTATTACCTGACAATTTCATGCGCAACATATCTATGTGCAACGTAGTATAAACTCCGGTAACAACAAGGCGACAGACGTTCCTAAAAAGCAAACCGGAAAATGAGACAAAGGCAACAGAACGCGACTGTGCAAACATTGACAGCATATTACACCTGTCTACGGTAAAGTAACTCGTTTCGACACTAGTTACACATACAACACTTCCATGAGCAAATATGTACACACGTCCAAAAACGTTTATAACAAAGTTGGTATTCTATTGCGACAGTTTCACTATCGCTGTCAAAAATAAATTAAACTTACAAATCTAGTACAGAGGATAATAAACTTAATATGCAAACTCCAGTGTCTCCTATAACCATCCGACGGGATCGCAAAAGCCTCGTCCAGACTGGCTTGCATTATTAACGAAGCAGTGAACGAATGCCGTATAAAGGAAGACGGTACTTATACCTTCGATTCTACTCTCGGCATACGTAAACATGTTTGCTCTGATGTGATGCAGGCTTAGATAGCATTTTAAGCTATCGATTTATGTTACTTGTAAAGCGATCATAATGAAAGGCAATATTATAAAAATAGTAGGTAATTTGATCTAGTAGGTACTACTTTTTGAGCTTGCATACATCAAAATACCTATACGATCAAATTAACCCTATCACTTATATTACATGTCAAAATCGAATCAGATTCAGCTTAGTTGTTTTTTATTTTTATTTTTTGAATTGTTGCAAGCAAGCTGGACAATGATGTATAGAAAATACAAACATTTTAGAAAAAAACCGGACAAGTGCGAGTCGGACTCGCCCACCGAGGGTTCCGAAGTATCATTATAAAATTTGATATTTTTCATTATAAATAAGAAATAATGCGTCGAAAAAAATAAATAAAATATATTTTGCAATGTGTACATCAAGCCCTTTCATATGATACCCCATTTGAACTAGTAGTTTCAATTTGAAATTTCGACACCCTATATAAAATATAGACCCCCTATTTTTTAAGATCTATTTACAAATGTATAGTTTTTAGATTTATTCCTGTACTTGTAGTCTATAACGATGTTACTTGCCAAATTTCATAGTTCTAGGTCAACGGGAAGTACCCTATAGGTTTTGATTCCCTTGAGTGTGTCGAAATATGCGTTTTTTGCTGAATAAACGGCCGTAACTTTTTTCTACGTAAACTTAGCAGTTTGATTTTTTTTTAACTTCATGGGACCGTAGACCTGAGATTACAGTTCAAATTTCAGCTTGATACCTCCACGCATTCTCGACATAGAAATTCTTGACAGACAGACAGACAGACAGACAGACAGACAGACAGACAGACAGACAGACAGACAGACGGACAACAAAGTGATCTTATAAGGGTTCCGTTTTTCCTTTTGAGGTTCGGAACCCTAAAAATCATTCTGTGTTTCGATTTTTTCAAAAAGTGTTATATGAATATGATTTTTAATCTATTTTATGAAGAAAGGAGGCGAGGAAACGATAAATAATACTTAAAAGACACAAATATTTAGGAAAAAAAAAACACTCCGCGTTTATTAAGCATTATAAAAATAGAATATTTGTATCTACTGGAGATACAAACATTCTATTTTTATAATTCGTGTGAACTCTTTAGAAACAACAGAGGAAAAAAATTACATTAAAACATACAACTACTTTTAAAAGATTTCACTCCGCGTTTTCAATTATCCATAAAACATTAAATATTATTTTTATTGACCTTCGTCTGAGGAAAAGAAAAATAATATTTAAAAGGTTTCTATGTCCTTGACATAAATACATTTCTGACTTTAGAAACAAATCTGCTTCGTTCGTGAACGCACGGGAAACAACCCGGAAAAAGAATATAACATAGCATTTACACAAGAAGTAGTTTTATAAATGTTATATTATATTCTTTTCACTTTGTGTTGAATTAATCAGAAAAAATGAAGATATCTGTGATTTTCAGTCTTATTCGTGACTTCTCAAAAAAAAAAAAAAAAAAAAAAAAAAAAAAAAAAAAAAAAAAAAAAAAAAAAAAAAAAAAAAAAAAACAGCCGGGCAAAAGAATAGTAGTTTATGAAACTGTTGCATAATAAGGGTTCTTAAAATATGAGTGTGAGTTTATTATGATGGTTTGTGCTTATAAGACTGACATTAAGATTGTGTGTTTAGTTTTTTAATCTCTAAATTTCAGTATGAGATTAGATAAAATTATATTATATAACATTTAAGAGCCCTATTACATTTGCCCGCTGACGAGCTCTCGCGCAGTACTAAACCCGCGAAAGTTTGTTTGCGTTTTTTGTAGTAATATTGAAGTTATATTTATCGTTTTTATTGAAATAAGATAATAAATTCATGCTACAAAGTTTATTCATCATGAAGTAACAATTATTCTCGAATAAATTTTGCTCAATAATATTATCGTTTATTCGAGAAATTAACAGTTTACTTAAAGCGATTTTCGAAGTTTTTTTGGTTAAAAGAATGTTTTTTTTCTATATTAAATCAATGATATTTCAAAATTCTATTCTATGTACTATACGACTATATAACAAATAACATTCTATTTTTTTTATTTCATTTGTTGGGAACAGTAGTACAATCCAGGAGCTCAAAACAGTGAATGCGCGCATTTTATGAAAATCTTTCTCTGCAATTTTGAGTTTATTTAAAAAGTTAAGCAAAATTTACAAAAAGCGAGGCCGCTACGTACTATGCCAATAGCTATTCTATACTATTCAATAAATCAACATTGTTAATGTATTTTTGTTTCCGAGATCAAGAACGCCAAAATTGGCCATTTTACGCAAAAATCACTGTCAAAATGCAATATGGCTCTTAAAAGGACACGACTATATTAAAGTGATATCTATACTAATATTATAAAAGTGAAGTGTTTGGTTGATTGAACGCGGAATTTATATCAGGAATATTGGTTCGAATTGAAAATATATTTTAGTTAGATAGCTCATTCACCGAGGTAGGAATATATAATATCACGCTATGACCAATAGGAGCGGAGCATCAATGAAAAATGTTGCATAAACGGGGTACACCCACACGGGCGAAACCGGGGCCGATCGCTAGTATACTTAATATAGAAGTTCCACTGACTCATCAACGTCTAGATTAAAGAACAAGTAGCAAGATACAATTTGGTCCCTTTTGATGTACCTACTAATATAACCTTCAGGAAAACATTATTAAAATTATAGTGTAAACTGTCAATTAGACACTAAATTGCGTGGCTTGGAAGAAGTTAGCGGATAAAAAAACAGACATTGGAACGGAAAGCGACTTTGTTTTATACTGTTGAGTGAAAATTAATAGATTTATACGAGGAACAAAGTAGACATTTTTAAATTCCCATGGGATACCGGGATGTACACGCAAGTCGCGTACAAAATATAAATTGATATGCTTTATTTACACAAAATAAATAAAAAAATCATCAATAAATTATTACAGACTTCTATACTCGTATACAACAAGACGGCCTTATTGTTGAGAGCAGTCTTGATCATATGTCATGTTAGTAGCAAATTATTTACTTCCACATTGGAGTCCAATATATTTACGTCCAAAGGGGCACGTCCTATCCTAGCATGTAATGTCACGGGTAGAATGTTATTTGCATTACTTTAATTTATAAAGGACTAGCAATTTTTTCCATTAAAATTCTGGGTTGCTGTACTGTTGAAATTCACAAAGGGCGCGCAGCAATTGTCAGCAATTTATAAATCAAAGGTACTCTAATGAAAGGTGAAGGGTCTTACCAGGCAAGGCAAGGTCAAAATATAATTGTATAAACTGATTTAGTCCGCGGGATTTTTTATTTTATTAAATTTAACAAGGCAAAGGCAATAAAAAATCGTGACTTCTAAGACTAGCTTATCAAGCAGTTTTTCTGTGAGATCTAAATATGCGACATCTCTATAACTAAGAAGCAGCAGTAAAAAAGTGCGAACAATAAACTTGAAAAAAAAAACATTACTTATGAAGTCGGATGAAACAACTTTAATAATTAAAAAAACTTATAGCTCGATATTTAAAAAAATAATAGTTCTATGACATAAATACACAAGGTATGTCTTCCCATACATTATTTTTTTATTACAGGCAATTTGCCATACATTGGCAACGGCCCAGACTACGCCATGAACTTGATTGTCAAAATCTGGCAATTTCTGTACAAACTGCAGCTGATGACGTATGCAAGTCAACTGACGTGGCCACATCTGCCGCTAAAGAAAATACCATATGCCTTTGTATGTACCATGATCGGTTCCTTATTTTTAAAACAAAAGTATAATATAAAGGACCTACGTAGGAACAATTTCAAGTATCCTAAACCTTTCTGTGCCTAAATGTATTTAGGCTGTAGCCTTATTGATGTATTCGATGGCGTCAAGGAAATGGAACGAGGAAGCTAGACCGGCTACTTTACTGGCATATTCAGTGATTGATGTTGGTAATATATTATTGTGAAAGAAATATACTCGTAGCGACAACGGTCGCGAGGGAGAGGTTAGAAATGTCAATTATGTCATAATGGTCGTAGGTATGTTCTTGCGTATACGAGTATACAAACATTTATATGCAAATATTTATTCTTGGATATCGTCGTCATAGTCAACCTTTATTCATCCCACAGTTAGGATTACGGGTCTCTCTTTAATCGAAGGGGTTAAGAGTATACTCCACCAGTATGCTCAACGGGTTGTCGCAAACCAGTGCTTTTAACCCACACATTAGCCTATCTAAATAGGCCCTCGAAATGCCAGAACAAATTTGGCTGAGGCAACACCGATGAGAATCACACAGGGGTGTCGAGAGTTTTGTATGCTGGTCTTTCTCCGATGTTACTCGCGGCGTTATGCACTCTAATACTTCCATCCCTGCATCAAATAGCTCTAACGACTGGTCTCTGGACGGCCTATAAAGGCAAACCAGAGCTGAGAGTCCTGTGGGCCTCCTTGGGTTGCCACTCCGAGCGAAGAAAACACGCCGGAGATGAGGGCCCTGACTGACTCTCTGGAGATTCGGTATCCGTGGCGTCGGTACTCACAGACAGCTCCCCAAAATCTGACCTACGGGCGTATATCCTTTTTTTTTTGGTAAAAAATTTACCGTATATTTTTAACGACCTATCGATTGTCCCTTCTCAAAAACACTCTAGACCTATCAAACTATAGTGGTTAGTATGCCACTTGTTTGTATGTTATGAATGAGGATTAGAAGTAGATATTTTTTTTACAACGTCGAGTGGCACTCAAGCATACGGCCCGCCTGATATGAACTGAATTGAAATTAAAGTATCGCTCGCGCACCGCCACACCCGTAGCCATCGCTACATCGTTATAGGAGAAAATGAATGGCAGAAAAATCATATTGCACAGATCCCCAAAAAATGTGAAAAAGACAAGCAAATGATATTAAAAAGAAGTTTGAAATTAAAACAGGTGATATGTATAAATTTAGAAAATGCAATGTGCACAGTATAAAAATTATTTGTAAATAAATTTGGAAAACTTTTGAAATGAACTTTTTACAGCATTTTAATTAGTTTCATCGCACGTCATTTGACAAGTGTGTCAAATTCTGCAAGTGAAATTTGACACACTTCCCAGTGTAGTAGATTGAGCTGAAATTTGGCAGCACGCTGATTTGGTTCTCATAAAAATGCACGATTATCTAAATACTGCCATTTTAAATCTATGATGTGGGCATTAAATGAAATTGCGAAACACAGTAAACATTTTTGTTTGTTACAAAATCTTGTTCATTCAACGTGAACCAAATAAACTGTGATTAAAATTTTGTATTTTGTAAATCCAGTATAAATTACAAAGAAAACAATAAATTAATTACCGACTTGAACACAGCCGACTCTATGTATATTTAAGTTATTTTTAGTTGACGTATCCAATTATCCACGAAATGATCGGTAGAATATTAATTTATTAAATGTCGCTGGACAGTCCTAAATATAACATAGACGAAAATTTGTAATCATCTAATTATAGACGCATGGATTGATGATTTATTTATTTTATTAAATTCTAAACGACTGACAAGACAGGCCGATTTGGCACGACTGACTAACGATCTGACATAATACATTGCCGGCTTTTCCGAATTCTATAATAGACGCGGTAACAAGCTAGTGTTTAATACGTACTTACTCGTATAAATCTTCCTCAAGGCATGCGCGTCGTCGCAGTGAAAATTGCATATGATTTTCTTTGATGTTTTCCGAGAGATTAGTGCGGTCAGCCAGATTAATGTGCATTGAGGAATTTTACAAGGGATGTTGTAATAGTCTGTATCTTTTCTTCACAGTATGTATTTTAATACCATGAGAAGGTATGAGAATACGGAGCTGTTGCCAAATAATGCTTTAATAGTAAGTTGTTTAATATGTAAGTGCGTCTTGCGTTCGGTGCGTCCGCGGTTTTGATAAGCGTTTTACTTCATATAAAAAGTAATAAATAAATATCTGTATTATAGAATAAACTGGACAATCGATACAAAAAAAAAAAAAAAACCGCGGGCTACTACATAAAAGATTTGAAGTCTGTACACGGGCAAATGTGTGCGTGTAAGTGATTTAGAGTTGACTGCAATAACAAACCGTACGAGTCATAAGTGCACCACATGCTGTCATGTGATTATAAGTACTATTGGCATTGCTATGAGGTGTGACGAGAATGTGAGAGTTGGAAGTAGAGGTCATTCAAAATTACAGATTTTGGGTCTATCGGAAATCCGATGGGAGGGTGAGGATACCGTGATACTCGAATCTGGCATCCTCTTCTACAACCGTATGATTATTGCCACTCGACGCAGTATATAAAAAAACAATAATATTGGTATTTTAGGAGTTGACATCTCCAGCGACGTCCAGTTTCGATGTCATCTGGAGGGGAAGGTCAAGCTGGCATCGAAGAAACTAGGTGTGCTCAACAGGGCGAAACATTACTTCAACCCGCGGCAAAGACTTATGCTTTACAAAGCTCAAGTTCGGCCGCATATGGAGTACTGTTGCCATCTATGGGCGGGAGCGCCTAGATACCAGCTTGCACCCTGTGACTCGATTCAAAGGCGTGCTGTGAGGATTGTTGACGATCCCAAACTGACAGACGGTTTAGAACCTTTAAGTCTGAGAAGAGATTTTGCGTCCCTTTGTGTGTTCTACCGTTTGTACAATGGGGTGTGTTCAGAGGAGTTGTTTGACATGATGCCCACGGCTTCCTTCTACAGTCGCACCGCTCGCCATCGACAGGGAATTCATCCTCACACTTTAGAACCGAAATGGTCACGCACTGTGCGGTTCCAGAGAAGTTTTCTTCCACGTACTATCAAGCTGTGGAATGAATTGCCTGTTGAGGTTTTCCCAGGAGACTACAGCATGGGGTTCTTCAAAAAGGGCGTGAAGAGGTTTTTACAGGGTCGGCAACGCGCATGTGATGCCTCCGGTGTTACAGGCGTCCATAGGCTGCGGTAACTGCTTTCCATCAGGCGGACCGTATGCTTGTTTGCCACCTTAGTGGTATAAAAAAAAAAAAAAAAAAAAAAAAACAAATAGTGAAAATATTTCAATCTGTGTGTAGAACTAAATGAAGAAGGACGACGTAGAATGTGTAAAGTAGCCGAGAAGAGAGATATGTAAATAAACAAGTATCAATTTAATAGAAAAAAAATATACAAACAAGATAAGTAATGGAACTATGTTAACGGTTATGATTTAGTTGGCATTCGCATCAATCAATATAGGTTATCAGAACGTTGCTATAGCTCGGTCACGCAACATTAAATTATTTACCGAAAGCATTACTCTCAATTTATCTAATAATATAGTGTCAGTATAATACTTGACACTATGAGAAACCTGTATTATATTGCATAATTAAAACTGCATTCTCGTTATAACGATTTTATGCATTTTATATTAAAAGCAATTACAGCGGAATGTCTATGAGTCATTTACTAGTCCACTTAGTTAAGCTATATTTAGCGCAATAAATATGAAAAGAGATCAACAATGACCATATTCGAATGTACTTTGATACTTAATGATGAGTACTGTTTAAGTTACAAATTATTAATTTATGAATTGTGCAAATAATCGAGTTGGTGACATAGCAATACTCGCCTTAAAGATGATTGCTTTCCACCAGGGGACCCACATGCTCGTTTGCCCCCCCCCCCCCCTCCCCCCCAAAGCATCGCGTCGTAATTAAATCTTGTAAGCTAAATTAGAATTCGTAGAGTCCGACTGAGCTAAAATTTGGCACACTCGTATGTTTCTCGTGATTATGCATGATTACTTAAATGCCGCCATTTTTAATCCAATATGGCGGCCGCCACAAAATGGCGATATATAATTTCGACTTTAACTCCTATGATAATAATGAAAAAAGTATTTTCAGAATTGAGAACCAGCTAGATCAATTTTTCGACTCTCGTAAACCTATGTATTGTAATTTTGTACACAACAATAGCTCGTATAATGTATATATTATAGGAAAGGATCATACCAAACCACTAAAACATAAATAACAGGTCAATTACCAGTGGTAAATGAGTGTTAAACCAGTAAACATCACGCCACACACAAGTCTTTGTGTTGTGTTCAATCGACGCACTCGACTGACCGAGTGCTATAATTTTCATATTATTAATTCGCATCAGCGCCGCGTTATGCTCCCGATCGACCTGATAGCAAGTAAATTGAATTTTGTGCAAATGACGCATATTTTCAGCTACAATAATTAATTAAGCTTAAGCATATTAGCTCTAGTAATTTAAATTAATTAAACGTTATCCATCCATTTAAACTAAATTATTATTCATTAGATTTAATCGATGCGGTTAACCGATGACCACGGCTATTGTGTTCGAATGTGAACTAACCTCGTGAACGGCACAGTGACGTAATACGTATAGAAGAAACTGGTGAGGACGGATAGCAACATGATGCCGAATACGCATTTCTTGACGTTGATATGACTGGCCAGCCAGAAGCAGCACCGAGGCGCCGAAGTCTTGTGCGCGTGGGCATACTCGCCCGACTCGAGCAGCGGCGCGCGCGCACCCCGTACCTCGCCCGCCATTCTTAACATCTACACACCACTATATTTACACAGAACAGTAACACTTAGGCCTCTACGGATATCACTGTACAGAGTTTCTATCTGGGCACCCTAACGGCTGCGTTTGTCCTTGGTGGTGACGGTTTCTTTCGCCACTTGCCGTGTTTCCACATTTCATAGTCCTGAGGAGTATGAGTGCGCGAGTGCGCGGGGTGGCTGATTGCGCGGGCGCCGCGATTGACGGCCATCGCGAGCCGACAAACGCGTCCGTCTCCGGTTTAAAATGGCCGCCGACGCATTATGGCGGGTTGTGATCATCACGGCGACGTCGTGCACTGCCGGTGCTAGAGCTCACGGCATCCGCGTGGGAGATGTATCAGCATACACTCTGACGCTCATCGGAAGAATCTGGAACAAACAATAATACAATTTATTTCATCGTTTATGCATGTGTCTGGCAGTTTATTACTTGTTGTGGCAAGCGAATATCACATCTAATGAAGGAAAAACTATATCATGATGGGTAGAGAGAGTAGATACAAACTGACGTTGATGAATATTTTAGTATCAATTTCGACATAGATCAGTTAACTTGAATTCTAAATAATAATAAATATGTTCAATAATTCGTTGTGCTCAATAAATTTCATACCACATTTATGCAAAATTCGATAACATAGATTAGTGTGGATGGTATTGCGGTTTTATACGTTCTACAACCAATTACACACGAAGTATTCATAAATGGAAAGGGAATTTGGCTTAATCAACCGATTTTAGTTTCAAGTAAATGTAGTACGTAACAATTACTTATACTGTGCCTACAATATCAAAATTGAAAGCAACATGTACGTTGATAGCTGTTATGGCTCAATGCGCTTAATGGTATGGTTTTAATTTGTTCATGATGTACCTGCATATCAGTTAATTAAAACATATCTATATAGTACAGATCTTGAATAAGGCAATATAGCCGAGTCACAACTTAGCTAGATAATGAACGACATATCAAATGAATCCCAGCTCCAAGTCGATTTTTCGCCCCGCACTGGCATTTTATTTCGAAACGTTGCAGTTGATCTATGAGGCAGTAAAATTTTGTTAATAAAAATACGATGTTATCATTTATCCATATATCAATTTATCCACCAGAGATCTTTGAGTTCGTTGAGTCGTGAAGTTCGGTCGGCCGCTCTTACAAATCCGACCTTTGCGTTATTTGAATGAAGGCTTACATTGAAATACTTCTTTGCAGCCCGAAACAAATCTATTCAACCATGAAATTGGAAGAGCGATCCTCAAAATTCTGAATTAAATTTGATCAAAAAGTTAAGTAATGAATGTGAAATCCGATTTAAGGGGACAATGAAACGTTGTTTCAAATCTGCACGCTACCACATTTTCGCAATTTAACTAGATGGTTACTGGCAACAATCTCTAATCCGTTGGGTTCCGCTAAAACCCATGTTAGATAAAAGATGGGAAATATGGTCAATTTACAATAAATAATTAGTTATTACATCTAAATGTTATTTCCAATTGTTCTATACTAAAAATAAAGTTTAATATACACAACCTCTTTAAATAAACATTAAAAGAATGGTTAGTGGCGCAGAGTTACAAAAGCTACGTAAAGAATTCTATGTAAATTCCCTGCCTTAACTTTTTTGCATAAGTACGAAGTAGATTTTCCTACTCTCATTGCGTTCTTTCATATTTCGTAAACAGAAAATAAAACCATACAGCGATTTAAAGTGTAACTAACTCACGTTCAACTCGGCGTTATTGCTTTGAATTGAGTTTCTGCAAGCGTACCGACCCGATTTTCACATTTCAATCGAATATTCGTGAACATTTGAATAATTCTGAACTTCAAATCCTAAAAGCACAATATTCAGCAGCATACAATTATAAACGATTAAAGATTGAAGCCAAAAGGAATTTATTTTAATTAGTAACTGTACACGTGGCTTTATCTCTCTGCCCGTAGCTACACGAAAAACCAGTGGTCCATTTGGTAACTAAAAGGTGGAGGTTTGTAGAGCTCGTTTCGAGGCGGCTACGGCGGTAGAAGAGGAACGCGTACAGAATCCGTGATTGCGCGACCCTTTGAATATTAACTAGCAGATGACCCGCTTCCAACCGGGCCGAGGATCTACCGAAAGGTTAATTCATACTGTCCACTATAAAAGGCCTATTACACTACGAGGTTTTCAGACTGTCTATCTTATGGCCGAAACAAACATGGCACTTTTAGCATCAGTGAATAGCGTTGTTGCGGTTGCATCGATATTGCATCGCGTTTTGGTGACTTGCTGCGTTCGGTCGCAGTAGCTGAATCACACATAGTAGCAACTGAATCAATGCTGCATCGCGTTTTGGCGATTTAGATCGCATGCGGAATCGCACGTTATACGCGTTTTGGCGATTTGTTGCGATTGATTTTCCTTTTATTTTTTTGTTTGAAATACTCGAGTGATGTTCCGCAGACGCTATAGCTGAAATTGCTGCCACTGATATCGAAATGTGAGCAGAGCGTTCGGTCGCGAAATTGAGCATATAAAAGTAGCTGCGACCGACATTCAAAGGTGTTGAGGAACTTGAGTGTCGCGATGTGTGCGATCCGAGAAGCGCTCGGTCACTGCATCTAGCTGCCGAAAACCAGCTAAATGGTCGCCGATGAAAAGAATAGCATGCCCGCTTGGACTCTTAATGTCGTGTTATTAAAAAAAACAGTTTGAATACCTCATAGTTTTTAATAGGCTCTATGGGCTTACTTCTACACCTGCAACGTGTACTGTTCTGCGAGACGTGATAAAATAATTACCTTCCTGAAACAAAAGGCAGTATTATGAAGTGGCTACGACGAGGAAATTAGTTTCGTTAAAACACACTTTCCAGAAAGAATGATTACCGCAATGAACACGAGACGAGGAAAAACTGAAGTTGTTAATTAAAAGAAAAAGGCTAAAAGGACGTTCATCTGGGGCGTAGTACTCACTGCGCTGTAGATAAGGTTCTCCAAACGGAAAAAAGCTTTAAGATAGTCTCTAGGTCGATTCGGCCGCACAATAGCTCTGTTAACTTAACTGCCAATATCGTAGCTTCGATAATAACCTCTATGTAATGTCGGTATTACCTTCACCGGTGTAATAACGAGGGCGAGCCTACGTTGTATTGGATTCGAATTTCCCAATTTCGGAATCACCTTTGTGAAATAAGATTAGCTTATTTTAAAAACAAATTACATCTACGTAATATGGTATTGGCGTATCGTGTTTTGAAGATATTTTTTGTTAATGTGAGCGTAACGTGAAGAGAATTGTATCACGTTTTGTTATATAAATAATTGAATTTGGGGAATAAAGCTTTAAGTATTAAACATAAAAATAATCTTCTCTTAAACTAGTTGTACCCGTTCGTAAGAGTGACAGGCGTAAAGTCTTACCTAGGTTAGTATGCATGCGAAAACGTTACAAAGTACGTTAATCCTATTATAGCAAATGAGATCAGATGCTCTAGGTGATTTACCAGATCACGCAGCCGAAACTCGATGCTACTAGTTATTATATACTACTGCGAGTTTGGAGTGTAAGTGGTTCATCAACATTTTTAAACCAAAGCCAACCTTACCTGCACGTGGTGCACCCTGCTGACTGACAAATAAGGCTTTGGCGAAAACAGAGCTAGGACAGAGCGTATTTTCTAAGCTGTCCGACTAGGGAAGTATCTCACATAATACTGCAGCAAAATAAGAAATCACTTAGGGGTTATTATATTCCTGCGAGTGAGTGAGGTCACCAGAAAGAAAGGAGTACAGGCTGGCAACGAATCGGCGACGGGCGGTGGTGATTGCTTCCCATCAGGTGATCCACATGGTCGTTTACCTCCCTCTCATATATAAAAAAAGAGTCGGCACCAGCGGCGGATGTGTGGCGCTATGACGAAAGAAGTGGTGCTTAAGTTTTTGTTTTCTATACTTAAAAATTAATATCTTTTGTGAGAAATATTTATGACATAAATATTAGCATTTCATTCAACATAAATGTACAGATCGATGTAGTTGGTCCTTAAGGACCCATCTGTAAATCTACCCATACACATAATTGTTTTGTACAAAACAAAATCGCTTTCTGAGTCTGTCTGTTTAATCAAAGGAAAGCCGGGTGCCGGGTGTAGCTAGTTAGCTATTAGGTAACTAAAAATCACTTCGATGAAACTTATTTCACAAATATCAAAAAATCATATGATTTTACCAACGATGTTAGATATTATCGCTGTTAGATATAGATAGTCTTGCAGCCATTACTGGCATAACTTTCATATTAACAATTTTAAGTCATTACTTTATCAATTAAAAAATACTATTATACAGAAATATTTTATTTATGAATATGCGATAACTGCTTCCCAAAGAATAATTATGTAAATTCAATAAAATAAGTCCATTTGATTTTCCTTTGACAACGCCACCCCATCGTCTCGGATCAAAACACAGCGGTCTTTCTGTAGTGTCTATAGGGCGAAAGGATGAACGGACCAAGTTATTATAACTTCGCTCGTTCGCCACACCTCGCAGTCACGGGTTTTCAAAACCCGCATAATAATGCTACCGTTGATATCAAACTCGCATAAAGAGAGGATCGCTCATCTAAAATATGACCGTATGAATCACGGGCGATACTTCGACGATGACAGGGGTTTGGCGGTGTCAATGATGCTCGAAGGTTGGTTGACACTGATATTATGTACACTTTGTGACCAATATATGACAATTGCGGTCGGGTAGCGTTTATTTATGCCAGAATGTTTTCTATGCAAGTGGAGTTTGATGGTGTGAGGATATCGAAATGCGTAATAATGAAAGCTGGGAATGATATAGGGCGATTCTTCTTTAGACAGAAGATATTTCTCTACTAGTCATTCGCATAAAATTTAGGGTGGGATTCGATAGAACATAATATAGTGTTAGAATGTAAGTGGCTCACCAGAAAGTTATAAGTAGGACATGAAGGGCCCGACTGAGGAGGTACTGCCACCTGACAAAACCACAAAGGGAACTAAAAATATGCTTAGAAGATTTTTGTGTTCCAGCGTTCCAGCGAGTGAGCGCGATCACCAGACAAAGAGCAATGCTGCGGTAGCAGCGAGGGCCCCAGCTAGCAAGCAATGCTCCTAAAATTGCAAGCGTAAGCCTATAGTTGCAAGTATATTGACGGATGTCAAACAAACCCGCCTCACTTGATGTAAAGCAGTTACCGTAGCCCACAAACGCTTGCCGGGTCTATATTTAATATTTATAGACCCGGCAGAGTCCCATATTCTAATGTAAACTATATACTTCCTATTATAAAGATCCTGTATTATTATAAAACATTTCATAAACAAAACTATGATTATTTTACGAAATAGCCATTTAAACAAGAATTCAATGCAAAGGGCAAACGTTATAATAATGATGTTGCTATTTGAGAGTCTGCATATTCGGTAGAGATTAATTATCGCCGACATCATTTGTCAACTCGAAGAATAGTTTCCGTCCATTTGGACTCGTATAAAGTGAGGTGACGTATCATTATACACATGTCTACGAACTGTGTCGTACACTTCAATCTGTATTTTAGAAGATTTTATTGCTTCAGTTAATGTTTGCTGATGTAAAAAAACTGTATGCAAATAAATTGAGACATTTGTCGATTCCTACAGAATAGAATAAGTTATAAAAAGAAAGAATCGTAACTAAACACTCAAATTGCAAGCATTATTGAACTAAAATCGTTTAAGCCGTTCGTGCCAAATGATACGCTCACTTTACGCGTTTTACAAAATTGAAACAAGGACACAATATTTAAGGCGATTAGTGCGATCAACTGGCATTGCCACGGAATTTTTAAAATCATAATCCGCAAACGAATATAAAAATTAAAGCTATCAAACATTGAATTTATCCCAAAAACATTGATCTCTTACGTATATCGCCCAACATTTCAAATGCGAGAGATTTTTTTTATTTAGTGGTGAGTTTGGCAACGGCCCTAATTCCGTTAAGTTGAATTATATTAAGTTACTATAGATACGGTCATTTATCAACGTGTGATATAGGTCTATCAGACCAAATATTTGACCCTATTAACTGCCGGGACCTCTACCTCCAGTGATGAAAATCGCATAAGAAAACTAAATGTGGGGACTGCCATCACTGCGCTGGCAATCGCCATTAAGTCAGCCAGCAGCTTGCTGCTTGATGATCATTGTCCCAGAAAAAAAAAACAATCATGAGCTCACTATCTTCGTATAAAGACGGGGTCAATGTGACGTAAAGAAGCGGAACATCGCGGCAATGTCGTCATTAGGGCGGCGGAGACCGCAATTCGCCCGCATATTTGGTCAAGATTAATTACCGCAACATCATCTGTCACCCCAGAGGGCATTCCGCGTCCGTTTTGTTTGCCGTACAAATGACCACATATTCATCGTGTAACATTTGCTCGGTTTGAACTACCGTGCATTTCTAAAGGGTTATCAAAATATATGACAGAAACCAAGAACAAATTATAGATCAATACCATTCAAAAGTACACATAAAGATATATGTACTTTTGAATGGTATTGATTTAAAATTGTCAACAATAAAGCATATAGATAGTTACACACTCTAGGGAACTCTGTGGGAGCCGCGTCTAACATACAAATAGAGACAAGGGCATTGGGTCACTAATAGTACGTTTCCGGCGATAGCGACGTCATGTCAATTCATGTGTTTAGAAAAGCTTCGCATTACTGATTCGCATATATTTTTATTGCAGCTTTTCACCCTTTTTTGTGATTGATGCGTGCATACATGAGATGAAATGTAAATAAACTTTTTCTGCACCCACATTTTTACCCACTCCGTAAATGAAAAGACTGCCAGGGGCAAAACCGCGATTGTAATATAATGTAAATACACATTACATGAAAAAAATGAATGACGTGTAAAAATAACGCTGCTGAAATCTCTCGGATTAATAAATGCCGAAATTAACCGTGTTCCGTCATTAATGATTCGCTAAAGTTCTGTATTAATTACTGATATCATTAAACGGAGAAAGTTAGAAACTCTTGAAAAAGTTATAATTTAGCTTTCGAAGAAAAATGAGCTTTACGCTCCCGGCTTTCGAAGTAAAATTGTTTCAAAATCACTTCAACAGAATAAATTTGAATATGTATAATGCAACTGAGAGTTTAATTATGTACAGTGCTTCTCTGCGAGCGGCAGTCAGCAAAAGGTACCAGTCGAAATGGAAACGGAGCACGCCGTTTCATAATTTATTTGCTGAATCTCTACCTGGTTGTTTCATTTGCTAAATACAGGCTGCAGCGCGAACAACAATCGAGCACTAATTGTGATTCCACTAATTTGCATCGGCGTGCGACTTACCTCCGCCGCGGAGCCGCGCCTGCTCGCGTTTGCCTTCTATCAGTCTTATACCACGTTCCCAGCATACCGTATCTAATAGCTTTAAGGGGCCAGATCGTGAAAACTGTGAAAAGAGTGTTACGATTTTTCATATTTAACCTATTTAGATATGATTGATATCAATGATAATTTGTATATATTACAATCAAAGACCAAAAATTATTGTATGATTATATTAAACTCTTAAAATCTAATAGTTGTTTTATAATAAAGGTCAACAAACGCACAAAATTGAGAAAAAATGCAAAAACATGCCTTCGTATTTTTCAGATTTAACCCAATAAATCAACACAAATTGATAAAAAGAAACACTTTTTGAACACTGAAGAAACCAATAAATATAACATATACTTTTTTTTTGTACCTTTACAAACAAAGACTTCCTCTTTTAAAGCCCTAAAATCTAGATATGTTTTACGTAAATTCTCCATAGAAAAATGTATGAAAAATGACGCACATTCCGATATTACGAATTAGTACTCTGCGTCGCCGCTAATCGCCAGTGTGTTTTTATATGTCAAGGTGACACCACGCGCGTCGGATGCTCCAGCAAAATTACGTGTTGTGAATTTGTGTTTTTTGTGAAAAACTGTAAGTATAACTAATTTATCAATATAATGAATGTATATAAATCGTAAAAAATACAAAGAATGAATTAGATACTTTGTTGAGTAGGTTATTTTATGAACCTTGTAAAATATGTATCAATTCAGGCTTGAAACATGATTTCAACATGCTATAGCCAATATCATAAACGTATCTAGTCGGTAATCGAGGGTTTTTTTCGCAGGACTGATTGAATTTGAATTTGCCAGGGAAAAGAAAGTTTAGTACGCATTATAAAAATATGAAAGCCAAAAGATCTCGGAAAAAATGTAAGTTCCTTCCTACTTATTTATTTATCTGCCTACTTTACTACGTCTTGTCCTAAATACCTACCTAGAAAAAAATTACGAGATTTCTGTGAAAGTGTCATGTAAAAATCCTAGTTTTATTTGTGTGCTTATCCTGTCTAAGTAGTAATAATAATATAATTTATTTTCATTTGAACAGGGTACATTACAAAGCTAATACAATACCTATGTCATATGATTTAGATCGCTTGATTCAGACATATACAATAGCATGTAAATATTGGTTTGTAAGTAATAAAGTCAATTTCTACCTAGTATTCGTTTTCATGTTCATCATTATTGTCTAAATATCAGATTGTGGAAGTAGGTATGTTTCATAACAGAAATAGCACGGGCACGCGGCTTTGTCGACATACTTACCGCCAAAGAGACGCGACGCGCCTAGGGTCTGGTGTTGTACAAAAATTACAAAATAATTATAAAGTGGATAATAATGATGAATAATATTTCCAGTATTGAAAATAAAGAAAACCTTCAGGCCGAGACTCCAAGCAACACTGCTATGCTTAGACTACACACTATAGACGTAAGTTGTTATACGTAATTCTTGTAGACTTATTACATAAATAAACAAACTACCTTGGGGTGTAAATGGTTCATCAAGATCTTTAAACCAAAGCCAAATTCACCTGCATGCGGTACACCCTGCTGACTGACAAACGAAGCTCTGGCGAAAAGAGAGGTAGGGAGCGTAATTGTAAGCTACCCGACTGGGGAATGTACCTCCACCTCACAGAATACCGCAGCCAAATAACGGTTTCCTTGAGGGCTGTTGTCTTCCTGCGAGTGAGTGAGGTCACCAGAAAGGAAGGAGATGCTGCGATGGCAGCGGGGGTGGCGGGGGTGGCGGCGCGCGAGCGATATTTTATGTTGCGAGCGTTAATATGGCTACGGTAACCGCTTCAGATCAGGCGGGCCGTATGCTTGTCTGCTACCCGACGTAGTATAAAAAAAAAAAAATACCTAGTTAGTGATGGACGAAGACAAAATCTCAGTAGGGTGAAGTCTTCTAGTATCGGCCTCCTCCTAATATCGGCCTTTGCGAGAAAATGGAATATAGGGTAAGTGCTCCATTGAATGAACCCTTAAGGGCATTCCAAACTTTGAAAATTACAGCCAGCTACTTATGAGATCCTAACCAAAAAATATTTTATTTTATTATGTTCACAATTTATTCATGATTGATACAGTATACATATTTTAGCAAAAATGCTGATAGTTATTGAGATAATCTGCATTTTATACAAATATGGGGTATATTTGTATAAAATGCAGGTTATCTCAATAACATTGAACACACAAATCACCAGAGAATGAACAAAAAAATCCAGTGAATAAACCTTTTGAAACCCATTGAATGAACTACCACTTTAATATATCAGTTCTATATATAAATTATTATGTAAGAGTTTATTTCGGGTAATTGTTATTGTAAATATATATATTTTTTTATTATATTAAATAGACGATATGATTACTATTATAATTGCGTGTTACTTGATATTTTATAACCTAAAGAGAACTATCTAACATTTTTTTTTTATACCACTAAGGTGGCAAACAAGCATACGGTCCGCCTGATGGAAAGCAGTTACCGCAGCCTATGGACGCCTGTAACACCGGAGGCATCACATGCGCGTTGCCGACCCTGTAAAAACCTCTTCAAGCCCTTTTTGAAGAACCCCATGCTGTAGTCTCCTGGGAAAACCTCAACAGGCAATTCATTCCACAGCTTGATAGTACGTGGAAGAAAACTTCTCTGGAACCGCACAGTACGTGACCATGTCGGTTCTAAAGTGTGAGGATGAATTCCCTGTCGATGGCGAGCGGTGCGACTGTAGAAGGAAGCCGTGGGCATCATGTCAAACAACTCCTCTGAACACACCCCATTGTACAAACGGTAGAACACACAAAGGGACGCAAAATCTCTTCTCAGACTTAAAGGTTCTAAACCGTCTGTCAGTTTGGGATCGTCAACAATCCTCACAGCACGCCTTTGAATCGAGTCACAGGGTGCAAGCTGGTATCTAGGCGCTCCCGCCCATAGATGGCAACAGTACTCCATATGCGGCCGAACTTGAGCTTTGTATAAGTCTTTGCCGCGGGTTGAAGTAATGTTTCGCCCTGTTGAGCACACCTAGTTTCTTCGATGCCAGCTTGACCTTCCCCTCCAGATGACATCAAAACTGGACGTCGCTGGAGATGTCAACTCCTAGAATACCAATACTATTGGCGATGGTGAGGGGTGTGTTTTCGAAGTGTGGAGCCACAGCAAATGGGGTTTTCTTAGCGGTGAACGCGCAGACTTGTGTCTTAGAGGGGTTAAATCGCACTAAGTTCTGTCGCCCCCAGTCGGACACTCTACTTAGTGTGCTCTCAATTTGCGACACAAGTTGTTCGCGGCTCTCCTCCACCAAAGAACGAGGGATATTTGCGCGGCCCGTGTAATAAGTGTCCCCGGTGCTGTCGTCCGCATAACAATGAATGCTGTCATTATACAACATATCATTAACATGCAGCAGAAACAGTGTCGGGGACAATACAGAACCCTGCGGGACGCCAGCATTGATGTCCATGCTATCGGAGCAACTGCCATCTACAACGGCTCTAATGCTTCTGCTGGACAAGAAGCTAGCAACCCATTCGCATAGCCCCTCGGGCAGACCGTAAGGCTAAGATGCCAAATGCTTAAAACATAATATTAATACTGGATTATTATTATAAAATATTTAATATTATTATTCATCACTTCTATGTTAGATTCTCCTTTCTCTTCTAAACTATTATATTTCTATAATAGAAGATTGGTTCTATATGTCATCATTATTTATTAATTTCTTTTTAGCTTGCATTTTGCTGTCTTTCCATGGTCGTTTTAGCTGAAAGGCACTTCTATGTGGAGATCTTTATTTATTTTATTTAATCAGTTCACTCCGTCTGGTTTTCGTCCTGGGCACAGTACTATTACTGCACTTCTAAAAGTTACTGAAGATCAGGCTAGGTATGGAGGATAAACTGGTAATAATAAAAGAACACCTCGTTCGAATATTGGTCAAAAAATTGACAACCGTTTATAAAAGTTGTGTACAAAAAATTAGCCAACTGCATTAAGGCTAAGATGCCAAATGCTTAAAACTGTGTGTTCATTGACTAGATTTTCTTCAATTTCGTGATCCAATTATCGAACACCCCTATAATTTATTTATGATAATTAAAATTTATGCAATCTGCTTTTTGTAAGATAAAACAGTTCTTTTTACATCCTACTATCAAATTTTGTTAACACTATCACACTTATAGTGTCTACAAAGTGAATATCAAAACACGAAGTCTCAGCAATGCCCTAAATTCTGCTCCATACAATCAAAAATACGACAGAATACTTTCATTTTAGGCGGTCGCGATTTTGAAACTATAGGTCACAGGCAAATACCTGTGTGTTCAGTTGACGTAATATAATATTTCGATTGAGAAAAAAACACTGGCTTGAGTAGAAAAGCTTAGATTTCTTATTATATTGAAAAATGTGTGTTTTGTTCATTCACTGGTGGGTGTTAATTCACTGGAGCACTTACCCTAACTATTAAAATAACCCTAAAATTATAATAGTTTTTATTCAAAAAGCGACTCTATATGCGAATAATCCATATTTTGGTGCGGGTGCTTCAATATTTGAACGTTCAGTTGGCAATAGAGCACGCGCCGGTACCGACTTGTGTCGTTTAGTGGCAGTGGCGAGTCAAATCCCGGTTGCGAGCGCATTGAGTTAGTTAGTATTTAAATGGAATTAAACATACCTATGGTATTTTATATTGTTTTTTATTGAAGAAAAACCAAGGTTTTTACATTTACTTGTCTTTTTTATGAAATAATCGCAGGGTCGAGGTTAGGGATCTTTATTTATTGATAAATCCCAATATCCGGCCGACATTAGGAAAATGCATGAAAACGCTAAACAACATGTTTAGCTATTTTTTATGTTAACAGGGATATTAATAAGGTTAAAAATGAAACAACAGCTTTTTTTATTAAAATTATTGTCCTGAACCGACTTTACAAACAACCAGTTTTTATTACGTTTATTTATATAAAACGTTCAAGATTTTGATCTAGTGTTATGTGTTTCAAAGATGTATTCTAAGGGAGTTCTTAGCTATGTTTGAAGAAATTTGGCCCATTCTTTTTTAATTATTTTTTATAAAAAAAAATAAAGCCATTATCTTTCTTTACAGGAACTAGTTATTGAAAACAGTCAAGAGGGAAAGGTGGATGAAGTGGAAGTTGGGCGTAGAGTAATAGATATTTCTTTTTTTTATAAAGCTCTTCAGGCCATAGGGGACCACGGTCCAATGGATTGTAAGTTAAGTTACCTCAGTATAATAGGTGAAGTAAAAGTTGGTCTGGACTCAAAACTCATCATGAAATGTAGTATGTGTAGTATGAAGTTTACTGTGTGTTTGGTTGAAAAGAAAGAAGATAGCATGGAAGTGAATCATCAAATTGTATCTGGTATCATATCATCTGGTGGGAGCTACTCTCAGTTAAAAACATTAACTGCCGCAGTAACCGTTACCAATCATGTCACCTTCGTTATACAATGAAATTAATAATACGGTTTGCGATTGGTGGGAAAAGACAGCAACACATTCCATGGCAGAAGCTGTCAAGGAAGAAGCAGAGTACGCAGTCTATAGGTAGTGTTGATAAAAATGGTACACCATTAATATCTGTTGCTGTTGACGGTTGTTGGAGGAAGAGATCTTATGGTAAGAATTTTTCCGCCTTATCCGGCGCAGCTGCGATAATTGGTATTAAAACTAATAAAGTATTGTTTTTTGTAGTTAAAAATAAATACTGCGTAGTCTGTGCACGAGCCGCAAAGAACAACAGTCAGCCCCCGGAACACCATTGTTTCAAGAATTATTCAGGATCATCTACCGGGATGGAATCGACCATAATAGTTGAGGGGTTTAAACGTTCCATTGTTGATCACGGTGTAATTTATAATAAATTTGTAGCAGACGGCGATTCTAGTACTTATAAAAAAATATTAGATTCGCGTCCGTACGATAATTTAATAGTAGAGAAAATTGAATGCAAAAATCATCTTTTACGAAACTACTGCAATAGCTTGGAGAAACTGTCAAAAGACACTAAGTATCCTTGCGAATTGCGGAAATTCCTAAAAGAAAGGTATTTGCGTTTAAGAACGGGTGTAAAATGCGCGATTAAATATTGGGCGGATCAAAATCAGTCACTCGAAGAAAAAATAAAAAATCTTAGTGAAGATATCCTAAATGGTCCACAACACGTATTTGGTAATCACCAACATTGCAAGGAGTATTTCTGTAGACCTGATACTCGTCGAATAGAACCTGTTGGATTACTTCCAACAATTGTTGGATGCGGATTAATGGACGCGGTAGAAATTTTAAGTAAAATACTGTCATATCATTCTAGAAGTTTAATTCATAATTGCACAAGTAATATAGTTGAAAGTTTTAACGGAGTAATTGCCAAATTAGTTGGGGGTAAGCGTGTAAATTATTCTTCCCGTGGTTCTTATGCGGGCCGATGCGCAGCTGCTGTTGTGTCTTTTAATACGGGATCGATTCATAGTAAAACTCATGAAGTCATATTTAAATGTAGTCCGATTCCTTTGATCGCGAAAGTGGAAAATTGTAATCGTAGAAACCGTTTAATTGCTAAACCTAAATTAAGATTGAAAAAAAGCCACAACACTGTATCGAAAGACGCTCACTATGGACCAAACTGCGAAAAACCTGATCTGAGTCCAGAATTATATGAGAAAGCCAAGCCATCTTTTTTAGCCGATTTAAAGTTGTCTTGTGCTGAAAGAGAGGAGCTTGAAAGGTCGACCCATTTGCAAAGAAGTAGTGCTGAGTGGATGAGTACAAGGAGAAAATTACTAACCTCATCATCATTCGGGGAAGTTTGTAAAAAACGAGAGAGCACAAGTTGTGCTGCTTTTGTTGGTTAAATCGTTTATGGTAGTAATATCTCCAGTTTGCTTGCTGTACGGTACGGTATCGAAAACGAAGAAACCGAAATTAGACAGTTAGAAATTCAAAAGAATATTAGTATACAAGGTTGCGGTTTGTTCGTCGACGATCAATATGAATTTCTTGGTAATACACCAGATGGCATTTATGCAAACGGTTTAATTGAAATTAAGTGCCCACATTCTTTAGCTGGCATGACTCTTGATGAAGCAATGGCCAAACATACCTTTTGGGTTAAGGACAAGGCTTCCAAGAGTTATGTCATAAATAAAAATCATAACTGGTATTTCCAAATTCAGGGACAGGTACATATTACTAAAAGAAACGTTTGCATGCTTGGCATCTGGTTTGGTGCTACTGTACCTATGAAAGTTTATATTTTAGAAAAGGACGACAAATTTTGGAAGGAGAAAATGGAGATGAAATTAGTTAGGTTTTATTAAGATTGCCTACTTCCAGAATTAGTTGATCCTCGGCAGTCACGAAGCATGCCCATTCGTGACGCGCCCAGTATCATAGAGGCTATGAAAGAGAGGAAAGAAAGAGCTTTACGTGTTTTGAAAGAGAAGAACGCCTAATGATTTTGAAAGAGACTGAGGTAACTTAACTATCCAGCCGGTCGATTCACGTAAACACGCCAGTCCAAAAGTCGTTTTAACTTAGAAACTTAGAAATCGCCTTTTGGTTTTCTGTTTTAAACGCACTTACTTATCTAGTCTTGGATTGTCATAAATCTTTCAATAGCTCAATTACTATACAATTCCTATATGATTTTGAAGAGTTACCTGGTGTAAAGAATCATCAAAATAGTTTCAAAAATACAGCGAATTGAGAAGCTTCTTCTTTTTTTAAGTCGGTTAAAAGGGCTTAATTTGCAAAAAACGAAGTGACATTTTTAAGTCCCTACGCTACGGTTTTTATTACGTGAATCGGGCAGCTGGTAACATTTTCATTCTGATAGGTTTTGCAATAGCAATTGATTTTATCATCAAATTAGCAGAAATCAGAATTTGATCAGTAATCGTAGAATTTTGAACTCATATTTTGTTATTGTTTACTTACTTTTAATTAGTATATTAATAATTTATAAACTTGTGTTTTATTTATTTTTGTACAACCCTAGCACGCTTTTTAGATGGCGACTCATATTTGTTATTGTTTACTTACTTTTAATTATATGAATCATTTTTATACTTTCGTATACTAGCGTAGCAAAAGTGCAAACAAAGTTGAAAAAAAGTTGACATGGCCGATAATTGGTGCCACCACCCTATTTGAGTTTACGCAATAGGCACATTTCCTTGCGTAGACATATACACTAGCGAGGAAAGCTCGATGTTATTTCGACCGTACTTCCTACTGAATTTGCAATTATTTTGTTGAATGAATATTTTACGAAATAAGAATAAACTTTGGTAGTAAAATTACAAAGAAATACATAGTTGGAATTTTTGGTAAGTAGAATACAAAAAGGTCAGTCCGGACCTGCTCTTGATTGTTTATTATAAATAGAAAAACATAAACATTGTGTCTCAACTACTCTTATTAATCTAGTAATTAGGATCATTTTATAACGAAAAACTAGTCTTAGAATATTTTACACTCATCGTTTATATCCAATTATTATTTCCATTTTTGTTATGCTGTAAATATTCAACTTCAATAACAATATAACTCAACGTGGAACGTTTGTCGCAAAACATTTTGAAAATCGCGCTGTCTTTGGGTCATTCACCCGCCCCGTCGGTTGTTTCAGTAAACAGTAGCGCTGCGGTCGCTCAAAAACGATGTCGCGCCTAGGCAATCTGGGCCCTTAATACTAATCCGCTTAGAATGGAGTACGTTCTGGGAACTTTACTAGAGGCAGCAAACTAATCGGTATCAAACAAAAAGTATACTTCGTTGACATACTGCGTGCGTACCGCATATACGAGTTCGGTGGTCAAGTAGCTATATAATGTACCGAATACAAGATGATTACAGTAGGTCGGAACTTCATTAAAACAATTTGCAACAATTTCGACTCTTCTATTAAGGTTATTAGGGTAGGTAATTTTTAAAACAATTAAGGGTTATAGCATTTCTGATAATATTTATATTATTTATTAATGAGGAAAAGTACTTATAGGCAAGTTCATGACTATACGAGTATAAACAAATTCCATATTAGATAGTTAATTGATTTGGGTTTCATTTTGCGGAAGTCAAATCTATATCTATAGGCAATATAATCTACACTACTTCGGTGCTTACGTCACTAGTTACTTCACTACACTTACCGTTAGTAGAGACATGCGACAACCAAAGCAGCCACGGGAGTCGTAAGCATCTACTAATGAACTAACTAGTGGCCGAAGCATGCGAAGTAGTGTAGCTCAAATTGCTTGTAAATTCAATATTAGATTGTCGTAAGAATTGCAATTTGTATTTCCACATCGATGCTACAACTATATGTTGGTCATTAAAACATTGAATTTGTTGCAATGCTAACGAAGATATTATTCAGTAATACATATAATTTATTAACAGCATCGATTTCAGTATTGACCGAAACTATATCATATTAATTATGGGTAATCAAATGTACTGTTCAATTACACGCCAATATGCACACTAACTACGATAATAACCTGTCCACGATCTCTGCAAGTTGCAACAGGTATCTAATTAAATGGAGCATCAAGACCATCAAATTCTCGTTAGCACGGGCTACAAAGTCAAAGTGCGCAATCAAAATTGAATTGAGTATAGACCGTTTGCACTTGACTGTTATAATATAAAGTTATAAAGTGCATCGCTTGTTTGCATTAAATTATGCAAGTGGCACTGGGTTTACACTATTACAGTAAATTTATGCAAGACATTATCCGTAGACAGCAGCGTCGCATAACAACGCCTTCAGTGTCCGAGCGGCAACAAGGCAGTGCCGCCTCCGATATGAAACCCCTCACTATGATATATGGGCGTATGTCGGCGCGTTATTGCTTCTCCTATGTTTCGTATGCACACACCGCGTTTTTATAATGGCTTGAGTGGTCAATATTTTGTTTTATTAGCTCGTAGCGTACGTTTTTCGCTAATGACGGCGGGCCGGCTACGCGGACGCGTGATAATCCTCCCGACCATTAGGCCCGACCACTCTCTCGCAAATCGTCCGCATATTTTGCCCAAGATTAATTGTTCTCGAATATCATCTATCACGGTGAGCTCTCTCGTGACCGTCGTCGGCAGTGCGTACGACGTTTTGTTTGAAGTACAATGGGTCTCGGCGACGCAGTCGAGGTAATTAAATTTTTGTTAGAAATAATAACAACGTAGAAAATGTGGTTTTGAAAAAACCTAGAACGATTCCCACAGTGCCAATGCCAGTTTTTTTATGAGGGTAAGCAGGTAATGGGGAAGGGATATGCCATTACGGCATGCCATTACTGGGGTTATCCCATGGGTTTAGATATGAAAACGCATTAAAAGTAACGACAAAAAATCGTTTATCTCATATCGCCGTCGCAACATTGTTCTGATAAGGTAAAGAAGGAATGGAAGGAATTTTTCAGTCGAGACAAAGTTTTTACAACTGGGCGTTTTTTTTTTAAATTCATTAAAAGATAACAGCCGTCCTAATTTACATAATAGGGAGACAAAATGGCACTTTATTATAGAAGCCATTGTGAGACGAAATAAAGGAACATGTTTCATTATGGTATTTACATAACCCATTAATTCAACATTTAAACACCCTAAATCCTAATTTCGTTGGGTGAAATTAGGGCGATTACAGACTCTCCCAAAAGATAAATCCGAAGTTAAAAATACACCACGCCGAGTTTATTGCGTAACGGACAAGAACAAATTGAGTCAATCTTTTTTTTTGCCAGGGACGAAAAACCGAAACGCTCTGCATTTTCAGCGTTTTCAACGTGTAAAGTTCGAATATCAATCAAGTCGACCTTTTTTCAATAACGCTACCACAGGGATCCTTTCGGAACCAATTTTTCGAGTAATTTCGCTTTTAGATCCGGGGTGTCTATTGGCTGCCAGCGACTTTGTTTTTAAACAATTTATTACCAATGTCTATTTTCATAGACAAGCGAAATCTATAAGTAATAAATATTTAATGAGGTTTAATTTATACCATATCGGATTCTACACAAGCATACGGTCCGCCTGATGTACCAGTACAAATGGAGCGGTTACAGTAGGCTATAAACGCCGGAAATAAAAGAGTATTATGCTCATATGCTGTCACCCCCTCTGCTCACGCAGCATCATCATCACATTTGGTGACCTCATTCTCGCTAGAGCCTCTTTTGTTTATTAGCAGGGTGCTCGACATGGAAGCGAGGTTGGCTTTGGCACCCAGGAAGGTGCTGAACCACTTACACCCCATAAAGAACTGTCGAACTATCTCCTCGAGATACTTTTTATATCGAACGTTTTATTAATTCTAATTGATCTATCTAGAATCTTTAAATTTGGATACGGTATGGTATTTCAATAGCAAACTCGTGCAGATGATAGGTTAAAATAGCTACCCTTATTGATTTTTAAGTCTTCATTGTTAAATCTGTTGAGAAGTTTAATATTATCTCCTATAGCAGAGATCCCCAAAATAATTTTGTTTTATAGAGCGGGTCAACAAGACAAAAACTTTGGGGATCTCTGCCCTACTAAAAATACACAAATATTAATTTCATAGAACCCTTGCATGTTAAAATCGACGCTACATACAATGGCTTTTTGGCCGAGATATTTCCAGTTTAAGTATATTTCCAGTATATAATGGGGTACGTAACCACCTAGTGCTACGAATGCTACTTACATCTCTTGGCCGGGTCACCTTATACTGGAAGTGTTTCTTTAAGCCGTTATGTGTACCATAATACCATGTGTTCATTCTGCCCAATGTCTGTCACCAATATTATATTCTTGCGTGTAAAAAGAATCTGAATTTTTTTATTGACGAGTTCGGTGGTCGAATGGCTAGCAATGACACTTTGACTCCGAGGTTGCGGGTTAGATCCCCGCACAAGACAAATATTTGGGTATCTGTTTGGAAGTATTGATGTAACTTACAAGCCCCATAGACAGCAAAATAATGACGAATTTAAAGCTCTAGTATAAGCAGATTCTCCTCAAACTACGCCAAAGTTAGCGGCAGCTTCCAACGTAAGTGACAAAACGATACTAATCCATTTACGTCAAAATTGAAAAGATAAAGAAGCAGCTCCGAAAGTGGATGACGTACAAAAAAATGTACAAAAGTCGGCAATTTCGTAGATAAGGTAACGTAATACTAACAATTACAGGATAACACGATACTGACTTTGTTTTGCATTCATGGAGGAGAATAAAACAATACTCGGGTAGACTAAATACGGCATGTGTAAAAATTTTTAAAAGTTTAGCTAAAGTAAACATTTATCAAAATCCTACGAAAGACAAATCTGTATCTATAAAAGGCAACCGTTACTGACTGATCTATCAACGGATGGATAAAACTACTGGACGGATGGGGTTATGAAAGGATTAATAAAAAAAACTATCGGATACCGGGATACGCGCGCACGAAATCGCAGACGCAAGCTACTGAAAGATATAGGCCAAGTTCTCATGTGACATAAAAACTAGTGTGACATCAGAAAAGGAGCCAAGTCTGGCACGTGATCAAAAGTATGACTTGGTCGTTTCATGAAAAAAGAGCGGTTACATAATTTCTTAGCATAGCTTTATTGGACACTAATCTCGTACAACAAATCATCCTGATATTTGTGGGACAATACATAGCCTGGTGGAATGCTAGCCTTTAGGGTAAATCGATCCGAACGTGTTCCATCAACTACAATTTTAATGCTACGCCTAGCGAGGGAATTGGCAATCTATGTACAAACTTTCACCGGTCACCCAAAAGTAGGATGTTTGGAAAATATTGCTTTATGCCATAATCAAAATCTTTTGCTTCTAAGTCCAGAACTAAATGTCTCAACATACGTAATGGGAACTCGGAAGGGACGGGACGGAGACGTCAAATTGATAACGACCTAAAGCAACGATGTTAAAGTATTTTTTCACTCACTATGTTTCATCACGCCCCGTTCAGGACGAGGCAGGGACGGTACGTGATGGCATTAGAAAAAAACACTCTATTGTCGTCGCATTAAGTCGCTAACTGCTTGTCGCGCCCAGCCCGTCCCGTTCGAGTTTCCGTTACGTATGTTGAGACCTTAAACATCTTAAAGGCTCGCCCTTGCTTTCTATTGATTCGAAAATATACCAGATATATATATCGAAAATATGCCAAATATACCAGAAGATGACTAGCTGACCGGCGATGGAAGAAGCCATATTGGCGATCTGTAGCTTTAATCATTCTTTATGTAGGCTACCAGACCACAAGTTCAAAATTAGTAGCAAAAAAGACCACAAGTTCAAAATTTGTAGTTATTGACGAATAAAATAAAATCGTGAACAATCGTACAAATGAAAATTAATTATATAATTTATTCGATAGGATGGCTATGCTATGATAATTTGATAATTATCGTGACATGCTTAGTACACATACAAAAATTTATCTCAAAGAAAAATAAAAAAGAAAATGGAGTTGTGCCCTTTTGTTTGGACATGCCTTTTGTGTCCGCCCACTCTTTATCTCAGCCAGCGCACAGGTTGCGCTAGGCCAAGTACTTGCAAAAAAGGCTAGCCGCGCACTGTGCAATAATTTACACGAACCCATTCAAGCCAATTACGACTCTTTTCTCCTCCACAGTTATTGACGCAGCTAGGGAAGCGACGACGAGACCTAAAATCATGTTTAGGCGGAAAAAAACTTTTTTTTTAGTTTTAGCATTTACATCGTGTTAACTTTCGAGTTGGTGGTGCTCTGCCTTTGATAAAATTCAGTAAGTATAAAAGTATTTTTCCGCAATACACACACCTGCACGTGGTGCATCCTGCCGACTAATGAAAGAAAGATAGGGTACGTCGAGTAACGACTGTGGAAGTAGTTTTACCTTACACAATCCGCAGCCAAATAACAATTAGAGTTTGACCCTTGATGATTGTTGTGATCCTGATAGTCAGTGATGTTACCAGATGCGAGGAGATGCTGTGTTAACAGCACGGGTGTTAGTGTGTAAGCAATAATCCTTGTATTGCACACGTCTATATGGCTACGGTAATCGGTTTACATTAGGCGGACCATACCATTGTTTGGCACCTAACGTTGTATAAAAAAACTAGTTTCTGACCGCGAAATCGTCAACGAAAATACACTTCCAGAATAAAAAAGTATCTTATATATTTATGCAGGACATTTTCTATGTGTGCTATTCGAATTCGTTCAGCCGTTTACGTCTGAAAAATTAATAACTATTTACAAACTAAGGAGCTTGATGGCGTCGTTGCGCGTGTCAGTCTAATCGATCACGCAAGTTAAGCAACGTCGATCGTAGCCTGTCTATGGATGGGGTTATTTATCTCGAGCTCCTTTGCGCTTCCGAGGGCACCTTCCGAGGATAACAGTCGTTAGGCCAAAGTCTTTTGGCGGATTGGCGGCGGAAAGCCTTTGGGCGGATTTAAAACACTGACCTCCGCCAACCCGCAGTTGAGCAGCGTGTTGCAGTATGCTCTAAACCTTTTCGACAGAGGGGAGACCCGTATCACAACAGTGGTATATATATTAGTTGATGCCGACAAACTAACTATCTAACTTCCGCTTATTCATTCATACAAACGTCTATCTTCATAAACTTTCCTTAATATTAGTGGGGAATTCAAAATCAAATTTAATCAATTTTGCCAGGGGTTTAGCTCAGTCATAGCATTGCGTCAAAGAGATAGTCGAAGGAAGTTGATTAAAGAGCTCTAGCTTACAGTGCGCGGCGACAATGAATATTCAGTGCATAAGCATAATGCGGCCGCAATCTTAGTGCTCGCCGACGACGCTGTCGCAACTGCATTGCTGCCCATTTCTCATCTTAAATGGCAAGAGTAAAGCGGCCGAATGCGCCCGCATTTTTTGTAGCTTGACTCTCTTTGCTGATATGGTACAGGACGTAAACGGCGTGGAATGGCACATTTTTCAGAGCTCCAGTTTATGATGCCGATATTTGCAGTAGTGGCCCACCTAAGTTATTGTTAACTCTGTAAAAGTAGTCTCGGCAAAACGCTCGTAAAACGTTGTTAGAAAGAAATACGCAACGCTGATATTTGTGTACTAAACGTGGTGAGTCATTGGAAAAACAAAACAGTCAATCTGCAAATCATAGTATGAAATCATATCGCGTGTGTAAGACCGGCAGTAACTATGGTCGTGCGATCGAAAACGAATTACATTGTCGTGACGTTCCGTATTATATTTACCAATATATTGCTATTAACGTCTGTAGTTCAAGTTCGGTTATTATTAATGGCATGCCTCCAAATACCTCGATAGTTAAATATCAAAATTAATCAATATTCTTACCCTTTCAATGATAGATATGTTACATACGTTCGCGAAAATAATGTCCGAAGCAACAATTTACACATTAAATTACTAGAGGTGAATTAAAGATAAGTCTTATTTATAATAACAACAGATATCTGTCTATAAACACATCAAAATTTTAGTTAACAAAGAGGAAGCAACACTTATTGTCACACATTTCGTACGCGAGTCGCGGGTGAGATCGCGGCGCGTTACACGACCGACCTCCGCGACGTCTGGGGGCATACTGAGTGAATGGGCACAAACGCTGATACCGATGGCTGAGCGATATCGGAGCGACCCGACTACAGGGCGGGCGTAGCTACGAAAACGCTACGCGCTACGAAAAATTATATGTCGGGGAAAAATTAGGCACGCTCCAACCGCGACAGTCCATCTATTCCCTTACCCGCTCCGTTGCGATACAGCGCACGATCCGACCCGATTAATACTAAGCACGCCAATAAATATTGATACTGGCTTCTTTGTCTTGCACGGAAGATTCGTTTCCTTTTATTAATGGGACGCTCACGTTTGTTTGACAAATCGCATAGAGGTACCTTAGGCTATAGCTGCGTAGGTTTTGTTATTTCGTTCTTTGAGGACTTGAAGAGCAAAATATATATAAATAATAACGTAATAAATATTACGAAATAAATTCCGCGAAATTGGAGCACAGCTTTTAAGCATCACATTATTATAATCGCTTTACTACGATCTGATTTATACTAATGCCTTGTTTAGACGAAATTGACATTTATAAATTTAAAGGTTAGTATTAACTTGTCTGACATTACTTCCTACGTTGTTAAATAATTCAGAAGTGTATAACAAGTAGTAAGTTACCTGTTAACGTAGAGTGATTAACTGGCGCTTGATGGTGGGTAATTTGTGAGTATTTGCGAGTAAAAGTCGAATTTCTGAGCTGACAGATCACCCGAGCGAATGTGTGACGGACGATAATCCTCACCTAATTAATGTATGGCCCTAGAGAAAGGTCCAGACGTGATATTATTGAGCTACGAAAGATCGATCGGCTTTCACTAATCATCTAATGCGTCCTTCTCTAAATATTGAAACATACCTGTTAGTTTATTTCTGAGATAAGATAAAGGTTTTGAAGCCAAGCCATACATCGTATCGTAGCTCTTATTCGAATCAACTATTAATCGAAACAGTGGTTGCTACGCAGCTACGACGTAGCACTTTTATTTGGCACCAATAATATCCGTTCAAGTTTTGGCATAAAGTAATTTATTTACCCAAGTGCAAAAGTCTGTACAAGGGTACAAAGTTAAAAAAAAACATTTCGTTGACTATTACACTACCGTCATGGGTTTACGGCAGGATAGCGTGACTGTTGTCACTACTTGTCACTTCTCATTACTCGGAACTTTATATCTGGGCACGAGACCAACACGAATGCCTAACGTTAGTCAGCGTGGACTATCCCGAGATATAACTTTACCGGCAATGTTTTATTACGCACTGTCCTTTTTGGTGATCCCGTGTGGAATTGCGTAGAAAATAGACCAGCGGACATTGAATTTTATCACCCCATTAAACTCCAAAGTCTTTGAGGAAATAATGAATTATTGGATTATTTGCGTGACGAGACTTAATAGTAATAAAATCGTCAATAAAATAGAATGTCGCTAATTTATTGCTGATGGAATTAAAATGACGGAAGAAATGGATCGTTAAGTATTTGAATTCAGTTGCATTGGAAATTAACGAGTACGTCTTTATAGGAGATCGTAAAAAGTACGACCTTACGGCTGAAATGTCTGAAATCACGGAAAATATCCACATTCTTTTGGATATGTCATTCATCATGACTTGTTTTATTAAAATGTTTAATAGAAAAATCCGGTGTGTGTCTGTCCGTAATTCATCACTTTTTTTAGGATTTGAGCGAGATGTCTCACTATGCCTCACCCCCACCAAGAAACACTGCTATGGGCAAGGCACATCATTACCTCCCACTGGGTCATTCCTCTCTTTCACCAGAGCGTTAGCTAGTCGGCAGGATGCACCGCGTGCAAATTAGGTTGGCTTTAGCTCGAAAGATATGATGAGCTACTTACATCCCAAATTTCAGCTTAATCCTAGGATAAAGCACATATTTGCTTATCTATAATTATATAGATTTAATCAATTTATTCCATATGATTATATAGATCAAATCGCAATTTCGCAAATTGATTTTGAATATATGTTTTCAACTAAATTGGCAGAACATCTAAGCTGCCATGTTATTTATTATGCTAACATATACCATACATCATAACTGCTAAAGTGTGTTTGTTTGTCCTTCACGACGAAACTAATTTTAATTACATTGTACTAAACACTAAAGGAGCGGAACTACGAGCGACAGCTATTTTATAATGAGCTATTTAACGAAAGATCTCTCCCTGAGCTAGCAATGTCATGGAGTAGACGCACCGAGAAAGGATTTGCTGCGTTGGCAGCGGAGTTGGCGGCGCGCGAGCGATATTTCATGTCACGAGCGTTAATATGGCTACGGTAAACGGTATACATCAAGCGGACCGTATGTTTGTCTGCCACCCGACGTAGTATAGTATAAAAAAAAACCACTTTACAGAAGACTGCTTTACAGAAAAAATCCATAGCTTTATTCCTGTGAATATAAAGAAGCTGGAACAACATAGGTGTAAATAGACTACAGTAATTGTTTGACATCAAGCCGCACGTGGTGCACCGTGCTTATTGACTAACGAGGCTCTGGCAAAAGAGAGGTAGGGCGTACGTAGAGGTAGGGAGAGGTAGAGGTTCAGCGTATTTGTAAGCTGCCCGACTGGGGAAAGTACCTCCACTTCACAAATTACCGCAGCCAAACAACAATTCCATTGAGGTGAGTTACGTGCGTTCATAAGGGTACGGTAACCGCTTGACATCAGGGGGACCGTATGTTACCCAACGTGGTATAAAAAAAAGCCGTATATTTGTTCGCAACACAAACCGACGAGTTATAATAAAATAAAATAAAATAAACTAAAAAAAACTCAAAATCACATATAAGAGTCGTCAGAATTTAATAGCGAGTCAATAAGCGGCAAGCACGTACGGTGGTTTTCATTGTGTACCGTAGGTTGTCAATGTTGCAAAATTTTTGGCCAAAGCCAAATAATAATATTCTACGTATGCGGCCGGCTATCCGGTGACAGTGCTGAATTATTTATAATCTGCAGCAGTGATTTAGGGAGCCTAGTTACCATGAATGATATTCAACGTCATAAATATTTCGGCACTGCGTATTGCACGTGCTTGAAGCTGTTTATTGAAATTTATTGATTGTATAAAATTACTAGCTGGCCCGTCAGACGTCCTGTCTTCTTAACAATGAATATTGAGTTTTGCAAGCTGAAGTAGCAATGGACTGGTCACAACTGCCGGGTAAGTGTTGGTAGATGGAGGAGGAAAGTATTAGAGTAGAGGCTGCCTATCGGACGACGAAGCGTTGGACGCCCTGCTTCTAGATGTTCCGTTGACCTTAAGAAAGCGACTGAAAGCGGCCAGACACGGAAGGCGGAGAATCGTATTTGGTGGAAAGCATTGCAGTTGATTTAAGCTAAATATAAATAAATAATAATAAATATTTCTAGACAATTTACACAGCGCCATTTAGTCCCAAATTAAGCGCAATGCTTGTGTTATGGGTACTAGACAACTGATATACTCGTATGTACTTAAATACATTTTTTTTTGTAAATATACGTATAATACATAGAAAACACACAAATCAAGACAAACAGACATGTTCATGCACACAAATGTTTGTCTTGTGCGGGAATAGAACCCGCGACCTCGGAGTCAAAGTGGCCATTTTTTTTTTTTTTTTTTTTTTATACTACGTCGGGTGGCAGACAAGCATACGGCCCGCCTTATGTGAAGCGGTTACCGTAGCCATATTAACGCTTGCAACATAAAATATTGCTTGCGCGCCGCCACCCCCGCTGCCAACGCAGCATGTCCTTCCTTTCTTTCTGGTGACCTCACTCACTCGCAGGAACACAACAACCCTCAAGGGAATTGTTATTTGGCTGCGGTATTCTGTGAGGTGGAGGTACATTCCCCAGTCGGGTAGCTTACAATTACGCTCCCTACCTCTCTTTTCGCCAGAGCTTCGTTTGTCACTCAGCAGGGTGCACCACGTGCAGGTGAAGTTGGCTTTGGTTCAAAGATGTTGATGAACCACTTACACCCCATTGCTAACCATTCGACCACCGAGCTCGTCAAATGTTATGATTCTAGATCAAAGCCTCTTGGTTGGGGTGGATGGACCTCCATGAAAGATAGTTCTTTCTGTTCGTCACATCGCGTATTATTTTTTCGGAAATACATATTTAAGAACAAAAAAATAAAAAAAGAAGTTTATGAAACAATGCATACGAAGTCGCAAGTATCAGCTAGTCGAAAATATACTTACACATAAGTACAATAACTGTAAGTGATGGGGCGCTGTTTACCTTTTGACTGTCAATGTGATATGGACCATATGAGATAAGGCAAGCAGAAATCATGCGTGAATGACTTTGATTTCGCTGAACAGAAAGCTCGTTCGAGAATGATCGAGTGTTCGACGTGACTGGGAAATGATAAACTCACCTATGTATCAAAATATACTAGTATTTATACACACATTTTGCCGACTACGACTTTTACGAGAACAACACGTATGTGGGGTTACACGCGTTTAAGTTAGCAAATTTATTTAAAACGTGTGCAGTTGTTGATAATAAATTTATGTTACTAATATACGTGAAAGTTTATGAAAAGGATATTTGAATGTATGAATGTTGTTGCTTTTCACGTATAAATGACGACAGATTTGCTAGCGTAGCATATACTACCTAAATGCAATATTTATTCATCTGGACTAACACATAAGCATTTCATCTCCGTATTGTATTCGCGGGAGAAGCCGCAGGTAGCAGCCAGTCAGCTATAAAATCAAATGTAAGTCTCTCAAACAAATAATCGGAACTAGATTTCAGAGTTTATTTATGGGAAATTATAACATGAGCCAAAATACTAGGTTAGGTTACGTTTGGTATCTTTTATATTAACTTTAGTCGCCAAGTATAACAGTCGCCCAGTTTCACAATTTTAGATGCTCGGTTTATTACTACCATTTATTTATCCTCACGACTTATCCTCTGTACGATTGCTATCTTAGAGTAAAAAGCCTGGTTTAGAAAAGTCTCTTACATTATCCTTTTGAAGGATACGTAGCATCATAATTTTACAGCTACGCTTTAACTGGATCACACCATTTTGTTCATCACCTTTAACATTTTTATACGATATGACATTGTCTACCATTTTGACTAGAATTGAAGTCAAATTGGTAAACAGAGCCATTTCGTATAAAGATGTTATGTTAGTAACAAAGCCCAGGTTTGCTTCTTCTTTTAAATTTTTCACTTTACGATTTTTCATGTTTACGATGAACGGATGAATCAAGAAATTTTCGTGTCTTATCAGGTATCCTATCATGCTTCTTCTTCGGTTCCATTGTGTTTAACAAATTCTCATGGGTTTTTAATAAAATTCACTTGCTACTTTGGAACCAAACATAACAAATGAATTCAATAAAATAAAATCTAGCACAACGAGGATTAATCATTGATCAATACTTATTGATTTGTACCGTTAAAGGTCAGTCCTTGTAATCCGCTTTTAGAGGTTAGACCTTCTAAAGCGAGAACTTCTTCGAATTTTAGAATTCGATACATAATTTCTTTGATCTAAGTTGTTTTCTGTAGATGAACAGGAAAAATATACACATGATATTTTTTAAAGTTAGTTCCAAGCCCCAATGAAAAAGTTTAGAGTATTTTATTGCCTGCCGATTTCATAACGAATAATTACAACGTTTTGTAGTACCTTTCTTAAATTGTGCTTATACAGCAAATCCTGAAATTCTTGTTATATTTACGTTCTTTAACCGTGTTGTTTAAATATATTTTAAGGTTCTTGTCGATAAGATCTCTCTAAACAATACCACGGGAATACTGCTTTACCAATTTTAATTATCTTTTTCTCCTGAATCGCCACTAGTTACATATCGGGAAAAAAACCATATTCATCCAGCTGCTGCGATACAGGTCTCACCTTGGTCGAAGGAGTTCCTCCAGCATGCTGCTCAACTGCAAGTTGGCGTAAAACAATGTTGTCAAGCCGTCCAAAGACCACGGACTTAACGACTGTCAATCTAATGACAACAAACTTATTGTGCCCTGAAATTATCATACATCATACAGGATAATCCGAAGTTTCTTCGAGATATCGGCGTATGAAGTCGTGAGCGATAGCTAGTTTCAAATAAGGAACGAAACCATTGTACTTACAATACTATCACAGTTAAGAGCACAAAAAGCGTGACTTTAGTTTCGACACTTATTGCATGATATAAGAACAGTGAGGTGAAAGTTTAAATCTTAATGTGTTCTTTGCTTAATGCCTACTTGTTACATTACTTTATGAAACGTTAGAACATTTTAAGGGCCTTTCCAATGAACGAACATAAATACGACAAGCAGGTCTCATGTCACTAAGGTTGACAATGACTGCCCTTATATTAGTGTGGAACATCACGTCGCTAATGTGTTTGTCGTTTCTCGCACAATGGGTGCCCGGAGGCTGTACCACCGTTACAAAGTGTAAAGTTTCTTCCCAACAAGGGGCGGCTTTTAGCCACCTTGCATCGGGGCACAGAGGTGAAGCGCCAGCGTACGTTCATTTATGAAAAGCTTTCAGGTTCGACGCTGTTAACACGGAGCTCACAAATCGCCCTTTCTGTTGACGAGCCTTTACATAAAGCATTGCGTAAGCTATTTTCTCTTTATCTGTGAAGATTTTTTAGATAAGAAAGGATTAATCTTGCTCAGCAACATCTATTTGTTTGCTTTTGGTATTATGATCGCCTGATTATGCATTTTCAATATGTAAACTCAGTCACGTTATATACACGTACTACAATAACAAATTGTTATAAGTACGCAGTTTGCTTTGTAGAAATCGTTCTAGGCATTATAGCTTTCAAATATCGCGACAATTTTTCACTCGGCTCTTGTAACAGTACATTTAAACGATTAAAGAAAAATATTGCAATATATTTCCAGTCATAAATTTTGTGGAGTATTTGACAATTTTGTAACAAATTGCCCTAGATTTATAAGAACAAAAGCTAATGATAAATATATAAATATTTTAATATCTAGTCCCAAACTAAGCAAAGCTTGTGCTATGGTAACTAAGATAACTGATATATATACTAATATGCATTTTTTTTATAAAATAAATACATACATATATTACATAGAAAACATCCAGACCAACACAAACAGACATGTTCATGCACACAAATGTTTGTGTTGTGTTGGAATCGAATGCACGACCTCGGAGTCAAAGTGGCCATTGTTAGCCATTCGACCACCAAGCTCGTCAATATATATAATAATAAATAGTGCAAATCCGATTTCGAATCTTGATTGTGAACGCATATTTTCTATATACGATTATGATTTAGATATATCAAACATTTTCTTTATATAACCTAATTTATACAAACACATTTTTATTCTACCAGAATGTCGGAAATATCAGGAAAGAAAACAAAGTGATGGGTTTGAATTGTTTGAATTTATCTATGGTAATATAAAGAAAAGTTTTATGACCGAGCTACTCGGTTAATAAATAACAGTTGTCACGGCACTATATTGATTGCTTTAAAAAGTTCGACACAAACACTGTCTTTATATTTCGTATATTATTTAAAAGAAAAGTTGTAATAGAAAAGTGATAGTTTTGAATTATAGGATGAATAAGCCATTGTGCATATTATATGTTTTGTGTTGGAGAAAATATCGTGTGTGGTAGCGAACGTCTGCGCAAATAGATAGGGCGGTCCGGCTACGGTAGTGCATAAGCCACGGAGCGCACATTCATTCGGTCCAAATAAGCAGCTCAGTTGGCATACGTAGTGAAGCAAAGCCTCCATCTTGACACACGCGAGTAAATAGGAAAGCCAGACTAAATGTATTTCATATTAGAGAAGAGAAGCTAAAATGACCACGTCGCGCATGCTATATTACGTTAAACTCGAAATGAATGCAGCTTAGCTTTAAATTTGATATTAACTGGTCGGTTTACGATGTCATTAGATCGTAAATATTTGGTTTTAAGAGGATAAGAGAACTCTCTGAACTCGTTGAATAAAAGGAGAACATTATGAGTGTATGTCTTAATAATTATTATAATACATTATTTTTATTCCGCCAAAACAAAATACACATAAATCAATATAGCTCTAGAAGTACAAGGCGATCATATCGATATGCGATCTCTTCCAGTGAATCTTAGGGTAGATATTATATAAAGAGAATTAATAAATAATTTTATACGACTAAGGTGACAATCAAGAATACAGCCTGCCTGATGAGAAGCAGTTATCGCAGCCAAAGGATGCCTGTAACACCAGGGGTATTAAACGTGCGTTACCTATCCTGAAAAAAACAATTTCACGCCATTTTTGTAGATTCTCTGAGCAATACCTCTACAGACAGACCTTGCATAGCTTGTTCTTGAACCGCATGACCACTTGGGTTCCAATATGTGAGGATGAATTCCCGGTCGATGGCGAGCGGTACGACTGTAGGAGGCCGTGGGCAATATCTCAAACTGCACCCCGTAAGCACCCCGCTGTACAATCTTTGGCATAAAATTCATTACATTGAAAATAAATGCATAGGCCAATCTATTTAACTGTCCTACTTAATAGGACATAAAATAGGACTTATTATATATTATAGACAGACACTACGGGCAATGACCCGACCGAAAAACTATTAGATAAGGATTTGTCAGCTAATCTTATCAAGTCCATTGACATACGCTTCCATTACTTCATCGTGTTATAAAGAAGTATCTTTAGAGTTCCGTACCTAAATACGAAAAAGGAACCCATATTAGGATCAATTCGTTTTCAGTCTGTCGGTTTGTACGCGGAACATTGTATCAAGTTGAAATTATTATCGAGTACTTATACACGTTTATTATATACGTAAATTTTATTCGGCCTTGTCTAGAAGGTTTATGCAGCACACTACCATACAACTGTCAATAAAAAAAAAATATTGTTCTTTCAAATCAGCTCAAAAATAGTCGATCAGACAAAATAATTCGTGTAGTTTTGAAAGGTTTTTTTTAATACGAGAGGGGGCCAAACGAGGATGTAGATCGCCTGATGGTAAGCAATCACCACCGCCTATGGAGATTAGCAACACCAAGAGGTCGCCGATCCGTTGCAATTGGTATAGTTATTCCTTGAGGTGTTCAAATTAACATGCTAAAAAGGATTTCCTAGATTTTACCAGTCTAATAACACACAAACGGAATAAAATTACGATCTGTATCATCATATCGTTACTTCATATATTTTTACTGCTTCAGAGTTTGAAATTGTTTCAAATGATAAAATTCATCATGCCGGTTGACATCTTGACATTACAATCAGATAGTAAAATACGCTGAAATTATGTAAGAAATAAACCCACGTATGCGTAAACTTATCAGAATTTATAATGAAGCATATCAATTGCTTCTACGAAATCTATAATCACTTCACAGAGAAAATTTTAATGCGTAGGCTCGTCGGAGTACGTACCATACCAAAGTGCTAAATGGCATTTTAAAGGTGATTTCAGTAGTTCAGTACTTTAATGCCTTTAGTTTCTTGACATCGAATTACCATCTCTAGATCGCTGAATTTATATGTCACATTAAAACTTTATCGTTTTACCTTAGATTTACTGTTTTAATATAGCGCACCTAGTTTCAATACCGTATTTGTCTCTCATTGCATTATTTATAAATGTTCTTAAGTTATTGTTCTCCATAGGTAGTATCATTATTTACTGTCGAAATAAAAAGTAGCCTAAGAATATGTCGTTCTAGGGTTTAAACTACGCCTAATGAAATTTCATTCAAACATGTCCAGTTGTTTCATAGTGAAGAGGTCTTAACCTAACAGACAAGTGTTACAAGTGTGATTTAATACTGAATTCATAAAGTGTCAGTCATAAAGTTATAAAAATTCAAGTAGGTATTAACCTACGAGCAATATAAGGTTAATAATTTATTTCAGACAACTAAACAAAACAACAAGTCCGTATAATAATTATCTATAATAATTACATATAATAAATACGTTAAACTAAAAAATATATATTTAGATAAATATTATCTATAATTAAACGCTATGCAGCCGGCACTGTCGGCAGCGTATTCCGCGCGGTGTCCTGTAACCGGCCACGAAAACGTCGGAAAACAACACCTGAAGGCCAGAATTTCTCCTTTGTGAAGGTCGATAGATGTTCTGTTGGAACCCTCGCCACAAAGGAATTAATGGTTTAATATTATATACACTCACGTCGCAATAGTGGAATTACGAATTTATAAATGTCATGATGACACATATAATATACACACACAAACAAATCAATAAAGAAATAAAAAATAAGGCTACATACTGATTTAAAAATTGAAATATCATGCATGACGGATCCAATATTCTCAAACAAAGGAAAGGAGCTCGACGGCGTCGTTGCGCGTGTTAGTTTAATCGAATACGCAAGTTAAGCAACGTCTACTGTAGCTTGTCCATGGATGGGTTTATACATCTCGAACTCCTCCGTGCTTCGGAGGGCACGTTAAGCAGTCGGCTGTTGTCATTAGATGACAATTAAGCCAAGTCTGCTAGTTTTGGCCGGCTAGAAAGCACTGGCGGAGGCCAATACGCAGTTAAGCAGCGTGGTGGAGTATGCCCTTCGTTTGAAGAGAGATCCGTATCCGAGCAGTGGTACGAATAAGGGTTGACGACGATTAGCGAACCCGACCGTCCAATCGTTTAAACTATGCGTTGATAGGTCACTCAGCTACGGTTGTCTTTTATAGATATACTAGCTGCCCCGGCGAACTTCGTACCGCCTAACAATCAATGAATGTCGTGGTACATATTAGCTGAACTAAACTTATGATTTTATGGAATTAATACAATGAATAATAGAAAATAATAGAGATGGCGTCATTGCGCGTATCAGTCTAATTGAACACGCAAGTTAAGCAACGTCGACTGTAGCCTGTACACGGATCTGTTTATATTACTTCGAGCTCCTCCATGCTTCGAAAGACACGTTAAGCCGTCGTCCCGGTTGTTATCATTTGATTATCTTGAGCTCCTCCGTGCTTCGGACGGCACGTTAAGCCGTCGGTCCCGGTTATTATCATTAGATGACAGTCGTTATGTCAAGTTGTGGCCTTTAGGAGGCTCGAAAACACTGCCCTCCGCTAACCCGCAGTTAGAAGAAACTCGGCAAGCCTCTTTTCATAAATACAACACTCCTGTTATAATAAACATTTTGATATGGTAGTATCTATTTCAGTTCGTTAAATTCTCAATCGAGTGTGTTTAGTAACTTTTAATAAAGGTCGGCGATGCAGTGATAAAATTAGGAATTTTCATCGCAACAAAATTCGGGCATTTAAAAGGTCGTGGAACGGAAAATTCTAAACGATTTTCATGAAATTTAATGGGTATGTAGGAAACGAGAATACATTTTTAAGTTCACTGCGCAACGAAATCTGTTTAGTAGAATTTTCGATATTTGCATTAAAGTGAGAATATATATCGCACTATTATTTGTTTGTTGACTGATCCGATTTTGATAAAACTTGGAAGATAAGTAATTTACTTAGATAACAATACGCATGGTCATGGGGCATTGTAAAAGGATTAGTGATTTTTGATACATTAAAATTTATATGAAAATTCATCACGAGGTCTTAGTTCGCGGCGTACGATTAGTAATAATTGTTAAAATACAGAATATAGTATCGATGGTAATGACTGGATAAGACACACACTTCTTCGTCATCAATCAAAAAGTGTACATACACTTTCTTCGCTATCCAAGTGATGTAAAACTAATATAAACGCTTCATGAATGCTCTACAATCAACAATCGTAGCTACAGTTTCGTAATCATGTTACAAATGCTGCGTAACCGAGGTAAGTATTATTGTAAACATTCGTTTGAATACGTAAATTATGTATTTGTCTGAACCCAGAATATCCAAGGCACAAGCCGTAGTAGAGTGCAACGGGTAAAAGTTTTTTCATAAAAGTGCAGCGAGGCAGTCGGTTGCGAAGAAAGAGCGACCGAGTGAACAGTTGTCGGGGTTACTTATTAACTTTTATAACTCTTGTTATGTTTGCGGGTAACTTTATGGTATTATTATTCGCCAAGGCTGAACGAATGTTAAAAAAAATAGGCAAATAAATTTCATTCTTCACGAGTCTCCGCTAGACATGCGAGGATAAAGAAAAAAAACATTATTTATTACATACACAACCAATAGGTAGTAGGTACATTTTAAACTATGCATTTAATGTTGGCCGCAGGACAAAACAGAAAGTGCTAGAGAAAATATTAGAGTGCCTGTGAGAATCTACATGCAAAGTTCACACCCCTTGTTACATCTGTTGACGAAGTCTACGTACCTCAGATGTCCTCCTTTGTCACACGGTGAGGCCATTGCTGAACGCTTGGACAGATCCCTCAGCACCGTGATGGGTTGGTTAACATCAAAAATCATAATCGCAATTATTCGGGTAACAAGTATGTGCATCTGCGGCACAAGACACAAATTTCATTCTATGAAATAACTCCTTGGTTTCGACGGCGCAGCGCTATTAAACCCATGAACATAATTATTTTACTATTGCCATGTTTGTCTATTTATATAGTTTCTGAGTAATATAACATTGAGAATGAGAGAGTACTATCGCTCAGCGGGAAAGCCCGCTATATGTTACTTCAGATGGTATCTGTCCGCCAAATTTTATCTAAATCCATTGAGTCGTTTAGACGTCAAGGAAGGGTAAAAAGAACTCCCATACAGTTTCGTACTTATAATATTAGATAAGATAAGGCTCTTACTATACTAGTATACGCAAGTTATGGATATTATTAAACGAGCAATTCCTGTATATGTCATATATAGCAATTCTTGTCTTTAATAGTATTAAATTTATAATACGTTTACGGGGGCTAAAAATCGATCTAGCTAGGTCACAATTCTAGAGAAATTCGTTTTTTCCTAAAAACACCGAAAAAAGCTCGTTAGACATTCAATATAACGATATTTCTGTTAACATTATCTGTTAGCAACTATATTAGCTACTCGACAATATACACGGCAATATAAGTCACTTTATTTATAGAAATCAAGAAAAACCAGTTTCTACTAAGAAAATACTCGAACTTCGCTCGGTCATCCAAGTACTATACGAGTATATAAAGAACAGTAAACAGCATGCAATATTTTTCGTATAATATTATCCCAAGTCGACATTAGCTTCTCCCAGTACCTACCGCCAGACTCCAGAGCTACTCGCAATCGCCAAGTATGTAATTTAAAAGGCAACATAAATTTGACCAAGACTCTAAGTGTCGAGAAGACAACTCAAAGAATGTAGACAAAAGTTTTTTCATAAATGTGCAAGGATCAGAGCGAGCGAGTGAACAGCTGACGTCTGGCCCGGGGCATAGGGCCGTACTCGGCACTTTCTGGCAGATGTGTTAAAAGGGGAAATGTGGATATCTTGTGAAATATCACATGCCCTCGGCGATGAATAAAAGGATATACGTTAAGTGTTATTCGGATATGAGCGTATTAATAAGTATTTTTATTTCGTTTTACATTTCCCGAGATAAAATTTTAAATGAAACATCCACGTAGAACAAAAATCAATCAGCAGATTTATTGTGATTAAAAGCAGGCCTTATTTATTTGACAGTTGAGGTAATCCTTTGATTTAAATTTTATGTAAAATATTTTCTCTTGGACAGAAATGGGAATCAAAAAATTTATAAGGTTAGGTTGTAAACCTGCGAATCAGAATCAACCACATCAAAGGGTCGGGCCGCAAGGCACGAATCCTGGAAAGTAGCTATAATTGGATTCGCAGTTACAACAAACGGATTGTCGTGTCTAAACTAAATCAAACTTTATTTCCGGCGGGAGGCGGCGAGTTTATGTCGGTACGCGGGATATTGGGAGCAAACTATTATCCTACTTCTGTTCATTATCATAACTGTATACCAGGAAAGCGGAAGCCATAGAAGGGCACTCACTAGAGTAACGCTAGAAGTTATGTCATTATAATAATATATTTTCTCATTTTAATAATACACAATGACAGAAAGTCGAAGACATTGTAAAACAAATTATTGTGTGAGACTGGAGCCTCTTTTGAACTACGAGTAGGGCGGTCTTCGGCCTAGTTCGCATTCTGCACATCACACTGCTTCAGTGTATGTCTTGACGTCTATACATTAATTTATTTGAGAGAAATATAAATACATAAGCTACAACTATAATTTTACAATTCCTCTAGGATATAATTTTACGAATAGAATGTTGTATATTTTGCCACATAGTACAAGCTTATATGAAGTTGTGATTGTGTTCATAGTGAGTGAATATATATGTGTAACGTGACGTGAGAGTGTGCGTAATTAGGGTAATACACAGTGTAAGCTACAAGGTGTGATTGTGTGCAGTTGTGAGTCAATATGTGTAATGTGGCTGAGTGTGCGTGATTAGGGTAAATCTGACATTTCTCTAGCATGGTGTGTATTATGTATGTAAATAGTATGAGTCGTGCGTATGTGTGATCAATGGCAAGTTTGCTTTCTGAGAATTTCAGTGTCAGCATAGGTTAAGGATTGGAGAAATGATGAATAGTTTATGACCGTTCAAAAGTTTAATACACACTCAATTCTCAAATATTACTCAAGTTTCGGTCGAGGGACTAAAGTCTAATATTCATAGTAAGTCAATCACAGGCAAAAGGAGTAAACAGAAACTATACTCACTCGATGAGAATTAATAATTGCAGCGCCTAATTGCAGACAAAAACATATAAATGAATAATACATTTTAGCAGTACTCATCCATGCATATCGATGCAAGCAGGCGTGCAGTGAGAGTGAATATAGTGAAAGTGACTATGTTCATATATCATGTAATAAACACGCAATTCGATTCGATAGACATCAGTCAAATAAATGTATAATGTAAAAACCAAAACATTTCTAATCGGTTATAACTTTTGTTATTTATATGGTAGAAAATAATATTTTTTAATAAATTACATTATGTCTACATTACAAAAATCTCTAAATTTAACAATTATACAGTATACCTACACGCACTGTGCGGTTCCTGAGAAGTTTTCTTCCACGTACTATCAAGCTGGAAGGAAGTATCTTATATTATAAGTAGCTTATCTCTAACAATGACGTCGGTTGTTTTTTTTTTATTAACTGTAACCGCGACTTCGTCCGCGCGGAATAGCATCTTTTTTATTTTTTATTTATATTAATAAAAAAGGATAAAATTTCTAAAATAAAAGTAGCCTAAGTTACTCATTATTACATCAGTGCCTCTGCCAGTGAAAGTCCCGTAAAAATCAGCCCAGCCGTTTCAGAGAATAGCCCGGACAAACAGACAGACAAAAATTGTAAAAAATGTTACTTTGGTGTATGTACCGTGTATACATCCATACGCATTTAGTAAAAAGCGGTTATTTTAATATTACAAAGAGACTCCCAATTTTATTTATCTGTATATGTATAGATATACAAGAAAATAATAATGTACATGCTACATATTAGGTTGGGGAAAAAGTCTTTTCGTATTTTATATGAAAATTCAAAACATTTTTTAATAAAGTTTATTTACATTTAACTAAAGTATGTGTGGTGCCATTTTGTTCGATAACTTTTTGCCATCTTGTAGGTATAGACATGATCCCATTACTATAGAAATTTTGGGACTTCTGTTCAATAAACCGCGATAAGTGGTTTTGGCAGTCTTCTCGTGATGTTAACCTGACATTGCCTAAAGAATTCTGAAGAGACCGAAACAGGTGGAAATCAGAAGGTGCAAGGTCAGGACTATACGGCGGATGCATTAACACCTCCCAGTCAAACTCTCTTAATTTTTGCTGAGTGGCTAAAGATGTGTGAGGTCTAGCGTTATCATGATGAAAAATCACACCCCTTCTGTTAATTAATTCCGGCCGCTTTCTCTCAAGTTTTTGCTTTAATCTCATCAGTTGTTCACAGTAGAGTTCAGAATCGATAGTCCTGCCTGGCGGTAACAGCTCATAATGAATAATGTCCTTCCAATCCCACCATACACACAGCATCACCTTGTTGCGGGTTAACCCGGGTTTCGCCAGAGTCTGTGAAGCCTGACCGGCCTTTGACCACGACCTTTTTATGCGCCAAAACTGTTTTGTGGTCAATTTCTAGTTCTTCAGCTACGTCGTAACTACTGATATGCCGATCTTGCTCCACTTTTTCAAAAATGGCATCCATTTTATCCGTAACAGGGCGACCAGAGCGACGTGCATCTTTGACATCAAAATTTCCGGATTGAAAACGCCTAAACCAAATTTGTGCTACTCTCACAGACACTGCACTAGGTCCATAAACGTCACAAATTTTTTCGCAGCTTGCGTTGCATTTTTACCTTTTTTGTAGTAAAATTTTAAAATGTATCGAATTTCTTCATTAGATTCACTCATCTTGACAGTAAAAAAAACAAATGAAAATCACACATTTACCTAATTTGAATTTGGAATTATCTTTTTTAAAATTTAAACTTTTTAAAGATATCAAAACCTTTCAGATTCAGAAATGGTATAACTAAAGAGATTTTATTACAAGTTCATACATACTATAATGCGAAAAGACTTTTTCCCCTACCTATTACATACATGAGGTAAACATCAGTAATAAATCCTGCATCAGACGTCCACTTCAAAAATAGCCTAGCACGATTAATAGTATCTCTAACCTGAATAAGAAATATTTAGTTGATCAAAAACAGACATTACCGAGTCCCAGATAAAAGCACTTCTGCGAACGCATGATTTAACATTCTGCTATTATACTTGTTTATGCAATTCCATATAATCCGCGTACTTCGAATACCTGCATTATTGAATATCATAAATTGTTCCATTTCGATTTAAATATATAAATCCATATTTCGATTATAATGTTAGTGTTTGATTTAATTAGTCATCTAGTAGCCATGCAGGAGGTATGTTCACTACAATTTTATAAACTTAATTTTTTATATTTTTAACGGTGTTCAAGCAAGACGAGATTTCAACGTGAAAATATCACCAAATTTTAACACAAAGAAAGTAACAGACTCATTTATTTTCTTTAAGGCACAGACGAATGTGTAAAAAATCATGTCGTGCTTGATTCAAGCGATTCGATACGCGCAACAAACTGCTTAAGTCAAGCAAGTTTTCTGAGACAGATATATACGAGTAGAGCACGACTACTGGGTAATACCTTCACATCACAGAAGATTATAGTGAAATAACAATGCCCTTGAGGATGTTATATTTGTGTGCGAGTGCATGAGGTCACTAAACGAGCGTGGGTGATTGATCGCAACACTTCTTGAATTGCAAGCTCCACGGTAACGCTTTAGATTAAACGGGCCGCTGGCTTGCATCCGACATAGTATAAGAAAAGCAAATTATGTGCGTGACGTTAAGTCCTAGAAAGTCCTAAAGGGGCTCCCAGACGGTCAGGCTAGAGAATCGCCTCTCTAGACTTTAAGAACTTTGTAAGTACTAAAAATTCTGGACAGTAAAAATTCAGAGCGTTTAGAGTTCACAGACTACAGCTAGGGGACATTAAACGTTTTAATGTTATACACAAACAGTAGACGTTGGCAGCGGTCCAACTGGGTTGGGCGCCGGCGCTACCGCCAACACTCGTGCCATTTGAAATGCGGCTATTGCTCTATCTGCAACAGTCGATCTTCGATTGTAAAACGATGCACGTGTTATGTATTTAGTGCTACTAATCATCATATAATTTTCTGAATTCTGCATATATGCTTAACATTGACATGAATCGTGGTATTAACCAACAAGTTTCGTAATGAAGCAATCTAGGGATAGCTATCTACTCTAACACCTGTGGTCGTGTGGATGAAGGTTAAATAAGTAAACCGAGTCCGCGACGGACTCGGTTTACTTATTTAACCTTCATGTACAAAAAAAATTACCTACATCGCAGGACTTAACGCTACACATATATAAGCATAAAGGTATTAGTCAACGATTACTTTGGCTCATAGAGATTCGACATGATAAATTTAACACGGCAATGGGGGCGGCAGCAGTTTCTTCATTTTTCATTCAGTTTTCGCATATTTCTTCTGTTTCAGATGTTGGAGAGTCATCGAGACGACCACTGGAGCTGGAGCAGAGACGACCAAAGCAATCACGGTAGTCGCGTGCATCTAGCGGTAGCGGGTGGGTACCGCCCGGCAGTAGTTTACATGAACTAATTGGTGATGGAAACACGCAAAGTAGTGTAAATCAAATTGCCCCTATACATACATTCCTAATTCAGTTCCATGTCAGTCGTATAAAAATAGATAGGGAATATTATGGATTTCACACCTGTACAAATATATGTATGATGACATAAAAAAAAAAAATTCCAGCTCGACTCTGGGTGTGGCACAATAGTTTAACATTGTGTCTGTTTCATCATTATCAGTGTTTCACAAATAATGCAAAGATAAACTAAGACCTATAACCTATAGAAGATTGTATCTGACGTGACGATTTTGTGTCGTACAGTACAGTGTAAGTAATAATAGTAAAATATGGCCACTCCCTGCCACTCTCGTATTGATCTCACCTTCCCTCTGAGACGAATCTGGAACAGTTTGTGTGGCACCGCACGCACACAAACTCATTCAGGCTCTGCACAGACGCCATTGTTTTTGTAGAGTAAACGACGAGACGAGGTATTATTATAATTGGCCTTATTTATAGCTGGATTTGTGTGTGACTGAACTTTTTTATCATTATCCATTTTGATAGTTTGATTTGTAGTGTATTGGACATAAATCGTACAAATGATAGAAACATAAATGCTTCCTATCTGCCGTTGTTGCGGCAAGAAGAAATCATGGTAATTGTCCGGAATCTAGGTATTCAGCATTCATTTACTCATCACCATTATACCGTCATGGTAACACAAGCGTTAATCAAAACCAATTATCGAAAAAGTTGTATATGAATTACATGTTTAGAGTCTAAACACACAGGTAGGTATTTTAATTAGTGATTTGGTTTATATTGACCCTGTGTAAAGTTTAGACCCCGATGATCGTGTGGTTTCCGGCAGACTAGAATAGAATCACTCCGTCTCTTCCCGTGGATGTCGTACAAGACGACTAAGGGAAATCTATATATATAAAAGAAAGTCGTGTTTGTTACAACACTTATAACTCGAGAACGGCTGGACCGATTGCCATGGTTTTTGATTTGTTGGATTTGTCTCCGTCCAGAATAGCAAGATAACTATTAAAACATTGGAAAATTTACGAAAAAAATAAAATAAAAGAAAAATCATTTTTCCATACAAAATGTTCGTGGATGTCGGACCTGTCACACGTGACGTTAACGTGCGTACGTCAAATGTATGCGTGCGTTCAGAAATGTGGGTATAGGATAATAAGTATTAAAACATTGACAAAATTGTCGAAAAATTAAATTTGAAAACGGATTGGAATATTTATTGATTTTCAATTAAATGTCAAATCGATTGGTCTAACTTTTACGTCGCGAAATTTGTCCGTTGTTGTTTTGAAAATTGTTTATGAATGAATGCTTGAAAATGAATATTAATTGGTTGTCAAGTGTCATGGTACTTTATTTTGTGACATAGTAAAATACTGAACTTAATATTTACCCACTGCTGGGTAATATTAAATACGGGTCTTCCTTGAACTGAATATGTTTCGAGCATACTCCACCACGCTGCTCAACTGCGAGTTGGCGGACGCCAGTAATTTCAAGCCGCCTAAAGGCCACTTGGCGTAACGACTGCCATCTAATGATAACAACCAGGACCGACGGCTTAACGTGCCTTCCGAAGCACGGAGGAGCTCGAGATAATCTAATGATAACAACCGGGACCGACGGCTTACGTGCCTTCCGAAGCACAGAGGAGCTCGAGATAATCTAATGATAACAACCGGGACCGACGTCTTACGTGCCTTCCGAAGCACGGAGGAGCTCGAGATAATCTAATGATAACAACCGGGACCGACGGATTAACGTGCCCTCCGAAGCACGGAGGACCTCGAGTTAATCTAATGATTACAACCGGGACCGACGGATTAACGTACCTTCCGAAGCACGGAGGAGCTCGAGATAATATAAACTCATCCATGGACAGGCTACGGTTGACGTTGCTTAACTTGCGTGTACAATTAGACTGACACGCGCAATGACGCCATCGTGCTTCTCTATTATTTTCTATTATTCATTATATTAATTTCAAGACATCATAAATTTTGTTCAACTAATATGTATACCACGACATTCATTGACAATTAGGCGGTACGAAGTTCGCCGGGCCAGCTAGTACATTATAAAACATCGATCAGGCCTCCCTAACCTCTTTGGCTAGCGTGGGGAATGTAGGCCATATCCTCCTTCTGTAAGGGACGGACGAGAGAGGGCTGTGCTCCTGTAGTGGAGACTAAAATGACCTTATGATAATGATGATGATGAAAGTTTAGACAGTGTTAATTTAAACAAATCACACGCACTTTAATCCAATCAAAATTGCTGATAACGTTCTAGCAGCTCGTAATTTAAAATATACAAATCTCTTCTTAGCAACAGATACTGCGTATATAGGCATTCATGTTTTTTTTTTTGCGTACTGCGTGAATACCATGCGTTCATGCCAGATAGGTATGTAGATATAATTTGAGTCAGCGCTTCTCTATAATTACGTTTTAGTGCCGGGATGTTTAACTATGGCGAATCTATATACATATTATGATATGTCATAGAAGAGGTATCCCTCGTGTACTATCAGTCCGATGTAACAATGATTGAGCTTATTTCGAAGCACTGCACTGAAATTGATGCGTTAATATAACGTAATGTTTTGGCTTTGGTTTATCTCTATCCTACACCATTAAACGAACAATTCTTGTAATATAAGCAAATGCCAGCGCGATCACGCAAACGGTTTTAAAGTTTCCGATGACATTTACAACATAGGAGTTTACGAAAGGAGAAAATCCATCGAGCTAAATAATCTTTTTTTTTATATACTACGCCGGGTCGCAGATAAGCATACGGCCCGCCTGATGTGAAGCGGGTTTTTAAAGATTCATTTGCATATAATCTGCAAGAACATTTAAGATAATAATAAAAAATCAAGTCAGAAAAACATTAAGAACAGCGATGCTAAGCCAGTCCGCTAGTATAAAACATAAAACAAAATTGCCCATAGAAAACGAGTATAAAACTTAACATTTTCCGTCGTTCAAACAACATAATCGAATTTAAATCCACGGTGGACCCAATGAAAGTTAATGCCAATATCAGTTTGTATAATTAACTTAATCCGTGACGAGGATCACCTATTTATATTGTATATCTACTTGCCCAGTTTATTCCCGGTTTCAATTAAATCGTGGCTTAACTCGCAAGTTGCGCAGTTATAGAGGTCCTATTATCTCCATGAAATTTGACTCACAAACCGCAGTCTCCCTGGTGGGTCGACATAACTCGACCCAAGTTGAAAGCTTTAATTACGTGAAGTGAGTTGTTCACGCAGGTGACTCCTTAATTACACGGTTGAAATTGAGCTGCCCATTCGACTGACACGTTTGCAAACGGATTATCGTGTCCCATATTCAACCCTTTGTACGAAAACACTGTAATTATAACTTGATACTAAACGAAACGTCATTAATTGACTTTTATACCGAGCCTTTAAAATTTGTTAATGTTTAGTTAACGTTAACGCTTTATCCAGCAATTACTTTATACAAAGTTTTACATAGCGTTAAAATTAATTGCCGCTTTGTTACATAATAATATAATACAATGTAGCTAGCTCTAGTACTACAAAATGAGCAAATCCCTTATGAATTGGCGGCGGATCATTACGATCGCATAAATAATGAAAAACAAGATTGATATTTTGCAACTAGATAAATATTTGATAGTTCAAGTAAGCTTATTTTCTATCGAGCTCGCTTCTTACGAGTAGTTAGTACAAGTGAGCCTGTAGTGAGTTGATAGTTATTTCTGAATGATTTAGCTACTTACATTTTGTGTAACAATATAGAAAAAGATATGGAACAATAACTTTAGTTTTAAATATAATTCAAGTAAGCCATGTGCAAACATCTTTATAAAAATAAAGATATAGAACCGAAGCTATGCTACAAGTAAATTCTACGTGGTAAAATCAGGAATGAGCATATCCGTATTAGAACTAGAGTTACCGACATACGTATGCCTCTAATGATCAGCAGAATAAAGTAGCAGCGGGAAACTTCTGGCAAGCCACAAAACATGAACAACTGATGGCCGACTGAGCAGAAGGGTCTGGGCCCTACTGCCTAAGCTGAAGCTGATTCCCATCGAATATTTTTGATTCCTAAAAATAAATGTTACGTTTGTGTTGTGACAAAGCATTTTTAGCTTTGTCGGAAGAGCTTCATGGTTTCCACCAGTTAAGGAAAACACAATTGCCCCTAATCTAAGCTGAAGTTTTATTTTCACAATCAACAAATCCAATGATGCATTTTCCGGGCCATGGTCACTATGGTCGCTATGGTCGGAATCCTAAACTAAAGCCGAATCGCGGCTTCAGTTTAGGATTCCGACCATAGCGACCATAGTGACCATGACCCGGAAAATGCAATGCAAGACACCCCATTGAACAGTCTGATAAAGATCGTATGGAGCCAATGGAAAGCAAACAGCACAAAATGAATCAATGTGGTAGTCTAAGACGGAGGCCCGTGTTCAGCTAAAGGACTTATCTAGTCAGATAAATAATAAACTTAAGATCAAAATCACTGAACGTCTTTTAAAATTATGCATCAAAATGTTGATTGCATAAAATGAACGTTTGCATTAAGCCATCCTGTTATCGCGGCTGAGCAACGAACCAGAGGGCTTCGCCTTTATTGAAATTGTTGCGCGTGTTTTGATGCTAATTTTGCCGCTCGATAAACACATTAAAGACACTTGTATCAAAATATAATGCTTTAATCAGCGAAAACGTTATTACCCAAACTTATGATTAACGCTAATTGACGTTGAGTGTTTAGGAACGGTCCCAGAATATTAAGCGACGAAATCGATTTGGGGCTTGGATATTTCAAAGTTTCATTTCAATAAATTATGAATATATTAATATTTAAGAGAGGTTGGGTATAGTGTATTTGTAAACTGCCCGAGTGGGTAAGTACCTCCACCTCACACAATACTTGCAGCCATATAACAGTTCCCTTGAGCATTGGTGTGTTCCTGCGAGTGAATGAGGCGACGTGTGGGAGATATTTCATGTTGCGAGCTGGCTAATATGGCTACAGTTAACGCTTCACATCAGGCGAGCCGTATGCTTGCCTGCCACCCGACGTAGTATAAAAAAAAATATTATTTGGAGAAAACATTATGTGAAATAAGAGCGTAACATTTTGGATAAGCTGCGGCATTCATAAAATTACGAAATAACTTGCCTAAACACATATGTACTGTAATCTTTATACATTAAATTTTATGTAGATAAAAGTAAAAAGAGATTTATAGAAATTCCTTACCTATAGGTGTCACATTGGGCTATAAAGTTTTTATCGAGGCAAAGTTGTATAAGTCAATTTATGTTACGAAAAGAAAGCGAACAAATAAATACATGCTTATTTCAGATAACAATAGAAGAAGTACAAAAATTGCTAGAACTGAGAGGAGGTGTAAGACATCTGTATAAGAGTATGAAGGGATGGAGAAGAATATACGGGACTTTTTTTAAGGCTACTTGATAGAGTAGTATGGAAGAAGGTTGAATTAAAGGTCAACAGAAGACGGAAGGTATAGAAATTTCACGAGTTAAAAGAGAACGTGAGATGTCATCATGCTTCCATATTACCTCACTCTTGAAGGCATGAGGTTTTAAGTTGAGTGTTAGAATTTCTAAGTTTGTAAATTAGGAATACGAAAGACTGAATAAGGAACGTAAAAGCGAGAAGACAAAAAAGAAAGGGGTACCCTATCGATATTTTTACGGTTTGTGTACGCAACATCCTTTTAAGTTCACTAAAACAGTATTTTTTATATTATCACACGATAGTATCTGCCCATACGAAGCTGAGGCGGGTAGGCTAGTAGTCAAATAAAGACCAAGTTTATGGAGATCTCGCTTGAAAGTTTTTCTCTTACAATGCCAGCAAAAAGGCGTCTACATATTTGCTATTCCGCCTACGTCCGTCTGTTTGAGCAGGCAATTGACTCGCAGCAATAACGCTTTGCTTCTGGTACGTACTTGAACTCCACACGCATTTTAATGATTTAGAACACATCTGTAACATTTACGAATATCGTTCGGAAAGGTCTTTGCATTTGCATTGATCGATAACAGAGATTCCACATTGAATTTCTGCCGGGAAATACGAATCAAATTTACATTTTAGGGCCTAAAATTTTGTATTTTATGAAGGCATTTTAGCATCGAAAGGCATTTGAACAAAAACGGTTCGGTGGAATAAACCAAACAATCTTCCCCGAAAATTGGGTCACGTCACGTGGTAGTATCATAATCGTAACCTTAAGGGGATTAGTCTACAGAACTAGCAAACAATAGTACCAAACGCGGCCGTTTATGACACTTTTGGATATTCCTTTGCCTGTGATACATTTCAAATGGGCAAATGATGTAAAAATACCTCATATTTGTGATAAATTTAATGTTTTATATAACTTACGTTCGTTTGCGAACTTTGATTTTTTATTCGGTGGTAGTGTTAATTTTGCGCGCTAATCGCGTTAGAACAATATTAAACTATTTCGCGTCGTTTATTACTACATAACCTGTGTCTGTGCAGAGCGTAAATGGGCGTGTGTTCGTGCGAGACCATACAAACTGTTCCAGATTCGCCTCAGAGGGGACGTGAGGTCGAGAGAGCGGCAGGGAGTGACCATACTGTACGTACATTACTACTGCATATACTGTGACAATAGTTGTACTGTGTTATTATTCACACTAAGACTATAAAGCATTTATACATCACTTATCCACAAATTGAACACAGGACAATTTTACGCAAAACAGCCCAAAAACGGCAGTTTATAGTAACTATGCGTAAAAATATCACTATGTTACATTTTAAATGTTGGATAAGTTGTAAATTGGTAATAATAGTGTTCTATCATTTTCATATCTATAATCGTTTGCAAACAATGAATTTGTTTTCAATGGGAGGCACTAGATAGCAACTCTCTTCCTCTTAAGATATAACAGATTTCAAATAAAATTCCTATACATTTAATGTGTCTGTTAACATTCCCAATACATTCACATCACGATTGAAATGGTTGGCATTTACGATGATATCATCCTGTGTTATAATTCTAACATAAATCGAAGAACAATAGTTTTCCAATGGGTCGCGTGACATTTTCCGTTCGTTCTGTATCACGAATCCATGATTTCGTTCGCAATATTGGAAACCGAGTCGACATAAGTTCACGTTTTGCGTCACGACATGAATAAGTGGGTTTACGTAAGACCCCGTCTTTCAGTTTGTGTGTGAAATATGTGTGTGCTAACATACAAACAGTTCAAAGTCATGATGCTTCTAAAGATTGAAATTGGTTTCTGCCCTGCTATTTTGGGCATATTGAGTAGTTGCCAAGGCGAAATCAGAGTTATGATTGCAACATCCGCATAATATCAAGTAAACAGTGAAAGTTTACCAATGTTTCATGATTTTCGTGTTACGAAATAAAAATCTGTTAACTCGAAGACTGATCGAAAAGTGCGACGACAATCTCTCTTTTTACATAAAAACGGGGTAATGAATTGACGTGATTGCAGGATGATTATTTGAGAACCGTATAAAAACCAAACCACGTAATGGCTCATGTTTATTAATACTTAGATTTCATAAATCTTTAACATAAGTAAGCTAAGTAAAACGCTGAGACTCATTCTGACGCAAAGCGTTCGTTATCCTTTCCACTCCGAGTAGAAACAAGACAATCGAGTAACATGCTCTGTACATTGTAAATTTTCACACAAATTAAAAAGACCGTAGCGTTGAAGCCGCATTATTTCGGCCCGTCCATCCCTCGTGAATCCAATTTGCGGCCCGGCGCGACGTCTCTTCGTAATGGGATTTCGGCCTCACTCTAAAAAAGGCTATTTACACGTCTCAACTACTTCGTATATGAATTACATGTTACAATATATTAAACTATTCAATAACAAAATGTTAAACAAGGACGTGAAAATGCAGCTAAAGCTCACAAAACATATTTTTTATCATTTCACCTGTGAGACTTCCATAGCCAAACTCACTCCTTTCAAAAGTTTGAGAGCACTCCCTCTAACTCATTCGCCATCGCCATTCCAGTTATAAAATATGTGGAATATTTTCACATAAAACGGAAAACCCAATTATTCGCAAACAAACCTAGATACTCATTTACGTAGAGAGTACACGAGTAATACGACCCTTGTAGATTACTAAAACATTAAAAGTGAAAAAATACGCGGAATATACTCACACAACGTAATGTACGAGTTCGGATTGTGCTCATTTAAAAAACAGATTTCAGAGTCTGTTTAATTAATCCCGGAAATGAATTATGAACGCAGCGTTGTCCGGGAACAAATAAATAAAAATAAATAATCGGGAATTAAATATAGAAAGCTATTCCGAATCGATCTTAGTCTAAGGCGAGAATATTCAGTAGTGTATGATCATGATCCTGAATTAATGACATGAATGCAATACCATAAGCCAAATATTGACTACAGAGATACAACAGCAGAGGTATATTATGAAGCTTAACAATTGTGAGAAGATTATGTGGAGAGAAGTCATCAAGGCAATTTCGCTTAACAATTTTGTAAAAATATGCTGTTCAATTCATTAAATATTTCAAATGAGTAAATGTCTCCGGCTGAAGGTAATTTTCAGTGACAAACGAGCGGTTGAGCGCCGGCTGCGTCTTAAGCGGAGTCCGTCACGTGCGCTCAGTAAATAAAATACGTTCGAGCAAGCCCCGCCCCGCCTGCCCGCAACCAAAAGCGCTATGACAAATCTCATTCTGCATGCAAATTTCACAGACCCTATCTTGGCCGATGTTAAAGCTAAGGTAAATCTAGCTTTTTAATTTAAAACGTAATTCATATCAAACAGCGTAATAAGAGACACTAAAACGTTCCCCATTTCACGACATACACTTAAAATTTCATGCGCCGTTTAGGTAAAATTGAAGAGCTCCATCACGTGTAATGATAAGCCACGATAATAAAAGAGAAAATTTTACGTTTTCCGCATTTTACGCAGGCATCGGATAAGATCCTGTATCCAGAGGCGGAAGAGCGGGTCGGCCGAACAGCGCGGACGCACACTGAATCACAAAATAGTAAATCAGTTCATTGTTGTGAACGGCTGAATATTCAGTTACCCACGGCATTTTCGTGAATAGCATTTGCATGCAGATAAGACTGCTAAAACGATCGTACGTATCTATGACAATTACTTTATCTAATATGCGGTTGTATATGTACAGCTATGAGCAGAAGGCTAATTCTCGTAATTATTTTACAATCGCAGAATGAAAGTTGACCGATTCGATATTGAATTATGAATCGACTGAAAATTATATACTTGATTCCATTAATAAATTATTATCAATTCTTATTGGTAACAAAATACCATTCTTAGTTTGTTTAATTTTCAGTCATATTTCGAAATAATCCCACTTTACTTAAACCACAGTATAAGTAATAGTACTAACGTACTTAAACTTTAAAATTTCGAATTCTGTTACAAGAATACCAAATGTGACATTTGTGAGATCGAGACTGGATCGGATCTGAATTTCGACTACATTTTAATTACGGGAATTGCTTCTCTGATCATGCTATTGTAACTTTTATTACATACGTCATAAGAACGATATAAAGGTCTAAGTGTAAAGGTTAAAATGCTCTTACGTACGCATATACTCGTAATCTATATATATAAAAGAAAGTCGTGTTTGTTACAACGCTTATAACTCGAGAACGGCTGGACCGATTGCCATGGTTTTTGATTTGTTGGATTTGTTTCCGTCCCGAATAGCAGAATAACTCTTAAAAACATTGGAAAATTCTCGAAAAAATAAAATAAAAGAAAAAACATTTTCCCATACAAAATGTTCGTGGTTGTCGCAGCTGTCAAATGTGACGTTGTCGTACATGCGTACGCCAAATGTATGCGTGCGTTCAGAAATGTATATTAAGCTCATTATAGAACAAATGTCATAGATTAAAAACAAATGTTAACTCTATTGGTCTCATTTTTACGTCTTGAAAGTTGGCTGTGATTTGTTTTGAAAACAGTTTTGTGGATTTAAATATTTATTGGTTCTAAAATATTTATGCGTGCGTTCAGAAATTTAAATCAAGCACCATAAATCTATATAATATATAAAATAATGTCGTGTCTTGGTCGGGAAAGTATTAAAAACATTGAAAAATTGACGAAAGAATTAAATAAAAGAAAAAAACGTTTTCCCATACAAATAGTGCCAGTTAAAAAGGATTGGAATATTTATTGATTGTTATGTAAATGTCAAATCGAATGGTCTCACTTTTACGTCGCGAATGTTGTCTGTGATTTGTTTTGTGGATTGAAATATTTATTGTTGTCAATTGGTACTTTTTTTGTGACTTTGTAAAGTACTGAACTTATTATTTACCCACTGCTGGGATACGGGTCGTCCTTCAACCGAAGATGTTTAGAGCATACTCCAACACGCTGCTCAACTACGGGTTGGGCCACTAACTTGGCTTAAGGACTGCCATCTAATGATAAACACCAGGACCGACGGCTTAACGTGCCTTCCGAAGCACGGACGAGCTCGAGATAACATAAACTCAGCCATGAACAGGCTACGGTTGACGTTGCTTAACTTGCGTGTACAATTAGACTGACACGTGCCTCACGCCATCGTGCTTCTCTATTATTTTCTATTATTCATTGTATTAATTTCAAGAAATCATAAATTTTGTTCATATATATATATGTACATCACGACATTCATTGACTGTTAGGCGGTACGAAGTTCGCCGGGACAGCTAGTAACAAATAAATCACAAGTTAGGATGCCGTTTTACATTACCACAAATACAAGAATCTATTGCTTTATACAAAAATATTTGTTAACAAAACAACATTTATAGATTAAAAACTTAATTCAACAAAATTGACGACATTACGCTGAACATTTTTAGGTAGTTGCATGCTTTAAAATTTCCGTAACGTTAGCACGGGAATGCCATTACAAAGAAGCGGTTATACGTACTTAATAAGCCGGCGAAAATTGTTTTGTCGACCGTAAACATTCCGCGGTCATGATGGCTTTCATCAGCCTTTACTGCTAGTAGATAACGCGATTTTACTAACTGATATAACACAATAATAAAACCCGCAATACCTGCACGAACGTGCTTCAAGAGGGATTCGCTTGATATAAATACATTCAGACTCACAATTATAGATTTAAATAAGAACGGTACGCTCGTGTGGGGAAAATTATAATAGATCTGGGACACTATCGCCTAAGCTGAAGACGATTCTCATCGAATTCTAATTGCGAAAATCTTACTACACTTTAAATTTGTTCCTCCAGCATGACGTACAAATAGACATGTAATTGATATGCACACTACATACAGACTGAAACTTTAAAGAGATATCATCAAACAGGTTTTTCTCCAATGTAGTTCTATTCTACATTATGGGTTCCCATTAAAATAAAACAAACTTAACGAGGTCCCGAGGAGGCGGGAATGAGGCTGCGCCGCTGAGGTCCTCGTGCATTAGCGCGTAGAAGCCTGATATTTACTTAACGTTACTTTGTGTTTGCCAGTTTACCCAACAGGCTTTGTCGATCCCACCGCACTCCTTTAACCTGTTGAGCTCCTCACATAACAAACGTGTTTTTTATTTAGCCCTTCACGTCCTCTAATGTTATTTCAATTGACTAAACCGTTTGCTCTCTACAGATTATTCATTCGAGTCGTGACTTTCTAACAACCGACAGTTCGAGATGAGAGCAATTGACACCGCTATGAGAAAGCAAATGTTTTGCCTAATTTAATAAACCGCAGCGAGGCCCTAGAGGCCTTCATAAAGTTTGTAAGACGGAAATCGAATTCTCCGCTAGCTGTCATTTAGCTTGATTCGACTCTAACAACATGCCACGTTCAATAATTCGACAAAGGAGATTGTGATCAGTGGAGATGGAAAAATGTCTACGTGGTTGTTTTGGCGCCTCTGCTAAAGCAAAATGTCGTTTATGGTAGGCGCGAGCGTGGAATAAACCAGAATGTAAGCGCGTGCGGGCCGGAAATCGTAGCCGTCGACGAACCATCATCGTGTCGTCGGATTGGCCCGTAATGGGGGGGGCCTTATATCCGCCGCGAAATGGAACGTGATTCCACTTCCAATACTGCGGGCACAGATACAGCCTTGTCGAGATTTGTATATTCCACGAAGCATTCGCGTTTTGTTATCACTTCTTATGAACAAAAAATCAGTCCATTCGATTCCCTATTTCGGAAAATGTAACGAGATTACGTCTACTCGTAAGCGTAGCGTCTCCGAAGGATCGATGTTGCGATACAAGAACGTACAAAGTTTATGATTTATTGAAGTTACCTTTGCGGGGTTTGGGTAACAAAGTACCTATCTTAAACATGTCGATAATAAATAATTCTGTACCAACTTAGGAGATGTTTTTACATGCAGTGGAGTTAAATAATTTCCGTTGAGTTAAATAAATCCGTGTAAATCATAATCAATGCGCTGTTGAACAGCGCAAACGCATAGGCTTGCAATGTTAGAAGTATTGCTTGCGCGCCGGCACCTCCGCTGCTAACGCAGCATCTCATCTCAACAGTCCTCAAGAATGTTGTTATTTGACTGCGAAAATTCCTCAGTAGGGGATGGGACAATGCCCTAACTCTCTTACGTCAGCGCCTCATTCGCTAGTCAGTAGGTTGCACGACATGCAGGTGAGGTTGGCTATGGTATTAAAGATTGTAGAGCACCACTAACATCCTAAAGATTTACAATTCCACTCTTCGATTGAGAGGAGACTAGTACCCTCGTAGGATATTCATCCTATCACAATCTCATGAGTCGATGAAGAAAATCTAATAAAGAGATGTTCCAATGTTGCAGTGAACAGTTGCAGCGATAAACAAGCCTATCTGTAGTTGAATCGGTATTTAATTTCTTATGCCATACTCTTGTACACATCATTGACCTAGATACATACTCCTTTCCGCGCAGAATATCTACTTCTGAAAATATCCCTTTTTCAGAATGCCCTTTTCATACATTGTTTTTCACCCATTGTGTAATTATTAATTACACAGGTCATTAAAAAAAATGTTTTTTTTATAACACGTCGGATGTCAGACAAGCAAACGGATCGCCTAAGTGTAGCGGTTTTTAGCCTGAACGCTAGCAACATTGCTCGTGCGCCGCCTCCCCGGGTGCCAACGTAGCTCCTTCCTACCTGGTAACTTCACTTACTCGCAGGAGCACAATACGTAAATAGACTTCTAGGCATTATTATTTGGCGGGGGTGTACTGTGAGGCGGAGGTACTGCCCTAGTCGGGCAGCTAATTTATTACACTGCGCCTTAATTTTTAGTTAATCAGCAGGGTGCACCAAGTGCAGTTGATGTCAAGTCTGGCTCAACGATGTTGATGAATCAGTTAAACCTCAAAGTTGATAAGAATTTCTTACGTACCGATCCCGAAGAAACAATAAAAATCCTTTTCGCAAAAACAATCGCTTTTTTAACATATATTTGTTTATTCTGGTAGCATTTTTATAAGATTTTTTCCCTTTATGGCACTCACAGCTAATCAATACGTAAAATGAAACATAATTTTAAAATTCAAAATACATTGGTATATCTATATATTAATACGTTATGCAAAAACTTTCTTTCAAAAAAAAAATTTTTTTTAGCATTTTTTTAAACATTCAATCAATAAAAATATACACACACTACCATGTGTTTGAAACACACACACACGCACATATACTCTTTTGTTTATTGTTAAAGTCATAATTTAAATTAATTATGGTCGAATTTCGATCACTGGACGACTACCAGTTATATTCATTCCCTGAAACAAAGGTCAGTAGTATCGTATGGACTTAAACAGAAAGGCTCCGTGACAGATGCTTCCATCGGTAAAACTTGAACTTAACTTTCGTATATCTAAAGAGAAATCTCTGGACACTCGAGTTATATTTCCTAAAGTTTTATGAAAAAATATATTGAATACATGGAAACTGATAACGCAAACAAATCGTAACTTTTGTTCTGGACTCTAGCAAAGCTATCAGATAGGTACCCGAAATTAGATTTATTAAATATAATAAAATTGGCCGTGTGGTTTCCGGCAGACTAGAGTAGAGTCACTCCGTTTCTTCCCGTGGATGTCGTACAAGGCGACTAAGGGAAATTCATTATAAAACATCGACCAGGCCTCCCCAACCCGTTTGGCCAGCGTGAGGAGTGTAGGCCAAATCCTCCTTCCGTCTAGGACGGACGAGAGAGGGTCGTGCTCCTGTAGTGGAGTCTAAAATGGACCTGATGATGATGATGATGATGATGAAATATAATAAAATCATTATTAAATATATTAAAGCAATAAAAAATCGAAACTACCTATCTATCTATCTATCAAGCTGTGGAATGAACGCCCGTGGGCAGCGGTGTTTGCCACCTTAGTGGTATAAAAAATACTCTCGACTTTTTTGTAAAACGTGCCTCGCTAAAAACAAAATATTTCTTTTCGATATGGAATACATATTTTTTTCGCAAATCGACTTGAACAATACCTGAATGTCAAGAGATAACAGGGAAATTCAACACATTTCAAAACGTTATTTTTTACGAACATCTGCAACCGTTGTACGTACATCCTCTTTGAATCGGTTTGCGGGATATGTTCGTGACACATTGGCTTTGTAATCGCCTGCGACCGCGGCAAATGCTCAAATGTTTCCTTTAGTCACATATAAGGCTTGAGCAGACGACGGACTTTGGTCCGCGGAGTTTATACCCGCCGAAATAGATCGCTTACCGAACACAAGCCTGGGGTTCCTCGTATGTGTTGTTGGATGCAGTTATAAAAGCTGGTCCACACGGCACAAACCTATGCTTGCGCAAACTGTTTGTGCAAAGGAAGTTTGTGCAAACGGAACGTGTAGACGTCAAGTTTGCAGTTGGCGCGAAAGTTTGTACTTAATTGTAACTGCAAACTAACGTCGACACGTTCCAACACAAACTTGGTTTGTGCAAATAGTTGGCGCAAGCTTAAGTTAGTGCCGTGTGGGCTTTAAGCGATTTATTTTGGCGTACGAAAATTTCCGCGGACAAAAGAACTCTCGTCTGTTCAGACCTTTATTGAAAACGTGACGGTAATATGTAGCGTGTAGCGTACGCTACCGAATACGCAAATTAAAAATGGAGCAATCGGAACTCTTTTAGCATTGGACTTCATTATCTCGTGAGTTTTATCTCATAACTGTATAATATAAACGTCGTGTGATACTAGTGCGGAAAGGCATTGCAAACTTGTTCACGTAAAAGCTCGCGTATATATATTTTCAGAAGTATATATTCGATATATATTGAAGTTATGAGACTAAGTTCGTAAAGTTCATGCAAGATAACTCCAGTGTCCAGAGTGTACAGAGAATTATTTTTAGAGATGCAAAGTAAAAGTCGGAAGGTGAAAACTGTCACCTCACGCAAGTGCATCCCGAAGTGTTTCTATTTAAGTCTAAGTGATAAAACATTACTGGTATTTTGTTTACCTTTACGTGCCATAGCCCGGTCTTATACCTGTTTGCCACCTTAGGTGTATAAAGACAAAACAAACATTCCAAACACTGCCAGCAGCAAGTAGTATTCGGAAGAACACACAAGGTTATTAAAATTTCGCCCCTCTCATCGGGAGATGAAATTTAGTAAATGGCAAAATACGCAGTTTATTAATTGTCTGAAAATATATTAAACACCAAGTTTCAAGTAAATAATAACCAAAGTTTCATACAAACTTTACCCCGTTTATGGGGTCGTTTTCGAAAAATCCCTTAAACGACACCTACAACGTAAACTTTCAGCTGGGCTTTAATGGGTCAGTCGGAACATTGCCTTTTAACTATATAGATATCAGCCTACTTACTACCTGATTCACGGAAATAAAAGCAAATAGAAATGGGGTGCAATTCGATTTGGATGGCACCAAGCGTGCCAAACTTACACGACAGGCAAGCGATATACTAAATAAATAAATATCTCTGGACAACCAACAACTATTACACAGCGCCATCTAGTCGCAAACTACGCAAATTTTGTACTATGGGAGCCAGATAACTAATATAGAAGAAGTAAGAAAATACATAGAAAACACCCAGACCAACACAAACAGACACGTTCATGCACATAAATGTTTGTCTTGTGCGGGGATCGAACCCGCGACCTCGGAGTCAAAGTGGAAATTGCTAGCTATATAATATGCATGATATATATATATATATATCATGATATATATATATCATGCATATTGAATACGGTAAAAAATTAAAGCAGAACGGATATAAAATCAATTTACCACGATTTATTACACATGCGACTGATAGAAATCTATAATAAGTCAAGCGTTCTGGCGCTTATGGTGATATGCTCGCCACGCATACCTCCCATATCTACTTCATACTTGGTCTGTTATCAGATTGGTATTCTTAGCCACGTGAAGTAAACACTCATGATTTATATTAAAATTTTTCAAGTTACGATTAATAAAATGTGCAACTATAGTACAATGGTGTTCGTTTAGACGTTATCAGACAACATAGATAAAATACTGACGTAAAGGAATTTTCTAAATAGAATAAAACGCTCGGAGTTAACATAAAATGTGGCGAAAAATCGTCCTCAGAACGTCGCAACACGTCACAAGCCGTCACTCTCCGGGAGGAGCAACACCCGAATTAAATTCCTGAGCTCTTCGCCAATGGGTCCACGTTCCGGATCCCGACACGAATTCACGACAAAACTGTAGAGATTTCTAAAATTAGGTATATTATTTAGTTAAAGTGCGACACCGTCTGCAAAGAAAAGGAACGACGCGGTCGTATCAAATTTCTCACTAACGACGCGTCGTATAACTGAAACAATTGTGGAGTGGAAAAGCGAGTTATGGCTGCAGTGAGGGGAGAGGACAGACGAGTGCATTAAGATAAAGCGCGTTGGGCGGCCGCCAGCGTCTCAAGTGTCCGGCTGGTGCCAAGCGGCGCCCGCCGCCCGCCAGCGACCAGCCACGATACTTGCGCCTATCGCCATATCTAATTTCCTATCTATATAGGAACATAAACTTATCTGCTGAGAAATATAATTAACTAGCTCTCGCCTGCAACTTTCGTTTCAGAAATCCTCCTTGTTTTACCTTATACAAAATTACGATTTGCTACGATAAGTTATTTAAGCTAAAGAAATGTTTGATACAAGATCAAATGGTCGCATGAACAAATTATCTAATTTCATTTGATCTAACGTTCAGATAATATTGTATTATATTGACATAATTCCTTGTGATCTAATTTCCCTAATCCCGTGCCACGATCTTGATCCGCGATAAACTCCGCAACTACTTAATCGATCTTAATGAAATTTTGCACATCGTGTCCGTAATTTGGTCCGAGATATTTTTTTGTATTGACATAAGAGATTATGTCAATACCGTATTATGCCTTTTTTATATTAGATTCTAAAAAAAAATTCATACATTGTAGCTTTAATTTAGATACCGGTACATTTTATTTTTAAATTACCTTTAATTTATTTGTATATATCATGTGCGGGGATCAAACCCGGGACCTCGGAGTTAAAGTGACCTTTGCTAGCCATTCTACCACCGGGCTCGTCAATTTGTTCATGAGACCATTTATCTTTTTTATTGCACACATCAGAGGATAGCATTATATATCCAAGTGAAGCTGAGATGGTAGCACATATATTTTCCATAAAAAATAAAACAGAAACGCAATTCAATTAGCTGATTATTTCATAAATTTTGTAGTTGAGGTGAGACAACATAAAAATACATCTCTGGAATTGCGATTCGGACATCTGGCTCTCGCATAATTTTACTAAATCATCTCGAGTTCCCTCAGTGTTACTCTCTCTCTCTTTATAAATTCCACAAGACGTACTCCGTCTTGTAAGGAGAGGATGGACGAATTTTAATTAAAGTCCCAACGCAGTCAGGCGTCGTCTTATTAATAAAATATAAGGCTAAAAGTTAAAAATTGGCAATACCATTCCTCAATACGTTTTACAATGTTGTAAAACCAGAAAATGTGTGTCGGTCACTCCATACAAATGTAGCGTTGTTAAGTACTACATAAACAATGACGTCTGTGCAGTGCGCGAATGGCCGTGTTTGGGTGCGGCGCCATACAAACTATTCCAGATTTGTCTCACAGGGGAGGTGAGGTCGATACGAGAGAGCGGCAGGGAGTGGCCATATTGTACGTAGTACTATTACTTATACTGTGGTAGTACTATCACTTATACTGTGTTGCCAAATCATATACAGGTTGCCAGGTCCATAATCACAAAACTCTGTTACTTCTACATAAAACGTTTTGATAATTTTGCCGAACATTTTGCCCTAAAAGGACATACCTTTTATATAGCAAATATAATAGCAAATCTAAGGGCATTGCCATAGCCTTTACCTTCTCGGATTCTATGCTTTAGGCTCTGGTAGCTATGTTAAAAGCGCTCGGGCTTCGGGCAATCAGCAGCCTTGCGACTTTACTTGTCATGGGGCTGACCCAGCTTGACAAAAAGCCTAAAAAAAATCAGACGAGTAAATTTTTGACCTCTGAAAAAGCCAAACATAGCCTGGCAACATTTATTCTTTATTTGTGACGCTGATACTTCAAAAGCGAAATAAGTTATTTAAAAATGTATAGAGCAAAATATTACGACGGAACAATTCACAATCGTTTAGGCTGCGTTCACACGTACGGTCAACATCAAAAGTAGATTAACACATTAAATTTATTGGTTGGTTGTACACATTATTATTTTATTGTATGTTATACTATTTGTACAATGAAGTTTTGACAATCCACAAACAAACAATATTGAAAAGGCTCTCAGCAGTGTTTTTTTTTTTTTTAATACTACGTCGGGTGGCAGACAAGCATACTGTCCGCCCGATGTGAAGCGGTTACCGTAGCCATATTAACGCTCGCAACAAAAAATATCGCTCGCGCGCCGCCACTCCCGCTGCCAACGCAGCATCTCCTTCCTTTCTGGTGACCTCACTCACTCGCAGGAACACGACAATCCTCAAGGGAATTGTTGTTTGGCTGCGGTATTCTGTGAGGTGGAGGTACATTCCCCAGCCGGGTAGCTTACAATTACGCTCCCTAACTCTCTTTTCGCCAGAGCTTCGTTTGTCAGTCAGCAGGGTGCACCGCGAGCAGGTGAGGTTGGCTTTGGTTCAAAGATGTTGATGAACCACTGACTGACAGTGACTGAAATTAAGTTAGTCATAACTCCAATCTGTTCGGTTGTCTAAATTAACCACTTCAAAAAAAAAACAGGATTTCTCAAATCGCTTTGAAAATAATGATAATGATAAGTTAATAAACTTTTCTTGCAGACCGTATTACAACGACAACATGTGGACGAACCCTAATTTATATGTTCCCTTTATATTACTTCGGGTGACAAATAACTATATGGCCCGCTTAGTGTTAACCTGTTACCGTGGTTATCGGCAGGTGTACCATGTGCAGGTGAGGTTGGCTTTGATTCTAAAGATGGATCTTACTATAACCAATTACACATTATTATCGAAGGTCGAAGACATCTAGGGCAGTTAAAGACTGGCAAGAATAACATACACTTATTACCACTAGACTGTACTGGTATTATTGCACGTATTAGGAATTGTGAGTGTTGTGTAACTTTACTTCACAATACCTAATACGTACATCACTATTTAGGCGAATAACCGAAAAACTAAAGATGATAACTTATGTTACAGTTGTTTTATCGGTTAGGTCAGATCGGTTACGTAACCCTCAAACAGAAATATAGCCTTTCAGCCGTCCACTGTTGAATCTAGGCATCTAAGTGAAATAAATAATTCACAATAAATTGATGTACACTTCAAACTTAATTTACCCCTGGGATTAAATTAAGCAGCTGCCATTAAGAAGTTTGTTTGTGTAGTTTTCAACAAGAATTTCAGAGAATATAAACTCCAAATACAAACAAATAATTCAAACTCAGCAATAAACTTTTCTGACAGATTACTAAGCTTCGTAACCTGAGCAATTAACGTTGTTCTAACAATTAAATTTAAACGAACATCTAATGATGATGATCTATTTGTGCAAATTACATTTTAAAGAACGAATGAACTATTGATTGTCTGCACTTGGTGGAACAATATTGACATTGTGTAATTAATAAAGCACTTGTACTGTTCCACGTTAATAAATTTATTTTTACTCATCGCTTTCACCTTCACAGCAATATCAAGATGAATAGAAACATAAACACAATTTCTTTGCTTTGAAAATGCTTTAAAGCCGTAATCGGTCGGTAAAAATTAATTTAATTACATGGAACAATACAAGTGCTTTATTAATAACAGAATGAACTAACACTTAATTTAGACTTTTAGCCACAACGTCAATAAAGTTTCCGAAAGCGCAATAAACGGCTGAATCTCTCACGGGCGGCATAGAGTGCCGTCAGCAGTTTCTTTGAGGCACACCCTCAGTTGGAAGACAATAATGAATTCAGGCTGGAGGGCCGCGGGAGGGGTGCTTGAGCGTGCTCGTACGCTTCACTTTACACTTCCTCTCTCATAAAGCGATTAATGACAGTGCACGACCTTTGAGAGTCGCGATGAAAATAAGAAAGAAATAAAACCAATCACCGATACGAATTCCTTTTGTGCTCGTTTCATTGAATAAGTATCAGAACTTTGTCATTTAACAATTAGTAACTTTGTAGCATATTAACAACAGATCATGGCAAACGTGAAAAGGGCCTTCTCAAAAGCAATTTCACAGAGAACTATATGTAAATAGTGTCATAATAAAATGCGGCGAACGTTGTTAGGATTTCGCTTCTTTCGCTTACGAGCTATCAAGTTTACTACACAGCCATGTCAGCCCTGAGCCCGGGAAATACATTTCCTGGCTTATAAACATATTCCAAGGAAAAGCGCTGACGTAATACGAGCAGACGTACGAAATCATGTTTTGATGGAGGAAGTACACTAAGGTATTTACGTTTATTTCAAACTGAATGAATACGGAAAACAGTAACAAATCTGTTTTTATAAGTATACTATGAACTGGATATGTAGGATAAATAAATATTATGGTTTTTCTGCCTGTTAATAACAGGTAGAAGTTATGATTGTCTATGTGGGTATTGCAGTTTATTTATATTCATTTATGCATCACAAGAGTGTATTAGACAAGAGTGTTGTTATGCCATTAGTCGTGACTTGGCATCTAGTAAGCTTGCTAATGCGCAATCAAATGGAGCCGGCGACTCCTCGTTAATTATGCGCGTACGCTCTATGAATTCAGACTGACCCTTTAATTGCTTACGTATTATGCAAACAGAACTAACTTTGAACTTGATCTTGTACTTGCATGCATGTTGATGAACGGGAAGTTGTTAATTTGTTAGTATCTACTACGAATGTCTGTATAATATAAATAGGTTTCCCCGTAGACTTTTAAATCGATTGGGTTTGGACTATCATCGGGCCCCTTTTCTGTTGGGTAAATTATGGTTGGTATGATTCAATGGATAACGTTAAAGATAATGATGATGATGCCATAATATAATCTAAATGTCTAAAGCAATATTTAGAAGTTTGTTTGTGTAGTTTTCAACAAGAATTTCAGAGAATATAAACTCCAAATACAAACAAATAATTCAAACTCAGCAATAAACTTTTCTGACAGATTACTAAGCTTCGTAACCTGAGCAATTAACGTTGTTCTAACAATTAAATTTAAACGAACATCTAATGATGATGATCTATTTGTGCAAATTACATTTTAAAGAACGAATGAACTATTGATTGTCTGCACTTGGTGGAACAATATTGACATTGTGTAATTAATAAAGCACTTGTACTGTTCCACGTTAATAAATTTATTTTTACTCATCGCTTTCACCTTCACAGCAATATCAAGATGAATAGAAACATAAACACAATTTCTTTGCTTTGAAAATGCTTTAAAGCCGTAATCGGTCGGTAAAAATTAATTTAATTACATGGAACAATACAAGTGCTTTATTAATAACAGAATGAACTAACACTTAATTTAGACTTTTAGCCACAACGTCAATAAAGTTTCCGAAAGCGCAATAAACGGCTGAATCTCTCACGGGCGGCATAGAGTGCCGTCAGCAGTTTCTTTGAGGCACACCCTCGGTTGGAAGACAATAATGAATTCAGGCTGGAGGGCCGCGGGAGGGGTGCTTGAGCGTGCTCGTACGCTTCACTTTACACTTCCTCTCTCATAAAGCGATTAATGACAGTGCACGACCTTTGAGAGTCGCGATGAAAATAAGAAAGAAATAAAACCAATCACCGATACGAATTCCTTTTGTGCTCGTTTCATTGAATAAGTATCAGAACTTTGTCATTTAACAATTAGTAACTTTGTAGCATATTAACAACAGATCATGGCAAACGTGAAAAGGGCCTTCTCAAAAGCAATTTCACAGAGAACTATATGTAAATAGTGTCATAATAAAATGCGGCGAACGTTGTTAGGATTTCGCTTCTTTCGCTTACGAGCTATCAAGTTTACTACACAGCCATGTCAGCCCTGAGCCCGGGAAATACATTTCCTGGCTTATAAACATATTCCAAGGAAAAGCGCTGACGTAATACGAGCAGACGTACGAAATCATGTTTTGATGGAGGAAGTACACTAAGGTATTTACGTTTATTTCAAACTGAATGAATACGGAAAACAGTAACAAATCTGTTTTTATAAGTATACTATGAACTGGATATGTAGGATAAATAAATATTATGGTTTTTCTGCCTGTTAATAACAGGTAGAAGTTATGATTGTCTATGTGGGTATTGCAGTTTATTTATATTCATTTATGCATCACAAGAGTGTATTAGACAAGAGTGTTGTTATGCCATTAGTCGTGACTTGGCATCTAGTAAGCTTGCTAATGCGCAATCAAATGGAGCCGGCGACTCCTCGTTAATTATGCGCGTACGCTCTATGAATTCAGACTGACCCTTTAATTGCTTACGTATTATGCAAACAGAACTAACTTTGAACTTGATCTTGTACTTGCATGCATGTTGATGAACGGGAAGTTGTTAATTTGTTAGTATCTACTACGAATGTCTGTATAATATAAATAGGTTTCCCCGTAGACTTTTAAATCGATTGGGTTTGGACTATCATCGGGCCCCTTTTCTGTTGGGTAAATTATGGTTGGTATGATTCAATGGATAACGTTAAAGATAATGATGATGATGCCATAATATAATCTAAATGTCTAAAGCAATATTTTTATAAATATTTTAATTAGTATACAATGCGAATGATGAATATTTTGTGCCCTAGCAATTTAAATTATGGCCTACGTACTACGCTTTATAAATTAATCTAAAAGGGCTTTAATAACTAAATTAATAAAACCCAAATGTATCTAGATATTAGGTAAATTGTTAGACTTGACCGCAAGGTTTACCCATCGATATCTTAGACTACCAAGATAAAAAGGCCCTATAAAAAGGCACGTTTGCTACTTTGAGTTGTAAAAGAATAGAATAAGGGGAGGCTAATATGGTGGTCCACTTATAAACTAAATAAACACAAATTTACCGTTTTATATGTCATATCCCCGCGGCTGTCGTCTGTTACACGGCGCTGTCGAAAACGTAAAACTTTTCACAGATTAAGACGAAATATTTATTTGTTTAATGAGCAAACATAAACAAGAACTTGTTCAAAGGGTGGGAATGTCTCTACTTAACCGCCGCGACCCGGATTTCGTGCCAAATATTTATTTTAATTACATCTCGGTTCCTTCAAAGCCCAAGTTAAATGTCTGCGCCACCTTCCTCGCCAATATTTCGACGCTTGACATTCTTAGCAATTTGTTTTAACAACTTTTTATAGTACCATAAAACGAGAAGATAAGCTTTTGATTGAATAAAATGTTCATTAAATACTGCCAGGTAATTGGATAGCAAACTAAAAGAGGAAGAAATTATATCTATTTGCGGCGGAATATCGATGAAGCTGCTCCGTGGGGAAATAAGGACTATAACTAGAGCGTAATCAGGTTGAGACCTAGTTCCGAGGAGAAAAAATATGCATTCGCTTGCTCTGACAATAGGAAATGAACAGTCAAAGAGGGCTTAATTAAAACTAAACCCGAGCCGGTAAAAGGGGACAAAGCCTGTACGGGACAATAAAGCGATGGAAGCTGTCATAACTGCTGTCAACCACAACCGCTAAATGCGATCAAGATTACTTCTCGACGAGTTCAGCTGTAACGTGGGAATGTAGACGAGGGTATAATAATCTATAATACGAAAACAAAGTAACTATTTCTGATATTCAGATATTGAATTAAAATAATAAACTAATGTGCATGACATTGGTTGTTATTGCTTCGCATAAACGAAATGGTTTTGTGCAAGCAAACATCATCATTATCAGCCACTGCTGGACAGCCTTGCCCAATGTTTTCTATCAAATACGATCCTAAACGTCCACATCCAGCCGATTTTTTAAGTTCATCGAACCACCTAGAAGGGCGCGTGTGATGGCGAAAAAGTATATATTTACCACTGAGGTGTTCAATGAGCATATGAAATTCATTTTACTCTATTATTTTCATGGTGAACGCATTTGTAGAGTAAATGTGGCTCCCTTGAGCCGACTGGCGCAGTCGGCTCAAGAGAGCCACATTTACTCTACAAATGCGTTCACCATATAAATATAATATAAGAGAGTAAAATTAATTTCATATGCTCATTGAACACCCCGATTAAAAGCGAAGAAAAAGATTGTGGTAGAAGACATTGTAGAGCACCACGGCATCTGCCCGTTTTAGAAGCAGCTCGCTCGGATATCTTTAAAATGATCGCAATCCCTAGAAAGGTAAGGTAATATCCTTAGAAAGGTAAGTCACTAAGGAACTCCTTATATGCGTGCGGCAGTGAGGTTGGCGGTTTCTCATGTAATTAATTATATTTCGTACTTAAATATTATAGGAGTCGTCTAAAAATACAAAAGGTTATATCCATTAATGCCACTGAATGATACAATAAATCAAACGTGTCAAATACGCTTTTAAAGAATCCAAATGGAAAAAATACTTTCAGTAAATGTATAGGGTAATAAATACACAAGCCCCGAAATGTAGGTAAAATACATCAATGCCGGCAAAAGGAAAGAGAAACCGTCCCTAAGAGCAACGTTAACAATCTGAAATTATTTATAACATCAAACGAGCGAAAGTAAATAGAAATTGGCGTAAAAGTATCGTAAGAGGTAAGAGGTCCACCTGCCAAGGTCACAAACGACGGATTCTTTACTGCAAGGGCGTACGCCGAGAAAATACAACTGGAAATAAATTCAGAACACGTTCGGTGATATAAATTTATAACGGCGGAGCGACAAACGGCGCTATGGAGCCTCAACGAATTTATTAAATAAATTAATTGAACCAAAACGGATGAACGGCTTGAATATTGAATGAACTGAAGCAGTGTCACTAACAATGTCACTAGAAACATGGCGCCGGAATTAGCGAGCAACCAATTAGGACACAATTTAAAATTTAATGTCGCCCGGGTGATTAACTGACGAAGACATAATAGCATAAGTGCAAATGCTCGTTACTCTTTAAAAAGTAATATTTCAGTTAAACAATAGACCGATCGCAGTTCGCTAGGAATTAATAAATTTTAATGGCCAACTGTCGTAGGATTGAGTTTGAGATTTCGTTTAAGGATAAAGAAAGTATTTTAAGATTGAACAGAACAATAGTTAAAGAATTTCAGTTTGAAAATCTTTCTTGACAAAAAGGGTCTCCCAGTTAGATGAAAAAAAAAAAGATTAATGTCGTGGAGAATAAGACGTTAAGTAGTCGAGTGTCTAATATAATAAAAAGCTTTACATTCTGTACGTATATATTTCGAAACTGTTTGATATGGTGCAATGAAACGAGCCAGGAGGACTTGCTTTATTTGTAATGTATAATTTCAACAAAAAAAAACCGACTTCAAGCATTATTCTACATTTATGTATGAAGATACAGGCTGATGATGATGATGAAAAAAATATGGGGCCAATATGGAAGTTATACTCTTTCAAATAAAAAAGGTTTTTTTCAAGTCGGTTTATAAATCACGGAGTAAATTAAGTATGAAACATAAAAAAAAATACAGCCGAATTGAGAACCTCCTCCTTTTTTGGAGTCGGTTAAAAATTAAATTAAAGCGATATAGTCACCAAATGATAAATCGTAAATAAACAAAGAAATGAGAGAAAGAAACTTAATAAACTGTAAGGCAATAGAGTTGGCGTGCTAACGCGGCAACCACTTTTCCAATAAACCGCCCGACAGAGTGCATAACGTGCCGAGATTACTTATAGCCTCCGGAGGAGGCAACCAAACAACAATATTTGTTGGGCCGGGACACTAGATTAATTTTTCCTCTGGCGTTGCGGTCTAAGCTATTCAGCAAAGTTTACCAACAGTGAGCGGGCAGTCCAAATGAAGTGGAAAACTGATTCACAGAGACTTTCTTTTAATCAGTTTTCGTACGATGTTATCGCTACACACGTACAGCTAAGAACAGATCATGTATAACAGTCATAATACGACGTAACTTTTATTACCCACAGCCTAACAATGGTACAAAGGTCGAAGTAAGTTTGAAGTGCTCTTGCTGTACAAAAATCTAAAGTTACAATAATTGTTAAGACGAGTTCGGTGGTCGAATGGTTAGCAATGGCCACTTTGTCTCCGAGGTCGCGGGTTCGATTCCCGCACAAGACAAACATTTATGTGCATGAACATGAACGTTAACCACAGATTGATATAATACAGTTAAATATTATCGAAGCTGAGTAACTTACTGGGTAAATTACAATTAAATTAAATTACTGGCTATGAATAAAATACATAGTAATAAATTTGTTTTTTGTAATAGTCATTCCCAATAGGTATATGAAATACTAAGGCGGAGGTTTTCTTCGGCGAACTCTCAAGTTGTGGAATGAACTGCCTGCCGAGATTTACTCAAGAGTATGGGGTTCTTTAAGAAGCCCAAGAAAACGTTTTTACAGGGTACAATGACTGCATCCCAGAAGGCCTTGGCCGTGTCCTTGTTTGCTAACCTTAGTTGTATAAAAAAAAAGTTGAAAAGGTAAATCATCAAAGCTTCATTATACGTGTAAAAAATACACTTCAGGTATCTCCGAAGTCTAGAATTAAAGCACGCACAATAGCCGTACACATAAATTCATGTGATATTTTATTAATGGCCAGTAACTTGCGGTCCTACACATGTAGCTGAATCGTAAAACCACCGGGTAAAAAGCGAATATATTGCATTCCGAAGGTTTACTACACTCGTTGAAATACTCCGCTTGTATTCGTACTAGACAAAGAGAAATATGTTAGCAACGTACAAGTACCTGGTTTTTATACGAAATAAAAGTTGTTCGTAATTAACTGTTTCTGAAACAATGGCACATCTCTACATAGATTAAACATAAAAATTGCTTTTCCTCATTTAAATGTAGCCTTTTATGTAAAAAGAACAATGGGAATATTGCCAGTACTCTAGACAATTATACGAGTATTCTGTTTGGAGTTGTAGGATTGGTTTTAATGTAAAATACAAGCGCCCGCTTTTATTGCACAAATAAGGATTGTAGTTGAATACTATTTAATTTGTGACAATTTCCGTATCAACGTTTAAATCCATACTACGTACCTATGTTTTACATTTTATCATTATTTAAAATGTGAGGTGGTTGAATGTCTAGCAATAGGGTAGCGGGTTCAATCCCCACATAAGACAAACATTTGTGTCATGCAGTGATCGGCGTTGGTAGTGCCATTGCGCGGGATTTGTGACCGTTGTCTTAATATGGATATGCCTCCCAAATCCCGGCATTTTCATTAAACGATTTCTTAAAGTTTGTGAATTATTTTAGTATTATTTGTATTTTACGTATCTATTTATATTGTTTTAGCATGCTTTTATTAACTTTCATTTTATTATTTTTCTTAACTGTTTGTCTAGAGAATTATTTTTTCTAATTTCTTTCTAATCGAATTTTCTCGTATTGCACTTAACGACACAGCAACATGTGTAAAAATATAATGTAGACTAAACGTAATCCCGGAATCCCATGGTTATATCCATATTAACATCAACATTCAGCACAACATACATACGCCGATCACTGGCATAGTGGCATCATGTCACATGTCTGTTTGTCTTAGTCCGAGTGTTTTCTAAGTATTAAATTTACTAAAAACAAAGTATCTAAGTACGTTTATAAGGTATCTAATATCCATAGTACAAACTTTGCTTAGTTTGGAATTAGATGGCGCTGTGTATTGTTTCGAGGAAAATTTATTTATTTATAATATATGACGTATCTAATTACACGTAAAGATCAATGGCAAATAAAGATATTTGAATTGAAATATATTTCGGACGCCTTTACAAATGCCTGGCGAACTCCGTAGCATCAACCTAATATGTATATTAGTATGGTAGCAACACATTTTGGTCCTAATAATACATCATTAGTCAACACCTCTACGTTCAGTAATGATAGTGCCCCCTGTGTGCGTGACCGAAAACAATATTGAGCGGAATAGCTTAGGTCGATATTGTCGGGCAAACATACCCTAACTACCCACATAAAATTTTCTTCATGTCTTGATGGTAAAGGTCCTATTGCCTAGTCAGTTTACTGGGCGAGACTGTGCAACCCTCGTGGTGTAACCGTACAGTACATAAAATGTGATACGTTACTCCGACCTACATCTTCATGTTCATCCTTGTTGAAAAAACCCCATGTGTAATCTCCTGGGCAAAGTTCTTTCATTCTGGATCTATGCACGTTCTCTATAATGAGCATTTTTTTTTATACATATTAGCTCAGCATATTGGCGCCACTTCGCCTGATGGTAAGCGAAAAAAGGACCCAATCGCAACGGCAACGGACAAGACACCTTGATTCGGATTAATTGAACAGATAACTTTGTTTATCATTTAATATGCGTAATATATTATTTTAACACCCAGTTCTCCTCAGCAAGCAATATTTCTCACCATTGCAAAAATATCAGTATAATGTCACCCGATATATTAGTTTCCTTTTTACGGTAACCGAGATAATGAATGGTATTCCGTTTATTTTTTCAGTTGTGTTCTTACTCTATTTAATCATTTCTTACGCTTAACAGCGGAATGTATAGTATACGAGTATAATGCTGACACATTATTTCAAATCAGTGCCTGCTTACCGACAGTTCGGCTTGTTTAATTTGGAGCTGAGCGAAAAAATCTTGATTATAGTAAAACGTAAGTCCAATGATTTAAAAAAAATAATATGAAGAGAACATGACTCTCTTCTTCTCGCATAACTTTTTGATGAGAAACAGTTTCTCATCAAAGAGGACATGATGATAGAGGAAATTTTACTAACTAAGCATTGAAAAATAATTAATGTCAATTTCTTTTATACCACTAGGATGGTAACCAAGCGCACGACCCACTTGATGGAAAGCAGTCCTCGTAGCTTATAGACGCTTGTGGCACCAGAGGAAACGTTCACGCGTTGCCGAGCCTGCAAAAACCCCTTATGGCCTTTCTTGAAAACCCCCACACTGTTGTCTCCTAGGAAAACCATGGCAGGGAGTTGCACAACTTGATAGCTCGAGGTAAAACACTTCTCTGTACAGAAGGTAGAATAAACAAAGAGAGGCAATATCTCTCCTCAGACTTAATGGTTCAATACCGTCCGTGAGCTCCGAATCGTCAACAATCCTCAGATATAGTCTCTGAACCGAGTCACAAGGTGCAGAAGTCTTATTCCGCGAGTTGAAGTACCGCCTCTATTAAGTTCTCTTCTTCTTCTTCCTCCGGCCTTTTCCCATTTCTATTTGGGGTCGGCTATCCTAATCCTTTACCGCCTCTATTAAGTAGGTACACCCAGTTTTATTGACACTAACTTGACCTTTTCCTCCAAGTGACTCCGGAACTGGATATCGCTCGAGATCTCGATGACACAGATCTCGATATTCTTGGCGATAGTGAGCGGTATATTGTGGAATTGTGGAGCCACATCAAATGGAGATGTCTTAGTGGTAAACGGGCAAACTCGAGTCTTGGTGGGGTTAATTGGACCAGGGGCCTAACGTCGAAGCTGAAGCCGATTACCATCGGATATTTTGATTGCGAAAACCAAACTTTAGCTTAGATTGACGGTAATTGTGTTTAGCTTAGCTGGTAAAAATCATAGAGCTGTACCGACTAAGTTGAAGGTGTTTGTCATTAACTTAAATCTAAGATCTAATTTCGCAATCAAAAATTAGGTGGCCCGTAGGACCCCTGGTTAAGTCGACCTCAATCGGATACTTTATAAATTATTTTTAACAAGGCTTATAGAGATGCCTTTTAAAGTAGCTCTACTGACAAACATGTATTGGCTCTGACTTAAAATGCTTTTTATAATTTAATAATTAAATTCATATACATGGCTGGTTCTCAATTTATTATTCAATGTACTATTACTTACTGGTATGTTGGCAACGTTCCTACTTTGACCACTCACATAACGAATTTTTCCGCAAAAACCTATACCACGAATGTCCATATGCATTGGCAGCTATCAACTATTTTCATGTTCATGCTAGCCACAATATTGGAATATGAAATACTATTTCTACCCACGGCTCCGCTCGCATTGACTATATTCTATAACAAAGCTGGAAAACATAGTTAAGAATTAAAAAAAAATCGGCCGCAGAGTTCTCTCGTGAAAAAGATATATTTCTACAGGTGCATAACACGCAAGTGAGTCCTAAGAACTGCTATACATAAGGCGAACCGTATCAACTAGATAACTGCGGATACAGCCCAACGAAACTAAACTAAGGCGGGCGGTACGCTTGCACATAGAAGTAAACCTTATTATACTACTACTTCGGGGTGTAAGTGGTTCATCGAGATCTTTGAACCAAAGCCCACTTCACCTGCACGTGGTGCACCCTGCTGACTGACAAACGAAGCTCTGGCGAAAAGAGAGGTAGGGAGCGTAATTGTCAGCTACCCGACTGGGGAATGTACCTCCACCTCACAGAATGTTGCAAGCGTTAGTATGGCCGCGGTGGCCGCTTCACATCAGGCGGGCCGGATGCTTGTCTGCCACCCGACGTATTATAATATTAAAAAAAAAAAAAAAATACTACGCAAAAGATTACTTAGTTTATATTGTACATACAAATTTTGTGTAAAAAAAATATCTAAGAGACATTGAACCTGCTATGAAAATCCGAAGCGTGGTTTAAGAGGAGGTAGCAGATAAACAACAGATGCGTCAAGCGACTTTGTATGTATAGCAATAGATGTAGTAACTTTCAAAAAATTATCCTTGAAATTTCAACCTTTTCGTAATTGAATTAATAAATAACTAGCTTGTGCTTTACGCTTCACCCGCATGAATGTCGGTTATGTCGCGCCAAAAGATGACCTATGTCCTCCTCAGGATATAATCAATGTACAAGCTATCCGTGCTATTTATATGATGAGTCCCAGGGAGACACTGAGAAATAAATTTAAAGAGAAAAATATTACGACATTACATTCTCAATATATTTATGAAAATCTTATTTACGTTCATAAAAATCAAACTAAATTTAGGAAAAACCGTGATCTCCATCAATTAAATTTAAGAAATAAAAACAAACTCGCTGTGCATATTACTAGGCTCCATAAAATCTCTAACTCGTTCCCAGGTCAATGTATACGCTTCTACAATAAACTTCCAAATGACGCGTTTAAATTATCCATGGGTAAATTTAAAAGATTTATCAAAACTAGACTATGTCAAAAGGCTTACTATTGTATCTCAGATTACATAAATGATAAAAGTATTTGGAAATGAATTGCTCTTGTTATGTTAATGATTGTATTTGTGTTTAATGTAACGATATTGGCAATTAAAAGAGTCGGCCTTGAGTTTCTTGCCAGTTCTTCTCAAGAAGCCCCGTCGCCGGAACTGGCACTTAAATTCACTTTCACAGATAGTGTGATGAAAGTGCATCTAAGCTCTGCGGATTTAAGTAGATAGTAATGATTTAGATACATGTCTTATATTTAATTTGTATGACGTTTCTAAGTGCTTTATAAAGTCCAAGGAATAAAGATATTTTGACTTTGACTTTGACTTAAACCAAATGTTACTCAAATTGGTTCAGTCGTTTAGTCGTGAAAAGGTAACAAACATACAAAGAGACATACTGTGGCATTTATAATGTTAGTATGGATGGAAGTCATTAAATAACTTGAACATCAAATGGGCATGTATCTCACGTGTACAGTGTAAATAAGGTATATACAGAAACCTCGAACGGAAGAATTTCCTAATTGAATGCCTAATAAAAAAATTACAGTTTTGGAGAGAAAAATGCTGGTTTTTGCGGAGATAGCCTGAAAAATGCCAATTTTCAACCAGCGATTGAGTCCGAACGGTCCGTCGGAGAAATCTATCTATATGGCGACGTATGACGTGACGAGTATGTTATGTCTACGATAATTTAATCAGTAGTGGCGCAAGTTAAAAGAAAATAAGAGTATCTTAAGTAGTGCATGCATAAGATTGTACAACAAAGTAGAAAATAATAATATACAACCAAAAAATTAAAAATCACAGAACATCCAAAAATACCTAGACATAATATATTCTGACAAAGTTTTAATGAAACTTTACCTCTCAGAGACTTTCAAACATCATATTGCACCAAATTATTTAATGAAATATGAACAGTCTTCTTTAATAAGAAAATTAAATGAGATTGCATTAATAAAATATCTCACAAAAGGAAGCATAAAGTCCACGATTAATTAAGCAAGCAGGTGCAACAAGGATGTGTCGTCTCATTGGATATATCTAAGAGAATATTAAGATTATTAATAATCTTTAGAATTGATCTCACAAGATGGCTCTGTGTCATGTGCCAAGATAATGAAATCTAAGGCACCTATAGTGTAGTATTCTTCTTTTCTGTCTTCAAAATCACATGGAAATTTTGAACAAACTTTTTGCTCAAGCATATCTGCTTACTCGAGCGTAAGCCTAAGTAGATTAAGAGGCTCAGTTGAGCTAGTTACCGCCGTCACTGATAAAAAAATCGTTCTACATGAACGATTACAAAAACTATATATCACAATTATTCTCAAAAAGACAAGACGCAGTCAAAGATAATAAAATGTAACACAGGAAAATATTTACGAAGAGAAGACAAAAACGGCCATGTATGACAAAATGCATAAAATTTGCCCAGTGTTACATTTTAAATGTTGGACTGATGTAAATATACTTCAAGTGCCTTTGTGACAACAATAGTGTTTCTACGAGTTTCTCTTTTATAATTGTTTGCAAACTATGCCATTTTATTCAGTCGTACCGTTAGTTAGCACGACGAAATCCTCTTACTCTGCAACAAAATTGTATTGCAATTATGGGTGTAGCGGCTCACCAGCATTTTTGAGTCAAAGCCAACCTCGTCTGCACGTGGTGCACCCTGCCGACTGGCAAACGAGAGGTAATGCGGCTCAGTGTATTTATAAGCTGCCCGACTGGGGAAGTACCTCTACCTTACAGAATACCGCAGACAAATAACAATTCCCATAAGGGTTGTTGCATTCCTGAGAGGGCAGTTAAAAAATACGCTATGCCCTCTCTTTTCACCAAAGCCTCGTCTATCAGTTAGCAGGGTGCACCACGTGCAGGTGAGGTTGGCTTTGGTTCAAAGATGTTGACGAACCTCTTACACCGCAAACTTACATGTAAAATGAAAATTATATGTCTGAATATATATGGGCCTGGCGCCACTCACGATTATATTGAATCTTCTTCAAGTTGATTAACAACTTGGAGAACGTCTCATTTATTAAAAATATATTTTTATATCTATTTATTCTTAACTCAAATGCTTTAAAATTCAAAATGTAATTTTGATTATACCACGCAGACATCTCAGTACTTTACTAGACAAATTCAGTTTGGTCTACACCGGGGTGAAATAGAGCGTCTTAACTACGACAATAAATCTTGTTACATTTGAAGGGAGCATTAAAATATTTCACTAATTACATTGCAAAGCCTTCAGTTAAAATTTGAGCAATTGATTAATTTATATTACATAAATAATCCTGGACAAATTACAGAGAGACACTTAACAAAGTTGTACTGTGGGTACTGATGAATGTACTTAAATATTTTTTTTTATTATATATTAAATAAAAATTAATGTTGCTAAGCGCAAAACTCGAGAACGGCTCGACCAATTCTGATAAATTTTCATATTTTGGCTAAGGTATAAGGAAGGTTCTTATGGAGAGAAAAGATTTAAAAATTGCGAGGAAAATAAATCACCAGTTTCTAACAGTGCGAAGCCGGGGCGGGCAGTTATATATAAAACACTCAAACCAAGACACGCAGACATGTTCATATAAAGAAACTTTTGTTTTATGTGAGAATCGAATCCGCGATCCTTGTAGTATAATAGCCATTGCTAGTTATTCGCCTCGGTAGGCGAATAACTAGCAATGGCTATTATACTGATATAGCCCCTGATATAGTAAACGCCCATGGCCCGGTGGCCATGGGCGTTTACTATATCAGGGCCGGTGGCCATGCTATACCAGGGGCGTCATTCGCGCATTACCGATCCTGTAAAAATCCCTTCACGCCTTTCTTGAAGAACCCCATACTGTAGTCTCCAGAGAAATACTCGTTAGTGAGTTCATTCGAAAATTTGAGAGATAACAATTCGCGGAAGAAAATCTTCCTAGAACTGAACAATGTGCATCTATTTTGACATAAGTACCTACATAGAATCAAATCAAAAGTATAATATAACTCTTAAGCTCTTTTAATTGATTGATGCGCTCGCAGTGGAGACCACTCATCATCATGCAAGAGAGTCTTTATTTTATGCATAGATTTGATAATTTCCACTGTCATGAAAACTATTTTTACTTATTTTCGCGTCAGGCTGGCTAATTGTGAAACCTTGTATCACATATTTATTGTGCCTTTCTTGAAAAACGGTGGGGATTTTCCTTTCTGGAATTGGTTTAACCTTTCTGTATTGTGTCTAGAGTCTAGAGGTGTCGTACTTATGTAGGTTACGTAGATTGCCGATTTCGTTCACTACTTATATATCTAAATACGAGAAAAGCTGTGTCATGACTTATTGATCGCCTTGGTCCGAGAAATTTGTTTTTTGGTGGGTCTAATGAATAGATATGAAAGCATTTTTACAAATTCCCCCGAGATACCGACATCCGTGCGCGAATGGAGTTGTGAGCAAAAGCTAGTCAATAATCAAATCTTTTCTAATAAGTCAGTTTTATTTTTAAACACAAAAAGAAATGAAAAATAATGTACGTTATATACAGACCTAAAAATAACAATAACAGAAATGTTATCAGCAAAACAATGCGAGGAAGTGGTACCACAGCCACACATGGCACGAACTCATTAACGAGCGGGTTCGGCTGCACAGCTAATGCTGCAATCCAGGTCTTAACGAAAGGTAATTTAGCAGCTGCACCGCTTGTGGCCGCTTACCGAGGCCGTATAATGCTGCGATGGAATATGAAAAATGGCACATTGTGCACGCCTCGAATAAGGGTTTTGTGCATAGAATACTACAATAATTTTACATTTATTTTGATTGTATGCTACATTTTATAGCTCCTCTAACTATGATAAATGTGTAATGGTTAGATGAGAGTCTCGCGTCTAAATTTCTATTTGACCAAAACAATTCTATATAAGGCAGTGAAATGATACGAAATTATTTATTCTATCATTGATCTCTTGTGGTCAATTAGACACGTATTGCATATTTTTATTCATAGTATTCTTTTTTTTTGTGACTATATGACTACAGTTAAAGCTCCCATCGTGTCCTGACCTTATTTCCTTGATAAAGCAGGTTAGAATGTTGGATATGTATACGGCAAAAAATAAACGATTGGTTTTTTCCGGATTATGATGGATGGACGTCGCGCGTCATTTAGCTATGTTTACACAAGGTAAATGTTTTTAGTCGCAACGCGTTCAGCGATGCTTAAAATTCTAAGTTTTATGTTTTTATCAAGACTTGTCATCGTCCGCGTAGTGTTTGAACATAAACTTAAGTTGGAACGCGGTTTATACATTGCACAAAGTTTGGATTACTAACGGCCTGCGGTATCTAGCACACTCTAAACACGGCCGCATATTATCCGAAATTTCTAATAACTTAAAAGCTCTGGTAAACATGCAATCAATCTGGCGCCTATCGGTAGAGTATAGAGGATTCATCAAATTTCTACCAGTCATCATCAGGTCCATTTTAGTCTCCACTACAGGAGCATGACCCTCTCTTGTCCGTCCTAGACGGAAGAAGGATTTGGCCTACACTCCTTACGCTGGCCAAACGGGTTGGGGAGGCCTGATCGATATTTGATAATACTATCAGTGTTTATTTGAAATCTAGTATCAAATGTATATAACGAGCACAAGCGATCGTAAAAAAAAATCTAACAGAAATTTCTGATAAAACGCCGGCGGCCTAAATTTCTATCGGTGAACTAGAACATAGATAACAAACCGGATGCCATTTTCCGTTAAATCGCGATAGCACCATTTTTATTACGTGGTATGCACCTGAAAATAAACTATGAAAGTTACTCGTAACTAAGTATGTTATTTCTATGCAGTATATGTATATTTATACCGGGTGGAATTTTATAATGCCCTCTGATATCCCCACGAGTGGAGATAGCAAAATTTCATTCAAAGGAAACATTTCTTTATTTTTGAAAAGAATCAACACTACTTTCAAAGATTTTTAAAAATACGCTTCTCTCTCACTCAGGCATCGAACCTCAGGTACTTTTTTAGGGTTCCGTACCCCAACTACCCAAAGGGTAAAAAGGAACCTTATTACTAAGGCTCCGCTGTCTGTCCGTCCGTCCGTCCGTCCGTCAGTCACCAGGCTGTATTTCATGAACCGTGATAAGTAGACAGTTGAAATTTTCACAGATGATGTATTTATGTTGCCGCTATAACAACAAATACTAAAAAACAGAATAAAATAAATATTTAAGGGCCCCATACAAAAAACGTGTTTTTTTTTTGCGTTCTTTTATGCTCGCAATTGATAACGGCAATAGGTAGACGCTTGAAATACTCACATAATATTATTATTTAGTTTTATATTCACTTTAAAAATAAATAATTAAATAAAAATAAAAGAAATATTTAAGAGGGGCTCCTATACAACAAACGTGATTGCCGTTTTTATAGATATGGTACGGGAACCTGTGTGTGTGATTCCGACTCGCACTTGGCCGGTTTTACTTTTTTATAGGCTCAATCAACATGGTCATTCATAAGAATCAAATGTCTCTAACAAACATTGTAAGTTAGATAAAAGGAAAACCATGAAAGACAAGATAAAATACCTTCATTCAAGGGCCTATCGGATTGCAATTGATCATAAAATTATGTATCGAACAAAATTGATCTAATTTCGAACAACTAATTTGTTAGCGTACTTTTTTTATCCAGTTCAATAAAAAAAAGTTTAGGTTTTATGCCTTTCATCTAATTTCACATCCATGGATATCTGGGGCGGCCGATAGGACTACGACCGGCTGATCTCCCGAGGCTCTTCACACCACGGTCATCACCCATTCTCTCGATGTGGCTAAGCCAGCGGAGTCTTTGTTTCCAGATTACAGATTCTCCACCTTTCATTGGGTTCGTGTACTGGACCTAAGGTCTTGCAGAGAATTTTCCGTTCCGTTAGCCAGAGCTTGTCCATTTTCCTTTAGTGTCAGTGTTCAAGCCTCGCATCCGTACATAAGTATTACGGTTTTATAACGGTCTCGTAAATCCAGATTTTGTTTGTTCTGTTTGAAGCCTAGACACCAACACTTTTTGAAGAGCCGCGGTGAATCACTATGCATTCTTACTCCTGGTGTCAATTTCTGTGTCACATGTATTTGTGCCCGTTATGGTGCAACCTTGTATTATTTTTAAGAGCGAAAATAGACCTTGTTAATTGGAAAAGTACGAACGACCCCATATTTTGCCCACTGTAATATAAGTACACATATTACAACTACTAGGCGTTAGGCAAGGTGCATTAGAATTGATCACATACTTTTCGGTCGTTATCGGACCATTGGGCATTTATGGGTTAAATATTCAGAATTGATTATTTCATTCGAAATAGGTAGGTATCTAGATATTACGTGTATGTAACCTTTGCCCGACTTACGCATAATTATTTTCCCAGAATTATTTACATACCCAACCCAGTATGTTAACTTTTGTTTGCATTATCAATACCTACATACCTATAACAAGAGAGTAAAACCAGCTCGTCTGTACATTTAATAATATTTCCCGGAATTTATTTAGGGAAATTCTCAAACATCAACTGAATACTTCAGTAGGACGTTTTTTTTTTAATTTTGTCTACTTGATTGTACGATACCCGCTTGTAGATCGTAATACTTCTAATAAAAGAAATTGCCGCGTAGATACTGCTACGAATGCTACGTCTCTAGGCTACCAGGACCATCTTATATTGGAAGTGTTTCGGCCTACAAGCAAGCCAAGTTGATCTTAAAATTAAATTAATTACATAAAAAGTACAAGGACTAGTCTTAATTACTACTATTATGTATTTGAAAATATAAATATACTATAATTATATTGTAATCAATAAGGAGGTGAGTATGTTTTATACCCGACCGCAGCGAAGCAAAATAGATAGTAACCCTATCTATATGGCGCTTTTGATAATCGAAGAACGATCGTAATGCGGTGTAACAGGCTAAATATCACTGTAAGAGCCAAAGTAAACCTAACCTGCATGTGATGCACCCCGTCAATCAGCAAACGAGGCTTTGCCGAAAGGAAGATAAAGCACAACGATAGCCCGACTGGGGAAGTACTTCTACCCGACATAAAACCGCAGCCCTTGAGTTTGTGCCTGCGAGTGACCAGAATTTGAGCAGTTGTTGCGTTGGTAGCAATGGGCTGGCAGTCACATCTAGCGTTAATGAGCTATAGCAACCCCTTTACATCAAGCGGGCCGTATACTCGTTTACCACCCGACGTAGTATTAAAAAAGAATCACCGGAAAATTTAACTTAAGTCACGCGAAAGAAGTCGTAGGCGGCAGTTAGTCGTGTGTAAAAGTTGACAAAGATATCGCTAGCCCGCCTATATTCCCCGGAGCCACCGTCACATACAACTCAAATAAAACTTAGATATAGTTATTCCCGTAGGGAAGGGAACTTTTGAAAACACAACGGTTAAATAAAAAAGTTTGAGCACAATAAATCAAACTGTAGGCGTAAAACAATGTAGATAATGTTATTGTACGATATAAGTAATGTTGCCATCTTCTCTTTTTTCTTCTCAAGGGTATTGTTATTTATCTGCGGTGTTCCGCGAGTTCAAAATACTTTCCCAGACAGACAGGTAGGGCTGAACATACCATACCTCTTTTTCAGCAGACGTTGCAAGGATGCACCATGTATAAGTGAGGTAGACTATTGCTGTAAAGATCGTGATTGTGAGCCACCTAAAACCTACTGGTTATTATTTTTATACTAAGTGCTGGTGATTGATTGCCTTTTTGGTAGTCGGCGCTGTTAATTCTGGCTACACAGGAGAGACAGTGGTGGAATTATCGCTTGCGCGCCGCCACCCCCGCTGCCAACGCAACCACCGCTTCCTTTGGTGACCTCACTCACTCGCAGGAACACAGCAACCCTCAAGGTAATTGTCCTTTGGCTGCGGTTCTGTGAGGTGGAGGCACTTCCCCAATCGGGCAGCTTACAAAAACGCTGTACGCTACCTCTCTATTTCCAGAGCCTCTTTCGCTAGCCAGCAGGGTGTACCATACGCAAGTGAAGTTGGTTTTGGCTGTAAAGATCGTGGTGAGCTGCTTACACCCCATCGAAAGATCACACCATGCTTCTTACACCCCTTACTCCTCCCACTTCATGCACAAATTCGTTACCCTAAGGTTGTCTTGAAAAGATTGCTCTCCATTATAAGGCCGCCTTGTTGCATATACCTATACATGTCAACTGTCTATATTAATTTATTGATTCACTGTACTTTAAATTTGTATTAAGCAAATAAAGCATAGTTCTATCTATCTATCTTATACGGGTGTATCGTAGATATGTTTTATTTTCCTGATTGTACTAAGACGAATATCCTGCGTTATATAGGTACGCTTAGTGAGGTTTAGTCCTAATAAGTTATCTAGTTACTTCTGGCAGTGATAAATAGTATATTACGTGGCAGACAATTATTGCTCCGTACTTCCTCCCAAGATCTCGCCGCTGAATATTGTAAGAAGCGACGTGTTTTATGTGTTTAATTAGCACATTGCCTCCGCCTTCTATTTCTTTGTTTATTTTTCCTGTCTCTACATATTTACTTAATAAAATTTCACTTTATTTCTGGAAAATTGCCTTTATCGAATTGCCTTATAACGAAACCTTTGCGGTTATTGATACTTCAGAGGGTAAATTTTGGTTAATTAAGTCATTGTATGCGAGAAATTACCGCGATCTACTCAGGTATAAATTTAATTCGACGATTACATTCGGGGCAGGTCATAATAGTGACATAAACAACGTAGAGGGGCCCCTGGACTATTATAAGGCGACACATTAATTCAGAAGGTGGAACAATTGCGGCTGGCAGCTTCGTTAGACCGGCAGCGACACGTGTAATAAGATAAAGTAACACCGCCGCCGCGCCGCCCGTGCCCTGCTAGAACAAAGGTCTTCCGACATCGCCCGCAAACAATACCTTGGGCGTGTACCCCGGACTGTCCTCACCTACTTCTAACCATTATCTGTCGTAACAAATAGCATAATAACTAACAGTCACATACATGCTGCAGCACATGCTACAGGTGTATCGTATATTTTATTCATTAAGCGAACAATTCCGGTACATGTCAGCGCAAATGTTTTAAATGCAATAATGTATATTCAAAATTTGCATGAAACATGGTAGTATAGGTGACAATGTAGATGTAGATAATAGACGTTAAGTACATCATGTTCTGCTTGTTAGAATAACATAAAACCAACTCTTATTACGATGCAATAACTGAATAGAATGCTTATTCATACCAATGAATAAGCGACTCTATTTCAAATTGAATGTAATGTAATACGTACGTAGATAGCTTTTCAACTACGTTAGAGTTTTGCTGCGCAAATTGAAATCTTATTATCATTTACGACATAAAAATGAGTGAATCTAACATTAAATTAACCTCACACATCGAACCGTCATTAAATACATTTTCTAGAACTTATTCGTTTATGTAAGTTTACATTACCGAAAATGAGTTAATTCCAGGAATTCTTCTCAAACCAATAAACGTATTCCATGGAAAAATGCGATATTACATAGAACGCTATATGTTGTTAGCAAATTTTAGATTACAGCATTCGGTATCAACCCATATTCATTCCACTATTGGGATACGGTTCTCCCCTCAATCGAAAAGCTTTAGAGCAGAAACCTTAGGTACTTTTTGCACAACGTTTAATAGGCATTGAAATTACAAATATTGACTTGACTCTCAATCTAAAGTAGGACTGTGAGGAGCTCGATGGCGTCGTTGCGCGTGTCATTCTAATCGATCACGCAACATCGACCGTAGCCTGTCCATGGATGGGTTTACTTATCTCGAGTTCGGCTGTGTTTAGGAGGACACGTTAAGCCATCGGTCCCAGCTGTTGTCGTTAGATGACAGTCGTTAAGCCAAGTCAGTGGCTTTTAGGCACAGAACTAATATCCTCTTTATTATTAGTTCTGTGCTTTTAGGCGGCTTGAAAACACTGACCTCCACCAACCCACAGTTGAGTTGAACCTGCGATTGAGGGGAGACCCGTAGCCCAGCAGTGGGATGAATAGGGGTTGACGATAAAAATGCCTTGAGACAATGAATTTGAGACAATAAAAATGTCTTTGTCTGAGACTTTTATACTAAATACGTACCATATAAATACAGCAAAATCTATACTGTTATAATAAATTATTATTCAACACGACGTATCAAATTACTTACAGGATCCTTTATCTAATTTGAAATTGAATTAATTTCAACAGTAGCACTATAAATGGACGCCGCAAACACAACGATATTCTTATCTACATAATGAAACTACTTGTTCTCAAGTTTGGAACATTTCGGGTCAATTATATGGAAATGGCACGTATACTGTTTTGTGCAAAGTCGTATACGGTTATAATGCCGAGATTATGTCACTGTTTAAACTCCTGAAATTCAAGCTGCGGGAATCAAATATTTATCTGGACTGGATGACACTTCAAGCACCGAAGTTAAATATCAACGGAACCCTCCATTTCAATTTTAACCTTAATCGCCCTGCGAGTAATAGCATCTTCGGCACATTGCCGGCGCCCAACGAAAGCCACTTTTCTTGAAAACGCTTCTAAACGCTTTCATAAAATATGGATATAAATTACGTCAATAAGAGAAATAAGGATAAAAACGTGTTTTGAGGTACTGTTTGTTTATCGTGCCTATTTCTCTCGATCATTTACGTTTTTATTACCTACTTTACAAATTACAAAGCTTTGATTATCCTGAGGTCAATATCAATTTGACCAAACAATTTGTCTCGCTATAGTGAACTATATCGGTTCGTATTTGATTTCAAGGTATTTGACCCAAAGGTATTTCTCTCCAGTATCAACGCCCATTTGTATTTACGTCTCGAATCGACATTACAGCAGGCGAGGTTGCCGGTAGGTCTTACTAAGGATTATACTCAGATTCCAACCTTAAAGTTTATTATATAATATCACATTTCATTCCCAAGTTTATTGAATTCACTGAATGTTCAACTAAAGTTGAACGTAGTCAGAGCAAGGATATTAGCATATTACGTAATTTTTACATTTTATCGCTAGCAGCCAGGATATCTAGTATTAGCCTTGCATACCCGTCTGGATGAGGCGTCAAGTATTTCTAATTATGATATTTCTGTTAAAGCAATTATGATAGCAACATACCAGGCTAGTCCATTAGCGGAGCATAAAACATGTGAAGTATTCTTGAAATCGCTACAAAGAGTAATGCATACCTGAAACAAACGTAATATCTTAAAATCAGTACATAAAAACTGTATGTAGTCTCGGTATATTCATGTTTAGAGGGCTGTATCGCCGACCGCAAGCCACGGGAGGCACATATTTAACGCTCGGGCTTATCTCAAACGAGGAGGGTGTGAGCGCGGGAGGAGGCGCTTGCTGCTACAATATCAAGCCTATCTTTCTACTAATGGCCTACACGTGAAAGGTGAATAGCTCCATCGCGCAACGGTAAGCCACTCGCAGACGAGGATGGATGACGCTTTATTTCGTTACTACGATAAGCCCCAACGCAATTCATCGAGCATCGGATATGCGATAAAAATATACTTACAATTCTAACTGAGCCGGCAAATCCGCGCGCACGATTCAGCAGACTCCCATTGTCATTTCGGATTACCGTCTCTTCAAAAATATTTCAATGCAAATGCGTTATAAAGGGACGGTAATACCAATTGACAATGACAGAATCAAATGAACGCCTATTGCCTATGAGTCGGAATTACTCTCGCGATTCGAAAAATCACATTCTGAAAAGCTTGCTGAAATTGTGGAATCATTATAATATAGGGAGAGTTCGGTAACAATGTGACAAAAATGTTAATACCTGCTGGTATTAACGAGGCCTAATGACATTCAAAGTCAACCCCGCATCTAAACATGATACATCTTGGCATTTATAATTAGTGACCGATGTTCTGACGAAAGAGCGTACGGACAGGCGACAGGACAAAGCGTACGTCGTTGAATTCGGCACAGTAGGACTGAACAAAAAATAATTTACAGAAGATTTCAGCTAAATAACAATGCCTTAATATTGCGCGTTCAGAGGCTTTGACAACGGTGGTGACAAACAAGAATTTTAAATGATCTTGGTGGCAAAGCTCGAGCCATATCATCATCACTAAAGACTGTATGATGGTATCAGTATTATAAAAACATTGAAATACGGTATATAAGTTCGGCAGTAATGTAGCAAAAAGACACAATAATGTCGGACGACGAATATTTAGGTAAAGCAAAAAGCGTTCCGGGCATGGTCATCAATTACACGTTATAACGAACGCCCTCCGTACCGTGCGCGTCACCAATGTCCATTACGATGAAACATGTTGCTCTAATTAATGGACATAGTCTATTATCGTCCGGAAACCACGTGTCCTGCATACATGTCGCGTATTGAGACCCCTCCATAAATACGTTTGCAACGCACAAATAGTCCCCGTCGATTCACTTCTGATTGCGTTTTCCGTTTTGCAATTTAATTAAAATGAGTTGATTAAATGCTATTACAATTCTAAATTGCACCCTTCACTAAATACTCGTATGACATGATTATTATCAGTATATTTAGTTATCCTGTTGCTTAACGATTGCACTTCCTGTTTGGTAATCGGAAGATGCAAATAACAATTTTGCAAAAATGGCGATAATACTTTGACAGATGAACTAATTTTAATGGAATTAAAGTCAATATAACTTGTACCTTAGGGAAGACTGAAGGTTACCTTCCTAATACCGAAGAAAGTAGAGACATAGAGTAATAAGTAGGTACAACGTTCAAATATCACGTCGTACTTCATATATTTTCTCTTTTAAAACTTGGCAGGAAAGTCGGCCAACGTAGTTATTACCTTCGTTATAGGCGAAAAGAAGCGCCATTCATTCCACATGCCGTCTGGCCGCCAAGCACATGGTTAAAAGATGGCATATGTCGCACACAATTGTACTCCTGCCTGAAGTAGTTTTATTGCTATACGATTCATCACATGGCGCTGTACACGAGCTCTATTGTTTTATTATTCTTGTTGAGTCTGCTGTGTTGTGATACCTAAATGTTTTGTCGCTCTCACGTTATACAATAGCAACCGATAATACTTATGCTGCACCGTAGGTGCATCAGGACATATCATGAGCATTGAATAATCGGTTGCAAGGCTACAGTAGACCTCACTAGCTTTTTTACTAGCTTTTGTAGGCTGATATTGGGTGGTTCATTGTATTTTTTTCAATTCTCTGAAGCAGACCGTAACCTAAACGAAGAAACCTATATTTGTACGTTGTATACTATGGTAGGTAATTAGATAACTTTACCAACCCAGTAATGTCCTTTTCAGGGCTTTTTGAATGAATACTGAAGGTTCTTTGACGCCAAACTCAATAGTGTATTCATTTCACAAGATGACAATGTGTGGTAGGACAAAAGTGGAGGGATGCATACTATTCGGTTCTAAGGGGCCCGCGTTGTATGTGATTATTTCGGTTCCAGTGTCGCAGAATGCATTCTCTGCCGGTAACAAACGTTGCGAATGTAAGAGGCCGAAGGCAATCAAACAGATCTCTTGTGGCTTCAAAAAAAAAGCTACCAAGTGCGAGTCGGACTCGCCTATGAAGGGTTCCGTAGCAGCAAGTAACATAATATAAAAGTTCTTGTAGTTCGTTGTTCGATGTTTTAATAATAGTGTATTTTTTAAAATTAAGTTATTGATAAGTAAATATTACAATTGCGAGCAAGCCTATATGCGAGCACATATAGGCTTGTGATAGCTAAACAAGCTAATATATATTCCAGTTTGACAAGAAATATTATCAATTTGTGTGCCTCCTCGTGTAGTTGGACAAGTAATGGTTCACGGTTTATGACTAAGGTTTATGTTTATGAAATTAATTATATTTGAGTTGATTGAATGAAAGGTAAATTGCGGTTTACGATTTATGACGTATTAAAAAAAACTACTTACTAGATGTCGTTCAAACCAAGTTTCGGTGGAAGTTTGTATGGTAATGTACATCATATATTTTTTTAGAAGTTACAGGGGGGGGGGGGACGACGACACATTTTACCACATTGGAAGTGTCTCTCGTGCAAACTATTCAGTTTAGAAAAAAAATGATATTAGAAACCTCAATCAGGCCTGTGTCACTTCGCCATTCTGCCGAGCCCGACGCTGCCGGCAGCTTTATTTAGTCGAGTGTCACTCACGCGCGCTCTCGACCAAGGTGGTTAAACAAAAGCGTTACTATTCTGCATTCGGATGCACGAACACAAATTTTAAAGATAATGATTTATGGTTATACCTAAGCAGTGTGTGAGTGCCACGGGCGATCACTCGCACCTGTTAAAAAATGTACGCTAATTGATCTATCGGCGCGTGAGTTCTGTTGACATTATGACTTTAGTAGATTATAGACTTAAAATACATACCTACACCAAAGTTACAAATACTTTCCTTGTTAAAGATACATCCGAGCTATTACTGGACAACGTGAATAGTAAACCTGATCTGTAAGTACGTACAGTCATGATTCCTGTTAAAACTTACACTAAAATTATACATTCTATCAGTGTCAACATTACCTAACATTATTGTTACTAAGTACCTACCTATGTACTTAATAATCACAGAGTATGATATAGTAACATAAGTGAGTACAACAGAGTAATAAACGTACACACGCGTAAACCTACTACAATTTTTGGTAGTTTAAGTATATGTATTGAACATTAATAAACAAGCGTATGTATTTATACTAGTGTTGAGTAGGACACGATTTTAAAAAGAGTTTGTAAGAGTAGCCTCTTTTTTGTACTGAGCCAGTACAATGTCCCGCTTCAAAGGAGGCGAGGCGTACTGAAGTTCGGCGACATATTTGAAGTAACATTACGACTATGACATTTGATATTATTGTACTGTGTTAGTATTGTACTACACAGTCTGATTGATGAGATGACATTCTGGTTTAGTACATACCTATTGCAAAGTAATCAGAAACAATTAATAAAATATAGTTTGCGGGTAATTAAAATAATAAATAAATAAATTTCAATGTATATTATGGGAAATAAAAATAAAATTAAAAATTATTCAATGTAATTACTGTTTATAAATAATATTTGGGCTACTTTTTTGCCACTTAACCGGTTCCTTCTTTCTGTAAGGACTTGGCCCGCTTTGGAGAAAGTACGTAAGTTAATTAATAATACAACAAAACACTTGTTTGCTGTCACTGACTTACTGTAGGTACTGCATTCATATGTCAAACGTTACGAATAGTAACGGTTTTTCGCGTCTTCGCTTCATGAAATCTTGCATGACGAAATAGAGTTGAAATTTGTTAAAATAAATATTCAATATATCCATATTAAATAAGAGAAAACTCATTAGAGGGCGCTGTTCATTAAAGTAACACCATGCTTTACATGACATCAGAGAAAACGCAGTTGTCGCACTTGTCGCAGTTACTTCTCCGAGCCCAGCCTAGGTGGCGTAAATTCGAATCAATTCTTAATAATCAAGCGACAACGACAAGCTGACGCTATTGAAGCATCTGCCTCTACTTGGTAGTAAAGACTACTGTACTGTACCGCGACGTAAAATTTGAAGCAGTACATTTCATAGTGTTGAGCCGCTCTTACATTTTGACGTCATGTACGGGACAAATGTACTGCCTCTTGTATGTACTACTCAACACTAATTTATACCTATCTACGCGGCTCGGTCGCGAGCGTTTTGGTTCAACCCTATGAGCGACACGCTGCCGAGTTACGTCAAGGCTGAGACAAACTATTTTGTAAAAGCAGCGGCTGTCGCTCGTAACGCGTTAGATATAGGGGTTACTTTCGATTGTCCCTGCCGCTGAAAGACTCAGGTACGAGTGCAGATGGCGAATTATTTTGGACCGTATTAGCGCGTATCGAAGGTTGATATTTTAATTGTGATTATTCCAATTGTGTCGGAAGTGAATCTTCTGTTAGAGTATATTATTCTGTGCCCCAATATCATTTTTGAAGACCTATCCATAGATACACGTATGGGTTTGATAAAAAAAAAACCGGACAAGTGCGAGTCGGACTCGCCCACCGAGGGTTCCGTAGGTACGTAGTATCATTATTAAATTTGATATTTTTTATTATAAATAAGAAATAATGCGTCGAAAAAAATAAATAAAATATATTTTGCAATGTGTACATCAAGCCCTTTCTTATGATACCCCATTTGAACTAGTAGTTTCAATTTGAAATTTCGTCACTCTGTAAAAAGTATAGACCCGCTATTTTTTAAGATCTATTTACAAATGTATAGTTTTGAGATTTATTCCTGTACTTATAGTCTATAACGATGTTACTTGCCAAATTTCATAGTTCTAGGTCAACGGGAAGTACCCTATAGGTTTTGATTCCCTTGAGTGTGTCGAAATATGCGTTTTTTGCTGAATAAACGGCCGTAACTTTTTTCTACGTAAACTTAGCAGTTTGATGTTTTTACAACTTCATGGGACCGTAGACCTGAGTATACAGTTCAAATTTCAGCTTGATACTTCCACGCATTCTCGACATATAAATTCTTGACAGACAGACAGACAGACAGACAGACAGACAGACGGACAACAAAGTGATCTTATAAGGGTTCCGTTTTTCCTTTTGAGGTACGGAACCCTAAAAATTGACTCATTGTCACGTGCCGTCTGAGCCTAGCGTGCAAGCGAGAGCGCGGAACAAATGATAGAGAGGCACGATGTGACTCATCTATCTCTATGGAGAATGAGAAAAGTATGAATAGATAAAGTCGAGAGCTCATGAAGCTTTTCACTTGTAGTACGAGCCTTACATCTACAGCGATTGTAATAATAACGGTTCAGAGTCCACCGTGTAAGGCTTCACGAGTTCTTGGCTGCACAATAAATAAAACTTATAAACAAATAGAATCTCTGGGGGCTCCCCCCGAGCTGCCCCTCCCTAGCCCCCCTTGGCGACGCCCTTGTTTACAGACAACCATTTTTTTTTACATCTTACTATTTGTCATCTGTGTACAAATATCATTTTTGTGTGGACTCTCTCAAAAAGAAATGTAGGAAGCGTAATTGTAAGAGTGTACCCGACTGGAGAATGTCCACCTCATAGACTATCGTAGCCAAATACCAATTCCCTTAAGGGTTGTTGTGTTACTGTGAGAGAGTGAGGTCACCAGAAAGAAAGAAAGCTATTGCTTCTGGTTTACAATGAGCAATACCTGAATGTTCTTGATTTTTTTTATATCACGTCGCGTGGCAGACAATCATACGGCCCGCCTGATGTGAAGCGCTTACCGTAGCCATATTAGCCATATAACGCTCGCAACATGAAATATCGCTCGCGCACCACTACCACCGCTGCCAACTCAACTCAACTCCTTTATTTCTGGTGACCTCACTCACTCACAGGAACGCAACAAACCTCAAGGGAATTGGTGTTTGGCTGCGATATTCTGTGAGGTAGAGATACTTCGCCAGTCAGTCGGGCCGCTTACAAATACGCTGTACCCTACCTCTCTTTCGCCAGACCCTATTTCGCTAGTCGGCCGGGTGCACCACGTGCAGGTGAAGTTGGCTTTGGTTCTAAAGATCGCAGTAACCCACTTACATCCCATATTAACAAAAATATTAGAAACATATTCAGGAGAAACGTATTTACAGTCCTCGCCATCTCGTCCAACTTTAAACTATACAAGATTTTATCTAGGAAATTTCTTTTAAATTGATGAAGTTATCCTTCCTTCTTTTACCTATCATCGGTAGTTTAAAAGCAATCATTTTCAATTACGTCTGATACAAATAGCTTTTCGTATCTCAGCGTGTCGTGCCGGCTACTCGGCTAGCCTAGCGAACGTCGTGCCAACGCCGTGCGCATCTGGCACCTGAGGCCAAGTCCGACGCCGCCTAATGGCCTGTCGCGCGTCCATCCGCGCCGGTGATTGATCGACACACCCCCATGACGTGTGCACACATCGCTTACATCGGCTTCGCGATATCGCGGTAATCCATCACAAATTCCTTTTGCGGTATTGGTCCCTCAAAATGCGAGCAACGGCTACTAACAGCTGCAACACTAATAAAACTAAAATACTATAATCAAAATTTTCTAGACAAGAAATTTCCTGAATAAACCATATAAACCCTTTTTTGAGCGCGATGTCCAAAATGCCTAATAAGCACAATTCCTAAAATCAATGTCTAAAAAGCTTGCTACCATAATAGCAAAATGCCTAAAACTCACATTCCCTTGGATGCACAACATCCAGATATTTTACATAAACAACTAAATGCCAAAAACTTACATGACCAAAAAAACATCATGCCAAAAAAGCAATTTGTCTATAATATACCTTTTATCTAGTTTTCACATGCACCTTTATCTATGAACATGATATTGGCTCTTCTTCATTTCTACGTCGTGCTTGACGCTTCCATGATTTCCTAGCATAACTTGTAGCTCATAGACATCCTGACATTTTATAAAGGATATCCATAGTAATATCAATAAATCTAACTAACTGGTATCTATAATAAATCTTCCCCGCCTAGGTGGGATGTAGTAGTGTAATACTTAACAGATAGATGGCGCCACACTGTGACTTCACAGCAGTAAATATAAATAGATATGATGCAAAAATTTGTTACCATCACAAATCTTCTTGGTAGCTCAGTGTGAAAGAGCACTTAACCGGTAATCGAGAGATCGTGGGTTCAAATGCCACCTAGGCGGAGAGGTGATTTTTTCCATTTTAAAATATTTTTAATATAATAAAACCAGCTGTTACCCCAGCCACACTCGCTAAGTAAATATTTTAATTAAACATTTTTTTCCCCGTAGTGATAAGATGTTTTTCAGGAATAAAAAGTAGCCCGAGGTCACTCTCCAGACTTTAAATTAATTGAACATGATTATTTTACGGGGAAAATCCCCGTAAAAAAATCATGTCAAAGAAAATGATATCAAAACTTTATAAATAGAAGTTAAAACAATTGTTTTTAGAATTTTTGTCTGATTGACAGACAAACATTGTTGGTAGGTTCGAACTCGCGTCTCCAAAACCTATTTCACGAAATTGAATGCGGATTTCATAGTTGTAATACTGGAGGTTGACTGGAGGTTTAAATCAGCTGTATGTGTAACAACCCTCAAAGAAATTGTTATTGATGATGTACTTAAATATATATTTTTTTGTAAATACATACTTATATTACATAGAGAATACCCAGACCAAGACAAACAGACATGTTCATGCACACAAATCTCTGCAGACATGCCTATCTCATGCGCAACAACAATAATATCTGCTACAGCATTATAAATTGTTTTATTAGGGGTATGATGGGCAAGATAACCCATATTGACCCATAAATATACTCGTGCTTTATTTATAGGACAACAGAAAGTAACTAGATACTAAACTAGTTATGCATTGATTGAGTTTCTTTGGAAAATTTAACTTTATTACAAAAAAATCTTAGAATTTTAATTTAAAAGTAAATAACCTTCTATAAAAAGTCTAATTTCTGGAGGGCCGAAGATGTTTGAGCAAATATTAGCCTGAATCTCATTACTTTCCTCAGTATACGACTGAATTTGGATTTTATTAGAAAACTTTTCCGATTTCCTTGGAAATATTACAAATGAATATACTTTTGTATTTCGTTTCAGATATTACTTCTAATAATATTAAATTATACAACCGAGAAAGGATTCTAATTCTAATTAATGTTATAGGGGGAATATTTTCAAATATTCCCATAAAAGAACATCCGTTACATATAAAATTATGGAACAGAAAAAAGGCAATTTTTCTTTAGAAGTATAGGTATTCTTTTCAAAAGTTTTCGCAATGAATTGAAAACAAAAAACTTACAGTCTAGTAAGTTAGTCTAAAATATGAATCGAATTTAAAAGTCAGAAGTTCAGTCTAGGATGAACTTTGTACAAAAGGACAGGTTTTATAATTACTAAGACAACTTTCCTTCGCAACTGTATTTCTTTGGTAACTTAACTACTTCGAGTTTCTTTAGAACTTTTTAATAATAAAACAGCGAAAATCATCTAACAATAGCATTATAGTAGCATTAAGTGGCTGACTACTACGATATGAAGTAAGTACATAACATTAGTACTTATTGTTGCTTATTGAGAAAGGGATTCAATTTATTAGTTCGTTTATCTTATTGATAATCAGCTAATGTCAGTCCAAATATTATTATGAGCTATCGATTGAGTAAATTCAGAGTTTCACGGAGTAGATAAAATATGACAATTCAATCCAATATTAATCCGATAAAACCCAGGGCTGAACGTGCTAGGTATTTGCAAAATAAACAAAACCGAAAACGCCTTCTGCAATAACAAGCTCAAGTTGTTCGAGTGGAAGTGATCAATTTTCTCAACAATTTCACCGTCATCTTGAATCTTTTCAGAGGCACAAAACATTTAGCCAATTCAGCGCACAGGGGCCGACCCGTGATAATAGAGCCTGTTGGTTGGGAGGGACAGTCATCGCAAACATAAGCCATTAGCGTATTGTTAGCGCTTTTTCAACCGTAGCCTCCATTTTTGGGATTTTTTGTCGAGAATCTTCGAGTATTGTACCTAAGAATAAATCATAATTCCATTAAAACTATATGACAAAAGCACAACCAAAACACACACCCTCATTAGAATGTAAATAAGTGGATTATTTGTTATGACAAGAATGGACTCTTAAAATGATTGGTTCCCCTAATCCGATGGAATAGTGCAGAACGTATAAGAAATACGATTGATTCTATACGTTGTTATAATAAACTGTTACGTGGTCATTTCTACTAAAAAACCTTCATCAAAATATCTTTAATACTATTTGTTTATTCACGCATCACGCTTGCGTCTCAAAGGCCAATGATTAGAGCGATTTCTAGATTTTTAATAATATAGCGAATACAGTCTGGATCCGATCAATACATCCACAGGTACAATGAAAATTCAGAATTTTTCACATAAGAATTTCGTTCGATTGGACCGGTGGATTTGGAAATTTCATCCAGCAGGGCCTAATCTACTGTATAACAACACAATAAGTCGCTCATTGGGTGCAACAACGTCATATTTAAAGTCAACATGCATTTTACGTACGTAATTTTGGTATTTATTTTGATATACTATTTCTACTTTCCGATTCTTCTTAATAGGATTAAAACATTTTAAAAGTATCTAATTATTCTTTTATTTTTTATCTCTCTTAAATCACGGGTCAAGCCCGGTCATTTGATAGGCATGCGCGGAGATATGGATCCAACGCGTAGAGGCCCCTTTGAGAAGTTTGATGTAATGTTGTACGCCCGCCGTGACCCGCTCCAGGATATGTCAATGGAACGATATACCCATGAGCAGGTCTCGGCAGGCGTTGAAACTATTGCGAAGTGTGATGGAAAATAAATGGGCTATGGAGATGAGATCTGGGTGAACTTAATACCGAGCTATTACAGAAGAGGGACGGACACCTGCCATAACTGCTTTTATTGCTAGTTATTTGCGGCAGGCGGTGGCTTGCCACTCACTAGATGGGCCCCCGAAATGCCAGGAAAACGGCCAGGGGCAACACCGGTGTGAGTGACTCAGGGATGTCGAGAGGTGTGCTGCGCTTTCTCCGAAGTTACTCGCGGCGTGATGCCCTTTAACACTTCCACCCCTGGAGCATATAGCTCTAGCGGCTCCTCTCTGGACGGCCAATGAAGGCAAGCCAGAGCTGAGAGTCCTGCGGGCCTTCTTGTGTTTACACTCCGACCGATGAAGACACGTCGGAGACGAAGGCCCTGACCGACTCTCTGGAGACTCGGGTCCGTGGTGTCGCTACTCACACAACAGCTCGCCACACAAGCTGCCCTGCGGACTTTTATTATTGTTACTTTTATTTTATTATTGTTACAATTAATAATCGGTTTTTAGTTAGACAATCACAAAAGTGATCTAAGTGCAACAAGGACATAAATGTACGTTGTGGCCATATTGCAGCCAATGAGCGAAGTGTGAAACGATAATATTCATTTTATAGAAGACACCAAAAATGTATACAGATAAAGAAGTAGATCCCCTGATCCTTCCATACAAACGGATCCTATATATAGAGATCCTATATCTAGTCGTTTTCAACTAGACACAGAAGCGAAGTAATGGACACTTTTACAACGATTCCGAAAATAACATTACCGTGGAAAGATTATACTTAAAATTTTAGTAACGTAAGACAAACACTCGGAGTTTTGTTTCTCCTAATAATTATGATAAACAAAATTGACATACCACAACACACAAGATTACATCGTGTGATATGTACAATCAAATCAATGAACATAAATGATTGTACAGCTTGTAGCGTGAATTTATTTATAATTACCTCTGAGAACTTCACTACAGGAGAAATACGACATAGCACATATCTATTAATAAAGATTTCAGGCAAAGGATGTGACTACTGCTGAACACAGTGTCAGTTATTCCTGTAAGCTGAAGTTTAAAATTTTATAAAATCGATCGATTTTTCATCGTCGTCAACCCTTATTCATCCCACTGCTGGGATACGGGCCTCCTCTTAATCGAAGGGGTTTAGAGCATACTCCACTACGCTGCTTAAATGCGGGTTGTCGGAGGCCAGTGTTTTCAAGCCACCTAAAAGCTGACGGCTGACAGACTGACTTGGCATAACGAATGTCATATAATGACAATAGCCTGCAAATTTTCATCAGTATGATAAAAATTGCCTGAAGCCTATTTTTTTTATTTTTTTATACTACGTCGGGTGGCAGACAAGCATAAGGCCCGCCTGATGTGAAGCGGTTACCGTAACCGTATTAACGCTCGCAACATAATATATCACTTGCGCGCCGCCACCCCCGCTGCCAACGCAGCATCTCCTTCTTTTCTGGTGACCTCACTCACTCGCAGGAACACAATAACCCTCAAGGGAATTGTTATTTGGTTGCGGTATTCTGTGAGGTAGAGGTACATATAATCTTTTCGACGACTGCGATTTTTACCAGACTGTGCCCATGTATCCCTAGTAACTCAGTCTATTACAAAATATACAGGTGCATGTCGTAGTCTTCAACCCTTACTCATCCCACTGATGGGATACTCAGGATGATGGGATGTTCAATTCCTCAATTGAGGGGAGATCCATATCCCATCACTGGGAAAGGGGTTTAGAGCCTACTTCACCACGCTGCTCAGCTGTGGCGGAGGCAAGTGTTTTCAAGCCGCTCTAAGCCCACTGACTTATCACAACGATTCTCATCTAATGACAACATCCGGGACCGAAGGCTTAACGTGCCCTCCTAAGCACGGAGGGTGCTAGTATTGCATACTAATTTAGCCCTTCAGTAGCTGGCCAGGCCGATTCGAGTGAGGCTTACTACCATATATAGGCTGAGAAGAGCAGTTTGCAGTGGTCGGTAGGAGCAAGCTTCATTATTTTCAACTTCAGTTTGATACTGGCATTGAAAATAGTGAAAACCTACGTAAGTACCGCGACTATCGTTTTTAGATAACTTCTATGTATAACAAATTGACATTTGGCAGCTGATAAAAACTAACAACATACGTCAAATGTAAAAAATATAGCATGTTTAAATTTATTATCTGGATGTAATATCAAGAACTATAGAAGGATTTTAAATCAAGTATAATAGGCATAACCATTTCAAAAAGGTATTTAAAGGTTTATTACCTTTAAATACCTTTTTGAAATGGTCCATTTTTTTATTTATTATTATTTCACTTATCTATAACGTCTAAAACAAATAGATAGTCGCTTCAAACTATAACATTTGTACCAATAACAATATATAACACCAGTCTTTTTGATCGAGGGTTAGAGAAAAAATGGCGTGTCGCTGTGTCTCAGACACGGCCGTGTTGTTCTTGAATACGTTACATGCACTAAAATTATCTCAAAATAGCAGCGGTTCCCTCTCCCCTGTTCCATAGTCTTAGCATAATAAATTCTTTGATCCTTCATCTATCCAGTGGTGTGATTGAATTTTGGATGGAGATGATAGATTTGTAGCTGCAACACGAAACTGTGCCCCCGATTTTGTTATCATTCGTTTTTTGAATTGCCTCCCTATGGAAGCATTTTTAAAGACGTATTCACGAAAACGACTGCCCAAAAGGTTTAATTAAGCATAGATTAGATCGATTACAGGTACTTATTTAGTTATGTTTTTACAAAAAGTTTTATGTTAACTGAGTTTTAACGCTACGGAATAAGAAAATAGTGAATTACTAGACTCGTGCTTGAGAGCAAACGAATTCTGTGCCGCGTTTTAATCTTAGCAACTGCTGTATACGAAGATAATGTTCAAAATGTTTGTTGTTTTTAGACGTTAATGTACAGTGCGGTATAATGTCGGTTGTAGCAGGTATGTAGGTAGCCGCAAACTCATGAATAGGTCGCGTGCGGCCGACAGACGATAGCGGGCGTGAAGCCGGCCATTCTCCGCGGAACAAAGCTCCCCTGATCTAATCAACGCAACAATACACCTCGGATAACTCCACAATTGAGCTGGAAAATAAACCGCCCGTGCCAGAATACCCGATATTTTAAATTACAAACAATATTACACGGCGCGGATACAAACGAGTCTATTGTAAGCCGTGTGGGCTCGACAGCTGTTTTAGATAACGTGTGACCTCCCTAGAATAAAGCGCTCCATAAACAATTACACCAACAATGACGCCATGCAAGCACGCCACTTATCAACACAGATTTAATAAGCGAGGTAAATTTATTGTTTACATCCGCCAAAAGAGAATATTATTTCTCAACGACATTGTGGAATCCTTCCTGCATCTGGCGTTGGAATAAGCTATATTTTATACTTATATTAAACACAATAGCGAACATAAATTCCTCACGCCTAACAATCTTAAGACAATGCCTGTTTTATCCGTCTCCACGATCTTGATTTAGTCGACAGAGAGCGACTGGGACGATTTGACAATCAGCAGATCACCAGATCTCCCGTTACAGTTAATCTCAATTCGTTCAAAAAACCATTCAACCATCAAACTGTCGATGGCCCGACTTCAAATCGACCCTTTACTCTATTAAAACAACTCGAACACTCTTCCGGAATGTTTAGAAATTAATAGACGTGTTTGTAATTGGATTCAGAAAATTGAATATCGAAAACCAAATAGAAAGTAGCCCCTTAACAAACACAAAGAAATAGGTATCTCCTTTTTATTTATTCGCTTCAATAGCTTTGATCTTTGGCCCTTTGAGAAACGCCACTCAAGATTCACAGAATACGTTTAAATAAATGGTTTTCTATTTAAGTCTTTCTCGTAGAATATTTCTGGGATTTGCATTTCCAATATTATTACGATATATGGGTCAGAAGGAAAGATGTCAGATTCGATTCCGTGTTGTCAAACATACTTTGATTCGGTCGGTAGCAATAAGGAAATGACCCACGTTTCTTGACTCACGTTTCTTTAGAAACTATTTAAATATTAGACTAATACTCTTGTATTTACCAATTTTTGATTTAATTTTTAATTAATTTCTTTTGTTAATGCCCCCCTCCCCCCCATTGACGGTTGATTAAATATTTACGACGAGTAACTAGTCGATTCATTATAGCGAGACTACGAATTTCACTAAAGCTCCAATTTTCTCATTCTCTCTTTAGACTGTAAACAGAAAAAGAATAAATAATGGCAGCTATTCCTGGTACAGTGCCCAGAATGTTGATATAAAATAATGGAGATAAAACAAAAAAAGGCATTTTAAAATAATGGCGGGTTTGATCGGAGCGAAGAGCGTTACTTTACAATATGCGAGAGCCGAATGTGGGTGACAGCCGTGCAAGATAAAGCGCGCCCTCGTAGAAACAAAGCGATGTCCGATTCAATCAACAACGTGTCAATGGTCAAGCTATTAGTTAGTGTTTAGACCTATTAAAGAAAGTCAGACACCTTAATTTACAGTAAACAATGGAAATAGATAAGTACTTAAGAAGCTTTATGTTGCGCACTAACGCCAACGTTGAAAAAAAAACATTAGCTCTTAAACAGCTAAAATGGTTTTACTCTATAAATTCTCTCGAGGACATAATAAAGTATTTTAGGTCACTTAGTCAACACTAGCGACCAGACCCGGCTTCGCCTGTGGACTTTCCCCGTATTTGCAACATTTTTCATTGCCTCTTCACTTCTAATGGTAACGTGATGTTATACAGCCGGCCGAGAAATGGGTTATCTAACACTAAAATATTTTTTTAATTCGAAACAAACTAGTCAGTTCTTAATCTTAACTAGTCAGTTCTATAAAATTAGTATAGGTACATCGCGTATTGTAAAAACGGCCTTTTTGCAATGTTACGCGAAATGAATGTCTACAGAACATTTTTAGTTTTAACAAATCATACCGCGAAGATATCCACCACGACAAAAAAATAAATTATGTTTACCTAAATCTACTTTAAAATTGCACAATACTAGTCCCAATGTTATGGCCTATAATAAAATCCCCGAAACATAAAAAGCGAACAATCGGACAGAGTTTTTGAACGGTTGCTAAGAACAGTTCTCATTAATAAATGAGAACTGTTCTTAGCAACATTACACGAATTCTTTAACGACAAGAACATCGTTCTACCTGCCTCAACAAATTGTTATGTCCTGCCAGGATCATATGTGAACCTATGAATCTGTAATTATATATGAATACAATAAGTAAATAAAGTAATCTGAAATTATTTTATGGTATTCTCGAGTCAAATTATACAGTAAAACCTAATCCTGACTAATGTCAGTCAAGATGAAAGTCAGTCAGTGATAAAGTCAGGTCTATCTCGGGCAAGTGATACAACTTGGGCGAGGCAAATTCAACAAAGAAATCGATAGGAGCATTCTTAGTTGAGCAGTATTAGGGAAGCTTTGGCACATTCCCACCGCACAAATACAGCAAAGCTTGAAGAAAAAAGTCTTCAACCAGTGCATCTCCTCAATGTCCATGTGCAAAGAAGGAAGGAATACCTTCGGAACGATAAATTCAACGAAACCATTAATGATTCCGCCTAGGCTTAAGCCTGAGAAGAGACTTTGCGTCCCTTTTAATGTTCTACCGATTGTACAATGGGGTGTGTTCAGAAGGAGTGTTTGACATGATGCCCACAGCCTTCTTCTACAGTTGCACCGCTCTCCATTGACGGGAAATTCACCCTTACACATTAGATCCGAAGAGGTCACGTACTATGCGGTTCCAGAGAGGTTTTTTTCCTACGTACTATCAAGCTATGGAATGATCTGCCTATCGAGTTTTTCCCAAGAGACAACAGCATGGGGTTCTTCACAAAGAGCGTGATGAAGTTACTACAAGGTAGGCGACACGCGTGTGATGCCCCTGGCGTTGCAGGTGTTCATAAGCTGCGGTACCTGCTTTCCATCAGGCGGACCGCGTGCTTGTTTGCTTAGTGAATACAAAAAAGACCCAAAGATGTCGACTTAGCTCTCAAAGTTAGTAAGCTGAAATAGTAGCGGTCAGACAAATCGATAGCGATTTTCTTAGCCCTATTTCGATCCAAAGTACCTACTCCAAATTTACTAGATCGAATCAAGCGTGACGAACAAGCAAAGCACACAAGATAATGTGCTCTTTCCGAAACAAAGCGATGGCGCCTGACTTAATCGACAACATACGAAGACACATCTCAGTTTTCCAAAGTCGATGACAGAGCCCTCTAGTGAACGATGGAATAATTAAGCGAGGATTAGCGCGAGTGACTATTGAAGGGAGAGCAGGTTTTATTCCGTAAAAACGGGTAGTGTCGAGGGACGCCTAACGGAAGCGAAGCTTCTGCAAAGGATACACACTAATGGTATAGCTAATCCCCTCGTCAAATCAGAAATATCAGTCGTTCAAAAACTTTGTGTAACACTAGTTAGTACTGGCAATCACGTATAGGTACTTTCACTGAAAATTGAGCAGATTCCATTTTAGAAAAAGTTATCCTATGTTAGGAGAATTTGAAAGGTAAGAAGTAATTTATGAATAAAAAACGTAACAAGGACAGTTGTAAAAATATGAGATAGAGACAGGCCTAGCAGTATTGATATTTGACATTAAAAATACATCGAAAATTTTATTTTAGTTAATTATAATTTACGTAGGTAAATACTATTTATACTAAAACTCACTCTGAATCTGAGGAGCTGTGGCCTGAAGATTCGATATTTATGACAAAGCTTTCTATATGTTCCGGATTCGATCCCTTAGAGAAACTCCAGGCATTGCTCTCTCCATCGCTCGCTGTGCGACAAAAGTCGCACTACGTAAAGACTAAAAAGTCTGTGAACCAGCCCAACGGTCAGCGTCCAAGTTTCTGCACCGTAGGTCACAGCGGGGAGGACGCACTGATTGAACACTTTGGTCTTCAAGCATTGGGGTATATCTGCAGTGAGGATGTGCCGAAGCATCCCAAAAGCTGCCCAGCCCAGTCGAATACGTCTATCGAAATCTCTTTGTTGAAATTACCCCGTCGACTTCGATTCGACGGAGAACCAAAGTGGTCGACATAGCTCTCAGAGTCAGCGAATTGAAGTGGCGGTGGGCTGGCCATATCTGCCGAGTCAGCGATGGCAGATGGGGGAGGAAAGTCCTAGAGTGGAGGCCACGTATGGGACGACGAAGCGTAGGGCGCCCCCTCTCTAGATGGACCGACGATCTCAAAAAAGTGGCTGGTAGCGGTTGGATAAGGAAAGCGGAGGATCGCATATGGTGGTGAAAACATTGGGAAAGGCCTATATCCAACAGTGCGTAGATACAGGCGGATAATGATGATGATGATTTCTATATGTCTTTGAGTCAGAAGAGAATCTTCAATAGCAATTATGTGTTAAAACAGGTAAAAACGATCAAGGTCGGTTGCTCCCAGAATTGCTGACACAGGTGTTTGGAAGGAAAGTACTTTTATCACCAACAATCCAGCAAGCAATATACTTAGTACTTATTATCTCAAGTGGAATGGTGCTCAATTCACAGTGGACGGACTATAACTAAACTTCAAGGGCGGTGATGTTAATTCGAACCTCACGCCCAGGACATAAATTATGGATGCAAGTAATAAATTAAACTCACATAGCTCATCGAATTGATAATTCGTTTCCGAGGTGTCAGTGATATCACAGCTCAGTTTTTACAACAGTTTCCTTTACTATAAAAGAGCGCAAGCATTGTGAAGTGGCGATAAATATACGATGTATTGCCAATACCGATATTTTTTGTTCATTTTTGTATAGTTTTGATCGCTAGCAGCTAAAATAGAGAATTTGTAACGGACGTTCGACAATAAAATGGAGCTAAATATTGTGGAGAATAAATCTCTGTAAATCCTTTTTATTAACTAGCATGATTTTTATTATCTACTAGCTAAACCCGGCTATGTTTCCCATGTTCTACTGCTCATGTTTCCCGTTCCCGATGAAACTTCAGGATAAAAAGTACCTATAAAACACAGAATAACACCTGTTGAATTGTTATTTTTGCCGGTGATTTGGCAGTGGAATGAATTTTTTTATATATTTATCCTCAATCATGTCCGCGCTCGAAATCGATAGTATTCTGACCTATTACGCTAGAGGATGTCGGTCTAATCGGCTCGGAGAGGAGAGCAGATTTTGAATGCGTTTAAAATAGAGTTTAGTATCATTGGTATAAGGTTTACTTTAAAATCCACATCGGCTCTCGCGCATTCTCATATAACAAAAGAAGTGAATTTAAAAAATAAACCTTATACCAATGATCCAAAACTCTATTTTAAACGCCACCAAAATCTGCTCTCCTCTCCGAGCCGTTCTGTGCGAACGGACCCTAACTCAACTAAAAGGCTATACCGATGTCATGCCTATCTACGTTCCTATCATCAAATAGTAAGATAATTTGATTCATAAATCTCAACTACAGAGCGATAAGTTCAGCGGTAGTTAGGTACTCTCCTTTAATTTGACAGTGCATTGCTTATTGTAATAGTAAACCCTTTTCCCCTTTTTCAATCTCTGCCGACTATCTCTCAGGAAGATCTCAACAAATTTTAAAGGCAAACTGCCTTGATTTTGGAACTAGCCATTGTATCTCAATCAAATGCCTTGGCCAAGTCAAGGAACAATATTTGTCATTTTCCTTCTCATTATCGTTATAATTTCTCTATATTTTATGAAATTTTTGTCTTTACTTAAGTTTGTGGTGCAATTTCTTTTCTTGTACAATATATAAAATCATTTGCTTTTATAATAAATGCCATTGCATCTTTTTGTATACCATTTAAGAGCAATTGCGATATTTTACCCGTACTCCTGTAGCGAACACTAATGTTCTCGTTCATAAACATGTCCGCGCCGTAGTTAGGAATTCAAAAAGCACGCCAGTTGGTGTCATAAGCGTGCCATAAAGTAAAATGTTTAGGGCGTCGTTGGCAGAGTAGCGAGGAATTGAGACATTACGTTGTTACGGCGCGGCCCGTAACGAGCGCGCAACTTGCTTAATGCTGGCAACAATTACCAGTTACACTATAGTTGACAACCCCCTTCTCCTAAATTGCCGTATTTCGTCACCTTATTATACACGTGAGTCAGCTTTATGATGTACCGTACCATAGGGAAATGAAAGAGGTAGTTTCCTAGTCTTAGTTAATAGGTCATTAATAATTCTACCTTTCATTCAATGTACTTAGTTACCCATTTCACTCACTCAATATTCTGTTGTCCAATTCGGGGCTTTACCCGCGTAAACACAGTAATGGGGCAGAAATTAAAAGTCCAAATCCGTTAAGGCGACGTAGGTTCGTAATTTCGGTTTTTATAATCAAGATCGATTCGTTCGATAACCATATTACTGAGGTAGAGGTAGAGGTGAGTAGGTACTGAAGCATTGGAAAAAAATATATGTTATAATAAAGCACTTAATCTATCATATTCCTCGATTCTTAACACGATTCTCGCTTTACTTTGCTCGATAGAAAAAAAATCGCGCACACAGCCCGATTTCATTTTTATTTCTGTTATTATTTTTATTACATGAAAAATTTGTCAAAATAATTGACATTATGACCTGTGCTAGTAATTTTGGCCGTGAATTTTTAAATGAAATGAATATTCGTCACCACAAAAGCCTTTAAATGAGGATATATATATCCGATTTTGGACTTGAAGCGTCTCGACTTTGTTTGGGCACATATCTTAGGGCACATCAACGACGATAAAGAATAAAGACTAGCCATGTTCATACAAAATACCGTATACCGGAATTTAGTTACTCTAAAGAAAAACAGAGGTCGCTAAGAGTCTCAAATTAGATATAGGTAATTTGATTAGTAACAAAATCAGTACACGAAGGTTCAATTTGTTCAACTATGCTTTTCTGTTTTAATCAAAGCTAGATGGCGCGCGAACTATTATCACCCTACCACTACCTAGGTTTAGGTATGTACCACTGTTTATCAAAAATACGATGGCCGATGAGAGTTTTTTCAAACCTCACGTTCCGTTTTACGTACCGATCGCATGACACAAGAATTCTTATGTTATAAATAGAATAAATTATTGAAATGAAAAAAGCTTCATACAAAAATTACTGTTATCAATTTATGCACAAAATTTTAATATGCATTATCAATTACAATCGTAGCATGATGATTGATAAATTAATAATAACAACGATCTTTCGTTTAAAATTCTGTTGCGTAAATTGGACTTTATTGACACGGCGCGTGAAAGGTTATCTATTGAAAATGTAATATTAATTAAATTAAATGTAATTAAATATCTATATTCCAAAACTCCACACAACCATCAACTTTCAAAAACTCCAAAAAGATCGAACTGTCGAATCAACGATTTCGATGATACAATATGTAAAATTCATTGTTAAAACTGGAAAAAATAAGTTGATTTTATAATGAAAAAACAAATAGCTTAATGATTAAATAATAAGAAATAAATAATTTTACCAATGCACGTGGTGCACCCCGCTGACTAATAAACGAGACTGGCAAAACACACGTAGGGCACAGTTTATTAATTAGCTACCCCGGCTAGGATGTATCTCCACCTTACAGATTACGGCAGCCAAACATCCCTATGTTCCAACGAGTGAGTGAGGTCACAAACAAAAAAATCCAGGAGTTGCCGCGTTGACAGCGAAGGTGGCCGTGGCCTACAATATTTAATGTTGCGAGCATTTATACAGCTACGGTAACCGCTCCACACCAGGCGGGTAGTATGCTTGTTTTCCCAACATTTTTGCATACGACCCTCCTGATAGAAAGCAGTTACCGTAGCCTATGAACGCCTGTAACACCAGGAGGATCACACGCACGTTGCCGACCCTGTAAAAACCTCTTCACACCCTTCTTGAAGAACCCCATGCTGTTAGTCTCCTGAGAAAACCTCGACAGGTAGTTCAATCCACAGCTTGACAGTACGTGGGAGAAAACTTCTCTGGAACCTGCGGTTACACACAGTACGCAACCACTTAGGCTCTAATGTGTGAGGATGAATTCCCTGTCGATGGCGAGCGGTGCGACTGTAGAAGGAGGCCGTGGGCATCACGTCAAACAACTCCTCTGAACACACCCCCTTTTATACAATCGGTACTGGAGGACATTGTATAAACAAGCAAATTACGGTTTTTTAGGAATGTTTCTACTACATTGCTATGTAGTCTACTACAAAACATTCTTAAAAAACCTTAATTTGTTATAAAAAATTTAAAAATGTCAAAATTGGAGGATAGTGGTGGTGGACTCGAACTCAGGAACTATGTATTACGAGTAGAGTGTTTTAACAAATGAGCTATCAGACAGGTTTATATTAGTGGCGAAATTTTATATTCAATTGCTGTGAATTCGCATTCATTGTATATGTTTTTTAAAAGCAAATTAAAAAATATTTTTAAAACATGCACGAAATTAGAGAACAATGATATTAAATATATCGTCCCTCGAGAAAAAAGTTAAAAATCTTAAGTCCCATCATTCACTGAAATTACAATATTGTGCAATTTATATATCTAAAAAAATATGGTGACTATATGAAAAAAAAAAATTGTTATCCCTTTAAGTCAGCCTGAGATATGATAAGATTACATAATATTTACTTTCGTAACAGCAAAGATTTCGTTCACAAGTTGGTTTTTTTCTTTTACCGAGGCGCTAGTATGTACGTTGCACAAAAAATCTGCCGCTACTAGCGCCAAAACTAAATAAAAAGAAAAGCATCACCATAAAAGCTCTGATGAGCGACATCTATAGGTAAGGGTAAAATTGAAGAATTTTTTTTAGTGAAAATCATCATTTGTTAACTTTATTATTAGTGTTATAGGTATATCAGACAAAAACTATTTTGCCTAATTTTTAATATTATTTTATGATTATGTATCAAATTTCGTTGAGAAATATTTGGTATTAAATTTTTTCATGTCTTATTGCCAGCACCATCTAGAAATAATATGGAATTTTGACTTTTTTCCGGGGCACAATATTTTGTATGGGACTATTACTCTATATTATCCTTTCTCTATGGGGCACATCTATAAAATTTTGGCACAATAATATGGGCAGCGTCCATCACGACGCTACTTAAATCAACAACGTAAACTTTAATACCTCTAATGAGAAAATACCTACATAATTGTATTACCATTTTCTTATTGGATTCACACCAACACACATGGAGACTGGGTAGGGTAGGACAAAGGATTCAGAGTTTAAATTAAGTATCGATGGTCATGTTACCAAGTCAGATTTAGAAGTTGCCAATGCTTTTGGAACATTTTTTTCTGCTTTCCCTGTCACTTTAACTAGTGCTTTGGGCTCTTCCACCTCCGTTGCAGAGTCATTAATTAAAGATAATGTGCCTGAATTTCATAACAATTTTCATTTCCGTCATTTTAATGGGTCTGATCTTAAAGTCGCAAGATAAGACTATCATTATACTTTATTGTACAAACAAAAATAATTACTACATAGAAACTACTATGAGTTCCTAATACTAATCTTTAATAATAATGTACTTATGAAACATGGTGATTACCATATATATTCATTTGAATAGTTTGTTCCTGCATATGCTTGTGCTTCACAACATGCCTCGTGATTCCATGAGCCGATTCCTTTCAAAAGCCTTCAAAGCTCAAATCATTTAGTCGCAATTGAGTGTTTTAGATAGATCTCGAGTTTGAAAATAACCTCAAGTCCCATGGCGCATACTCCTAAAATAGTAAGGGGTTGGAGTTTGTGGACTCGGTGATTTCTGAGCTTTCGTGATCAAGTAAAGTTCTTTTCAAAAGGCTTAAAAGTCCTTTCATCACAAGTATCAACAGTATCTCCTATGCACAGACTTCATGCATTTCCCGACCAAAAGATAAACCTTTCAAATCTTTGCCGAAGAATATCATTTTAGAACAGTCGAACATACCAAGAAAATTATATAAAACATTGATTATTATGTGCCACAATAATAACATTCGTATACTAATAATCTTGGAAACGACACTCATATCATCTTTCATAAATGTGAGATATAAAAAAAGACCACAAAATAAATAACATTCTCATAGATAACATTCTCACAGTTCTTTAAAATTGCAACAAGACTATAGTTAAACCATAGGGTTAATTAATCAAACATCTAGTGAAGCCTAGGATCATAACAAAAGTTAGATTTAATATGTATAAAAATAAAAGATGCTTGTTGTATCTTACCTTTTATGAAGACACTGTGATAAATCCGGCGTAAAGGTTACAACAAACAAACAATACTGGTTTATTTAACACTACAATATCAAACACTAAAACAAAGTTATTTTTATTGCATAATCACGTAATGTACACTAAGTTTTGTGTAAAAAAAATACAATACAAATGAAATTCAAGTACAATCACATCACAAAGCTAGACATGACATTCGTGTGTGTGTGACGTATCTCAAATCCAGTATACTACTAAAATTATTCAGAAAAAGTTACCAGAAACTACCAAACACGTCACTATTTGGTATACCTAGTAACATTCTTCATTGAAGAATGTTACTAGGTATACCAAATCGCTTGAAATGTTGTCTCAGTGAAGCCTGTATGTATACAAACACACTAGTTTTTGTTGTAGTCAAAAATACCTAGTAGTTTTGATTTTATAGGCATTCAAAGTTTCGAAAAATATCGAGTCCCGCTAGCAGTCTTGTGACGTCATTTCACAACGCATCGCACGGGCCACGCCACGGCTCGCTTAGTATTAGGGATGTGACATTCTAATTATAGTACATAGTGTATTTAATTAATTATTATAATAATTAAAATTTAAAATTAATTTATAATAAAATTAATTTTAATAAAATTTATAATAAATTTAATTTAAAATTATAATATTTAATTAATTATTTAATTGTAATTATAGTATTTAGGTATAATTTCAACGGCACGGGCGCGCGACCGCGAGCGAACTGAGTGAGCCAGGCTAAGCGTGTTGTACGATGACGTCACGCAGCCCGCGTCGTACTGTTACAACTTGTTTTACTTATAAATCGGAAATTAACTGACATATCGACGTAATCCTTTCACTAGTATTTTTTATTTTTGACAGAGAATATGGTGTGCTAATAATCAAAATTAGTTAACATTCTCCATTATATAGGTGTACAATAGAATGCGTATAAAAAAAATGACCAATCTGTGAGACAAATTACCAAATTCTATCATGAAAAACATTGCGAAAAATACTAAGTTTTAATATTGATTATTTCAGTTTCCGTAAAATAAAACTGCGTTTTAGGAATTTAAAAATTTCAGTTATGTACCGCAATGTAGAGATGGGCGTTGAATGAACGAACCGTTTTTTTAAACTGTTTTTTGTGCGTGAACGATTAAACTAGTTTACAGTTCACAGATAAACTAGTTTATTCTTCGACTGGTTGATGAGCCCGTTGCGTCGCGTCACGATCGTCTCGAATCGTCTAGTGACTTGACAAATGAGATTTTCGTTCGTTTAAGTTACCAAACGCTTGTGAAGAAATAGTCTTATCGACGACGACGTAAACTAGTCGAAAATTAGACGACTGTAAAATCGTCGACGAACCACTACCTCAATGACGATTGTGATTTACTTTTTATTATCTATAATAATAGCAATAACTGAAGATTATGTAGTATTAAAAATTGGCTTATAACGTCACAGTTTATGTCTACAAATCAGAAATACATTTTATGTTACATTTTCAGAGATTTTTTGTACTAGTTGTGTTAACGAAGCATAATTAATTATTGCAATAGTGCTGTTATCCCTCCTTATTTTACATACGAAACAGAGCGTTAAAAATTTTAATGAGTGGCTGGCTGTATTTACTTTTTATCATGAAAATAGCAATTAAATAATATTAATTAGAATGAGAATAGTAAATACATTATGTCTAATTTCATGAAATCGTTTTGCGGTCTAACAATATATAGGTATTCAAAATAATACATGATTCCAATATTTTAACTTCATTAATGTCATTTTATGAAATTTAGAAAAGAAATACCAATTTTTTTAACATAGGTATTAAACTATTTGATAGCATCGGCCAAATCTACAAAAATAGTAGTAAAACTACTAAAAACGGTAACACTGCACGACATGAAACAAGTTGGACTTTTTTTTTTTCAAACGAGTTCGAAATATTCGAATGAGTCATGTCATTTCGATTCGAATACTCGAATAGTCATTCGAGCAATATTAATTATTCTGTGGCAGTATCCGAATTTTCTATTGCAAGCAAGCTTGCATAGCATAATGAAACTTGTAACACAGCACGGATTAATGGGAATTCTAATGTTTCTGATCTGAAACGTGAGTATAATGTCTGCCTCGAGGGAGTACCATTTGCTAGAGCAAAATATTATTTCGTCGGCAGACTTGTTGAGCGCCTGGCTAAGAACCTGGGAGTCGTGCTTTTTGGTCACTTGTTAAGGCTGCCGAAGGAAACTTTTGTCAGTCGGTTTTTGCAGTCGCGGAGAACCACCACTGCAAAAACCGGACGGTAGTCTGTCCTATAGCGCTAAAGAAAAAGTTCCTCTGCTGGGCAATATCTTTGCCTCTAGTTCGACTTTGAACGATGGGGGCGTCGCACCACCTGTGGTGTGGTTATTTCATATTAAAAATCTCATTTACACAACGAGATTTTCGGCGGGCATCACTAACCCTCGACGTTCCTAAGTCGAGTGCCAGTTAGTATTCTGGCAGTGGTGCTACAGGCGTGTGCTCTTGAGTTGTGTCCTGTACTTACGCATACGCATCCATTCGCGCTCGCCTACTTCACTACGCAGCGCAACTTCCGTCTTTGTGTAATACTGCCAACGTGCATCCTTGCCCAAAAAGGGCGTCAGATCAGACCTATCGAATTACAGGCCTGTTGCTGTTGCCTCCCTTCTCTACAAGATGATGGAGCGCGTGATTAATAATAGGCTCCTTACATACCGAGAAGACAATGACTTGATCAGCGACACCGATGGCCTTCGCCATGGTAGCTCGATTAATGATCTTCTCGTGTATCTTACACGCGGGAGGGCTTCGACGGTGTGGAGCCAAGGTTAGGCATTGGCGGTTAGCTTGGATATGGCAAAACCGATCGATCGGGTCTGATGCCGTAGTCTTCTTTCGAAGTTACCTGTATACGGTCTGTCTGAGCGGTTATGCGAATGGGTTTCTAGCTTCTTGTCTAGTAGAAGTATTAGAGCCGTTGTGGATGGCTGTTGCTTCGATAGCATAGACGTTCATGCTGGCGTCCCGCAAGGTTTTGTATTGTCCCTGAAACTGTTTCTGTTGCAATCATATGTTGTCTATTGACAGCATTCATTGCTATGCAGGCGACAGCGTCGGCAACACTTTTACACAGCTCCCATAACTTGTGTCTGAAATCGAGAGTATAAGTATTAAGTAGAGTGTCCGATTGGGACGACAGATCTAAGTCCAATGTAACCCCAGTAAGACACAAGTCTGAGCGCTCACCGCTAAGAAAACCCCATTTACTATGGCTCCTCACTTCCAGGATACCCCCTTACCATCGCCAAAAGTATTGGGTTTAAAGAAGTTGAAATCTTCAGCGACGTCTAGTTTCGTTGTCATCGGGATTGGAAGGTCAAGCTGGCATTGAAGAAACTAGGTGTGTTCAACAGGCCAAAGCAGTGCTTCAACGCGCGTGAAAGGCTTCTGTTTTACAAAGCTCAAGTACTGTTGGCCTTTGTGGGCGAGAGCATCTAAATACTAGCTTGCACCTGGTGACTTGATTCAGGGGCGTACTATGAGTATTGTTGACGATTCCAAACTTACGGACGCTGTAGCAACTTACCTTTGTAGAGTCTGAGAAGAGATTTTGTGTTTTCTACCGATTGTACAGTGGGGTTCAGAAGAATTATTGACACGATGCTCAAGGCCTCCTTCAACATTCGCACCGCTCACCATCCACAATGAATACCTACATCCACAGATTGGAACCGAAGTGGTCATGTACTGTGCGGTTCCAAAGAAGATTTTTAACTATCAAGCTGTGGGATGAACTGCCTGTTCAGGTTTTCTCAGATTATAGCATGAGGTTCTTCAATAAGGGCGTGAAGAGGTTTTCGCAGTGTCGGCAACGCGCATGTCATGCCTCTGGTATTGCAGGCGTCCGTAGCCTACCGCTACTGATCTCCATCAGGCGGGCCGTTTGCTTGTTTGCCACCTTAATGGTAAAGTGCTTCATGGACTGACTGGTTGCGATAACGTAGCGGTTGAACATTTACGGGAATCGAAGCACAGAACCTCGTTCGTTAGGCGGCAGTATTGTATTTGTATTGGGGTGTAAGTAGTTCATCAACATCTTTGAACCAAAGCCAACTTCACCTGCACGCGGTGCACCCTGATGACTGACAAAAAGAGAGGTAGGGAGCGTAATTGTAAGCTACCCTGGGGAATGTACCTCCACCTCACAGAATACCCCAGCCAAATAACGGTTCCCTTGAGGGCTGTTGTGTTCCTGCGAGTGAGTGAGGTCACCAGAAAGGAAGGAGATGCTGCGATGGCAGCGGGGGTGGCGGCGCGCGAGCGATATTTTATGTTGCGAGCGTTAATATGGCTACGAATGGTACTACTGATCCTAAGGGCGGTAACCGCTTCACATCAGGCGGGCCGTATGCTTGTCTGCCACCCGACGTAGTATAAAAAAAATAAAAAATAAAAAGTATGCGGTCTCGTGCAGATGAGGTGGGCTTTGTTTGCAATTTGTTTTTATACAAGCAAAACAAGAATTAGACTTCGACATGGTCGGTAACGCCTGAGTGATACGTCTGGTGTCGCAAGCTTCGATGACTACTTATCATCAGGCTGGTCGTATATTTGTTTTCCGTCATTCCATTTGATCGGGTTCGATCCCCGCACAAGGTAAACATTTGTGTGCATGAACATGTCTGTTTGTCTTGGTCTGGGCGTTTCTATGTACTTATTATAAGTATGTATTTACAAAAAAAAAATTATCCGTTGTCTAGGTAAATTGTCCAGAAATATATATTTATTTTATTTGAAGTGCACCAGAACAACTTCTTTAGCGGCGTTTTGCACTTTTTGAGATAGATAAAAATGTTAAACTCGCGTCAGGACTCGTGGTCTGATCGAAAATTCGTAAGAAAATTCGTTTGGTTTTCCGATAACCTTAGATGGCGAAGTGGCAACCGGCCGCGTTGCTTTGCGCTTTTAAAGCCACCGTGGCTAAAAGTACTTAGGCAGCCGGTTTTAAGTCAGTTAAAGCCTGATTCGCCCTTGAAAGGTCAGTCTGGTAGCAACCAGGCTGAGGGGGTGTCGAAGAGGATTTTCTGCCTCCCTCCAGCATGGCTGGGGGGTGCCACCGCGGGCGTCGGGTGTCAAAAAAAAACCCGGCCGCGTTACGGTCGTTTACGACATTCTTCTACTGCGCTTGAAAACGTTTGCTAGGGATTCGGAGCAGACATGGGCGTTTTAGGTGGGATTATTTGCATTTCGTTGATTTCGCTTATTATTTCGTGAGGTTTGTTAAGGCTAATTAGCAGGTTGTTATTATAACAATTCGATGATTAGAATAGGTTAGGAATTTAATGATTAGTGACGGATTAATGATTATTACTTAACTGTATATTCATGTTGATTCAGTCTAGAGAGAGTACGAGGGGAGGCCAATAAGTTCGCGGAATGGAGGGGTTGATGGGGATAAATTTACCCGTCCAGGTAGGCACTAGTTAAGCACCTCATTAAGAGTATATATACCAAGTTTGAACCTAATCGTGTCATTAACTTTTGAGTTATCGACCTGCAAACAACTAAATCGGGAAGAAGTCAGCCAGTATGGAGAAAATTGAACACCGTGCCGTTATTAAGTTTCTTACCAAGCAAGGAAAATCCGCTCAGACGATTTTTCAAGAGCTGTTAGCGGTTTACGCGGACTCTGCCCCTGGTAAAACCATGGTTTACAAGTGGCATGGTCTTTTCAAACAAGGAAGGGAGTCCATTGAAGACGACCCCCGCTCCGGACGGCCAATTGAGGCCACCACACCGGAAATCGTCGAAAAAGTAGAAAAACTTGTATTGGAAGATGCCCGACTGAAGAAGAAGCAACTTGCAGCAATGGTTGGAGTATCCGAATCAAGTATTTTAAATATCCTACATCATCATCTTGGGATGACTAAAGTCAGTGCAAGATGGGTTCCGAGAATGCTCACGCCACTTCAAAAACGCGAGCGTGTCGAGTGCTCTCACCAGTTTCTGGAGCTCTGTGGAGAGAGAAAGGAAGAAGTTATGGCCCGGATTGTTACTGGAGATGAAACCTGGGTTCACCACTATGAACCTGAGTCGAAGCAAGAGTCGATGCAGTGGCATAAAAAAGGCACACCTCCTCCAAAGAAGTTCAAAGTGTCACAATCGGCCGGAAAGATCATGGCGACTATCTTTTGGGATACAGAAGGTATTTTACTGATCGATTATAAAGAACGTGGTGCGACTATAACGGGACAGTACTACGCTTCTTTACTGGAAAGATTGAAAGAAGCCATTAAGAAAAAAAGAAGAGGAAAACTGTCAAAAGGTGTGCTCCTTTTGCACGACAATGCACCCGTCCACACGTGCCATGTTGCGACGGCTGCCATTCACCGATGCGGCTTTGAACAATTAAACCACCCACCATACAGTCCAGACTTGGCCCCCAGTGACTATTATTTATTTCCAAAAATGAAGAAAGAGCTGCGTGGAAAGAAATTTGACGACGATGATGAAGTCAAGTCGGCAATTTCGGCCTATTTTGACACCAAAGACAAATCATTTTTTTTCGATGGTATAAACAAGCTATTTGAGAGATCCGAAAAATGTATTAGGGTTAAAGGAGAATATATTGAAAAGGAAAAATAATTTGGTGTTTAATTTCAACCTCCTTCTCTCTCATTCCGCGAACTTATTGACCTCCCCTCGTATATTAGGGTACAAGACGTGATCATTACAGTGCATAATTAGTGTTTTTTTTTTAATTAAAGGTATTTATATCACGTTGTTCCAAAATGTAGCCAGGATGAGGAAACTGTAAAATTTAAATTGATAAATTGTAAAAATAATCTTTGGCCGAAGAGTGATTGCCACAACAAATTAAAGAAGGAAGTATTCTGTCCAAATATCTGACTGGGACTGACTGACACAAAAATACTTCCAGTGTGACCATTTAGGGCAAGATCCTGCCATTTTGGCAGGATTGGAAATTACTAGTAATAGTTTTTCGTGGAATTTCAATTTATCGTTCAAATTTTAAATACTATCTATATAATCATAGTGGAAATTTATTAATCGAATATTTTCCGTATGTTACATGTAGTTTGTCGTGCAGGTATTTAATAAATTAATAAATCACCGGTCTAGATTATGCTTTAATGATTCACTTAAGACATAATCCTCATCTTTTCAGACTATGGATGTTCACTGCTATACATAGCCACCCCTTTATACTTCCACTATGATCAGTCATCTAAATGATACTTTTATCACTTTTATTGACGTGACAACGTCTTATAAATTGGTTAGCCGGGTGACACTTCAAGAAACGCGCTCACGTTATGCGCTCACAATGAGAGCGAGTGAGAGGCACGCGTCCCTTCTAAGAGCGAGAGAGACAGACATAAAAAGTGAATGGCATGCGTCCCTTCCACTCGAAAACATTTTACCACTCAAAGTCGTTGTCACGTAAAACTTTCGCCCGTATACCGACTTTACAGGCAACCAATTTTTTTTGATTTCAACTGGCTATGTATTAATATTCAACAATAAACTATAATTTTTTACTGCATCAATTTGTTAAACATTACAACCGATAAAAAATTAAGACTTACAGCACAGTATAAGTAATATATTATGCACTCCCAGTTAAATGATCATGGGGAAATTACAAAAAAATGTTTATATTTTTTTGAATCTTGTCTACTTATTCGTATTAGCATTATATCTAAAAGGTAACTACGTAGGTAGTTTATTTTTGACGTGACAACGTCTTATAAATTGGTTAGCCGGGTGACACTTCAAGAAACGCGCTCACGTTATGCGCTCACAATGAGAGCGAGTGAGAGGCACGCGTCCCTTCTAAGAGCGAGAGAGACAGACATAAAAAGTGAAAGGCATGCGTCCCTTCCACTCGAAAACATTTTACCACTCAAAGTCGTTGTCACGTAAAACTTTCGCCCGTATACCGACTTTACAGGCAACCAATTTTTTTTTTTTTGATAACAAATAGGATCATAATCAAATTTTAGAAAGATAATCAAATTTAAATTGTTGTAATTTATTAGCATAAAGTACACGTAACTCTGTACCGCATCGTAGTTTTATTTATTTGTTTCAGTGCCTTCTAATGGAGTTGGCAATATTTAGAACCGCATTCGTGATTTTCTGCTTGTCCCGAAGGTTGACTGGTAGAGAATGCTTTTAGCATTAAGTCCGCCTTTTGTACCCTTATTAATCATTTGTGGTCAATAAAGATTTTAAATAAATAAATAAAATTATATTAGACTTTGGCAGGTTTGGTAATTTCTGGCCAACCTAAAAACAGGATTGAAGATTTTGAGATGATCACACTGGACTCCTGAATGAATTCGTCAATTCGGCTACTTCTGCATGAATTCTGTAATTATTGAAATCACTCGAAAAATATAAAGTTTCTTTCATTTTTGTTGCAAGTTAAATTAATTTTATTGCTATGAATTTTGTTACTCTACCTAGGGTATTGAAAAATGCTGCTACTTTGTGTTTCCGCACACAAAGTTGTGCGAATGCATTAAAACAAAATATACACACCACGAGTGTTTCATTAGATCTCATGGAATTCTTCGATATAAAGAAAAATTGGCCAGAAACTAATATAAAAGTAGGTAGAGGATGGAAACTTGACGAATTGCGTGTAAAGTCGAATACTGATTTACACAAACTATGGTATGTATTGTTGAAAGAACGGAACATGTTGTATACTATGGAACATGAATACAATCATAAGGTGAAGACATTCCCAAATCCAGAAAGGATTGATAAAGTTCAAGAATCTATGAATAATATAGAGACAGTAGTCAGGGAACGTAATGTTGCTTATTACGAATTGGAAACTGGTGAAACTGGTGAACGACCTGTGGAAGAAGTAGTAAACATGTTTGGACTTAAAGAAAAATATGAAAAATCGGAGTACTGTGTGCCGAGGTTCATGAATAGCCGATGGGTTAGGCCTTATTTGGAGCATGGACTCATAAATTCATTGTCTGTAAAGAAATTCTATAGGTTATATAAGGAGAAGCAATACAATGTAGAGAGGAGAGCTCGTAATAGAGATTTCAGTCATGTGCAGCAACTTCTTAAAAGATTCCCCAATATGGATATGGAGGTACTGAAATCAGAATATCCTAATGTAGATATTGAAAAAGCCAAACGCACTAAAAAGGCTCGAGGACATTATTTTCCTAAATATTAGTTCAAAAAGACCTAAGTAAAGATAAAGATTTGCCTTTAAATTTGTGGTTTGCCTTTAAATGAATACTTTTTAGTTTTTCCAAGAAAGATTTCTACTGGTTGGCAGTCCAATGAGGCATGTGATGTAAGAGTTATTTCACTGGTATTCATCCATGCAGCCTATATCCCTGTTTGCATTTACATAATTTAGTAAAACCATGTGAGTGTTAGATGTCGTTATTACTATAAAGGTTTTAAATTGCCACAGCACTGCAAACCTGTTGATTAGCTTTACGTGAGTGGAATAAGACATGTAAATATGAATGTATGAAATAAAAAAGAATTTAGGAAAAAATACTTTTGTTTTATTGTCCATAACTTAACATTAAAAAAAATTAAATCCAGCATTTTATAAAAAGTAATTTTCAGATGGATTTTGTAACATTTTGGTATTATGCAATGTGATACATTTTTAGTCACAGATAAATGATAAAATCACCACTTCATCCTAAAACCTAAATAGAATTAAATCCTTGATGGGCCTTGTCTACTACGTCTCTTGATGAATCAAATTTTTTTGAACATAATGTATTTTCAACAAGAATAAATACAGCATTCTAACCTTACAACCAATAACCAGTGCTCAGATATTCATATGCATATTTGCCTAGAAGTATTTTTTAATATATCGATGGGCAAGTTGGTTCTTGTAAGTAAATACGAAAATTAGCTAAAATTAAAACTTTTTTTTTAATACTATAAATTTATTTTTTTGTCCATATCAAATATCACAAAACATCCATGGAAATGTTACACCTGTAGCATTTTATACACGTTATAAATAAATAGTATATATATGCCATCAAAAACATAACTTGTAAAAAAACCAAGTCAATATCAATATTAAAAATCTTTTACGTTTTAAATAAACAGATTGACTTGGCCATCACACTAAACAATCTAATTTATTATTTAATATAATATGTATCACTTGTGAGATACATTGTTTTCATGCGATGGCCAAGTCCAGATCGACTTGGCCATCTATTTTAATTTATGTTTAAAGGTTTTTAATATTGATGTGGTCAGTATAAGATGTTGTTAGGTTAGCTAATTACATAATAAGTTAAGACGGAAGGTCCCTTAAGTAGGGACTGAATGAATTAACCGACTTGGTGTTACATGGATCTCTCAATTTTTTACGGTAGAAGAACTGAGTTGCCAGACTTGTTTTTTTTTTACAAGTTATGTTTTTGATGCAATCTCATTGCTTTTTGTAGATAGTCGTCCTTTTTTTCCTATCTGATACTACTTCTTGAGCTTCATTCAGCTATAGTTTTTCTCAAAGCCCACTCCCTGTCTAGGGATTTTTCTCGGAGGGTTTGTTGTTACAAGTTTGGACAGTAAATACCATTGGTACCATGGGATTACAAAGTTATTTATGCAGTTAGTGTATCTAGAAAACTGGACGGAAATTGCAAAATATTTTAGTTTTTCCTTGATTTATACAGTAAACACAAATTGTATTCTAAATTTGAAGCTTCTATGTCTGCTAGAAGATGCCTTGGAATTTTGATGAGTTGACTAGTTATAATTCTAAAACTACTGGTTGAAATTGAATGAAATTTTAAATATAAGTATATTTATACAATACCTGATACTAAAATGGTTACTAAAAAAACAGGCTCCTAGTTTTACCCACAACAAAGCCCTTAGGATCAGTAGTACCATTGACTAGTACCATTGATGGTACAAGTGACACAACTTTGTATCTCTAGTACCATTAAAGAAAAGTCAAGATATTCCCCGTGATAACTGATGGAACTAATGATACAATTTTGTATCTCTAGTACCGTGATCAGGATGGTTTTGGGATGTATTCAGGATGGTTTTGGGATGTGTTTAGGATTGTTTTAGGATGTGTTAAGGATTGTTTTGGGATGTGTTTAGGATTGTTTTAGGATGTATTCAGGATGGTTTTGGGATGTGTTTAGGATTGTTTTAGGATGTGTTAAGGATTGTTTTGGGATGTGTTAAGGATTGTTTTGGGATATGTTAAGGATTGTTTTGGGATGTGTTAAGGATTGTTTTGGGATGTGTTAAGGATTGTTTTAGGATGTATTTAGGATGGTTTTGGGATGTGTTTAGGATGTATTCAGGATGGTTTTGGGATGTGTTTAGGATTGTTTCAGGATGTGTTAAGGATTGTTTTGGGATGTGTTAAGGATTGTTTTGGGATATGTTAAGGATTGTTTTGGGATGTGTTAAGGATTGTTTTGGTATGTGTAAAGGATTGTTTTAGGATGTATTTAGGATGGTTTTGGGATGTGTTTAGGATTGTTTTAGGATGTATTCAGGATGGTTTTGGGATGTGTTAAGGATTGTTTTGGGATGTGTTAAGGATTGTTTTGGGATGTACTAAGGATTATTTTGGGATGTGTTAAGGATTGTTTTGGGATGTGTTAAGGATTGTTTTGGGATGTATTAAGGATGGTTTTGGGATGTGTTAAGGATTGTTTTGGGATGTGTTAAGGATTGTTTTAGGATGTATTCAAGATGGTTTTGGGATGTGTTTAGGATTGTTTTAGAATGTATTCAGGATGGTTTTGGGATGTGTTTAGGATTGTTTTAGGATGTGTTAAGGATTGTTTTGGGATGTGTTAAGGATTGTTTAGGGATGTGTTAAGGATTGTTTTGGGATGTGTTAAGGATTGTTTTAGGATGTATTTAGGATGGTTTTGGGATGTGTTTAGGATGTATTCAGGATGGTTTTGGGATGTGTTTAGGATTGTTTCAGGATGTGTTAAGGATTGTTTTGGGATGTGTTAAGGATTTTTTGGGATATGTTAAGGATTGTTTTGGGATGTGTTAAGGATTGTTTTGGTATGTGTTATGGATTGTTTTAGGATGTATTTAGGATGGTTTTGGGATGTGTTTAGGATTGTTTTAGGATGTATTCAGGATGGTTTTGGGATGTGTTTAGGATTGTTTCAGGATGTGTTAAGGATTGTTTTGGGATGTGTTAAGGATTGTTTTGGGATGTACTAAGGATTATTTTGGGATGTGTTAAGGATTGTTTTGGGATGTGTTAAGGATTGTTTTGGGATGTATTAAGGATGGTTTTGGGATGTGTTAAGGATTGTTTTGGGATGTGTTAAGGATTGTTTTGGGATGTGTTAAGGATTGTTTTAGGATGTATTCAGGATGGTTTTGGGATGTGTTTAGGATTGTTTTAGAATGTATTCAGGATGGTTTTGGGATGTGTTTAGGATTGTTTTAGGATGTGTTAAGGATTGTTTTGGGATGTGTTAAGGATTGTTTTGGGATATGTTAAGGATGGTTTTGGGATATGATAAGGATTGTTTTGGGATTTGTTAAGAATGGTTTTGCGATGTGTTAAGTATAAAAAATTGACTAACAAAGAGGTTTTAAGTACCTATGTGATTATACATATTGTATATCACTATCACAACCTGGCCACTTGAGCTGGGGTTGAGAAAACAAATGAATACCGACCCGAGGCGTTCTATGGCGTCAAGCGAGTTGAAACTATTTTGCGCCCGCGGGCTTAAGCGGGGGAGCGGGAGAGGAAGCTCCTTTCAGTTGCGAGAGTGCTAATTTCGTATGTAAGTACTATTAGTTATTCTGTGGTATTTTTATTTTGTGGTGTAGTGGGCTCAATATCATCTTTAGAGACAAGACAAACCAACTTTACCTGCACGTGGTACACCTTAAAAAATAACAAGAAGGCAAGGTTAGTGAGAAGTAGGCCATGACGATAACCCGTCTGGAAAAGTACCTCTACAGCAACCAAATAAGAAATCCCTGGTGAATGGTAGTTTTCTTTGCGAGTGACTGTGGTTACCAGGATGCTCCTGAGGAGCGCCAGCGACCGGGGTGGTAACACACAAGTAGCATTTGTTGCGCGCGTTTATACACACATCAAGTAGGCCATATGCTTGTTTGCCACCCGACGTAAAATAAAAAAAATGTGACTGATTCACGAAATGCGACTAGTTTACGTTCGTAACTATCAAAAGTTACCAAAGAGGAAAAAAAATTCTTCTTTCACAACTACTTACCAAACAGCGAAAAAAAATTCTTCTCTTGTAACTGGTTACGTAAGTTTAGTTACGTGGATAATTAATGATTTTGAAGAAAAAATAAAAACAGACTTCAGCTGTCAACAGGGCAAATTTAAGGGTTTCCATCGATTTTTCTGGGATCCCCTCACCAGACCCTGACTTGGTGAATATGGAACCACCTCGCAATCATACCCTTTCAAATAAAAAAAGAATTTTGAAAATCGGTTCACAATTCGCGAAGATACAAATAACATACATACAAAAAAATATTCAGTCGAATTGAGAACCTCCTCCTTTTTTGAAGTCGGTTAAAAAAGGGATTTCAAGTGGCCAGTACTTGGCATATCAGTCAATACAATACCTACAGTATTTATAATACTTTGTCTATACTTCGCGTTTGTTTAGTTGTAAGTACATAGTTTATAATAATAATAATAATAAAGCCTTTTATTTCCGAAATTTTTTACAACTTACCACTTTATACAAAAGTTCTATACAAAAATATTTTAGACTTAAATCTAGAAAGTAGAATTTAAAACTACACTTATGTTACAAAATGTCTCTCGTTTCGGTATGCCTTTCGGCAAAGGCCTCCTCCAACTCTTTCCACTGTTTTCTATCTGCCGCCACTCTTGTCCATAGGGGTCCTAAGTACATAGTTTATAATATAGTAAATATTGGTTGTATCACTAGTACCATTAATGGTTCTAGTGATACAACCAATATTTATGATGGTACAACTGATCGCAAATTACTGTCACTAGTACCATTGATGGTACTAGAGATACAAAGTTGGGTCACTTGTACCATCAATGGTACTACTGATCCTAAGGGCAACAAAGGGGTCGAAAAAGGGATGAGTCTTGCTTCGAGAAAAGGATGGTACGGCCTTGACGCTTTCTGCTTGACTTGGTGGGGGCACTGCCGTGCCCCCAGATATATATATATCCCATGGGCGAACACGGGGATGTTTTCCGTCCGATACTTATTTGCTCGTTTTTGTTAACAATTTGTACCTACATGCTTATTTTCCGTGATGCTCGGTGTTAGAAAACGCAATTACGTAGGAGACACGGTTTAAGGGGCATTAAGTTAATAAAATTGTTCATACGGCCCATTTGCTAGAGGTAGGGTTGCCAACTATACTGTTAAAAACAGTACTATACTATTGTTCACTACCTTATACTTTCTACTGTGTAACAAAAATAACGTATACATAATACTGTTTCCAGGATCAAAATGATTAGCACTAGTGTTAGACTTGGAGCTCACCGATTTTTTTTAATGAGCTACACATTGATTTTAATTTTAGTTATAACTGTGGTGAGGTATGAAGTTTTTAAAAAAGACTGTAAACTATTAAGTTGTGCAAGCTCTTAAAATTACGTATTTAAAACATTGAATAAATAAAATACTGTTCATTCTACTTTACATTCTACTTTATGAAACTCGCAGGGTAACTTACGTTATAATAAAATATAAAAACAATACTTACACAATAATATTAACAATGAAATTATACCAGTAACTGGCTGATGTATTTACAACCTAAAGAACATAATTTTATAACTTATAAGTACCTATAGGGCGTTCCATGGCGATGCCACCTGGAGTACTACTAATGAACACAGACTACTCTTCATTTTTATTTAAATTGTAAGTAAAACTGCATTCAAGACTTATGTCTCTTGCTTGAGCCGGAATCGAACCCAAACAGATACAAAAAGAACACTGCATTTTTATGGCATAAATAGATATGGTCATTAAAATGATCACAGGTATATTAAATGAAAGGAAAGAAATTGTAAAACTCAACTGCAACAAAATAAATAAATAATAAATCCTTATTTATTATGTTTGAAGGAGTTGTCCACGTGATATTAATGTATTTCTGGTATAAATAATTATTGAAGTAATGTTTGTAATAATAATCTTATTCGGTTATTTTCATGTGTAATTTCAATTAGGTAATAGCTTATCCAAAACAAATAAAAGAACAGGTATTTAAACCTCCAGGTGGCATCACTTTGGGGCGCCCCGTGTAGAATGCATGACGGGAAAAACCAACAGGAGCTAATTATATCTATTGGCAATATTATGTTGAACAAGCGATCATGGAATTGCCGTTCAAGGATGGAGTTGCATTGGAAAAACATTTTTATATTAGAAGCTATATTATACTGTGGCATTAGAAGAATTAAGAATATAATTAAGACATAGTAAAAGAGAATAGCAATTACTCTTCATACAGCATATCATTTACGCACCCACACAAGCTTAACCTTGGACAGGCATCACACGCGGCCGTTCATACCGCATCCAGTAAGAAACCATGAGGATCTATGCACGAACGTCTGAGTACAAAGAACGCGTGCTTCTGTTAGTTTGCGAAAATGGCACGCTGCATAAAGATGGAGCACTATTTTCTCTTAAATTATTAGGGCATAGAGCATGTGAAGTTTGACCCTTTGTTGTATGCTAAGAATTTAAATCAATGCAAGTGTCAAGACTTATGCTCTTAGTTGTACTGTGGTTGTACAATCAGCGTTGCTAGATGTCTTGATTTTGGAGGGACGTATCGCGTGTAAGGCACTGCCCAGGTCTCAGATCTTGATTTTAACTAGACAAAAAATTAATCGTTAATTTGTCGAAATTTGTCGCCCAAAGGAAAAAAATTGTCGCTCTCCCGTTAAAGAGCTATAAGGATTTTTTGTGGCAGTGCCGAAATAAGTTTATTTCGGCACAGCCACTCGGGATCTATTAAACTACATAACATAGCGAATATATGATTTCCCCCAGAATTAGTCGTCAATTTGTCGAATTCAGTCACCAAGTATCAGAATTAGTCGACCTCCCGTTACAAAGTTATAAGTATTTTTTTGTGGCAGTGCCGAAATAAGCCTTATTTCGGCACTGCCCAATAAAACTACACCACCTAGCGAAAATCTGATTTAGGCTACCGCGCGGGGCACCACATGTCCCGCTTTTGGCAGTAGACGTTAATTTTTTTTATGAAATTCGTCTGGTATTAATGGACAGAATACCAAATTTGAATCTTTGGTAAAATATAAGCAATTTAAACTTCAACAAACGCAAATATTTTTGATTTTTGAATGTGTACACTCATACCTAAAACACCTATCCATTCATTCATTCTATAAAAAATCTATCTAACGTAGATATATTTTTCTTGTAGTCCCGCTTTTATACTTTAAAAAGTCTAAAATCCGCTTTGATCTAAAATAAATCTGGCAACGCTGTTGTACATGCACAGTAGCAGTCAGTTGGAACATTAAAAAGTTTGGCTGTCATAGGATATTGGTGTTTATTTATGACACAGCATTAATGGCGAGGCCAAATTGGGATCCTGATTATGTATGTGATGTTAATAAACATATTCTTTCTTGGGATTAAATAGTACATACAGCTATTCTTGTTAAACTGCACTAAGAATATTGCGACCGAAGAGTAGAAAATAATGCTGGTGCCACACTTTCTTCGAGTAAACAATTTTCACATTGTAACTGAGCACTTTTGTATGGAAAAAGTTAATGTTGCTATTACTAATAAAAATTCAGTTTCTACCCTTTTCGGTCGCACTATAATTGAATACCTTTGCTGTTGAGTATTTATTGCATTAGGAAGAATCATAAGTAACATGTATTTACAAAGTAACAACTCACTAAAAATTAAAACAAATTTCATCGAACTCAACTCTATAATACTATAAGGCACAATTAGATATAATTATGTCGTCATGGTCATCAACCCTTATTCATCCCACTACTGGGATACGGTCCTCTCCTCAAAGGAAGAGGTTCTTAGAGCATACTCCACCATGCTGCACCACTGCGAGTTGGTGGATGTCAGTGTTTTCAAGATGCCTAAAGGCCACTGACTTGGCTTAACGACTGTCTTTTAATGACAACAGCCGGGACGGCTTCACGTGCCCTCAAAACACTTCTTCAAGCAAACAATTATCACATTGTAACCCTAGCGCATTATTGTGTGGAAAAAGTTAATGTTGCTATTACTAATAAAAAAATAGCAATATATATAATTGAACAGCTTTGCTGTTGAGTATTGTATTAGGAAGAATCTTATGTAACATGATTTTATAAAGTAACAACACACTAAAAATTAAATAATTTTCCTTGAACGCAACTCTATAACACTATAAGGCACAATTTGGTACACTTATTGTCACTTATATAAAATTTGTTACAAGCCTAACAAACCTATTTTCTCAAATACTTTGAGCACTTCTGGAAAATGACCACTATTTCGCATTGTATGTAAAAGTACCACCAGTTCCTTTAGCATTTGATAGATTGATCTATATTTTTTTATAAAATTCTCCGTGACTATATATGAGCAATATTCGGAAATATTGTCAATTTCCATCTTCTTCTTCGGAGATTCATCTTCAGAATCTGACTCTAACAATTGTTTGATCAAGTCATTCAAAGTTTCTTGTACATCTTGTACGCTAAAGGCATCAAAATACGATTCAAATGTTATATATAAAGTGTGAACAATATGGCTTAAACTGAAATCTGATCGTTTTGTAATAGACTGGGGGTCAAATTTTGGAAACGAATTATTAGTAGTTGGTGATAGATCTGTTAGATCCAAATCTTGCAAATGTTTTGTCACACACCTCATTAAATTTTTACATTTTTTAGGTTTAATGTATATCGTTTTGGATATGTTGATTGGCTCACAATTCTCTGCATGCTGCCATTGAGTTTTTTGGAGGAAATCTATGAGATTCTTGATGATATCGTCCTCTTCTGTGGCAAGTACTTTCTTCACATGCAAACTTCCAACAAGGTGTTGCATGTACTTTGGTTGGATCATTTCTAATATTCTAACAATTGAGTCGTGCGGCATATCTGAAATAATTAAATAACCCTTATTTAGTAATAAGCCAAGCATCTAAAATTGTGAAACTGGGCGGCTATTAAATTGACTTGGCGACTAAAGTTGATTTATATCATGCCAAACCTAACCTAACCTAGTGTTTCTGTGGCTCATTTAGTATTTTTGTGGTTCATGTTATTATTTTCCAATAAACAAATAAACATTGCTATAAGTACTAAATACTGATGTTAGTTTGTTTGTTTATAAAACTTTGTTGTATTAAGATACAATGGAAGCCTCGTGACAGCCGTGACGGCAGGATGCACTATGTGCAAGTAAGGTTGGCTTTGTTTCTAAAGATGGTGGCAAGGGCAATTACAGCTCAGTGATATAATAGATTTCCTTCGTACTTTTCAAATTCACGCCAATTTTCGCTTTCAAGAAATCTGCCTTAGCAGCACTTACCTTTGATAGGAAGTTTTGTCAAAATTGATAGATCAGTTTCTTGGTTGATTGTACTGTACTGTAGAGACTACAACATGAGGTTCTTTAAGAAGGGTGTTATAGGGTTTTACATAGCCGGCAATGTGGGATTGCCTCATGTCTTGCAAGCGACTATAAGCTATGACAACTGGTTTTCAGGCAATTTAAAATAAATAATACAATTTACACAGCGCCGACTAGTCCCAAATGAAGCGCAAAGCTTGTGTTATGGGTACACAGACAAAGACAAACAGACATGTTCATGCGCACAAATGTTTGTCTTGTGCGGGAATCGAACCCGCGACCTCGGAGTCAAAGTGGCCATTGTTAACCATTCGACCACAGAGTTCGTCAGTCGTCAGTTAAATGCTTTCCCACCTTTTGATCTTTTGATGAAGAGCATACCTGAAATAATATTATAAAATTCTACGGCAAATGTCTTGCAATATTTCCCTGTGTTCGGATAGTCACTGTTGGAGTTGCTCTCACAAATGTAGAATGTTTGTACCACTGTGTTGAGCCAGTTCTGGAATTGGAAATGGATGATTTATTAATAATCTGTATGTCAGCAACTTAGCTTTGGGCAATTCGATGTGCACGTCAGAATCGCCGGTTAACAGTCGTATTTAACTGTGAAATTGTCCCTGGAAATTGCTTCTATTTGCGTACCATGCTGAGAGAATTGCTTATTTTAGAAGTTAAAACAATTAAACCAGTTAAGGTCGACCATCCATTCTTATGTCACAATGGCTGGACAATCGCTGTAGAGTAGTAACTATGTAAAATTACTGAAATTTTCTTGGGCCAAAAATTGCTTACCAATTGCTTATTTTACAATTATAAGCCTAGACCCTGTTTATTCTATCTATAAACTAGCCACGAGTTAGAGTAGTTGTAAGCTTGCGCCTGTTAAAAATATGAGAGCAAAGTGACATAATATGTTGAAAATTGAGTTTATGTCAAAAGGTACTATTCTACTTGTTGATTAATTTTCTATAATAACGAAACGGTGCCTAGTTTCTATATTATTTTTAATCATGGCTGTATTTATTAAGTACTTTGCGCGCTTCCGCCACCAGTAATCACATCTAACCTATTGACGGCCGGCACCTACATTTTGGTCAAATTTGTCCCAGCTCCTGACGTCTCTGTGCCTCTCCAAAATCGTTCAGATTCTACAAACAGATACTGAGATATTGGGGATGCGTGTAACAGTAGTGCAGGGGTGCCAGCGCGAGTCTTTTTATGTGTATACTTGAGGGCATTACCTTTTTTGCCGTGTAGAGCTTGCGTGTACATATTTTCTGGTTTCCGTAGATATGCTGCCCAACGAATACATGGTTTTTTTATATGAGGGGGCAAAGGAGCATGTGGGTCACCTGATGGAAAGCAATCACCACTGCCCATTGAGATCAGCAACATCAAGGGGTCGCCGTCTCAATCGCAGGAAAACAGTAACCTTCAAGGGAATTGTTATTTGGCTGCGGTATTCTATGAGGTGGAGGTACTTCACAAGTCAGGCAGCTTAAAAAATACGCTATGCCCTGCCTCTCTTTTCGCCAGAGCCTCGTTTGTCAGTCAGCAGGGTGCACCATGTGCAGGTGAGGTTGGCTTTGGTTCAAAGATGTTGATGACCCACTTACACCCCAATAATGGTTATGGTAACTGCTTCACAATAGAGGACTATATAATTGTCAGCCGCGTAATTAAAATAAAAAAATAGTAAATGCTACTTACACCCATTATTCTAATATAATCCACGGGATACTGCAGATGTACCATGTAAACAAAAATCCTTAATATTTGTCGACAGTTGTTATTCACAGCCCCTGTGTAGAGAACGTTGTTGGACCACAATATGTAAGCCATTAGAGGCTTGTGGGACCTCATTATGTGGCATCCTAAGTTGTGGGTGTATCTGGAAAATAACAGAGTATTAATTATATAGACAAGCTCGGTTGTCGAATGGTTAGCAATGGCCACTTTGACTCAGAGGTCGCGGGTTCGATTCCCGCACAAGACAAACATTTGTGTGCATTAACATGTCTGTTTGTCTTAGTCTGGGTGTTTTCAAATATTATAAGTATGTATTTACAAAAAAAAATGTATTTAAGTACATTTATTGGTTGTCTGTAAAGTCGGTTTACGGACGATAATTTTACGTGATAATGTCATAAGAAAACATCGGCCGATGGAGTAGAAGAGAGATAGATGCGTCACAAGCCGTACGCTTAGGCCGATCGTGCTTCTCTATCGCTTGTTCCGCGCTTTCGCTTGCACGCTCGGCTCAGGCGGAACGTGACAATGAGTCATGCTTTGCTCGTGCGTGCAGTCGGCGTTCATCGATTTAAAAGACATCATAAAAACCAGATATCTCGATTTTTTTTTTGTAATAAAGTTATTATACAATACATTATAAGTTTTATAAAAAAAATATGACCATTATGAATCTTCCGTCATAATTAAAAAAATCATATCTCATTAAAAACACCCCAGTACCAAACGCTGCCGAAGAAATTGTAACGTCACAACCAAATAATAGTGGTTAGATCAGCTGTATTTGTAGTGCTAGTGCAATTTCGAATCGCCGCTTTAATTGCATTAGATTTTATGATTTGTATGATGAAAAAATGTACATGGTAAAATACCATTGTAACACCATAAGCACTTGGCTGTTTGCAGTTAGGACTTAAAAATTCCATTTTTAATTTGATACAACTTTTTAATTTTATCAAAAAAATTGTAAACAAGTAATTAAAGTTTTGTTATGAAACCCCTTGTGTGATATATGACGTATTTATTATTATTTTTTGAAATACCCAAATGGACATAGGCAAACGCCTAGTCAAGAAAAAAATATCTCTGGGAGTTTTAGAACATGCTATTTTTACAAGATTTTATTTAGTTTCCCGCAATAGTAATTACAGATCAAATTTTGCAAGTTAAATTTGACTACCTGCCCAGGGTCCGATTGCGCTAAAAATTGTTTATTGTGACAACGCATGAGTACTTAAATGCCGCTTTTTTTAATTCAATTTAGCAGCCCCTACAAAATGGTGATGTTTAATTTCTACATTAGCCTATGATTATGGGTATCAAATGAAAGGGCATAATGTATCAACTGACTTCTATTGCATTTCTTACACAACAGTTTTAAATGTATATGCTGTTAATGTTCCTATTCTAATAATAAAAGATAGAAATGTACCTACTTTTGAATTCCCTCCTTCATTGATTGTGATATGTGAACCGCTACATATGCTATAGCCCTAATTTTTACAATGGTAGCTGAGGCGAGAGAAGCGAATTTTTCCACTTTTAAAAATATAATAGAAATGCAACATACCTTGTATGCCAAATCGCCAGATCAAACTGTAACAGTTCAACAACACTTTCCAGAACTCGCATAAGTCTTTCAATTCTATCTTTTCTCTCCAGTAGCTCGAAAATCTCCAACTTTTCCTTCTGCCAATGTAAACCCTTGACACTCTGTTTCATTTCTTCTGGAATGTGTTCATATTTATTAATCAGAGGCTCGTCTTTGCTTTCAATACTTATTTCGTACTCTAGCCTATTCATGCAGTATTTTACAAGACCTTTATCAGAATCAAATTGCGTTCTATTCGTAAATGTATTCTCCTTTAAGTCTAGAGGGGACGTCAAGAAATTATTATAGCACTTTCTAATGGTTTTGACCAAACACGGAGGATGTGTGCTAAAGCTTTGTTCTAATATTGTTTGACATTTGTCTAATAAGTAATCGACTGTGTAGTCTGCATAGCTGTCCTCATGTGCATTCTGGAAATTAAATTGTGTTTTATTAATATTTTTCATGTTTCAATCACATCAACGAGTGTGCACTCAGGAGATAAAAACCTTAGGAGTTCTATCTGTAATTTTTCCACCTGTATTTATCCAATACAAATAAATTGTTTTAATTGTTTGAATATCCATACTCTGTGAGTAGATATTCAGTTTTCTTCTGCACTGTGGTGGGTGTGCTTAATTTGTGGAATAAGCTTTAAAGGTTTTCTTAGGATGCAATTGCTTTGAGAGTTTGAATCAAAGAGGTCGTATAAGGTCGACAGCACAACAGTGTCTTTGGTGATACAGATACATTTTCATAATTTGAAATTTCAGAGTAAAATGAAAATTGTGAATTTTTCAGTCAATTTTGACAAAATAAAATAGGTACATAATTATAGGTGTAAGTAACAAACGTAATTTGTAATTCTTTCAGACAAATTTGACGTTCTAGCATAGTATAAGTAATTGAAGTATGTACAGTATAGCCACTCCCTGCTGCTCTCGTATTAAACTGTGAGCCGAATCAGGAACAGTTTGTATGGCGCCGCACGCACACACGCTCATTTCCGCTCTGCATAGACATCTTTCTTTATGTAGTAGTTATGGTTGCGATATTTGTATGGAGTGGCCGGGGTGTGGTTCTAGCTAGATTTTTGTAACAACGTAGAGCAACAAAGAGAACACCCTCTAATCATGTGGCTGAATAAAGTTTTAACATCCACTATTCATACTTTGGCAAAATTCAGCTCATGTGCATACTATGGATTACTGTATTTATAATTACTTATACTATTGACTATTCTTAACTTTGTTGAGGTATTTATTTATTTACAAACTATCTTTAGGTTATTAGTAATTTGTTTATGTGATTTCAGAGTGGTCAGCTACTTGCGTGGTTTAGACTTACATAATAGTTAGAACTGGCAAGTTTTGTTTGATAGTTCATAGTCTCTATGTGCATCGCTTTGCAGTTCAGTGTTGGTGAGCATGGAGTATTGAAGATCTGCGAGAATTTTGTGGCTTCTACTGTGGCATGGAAACTCCACCTGGACTACTTTCACAAAGTCTCCACATTCACAAGATTATAACAACTTACCAACATAATTTCCACGACATCTTTAAGTACATTGGCTGATAAATACTGGTCTGTAGTAATTGATAGGAAACACACCTCCAGTGCTTCATACCACATGTTTGTTTTCATTTCTATTTTGAAAGATTCTTCTGCATATGATGGCATTTGTTTTATATTAGCCTGGAAATAACAATTAATTTTGAATTTTTTTTTTACACTGTCAATTTTTGATCTTATAACAGGTGTAACAGATGGAGTATAGCCTTAGGGGCTCTATGGGCTTCTTTCAATATGTAGAGGAGGATATTACAAACATTTTTGGTAATGTAGTTTTGATCCTAGGTGCAACCAAATGGTGGATTATATTAGATATCAATTATAGAAAAAAAAAAATTTACAAATTTATTTAAGTCCTGTGTTCATAATGCTAATATAACTATAGACTAGAATTAAGATTAGAGTAATTTTTAGATGACATGATATCCTTGGATTTATTTAAAGTTGATACTGTTGATTGTTGGCAGTTGGTGGAACATTATTATCATAATGTTATAATAAAGCACTTGTACTGTTTTTTTTTTTTTTGTAGAAACACAAACACCATCTGTTTACCTTGATAATGCCTTAGCGGTGAAACCGGTAGGTAATATTAAATATAATAACGTTGAACAGTACAAGTGCAATATAACATTGGATTTATTTCATGATATAGTGATATCGAAACGATCGATATATAGATATAGAAACACTTTTGGTCCTACAACACATTTTTGTACTTGTCACCATTTTCCAAATAGAATAAAAAAAATCATAACTAAGTATAAATATTTATATCTCGAAACAACACCTATGAAAAAGTTATGTAGGAGCAAAAGTGCTTCTATTTTGATTAAAAAATTATAAGTTTTAATTCTTTAAAAAATACTTTTTTTTTTACCTCGATTATAAGTGCCCCTAATAAGCATAAACCACGACTCCAGCTAACGCCCCTAACGCGACCCTCCGACCTGCAACTTGTCTTACTACTGACCTGTATTTTCTGTACTTTTATTTTGTACAACTTACTGTATTTTTTGGCAATAGCCTAGATGACAATTTATTCTTTCTATTTGTTATGTAAGGACGTTATTATAATATAACCATAGTTGAAGAATTACTTCGATAGCACAAAAATCTCTCGAGATATGTTAATTTGAAAATCACAATTTTTTACTTTCCCGAAAACGCTCCATACAAAAGGCTCCATATAAAGGATTTATGATGTCACAGTTTTGTATTTTGTATGCACCAAATCCAAAATTTATATGACAGTTATGTTAAATAAATCGTTTATGTAATTAGTAACATAATAAAAGTTATAGTATTATTTATTGCTTCTCCAATGGAAATATTATTTTTTAATAATTTCATACTTAATGGACTTTTCCGCCAAACTTTCATCAACCCTAAAATAAGTCAGACGGAAGATATTAGAATGAAAGTTTACAGGTCTTTATAGTTTTGTGTATTTTACAATATTCTATCATACCTTTGATTAATTTCCTATTCATAACATAGAAATACTTACACCATTTTTATAATCCTGGTGAATGCAGGCAGTGCTCCTAGCACATTCCGGCAAGTAAACTAGCTGAAATCGCGAATAATGATCAAAGTAGGCCTTATACGATACTCTTTCACAAGCTGTCACAAAATTCTTCCTCTTTTTGGTATGAATATCTTCTTCTGGCTTTTTATCAGTCTTTATTCGCTTACGTATCACATCGGATTCTTCGATTTCCCGCTTCGAGGTACTTGTACTTGATGATCCTGACGCCAGCTTAGGTTTTTTCTTCTTCGGGCTCATGGTATTACTAATATGCTGTGCCGCTTATCTAATATTTCTTCTAAAATAGGTTCTAAATTTGACGATTCAACTGCAAATAATTTGATGAAGAAGTAATACTATTCTAACGGTTTAAATAAAAACTTTCTAGCGGCAGAATATGTTGGGAATACCTACATTAATATTCAATTCAATTCTTCTTTGTGGAGTTGTTGATGTTTCTGCTTGTGGTTTGGTTTGGTGATTATGCTTTATGTAATACATTAATACAATACAAGTTATTTATTTTGCTTGCCTATCTGTCATTGCAAAACAAATATTCAAAAAATGGATGGACTGGACTCAGTGTTGCTAACTTCTGCAAGCTTGAGTCGCACGCTAATTCGCTAGCTCAATCGCAAAAGTCGCTAGATTGTCGTTAAAACTAATGAAAGGGTGGGTAAGGGGAGGGGGTATAAGCTGCCTGTAATTTTGAAGTGAAACCTTCTTTATGCGCGGTGGTGGCGTACTTAAATGTCTGTCACGTTCCGGTATCTTCAGTAATCTCTAGTACATACCTAACTATATTTCTATAATCACTTAATTACGAGAGATTCTATAGTCTTATACTTGCCTAAAATTTTAATTAAAATAGGTTTAGATAAAGTTAATAAGGTTATAATTAATTAACCTTCAATATTTTTAAGTTGGATAAAACTGTATTTATTACAGATTTTAAAACCATTTTATTCCTTACTCCAAAAGTCGTCAAATAAGTCGCAAAATATTTTTTGTATGTAGATATAACTCTTACTAAGACCTATGCTCTCAAAACAACGCAGGAAAAGTCACCATCTACAGCGACAGCCAGGCAGCGCTGAAGGCACTTGCAAAAACAGAAACAACATCAGCAATTGTCAAAGAGTGCAAAAATGCACTAGAAAGGCTGTCCAGAACAGCTGATGTGATGATTGCCTGGGTACCTGGACATGAGGGTAACACGGGTAACGAAATAGCAGATGAACTGGCCAAAAAAGGGGCTGAGGAAAACCAGGTGGGACCTGAGCCAAGACTACCAATCGCCCACAAAATAACAAAGGGAGTAATCAGCCGAAGAACAGTAGTAGAGACCAACCAAAGATGGGAATCCTCGACAACCATGAGACAGTCGAAGATCTTCATCAAAGGCCTAGACAAAAAAAGAACCAGCCAACTGATGAAACTCTCCAGAAGCAACATGAGGCTCGTCATAGAAGTGTTAACAGGACATTGCCGACTGAACAGGCACCTGACACTAATAGGCGTGAAAACCAACCCCAAATGCCCAGAGTGCATGGATGACGACGAAACAAGCTTCCACCTGCTTGCCGAGTGCCCCATGTACTCACGGATAAGATGGGAGACCATGGGGGTGGACAAATTAGACAAAGAAGACCTGGAAGACCTGAAGGTGGAACAGATCGTAAGGTTTTGCAAGGAAACAGGTAGGTTCGACGGAACGCCGTGATTGCCGGATAAACCCACATCCTCCCCCAAAAGGGAGGACCAGGGGAAATGGGTGAAATGGCCTCAGGTAAGGCTGATCACCCGCCCGACAGCCGGCGTCCCCGTTGGAAATAATAATAATAATAAATACCTATGTTAAAATCGCCTTTCCTAGCGACAAAGTTGCTAAATTGGTAACACTGAGAGCACGTACAAACTATATTCTGTATTCTAAAAATAAGTTCTAAATATAAAATAAATAAATATTCCTGGACAATTTACACAGCGCCATCTAGACCCAAATTAAGCGAAAAGCTTGTACTATGGGTACTAGATAACGAATAATACTTAAATACATTTTTTTTGTAAATATGTACATACTTATAATGCATAGAAAACGCCCAGACCAAGACAAACAGACATGTTCATGCACACAAATGTTTGTCTTGTGCGGGGATCGAACCCGCGACCTCGGAGTCAAAGTGGCTATTGCTAACCATTCGACCACCAAGCTCGTCAATATATCTTTTTCTTTGAGTCGTATTGGTAACTAACTATATACTCTTCAGTCGAAGGTTACTTACGATTATGTAGGTACCTACTTTTTGAGCACATATGTGCTTCTAAACATATTATAGATAGTGTATTATGGTGCAAGTGAACTTTAGTAAGCATAAAATTAGCGAAATCTTTGATATAGAGTCTTTTTATTTACAGCCGCGCCGGACGTCGAATTCCAAAAAGTCGTGAAGTAGAAAATAAATTTCCACTGTTGGTTTTCCTGTTGAGTTATTGAGGAACTATGTAGTTGGATTTCATTAAGCCGCGACTTATGGATAAGCCGAAAAATAAATTTAATATTTTTCGGCACATCAATAAAGCCGTGTCGTAATGAAATATATTAGCAGGGGTCGGGCTCGTACGATGAAATTATTAAATTAATTGAAAAAAATAATCTTCGACTGACGAGTGATTGTCAAGACAAAATAATAGAAGAAAGAGCTCACACTGTCAGCCCGTCAGCGCAGCTGACAGCAGTGACAATGACATTCCTTTTTATTCCTAATTTTTTTCTTGACTTTTTGGCGGGAACTTGTTAAGCGCGTTTTAAATAAACAAATTTTCTTATTTGCTGCGATATTACGACAGCTATCAGTAGCCTTGTCTTTCCTAATCATTTTGGCATATGTTTGAGAAGGATCGGTATAATACATACACATACATACATAGTACATTGTGTATATACATACATACATAGTACATTGTGTATTGTAATTATTACCCTGTATGGGTCCCCAATATTACAAGCTCCAAAAATGATGCGTTGGAGTGGCGGTGCGCAAGCTATATTTCATCTTACGAGCGATTATATATTTGGCTACGATAACCACTTCACTTCACGTCGGACAGGGAGTGAATGAAATAAAAACAAAAAAATTTAAAGTTCGAACATTCAAAATTATACATTGAATTTTAAAGACCAAAAAGATATTTATGATTGAATTCTTGCTGAGAAATATTATAAGGATTGTGATATCAGGCTGATTATAAATGAATAATAAAAATTACGGGTTAGTTCTCAACCAGGGATGATAAAGATAAGTAATTTCGAATTCGGTTACGGTTACGAATATGAAATTATTTCGGAAATATTTGGAATAAAGGCAAACTTTTTAACTTTACTAAATATCACTACAAGCGCAGAAAAAACTAGCAAGTTAGTTTTAAATATAATTATGCCAGCTATTCATTGTTAAGTTTATGCATTCTAAGCCAGAAACTCCTTTCTGAGGCTCCCAATTGTTTTACTTTTCCGTTTCCGATTCGTCTAAGTGTATGATTATGTATATGTCTATAATTGGCATATTTCTATGTATCGTATGTAATTTTATATTTTCGTAGGTATGTATTTATTGTGTTTATGTTCATTACTGTTGCATTCGAATTTTATCTGCTTTTCTTAGAGGTTGACTGGTAGAGAATGCACTTAGCATTAAGTTCCCCTTTTGTATATTATTACACTATATGTATATTTTTAAACATATTACACCGCTTAGATAAATTTAAAAAATGCCCTTAAGGTAAAGGTCCAGTTTACCATTGGTAAACGATGCTTTTGCATTAAGATCGCCTTTCGTATACAAACATTAAATTGTGTCCAATAAAATTTAAATAAATAAAGAGTAAAATACATAATACATTGAATTATATTTATACATTGTTGATCTATATTTTACTACCAATTTATTCCCAACAAGCAGTGTATCCCAAATTAACGTACGCAACATGACTCGCAGCTGTGTGCGTAGCTGCCGAATATTGAAAATTATTGATTCATAGTCTGCTGCAATCGCGTACAAGTTCACTATTGCACTTGTTCTTTATCTATCAAGTGACCGCTGGTATAAAACCACAACAGTTAGTTCGACAGCCAACAGTACTACCGGGTCCTTGCTGTAAAACGTCTCGAATCGATCTATCAAAATGGCTTTTGTATACAAGGTAATTAGTCAAAACATTTAGCTATTTGCACCTTAAACTGATTTGATTGCAAAAATAAATTGGCATACAAATCAAACGGAATTGCGATAAAACTTTAAAATAGTGGAAAATCTTAGATTTGTTGTGTAAATTTTGTATTTACTTAGATTTGCGTGTTGTGAACTCTGAATCGGTAAGTATTTGTCTATCATTAGGGCAGGTAAACAGGTATTAATAAATTTAACGATGTTTTTGAATTTCATAAGTTATCGCATCCAAAACTTAGTTTTGCGATACGTAATTAGGTAGTTCATTATAAAGTTAAAGATGCTTCTTAGATATACATCTTCTTACTCGACTTTTTAATATAAGTTTATATAAGAACTCGTTAAGTTTCCTCATGTTAAGAATATTAGGCGTTACTTTAAATATTTAGGCGACCTACATAGGTTAGTGACCCGTCGTGTTCATTGCATTGGTTGCACTAAACTCTCAGGAGACACGATTTCGTAGTTTGACTATTTTGCATAAAATATTTATAAACCATGTAGGTATCTAAATTTTTTGATGAATCGGATATCTACCTATATAAAATCATTGCGGTAATTTTCGAAATAAACGCATAGGTACAAGCAGACAAACGTTTTACGTGTAGTGATTTGAAAAACATTTCGCACAAGAAAACTTTATGACCAAGGTGCCGCTGATGAAGTACCTACGTATGAAGCTCATTTACTTAATATTGACTTCATGGCAGATATTGAATTCAATCATGTTTTAACCAATTTATGGGATTCACAATAGATCAATCATTAATGATACCTACTTATTTGTTTTGTAGATTCCACGCGATACTCTCGATTTGGCAATATCGCCTCACGCCGCATGTATCCGTGGTATAAATCTATATTAACATTTTAGCAGGCTCCAAAAATATAATCAAACCAGGGCAAAAAAGTACGTGAAATCCTGCATAGAGTTTATTGTTGTTTGTATACCTGGTTTTGCCCTTAACTTTGTACGCGCATATCCCGGTGTCCCGTTAGAATGTTCAAAAAATCTTTCGTAGCGGATACACACGTCTAGGTTTCGCACTCGTTTATAAATGCCAAATGTCTGTCCGATCCTTCCAGTGGTTTGAGTTGTGCGTTGATCGAACAATCAGCCAGTCAGTTTCCTCTTTTATATATAGAAATATTAAATACAGAACAAAATATTTTTAACAAGTTATAATAGAAATGTCCAGTGCAAAGTTGACAGAACAGGGATAGGTTACCCGTTACAGTGTTACACATGTAGCTAGGACTATAACACCCGCAATCCCAAAAACACAATGAACAACGAAGTTCATATAAGTTACAAGAGATTATAAAACTACGGCTGCTTTAAACTCTAACGTGCTCTATCACAAGAAACTACCCAGTAGGATTAATTAGTAGGAGCAATCTTTAAATTGCATCAGGGATGTGAGAGACTGCAATTTAGGTACTTACGGAGTTGACAGAAATCTGATATCTCACATTTTTGACTGACTTGACGAGCCCGGTGGTCGAATGGTTAGCAATGGCCACTTTGACTCCGTGGTCGCGGGTTCGATCCCCGCACAAGACAAACATTTGTGTGCATGAACATGTCTGTTTGTCTTGGTCTGGGTATTTTCTATGTATTATATGTATGTATTTACAAAAAAAAAATGTATTTAAGTATTATATATCAGTTATTTAGTACCCATAGTACAAGCTTTGCTTAGTTTGGGACTAGATGGCCATGTGTTATTTGTTCTGGAATATTTATTTATTATTATTTATTTTTATCAATTTATACATACTAAAAAATAAAAATCATAACCTTGCGTAAAATTGATGCTAATTTAAAACTAAAGACAACAAACAGCTAGGGTTAAGGTGAGACATAAATATGTATCGAATCCATAACGAATCCAAATTAACCCACAAGTTCTAATAGGCTAATAGGTTAATCACCAGAAAAGGTTATACACATTTTTTTTATTATTTGGTTACGCTTCATAATAAATTATGGCGTCAATGCAACTCGTTGTCAAACTTTCTTCCACGCCGCCGGTATATTTTCATTGCCATTGTGTTGAGTAACAAGATAGTAGGCATTGACCGTGAAGGTCGCTTTTTGTTAGAAGTGAGATCACGAACTTCGGTAACGGTTTATACTAAACTTTTTCTTTATGATAATAATAGGACAATAACATTAATAGACAATAAACATTAATAGAATAAAGTAAATAGAGACCGTTAAATTCAACGAATTAAGTAAAAAAATCTATTGATTGATCGCTCAATTCATTATTAAATAAATAATTTAATTTAGCTTGAACTAGTTTGAATTATTCCTATAATTGCGATTTTTTGCGATTCTGCGATTCTTTGTATAAGTGTTCACCCATATAGACAAGAATTTTAGCAGTTATATTTTGATTTAATCTTGTTTAATACAAAAATAAAAAAGCTTTTCCTTAACAACAGTTACGGTATTGTACACTTTTTATATCACTTCGTTATATCACTATCAAATTATACTATATTAAAGTGTTGCCATCGACAGCAGAGGGGAGTGGAGTTACATTCATCCACTCCCCTCCGCCGCCGATCGCACCTAGCCTCAAAGATAATAAACAGTAGTGATAACCTACATATTATTTATTATAAACCAATATGCATGCACGCAATACGCAAACACACACTTGCATATTTTATATATATATATATATATATATATATATATATATATATATATATATATATATATATCTACTATTTACGTGAAACAAATGCGATTACTCAATTTATGTTTCACGCTGATAATATTCATAATGATTTAAGTTTAGATATTTATAATGATTAAAATAAAATCAACTTTAGAAGTTGAAACTGTTTCCATTTGAAAAAAATAAAAAGTTAATATTATTAGTTTATATAGTTAGTTAATATTATTTTATTTTCTAATAATTTCAGGTCCTGGCTTCCTTCACTTTGGCCACTGTTGTTCTCTCTGGCAGGGCTCCCGGTGGTTACTCGTACAATCGATTCAGTGGACCTGTTAGTGGGCAAATAGTCGAGGTAAAAGTGCCAGCGGCACAAAATCAGGCAGCACAGGAACACGCTGACTACGGTTATGATCATAAGACTGGCCAAATCCACCCTGAGACTGCTAAATATGCTCGCTTGAAAACTGTCGATTACGTCGTAAGTATGAAAATTTGTAATTGGAAAAGTATTATAGCGAGGGATTTAGGTATAGCATAAGCGTTGAATTTGACGAAATGTCAGGACGAATATTTTAATTCCACTATTGTGGAAACACGCGACCTGCATGATAGTAAGCAGCCATTGTAGCCTATTTTGTTTGAATAATCCGTTAACGGCATACACATACACAATATGTAGTAAATGATAAATTATTTTCATATTATTATTTGGTTATTAAAACTAAATGCAATAGGTATAAAATGACGCTTTTGAAATGGGCGCATGTTAGCGATTATTTTCTATCGAGCGAAGCAAAGCGAATCGCGTATCGAATGGAGTTAATGACGCGGATTCAATGCTCACTTATGATATAGTTGAGGCTTGTGATCTTATCATTAAGCTAAAAACATAAAGTTGAAAGCCGAACTGTTGTTCATATACAGTGTTCGTTGCCAGAGCTGGGGCCCTATCGCCGACGCTGAAACCGATTACCATCAGATTTTTGAATACGAAAATGACGTTACTGCTTAGGTTGTTGGTAATTATGTTTAGCTCAACTGGAAGAAACTCTAGAGCTTTACCGACTAAGCTGAAGATATTTGTCATTAACATTAACTTAACACCTATTTTTTGAGTCTTAATATTAGATGGGAATCGGCTTTAGCATAGGCGGTTGTGCCCCTGGGGCCATAACACCTAAGCTGATGCCGATTATCACCGGATCTTTTGATTCCTGAAGTTGATCTTAGTTTGAACTCATTGACAAACATCTTTAGCTTAGTAGGTAGAGCTCTAGACTAGGGTTTCTTGCAACTGAGCTATAGAATAGAATAGAATAGAATACACTTTATTGCACCAATATAACAAAGATACATTACAAAAAACTTGCAAAAATTACACATATACATATACACCAACAATCTAAGCACTAGCTTCAATTTCGCATTCAATAAATTCGATCGTAATCGGCTTCAGATTCGGCGGTGGGGCCCCTAAACACCTTATAACAATGATATCTCAACCACAGAGCTAGGATTCCTGTGGTCTCATCGCATCAAAGACCAAACATAATTCTTAGCATTTAGTAAATGGATAGCTCAATACTGCAGTTTTGCACCTGGCAATAGAAAAAGAAAAAAAATTATACCATTACAAGCCTTTGATACATAAAACAAAGAACATAATTCAACCAGAATGCATTTCCTTTCCTTTTTTAGGAGCAGTGAAGTAAAGTTTCATTTGGGAGGTGAAATTTACAAATAAGTATTAGTTCTGGAAAGACTGTCTGAATTCCTTAGTGTCTGTTAATAACTTAACTATTTTTACTTTCAAGGCCAAACCTGACTACCATTATGCATACGGAGTAGAGGACCCCCATACTGGCAATCTTCAGAATCACAAGGAGCACCGTGACGGCGATGTAGTACAAGGCGAATACTCTCTTGTTGAACCTGATGGCTCCATACGTCTAGTCCGGTATACAGCTGATCCTAAGAACGGATTCCAGGTATGTTTTAAAGGAGTTATTAATGAGCCACTGCTTCAGTGCAATATGTAGCCACACACAGCAAGTGTGGTCGGCAATCATTTAGATATGCTATAATTCTGTTCTATGCAACATCATTACAACGAGTTGTCCTTAGGTATTGTATTGTGTCCATAGACTTATGATAGGTCTTTGCTGCACAGTGTATACCTTTCATAAATCTATCACCAAGTGAATTAATTTATCTTCGAAAAATTGTGGGTAGAAATCGAGACGGCTTATTCCGTATATCCACCCTAAAACAGTCACCTTAATGTTTGCATTGCTAGTGTTTACAAACTGCCCAAAGGTCATTCACATGGCTCACCAACCATCATACTTCGGATATAATTAGGTATTTTAATTTTAAAGTAGACCATTATGGTCGCAACATGCTCTTGGCGTGCTGCATCTTTATAAGTCCATCATTCTCGCAGGTTGACTTTTGTCAATTATTGGCTTAGTTTATAAAAAAATAAATAACAACAGTACAGTAAAATACAAGAAAATGTATTGTATGTGTCAATGAAAAATAATGCTAAAAAATCTCCTTATTTATTTATCGAAATTTCTAACCTTGTCAATTTCAAAGCGCTAACGATTCGTTAACCCCAGCCAGTCTATTTAGGTCTATATTTACAGACTTTATTACGCTTGACCGCCTTTGCGTAAGGCAAGTGATACAAAATATATAATGTCGTTGCATTATTAGTGAATAACACTAATAGACATTGGCTATTGCATTGCTATTATTATATTATTTGGTCATTTAAAATTGCATCAAAATACGTCATTAGGTACATACCGTGTACCGCTAAAAGTTAAAAAGAGGACTAGCTAACTGAAATGTATACTGGTTCACGTTACAAATATTGTGTAATAATAGATTTCAGTTTGTTGATTGAAATAATTTTATTATGCTGCAATCTAAATTACTATGCAATTGTCTCCCGTCCAATAACTGTTAAACTGCCTGCTCACTACCTTATTATTGCTTTTTGACTTTGCTGGAAGAGGACTTTATATATTTAACCCACCTTTGTACAGTTTTTTTGGAACCATGTTGTGATTACGTATGTGTTATAATGAATACATAATACCACTCAGGTGGCGACTATCCGCTCCTCCTGGTATGGTAAACCTCGTGTCTACTAATGCATTAAAAAGACATCATTGTTTTTTTAATGTAAAACTAGGTTTCACCCGCGATTTCATACTCGCGTATCTCGGGAGGAAAGGTCATATCAAAACACCAGAGGATTGATATTGGGCTGCTGTAGATAGATTTTCCCTAAGGTTTACATGTCTAATGATTTAACTGTAGCCTGAGCCATGGGTTAGTGCATGGCCACATATTGCCATGCACTAACCCTTCTTTTGCAAAAATCTCGTTGGGTCATCGGTAAAGGTAAAATCTGCAGATGAGATTGACTTTGGTCCTAAAGATAATTGTAGCCTTTTCACTATACAATTTTTGTACGAGATATCGTAGCCATGGCTACACTGTCGTATACTGCAATAACTGTTGAGCGAACCTAATGACCAAAGATGCACTTACGTTATAATTTTTAAAGTACTTAGTGTTATATATTTTATCGTTAATCTGTTTTTTACAGGCTGTGGTGCATAAAAAAGCGCCAGGAGAACAACAAGCCCAAAAACCCGTCCATTACGGGCATGTCGCACAAGAGGACAACTCTAGAGAATACTAGTCTCTTCTGATATTAGGCTAATATAATATGATAGGACATGTGATATTAGAGGAAATATCGATGATATTGTTTATCTGAATTTCGATATTCGGTTATTCATGCTATCTACCTACAAGTAGCTATGTATATTGTAACTTCTCTTCTCATTATTTCTACATTAGGAATTATGAGAATTTATAGTTCAGTACCATGGCCAATCCATTAGACATATAAATAGTGATGGTAGCGATATTATTGAGATTAATACCTGATAATATTGAAACATGAATTTATTCTTATTAATTTACGATATACTAATAAAAATGTATTTAAAACGGCTCGCCTAGCCTTGGATAAATCGTATGTGGTTTTAGTGTGGTTAAGGTACAGTGCATTACCATTGTAGTATTAAAATATTGAAAATAAATTATTAAAATTATAATGTTCGTAGTGGAAATAAACTCTAATATTACATGCCTTAAAATATTTGACTTATAGTTGTTATTGTTGTTGACTATTTATTAATATATTAGTTGTAAAGAAATAAAACGGGTTATTTGTTACCAAATATTGGTTTTATTTGAATTTTTTATACTTCATATACACTTGGCAAATTTACCTATGGAATATTTTACGCAACATATCAACAGAGAAAGGGAACACAATAGTGTGAGTATGTTCTCCGGCAATCGTGTGCAGTGATTGTAAATATCGCAGCTGAAAAAGTAACATATAATTATCAACTTTGCGTCATTGTTTTTAATATAATACTCATACAACTAACTGGCTGTGACCGCGGTGACCGCGGCCTCGGGCGCGTCAATGTTGGTTATCGCCCCAAAAGGTAGCCTATGTTTGCCCTTGGGATATAATGCCAAATTCCATTCAAATCGGATCAGCCGTTAAGTCTTAAAATGAACCTATAGACAGACAGATACACTTTCGCATGTATAATATGATAGATGTGTAATATGATGTATGGATATACATATATTGATTACTGTTGTTTTCTAAAGCGATAATAACTTCCAAACCTCTGCAAGATTTTAAAAATAATCTCATCCTATATTATCGCATGCTGCAGTCGTGGCATAACTATTACTTATGCAGTAACTTTATAGTATAGTGTAGTGATATATACTCTTCGAATAATAATCTTTAAAAATAATATAAGATAGCGAAAGATTGGTTATTTTGGAAAATAGCGAGCAAGATTCAAAAAGGAAATAGAGAAATGTTTGTCTTTTTCAAAGACAGGATTAGTTTTTTTTTATACTACATCGGGTGGCAGACAAGCATATGGCACGCCTGATGTGAAGCGGTTACCATAGCCATATAAACGCTCGCAACATAAAATATCGCTCGCGCGCCGCCAACCCACTGCCATCGCAGCATCTCCTTCCTTCCTAGTGACTTCACTCACTCGCAGGAACACAACAACCCTCAATGGAATTGATATTTGTGGTGTTCTATGAGGTGGAGGTACATTCCCTAGTCGGGTAGCTTACAATTACGCTCCCTAACTCTCTTTTCGCCAGAGCTTCGTTTGTCAGTCAGCAGGGTGCACAGCGTGCAGGTGGAGTTGGCTTTGGTTCAAAGATGTTGATAAACCACTTAAATCCCTAAAATTGCGTATATAAAATTATTTTCATATAAGACTATCTAACCTGCATACTGAAAGGATTATCCATTAACATTGCCGTGGCTCTTTGAAGGCTTTTCGTCGATTCTATTTCTGCCTTGGCCACTATAATTTTTGCATTTGCCAATCTTGACGATTCTGCCTCCGCAGCCATTGCTTTTTGCAATTGTATTGGTAAGCTTATATCCTTACTATTAAAAAGAAGCTTACGTTCAGTATCCATATATATTTTGTCTTATTGCAATAAGTCAAGCAATACTATCAGGAGAAACTCATAAATTGGAGTTTCAACATATCAGCCCATCATGCCTATATTGCTGAGTAAAGGACTACTTGTTTCTTCTACCATGATATACGGCAAGCTTAGAGCTAGACATGCAGCCTCCTCGATTGCATTGAGTGACTTGCATTCAACGACTTTTTGAAATTCTAGTGTGATTGTCTTTCGATCTAAGGGCCCAGCAATTGCGGGTCTCTAACATATGTGGGCGGCACTCACTAACAGTACAGCTCGCTTATCTTTTGGCCTATGCCCGTTTTAATACTTATATTGAAAGCAAACATCTCAGACTGAGAAAGTGAGCTTCCCTACACGGGCCGCAGTAAAGAACAATGTTCCTTCAGCGTAGGCCACATTTTTCTCAGACTCTATGTCATCTATCACTGGGAATAGTCGACACATCTACATAAGTGTTTTAAATATTATTATGCTATCTATTTAGGCTGTGGGTCAGGCTAGTGAATAATAAATATCTAACTTACATTTCTACTCTGACGATATAAACTCCCCATTCCCTTGTCAATACTTTCATCTGCTGAAATACTAATTTACCCACTGCAGGTCGATCTGCTAATACGTCAGTTAATTTCTTCGTCCCAAGTGCATTGCGAAGGGTTGTCGCCGCTAGGTATTGCGTTGAACGTCTTGAAAGATATAAATGGTATTTTAATATATATTATGTATGAACAATTTGGTTACTACTACGTGCAAAATACATGCATAAAGAAGCGTGAAGAAGCACGTCGCCAGGGTAAAGCAGCATAGCAGTGTCTACTGACAGAAAACTGTTGTCTAATTTCTAGTCTATAGTCTTAGGTCAATTGCCGCTGTAATTTTGACTCCTCTTTTCACTTAGCGTCAGGCGAAGTGGATCCACTATGCTGAGCTATATAAAGAAATAAGACTTTACAAATTGGCAATTTACCTACCCATAGTCAGCTACTTTAATTATGGCCGATACTGGATCGTATATTTTGTAGTAAACCACTGCATCTACTGATACAGTCAAAGAATCCTGAGTTAAAGCCTGTGAAACGTGAAATGAGTTTAATTTATAGCATCTGTGCATCTATCTTATTAAGCGATTCCATCAAAATAAAAGTTTTTACCTCTTGTGGAGGTACAGCATATGATACGATTCGAAGATCTGTATATTTAATAGTGTCGACACATGGCAAGTAAAATATTAATCCAGGTCCTAATCCTTGATTTTTGTATAGCTTTCCGTTTCGTAAAATTATTGCTCTTTCGAATTGACGAACAATCTAAAAGCTACATATGTGATAATAAGGAAGGGAAGAAAGGCAGTAAGTACAGACAAATATATAAATTATTGTAGGTATATTTTTAACTTACCACAAATACCCAGAGTAGTGATATAGGAAGAGTAATGATAAATAATATGAATGATAAACATACAAGCACATTTTCGATGCAATTACTTTCTTCTGCAAATAATAATAACTAATACTTAATAAGAATAACAGAAACTATATTTATAAAAAAATATAAATTATATATATATATATCGAGGAAATCATTTTACGTGCTGTATTTGTCCGGGAACTTCTTGCCTGAAATTTAGAAACTTCACACGGAAGGTCTCCTGATTTAGTTTGTCCGTTTATTACTTTTCTGTCGTTTTCATTGTCAGCCATTATTAAAAAAATTGTAGATTCACAAAATAAATATTGAATATATAATAAATAATTTTAATCTGAGAAAAAATGGTGCGATTAATTTATTCACAGTGTCAAAAAGCTACAAAAAAGTTAAGATTCCTTTGACACAAAAATAAAGGTTTTCATTAAAGATTTTTCTGACAGAAGTATAGATAAAATTATCGCTAAAAGAGGTTCTGTGACGAAAATAAAAGTATACATACCTCAAAGCCGTTAAAGGAGGATATTAATATAAATTAGAAAGTGGGAGGCTCGGGCATATCAAGTGGAAAGGGGAAAAATATTGACGTAGTTTGCTGCGATGCAATAAAGTTTAGTGTTTGCAAATATCTTAACTGAAAAAAGAAATGCAAATTAATAAATACTGTAAGTATATGTAATAGGTAAAAATTTTAATTTTGTTAAAATGAATAGTCTTTACTGAATACTTTTCAAATACTAACGAGCATTATCTGAGGATTCTGAGATATTATGTTTGACGCTTCTCTAAGATTCTCCGCAGCCTTTATTTCTCCTTCAGCGTCGATTATTTTAGCTTTCGCCAAACGTACTCCTTCAGCTTCAGATGCCATAGCCCTTTGAAGTTCAAATGGTAAAACTACTTCTTTTCTGAAACAGAGGGCTGTTCAGAATTCAGAAGATACATACATCAAACAAGATGAAACTAATAAATAAGCAAGTTTTCATTAGTTACTAATAAAAGAAAAATTAAAAAGTTTACTTATTCAAATTCCTTCATTTAATACCTATATCATACGAATTGATATGTAGAATGTTGATATGTAGAAAATATAAATCGGCATTTTGTGGCGACTGCCATTTCGGATTATGATTAATGTCGGCACTTTTTATAGGTACATACTTATTATAATGTAGATTAACTTAAAACGGCTCAACCGATTTTTTGAATATTTTTCATTTAATATATTATTAATATTGTAAAGAGCATGTGATGCTATTTCATTTGCTACCCTACTTGGGTATATTTGCTGACATTCGGATTTCCATCTCCATTTTCTCCCACCTACATATATTTGAAGACATTGGGTATTTTCCCCACTTTTACCCCCAGAGTTTTTTCACAGCTCAAGCGATTTTCATTGAACTTATTATTTTGTAATATGCACGCGATGCGCTTTCATTTGAGACCCCCACTCGAGTATATTTGCAGACATTCGGTTATTCTTCCCTTTTATTATTCACTTTTACCCCCACAACTTTTAAACGGCTCAACCGATTTTCATCAAACATGTCTAAGAACACTCGCACGTAAGTCACTTTTAATACAAAAAAAAACTAGATTGAAATCGTTTCATCCGTTCGGGAGCTATGATGACACGGACAGACAGACACACACATACACACACACACCCCTCTTTTCGGGGCGTCGGGGGTTAAAAAAGAGATACCACGATGACGATCAAATTCGTAATTAATTACGTTTATTACATTTCAACTCTTTCCATGGCAATGCCCCATTCGGATGTGATTTTGTCTATTTCTTGTCTAGCTGTAACACTTATAGAGTCTCTATTAGTCAGTAACTCTGTTAATGTAACTTGACCCAGAATATTTCTTAACACTGATACAGCTATTAGTTCTGTTCCATACCTAGAAAATATATATATGTTTAACACCAATTGTACAAAAATAGTAACCACTTTCGTCAAACTGCATACTTATAGTACTGGATATTCATGAAGCAAAGTACAGGTGAAACCACATGATAATACGAAACTGCATCAACATGTACAGTTACAGAATCTTTTGTAAGAATCTGGAATGAAAGAGAAAAGACAGTTAATTTTATTGATTCAGGTGTTATTTAGCGAAAGTTAAATAAATATTGTCACACAAATTACACAGCGCCACCTAGCCCCAAAGTAAGCGAAGCTTGTGTTATGGGTACTAGACAACTGATAAACATACGTAAATACACTTTTTTTTGTAAATACATACTTATGATACATAGAAAACACCCAGACCAAGACAAACAGACATGTTCATGTACACAAATGTTTGGGAATCGAACCCACGAGCGTTGGTGTCGAAGCCGCGTCATTGACCGCTACGCCATCGAGCTCGTCGATAATTTATAGGCAATTTGATCTACTTGCGTGCTTCCGCCACCAATTAGTTCATGCAGACTATTGCCGGCCAGCACCCACCCACTATTATCTATACTTAGGTAGTTGCATGCATCTACTAACGGTAGTGGGTGGGTGCCGGTCAAAAGTAGTTTGCATGAACTAATTGGTGGCGGTAGCACACAAAGTAGTGTAGATCAAAAAGCCCATGAGAGATAAAATTATAAACATAATTATTATAAAAGAGCAAATTCCATTGCTTTAGTTTTGTGTTGATATGTACCTCTTGCGGCGGTAAATTGAAGGAAAGTGTTCTCATATCTATCATTTCCACTTTGTCTGTGCACGGAACAATCCATATAACACCTGGTCCAGCCGGAGAGTCGCTTCTTAATTTTCCAAATCTCAGAATTATCGCCCTTTTGTACTGTTTAACAACCTTGTGATATCGCATAAAAATTAATTATCTGACGAATAATTTAGATGTTATTGAAGAAAATGAAAGGAACTAATATAGGTGTAACTTACCCTAAAACACAATATAAGAAAAATAGGGCAAAGTAGAATCAACAGTACAGCAAAGCAACGAACTATTTTCTCCATTATAGATTCTTTTTTAACTTCTGAAAGTTTTATTAGAATTGTAGGAAATTTTAAAACTATTGAAACTAACGCAATCATTGAAGAAGAAAAAAAAACTTCCAAGAATGACATATCTTTAACATTATTGTTTTATATTTTTTTCAATGATGTGGCTAATAGTAGTAGTAGATTTTGCAAATAATAATGTATCATTTAATTATAAAATTTAAATAAAGCTAAATATTTAGATACTAATTTTTTAATGAACTTTTTTTTACCTGTGAGTGATTCTGTTGTCAGAGCCATGGTCCAATGATCCAAAATTAGATGTGGTCAAATTACACTTTGGATAGATTTAAAATTACAGTTATCCAGTTCCTAATCGCAGCTAATCGACGTGTTGTAATCTTGAAAAACTTAAAAAAATATCTGAACAGCAACTTTTTATGAACATTTTTTATTGTTACCTGCAAGTGATTCTGTTGTCAGAGCCATGGTATTAATAAGTAGATGGATGTACAGACGGATACGTGGTTCCTAATTGTAACTAATCTAGGTGGTGAAAACATGAAAAAAGAGACGCAAAGAATTTTAATTGAACGATGTAAAAATGCATTCCTCAGATGTATTCACGTTAGCAATGTTGCGTTGATGACAGCGTTGACAATGTGTATTTTCTGTAGACCAAAGAGATTGGAACCATTGACACTGACGAGCCTTTTAATCGCAGACCCAGGACTTCGCAAATCTGGCACCTCAGTATTGCTGTACAAGGTGTAGTAACGGTGTGACGTCGAGGAAAGCTTGGGGCACATGTTTCAGAAAAATTTGGTAGTCTGCGTATAGAAGATAAGAAAATATATAGAAAAAATTGATAAATAGATAGAAGGACAATTTGGGATACTTCATAAAGTTAATATATTCCAATGGGTATATTGACTTATGTGGTACATTGACTTCTAAGTTTTTGGTTCCTTGTGTTCTACCTCTTGCATAGGGTATTCAGAATTATTTGATATGAATTTTTTAAAACCGGCTTTGTTACTATAATTGTTATACTGCTTGTCATTAACGGGGTGTTCATCTGCTGCAGCACCGGTGACACGTCGACCCTCGTGAACTTTTTGTGTACTCACTTTCGCCCTTGGATAAAAGTATGATTTGATCGCTTGGTGTGATATGATTGAGTAGTCGCTCAGTCAAACCTCGGGTTCCTAGCTGGAATGGGAAAAAAGTTACTAATGTGGGAAACAACACTCGGATGACTGCTATGCCTTGTTTAGTAGTGTAATTACTTAATAGGTAGATGGCGCCACACTGTGCCTCAAGCAGTAAAATATAAAATGAAAAGATTCGTCACCAACACAAACCTTCCTGGTAGCGCAGTCGGAAGATCACTCGACCGGCCATCGAGAGGTCGTGGGTTCAAATCCCACCTAGGCGGGGGAGATGAATTTTTCATTTTCAAAAATATTTATAACACTCGGGTGGTTTCGCGAAAATTGGCGTGACAGAAAACATATTGGTGAGGCCGTTTCTTAAAATTTGGCAAAATTTTGGCCTTTGCTCAGGCCAGGTACATTTGTGGCTAGATAAAAAAATGGAAAGTCTGTTTTATTTTTTATTTAGGTATAAAACTTCATTACTTACAATATCTTATCAGATTAAAATGACAATATACACGTAGTTTATAAAATAAAAATATGTTTTATACAATGACGAATTTATCCCTAAGAAACAATCTAAAAAGGATTTCTCTCAATTATTATTCGTATTGTATATAGTCGAGATCCAAGATAAAATTATAGTTGCAAGTATTATGTAGCGACAGAGTTTTACTTGAAACTGAAACCAAAATTTTACACAGATGGGACATTGCATGCCTTCTAAGTACTGCAAACGCCCCTATAATACAGAATTACATCTTATTTTAACATAGGCAGTTAAAAATTTTGGCATCAGTCAAAGATGCAAATATATTCGTTTTTTTTAGAAATACTTATATTAAAAGCAGATATATTAAATTACTTGTACAGAATACGTTTACAATTCGGATTCAATTGGCATATTGTATAAATAATTGTGTTAAGAGAAATATAAGAGTTAACTAGCATAGCTGAGTAAAAATTCATAGTTCGTAAACCAGAATAAAAATGAAAATTTATGAATACTAATTCTCACAAAGATCATAAAGTATTATAAAATACTTAATCAATATCCAAAATATAACACACACTTACACGCATACAAACACACTCAGGAAGATTTTTTTTATTTTGGGCATAAACGACTGTTTCTGACTTTTTTGCGTAATTCTTCTTTTTATACTACTTCGGGTGACAATCAAGCATACGGCTCGTTTGATGTAAAGCGGTTACCGTAGCCATATTAGCGCTCGCAATATGATTTATCGCTCGCCCGCCGCCAACCCCTCTGTCAAAAGCTATTATATACTTCCTTCTTGGTCAATTCACTCTCCAGCAGGAACACAACAACCCTCAACCGAATTGTTATTTAACTGCGGTATTCTGTGTTACATTCATTCCATAATAAATAAATAATACAATTTATATTTATCACGTCTTAAAATAATGACTAGAATAATATTTATTATGTTAATTAAATATGCAGAGGTAATGGTGACGTACTCGAGCCAGCAGTACCAGGTAAGAATGACTTGAGGAAGTCCAATGGAAACGGGAATATTATCGTAGAGTTCTTCTCAGCCGAGATCGTGTTGAGAGACTGCAGATAGCGTAACTAAAAATAAAAGAAAGAGGATAATTTTTTTTGGCATTTTTTGAAGGTGCCAGCTACGAAAAAGAAATGGTTCATATCGTGAGAACTAACTATGTGGAGCAATAGTTAGGATGGCACCAAACCCGTACGATTACTCTTTATCCAGGGTATCGCCGAAGCTGAAGCCGATTACCATCTGATTTTTTGATTGCGAATATCAAACTTCAGCTTAGATTGGTGGTAATTGTATTCAGCTTAGCTTGTTGAAACCCTGGAGCTCTACCGACTGAGCTGAAGATGTTTGTCAATAACTAAAATGTAAGACTTATTTTTCGAATCAAAATATTCGATAGTAATCGGCGTCAGTTTGACGGTAGGAGCCCTGATAATGAAGTACGTGACTATTTTCATACTGTTAACGGCAATTTTAAAGCGTAGTATTGTTTAAAGTCATAGACTTACGATACGATTCAATGACTCGCCAACGAAGTACTATTACTTATACTGTGCCAACGAGGCGTCAATGAAGTCAAACATAACATGACATAGAGAATGTCATAGATTTTGTATGACATAATACCTGTTTTGTACATTATTGTACTTTCTTTTGAAAGTAAGCACGTAGTAAAAAGAAAGCACGTGACGCGAAACCAAAAATCGTATCAATCTGTTTCAGTTCCTTACACGATGATGGCTTAAGTTGAATTTTATTGGCGATGGCGTAAATTGAATGCGGTGTAAACACAAATAGAGAGAAAACAATCTATAGTTTTCTCTCTCTATGTGAAAAATAAATCAGGTCAGGAAAAATGATTACTTGCAAGGCCATAGGGTTGTCGACCATAACTAGAGACGCTTCTCTCAGAGCCTTGGATGCTTTGATCTCGCCTTCAGCTGCAATTATCTTGGCTCTTGCTTCTCGGTCTGCTTCTGCTTCTGCAGCCATAGCTCGTTGAAGTTGCACCGGTAATCTTACATCTTTTCTGGAACAGGATATCGTAATACACATATGCACAGAATATATATCTGCGGTAAGAAAAGTTATTTCTTGATATACTCGTACAATGTTGCTTTAAAATTTTCCAAATCGTGCATTCAATCATCCTTAATGGTAGGTACTACTTTTAATGGGTAAATATACCAGTCGATCTATATGTACATTAATTACATTTTTCATAAAAGAAGAAATACATTAATAATCTTGCTAGCGGTCGCCCGTGACTTCGACCGCGTAGACGTTTATACAAACTTTCATGCCTGATTAATCCCTTAGTTAGCGGATGAATGTAGGTAACTATTATTTATATATAACTATTCTTCAAGATGAACTAAATTACCATAACATGTCATGTGCCAGTGGTTTTGGGATTAATCGCGGACAAACATCGTGACGGGATGTACACGGGATTTTTAAATTGCGATAGATTACAGAACAGGGATTTATCATGATTAGAACAATACAATTACATGTTACTATATCGTTTACTGTAAACAGGAAACCGATGGATGGTAACGGTATACAATCGATCATCGTAGAAGCACAGTAAAAGTAATAACACTACGTAGAAGTCTAGGAAAACGTCTATGTTCGGTAGTAGATGATCCTTTGGCTGAAATTATATTTATAACACAATATGTGCGTATTGTGCGTCTATTGTTTTGGGAAATGGCACTACTCATTAAACCATATTTTGGAACTTTAGATTAGATACCTTAGACTTCTAATCTTTAGACCTGTTAAGACTTCGTTGTTGCTGAGACCATGGTTAAGTAACTACCTCGTTTAAAAAGGTTGTATTCTTGTAAGTGAGGTCACCTGATATATATCATATTATTATTATATTCATATAGGTGTTCCAATGGAAAACCTATATGAATATAATAATAATATGAATAAAAAAACATGAGACGTGAAGAAATTAGTAGTTGGTGTGCCAGTTTCTTATATTCACATCAGGAGTGGCTCTCATGCTCATTTGGTGCCCGATGTGGCAGAAAAAATCTTAAAATTCACATGGATGAATAAGTAGGGGAAGTAATCTTACATCTCGACTCGTTCTACCTCCACGCCCCACGGATCCGTTGCTTCATCTAAATTTGCTTGCATCATGTGGCTTATGGCCTCTCGGTCAGAGAGGAGTTGGGCAAGATCCCTCATGCCCAGCACGTTGCGGAGGGTGGTTGCAGCCAGAAGTCGGGTTGAAGCACTGGAAATTTATATGGATATAGTTTCTTTAACAGATCCAAGTGTAGTTAAGTATGCACATCATGTCCGATATTTGCAGTTAAATTATTACTTTTATAATCTACAACAAAATAATGGTACAGAGATCAAATTGCCAAGCTTGATCTCTGTACTAAAAGACGTGCTTTTGAATGTATATGACCCTTTTTCCAAAGACATACTTGAAACTTGAAAAATGTTACTACAAGGTAACCTGATGGGCCAGTGGGGGCTAGCCGGCAGATTACTTAGCTGATTTCAAATTTGTCCTGATTAATATGTGAATGTGTTGTCAACATTTTACCAACCGTATTTTTAATTCATGGTCCTTTTCATTGCTCTGTTCAATAGTTAATTGAAAAAATAAATACACAAAACCAAGATAAATGGATTGTATGTAATTTATTTATATATAACTTTATTGCATAAAAATATTGGATGATCCAATATACAAAATAGAGCATACATGTATATATAAAGACCGACTTATCCCTTTCCTTTACCGAAATCTCTCCCAGGCAACCAATGCCTTGAAGTAGCTGATGGAAATTGTGAAGTGGCAATAGTAAGCCAAATGTTTATATTGACCATTTTGCATTTTATTTTTACACCTCTAGTGTAGCAATTTGCTTGATGGTAAGCAGTTGTCACAGAGCTAGAGGCATCCCTTACGCGTTGTCGACTCTATAAAGCCCCTTAACAAAAATATGAATAATGTATACTTGTCACTTGTTAGGTACATAACACAGTATACTCATTATATATCTTTTGTTTGCAATACAACTAAGATGAAATACCTGTAGTCCGCTACTTTGACAACAGCATTCAATGGTTCCTTGATCCTATAGTATACCACAGCGTCAACAGCCACTGTCACGGAATCTCTCGTTAATACCTAGAATACACATAATATGTAACAAATATCCTTCACAATGTCTAATTACATTTTTTTTATAGTACGTCGGGTGGCAGACAAGCATACGTCCCGCCTGATGTGAAGAAGTTACCGTAGCTATATTAACGCTCGCAACATGAACCCCAGTGGCAGTAGCCAAAGAAGCAACTCCCTCCTTTTCGGTGACCTCATTCACTCGCAGGGACACAACAACCCACAAGGGGACATATCCTGCCAATCTTACTGAAAGTAGCACATTATACAAGTTGCCCTAGGGAAATAATATTTTACTGAATTGTTTTATAATCCGTCGGTTAATAATGAGATTTAACTTATAATGTCATGAATCCTATCCAAACATCATTTGAAAACTTTTATTATAGAGATCTGCCTTGAAAATAACTAAACGTGTACTAAAAAAAACGTTTAAGTGGAGTTAATGGATAAACAGACAGACAGATGAGGTAAGCGACTTTGTTTTATACAATTTATGTAGTATGTGTAGTAATATGTATGTACCTAGTACATTTTAAAAAATATTCAACTCTTAGTACTTAGTCGATCCTGAAAATAAAACTATTTCACTTAATATGACTCTGTAAGTATACATATTTAGCGGAAATTTGTCACGAGAAGAAAAAGTAACAATACGGAAAATTACTTTTGTTTAATAAACCTAAATAAATAATTTAAATTTATGTAAGACCAATCAAGTTTGTACTTAGTATAATATTTTTTTTATTTTTTTATACTACGTCGGGTGGCGGACAAGCATACGGCCCACCTGATGTGAACCGGTTACCGTAGCCATATTAACGCTGGCAACTTGAAATATCGCTCGCGCGCCGCCACCCCCGCTGCCAAAGCGGCATCTCTTTCCTCTCTGGTGACCTCACTCACTCGCAGGAACACAACAACCCTCAAGGGAATTGTTATTTGGCTGCGGTATTCTGTGAGGTGGAGGTACATTCCCCAGTCGGGTAGCTTACAATTACGGCCCCTACCTCTCTTTTCGCCAGAGCTTCGTTTGTCAGTCAGCAGGGTGCGCCGCGTGCAGGTGAAGTTGTCTTTGGTTCAAAGATGTTGATGAACCACTTACACCCCAAAATATACTAAGTAAAAACTTGATTGGTCTTACTGGTGTTGCCCAAATGCAAGAACAAGACGAGAGTTAGCTAGTCTTGGTCTTGGTCTTGCGCCAATACATCTGGTCTTGGTCTTGGTATTGCGCTCCCAGTCTTGGTCTTGGTCTTGGTCTTGCAGCAAGAGTCTCTCAAGTCTCGCAATTACCTATTAGCCTATTGCTATTTATTAAACGTTACTTTAGAGCTTAGAATAACGTAACAGAGTACTTAGAGCAGTACATAGATCTTATTGCACGCTTTTTTATTTTATATACACGCTTTTATATTATTCGATTAGCATTGTAGAGTATTTTTACACGTTTCAAGTATGTCAAAAGTATCTATATTTAGCAAATGGGTGACGACATATTCGAGCACTTTGTCTTTTAAAAACACACACTTCCAAAAATCGCGATTTGCAGTGAACTTATTGAACATGTTTATCTATTAGGTAATAATACTATGTAATAGTAAGTCATTATTGTAAACCCATATATGTAATTAATATTATAATATTTACTTACTAGAATAAATTAGTATGATATCTACCTATCCTTACCGTTATCTAATTACAATATTCCTTGCGAGAGCAGCATAATGTATTCGTATCCATTCTGAGCACCCAGAAACTTATTTTATTCTTTGGAACATGTACTCTATGGCGGGAATCAAACAGTGTCAAATGTTGTGCGTGCGGTGCAGCGGCGATGATTGTATGCGATATCAATAGAAGCCGCCGGCGGGTGTATATAGGCAGGTGTATAACCGAATAGCTGCAAAGTTTCTTTGACAGGTCAGTATCCGACGATGATGATGATGATGATGATGCCGACAACAATCAAAGCGCACTATCAAAGTGCCGAGGGTTAAAACTAGGGATGCACTCCTTTTTTATTGATATTTTAATTCTCTAATCGTATACCCGAACTCCTATACTCCCTGAAACGACACTAACTGCAAGACGCAAGAGTCTCGCAAGCTTAGTCTTGTTCTTGGTCTTGCTAAAATTATGCGGTCTTGGTCTTGGTCTTGCAAAAATGCAAGAACAAGACCAAGACTACAAGACAAAGACCGATTTTGGGCAACACTAGGTCTTACTATTCATTATTTATATATTCAAATGTTATATTATATTCCATTAAAGTGTTGGAGGTAAACATTTTTTTAACAATATCGTCAAAATTCAGTTCCGAACCAGTCTCGATCTCACAGATGTCACATTTGGTATTCTCGTATCACATTATGATACTTCGAAATTTAATTTACCTACGTGGGATTATATCGAAATATGACCGAAAATTAAATAAACTAAGAATGTTACCATGCCCACAATAAAAAATATAATAATTAATTAATGAAATCAAGTGTATAATTACTAGTTAATTTACAATTCAATCTCGATTCGGTCAATTTTTATTCTGCGATTGTAAAATGATTACGAGAATTGGACTACTGGCATTAACGTCGATGCAGTGAATAATACGACGGGTGTATTATGTATGTCCCTTAAATAAGAACCTATATGCGATGCGTAGTATGTTAGAGGGACCGGTTATAAACGTGGTGACATGAATCGTTCGAGTCGAGGGATGACATTTGCCAAGTTCAAATGTCGTGAGAACAACATGCACTCCGGAGGTAGTGACCTAAGAAACTACTAAAGCAAATAATGCTTTATTCACTTCAATGAATTTTTCTTTAGATGCATTAAATATTTTTACGGACTAATAATAGTCAAAGTTAATATATTTTTATTTTATTTTAAGTTAATTATGACGAGTTGACGAATGGTTAGCAATGGCCACTTTGACTCCGAGGTCGCGGGTTCGGTCCCCGCACATGACAAACATTTGTGTGCATGAACATGTCTGTTTGTCTTGTTCTGGATATTTTCTATGTATTATATGTATGTATTTACAAAAAAAAGACTTCTAGATGGCGATGTGTAAATTGTCTAGAAATATTTATATTATTATTATAATTATAAAATCCATCCAGTATTGTATGTAGAATTTTGAAATAAACTTCGACAATAACGTAAATAGGTATCGATCTCATTGAAGTCTGTTTGAAATCGTTTTATATTCAAAAAACGATTTTTATACAAGTGTTAAATAATCCGAAACACGATATACCTATGTACATACCTACGTCTGGTGTACATACTTATAATGACACATAATTATGGAATACGAAATGCTAGTTAATAACTGTGAAATTAGACAAAAATCATAAGAATTCTTCCGTCGGTGATAACTTTCAATACTCCTAGGTATTTATTTAATTTCCCGACCAAATTAGAAGCAGACTCATAGGTTTGCTGAGAAACTGCAAATGTAAGGTACAAACTATCGAGATTGGCTTAATTAGCGAATACTATGTCGCCTAGATCGGCTTTGGACAAGCCGCCATACATGGGCGAAACCTCGTGCATTATGATCTGTTATTTATACACCAAAAAAAGTTTAATAATCCCTATTGATTCTGACAAATGTATTGAAAAGTAGTGCCACAAGTATAGTCGACTACAGATCATAGACTTGCCATCAACCAGATTATTTATATTCACGACGGCTTCTATCAGTCAAGTTGTATGCTTGCTTACCACTGTTCCACTGGAAAATCTTAAATTGAAAAATAATTAAAATTTAATGCGTCTAAATGGAAAGTGTTCCAACCACAGACCTAAGATTTAATGTGAACCGAACTGATATTTTCGAACTTTTTTCCAGAATTGAGACTTAGCAAGAACGACATTTTGTTTCCTTTAAGGTGACGTATTGGTGAATTAAATATTCTGTATTGATGATACCTATTATTGCATACGAAATAGCGTACTGGTCTTGGTTTTTCTTCATAAAAAGTCTATAACCCGTCAAACCTTATTCACCCTACTGCTTCTATACTAAGTATATGTACATGCTTAGCTGCGGGTTGGCGGGAGCTAGTGTTTTCAAGCAGCCTAAAAGCCACTGATTTGGCTTAACGACTGTTATTTAATGACAATAGCCGGAAGTGACGGCTTAACGTGCCCTCCGAATGGAGGAGCTCGAGATAAATAAACCCATCCATGGACAGGCTACTGTCGAAGTTCCTTAACTTGGTTTGATCAGACTGACACGCGTAACGACGTCATCGAGTCATATATTAATAATAAATATTATTCATATAATTTACCCTGCCATAAAAAACCACAGGAAACCGTAAAATAAAGTATAAAACCATAAAATGCATCATTATCACGTTAAGAATATTACATTTTTATTTTCATAGTGATTTTATTATTTCATCATAAAATAAGATAGATAGCAATAGATGTAAATTATGTTTTATTTCAAACATTTTAGTAGACATTACGAACCAAGTCTGCCGTACGTTCCAAAGCTCGCTGCTATGCGTTTTGTAGAATGAGGTCAGTTCTGTGAGTTGTCTGTTTAGCGGATTTCGAGCGGAACATTCGACACGTCAAAATAAACATTGTTTCTTTTGGTATAGGATATTGACCAGTTATATGCGTCTATGTATTATTTAAGCTACGAGTAATAACACAAAATATGACTAAATGCGATTGGAATATCACATTTAAAAATCACAATTAAATTGTTTTTGACTAACGTCCTTAGTGAAAATTATTTTTGGCCAATATTTGCATCAAAAGTGGTCTGGAGGTCTGGTACCCGAGGTTGGGCTAGTCAAACCTAGGAGTGTCTAGATTTCGGTTATTGACTATTACATATGGATGATACTGGTCCTGTACGCGTAGTGACTGTCTTAAATTAAAGCTATGTGATTAATTACTAAAATTCAGTGATTAATTTATTAATACATTGGTCGGGTTTAAAAATTCCGAATAAGGTATATGCTATTGGAGTCATGCAATATAGCTAATCATCATCATCATTATCAGCATGTATCACTGCTGGATACCCACCATATGCGATATGGGTGCTAAATTACTTTGTATCTTGCAGTAAAATTCAAGCTCACAAATAACACCTGATTAATAGGTATTTTAAGAAACATTATGGGATAGTTATAAAAAGTAACATTTGTAGGTCGCAGTGAGCTTCGGACAATTAGTTTACATGGAACGATTGTAGAACATGTCGTTAAACTTTGATTGATAGGTTTATGGCCACATCAATTAATGCTCACCAGCTGAATGGCATTATTAGGGCTGTCAACAATAAACATCTGTTAATAGGCTAATATTTTTTCTTTCTACAGTTTCAAGAAGAATATACATTCAAGATTTTTTTTCAGATAAAGCTTTTATAATTTGTTAATATATTTATCATACCACCAGCTCGCCAATGTCCAATTACATAACATGTAATCTCAAAGTAAAGCATAACTTTATCTCCTTTGTCTCCCTCCCGCACAGGGAAATAATGTTGTATGAAATTCCCTGTTTGAACTTGAAACAACATTATTTCTCTGTGTTTGAATTTGGAACGTTAAAATTCCTATGAGAACTTGTAATAATAGGGACATTTTGTTTTAAAATGTATGAAAAATTATACTACGACATACATACATACGCACGACAATAGCCACGACGCCACGACAAAAAAAAATAATAATAATCAAAATGTTTTATTTCTCAAACCTTGAAGCACAGTATAAGTAATATTACTAACGTACAGTATGGCCACTCTCTGCCGTTCTCACTAGTCGACCTGATTTCCCCTCTGAGACCGATGTGGAACAGTGCACAAGGGATACCACAACGTACGAATTGACGTCGCTCTTATTTATTATTCTCCATTCAGTTTAAAATAAAAGATCGGAGTTACTTGTGCAGGTAGACGGATGTCTCAACACATGAAAAGTCAAAGGTCAAAGTGAAAATTATATTCGTTCCCTTCGTTACGAATTCGATTACTATTAGTTTTAAATAACGTTTATTCTATGTGAATGTGAATATGAATTACATAACGCATGCGGTTATATGGATAGTAAAAAGCTACAATTAGTGAACAGGAATTGTTTTTACAATTTACAATGAACCGGTGTTCGGAAGGCGGACTTCTATTTAGTGATGATTAGAAAATATAAAATTTTGGGTAAGTTAGCAATGGCAATTAAACAAGGCGTTTTGTGAATATTGATTGGAGTCAGTGTAGTATATTTACTATGTCCGACTAAGAATTTAATAATGTCAGCCCTAGAGAACCTTACGCAAACATAGGCACGTGTACTGACGTCATTTGGTTTACTACATGCAAACGCGCCATTTTTGTATGGAGTGGCCGGGGTTTTGCTTGAAGTGTATTATTGTCTCGCTAGGTATGAAAAGTAGAGTATTTACTCGTACTTCTGGGATAAAGCCTATCTTCGTCTCGGGCGGCTTGAACTCCTTACTTCACTCAGGACTCTACACTTACATAACTCCCTCCTTCGCTCAGGAGTTAAGTTTAAACTCCCTCGCTACTCTCGGGAGTTAACTTTAACTCCCTCGCTACGTTCGGAAGTTACTATAAAATTATAAATCGATATTTTGTGGTGGTCGCCACATTGGATTAAAAATGGTAGAATTCAGGAAATCTAAGTTTGAACCAGGGCTCGTATTAATAGGGATCCTAATGTCTCCGATTTGAATCGTAAATTTAATGCTGCTTCGACATTCAGTAAGAGAGTGATTGAAAGAGCGAAATTCAACTTCGGCAGCAGAATTGGTAAGCGACTAGCGAGGCACCCTTCTGGCTGGAAGCCGTGCTTTGTCACCTTAATCGTATAAAAAACACATTATAAGTAATAGTGTTATGTTATTTTTATCTATATATTTGTGTCAGATTATTCTCGCTTAAGAATAATGTGAACCTATAAAAACGCAATCTTTCGTACTAAATTCAAACACAAAATTATAAAATTTTACGGATTTGAATCCATGTCTTTGGCGATAATTTTGTAGGATTCTGAACATCTTAGCGTACCATAAAACATTGTATTACTAACGAATGACATTGATTTTCCAAAAATCGAAATAAATATGCGAAATTGCCAACCCTATCAGCAACAACTGGGTTAACTGTTTTCAATACCAATGCCATTACGGAACCACCGGGGTGTTTCGCGAGACACGTGGTATACAAACGATTTCGTTGTTTACGTATTTACGTAAAATTACATACTTCGCTACCTAGAGTTAATTATAGAAAATCGATTCTCTGCGAATAGTCTCCGTTATTTCAGATATTTCTAAGCGCAGGAGTTTGTAGGTGATATTGTATTATCTACTGTACTAATGTGCTAGAAACTTTGAACTTGAGTAATACATAATCATAAAAATAGAAATGTGAAAATGTGTGTTTGTATTTTTGTCTTTCTTTCGCGTCGAAAGGAATTAATGGACTGGCATGATCCTTTCACCCGACTGACAAAGAAGGGAGTGTTGTGTTTTTGGAGTGTATGTATGTCTGTTTATTTCCTTGGCTTGGTGGCGTCGTGAGGAGCTACCTCAGTCTAATTGAACACGCAAGTTAAGTAATGTCGACCGTAGCCTGCCCATGGATGGGTTTATTTATCTCGAGCTACTCCGTACTTCGGAGGACACGTCAAGCCGTTAGTCTCGGCCGTTGTCATTATAGATAACAGTCGTTAAGAAAGCGGCTTGAAAACACCCGCCTCCGCCAACTCGCAGTTGAACAGCGTGGCGGAGTATGCTCTAAACCACCTCAATTGAGGGAAGACCTATATCCCAGTAGTGGGATGGATAAGGGCTATAAGAAAACTTCATTTGAATCTAAAATCGGCAGTTATTGAGAAATTAACTTAGTTTCAGACCTAGATTTATTTAACAAAGGCAAAACTAGATATTGGCGTGTATTTATTTTCAATAGATATTTAGAAATTTGGAACAGGGCCTTCAAGCCATGAAATTGTAATCCAACTGCCCAGTGCCCGATTTAGCCCTGAAAGACGTGGGACTAACTGACTTTAACATAAAATAATAAAATAAATAAATATTCCTGGACAAATTACACGTCGCCATCTAGTCCCAAACTAAGCAAAGCTTGTACTATAGTTACTAGATAACTGATATTATATTTAAATATATTTCTTTTGTACAAGTATTATATTTAAATATATTTGTGTTGTTGACCAAGGCAAACAGACATGTTCAGCATACAAATATTTGGGATCGAACCCGCAACCTCAGACTCGAAGTTGCCATTGCTAACCATTCGACCACCGAGCTCGACATAAAAAAACGCTGCGTTCGCGGCGAAGTGTATAAATATTGCATTTAGATTACATTAGAGAGATAATTAATTAATTTTACTTACCTCTTGAGGTGGTACATCAAACGACACCGTCCTCAAATCAACTTTTCTATAAGAGTCTATGCAAGGTAGTACGAAGAATAAACCAGGACCTCGGGCGCCGCCCTTCCTTAGTCTTCCCAAGCGGAAAATTACTGCTCTTTCAAATTCTTGTACGACCTATAGAAATAAGGTAAGTATTATTGAATGATATGACAACATATATTTTCAATATGGACGTGAAAAGTCAATTAGAGAATTGCAGTCGTCAGTCTCATACGAAAAGGAAAGTAGAATTACAATTTTTTAGCTTAAAACTCATTTTCAAATAAATGCTCGTATAAATTAATTCAATATTTTCGAACTTCATAATTACACAGATGCGAAAATATTTTTTGTTGTAGCCCTATCTATTCTGTCGGATGTAAGCATATTTTAAAGGAATTCCAAATATGAAATTTTGCTAGAGCCTCGTGTCCTACTGACTTTGTAGGTGAGGTTGCTTTGGCTCACTGACCATGATGGACCACTAACAACCCAAAATGTGTTCAAAAACGTTATAACAAAAATAAATTCATATATTTTGGTGTTGTATAAAAGTGGTCTGATTCTGGCACCGTGACCGCTCCGTTTTGTAAGACCGATTTTTCGTGACAAGTGTAATTATGTTCACGTTGGTTTCAGCCGTCTTATACGTTTAGGAGTAAAGATAGATTTTTCCGATTTTAAACCCCGGTTTCGTACGGTGACCGATTTGAGGAAAAATAATAAAGTCTGGTGTTGTCTTAAGAGGGCTCTTTCACAAAATGCCTTCACCTTGTTTCTTATAATGTTTAGGCCCAGACTCAATATTTTGGAGATTTTCTGACCGCTGTAAAAAAAAGTCAGCGACAAAGGCTAAATGATGTATTTTGAAGTGATCATTCTGTCTAGAACACTACTAGCCATCTTATCCCCTTAGGCCCAAATCTCCCGAGGGCTCTATTACTATAAAAATTGCGTATGGATAACCTAAAGTTATTTAAAATGATAAATTCTATTTAATTATTTAGTGATATAAGAAGACCATGATTGTATGAATATAAAATTATTAATAGGTACGGTCAGAAGCAAAAGTTGATAAGAGATCTCAAGCGATCTGGGAAACTCTTGAGAACGAACAGTTGAAATTACGACTGACGTCTTCGGCGTCTTTAATCAATCACTATAAATGATGAGAACGTTCCTGCTCAGAGCGTTTTTAAAATTTGAGTATGGGAATCTGTTTTTTGTACGGCCACGAATGCCAAACACGCGTACGGCGGTTACCGCAGGCATATAGGCGCTCACAAAACAAGGAGTATTGCTTGCTTGTGGCACCTCCACTGCTAACGTAGCATTTCCTCATGTTTGGTGACCTCACTTAATCGCAAGAATACTACAACATCAAGGGCATTGTTTAGCTGCGGTATTCTGTGAAGTAGATACTTCCCCAATCGGGCTCTACATGAGACACCTACCTCTCTTTCATCAGAGTCTCGTTAACACGTGGCAACAGGTGCAGGTGAGGTTGGCTTTGGCTCACAAGATTTTGGTGAACTACTTACACCCTAATATCTGATAGTACAGATACACTTCGACTTTTATACCATTTTTATATTGTACGTAATAAGAATACAGTCGATGACAGTCAAGCAAGATCTGCTCATAGCAGTACATCATCCGGTCTTCAACCATTATTTATCCCACTGCTAAGATATGGGTCTTCCCTCAATTGAAGGGGATTAGAGCATACTCCAACGCGCATCTCAATTGCGGGTTGGCGGACTGTACAATATCAATAGCACATAATACCTTGAAACATTCGAAGAGGGAGAACGGGAATGTTATGATGACCAGTAGAAACGACATGAAAGTAGCGAATCGTTCAACACAGCCCGCTGCTTCGGGATTGGCTGTTACATAAAAAAAAAGACAAATAATATCAATGGAATTCACAAAAGGAATGAAAATTAGTAACATGATTAGCTATGAACGCTACACGACCAATAGCAAAATAGGTGATTATTCTATGTAAAGCTAAAGAAATTAAAACATTTTTGTGCAATGTTTATAATGAATAGATTATTTTATTATTACCAATATTATTTTAGCTGGGAAATGTTAAAGCATCTATTTGTTACATAATTTTAAGACAACAACGCTACAATCATACATAATCACACACATCGATAACTCAACTTATATCCTGTGTACGCTATAGTCTCTACTTAAAAACAAACCACACACATTCCTACGCCCCACACTCATACCCTAACATTCATCACACACGTAGGTACTCATAAACATCTCTATCGCACCTTAACACACACATAACTCACAAAAGAACACATATCCTGTCTTACCACGCTATGCATTTTCGTAAAATATTATTGTTACTTTATTCCCTACGGAATTGTTTTTTTTTTCTTTTACATTTGTTGTTATACGAGTATTTAAAAGAATTATTCATTTATTAGACTTTGTTCTTCTCCATTTTGTCACCAAGCATAATAAATATTTTTTGTCAGTATTGCATCTGGGTATTTCTTTGTTAAACAATGTCCTGTTGATGGCGTCTTAGACCTTTTCAAAATCATAGACAACCCTTAGACCAAGCATTTTTTGTACATTAGATCTGTGGACTTGCTTAAATTTTAACATTATTCTATAGGATATCTTCTAGCAAAAGACATTAGTATCCTGATTATTCTAACAACACACCTAACAGGTATTACACCTTTTAAATGTACCGAATAAGCTAAGGATGCAATGGTAAAATCATAATCGAAAAATGTCAACCGTAAATAGAGTCGCCTGATGTAATTTACTTACGCATTTGAATTGTGATAGCGCAAGACGTACCCGTATCGCAATCTAAAATATTTAAATTGAATAATTAATAATCTCTTTACCTATTCTTTCGAAAACGCATCTATTTTATTTACTCACGACTAGGTACGTTATCTCGCCTAGAACTAACAGTTCGCAGTTCCGTACGCATATTAAGAAGAAGTCGAACTTTTTTATAATCACTCCGGAGAAAATAATAGTAAATGCTCATAACAGCGTATAACACGGCTTACAATCACAGACTGCGCTGACATACGGACTAACTTACTGACAGAAGAGCTCGAATGTTTACGCGACCCAAAAACAACGATTCCAACTAAAAATATCAATTACAATCCGTCGTACAATAATACGATTTAAATCAACGACGAACAATACAAAGTAAATCACCGACAATAGCTTTTAGTGTAAAAGTATTTACGTATTTCTAGGTAGCACTCCACTTCTCCCGAGTCTTTGTCATGGCATCCGAAATCCATGGATAATCTGCGCAATGTATAGCGCATTGACTTTACAATCGATCAATTAAGTGATGTCTTCAATACGGTGGTTATATCGGTACTAAGGTGAGAAGCTCGGTTCAGAATGTTGGTAAAAATAAGTAAATAACGCACTTTCAGACATTACGGCGTGCGGGCGGGCACGGGCGCACACTGGGCCGCGATGCTCCAAATTGTGAATTTTACGTATTTCGGAGGCGCTTATGCTCAATCGTCGACTGTAATTTGCACAAGGATGTTTAGATAATAATCTTGAAGAGTTCAGTGTTTATTTTAAGTAATTTCTCTTTGCCAACTCATGATTTATTTGATGAAATTGTAGCATTTAAATTGTCTAAACTGTTTATGCTTGTACACAATTTAGAGTCATTATTTTTATTGCATGTTTAGTAAAATTAAATTAGGCTGTCTTTTTTATCAATAACTCTTCAGTCATTTCCATGGAATATATTATGAATGGTCGATTTAAGTAAAGTAACCATGTGCATATTTTGGGCCGTGACTTGAGTGTCCAATATTACGATGACTAATTTAAAGAAATAATGATAGTGTAAACCGTGTAGAAATAAATAGATTCATAATCAAGGCTGATTAAATACATAATCATTAATGAATCTACATGTACATACCTACATGTATTTTCGTGTTTAAATTTATCCAATAGAATCTTTCGTTTAGAAACGAGAAATAGTACCAAGTATAAAATGTGAGATGTATGTGAACAACCGTATGCTTAGTACGACCAATAGTACAGTATAAGTAATAGTACTACTTAATAATACCTAGTTTTTATACAACTAGGGTGACAAACATGCGTAAAACCTGATGGTAAGCAGTCATCGCATCACTCACGCGTTGCCGACCCTGTAAAAACCCCCTTACGCCTTTCTTGAAGAATCCTACTCGTATACTGTAGTCTCCTGGGAAAACTTTGGCAGGGAGTTCATTCCGCAATTTGAGAGTTCGAGGTAGAAAACTCCTCTGGAACCGTACAGTACGCGCCCAATTTTTTCAATGTGAGAGGGTGATTTCCTTCTCTATGGCGGTGCGACTATAGAAAGAGGCCATTTGTAAGTAATATGGCGTTATGATATTTGAGACTTGCAATTCATTTTTGGTTTGTCTAAACTATGGGCCGGTATGACCTACTGTGCAGAGCCTTGGAGACTGATCGTCGGGCTCGTTCACATGCTAAAAGTCATACGGCGAACTACGGAGAGAGCTATGCTCGGTATTTCTCTTAGAGATCGAATTTGGAACGAATTTGGATCAGACGATGTTGTTGACATAGCTATCAAAATCTGTAAGTTGAAGTGGAAGTGGGCAGCCACATCTGCTGGGTCAACGATGGCAGATGTGGAAAGGAAAGTCCTGGGAGGAAAGTGGAAGCTCCGTATGTCACAACGAAGAGATGGCCGCCCCCTCTCTAAAAGGACCGATGTGAATGTAAGCTCTGCGGATTTAGAGTAGTAATGATTTAGATACATGTTCTTATAATTAATTTGTATGACGTTTCTAAGTGCTTTATAAAGTCCAAGGAATAAAGATATTTTATTTGGTTTGATTTGATTTGACCTTAAAACAGCGGCTGGAAGCGGGTGGATGCGGAAAGCGGAGGATCGCATATGGTGGAAAGCATTAGGGAAGGCCTATGTTCGGCAGTGGCACAGGCTGCTAATGATGATGAAGACAGGGACATGTATGACACGACAGCATAATATTTGTATTAGCAGTAGTTCACTGAATCAGGTCACAGTCCTGTCAGTCCTGTCGATGTCCAACACAGACATACATATCGTCGCTTTGATCTCAATTGGACGTCTCTCTAGTTTATGCAAGTTATTTTCGCCTCACTATTATCATTTTATGGGAAAAGGGAACGGAAATGTACATATAAAATGTTTTAGACAGACAGTAATTTAATTGGCATGTGTATTGTTGATATCTTTTCTCTTCTGGACATTGTCATATTGAAGTATAAATCGCCGCTCTAGATGAATTTTATTTTTATATCAAAAACTCAAGTTTTTCAGTAGAATAGTTTTAGAGTTTCTTCTAGTATTATTTTAGCCGTTTTATTATTAATTGAATGTATCCTATGTATGAAACGGACATGCCTTACAATACTTTGTAATTTAAATAGATTGCAAATTTTCATCATTATTAAATAAAAAAAATAGCGATATTATGGGTTCCAACCCTTGAGGATTGTTTTGTACTGCGAGAGAGTGATGTCATCAGACATTGAGCAGTACAGTAACCTCTTTACATTCTTTTTTGTATACTAGCTCAGCATAACAGCTCAATGACGCCTGATGGTAAACGAGAAGTGGAGCCCAAATCGCATCGGCAATGGACAAGAGACTTTAATGTCCTGTCTAGTCTGGTCTGCAAGATGCCCCTTTACGCTTTGCTTGAAGGATGCGATGTTATAAGAAGAAGCAAACACAGTGTCGGAAGTCCGTTCTATTTTTTAATGGTACGACAAAGGTTCGCAACAGTGAAAATATGAGATTGCCGGCGTGAGGTCCTTTGACGAAAAAGGGATGGTGCGCTAAGAGATTTTCTCTTATCCCATAAAAAATACAAACAATTCTTCACAGCACTCAACATGGAATAGGCTGTAAAATCATTGTGACTCGATTCAGAGGCTGTGAGGAATGTTGACGATTTCAGATTGACAGACGGTTTAGAACCTTTAAGTCTAAGAAGAGACTTTGCGTCCGTTTGCGTGTTCTACCGATTGTACAATGGGCTGTGCTCAGAGGAGTTGTTTGCTCGCGATGGAATTCATCCTCACACGTTAGAGCAGACGTGGGCACGTACTGTGTGGTTTCAGGGAGGTTTTGTCCCACGTATTCTCAAGCTGTGGAAACTGAAACTGTCTGTCGAGGTTTTCCCAGGAGACAGCATTGGGTTCTTCAAAAAGAGCGTGAAGAGGTTTTTACAGGGTCAGCAATTCGCATGTGATGCCCCTGGTATTGCAGGCGTCCATAAGCTATGGTAACTGTTTTCATCAGGCTGGCCGTATGTTGTTAGCCCCGATTAAAATAAAATAACTGACCCAATGTCTACGGAGTTGACAAGATTCACTGTTGTTGGCGGCCTCTTCAACGTCAATTATGCGGACAGCCCGCCGTTTTTCATACTTTAATTATTCTTTTTTTAGGTGTTAACAATTGCTACTTTAGTAGAATATTTTATATTTATTTTAATAATTTTATTAATTGATTTTTGAGAGTGCCGTATGATTGTATGGCACCGGCGTAAAACAAGTATTTCGCAGATATGGCTAATAACAATATGTACCTAGAGATGGCAAAATGCTGGGCATTTACGATAAAAGTAATTATAAATTCTACAATAAATGCCTAGTTTTGGGGATAAATAGATCGCCAAAACTATGCATTTATTGGACATTTTCAGGTACTTACTGGGCACTTATTGTGAATGCCTGGTATTTTGCCCATCTTGTACCTAATCCACCTAAAGTATGTATTACAAAATTATATCGAGGATGATTATTGCATGGATCACATAATAGATAAAAAAACCGGACAAGTGCGAGTTGGACTCGCCCACCGAGGGTTCCGTAGATACGTAGTATCATTATTAGATTTGGTATTTTTCATTATAAATAAGAAATAATGCGTCGAAAAAAATAAATAAAATATATTTTGCAATGTGTACATCAAGCCCTTTCATATGATACCCCATTTGAACTAGTAGTTTCAATTTGAAATTTCGACACCCTATAAAAAATATAGACCCCCTATTTTTAAGATCTATTTACAAATGTATAGTTTTGAGATTTATTCCTGTACTTGTAGTCTATAACGATGTTACTTGCCAAATTTCATAGTTCTAGGTCAACGGGAAGTACCCTATAGGTTTTGATACCCTTGAGTGTGTCGAAATATGCGTTTTTTGCTGAATAAACGGCCGTAACTTTTTTCTACGTAAACTTAGCAGTTTGATTTTTTTTTAACTTCATGGGACCGTAGACCTGAGTATACAGTTCAAATTTCAGCTTGATACCTCCACGCATTCTCGACATAGAAATTCTTGACAGACAGACAGACAGACGGACAACAAAGTGATCTTATAAGGGTTCCGTTTTTCCTTTTGAGGTACGGAACCCTAAAAAGTAAAGACTCTATCGTTAGCGCCGACGAAAAATATTTTTTAAATTCGTTACTAATAGCTAGTTAGCAATACAACTAGTAAACCCTGATGAACGTGGGGGCTGTACACACAATCTACCATTGTTTTAATTTCACATCGATTGTACCTATTCAATTTTTAAGTCTCACGATTTTATGTCGGAAGTTGCGGAAAATGTTTGAATACTTACTTATTTGTTCAATACCGCAACTTACAAAACTCTTTTTTTTCATATTATTATTACAATGGATAAGTAATATTAGATTCACAAAAAGAGATTTCCTTATGGAAATTTTCTAATCTAATTTTTATTATTCAGGGTGCCATGTTTATGCCTCTGGGACAGGAAGTTCTTAAAATAATGTAGGTAGGAAAGTTCACTGAATAAAGACTGAATCTCTTTAATTTAAAATTTTGCTATGTATAACTGCATTGATTCGGGATCAGAATTCTCACAAATGTGAAAACAATGTAAGTTTTAGATAAAATATGGCATATATACAGCACTTAGGATACTTTTTTATAAACAAAATAATGTGAGGTGGAGGTAAGATCGTGGTCAACCACTTACACGCCAAAATTTAAATATGAAATAATGACATTTTTAACAAATATAACATATTTTTTTTATATCCATTTATATTTTGTGTATTTATACATTTTTTCCGACTCCAAAAAAGGAGGAGGTTCTCAATTCGGCTGTACTTTTTTTTGTTAATGTTTGTTACTTAATTACTCCATGATTTATAAACCAATTTGACAAAAACTTTTTATATTTGAAAGAGTTAAACTTCCAGATTGGTCCCATATTTTTTTCAACATCATCATCAGCCTGTATATACATACATAAAAGTAGATTAATGTTTGGAGTCGGTTTTTTTTTGTTAAAATTATTATTATTGTGTATAGTGCGAAGCCGCGGGCCGAAGTCAGTGCTTCAATATGCTAAGTGTACTTTAACTGCATTAATTTTATTTACGGTGTAAACCTATATGCGGGTGACAGGATGCCGCCTGAACTTTAAAGACCGGAGATGCCGTAATGCGTCGGTAAGCCATTCAGCTCATCTTTTTAACTCATGCACGTTATAATGCTCTTCATAAAAATTCTATAGTTTTTAGGGTAACCGTGTGAACGTATATATAAACTATATACTCAGTATTAATATAAGTTGATGTTCAAAAATAATGTTCAATATTATTTAGTTGAGAATTTAGCCAAGGAATAATCATCATTATCTTATTGCTTTTCCTTTGGGTTTCCGTATATAATTATCTATTTGTGTATAATTATGTGTGTACATTGTGTGTGTGTGTGTAGTGTGTCTGATTATGTACATGTGTATAATTAACATATGTCTAGGTATCGTTTATAATTCTATATTTTTATAGGTATTTATTGTGTGTATGTTCATTACTGTTATTTTGTGAACCGCATTCGAGTTATATCTGCTTTTCCCAAAGGTAGACTGGTAGAGAATGATCTTAGCATTAAGTCCGCCTTTTGTATCCTTATTCTATAGTCAATAAAATTTAAAATAAATCAAATACCTGATGAGAACCGGTTACCCCCGCTGCCGTTGATTCGTGTCTGGTGACCGCACTCACTTGCACCACCAGAAGTCCAGGAAATTGTCGGTTATTCTGGTCGGTAGAGGCCGTCGTCGAGAATTTCGGCACAGGGCAGGGTGCATCACGTGTTACTGATTTTCGTTGAAATTCGATACAGTTAGTATGAGATATTTTTAGGGTTCCGTATCTCAAAAGGAAAAACGGAACTTAGGTTCCGATCTCGACATAGAGGGTCTTGGCAGACGTCAAGACCCTCTATGTCGAGAATGCGTGGAGGTATCAAGTTGAAATTTGAATTGTATACACAGGTCTACGGTCCCATGAAGTTGTAAAAAAATCAAACTACAAAGTTTACGTAAAAAAAAGATTCGGCCTAAATGGCCGAATCTTTCAGCAAAAAAGGCATATTTCGACACATTCTCAAGGAATCAAAACTCATAGGGTACTTCCCGTTGACCTAGAACTATGAAATACAAGTACAAGAATAAATCTTAAAACTATATATTTGTAATTAAATCTTAAAAAGTAGGGAGTCTATATTTTAATAGGGGGCCGAAATTTAAAATTGAAGCTACTAGTTCAAATGGGGTATCATATGAAAGGGCTTGATGTACACATTGCAAAATATATTTTATTTATTTTTTCCGACGCATTATTTCTTATTTATTATGACAAATATCTAATTTATAATGATTATTATAAATTTGGACTCGCTCACCGAGGGTTCAATACGGAACCCTCGGTGTGCGAGTCCGACTCGCACTTGTCCGATTTTTTTTGCTAGCTGACGTCCCCTTTACAGAGACTTATACTTCTATTTCCTATATCTATGTACTAATGGGTAGTACAAAGCTATGTGCGGGAGTTTTAATGACTTATGAAATGACCAAATATCTCATAAACTGTTGTCCTTACGATACAAAGTTTCTATTGAAAAATATGTGGTTTTATATTTTTTCCCCAGACAATAAATCGAATAGTTAAAATTTTATGATCGGCTTTACTGAGCTATGTTTCAATTTTTTTAGAGACCATTCCATTGGATTGATTTCCAAGAAGTGATATAAGAGTTATTTCAAGTTTGTCTATGGGCGTAGCAGTGTCAGGTTATAATTGGAGTAATTTCGTAAATGTGCAAATGCACATGTTCACCAAGAAATAGGTGCATTTTTTACTGTCGTTACATACCTATTACTTTACAGTTTTTATAAATAGAACTTGACTATTATATTGGTCGTTCGCCGCGAAAACCGTGTCTTTTTCTTATATTATCGAGATAGCAAGCAAGCATATGGTTAGCCTCATAGAAGACAATTATTGCAGCATATGTAATACTAAGGGTATCTGTAATAAGTAAGGAAGCCAACCTGTAAAAACACATAGAGGTGTATTCATGTATAACACGCAAAACTGTACAACACGTGTATGTAATTAAAACTGAACTCCCAAGATAAAATAATTCTATTTTGTTTTTATATGAGAGAGCAAGCGAGCATGTGGGTCATACATGATGAAAAATTATCACCACCACCAAGGGGTCGCTGCTGCCAGCCTTTTAATAATAATTAGAGGAAAATTCACTCTGTTTTTGGCTCCCATGTGTCAAGTCCATGTATTTATTTAATTATCATCATCATCATCAGGTCATTTTAGTCTCCACTATAGGAGCACGACCCTCTCTCGTCCGTCACAGACAGGAGGATTTGGTCTACACTCCCCACGCTGGCCAGACGGGTTGGGGAGGCCTGATCGATGTTTGATAATGTATTTCCCTTAGTCGCCTTATACGACATCCACGGGAAGAGACGGAGTGATTCTATTCTAGTCTGCCGGAAACCACACGGCGAATATTTAATTATATTTGTCTATATTTGTAATATTTATACATACAATTTCGATCACAATAGATTTTCAACTACGTATCTGATAATTTTGGATTACGTCAACAGTACAAGTAGGCTAGCTTGCGTCGTTGTTGTTGTTAGCTTCATAGGCGAGCATCCCAGCGGTAAACCATAGGATAATATTATTAAAATTCACGTGAGACATTATACTAAATTAATTAGATAAATTAAACGGGTCACTCACGTCTTATTGTCGGGAAAGCCGACTAGTTTCGATCTCAAAAGGAGACCTTCATCAGGGCGAATGTCCAGACACGTCCCTTTGTCTCTCGCGCCGGACACAGTGACCCGTTTAATTTATCTAATTAATTTAAACCATAGGATATTTTAAAAATCCTTTCTAATATATTTAGTTGCATCTTGAATGGTATATATAGAGTTGTTAGGCACATGCTAACTACATTTATATTTACTACGTCTACGTCACAATAGTTATCGGTACGCCTTTCATCCCGGTCCATCCAGTGGTTTGAGTTGTATTCAGTCCGTAACAGTTGCCTTTTATAGCTACAGTTAGGTATACTAATACATCGTGTAGGTATAGTAATGTCGTCTTCGAAGTATTACTCAACTGTGGGCGTTTGAACCATTGTTGTATAATAATGGAAAGGGTCTAATCTCCGGTTCCCGGAACAGGCTCCATCAACCTGTTTTATCTCGTTTACTGATCGCGTACACAACTGTAACGACCGTATTCAAGGTTTTCGAACACTTTTGTAGAAATACATAGAGTACCTATTATTAGACCTACGCTGCGGTCTGATTTCGTCAATATACGAATAGAAAATGACTTAAAAAGAGATGTAGTCCGACCGAAAAAAAAATTAATACCTAGTTAAAAATCAACTATTCAGAGATTAATTTCGGTTCAAATCAACTGTAGTCTACATTATCTGGGACATAATAATGAATCAATTGAGGCCTTATTCATCAAAATCGGATGAATAGTTTAAGCCGTACGGGGTAATATAGCATTTATGACTTTCATAAATGATTTAAAAAAAAAAAAACTAAATTACAATCTAAGACCCTATCGAAATATATCGGACGAAGAAGAGCTTTCATTTATTTCCCAAATGCTTGCATTATTGATAAGATACATTTTCGTACACCATGTGTACACCATGAACTCTCTGCGGAGTGGCCTTTTTTTATACAACGTCAGACAAGCATACAGCGCCCGCCTGATGTGAAGCGGTTACCGTAACCATATTAGTAGCAACATAAAATATTGTACGCGCGCCGCTACCCCCGAGGCCAACACAGCATCTCCTTCCTTTCTTTCTGGTGACCTCACTCACTCACAGGAACACAACAACTCTCAAGGGAACTGCTATTTGGCTGCGGTATTCTGTTAGGTGGAGGTACATTCCCCAGTCGGGTAGCTTACAATTTCGCTCCCTACATCTCTTTTCGCCAGAGCTTCGTTTGTCAGTCAGCAGGGTGCACCACGTGCAGGTGAAGTTGTCTTTGGTTCAAAGATCTTAATGAACCACTTACACCCCATCAACGGCTGATAAAGATCTATAAATCTAGCTAAACTTAGTTACCTTCCCAGAGGCACCATGTATAGTTCGGGTCTGAAGTGGAAATTCTATCCAGATATTTTATTCTATGGTAAAAGTGTTGAGTGTAATACACAACTCAGTTGACAACTGTTACTACCTGTTTAGTATCCCCAATGCATGTTCCGTCAGCGAACCAGTTTTACTAATGCGGTAATAAATAAATCCACTAGATGTAGAGTATTCGTTCTGAATATAGGACAACGGAGAATAAAAATGTCAACTCCGATACTCGCGCATTGACCATCAATAATGAATACTATTTTTTTTTTATATTTATTTCATTTTCTTATCATGCTAATACAGAGTTTCGTAGTGGGAGTCCTCCTTTGAGCAAATTTTGCTCGTGTTGGAGGATCATGATTAGACAGTTTACCAATAATAATACTTACTATGACCTACGAGTAGTATTTTGTCTAATACAGTTATATCACACCCCGGTCACTCCATACATATTTCGCGACGTTTACATGTTATAAACAATGACGTCTGTGCAGAGCGCGAATGAGCGTGTGTGCTTGCGGCGCACAACACTTGTGGCACTTGCGGTATACAAACTGTTCCAGATTTGTTTCAGAGGGCAGGTGAGGTCGACACAAGAGTACTATACGTAGTACTATTACTTATACTGTGGTTATATAGTTGACAGTATTAGGCGTTTCAGCTTGGACCATTAGATCGTTCTTTTATCGTCAGATTAAATATGGTTTTTGTTGTACAACAGTAACGAGTGATGAGCGGTCCACAGTACTTGTGCATGAATTCGACTCATCCGTAGAACAGAGTCCTATGTGATAATGGAACAAAAACGAGTTAATATAAACGAGTGATTAAGAATGTTTCAGATATACGTGTTTAGAATTTACTTATCTCATTTATCTTCCGATATTTAGAATGAAAAAATGTGCAATTTTACATTAGCTCCCCATAAAAACGCACCAAAGTGAACCAACATACAGATCAAACTTTATTCTATGTGTGAGTTGAATTGAACTGATTAGTTATTAACTGCATACTACTGAACTACTAGCAAAAATGTAGGGCCAAAGTACTAGTAAATAACTAAAAAAAACTAGATTTCGCTTAGTGAACAGCATAGTCTTCATAATCCGTTTATATGGAGGTGGGTGGTCTATGAATGCAGTAACGACTTGGATGCCTCGGCTAATGTCAGCTCTACATTTTAGTCAACATTGTGGCAAATGTTTATGGCTATTATGTAGAACGGGGGAGTATTGGAGTGTTGCCCTCAAGTTAGCACAAGATCCGTGTGGTCGGTTGTCAAAAGATCTAATTCATCATCATCATCATCAGGTCATTTAAGTCTCCAGTACAGGAGCACGACTCTCTCGTCCGTCATAGACAGGAGGATTTGGCCTACACTCCCCACGCTGGCCAGACGGGTTGGGGAGGCCTGATCGATGTTTTATAATGTACATATTTCTCTTAGTCGACTTGTACGACATCCACGGGAAGAGACGGAGTGATTCTATTCTAGTCTGCCGGAGACCACACGGCTAGGTCTAATTACCTGGAGTTATTTTATGTTCCAAGATATTCATAATAAATTTTAAGTTGGTTCTCAATGAATATTGAATATGTTTTAAAAAACAAGTACCTAGTTTCAATTTTCTTAAATTTTCTAGTTTTAGTTTTTTTTTGTATTTGTCTAAGAATGTAAAACAAAATAAATAACTTAGTAACATAATCGTATTAGATAATACCAATATTAAAAGTATCAATCCAGTTATTCCTTGATCAAGTGATTAATGAATATGTACTACGCCTAATGGTTGAACAAACATACAAATGTGGACTCTAAAATATTCAATATCCAGTGCAGTTGCAATACAGAGACATGGTTTAGTTTCGAAATGCATCTACAGCGTATATCAATCAACATATAGATCATATTTCACATTGCACTGCATGCATTCTGCAATAATCTTGTTTAAAAAAGTGTCGAGAGGTAAATGGATTGAAATTGGCGAAATAGAATTTTTACCCGACCGCCGAAGAAGGGGGATAATGTTTTATTTATTTACAGAATTTTATTGACCACTTGATACAAGCGTACAAAAGCAGGCTCAATGCTAAAAGCATTCTTTACCAGACAACCTTCAAGATGTACAGAGATACACGACTATGGCTTTTATACGAGTGTGAATCTCGTGTACAGTACATACTTGCACGGTATATTTCTTTTTTCTTTGTAGGATTTTCATTGAACTGTTAAACAAGAATAAACAACGAATTTTTTTTTGAGGTGTAGTGGCTCACTACCATCTTCGGAGCCAAAGCCAACCTCACCTGCACGCGGTGCACCCTGCCGATAAACGGACGAGGCTCTGGCGACAATCTCCAACCCGCCTGCCCAGCGTGGCGACTTATGGGCATTACTCACCAATGCACACAAACCGAAATATATGGCCCCCAGTACCCGGCAGCCCTGCTATCCCATGCCAAGGTGGCGGTATCGGTTCCGGCAGGGCGGGGGGTGCGAACAATCTCCGGTTGGCAGGCCACCACCAACAACTGACCATTGGCACATTTAATACAAGGACACTGAGGCGCGACGAGGATGTAGGAGAGCTGGAAGTAGAACTGAGGTCAATCAAATGCCAGATTCTGGGCCTGTCGGAAATCCGACGAGAGGGAGAGGATACCGTGATACTCGAATCTGGCAACCTCTTCTACTACCGTGAAGGAGACCAGCTCTCCCAGGGCGGTGTCGGGTTCCTCGTCCATAAAGCTCTCGTCAACAACGTAGTGGAGGTATCCAGTGTGTCGTCGAGGGTAGCGTATCTTGTGCTAAAACTGACGAAGAGATACTCTTTGAAAGTAGTACAGGTATATGCTCCAACAACGACACACCAGGATGAAGAGGTCGAGGCCATGTATGAAGACATTTCAAAGGCCATACATAATACCACCAAGACCCACTTCACAGTTGTTGTCGGGGACTTCAACGCCAAGGTGGGAGTACATGAATGCGATGAATCGGTCGTCGGAGGGCTTGGTTTTGGGGTCGAGGAACCACAGGGGGCAAATGCTGGTAAATTTCCTCCAAATGGAGGGGCTCTTTTTGATGAACTCGTTCTTTAAAAAGAAGCCCCAGAGGAAATGGACCTGGCAAAGCCCCGACAAAGTGACTAGGAATGAGATCGACTTCATCATAACGGATAAAAGGCGGATATTTCGGGATGTCTCGGTGGTTAATAGGTTTGGTACCGGTAGCGACCACCGACTTGTACGAGGCACCCTAAATATCAGCTATAAACTCGAAAGATAAAGTCGAATCTACGTGCAACTCTTCCTCAAATCACTCAAGCTTCGGAAAAGTTCCAACTGGAACTTCAAAACCGATTCAACTCGTTGGAAACCACTGCGGACATGGACGAGGCATCAGAGAGAATAGGGGCAACACTATACGAAGTCGGCAGCAAACACTTTGGGCGGCAGCATAGAGCTCGAGAGGCCAAGCTCTCTAGCAAAACTCTGGCTCTTATGCAGAAGAGACGAGAGGTGACAGCGTCTGTTAGGGCTTCGACGGAATATGCAGCTTTAAATAAGCGGATCAGAAGGCTGATACGGCGGGACTATCGCGTCTTCAATGCTAAACGAGTTGAGGACGTGATAGCGCGCAACAAAGGGCTGAAAGTCTTTTCTCGGCCTTCTGAAAGAGCTTATCTGTCGAAGCTCAAACTAGAGGATGGTCGAGTCGTGTCTTCTAAGCCAGAGATCTTCGCGGAGGTGGAGAGATTTCTATACGGCGAACTCTATGCTGCACCTGCACCTGTCCCTACACCAGCTGCTCGTGTAAGTGATCGCCGAGCCCCGCTAACCCGACACGAAACCGAGGATATTCCAGACATCAGCATGGGTGAGATTAGGATAACCCTTGATTTGAAAATGGTAAGGCTCCCGGTGAGGACGGAATTACAACAGAACTGCTGAAAGCTGGAGGAACTCCGGTTCTAAAGGAACTACAACGTCTGTTTGATTCCGTCAATCACAATGGGACCGCACCAGTCGCGTGGACCAGGAGTTTGGTCATCTTGTTCTTCAAAAAAGGTGATAAAACCTTATTGAAGAATTATAGACCGATCTCACTCCTGACCCACGTGTACAAGCTGTTTGCAAGGGTTATCACGAATCGTCTCGCCCGAAGGCATGATGACTACCAGCCACCGGAACAGGCTGGGTTTCGTAAAGGCTACAGTACCGTGGACCACATATATACATTGCGGCAGATTGTGCAGAAAACCACAGAGTACAATTTGCCGTTCTGTGTGGCTTTTGTGGATTACGAGAAAGCCTTCGACTCCATCGAAACTTGGTCTGTTCTGGAAGCCTTAAGGCGGTGCCAAGTTGACCACCGCTATATCGAGGTGCTGAGATGGTTGTATAGCGCTGCGATAATGACAGTCCGCGTTCAGGACCAGCAGTCTAAGCTTATCCAGCTGCAGCGGGGAGTACGTCAAGGGGATGTCATTTCCCCGAAACTATTCACTGCTGCTCTGGAAGACGTATTTAAGACGCTGGACTGGAAAAAACGGGGCGTCAGTGTGAATGGCGAGTACATCTCACACCTTCGGTTTGCCGACGACGTGGTCATAATGGCTGAATCGCTGGAGGATCTCGGTCGTATGTTGATCGATCTCAATGCTGCATCTCGACTTGTGGGGCTGGGGATGAATTTCGACAAGACGAAAGTCATGTACAACGATTTTGTCATCCCTAGCCCGGTTATCGTAGAGAATGCAGCTATTGAAGTAGTTAAAGACTATGTCTACCTCGGACATTCCATACAGCTTGGCCGGGGTAATTTCAACAAAGAGATCGATAGACGCATTCGACTGGGCTAGGCAGCTTTTGGAAAGTTTCGGCACATCTTCGCCGCACAGATACCCCAATGCTTGAAGAATATATTCTTCAACCAGTGCGTCCTCCCTGCAATGACATATGGTGCAGAGACTTGGACACTGACCATCGGACTGGTCCACAGGCTAAAGGTCGCGCAGCGAGCGATGGAGAGGGCTATGCTCGAGGTTTCTCTGCGGGATCGAATTCGAAACGAAGAAATTCGACGGAGCACTAAAATGGTCGACATAGCCTTCAGAGTTTGCAAGCTGAAGTGGCAATGGGCCAGTCACATCTGCCGAGTAAGTGATGGCAGATGGGGGAGGAAGTTATTAGAGTGGAGGCCGCGCATAGGACGACGAAGTGTTGGACGCCCTCCTACTAGATGGTCCGATGACCTTAAGAAAGCGGCTGGGAGCGGCTGGATGCGGAAGGCGGAAGATCGTATCTGGTGGAAAGCATTGGGGAAGGCTTATATCCAGCAGTGGGTAGATACAGGCTGATGATGATGCTGATGATGATGATGATGTTTTTTTTTGAAGTAAGCTGTTATTAGTTGGTAATATTAAAACAAAAACTAAAAAGTTAACTTACTGTGTTTTGCTCATCAAGCTCTTTCATTTGATTCCCATATCGTTGGTAGCAGTATAAGGCAGGTAAAAGGTGGAAATTATAAATCGTCATTTAGTTACAGCCCTTATATTTGATTAAAAAAAATGGGCGACATTTAGGTAATAGTGACATTTAGGTAATTTTAATTTGCAAGATTTGATTACAGACACCGCGGTGAAACTAATCAAAAGCTTGAAAAAAGCAGGCTGATGGATGCAGAAGAAACGTAAAGTGCCTGACTGTGTTTCGGTTCATCTGGCGTTTCACACCTATCTCTGCTTACACACTGACTGATGGGTATGGCCATAGACCTAGTATTTATATATTGTATGTATAGATATATAGTTACGCCGTGATCGAATATATTGCTCGCCTTTGACTCCATTGTTTTGTGTCTGTGTATGCCAGTCGGTTCCCTCTACAGACATATAAGCATTACGTGGTTCCATGTATGCACTCTTTGGTCTGTTCGCTTCTATGAAAAGGAACTCATCTCAGAATTTTGAGCGGAGTCTTTTGATTTGATACAATTACCAAAATTTTGGTTATTATAATTTTCTGAGAATGACTTCGAGTTTGAATCCTAGCGTGTAGAAATCTGTACTTGATGCTTTGTTAGTGTTTTCTATGTTTCGGAGTGCATAAATTTTCTCGAGAACATCCATTAAAAAAATCAGAAGAAAAGAGAAATGTAAGTGTAAGTTTGTATTAACGCGCTAATGTCTGAAACTTCCAGATGGATAACTTCTTTTTGCATTGACGATTTAAAAAATATTTTTTGAAATCCATCCGGATATCCAATCCAATTCTAATGGAAGGGTAGGTATAGGTGTATATAACATAATGATTACGAGCCGAAAGAGCGGAGGAAGCCGCGAGGCACAGCTAGTTACAAAAGCTCACGATGAATCTGCTTCATTTGGTGTTACGCTTTATTTGTCGATTTCATAAATTGTTGACAAATTAATTATTGTATGTTTATCAACAGACATTTTCTTAGCAGCCCTAAATTGCAGTATGCAGGTGCATCTAACGTTAGGTGCATGTGGTGGGGCCCTATATTTATAAAGCTAGTGCGCTTGCGCCGGCAGCTCGGATAGTGGACGGTGTCACAAAGTGCATATAGAACCATGCGGGTGAGTGTTTACGTAACTTATACAAGTAAGGAAGTTATCATTATGATTATTGATCTAAAATATTTAATAACTATTTCGAATATAGTTTGCTTGCAAGTTTATGTTTGGTGATAAGTTATACATGTAATAAAGCTGACCCGGCAAATTTTGTTCTGCCATATAAATTAATGTAGTTATAAATATTTTTGATGCTAAATAAAAAAATACTATGAAATAATTCACAAAAATAAACAATTGAAAAAAAACGTGATGGGGAGAATATTCTCATACCTACCAAGTATACATAAAAAAGATGTAGAGAGAGCCCAACGCGCGATTCTGAAGGTGAGTACTTTCCGGTCTTTATATTATCCCACATTCGAGCTGTATAAATCTTGCAAGGTTCTCAGTATTAGGCAACTTTTTATTTTATATACCATACTGAAACAACATCGAACTATCCCTGACAGTATTCGAGACACAAAAAGGCGGAAGGATATTGTCTTCAAAAACTTGGGTTTTAAAACAGCTTTTTCACAAAGATTTTTCTGTTTTTTGGGTAGCTTCCTCTACAACAAAATCTGTCTAAAAAAAAATTAAAGAGTGACATGTGTGTCAACATCACACACATGTCACTCTTTAATTGCAAAAAAGCTGTTACTAACTTTTTGTTATCAATGTCCTATGAGCAAACCGAAACTATGTTAAATATCTTAAGGTAACCAATAAGTAATTCCCCATACTACACAACTTAACACTATACATACATACAAACACACACAATGCACACAAGCTCAGGAGAAGCATATAAAACACACATCAAGAGCAAAAATTAAAATGTTTTCTTATATATGTAATTTCTTTGTTTCGCAATATTCTTGTTACTTTTTTCTGTAATTATTTTTAAAAAACCTTCCGAGGGTTGAGCACTGACACCTGTAACACAGGTTAATCCTACAATAGGTGTCAGTTTCGACTTTCGAGTGGGCAACCGAGTAGATATCATAATCTTTATTATGTTCAAAATGTTAGACTATGTAATAACCTTTGTGCCTACTTATGTGTAACAATGTGTGTAACAAATAAACAAACAAACAAACAAATAAAAAAACATTAAAATTACGGTTTTCTGGAAGAGATCTCTTTCAGAGATAAGCCCGCCTTTATACTGTTTAATTCATTTGTCTACTTTTATTTGTATTGTTTTGTGGTATAATCTCTTTAGATTATATAAATACATACATAAAATCGGTCGACTCGTTTAAATAGGCTTGCGATCACAAACACCTTGACGCGAGATTTTTATATTATATGTATAAATTGTAACTGGCCGATGTCTCTACATCAGAGGTTCCCAATTTTCTTTTGCCACGGAACCCTAATTGATTATACTTTTCCTAGCGGAACCCTAGCAGCTATAATTATTATATAGGGTCTAACTAGTAATTTATTTTCGAGAAATGTTTTGTTAATTTTTGGACGGATGGCCGAACCCTTGTGGCCTTTCCACGAAACCCCTGGGTTCCGCGGACCACCTTTCGGGAAACCCTGCTCTACATAACGGGGACGGGGGTGCACCATACATTTGCACTACACTTCGCCCCGGCTTCGCACGGGTAGAAAGTGGTGTTTTCTTTTCCTTGCAATTTTCACCTCTTTTTTCTTCTTCCTTCCTTATACCTAAACGAAAATATTAAAACAAAAATTAGCAGAATTGGTCGAGCCGTTTTCGAGTTTTGCGCTTAGCAACATTCATTTTTATTTATATATATATTTTTGCTACATATTATGCGATGTATATTTCTGTGTATTGTTAAAATTAAAGGTCTATTTTTCTATATGTAAGTGTCGCATTTGTTAATTTTTATTTTTCTCAAAGGTCGACTGGTAGATATTTTTTAGCGTTAAGTCCGCCTTTTGTATTTTATGCAATTTGGGGTCAATAAAGTTTAAATAAATAAATATTAAATAAAGTTGTGGGCCCCTGTCCCGTAATTTATTTGTAGAGTTACAATTATATTGTAAAGGAGATAGGTGCGGCGAAAATAGCGCCTCTTTGGACAATCGTCGTTGATATCTATGTTCTATGCTGCGGTACGACTTTTTGTTAAAAAACGCGCCACTTTTCAGTACATTGAGTAGTAGTAGAGTACTGTACTCTGTATCTATTACTGTTAATAGATATAGATAAAAATAATAAAAAAGGTAACACAAAATGTTACATTTGCATGATATGTTATATTTAATTGTTAATTGAAAACATTGTCTTTTTAGATACTATTACTGTTAGCGTGTGTGGGTGCTGCGGTGGCGGCTCCGCAGTTCCACGGGTTGTTCGCACACGCGCCGGTGGTTCACGCGCCGGTGGTTCATGCGCCGGTAGTCCACGCACCTGTAGCGGTACATGCAGAGCCAGTTGTAAGCAAATATATTTTAATAAGTGTAAAATTGATAGCTCGGTGGCATCGTTATGTGTGTCAGTCTAATAAAATTGAACACTAAAGTTAAGCATCGTCGGCCGTAGCCTATCCAAGGATGGGTTTATTTATCTCGAGCTCTTCCGTGCTTCTGAGGGCACGTTAAGCCGTCGGTACTGGCTGTTGTCATTATAGATGACAGCCGTTAAAACCAAGTGGCCTTCAGGTGGCTTGAAAACACTGGCCTCCGTCCAACGCGCAGCGTGGTGGAATATGCTCTAAACCCAATTGAGGGGAGACCCACATCCCAGCAGTGGGATGAATAAGGGTTGATGACGACGAAGTGTATAATAATATATATTAATATAACTTTGATTGTAAGTATATTTTTTGGAGAAATTGCTGTAAGTCACGGATTAACTTCGGTGTTTTCTAAGTGTCTTCTATCGCTGAATATCGGTTGTTACCGTATGCGCCACATGCATTAGTGCTGCTGGTACACACATATTTGTTTCGTGCATTCGCGGTTCATATACCTCGTACCATGTACTTGGATTGTACGCCAGTGCTATACTCAAATAGGGCGCACACCGGTTCCACCGCCGCCGGTTATTGGCACACATGCCCTTGTTCCGTGTTCCTATACTTCTTGCAATATATAGATACTTTGGTGTGCAAGCACAAGTATACGAAGATGTCAAACATAATAGTCTGCCCTTTGTACCATTCTCAAATAGTATGGAACAAAAGATAGCCAGAAGTGTCAAGGCAAAGATGTTCTCCTGCAAATGAGGAGCTATTTGTGAACCTGTTGCGACAAAAACTTTTGAATAAACAAAATTGTATAACGGAATTCTGAATTCTAATAAAATTCGTACGTGAAAAAGGATATGTAATATTTCAATTATATTAACATCATGTATATCCTAATAAAATTATTTAGTTATTATGCGGTTTGAATACATATTAGAATTTAGTGAGAACGATGAATGATGCGAATGAAGTTCTTGTAAGTGGCTCTTCGCTAGCTGAATTTTGTTATACTACGTTGGGTGGCAGACAAGCATACGGACCGCCTGATGTGGAGCGGTTACCTTAGCCATATTAGCGTTCGCATCATGTAATATCGCTCGCGGGCCGTCACAATCGCTGCTAACGCTGCAACTCCTTCTTCTCTGGTGACCTCACTCACTAGCAGGAACACAATAACCTTCAAGGGAATTGTTATTGAAACCCTGACTGCGCTAGAAAATATTGACTACAGTATTTTCTAGGGCAGTCAGGGTTTCGATTTCTTTCAATAGTTATTGTAGCAATAGTCTTTGTAGCATAATATTTATAAAATAAATAATATAATAATAATATCCTTAATTTTCTAAGTATTCGTAATTAAAAGCAATCATATTTGCAGGCCTATCCAAAGTACGCTTTTAATTATGGCGTGAAGGACCCACACACAGGGGACATCAAATCCCAACAAGAAGAACGAGATGGCGATGTTGTTAAAGGTACATTATAATCATAGAAAAAATTTTTGTTTGTAATGTTATTCTTTCACATAAATGTAATTAATATATGTAAAATTTTGTCTATTGTAACTTTGATCTACTACGGAAAAACCGAAAAAGAGGATGTGAGAATTCATTGACGGTGCTACTCGCTATAATAGAAACTAACGTGGCAATTATCAAATCATTTATATAAAAAGACATAAATTCATTTTTTGCCACTTCATACATAAATTGGTATAAACAAAATAAATATTAAAGCTATTCCAAGAAAATTTATGAATAATTTCTCCTATTGCTCCTGTGATATTTTAGATTCTTATTGTCGAAACTATTGAGCTCAAAGCTTAAAAAAATACAGAAAACCGTTTTACAGGATATTGTATTTATTTCACAGGTAGTTACTCGTTAGTGGAACCCGACGGCTCCACGCGTGTCGTGGACTATTCAGCGGATGACCATAATGGGTTCAATGCCGTCGTACACAAAACTGGACATGCCGTGCATCCGGTAAGACATACATCGTAACAAGTTACTGGTGAAAAAAACCTGTTGCAACTAAAACATTTTAGTATTTGGGGACATGATTGAAAATAAAGTGGGTGCAAATAGCTCACCATGTACTTAGAGCTAAAGTCAACCTCTACTGCATGTGGTGTATCGTAGTGATTACAAGCGAGGCTCTGTTGAACCGCAACCCGTAGCTCCGCCAACCCGCAGTAAAGCTGCGTGGTGGAGTAATATGCTCTAAGGTCCTTCAATTGAGGGGAGACCCGAGTGTGATGAGTAAAGCCCTCGTCAACGGACCGAAAGCGTGGCAAAGTGTTTTTATTTTGTAATGTATGGTATCGTTTGAAGCGAAAGCGAAATTCAATTTCCCAAGCGCTGCCCATCCGAGTTGAAGTCGACGAATACAGCCATAGTGCCTAATTCGTCGTCAACCCTTATTCATTCCACTGTAGGGATATGGGCCTCCCCTCATTCAAAGGGAGTTTAGAGCGTACTACACCGCCCTGCCCAACTGCGGGTTAGCGGAGCTCAGTGTTATCAAGCCGCCTAAAGCCGGCTTAACGTGCCCTCCGAAGAACGATATATAATATATAAATACTGTGTACTGCATTATATTAATTTTAATATGACTATAAAAAGCCAAATACAATTTGCTATTTAATTATGTAAGCCACACTAAGCCACAAATAAAAGCAAATCAAATAAGTAATGAATTAATAATTTTAACAAAAAAAAAACGACTTAAAACATTACTCTACATTTACGTATGTACAAATACAGGCTGATGATGATGAAAAAAATATGGGACCAATCTGGAAGTATACTCTTTCAAATTAAAAAGTTTTTTTCAAATCGGTTTATAAATCACGGAGTAATTAAGTAACAAACATTTAAAAAAAAATACATCCCAATTGAGAACCTCCTCCTTTTTTGGTTAAAAATACATTGACTTTTTACTAATTATGACCAAAATTATAAATGAGAAATTAGATCATGGCTTTATCAGATTCATTTCTTGGAACGGCGGTCCATATCTGGGAAATTTGGTAAAATATGCCGGCCAAGATCCCCGACCAGTTCGTTTCCTTATAAGCCTACGCGCCATTAGTAGGTTGCGCAAGCGCAGCCGCGCAACTGCAGAGAAACTACTGAGTGTTTGTGTAATGTAGACCTATCTAAATATTGTAAGAAGAAATAATAACTTTACTACGACTAGTACAATTAACTTTATTTAAGGTTTGTGAAATGAAGCATGCAATTCGGAAACAATAGCACGTCTCATTGTTGGTGCAAATATCGGTCGCGCTCGGTGGTCGAATGGGTAGCAATGGCCACTTTGACTCCGAGGGTTCGATACCCGCACAAGACAAATATTTGTGTGTATGAACATATTTGTTTGTCTTGGTCTGTGTGTTATCTATGTATTATATGTATGTAAAAAAGTATTATATCAGTTATCAGTACCCATAGTAAAAGCTTTGCTTAGTTTGAGACTAGATGACAGTGTGTAATTTGTCCAGAAATATTTATCTATTTATTTATTATCCATCCTTAGTCTAAGTGTAATGAAGCGTGGCGCATTTTATTCCAATAATGTTTGGATCGATTAGGATGCAATTTTTATATGAGACTTGATTTTAACAAGATGATTATGAATTAAATTCGATTTATATGTTGAAGTTTGACTGGTGTTTCTCTAGATAGAGCGATAAAATGCAGGAAAGTAAGTTTTTTTTTACATTTAGAATTATAATTTCATACGCGTTACTAGTTTGCAAGAATTAGACGTTATGTTGCATATGCATTGAATCCCATAAAATAAAAAATAAAATCAAACTATTTCAGTGAATTTAGGAGTACGAATCTGATAAAATATTAAAATTTATCAGATTTACTATACTATAAATCGTGTATTTTAAATATAACTTCAAAATGAAATTGTATAAATAAATGGCTTATCGAGAAAAACTTTTACTGTATCAATGCATTACTTGAACATAAGTTTTAAATTAAAATTATTATTTGCATATAAGGTGATTGGCTAGACATGAGCGCCCTAACCTAAGATCATCGTATACCATGTTTTATGCAAATAAAGATTTTTATTTATTTACAAAAAAAATCCATGGAATCGATCCCACCGATTACCATATAGACAGATAACAAAACTGACAAGAATACTAAATAAATCATGAATAAATTCCGATATAACAATTTTTTCAAATTCTGTGATTTAATATTACGCCTTGATTAATTTATTTTCATAATCAATGTAAGGTAAGGGCTTAATTTATAATGATAATTAATTGCGAAATGTTTACAAAAGATGTAGGAACTGTAACGGTTGGGTACTTGCAACCTTCAAACAAGATTGATACGCACAATAATTTAGAGAAATTATTCTTGCTTCACTGAATATCGTGACGCCTGCGTTACAAAAGTATGATTAACACATAGTGTTTATTTTTGAAAGAATAATTGAGACGAATAAACAAATATTTAATTATTTAGTTGTTTGCATTATAATTTAATTAAAACTCTTGGATTTCGAACGTGCTATCTTTAATTTTTTCTGTACTTTTACGAGTATACATATTGTCTGGAACAGTTTAACGATTGGATCTCATCGTATAGCTTATTTATTAACTTGTATGATAATAATATCTTTTGCTGATAGAGATGTGCTATTACCGGCAACATAACTAAAATTGTAAAAAAAAACAGAAATATATAAATATTACCTTTATTTAGTGAGTGGTTATTTACTGCTGTAGCATGTCAGTCTTATGTAGCTAGGAGCGCAGTCAAACTGATAACATTACCAACCATCATGCTACAGCTACCCTGTAAAGTTAACACCATAAGACCTAATTTACCAGTGAATTCAAAGACTGAAAACACCATATCGGTCATACTCTCAGGTTTTTGAGATAAAACGTATGATTAAAACATAATAAATATTTTTTTTTAATGAAGGAATTCACATTTCCCGTCTAGGTGGGACTTGAACCCACGACCTCTTGATTGCAGCTCGAGAGCTCCGACTGATAAATTCGCCATCATCACAAATCTTCCTTCGTTCATTCACACTCCATCACAAACTTTCGTGCTTCGGAGGGCACATTAAGCCGTCGCTCCCGGCTGTTGTCATTAGATGACAGTCGTTAAGACAAGTCAGTGGCCTTTTAATATGTGTTATAAAAATTAAATTGTGTAATAGGTACATAGTACTAAATTGATTAGTTTGATTTAATTAAAAGTTTATTTTCATCTTTTTAGGTCACTTAAATAAAAGTTTGTTTTAAAAAGGATTTTTTACAGTTTATTTTTTTTTATTTTTTTTTGTTATTATTGGGCATATTTCTAAGTCTGATCATTTCATTTAATGCGTCATTGTTACATGGTCGTTTTCCAGTTAGTTTACTACAGTCTAGTTCTTCAATTTGTACACCCTCAACGATTTGACCCTGCATAAGGCCACGTATGCTTGACTAGCAGCGAAGAGCTTTGAGCCTAAGTAGACAACGACATAGTCGACTGTAACTACCCTGCATATTATGAACTGTGCAAGCCCAGCATAATATAATTGGCAACATTCTTCGTTCTGCAGTACCGTGGCTATATTTAGCAGGAAATTGCACAGTCTTAGGTTGAATTAAATCTTTACCGAAGTCTATACGAACGGATGGTATGTCAGTATCGTACATCTCTTGGATAATCCGCCATATTGGATTTATAATGACATCACATAACTAACCATGCATTGTCATCTAAACTAAGCGTGTATACAAAACTTCAGCTCAATCGGTAGAAGATAACTGGATCAAAATTAAGTTTCAAGATTCCACACGGATAAACATACATACATTGCAAGTTAAATAAAAGCTTGTAATAATAAAATGGGAACATTTGTGTGCTGTGTGCACTTTATTTCAAGCAACCTCTCACCCTAATATGTTTCTCACCCGCAAATATTTGGTCAGTTCCGTTGGGGGTAAAACAAGCACTTTGTGTGGGTGGATTGGACTAGTTTTATGGATTGTTGTGTTCCTGCGTCCTGCGAATGATTACAGTCACCAGACGTAAGGATGCCAGCATTAAGAGTACCAGCGTGCGAGCAATACTCTAGTATTTCGAGCATCTTTCGGGACGGGGACCCCACAGCACATTCCCACCGCTGTGTCTCCTGTGTAACCAGGATTAACAGCGGCGACCAAAAAAAAGGCTATGAACAGTGAAGTTCATTGCTGTCCCGGGGGAGTATTACGAGCGTCTATAGGCTATTATTACCGCTTAAGATCAGGCAGACCGTATGCTGGTTTGCCACTCGACGTGGTGTTAATAAAGTACCCCCGCAATCTGTACCAGATAACGGTAGAGATCGCATGGCACGGTTAGATTGCCCTTGAATAGTTTCTTACTGTTTTATTACTTGTTGTTTTTTTCTTATTGTGCAATAAACTGTATTATTATTTATTATTGTATAGAAATCGAGAAAGACATAAACATCTCTATATCTATTATTATTTTAACATTTACAGTGTAGGTTATGTACAGTGTGTGTCGGAGGTGCGATTTTTGTTATTTGACGAGCTTGGTGGTCGAATGGGGCTAGCTATGTCCATTCTGACTCCGAGGTCGCGGGTTCGATCACCGCATAAGACAAATTTTTGTGGTGCATGCACATGTCTGTTTGTCTTGGTCTGGGCGTTTTCTATGTGTTATATGCATTAAAAGTAATTACAAAAAAAAATGTAAATAAATTTTTTTTTAGTACATTTATCAGTTGTCCAGTACTCATAGTAAAAGCTTTGCTCTTAGTTTAGGACTAGATGGCGCTGTGTAAATTGTCTAGAAAAAAATAATTTATTTAAAATTTAATCCAAGTATTTCTTGTTTCAGCAACATGTGGCAGTAGCACCAGTAGCTCACTACGCTGCCGCCCCAGCGATCGCCTTACACTCTCCATACGCATTACATTGAACCACTTTCCAAGCAAACCTATTGTAAAATATGACATCACTTAATATAGACCTTATTATTTTAATTTAGAGTTAGAAATTCACGGCAAACACAGGGTTGGTAAAGAACGTCACGTTACCTGAAAAGAGATTTCAATTATTAACTTTAATGTCGTTGCTTGAGAGTTTATATTGCTTTGAGGATATTTGCTCATATATCAGGTTAATGCATGGTATTTGCCTGTTGGGATTAGTAGCATCTGAAGTACAAGTACTTATTTCATTTATTATTTAAGTGTATTTTATATTTATATTTACTGATAATTAAGAGTCCATTGTACCATTTCATTTTGTAAGTTATCATGTTTCTTGGGTTAGTAAATTATATTTCATTAATATTGTTTTATTAAAATGTGTAACACCTCCTACCTACCATAACAGCCATAACAATTATTATCATTCATGTGATATATCAAATCTTAATATCAATTATTGGGGTGTAAGCGGCTCACCAAGATCTTTAGAGCCAAAGCCAAAGAGGCTCTGGCAAAAGAGAGGTAGGGTAAAGCGTATTCGTAAGCTGCCCGATCGGGAAAGTACCTCCACCTCACAGAATACCGCAGCCAAATAACCCTTGAGGGTTGTTGTGTTCCTGCGAGAGAGTGAGGTTACCAAAAAGATAAGAGTTGCTGCGTTGCCAGCGGGTGTGGTGGCGAGCGAGCGATATTTGATGTTGCGAGCGTTGATATGACTATGGTAACCGCTTCACATCAGGTGGGCCGTTTGCTTGTCTACTACCTGACGTAGTATAAAGAAAAATATATTCAACTCAAATCAAAAAAATAAAAATTCGACCTCTTATGTACCTAGAAGATTGTGCTACCCATCGATCCAATCCGATTGTATGGGCAACGACGAAAACAGTAACATTCTTCATGTGGAAACATTTTTTTCCAAGAGTCTAATAAATAATAGGTAGGGGAAAAAGTCTTTTCGCATTATAGTATGTATGAACTTGTAATAAAATCTCTTTGGTTATACCATTTGTATCTGAAAGGTTTTGATATCTTTAAAAAGTTTAAATTTTAAAAAAGATAATTCCAAATTCAAATTAGGTAAATGTGTGATTTTCATTTGTTTTTTTTTACTGTCAAGATGAGTGAATCTAATGAAGAAATTCGATACATTTTAAAATTTTACTACAAAAAAGGTAAAAATGCAACGCTAGCTGCGAAAAAATTTGTGACGTTTATGGACCTAGTGCAGTGTCTGTGAGAGTAGCACAAATTTGGTTTAGGCGTTTTCAATCCGGAAATTTTGATGTCAAAGATGCACGTCGCTCTGGTCGCCCTGTTACGGATAAAATGGATGCCATTTTTGATAAAGTGGAGCAAGATCAGCATATCAGTAGTAACGACGTAGCTGAAGAACTAGGAATTGACCACAAAACAGTTTTGGCACATAAAAAGGTCGTGGTCAAAGGCCGGTCAGACTCCACAGACTCTGGCGAAACCCGGGTTAACCCGCAACAAGGTGATGCTGTGTGTATGGTGGGATTGGAAGGACATTATTCATTATGAGCTGTTACCGCCAGGCAGGACTATCGATTCTGAACTCTACTGTGAACAACTGATGAGATTAAAGCAAAAACTTGAGAGAAAGTGGCCGGAATTAATTAACAGAAGGGGTGTGATTTTTCATCATGATAACGCTAGACCTCGCACATCTTTAGCCACTCAGCAAAAATTAAGAGAGTTTGACTGGGAGGTGTTAATGCATCCGCCGTATAGTCCTGACCTTGCACCTTCTGATTTCCACCTGTTTCCGTCTCTTCAGCATTCTTTAGGCAATGTCAGGTTAACATTACGAGAAGACTGCCAAAACCACTTGTCGCGGTTTTTTGAACAGAAGTCCCAAAATTTATATAGTAATGGGATCATGTCTATACCTACAAGATGGCAAAAAGTTATCGAACAAAATGGCACCTACATACTTTAGTTAAATGTAAATAAACTTTATTAAAAAATGTTTTGAATTTTCATATAAAATACGAAAAGACTTTTTCCCCAACCTAATATTTCATATTTCATATTCACTTAAATCTATGTGCTAAAGCTAATCTCTCCTGCATCATGAGAGAGAGGTAGGGCATATCGTAAAAATGTGCCCGACGGGGGAAGTACCTCCACCTCTAGAAGATCGCAGTCAAATAAAAACGTTCTAGAGCCTTAGACGGTTGTTGTATTCCTGCGAGTGAGTGAGGTTACCAGGAAGAAGTAGTCTACGGTCATCACTTCATAGTCCACATGCTTTTTGTTAGGTGTCACACAGAGCAGAAATAATTTTAATGTTCTTATTCCCCACAAACCGGGAAAATCTTTGCTAATGATTTGGTAACAATATGTTTTTTTGGTTTGGTCAGTGACGTGACAAATCGCATCGTTTATTAATACTATTATAGATAAGTTCAAAGACCCTGATTATCGATTATAACTAAATTCATTTATAATAACTCCCATATATGAGAGTGACCATGACAGTAGAGACATGTTTTAACTGTACGCCAATTTAGGAACAGATGCGTCATTTTGTAATATTAGTCGTTTTGCTTATCTTTAAAATCTTTTAACATAACAATTTTACACGGTGTATTTTCGAAATTTGGCATAAGTATGTCAGATTGTTGATATCTACAGAGTATAAAACAATGTCGTCTTCCGCGTCTGCGGTCTGTATGTTCACTATCTTCTCCGACGGATTTTGATGCAGTTTTCATTGTCATTTAGATATTTTCTACGAAATGTAGATCATACCATCATAATATAACTCTTATGTCAACTCTCTTATGTCATGTCACCACACTGACCATATGCCAACCCGCAGATGATCAGTGTGGTGGAGTATGCTCTAATCCTCTTCGATTGAGGGGTATCCCAGCAGTGGGATGAATTTTGACGAGTAACATGACGAATCTCTTATGTATATAAAAAAATAAATATTTCTTACCAATGCCCCAAAAATGTTTATACGTACGGAACTAAATGTAGCATGTTGGTAATTGTAAACATTATCACATTTTTGAAGTGAAAACTTCTTTAGCGGCGTTGTGCACTTTTTGGGATGGTAATAAATGTTAAACTCGCGTCAGGACACGTGGCCTGATTGAAAATTCGTGGAGAAGTGATCTACCGCGCGGCGAAAATGTATGCCTGCTGCTGCTGTTTATTTTTAATGTAATATAAATTCATGTTTGTGCACGATATGAATGAATAAAATAAATGAATATTGTATTTTACCACATAAATGACAGTAGTTTTATACTGATAAATAAAGCAATTCGTGCGAAATTATTCCCTAACCTAACCTAATGTATTACATGCATTACATCTACTGACATTCCTCAGTAATCCTCAGATTTTTTGTTATTGAGTTGTTTGAAGGTCTTAATAATATCATCTGAGGAAATATGTTTAAATTTAAATGTTTCCACACTTGTCTGTACATTTTCTTGCAATAGGATTTTTGCAGGTGATGGCGATGAGTTGAGAGAAGCAATAGGGTGACTTTTGACGCAATCGAATTAGAATCAAATCGAAATCAGATCGAATAGATTTCAAATGGTACTCTTGATATTGAAATCAGTATCAAATCGAGAAATTTTAGGATCGATTTAAACTCAAATGTTGGTACTTTTGACTTTTGAGATCGCGCCATTATCGAGAATGAGATCAAATAAAATTCTTCTGTCCAAGTTTTCGATTGCGTCGTTGGTGTAGTGTTGTGTGGCTTTTTCACAGTTTTTTCAAAGTTTCTTCAGTAATGTGGATTGAAATATTGGAACAAAATGTTCCAAATGTATTAGCCACGTCCTCAGTTGACGTCAGTATTTGATTGTTAAGTCTCAAAGAAGGTGCTGTACCTACTGTACTGTACATCGTGTAAGAATACTATATAAGATGAGTTGTGTTTACATACATGGCACACCTTATTGTAACTTTCAAGTTGAGATAAAAATTACCTAAAATAAATGTTAAAAACTTATTTTGGGCAATACTTATCACGTGGGTGTACAACATTCCAAACTGCGTCATAAACCGCCAAATTAGTCGATTTACGATTGTGGTAATTTAGTTCGAAATTGCACATTTATTATTTTGATCTTTTCATTTAGTGTACTGATAAAGACGTTAATAGGATATTAATGTCTTTATCTGTATAATTGCTGGCATATAAAATAAATAAATAAGTGTAATTCCACACTTTTAGTTGATTTTTGAGGATTTTCGTAAGATAAATTTCTTCTAAAACGTGTGTCGTAGCATCTTAATTTTTCAGAATAAAATTACAGAATCTTTGGGGTGTAAGTAGTTCGTTTTTTTTTTATACTACGTCGGGTGGCAGACAAGCATACGGCCCGCCTGATTTGAAGCGGTTACCGTAGCCATATTAACGCTTGCAACATAAAATATCGCTCGCGCGCCGCCACCCCCGCTGCCAACGCAGCATCTCCTTCCTTTCTGGTGACCTCACTCACTCGCAGGAACCCAACAACCCTCACGGGAATTGTTATTTGGCTGCGGTATTCTGTGAGGTGGAGGTACATTCCCCAGTCGGGTAGCTTACAATTACGCTCCCTACCTCTCTTTTCGCCAGAGCTTCGTTTGTCAGTCAGCAGAGTGCACCACGTGCAGGTGAAGTTGGCTTTGGTTCAAAGATGTTGGTGAACCACTTACACTCCAAAATCTTTCTCGTCAATATCTTTCAACCAAAGCCAACCTCACCTGCACGTGGTGCACCCTGTTGACTGACAAACGAGGCTCTGGTGAAAAGATAGGTGCCCTACCTCTCTTTTCGTTAGCGTTGCTTTTTAGCGTATTTTTTAAGCTGCCCGACTGGGGAAGTACCTCCACTTCACAGAATACTGCAGTTAAATAACAATTCCCTTGAGGATTGTTGTGTTCCTGTGAGTGAGTGAGGTCACCAGAGAGAAAGAAAGGAAGGAGTATAGGCTGGCAACGGATCGGCGACCCCTTGGTGTTGCTGATTTCAATGGGCGGTGCTGATTGCTTTCCTTTAGGTGACCCACATGCTCGTTTGCCTCAGTCTTATATATAAAAAAAAGCTAAGAGCTTTGAGAGAGAACGGATTGCTATCAGTGACGGTGGTAAGCAATGATTATAGATAAAATACAATACAATATGTAATATAAAAAAATTGGCGATCTCCCACGGTACACTTTGATACTGATGATTTGCCACAGTATGTATGATACGACACTCAGCGGTGTTTCAAAACATATACGATATGGGAGCCTTTAATCACAAAATTTATGTGACTCCTAAAAGGCTGGCAACGGATTTGCGATCCCTTGGTTATTAGCATATAGAGCACAAATTAAGAATTATTATAAATATATTAAAGGATTTTTTTGCGATTTAAAGAATCCGACAGAATCCTTTAATTCTGATGATGATCCAGAAAGAGTCATCCACACAATCTCAGATGGGTAAGCTGGGCCACGAAAATAAATCCTTTATTTAAAGTAACTCCTCACTTTAGACTTTTCCACGAGCTGCCCAGGGTGCAAAAGTAAAAACCATCCATGACCTGGGGCTACCTTCTAAGCTGAAGTCGATCCCATCGAATATTTTGATTACCAAAAATAGGTCCTAGATGTAAATTATGAATAAACATTTTTAGATTTATCGATAAACCAACAGGGTTTCTACCAGCTAAGTTAAATACAATTATCACAAATCTATTCTAGAGTTTGATATTTGCAATAAAAAATTCCGATGGGAATCGACTTCAGCTTCAGCAGTAGGGCCCCTGGGCGTACATGAATTCTTATTTCATCAGTTACCAGGCCGTAGATAAAAAATCGACTTTCCCAAGTAACTCCCGCAAAGGGTTGTTAAAACACGTGAAAAGTTTTTACGCTACGTGCTATGATCCCTTTGGTATTGAAAATAATGCCATTATACCCGACGTGACTACTTGCCATTAAATGATCGTAAGCCTTACGATCTTTGTGTGTTACCCCAGGTATGTTATTCCCGTATGTTGTCAAGACTACGTCATGAACTTGGTTGTCAAAATCTGTCATCTTCCATATAAAATACTATAGCTGATGATGCAGGCGAGTTTAAATCACGTGACCACAGTTATCGCTAAGGAAAATATCATATGCCTTTGTACCATAGTGTTACCTATAGTATTGTACGTATATCTTCCATGTGTCATCATCATCAGGTTATTTTAGTCTCCACTACAGGAGCACGACCCTCTCTCGTCCGTCCCAGGAGGATTTAGCCTACACTCCAAAAACCTAGTCATTTAATAGGGTGTAATTAAGTAACTAGTAGGAATAAGTTACAGCAATGTCAAGCTCGACTGTCACGGGATCAAAACATAGTAAAGTGTAGTCAGATAACAACCATGTGGACTGTTGTGCTCCAGCTAGCTAGTGAGGTCACCAGACTTTAAGCACAAAAGAGATACCTATTTCTTTTGTGTTTCAAGAGACGCTGAGTTAGATGTGGGGATGCCAGTGCGGCAATATCTTTGTATTTTCGTACCACATCTGGCCCCAGAGAAGCATACATCCCATCTTATATAAGCTAACTGCTTTATATAAGATGGGATGTATGCTTCTCTGGGGCCAGATGTGGTACGAAAAAAATAGATGTATACTGCCATCTCGGTTACTGTTTCTTTCGAATTTTAACGCCTCATCGCGAAATCATTAACAAGAGTTTCTTAGACCAAACTTCATATTATACCTATATTGTTTCTTTATTTTCCATAAACATAATTTATTAGTTCAAGAGACTCAACAGATATGGCAGGATCTATAAAATATGGAGTTTATAACAGTATCTCGCCGGTAGTCGCCATATCTAGCGGCGCCTGTATAACTTGCTTTCGTCGAATGGCTTTTCGTGTCCTGTGCCTAATCGCATGACCTCACTGTGAAGCAGATATGGGCGAAATTGCCCTCACCCACAAAGTTTTACGAGCACATGTAGCCGTTGTTTTTGCCGTCTAAAATCACTAAAAGGACTCGACATAAATGTGTTCACGTAAGTTGACGAAGAACGTTGGAGCCAGCACTTCCGTAGTTTAAAAGTTAAGATTTGTGTTTTCTTGTTAAGAATATGGAGGTATTATTAAAGGTAAGGATATTTTTTACTGATAATTTTGTTTACTGATGTCGTAGGCTTAAGTGTTTATTTTAAAGGTGCAGTTGCCTGATAATTCAAGTTTGTTCTGTTAGGTGTTTTCGGCAGGAGTCTAATAATAGCTTAAATAGCAATAATTTGGCGAGTTTATCATACCGCATAGAATATGAGTACCAAACAAAAAGTAAAATAAAAAAAAGTACCCATGATATGGGTACTATTTTACATATCTTCATCATGCTGCAATACAAATGGCATTAGTAATACATAAAATTTTTCATTGAACATACCAATTTATATTCTAACAATTTATTATAAATTGTCTTTTTGGGAAAAAATATGAGCGAGTGACAAATGTTCAGCATATCTCTGTTTTTTAAAAAAAGGGAGGGGGGCAAATATCTCGCTTGTTTTAAATCTAACCAAAATATCTAAATATTAACATATTACCTAGTCAAATAGTTTTTAATAATGCTCTACAAAAAGTTCTTACGCATATTTTTGCAATAACAATAAATAATGTAATAAGAATGACAATCGGGTTGCAAATTACTTGAATCAATTTTTTTAAACTTATGATTTTAGAGAAAAAAGAGCTGTACCTACTACGTTCTCCAACCAGAAAAACTCAAGTATTTACAAGCTTTTATTTAGTTTCACTGCTTTTTTCTTTATCCGAGTTGAAATTTGGCACATTTGTTTAGTCCTCGTGACAATATAAATGTCAGCATCTTAAATCTAATAAATATATCGGCGGTCACGAAATGGCGCTTAATAATTTCCACATTAACCTTAATGACATAGGTAACCAATAAAAAGAAAACTTTTATTTTTTTTATTAACTTTTAGTTTTTCATTGTTTATTAACAATTAATAAAAGGTATCTGCAATAAATAATTTCAGCTCAATCAAAACTAAATAATTTGTAAAAATCACAAAGTTGCGCAAAAAGTACGCATATTTATAAATCTGAATCATCAGCAATCATCATCATCTAAGTTGTATTATTTATTTGCAGTATCTTCTTCATTTATTTTACACTAGCTGTTGCCCGCGATTTCGTCCGCGTGAATATCAGTTATCGTGGTAAGACCATACGAATTCAAGTACTTAATATAACCGTATAATTAAGAAAAAAAAACTTATGGTGAATAATTTATGTAGGTACCTACTAATTTTATACCTGCTTTCAAATTTGTTTGCAAATAATGAATTAATTGCAAACAAATTTGATTACCATAAAAAAAGGTTGGTATGGTGAGTCAACCTTAAAAGATAGACATAATGCTATCGCGGATTTTTTTTATAACTTTTAATGAGGAACAATTCCATCATACATGATTTTTGCGTTACTTTTACGCAAGTTAAGTGTTTACACAGCGCACGCAACGAAAGCCCCCAAAAGACATATTTTTTTCCATTTTCCATTGGTTCTCCGCTCCTATTGGTGGTAGCGTGATGTTATATAGCCTATAGCCTTCCTTGAAATATAGGTTATCTAACACTAAAAGATTTTTTCAATTCGAACCAGTAGCTTCTGAGAATAGCGCGTTCAAACAAAGAAACAAACAAACTCTTCAGCTTTATAATATTAGTATAGACAAGTATCTGGGGTAACATCGAGGGTAACAGCCCCGAACGGCTCTACTAGCATAAACTTTAGATCAGTATAGAAAAGGTTTTATTCCAAGTCATAGACACAAAATTGTACCAAAATCCTTACATTATTTTCGATCTATTTTAGGGAAGTTGTTTGAGCAGTCTGATGCTATTACACTAGCAAAACCGAATGTTGACAATATTGCTCATTAGATTTTAAAGGCGTGTTTTATATATGCCTGACTGCCGTATTTTATTAAACATAACCAATTTATTAATTGCCGGCAGTCTCAGTGGAATATTTAATATTCCCAATTTGTGTACACCTTATAGTATTTGTAAAGAGTTTTACTCTTATACAACAATTTCTCGAAATATATTTTTTTTGTAGGTTTAAATTCCAAATTATAATTCAGATGTTAGACGATATTGCATTGCATTGCAAAGCAACATACAACACGATCAATTTTCATAATATTTTACCATTCGTCGATCGTGGTCCTACTGGACTAATATAGGGTCAAGAAATAGTAAAAATATAGTATTAACCTTATATCTACAAATACATTTTATATGGTTTGGAAGTTACTCATATTAAGCTTCGTGAAAAACAAATTTGATTTCATTATATACTTAACTAGCGGCCCGGTACGTGCTTCGCTACGTATAAAGTGAAATACTAAAAAAAAATAATTGGAACATCAAATTCATTTATTCAAACAAAAAAATATTTTATTAATTGCTAGCTATTTTAAAACTTAATCTATAAACAATATTTTTTGTTTTTCCATTTTGAGCATGCATAAACAAACGGCTGGGGGTTACCGACTCTGGAACAGGCAACATAAAGTCGGCGCTCTACCGATTTTTTGCAAACTTCACATAAACCATCTAGTAAATAGTCCGAACAACGCCTAAACATTTGGTTTGGATAGGTGAGCCCGTTCTTGAGTTATAAAATTACAACGAAAAGTGGCATTGATTTTTATATATATAGATAAACATATATTTTAACTAATGCTTCACTACCAGTAGGACAAATCAGTAGGGCGACGGTCCCGGAAAGTTTGAAACGGATGATCGAATGGCTAGCAATGGTTACTTCGATTCCAAGACTCGCGGGTTTAAACCCCGTGTGAGACTTATTTGTCTCGGTCTGGGTGTTTTCTGTACATTATGTATGTATTTACAAAAAAAAAAATGAATCTTACAAGTATTGTGCCGAAGCTTTGCTCAATTTGGGATTTGAATTTGTCCAGTAATATTTATTTTATTGATTATTTGTATAAAACGATCTATGAACCTTCATGTCTGAGAATAAAATTGATAATATTATACTCTATTTTATCAACAAGTCCGTATCGAGAGAAGGCCATTAAAAAAACATGTATAGTATAGTATAGGTATATTGTTGATACTGTTGATTGTTGGCACTTGATGGAACATCACTAACATTTTATTATTAATAAATCACTGAAGTAAGTGATTCCACGTAATTACATTGAACAGTATGAGCGCTTTAATAAATACAGATTTTTCATACATGTATATATAATAATGGAGTTTGATAATTGATTTGATGCATGTTATAAACTTGTACGCAGTATATTGAGTACACTGAGATTGTACACATTAATTTGATAAATGATATGGTTTTTATCCAAGTACTGAGAGGCGTCACAGATAATATCTATATTAGTATACCGCGTACTGCGTACAGTGTCAAATCGCAGAGGCTCTCCACAGTGAATAATGACGCATATTACTCTTACTGACGTTAAATACGTAGGTCCATTAAATATGAACTTACTTATTAAACTTATTGTTCCGGGGTAAAACAAAAATCTGTCAATTCCTTAGACTTATTAGTTTTCATTCAGCCACTTATGGATGCGATGTTGACATGCAATGTTATCAACTTTTATATTTATAAAATTCTTAGGAAGTAGGCCTTTATTCGAATAACATGACAAACATCATTTAACATCATTATCAGCCCGTATCTATCCACTGCTGGATATAGGCCTTCCCTAGTATTTTCCACTATATGCGATTCTCCGCTTTCCGCATCCGATCGCTACTAGCCATTTTTTTGAAGTCACCAGTCCAGGGGTGGGCGTCCAACGCTTCGTTGCAACATACGGAGCATCCGCTTCAGGACTTTCCTCCCCCATCTGCCGTCGCTGACTTGGAAAATGTGCCGGCACACTGCCAGTTCAGCTTGCTGAGTTTGAGAGCAACGTCGACAACTTTGGTTTTTCGTTTGATTTCCTTGTTCTGGTTCCCTGAGAGAGTTGCCGAGCATAGCTTTCTCCATAATTCGCTGTGCGACTTTTAGTTTTTGAACCTACCCGACGGTCAGTGTACAAGTCTTTGCATTGTAGGTTATAGCGGGGAGGACGCACTGAAGCCTTTAGTCTTCCAGCATTGGTGTATCCCTTCGGTAAAGATGTACCGACGTTTTCCGAAAGACTCCCAGCTCAATAGAATGCGTCTATCGATCTCTTTGTTGAAATTACCCCGACCAAGCTGAACGACTTGTCCGAGATTGACATAATTTTTAATAGCTGTATTCTCTACCATAATTGAGCGAGGGACGACGAAAGTCATATACAATGACTTTGTTGTCCCTAGCCCAGAATTAACTATTTTTCTCGGTGATCGCCGCTATTAATCCAGGCTCCACAGTAGATACAGTGGTAGCCCGTCCCGGACCTCTATTCTACCTCCAGCTCTGCCACATCCTCATCGCGAAGGCTTTTAGTACCATTTGCCCTACCGTAACCAGAACCGCTACCTTGGCCCCGAATAGCAGGGCTGCCGTTAGAATTAATTTACTCAGGCATTATTTAGGCAGGTATTGTGGTTAGTATTAATTAGGGAGTTATGTCTTTAGCTCGACAGGGTGCACCACGTGCAGGTGAGGTTGACTTAGACTCTAAACACATTGGTGAGTTCCTTACACCCCCTATCACCATAACACTACGGTAACTGCTTTCCATCAGGCAGGCCGTATGCTTGTTTCCCACTTTAGATGTTCAAAAAAACATACGTTTCAAAGTAATTATATGTATATAGCAGACAATACTTTGCCATAATGACTCTTTGTGTCACATGCGGCTTCGTCTTGAGTAACTAGAGTATAGGCTCTACAGATATACATGTGATTATTGGGGTGTAAGAGGTTCATCAACATCTATGAACCAATGCTAACTTCACCTGCACGCGGTGCACCCTGCTGACTGACAAACGAAGCTCTGGCGAAAAGAGAGGTAGGGAGCGTAATTGTAAGCTACCCGAATGGGGAAATACCTCCACCTCACGGAATACCTCAGCCAATTAACAAATTCCTTGAGGGTTGTTGTGTTCCTGCGAGTGAGTGAGGTCACCAGAAAGGAAGGAGATGCTGGGTTGGTAGCGGGGTGGCGGCGCGCGAGCGATATTTTATGTTGCGAGCGTCAATATGGCTACGGTAACTGCTTCACATCAGGCGGGCCGTATGCTTGTCTGCCACCCGACGTAGTATAAAAAAAAAACGGGACAGGGGCCCACCACACATTCCCACCACTATGTCCATTGTGTAGCCAGGAGTAACAGCCGCAGCCACCAAAAAAGGCAATGAACAATGAAGGCCACTTCAGTCCCGGGGGTCTAACTACGGCTGCCTTGGACCTCACAACAAAATTAATCAGAAGGCCAATTCTCGTAATTTTTCTACGAACGCAGATGGAAAGTTGACCGAATCGAGATTGAATTGCGAATTGACTAAAATTATATACTTGATTTCAATAATTAATTATTATCTATTCTTGTTGTTGGCAAAGTAACATTCTTAGTTTGTTTAATTTTCACTCATATTTCGATACAATCCAGCTTAAATTTAATTTTAAATTACTTATTGTGTTACGAAAATACCAAATGTGACATTTATGAGATCGAGACTGGATCGAAACTGAATTTTGATTATATTTTAATTACGAGAATTGCCCCTCAGAAGAAATTAGTAGGAGTAGGAAGTTTTTGGAATTTGATTTCCCCTCTTGGCAATGTGAGAGACAGCAATATTAGTTATTTGAGATGTCTAATTTTAATTGTATATTTTAGGTTTTATTTATTACGATGCCTTGGTTATGTGAATGTCGGATGATATACGCTCCAAGACAACCTAGACTCAGTATGGCTGAATCAATGCCTAGTTATTATTACACCAATATAAACGGTGAGTTGTTCAAGTTGAAGGATTTATTAAAAAAAATTTAGTTTGTGTTTGAAACTGTAACTATAGTCAAATATTTACGATCATGTCTATTATTTATTTATGATTTATTTGTATTCACATTATTTTATTTTATTTGTATATATATTTTTGAAGTGAAAACTTCTTTATCGGCGTTGTGCACTTTTTGGGATGGGTAAAAAATGTTAAACTCGCGTCAGGATCACGTGACCTGATTGAAAATTAGTAAGACAAAGCTGCGAAACTATAAAAATTAACGTTATGCCATGACGATACGATTGAGAATTATTTGAATATTTTAATGATTCTAAATGACAGTTCGTAAGACAAAACTGCGAGACTACAAAATCCAACTTTAAGCAAAGACGATACGATTGAGATTGCTTTGAATAGTTTATGTCTGTGTAGGATATCGCAATAAATTAATATTGTATTTTACCACATAAATGATAGTACTGTTATACTGATAAATAAAGCAATTCGTGCGAAATTATTTTCTAACTATTCCAAAATATTCCAAAATGCACAACGTTAATGTTCAAGTTTTCACTTCTACCGGTACTCCCGGAGTGCAACCCGTTCTATTTTTTTGTATTTATGTGTACCTATGTAAATTGTTATGAGAAAATCTTTTAAATTTAAATAATAATAATTTCGTCCTGCTCCTGTCGCCAAAGACACACTTCCAGAGAACATGAGGGGGGGGGGGGGGGGAGAACCTACCAAATACGTATGTATTACTGAAACTATAATTGAATGTCTGTGCTGAATGTTTATGCAGGTGTTCCCGGAACATATTCCTTTGGATATGACAATTATGATCCCGCAACTGGTAACACACAATTTCGTATGGAGGAGCGATATCCCAATGGTACAGTAGTGGGAAGCTACGGTTACATCGATGCCCGTGGAAGACCTCAACGGTTTAAATACATAGCTGATGAAAAAGGATATAGGTAATTTCTTTTTTTTTGCCTAATAAGCATACGACCCTATTACTAAGGCTCCGCTGTCCGTCCGTCTGTCACCATGAGCATGACGGTCTCATGAACCGTATTAGTTGGACAGTTGAAATTTTCACAGATGATGTATTTCTGTTGCCGCTATAACAACAAATATCTACTAAAAAACAGAATAAAATAAATATTTAAGGGGGCTCCCATACAACAAACGTAATTTTTTTTGCTCGTTTTTGCTCGATATTGATAATGGCAACAGGTAGACGCTTGAAATATTCACAGAATATTTAGTTATATATTTACTTTAAAAATAAATAATTTTATTAAAATAAAACAAATATTTAACGGGGGCTACCATATTTATAACAAACGTGATTTTTATGCCGTTTTTATAGATAATGGTACGGAACCCTTTGTGCACGAGTCCGAGTCGCACTTGGCCGGTTTTTTGTGTTAATCAGTTACTGCAGTCTGTGGACGCTTGCCAGGGTCATAAATGGCGTGTTTTTGCCTGGAAAATTCCTTGACTATAATCAAAAACGTATGTAGTTCTTGAGACAGTTAAAGAAAACGAAAATAAATTGAAAAAATATCGGGAAGTCTCAGTTCACCATGTCCTATTCTATCAAGTTTTCTCAAAATTGGGCCAGGCTTTGCGAAAATCTCAAGGTACTGTGAAACGACGTCTTTGCGCAACGAACTTTTAACTTTAAAATTGGTTTTACATTTTCTACATTCTCAAAAATTTTAATATTGCGGCACAAATAGGCACAGAAATGTACATAAAAAGTTTTCCTCAGAAACTTGACTATAGATTACGATTCCAAATCAAAGCAAAGGACATAGATATGGTATTTTTCAGTCTGCCTTACTTATATTTCACGTGTATTTCACCAAGATCATGTTTGTTAGGTAAATGGCTACAGTCACCATGTGCAAAGGTAATATGAATTGGTCGTATATGAAATCTTTATATTGTCATCATTATTATTTCAGAGTAACAAGTGACCCTGTCTACTCACCAGCTAAGGTAGAACCAATTGCGTTACCAAACGAAGCCACGGAATCTTCTGTAACTTGGACAAGACCAAAAAGGCCCAATAAGAACAAAGCAGGAAACAGTTACTTCGTTAAACTTCCGATACAAAAGTCTAGAATACACTACCACCCTGAAATGAATAATGAACTTGAATCTTCAGTCACTACTGTTTATTAAGTTGCTAATGTAAAATAATAAATTATTCGTCATTTGATATATTTAATTATTCTCTGACGCTATTTTGAGTATTGAGGTTCTGAAACAGCCAAGGGACTATGTAAGCATATAGACTTTTTCTTGAGTCAAGCATTTTTAGGTGCTCGTAGTAAGCTTGAAGCGAATTTATATATTTTGCTCGACGTAACGGACGGTTTCGTAATGTAAATTTTGTATAAGTATATATTTTTTTGCTTAATCCAAAGAAGAAAGTTTAAATTGATTGGTATCTGTTCATACCAGAGAACTATCATGAACAAATGTGTAGGTACTCGTTCAAAAGGACGTTGTGCTTGTTTGTTTGCTTGACCGTTTCCGAACTCCGAACCTTTTGTTGACCAAAAAATATGCATTATTATTGATTATGTAATATACTTATAAAATTATTCCTTGCTATACATTCAGATCAAACCTGAAAATGTTTATTCTTGTAAATTTACGTCACGGCTTACGTATTTTCTGAGTACATAAGAGTATAAATAAAACAGAAAATGTTAGGACTGAGTAGTTGGGGCTTGAAAAATTGAGCTGAAAAAAAGATTAAACATTATGGTTTTCATATGACACATCTTCTACCTTTTTCTATGCTTTTTCTACACCATATTGAATGTCTTTGTAACATTGGGTGACAATTTGCATTATATTACTTAGCATGTTTAATGTCTGAGGTTTAATTTATAAGTTTTTGAGAGAGTTTTAATATTTAAAGCATTGACTTACTTAGTTAAAGCAACAAAATTTAGTATGAATCAATTAGTATTGAATGGTTGCCAAACTATTATTTATAAGTTATTAATAGTGCTACTCGTTTTAATAGTAGTAGCACAAAGTAAGTGGAAGAAAACACCTATACGTTTATTTAGAATTGTTTATTTCAATAAAAAATCGGAGACGACACCCCAGTGAAGTGATCTAGTTGTGTCGTTCACAATACACGCCAGTGAACCTCCTAGGTTGAAACATTTTGATGAAAATATATAAGCTGATCAGTGATCACTAATTGAATACAACTGAGATTGTAAAGGTTGATTTCAATCTCAGTTGCAATCAATTAGTGATCAGCTTATTATATTTCCATCAAAATGTTTCAACCGAGGAGGTTCACTGGCGTGTATTGTGAACGACACAACTAGATCACTTCACTGGGGCCGTCGTCTATATTTTTTTAGGTAACCACGCCACTGCCGACTAGTAATGTGTAATAAAACTATTCGTTATCTATTTTAATTTTTAATGATAAGGTGCTGAAATTTAGCATGTTCACAAGGGTGAATCCCTTTTTCCTCATGGTCAAACTATTTAGTCAATCTGGTTTGACCACGGATAATTACGTTTCCTCGTAGTCGAACTAGTCAAATAATTCTTCCTGTATCATTGTCAATTTAAAAATGTGTAAAGTCGTTTTGTATTGTAACCTAGTTAGGTATGTTAATAATAGCAAAATTACAATTAAATCAAAATTATTATTATAGGTTATTCCATTAGCAAAAGGAATAATCAAAAAAGATCTGTGGCAAAAGATGAAATGCGTTATCCTAATGGGACTGTAGTTGGTAAATACTCCTATATGGATAAAGATGGCAATCCTATCGAAGTGAAATATTATGCTGATGATTCTAGCTATGGGTAAGTACGTAAGTTTAATCACTTATTAGTTTGAACTAAATGATTATGTAGTTCTGTTTTCAGGGTTGAATTAAAAAGTATTAAGATAGTGACTCCAAGTTCACAAGAACAATTTCATCAGTCTACAACTACAAATCAGAAATATTTAATACAAAATACGGTACCGCCTATAGATCTCGCATCCCAATTTAATGATCCTGCTGATACTATAAACAATATTAGCGATCAATTTGAGGTAATGAATAGAGATCTTAAAACGAATAATTTCAAGACTTATAAAGTCCACCCTGATTACGAATTATATTTTCAAAATAAACTGAAGGCACCTAAAAAATGTGGGAAAGATAAAGTTCGAGTGTATTTTGAAAAAGATGACAGAAAGACTCGAAATGCTGAGAATAATTTGGTTCAATCTAAATATTGTGAACAATTTTAATGTAATGTTTAATTTATAAATAGTAATGTTCTAGATTTTATTACATTAAATGGATATATTGTTAATGTAACATTTATCAGATTTTGATTTATAAGCCTATTTACAACGTTTCCATGTACAGCTAAGAACACTTCAACTTTTGTACCGTTTTAAGATTTGCAGTTGCATTGTGACTGTCTATGATATGTGTACCATAAGTCATTCAGATTCTTCGATGTCGATAGTTTCACCAGTGTAAGTAGTGTAACTGTGACTTTTTATCTTTCCGAGGAACAGTTATTTGTTAAAAGGAACACTAGAGTATTAGATATCTATGATATTTCATTTCATTGAAATGGAGACATAAATATAATATTGATTGATCACAATATTTCCAGTAAAATGGAAACTTGTAAGGGAAATAGTAAAACTAGCATTGATACCTCTCGCAGGCTAGGATTTCGTTAACGTTTAGATCTGTGATTCGTCGTAGTGATTCCTTAATTTTTCCTCTATGGTGAAAATGATACTTTTTCACAGGCATACAAGCAATTACAAATATTTTACTGCCAGAAAGTAAATCTTTTCTGTAAGAGTGCTTATGTATTGTGAGAGGCCCCGGTGTATGTGCCGGGGTGTGCCGGGCCGAAGTAGGACCGCCACTTACCATTGCCCATTGTAGCGGTAATTCTAGAAACTATAAAAGTCAAATGCACATTCTGGGAATCGAACCCGGGCACGTTGGTACTCATAGGCAACGTTTAACAGTCTAGTCTAAAGTGGGTACCGCGGTTAACGCATCATCTTTTCTGACTTCACTCATTTGCAATAGGTAACAGAACAATCTTCAAAAGTATTATTATTTAGCTGCGGTCTTCTGTTAGTTGCATAGAGTCCTACCTCTCTTTTGCCAAAGCTTCAATTGTTTATCGATAAGATTCACCTCGTGATGAACCTGATCAATTTGGCTAATTTTGCTAATCCGCATTCGCCAACAGCCAATGCGTCCAAATAGTATGTATACTCTATGACTTTCAATTCGCGTTTCTGCAGTTGCTGACTAGGTAAATATGGCAGGTCCACGGGTACAATTTGGTGAGATTGATTATTGTGTCGACAACTTTGGTGCTCGGTCGAATTTCCTCGCTCAATTCTTATATTGATAAAGTAATTTACCATGTTTCTGATGATATATGTTAATGTAATCAATGTGTTAGGTGACAAAATATCTCACAGTTATAGGTTCTTACAGTTATTCTCACAGTTTCTTCTTCTTAGTCGTACGCTCCTGGCGGAGCGGTCGTGGTCATGGATCGCCTGGCAATTTGGTTACGGCCTCTGCGAGTCGCCTCCATCTCTCTCTATTTGTGGCATTACGTGTGCATTCAGTGAGGGAACACCTGGTAGCTGATTTAATCAGGTCTGTCCATCTTGTGGGTGATCGGCCTCGCGAACGTTGACCTTCGACTCTTCCCTGTACCATCAAACGTTCCAAAGAGCTTTCGTTGCGGATGATATGTCCAACCATCTTAAGGATTCGCACTTGCACAATCGACGAAAGCCTTTGTTTGATACGAAGCTCTTTCAAGATGGAGATGTTAGTGCGGTGAGCAGTCCATTTTATCCCCAACAAGCGCCTCCAGCACCACATCTCAAGGGCGTCAATCTTTTTACGACACTTTTGATGGATCGTCCATGTTTCAGCTCCATACAGAAAAATAGGAAATATTAAGCTTCTCATTAATCGAACTTTGGTGTTTTTAGTTATGTGGCGATCTTTCCATATTTTCGTAAGCTTTTCCACGGCTGAACGCGTAATGGCACATCGTCTTTTGATCTCTTCCTCGCAACTTCCAGTATTCGTAATTGTGGATCCCAGATAGATGTAACTCTGGACAACTTCACAACTACCTATTGTATGTAAGTCTGGTCTATTGTTAGTCCTGCGATCCACCACCATCATTTTGGTTTTATCGCGGTTTATGGCAAGACCAAACTCGGAGCTGGTTGTTTCCAGAAGCGAAAGAAATCGTTCCATGTCTGCCTGTGACGTTGCAAGAAGAGTAGTATCGTCCGCGTATCTTAGGTTTGATATCAGTCGACCTCCAATTGATACACCTTTATCCCAGTTTTCCAAAACTATACGCATTATGTGCTCGGTATAAATATTAAATAATAGAGGGGAAAGAATACATCCCTGTCGAACCCCAGCCTGAGTTTTAAAATTCCCAGAATCAATTCCGTCCACGCGGACAGCAGCTGTACCGTCTTCGTAAAGTCTCTTAATGAGGTAAACTAGATGTCGTGGTACACCCATTACCAAAAGTATTTCCCATAGCTTCCACCACTTAACGGTGTCAAAAGCTTTACGAAAATCTACAAAGCAAATAAACAGCGGCTTATTAAACTCTCGCGCTTTTTCGATGATTTGTCTTATGTTGAGAATCTGTTCGCGCGTTCCCTTTCCTTTGACAAAACCGGCTTGTTCTTGAGCAATCTCCCGGCTCATATATGCTTGTAGCCTTGTATTTATTATATGAAGAAAGACCTTACTAGCGTGGGATATCAGAGATATTAGGCGGAAATTGTTACACTTCTTCGTTGAACCTTTTTTGTGGAGCGGGATGAACAAGGAATGCGACCAATCCTTAGGCCAATCTCCCGTATTCCATATTTGCACACAAATAGAGTGTAAGATATCCACACCTACATCACCCATGATCTTAAATATTTCTATGGGAATTTCGTCAGCACCTATAGCCTTGCCACACTTTAGGCGTTTTACAGCGGCCTCTACTTCCGATCTCAATATAGAAGGTTCTTGGTCTGAGGGCACAGCGTACTCAGATGCAGGGGCCCGTAATCGTTGGTTATCTAGAAACAAGGACGTGCAGTAATCTTCCCACACCTTAACAATCAGCTCAATTTCTGTAACAGTATTACCAGCAGAGTTTTCTATTGCCCAGGACTTTGGTTTGAATTGTCTCGTAATTGTTCTTACTTTCATATGAAGATCCCTAGTCTCGAATTTCTCAGCGTGCTTTTCTAGTTCTGTGCAAATAGTTTGGAGCTCCATATTGCGATCTTTCCGGCAAGCGGTTTGTATTTCAGAACTAAGCAGATTTAGTGTCGTCAGGTTGGCTCCTGATGCTTTTTCTTTGCGCCGCTTTTCAACGAGATTCCACGTGTTGCTCGACATCCAATGCTGACGTTTTGGAACCTTCACTTTGGGCTGGGAAATCTCGATTGATGCCTTAATACTTGTTTTGGCCGATTGCCAAAGTAACTCCGGTTTACCATCACAGTGGGCAGATTCTTTTGCCCAGTTACATTTCACATCCTGCAGAGTTTTATAAAAAGCCTCTTTATTACATTTATATTATTCTCACAGTTATTGGTGGTAAAATAGCATTTTCTTTCGGTAAAATAGCATTTCCGTTCCCACAGTTATTCCCACAGTTATTGGTGGTAAAGTAGTATTTCTCACAGTCAGTGGTGGTAAAATATCTCACTATGATGTACAACTGTTCAGCTTCACTTGATTAGCTATTTCTTTATACTGTTAATACCAAAGTTGCTGTATTTTGTCTCTCGAATTGCCAAGACCGACAAGTCAATTACTAAAGCTTCCTATTACTAAAAAATTATGGTCATTAAAATATAATATAAAATATGGTTATTAAAAGTTGTCAGTTCCGTCAGTTCAGTCAACCGTAGTTTTACATATGAACATTATTACATACGAGTATTATTGCAGTCTCAGTGACTGCAATAAACTTCATAGTTCATTGTCTTTCAGTGGTTGTTACTATTATTATACCACACCCCTGTTATAATACGGAGATGGTGGAGATATGAATTGGGCCTATGTCTAATTTGGGTTTGAAAAAAGGCATCGAGGTGAAGCTGAATGAACTTTTATAATTTAGTTCTTTCTATTTTTGGTAGGAAATTGAAATAAAAGATGAAATATCAAAAATATTATATAAAAAACTCATGTCGAGGTTACGCATTGCGAACATCATCACCTTTCCATGTAAAATTATTGCAATTTCCTATTGCCAGATGCTAATTTGTAGATTCAATCGGAATTACATAAAACTAGTTTATATGCAATTGATGGTGCTCACTCAATCGGGGTAATATACACGGACTGAGGTAATACTATAGCGTTATATAGGCATGATCTACTTCAGAATGTAGCTCTGTCTTGAAGTAGGCTTTATATTGTTATTCAAAGTGCGAATTAATGCAAACCACAGTGTGACAACCGCTATATTTATATTGTACGGAAGGGTTTTATAGATAGCGAAAGGAAAGTGTATTGCTAGATGAGACACATTGAATGTATGTTTAGCCTGTATTCAGAATGATGAAATATACAGTAGCAATAAGAATACTGATACTTGTAAAGTAGATTCAGCTGGTAATATATAATTCATTATAGAAGGCATTCATTATAATTTAATCGTTGTACCTTTCTATGCGTAATAATACAAGTCTTCTAAAATAAATTGTCTACAATGTTTAAACACACTACAACAACTACAATGTTTTTGTGACAGATAGAGTCAGCCTGGCGCAACTCAAAGTAAAAAAACGACTCTATGAATCGGAAGCGAATTTGGTACAAATTCTGATTGTTTTCGCTTCCATTTCATACATATTAGAATTACGCTATTTGTATGGCACATCCGTCTCTTAAAACGTAGTAGTTACATTCTCTTTGGATAGAGTGACTGATTATTAGTGTGATTGAATGAAAATGAAACATGATAAGAGTATACTCATAGACAACTAATAAATTATCACATAGACAAAAAAATATTTTTATACGGTCTAGAATTCTAGATTTTACGTTAACCTACCATTGCCGGTTTAATATGAAGAATTAAAATCTTTAACCTTGTGCCTAGATATTTAAGGATAAAATCTTGACTTTGAGCATTTGAGATGCGATTAATGAATTTATTGGACGCCGATGGGCAGCCTTGTGTCTATATCGTGTTTGATCATAAGGAAACTTTCATTAATTTATATGAACTAGTGATCGCCCATTGGTCAAAATTAGACCATAATTAATCTAAATGATGACTTTAACAATAAACAAAAGAGTACATATGCGTGTGTGTGTCAAATACATGGTAGTGTGTGGAATGTTTTTTTATGTCAAACCAAAAAAAAAGTCAAATCGCCATAAGTAAATACTTCTTACAAGCATAATTTTCAATAGAAATTAAGTCTTCCACATTGAGTAAGGTCAAACGTGAATATATTGTTCACGAACTGGAGGGTCAACATAAGGTTAGCTAGCCTAACTAGTTTATAACTACCATGTTATTTCTCATAGCAATTTGGCGTTAACTATAATGCAAAGAATCGTCCTTCAGTTCTAAGATTAACCAAAGTAATAGTACTACGTAGCTTAACATTGGTTTGTTTCAAATGCTTGTAAAAGTAAACACTAAATGAATACTTTTTTTATAGTACGGCTTGTGGCAAACATGCCTATGGCCTGCCTAATGTGAAGCGGTTACCGTAGCCATATCAACACTCTCAACATGACTTATTGCTCGCGTGCCGTCGCCCTCGGTGCCAATGCAGCAACTCCTTCCTCCTGGTGACTACACTCTCTAACACAACAACCCTCAAGGAAATTTCGTTTTCTTTTGGTTCAAACTTATTTTTTTTTTGCCTAAAAGAGAACTTCTTTTTTTTGGTTAATGTAAGTCAAATGAATCCGTAGGACGTCGAAGCGTTGGACACCCTCCTTCTAGATCCGCTATATTCAACCAGCGGCCCGCGGCGGGCCGCCTGAAGTTACAAAGTAATAGCAAACCCCGGCCACTCCATACAAAAATGGCGCTTTTGCATGTAGTAACCAAATGACGTCTGTACACGTGCCTATGTTTGAGTGACGTTCTCTAGGGCTGACATTATTCAATTATTAGTCGGACATGTAAGGGGGTGTAAGTGGTTCATCAACATCTTTGAACCAAAGTCAATCTTACCTGCACGGGGTACACCCTGCTGACTGACAGACGAGGCTCTGACGAAAAGAGAGGCCAAGACTGGGTCTGAGGAAAAGACAGCCCGACTGACGAAGTACCACCACCTCACATAATACCGCAGTCAAATAACAATTTCCTTGAGGGTTGTTGTGTTCCTGCGAGTGAGTGAGGTCACCAGAGAGGATGGAGTTGCTGCGTTGGCAGCGGGGATGGCAGCGCGCGAGCGATATTTAATGTTGCGAGCGTTAATATGGTTACGGTAACCGCTTCACATCAGGTGGGCATAGTGAAGAAAAAAAAAACGTGTGACACTCGGGGACTGCCGCGGTAAAGCTATTGCATAGCATTTTTTATCAACTAATGCTCGTTTTTTCGTTCATCCATCCATCCATCCATATCCATTCATCTATCCATCCATCCATCCATCCATCCATCCATTCATCCACCCATCCACCCATCCATCCACCCATCCATCCATTCATCCATCCATCCATCCATCCATCCACCCATCCATCCATCCATCAATCCATCCATCCATCCATCCATCCATCCATCCATCCATGCATCCATCCATTCATCCACCTATCCACTCATCCATCCACCCATCCATCCATCCATCCATCCACCCATCCATCCATCCATCCACCCTTCCATCCATCCATCCACCCATCCATCCATCCACCCATCCACCCATCCATCCATCCACCCATCCACCCATCCATCCACCCATCCATCCATCCATCCATCCATCAATCCGTCCGTCCGTCCATCCATCCATCCATTCAAATTGTTTTTTTTTACTTTCCATGTGTTGAGACATCCATCAACTGCACAAATAACTCTCATGTTTTACATACTCGCATATTATTCTAAACTGAATTGAGAATAAAATACAAGCGACGTCAATTCGTACGTTGTGGCATTCCTTGCGAACGGTTCCAAATCGGTTCCATAGGGGAGGTGAGGTCGACTAGTGAGAGCGGCAGAGAGTGTCCATACTGTACGTTAGTACTATTACTTATACTGTGGTAATAGGCTAGACGACGATTTTTTCTTTTAAATTTTAATAAAGTAAACCTTTTAAATTTCGCGCCCTTTTAAATCACATCACATGTGCCTAAATTCTGACATTCATGACAGAAGGATATAGGCACATGTCTGATGGTCGCGAAATTTAAAAGGTTTACAATTACTTTGTAACTTCAGGTGAGCTAATAACAAAGTGCTCTAGACGGTCCGATGACCTTAAGAAAAAAAGCGGCTGGAAGCGGCTGGTGTCGGAAGGCAAATATCATATTTGGTGGAAAGCATTGAGGAAGGCATATATCCAGCAAATGGTGTCCCTCAATATATGTTTCATTGTTCACTTTAGGACATATTTATGTAGAAGTTTTATTATTTATTTATTTAATCTTCATGCACATAAAAATAATGTACAAAGGATCACACACAGGTGAGCTAATAACAAAGGCTCGATGAGCCGCATGCGGCCCGCGGGCCGCTGACCCAATACACATATTAATAGACCCAATGAATTGGGTCTAATAATATGTGTTTACAGAAACTAAAGATTCTCATCTGGGTGATGTAATAACATGTAGCGACAAGACAGATCTTGATAGAGTTAAACAAAAATAGCATTAAAACATATCTTTGTCAAAATTACATTTTTAGGGTTCCGTACCTAAAAAGGTAAAACGGAACCCTTATAAGATCACTTTGTTGTCCGTCTGTCTGTCTGTCTGTCAAGACCCTCTATGTCGAGAATGCGTGGAGGTATCACGCTGAAATTTGAACTGTATACTCAGATCTACGGTCCCATGAAATTGTAATAAAATCAAACTGCTAAGTTTACGTAAAAAAAAGTTAAGGCTGTCTATTCAGCAAAAAACGCATTCTTCGACACATTCTCAAGGGAATCAAAACCTATAGGGTACTTCCCGTTGACCTAGAACTATGAAATTTGGCAAGTAACATCATTATATACTACAAGTACAGGAATAAGTCTCAAAACTATACATTTGTAAATAGATCTTAAAAAATATATCTATATTTTTTATAGGGTGTCGAAATTTCAAATTGAAGCTACTAGTTCAAATGGGGTATCATATGAAATGTATAAAATGTACACATTGCAAAATATATTTTATTTATTTTTTTCGACGCATTATTTCTTATTTATAATGAAAAATATCAAATTTCATAATGATCCTACGTACGGATCCCTCGGTGGGCGAGTACGACTCGCACTTGTCCGGTTTTTCATTAATAAAGTAACTACTTCGTTAACTTGGCATTATGTTTTAATTAATTAAAATAGTAAAAAATATTTAGGTCTTAAGACCTAAATAATTTCTTACGGCCCTCGACGCCATGACTGAAACGTGTTAGGGGCCCCTATAAAAAAGGTTGATTATGGCTGCTCTAGACGGTCCGATGACCTTAAGAAAAAAAGCGGCTGGAAGCGGCTGGTGTCGGAAGGCAAATATCATATTTGGTGGAAAGCATTGAGGAAGGCATATATCCAGCAAATGGTGCCCCTCAATATATGTTTCATTGTTCACTTTAGGACATATTTATGTAGAAGTTTTATTATTTATTTATTTAATCTTCATGCACATAAAAACAATGTACAAAGGAGGACTTAATGCTATACAAGCATTCTCTACCAGTCAACGTAGGGTGACTTATGTACTATCACGCAGGAATACCGTCAAGTAATTTCGACTGTGGTTACAATACGATGCAGCCTGTTAATACAATACAATAATTGCCTAAACATTAAGTAATCTTAGATTACGAGTACCTACATATACTGGTATCTTTCCTGCAGTCAGGTCGCTTGTCTCGTTATAAAGCATCACTTCAGCAAACCACAAAAGTGCGTTAAC